>FR997731.1:13782500-18582500 GCA_905475445.1 Ochropleura plecta | reverse complement strand
GCGCGCGTGGTACACGAACTCGGCATCGACACGGCCTGTCGTCAGTAAACGGACGGACGTTGAGCTACCCATTGCTCACCGTTCACAGACCCGCGTCTACGGTGGCCGGGAGTCATCTCACGGCATCGCTGGCTGCTTGGACTGTGCTTTTATTTATCGCTGTTGGGCCATCATGTATTTTTTCTTACTAACATAGACTCAAGTCTACAATAAAGTTTTACCAGCCCTCGAATAAAGTTTTTTTTTTTTAATTTTGTGATTCTATCAAACAGAAAGATTGCCAGTAATATATTTGAAGACCACTATTTTTAAACGAAGAAACTTATTGAAATTTCATAGGGAATTACTCGTTTTGCCTTTCCAATTAAAAGTTTCAGGTTCTATTCAAGTTTTTCAGTGGCTGTAGTAAGAATACGATTATTTTTTATAGCTCTGGTTTTGCGTTACGCTGAACGGAATTGTTTTACGAGTTTTCAGGATGTTTACTGCCTATCCCTTGGCGATAGTTCGTGTTTCTCTTTTTCGTACCCTCGTATGTGTTTGTACTAGTTTTGTTTTTAAGGCGTTTTGGTACAAAAGTTGTATTGAATATTGATATAGCTGTGTTTGCGTTTTCTTGAGTTTTGATGGTGGAACTACAACGAGGTTCTGTGTCATAAAAAATCGTGAACTATAAAAGTCAACCAACAGATTTACTTTTTCCTTCATAACATGTTGGATTATTATTCTTTTTACCAAAAGGAACTGTTCTATTGATATGTGTGTGTGGGTTCTGTACCTCAAAAGGAGAAAAACCGAACCCTTATAGGATCACTTTGTTTTTCGTCTGTCTGTCTGTCTGTGAAGACCCTTTATCTTGATAACGTGTGAAGGTATTGAGTTGAAATTAAAACTATAATCGAGTCTGGGACCCCTTAGAGCTATGAAAAAATCAAACCAATAAGTCTACGCAATCAAAAAAAAAATGGCCATTTATATAGCAAGCTTGTACGGAACCCTCGTACACGAGTCCGACTCGCACTTGGCCGGTTTTTCTCATGAACGCGAGTTAGTTCTTTCGTTTTTTTCGTCGTTCACCTTCATTAATTAATTTAGTGTTACAGTCACCGGTGATTCAATGTTGCCAAATGTTATTTTTTAAAAAAAAACATGACCAACAATCAGTGCATAAACATTATTGTCCCCGAGTACATACCACCATCAAAGTAAATAATCTATATGTTTACTCATCAAACAAAACTCACACCCGCACATATCTAACAGTTCTGCTCAAAGTCAATATTAGAATATACATAGACACGACAAAAATACTAAACGTCAAAGTACAAGAAAAACGAACACGAGAAAAAACGAAACACGTGACGAACGGATCACCTCTCTAAATAAAACATGCAAAATGCTGCGAAGTGTGAACGTGTGAATCGACCTACATTTGAGTACCTACATAAACTAGGTACAGTTAACAAAAAAAACTCATTTGCACTCAAACACACTAGTGTTGTACAGCGGCGCGTCAATCTCTCAGAACGACGATCGGTATATTAGCACCGGTGTGGGTTATAGACGGCAGCGATTTTGTATTAGGCGTGTGAAATAAATAATAAATAAATATCTTGGGACAACTCACACACGGCTATCTGATCCCAAGCTAAGCAGAGCTTGTGTTATGGTAACCAGACAACTGATATACATACTTATATAATTTATAAATGCATACATATTATAGATAAATCAGACCCAGACACAGAACAAACAATCATGCTCATCACACAAAGTTTGTCCTGGGTGGGAATCGAACCCACGACCTCCGGCTCAGCAGTCAGGGCCACTAACCACTAGACCAACAGGCCCGTCAAAATTAAATGGCTGGCTTAAGTTTAAAGCTGGTTTACTAAATGATAGTTAATGTTTATTTTGCAAGTAGATTTTACAAACACTTTTACACGTCGTCACTTTTTAACCTCTCAAGGACCGCCATTATTTACGTCAACTATCCGTCAAGCACCGCCGGACGGGCTCTTATCGTAAGCGGAATCTGACTTTAAGACTTATCTTTACTACAAATACAGTTTTAAATCGGTCGGGGTTTGGTGGCACAAATTTGTGCCAGCGGGGCTCAACGGTAATACTTGTTTACTGGCACGTTTTTGTGCCGCTAGGGCTCTAGATGTTAAACTAGATAAGGCCAATATTTCGTACCCGACTACTTTGAAAACAAGCAGCCGAAACAAAGTCAGAGATCATACTCTTTTTTAACACCCAGACAAAAATCTTGGTCTATAGACCCTATCTATGCAAATTAGTGTTTGAGATAATCTTTTTAAGAAAAAAAAACACACTGATTTAAGTGGAGCTGTCCAGTCAATGCAAGCATTTGTCAGGACGTATCTTGTAGCTACTTTAAAGAGCTCAACGACATGACAAACAATACCAAAAAAAAGGATATTTATGGAGGTCACTTATAGTAATCAAACAGGCAGAAAATCGTTATAAACAAACAAACAAAGAAATGACCCACATGGTTTTCACATTCACATAAAACTAACAAAAATAATATTTACAAAAAATAAATTAATGAGACCATAATGAAACCGTGTGTGGCTTACTCGTGGTAAGGTCGAAATTTAAATACTGCTAATAAATAAATAAAAAAAGAAACCTTTTTAATTCAGACATATTTAACCCATATTATTGCTTATTAGTTACCCAACTAGAATGAGACAAGGGCAAGAAAGTGATTACGATTACTGATTTCTTTGTGTACACGAAATACCTATTAGAACTATAAAATTTGCCTTAACAGGTAAAGAACTATTTTTCACAATAATAAACAGGCTTAAATTAGAATCATCTCTTGAAGTGCTGATAATTGGGTACTTCACCCTACGTGAAAATAAAAATTCATCAAAACAAAACATAAATAAAATAGCGAATATGAAAAAGGTGTAATTCCATGAATACAATAAATTGATCGTCCATGTGGAATCCGCAATAAACAGAAAAAAAAAATATTCTACACATTTTTTCGAAAACTAGCTCTTCTTTCAGTATGATTAGATTCAGCTTGCAATGTATTTCACACGCATGCTTTTTTATAAATAATCGTGACCATTTATAAAATAATTTGCTTCTTACCACAAATTGACATTTATTTAAGTTCTAAATTCAAAAACATTTGAATTTCTTATTTTTAATATTAAGTTGTTTAGCGGTGTCATACCTGTGTTTGTCCTTCTTTCGGAGAAGACAAAGCGCGATGAAAGTACAAATAAAATCATAAATTTATATTGAATTATTTTAATTTCTCCGTATTGAAAAACGTCGTTTATTTCATGTAAGTATTTGTCACAGATGTTCTCGGCTATATACCAAAGTTTGCACACTTGAATCAAAATGTTACTATATTTGTTCCACAACACAATCGCAGAATTTTAACACCTAATCCGCTTTTTCAGATAACTTAAGCCTTAAACCCGTTGTAGTGGCTCGAGTAACTCGCCTCGAGTGCCCATTTGTCCGTCACTGACAGTTTCGAGTGCCTACAGAGTGTTGTCCCGTATATTTGTTTTGTTTAGCACACTCGTGTAAAATTTCTCCTCTCTGACCCAGCACATAATTGCTACAGTAACTTGCTAACCGTACTTGATACTGACCTAAAGTAATTAGTTTTATTTTAATGAATTCGCAGTTAAATTGTACGCTCGGGAAAGTCGTCAATTTCAGTTAAATAATGAAGACATTTCAGTGAATTTTCAGGTGTTTTGTTAATGAAAATATCTCGTTTCGTTGTTATTTGATTATGAAACGGAATTAAATTAAAGTATCCAGTTGATGTTTAACTATTTAATTTAATCTGTTAGTAGCTAAATTAATTGTTATAAGCATTTTTTTTTAACAGGAACTGTATTTTATTTCACAGAAATAAGCCTTTGAATGTGATAAAATAATAGTCTTAGACACTTTAGTCCAGGGGCCTTAGTCTGCTATTACAATAGGGTCAGAATGGTCGATCACTGATCGCTTAATGGTTGATTTTGACAAGTTTAGTATGTAGTAGATTACCAAACTTGTCAAAATTAACCATTATGCGATCAGTGATCGACTATTCTGACACTATTGTAATAGCAGACTTAGGCCCCAGGCCTTAAACAATCTACTTCAACAGGATTTGTAGTACACAATGTCCAAGTGTGAGTTTAAAAACTCACCACATTCCCCATGTCTATCCATCATGACAACATACTCATCACGAAGAACACCACAAAAAACATCAGTAAAAAGCAATAACGCCTGACTTTCAGAGAATTAAACTTAATCATTCCAAGTTCCAATTTGTCATGACATTTAAAGTTCATCAAAACTCATCTAAATAAAAATGTTAGCACTGTATTTAAGAGGAAGCCTTACATTTTTCACAAAACAACACACACAAAAATTTCGCACACACTTTTAACAAACCTACGCATTTATAACAAACAAAAGTTTGACATGCGTATAAGCAATCTGTCACCATACACTGTCACAAAGCGCTACAATTCACGAGGAATGTTTTGAAACTGTTTCAAAACACATAACTCTTGTTGACGCGGGAAAAAAACTTGTTTAGATAGCTAACAGATAAGTTATGGCGGTGTGTCATGATTTTATAAAACAGTAATGAATCACACCGTTTTGTCACAGTTTAGAAAGGGGTTGCTACCTTCTATCGATGGAACAAAAGTGAAATTGTATAATTATCACTTCACTTAATTAGTCTGACACTCCCCCCCTCCGCTTTTGCCCTTGCGTCTTATTGATTGTAATGGCAAAGCTAAGTTTTCCCTTTACTTCCCTCTTTCTCCCTCATTTCTCACTTTAAAAAAAGAGCCTACGTCCATCTCCAGGGTCTCAACTAACTATGTACCAAAGTTCATCAAAATCAGTTAAGCCATTAAGACGTAACAAACACACTTTCGCTTTTATGATATTAGTAAGGATTTTCCAAACGCAAAAAGAAGTACCAAGCATTTAGATTTTTTCCATCATCGTTGTATCAGCATATTCTAGCTGCAAATAGCATGCCGATTCTAAGTCGGATTAAGCGTTATTAGGTTTCCAAAACAAATGAAATTGAAGGTATTTGGTTAATAAAACACCTACTTTATTACTTTTACCTGAGACCCTGACTAAGGTCGCTCCACTTACATGAAATACTTTGAATTACTCAGCAAAACTTCACAGACGATTATTATAATAAGCCTTTGTGGTAGAAAAATTGAATTAGCCTAGTTTTTGCCTAGCAGTCATATTCAATTTATCACTAAATTCAAGAAAGGTTTCTATGTCAATAGATAATAGCACTTTATTTGAATATCGAATGTTCCATGCGATATTAAAAAAAAACTGAGAGCTTATGCTGCGTAGTACTAGTGGACGTTCCCAATGGAACCTTTTTATACAGATTATTATTTATATGTTTTTTTCTCTTTGCAAATATATTTTAAAAGGAGAAGTAAAATAAAAGTAGAGTTGTTAGTTGTCAACTTTCATGGCTTGTCTCTCAAAGCCATCCTTCATAATTTATGTACACTAGTACTGCGCAGCTTATGTTCTCGGTGTTAATTCCTAGGTAAACTTCCTAGGTACCATTTTTTTACGAATGGCAAATCAATGTACAGACGCCTGCACATCAAGCTACTACAATCTGTCAGATTTCTTTGATAGATTTTCGACTTTATTTCTAAAGTATTAGGTTCATGGTTCATTGGGAAAAATTGACAGTTTCGGGTACTTGACCTGCTGGCGTCTGTACCTTCACCCGCTCTAGGTGGAGCGGAAGAGAGTGTCAGACTTAAACCCATCCATGTCACTTCTTTTGCCTTTTACCTTCGGAGACCGGAGTATCTGTTTCGAACAACCTGCAACCCCGGCAGGCTTTGCTGACATCTCTTTGAGGCGCATGTGGAACACTAACGCGTCGTCGAGACGGCGGCTGTCGTCACTAGACGGACAGACGGTGAGCCACCCGTTGCTCACCGTCAATAAACCCGCAGCTACAGTGGCTAGGAGTCGTCTTGCGAGGTTGGGAAACCCTGACGCTGGTTTTATCTGTGGTTGATGACAATAGACCCTAATACATGGAATTTAAAAATAAAACAGCTGAAATATAAAAGTTTTACAGAGACATCTCTATGTAACCGAGACGTGATATTTATTATGAAAACATATACTATGTCATCATAAAACATCGATATTTCTAACGTTGCAAATAAAACTAACAACGTCTATGCTATTGTTTTGAAAGTGTCTCATTACAGTATCTAGAAATACAGAAACAATAATTTGTTGTGTCGATACATACAACACAGTTTTATAAACATAGAAACTGTACATGTTCTTACAAAAATAAAATTCTCTTGTATGCTGTGAAATAAAAATCTAGTTTTTACCCGTAGTTTCACTCGTGTAGTTTAAATTTATCCCATGGCAACGTACTACTGGGACAAAAAGTTTCTTAAAATAATGTTTTACTGGAGTGCCAAATACCATCTACATTAGAGCAGCCATTTGGGTGTGAAAAGCTTGCGCGGAGTTTGATAATTGTCCCACTGGATTAAGCTACTAGAGTAGAATAGGTTACAAATTATCTAAGTGCAAAATTTATTCAAATTTGTGTAGAAAGACTACAAGAATTTGAATAAAATTTGGCACTTTGCGAGAAAGAGTATCAAATATGATGACGGGCCTGTTGGTCTAGTGGTTAGTGGCCCTGACTGCTAAGCCGGAGGTCGTGGGTTCGATTCCCACCCAGGACAAACTTTGTGTGATGAGCATGATTGTTTGGTCTGTGTCTGGGTGTGATTTATCTATAATATGTATGTATTTATAAATTATGTAAGTACATATGTATATCAGTTGTCTGGTTACCATAACACAAGCTCTGCTTAGCTTGGGATCAGATAGCCGTGTGTGAGTTGTCCCAAGATATTTATTTATTTATAATATCCGTCCTTCCATCTGTAACACTCGCTCGGTGCCTTCCGAGCGAGGCTGAAGTTTTCAATTGGGACAGGTGTACAATAATAGCCACTACAGGTTTTTTTATAGCTTTAATCTCCAAGGGGGACCATTTAACAATGAAATGACCAAAGTGAAACACAAAAATAACGTGGAGAGGTAGAAGACTAAATACAAAATAATTTGAGGGTGTCAAAAGGGTGAAAATATACAATAGATTAGGTGAAATATTACAAACTGAATTGCACAAAAACTTATTCACAAACTGATTTTACAATTTAAAAAAAAGAAACAGCTTATTAAAAAAAAAAACAACTAGAACATGTGGCTGCTAGCCGTGATCCAAAAACGTAATGAGACAAAAATTGTCTATTGAAGATAAAATGATAGAATGATATTCGAAATATGAATATTTAAAAATTTAAAAATCAATGTTGATCCAAAAGGATAGAGGTTGAGGCAACAGAGAGGGTAAAATACCCACTCTGTAACACATCTATGATCAAATTGACACAAACGAACCTTCTTAGTCAGCAAAATAAGAAAATTAGTATGAATAAGTATGCATTTTCTCCTAAGATACTAACTCCAAATAAAGGTTCAGTACCAACTTTAACGTCATATAAAACCACTCTTCAAAACGAAACTGCAATAAAAAGACATCTCCATTTCAGCTTCTAACGACAAAACTTATATATGTATACTCATCCCCATTTAATTCCCATGTGGACCAACAGGAAGGTTCAGAGGCGGACGGCGCACGACCTTCTGCAAAATTCAGTTACATTAAATTAATTAAAAGAATGGCTGTCTACTAATGTATAGGATGTAGGGTTGAGGGTAAGAAGGGTTGGTTAAGATACGTTGGGAGAAAATAAGGCCTTATGTTAGTTGTTTTAAGATTTGTTTTATATTTAAAGAGTATTGTAGGCATGAGTGAAACGTATATGACATCGTTTCACATCATATCATAGAAATTATATTTAAATTAATACTTAGTTACGGAATTTTGCCAACATTTATTTCGGTAATAAATGGGACAAGGGCAGGAAAATGATGATGTAGAGAAGATCTAATCACTGTACTTCTCAAATCAAATCATATTTTTTTTCACATAGGCCTACATGGGCACTTATAAAACGTCGAGTAAAGGTGCACGGATCGGGTTAGGTTTCCTATAGAGAAGAACCGGCAAGAAGCTCCATGGTTACTCTTTTAAAAACATTTGGTTTTACAGTATTGTTGATACAGCGTTATTACTTTAGTATGATAGGACAGCGTAGGTCCGGCAATATGTCAGTCAGGTTGGTCGTTAGAAGCTGAAATCGTGTTTAACTGCAATTGATTTTTGACAATAATTTTTATAATTATGATATCAAAGGTGGTGCTTAACCTTGGCTTATTCTAAGTTTAATAATCTTAATGAGGATTTTTAAAATTTTGTTTTTATTTAAAACTAGCTGGCGCCCGTGGCTTCGCCCGTGTGATAATCGAAAAAAAAGTATCCTATGTTATCACATATGTGTACTTTTTTTCCAGACTATAATCTAACTCTCCATTCAGCCGTTTTGACGTGATAGAATAACAAACATCTTTACATCCATCCTCACAAACATTCGCATTTATAATATTAGTAGGATGTTTTATTCTTATTTGCAATGAAACTGCCGGAAATATATCGGGAAAATTAAACGAGAAAAAAAACCTTCTAATAATTTCCCGAAAAAAAAGTCAGAACTAAACAAAGCACAACTTGTGTATAACCTTTTCCACTCTTTGCCAGCATTACCCAGCTGTTTAAATAACAGAACATCGCCGACGGCCGGTCATTGTTGACTCCAACCGGGTAACCGCGGTTACTTCTGTAAATACGTAGTTCGGTTTGTATGGAACATAAAAAGGTACAAAAACAAAGGTCAGAAATTTTATTTTTCTTACCGGTAGATATTCTTTGGCGTATTATTTTCTTTGTTTTTGTTTCAGGAAGAGGTTTTGCGAATTTTCCTCTAACAAACGATTAGTCGATTATTTTTTGGGACTAGAGTAAATCGGTTTGTTGTTTATTTAGGTGTAGCTGGCCGAATTTTCGTTGGTCAGAGGACGGTACGAAAATAGAACAAATAAGAAAAAAAATATTTTAAAATTAGAATTCTTTTATTTCGGACAACAGAGATCCATATTTTGTTAGTATTACAAGTGACTCTAGTGTTTAACTTTTACGCTACTATTACAAAATGTAGATATTACAAATTATTCCAGTAAAAAAACAAATTCGATTTTGAGCAAATTATAACCTATGTGTGTCTGTGTGCCTATTTTTAATAAAATAAATTATTTTAGTCGACAAGAGACCATAAAACTTAACATAATAATAATGTAACACATGAAATTACCTAGATTGAATTTGAAGAATTACTAAGATTGCTCAGCAAAAGGAACCATATAGTAATGGTTGACGTACTTACCTAATACCCGACCCTGCCCTGGGCCCAACCCTGCGCACTAAGTATGTGCACCATTTTCGGATAATCGTGTAAAAACTGCCTCCTTGCTACTCTGCGAACATCCTTGATGCGCTACTAAACCAGGCAGCCTCATAGGCAGCGTTTTTGTTCCGTATTGGAAATCATCAAATAAAATCTAACATTTAACACTCACCCTACTTTCAACACCTCAGTACAGTTTTACTTTTGGTTTATTGATTGGTTGCCGCACTGCGTTTTGCGGGTTCGATACCCGCACGGAACAAATATTTGTATGGTCTACAAGAAGTTGTTTCGGGTCTCGCTGTTTGTGTGTGTGCGTTTAATTGTTTGTAAACGCACCCACGATGCAGGAGAAGTTCCTAATAATTGTTCCGTGCGGGAATCAAACCCGCGACACTCAGCGCAGTAGTCGATCGCTAGGACTTGACTGAACTTGGACTGATTTAACATTTTTCATGATTGATTGTAACATTCCTAACATAAAAATCCTTTTACGAAAATTATAATACCCACGTATCGCCGCAGTGATTACAGTATGTTCATAACATAATAACACAGTCTGTTATTGTAACCTAACCGGACTCATTAGTTTTTACTCTGTAAACACCCACTTTTGACCGCTGGATTGACCGATGAGTCTATCAAATTGTGCTTTATGTATTTTTAAAAACTTATCTGACATTAATAAAGTCGGTCAATATAAAATCCTTATAATTTTTTGAAAACGTTGTTTTTTTTTTAAATGACTCGATATTTATCCTGTATCGTAGGTGCGTTTAAAAACATTTAACCTCACATACACAAACAGCCAGATCCGAAACAATGATCTGTAGGTCATACAAACATTTGTTTCGTGAGGGGATCGAACCCGCGACACGTAACGCAGCAGTCAAACGCTTAACCACTGCGCCAGCCGTGTCGTCTTTTGAGGTTTATGTAAAAAAAAACAACCCAAATCGCAAGTTTGTACGGAACCCTCGGTGCGGTAGTCCGATTAGCACTTGAACGGATTTTTCTTTATTTATCCTTACTAATATTATAAAAGCGAAAGTGAGTTTGTTTGTTTGTTACCTCTTCACGCTTTAATGGCTGAACTTATTTTGATGAATTTTGGTATAGAGATAGTTGGGAACCAGGAGACGGACATAGACAATTTTTTTAAAAAAAGATTGAAATATGAGGGAGAAAGAAGGTAAAGAAGGGAAAACTTAGCATGGCTATTCCAATAAATAAGGCGCTAGGGCAAAAACTACAGCTAGCAGGTACCTGCAAATCAGGAAAGGGGAACTGTGTTACCTCGAATTTAACGCGGGCGAAGCCGCGGGCAAAAAAGCTAGAAAACTATAATTACATTGTTACAAATAAAATCCGTCCATACTAAACGAACATTTTCTTCCTCAGGCAATGTGATGGATGACGCCAATCAGAACAAACACATAGCGAGGACGACCGGCGCCATGTAACTCTGTAATATGAATCTAAGTAACTTCGTCATTTACATCACGAGCCTGCTGTGGCTGAATCTCACCGATGCTAAGATTGGTAAGTCTGAACACTCTGAATATACAATGTGTCCGGTCACGGACTAGCGATATTCTATGTTAGTACATTATATAAATATAAATCAATAAATTTGAGTACTAGAATGTTTGTTATAAATAAGTATTTAAAAAACATTCTAGTACTCAAATTTATTGATTTAAAAAAAGCTACCATTTTTTTTTCACAAAAAGGTTACAAAACTTTCGTTGATTTGCATATTTTTTTGGACTTTAATTTTGTTTTCTAAAGTTACGAAAATGTAAGCTCATAATTTCTTAATATAAACGATAGACAATATTATTGCCCTCTGAATAAACCTATTTTCGTCTTTGTAAGACCAACACTTTGAGATATATGATTATATATTTTGTACACGCAAAGAGAATATCTCAAAATGGCTGGCAAAAAGCGGAGAAGTGAATTAGACCCAAGTGTGTATCGTAATAGTACATTAAAACACTCGTTCCATAAGTATCTAGAATTTATGAATGTATATAATGTATTGAATTATTATTAAATTCGACCTAATATTTTTATTAATTTACCTGGGACATTGATGCTTATAATGACCTCAATATAACCTAATTATTATAAATTGATTAATTTATACTTTACGTTAATTACTTTGAATACTACTATTTAAACTTTTCTTCTAATTAAAAAAAATGTTTTACCAGAGGGTGCATGTAAACTGTATTCTTATTTAAGACCTTGTTAAATACACGTGAGATACAATAAATAAAATAAATAATTGAATTGAATTAAATATCACTAAGCAAACATCATGCCTTTTTATTCCCGGCAGATTTAAGCAGAGTAGACAGGCACAATGACTTACACACATAGAAAAATTCAAAAGGAATTTTCTCGTGTAATTACGGGTTCTACTTAGAGATGAGACCTAAGTCGTGAGAGCTTGAAAATAGTAGATTCCTGAAATTATAAATATTTATCAAAATAGTAGGTAGGAAAATTTATTTGTAAAGTTGTGTTTGTTCTGTTTAGTGGTCGGGCACTCTAATTACCTTACGCGATTAACACGCATTTAACTTTACTTATCAAACTACATATATTTCAGGTTTTCGCTTTAGTGGACAGAACCAAACATTTTCAACTTTAAAAAAAAATTGTTATTGTTGTTTTTTAAAATAAGGAGTTATGTTTTGTTGTTAATTATTTTTGAATTATTGTCATCAGCAGTTAATCAGCAGCAGCTTAGCAATAAAGCAGAATATTACTGAATGAGCATTTTTTTTAGAAAGTAAAATAATTGTAATTGTATGTATGTTTGTATATTATTATATTGTATTTAGTCATTATTTGCTCATGTTTTTATGTATTTTTTTTTTCTCTTTTTTCTTTACGCACTGTGTCTACATCTCTTTTTATTTACTCTCCTTTCGCAGGTATGCTGGAAGAGATTTCTATAGAAATAAGCATTACCTTTGTACCTGTTTTCTGTTCCTGTCTTTTATTTTTCTGTATTCAGTGTGTATGTACATAAATCGTTAAATAAATAAATAATAAATAAAAAAGAGTCTTTAAACTTATTTTTTAAAATGTAAGGTTTGGCTGCTACGCCGTAGCTGATGACATTGCTACGAAAATCATCATAGATCAAACACTACGTTTAAAGTTTCCTCCAAAAAAAAAATAATGTATCTTATGAATATTTCAGTTAGTAGATATAGTTAAACACAATCAAAGCAATCTTGAAAATTCACAAAAATAAAACTGTGTTTGATACGACAGCCTTGCTTTCACGTATTTCCTTGCAAAACGACTATGTATTTTAAACGAAAATACGTTACAAGGTACAAATCGATATTATTTAATCCAGGACAAATTTCTATACCGCTCATCTTAATAATGAAAAAACGGCCAAATACGCAAATATTTAAAGACATTTTGAATTGAAAATCAAATTCAACTCCGTCTTTACAATCCTTTTTCAGCCAAAGAGGGGATTTGTTAAGGCTGAATTTCTATTTAGTCCAAGCTTATTCGGATCATTTCGAAGTGAACGGGTCATGGCCCTTTCCGCCAACTTCAATTAACTTCATTCACTAAAATTAATTGAAATTAATCTTCTTCATTATTTTTATCTTATTCAATGCCCTTTCTGACACAGTTTATTCAATTATTTTTCAGTGAAAATAATTGAAATTAATCAGTCTTTGAGTTTGTTAGAAAAACGATTTAAAATTTGCAGACCGTGTTCTAACTGAATTTAAGGTTCCGACGACCTTCAATTTGTTTGGAAACCAGAACGCGTGGTCATGTACGATCGCGTAATCAACGCGTCCAATCAAGTACTCGCGCTACCACAAATCGACAGATCGCTTATATTAGAACTCATTATTGCTTGGCTGGTCTAGCGGTGGTCGTAGGTGACTACTGAGCGCGGGTTCTTGTGATTCCTAAATCGGGCAAAAAGTGTTATGGAGATTTTCTTGTGGTTATTTTTAACCTTTGCCCCGGAGAACACCTTGAGCTGTTATTCCTGTAACTGAACTCTCTCCAGTTTTATCGGATTGCCATCTTCTCGGACTGTGGTAGAGGAAATAGTAGTAATAGTAGAGTGCTACTGTGTTTGCGCACACGCGCCTACACTAAAATATATCCCGCTACGATTTATTTAATTTATTTATTTATATATATTAAAAAAAATACTTTGCCCAACACTAGGAATTTCTCCCGTATCGTAGGTAAGTTTACAAATATTTAAACTCACATACACAAACAGCCAGACCCGGAACAACTACCTGTAGGTCATACAAATATTTGTTCCGTGCGATGAACGAACCCAGGACACGTAGCGCAGCAGTCCATCGCTCAACCACTGCGCTAAACGTGTCGTCAACGTGTACGATGGCTTATGTCCTAATGGTCAGAAATACTATTATTATAAGCATTTCAAGGGCGAACAATCCAAAGTAATAACTTACATATCATTTTGCTACTACAATAGAAAGCAATTGGAAACGGTGTTCATATAATATTCATATTAATAATAAATTTACTTCGCTTGGACCTTGACTATCAATCTAGAGGTCACTGAATACGACCCACTCAATCTGTCAAAAGTATCCGACTGTATTTGAAGGTTTTATTCAGTTCCAAAATAAGTAATAAATTAACCTGTATTCTACAAAAAGGTTTCAGTTGTAGTGGTATTTCCATCGTAGTGGAAAGGTCCCTATTGTGACTGTAATTGGCTTTTATTGTCATACTGGCCAGTATGAAAATAACACAGAACCATTGTGTCTTGTACATATCCCACGTACCACCACCACCACCACCTATCCAGTGCTGGTGCAAGCCTTTTTTGTAGCGGGGGAGAGTGTCAGACTTGTACTGACTTAAGCCAACCCATGTTCCTTCTATTATATTCCGGAGCCGCGGTATCTCTTTCGAACAACCTGCAACCGTGGCAGGGAGGCGCATGCCTAAAATAGGAAGGCTTAATAAAGTTCTCGCTCAGGTTCGAACCGGAATACGACTCGTAAGTCGCTGCCTTTACGATAGGCTAAGTTTTAAGTGTTCTTTAAGTTTTTAATACTTACCAATAATTCTACTTTTATTCAGGGATAGGGCCCTATTCCCAGCAGCAAAATATTATTTATGTTTACACTGAATGCAGAATAGCAATAATATATTTTGTCTGTTTGTATTGTTTCCATTATATAATGTTTTGTGTGTACATCCTTACTAATATTATAAAAGCGAAAGTGAGTTTGTTTGTTAGGTCTTCACGCCTATATGGCGAATTCGATTTTGATGAATTTTGTTACAGAGATAGTTGGGACCCTGGAGACGGACATAGGCTATTTAAAAAAATATTGAGATATGAGGGAGAAAGAGGGGGAAAAGGGAAAACATAGCATTGCTATTACAATAAATAAGGCGCTTTTGCAAAAACTACAAGTAGCAGGTACCTACAAATCAGGAAAGGGGAACTGTGTTACCCCGAAATTAATGTAAGCAAAGCCGCGGGCAAAAGCCAGTATATAAATAAATATTGTATCGTGTCGTATCGTATAGTATTTACATCTTTCCTGCGACCACTATTTTTGTGCTTAAAATAGATTTATTTCATCATTTTATGAAAGCAGTCTACGATCTATCAATCATTTATATCCGTCCAATCTGTCTGGCTTGTCAGCTTTCTATTCTCTTGTGACGAGACATTTTTTCGGGATAAAACTTATAGGCTAAAAAACTTTGTACTTGACTATGGATACGTAATGGATAAATCTTATTTTTCTTTTGAACTGTTCTTCAATTACTTACTTTGTTTTGGGTAATAAGGGACGTAAGGTCGAGCACTAGTTTTTAATGTATGTTTTTGCTGAACTGAAGGGTTACCATGACGTCTTAAAGCAGAACTTATTCCACTGAGGGAAAAAAATGGTGCTAGACACCCTGTATCAGCTCTCTTTACCTCAGTGGAATAAGTTCTGCTTTAAGACGTCATGGTAGGGTAGCAGGACCCATTTGACCTTGAGGCGCACAGTGTTGCATTGTGTATTTTAGTTTTCTGTTTTTTTTTTTACAATTCTTACACTTGTGGCATGTGCCAAATAAATGTTTTCTTTCTTTTATTTTTCTATAAATTACGTGTTGTTGCTGTACCTCCTGCTTTTTTGAAGTTGGTTGGGAATAAAGCAACAATAAATCCACGATGACACATACGAAGTACATACACAAAAAGACAATAAAAAAGGGAACATAAAAATGTATTCCGGAAAAAGAAACTACTACCAACTTTCAAACCATAAGCAAAACTCTTTTACATCCTTCCTAGAGACACTAACCCATAATTTTGTTCCAGGGTACTTTTGGCACATCACAGATCTTCATTATGACCCGTTTCACAACTCCCAGGAGCTACATAGAGGTATTTTATGAAACGTATTCCGTTGTTTTATGCTGATGACTTTATTATTTTTGTTCGCTGACTATGAACATTCATGAAACATGCGATAGTCAACGTTATAGTGAATTATTTCGAGTTATTGTGATGAATATCAGCGTTGTATGTTTTATTTTCGTGCATTTTATTCGTGAATTATTTATTAGTGTCGGCTTGTTGTGTTTGATGAATGAGGGTAATCAGCGGGAATAATTAATTAATCACGAATGTGTCATGTTGATGTTATCTTATTTCTCACCATGTTTCGAACGTGTAATGACCAATGACGCATTTCAGTATATTATTGTTCCTTTACTGACTTTTGCTTATGCCTTTTATGTAGTTGGTTTAAGGACTAGAGTACGTTATCCGACAGAATTCACTTTGCCGGTCTTCTGTCGCGTAATTTACGACCCATTTTGTTGATAAATAATCGTCAGTAAAATGTAAACAGTCTGGTATGTTTGTATCGAATTATGTGCACTGATTAAAGAATACGACGAAGAAAGATTAGTGACGCAAATTAAGTCGGATGAGTTTCGACGCCAAAAATCCTGGCTGCGTACATCAGACAGACAGACAGATCCTTTATTGGAGTAGCTGTCAGTGTCAGTTTTCCGTTTTCTAGAATGATCGCATTTAGTCCTTTCCATGTGACAAAAATTCTATTTATGAAACTATAAATGTTGCCTATCATTCTCCCCTAATTCATACCTAATATTCCTGCCTGGTATCCAATCACTCTATGTACATACTGTAAGGGGTTTTATACCTTAACCAATGCTGGCCATGACTTTCAAAACTCAGGTCGTTTTAAAAAAAGAACTAGAAAAACATAGAATAGAACTAGGATAAGAGGTGTGACATGTATCTATACAATATAATCTTAAAGTATTATATGAGCTTTTAGTATAGTAGAATAGTGTAAATCCTACAGTACTACAGCAGTCTACTTCTTGGTGATTTCTCCCTGATATTCATCCTTCACCCCAGGTTGCCGGCACAACCGCGGTAACAATGAGCACAGTCACCGGAACGGGCGACACCGCGACCATACTTGCGACAGTTCCTGGCCTCTGATACAGAGCGCCGCCGCTCTCATGGCGGAGCGGCATCCTGACACCTTGGAGTTCGTTCTGTGGACTGGGTGAGTATTGCTCGTTCACCAGGTTTTTGTCATAGCCACTGATGTCGTTGTGGACGGCTTAGAGACAACACGTGTGATAGCTCCTGGCATTCAACAACTTGGAGTTTATGCTGTGAACTATCTGAGTATTACCACAGCTACAGACGTAAAAATGAAGATTATTTGTATTGGATAGAAAAAATCAACAATGAATGCCCATCTTTGGCATTACACATCATTGGCAATATTAGAAGCATCGCATTTTTGACAAATAAAATGCTGGTCCTGAAATATCTGAATCACCTGTAAACCGGCACCCAGACCCCTCCAGAGACAGAAGACCAGAATTAATACATTCTCTTCTTTCACCAGGGACATCCTTTCTTCATCAATGGAGCACTTAAGCGAGGATATAAAGCTGGAAGCCGTGAGGAACGTCACAGACATTCTGAGCAGGACATTCAGCAGTCAGTTCGTGTTCCCAGCGCTGGGGCACAATGACCCCGCTCCCTCTAAAAGGCTGGTTGATATGTGGATGCAGTGGCTACCCACTGAAGCGTTACAAACTTTTGAAACTGGTAAATACTACATAACTACTCTTTTCCCTTGTCAGTGTGAAAAAAGGTTTTTACTAAATAGTCTTGTGTTTGCCGCAACTCGTCTAATCTATGGTGCGAAGTAATAAATAAATAATAATAATAAGGTCCAGATTAAAATCGAAGTTTGGTGGTGGGCTAACAGCCAAAGAGTTTAAACTTTTGAAGTAAATTTTGGGTATTAGAAGGGCCACCTATTCCAATAATGCAGTCTCAGGTGTAGTGATTAAAAAGATGCCAGCAAAGCAGAAATGCGTGCCAGGACAAACTGCTTGCTGCAAAATAAGGAACATGGACAGGTTTTAGTCAGTAAAAGTCTGATACTCCCCCGCTCCGTTCAGAGTGGAGGAAGTTATTTAATGATTGTCAATCCGAATCAACAAAAAAGGCGTAGTGTAATTTTTTTGTAGTCTTATTTGTTTTCGTTATTGGTCAGTGAATTCAGAGGAAATCTGAAGAATTTAACATTTTCAACTTCTAAAGAGTTTGTCTTTGTCCTAGCTTGACCCAACTGATTATTTTATAGAATACTGATTCAATTTTTTTTTCCAGGTGGATATTACACAATAGAACAGTCCCACAGCAGGTTGAGGATCGTAGTCCTGAACAGCGTGCTCTGGGCTGGTGGCGCTGCCAGGACTGATGGCCCTCATAGAGGCAAGCAGCAGTGGGAGTGGTTGGAACAGGTCCTCATCAAAGCTAGAAGAAGAAATGAAATGGTTAGCATCTTAGTGCATGGCTAAGAGGCAGAATATATTTTAGATTTTTATGGAGCTGTTTTTTGTTTGCATAGTAAACAAACTTTTTTTTAATCTTGACGTTTTGATCAACTTTGATGGTTGAAAGACGTAGAAAACTTTTCTACGTCTTTTAATTGTTTTATTTTTAGGGTTTCGTACCTCAAAAGGAAAAACCCTTATTGGATCTCTTTGTTATCCGTCTGTCTGTCTGTCAATACCCTTTATTTCCAGAACGCATGAAGGTGTCCAGTTGAAATTAAAAACTCTGTGGTGCCTTTACACTGTGAAAAAATTAACCCTTTAAGTCTACGCAGTCAAAAGATATGGCCGTTAATGTCACAGATTTGAACGGAACCCTCGGTGCGCGAGTCTGACTCGCTCTTTTTTTACTTTTTTATTAAATCTGCCTATTCAGATGGAAATAAGGTTGACGATGTTATGAACTAACCCAAAATAACCCTATTAACCCTCGACTTGTTTAATGAAGAAGAAAAAAAAATGTTTTTTTTAATATAGCCATAGATCTGGGCTATATAAATTCTGGAACGCAGACTTGATATTTTTTCCGTTTATTTCTAAAGATACGTTCTAAACTTCTGTATTTTTTCATACCATCAATCCTGCATTGGCAGAATTTTATCTTTATATAGAGTCCTAATCATTCATGTTCTATCTTAGGTCTACCTTGTTGCCCACGCCGGCCCAGGAGTGGAAGAACGGCACAATGCAGGCAGCTCTTCAGCGGCAGGTGGGGGGGAACTGACTCCTCCTGCCAACCAGCATCTGGTGCACGTCATTCGCGCATTCAGCGATGTAATCGCTGGGCAGTTCTACGGTCATCGGCACGCTGATACGTTCAGACTTATTTATAGTGAAGGTAAGTGGAATGATAAAATAGGATGGTTTCTTTCTGGATAAGAATGTGTCATGCTCTGCCGGACTCAAACTCAGGAAAGACAAACGCTACTGTGTTTTAATAAAAACTGTTGTACGAACAGTGTTTGTTGCGTACGTGTTGAATAATATTATTATATAGCGGTTTTATATAATTCAGTTTTTTTTTTAATTTTCATGTATAGCGCCTGGTTATTTTTTGTCAGCAATATGTTTAGTAGCTATTGCTATATTAGTGAATAGGTGTGCAACTATAATTAATGTTCTCATCGAGGAAAATCATCAGACTATTTGATACATAATATTACAAGGTCATGGCACCCAGTGATTAGACAAACAAAGATAAATACAATTTGACTTTGACAGCTTTTAAATTTTGTAGCAGTGATACCCTCACTGCTACAAATTAGGTTTTTCGGAGTTTCAGGTTTATTACCACTGATGGTATGTTTACTATTCTAAGAGGACTAAAACCTACCAATAAATATATACATAAATGCAAGCAGAACATGGCCAGAATTATTTGCCCAACCAGCTAGCAAAAACAATGCAAGCGGAGCCTTTTGTTTTCTTTCAAAAGTAACAATTATCACGAAAATTATTTATTTATTTAAACTTCATGTACAATTTAGTGGTACATTGGCGGACTTGATGCCATAAGGCATTCTCTACCACCTTAACCTTTGGGTAAAATACGACAACGATTGCGATAGTTTACAAAAATTATATAAGATATCCTTACTAGTATTATAAAAGCGAAAGTGAGTTTGTTTGTTTGTTTGTTACCTCTTAACGCTTTAATGGCTAAACCGATTTTGATTAATTTTGGTACAGAGATAGTTGGGAACCAGGAGACGGACATAGGCTAATTTTTATCTCTTTCCAAAAGCTAGTATTTATATAAAAGTATTTGTTTTAAAAAACGTATATACTGATACTTATACACATATGCAAATGAAATATACTAATAAATACATTTAAAACAAAATAAAAAAATATATCAATAAAACTGTGCTCGTAAAGACAGCCAAAAGAAAAACAGAAAATTAATTTTAAGCATTTTGATTCATTACCCTACCTTGCGTTGAAATCATTGTCTTTTAATGATTTCTTCTGCTGTGGATGGAGCCAAGTAGAGTGTCAGACTTGCACTGACTTTAACCCATGTTCCTTGTTTTGCGTTCCATGGTATCTTCCTCAAACTATACCGCAACACAAGTAAGCAAAATATCTAGCATACCTACTAGTTTTGTAATCTCAAATATTGTTATTAAAAAGATAGAGAGAACAGGGTACTGGAAGAGGTTTTATACCTTAACCAATGCTGGCTGGTTGGTCATGACGTTCCTTACTACGTTCTAATACTCAGGTCGTTTTAAAGAAAGAACGAGAAAAACAAAGACTAGTAATAGAATAAGAAGTGTGAGATGTATCTATGAAATATAATCCTTACTAATAAAATTATAAAAGCGAAAGTTAGTTTGTTTGTTTGTTTGTTACGTCTTCACACCTTAATAGCCAAACCAATTTTGGGACCCTGGAGACGGACGTTATTTTTTTTTAAGTGGGTAATGTTGGAGAAAGAGGGAAGAAAAGGGAAAACTTAGCATTGCTATTACAATTAATAAGGCGCAAGGGCAAAAACTACAGGTAGCAGGTACCTGCAGATCAGGAAAGGGGAACTGTGTCACCCCGAATTTAACACGAGCGAAGCCGCGGGCAAAAACTAGTGTAAAATATAATCTTAAAAAGATATATGCGCTTTTATTGTAGTAGGATAGTGTATATCCTACAGTAGTATCCACCCTTCTGAAAGAAGCTATATGTGTGGTTCTCACAAAGGGCTGGCTACCCCTAAACTTCCCTGGAGCATCGTAAAAGGACTATAGGATTATGAGGATTGATAGCGTTATCCACCTCGTGGTCTAATAGAAACAAACTGCTATTACACATTCGTTTCACGTCGTTGTGTTTATGGCAATATCTCTTTGTGGTCGTTTAGTGGACCTTAGAGGCTCATTTGGTACTAGTTTCGGGGTTAGTAGGATTAAAAATTAGTTTTAACGTGGAGAGAATTTGTAGCAGGAGGATTTTATCTTTATGAGGCTCGATAACAATGTTACCGTCCATT
The DNA here is from genome assembly GCA_905475445.1 of Ochropleura plecta. Classification (NCBI taxonomy): domain Eukaryota; kingdom Metazoa; phylum Arthropoda; class Insecta; order Lepidoptera; family Noctuidae; genus Ochropleura; species Ochropleura plecta. The sequence goes on along the minus strand of FR997731.1, from coordinate 18,561,074 downwards.
TTTTAGTTAGTATTTACATAATAAGCATAAGCAGCCTATTTCCGGTGGTGGAACAATAGCCTATCCTCTGCTGAAGAGAGTAAGATTTACCCTAACACTAACTACACTATCTAATTTTTTTTCTAGAAAATTGGCCGATTTCTGTACGATGTTTGCATTTACCGTGTAAGAGCAGTGAAACACATACAATTACTATCGTATATATATTTTTTCTTTAAATAAAACTTTGCCCCAAACTAGGAATTTCTTCTGTATCGTGGGTGCATTTACAAACATTTAAACTCACATACACAAACAGCTAGACCCGAAACAAGAACCTGTAGGTCATACAAATATTTGTTCCGTAAGGGGATCGAAACCGTCAATAATATCATATTTTTTTAACAGCTTTATATTTCCCACTGTTGTGCAAAGACTTCCCCCACATTATTCCGTGTACTCTTCTTCTACGCCACCAGAGTTCGTGATGCGCGTTCAAAAAATCTCTATTTTATTTGTTTTTCAACAAAAATATAGGTATACAGATTAAACACATACCTACAGAAAAAATAACAGGAATAAATGTGTCGGCTTATATGCAATAAAGTTATTAAAAACAAATACGGTTAACATATTATTTAACTTCCCCAGAGTAATATTGAAACAACTATCCCTTTGACGTATAAAGAGTACCTACGTGAAATAACAATTTCTCGAGTTACGAGTCGTTTGCGCTACAATAGATATGAATAATAAAATAACGTTCTTTTGTGTAGTAAAAAATGTTATGATGTTATTTATCTCTTTCCTATCTGGTGGAAGCTTTTCATAACCTTCCCTCAGTTCGAATCTAGGGCATCGGCATCGGCTCCATTTTTGAAAGCTCTTTGTTGTGGATTGAACTGCGGAAAAGCTGAATTGTGAGATTAGTTGGACGTTCCCTGAATAGAGGCACAATACATTCGTTTATTACGAGTATGTTTTGATGGAAACTTGTAAATAACTAGAGAGTTTTCTAAAAATATGTGACAGCTTGTAGCTAACGAATTTCAGCCTCTCGGGTCGATCTTCATGTTGAACTGTTCTTGCCTGGGTTGGTCTATGAATGGGTGACCATACAATACATACGAGTGTCCTCCATGCCTTGAAAAGCACGTCAAGCCTGACAGTTGGCAGGTAGTCAGTGGCCCGAAAGTCTCACAACCAGTTTTATCAAAGGGTATGGTATCACCCAGTACTAACTGGGTTGTGGATGTTAGATAGGCAGTTGTCATGTAAAATACTGATATTCAGCTGCATCAGGGTAGACTACAAGCCGACCGTAACGTAATTATGAAAACCTTAAGCAGCTGATGGTTAGTTTTCTAAAAATAAATTAATAGTTAGAGCAGGTGCCTTGACGCTCATAAGTGGGTAAATTACGATAAAGGGTTCTAACCCTGCCGGGGTTGCGGGTTTTTCGAAAGAGATACCTCAGCTCCGGAACATAAAGGGCAAAAGAAGGAACGGATGGGTTTTAGTCAGTACAAATCTGACATTCCCCCGCAGCTCCGCCCAGAGCGAGGGAAGTTATTGGATGATTTCCTATCTGCAAAAAAGGCGTGTTCGAACACCAAATGTCATCACACCGCACAGATACATGACGCACTGTCTCATGAAGAAGTCTCGTCTAAAATTTTTGTGAAACTAATATAATTATGTAGTTATCATCTTCTATATCTATCATTCTTCCCATTTATTTTTTAACTCATCGTATCAACAAGTGTAAATCCTTACTAATATTATAAAAGCGAAAGTGCGTTTGTTTGTTTGTTACTTCTTCACGCTTACCAATGCTAAACCAATTTTGATGAATTTTGGTACAGAGATAGTTGGGACCCTGGAGACGGACATAGGCTACCTTTTTTTAAAAAATAGTGAGAAATGAGGGAGAAAGAGGGAAAAAGGGAAAACTTAGCTTTGCTATTACAATAAATCAGGCGCGAGGGCAAAATCTAGAAGTAGCAGGTACCTGCAAATCAGGAAAGAGGAACCGTGTTACCCCGAATTAAACGCGAGTGAAGCCGCGGGCAAAAGCTAGTATAATTATAAAATAGAATCATAGAGTTATCGTCTATGCAATGACAATAAGTTAAAAGAAATCATTTTTTTCATTTAATGCACAAATAGTTTCACGCTAGGCTTACAACTAGTGTGTACATGACCATATTAGGGCGCAGTAAAATGTCTTAAAACTAATAAAATTATATTGCAAAAAGTATCTATTATCCAATATCACGTACGTTTTAAACTTAAATCTAGCCATCATCATTTTCCTGCCCTTGTCCCATTCTATTTGGGGTCGGTGCAACACGTTTTCTTCTTCCATTCGCCCCTATCAGACATAAACAATATTAATCAAACTTCATCAGCCAATAGCAAGTCCCTACTAGACAAAGATCAGACAGTTCTGTCTCAAATCGCATCATAATTCCTTTTTTAAATTTCCGAAATATTGTCCACAGGTCGACCAGTGTCTTGGGCAATGTTGGCTCCTTCGGTCACACCAAGAGGCGCTGGCAGTACTTCAAACCCAGGATTAAGACTTTATAAGTTCGACTCTAATACCGGAAAGGTAAGACTTAAATTCTCTTGACATAAGTAATTGCAAACAGAACGTAGGTACCTACTTGCTGAGATTGATTTATTATCAACTAGCTGTCCAGCGCGGCTTCACCCGCGTCTTGGGTTACTGCCCCCTCCTGTGGTTAGTAGCTTGATGTTATGCAGCCCAGGCTACTCAATGATAATGTAGCTTTCTAATAGCAATATATTATTTGAAATCGGTCCAGTAGTTTTTGAGTTTATTCGTTACATACAAGAATATATATGAAAATACAAATCTTTCCTCTTTTATAATTATCATAAATAGGGTAGGTACATCAAATATTTTTCAATACACTTCCTCGAAAACTGGCTCTTATTGCACTACGATTAGGAAAATTCAAATTAAATCATACTTTCATATTGATTAAGTACAAAATTCCTTTTTTCTGTTATAACATTTTTCCGTAAGTGTATTGAAAAACGTCATTTTATTCAATTGAGAATTTGTCACTGCTGTTCTCGGCTCTATATGACCCACGCCTAGAGGCTCTGACGTTAAATCCGCCTCGGCCGCAATGACAAAAATTCCGCACTTGCATTAAATTGTACTATTTTCATTGAAATTGTAACAAAAACCACTTTTATTCTACAGGTTTTAGATTACACACAGTATTACCTAGATGTAAATAACATAAGAGGGGAAGCTCACTGGGCGATAGAGTACAACCTTACACAATATTATGGACTGAGGGAAGTGAGCCCCGCGTCACTCGACGTCTTGGCTGAGAGGATACGGAATCACCACGACCGTGGTGTTTTTGCTAAGTGAGTAAATCAACATTAATTTAATTACATCAATTAAACTAACTAAGCAAATTACGAAGGCTGAAGCCGGAGGATGCAAAAAAACGAATTACCTTAAACTAATTTATTAGAAAAAGATTACAATAATGTCTTAAGACTAGAATTAGCATCACCCTAAGGTTGACTGGTAGAAAATGCCCAAGGCATTAAGTCCGCCTTTGTACAATGTTTTTGTGCATGAAGTTTTAATAAATAAATAAATAAATTAGGTGATAATTGGTCGATGGCTGTACCAAGAATGCCTAAACGTGAAACGGTGTAACAGTTCGGTCCCACGTTTTGGAAAATACTGCGTCGATGCCTCGTGCAAGTGAATTGTCGCGATGCGCAATAACAATGTCAGGTAGTCAGCATTCTGAGTGTTACACCGAATCGTAATATCGGCGTTTTCTGTGTTATACCGTCACGTAACAAGCATACAAACTAAATATAGGCACAAACTAATAATAAAAATATGTACATAGTGAGTTAATTATTATATAAGTACTTCAAATGCTCGTAGCATGGCTCATCATCATCTGCCCAGCCCTCTCCCAACTTTGTTGGGGTCGTCTTCGAGTCTTACCGGGTGCAGCTGAATACTAGTTTGACTAATTTCTGTAAATTAAGGATACATTTATAACATCACGCCTGTAGTCCCCGAAGAGTTAGGTAAAGATGTACCCAATAGTGCCAGTCACATTTCGCGAGCAATACTTTTACGTTGCATGTAATAGGGGGTGACCCTATTGCTATCAACCAGGCTCAAATCCAGACTCTGTGGTTCCTATTAAGAAGTTTCTGGAATAAAACAAAAAAAAACCCAACAACACTTTGACCGGCCCGAGAATCGAACCCAACACCTCATGCTCAGCAAGCCAGCTAGCGACCACTATACTGCCTCGTCAGTATGTAAATTAAGGATGTAGATCAATAAATGTAAATAAGTACCCTATGTAGCGAAAGACGTTCTTTTTTCTAAGTCGACATCTCCTCCATAATATATGAAATACGGGTAATCGATTTGACTGGAAACCGACCCTGACATAGCTGGAAAAATTCACAGGGGGTCTAAAATGGCCGACGAATCATAATAGTTTGATAATATTCACAATATTAACTGCGTCTGTACAAATTTCAAGAATTTAAACGTAATTCATATTAGAATCATAATAGGATTATTAGGAGAATCATAATAGGATTATTATGATTCTCCTAAAGGGCCATTTTAGGCCCCCTATTTGATGATCTGAGGGATAAGGTGAAGATGATGACCTCTGCAGTAACCATTGTTCTAGTTAGCTATATCTTCATGAATTATCCTGTTTTTGATGTAGCATGGTGCTGTAACATAGATCTTGGGACATGTTTTGTAATGGGATGTTGGATAGGTATTCCTTTACGACTATGATATCTAGGGTAAAACCTATGATTTAGTCATCGTAAATCGCGGCAATGTACCGCGTCGTGCTACAGTGAAAACATTTTGCACCAGATTTTTAATTAGTTGCGTTATTTTGTACCAGATATCTAACAGCACTTCGAGTCCGACATGCACCAGACGTCGCAGAATGTGACTCGGCATGTGTGCACGTCCACTACTGTGCAATAACACGCGCCGACTACAACGACTTTCGTGTGTGTGTCCGCAACCCCGCGTCGGCGCTAGCGTCGCGCGCCGCGCACAACTCAGCCGCCATCTTACTTTACGCCATTTTGATTTTACTAAAATCGTAATATTTTGTGTAAATATGCTTCTGTGTTTCCCAAACGGCCTTTTGTCTGCAGTAGTATCAGTATTTAGTTTTACATTTCTAAATTAATATTGCGCGATGAAACAGTTTGTACATATTTAACCTCTCAATTCATTTGTCTCACAAATATTAGTTGGACTAATAATATTTATGACAAACTTCTCATTAATCAAAACAGTCATTTTCCTAAATCATTTTACTTTCAAAGTGACAAGATTAATTGGAAAACTTAACTAAGGGTTATCATTTGTTTCACCTGAAAGCATTGTTTCTTGATTATTGTAAGATACATTAACGAACGCTTTAATTTGTAAAAGTAAAAATGGATTATAAATCATAATAATTATTGAGTGTAATTAGAAATTGTTTATTGTGATCTTCGTCGCTAATTTGATTGTGATAATTGACATTTTTGTATATAAAGATAAGTGAACTGAATCAGTGTAAGTAAATGAAATTAAAACATTTGAAGAAAAAGTTTGTTTTACTTTTTTATGAAAATCCATAGAGCATTCACAAACTACACTCCACTGGCGTTACAGATACATTTTTTTAAACGTTGCACCACACGAGATTTTTTTCCTGTATCTGTGCGTTTACAAACTCACATACACAAACAGCCAGATCTGAAACAACTACCTGGTAGGTCATGCAAATATTTGTTCCGTGCGGAGATCGAACCCGAGGCACGCAGGGCAGAAGTCGATCGCTCAGCCACTGCGCCAACCGTGTCCTCATCATAATATAGTGATATAGGTTACTGAGCCTAGCTGTAGTGAGAGTGAACTGACTATGTTTCGTGAGGGACCGATTGAAGGAAAAAAGAGTTTTTGAGTGGAGTGGCTTAAACAAAAGGCCTCAAAAAGCCACTTTAACACAATCATAAGTTCATGTTCTACTCGCGCCATAATGAGGTGTCAGCATAGCATAGGTGCTCGCCAGGACTACTGCCTGCCGGGCGGCAGTCATTAAGCACTACAGCGTGTTTTTACGCAGTTTTGGGTTTGTTTAGCCCAATGTATAGCAGTGCTCTATGATATAATATGAATCAATTGCAGTAGTAGATACAAAAAACCAGAATGCGGTTGTAAACCTTTAAATCAACGGGCTCTTTCATACTATCTTGCATAAAATGTTGAGCAATACTGAAATGATGGATCTATATCAAAGTCCGTTGAACGAGCTGCTCTGTCAGCCGTATCCGACGACCAAAGGGAGAATAAACGATAAATGAATAAGAGAACGAGTTTCTTTTAACATTCAATGTGAACAAGTGGCAACGTTGGATATCTAAAGGCTGAATTTCAGTAAAATAATTTTATCAAGAAGTTACATTAGTTGAAATCAACATTGCATCTCTCTCCTGTGATTCGTTGAACCTTACACAAATCCGCACTGGTCGCACTTAAGTAATCTGATAAGACGCTACAGATGCTTTACGTTGTTATCCGATTATTCCTACAAACTCTTCGTACAAGCATTCATTTTTCATTTTGATTTAGAATTCACTTTTTTATATTTTAATTATATTATCAGGCTATAAAACCACACACAGAAAACCGAGCTTAAAGGATCACCACATATTTTAGTCAGCCAATTCAGTAATCATACAAAATAAAACTAGCTCCGTCTATCTATCTCTCTGTTTGTCTGTTACCATTTCACGACGTAAGCAGGTAACGTCTGAATGGATTTTGATAGTGTACAGATAAAACTTTGCCTATTTTTTTTTCAGATGGAACGTCATCAAATTACTACCCTCGCTCTGAGCGGAGCGGGGTTAGTGTTAGACTTTCATTCTTTCACCCACTCCTGTTTTTTATTTTGCCCTTATTTTTCCGAGGCCACGGTAACCTTTTCGAACAACCCGCAACGGCAGGCCCCTCTGCTTTAGATATTTTTGCTCTTGGTCAAACGATCCCATGAGATTATTCTCAACCTTAATGCGGGCAAAGCTGCTATAATGAGAATACATTGAAATAATTTTCAGATTTCGTTCAACTTAAATCAAATTATTTTCTCTTACATTAAGATCACATTAATACAGTTACATGTGCTTATTTTGCAAACTCACTCCTGCATTCTATTAATGAAAATCCTCTTAAGATCAGTTTCGCGATTTTAGTTGAAAGTGCACTTAGAACTATTAAATACCAGTTACTTGCAGACTCCGAAGCTGTTACATTTCACTCGATATTTGTATAACGAAGAGCGAATCGTAGTTCATTTAAATATTCCATTTAACAAAGAATCTTGGTAAATAGACTACTAAAAAAACCAAAACTGTGTAAAACAAATTTATTCTCAGAAGTCGGTGACTTTGTTTGTTTTATTGTTTTTATGCCACCGACTTTCGAAAAACAACTAGACCAAACTTTTTAAACTCATCTCTAGAAAAGCCAAGCGGCTATATACCTTACATTACCAACGAATATCTAATTAATAATTGTGTACAGTCCAATTACATTTAAGCCAACTCTTTATACAATACTTCAGCTTAATTAATTCCTCGCCGGTTTATCCAATAACGAATTCCTTTAATAAATATTGTATTCTATAACAAAAGCACAAAGGCTCAAAGTCGTCCTATAAATACAAATAGAGGTGGAGCAAGTCTACCCATTGTTCAAAACGGTCCTACAAAAATATTCGCGTATAAATACGTACATTATTGAGCCAAATATCCGAGCAATAACCGATCTTTACATTCATATCCTCGTATCCATATGAATATATTTCTAAGGACCGTCCTAGTATTACTAATCTTTAGGGGCGGCCCTAGAACGACCCAGAAAAATGGGTCATCTCTACCTTCCCTTGAAAGCTTTAACATCTGATATAAACAGACCCGTCTTTTCTTTGTAGCTTTGTTGTATTGGAGACCAGTGTAAGGTGGATACGAATACGTAGTTTATGCCATATGAATACATCTCGATGTACCGAAGGGCGAAGTTCGTGGAGAAAAAAAAGTGGTAAATGGTAGTAAGCATTTATGTGTTGAGAAAAGGGGTATGAAAGGAAGGCGTTAGTTCAGAGCCCCTTTGTCGTGTTGACTGACATTTGATGCGTATAATGACGAGTATATATTGTGCGGCAAACATAAAAAACTTACTTTGCTTGTAGGCATTTTTTGTTGTAATACGTAGACAGTTCAAGAGTAATAATGATCGTGGTGAAGAACAGAATTGAGTGTAAAATTCGGAAAAAAAAGCAATAATATTAATAAAAACTAGTTACTGGGATTCGCAGACTCTTCTGTTGCTTCTATCTTCTGGTTGTCTTGAAAAGATCGCTTTTGGCGATAAGACCGCCCATTGTATCACCAATATATAATAACATAACAATATATAAAACACAATTATTATCATCTGCCTTACCGGATGCATCTGAATACCAATATTTTACATGGAGCGACTGCCTATCTGACCTCTACAATCCAGTTACTATTAGGAAATACGATACCCCTTGGTAAGACTGGTTGTCAGACTTTCGAAGCACTGACTACTTGTATCAACTGTTAAAGATCTATTACAAATGACAACCGCGACCTTGCTGTGGAGCCCTGACCGCCAGTAGCTTGGACCCTGTTACCGATACTGGTGGACTACTATTTTTTGTATTTAAAATGTTTCTTTTTTGTTTTATATGTTTTTATTAAGAAATATTTAAAAATGTAATTTATAAGTATTTAAATGAATAAATGGAATTTCAATCGACAAAGGCACTATAAGAAAAATATACATATTTATACAGAATGTTATTTCATCTTTCATTATTAACTTTGTTCAAAGATAAAATAAAATACAGTGCGAGGTGATCGTATGATTTTGTTCAAGCTCGTTTTCACTTTAATTAAAACCCATAAATAAGCTCTGGAATTAATTTAGTATTTTATTACTGTTCTTAATATCTAAAGAAGATTGTGTAAATAACTATAACAGAAAAAAACATAATATCTACTTGACTAAAAGAAATCATTCCTTAAATATTAATAAGACAGAAATATTTACATAAACAACTTATCCAACTAAACTAGATTCTTTTTTTTTACTAGTTATTACTCCTGTCCATACAAATATTCGTTCCGTGCGGGGATCGAACCCGCGACACGCAGCACAGCAGTCGATCGCTCAGCCACTGCGCCAACCGTGTCGGCAATTCTTAATGCGCCATTATTTATTTTATTGTCTCTAGGTTCAGCATCTACTTTGCCTTTTCCAATTATATTGGTATCGGCATCCAGTCTAGCCAGTTGAATACCAGTATTTTACATGGAGTGACTGCCTATCTGACCTCCACAACCCAGTTATTACTGGATAAAACGAGTAGCCTTAGTAAGACTGGTTGTCTTTCGAATTTCGGACCACCGACTCCCTGTACAGACTGTCAAAGATCGTTTTTGAAGCACTGAGAAAACTAGATAATATGCAAAGGATAGTCATCCATTCAGAGATTGACCTGATCTAAATGAAAGTTCTTATTTTGCCACTTGCCTTCAAGTTACACATAACATTATATCACAGTAAGCCTAAACTTCTGCCAGGGTTGCGGGTTGTTCGAAAGAGATACCGCGGCCCCGGAACGTAAAGGGCAATAGAAGGAACATGGGTGGGTTTAAGTCAGTACAAGTCTGACACTCCCCCCACCCTTGAAGTTATTTGATTTCTCGGCACTATGACACATGCTTTCATTTTGTAAGACTGAATATGCCATTGCAGGTTAAAGAAGTCACCGAGTCTTCTAGTTATTGGTTATTATGTTTGGGACAAGCCCGCCACACTATTCTCAAACTACTGCATTTCCTGATAGCCAGAATCAACAGTAGCGACCACCAAAAAAGCGCCGAGACAACGAAGTCCCGGAGAAACAGTTTAACTGTCTTGGATCCCGCTACGTAATTAATCCTTACTATAATAAAATAAAAGCGAAAGTGAGTTTGTTTGTTTGTTACGTCTTCACGCCTAAATGGCCAAACCGATTCTGATGAATTTTGGTACAGCAATAGTTGGGACCCTGGAGACTTTTTTTTTTAAAGTGAGATTTGAGGAAGAAACAGGGAAGAAAAGGGAAAACTTAGTTTTGCTATTACAATAAATAAGGCGCAAGGGCAAAAACTACAGGTAGCAGAGACCTGCAAATCAGGAAAGGGGTACTTGTGTTACCACGAATTTTACGCGAGAAAAGCCGCGGGCAAAATCTAGTAATATTATAAAAGCGAAAGTGAGTTTGTTTGTTACGTCTTCAGCCAAACCGATGTTGATGCATTTTGGTACAGAGGTAGTAGGGACCCTGGAGAAGGACATAGCCTAAAAAAAAGTGAGAAAAGGGGGAGTAAGAGGAAAGAAAAAGGTATTGAAAGATATTTTTTTTCGATCATTACGCCGGTTAAAGTTAGCGTTAACCCAAAGTAACTACGCCACGTGGACGAAGTCGCGGGTGGAAGCTAGCTAAAAAATAATAGCGGAAGAGTAAGAGATCTTCAGATCTAGTTCAGGGTTCTATGATGTCCGAGATAAAGAACAACCTTCGTTTTAAGAGCCCAGGTGATAAAATAAATGACATAAATCACCTGCTTAGATTTAAAATGACAAAAAGTTTCCGTTTTTGGGGTTCGGTAACTCAAAAAGAAAAATACGGAACCTGTATAGGATTACTTAGTTGTCTGTCTATTTGTCAATGTGCTTTATCTTCAGAACGCGTGGAAGAATCGAGCTAAAGTTAAAACATATACTCAAATCTGTAGTCCATTGAAGCTGTAAAAAAATTAAAATGAACCTCTACGCAGTCAAAGATATGGCCGTTTGTGCCACAAGTTTGTGCGGAACCCTTGTACTTAGCGGTTTTATTATCTATGTGGATGTAGATCTACTTAGGTAACAATAAAATGCTGCGTAAAAATAATTAATATAGTTAAGTTTAGTGCCTAGGCAGTAAAATAAGACTGAGGGACAATGACAGCGAGAAATATATTAGGTACAGGGTGATGGTCGTCTTATCTGCTAATGAAAAGTGCTATATTTTTCTGTCTAGATAAATAATGACGACACGGTTGGCGCAGTGGCTGAGCGATCGACTGCTGCGCTGCGTGTAGCGGGTTTGATCCTCGTACGGAACAAATATGTTTATGACCTACAGAAAGTTGTTCCAGGTCTGGTTGTTTATGTATGTGAGTTTAAGTGTTTCTAAACGCAACCACGATACAAGAGAAATTCATAGTGTGGGAAATGTTTAAAAAATAATAATAATAACAGTCGCATGAGTCCACGTTTAGGTTAACCTGCGCTTCCCAAGGTTGATCTGTGGATGGGTGATCATTCTTTACATATCGAGCTTCCTGTAAAACATCTTAAGCTGTTGGTCCCAGCTGTCATTCGAGACTTGAGTCTAACGAGATGCAACTGAACACCAGTATCTACTTTACATGAAACGACTGCTTATCTGAAGTTCACAGCCCAATATTAGTACTGAAGAATTTCGTATTATTCAGTACTAATATTGGGGAAGTTTGAAAGTTGCGAATGTTACACACAGTCCTACATAGGCACTTATAAAACGCCGAGAAAAGATGCACGGTATGGGTTGGTCGTTTCCTATGGAGAAAAACCAACAAGAAACTTCATAGTTGCTCTTTTAAAATCATGGTTTTACAATATTGTTGCTACAGCGTTAGTACTTTAAAACTGAAAAATTTAAAGGGAGTCGTTTGTCTTTGTATGGACTGTAATGAGGAGGGTGAAACGCATGTGATAAAGAAAGTGAAAACGAAGTGATACAAATAAATGTTGGTGGGTGAGAAGGAGAGGAAGGCCACAGAAAATATGGATAGATTGTGTAAGGAATGATATTGAAGGGGAAAGGAGTAAATGATGGCATGACAATTGGCTTAAAAACATTAGTTTTTTATTGTTATATTTTATTACTTACTGGGAAGCTTAATTAAAATAACAATGCTTTTTTTGCAAATGAGAATTCATCAAATAACTTCCCCCGCTCTGAGCGGAGCGGGAGGGAGTGCCAGACTTGTACTGACTTAAACCCACTCATGTTCCTTCTATTGCCCTTTACGATCTGGGGCCGCGGTATCTCTTTCGAACAACCCGTAACCCCGGAACAACCCGCAACCCCGGAAAATAACAATGCTTAAGAGCGTATAGAAAATGACCATAGTGAAAAAAAAACAAAATGTGAGGATATGCGATCACAATTACAAAAATTATGTACTTGGAAGCTCATCACTAACCAACCAAACGAAGATGGATCTGGAATTACCACGTTTTCCCCTTAAAACGTATTGCGACGACCCCAAATAGAATGGGGCAAGGGCAGAAAAATTATGATTAAAGAAATAGATTCAACAAAAAAAACAGGTCAAGATTATACATTCACAACATAACCTCAAAAAGCACTCCACCATTTGTAATTCGATTCTTATAAAATTAATGAGATTCCATTTTCAAGTAGCGGTAGACCCCAGGATTCTACGTGCAATTAAATTAGGTGTCTAATGATCTGAGAAAAGGACCTTTGTTAAGGTCTAGCGATTTTACTAACCCTGAGCAAAAAAGTCGTCGTAAAAAGAAGTATTTGTGGCAACGAGCATGAGAATGTTTATGAAGTGTTTTAACAGAGTAAAAGGCACTATAAGGGTAATATCAATACCTAGCTCACCGTCCGTCCGTCTATTGACGATAGGCCGTCGACGGCTCGTTAGTGTTCCACGTGTGCCTCAAAGAGATGTCAGCAAAGCAGAGGTGCCTGCTAGGGCCACTGCCTGCCGGGGTTGCGGGATGATCGAAGGAGATACCTACACAAAAATTTTCTTCTTTTTGTGTTTAGTTTTAAGTTTATTTATGTTTTTAAATTTAATTTGATGTTTTAGGTACTTTTTTTCTTTCTTTGTTTGCACTTGTGGCATGTACCAAATAAACGTATTTTATTTTTTCTTTCTTTACCTATCAAAACTTTTTCAGGTGTACATCAGTTACCCTACACATACTCAAGAAACCAAAGTTAAATGCACAAAAAGCCATATCATTCAACATGAAGATAGACAGGGCTCTCTTTAATCCAGTGGTTTAAGTAAATCTGGCTCCGACTTAACAGAACCGCAAAACTTAAAAGAATACAAACCGTAATTTAGAAATTCTCCGACATTATTTCTAAAGCGTTCTTCCAAAAACGTCCCCTTAAGAATTCCACTTGACAATTATTTTTTTTACATTATTGTCGTAGAAGGTAAACGGTAGGCGGAAAAAAGGAAAAGATAATATAATGCTTAAGATGTGGGGATTAAACGTTTGTTTAATTCTTTGATTACTTTTGGAGCGCGTCAGAATTTCATTGTTATATCGTAGCTGGTGTTAATGGGATTATTTATAAGGTACTTACCTAGGTGTGTTTTGTGATTTTTATGGACGTTTCATTAGATAAAGGATTCATTTGTATTTTTTTTAACTGTGCTTTTATCACAGGTTTTATTTTGTTTAATACCTACTGAATAGACCTAATTATGCATACAGCTACCCTTACCATGACGTCTTAAAACAGAACTTATTCCGCTGAGGGAAAGAGATGGTACTAGACACCCTGTATAGCTCTTGTTTTTCCCTCAGCGGAATAAGTTCTGCTTTAAGACGTCATGGTAGGGTAGCTGGTCGTTGTTCTCGACTATTATTTGCATGTCCTTAAGATAGTTGAGACCCTGGAGACGGACATAGGCTATTTTTGTTTAAGTGGGAAATGAGGTAGAAATGGGGAAGAAAAGGGAAAACTTAGCTTTGGTATTACAATCAATAAGGCGCAAGGGCAAAAACTAGCAGCAACAAATCAGGAAAGGGGAACTGGGTTACCCCAAAATTAACGCGTGTAAAGCTGCGGGCAAAAGCTAGTAGAACTATAAAATAAACCCCAAATCCAGCAACCACAATATAACTCCTCAAACTCTTTCAAAGCGTGGATTTACACTATCATAACTTCAAAAATGTCTAGAATAAGTTGCCTTGCAGCAGAATGCAGTATGTAGGATCGGCTATTGTGCCGGCAGTGACCTCCAGAGGTCTTTTGACGATATTTCATGTTGCCTGGCATTTTCATCGGAGCTCAGCGTAGCTATTTTGAGCTATCTTTTTATTTTTCTTGTTGTTATTTAGTTTGACCTAGAATGTGCTGGTGTTAAGGTTGGTATCTTGCGATTTGGATTAAGTCAATGTTTTAGAACTTTGTCTTAGTAAGTAAAACCAACAACGCCAATGTATTATTTTGGTTTTTAGGAATCTATCCTTACTGATACTTACTTCCTTACTTTCCTTACTAATATTATAAAAGTGAAAGTGAGTTTGTTTGTTTATTACGTCTTTACGCCTAAATAGCTAAACCGATTTTGATGAATTTTGGCTCGGAGATAGTTGGGACCCTGGAGACGAACATAGGCAATTTTTTTAATGACAAATGAGGGAGAAAGAGAGAAGAAAAGGGAAAACTTAGCTTTGCTATTACAATAAATAAGCAAAAACTACAGGTAGCAGGTCCTATTACAATATATAAAGCGCAAGTGCAAAAAATACAGGTAGCAGGTTAGCTGCAAATCAGGAAAGAGGAAGTGTGTTACCCCGAAATTTAACGCAAGCGAAGTCGCGGGCAAAAGCTAGTAAGAAAATAAGTGTTATTGCGTTTTTCCATTAGGAATTTCGCAATAGAAGCCATGGAGTCTGGATTTTTGCCCGGTTGATGGCGATAAGGTCCATGAGACTTATCTAAAACTTGGGGAAACACCTCTGATTAACCCTTACCGATTGATCCCTTCGTAATCGACGGCAAAGAGTCGAGTGTGAAAATTCTGTTTCATGTCTTCAAAAACGTGTTAAAAATCCAATAATAAAATACATGAATGACTTTTTGTATAAAGAAATATGATTTGTAAGTACAATAAAAACCCAGAACGGAAATGAATGACGCTGCCCTTATTCAAAACCACACATTAGTGCCGTTTAAGCACCTTAAAAAAACAACACATGCACCTCAATCGAAGTTTAAAAATTCAGGTGACACAGAAATACTTTTTCAACGGAGTGTGTCAAGGTATAGAATAAGGTCGAATGTAGTTTGGCAGGCCAAAAAGCGTGCTTCATTTGTTTACTTTTCGAGTCACGGGGCAAGACCGCAGTGGTTGGACATAAAATCAAATTAGCCGCTAATAAACCAAAAGCAATCCGCTTTTACCAGGCAATTTAATACGGCCGAATTGTGGTGCACGCCCGCAGTAACTTTTTTTAGCGTAGAATGGATTCACTGGACGTGTGGCCTGGTTTTTTTTCAGTTTCAGATGCCAGTTTTGTAATTTTTGTTCTCCAGTGAATTAGATGTGACGTGGGTTTATGTAGATGTAGTTGGATTCTAAAAAGGTACATCGGACCCTAGGCCTACCGCTTTACCAGAATCATTTTTTTTAAACGTTTCCTCACTTTTGTATTTTTTCCTGTATTGTGGGTGCGTTTACAAACATTTAAGCTCACATACACAAACAGCCAGACCCGTAACAACTACCTGTAGGTCATACAAATATTGGTTCCGTGCGGGGATCAAACCCGCAACACCCAGCGCAGCAGTCGATCGCTCAGCCACTGCGCCAACCGTGCTGTCAAATCATAATAGTATTCGTCAATCATAATAGGTTTATGATAACTACGTGACACGTGACAATTCGAAAACAAAGATGTCAATTCGTTCATTGTATCAACTGCGTCTATAACTATTTTAAGAATTTTAATATGATTTATATATTATTACTAGCTGTGCCCAGCGGTTTCACCCGCTGCTCACTTAGGGGTATGAAAAATAGATGTTGGCCGATTCTCAGACCTACTGAATATGCATATAAAATTTCATAAGAATCGGTCGAGCCGTTTCGGAGGAGTATGGGAACGAAAATTGTGACACGAGAATTTTATATATTAGATTCTTCAGGAGCAGTCTTTTGAGACTATTAGATGTATGCCAAGATAAAACGTTAACCATCTGTAATTGAAGATCTCAAAAGCACTTTCTAGATAGTATACTAAAATATTTGAAAAACGATTGATATTTATTATCATTAAATTGCATTTGTCCTTGTTTCATATTTCCAATACGCAGTAATATTGTTACAGTGCTTTTTTTACAACTAATTTACAACAAAATTTAAGATTCAATTAAAAGAGATAAAAAAAATATGAGGCACAAACATATTTTGTGTTTCTGAAATGATCATAAAAATATGATGGAATTGGGCGAAAATAAGAGTGGATTATATAGATATACTGAGATTTATTTTATAATGTAGTTACACAGTACAACAGTTGACACAAGAGAGAAAAGAAGGCATAAACAAAATAACAGTATGACAGAACGTGGCATAGACAATCTAAATTGTATAGTTTATACTAGTTCTAACACCTGCCCTTAAACTAAACAATTAAATCTGTAAACCTGCCCTTGAACTAAACAATCTGTAAACCAAGATTTTTAACACAATTAAAATGTTTATCTTTACTCAAACATTTAGTTAGGACATCTGCTGGCATATTTTCAGTAGATAAATATATTAACATTACAACTTTATCTTCTACAATCTGTCTTACAAAATGATGTTTTATATCAATGTGCTTACTACGGCTATGATTAACATGACTTTTACAAATGTTTTGTGCTGACTGACTATCATTGAACAAAGTTACTGATAAATGTTTACCTAAACATTCATAAAGAAAATTTCTAAGAAATTTAGCCTCCTTTGCTCCTTCACACAATGCCATGTACTCAGCTTCGGTGCTTAAACACCCACTTACACCCCACAGCCTTCTTTCCTTCAGGCAGTAATGTCAAACTCCAAGCCTTATTTTTCTCAAAAGATTTATATTCATCTTCAATAGCTTCCCTCCAGTATTCCTTTTCAGATCCTGATAATGCTTCCTCAATTGTCTGTGGTTCTCCATCATGACTTGTTGCAATATCTTCATAAAAACTAGAATCTTGATTTTGAGTCATGTCTGGATTCCATGTGACATCATTGGTGTCATCTAAAGAGCTAGATTCAGAAACAGGTGAATTAGTTGTGATAGAGTCAGATAAGTCTATAGTAGGCAAGGGATTGACATTATTATCATCATTTCTTCTCACATTTTCTATTCCATTATTAAAAGTTATTTGACAATCAGTAGTAGTGTTATTCTGATTTATTTTTAAGTCTTTATACATCATTCCTTCTAAGAAGCACACATCTCTAGATTTAATACATTTTGAAGGATTTAAAGGATCAATTAGTCTGTATCCTTTTGACTCATTACAATATCCTACAAAAATGTATTGTTTGCTTTTTGCATCTAGTTTCTTTCGCCTCTCATCAGGGATCATTGCATAAGCAACACAGCCAAATATTCTTAAAAATGATAAATTTACCTTACAACCAGACCATTTCTCTTCTGGAGTGGTTCCTCTTACTGCTTTACTTGGTGATTTATTCTTGATAAAAATTGCTGTATTCACAGCCTCGGCCCACAATCTTTGGTCCATTCCTGCATCCTGTAGCATACATCGTCCGGCTTCCATAATTGTACGATTCGCCCTCTCCGCAACTCCATTTTGTTGAGGAGAGTAGGGTACTGTCGTCTGGTGTACAATGCCATGCTCTTGAAGGAATGTCTGGAAATGTTTATTCACATATTCACGACCATTGTCTGTTCTTATCATCTTTATCTTCAAATTAGTTTGATTTTCCACATAACTTTTAAAGATCTTGAATATAGACAGAACTTCATCTTTACTTTTAATAAAATAACCAAATGTCATCCTAGTGTAGTCATCTATAAATGTTAATAGATACTTGGCACCACTAAATGAGGAAACTGACATAGGCCCACATAAATCAGAATGTATGAGACCTAATTTCTCGGTGGCGCGACTAAAGGATTGTTTTGGGAATGGTATTCTGCTCTGCTTCCCTTCAATACATGTTACACATGGATTACTTTTACTATAAGTAAAATATATGTATAAGTAAAACTATAAGTAATAACTTCAACAAAACCGACTAGCTAACTTGCAGTTACATTGACATACTGCGTAATATGTAAATCTGATACCACGTATTTTAAACAAACTATAGTTAAAAGGGAAGTTAAAAATTACAAAAAACACAAAAAATAGGCATGGCGCGGTATACCGGTCACGCGCGCATTTCCGGGCTGCGGTATTTTTTTCTTTTTTTTTCTATAGCGACCATTTTATTCGTCGGAATGAGGACTCTTTTTGTGAAAACTATACGGGTAACTGTATCGATATTTATTACTTTACCTCGTATTTCTCTCTATATGCATGTTATTGGAAAATTCGTTGTATTTGCAGTTAGAATATTATTTTGTTAAATGGAGTTCTGAAAATTGCATGAATGCAACGAAGTAGAACGTTCATTACAATGTACGATGAACAAAACCAGGTGCATTAGATATAATTGATTTTTATCGTAGAAACCAATGGACGTCTTCAGTTCATATTGAATAGATTTCGTTTGTGTTTCACGAGCTCCTCAAAGAGATGTCAGCAAAGTAAAGGGGCTTGCCAGGGCCACGACCTGCCGAAGTTGCGGGTTAATTGATAGAGATACCGCGGCCTTGGAACACAAAGGGCAAAAGAAGGAATATGAATGGATTTTGGTTAGCCGTCCAAAAAGAGGGAAGTTATTTCATGGCATCCCATCCGATAAAAAGCCCTATCATCCACTACGCTACTCAAAAGTAACGTGATAAACCCAATCAGCAACGAGTAGTCAGTATGTCACAGCACCTAGTATTTCAATTTTCTTTATCATTGTGGTTAGGAGGCTAACCTGGTGTCCTTTAAGGCCGTTAGTTTGGCTAAGCACGCCATCAAGAATTTTCTCTCATTAATACTGGTTACCTCACGATGTTTCCCATCGCTGAAGCAAGTGATAATCCTTACTAATATTATAAAAGCGAAAGTGAGTTTGTTTGTTACGTCTTCACGCCTAAATGGCCAAAGTGATTTTGATGAATTTTGGTACAGAGATAGTTGGGACCCTGGAGACGGACATAGGCTAATTTTTTGAGATATGAGGGAGAAAGAGGGAAGAAAAGGCAAAACTTAGCATTGCTATTACAATAAATAAGGCGCAAGGGCAAAAACTACAGGTAGCAGGCAGGTACCTGTAAATCAGGCAAGGGGAACTGTGTTACCCCGAATTTAACGCGAGCAAAGCTGCGGGCAAAAGCTAGTTATACAATACGCACATTAACATGAAAAATCAGAAGTGCGTGTTTGGGGTACAAGTTTGAGAACTAACTATAACTTGGCATTGCAACTGCTCCAATTTCTATAGAATTCCGACTTCCTAAAAGCTTTACGTTTATATAAAACCGGCCAGGAGCGTGTCGGCCCACGCTCAGTGTAGGGTTCCGTAGTTTCCCGTCCGTCACAATAAGTGTTCCCACTTATGAGTTTAAAGGTGGAGGAGGAAATTATTTTGTACAACTTTTTGTCTTTTTTGTACAAAAACTGTTGTGTCAATCAAGTTCAAAATGATTTTCATAGAAAGTCCTTATAAAGTTCTACTTTTCAGATTTTTTTCATATTTTCTAAACTTATGGTTCAAAAGTTAGAGGGGGGGGGACACATTGTTTTTTACTTTTGGAGCGATTATTTCCGAAATTATAGACATTATCAAAAAATGGTTTTAGTAAACCCCTATTCATTTTTAAATACCTTTCCAACAATATATCACACGTTAGGGTTGAAAATAAAAAAAAAATCACTTCCCACTTTACATATAGGGGTGGCTACCCTAATAAAACAATTTTTTCCAATTTTTATTTTACCACTTTGTCGGCGTGATTGATATACATATTGGTACCAAATTTCAGCTTTCTAGTGCTAACGGTCACAGAGATTAAGCGAGGACGGACGGACGGACAGACAGACATGGCGAAACTATAAGGGTTCCTAGTTGACTACGGAACCCTAAAAACGGATCACATTGACTAGTGGGTGATTGGTTGCGTCGTATACGGCAGTAAGTGAAATAATTCAGTTGTTATTGTGAGGGTTTGAAACTGAAACAGAAATTGTTAAGACTGAAATTAAGTAACGCGACTACTGACCAGGAGTTTTTGGATTCGACTTCCAATTCGGGTAAAGTGCTATTAGAATTTTCAGTTTTTAAGCAGCCACGATATCTAGATTATTACAAACTAATCATCAATGGAAATTCTACTTATATCCAACTAATATTATAATTGCGAATGTTTGTGAGGATGGATGTATGGATGTTTGTTACTCTTTCACGTTAAAACTTCTGAACGGATCTTGATGAAAATCGGCACTGAGGTAGATTATAGTCTGGAATAACACATAGGATACTTTTTTTCAATCATCACGCGCGAAGCCGCGAGCGCCAGTTAGTCATTTATACAAATCTACGGTAAGACATGGTTATTTGACTTTCAGGCCACAGACTACTTCTAACGATTGTCAAAGATTTTCAAATGACAGCCAGGAACAACGTCTGATAGGCTACCTAACTAAAATATTCAAATGATATTCGAAACCTCGACAACGCTCCTTAGTAACCACATCACCATTCTCCCCTATTATTACATAAACCATGGATTTTGGAGCTAAAGTATTCCCGACGCGGCTGATATTCAGGACTTCACTACCCTTGTCACCCGACGTCACTCGGGAATTCGTATTGTAATAATAACTTGGATATCTGTGATAACTTACGACTGTCTGAAGCCTGTATATTACATTTTTTGTTTCGGAATATTCATTAATAACAAAATGTTCGTAATAAAACGATTTTAATTAAGATTGTTGTCTTCAAGAGGTTTATTAATAAATCACTGTCATTTGAGGGCTTTATTCTGGGTCCTTGGGATTGCTTGATTTTTAATAAATAGTGATTTTTTGTTATTCTCTTCTAAAGACACTTATGAAGATATGAGACATGTAATGAGGAGGGACGAAGCACATGTGATTAAAAGAGTGATGGATCTGAATGTTGAAAGATGGAGAGCGAGAGGAAGACCAAAGAAAAGATGTGATTGTGTAAAGAATGATATGAAGTAAATGATGCCATGACGTCTAATAGGGGAGAATGGAAGAAGAAAACGTGTTGCACCGACCCCAAACATTGACATGAATATGACTTTTATAAGCAAAACGGTCGAGAATTGAGGTCAAACGGTGAGCGGTCCAAAGAATGAAAAATAATCGGGTGCACCGCAGCACCAGATTGCGCTAATTTAACTTTTTGGACCTTCATAACGCTTATAACGTCATAAATCTTGGATATAGTGCGGAGGAAACAGTAGATCAAGATTTTTACGATTAAAGAAAAAAAACACTAAGTGCTTCATGAGGTCCTTTTCAATTTTAGCATCGTTATTTCTCTTTTATTTTATTTATCTATCTTTAATGTTTTTAATTTTTTTTAATGTTATTATTTTTATACATTTTTACTTTTTAATATTGTTTTTATTTTATATTATCAATTTTATTACAGTTTTCAATTCTAGCTTTTATACCTATGTGTTTGTTTATGTTTTCGAGTATATTACACTCATGAGTTGCAGCTGAAAAACCGTCAGGTGGCGGCCTTTGTTGCCATCTGGCATTATGCTGAGCTGAGGCCCCTTTTGGTATTATTTATTTTATTTTGTTAAGGTGTCCCTATTTTTTTGTTTTTTTTTACTAATGTTGAATAAAAGCAAATTTTCCTTTCTTTCTTTCTTTCCTGGTTTCAATTCCCAGGTCGGAATTCGGTCGAGAAGGATTTTTTTGGAAGCAGCCACGTTTTCTAGATTCGTGCTCAATTAATGGCAATAGGCTCGCCCACTATTACATAAAACTTTAACATAATTTGCGAAATGTGGGTTACACATAATTATAATTAACTAGCTTTTGCCCGCGGCTTCGCTCGCGTTAAATTCGGGGTAACACAGTTCCTCTTGCGCCTTATTGATTTGTAATAGCAACGCTAAGTTTTCCCTTTTCTTCCCTCGTTCTCCCTCACATCTCACTTTTTTAAAATAAAAATTAGCCTATGTCCGTCTCCTGGTTCCCAACTATCTCTGTACCAAAATTCATCAAAATCGGTGTAGCCATTAAAGCGTGAAGAGGTAACAAACAAACAAACAAACAAACAAACTCACTTTCGCTTTTATAATATTAGTAAGGATTATTATATTTTATTCTGCTTTTAAGTATTTATGTTCTACAGAATTACATCATGGCATAGCATCTGGCCACAGAAATACATCATTTGTCAAAAATTTAATTGTCTAACTATCACGGTTCATGAGATATATTATACCCTGGTAGACGGCCACGAATGATTTACCCACTGCAAAACGCACTCTCCTAATAAAAAACTAATAAAATCAAATTTCTCTCAGAAATAGCATCCGTAACCAGACCGAGATTAAGGTACTTAACCACCTCACATCCCATGTCAAATTAGCCTTAAACCTGTCAGCAAAGTATCCGAGAGTAACCCTTTTAGTAATCTAGATATTCAGGGATCGAACACAGTTAATACTATTAGCTACCGGTAAAAAATAAAGTTGCTACGGCGTAGCAAACGCTACGAAGTCGTAGCAGCGTAGCAGTTTTTATTCAAAATTATTCTGGACTTTATAAAAGGAGTTTTGATTGAAGTAATTGATGTTTTGCGTGAATCCTAAGCACGAGGTTCTTGGTTCGATTTCTAAGTAAGGTAGTGTTATTGAGTTTTGCCATAAGAAATTTCGCAGTAGCAGTCACGGAGTCAGGATTTGCACCAGGTTGATGACAATAGAGTCGCCCCTATAACATGGGACTTAACAAATATACACAAAATAAGAGGCGAATGTGGGTTACATTCATCGGGCATTACATTTGACGATCGATTATTTTAAAATACCTGAGGTTTCCTGCGATCAACATCAAAAATCGCAGTCATGTTAAACTGCCAATGTGGGGCTGATGCTGGTGTGGTGTGTTGGTGTGTAGCTTTTTTTTTGTAGGTGGAAACTCATTAAATAACTTCCCCACTCTGGGCAGAAAGGCGGGGAGTGTCAGACTTTTACTTGCTAAAATCCACCCATGTTTCTTTTTTTGCCCTTTATGTTCCGGGGCCGCGGTGTTTCTTTCGAACAACCAACAACCCGGCAGGCGGTGGACCTGGCAGGCCCCTCTGCGGAGCGCCCCCTTAATGAGTCACCGTATGTACGTATAAGTTATACACCGGATATCGTCTTAAGCTCATTTTTTGCGGTTCAAAATAAGTAGTATACATCATCATTTTCCTGCCCTATTGTATTGTATATTGTACTTATCCTATTCTATTTGATGTCGGCGCAACCCGTTTTCTTCTTCTTCCATTCTCCTCTGTCAGATGTCACGGCATCATTTACTCCTTTCTCCTTCATATGATTCTTTACACAAACCATCCATCGTTTTTTTTTTGGGCTTCTTCACCTTCTCCATCCAATAACGTTCAGATCCATCACTCTTTTAATCACATGTGCTTCGTCCCTCCTCATTACAAACGACTCCCTTTTAATTTATTAAAATAAGTCTTATACATACCTTACATATTGTAATAGTTTAAGTGCCGTTTAATTCAAGCTACTTTGACATCAAACCAGCTCAAATCTTATAGGCGTATTAAGTATCAGTTGACCTAGTTCCCCTAAATAAGGTGTATCATTACCCTTGCATGCTTTGCTTGCTTGGCGCATAGATATTTGATCGAGCATCAATTATGCAAGCGTCTAGCTTAGCTCTCAATTTGAGCATGGTACGTGGAATATCCTGTGTCAGCACTTGTGAAGAGAATATATTTCATGTCAAAAGTTTTTGTGTTGGTAAGTAGACATGAGTATATTTTTTGAAAGGGGTTGTCGCAGGAATATGACACGCTGTTGCGAAAATACAACAATATTACTTTGTTCAATTCTTATGCAAGTTTCAAAATAGGTATTCTGGACATTGGTAATAAGGCTGTTACGCTGAAATGGCATGGGCCGGAAAGAATCTTCTTTATTATGTACACCTTACAAATAACACAACTACTGAAAAATATTTCAAAAATATATCAATGGGCGGTCTTATCGCTAAAAGCGATCTTGTTAAGACAACATTTCAATGGATTACAGCAAGACGGAGAGACAATACTGCAGGTAGTATATGGTATACATAATTACATGCATAAAGAAAATATAAATCCATATAAATATATAAAAATCATGCAACAAGAGACAGAGAAACCATGACTCGAATTTTGACCATATTTTTTAAATTGGGCAAGATTTGGGCGTCTGGAATAGGCAACTTATTCTATTAGCCGTACTGCTATGGCTGTAAAAAATTTTGAATTTTTACTTACTTGTTTAATATTAGTATACTTGTCGGCTAACTTCTATGCTCAGTATAACACTAATACTCCGAGTTTGAAACGTCGAAATTAGGAGACTTGGGCTTTTAATGAACACTTTTGCGTATCTATATAATTTTTATATTTTATTTTTGTATACATTAAAACTTATATAAAAACAAACTGATTCACTGATAGCCCCGCTACTGTGTCGAGCAATAAATCGCGGTTGCGATTATAACGGGCGTCGATTTGTAACATAACACACAGCTCCTGTAATACCGTTATTATAACGTTATTGTGCCGCTATTTCTGCTAAATTAATCAACGAATGTGTGTGACAATAATATATTGTTGAGTGGCTCTGTTTAAGAACTTGTAATTGATATAGTAATTTGGCGGTTGTGTGGAACCGGCTTGTAATTAAATGGTGGAATAGCTCACACCAAATTGAGCGCATTATTTGAAATAAAAAACTACAAGTTATAATATTTATTTATTTTTGGACACACAAAAAATATGATATATAGACATCACATTAAGATAGAAGAGCACAAAGGTATAACTTATTTTATTAGAAATTTCTTCCAGTAGACTTGCGAAGGGAAAGTTAGATAAGATATGTAGACACAGTGTGTAGAAAAGACAAAATTGGAAATTTTAAAATTATCAATCATAAAATAAACATACATACAAATAATAATACACATATTAAATTAAATACTGATATAGTAAATACGTAATTATGCATATTACAGTAAAGAGGAGAGGTTTTCTCTTTGACTTGCTTTTTAAAGAAAAATAAAGTTTTAGAGTCTCGTATGTTAGGTTATTATTAGTATGCTCTCGAGCAGAATGTAGCGGACTAACTTATCCGAAAGAACTTTTTGTAATGGAACCTACATTTACGAAAAAATCGGATTTGATTTGATCCCCATATATCGACTTTGGCAAGAATATTCTATTAAAACTAACCATGATAATATCGTATGGAGGAACTTGTGGCTAAATAATGATAAGTTTAAGCCGCGCTTGCATAAGTTGGTCACAGGACCCATTACTTATAGAGTTTACTTGGTACCTCGGAAAGCACGTTAAACAGTTAGTTCCAGCTATCATCTGTAGATCTGACAGTCGTTACAAAGTCTGATAAACAGTGGTATATAGATCTTTGTTAGTCGTTACAAAGTCTGATAAACAGTGGTATAATCAAGGAATATCCTACTACCTAGTACTTAGTTGACGACACGGTTGGCGCAGTGGCTGAGCGATCGGCTGCTGCGCTGCGTGTCGCGGGTTCGATTCCCGCACGGAACAAATATTTGTATGGCCTACAAATAGTTGTTTCGGGTCTGGCTGTTTGTGTATGTGATTTTAAATGTTTGTAAACGCACCCACAATACAGGAGAAAGGCCTAGTGTGGAGCAACGTTTTAAAAAAATAAAAATAGTACTGACCGGGTTGTGGAGATCAGATAGATGGTCAGACTAGAAGCCAACCTCGATATAGCTAGCATTCTTCTGCCCTCATCCCAATTTATTTTAAGTCCGCGCAGCATGTCTTCTTGTACTATACTCCTCTGTTCCTCGTCATTTCATTAGACATCAATATGATAAAAAAAGTTAAAATAAACCTGTAATATAACCTGCCAGTATTCATTTGCACAACAACACAACTGCATCGTAACTAAACATAGCCATAATGAAGTGGTTACAACGTAATTTAAGTTAGTTCCGCGTGTGTTCCGATTCATTCTAGCAGTTTTAAATAGCTTTAACACACAGCTTTAATATTAAAAGGGAATTAATTCTGATGTAAAATGGATTTGTGGAACAATGTATTGAATATGTGGTAGCCATTTGTGCATTAATATAGTATAGTACCGTTCCATGTACATAAAAGTACACATTAAAAACAAACAAACAATATTTCAACAATAACAAACAAAAGCACTTGCTAACCCTACCACTAAATTATTACCAACATCCCTTTATCATAACTTATAACTAAGTTACGCTGTATAATACGACCAAATTAAAATGCCTAACATGCCTACATGGAACATTGTTAATAGTACATTGACTACTTTATAATTGCCTCGGATTATAATGTGTGGACAGATATTTGGATAATGACGTTTAAGGATGTAATATAATGGATAATAGTTAAGTTCAGTTGGTTAAGGTTCATTTTGGCAATGAAACCATGGTTGAAGTGTGGGTATGCATAGTGTTACTTAAATATTCTAAGAAGTGAAAAAAACGGCCATTCGCAAGTCGGAGTCACGCACTGACTTTCGGACAAAAACATTCGATATAAACGGCCATATCTTTTGACTGCGTAGACTTAGAGGGTTTTTTTACAGCTCTTAGGAATCACAGATTTAAGTTTACCTTTTTAATTTCAACTCCATACCTTCACGCGTTTCCGTGATAAAGGGTCTTGACAGATGGACAAACAGACAGACGGACAACAAAGTGATCCAATAAGGGTTCCATTTTTTCCTTTTGAGGTACAGAACCCAAAAAATACAAAAAACTTTTCAATTAAACAGTTAGTTGGTATTTTCTCCCTGTAAAAGAATTGAACCAAAGTATTGAGTATGTTAAATGCGATATTTTTGATACTTTTAAAGATACTAGGTACCATTTGAAAAAACGTAGATTTTCAATCTGTTTTTGTAGAAAGCCGGGGTTAAACACCGACTTTCCAAAATTAGGTAACTCCAAACACCAACAATATAATTTACTTTACCATTTACCTTAGCCACGTTTTACAAATAATTTCTTTTGAAAACCTTACAAACATTTGCGCAAGTATTTCGACAAGCGAATATAATTAATCATTTACGGGCGAGAATTTGAAGCTTCCACGTGTCAATCTTCCTGTACTTACAACTAAGGATTCCGACATCATTGGCTCTTAAATTTGTAGTTTTGTTTTTGTTTATCTTGTTTTTTTTTTAAATCGTTGCCTCACACTAGGATTTTTCCTATATCGTGGATGCGTTTACAAACAATTAAACTCACATACACAAACAGCCAGAACAACTGTCTGTAGGTCATACAAATATTTGTTCCGTGCGGGGAGCGAACCCGCGACACGCAGCGCGGTAGCGATCGCTCATCGCAAAGTTCATATTTATTGTGTTGCTTGTTGTTGAATTTTGAAGCACATAAAACATCACACCTGCAGTACCAGAGGTAATAGGCAGAGGTATACTTAATAACACATCCACATATCTCCAGTTATGTTTAAGTGCCATGTAATAAGGGGCGAGCCTTTTGCCAACAACTGGCCACATATCCAGTACATGGCTGCTAAGAATTACCTGATGATAAACCTTAATACTACCTTGCCCGACCCGAGAAACGAATACAGGAGCTCGGGCGTAAGCTGTGCACTAACCATGGTATCGCATTTCCTGTAACGAAGTTCTTTTTGTAATATTTTTATTAAGTAGTAGCTGGCACCCGTGGCTTCACCCGCGTGATGATCGAAAAAAAAGTATTCTATGTGTTATTCCACACTATAGTTTACCTATGTGCTAAATTTTATCAAGATCCAATCAGCCCTTTTTAAAGAGTAGTAACAAACATCCATCCTCACAAACATTCGCATTTATAATATTAATAATAATAACAAGCTGGCGCCCGAGGCTTCACCCGCGTGATATCGAAAAAAAAAGTATCCAATGTGTTATTCCAGACTATAATCTACTTTTGTACCGAATTTCATTAAGATCCGTTCGGCTGTTTTGTCGTGAAAGAGTAACAAAAACTCATACAAACTTTTGCGTTTATAATATTAGTAGGATGTGACCCTTTTCTTCACTGTAACTTTTTCCACACGGAAGTAAAGAAATTAGTCAAAAACATACTTTTAAATTGTGTTCGTGAAATCTGCTTGCACCACAACATTTTTATTATTTTTAAAGTGAACAAAGACCAAGAAATGATCTAAATTTTTAACAAACATTTTCCAGAAGAGGACACCGTGACCAAACCAGTAAGTTATAAAATTATGCGGGACCCCTTTGGATCAGCATAAAAATCGATGATCTTTAAGGCTATAAGTATATTAAATCTTGGAACGATCCTAATATTACTGAGTAGCTTTCGCCCTTAGGACATTATTAGAGCCGTTAGGCGCACCCCTAACTGCACCATAAGAACGTATGGGTATGATGGTGTTTATACGTAAGGTTTATTATTATTTGCATTCATGGCATTTAAATTTTTAGGTATGGAATTATGAAAATCTCTTCGTTTACAATTAGTTATAGATAGATAGATAGTGTGTGTTTACTATAGATGTTATAATTTGAATAAAAGCTTTTTATCGATTAACAAAATCGAAAGACTGCTTTTTTATACGAAACTAGCTTTTGCCCCCTGCTTCGCTCGCGTTAAATTCGGGGTAACACAGTTCCCCTTTTTTTCTCTTTTCCCTTTTTCCCTCTTTCTCCCGTATTACTAACTTTAAAAAAATTGCCAATGTCCGTCTTTAGGGTCTCAAATATCACTGTACCAAACCTCATCAAAATCGGTTTAGCCATTTAGGCGTGAAGACGTAACAAACAAACTCACTTTCGCTTTTATAATATTAGTAAGGATTGTTCGAGTTTGGCTGCAACCCGCCTGATGTGAAGCGATGATGCAGCCTTCGGAAATCAAATATATCCCCCCGCTCTGGGCCGAACGGGGGGAGTGTCAGTATTTTACTGACTAAAAGCCACACATGTTGCTTCTTTTGCCCTTTGTGTTTCGGGGCTGCGCTATATCTTTCGAACCCCGATTGATGCAGCCTAAGGTGGAGCACGCTTGTCTAGAAGAAACCTATTCACTCGAACTTCCAGATCCAGATTATAATGATCAGGGAATAGAGAAGCCGGCAGTGAATTCCACAGACTAGCAGTTCGCACGATAAATGCGGAAGCATAGAGCTTTTTTCGAATTTTAGAACTACTAACAGTAGCTGCTAAAAATATGAAGGATTATATTAGGACTAGACAACTGTCAAACCCAAAAATGAACAGCAGCGACAATTCACGCGTTAAATCCACAAAGCAAACTTGGCAGTCAAAGCTGACTAAAACCCTCCCATGTTTCTTCTTGTGCCCTTTATGTTCCAGGGCCGCGGTATCTCTTTCGAACAACCCCCAACCGCGGCAGATGTATCAAAACCCTGCAGGTGCCTAACCGATTACATAGCGAACATTGAAAGCAATATACGAAGATATCATTTTTCAGTTCCCTCTGAGACCGGGTATCGGGTATCCTTTCATCGGTTTTACAAGCCATGAATCCGATGCGGTATCTCATTGGCAAATTTAGCGTGAACCATCAAACGGTTTCGAATTATTCTCGTGGTATTGACGGGTGAATATGATACTTTTTAGTTTTTTCGAGCTTGGGTTGTAGTTTTTGTGTGAGGTGCCACTAAAAAATAAACAAGTCAGTGACAGCAGAGGTTGTTTTCAAATTGGATTTTAACGACTATCATTCAAGAGTTGAAAATCGAACAATATTCTTTTGTTTAGGCATTACATTTAAGTGTTACCTTTTCTTAGTGAAAACTAGCATGACACTGCTTAACTCTTCACAAAACAACCTATCGTTGTGATAGATAGAACTAACAAAAATAAAACAATGACGTTAAATTAAATTCTGTTAAAACATATTTAATTATTTGTCATACATTCTGCGAATTTTGCGGTCAACCATTATTTTATACTTACGTACAATTTATCCGTTTACAAAATAAAGCATTTTCTTTTAGCAAATGTTTACGTTAAATGTTAAGCTTTGTGTGCCGAGTTTTATTTAAAAAACGCTAAAATACGCTAAGTTAAATAGTAAACACACGTTTGGAAAACACATATTTTACGCAAGCAAAAGTAAGCAAACACAATATTTCATGATACAGAAACCTATTTTTATTTATAGATGGCAATTTTGACCGTAAATATTTGTCCTTGAATTCTCGTAGAAAATACTCGTTTTTTTTGTCTTCTTTTTAAGTATTTGAATACCGAATTCCGTTATGTATTTTATCCTTGTTTACAACACTTGTTCTTAAATTACCGAGTAATATCTTCAAGCTCAGTTTTACCATAAGGCTTTCCACAATCTGCCTTTTTTGCAGATGGTAAATCATCAAATAACTTCCCCCGTTCTGGGCGGAGCCGGGGGGAGAGTCAGACTTTAACTGAATAAAACCCACCAGGTTCCTTCTTTTGCCCTTTATGTTCCGGGGCCGAGGTATCTCTTTCGAACAACTCGTAACAAAAGATCGACCCGAGCGGCTGCTAGAATTTAGGCACAAGCTCCCCGACCCCACTATCGACTACGCTTGTATAAGAAGCAAAATAATTTAAGCTAAAACATGTAAAAAGTAAAACAATGAAAATCCTGTGTGCGATGCTTGCACATTAGCGATTGTAAGTGTTCCTTTAGTATCAAATCCTCTCACCATACGCGGAACAAGTTTCCTAACGACAGGCGTCCTAATGGCGAGATACCGAATGATCCACACCGATGATCGCTACATCTCATAAATTATTCGTTCTACAATTAATAGCAGATCAGTGCGAAGCTCCGCCAGCCGTCAGGTGTGTCAAATAGATTACATCTCTGACAAAATTTAATGAATAAAGTTTGGAAGAAAGCCTTTCAAATGGGCGGACTGGTTGTTGGAGTTTGTTCGTTCGTTTGTTTTTTTGTGTGTGTCGCTGCAGGTGTTAAGGTTTGATCAATTTGTTTGGCGGATTGAAAATCTTCAGTTTAACTTGAAACCGGGGACTTACTCAGATTTTAAGAGTTTAGTATGTTATGTTGGATTCTTAATAAAAGATGTCCATTAGGTATGATACTGGTTTATTGACAGGAGACACAGGAATGTACACACAGTAAGACATGACAGGAAGAAGTGAGGCAGAGCGCCGGGAGATCACAGATAATACATAGACTAGTGAAGACCATAATAGTACAACTAAATAGTGATGTTACAACATCCCCCTTGTTGAGTTCAAATTAGACCCCTGACTGACAATTAATATAAGTGCTATGCTATTTGATTCTATACAAGACAACATGCTTAATTATACTTATGGTTATACTTAAACTTTACTTATGACTTTATTTATAACTTAACTTAATCAATTTCTTCAATTAACCTTCTGGTAGGTTTTACAATACGACCTGACCTAGTTGTTACATTTGAGGATTGTTGAGATGAGGATCCTTGATGCCTAGACTCCTGTCTGTCACCTTCCTCTCCCCTTTGTGACGAGTTGGATTGCATGGGAGGGTTAGCACAATTATGAGAATATTTATGTCTTAAGTGAATTCTATTCCTCCTATACCTAACTCCATTGACATCCTCAACAACATATGATCTATTATTTGACAATCTTTGCTTAACAATAGCTTGTTCCCAGTTGCTACTAGGGTTTCTCTTAAAATAGACATGATCATTATGATGTAACATAGACATTGACTTGGCATTCTTATTGTAGTATTTTGACTTATTTTGATCATTTTTCTTGACAGACTCTTTGTAATCTTTAAATGTTACCACTTTTGGCTTTAACTTCTTATATGATGTTGGAATGTTATCTCTTAAGTTCCTAGACATGAGTAACTGTGCTGGTGATGAAAAATTATTTTTACCTGTATTTCTATATTGTAACAATGCTATGTATGGATCTGATCCATTTTCTTTGCATTTTCTTAGCATGTTTTTTATAATTTTGACTGAA
This sequence comes from Ochropleura plecta, assembly GCA_905475445.1. Lineage (NCBI taxonomy): Eukaryota > Metazoa > Arthropoda > Insecta > Lepidoptera > Noctuidae > Ochropleura > Ochropleura plecta. The sequence goes on along the minus strand of FR997731.1, from coordinate 18,528,745 downwards.
CTCTCTGCTTGTCCATTAGACTGTGAATGATATGGGCTAGTGACAACATGTTCTATGTCCCATTCTTGCAAAAAATTTTTGAATTGGATTGACTGAAAAGGAGGTCCACCATCTGAGACTAGTGACAATGGTATTCCATGGCGTGCAAAAATTGACTTTAAATGAGTAATAACATTTTGAGATGTACTGTTTTTATTTAATAATGCTATTTCTATGTATTTTGAGTAATAGTCTGTGACAATTAAATATACTAAACTATCAAAATGCATTAAATCAATACCTACTTGTTGCCATGGGTATTTACAGATTTCAAAATTTTGTAGTGGTTCCTTTTGATTGCTTTGTTTAAACTTAGCACATATAAGACATTGGTCTACTAAATTCTTAATATCACTTGACATATTTGGCCAATACAGAGATTCTTTAGCTAGTTTTAAACATTTGTTTATACCCTGGTGACCTTTGTGAATCTGTTCTAGCATTCCTTTGTACATAGACTGTGGTACTATTAATTTTGAGCCTTTGAAAAGTAAATCTTTAATTACATGAATTTCCCCTTGAATATTCCAAAATGGTTTTACCAATGGACTGACATTGTTTTTATTGTTTGGCCATCCTTCATTATAATATTTTTTTAATAATTGCAAGGATTCATCCTTTCTGGTTTCCTGTGCCAATTGTGTACTATATTCTTTTGTAATTGCTAAGTTAGCATACATTAGATTGACATGACAAGACATTTCTGATTCATTTTCAGGTATATAGTGATCTTTCAAGGCGGCTCTTGACAAAGTGTCTGATATAAACATTTCTTTACCTGGGACATGTATAACTTCTAAATCATATTTTTGACAAGTTAACATCATACGCTGTAATCTAGCTGGGACATCATGTAATGGTTTTTTAAACAGATAGACTAATGGTTTATGATCAGTGTGAACTGTGACTCTGTTACCATATACATATTGGTGAAATTTTTCACAACCAAATTGAATTGCTAGCAGCTCCTTCTCTATTTGAGCATACCTTTCTTGGGTTTGAGTTAAAGTCTTTGAACTGTATGCTATCGGCTTATTTTTTTGTAAAATGACTGCACCTAACGCTGACTTTGACGAATCGACTGACAAGACTAATGGAATCTTGGGATTATAATGAGCTAAAACTGGTGAATTTGTAATTTCATCCTTCAGTTTCCTCAGACATTGACTATGATTTTCATCCCAAGTCCAGACTGCATCTTTTTTTAAAAGATTTCTTAACATTTGTGTTTTTTCTGACAGGTTACTTATAAAAGGTCCTAGGTAGTTTATCATACCTAGTATTCTCTGTAACTCTTTGACATTTTGTGGTGTAGGCATGTTGACAATTGCTTTGACCTTCTCAAGATCTGCCCTTGCACCATCTTTACTGAAGACATAACCTAAAAAACATACTTCTGACAGTGAAAATTTACACTTTGACTTGTTAAATTTTAAATTGACTTGACGAGCTCTTTGCATGACTTTATGTAATCTTTCATTGTGAATTGACTCGTTTGGACCATACACTAAAATATCGTCAATAAAAATTAGAACTCCTTCTATATCACCAAATAAATTCATCATGACTCTTTGAAATATTTCTGATGAGGCATTTATGCCGTATGGTAATCTTAAATATTTATATCTACCAAATGGTGTTTGAAAGGTACATAATTCTGAACTATATTCATCTAAACGTAGCATCCAAAACCCTGAAAATGCATCTAAATGAGAAAAACATACAGCCCCTTCGAGCTGAGACCTAATCTCATCAATTGACTTGAGTGGATAATGTTCCCTCATGATATTTTTATTTAAATTTCTAGGATCAAGACAAATTCGTAACTGACCTGAACTTTTTACTGTTACAACGACTGAATTAACCCACTCTGTAGGTTTTGTAACCTTTACTATGACTTGCATTTTCTCCATGCGATCCAACTCCTCACGCAGTTTCCCTTGTAATGCGAATGGGACTTTCCTGGGCGGATCCACACATGGTACTGCATCAGGCTTGAGTTTCAGATGACAGACTGGAGGCAGACAGCCAAGACCCTGGAATACATCATTATATTGTGTATGAATTTGTTCACAAAAGTCTTGTTTTGATACTGAAAAGACACGTTTTATTATACCTAACTTTTCACAAATTGGGAGACCAAGGACATTTGGACACTCTATATCTGGTATTATAAACATTATGTTTTCAACAATGTTCTTATTGTTTAAGCAAAAATTACAAATTAAGTTGACTTTGCCTAAAATCGGAATGGATTTTCCACCAAATCCTGTGACATTTATTTGACATTTGACAAGTGACAATTTTGACAGCTTATTTTGACTTTTAACATTTTTAAATGTTTGTTTTGACATTATATTGACATCTGCACCTGAGTCTATAATGCATTTGACTTTGGTATCTCCTACCAATAAGCTAATTTGCCACGACTGCTTTGAGTGATTCAAAGTATTGACCACTGATGATCCATCGTGTGACTGACTGGACGACTGTGCCTTATTGTGAAATCCCTCAGACATGTGACTGATTTCATCATTGAGACTCTGACATTTTTTCTTTTGACTTTTTGACTGGACATAGGATCTCTCAGACATGTGATTGTTTTCATCATTGAGATGTTTATTTTTATTACATCTCTCAGACATATCACAGTTTTCATCATTGAGATGATATGAATTGGGACTCTGACTGTTTGAATGGACATTGGATCTCTCAGACATGTGATTGTTTTCATCATTGAGATGTTTATTTTTATTACATCTCTCAGACAGTGATATACATATAACATTACATATATATAACAGTTTTCATCATTGAGATGATATGAATTGGGACTCTGACTGTTTGACTGGATAATAAATCTCTCCGACATGTCACTTTTCTCATCATAGGGATGGATGGATGGATGTGATGTCTTACTGTGTGTCTGTGTGTTCCTGTGTCTCTGACTGAGTGACTGACCGTGAGAATGACTATTATGACTTTGACCATTATGACTTTGACTATTCAGCATACCTACGAAATAATCTTGACTACCATTATCTGAATTAAACGATTGCAACTGACTGACTTTTTTATTTTTGAGACAAAATTTAGCAAAATGATTATAAGATTTACATGACCTGCATTGAACTCCTTGAGCTGGACACTTGTAGCGATGAGACTGCCCACAGCGGCTACATGTCTTCGAGCTGCTTGAAGCTGAAGGTGACTCGCGACTGCCTGAAGCTGGCTTGCGACTGCTTGAAGCTGACTTGCGACTGGAAGCTCGCTGTCGACCATCTCCTCGACTACGGCTCCTCCGACTGAGATGCATGACGTTTTCACTGGCGATGCTGCTCCCTTTGACTATTTTCTCAGCATCCTGCTGTGCGACTATGAGCGTCCTCGCCAGCTCTTGCATTCTCTGATAGGTTAAGTCATGTTCTTGCAGTAACCTTTGACGCACATGTGACAAGTCCAAATTGAGGTTTGCAATGAAAATATCTTTGATGAGCGATTCCCTGAGCGTGCCAAACTCGCATTCTTTGCTTTTATTTTCCAAATCCGTGAGGAATTCGTCGATGCTTTCGGATTTATTTTGCCTACGTGTGAAGAACAAATACCTGCACATGGTCACGTTTCTTCTTGGCTCGAAGAATTTGTCAAATTTCGATTTGACTTCGTCAAGCGTGCTCTTGTCTATTTTGAGGTTAAATGTGTTGAATATATTGAGACCTCGTTCTCCAATGCAATGTAACAGAATTGCGATTTTCCGTTTCTCGCTTGACTTATCTAGACCTGTGGCTAACAAATATAGCTCGAGTTGTTGCCACCATCTTTTCCACGATTCAGCGTTATTATTCGTGGTATCTGACGAAATATTTAACTGCTTCACACGTGTTTGAAAATTTGTCTCACCATCATGGCTGACGTCCGCTTGGTCCGGCATTTTCTTCGACGACCTCGACTTTTTCTTGAATGACTTCTTCTTAAATGACTTCTGACACCATGTTATGTTGGATTCTTAATAAAAGATGTCCATTAGGTATGATACTGGTTTATTGACAGGAGACACAGGAATGTACACACAGTAAGACATGACAGGAAGAAGTGAGGCAGAGCGCCGGGAGATCACAGATAATACATAGACTAGTGAAGACCATAATAGTACAACTAAATAGTGATGTTACAACATAGTATTCATGAAAATTATCAACTTACACAATATACACTTGCTATGGGACCAATACGAAACAAATATTAAAAAAAAACTTTATGTATGTTACATTCCCGTCACGTATATGTCTTCATATTTTAGGTAGTATAATACAAGCAGTGATGCCTTTTTAACGGGTGGGAAATCATCAAATAACTTCCCCACCCTGGGCGGAGCGGGAGAAGTGTCAGACTTTTGCTGACTAAAATCCACCCATGTTCCTTCTTTTGCACTTTATGTTCCAGGGCCGCCTTATCTCTTTCGAACAACCCGCAACCCCGGTTTGATAATGTTTTGGGATGAATTTGTATTACCAACTGCTACAAATTTAATTTACAATACGTGACAATTGACAGAAGGAGAGTGGAAGAAAAAAAGTGTTAAAAAGCATGGAACAAGTTAAAGAAGATGATAAAACCTTATATTTACGCGTTTATCAAACATGGTTTGTAATTATATTTATTTTAACTAAATACACTACAAAGTTCTAGGTTTGCGGGTTATTCGAAAGAGATACCGCTACCCTGGAACACAAAAGGCGAAAGAAGGAACATGGGTGGGTTTTAGTCAGCAAAAATCTGACACTGGGTGAAGCGGGGCGGGGGAGTTAGTTATCGATTTCCCATCGTCAAAAAAACACTATAAAGTTACTAAAGTGAAGTCTCACCTATTAGGTAAACGTAACATAACCTTACAAACCACGATATTAGAATTACATTAACAACAATAAACTCATGCGAATCCCGACATACAGCAAAACACATAATCTGAAATAACAATGCAAAAGCCAACTGTGATGGAACACCCAACCTGATGGTACATCGGCAGCTTGCAGCAAATCACGGTATTGCACGAACAATACGTAGGTACGTGTCGGCACACACATAACTACAGATTTCAACTGCTAGGTCAACATGCTTTGAGTTCCGATACTGCGTAAATCTTTGGTGTGTGGCTAGAAGAACAGCGGGTGTGTTATTGCTTTTGAGTGGATGGTATTTCTTGGGGGAGGCTTTTACCCGAACGGGGTCCATGCATTAAACATTTAGGTAGCTGACAAGTTAAAACAAATATAAATTAAAGTATGTTATTACAAAATAGAATTTATAATAAGAAACCAAATTTATTTAGTGTTTTAAATTGTATTTGAATATTACAGGTAAATAATTTCTCAAATTGTTATTGTGTATTATCGTTTACTATAATGATAACTTTCATGGTGTTGATTGTGTCCAGTAACTATACATATTTAACAAACTTTCATTAAAATGTAAAAAATCATGTCATCCACAACACAAATTTAATCTTACCTTGGGTACCAGAGTTCATTACTTACCAAATTGAGTTATGATAAAATTTTAAAGATATTGTTAGTTTGGAAGTGGTACAAGTACAAGTTTTTCTTTTTGCAAAGAATGTTTTTTATTTATTTATCATCTGCCTAGCCTTTCCCAACTATATTTTGGTTCGCTTTCAGTCTAACCGGATGCAGCTGAACACCAGTATTTTACATGGAGCGACTGCCTACTAGATCTGATTTCCACAACCCAGTTAGTACTATGCATGTAATAAATAAAGCTTTATTATTATTACTAGCTTTTGCCCGCGGCTTCGCTCGCGTTAAATTCGGGGTAACACAGTTCCCCTTGCGCCTTATTGATTTGTAATAGCAACGCTAAGTTTTCCCTTTCCTTCCCTCTTTCGCCCTCACATCTCACTTTAAAAAATAAAATTGCCCATGTCCGTCTCCTGGTTCCCAACTGTCTCTGTACCAAAATTCATCAAAATTGGTTTAGCCATTAAAGCGTGAAGAGGTAACAAACAAACAAACAAACTGACTTTTGCTTTTATAATATTAGTAAGGATTTCAAAAGCAAATAACCTGCCAAGTGCAGGTCCGAGTGTTCCGTACAAACTAGCGACATAAACAAAGAGGCTTGTTTCTTTCACAGCTCCAAGAGACCATAGATTAGAGAAAGACAAAAAGAAAAATCATGCCAGGAGCGAGTCAGACTCGCGCACCGAGAGGGTCCATACAAACTTAAGTGGCCACATACAAACTTGCGACATAAACGGCCATGTATTTTGACCGCGTAGACTTAGAGGATTGACCTGAGTAAATGGTTCTAATTTCTGTCTGTCATTCAAGACCTTTTATTTTGGGAACGCGTGTAGGTATCGCATGTAGGTATCGAGTAGAAATTAAAACCGTATACTCAAATCTAGAACCCTTAGAGCTGTGACAAAACAAGAACCATCGGTGCGCAAGTCTTTTGATGTATCAGTGAACGGCTGCTGATTGTTTTCTTTCTGATAAACGCTAAAGGGTGTTTGAAGAACGGTTCACGTGATCATCTTCTTAAAACTAAAAATCTTGAGGAGGAAAAAGGATCACGAGGTAAAATTGTTAAATACAAATATCGGTTGAAATGTCGAATAGAGTAAAAAACCCTTATCTTATCTTAAGAACTTATGTAAGCTTCCTATATTCTTGCAAATAAATATATCATTCATTCGTTCATACATTCAGCGTTGCTAAAAAGAGTTGATCCTACAAATAAAACTTGAGACGTGTCAAGGGACACCCGGATGGAACGAAGTTATTATTTATTATGAACAAAAAATCTGTATACACTCAACAAAAATAACCGTCGCTACACCACACTGTTCAATGCGAAATAGAAAGACGAAACGAAATTAACTGGCTTGCTTTCTATGAGAGAGAGAGACAGACAGAAAAATACGCGCACGCCGCACGGCTTACAAGTATAACAAAAAGTGTCGTTACAACGTTTGGTTTTAATATTTCCGTCTAGCCCCCTTTCGAAACGCGTGATAAAGAAAACTTCTAACTAACGTTACCCGCTGGTTGCGTAGCTCAAATCGGTCGTCGCCAACAATAAATATGAACACAAACCGATCTGCGGCATCGCGTGCCGTGGCAACTTAATGGACTATTAGCAACGGCCTCATGTATAGAATATGTAAGCCTTGTATGAGACTGTGTGGCTTCATGTATGGAATTTGTAAGGCCTGTGGTGATGCAATGCGTGTTCCGGTTGGCGAGCAAATTACACGATTAGAAGACGTTTAAATTATACTGGGGGTCTGTTTCCTAGCTATATTGGTGATTATTTTTTCTTTTATTTGTGACGTACTATTACGAACTATTTTGTTTTTTTTTTCGAATAAGAATCTTCCAATAACTTTCCCCGCTCTGGGCGGAGCGGGGGGTAGTTTCAGACTTTTACTGACTAAAACCTACCCATGTTCCTTCTTTTGCGTTTTATGTTCCGGGGCCGCGGTATCTCTTTCGAACAACCCGCAAACTCGGCCTAACAACCCGCAACCCCGGCACTACGACCTATTTATCCAAAGAAATTGGAAGATTTTGGAAACGATGAGGCATGATGAAAAATTCTGTAACCAACATACACGATAGATTCATTGCAATAAAATCAAACTCAACTAGAAGACGCGGTAGTCCAGTCTGTTGGCACCTTTTGCAAAGTCCAATATCGAAAAAAATTAAGTCTTTTCACGCAAGCCAAAATTATAATAGTAGTAGTCATTCCAAAACTACCCCTAACGAACACGTTAAAAACCCTCCCACCACAAGTACATCGTTTAACAACAGACAAAGGCGCTGGCGGCCATTTTCTGGATACCTCCTCCCCTTTATCTCGCCTCATTAATCTGAGCACTCTCGGATTTATAGCAGAGTAGAGAGCTAGATTATTTTACAATTAAAAGTGCAATGAGTGTTCTTAGAGGGTTATAAGCGATGTTATTAAAATATCTCTATTTATTGGGGGTTGGTGGTATTTTAATTTATTCTGAGGATATCAATAGAAGACTTATTATTATGTAGTAAATACAAAACTCATTTGATTTGATTATTTCGTGAAATCGCCATGCGGTTGGGCGACTCTTCTCGTGACCACAGGGCTGGCCTGTTTTTTGTGCAAATAATTAGCATTGCCATCCAACGCGGTAATTCTGCCAGCCTTCTCGGCACTTTTCCTGTTAGTTTATATCTATTTATAGTTTGTAAATAGTAATTAATAAATAAATATCTGTACATTACAATAACCACATAATTATTCATTTTATTATTTGATTCTTCAAGGCTTGTTTTTAGTACAGGCCATTAACTGTTTATGTACCTACATTTTCATATTCCTTCTTTTGCGCTTGTGTTCCGGAGCCGAGGTAGCTCTTTTAAACAACCCGTAACTCCGGCAGGCAGTGGCTCTGGCAGGCCCCTCTGATGTACAGACGCGAGCAGGTCAAGCTACCCGAAACTGACAATTTTTCCCAATGAACCTTGAACCTAATTCTTTAGAAATAAAGTCGAAAATCTATCAAAGAAATCTGACAGATTGTAGTAGCTTGATGTGCAGGCGTCTGTACCAACATTAATTTGACCAGTAAAAATAGGTAATCATTTTCCTTTAACACTATTATTTCTTTTTCGTATTCTGGGCCCATGGGTCACTGACCTGGCTCTATTTACCGTTGAGAAATATATCTCTCAGGCATTTTTGGTTTCCTCACGACGTATATTGCAAGCACATGAATCCAAAAATTCATTCATGCTTGTGCCTTGGGTTTGAACTCGAGATCGATGACTTAGCACAACAAAAAAACAAAAATTAACGCATAAATATAATTGGCTTGAGTTGAAAATCGAACGTCTAACAGAGCACTTTAAATTAGGTATTTGAATGGATGTCATGTTAAGTGTCACCTAAACAAATGTCTAAATTAATTAATTGTTACAATGGGCATAAATTTCTCCGAAATTATGATTAGGACGAATCGGAACGAAAGTTAAATAAGATAAGATTTTTCATCCCACTATATAAATCACACTAAAAAATAAAATTTACAAAAAAATTCACTCGAAAAATGACACACATCAATTGTATCTTCTAACCTCGAAAAATTTAATTTCCCAAACATAAATCCCTGTCACCAGGTAATTGCTGTTTTCACAATATAAAACAAGAATTATTAACATAAAACTTTTCAACACAAAATAAAGTTTCGCTGTCTAAATCCCTATTCGAGTTGGAACGGGTGGCTTCGCTCATTAAATAAATTAGTCCCATCTTGAAGCCAAGCGGAAGCTTTACTTACTATATTATTTTTGCTAGAAAAGAATTTCCTACATCAGCTTGTAGACGGATTTTATTATTTCGTCGATATTTTTTCAGGATTTAATGGGAATTTTCTGGTTTGCATTAAAAATGGGCTTGCAAGCTGAAATGTAGGTTACCAACGATGTAAAATGTCGTCTAAATGTTTAGTGTATTTTTCCTTATTACTGTTATCGTAAAGCTAATGTAATTGCGACTATTTCTTACGTGTTTCTAAGTATGTCGTAGTTTTTTTTTATAAACTTTGTTACGTGGATATTGCAAAAAATGTTTTGTATTTCTTTCAGGTATATTTCTTTAATAAATCACAGTTTTTCTGACTTCTAGTTCTAATAACCACATTGTCTCTTTCCTATAAATATATTTATCAAACAGATAGAATAAAACGATAGAATAAAACGAGCTATATCCATCGGCTTTACCCCTTCATCAACTCTTTAGTATCGTAGAGTGAGGTTATGTAGTCTATCAATTTCGTGAAAGAATGTCTATGCAAAATTTCAAGTTAATCCGGCCATGGAATCTGTGTTTTCCCATACAAAATTTGCCACCCTGTTTCACCCCCTTAGGGGTTGAACTTTGCAGAATTTGAGACTCTGTCGCGCTGATGGTGGCGCGTCTGTCGGGTGACTTAACTCCCTTCAAAATTGTGTGTTCGTAAAAGGGCGCTGTGAGTTGTAACTGGTCATCTCTCAGTTACCACGGCTTATTAGGAAAAAAAAAAGTACTTTTAGGTCATTTTTTTTTCTTTCGCCACTTTAAGTTGCACAACTTGCTACATCATTCTCACATAATGCACCCTCTCGGCATGAATTTTGTAACCAAGGTTTTGTAACAATATCCAGGTTTAAAAGAGTGTCCATGGAGTTTCTTGCCTATTTCTCTCCAGAGATCTACGCTTTGGTATCGGCAACTACAGTACTTTCACAGATTTTATGCCTTGTGACTGTTAATTTATTTTTATTGTTATCGTTGTATCGACAGTTCAAAAGTGCTTGTAAATGACCTACTTGAAATAAATGTTTTTGATTTGATTTGTAGTTTCTGACATTTTGTGATGAGTAAGTCAGTGATTTTCTTTTCTATGCATGTCAAGATTAAGTCTCATGCAAAAATCAAACTGCACCAATATAAACCAGGTAAGGCAGGGGTGTGCTTAATAGTACACTTAATGTTACGTAATGGGGAGCCTGTTTATTGCCATCAACTGGGCAGTAGCCCTATCATACTCTATGGCGTGCCTAGAGCATATAAACGGAAAGCCTATAAGGCAAGACGACTGTTCAGAAACCCTGACATCATGATGTTATTATAAGAGCAAGCCAGCTTTTAGGTTTGTATGACACACTATACCTAACCTGAAAATCGAACCCAAGACGTTATGCTCAGCAGTCGTGCATAAACCACTCCCATGAAAAATCGTCTTCTCCATACAAACGTTTACGTTACATTATAACGCATGACAAATATATGACGCAAACTGTCAAACAATGGAACAAACATTTAGTCCAACAAATCGTCGAACAAATCATGGGACAGTCCTGCAACAGAAGCGACCGCTCCTCCAAGCGAACAATTAAAACTTGCGTCATTTATTACAAGAGATTTAGCTTGCCTCGGAGACACCGAGTGTTAGGCTACGTTTCCACCCAACATGAGCGAGGATGCGTAGCGAGGAATGTGTGTGAAACGAACCAATAGTAATGTGTGTTGCAGAACAAAAACTAAGAAAAGTAAGTTAAGCTTATCGAGTCGCGTGTGTGCACCCATCGACGTCGGGCGTGCTTTACTCGTATCGCTTGACTCGCGAATTACAAAAATCATGACGAACGTTTTAAAGTGTAACGTGTGTAACATCGTCATCGATGAAATGTTATCATACATACAAAATAAAGTTTCCATTGTAGATGAGGAATCAATAGTGCGTATCTGTACGTCAACATTTACAAGTGACGAAATTAAGAACTCCAAAACACTGTTGTTTGAATCCATCCCAACGGACAAGAGAAAAATATTGCGAAAAAACAAAGGAAAAGAGGAGCGAGATGTTACGGATATAATAAATCTATTTAAATCTACAGAGCCTGACTTGATTCCAGTTTTTGTGGCTCGACAGCTTGACAGATTACCGCCGATTTTAATGGACCACTTGGATTGTTCGAAACTTCTAAAAGACATGGTAACGTTAAAAGCACAATATGAAGAAATAAAAGCGACTTACGCTACCCTAGATAGTGTAAATGAATTAAGAACAACATTACTACGCATACAAAATGACTCATTGCCGCCACCTACTTCTGCTTTCAAAATCAACAGACATAAAGGTGCGTGGTTGGATAGTGGTCCAATGGGTTTTACTCAAGACTATAATGTTTCGAATAGTGACTTGTGTTGTAATATTGATATAAACAGTACCCCGAGTACAAAAACCCCCATTTCGAATTATAGAGATGTGAGGGTAGATGAACAAAATCAACTCCTCGAGTATGAGTCAAAACAGATGCGATTGTCGGAAGAATACGGACAGGTGAACGCGGGTGTCGGTGTTGAGACGAGGAGGGAGCGTACGCCGCCACTGCCTATGCCGCAGCGACGACTTGTCGCGAGCGCTGAGACCGGTTTTGTTGCGACTAATGAGGTGACGTCAGGATCTGCGAGCCCGGCAACACATGTTACGAATCAGCTGATGTCTACTGATAAGTCTAGCTATAACTGTGTGGCAGGGAAAAGTGAACCAGAACGGCTATCTAATAATGTGAGCGCAACTGAGTCGAAAAAAGACACTACTACTAATGAATGGCAGACTGTTACTTATCGTAAAAAACCTACAAAATATCGTTTTGTGGGCAAGACTGGTGTGGCCAGAGATTCAGAGTGCACATTCCGGGCTGCAGAAAAAAGGATTCCTTTGTTTATTACGAATGTACACATAAACACAACAGAAAGTGACATAATTAAACACATTTGTAATAAAACTAAGGAAAAAGTGTCTTTGGAAAAAATAAATATGAAATTTGACAGAGGTTACAAAGCATATAAGTTTTTTATATCGGAGGCTAATTTACCTAGATATTTAGATGAGACACTCTGGCCTGAAGGTATTTTATTTCGACGTTTTGCGAGCTACAAACACAGAAATGTGAATGGTATGCGTCTTACGAATAACAACGGTCGAGATTAATTATAGTTATAATGGATACTGGCTGCTATCGGTTTGCTACATTTAACTGTAAAAATGTGAAGCGCTCCATTGAGGATGTAAGAAACCTGTGCCGTACATGCGATGTAGTATGCTTGCAGGAAACTTGGTTACTGCCGCACGACATACCTTATATGGGCACTGTTGACAAGGGTTTCGGTTATACAGCGACGTCGGCGGTTGATACGTCGGCGGGCATACTGCACGGGCGTCCCCATGGAGGTGTGGCGTTATTGTGGCGACAAAGTGTGTTCCACCAGGTGAAAGTGATTGCGTGTGATAATCCTCGTATATGTGCAATTAAAATTACTACGAGCGATAGACCAGTGCTAGTAATAAGTGTTTATTTACCAACAAATTCCATTGACAATTTACAGGATTTCACTGACTGTATGAGTGCAGTAAATGCTATTATTGATGAGTGTGGTGTCGAGTCAGTGTACATTCTAGGCGACTTCAATGCCAATCCGGGTGAGTTGTTTTACAGTGAGCTTGTAAATATTTGTCATGACCAGTTATGGGCATGTATAGATGTAGACTTACTGGGACAGGACTCAAATACTTTTACTTTTTTGAGTGATGCACACGGGACTGTCAGTTGGCTGGATCACTGCATTACAACTCATGCGGCGGGGCAGGCTGTTGTTGAGGTGGGTGTCGAGTATGATACGTTATGGTCTGATCATTTCCCACTTATAATTAAATGTAATTTAAATTTAATAAATCTCAAAATGACATCGAGATTATCTGATGTAAACAAAGACGCAGTGTGGGGTGTAAAAAGTGAGGAGCAAGTCGCATTGTATTCAAAAGAGTGTCACAATAGATTAAAACTTATAGACTTTCCATCTGAATTATCAGGGTGTGCTGATGGTTTTTGTGAGGACTATGGTCACAGGCGCATTCTGGATGCGCTTTACTCTGACATTGTTACCGCTCTCAGGGACGCGGCAGTTGTAGTGAGTCGGAGAGCCAATAATTGCGGGGGTCGTGGCGCGCGTGTGGCGGGTTGGAACAAACATGTTAGCGAGGCTCACAGGGAGGCCCGATCGAAGTTTATAGACTGGGTGTCTCGTGGTAGACCCAGGTCCGGTTGTCTCTTTGAGCAAATGTGTGAAAGCAGGCGAGTATTCAAGTCGCGTTTAAAATGGTGCCAAAGTCATCAAGACCAAATAAAAATGAATATTCTTGCTCTAAAACACAGTAAAGGAGATTTCCGGGGATTTTGGAAGATGACTAATAGTTTGAATGTGCGAACTGGCCTTCCTGTTAGTGTCGATGAAGTTAATGATTCTGTGGAGATTGCGAATCGTTTCAAAAATCACTTCGCTGTGAAGTCACGGTTGGGGCCGGCGGTGGGAGTGCCCAACGCTGACATGAACGGGCAAATAGTGGGGACTAGCTTCCGAGCTAAGGATGTTGCCGAAGCCATAAGGAATATATCACGCGGAAAGTCCCCAGGACACGATGGACTCAGCGTTGAGCACTTGCAGTATGCCGGGCCTCATATTTCCAGGGTTCTAGCAATGTTCTACTCTCTATGCGTGAGTCATGCCTATCTGCCCGCGGATTTTATGAAGACGGTGGTAGTGCCTGTAGTGAAGAATAAAACAGGTGATCTTACTGATAAGAGTAACTACAGGCCTATCTCTCTTGCTACTATCATCGCAAAAGTTTTTGACGGTTTGCTTAACACACAGTTAAATAAATACGTAAAACTGCATGACAATCAGTTTGGCTTTCGGCCGCAGCTGTCCACAGAAAGTGCCATACTGTGTCTAAAGCAAACCGTCAAATACTATACAGATCGCAAAACGCCAGTTTATGCGTGTTTCCTCGACTTGTCCAAGGCCTTCGACCTTGTTGGATATGAGTTACTGTGGGGAAAGCTGAAAAGCATAAATTTACCACAGGAGCTCATCGGTATATTCCAGTACTGGTACGCAAATCAGTCCAATACCGTCAGGTGGGCGGGAACAATGTCGGATCCATATCGGCTTGAGTGTGGCGTCAGGCAGGGGGGGTTAACATCCCCAACCCTATTTAACTTATATATAAATGGGCTGATCGTAGCGCTCAGCGAACAGCATGTCGGATGCCACATTGACGGTGTCTGTGTTAACAATCTTAGTTATGCGGACGACATGGTGCTGCTGAGTGCGTCGGTCTGTGGTCTGAGAAAGTTAATGCGGACGTGCGAGGAGTATGCCTGTGATCATGGTCTATTATACAATGACAAGAAAAGTCAGTACATGGTTTTTGAGGCCGCTGGTGCTAAATGTCCTTCTACAATACCACAAATAAAAATGTACGATGCTCCTCTGGAGAGAGTTTCACAGTTTAAATACCTAGGACATTTACTCACTGCTGGCCTGAAAGACCATGCAGACATGGAACGGGAGCGGAGGGCGCTGTCTGTCAGAGCAAACATGATCGCTCGTAGGTTTGCGCGGTGTAGCAGTGAGGTCAAAATTGCGCTCTTTAGAGCGTACTGTACCTCACTGTACTCATGTAGTTTATGGGCTGACTACAGTAAGAAAACCTACAGCGCCCTCCGCGTCCAATATAACAACGCATTCAGGGCGGTTTTGGGGCTATCCCGAGCGTGTAGCGCATCAGGCATGTTCGCAGAAGCACGTACCGATTGCTTCCATGCTACCATGCGAAAGCGTGCCGCGTCTATGTTGCGAAGAGTGAGGGGTAGCACCAACACCGTGCTGGCGATGTTTGCTGCTAGGATGGACAGCTATATTCTGGGGCATTGTAGTAGCCGACATGTGCCAGTACAAGACCCGCGTATGTCAATGTGAAATGATTAATAATATAGTGTGTTTTTTATTTTGCTTTTATTTTATTTGTTTGTGTATAATGTAAGAATTTATTTTTTTGTTTTCTCTAATAATTTATTTTATCTAATTTATGAATTTATTATCTATAATTTTATTAATTATTTGTAATTTAATGTTGTTGTAAATGTGATTGTGTGTTGATGAAATGGGTGTAACTTACCTGAATTAAAGTTATTTATATATATTATATTAAAGCTGACGCAGTTTTTGATACTTGCTTACATAGTTTGCAATCTGAAGCTGAAAATCATCATCCCGACTATGTATGTTGGAGTCGGCTTCTAATCTTACCGGATTCAACTGAGTACCATGTACCACCAATATTTTACATGAAACGACTGCCCATCTGACCTCAACAACCCATTTTACAAATGAGTAATACGTTACTCCTTGGTAAGAGTGGTTGTTCAACTTTCGAGCCACTGGCTACCTGTAGCGACTGACAGCCGGGACCAACGGTAAAACGTGCTTTCCGAGGCACTGAGGAAACTTGGTATGCATCGGGTGGGCACCCATCCACGAACCAACCTAGGCAAGCGTGGCTTAATCTGAAGATTGACACGAACTGACGCAGTTTTTGATACTTGCTTACATAGTTTGCAATCTGAAGCTGAAAATCATCATCCCGACTATGTATGTTGGAGTCGGCTTCTAATCTTACCGGATTCAACTGAGTACCATGTACCACCAATATTTTACATGAAACGACTGCCCATCTGACCTCAACAACCCATTTTACAAATGAGTAATACGTTACTCCTTGGTAAGAGTGGTTGTTCAACTTTCGAGCCACTGGCTACCTGTAGCGACTGACAGCCGGGACCAACGGTAAAACGTGCTTTCCGAGGCACTGAGGAAACTTGGTATGCATCGGGTGGGCACCCATCCACGAACCAACCTAGGCAAGCGTGGCTTAATCTGAAGATTGACACGAACAGCAGTTTTTATTTAGCTTTGAGCTCTTCACATACAGTCTGAAGCTGTACACAAGCATGAAAAACTGCAACAGCCATGCGGGCTAAGTTAAACCAATTTAGATTAGCTCCTGGTCTGCGGCACGCTTAAAGCTTTTTTTTCACAGCTTGAGTAAGCTGTATGATTATTTAGTTTCAGACACATCCCTCGCTACGCATCTTCGCTCATCTCGGCTGGAAACGCAGCCTTACGGTATGTATCCCTCCCTACTTGTAAGCGTAATCAAGTATACTTGGTACTCATGTATAGATGTGACTCATGAAGGGATCCTTTGTGTTATTCCAAATTTCATCACGATCCGTTCAGCCGTTTTGACGTGAAAGAGTAACAAACATCCATACATCCATCCTCACAAACATTCGCACTTATAATATATTAGTGGGATTAGTAGAATAGAAGAATTAAGCAGGATTTGTTAGTTACTGTTCAATTAAGTACTAAAATTGTTGACCCGTCATCAAAATGTTTGCGACTCAACGATCAGAAAGCACAATAACAGGGCTATTAGAATTAATTTAGTCGTAATTAATTAATTAATTATTATTCTCCAATCAGTTTGCGATAATATACCTGTTATAACCTAACCACAGGGGAATTACTTACGTGTTCAATTATTATAATACTAGCTTCCGCCCGCGACTTCGTCCGCGTGGCATAGTTACTTTGGGCTAACGCTAACTTTAACCCTCATGATGATCGAAAAAATGTATCTTTCTCTCCCCTTTTCTTCCCTCTTCCTCTCACATTTGTCACTTAAAAAAAAAATTGCCTATGTCCGTCTCCAGGGTACCAACTATCTCTGTACCATAATTCATCAACATCGGTTCGGTCATTTAGGCGTGAAGCCGTAACAAACAAACAAACTCACTGTCGCTTTTATAATATTAGTAAGGATTAATGAAAATAATTGAAAGGCATTCAGTTATAGATATCATTTAAGTACTTACGTACTAAATTATATCTATTTATGCCTAAGTATAATTATTATTATCTATAAAAACCTATTAATTACCAAATTATGTAGGTACCATAACTAAATAATTCTAATAGAACTATACCCAGAAATATGTAGGTAAGTACAACTTGAAACAAAAAAGAAATGAGAATAAAGCTAAAACGCCTGTCCAATACTACCTACCTATACCTACTTCACTTAAAAATAAAAACCTATAACTACTATAATTAATAATACCTATAACTATAATTAATAAAAGTACCTACGCTTTTAACAACATAATATAAAAAAGAACTGATCATAAATTAGCCAAAACTCGGTATCTAAAAACCTATGCGTACCCACTTACTACTACTTCACCTAAAAAGAAATAAAATGTAAACTATTAATAATTTGTGATTAGAATGAATATTAAAAAAAAAACAAAATAACTAATACCTATTTTATAAAATAACAACAAAAGAAATCTAAAAATAAACTATTTAAAGACTAAAAGTCGCGCTGATAAGCATTGTCTGTCAATAAGGTCGAAAACTCTGAACGTCTATTCGCATCAATAGCCAAATATTAACGTATTTCATGTATAACTTTGGTGTTTCTTTACCGATTTATATGATTCTTTTTTTATTCAATAGGTAATAATGTTAATTGTTTTTAATAAGAGATAAGTGAGAGTGTTATAAACGTAAGAGTAGACAATTATAATAAGAAAGCTCCGAACTGCTTAGCTATCGGGAGTTACACGTGTTATTGTGAGTCAACCATTAAAGATAGACATATGCTGTTTAAGGATAATTTTTAAATAATTTTAAGGAGAACATTTCCATCATACATGATTTCTGTGTAGCTTTAACCATTAAGGCTACACACGCGACGGAAGCTTAAAAAATGGAGTAACTTCTCCCGTTTTCCCAACATTTCCCTTTACTGCTCTGCTCCTATTGATCGTAGCGTGATGAAAAGTATACTATAACCTGCCCAGGAGTATGAAGAATAATTGTACCAAGTTTCGTTAAAATCCGTCGAGTAGTTTTTGTTTCTATAACGAACATACAGACATACAGACAGACAGACAGACAGACAAAAATTTTACTGATTGCATTTTTGGCATCAGTATCGATCACTAATCACCCCCTGATAGTTATTTTGGAAATATATTTCATCTGACAACCAGTCTTACCAAGGGGTATCGTATTACCCAGTATTAACTGGTTGTGGAGGTCAGATAGGCAGTCGCTCCATGTAAAATACTGATATTCAGCTGCATCCGGTTAGACTGGAAGCCGACCCCAACATAGTTGGGAAAGGCTAGGCAGATGTACAGAATTGACCTCTCTACAGATTTATTATAAGTATATAGATTAGCTTCCGCCCGCGGCTTTGCCCGCGTGACCCTTTTCCTATTTTTTTATTCTATATCCATCTCCAGGGTCACAACTATCTCAGTACCAAAATTCATCAAAATCGGTTTGGCTATTTAGGCGTGAAGACGCAACAAACAAACTCACTTTTGCTTTTATAATATTAGTAAGGATTGTGTTTATTTGAGGGACGCTCTAGGAGGACATTACAATCTGACCTTATTGGTCAGGTTCTTCAGAGAAGTAACGTAACCGGGGGGTGGTTAAGACCAGATGTATGAACATGTATGAAGTGAGAATTATATGGAAGGATCGCAGCAGGTAGGCAGGGTGAAAAGCGTTATTGTATTTAATTTTGTTTGTACGCATTTGTGGGTACGCATCTGTCTAACATTAAAAGACTGGTTTCTATACTTCAAACTAGGGTCGATAAGCTTTTTTCCGGACCCGTTAATTGTTTTTTTTTTAAATGTCATATTGCAGTTTAACTTATGAGGTTGTTGTTTACTTAACCAGCCTCCAGCCAGGGTAAAAAACGTAGAAACAAAGCGAATATACGCTAAGGGTATCCTCTGTGGGGTATACGCCTCGGCTAGGGCATCGCTGGGGACAGCAAAGGGACAGACTGGATGTGAATGAAAATTTTGACGTCTAAACGCTTTTTTGTTTGTTCTTATATTTTAGCTAGTTCGCTTCTTTCATTTAATGATTTTTTAGGGTTCCGTAGTCAACTAGGAACCCTTATAGTTTCGCCATGTCTGTCTGTCCGTCCGTCCGTCCGTCCTCGCTTAATCTCTGTGACCGTTAGCACTAAAAAGCTGAAATTTGGTACCAATATGTATATCAATCACGCCGACAAAGTGGTAAAATAAAAATTGGAAAAAATGTTTTATTAGGGTAGCCACCCTATATGTAAAGTGGGAAGTGTTTTTTTTTTTATTTCAACCCGTACGTGTGATATATTGTTGGAAAGGTATTTAAAAATGAATAGGGGTTTACTATAATCATTTTTTGATAATGTAAATAATTTCGGAAATAATCGCTCCAAAAGTAAAAAACAATGTGTCCCCCCCCCCTCTAACTTTTGAACCATATGTTTAGAAAATATGAAAAAAATCTGAAAAGTAGAACTTTATAAGGACTTTCTAGGAAAATTATTTTGAACTTGATTGACACAACAGTTTTTGTACAAAAAAGACAAAAAGTTGTACAAAATAATTTCTGGACTAAGTTTGTAGTATAATCGTATATGCAACCATTTTTTTTAACTTCGTTTACATATTTTTTTATCCTGAACGTATCTTTTTTCAAACAAAAAAAGAACTATTGAAATCGGTTCTCGCAATCCAAAATTACCACCGAAAACTTCTTGCACGTCTTTGTATTAATAAAATTAGTAACCCAATTCCCCGAGAGATGGCGCTGTAGGTACTTTTTACATTGGATCGGGTATAACCGAATTGTTCGGTTGGTCTCTCCTTGGCATTGGCGGTATCTTATAACTACATTTAACTTCTATCAAGAACATGCTAAGGCAATTTAGAACAAAACTAAAATTCATTTTTTTAACACCATCAAAATGTTAAGGTAAAAACCAGTTCATAAATGGTTCGATAGATGGCGTTGCGTAATGACGTCATTTTTTTAAAAGTCGATGTTAAGATTTTCCGTGCTTTCATGACCTACCGTGGTAAAGAACACTTATTGTGACGGACGGGAAACTACGGAACCCTACACTGTGCGTAGCCTGACACGCTCTTGGCCGGTTTTTATTGTTGAAAAACTCAGTTTTCTTTTTTAGGAACTAGAACTCATGAGAATCTAAAGGTTTTTAATTAGCACCTGGTTTTTCAGAGTTCCTACTAAGGGTTAGTATCATCCTACTAATATTATAAATGCGAATGTTTGTGAGGATGAATGTATGGATGTTTGTTACTCTTTCACGCCAAAACGGCTAAACGGATCTTGTTTTCGATATCACGCGGGCGAAGCCGCGGGCGCCTGCTAGTAACATAATATAATAATGATACCCTTTATTTTGAATTGTATATTTATTTATTTAATAATTTATGTACACACAAGATAAAAAACAAGGAAACATTATAAAAAAAACACACACACAACGTACAAAGGAACAGCTTATTTCAAAAGAAATTTCTACCAGGAAGAGAATAGCTTATCTATACTAATATTATAAAGCTGTAGAGTTTGTTTGTTTGTTTGTTTGTTTGAACGCGCTAATCTCAGGAACTACTGGTTCGAATTGAAAAATTCTTTTTGTGTTGAATAGACCATTTATCGAGGAAGGCTTTAGGCTATATAACATCACGCTGCGACTAATAGGAGCGAAGAAACAATGGAAAATGTGGAAAAAACGGGGAATATTATTCATCTTTGAGGGCTTCCGTTGCGTGCGCTGCGAAAACGGTTCAAGATACCAAAAAAATATGTATGAAAGAATTATTCCTCTTGAAATGATCTAAAAAAATGTCCGTGACAGTATATGTCTATCTTTTAAGATTAACTCACTAGAACCGTTTTTATGGGAATCAAATTTGGTCGAAATTAATGCATGATTATTTGTTAGAGTTATATCAACATAATAATATTAATCTTTATCCAAATAAATGTGTTGTTGATTAACAGTATTTAATTGTGAACAAAATTGTCTTTGACATCACTTAATTTCAATGAACATAACTCCGATATAAAATTCACACGCGCCGCATGATGTGCAAAACACGACGCTGCGCCTGGCCGGCGCAGCGGCGGGCGAGGAGAGGCGTTGCTTGCGGGCGACGCGCGACGCGGAGGCGGGGTGTAGCTCTACGATTGTTTTATGGATTTTATTTTGGTTGATAATAGTTTGGTAAAAAATAAAATGTTGTAGATAATACCTGTAAATAGGTGTCATCTACATAATTATTCTTAGGGCTGTTTATTCAATAGTCAGATAACTTTTATCTGAGGAATAAAAATGGCGGTTTGACAGCTCATCTATAGAAAATATGTCAAACTGCTATTTTTATTCCTCAGATAAAAGTTATCTGACTATTGAAAAATCAGCCCTTATTAGGTTAGGTTTTAGTTTAAGCACACAGTTAGTTTACCTTATGTTTTACGTAAGTACCAAATACAGGTAAAAATAATTAGGATCCTAATTATTAACCTTATCTTTGCTTTTCTTGATTATGAGTTACGGTTTGGTTAAGTTTTCATTTCCTATTTTCTTTCTTCGTCACTATAATGCCTAGAAAAAGAACTCAGCTTTCTCGGCAGACTGCTACCGCAAAGCGGCTGCGAGCTTTGCGCAGCAATGAAACAGAGGATGAAAATATGCATAGGTTGGCTACTCAACGAGGAATCAGTGAACAAATCGTGCTAATGAATCGATCGTTGAACGTTCGCAGTGTCTAGCCTCACAAAATTTCCGAACTTCGGCAAACCGTCAACGGGAACTACGGGAAGCAAGCGCTGAACGTTTATCCTTACAAAATTTCCAAACTTTGGCAAACCGAGAACGGGAATCAAGCGCTGAACGTTCTCAACGTTTAGCCTCACAGAGTTCTCGAACTTTGGTGAACCGACTACGGGAATCAAGCGCTGAACGTTCTCAACGTTTAGCCTCACAGAGTTCCGGAACTTGGGCTAAGACGCGGACAAAGTCGTGGGTAACAGTTATAATTTATAAAGCTGAGGAGGTTGTTTGCAAAAATAAAATGATGCCCAAAATACTATTCCACGCGGACGAAGTCGCGGGCACAGCTAGTATAATATGAATGTCTTAACATAAATAAAAGTACACATATAAGTATAATAATATATTATACCTAAATACATAACACAAAAATATGTAAACAGATAATATGTAAATACAATATTATAAATATTCACAATTGAGAGGAAAGGTACTGCTCTTTTAATCTAATCTTAAAAGTAGATATGGTTTTTAAGTCTCTAATGCTAGGCGGAAGTGAGTTTCACAATCTTACAGCATGGACGGAGAAGGAATAGGAATAGTAACTTGTTTTATGAGGAAGGGATTGAAGGAGGGATCTAAGGTGCTACATGGTGCGTCCCGAGGGCGAGCGTAAGTAAAACGCTCACGCAGCGCGCAGGTAGGAATGATAGGACGGGTTATGTAGGATGTAAACAAGGAGACATAAAATCCGGGTTTTCCTGCGAAGGCGGATAGGAAGCCACTTGAGTTCTTTGCGAAGATGAGAAACATGGTCATACTTCCGAAGACCAAAAACAAAGCGAATCCCTAAATTTTGCAAGCGCTCAAGCTTGTTTAATAGCTCCTCAGTAGCATCCAGGTAACAGGCATCGGCATAATCTATAATCGGCTGAATAAGAGTTTGCGCTAAAGTAATTTTAGTCTTCAATGGCAACAGACTCTGAAGGCATTTGTTATGTATGAACTGTTACAGGATATCCTTCAATTCAGTGTGCCTCTTGGCAAATGCCTCCTCTAGCCAAGTTCTGCCACGAGCTACCAGAACTAACATAACGTGTCAGTGTTGCCAGCCTGTTGGGCTTGTTCCTGTTGCCAGTATAATGTTTTGATATTTTGTAATAATTAATAAGTAGATACATATTAATTGTTTTATTTTTTCCAAATCATTCTCATTATTATAACATTGGTTGAATGTACTAAAGTGTTGACCTAGTTTTAATTTTAATGCCAGTAAACACTAAATAAAAATAAAAAAACAGTTTTGCCGCATAACACGATACTAGTTTCATTTCCGCTGTCTTTCTCAATAAAACCACGTACACACTCTTAAATAAAACTATCTCAATCCAAACTCCACCTTATTTGCATAGTTTGAAGTCTCTAATGGAATCAAACACTGCCCACGAACCATAAAATAATGTGCTAGTATGAAACGGTAACTTGTTGGATTTAAAGATCAATAGCTTGCTGTAACAGGTTGCTAACAGATAGTAGCAACCTAAGTGTAGTACTTGTGAACAGTATCATTCAGACGGAAGACTTTAAGAGCTTGTTCAGATGAATCCAGACTAGCGAACACGTTTTTGTTGAGTACTTGAATCGTCTGAACTTTGCCTTATGGGAAAGGATAACTGAGGAATTGAGTTTTTGTTTTGTTTTGGTTCTTTTAACCTGACATGATCGTAATGTACGTCATGTTCGTGAACGGGCGCTGTCAGTTGGGACTGGTCATCTTTTAGCTGCCACGGTTAATTTTTAATTTATTTAGATTTTTAAATTGAATTTTGCTTATACTCTGGATGTTTTTACTGTGCACGTCTTTCCACATCGTTCTTACATATGTATTTGTATAATCTCAACACGAATGATGTAAATACGATTTTGTGATAATATTCTAATTAAGTACTATGAATATAATGAATATATTTAATATAATGAATAACCTTCTAATTTAAAAGAGTGTCCATGGAGTTTCTTGCCCATTCTTCTCCATAGAGATCAAGGCTTTGGAATGGGCAACTACAGTACTTTCACAATTTATTATGTCTTGTGACCAGGACTGTAGCTTCAACATTTTGTTTCTTGACATTCAAAAGTGCCTGTAATGGTCTAATTGAAACAAATGCTTTTGAGTTTGACAGTTAGATTTGTTGCTGGGGAGTTTGTTTTGCCACTTTTTCTTCCCAACTAAAGTACTAGGAAGTGGCGAAGGGTGGTCGTTTTGTGGGACTGTCCCTTGTGTCGTTCAAAAAGTGCTGTACTATCAGCCTAAATTGAAAAAATGACTTTTGATTTGATTCGATTATCAGATTAAAACCTACTTACATAAAATAACATAACCTAACCTACGTGTTGAGACTGTAACTGAATGTAATAAAATAAAGGTAATTGAACACTCGCTGCACAAGTATATCACGTCAAAGGTACTGTCAATCGGCCATAGCATTAAAAAACTTTAAATACAGTTCTAGTGGTTTTCTTTTTGGGTGGGAAATCATCAAATAACTTTCCCCGCTCTGGGCGGAGCGGGGGGGAATGTGTCAGACTTGTACTAACTAAAACCCACCCATTTCTTTCCATTGGCCTTTATGTTCCGGGGCCGCGGTATCTCTTTCGAACAACCCGCAACACCGGCAGGCGTTGGGCAGGCCCCACTGCTTTGCTGACATAGTTCTAGTGGGTTGGTCCTGTTCAGTTACATTAGTGAAATTCAACATATGGATTTTGCATAGTTTTTTAAAGATCACTTCAATAACCGATGAGTTCACCATATGGTGAGCTAACCGTTACTAAACGGTCATGATATTAGACATGACGAATCCTGATTTCAAGTTTTAAAAGATGGCCATATTTTATAAAAAAAATAAAGTTAAAAAAAGTTTCTCATATTGTACCACACCACTCTGCCCTCCCTTTTTCTATATATCGCACACCGAGATCTAAACTAAGACAACTCAAAAATTGTGTTTTTTAGTTAACCTTGTATTTGAATGCTCGGTGATCATTCGCAACTATCAAACATAACATAAATGACATACAGTGTAATTTTACAACCTATTTATAATCTAGAGTTGATGTTCATTACTTTCCATACAAATTGCAATACGTATTTTTCGTCACCGCAAAAAATGCTTTTTTTGAGTTGTCTCAGTTTAGGCCGAGGTGTGCGATATATCCCGCGACTTGTCTCACAACATACGCTACTCCATTTTCAACTTCCTGCTTTTGATGATGTCTGATAAATGGCAGTAATATATCGTAGGTGTAAATGAAAAGATGAGAAAGTAGGGGAGACAAAACCTTATCTATCAGGCTCAAATGTGCACGTGAAATATGCTGTGAAATTGGAGGTAGATTGTAAATCATGATAACATAACTCTGCGTATGTAATAGAATACAGCGACTTTGTTTTTGGGCTTAATTGACTTTTGTATACCAGCTTTTTGGAACGAAGTTCCTTATAGCGCGTTGCGAAAGGGGGTTAGATGGAAAAAATTAAGACCAAAAGTTGTAACTCCACATTTTGCTATAGTTGTAAGCCGTGTGGCGTGCGCGTTTTTTTTTTGCCTGTCTCTCTCTCTCTCTCATAGAAAGCAAGCCAGTTATTTTCATTTCGTCTTGTAATTTCGCATTGAACAGTGTGGTGTCGCGACGATTATTTTTGTTTAGCGTATACAGGTTTTTTTTACATAAAAATAATAACTTCGTTCCATCCGGGTGTCGCTTGACAGCTCAAAGTTTTTTTTTTTGCGGATGGGAAATCATTAAATAACTTCCCCCGCTCTGGGCGGAGCGGAGGGAGGGGAGTGTCAGACTTGTACGGGCTAAAACCCACCCATGTTCTTTCTATTGCCCTTTATGTTCCGGGGCCGCGATATCTCTTTCGAACAACCCGCAACCCCGGCAGGCGGTGGCTCTGGCAGGCCCTAATGTTCCTACTATGCTGGTTACTGTGCTGGTCAGCCTTGGAATCCTTTCTCGGCAATAATACACGTAGGTTTTGGTTAGTTTTCAAAGCAAAATATCCATGAACTATGTTGTGGAGGTTAGATAAGCATTCGCTGTATGTATTATTCTGGTTAGGTAGCTCCAGAACCCGAACATAGTTTTGGCGACACGTTTTGCGCAGTTTCTGAGCAATCGACTGGTTCGCTCCCGGCACGGAACAAATATTCGTATGGCCTACAGATAGTTGTTTTGGGTCTGGCTATTTGTGTATGTGACTTAAAATGTTTGTATACACACGCACCTACGACACAGGAGAAATTCCTGGCTTGGGGCAAATTTATTTAAAAAAATGGGAAACGCTAGTCATATGCCTAGCCCTAGCGTCTGATGACGTCAAAAATATAATAATGAAGAAATAAAAAAGATAGGTTTCATCTAAATTGCACATGAGCAATTGAGCATGATATGCTCAATTGCTCATGTGTCATTGTAACGTTCGTAAACGCGAAATAATCTTAAATCATTTATCAGAGTTATAATTATGTTCTCACTGCTGTAGCGAAAAGTTGTATGTATACACGAGAGCAACACAATTTGCATCTCGTATCTTTAAATCCCTCGGCACGCTCAGGATTCTACTTTTGAATCCCTCGTTACGCTCGCGAAAGAAATATTTTTACTCTCTTTTTGCACAAATAACTATTCTTATCTACTAATCATTCGTTTTCTCCTTCTGGTTGAATGAACACACGTACTCGACTATTCCTAATCAAACTGTACTTTCCACCTAATCACCTGCCCATTCTATTCAGTTTTCCGTCCAAAATAACTCGAATAAAAATAAAGCCCCTATGGTCTAGTTTACTGGCGCATAAAACTACTCCAATTTTTACGAGCTAAAAGTTTCCCGTTAAAGTTGAAAAGTATAACTCGGATTGGAGCGAGCATTGATTCGAAAACCCGGAATTAACGCCCGAACGAAACTAAGTTCTAAATTAAATCGTTGTTTTTTATGGCGCCTATAAAAATGGCCACAAAAATTCAGTTTTTCTTGCTAATCTACCCCACATTATCGCGTAGTAAAACAACAAACTCGTTTTTTAGGATAAAAAGAACTTTTTCTTTTTTATAATGCTGGTCTGAATTGGTATTAAGGCCTGCCGAAATGCGATAGAGGTTTTATCTCATAAGTAAGTTAGGTAGAGGATTTCTTTTTTTTGTCTAATGTATTTTTTTTCTTTCAACACTGACTTGATTGTAGAAAGAAACAAAGAATAGTTGTATTATGTACTTGTTTTAATTGCAGCTTATTTATCTTGCGTATATATTTAGTTGCGGGTTTTAATTGCTGTGTAAAGGATCCTGCAGTTTCTATTGAATGCAGTAATGAAGAATGCGAAACTTTCAAAGGAATTCTATATAGGGATCGTTTTATTTGTATTTAATTCAATAATAAATTCCTAAAATAATGCCAATTTATGAACCTTATTTCTTGTAAAAAGTGTAGAATTTCTCAAAATAACTTTACTTCTTTAAGTCAATAACTCTTTTTATTTCGTTGACTTTTTTGCCATCGACTTCCGGAACTAAAGTTACTTTTTTTTTTATAGAATTTTTATTTCAGCATTTTTAGTTATGGTGTGATGAAATCTCACTAATTTTTTTATCGAGTACTAATTTCTCATTGTCACTGAAAGATACAAGCAGATTATCTATTTAGAGAAAGAAGAAAAAGGATGTATTAAGACTCTTAAAGCAATATAAATAAAAAGAGATCGGTAATTCCTGGCCTCGATAGACTAAGTAGTAAACCATTCGAAAAAATATTTAAATAATTAAAAGCACTTCTTTAATTTATCATTTCCCTAAACAACATGGAAAAATGGAATTTGTAAAAAAAACTAGTCAGTTGATGTATTCCTGGCGCTGCAGTTAAGATAACAACTGGTGTTGCCATTATACTATTTTAAATTAGAAAATGTTTTTACTTTTTAAAGATTTGTATCCCAATTTTCGGTTTATATTTCTTCTTGAGCGCCTAAAAAGTATTTTATGAGCTTATTATTTCATAAGTTTTTTACGAAACAATTCCTAGTATTGTATTGTTATTATTTTTTTAAATAAAGATTTTATAGAAAAATCGATTTTCATTTTTAAAAAGTGCAACACTCGATACGCCTGTCACTTGACAGTCAATCAGCTGTCATTAGATTGGCAGCTAGCATCATAAACGTTTCCTCGCTCGTGTTGCGGACTTTCGTTTTTGTGTTTATTTTGTGTGCTACATCTTATTACCGACTTTTGCTATGTTTCTGGACAATTGTGACTGCCTTTATGACCGAAACCGACCCTATCTCGTTCTTGGAACTCATAACCTCATAAAAAAGCGGAAACAAATGGTAAAGAGGTTTATTGGTTTCATTCCCTTATACCATGTTATATCGAAAAACTAATCACGCAGGGCTGTAGACCAATATTACCTTTTCAAAACCCAAATTATTTCATTCTTGTTCATTGAGGCCTAATTTGTTAGGACTGTTTGCGGGTCTCCTTTATATAGGAACCACTTTGGAAGTATTCCCTTTCGAACAAAAAATAATTACGAAAATTGGTCCACAGTTGACGGGGTAATGAAGTCGGTTAAATAATGTGCCTGTCTGTCCATTCCATTACCAACTATTCGTAAGGCAATGTTAAATCTGGAAACTGCTATAAAACACCAAAACAATCAATAAATACACCACTTTTCCAAATACATCTTTTTCTCACGAAAAACTACGAAAGTTGAACCCATTAAAAGCAATTCCAAACACTTAAATCAGGGCGAATGTGCGAATCAAACGCGAAGTGGTTGAAACAAAAAGAGTAGGACATCACAAACACATAATTCTATATAAGGAGGCAATCATTTCGATGGGATCACGACGGTATAACGCGTTGCTACGCACATTATACAGTGAGAGACACACGGAACGGTAGATTAACAAACTTTTTACATATATATACATATTTTTAAATATGTATGTGTACGCTCAAGGAATTTCTTCTGTATCGTGGGTGCGGTTACAAACTTAATTTGCTATAGAGGTTTTCTTATCAAAGTGAGTTATTTATTTTAAGGTTAGGTTAGGTTAAGGAATTATAAACAGTTTAGTGTAATAAAGTTTGGATAAAATTACTATTCTACAAATAACTGAATTAAAAAGAGAAAAATAAAGAAATTATAAAGTTTGCAAAAATCCTAAAGGCTTATTTTTCCCGTCATTGCGAACTTTTTTTCTTCTAGATCCTACCTGGAAACGATCTAGTTACGGATTTATTGTGGGTCAAAATTCTAACTATGTGTTTTCACTGCTAAAACGAAAAGTTATGTGTTACACACGAGCAACATTATTTGCATCTCGTGTTTTTTAATCCCTCGCCACACTCAGGATTCATCTTTAAAAATCCTCGCTACGCTCATGATTCAACTATTCACATTTGGATTTATTTTTAATTCAAAGTTTTATTGGTTATTATTTTACTCTGATCCCCGTACTATTCAAGCCACAGAACATCGTTTTGAATTCGTAACAATGAGTTCTACAGTAAAAAGTGATAATTAACTCACAAAAATAAAAATAAATGAGAATTACTTAGTTTTATGTACATAATACTTTTCTTACAAAACTCGTACCTACAAAGCGTAAATCGGAACGTAATCATAAAATTGCTCAGCGTCCTTCTAGCCAGTATATCGGTTCAATCGTCACGACGTCTCAGTGGCGGATGTTAATGTGAGCCATTTGAAGCCAGACGTTGACAAATACTGCACTCCGCAAGGAACCGGTTAGCGGCGGTTATCTGCACGTTAGCCTCACTCCAGAATAAAGATGGTTTAATGAGAATTAGACTAAAATGAGAATTAAAAATATAGTTTACTAGCTTTTGCCCGCGGCTTCGCTCTCGTTAAATTCGGGGTAACACAGTTCCCCTTTCGTGATTTGCAAGTACCTGCTACTTTTAGTTTTTGTCTTTGCGCCTTATTTATTGTAAAAGCAATGCTAAGTTGTCCCTTTTCTTCCCTCTTTCTCCCTCATTCCTAAATAAAAAAAATTGCCTTTGACTGTCTCCAGGGTCTCAAAAATCTCTGTACCAAAATTCATTAAATTCGGTTTAGCCATTTAGGCGTGAAGACTTAAAAAATAAACAAACAAACTCACTTTCGCTTTTATAATAATTAGTAACGGATAAGAATACCCATGACGTGAAAAATATTGATATAATTTCACAATTGACACAATTTTATGTCTATTGATACCAACGTAGTAACCTTGGTCAACTTATTACATGAGGATTATGCAGATTAGTGTCTGAAATGGTCTTTTTAAGAAAGCACCGCACAAATTGAGTGGACCTGTCCAGTCAGTGCATGCATTTGTCAGTTATCGTGTAGCTCGACTCATAGCTAAGGAGTTCAACGACACAACGGACAATACTAAAAAAAGGTCATTTGTGTAGGTCGCATAGTACTCAAATTGCCAAACTATGATACACCCGGTGAACGCTTCCCATTCCCTCTCGCTCCGGACCATGGACTGAACCAGGGCCGGACGCGAGAGATCGCGCCGCCGATCGTCTCTACGAGGGCACGTCGGTGCTCCGCCCTAGCTGGGCAGACCACCACTGTGTGTTCCACCGTGTCCTCCGGACGTTTCCTCCCGCCAGGACCAATGACGACTTAGCTTGCTTTCTGAGCCTCGGAGGGAACTATAACTATTAACAAAAACTTAATGAATTTTCCACTTTTGCTGTTTTCGTTGTGAGAACATAGCCCGTTATTTATTTATTTGTGTACACACAAAAAACTTGACAGGACATTACATTAAGACAGAAGAGCACAAAGGTACAGCTTATTTTATAAGAAATTTCTTCCAGCAGACCTGCGAGAGGAATTTGGATGGGATATGTAGACACAGTGTGTGGAAAAGACAAAGCAGGAAAATTAAAAATTATCAATAAGGAAATAAACATACAAATAATATACACATAAAAATAAATACTGATGTAGTAAATTGATACCTAAAATACTTATGTTATTTTATATAAAACTAACTTTGCTCGGCGGTTTTACCCGCTGCTTAGGTGCCCTGCTGAAGATGACCCTTATTACTAAGGGGTATGTCAGCAAAGCAGAGGGGCTTGCCAGAGCCTCCGCCTGCCGGGGTTGCGGGTTGTTCGAAAGAGATACCGCGGCTCCGGAACGTATAGGGCAATAGAGGGAACATGGGTGGGCTTTAGTCAGTACAAGTCTGACATGCCCCCTGCTCCGCCCAGAGCGGGGGAAGTCATTTGATGATTTCCCACCCGAAAAAAATAAAAAAGGGGTATGAAAAATATATAACGACCAATTCTCAGACCTACCAAATACAAAGTCTGGCACTTCCCCCCACTCCACTCAGGTTTGCGGGTTGTTCGAAAGAGATACCGCGGCTCCGGAACGTATAGGGCAATAGAGGGAACATGGGTGGGTTTTAGTCAGTACAAGTCTGACATGCTCCCCACTCCGCCCAGAGCGGGGGAAGTCATTTGATGATTTCCCACCCGAAAAAAAAAGGGGTATGAAAAATATATAACGACCAATTCTCAGACCTACCCAATTATAAAGTCTGGCACTTCCCCCCACTCCACTCAGAGCAGGGGAAGTTATTTCATGATTCCCCATCCGCAAAGAAAATAACCTAGCTCAGGTGTTTAATTTGTGCATACGTTGGAGGCAGGCTTAGCCTGGCTCAAACCCCCCATTCTAGCTGGTCCCAATTAGATGTGTGTCCAAACTTTGTTCAGACTAGTCAAAAACTATACAGTCACCTCGCGTTGTGTGTCGTATATTGCTTAAATCATCGAGTAAGTGATGCAGAACTTTAACGTGCAATAACAAGAATTGTTCGCTTTTATCGATATTTCGATGACCTTCTCCAAAAACAAAACCTGCGCTATATACCTGTTTAGGATGCCATGCAGGAGCCTCCATTAATGTAATGATAATAATAAATAATCTTTATTCCGGGAAGTTACACCCATATCATCACAACGAAATAACTCCGCGAAAAAATCTTTCCCGGACTCAAGAAGTGAGATTTGTGAGCTTTTGAGTCCAGCCAATGTCCCTTTTTTTTAAAGGGACATTGCATTTGCAGGAGTTGCCGCCTTATGCAATATTTATATCACAACAGCTGTGCGTAAATAGCTCCCCAGGACGCTCATGGACTGTGCCACTTCTGTCGCCATTATGTAAACTCATTTGCACTCATCAGTGAGCAACACGGACTCTCCTACCGCAGAGTTGAAATCGAGACAATCTCAAATAAATCTGATCTGCGCTTGCAGCCAATTTCGGGCCCTATTTCGTGGCTAGTCATTTTGAAGTAATGTAATCCGCCATTTTATTATTTTATACACAAACCCCACACGACCTAAAAACCTAATCCAGTTTTTTTGCTTTGGATTTTGTTTATATAATTGGTACTCAAATTATGGTTTACAGCCGAATCAGGAATAAAAATGTATCGTAAACGAAAGATAGACTGTCCTGCATAATATCATGGCCAAATTTGAAGTTTTTAATTGAAATTATCTACATATTTGAATTCTTTTTGAAAGATGTAATGGAGTCGTGTTTTCAAAATGTATAGTAATAAGAAAAAGTCCTCAACTTTGGTATATATTAATCATCACAACGTGAATGCTGCAGTAATAATATATTAAAACTAGAGCCATTCCAATTTCACAATTAAGGGTTATTTTGAAACTAAAAAAATGGAATTACTTCTAAAATATTTATTGATACAAAACATTATTTCCGCAAATATTCACAATCATAAAATTCTGTAGTGATAGATATAAATTTAAAATAATATTATTTATCTAATTTTACGTTTCTGTGAAGTAAACAACTACTTGTTGTCGGGCCCAATCTGTTCCAAAGAGATGGTGAGCGCCTTTACGGAGAATATGAGGTCGGTGGATAGGCCGCACTTGGGGACGGGGCCCACTAATGCCGAACTAATACCAGTCCGGGTCCCTGACTCATAGTAGTAGTAGGTACGGTGAGTATTTCATATATGCATGTGAGTCCCAATCATAACTCTTTTTTGCTTTGCAAGATCCGTAAACCAGACTATTATTATTATTAAGTTATAGTAGTATTGTCACAGCGCAAGTTATCTAAGCTGTAAATATCCGAATAATAAAAAGTGTTTAATTTATATCAGTTTATTTCAACATATTTAACAAATTTACAAAAAAAAATGATCAAAAAGCAAGTGAAAACCATGCTCAGGATAGTTAGTCCACATATTATTGCCATTTTTATGCTTTTAGGGAAGCCGCATGCGAAACTTCAGGAGGAATTATTGTGAAACATCCCTATGTTCTATTTAATAAGAATAATAATATGCGTTTATAGTAGGGACAGGGACTAGTTTTGCTTCTTTATGTCAGCTTTAACATCATTTTGAATTTCATCAAAAACATTTTCTGATTTGGTGTAGTTGGTTCTGTTATGGTTGGCTCTGGTGTGGTAGTCTCTGGTGTGGTTGGCTCTGGTGTTGTTGGCTCTGGTGTGGTCGGCTCTGGGGTGGTTGGCTCTGGGGTGGTTGGCTCTGGTGTGGTTGGCTCTGGTGTTGTTGGCTCTGGTGTGGTCGGCTCTGGGGTGGTTGGCTCTGGGGTGGTTGGCTCTGGTGTGGTTGCCTCTGGTGTGGTTGCCTCTGGTGTGGTTGGCCTTGGTGTGGTAGTCTTTGGTGTGGTTGGCTCTGGTGTGGTAGTCTCTGGTGTGGTTGGCTCTGGTGTTGTTGGCTCTGGTGTGGTCGGCTCTGGGGTGGTTGGCTCTGGGGTGGTTGGCTCTGGTGTGGTTGCCTCTGGTGTGGTTGCCTCTGGTGTGGTTGGCCTTGGTGTGGTAGTCTTTGGTGTGGTTGGCTCTGGTGTGGTCGGCTCTGGTGTGGTTGCCTCTGGTGTGGTTGGCCTTGGTGTGGTAGTCTTTGGTGTGGTTGGCTCTGGTGTGGTCGGCTCTGGTGTGGTCGGCTCTGGTGTGGTCGGCTCTGGTGTGGTCGGCTCTGGTGTGGTTGGCTCTGGTGTGGTCGGCTCTGGTGTGGTCGGCTCTGGTGTGGTTGGCCTTAGTGTGGTTGGCTCTGGTGTGGTTGGCTCATCTTCGATTTCATAGAGTCGGCAATAGCTTTCGTCTCTACCAGGCGGTATGTAGCGGAATGAATCAACCAAAACAATGGAATTTTGAGATCGTTTGCCCATAATGTTTATCTGAAACAAAGAACGTTATTGAGAGGTCCATTTATGTTCCACTAGTGTGCATGTAGTCTTAAGAAGTAAATATTGCCAATACTCACGTAACCTTCATAAACGCCTTCGCGGCCCAGGGTTATCCTCAGAGTGTGCCAGCCACGAACAAAGTTGAAATCACCGGCTGTATTCCGAGCATTTCCCAAAAATACATAAGGGTTGCTTAACAATTGGGCTGAAACTATAATTTCATTTGCAGATTGTGCTTCCATAAAAATGTTCACTTCTATTGTACCACCACGTTGCATAGTAAAAATGAATGATGACACACAACTTATTTGAGATTGGGGAGTGGGTGTAATGAAGGTACTACTTTGTTCATTTTGACCCAACAAGACAGAATTACTGTAATTTCTCGCAGTCCATACTAGCTTGTTGACACAAGACGGATCCCAGTTATATTTCAACCATTCTTCGAAATTTTGCTCGAATGTGTAACTTACACATTGATCACTGACTGCGTAAGACGCGAGAGTAAATAATATTAACAATATGCGAATCATTTCGTTTCGACACTAGCAACAGATATTGCTGCAGAAACAAAATCTGTTGAATTTATATGTTTTACAATATCTTAATCGAATAGGTATCTTAGTTTTAACAATCGCTCTGATTAGATAGTATTTAGAAATATATAAAATTGAATTACCCGACTGCGTCTGAGTATTTATACCCTACTAGCTTTTGCCCGCGGCTTCGCTCGCGTTATATTTGGTATAGCACAGTACCTGCTACTGCAGTTTTTGCCCTTGCGCCTTATTGATTTGTAATAGCAACGCTAAGTTTTCCCTTTTCTTTCCTCGTTCTCCCTCATATCCTACTTTTTTTAAAAAAAAATAGCCTATGTCCGTTTCCTGGTTCCCAACTATCTCTGTACCAAAATTCATCAAAATCAGTTTAGCCATTAAAGCGTGTAGAGGTAACAAACAAACTCACTTTCGCTTTTATAATATTAGTAAGGATTTGATGATAAATGACGTTTATTTTGCAAGTATGTTTTCACAAACACTTTTACACTTCCTTTTTTAGAAACTAGATGAGGCTGGTGTTTTGCACCCGACTTCTCTGAGAAGAAACAGCCGAAACAAACTCAGAGGTCATAGACTCTTTTGAGGTCCAGACAAAAATCTTGGTCAACTTACATGAGGACTATGTAGATTAGTGTCTGACATGGTCTTTTTAAGAAAGCACCATGTAGATTTAGTTATCGTGTAGCTTGACTCATAACCCAAGGAGCTCAACGACACGGCAAACAATACCAAAAGACAATTCACAACAGTAAAAATAGATTTATAAACTAGTAAACGATGTCGGCTTAAGCCATGGAGGGAACTATAACTATTAACATTAATTATTAATTATAATTATTAATTTTCCACTTTTAGCTGTTCGTTGTGAGAACATAGCCCGTTATTTATTTATTTATTTGTGTACACACAAAAAACTTGACAGGGCATTATATTAAGGCAGAAGAGCACAAAGGTACTGGTTATTTCATTAGAAATTTCTTCCAGCAGACCTACGAGGGGAATTTGGATGATATATGTAGGCAGTGTGTGGAAAAGACAAAACAGAAAATTTATCAATACGGAAATAAACATACAAATAATATACACATAAAAATAAATACTGATGTAGTAAATTGATACCTAAAATGCAAATGTTATTTTATATAAAACTAACTTTGCTCAGCGGTTTTACCCGCTGCTTAGGTGCCCTGCTGAAGATGACCCTTATTACTAAGGGGTATGAAAAATATATAACGACCAATTCTCAGACCTACCAAATATAAAGTCTGGCACTTCCCCCCGCTCCACTCAGAGCAGGGGAAGTTATTTATATAGTATAGTGGTCGCAAACGGAATTTTCATTGGGATCGATTCTCAAGTCGGTCAAAGTGTTATTTGGTATTTTCGGCAGAAAATTCTTGGATGCAGTCATGGAGCCTTGGATGGATTGAAGCCCAGTTAACGGCAATACATGGGATTTAAACTTAACTGGTAAAATGTGATTACAACTCTGCCTAACCCTTCCAAAATCCGGGGTTGCGGGTTGTTCAAAAGAGATACCGCGGCCCCGGAACATAAAGGGCAAAAGAAGGAACATGGGTGGGTTTTAGTCAGTACAAGTCTGACAATCCCCCCCGCTGCTGCTGAAGTTATTTAAATTAAATTAAAAATCATTTATTTCGGATAACTCGATCCATATTAAAAACACATTAAAACAAAAATAAAAAAAAACAAAAATCAAATCAAATATGCAACCCAATTAAAAATGAAATCACAAATAAATTAATTATTTGATTGTTTCCTACCCGCAAAAAAAACCCTTCCAAAATAACCGGCTTTATTTTTAGTTACACTGTAATACAAAACATCATAATCTAAACATTTAATACCTCCACAAATTTACTTCAAAACTCATTCCCCGGCACTAGATATTATTTGAAAACTGTTCACCTAATGAAAACATTAAATACAGGGCGTGCTCTCCCAGACCAGTTCTAGACATAACTGGAGTCTGGTCTAGTCTAGTAATGAAAGCTACAGTCTTCGTTATTAATATTCCTAGGAGAATGGTAGTGAGAACTATTCTAACATTATTAACTAGCTTATGCCCGTGGATTAATACGCATGGAGTTTTGTAATTATGCCACGGGATTAAAAGTATCTTATGGTCTATTTGGCGCAGCCGTGAGATAAACAATATTTATCTCCTTTTTGTGTTTAGATTTGTTTTTTTTTTCTTTTGTTACTGTTATTAGTAAATCTTTTTATGCTTAGCTTATTTCTTTTGCACTATGGTCCTAGTTTATCACCTGTGACTTCTTCACTTCACGTGTAAGCGGGCACACCCGTTAGACTGGAGAATTTATTATTTAGGCTTGGGTAAATTTTTATATACATAATTGGTGTTTGATAGCTGACATGTGACAATGAATGAACAATTTCTTATTTCTTTTGTATCGTGGGTGCGTTTACAAGCATTAAAACTCATATACACAATTAGCCAGACCCGAAACAACTATTTGTAGGCTATAAAAATATATATATTTTTCCGTGCGGGGATCAAATCTGCGACACGCAGCACAGCAGTCTATCGCTCAGCCACTGCGCCAACCCGACAAATTTCCTTTCCATTTAAATTATCAATTTCCCATTTACACTTAAAGTCCTCCGTTTCACATCAACACTGCTCGTTAACTCCCACCCCACATGCACATAAAATTAATAGTGTTAAAGTCAATAAATCTGATCAAACAGCAAGCTTGATAATCATGTTTCAATAAAACCATTTCATCTTCGTAAATAATTGGGTTCTCGTTTTACAGTGAACCAGTTTTTATTAATATCTCGTTATAACTTAATGTATCGGGTTTTGGGATAACGTTGCATGGTTTGTTTCTCTCGTGTATTTTCGTAATGAGTTAATGTGTTTTTAGTTTATTAATAAGGTAGGAGGTTTATTTTTGTACAAAATAATGGTTGGAAATGGAAAGAGGAAATTTACAGTCGTGTATTTTTCGATACCGTGCGTTCGAACTCACAAGTATAGTATTTTATTATATTATTATACTTATTGCTATGCCCTACACAATTTGAGTAAGGTTGCGAACAACAGCACAGTCCTAATCTCATACCACGCATACGTCTCCACAACTCTACGATATGGAGTAATTTTCTGGGGTAATTGTACAGATAAGGAAGCGGTCTTTAAAGCCCAAAAAAAGTGCCTTCGCGCAGTATGCAGAATTGAAAACACTGACAGTTGCAAACCATATTTTATTAACTTAAAATTATTGACACTTCCTTCGCTTTACATTTATGAAGTTGCACTGTTTATCAAAAATAACCCTAACCAATTCGAAACCGTATCCTCTAAACGCCACCAAGGGGCACTTAAGTCACATGCCCATCGAACAGCTCTATACTCAAAAAGTTTCCTAGGAATGGCACCTAAAATATTCAACAAATTACCAAAGTCAATAAAAGCAGCAAAAGATTTCAGTACGTTCAAAAAATCACTACATAAATTCTTAATTCGAAAAGCTTATTATACTATAAATGAATACTTAGAAGAAAAATAAAAGATATTACCTATTTATATAGGTAAATATACATACCTACATTATTAATTCCCCGGTTATTAACTTATTTACCACACTAACATTTAGTTCATAAGATATTAGCACATTACAACACGAGACTGTTATTGTTTACCTACTTACTTTGTATTTTGTTAATTGTAGTATTAGGTAGTAGGCTGTTATAATAGTAGTTTGCACTCGTATAAACTACAAACTGCACTACTTTATATGTAAAAAAAAGTTTTTTAAAAATCCTTTTTTTACTTCAATTTAATTTTTTCACTTTTTAGTCTCAAATTATTTAGTAAGCTGGCAGGCAGTAACGTTTTTTTGAAGCCAAAAGTTATTTTATTCTTTTTAGCGCATTTAAATAAAAGCTTGTTTTTAAAGATTTTTTTTTTGTTTTTAGTTCCCGTTATTTCAGATTACGTTTTTATGGGAATAAAAGCTTGTTTTTAAAATTAAAAATTGTTTTTAGTCTCAAATTTTTTATCCATTTGATATTTGTTATTTATTTACATTACTTGGTCTTGCATCATTTACATTACTGTCTATCTTGTTTCGTTGAGGAGTTCCTATCGCAACCTTCCGGCTCCATCATCAGACCCTGGGCACCGCCAAGGCGTACAACACACGCAAAGACAAATATGAGGACACCAAACACGGCATGTCTATCTTGTTTTGTTGAGGAGTTCCTATCGCGACCTTCCGGCTCCATCATCAGACCCTGGGCACCGCCTAGGCGTACAACACAAGTAAAGACAAATATGGGGACACTAAACACGGCATGTCTATCTTGTTTCGTTGAGGAGTTCCTATCGCGACCTTCCGGCTCCATCACCAGACCCTGGGCACCGCCTAGGCGTACAACACACGTAAAGACAAATATGGCGACACCAAACACGGCATGTCTATCTTGTTTCGTTGAGGAGTTCCTATCGCGACCTTCCAGCTCCATCATCTGACCCTGGGCACCGCTTAGGCGTACAACACACGTAAAGACAAATATGGGGAATTGGGGACACCAAACACGGCATGTCTATCTTGTTTCGTTGAGGAGTTCCTATCGCGACCTTCCGGCTCCATCACCAGACCCTGGGCACCGCCTAGGCGTACAACACACGTAAAGACAAATATGGGGAATTGGGGACACCAAACATGGCATGTCTATCTTGTTTCGTTGAGGAGTTCCTATCGCGACCTTCCGGCTCCATCACCAGACCCTGGGCACCGCCTAGGCGTACAACACACGTAAAGACAAATATGGCGACACCAAACACGGCATGTCTATCTTGTTTCGTTGAGGAGTTCCTATCGCGACCTTCCAGCTCCATCATCTGACCCTGGGCACCGCTTAGGCGTACAACACACGTAAAGACAAATATGGGGAATTGGGGACACCAAACACGGCATGTCTATCTTGTTTCGTTGAGGAGTTCCTATCGCGACCTTCCGGCTCCATCACCAGACCCTGGGCACCGCCTAGGCGTACAACACACGTAAAGACAAATATGGGGAATTGGGGACACCAAACACGGCATGTCTATCTTGTTTCGTTGAGGAGTTCCTATCGCGACCTTCCGGCTCCAGCATCAGACCCTGGGCACCGCCTAGGCATACAACACACGTAAAGACAAATATGGGGACACCAAACACGGCATGTCTATCTTGTTTCGTTGAGGAGTTCCTATCGCGACCTTCCGGCTCCATCACCAGACCCTGGGCACCGCCTAGGCGTACAACACACGTAAAGACAAATATGGCGACACCAAACACGGCATGTCTATCTTGTTTCGTTGAGGAGTTCCTATCGCGACCTTCCAGCTCCATCATCTGACCCTGGGCACCGCTTAGGCGTACAACACACGTAAAGACAAATATGGGGAATTGGGGACACCAAACACGGCATGTCTATCTTGTTTCGTTGAGGAGTTCCTATCGCGACCTTCCGGCTCCATCATCAGACCCTGGGCACCGCCTAGGCATACAACACACGTAAAGACAAATATGGGGACACCAAACACGGCATGTCTATCTTGTTTCGTTGAGGAGTTCCTATCGCCACCTTCCGATTCCATCATCAGACCAGCTCCATGGTACCGTAATATTGCATTGTCACCGACGTCATATAGGTGTGCCAAATTTCAGCTCAATCGGTTGAAGATAACTGTGTCAAAATTGAGTTCTAAGGTTCCCCCCGAACAAACTTACATACAAACATACATACTTACATACATTGCAAGTTAAATAAAAGCTTGTAAAATATTCGTACGCCTTGCAGGGCAGCACATAGTGATACACTTTTTTTTTTTTTAACACCATGTATATAAACATACTTTTACCTATGTGAAACGAATAAACCTATTTGAATTTGAATTTGAATTTTATTTTACTTTTCAATTGGTAAGGCCCACTCCTTGGTTTACTAAAATAAGAGGTATTGCCTTTAAAATAAAAAAAAAACGGAACCCATATTGGATCACTTTGTTGTCCGTCTGTCTGTCCCTTTATCTCAGGATCGCGTTTAGAATAGAATAGAATAGAATAGAATAGTATTTATTTGCAAATATGGGTTATACATAAGTAGGTGGTAGTAGGTTTATATCAATTCTGCCATATTTCACCATTCGGCATGCAACATTATCATTATATAAAATTGTTAAAATTTTAATTCTTGTAGTACATTAGATTAATAAATTAATTACATAAATAAAAGTAATTCTCATAAAATAAAATGATTAAAAATTCAAATTGTCATTAAAATTGTCAACTTAAAATAAAAAAAAAAAAATAATAATAGAAAACAAAAATAAAACATAATAATTAATTAAAAATTCGAGGTAGTTTGATCAAAATTGTCCGTTAAAAACTCAGCAACACTGTAGTATGTTTTACCTATTAATAGTTTACGAAGTCTTGCTTTAAATTGCAACGTTTTTAAGTCTTTCCAAGCACTTGGTAATTTATTATAAACAATTGGGGCCATGCAATAAATACTTTTGCGCATCAAAGTGGTTTGACACGGTACATTAATTAATTTAGAATTGTCACGTCTGTTTCTTGGGTAAACATCGGCCATACGTTCAAAACGATTTGGATTGTTCTTCACAAACATAGCTACTTCAAGAATATATATACAGGGAAGTGTCAATATTTTGTACTGCTTAAAATATGGCTTGCAACTGTCGGTGGTTTTTAGTTTGAACATTGACCGGAGACATCTTTTTTGAGCCTTAAATGCTGTTTCTTTATCGGTTGAGTTCGCCCAGAAAATGACACCGTAGCGTAAGTAGCATTCAGCTATACCGTAATAAACCGTAAGAAGCGCTTTTGTATCCACTATGGAGGACAATCTATGCAAAGCAAATGCAGACGAACTCAATTTTTTACACAACATGTCGATATGTGCTTTCCAGTTTAAACTGTAGTCTATTTGTAAGCCTAAAAATTTGGTATCAGCTACTTCACCAATTTCGTCATTTTGGTAGTGGATGTTAAGGTTAGGTACACGAGGCATACGTTGTCGAAAGTGTATTATCTTTGTCTTGCTTAAATTTATATTTAAATTATTTTTATCAAGCCATTTAATTAAATTGTTAATAGAATTATTAATGTCCGTTTCATACGTATTTACGTTTTTACAATGGATAGTAATGGTACTATCATCAGCAAACATGGTTAAGGGATGTTCAATGGATGTGGGCATATCATTAACATATAATATAAATAAAAATGGGCCCACAACGCTTCCCTGTGGAACACCGAATGTAATTTTGCGTTCTCGTGACCGTGATATCTCTTCATGTTTATTAATTACATTGATGCGACTAATTTCGGTAATCTGTGTTCTGTTTTCTAAATATGATTTCATTAATTCGAGCACGTTGCCTCTTATGCCGTAGGCTTCTAACTTGTTTAATAATGTATTATAATGTACATAATCGAAAGCCTGCGTCATATCACAAAATATGGCACATATGGGGACTCGTTTATCCATATTTCTTATAATCGGCAACAAAAAGTCATAAATTGCCATATCGATGGTTTTATGCTGCCTAAATCCTTTTTGCTCTTCACATAATATGTTATTCTTCTCAATGAAGTTAGCTAACTGTTTGTAGATGTACTTTTCGAATACCTTTGAGATGACTGGTATGAGTGAGATGGGTCTATAATTTTCCATCAATTCCTTATCTACTTTCTTAAATAGAGGTTTAATTAAGGATATTTTTAATTCTTCTGGATATACACCCTTACATATACTGAGGTTAATTAGGTGACTCAGATGACTGCATATCTCGACTGATACTAATTTTAAAATTTTAGTGGCGATCCCATCAAAACCTACACTACCAGTGTTTTTTAATGACATTATTATTCTATGTATGTCGTGTGGTGAGCTGGGAGCCATAAACATTGATTTAGCATTTTTCGATTTAATGGATGCTTTTGGTTTATATTCAGCATCTAATTTTGGATGAATTTTGTCAACAAAAAAGTCATTAAAAGCATTAGCGATACCCAAAGGTTTGTAAATTGTTCGATTACCAATTCTTAGTTTTCCAATTTGCTGTTTAGGAATATTGTTATTTGTCCGATTAATTATTTGCCATGTCGTCTTTGATTTATTTTTTGATTGTTGTATTTTATAATTATTCTGTGCTTTCTGTGTTAGATTAATAATTTTACTATACAATTTAGAATAAGTAGTAAATTTCTTTTTATTTTCGCGGTTAGGATTCAATCTAAATTGCCACAAGAGTTTTGTTTTTCTCTTACTGCACAATTTAATGCCATTTGATAGCCATTTGGGTTTATTAAATGTGTTGATTTTGGTTTCCTTGAACGGAAAGCATAAATCGTAAAACAATTTAAATGTGTTGATAAACTCATTATAAGCCAAATTAGGATCTTCAGTAAGATATATCTCTGAAAATTTGAGACTGTTTATAAAGTTTTTAAATTTAGCTATATTTTCGTTGCAGTAATCCCTTCTAGTTATATGCCAGTATTTTATTCTACATATAGTGGGTACTGGACATTGTAGCAGCTGAGCTGTATGGTCTGACAATGCAAACTCTAAGACGTCTGTTTTCACTGTATTTTTAAAATTATGCGCAAAATTATCTATGCATGTCTTACTAGCCATTCGAGTAGGTTGTTTAAGAACAAGTTTTAAGTTGTAATTTAGTAACATACACTCCAGTGCAACCGTGTTTCTATTCGGTTTTAAAATATCGATATTAAAATCGCCTGCAATAACAATATTCTTATTAATTCGGTTGGATACATCTTTGAGCAATAATTCAAGTTTATTAAAACATTCACTTATATTCTTAGTATTTGGTATTCTATAGAGACATATGACTATCAATTTATAATTAATTAGCTCAACGCCACAACACTCAAAAACCCCTGGTGATGACAATTTAGCTATTTGAGGTATTTCTTTCCATTGGTGGCAGTTATTAATAATAATACACGCTCCCCCTCTCTTTTTATCTTGTCTACTATAACATGCAGCCAA
This sequence comes from Ochropleura plecta, assembly GCA_905475445.1. Classification (NCBI taxonomy): domain Eukaryota; kingdom Metazoa; phylum Arthropoda; class Insecta; order Lepidoptera; family Noctuidae; genus Ochropleura; species Ochropleura plecta. Next base: position 18,484,651 of record FR997731.1, on the reverse strand, counting down.
ACTGTAGTTTGGGATGCATAGTTGTTTTTCGAGTCCCTTCATGATGAAATGCTCGGTAATACATACTACATCCACATTTATATTTTATCGCAAAGTTGATTTAAGCATACCGTAAGTGCGTTTGATTTATTTAACAAACCTGCAATATTTTGATGTAAAATGTTAATAAATTTATTGGAGAAAAAACAATTCTTTTGACTCATTTATTGAATTAAGCGTATTTTCTTCTAAAATTTCCAGTTGAAGGTTGTACAAGTCCTCAAAGATAGTTTTCATGGCGTAGTCTTTTAAAGCTCCCGATCTTGTATACGAAGAATGACGATAGCTTAGATTCAAATTAGAGTCCAGGATATATGCGTATTGATGTGCAAAATTGTCTATATATAACATGTTGTTGAAAATTTCAAGTCGTGAATTATATAAAATATTGAAGTTATTATTTAATTTAAAAGTTGGTAATGTAATAATTATATTTGTGTTATTTATATCCAGCAATGTATTTTTCATGAATGTTATTATGTCAAAGTAACATTTTGTAGTTTTAAACTCTTCCTCGCCGATCATAATTATACAGAAATCATTCTTAGTAAAATATCTGAGCTTTGACTGAATATCACGCAAAAGGTGCATAATACTTGCGCCTGGTGAAAGATAATGACATATTTGATATCTGTCCTGAAAATAATCTTGTGCTAAAGTTAATATATTCTTATTAGTTTTATTAGTGCTAAAAATACATAGGTTATTTTTAGTTATCGAGTTGAAATTAAAACCATATACTCAAGTATGTTGTCCCTTTGTTCTGTGGTCAAAAATCAAAAATCAATCTTCTAAGTCTGCGCAGTCAGAAGATATGGCCGTTTATGTTGCATGTTTGTACGGAACCTTCGGTGTGCGAGTCTGACTCTCTCTTGGCCGGATTTTAGTACAACTGAGCATCTTAAAATATTTATTTAAACTTCATGTACAATAGTGGTACATAGGAATGCCATAAGGCATTATCTACCAGTCAACCTTTGGGTAAAATACGACAACATTGAAAATATCAAAATTTATTTATTGGAAGCTTACAAAGAACACACTAGTACACTGTTAAACAAATGAAAACCAAATTCTATTTAGCAATCTTTGGCTATGCGATCGTTATTTGTTTTAATTATTACACTGCAGTGCACTCCCTACGTCCCCCTTATGACAAAATCTGGGGGAGAGGAGGCATTCACACGTTTCAAATTCCCCATTTTCACATGCACGCTACCTTATGTCGTTAGTTAAGATGTGTACCAAGGAGCAAGACGTAAGCCTCCCACAAATTGTCACAACTAATGGTCCCATGCGGTTTGCATGCACGGTTTCTGGAATACTTGTGACCACGCCATGTAGAATATAGCCAGCGCTTTAAGTAGGAAAACGTGCTCACATTAGATTTCGTTGTAGACTAATAATTGGTGTTTTTGATTCTAAAAAAAACACGTTTGAGTAAGCGTATCGATTTTTATTATGCTGATCTATTAACAATGTAAGTTTGATTGATATTTTGTTTTGTGCCAGCACTTTTTGTGTGCAGTCACGATATTTATGACTTAGTAAAAAGTGATTTTCTATTGATATAACAATTTTACTTTGAGATAAGACAAAGGAAATTACTCTGCAGCCATACTTTGTTGGCCCTGAAGCCAAGAGCATTGAAAAATGATGTATTGTATTCTCTATCGTAAGTAAACTCCTTAATGATCTTAATTTTACAGCGGGCTAGCTGCAGAGAAAAAAAAATACTAGATTTTGAGGTTATAATTTAACCTTATAACGAATATTAATTATGATTTTACATAGCTCCGAGTGATTTTTAAGAAACTGAAAAATTATATCATAAAACGTTTAGCTATTTTGAATACCTGCTAAGACAATTAACTAACAACAAACACGATAGTCAGTGTTGCCATACATATAACCTATTTTCTACCACTGTCAATCAATGTTGCCATAATATTAAGATGTGTTTGCACATCAAAGATTTATGCTTATAAATTGTTCTTTGGGCAAAATTTCCCTTGAGGGCAATGTTGGCATATTTCACGGTAGGTAAATATGCATTTTTTTCTAATGCCTAAGTGTATGTTAGTGCAACATTAAAATGCATAGAAACTATTCATTTAATTATAATAACAAAAGTAGGTACCTGAATTTGCCAATTATATGCCAAAAGCATTTTTAGTATGCCGCCGCGTTTATACAATCATCTGCCAAAGTCCATACTAGAAACTACATCCATCGATGAATTTTAAAAAAAACTAAAAAAAATCTTGTTGTGTAAATGTTATTATAATATTCAGGACTATTTGATGGAGGATGTAAAGACATTGTTGATGTAACTGGTTATTGTTGGTGCACTAATTTAACTATTATTATTATTACTTTGACATTTAATTTGACTTTCTTTTACAATATATCTTGACATTCTCAATCAATTACTGACATTATTAAATTGATGTGCTTCATAATTATTATTCTTATTTTATCACTTATTCACAATATAATGTATCTTGACATTTTACTTAAATTTACGACAGACTTCTGGTGACATTATTATTATTTCAGTGTTATAAAGCTTGTGTCTTGCATGCCGCAAGGTTTAATATGGTTGGTCTGTACTTTTCATTAACAACTTTATGTAATTACCCATATTAGCAAATAAATGATTATGAATTCTTAAAATTAGGCGTTGATGGCGGTTGGTGGCTGGCGGATGTATTAGTCGCGTAAAATAGTATAAATTGTACATTTTGGCATACAGCTAGTCCGTGTCGCAGAAGTATTTGCAATTTATATACAATGTCGCCCATGCGCATGTGACCGCCCGTAATATTCTGAATATTCATGAAAAAATGTCGAAAATAAACTTCAAAAGGGGGGGTCTATCTATAACATTTTTCATGTTATTCAATTTTTCATTTTTTAAGTATTTATATTTTTTATCTCCGAAGTTTATGGGTCGATTTGGATTCTGTTTATTATTTCTAAAAGCTTATGAGTTATTTTAACAGGTTAATTAACATTTTTACAAAAAAATATCGACTACGAAAAAAAAGACGGAATCGAAGTCATTTTTGTTTTTTTTTTTAGATTACAAATAATGATTAAAAAAAGTAGTCCTATGGGGATAATTTATGGTCTTACACTAGTTTTTTTTAAAATAAATACACAATTTTTTACTTATGACTTCGATTCCGTCCTTTTTTTTCGTAGTCGATATTTTTTTGTAAAAATGTTAATTAACCTGTTAAAATAACTCATAAGCTTTTAGAAATAATAAACAGAATCCAAATCGACCCATAAACTTCGGAGATAAAAAATATAAATACTTAAAAAATGAAAAATTGAATAACATGAAAAATGTTATAGATAGACCCCCCCTTTTGAAGTTTATTTTCGACATTTTTTCATGAATATTCAGAATATTACGGGCGGTCACATGCGCATGGGCGACATTGTATAATAAAAAAGACATTTAATTATCGTGTTTATGTATACTCATAACAGCATGGCTTCCAAAAAACTATATAAGTAAAAACGAAAAATTTTACACAACACAACAGGAAAAATCACTTTTAAAATTTGCTTTCTGGTAAACGTACGTATAATTTAATTCTCGTGACTGTATGAAAACAGATGTTTTTTATAATAATTGGAATATTTAAAAGGCATTCTCAATCAGACAACGTGAAGTGTGTGTAGTGTATATTTAACTTTTTTTTTACATAGTTACAGTTCAATCTAATAAAACCGTGTTAATTAAAAAATGGTATTTTGTTCTCAATAGACATACGAGTATATAACTTAATGTATAACAACCATGACAATAACGACCTGTTGATCATCATCATTTTTCTGCCCGTGTCCCATTTTATTTGGGGTCGGCGCAACACGTTTTCTTCTTCCATTCTCCCCTATCAGACGTCACGGCATCATTTACTTTTTTCTCCTTCATATCATTCCTTACACAATCCATCCATCTTTTATTGGCCTTCCTCTCGCTTTCCGTGTTGGTATCATCATTATTACCAATTGAGAGCGTTGAGGACGAAGTTTTTAAAATATTTTTTCTGTTTTTTTTTTATAAGTTGGGTTGAGTTATTTTAATTTATATTCTGCTCTGATTTAATCTATAGATTATATAAAGAAGGAAGTGCGACGATGTTGGAGGTAAGAAACCAAAATGAGAGTGCAGAAAATTTGTCATTTAATTATAATTGCTGCCAACAACGTTCCTCAACTAATGTCCGTTTTGAAGATTACTTTGACATAATTAATTACTTGGAAAACGATGCCATTTTTTAATCGTATCGTCGTAATTATAATCCCATTCGCGTTAAACAGGCTTAATACAATAATCGCGATTAAGTGGATTTGCTCGTCGTTGTTTATCTTTTAATGCATTTAAATCAACAGTTTAATAAAGAATCGATCATCGTTTATTTGAAGAAATTGATAACACGAAATGAATCACAACACTGAACATCGTCATCACCTGTTGCGTTTTCCCTAGTATATTGAAGTCGGCTTCCAGACTAGCCATAATTAGATAAACACCAGTATTTAACATGGAACGACTGCCTATCTGACCTTCACAACCAAGTGTAACAACCAACCATAATAATAAATATTTTTAACTGTCTTTTCTTTCTTTTTTTTTTGAAGTTATACTTCTTTTGGCGCGATGGAGAAAAATGATGAGAGTGAATTTTTACTAAGCGCGCGCACACCGACAGCGACATCGTGAAGTTAGTTCTAGGTGGCATGAAAATCGATAACTATGTTCAAGTTGTATATTCTAGTATTTTTAACCGACTTCAAAAAAGGAGGAGGTTCTCAATTCGACTGTATGTTTTTTTTTTTTTTTTTTATTTTTTTTTTTTTTTGTGTTTGTTACCTCATAACTCTGGTCTGGGTGAACAGATTTTGATGATTCTTTTTTTATTCGAAAGCTGGTGGTTGTCGTTTGGTCCCATAAAAAAAAATATAAAGATCCGGCCAGTAGTTTTTGAGTTATCTTTAATAATGCGTATTAGATTGACTTCGTCTACGTTGATGATATAATTTTAGAGGTTGTCGAAGACAAATGAACAAAAAACGCTATGCACTATGATTTGGAAGGTCATCGCAGTTTTTTGAGGTGATTGTATTTTAATTTGGTGATAGATCTTCAGTGATATACAACGGAACTCTTCAATAAATGACCGCAAAACTGCCGTGATTGCTGCAATCACATGTATAAGTATGGGTTTCGCCAGGGTAGGCAGGCGAGTGGGAGCAGGGAGCCCGTACCCCCTCCCCTCCCCTCACCCAGTCATTAAGAAACATAATCAATCATTAGATCAAGTATCAGCTGTATCCCCTAGGCGATGATGCATATGATTTCTGAATTGGTTTTAAACTAAAGCATAATTTAGATAGTATTAAATACTATAGCGTGATGTGGAACTAAGGCACTTGTCTCACCGGCAACGAGTAACGAGTAGAGCTAGAACTAGAAACGAGTTAGCGAGACGTGGGGAGCAAGTGCGTAGTTCCGATATTTGTGTAGCTCGGCTATAAGCGAGTGTGCGAGTGAGGCGGGCGATTACTCGCATCACTTGCTCGCGGCAGTCAAGTTGACTGCCGCGAGACTGCTCGGCGCTTATAGCCGAGCTACACAAATATCGGAGATGAGAGGCCGCAAGACTGACTGTACGCTTGACTGTCAAGCGTACAGTCAGTCTTGCGGCCTCTCAGCGACCAAATGACATGACCACTGGTTGCTCTCTCGGTGTGATTTCTAATCGCTTGGCGAGTATCGCCGAGTGAGTGTTATCTTTCATAGCTCTTGTCGCTCAGCGACAAACTAGTGAAGCAAGTGCTCGCCGGCAGTGTGAACAGTCAGCGATCAACTGTTTGTATATGCATCTCTTTTATTCACACGGAAAGTATTCTATTGTACGTTTCTTGAGCGAGAAAATAGCCGATAGTTAGTCGTTTTCTCGTCGTTGGTGAGACAACTGCCTAAAGCTTGTATTTAAGACGGGACCTACGCTAAAAATAACCGTGTTTGCGAATTATATCATAATACTATAACTAAAAATGCTGAAATAAAAAACTTTTTTGCAAAAAATAAAACCGACTTCCAAAAAAAAAGTGGAAAATAACTTTATTTCCGGAAGTCGGTGGCAAAAAAGTCAACAAAACCAACAAAAGCCACCGACTTCCGGAAATAAAGTTATTTTCCACTTTTTTTTTGGAAGTCGGTTTTATTTTTTGCAAAAAAGTTTTTATATTTAGAACACGTATTTCATAACAGTACAATTAAACAGTGTGAATAAATAAATATTATTTTGGTGTTTTTATTAAATCAATTTCACATACGACGGTAATAGTATTTACTAAAAATTTAATTTAATCTTGGCCAATACAATTTGGACAGTGTAGATACCACAGAACACATATAATACCTCTTTAATCTTTGATCTTAACTATTTGTTAAAGAATCATGACCATCAACGGTATTGGTTTTTCTCATGCATCAAGATAAAAATTATATTACAATTATTTTCTTTATTTTTGAAGTCATTCTGCAATTAGAATGCCAATTTTGTATAGGGGTTTATTTTGTAAACTTAATAAGTTATGAAATTGTTTTGATAAAATGAATTATCTACTGCCGGTTATTCTTACGTTAAAGTGTTGCCATAATCAAAATAAGTTAATATATTGACAACTCTAATCAATTTTTTTGTATACGATTACAAATTATTATAATATATATATTTTTATAAATAATAAAGCGAGATGATACTACTGTGGTGTGAAATAATTAGTATTTCACAGGATTATTTCAATTTTTTTTGGAAGTGTGTTTTATTTTGTACAAAAAAGATTCAGTTAGTACGAGTCTGATACTTTCTCCCGCTCCGCCCAGAGCGATCAAAAACCAAATCCGCCAAAATAAAGAAAATAAATATATAATAGAAATATAAATAGGTTGGGACAACTCACACACGGCTATCTGATCCCAAGCTAAGCAGAGCTTGTGTTATGGTAACCAGACAACTGATATACATACTTATATAATTTATAAATACATACATACTATAGATAAATCACACCCAGACACAGAACAAACAATCATGCTCATCACACAAAGTTTTTCCTGGGTGGGAATCGAACCCACGACCTCCGGCTCAGCAGTCAGGGCCACTAACCACTAGACCAACAGGCCCGTCAAATAAAATGAAAATTGTGTAAATGTACCCTTAACGAAGCCAAAAAGCACTTGTTCTCCCCGTCATTGCGCTATTTTATTTGCTGTAGACCATACCTTAGAATCTTCTAAATACGAATTTATTGGGTGACAAAGTTCCTCCCTTTATTTAAATGCAGGTTTGTATGTTATAACTTTACTTTAAATGCCTCCCCGACCCCCTTCCCCGAAGCTGAATTCTACCGTGTGCGCTACATTGAGTGAACTTAATTCCAACAAAAAAACAACAAAATAATTGTTACTCAGAGTGGGTAGTTTGATGTACACTATGCACCCTGTATTTCTAGTTTTATTTTGACTTAGATTAATTTGTTGATTATTGTTTTTGTTTTACATAGAAATCGGTTTTAAATTAATATTCTTCACATTATATCATGATGACAATCACCCCTTAATAAATCAAATTAATGTACGTACCCAAATAGTTTTTTGAGGACTACATACGCATAATGAAAGCTCGTGAAGCCCGTTTTAGCTATCGTACTCCTCCAAAACGACCTCCTACAATACGAAATTTTTATTTATGAAATTTCGTATGTATATTTGGTAGGTCTGAGAATCGGTTGTAATATATTTTTCATATCCTAAGTATTATGGCTGGCCCTCTACAGAAGGACATTTGAGGAACAGTAGAAACCGCTGAGCACAGCTAGTCCTTACTAATATTATAAAAGCGAAAGTGAGTTTGTTTGTTACGTCTTCACGCCTTAATGGCTAAACCGATTTTGATGAATTTTGGTACAGAGATATTTTTTTTTCGATCATCACGCGGGTAAAAGTTAGCGTTAGCCTAAAGTAACTATGCCACACGGACGAAGTCGCGGGCGGAAGCTAGTTTTATATAAAATAACATACATTTATGTTAGGTACAAATTTACTTCATCAGTAATTATTTTTATATGTGTATTATTTGTACGTATGTTTATTTTATGATTAATATTTTTTTTCTGTTTTGTCTTTTCCACACACCGCGTCTACATATCTCATCAACAGTACATTTGTGCTCTTTTGTCTTAATGTAATATCCTGTCAAATATTTTGTGTGTACATAATTATATAAAAAACGGGCTAAGTTCTCACAACGCAAACAGTTCGTAAAAATTGTAGTTCAAGGCATGGTTCGTTAGACCATGGCTTTTATTCTAAAATTACAAAAACCGACATCTTTTACTTGTTTATAAATCCCCCTTCAGTTGTGCGCTCATATATGTATTTTGTGCCCATCAATACGTTTCCTGCCACGCGCTGTTGGTAAATATTTTGTTTTAGGCTGCATCAAATAGTGTGCAAATTATACACAGACACAGTCGGGTGATTTCATTTTATACATTTAAAAATACTATCTTACCAAAGCCGTTGTAAATAACTAAGATCCCTATTCGATTAAAATATTAAATGACATATAAATTCAAGAGATTTTGTTTCTACAACAATATCTGTTGCATGTGGCGAATCATAATGATTCGAATATTGTTAATATTATTTATTTTCGGGTCTTACGCAGTCAGTGATCAATGTGTGAAGTACACGTTCGAGCAAAATTTCGAAGAATGGTTGACATATAACTGGGATCCGACTTGTGACAATATGCCCTTTTGGACTGCGGGCAATTACAGTAATTTTGACTTATTGGGTCAAAACGAACAGAGTACTACCTTCATTTCACCCGCTGCCTCTGATTTAAGTTGTATGTCATCATTCATTTTTACTATGCAACGTGGTGGTACAATAGAAGTGAACATTTATATGGAAGCACAACCCTTGAATCAAATCCTAGTTTTAACCAAATTGTTAAACGACCCTTACGAATTTATGGGGAATACTTGGGATATAGCTGGTGACGTAAACTTTTTGAGTGGGTGGCACACTCTGAATGTAACCCTGGGCCGCGAAGGCACTTATGAAGGCTACGTGAGTATTGGCAATTTTTATTTCCAAAAACTACACACTAGGTAGTACACAAGTAAACCTCTCAACAACGTTGTTTGTTTCAGATAACCATTATAGGAATGCGGTCTCCGAATTCCACTGTTTTGGTTGATTCATTCCGCTACATACCGCCTGATAGAGACGAAAGCTATTGCCGACTCTACGAAATCGAAAATGAATCAATCACACCAGAATGGACTACGCCAGTATCAGTCACACAAGACCTAACCACACCAGAGCCAAACACAACGGTATCGACCACACCAGAGCCAACAACACCAGAGCCAACCACACCAGAGCCAACCACGCCAGAGCCAACCACGCCAGAGCCAACCACGCCAGAGCCAAACACAACAGTATCGACCACACCAGAGCCGACCACGCCAGAGCCAAACACAACAGTATCGACCACATCAGAGCCAACCACGCCAGAGCCAAACACATCAGTATCGACCACACCAGAACCAACCACGCCAGAGCCAAACACAACAGTATCGACCACACCAGAGCCAAACACAACAGTATCGACCACATCAGAGCCAACCACGCCAGAGCCAAACACAACAGTATCGACCACACCAGAGCCAAACACAACAGTATCGACCACATCAGAGCCAACCACGTCAAAGCCAAACACAACAGTATCGACCACACCAGAGCCGACCACGCCAGAGCCAAACACAACAGTATCGACCACATCAGAGCCAACCACGCCAGAGCCAAACACAACAGTATCGACCACACCAGAACCAACCACGCCAGAGCCAAACACAACAGTATCGACCACACCAGAACCAACCACGCCAGAGCCAAACACAACAGTATCGACCACATCAGAGCCGACCACGCCAGAGCCAAACACAACAGTATCGACCACATCAGAGCCAACCACGCCAGAGCCAAACACAACAGTATCGACCACACCAGAGCCGACCACGCCAGAGCCAAACACAACAGTATCGACCACATCAGAGCCAACCACGCCAGAGCCAAACACAACAGTATCGACCACACCAGAACCAACCACGCCAGAGCCAAACACAACAGTATCGACCACACCAGAACCAACCACGCCAGAGCCAAACACAACAGTATCGACCACATCAGAGCCAACCACGCCAGAGCCAAACACAACAGTATCGACCACACCAGAGCCGACCACGCCAGAGCCAAACACAACAGTATCGACCACATCAGAGCCAACCACGCCAGAGCCAAACACAACAGTTTCGACCACACCAGAGCCAAACACAACAGTATCGACCACACCAGAGCCGACCACGCCAGAGCCAAACACAACAGTATCGACCACATCAGAGCCAACCACGCCAGAGCCAAACACAACAGTATCGACCACACCAGAACCAACCACGCCAGAGCCAAACACAACAGTATCGACCACACCAGAGCCAAACACAACAGTATCGACCACAGCAGAGCCAACCACGCCAGAGCCAAATACAACAGTATCGACCACACCAGAGCCAACCACGCCAGAGCCAACCACGCCAGAGCCAACCACGCCAAAGCCAAACACAACAGTATCGATCACACCAGAGCCAACCACACCTGAGCCAACCACACCAGAGCCGAACACACCAGAGCCAACCACGCCAAATCAGATATTTTTTTTGATGAAATTGAAAATGATGTTAAAGCTGACATAAAGAAGCAAAACTTGTCCCTGTCCCTGTACTATAAAAGCATATTGTTATTCTTATTAAATAGAAGATAGGGATGTTTCACAATAATTCCTCCTGAAGTTTCGCATGCGGCTTCCCTAATAGAATAAAAATGTACAAATGTATACACACATGTAAACTAACCATGCTGAGCCTAGTTTTTACTTGCTTTTTGATAAGTTTTTTTTCTGTAAATCTTTTATATATGTTACAATATACTGATATAAATGAAACCCTTTTTATTATTCGGATATTTACAGCTTAGATAACTTGCACTGTGACACTTACTCAATAATAATAGTCTGGTTTACGGCTCTTGCAAAGCAAAAAAAGGGTTATGATTGGGACTGACATGTAATATGAAATACTCACTGTACCTACTACTACTATGACTCAGGGGCCCGGACTGGTATTAGTTCGGCATTAGTGGGCCCGATCCCCAAGCGCGGCCTATCCACCGACCTCACATTCTCCGTAAAGGCGCACACCACCTCTTTGGAACAGATTGAGCCTGACAACAAGTGCTTACTTCACAAAAACGTAAAATTAGATAGAAAATATGTATTATTTTCAATTTATATTTATCGCTACAAAATTTAATGATTGTATATAATTGCGGAAATAAGTTTTGTATCAATAAATATTTTAGAGGTTCCATTCCATTTTTTTAGTTTCAAAATAACCCCAAATTTTGAAATTGGGATGGCTCTCGTTTTAATATTACTGCAGCATTCACGTTGTGATGATTAATATATAGCAAAGTTGAGGACTGCTTCTTAGTACTATACATTTTGAAAACACGACTCCATTACATTTTTCTATAAAAATACCAATAAGTTACCTCCAAAAAGAATTCAAATATGTAGATAATATTCAATTAAAAACATCTGGCCATGACATTTTGCAGTCGAACAAAAATCTTTCGTTTCAAATACATTTTTATTTCTGATTCGACTGTAAACCATGATTTGAGAACGAATTACAGAAACAAAATCGAAAGAAAAAAAACCGGCCAAGAGCGTGTCGGGCCACGCTCAGTGTAGGGTTCCGTAGTTTCCTGTCCGTCACAATAAGTGTTCCCACTTATGAGTTTAAAGGTGGAGGAGGAAATTATTTTGTACAACTTTTTGTCTTTTTTGTACAAAAACTGTTGTGTCAATCAAGTTCAAAATGATTTTCATAGAAAGTCCTTATAAAGTTCTACTTTTCAGATTTTTTTCATATTTTCTAAACTTATGGTTCAAAAGTTAGAGGGGGGGGGACACATTGTTTTTTACTTTCGGAGCGATTATTTCAGAAATTATAGACATTATCAAAAAATGGTTTTAGTAAACCCCTATTCATTTTTAAATACCTTTCCAACAATATATCACACGTTAGGGTTGAAATTAAAAAAAAAACACTTCCCACTTTACATATAGGGTGGCTACCCTAATAAAACATTTTTTTCCAATTTTTATTTTACCACTTTGTCGGCGTGATTGATATACATATTGGTACCAAATTTCAGCTTTCTAGTGCTAACGGTCACAGAGATTAAGCGAGGACGGACGGACGGACGGACAGACAGACATGGCGAAACTATAAGGGTTCCTAGTTGACTACGGAACCCTAAAAATGGATTAGGTTTTTAGATCATGTGAGGTTTTTAAATCAAATAATATTTTGTATCCTTACTAATATTATAAAAACGAAAGGGCTAAACCGATTTTGATGAATTTTGATACGGAGATAGTTGAGACCCTGGAGACGGACATAGGCTATTTAAAAAAAAAATAAGAGTTTGACCCTCTTACTTTTTTATGAGGGAGAAAGAGGGAAGAAAAGGGAAAACTTCGCTTTGGTATTACAATAAATAAGGCTCAAGGGCAAACACTACAGGTAGCAGGGTACCTGCAAATCACGAAACGCGAGCGAAGCCGCGGGCAAAAGCTAGTAAAACAACAAAATTGCGGATTACATTACTTGAAAGAGACTAGCCACGAAATAGGGCCCGAAATTGGCTGCAAGCGCGGATCAGATTTATTTGAGATTATCTCGATTTGAGCGCTGCGGCATGAGAGGTCGTGTTGCTCACTGATGAGTGCAAATGAGTTTACATAGCGGCGACAGAAGCGGTACAGTCCATGAGCGTCCTGGGGAGCTATTTACGCACAGAATTGTTGATTTAAGAAAAAAAAAACTTTTGGTACATAAATAATGCAAACGGCGGCAACTCCTGCAAAAGCAATGTCCTTTTCGTCCGGAACTTTGGATTAAACCAAGGCTGGACTCAAAAGCTCACAAATCTCACTTTTTGAGTCCTGGAAAGCTATTTTCGCGGCGTTGTTTCGTTAAATGATATATTGATGTTTTGTGGTCATATGGGTGTAACTTACCTGAATAAAGATTATTTATTATTATTATTACATCAATAGGAGCTCGTGGCTAAATAATAGTAGCCGCTCGGGTCAATCTTTAGGTTAAGCCGCGCTTGCCTATATTGGTCTGTGAATGGGTGACCACCCGTTACATACCGAGTTTCCCTCGGAAAACACGCCTCGGAAAGCACGTTAAGCCGTTGGTCCCGGCTGTCATTAGTAGATCTTTGACAGTCGTTACAGAAGTCAGTGTTCCGAAAGTCTGACAACCAGTCTTACCAAGGGGTGTAATATTACCCAGTATTAACTGGGTTGTGGAGGTCAGATAGGCAGTCGGTCCATGTAAAAACTGATATTCAGCTGCATCCGGTTAGACTGGAAGCCGACCCCAACATAATTGGGAAAAGGCTAGGCAGATGATGAGAGGCTCCTGCATGACGTCCTAAACAGGAATATAGCGCTGGTTTTGTTTTTGGAGAAGGTCATCGAAATATCGATAAAAGGCGATCAATTCTTGTTAATGCACGATAAAGACCGCTATCATTTACTTAATGATTCAACCAATACCAGAACGAGGTGACTGTACAGTTTTTGACTAATCTAAACAAAGTTTGGACATAAATCCAATTGGGATCAGCTGGAATGGGGGTTTGAGCCCGGCCAAGCCTGCCTCCAGCGTATGCGCATATCAAACACAAGAGCTAGGTTATTTTCTTTGCGGATGGGAAATCATCAAATAACTTCCCCTGCTCTAAGTGGAGCGAGGGGGAGTGCCAGATTTTATATTTGGTAGGTCTGTGAATCGGTCGAAATATAGTTTTCATACCCGTAATAAGGGTAGCCCTCTTCAGCAAGGCACCTAAGCAGCGGGTAAAACCGCTGAGCACAGTATTAGTTTTAATTAAAATAACATACGTATTTTAGGTATCAATTAACTACATCAGTATTTATTTTGATGTGTGTTTTATTTGTACGTTTATTTCCTTATTGATAACTAGCTTTTGCCCGCGGCTTCGCTCGCGTTAAATTCGGGGTAACACAGGTACCCTTTCCTGATTTGCAGATACCTGCTACCTGTAGTTTTCGCCCTAGCGCCTAATTTATTGTAATAGCAATGCCAACTTTTCCTTTTTTTCCCTCTTTCTCACTCATATCTCAATCTTTTTTTTTTAAATTTAGCCTATGTCCGTCTCCAGGGTCCCAACTATCTTTGTACCAAAATTCATCAAAATCGGTTTAGCCATTTAGGCGTGAAGACGTAACAAACAAACAAACTCACTTTCGCTTTTATAATATTATATATATATAATATATTATTATATAGTAAGGAAGTAAGGATAAGGATTTTTAATTTTCCCGTTTTGTCTTTTCCACACACTGTGTCACATATCTCATCCAACTTCCCTCGCGCAGGTCTACTGGAAGAAATTTCTAAAGAAATAAGCAGTACCTTTGTGATCTTCTGTCTTAATGTAATGTCCAGTCAAGTATTTTGTGTGTCCGTTAATAAATAAATAACGGACTATGTTCTCACAACGAAAACAGCTAAAAGTGGTAAATTCATTAAATTTTTGTTAATAGTTATAGTTCCCTCCGTGGCTTAAGCCGACATCGTTTACTAGTTTATAAACCTAACTTTAGTTATGCGCTCATATGTATTTTTGGCGATCAATAAATGACGTGGAAGGAAGCACTGTTGGTAAATATTTCGTTTTAGGGTGCATCTGTAATCTGTTCTAGGGTGTATCGTGATCTGGCAGTTTGAGTACTATAAGCGACCTACACAACTGTCCTTTGTTTGGTATTGTTTGCCGTCTCGTTGAACCCCTTGGGTTATGAGTCGAGCTTCACGATAACTGACAAATGCTCGCACTGACTGGACAGGCCCACTCAATCTGTGTAGAGCTTTCTTAAAAAGAATATTTCAGACACTAATCTGCATAGTCCTCATGTAAGTTAACCAAGATTTTTGTCTGTACCTTAAAAGAGACTATGACTTCTGAGTTTGTTTCGGCTGTTTTTTCTCAGAGAAGTCGGGTACAAAACACCAGCCTCATCTAGTTTCTAAAAAAGGAAGTGTTAAAGTGTTTGTGAAAACCCACTTGCAATATAAACATCATTTATCATCAAATAGTGTATAAATACACAGACGTAGTCGGGTAATTCAATTTTATGTATTTCTAAATACTATCTAATCAAAGCCATTGTAAAAACTAAGATACCTATTCGATTAAGATATTGTAAGACATATAAATTCAAGAGATTTTGTTTCTGCAGCAATATCTGTTGCTTGTGTCGAAACGAAATGATTCGCATATTGTTAATATTATTTATTCTCGCGTCTTACGCAGTCGGTGATCAATGTGTCAGTTATACATTCGAGCAAAATTTCGAAGAATGGTTTAAATATAACTGGGATCCGTCTTGTGTCCACAAGCCAGTATGGACTGCGAGCAATTACAGTAATTTTGACTCGTTGGGTCAAAATGAACAAAGTAGTACCTTCATTACACCCACTCCCCAATATCAAATAAGTTGTGTATCATCATTCATTTTTACTATGCAACGTGGTGGTACAATAGAAGTGAACATTTATATGGAAGCACAATCTGCAAATCAAATCATAGTTTCAGCCCAATTGTTAAGCAACCCTTATGTATTTTTGGGGAATGCTCGGAATACAGCCGGTGATTTCAACTTTGTTCGTGGCTGGCACACTCTGAGGATAACCCTGGGCCGCGAAGGCGTTTATGAAGGTTACGTGAGTATTGGCAATATTTATTTCTTAAGACTACATGCACACTAGTGGAACATAAATGAACCTCTCAATAACGTATTTTGTTTCAGATAAACATTATGGGCAAACGATCTCAAAATTCCATTGTTTTGGTTGATTCATTCCGCTACATACCGCCTGGTAGAGACGAAAGCTATTGCCGACTCTATGAAATCGAAGATGAGCCAACCACACCAGAGCCGACCACACCAGAGCCGACCACACCAGAGCCGACCACACCAGAGCCAACCACACCAGAACCAACCACACCAGAGCCAACCACACCAGAGCCAACCACACCAGAGCCAACCACACCAGAGCCAACCACACCAGAGCCAACCACACCAGAGCCAACCACACCAGGGCGGACCACACCAGAGCCAACCACACCAGAACCAACCACACCAGAGCCAACCACACCAGAGCCAACCACACCAGAGCCAACCACACCAGAGCCAACCACACCAGAGCCAACCACACCAGAGCCAACCACACCAGAGCCAACCACACCAAGGCCAACCACACCAGAGCCGACCACACCAGAGCCGACCACACCAGAGCCGACCACACCAGAGCCGACCACACCAGAGCCGACCACACCAGAACCGACCACACCAGAGCCGACCACATCAGAGCCGACCACACCAGAGCCGAACACACCAGAGCCGACCACACCAGAGCCGACCACACCAGAGCCGACCACACCAGAGCCGACCACACCAGAGCCGACCACACCAGAGCCAACCACACCAGAGCCAACCACACCAGAGCCAACCACACCAAGGCCAACCACACCAGAGCCGACCACACCAGAGCCGACCACACCAGAGCCGACCACACCAGAGCCGACCACACCAGAGCCGACCACACCAGAGCCGACCACACCAGAGCCGACCACAGCAGAGCCGACCACACCAGAGCCGACCACACCAGAGCCGACCACACCAGAGCCGACCACACCAGAGCCGACCACACCGGAGCCGACCACACCAGAGCCGACCACACCAGAGCCGACCACACCAGAGCCGACCACACCAGAGCCGACCACACCAGAGCCGACCACACCAGAGCCGACCACAGCAGAGCCGACCACACCAGAGCCGACCACACCAGAGCCGACCACACCAGAGCCGCCCACACCAGAGCCGACCACACCAGAGCCGACCACACCAGAGCCGACCACACCAGAGCCGACCACACCAGAGCCGACCACACCAGAGCCGACCACACCAGAGCCGACCACACCAGAGCCGACCACACCAGAGCCGGCCACACCAGAGCCGACCACACCAGAGCCGACCACACCAGAGCCGACCACACCAGAGCCGACCACACCAGAGCCGACTACACCAGAGCTAACCACACCAAGGCCAACCACACCAGAGTCCACCACACCAGAGCCGACCTCACCAAAGCCGACCACACCAGAGCCAGCCACACCAGAGCCAACAACACCAGAGCCAACCACATCAAGGCCAACCACACCAAGGCCAACCACTCCAGAGCCAACAACACCAGAGCCAACCACACCAGAGCCAACCACACCAGAGCCAACCACACCAGAGCCAACCACACCAGAGCCAACCACACCAGAGCCAACCACACCAGAGCCAACAATGCCAGAGACTACCACACCAAAGCAGATAATGTTTTTGATGAAATTGAAAATGATGTTGAAGCTGACATGAAGAAGCAAAACTTGCCTATGACCCTAGTATAAACGTGTTTCACAATACTTTCTCCTGAAGTTTCGCATGCGGCTTCACTGGTAGCATTAAAATGGCAATAATATGACGTGGTTATTGCTTGCCTGGTTTTTACTTGCTTTTTGATCAGTATTTTTTTAAATTGAATAATATCCTTACTTCCTTACTAATATTATAAAAGCGAAAGTGAGTTTGTTTGTTTGTTTGTTACCTCTTCACGCTCTAATGGCTAAACCGATTTTGATGAATTTTGGTACAGAGATAGTTGGGAACCAGGAGACGGACATAGGCTATTATTTTTTTAAAAGAGTGAGATATAAGGGAGAAAGAGGGAAGAAAAGGGAAAACTTAGCTTTGCTATTACAAATCAATAAGGCGCTACCGAATTTAACGCGAGCGAAGCCGCGGGCAAAAGCTAGTGTTGCAATACATGAATCACTTTTTTATCCGGATATTTATAGCGTTGATAACTTGCGCTGAGTGGTGACACTTAGTCAATAATAATGTGGTTACTGCTATGTGTGCCTCAGTCAATAATATTTTTTCTTCTTTTTAAGTATCTATGTACCCACACTATTGCCATCACACCTACCAAAACTTTCCATTTTAATCTATAATGTTAGTCCGTCGCGCTCGGCTGATTGCAGCGCACTGAGCGACTGAGCGACGAAGTGCACAAATGAATAAAATAATATTCGTTTGGATTATGCTAGTCCCATGCGCCCATCCCATCTATTATGTAGTAACGCACTTCTAATTTATTTGTTTTATCTTGCGGTTGTCTATATGTATATGTATTGTTAAGAACAGGATAATTTTAGAGAGTAATGAAACCACAAGTTCAGCTTCTCCTATATTGTAGCACATATTTTTTTACAGACTGACTTTTTTTTCTTAAAACAAAAACATAAATAAAATGACAAGCAAAAAGAAGAAATATAAAATTATCAAAAAGTTTGGTAGCTGGTCGCCAACATGGCCCCCGACGGTGTGAGGCACCAATTTACTGGCCGGCGACCAGCAATACCACCTTTCGAGTGGGTCGTCGCAGCACGCCCCCCTTCGTGGTGACGTCCACAACTCTGACGATGCCGTCTTTCCCCGGGTGCACTGCCGCGATTCGCCCTCGGGGCCATTGGTTCCTGGGTAGCGTGCCATCTGCAATGAGGACTAGATCGCCCACCCTTAACGGACGAGTCTCCTGCAACCGCCTTCTAGGTGTGAGCGTGGGTAGGTACTCGAGCACGAAGCGCTGCCAGAAGTGGTCTGCCAGCCTCTGCGCTTTCCTCCAGTTAGCACGTCGAAACAAGTCAGCGTCGTCAAAGACATTAATGTCTGGCTCGCTGCTTGGGCTTCCGATCAAAAAAGTGAATGGAGTCAGGGCGTACTCTGCGTCTGCATCCACAGAGACGTGCGTCAGTGGTCTTGAGTTGATAGTGCACTCGGCCTCTAAGAGCAGGGTGTTTAACACATCTTCCTTTGGAGTCCGCTGCTTCAATGTGACTGCGATAGCATTTTTCACCGAGCGGACTAGCCGCTCCCAACAGCCCCCCATAAAAGGCGCGGATGGGGGTATGAATCGCCATTCGATTCTTTTATTTGCGCAGAAGTTGAACAGCTCTGGCAGCATTTTTGCTGCGCCAATGAATGACGTTCCGTTGTCAGAGTATATCCTAGTCGGGCATCCCCTTCTCGCAATAAACCGCCTGAGTGCCATCAGGGCGGAGTCCGACGATAATGTCTCCACAATCTCTAAATGCAGAGCTCGCACTGTCAAACATGTAAAAAGGGCAATCCATCTCTTGGCGGTGCGTCTGCCAATAGCAACGTTCAGAGGGCCAAAATAATCCAGCCCTACGTATGTGAAGGGGCGCTGGTGATGTGCTAATCTGGCTTTTGGCAAGTCTCCCTCTGGTGGTGATTCCGGCTTAGCCTTCCGGTTGCGGCAAAACTGGCATCTTTGTGAAGTTCCTCTGACGGCTGGTCTGAGGCTTAGAACGTAGAACTTCTGGCGCAGTTCATTAACCACTAGCTCGTTATGTCCGTGGGCGTATCTGACGTGATAGGAGTGTATCAGTAGCTTGACGATAGGATGTCGGCCATCCAGGACAATCGGGCGTGGCTCTACATACTCTGCGACGGCAGTGCGGCCAGAAAGACGTAGGAGCCCATCTTCACCGAACAAAAGCGACAGGTTCCGAAGCCTACTATCACTCGAAACGGGACGTGCTGTTAGAACGTGCATCAAATCTTCGGGAAAAGAATCTATTTGGACTTTACGAAATAAGTGAATCTCCGCAACGTTGAGGTCTTCAACGGAAAGGGCAAAAAGGTTACGAGCATCTCGAAGTGCTTTTTGAGTGAATTTGGAATTTGGGCGCAAAATTGATCGAAACTTGTCAATACACTGATGGGTTCGCGCTGTGGCACGAAGTAACCGGGTCCAACTGCTAAAGCGTTGGTGATCCGCTACTACCGGTGAAGGTAGTTGTCGCGGTGAGGCAACTATCAGTCCCACCGATTCCGAAGCTCGTTTAAGTTCTTCGGTTACCGGAGGGATGGCACACGTCGGTTCACATGGCCAGTCAGAGGGTGGAGACAAGAGAAATGCGGGTCCTGTGAACCAACGTGAAGAAGTCGTGAAATTGTGAATGTCTCGCGTAGCGTCGTCTGCGACATTTAAAGCCGTGGGGACGTATCTCCAACTGTGTATGTTTGTTGTTTCAGCTATCTCTCCCAATCGGAACAAAACAAAGGCTTTAAACGTGCAAACGTCGCTACGAAGCCACTTTAGAACGGTTAGAGAATCCGTCCAAAAATAAACTTCATTTGGTGGTCGTCTGTGAGCTTCAGTGACGTACGCGCTGAAACGCGAAGCGATCAGGGCAGCCTGGAGCTCCAATCTTGGGATTGAAACGGGTTTCAGTGGCGCCAGCCTACCCTTTACCCCTACCAGGGATAAGCTTACGTTGTCAGCTTCGTCTGTGAAGCGCCAGTAAATCACACAGGCGTACGCGCGTTCACTAGCGTCGGCAAAAACATGAAGTTGGGCATTCTTAATGCGCCCGGTGTCGCGAAAGTAGCATCGGGGAACAGAACTGTTGCTTAATTTTTGAATTTCGAGCAACCATCTTTTCCAGTCTTCAATCAGATCAACCGGCAGTGAATGATCCCAGTCGATGCCTAACTTCCAGGTTATCTGGAATAGTGCGCGGCCTTTCATAATAACGGGAGTTAAAAAACCTAAGGGATCGTAGACAGACATCAATAAGGACAATGCTGAACGTTTTGTATACTTAGTAGGGGCCTTTGGAAGGTTCTTGACGAAACAAAGATTGTCCTCACTGGTGTTCCACGTAAGACCTAATACCCGAATTTGTGAGGGAGACGTCGGACCTAAGCTCACCTCAGTAGAAGCGTCTGTTGCATGTAAGTCTGCAGGGATTATCGCTAGGGCTTCCTTACAATTCGAAACCCAAGAACGCATCTCGAAGCAAGCCGCTTTATGTATGGACCATATTTCAAATGCTCGCTGAGCCGCCTCACTGATACTGTCAAAACTCCCTAAGAAGTCGTCCATGTAATGGTCCTCGACGATAGACCGCACGGCGTCCGGGTATCGTGACTGGAATTGACTAGCATTTTTATTTTTTACCCAAAGCGCGGTACACGGGCTAGATGCTGCACCGAATATCATCGAGGACATACGGAATTCCTGGAGCGGCAAACCGGGGTTATCCCTCCATAAAAAACGTTGGGAGTCCCTATCCTCCGGTCTAATTTTAATTTGCGGGAACATCTCTCTGATATCTCCCGACAAGGCAACCGGGCCTTCCCTAAACCTCATCACGATGCTAAGAAGCGGCTGCAATAGGTCCGGTCCAGTCAGCAGAAGCGAATTGAGGCTGACACCTGCACACTTTGCTGCTGTATCGTGGACAACGCGCAGCTTCTTCTTATGTGGGTGGGTAACTCCAAAATGTGGAAGATACCACGGGACCTGGCCGGACGGTGGACCCGAGCATAATTCAGCGTACCCTTTGCTTATCATTTCTTGAATATTTTGCTTGTAGGCATCGGCATAAGCACTATCCTTAGCCATTTTACGCTCGAGGCTAACAAATCTAGATAAGGCTAGGTCGCGGCTTTTAGGGACGGTAGAGATATTATCACGCCATAATAGGCCCGCTTCGTACCTACCAGAATTTAAGCGCTTGGTAGTCTCCTCTAAAATGTTTAACGCACGTTGTTCGCTAGCGCTACGATGGTCTGCCTTGGTTATCCCTATAGAGTCCAGTCGAAAGTATTCCTTGATGAGGTTGTCCAGTGAGTCATTGTCGATGGCGACTGAAATATGATTAACGGAAGTGGCGGCGTAAGGTCTACTAGAAATATAACCATAGAGGACCCAACCAAGCGCGGTGCGAGCGGCTGCAGGTTGTTTACGAGTGCCGTGACGAACCTCTGAAGGAAGCGACATGTGCCAATTGTCCGCACCTATCAACAACATGGGCTTCGCATCATCATAACAGACGACGTCCACTAGATCAGATAAGTAATCGTACCTGGCTACATCGTCTAAGCGTGCTGTCTGCCTTTTGATGCCCAAGTTGGGAATAGTGCGTGCTCTGATGTCAAAACTGTCCGTACCATATCGACCCTTTACTAGGATATTAACATATCTCACGTCGGCCTGCGTACTCAATCCACCAATGCAGTCAATATTCAGCCTACACATAGGGCCCTCAGCTCCCACTGACTCCGCCACAGATTGATCCAATAAAGTCACGGAGCTCCCGTCGTCAAGAAGGGCATATGAATTAACGCTTCCAAGGGGTCCAGAAATAGTGACTGCTACAACCTTTAAGAGTGGCTTAAGGCAGGATGAGTTCAGTGGAGAAGAGTTGTGGGCCACGGTGACCGATCGCTGCTCTTCCTTCGACGTGCTTGGTTTCTGCGCGTTGAGGCTGAGGATTTCCGCGGCTGAGTGTATCTCGACATGGGCTGTCGTCACAGGTTTGGGTCTATGCAAGAGGGTGTGGTGCCGCCTCTCAGCCGGGCAGCCTTCGAACTCACACTTCTTCTTGCAGTGGCGATATTGGTGCGAACCCTTTATAAGACATCTACGGCAAACCTTGTTCTCCATCACCCATTGCCACCGATCGTCCAGAGGCAGAGACTTAAAACCTTCACAATCGCTAACCTCGTGCTTACCGTCATGGCAGTAATGGCATGAATAAAAACTTTTCGACTTTGACGTGACGTTTGACACTGTCGCAATTGCGTAAGTTTTGTCTCTTGTGGTTTTGATGGGATGACATTGACTTTTGACAAGATTCGGCTCTGACACTATGACATCAAATTTAATTTGTAATTTTGCCTCGATTTCGAGAAAATCGGCCAAAATTTCCAATTTAAACTTACCGGAGCCAACTCTCGACGATGCAAAATCTCTCCATTTAGATCTGAGGAGTGGGGTCAACTTACCTAAGATGATGTTGAGAAGGTCCGGTGAAGCAAGGTGCTCGGGCAGATCCAGCAAGCGGATGATTTCGACACAGTTACGGACGCGACAGGCAAAGATGTTCAGCTCTCTCGCAGACTCGTAATTACTTATTTTAGAGAGGGTTTTGACCTCAGAGATCTGGTGGAGTACGATGACTTCCGGTTGAGCGAACCTGGTCTCGAGCGCTTCAACAATCTGCTCCGGGTCATCAGCTGCTATTAATCTGATGGAGACTGCCTCTTTAGCAGCACCGTGCAGCGCCGCGCCAAGTCGTGTGATGTTGTCGCTAGGAGAAAAGTGCGCCTTGGATTGTTCATAGGACTTCTTGAAGTGAAACCAATCCGAGACGTGACCATCAAACTTAGTTATATCACAAACCTTTGTTGTCTTCTTCCCTGTGCCTCTAATTGCGTCGACCAGCTGATTAAATGATGTACTTAGATCTTGGCAATGATTCTTATTTTTGTAGTAACAATTTTCATCATTATTAAGTGTGCCTAAACCTAGTGCATGTTGTGTATGTTCAGCTGGCTCAACTGATGAGTACGCGCCCACAGGGAGCGTACAGACACAGGGAAACGGGTGCGTCAACGTGCCGGCTGGGGCCGGATGCGATGGCGGGTGAGCGGGAGCCTGACGAGGTGGCGCGCAGGTGAGGACAGGGCGTGTCTCGTGGGTACGGTCCAGTACATCAAAGGGAGGATGTGTCACTGTCACTGGACCATCTCCGTAGGCTGTGGCGGGCGCCGAACGCGGACGGTCCTGCGGTACAACGTTAGAAAACTTCGGCTTGTCTGTCCTGTCAACAAATGAATGCGCTTTGTTATCTCGCTTCGGAAACATAGAAAGGGATTCAGCTAACCAGTCTTCGACTCTGCGCTGTGGTCTCGTGTAGTGGGACTTGTCGGAATGACGGGATCCTGCACTTATAGAGTTGGCCTGGATAACGGCCAGCTTCGCCTGCAATTCCAACTCCGCAACGGCGGTTTCACGTTCCGCTTGGCTGCGGTCACGTTCCGCTTGAAAGTTCGCGAGCCGACGAGCATGCTCCGCCTTTGCAGTCAGGATTTGTGCTTTTAATGTGCTGCTAGAATGGCCTGACCGTGCACTCTGAGGCACGATGCTTGACGAGGTCCTGCTGGCGGGTGGTAAGGTCTCGTTAGGGTTGGTACAGGGCGGCGCCGGCGCGATGGCACCGAATGTGGAAGCACCACCCTCTTGAAGAGCACCTGTTGGAACGATACCTGCTGTACCAGTCTCCGCCATTGCTGCCTTTGTCTGCGATCTTGTGGTGGGCATTTAACCGTTCACTTCTGACACCAATGTTGAGAACAGGATAATTTTAGAGAGTAATGAAACCACAAGTTCAGCTTCTCCTATATTGTAGCACATATTTTTTTACAGACTGACTTTTTTTTCTTAAAACAAAAACATAAATAAAATGACAAGCAAAAAGAAGAAATATAAAATTATCAAAAAGTTTGGTAGCTGGTCGCCAACATGTATATATTACATTTTTGCCTAACACTTTTTTTTTTTTTATGTAAGTAGTTTATTTTTATGATTTTACACAAATGTATGCTATATATATTTATATACCTTTTTATACACAGAAACACAAATAAATATAAAACTGTTTTACGTCCGTCACATCAGGTCTAAGGTCCAGTTGAAAACCAGCGTCGGGCACTAGCTGCTCGGCAGTTTGCTGAACTGGGCCTATTTGGCGCAGCCGTGAGACACACAATTACGTATTTGTTGTTATCGTTTAGTTATGTTTTTATCCCATTTTGTGTGCACTTGTGGCATGGGCCAAATAAATGTTTTTTCTTTCTTCTTTTCTTTCTTTCTTTCTATGGAAAAACAAAAAAGGGTACCATCTAAAATAAATTAAATTTATCATAGTTTTTCTATCTTATTTTACGTTTTTGTGAAGTAAGCGACTACTTGTTGTCAGGCCCAATCTGTTTACCCAATAAAATAGCACGATAAGCTACTGTAAGTTAGATAATGTCCTAAAAAAAATAACAAAGCCAACGTACACTTTATATAATTATATACTTCCAGTCTGAAGTGTTTATTTATTACTTTAAAGAAGGCTAACAAACTAATTACAGAATAAAAGTTAATAAACAGTCAATCATAAAATTGCATATTCTTAGCCTTCACAGATTAAGGCACTGTACAAAGCAAACACTTCGTAAAACATCTAGATTTTCGTCGCAAAGTTAGCCGTATCTGTACATGCCACTAGCTAAAAAAAATACCGTGTATAGTTCAATACATAAAGTATAGTGTTAAACAAAATCTGTTTACAAAAGTGGTCTAGAACTACGAAAAAAAAAATGTTTAAAAAGACCACGAAAAAAATTTTTTCGTCTCGAAATTCTCAATTTTTTCAGCGACAACCATCATATTTTTTATATCTATAACAAAGGAAATGTTATAGAATAAAGAGATATCTAAAATTATTCAAACACGGAACTGTATTTTTTTATATTCAATTAAAACTGCAAAATAACCTACATTTTGGCGGACATGATATTCAAATAAAATCAAGCACCGAAATATTTTCGACCTTATTTCTATTCTTTCGATGCAATACTGTCGTGTACTTGTGTCAGACCATGCCCAGTATACAGCTAGCCTCACTTCCACGAATACCTAAAGATTAGCTTGTTACCGCGCCTTAATAATTATTGTCGATTTACTAAAGCCGAAAATTGCAGTTATAGTTTTTTTTATTGTATTTATAATTGCATAATAATATATTTAGACTCAGCGATGATTGTGCCGATAGTCGTATCTGCCAATGGCTTAATTGCCAAGAGCCTTGACCAATACCTCAGGAAGCTCTCGTTAGGCAGCTGGATCAAGGGCTTGATACAGAAATCGGTACTTCTGGACACGGCTCGTATTGTTAGGAGGTTCCTTTCTCTGGAGCCCTGACCGCCGGTAGCTTGGACCCTGTTCCCGATACCGGTCAGCTACTATATATTTTTTTTTTAATCTTTTTGTCAAGAATAATTAAAAAATGTAATTATATACGAAGAAAACAATAAATGAACTATATAAATATGAAAATCTACCTTTTGGCAATCAAATGACGATAAAGGGATCTATGTTGGTACAAATATTTTGTATTAGGTAGCATCAAATAGTGAACAAAAACATAAACGCAGTCGGGTAATTCCATATTACACATTTTAAAATACTATCTTATCAAAGTTCATTGTAAATTACTAAGATATAACATATTGGATTAAAATGGCATTTGATAAAATAAATTAAAGAAAATTTGTAACATACAGCAATAACAGTTTCATGTGGCGAAACGAAATGATTCGCATAGTGTTAATATTGTTTATTTTCACGTCTTACACAGTCAGTGATAATTGTGTAAGTTACACGTTTGAGAAAAATTTCGAAGAATGGTTGACACATAAGTGGGATCCGATTTGTGACTCCATGCAATTATGGATTGCGAGTAATTACAGTAATTATGACTTGACGGGTCAAAATGAGCAAAGTACTACCTTCATTACGCCTACTGCCCTACTTGACCTAAGTTGTGTGTCATCATTCATTTTTACTATGCAACGTGGTGGTATAATAGAAGTGAACATATATATGGAAGCAAAACCTTTAAATCAAATCGTAGTTTTAGCCAAATTATTAGAAAACCCTGATGAGTTTTTGGGGAACACTTGGAACTTCGGCAGTGCTCTAGACTTCGTGAGTGGATGGCATACTGTGAAGATGACCTTGAACCGCGAAGGCACTTATGAAGGCTACGTAAGTATTATTATTTTATTTATTTTTTAATAGAAAAGCCCACTACTCTATCAAACCTTTGAAACTCCTGAAAATCAGAATAAACAATGGCGATCGCCAAAAAAGTGTCAAGATACTGGAGCTTAACGAAGACCCACAGAAACAATTTAGCTATCTTGGTCAACAAATTAATCAGATAAGAGTGACGTAGAAAGGGGAAATACATATTTAGAATTCCCCTCCATATCAAGCGAAAGACAGATCAGTGCATATCCAAAAAGCCCAAAGCGATAATTGCAACTAGGATTAACCTAATACGTAGCACCGCAGATTAAAATTATATTATTAAATATGAACAGCCAACAGGTCTTTAAATATGACCTACGTAAACGTGAGGTATAAAGAAAATGTTTTAACTTACAGTTTATTGTAGTTTATACAAAGACAGTTTCTTCGGTAGACCTTGCAACATCTTTATTTGATCTTTTCATGATTCTTTTCATGTACATACAGAAGAAAACATAAAGAAACATCATAATATAAATTCGAATACAAAGACACAACTTGTTTCAAAAGAATTACCAAATTTTAAACCTTTTTTTAAGGATGGAAAATCATGAAATTACTTTCCCCGCTCTGGGCGGAGTGCAGAGGAGTGTCAGACTTTTACTGAATAAAACCCAGCTTTGTTCCATTTTCTGCCCCGACAGGCGGTGGCCCTGGCAGGCCCCTCTGAAACTTTACACCCTTGTTTAAAATATTTCTTTGTTTTAGATAACCATCATAGGCATGGCGTCTCCAAATTCAAAAGTTTTGGTCGATTCATTCCGCTATATACCACCTGACATAGATGAAAACATTTGTCAAATCTACGATGACCAAATTACCACAGTAGAGCCGTCAACGTCTAAACCTACAACACTACAGCCTACACCGCCTGAGACAACCACTCCAGAGCCAACCACACCAGTGCTAACTACACCAGACCCGACCACAGCAGAGCCGACCACACCAGAGCCGACCACACCAGAGCCGACCACACCAGAGCCGACCACACCAGAGCCGACCACAGCAGAGACGACCACACCAGAGCCGACCACACCAGAACCAACTACACTTGAGCCGACCACACCAAAGCCGACCATACCAGAGCCAACCACACCAGAGCCGACCACACTTGAGCCGACCACAGCAGAGCCGACCACAGCAGACCCAACCACACCAGAGCCAACCACACCAGATAAAATTACACCAGATAATACTGCTATAGAAACAACCACACCAGAGCCATCCATACCAGAGCCAACCACAACAGAGTCGAACACACCAGAGCCGACCACACCAGATAATACTACTATAGAAACAACCACACCAGAGCCAACCACACCAGAGCCATCCACACTAGAGCCAACCACACCAGAGCCATCCACACCAGAGCCAACCACACCAGATAAAATTACACCAGATAATACTAATATAGAAACAACCACACCAGAGCCAACCACAACAGAGCCAACCACACCAGAGCTAACAACACCAGAGCCAACCACACCAGAGTCAACAACAACAGAAGCGACCACACCAGAGCCAATCACACCAGAGCCAACCACACCAGATAATGCTACTATAGAAACAACCACACCAGAGCCATCCACACCAGAGCTAACAACACCAGAGGCGACCACACCAGAGCCACCCACACCAGTGCCAACCACACCAGAGCCAACCACACCAGAGTCGACCACACCAGAGCCAACTACACCAGAGCCAACCACACCAGATAAAGTTACACCAGATAATACTACTATAGAAACAACCACACCAGACCCACCCACACCAGAGCCAACCACACCAGAGTCGGCCACACCAGAGCCGACCACACCAGATAAAATTACACCAGATAATACTACTATAGAAACAACCACACCAGAGCCGATCACACCAAGGCCAACCACACCAGAGGCGACCACACCAGAGCCAACCACACCAGTGCCAACCACACCAGAGCCAACCACACCAGAGTCGACCACACCAGAGCCAACCACACCAGAGCCAACCACACCAGAGCCAACCACACCAGATAAAATTACACCAGATAATACTACTATAGAAACAACCACACCAGAGCCACCCACACCAGAGCCATCCACACCAGAGCCAACAACACCGGAGCCAACCACACCAGAGTCAACAACAACAGAGGCGACCACACCAGAGCCAACCACACCAGAGCCAACAACACCAGAGCCAACCACACCAGATAATACTACTATAGAAACAACCACACCAGTGCCAACTACACCAGAGCCAACCACACCAGAGCTAACAACACCAGAGCCAACCACACCAGAGTCAACAACAACAGAGGCGACCACACCAGAGCCAACCACACCAGAGCCAACAACACCAGAGCCAACCACACCAGAGCTAACAACACCAGAGGCAACCACACCAGAGCCAACCACACCAGAGTCAACAACAACAGAGGCGACCACACCAGAGCCAACCACACCAGAGTCAACAACAACAGAGGCGACCACACCAGAGCCAACCACACCAGAGCCAACAACACCAGAGCCAACCACACCAGAGCTAACAACACCAGAGGCGACCACACCAGAGCCAACCACACCAGAGCCAACAACACCAGAGCCAACCACACCAGAGCCAACCACACCAGAGCCAACAATACCAGAGCCAACCACACCAGAGCCAACCACACCAGAGCCAACAATACCAGAGCCAACCACACCAGAGCCAACAATACCAGAGCCAACCACACCAGAGCTAACAACACCAGAGGCGAGCACACCAGAGCCGACCACACCAGAGCCGACCACACCAGAGCTAACAACACCAGAGGCAACCACACCAGAGCCAACCACACCAGAGTCAACAACAACAGAGGCGACCACACCAGAGCCAACCACACCAGAGTCAACAACAACAGAGGCGACCACACCAGAGCCAACAACACCAGAGCCAACCACACCAGAGCTAACAACACCAGAGGCGACCACACCAGAGCCAACCACACCAGAGCCAACAACACCAGAGCCAACCACACCAGAGCCAACCACACCAGAGCCAACAATACCAGAGCCAACCACACCAGAGCCAACCACACCAGAGCCAACAATACCAGAGCCAACCACACCAGAGCCAACAATACCAGAGCCAACCACACCAGAGCTAACAACACCAGAGGCGAGCACACCAGAGCCGACCACACCAGAGCCGACCACACCAGAGCCGACCACACCAGAGCCGACCACACCAGAGCCAACCACACCAGAGCCAACCACACCAGAGCCAACCACACCAGAGCTAACAACACCAGAGGCGACCACACCAGAGCCGACCACACCAGAGCCAACCAGACCAGAGCCGACCACACCAGAGCTAACCACACCAGACCCAACCACACTAGAGCCATCAACAACAGAACCAGCCATACCAGAGCTAATAACACCTGAATTAACAACACCAGAAGCAACCATACCACAACCAACGATACCAGAGCAAACAAAACCGGACCAGATAATTTTATTGATGAAATTGAAATTGATGTTAAAACTGACATAAAGAAGCGAATCATGCCGTTCTTTTTTTTTTCTGAAAACCTCCTCCTTTTTGTAAGTCGTTTAAAAATTAGGACGTAGTTAAAGATAGGTATGATTAGTATTAATAGTTATGTTACAGCTTCTCTGGTAGATCACAAACGGTATAAGTATGTGGATGTCGATTAACTAATTCTTTGTCAGAGTGTTTCCTCTCTTTGTGATAAGGTTTTTATTTGTAATCCCAATAAATATTATTTTCAATACTTTAACATAATCATTTTTAATATTCGGAAATTTACAGCGGTGATGATTGTGACTTTGTCATTTGGTTAATAAAGTTGCCCTTTGTTTTTTTTTATCCTACTAATCCTACTTCCTACTTAATATAGATATAGTATATGGGTATGAAGATATTATGGATGGATGTATGCATGTTTGTTAATCTTTCACACCAAAACGGATCTTGATTAAATTTGGCACAGTGGTATATTATAGTCTGAAATAACACATGGGATACTCTTTATTCGATATCACGCGGTCAAAGCCGCGGGCGTCAGCTAGTTTACATTAAACTTAATTTTTTTAATAATCATTTTAAAAAACACATATCTTTTACCAATTATTTGTAAATGTTGGGACATTGTAAGCTTTGTACCTACATCCCTAAATGCTTGTCAGAAGTTTTGCTTTCTTTTAAGCTATTGCATAGCTTCTATCGCGGGCCTTGAGCGCGGGGACCGAATCCAGAAATTCCGTAACGAAGAAAAACATGACGCTCCCCACTGCGACGGGCACGGAGGTGTGGCTTGTCTAACGTCGTTTACACAATACGGTCAGTTATTTCAATCCCGATTCTAATGTTCTAATAGCGTGTTTGGTAGAGAATCGCATAGTCAATCGACATTACGCTGGATCAAACCCAAGGTCTTGTTTTTCTTTTTGCGACTTCTTTTCATTGGAAGAACTTTTTAAATATTAAATTTAGTTTTTTATTTATTGCATAAGAAGATAAAAAATGCTATGCAATAGCTTTACCGCGGCAGTCCCCGAGTACCACACGTATTTTTTTTATTGTAAGATAGTAACAGCTAGTTGTGAAGCCTTTGTTCCTTGGCCAGAAATAAACAAACAAAACAAAATATAGTGCTACGTCGTTTCCCTGACACAACTTTTACTTTTAAAGCAAATAAATCATCAACCAGTTTTTTTCATAGCCATCGAAAGGCACACACAGTTACGCATATACTTTTTTTAAAATCTTCAGTGTAAATGACACTGAGGAGCGCAATTCCAATTTCTATTATTTAAGAAGGCTATATTTGAGGCAGTTTGTACCAAGTAGTTCACACAGCACGAGACCGCATGCATGGCTTAGAGACGGGTCATATGTGTTTCTAATTCTTAGCAGTGAGACAACAATGGAGAAGATGACAAGATTAATACTACATAACTACTTATTTATGGATCTTGTTTATTGCTCTTGTTTATTTAAGAATTTTTTTTTAGGCACTCTAGGAATTTCTTCTGTATCGTGGGTTCGTTTACAAACTTTTAAACTAACATACACAAACAGCCAGACCCGAAACAACTACCTGTAGGTCATACAAATATTTGTTCCGTGCGGGGATCAAACCCGCGACACGCAGCGCAGAAGTCGATCGCTCAGCCACTGCATAAATGAACTAATAGCCTCTGAATATCGTATGATTTTGCTCTAGGTATTATTTCCATGACAAAATATTCAATGCAAAAGATTGCTTCCACTCGATAACCGGCTACGACGGCGTAGCAACGTAGCATGTCTACGCTACGGTCGCGTGCCGTAACAAATTCGTAGACGCAAAATGTTAACACTGCTATTTAACTATGATTTATAGAAAATCAATTTTCAGAATAACTATAATCTTTTAGATACAAAACAAACAAACTAAGCACCCTAGGTTATTCAGAAGTTGTTTACATAAACTAACAACAGCCTAACTCCAACACTATTTAGCAAGTAAACATAATTTACAACAATACCTATACACATTACAGGTGTTGTTGAGCTTTAGAAGTTGCTAAGTTGAGTCGAGTTGTTGAGTCGAGTTGCTTTGCCGCAGACTTAATCTTAAATACTTGGAATTGATGAGGGGAAACTTGTAAGCAGAACTGAAAGCGGGAGAGACTTAAATATGTACCAGTATTTTGATGGAATTCTTATTAATATTAAACAGGGTTTTATTGTATTTTGGTGTATCGATTTAGGTTTATTTTTTTGTGTTTGTTATTTTGTTAGAGCTGGCCAATGACTTTATGATTTCTTGATTATTTTGTGACGATGTACTGGTAAATGACGACACGGTTGACGCAGTGACTGAGCGATCGACTGTTGCGCTTCGTGTCGCGGGTTCAATCCCAGCACGGAACAAATATTTTTACGGCTTACAGATAGTTGTTCAGGCTGTTGGTGTCAGTAAGTTTGAATGTTCGTAAACGCTCCCACAATACAGAAGTAATTCCTAGTAGGAGCAACGTTTTTTTTTAAAAATAACGTTGCATTTGTCTAGTTAAAATTAAGTAACAATAAAATTTACGTTAGATAAGTTTAGGTCAATTTTGAAGCCTCTTGAAAGGTAGATAAATATAATTTCTACTGATTTTCGATACACACTCACGTGCAAAATATTAAGAATTTGAAGACCCACTAAAGACAAAAAAAAATAGAACACTGCCTGATTGAGAACGCTCTTAAAAATTTTTCGTGACGTTATTTATCTATGCTAATATTATGAATAAATATATTTTTTTAAGGTCTGAATGTCACCAAATGATCTATGGAACTACTGATTTGATTCCGATTATTATTACACTAATGGGCAGCTACATTATCTCCTAGTATCATGGGCAATATTAACACGAGCGAAGCAAAAAGCATTTTTTAATAACTTAATCACACCATGAATCTTTACTAATATTGTAAAAGCGAAAGTGAGTTTGTTTGTTTGTTACGTCTTCACGCCTTATTGGCCCAACCGATTTTGATGAATTTTGGTACAGAGATAGTTGGTACCTTGGAGACGGCCATAAGCTAAAAGTGAGAAAAGGTGGGTAAAGAGGGAAGAAAAAGAGAGAGAAAGATTTTTTTTTCGATTAATAGCATTTACACCTTTCACCAGTTACGCTCTAAGCCCCATGATATAGGAGCGAGCTTATTATCAACCAGGCACAAATCCAGACTCCATGGCTCCATCATTTTATCTACGGAACAAAACATACAAAAGCGAGTGCCACGTATCCTTATCCTTACTAATATTATAAAAGCGAAAGTGAGTTTGTTTGTTTGTCACCTCTTCACGCCTAAATGTCTAAACCGATTTTTAGGTACAGAGGTAGTTGGGACCCTGGAGATAGGCTACTTGTTGTAAAAAAAAGATTGAGATATGAGGGAGAAAAAGGGAAGAAAAGGGAAAACTTAGCATTGCTATTACAATAAATAAGGCGCAAGGAGAACTGTGTTACCCCGAATTTAACGCGAGCGAAGCCGCGGGCAAAAGCTAGTAGTAAAATAACTCTTTATAATAAACATCACGACCCACTAAGCCGCCGTCGACAGCAGACACAGAATAATTTACCTACACGCACAACTCTGGGTCCGCTGTAAATAACACTTGATATTTTAATATCTACTCGTTACATATTCATTTTGCAGGGTTGCCGCTTCGCTAGGGTTTACATGAATAATTTTGTCACAAAAATTTGTCGTTGTTACAATTTGATTACGGAATTACAATTGGTTTTGTTGTTAATGTTTTCTGACCTTGATTTGATGCATAATTTTGTAAAGTTGACAGAGAAATGTGATTACTTTTTAGTGATTACAGGTTCTCTTTTCAATTAATACAGTTTTCTTATTCTGATACATATGGAACAATAATAATAATCTATCTATCTATATATGAATAGTATATTCTTATATGCATCAAAAGTCATTATTTGCTCGCAAGACGCTCAGCCACTGTATATTATGCCTGTGGACGGTGAGCAATGAGTAGCTCACCGTTCTTCCGTCCAGTGACGGCAGGCTGTGTCAACGGCGCGTTAGTGTTCCACGCGCGCCTCAAAGAGATGTCAGCAAAGCAGAGGGGCCTGCCAGGTCCACTGCCTACAGAGGTTGTGTGTTGTTTGAAAGAGATACCACGGCCCCGGAACATAAAAATTTATTTATCGTTCCTTTTTTTCATTATACCCGTAACAGCCACTTTTTCATAGTCAAGTTATCAACAATCTGCAACAAGCATAATAACTGTGATAAAACTGTAGTTTCCAATTTCCTAAATCGTAAATCACATAAAAAAGAATGTGTTTTTTCGTTTCTACCATATCAAATATCATCGTTATGATTTCTAGAATGTTTTTGTTCTAGACACTACCAAAATACATGCTCTCAAACGCTCGACAATCGATTTTCAACAAAAAAAAAACAACAGGAAAAAGTTCAGGCGCAAATGATCCTTGCATCACCAACCCTACAGAGACATGCAAATTAAGACCCCCGTGTTTGCGTTTTAATACGGTCCGATGATCAATAACCCCCAGTGCTCTGAAAAAGTTCAAATTAAAAGCTCCCGTAAAAAGTCCATGTCGCATTGTCCCAATGTATCGAATACAGAAATGTATGTATTTATTTAAAACGTTTTATGTGAATATTGATAAAGTCTCTTTTAACCTTTTTTTCGGTGAATAGTGTTTACTGAAATGGAAATGAGGTGATTTCTGTACAAAACAATATCACGCCTGTGACTCCTGAAGGGATAGGTAGAAGTATACCTAATATTGATACGATTATCAACTAGGCATAAATCTAAACTCAGAATAAGACGAATTTGAACTCAGGACCTCATTGGAGGAAAATAACGAAGCTGTGGATTTTAAAACAAAAGGAAAGAGTAACTTGACGACACGGTTGGCGCAGTAGCTGGGCGATCGACTGCCGCGCTGCGAGTCGCGGGTTCGATCCCCGCACGCCACAAATATCTGTATGGCCTACAGATAGTTGTTCTTCTGTGTGTATCTTATTTGACTCAGCTTAATACGACTGCCTAAAATTCTTTATTAAATATTAATTTATTTATTTATCTACCATTACAGGCTAACTCGATGCGATAAATGCTCCCTACTTAATTATAACATGCGTGATTAATTTATGTCGGACATGTTGTTTACTATTTGATTCGCAAGTTTGAACTAAAACGATACAACAAACAATAAGCTAAAAAAACGTCATAGAATAAAATTGGTTCAGTTTCATCAAGTTACCCACGAGAGTTGCGGGTTGTTCGAAAGAGATACCGCGGCCCCGGAACGTAAAGGGCAATAGAAGGAACATAGGTGGGTTTTAGCCAGTACAAGTCTGACATGCCCCCCCGCTCCGCCCAGAGCGGGGGAAGTCATTGGATGATTTCCCACCTGACAAAAAAAAACCCACGAGAGCTTGCTTTTATTCTGATACAGCCTGTATAAGACAATATTGGAAATATTTAAAAAAAAAATGCACATAATCAATATTTAATTGAAATAAAACTGAGGTAATAAATACCATCCGCATGACAGATAAACAAATCAAAATACGATCTGTACACCGCATGGACCGCCTACTATTGTATTGTATTGTATTGTATAACGGGCTGGTGTCCGCAACTCCACGTCTGAGGCGCGTATTTTGCGTATGGGTGGGAATATTATTCGATCCACCCCAGCTCCGCGAAAAACGTCAGCAGCGCCTTGGTGTTGCTGACGATCTCGCGAAGAGTACCTGGGTTACCGAAGTACTTTGCCCTGTATGGGGCAACCTCTGGGCAGTGCAGAAGCACGTGGGCTGCTGTTTCGTCTACCTCCATGCAGGCTCGGCACAGTGGGCTGTCTGTGACTCCTAAGACAAAGAGGTGTTTATTAAAAGAGCCATGGCCAGTAATGGCTGCTGTAATTGTGCGCAGCTGTGGTTTTGTCATCCGTAGCGCCTGTTTAGTGAAGCGGCCGTCGATACTAGGAAGAGCTTCCTTGGCCTGCCTGCATTCACCGTGGTCCTGCCACAGTTTGTGGTGTTGTTCTCTGGTGCGTTTCCTTACCAGTGTACGTAGGTACCCAAATGGTAGTGGCACGATAGGTGCGGGTCCCACTGGTACCATGCTCGATCCCCTTCTAGCAAGTTCGTCCGCAGCGTCGTTGCCTCGGGAGTCGCTGTGTCCTTTGATCCATTGGATAGTTAATTTGTTGAGATTACCAACCTTATTTAGGCGCTGGTGACACTCATGTATTAGCCCACAATTGACTGTTTGGCTGTTTAGTGCTTGCAGTACAGCCATGCTGTCCGAAAGTATGCGAATAGAGTGGCCCTCAACCTTCCTTGCCGTGATGGCTGACGCGGCTAGGGAGATGCCCATGCATTCTGCCTGAAACACCGTGTTGTGGACCCCCAGAGGTGCGGCTATGTGGATGTTGAGGTCCTCTGAGAAAACTCCGGCTCCCGTGCCAGTACCTGTTTTAGATCCGTCTGTGAAGATTCTTACCTCTGCGGGGCATAGCCCTTCGCAACGGTGGTCTTCATGGAGCTGGATTTTGTATTTCTTATCGAATACGAATTGTTTGGGTATCCGATCGTTTATTGCTTTGGCTATTGGGAACTCGTTGTAGAACTCCTCCAGCGCCTTGGTATGCTGTGTATATTTCTTACCCCATAAATGCAGTGTTTTGAGACGTAATGCCGCCGTCGTTGCCTCCTGCTGAATGAACAGGTGGAGCGGTGGGAGTTCTAGCATGGCTTCAAGGGCTGCAGTCGGAGTAGTCCTCATGCAGCCAGTGATCGCCGTGCAGGCAAGCCTCTGCATACGTTGAAGTTTAGCTGAGGCTGTCACCAATTTGGTGCGGGGCCACCATACCACGGCCCCGTACGTGACCATAGGTCGGATTACCGCGCAGTAAAGCCAGAGGATGATTTTGGGAGACAGCCCCCACCTCTTACCTATCATCCCTCTGCACTGCCAAAAGGTGATACAGGCTCTGTTTAGTTTATTGTCTAAGTGACTGCTCCAGTTTAACTTACTATCCAGGATGACGCCTAGGTATTTCACCTCGCTGGCTAATTGGAGTTCAGTATCGAATAGTTTGGGTAGGCGGTAAGGTCCTAGTGTTCGCTTTTGGGTGAACATGACTAGTTCAGTTTTATTGGGGTTTACAGACAGGTCGAAATCCCTGCACCATCCTTCAACGATGCGTAGGGCCTGTTGGGTAAGGTTGCAGATTGTCCCCGTCACCTTCCCTGAAATGAGGATGGTGAGGTCGTCTGCGTACCCGATTGTAAAGAAGTGGTTCGCGTTGAGTTTTGTGATAAGGTCATTTATCACCAGGTTCCAGAGGAGCGGAGATAGTACCCCTCCTTGAGGACAGCCTCTCGCTATCAAGGCCATCTCCTGTACTTCTGCAAGGCGAACCACTCGTTCACTTAGCATATTAGTGATCCAGTCTATCATTACCTGTTCCACTCCGTGTCGAGACAGAGCGTTACGGATGCTGGAAAAGTTAGTTCTGTCGAAGGCTCCCTCGATGTCTATGAAGGTTCCTAGACAGGTTCCCTTCTGGTGTATAGCTTCTTCTATTCGGCTGACCACTAGGTGGAGAGCTGATTCGGTAGACTTACCAGAGCTGTATGCATGTTGGTTGTCGTGGAGTGGTATTGTTTTTAAAACGCCGTCCCTCAGCTCTCTTTCGCAGATCCTCTCCATGGTTTTTAGAAGGAAGGAAGTCAGACTGATTGGTCGGTGGGCTTTGGCGTTTGTGTAGTCACCCTTACCTGGCTTAGGGATGAATATAACCTTCACTTCCCTCCATCCTTTAGGAACGTATCGGAAGGCTAGGCACGCTCTCATTATGGGCAGCAGTTTACTGGCAACGGATGTGCTACCCCACTGCAGTAGAGCAGGGAAGATGCCGTCTGGGCCTGCCGCCTTGAAAGGATGGAAGCAACGGATCGCCCACTGGATTTTCTCCAGTGTTATCACCTTGTTAGCGTAATGCCAGTCGTTTACTGATGGCGTTTGAGTTGTCTCTGTCCAGTCAATCACCTGTGTAAATGCGCATCCTGGGAAGTGAGTTTCAATGAGGACGCGCATCGCCTCTTCTGGTGATGTGGTGAGTGTATTGTCAGGTTTTCGGAGAACAGTAGGCCCAGGTGTTTTTTGCTGTGCCAGTATTTTCCTTACCCTATTAGCTTGTTGACAAGATTCGATGTTGCCACAGTACTTACGCCACCCTGTGGTGCTCCTGAATCTTATGCATTTTTTGTAGCTGGATTTGGCCGCGTAGTAGGCGTCCCAATCCTTGTCCGCCCAAGTATTCATAGCTCTGTTTAGAGCTTGTCTTACCTTGCTGCGCTTACGCTCCAGTTCCGCACCCCACCACGGTTGTTTCCCTGATGTGTTTGGCGGAACGGTTTCGGGGCAGGTAGTCTGGTAGCTGTCTAGCATTGACTTGGTGAGCTGACTTACCCGCTCTTCAATCTGCGGTGTGCTCTCGTAAGTCACCCAGTCGTCAATTGACACCAGCTTGTTTTCAAGGGTGCGTGTATATGCAGCACGGTCTGTGTTGCGCGGGTTGCGCCGTGGCAGTGTAGGTGTTACAGTAACCTGGATATCGAAGCGGATCCACCTGTGGTCCGAGCAGGAGGCCTCCTTGGAGACCTGCCATCCGGTGGTGGTTGCCGCTGCGCCCTCCGAGGCCAGAGTAAGGTCTATAATTGTACGGCTACGCCTGGTTACAAAGGTCGGTTCAGAACCTGTGTTTAGTAGGGTTAAGTTGGTTGAGAACAGATAGTCTACTAAAGTCTTACCCCTTTCATTCTGCGTGTCCATGCCCCACAGAGGGTGGTGGGCGTTGGCATCGGCCCCTATGATAACCTCCAGCCCGGTGGACTCGCAATGTCTTACGAGGCGGGCGAGGTCATGCGGGGGCGGTTCCTCAGCCTCAGGCATATATACCGAGGCGAGGGCAATTTCCACCTCTGTGTCGTCACGCTGTATAGTCAGCCTAGCTGCAGAGATATCCCTGCAACAGAAATCTGTTAGTGGCTGTGTTTTTAGGTTTTCTGTAGTATAGATACACGATCTGGGTTGGTCGTGGTCTGTAGTAACTATGAGCTTACCCCTAAGATTGGAGAGGCCTTGTATGCGGCCAGCCCTGATCCACGGCTCCTGGATCAAAGCGATGGCTGTTTGTTGAACCTCCAACCACTTCCGTAGCTGAGCCGTCGCGGTCTGACTGTGGTGGAGGTTAGCCTGCAGAACCCTACAGGTCGACGAAAGGGACGCCATCGCTGGTCGCGCCCTCCTCGTCACCTGCTAGTCGCAGCCCGGCGAACAGGTCGCCCGCGTCGAAGCCCTCCTCCCCGGGGTCCGAAACCGACGACAGGATGATGTCGTCGATCTCTTCTCCCGATGAGAGGACGGCGTCCACGCTGGGGGCGGAGTCCACGGCCGGCGCTGCTGCTGCAGGAGTGTCCGCGGGTGGCTCCGCGGAGTTTGATGACGGAGGTTTCTCATCCTCCGGTTTCGCGACCATGGTTTCTGTGGCCGGATCCCAACCCTGAGGGACATCGGCAAATTTGCCGTTCGGGCCCTGGAATTTAATGTACACCGTCCCTGCGCAAAATGAGAGACGGCGTTCGGCTTTCATCAGGGCCGGAATTTGGTCCTCAGGGATGCCAACCACAATGTACCATGCCGCGGCCTGTTTGTCGCCGTGCAGCAGTACCCACCTCCTGATGTCCACCCAGGAGTTTTGGTAACACAGGGCTCGCCCAATACTGGTCGGCTCTGTGAACATCCCCTGCTCATTGGGGATGAGTATGCCGCATCGTACGCGGCGCTGGATCTCCGACTGCCTCTTGATCACCAGCGAAGTGCCGGCGGGAAGAGGCATCTCGGAGACGAGTTTCCCCAGCCAGGCCAGCGTGTGTTCGGTGCCGCACCACAGCCTAAGGACCCCACCGGCGAAAATCGGTTTGGCCCTGAAGTTCGGTGCGGGGACGTCCGGTTTGGGGGAGCAGGACTCAGCAATGATCTGCTTCTGTATGGCTGCTAGCACCTGCTCCGACACCTCCCTGCTGATGAGCCCCGTGCGGCCGCATGTGACTGCGACGTCGAGGTTGGTGCTAGCAGCTTGGGCGTAGCTCTGGTGGGCGACCCGTTTTGATCTATCAAGACACGGCCGCTTGTGCTCGCCACGAGGGGATGAGGTCTCGTTGAGAGCTCGCTTGGCCGCGGTCTGATCCATCCGAACGGGCCGCTGGTTCCTGTGCTGGCCCTGTACCTCCGCGCTAGCAGGCGGTTGGCTAGGTCCTGGTTGGCTGGTGCCAGCCACGGCCTGCGATTGCTTGCCTGCGGAGAAATTGACATTACCGCTGGCCGGTTTACCCGTAGCCGCGGCGTTAGCCTGTATGGTTACTTGTGAAGTTTTCTTACCTCTCCACAGTTGACGACGCTCTTTCTTCGTCAGTCTTGTCCTCTTTTTACCGACCCCTTCCGAAGAAGTTGGGGCGGTCTGCCTCGGGTGGTCAGCGCAGCAGCACTGGGTACTCTCCGAAGATTTCCCCTTGGTGCCCTTGCGCTTGCTCCTCTGCACCTGCCAGGCGAGCGCAAACTCGTCTCCGGTGATACCGGGCTCCACCGGCTGGCCAGTAACGGCCGGCGGTAGAGGGGCGGCTTGAGGGTCCACAGGCAGAGGTGGGTGTTTGCTAATAGCCTCACCTTCGGAGTTAACCGTCGGTGTAGGCTGTGTACCTGCGAAGGAAGGAACCGCCGACCGCCTACTATTAGCACTACCCGTAATCAAGGTTCGTGGGGCGTAAATAGAGAACCGCACAAATACGTACGGAACCCACTGCAAATGACGCGGTCGCCGGCCGCACGCCCGCAAATTTGAATTCGTTACTCATTTTCTGCTTATTGTAATATTCAGTAGTAGGATTCATAGTTCGCCGATTAATCTTGAGGTTATAAACTGTAATTGATTATAACCTCAAAATTAACTTAAGCTTAAACCTTAGTTTAGCTCATACATCTATGGTTAAACCGCTGAAATGGAAACCAGACTTTTACCTGACATTCTACTACAGTTCAAACGCCTGTGACTGTTGTAACGACATTAACCACAATTTCCCGGTCCCGGCTGTCATTTGTAGATCTTTGACAGTCGTTACAGGTAGTCAGTGTTCCGAAAGTCTGACAACCAATCTTACCAAGGGGTATCGTATTACCCAGTATTAACTGGGTTGTGGAGGTCAGATAGGCAGTCGCTCCATGTAAAATACTGATATTCAGCTGCATCTGGTTAGACTGGAAGCCGACCTCAACATAGTTGGGAAAAGGCTAGGCAGATGATGATAAATGTAATCTTTAGCCCTTAATAAAATAATTTTCTAAATCTAAAAAAAAAAGACTTGTATTAAGACAGTAGTAGTTAGATATTAACGTATTGGCAAAGCAAATAAATTAAAACATTTATTTTCAGGCATCTTAGGCCCATAGATAAATACCTTACAGACAATCATTAGGTATATAGCTTATACAATTCGTGTTAGTAAATCAATCCTTAACAACTATGTTAGTAGCCCTTCACTGCACTAAATGTTTTTAAATATACTGTTGAAACGATACTAACAGTAATCCTATCTTGTTCGTATCGCTAGTATGACATATTTCAGCCAGTTTTTTACACCGCCACGGTGAAAGACTACCTTCCATAAAATATTATTTTAGCTTTAAATAAAACTGATGCCTTTTTTTTAGGGGAAATCATCAAATAACTTGGGTGGAGTATCAGACTTGTACTGACTAAAACCCACCCATGTTCCTTTTATTGCCCTTTACGTTCCGGGGCCGCGGTATCTCTTTCGAACAACCCGCAACCCCGGAAAACTGATGCCTTAGCAAGATTTTGTGGTTTAAAATGCATCGATTTTTTAATTGAGAAACAAGATTCTTGTCGTATTTTAGATAAATTATTTGCTACAAGCACACTTAGTATCAAGTTTAGAAATGAAGAATTATGAAAATATTTTGTGAAATCATTAAATACTTCTTCTCCCTCTATATGCGGAGCGGCAGGGAGTGTCAGACTTTTACTGACTAAAACCCATCCATGTTCCTTATTTCGCCCTTAGTATTTTGGGGCCGCGGAATCTCTTTCGAACAACCCGCAACCCCGGAAAATATGGCATGTGAAGCAGGTTTATTTAAATTTTTAAATTGTCGTATACGTTGTTTCGTAATAAAAAATATTAAAAGCTTTATTGTCTATGAGAGTATTACACAAACTGAGATATCACTAGCCTCCACACTGGGATTCCCTGTGTCGTGGAGATTAGTCAATTCTCCTATTATAATAATTTCGACCGATGATGGTCCAACTCTTACTTTGTTTTACAAAATAATGAAGAATATAATATACTCGTTAGTATATAAATATTTATAGTATAATTTTTTCCCCAAAATCTGTATTACTTATTTTAATATATTAATTATATGTATGTTTTTATCTGCGCATAA
Source organism: Ochropleura plecta (assembly GCA_905475445.1). Classification (NCBI taxonomy): domain Eukaryota; kingdom Metazoa; phylum Arthropoda; class Insecta; order Lepidoptera; family Noctuidae; genus Ochropleura; species Ochropleura plecta. The sequence goes on along the minus strand of FR997731.1, from coordinate 18,441,483 downwards.
TGTCGTACATGATGTGCTTTTCTATAAGTAATGAGGCGTTTAGATTTAAGTTGGCACTGTACAAATTATAATGTAATACCGTACTCATTGTTGAGAAGCCTAATAATAAAAAAAATACGGGTTGCACTCCGGGAGTGCCGGCAGAAGTGAAAACTTGATTATTACCGTTGAGCATGTTTGATATTTTGGAATGGTTAGGCAATAATTTTGCACCAATTGCTTCATCAGTATAAAAGTACTATCATTTATGTGGTAGAATACAATATTCATTTATTGCGCTATCGTACACAAACATGACAATTTATATTACATTAAAAATATAACACTTTAAAAATAATTGTAATAGTTTTAGAGAGAGAGAGAGGGGATAGCTGCCTACTCTCCATCCGTCTTACGCTTTTTCGATTAGGTCACGTGTCCTGACGCGAGTTTAAGATTTTATACCCATTACAGAAAAAGTGCTCAACGCCGCTAAAGAAGTTTTCACTTCAATAATATTTACTGGGAAAATTTACAGACTAAGCATTATTACCAATACTTCATAGTAAAATTTTAGTGGTAAGTACCCCTTAACTAAGTATGACATTATATTAATATAATGTCGCGAATTTCAGAACGTGCCCTTTTTCATCCTTTCGCGAAAACAAAGCAAACTTTCAAAGTTATCTCAGTTTGTCGTGACAGCTCCTGTGACGTCACAAATGTCACGTCACATGGTAATTCGTAATCTAATACAGTGACGTCAGTACAGCAGAAAGATAATGTCCTGTCATTTCCATTATTCATTCGCCTTTGGATGTGAGTTCGGGCTTTTCTATAAATGAGGGTATTTGTGATGTTTGGGTATAGTAAGGGTAGTGGTGTGTGTTTCATTTTTAACCGACTTAAAAAAAGGAGGAGGTTTTCGATTCGCCACAATTTTTGATGTAAAACATCTATAGCCGCACGTAAAACCGATTTCTGGCGTGGCGACGCGTCCGCATGCGTCGCCACGCTATATTATGATGGTCTAAATATACAGTCTTTATGCAGTAGTGTGTACGGTGTGGCGACGCGTCGCCATGCGCAATCGACTGTGCGATTCTCTCCCACTCGATCCGGCGTTAAGCCATCTCTCTCGCATATTAGATTTTTATTCACCACACGAGGGCCAGGTTAAGCAACCTTTGCCAAGGTTTGGAAATGGATGGGTTACTACACAAGGCCAGGTTAAGCAACTTTTGCCAAGGTTTGGAAATGGATGGGTTAGCACGGGGTGCCAGGTTAAGCAACCCTTGCCGAGGTTTGGAAATGGATGGGTTACCAAAGGGTGCCAGGTTAAGCAACCCTTGCCAAGGTTTGGAAATGGATGGGTTACAACAGGAGGCCAGGTTAACCCTTAACCACCTGCCAGCGGTCATGGTGACCGCAACAACTTTTTAAATTTGAATTTCGTCGAAATCCTTTATCGTGTGTCATTGTGCGTCTATGTACCTTTTCTGTTGGTGGTTTAGTTTTGCGTGATCGCTCGGCAAGGATAAGAGTGCATGCGTTTGGCTTGGGTGAGTAAAAATATTTTGTTAGCGGTCATGGTGACCGCGTGCAGGTAGTTATGTGATTATTGATCATAGCTTCTATTTGCCGGATCTTGAAAATAGAAGACAAATTGCCTACAGTTTCTGGAGCTGATCATCTTCAAACACGTAAAACGTGTTCAACTTGTGATCCTAAAAAGAAAAGAAAAACATTTCAACTGTTTTTTATATGTAAAAAACCAATCTTTGTGGAATGTTCTAACAAAATTGTCGTGAAAAATTGTAAGACTTTACCCTCTGCAATTTTCTCGAAGTTTTGATTTTTTTTATACTTTAATTTTTTATGTCATTAGAATATTGATAAGTTCTTTTAAAAAAAGTCAAAATTTTATGTAATATTTTGTTCCTAGGTTGATTGATCTCAAACTAAGCAAATAGATATATTTAAGTTAAAATGTGCCAGCAATTTAATTGTTTACACTTATGAGAAGAATATGTTTTGTTATTGTTTCTTTTTTCACTTAAATAAATAATTTAATATGTATTAATGAGTTTTATCAATTTATTCTCACAATAAAACCTTAATATCCTAAGAAAACTCATGTGTATCCGACGCGGTCACTGTGACCGCGCGCAGGTGGTTACGTTACTGATCTATGGGTCAGGTGGCTAAGGGTTAAGCAACCCTCTTTTAGTAACGATGGAAAATGAATACTAATATAATATCATTATACCATAACTAAAAATGCTGAAATAAAAAACTTTGACTTTGATTGACTTTTGTTGGTTTCGTTGACTCTTTTGCCACCGATTTCCGGAAGCAAAGTTTTTTTGTACTTTGAAGTTTTTTTTTGGAAGTCGGTTTAATTTTTTACAAAAAAACTTTTTCTGCCCATACTGCCCAGTTTCTGCTAGGCAAAGGCTCGTCAAATTCCTTTAGCATTTGAATGATTTCATTTATAAAAGATATATTAACGATCTGTTTTTTTTTTATTGGCGGCGCTACTGGGCTCATAATGTTAAAACTTTACTTTGAATACCATTATGTCCTCTGTAATATTCAATACGTCTGTCAGCGAATGTTTTGAGTGCGTTATATTGAGTCTTACCATAAAAAGTTTATTTTTCACAACAAAAATAAATTATAAAATATATGACGGGGATTCGTCGTCGGATGGTCGAGATTATCATGGCGGAGGACACGAAATCATACTCGCAAAACTTTTGTTTACACTTGTATTGTCCTTTCACAAAATCAATAAAACAAAATAACTAAAGATGCTAATGATCGATACAGATTTAAATCAGAAACGCGGTTAGTTCGGTACAGGCTGGCAAAACGACCTCTCACGCTCGTGTCCATCCAAAAAGTGTCACGTCTCTGAGCTTCAATCTCATTGCTCTAATGCCCACAAATGACAACTGACAGCTATCAAACCAGACTTGCCACCGTGTACCGACCTCACCCAAGTCTACTGCTTGACGTTTCCGACAACCGATAATAGATGGCGTTGTTCTCAAATAACGATTTCAATCATTTCTCTTTGTTGATTCTACGACACGGCCGTCCTGATGGTCACACGCCCTCGTGTGAAGTACCTCCAAGCGTATCCATCGTCACACTTATGACCTCCATCCAGTCATAATCACCAGACAATACGACCTCCATCCGGTCATCACCACGTAACCTCTATCCGGTCACCACTTCACGTAACCTCTATCCGGTTACTTACACAATAGGCAACCTGAAACAAGAATTCATGGAAAGTAAAACGTTCTTCGCTCGGCCTTTCTGACAAACACGAAGAGAAATAAAATCACACGATTCAACACAATTTTTCTGATTCACATGATTCTCATCAAATCTCATAAAGAAAATCTTAATATTAAAATCACCACTCTTAATCAATTTGAACCAATTCATGAAACTTTACGGTCAAATCTAGTCAAATCTAGTCAAATCCAGTCAAATCTAGTCAAATCTAATCAAATCTAGTCAAATCCAGTATGAAATACTCTTTCGGTAACCAGTTTCATCACATTCAACACATTTTTCTGATTCGCATGACTCTCATCAACTCTCATAAAGAATATCTTAACATTAAAATCACCACTCTTAATCAATTTCAACCAATTCATGAAACTTTACGGTCAAATCTAGTCAAATCCAGTCAAATCTAGTCAAATCTAGTATGCAATACTCTTTCGGTAACCAGTTTCATCACATTCAACACATTGCCTCCATCCGGCAACCAACGGGACCTCCATCCGGTACCCGTCCTCAACACATCACATTGCCTCTATCCGGCAAACCAACGGGACCTCCATCCGGTACCCGACCTCAACACATCACATTGCCTCTATCCGGCAAACCAACGGGACCTCCATCCGGTACCCGACCTCAACACATCACATTGCCTCTATCCGGCAACATTGGGACCTCCATCCGGTACCCAATCTCAAGACAATACTTAGCACCATGCTTGACCCCAAGTGCCCACCCAAGGTCACCATCCTTAAGTAAGCACCTGGATTCAAGCAATCCGAGTCATTTGCATACTACATTTGCATCTTTTAAGCCCCTCTCAAGGTCTATTATCCTCATCGTCAGTCGGTCTCGTCTCGTCAGTGTCTATCATGTCGAACTCAAATTTATAATCAACAATCACGTCATATATCTGAACAGTCCGTATTTTCTTAAATCGTTTCTTATCTGACGACATATGAACTGTTTAACCACTTCGCGTCTAATCGCCAATCATGATTTCATACCGCAATAAAAATGTCAGGTAAAACGTGGAAAAGAATTACAAAAATAATTAAAACTCATTAGTACTCAATATTTGTACAGTCGACCTTTTAGAAGTCTGTCCGATACTAGTCAATTTCATAAAGTCCCACTAAATTTACAGGATACAGAAAATTCATTCTTTGATAAACGAACATACTGCACCAGAATCATAATAAAAATGGAGTTGCTCACCAAAGTGCTTTAAGGATCCAGTAGGTGCGTTCACAAGGCACACATCAACTCGCTTTTCCTGACGGGATCGACCACCGTGCCGCTGCGTGCCTCCTTGGCGTCCCTCTTAAGGCAGCTGGATGCGTAGTGTCCTTGTTCGCGACAGTTGAAACAAGTGATCCAGGCTTTCACCGTTGCCTGGTTACTCTTGCCACTGCTAAACGCTGTCGATCTCGATTCTTCTTCATGTGCCAAATGTCTTTTCAGGCGACATTGCACGGATCGGTGTCCTGGTTTCCCACAATTGTAACATTTAGGCTCAGGGTAGGGCCAACTGGGGCGGTTTCTCTTCGCATCAGGACCTTCATGCTCATCAGCACCTGGCGGGGCGCTCCTCTTCAGAAACGAAACAGCTTTTTCAGCTCCCGGTGTAGGTCGTTTCGGGTTTTGATGTCCGTAGTAAATGACAATCGCTGGACTCGCGTATCGTTCTTCGCGATGTGAGCTAACACCGTCGCGATGGCAATCTGCTTTGTTGTGAGCCATTTCGACATAATAGTTGTCATGAGGGTAGCAGCATATGCGACCAAACACTAGTTCTCTTTAGGCTTATTTCCATGTAGATTAGCAAGAAAAGAAGCGGTAGTCTCTGAGTAATCATACCTGGCTAAAAACAGTTCCTTGAAATCACTCCATTTCATCCCAGGGTAAGATATGGATGACAACCATGACGAAGCTTCTCCCTTAAGCGCGCGGCTCAGGGCAATCATCAACGATGCACCTTGACTATTTGGATTGATAACACACATGTCTGCTGTTGCCAGCCAAGCACGCGGGTCAACTTTCCGTTTTTCAGGGTCAAAATCTGGTAGGCGAACATCCATTATCACAGAAGGTGTTTTCATTGCTTGCACGATAGCCATAAAGTTTTCATTTTGCTGTTCTAACAGAAAACGCCATTTTTTCGTTTCTGTGTCACTTTCAAACACGCACGTATTGTCTTTACAGTTTTATTGATTAGCACTGTCACTCGCACCACGTGTGGCGTTTGGATTGCATTCCACTTCTGATGACGGAGATACGTCGTCGGATGGTCGAGATTATCATGGCGGAGGACACGAAATCATACTCGCAAAACTTTTGTTTACACTTGTATTGTCCTTTCACAAAATCAATAAAACAAAATAACTAAAGATGCTAATGATCGATACAGATTTAAATCAGAAACGCGGTAATTTCGGTACAGGCTGGCAAAACGACCTCTCACGCTCGTGTCCATCCAAAAAGTGTCACGTCTCTTCAATCTCATTGCTCTAATGCCCACAAATGACAACTGACAGCTATCAAACCAGACTTGCCACCGTGTACCGACCTCACCCAAGTCTACTGCTTGACGTTTCCGACAACCGATAATAGATGGCGTTGTTCTCAAATAACGATTTCAATCATTTCTCTTTGTTGATTCTGCGACATATATAATACTATCTTCTGCCCGCGGCTGCGCTCGCGTTAAATTCGGGGTAACGCAGTTCCCCTTTCCCGATTTACAGGTATCTGCTACTTGTAGTTTTTGCCCTTGCGCCTTATTTATTGTAAAAGCAATGATAAGTTTTCCCTTTTCTTCCCTCTTTCTCCCTCAAACCTTATTTTTTTTAAAAAAAAAGCCTATGTCCGTCTCCAGGGTCTCAACTATCTCTGTTCCACAATTCATCAAAATGGGTTCAGCCATTTAGGCGTGAAGACGTAACAAACAAACTCACATCCGCTTTTATAATATTAGTAAGGATATCGCCGCATTTTATTTTTATTTGAGTTTGTTGTACAGAATACTTGATTGACGGTTTCAAGAAGGGTCCGTATACACCTTCTAATTTTAAGTACCTATGCACTCAGCTTAAATCAAGATTAATGTAATGCATAATGTGCTTACCTGTAAGAAATTCGTACACTAGTCTATGTTTATTCGATGTATTTCCTAACATCGTACATTTGTATTCAATTGTTGGTTAGCTAAATAGATAACTTAAAGTAGTAATATAATGTAATTTATGTTTTGTAAAGAAACACCGATTTTAGATTAATAATAATAATCATATTCTACTAAGCAAACGGAATGCGTGTACACACGAAGACATATCAACCTATACAAAACCAGTTTATGCTGATCCCTTAACAACGGAACGTACACCGTGAATTTCCCGTACGATGAGAGATCCGCATAAACTGGTTTTGTATAGGTTGATGTGTCGTCGTGTGTACGACCACACTCTGTCCTGTCGTGTCTGACGCATGTGTCTCCTTTTTTCAAATAAATTTCCCCGCTTTGGGTGGAGCGGGGAGGAGTGTCGAACTTTTACTGAAAATCCCACGCATGTTTCTTCTTTTGGCCTTTATGTTCCGGGGCCGCAGTATCTCTTTTGAACAACCCGCAACCCCGGCAGGCGATCCCCCTTTTGGACGTATGTGCCTATAGTAGCACGCGGTATTCTATGTTTTCTACTCAACCCCATGGGAAAAAGGCGTGATAATATGTTATGTTGTATTACGTAGTGTGTTGTCAGGCCATTAATTTGCTAAGCATACTTAGTAGTCATAAGGAAATAATGTTCTTCAAAGAAAATGAATCAATTAAATTCCTAGCACAGAAGTCTCTTTGATTTTGTACTAAGTGGAACCTTCAGTAATAATGGTTAACATTACCATAAATAAGGCATCGTATAATAATTAGAATACATTACAAAACATCTTTCTCTGTTTCCGTATACTTAAACAGAATTATTTATCTTCTAAAGCACACGTTCTTATGAATTAGTCCTAATTAAAATACAGATAAAATAATTGCGCGACACAAACAGCCATATTTTGTGACTGCTTAGACTTAGAGGGTTGATATTTCACAGCCAAAATGGACTACATACAGAGTTGATTATATGGTTTTAGTTAAAACTTGATACCACCACGCATTCCCGAGATAAAGGGTCTTGACACACAGGCAGACGGACAACAACGTGATCTAATAAGTGTTCCGTATTTTTTTCTTTTGAGGTAAGAAACCCAAAATAAAACAAAATTAAGATTGCGTGCATCACTAAGCGTGGGCCCATAATAAGAATTACTTACCTCAGCTGTTAGGGTAGAGGCCCATAGGGATGACCCTAGTTAAGTTCTCGTTAGCCACTAATGAGTCCAATAGATCTTGATTAGCTTCGCCCTTTAGTAATTTTACTTTGGGCTTAGTAATGGCCGCTTATTTAGTTTGTTGTTATAATTTAGCCTCGGCCATCCCCACACCCACCCACCACTACAATATTTTAGGGCACTTTAAATTGAGGTTTAAGTGACACTAAAACAGTTTCTAGGTTTCGGTTTTAATTGTTGTAGTAGTTAGTTTTGGTGTATTTTCAGGTTACTATGACATATTTGAATGTGTTTTAGTGGATCTACACTGTCCTTCTATATTTAAGTATCTATCAATAAAATCGTTAATGATTCAATTCAAGTTCCGAAGCGTCTCGTTGAACTAAATATAACTGTCCCATGCCAAAGCTTACCCAGATCTGTACGAAACCTAGATGTGTTCACTCCATGCCCAACCAGAACTAACCTCGGACATTCGGCACCAATGAACAGGTTGACAGGTCGTACAATAAGCTCCACACGCTTTCCTGTAGCATTGACATCTTCGCCAACAAGCTGCCGCAATTTCGCAAGCAATTGATATTTGCCATGGTTAATTCAAATTCAAATAATTTATTTCAGATAATAAATCCATAGTTTGTTAGTAGTAAAGTAACTTAGCCTAATGTTAGTATTACAATTAATTTAAAATCACACTCGTTATGTGGATAAGTGTGTCTGGACACTTATCCACCTTCGTAAGAGGAGAGAGTCCCACCGATCAGAAAACACATTCAGGATGCCATTGGAGGACGAGCGCAAGGGCGCCAACATGGAAGCGCATCGCTTCCGCATGATCGCGGCGAACCCGTCGACACCCGCGCATGCGAACATCCCTGACGCGCTACATCGCCTCGACAACCCCAAAAGCACCCTGAATATGTACGTTATTACTATTTACTTGTTTATTGCATTAATTACTTGATTGTTGTTTGCCATTGACTATGTTATTCAATTTATGATTATGAAATACAATTAATTAATTATTTTTTTAATTACCTAAAGTAAAAATTTAATTTTAACTTTTTATTTTCATGTCATTTTATTTAACCTAAACACTTAAAATATGTTAGTGCTGTGCTAAAGTAAGTCACGAATTCACTCTAAATTCTAAGAATTATTGTTACTTCTAAAAATGTATTAATGAATAAATCGTCGGCGTGTCATCGTTAAATAAATAAAGAAGTATCTACATACACCAACTTGTACTAATGCTGCGCTGTAAGATAGGAACATTGTAAAACCAAATAATTTTAAATGAAGTAACCATAGAGTTTCTTGGCAGTTCTTCGCCATGGGAAACGACCAACCCTTCATCGGTATCCTGTCTGTCTGTCAAAACCCTTTTTCTCGGGAACGCGTAGCGGTATCGAGTTTAATAATGAGATTTGTGCCAATACACATAACACTGCACTTTACACAAAAAGTTTTCTGGGTATGACACCCAAATATACAACAAAATACCTAAGCCCATAAGAGAAAAAACAGAGTTCAATGAGTATAAAAAGTCCTTATTCAAATATTTAACTGAAAAGGCATACTACAGTATTAAAGAGTATCTGGATGACGATACAAGCTCAGTGGATTAGACAGGTAAAAATATGTGCACATTGTGCACTATGATGTAGTTTATATGTAGATACTAATTAATGTTGATGTTCCTTAACAATATTAAATATCTATTACCTACAGAATAAAAAAAAAAAATTTTAATTGAATTTTGTTAAATATTTGTACGCCGCTTACGGCAAAACATGGAGATACCTACTTTATATTTACACCTTTTACACCTATGTTTAACAAATAAAAACCTTTGATTTTGAAATTAAAAATATATAGGTACTCAAATCTGTGGTCCTCTCATCTGTGTTTCTTGTGCTGTGAAAAAATCAACCCTCTATGTCTCCGCAATCAAAAGATATGGCCGTTTATGACGTAAGTTTGTACGGAACCCTCGGTGTGTGAGTCTGGCTCGCTCTTGCCCGGTTTTTTTTATTCTGGCGGCTAGGATTGCCTTGTTTAGAGATCGTAAGTAAGTAAGTATTGGTCCCACATGTCATTTATAGATCTGTGACAATCGTTAAAGGCCTGAAATTCTGACAAGCAGTCTAACCAAGGGGTCTAGTATTACCATTATATGACCTCAAATATGCAGCCGCTCCATGTAAAATACCGCTTGAACTAAAAGCCGACCCAAAAATAGTTGGGAAAAAGACTAGGAAGAAAATGATGATAATGTGAATTTAGATGACTTTTTAATGACGATTACGATACAAGATTTTTACAGTGTAACGCCTTTCGTCTTCGTGTGACTACTCCTGCGTCGAGGTGACTTTTGATATGAAATTAGGCTTAGAGCACGTAACAAATGGAAGAGTAGGAAAATGTTCAGATTCTTCTTCAGTGACAGCTAGATTCCCAATAGGAAAAAGTGGTGATTCAAAATATTTCGCTATCTATTAACTATGCAAACACGGCTAGGCTTACTATTGTTGGTTTACTTTCACAATGACCCTACTAAACATAGTGTCGTTTTATCACAAGTGCACTTGGGTGTTGGTACAGAATTCAGAAAAAACGCGGGTTAATAACTAGCCTAGCCTTATCTCAACTATGTTTGGGTTGGCTTCCAGTGTAACTGGATGCAGCTGAATAGAAGGACTTAACATGGAGCGAAAACACTGGTATTTTTTTTTTCTTTTGACCCCACTTCTGCTGGACCAAAAAGATGGATTATGATTTTTACTTACTCGATCTTAAAGTTTTAATTGCAATGGAAGTTTATATAGAATTTGTGTTGTGACAAGACGCTACGTACTTGCTACGGCGTAGCTAAAGTTAAAATGTGTTCGTAGCACAATATTTTTTTATCAAAGATACAAGTTGGATCGAACTGAAATTTTGTGTTTACAAAGTAATCTGACTTAACAAAATAATTGCATGGTCTTAATAAAGTATTTATTGAGAAAAGTTATTTAAAATATCTTTACCTGCTTTAGTATATGGTATATGGATATGGTGACCCATAAACCCTTTTTTTTAATGAAACTGTTGTTAACACGCCTGTAGTCTAGGATTTCATTTCAGCAATTGTTTAAGTCCCCTGCCTATTGACATCAACGGGGCACCAAACCAAATTCCACACTACCTAGAAATTCTTCATAGCAAAACAAAATAACATTTTGCTTTACCTAAGAATCGAACGAACATAAGACCAACGCGATACTTCCTACTACTTCCTTTTCAATAAGTCACGTTCACTGTTTTCCCATCACTTGTACCAAAAACAAAACACAGGCACTAACACGATATTGCTTTCTCCAGTATAGGACCGTTCCTTTTTCATGTAAAACACGTCGGTGTCCCACCTAGCCGAATAGAGAATATGTAGATCGGACCTTATTTTTGAACGATACCTACATCCAATGTGTCATGTTGGCCTTAGGTCTCGAGGATTGTGAGGGATGGTCTTATGACGGTGAAAGGGTAGGCACCAAATTGCGAAACATACTTTTTTGTTACAACACAAAATATTTGAAAAGAAATTCCATATTCACTGCTTCTTAAGTTTGTCAGATTCATCTGCAGAATAAGGTAAACAAAGCAATGAATATTTTTTAATTATCAAAAATTGTTTAAAAACTGTCAATGTTTCAGGGCAATTATGAAAGCTGTGCACTCACGCCGACACACCTGGGTAGGTTGAGCGCTCAGCTAGCCTCGGCGTTCCTAGTTTTGTGGGGAGAAGTCACTAAAGCCCATGATTTTTTCTTCGTCATGCAGAGGATCGCGACCACTGGGCCGCGTTGAAAGTAAACGCGAGTAAGACACAATGTCATCTGCACCGTAACCTCATGATATGAGACCATTTTTTTAACGGCCAATTTCCTGCTTGCAAGTGCTCTGTCTTGCGCAAGTTGATACCCGGCCCAGTTAAAAAAAACTAAGGGCACACTCCAGACAGACTGTGGAGCCGTGACGACGGTGCGTTTGAGTTCCACGCGTGCCTTAAAAAGAGCAAAGCTGAGGGACCTGCCAGGGCTACCGCCTGCTAGGGTTATGGGTTGTTCGAAAGAGATATCGCGGCTCCGGAACAAAAGGACAAAAGACATGGGTGGGTTTAAGTCAGTAAGATTATGACAGTCCCCCCTCCGACCAGAGCAGGCAAAGTTATTTGATGATTTCCCATCCGCAAAAAAAAACAGATAGTGGAAAGCCTTTTGGTAATATTGAGCTCCAAGATTTACTGAACGCGTTCAGTTTCATTAGTGGGAATCGCTATAAAAGTTTGTCACAGTTTTAAAGTAAATTATGTGTGTGGAAATATTTTGGAACTCTGAAATTTATCATTTTGCTTATGGAAAATTCCATCGAGTACATGGTTAATTAATTTTATGGATTATTTGTTCTAGAGAAAATTAAAATAGTTTATTACTAATATTTGTAATTAAAGCAAACATATTAATTTCTATTTTGATGAAAGAGCTTAAACAGTTCACTATTTCAAGCAATTTTATACAAAAAATCTTTTCGCTGAAACTCATTATAATTGAAAGAACGAGAAATTCCTTTTGTGCCAAAGTGTTTTGTAATAACGTTTTTTCTAACGTTCCTCGGCGTTGTAATCAAGTTATTTGAACAAAAGTCAGTTTTAATTAAAGTAAATTAATAAGAAACCCATCGTCCAGGATATTGTTTTGATATTTTCCTTTTAAAAGAGACGGGAAAAAGGTCGGTGGCGAGTTTGTATTTCTTTTTGTATTAACTTGCGTTTTAAACCTCTCAGGTTTTTGGTAATTAAAGAATGTTTCTCGTATGAGAAAGCCTGTTGCTAAATTTTTAGGTTAAGCCGCGCTTGCCTGGGTCGGTCTGTAGATGGGTGACCACCCGCTACATACCGAGTTTCCTCCGTGCTTTGGAAAGTACGTTGAAGTGTTGGTCTCGATTGTCGTTAGTAGAATTTGGGATCTTGTAACAGAAAGCTGGTGTCCCGAAAGTCTGACAACCAGTCTTACCAAGGGCTATCATATAGCATCCCTATATGTATAATGTATAATCAGCTGCATCCAGTGAGACTGGAAACCGACCCCAACATGGTTAGGAAAAGGCTAGGCAAATGAAAGAGATTTCCTCATATCATGTGCTTAGCATTTTGCAAAGAATGTTCGCTTCCATTCTAACCGGATTCAGTGAGCGACTGTCTAAGCGTAAGTAAACCGCGCCGCTTTGGGAGAGGCCTATGTCGATCACTCGACTGACAGGCTGTATATGATACTACATAATACATGAATGAATACATTACGCCTTAGTAAGACTAGTTGTCAGACTAATGGGTCACCGACTGTTTTAACTAAATCTCAAGTTCTACAGATTACAGCAAAGGCCTACAATATTTTTTTTTTCAACGGTAGGGGAATCATTAAATAACTTGCCCTATTCTATGCGAAGCGAGGAGGAGTGCAAGATTTTTACTAACTTCTTCTGCCTTTTATGTTTCGAGGCTTCGATATCTCTTTCGAACCCGCAACACCAGCAGGCAGTGGCCCTGGCAGGCTCCCCTGCTTTTCCGACATGCGCGCCGTAACTTAACGTGGTTTCTGAGGCACGGATAAAACTCTATATGTATCTAATGGATGACCATTGAAAAGAACGGCTTAACCTAAAGATCGACCCGCGCAGCTGTTATTCTCCTGAGGAGTGTTCTTGGTATTGAAACAGACAGGTGACAAAGTGACAGGCAACAATCCGAGACTCAAGAGTTTTGCATACATTTTCTGTTTCATTAAAACTGCCGTGAAAATGTGATATTTTTGACACCTCTAAGTGGTGGTGATGCGTGTGTGTATTAGCCAAATCTTTTTCCATATACTTCTTCGAAAACTGGGTCTTACTGTATTACGATAAGGTTCAACATTCAATGCAACGAGGGCATTATTTTTTCGGATTTCACCTAAGATAACATAACATAAGATAAACCTACAAATGACAACAACAACTGACAAAACGCGGGGAAAAAACAAATTAAATCATAGTTCACGTTTAGTACTTTATAGTCTGTAATTTAATTTCTTCGTAAGTGTATTGAAAAATCAAATTTTTTTTGTGCTGTTCTCGGCTCCATAACACCTTTGCCTAACGGCTCATGTGGGAAATCCGCCTCGAATGCAATGACAAAGTTTCTTCAATTGAATCAAATGTTTTATTATAGAATTATTTACAGTTCAAACACACTTGTGAAGGTAAAAAGGCATAGTACACAAAAGCTTCAATGGATATGAAACCAAAATGTGAAATATGCCCCAGAACAAGAGGATCCAGCTGAAAGTTTAGTATGCCACTCCTTATCGTAGCAGGTCGTAAACATATTTTTTTATGATAAACTAGCTTTTGCCCACCGCTTCGCTCGCGTTAAATTTGGGGTAACACAGTACCCCTTTCCTGATATGCAGGTACCTGCTACCTGTAGTTTTTGCCCTTGTGCCTTATTTATTCTAATAGCAATGCTATGCTTTTCTTCTCTCTTTCTCCCTCATTTCTCACCTTTTTTAAAAAAATAGTTAGTTTATGTCCGTCTCCAGGGTCCCAACTATCTCTGTACCAAAATTCATCAAAATCGGTTTAGCCATGGCGTGAAGACGTAGTAAACAAACAAAAAAACTCACTTTTGCTTTTATCATAAGTAGGAGGTCGTGGCTAAATAATAGCAGCCGCTCGGGTCAATCTTTAGGTTAAGCCGCGCTTACCTAGGTTGGTCTGTGGATGGGTGACCACCCGTTACATTCCGAGTTTCCTCCGTGCCTCGGAAAGCACGTTAAGCCGTTGGTCCCGGCTGTCATTTGTAGATCTTTGACAGTCGTTACAGGTAGTCAGTGTACCGAAAGTCTGACAACCAGTCTTACCAAGGGGTATCGCATTACCCAGTACTAACTGGGTTGTGGAGGTCAGATAGGCAGTCGCTCCATGTAAAATACTGATATTCAGCTGCATCCGGTTAGACTGGACGCCGACCCCACCATAGTTGGGAAAAGGCTAGGCAAATGATGTGAGTTTCCAAGTGTAAAGAAATCCAGTTTGTCTAATATAGTCAGTGTTTACGGTAAATCTAAATTTGAGACATCGATAGAACTTTGCTTGTCGCCACCTACTGGTCGGGTATAATTTGTGTCCATGGACACGCAAAGAAGAAAATAAAGCGTTGCATGAAAAAACACCAGGCAAGTGCAAGCGCACCGAGGTTTCTGTATAAACTTGCGACATAAACTGCCATATCTTTTAACTGAGTAAATTTTTTCACAGCTCTAGAGGACCACATACTTATTAAGTATATGGTTTTAAATTCATCTCGATACTTCGATGCACTCTCGAGATAAAGGGTCTTGACAGACAGATAGACAACAGATCCTTATCCTTACAAATATTGTAAAAGCGAAAGTGAGATTGTTTGTTTGTTACGTCTTCACGCTTTAATGGCTAAACCGATTTTGATGAATTTTGGTACAGAGATTTTTTTTTTAAGTGGGAAATGAGGGAGAAAGGTGGAAAAAAGGGAAAACTTAGCGTTGCTATTACAATCAATAAGGCGCAAGGGCAAAACCTATAGGTAGCCGGCACCTGCAAATCAGGAAAGGGGAACTGTGTTACCCCAAATTTAACGCGTGTTAAGTGGCGGGCAAAAGTTCAGTTTGAACTCCGGAACTAAAACCCACCCATGTTCCTTCTATTGCCCTTTACGTTCCGGGGCCGCGGTATCTCTTTCGAACAACCCGCAACCCCGGCAGGCGGAGGCTCTGGCAAGCCCCTCTGCTTTGCTGACTCTCTTTGAGGCGCGCGTGAAACACGAACGTGCCGTCGACACGGCCTGTCGTCAATCGACGGACGGACGGTGAGCTACCCATTGCTCACCGTCCACAGGCCCGCATCTACGGTGGCCGGAAGTCGTCTCGCGGCGCCCGGCGCCCTGGGCGTCTCCCGCGGCGGCTGTGTTGGGCAGATGTTCTCTCCCTCAAACGCCCGGCCACCTCCTTTGCTAGCATTACTGCTTCGCAGAAGGTGGTGACCGCTTCCCATTCCCTCTCGCTCCGGACCATGGCCTGAACCAGGGCCGGACGCGAGAGATCTCCGCCGCCGATCGCCTCCACGAGGGCACGGCGGTGCTCCGCCCAAGCTGGGCAGACCGCCACTGTGTGCTCCACCGTGTCCTCCGGGCGATCGTCACAATGGTGACACCCGGGCGCTTCCTCCCGCCCGATGATGTGCAGGAACCTCCCGAAACTTCCGTGTCCGGTGAGGACCTGCGTCAGGCGCCATGACGCCTCTCCAGCCACTCCTCAAAGAGGGGACTTACCGCCGCTATTGTGGCGTGCCCTGCACGGGGTTGCGACAGTCGCTCTCTCCATGCCACCATGAGATCGCACCGGAGGTCTGCCCGCCGAGCGGCAACTTGCCGTGGCAGCGGGTTTTCCCCCCGGTGTAGTGCCTCCGCGCGCCACTCAAACAGGCGCGCGAGGACTATCGCCTCCAGATCCCACGGTGGCAGTCCGGCAAGGAGGCTTGCTGCCTCGCCATAGATCGTGCGGTAGCCCCGGACAAGCCGTATGGCCACCACCTTTTGGGGCGCGTTCAGGTAGTGGGCTGCGCGCCGCCCTAAAGAACGCGCCCATACCGGGGCCCCGTAAAGGGCCATGGACCGCACGACTCCGGCATAGAGCCTACGGCAGGAGGCGTTTGGCCCCCTCAGATTGGGCAGGAGCCGCTTGAAAGCAGCCCCCGTCCGCTCGAGCTTGGGAGCCAAACGTCGGAAATGTTCGACAAAGTTCCACCGGCTGTCGAGGACGATTCCCAGGTACTTCATCGTCGACCCGACGCCGATGCGAACCCCTCCTACCGTCAACTGGGATCCCGACGGTGGCGTGTTTCCGCGGCCATGAAAAACCATGGCCTCGGATTTGTGCAAGGCCACCTCGAGACCCAGTAGCCGGATCCTCTCCGCGACTATCGCAACCCCGCGTGTCATATTGTCGGCCGCCGCCTGGTGCGACCCCCCCTGAGCCAGGACGAGCGTGTCGTCAGCGTAGCAAACTACACTGACGCCGCTGGGGAGGTCGGCGCGCAGCACCCAGTCGTAACCGATGTCCCACAGGAGCGGCCCCAAGACCGATCCCTGTGGGACACCGCACGACATCTCTCGCCGGTTCCACTCTCCAGAGCGACCGGGGTATATGACGGCCCTGTCCGTCAGATATGCCCCGACCACACGACGAAGATAGGTCGGCATCCGGTGATATTGGAGTGCCTCCCTGATGCAGCCCCAAGGCATGGTGTTAAACGCGTTGGCGATGTCGAGAGACACACGACAACCCCACCCCTGGACACTGCAGCCCCCGTCGTGAGGGCTCTCACGCGCATGATGGCATCCACCGTAGAGCGCCCCTTGCGGAAACCATACTGGTGTTCCGCAAGATCCGGCCCCGTCCCCACAAGGTGCCCGACGAGGCGGTTTGCAATTACCCTTTCAAAGAGCTTGCCCACCTCGTCGAGCAGCACAATGGGCCGGAATGCGGACGGAGAGTCCGCAGGGCGCCCCGGCTTCTGTATGAGGACCAGTTTCCCCGTCTTCCACCGAAGTGGGAACTGGCCTCTCTCCAAGCACGCGCTTAGGAGCCCTAGTAGTCGGGGCCCGAGAGCCTCCAGGGCCAGGACCCAGGCTTTGCCATGCAAGCCATCGAGTCCCGGGGCGGTGTTTTTGGCTTTCAGCCTGCCCACCGCCGCTCTCAGATCTACCCCAGTCACCTCCGGAACGTCGTCGTCGTCGTTGTCCTCGTGGTCCGCTTGTGGCACCGCAAGCGGCGGAGCCATGGGCGGAGGAGCATGCTCCCCTCGCGAAGGGAACAGAGCGCTCACCAGCGAAAGTGAGTTTGTTTGTAAGTTTGTTTGTTACGTCTTCACGCTTTAATGGCTAAACCGATTTTGATGAATTGGTACAGAGATTTTTTTAAAGTGGGAAATGAGGGAGAAAGATGGAAAAAAGGGAAAACTTAGCGTTGCTATTACAATCAATAAGGCGCAAGGGCAAAAACTATAGGTAGCAGGCACCTGCAAATAAGGAAATTGGAACTGTGTTACCCCAAATTTAACGCGTGTTAAGTGGCGGGCAAAAGTTCAGTTTGAACTCCGGAACCCTTAAAACTAATTTTAAGAAAAAGCCAATGAAAAGCCATGGCACGCATTCGGCACATCAAGTACCCGTCACACAAAAACGTAAAGTGGTATCATATCTTTCACCAATACCAAACCGCCTTTGTATTTCCAAAATACGTCCTTGAGTTTCCCCATATATCTTGTATATTGAGTCGACAGAAAAAATGCCAAGTAATAATCAGCTGGTACGCCAAATATTTCCCTTACCGAATATTAAGACGAGCCGACAAAACGAGAAAAATATTACACTCGTCTATAACATTGCCTTCGGAAAACTCGTGTCACGGTTTCAATTTAAATATACCGAACCGTCACACGAAGCCAATAACTTGTCACGTACATGTAAAGAAAATGAAATTCCCTAGGACAGACAGGCACAAATTAAATAAAGAAAAGCGATACTCAATATAAGTCGGGACACGTACAAAATGATAAATTCTTTCATTTGTACCGTTTTCATTTAATTTATACAAATTTCCTCCCAAGTGGTGTGCTGGTTAAGGTGTGCACATAGTGGGTGGAAACGGAAGTAGCATTTTCTTTTTTAATTGAAAACAGAGCTGAATTTGAGCTGACGACGTACAAACAACAAAAAAATTGATCCCATTATTTTTGCTTTTGGCTTTTGCGATTAATTTAGTGAATTTGATTCCTCGTGAAAAGATAACAGGTTTTGTCTCTCGAAACCAGACAAAATAATGAAATTATAATTACCAACATTAATAAATAGAAAGTATTTATTTATGTTGGTAATTATAATTTATTTAATTTTAAAAAATAAATAAAAATTTTGTAATAATATATAAACCACATAATGGAAAGAACCACACAAGAGACATTGCAAGTAGCTTAAAATATTTTCCAAAAATAAGTGATACATAATACAGTGTTGTTGTTACTAAGCCCCAAACTAGAGGGCTACACTGTATCTTGTGGCTCTGTATTTGATTTCTAAACTGGAAACTAGAGAAGAAGATGCAGCGGAGCCCAAATGGTTTGATCCCTCATGACAAGACAAAATGTCGACTCAACATTGGAATTTTATCTCTTAAAAGCAGTCAAATAAAGAAGAAATACACAAACGAGGTAACTCATATAGTTATTGCCCGGTTAAGGGATTGATAGTCGTTTCTTCTTATTATTATGTTTATTAATAACGAAATCAAGTAAAATAGTTGTTTTTATGTAACTTTACCATATTTTTATAGGAAAATCAGTCATTTGTTTATATATCTTTAAAAATAAAATAATAAAAAATCAACAAAACCTCTAAAATCACAGTAATTGACCAGTAGACATAGTAATTGTCATACATAATGAACAGTTATTGTCCACCTAGCAGTTATCATTAATTAACGTCTTATTCTAATAATAATACTTAAAAATTGAGATCTCTTCGAGCCTTTTGAACATTTAAATATAATTCTTCGCAATCAGAATTCGTATCATCGTCAGAATCATTAATTTTATAACAAAAATTACATAAAAATAGCAACATATCAGCATCATCAGGGATGTTACTTTTATGGTGTTCTGGAATGAAACGACTGGTGACAGCTACTGCATTCGATTTTGTTTTTTATAATAATGTGTTTGCACATTGCACATATATCACTGGACTTCACCAGGACTTCCTTTAAAACAGTGATTCTTTTCGACTCTGGGAATACACTGCCACTATCATGGACATCATTAACAATATCATCGTCAGATTCTCTTCTTATTGTTTGAGTTTTTAATTTATCTTTGTTTTGTAATTTATTACATTCTTTTTTACTTTCTTATTTATCTTTGTTTTGTAATTTATTTTGAAAGAAACGATTAGAAAAAATTAGGAAAATAAATAAGGATTAATATACAACTATTGACCGGGCAATAGCTGTATCTATTGTCAGTGGCAATAGCTACATAATGATATGGCAATAACTAAAATTATTAGAATTTTGGTACAGTGATTGCCCACCCCCTTATAAAACTTTACGAAAAAAGTAACCGTTATTCCAAGTAGTTAGATAGGCACTTAAATATCTTTTTTATCGAATAACATTAATCACAAAACATTTAACACAGAAAAAGCCAACAAAAAATGCAATTTTGAAACAACTATCCTTAAGAAAAATCACAAGAAACTTACTTTTTTTTGACGAGCTACACACCTGTTACATCAAAATCGGTTATGACATTTAAAAAATAAAATATTGCCAGTTATTGAAATTTAAAATGCTACTATATAAATAGTAGTAACAACTATGGTTATTAGATTTATACTAACCCTTTAAAAAAAAACGCACTGCTTCTTAATGTTGGCAATCACTATATGCTGGGCAATCACTATAGTGGTTACCCTAGTGATTAATTTAATAAACCAACCGGCAAAGAGCGAGTTAGACTCGTGCACATAAATAGCCATATCTTTTGACTGCGACTTAGAGGGTTGATTTTTTTACAGCGCTTAGGGACTACAGAGTTTAGTATATGGTTTCAACTCGATACTTTCACGCGTTCCCGAGATAAAGGTGTCAATACCCTCTAGACAGACGGACCACAAAATGATCCAATAAGGATTCCGTTTTTTCTTTTAAGTTAGATACGGAACCCTAAAAATCTTAATAAAATTGAGAAATGTGTTAATAAATTTCGCTTTTAACGTTGTGGGTTTTTAACAATTTTTTTTTGTTAATTCTAATTGTTTCAGTATTTAATTTTCTTGATTTTCATGTTTTATGTACAACCGATAATTTGTATGTGTGGTGTTAACTGTTAGTATAAGTCAGTTATGAATAAATAAAAAACAACCAAAACACCTTCTGAATCTTTGGCACGGTTGGCGCAGTGGCTGAGCTATTGCTGCACTGCACGGAACAAATATTTGAATGAGTTGTTTCGAGTCTGGCTGTATATGTGTGTGAATTTAAATATTTGTAAATGCACCAACGATACAGGAGAAATTCCTAGTGTGGCAACGTTTATAAAAAAAAAAAAAGAATGCCAAAGCCAGTCCTCGACAACACAAACATAGCCACCTCTTTACAAACACGTAATAACAAAATTTGAACGTGTCTCTTTGTCCCTGTTCACGAATATAATTTGGAAAGGCATCGGATAATAGCCCCCGATGGTGAGATAACAACCAGGAAATAGAACCCTGTTTTGTTAACGGCCGTTTTACAATGTTTCATCGCGATGATATTATGTGGCGAATCGATTATTTTTTTTGTTAAATTGAAAATGGGATATATTTTTGATTGGGTGTAAGTACAGTCACGGTTTTCAATATGTAGAAATAGATATTCTATTACTTACATATACGAAGCAACTTTTAAAATACTTATCTGGTATAGGGAATACTGTTATCAAGACGGCGCGGCGGCGGTTCCCTCAGGGCGAGGTCTTTCTATTGTACTGCTGTTAGGTTGACCCCTACTATTATCCATTATGTGGATAACTCGATGCGTAATTTTTGGTAGTGCGGACTGTCTACCTGTTATAACTAATAACTGTCCAAGGTCTACAGATGACAGCGGGAACCAATGGTTTAACGTGCTTCCCGAGGCGTGAAAGAAACTCGGTATGTTATGGGTGAAGACACCCATCTATGGACCAACCTAGGTATCGGGGCTTAACCTGAAGATCGACCTGAGCAACAGTTTTTAACTTTGAACGCCGGAGCATAAATTACGCGCATGCCCTCAACGTTGTGAAACTCATTTTACATACATTTTAGTCACCATATTTGTGTCATTGGCATTCAGGGCACACGCTTGCTTGTCACAAATGTGTGAAAGTGGCGTTCAAAAGGATAAACTAGTCACTAGCTCTTCTTAATACGAAAACGCTATCACTACTAAATCCTTGCTAATATAGCGAAAGTGAGTTTGTTTGTTTGTTACGTCTTCACGCCTCAATGGCTAAACCGATTTTGATGAATTTTGGTACAGAGATAGTTGGAACCCAGGAGACGGACATAGGCAATTTTTTTTTTTTTTAAAGAAAGAGACATGAGGGAGAAGAAGGTAAGAAAAGGGAAAACTTAGCATTGCTTACCTTATTTATTGAAATCAATAAAAAAGACACAAGGGCAAAAACTACTGGTAGCGGGTTTCTGCAAATCAGAAAAGGGGAACTGTGCTACCCCGAATTTAACGCGAGCGAAGCCGTGGCCAAAGCTAGTAAACCATAAATAACTCAAACAAAATTTCAATTCCCAGACGTGAATCCAAAAACCTTTGTACCACAAAACGCTCATACATCATAATAATACGAATATACTCTTCGATTCCCAATCCGCCATATTTTTCCACGATTCCATTATGCGCGCGCCCGAACACAAACAATAATAAAGAGACGCTGTTAATCTTGCTTCGACTGTGACCACTTTATTAGACACAGACACCAGTGTATAGAGAAATATACGCCTTCAGGGAAAAGTTACGGCATGGATGTGTAGGTACTGGATGTGGCGAGCGTAGGCATATATTTTTTTTTAACGTTGCGCACACTAGGGTTTAAACTCACATACACAAACAGCCAGACCCGAAACAACTATCTGCAGGTTATACAAATATTTGTTTCGGGCGGGAATCGAACCCGCGACACGCAGCGCAGTAGTCGATCGCTTAGCCCCTGCGCCAACCGTGTCGTCAAAATTTCGTATAGGATCTGTTGCAGCTGTGACAAAATCAACTCTCTAACTTTATGCAGTCAAATAAAATGACTATTTTTTTCGCAAGTTTGTACGGAGCCTTCGGTGCGCGAGTCCGACTCGCACTTGACTGGTTTTTTAGTAAACACTTGTCTGTTTAGTAGACTACAATGTTTTAGTACAACGATATTTCATTTTGTATTCATAAAGTTACTATCACGATCAATCATTTAAAAATAACAGAAGTGCCTTTCGTTCTGGAAATTAATCTTTGTGAAGTAGTGTTTAGTTCAAGTCATCATCATCATCATCATTTTCCTGCCCTTGTCCCATTCTATTTGGGGTCGGCGCCACACGTTTTCTTCTTCCATTCTCCCCTATCAGACGCCACGGCATCATTCACTCCTTTCTCCTTCATATCATTCCTAACACAATCCATCCATCTTTTCTTTGGCCTTCCTCTCGCTCTACGTCCAAGAAGTCTCTATAAAATCAAAAAATATATATACATGTCAAATTGAGAACCTCCTTTTTTTCGACGGTTAAAAACAGTAATTTCAGTCCTTCTACGGATCATTCAAAATAAAATGATTATCATTATAAAGTTATTCTATCACTCCATGAACATTCACTTTTGAACATAGGACTTATTTTTACGTTCTCTGTTTATTTATTTTGATGTACAAGAAAAAACATAAGGAAACGTTATAAATATAACTTAGAGTACAAAGGCACAGCTTATTTCAAAAGATTTCTTTTGAAATAAGCTCTATTTCATAAACAGGATGTTGTTTTTTATATGCCGAGGTAAATCAACTACGTTAACGAAATAAAACTATTTATTTTGTCATCGTTTTCTGCCTTGTATGCATTGAGAACAAATAAAATCCTTACTAATATTATAAAAGTGAAAGTGAGTTTGTTTGTTACGTCTTCACGCCTAAATGGCAACACCGATTTTGATGAACTTTGGTACAGAGATAGTTGGGATTCTGGAGACGGACATAGGCTACTTTTTCTTAAAAAAAAAGTGAGAAATGAGGGAGAAAGAGGGAAGAAACGGAAAAACTTAGCTTTGCTATTACAATAAAAAAGGCGCGAGGGCAAAAACTACAGGTAGCAGGTACCTGCAAATCAGGAAAGGAGAACTGTGTTACCCCGAATTTAACGCGATCGAAGCCGCGGGCAAAAGCTAGTTATTAGCATAAAGGTAGGACTGTAAATCTGACCTCTACAACCCAGTTAATTACTGGGTTTTACGATACTCCTTGTTAAGACTGGTTGTCAGACTTCCGTGCCACTGTCTATTTGAGATCTACAAATGACAGCCAAGAACATCGCCTTCATTAGCTTTCCGAGGCACGAAGGAACTCGATATATTATGGGTGGTCACTGATCCACGAACCAACATCCTAGGTAAACTCAAGATAACCTTAAGATTAACCCGAGCGCCAGTTATAATTAAGCGCCATTTCACAATGTTATATACACTCAGCTTAACCTCTAGAGCCCCAGGGGCACAAAAACGTGCCAGTAAACAAGTATTACCGTTGAGCCCCGCTGGCACAAATTTGTGCCACCAAACCCCGGCCGATTTAAAACTGTATTTGTAGTAAAGATAAGTCTTAAAATCAGATTACGCTTACGATAAGAGCCCGCCCGGCGGTGCTTGACGGATAGTTGACGTAAATAATGGTGGTCCTTGAGAGCTTAAAACCCCATTATTGATCTTAAACCCATTCTAAGATCGAAAACACAGCAAACCTTATCGAGGGTAGTAAATGCGACCTTAAATTTACCATTTCCATTGTGTCTAACTCTCGAATTGCCGTTTAAACTTACACGTCTGAATTTATGGAGCCCACTTTAGTTCGTGCATAGGTAGGTGACTGGAGTATAAAGCGTTGGAGTCTAACTTCAACATCTAAGTGTTTGCACCACTGTCTAAGCCGTGTATGCTAATTTCACTCTAAAGTTTTGGTAGCCCCGTTCTTTCACTTAAAAGTTGGTCGAGAAATAAATATGGAGTTTGATGATGTTTGCAGTTTGTGTTGTTGAAGTTTGAAAAATTATGATAAGGTGGTGATTAGCCAACCAATTTTGTGGCTTAGTTATGTTGTTGTATTATCTAAGGTTAATGTTTTTATCTATGGGACTTTTATTGCCATCGACACACATCGATAAATGAAGATATATGTATTGCGTGAAGATTTGTATCTTCTGGCTCTGAGTTTTTTGGCTAAAAGGAGAAAGTGTTTTTGCCATTTAAGATACATTCCACGGAATGTAATAAACATCTTTACTTTGTCGTTTTGATCTCTTGAATATATAGGCGCCTAATCAAAAACAAATAATATTTGAGTAGACTGTCGAATTTTAAAAATAGCTTATTAATTGCGTAACATTCTCACATACCCAATGTTATATAATACTAGCTTTTGCTCGCGTTAAATTTGGGGTAACGCAGTTCCCCTTTCCTGATTTGCAGGTACCTGCAGTTTTTGCCCTTGCGCCTTATCTGTCACAATCAGCCACCCACCCTACCATGACGTCTTAAAGCAGAACTAATTCCACTGAGGGAAAGAGACAGAGCTATACAGGGTGTCTAGCATCATCTCTTTCTCTCAGTAGAATAAGTTCTGCTTTAAGACGTCATGGTAGCCTACCAGCTCTCTCCTCGAAGAAATTCCCTTCATAAGAAAATAAGCCTTGTAGCAGCTAAGCTAAATAAAGGCAAAAATTTGAATGCGTGTGTGTATGTTAATTTCTCCTTCAGACGGCTTAACAAATTTGGATGAAAGGAAATTGCTCTGCATCCATACATTGTTGGCCCTGGAGATAAGATCATCGGAAAATGATGTATAATTGTAGTCTCTATCATTACTAAACTCATTTATGATCTTATTTTTATAGTACTAGTTTTTGAGGTTATAATCGAACCATAACAATTAAGAATATTAGGTATGATTTTTCACACCTCCGAGTGATTTTTAAGAAACTGATAAATTATATCATAATACATGTAGCTATCATTAATACCTACCACAACGCAAGTGCAACATTAAAATGCAAAGATACTATAAGTATAATTATTAATTATATAACACAGATAGCGTCTGACGGCTATTATTAGTTGCATGAAATACTATAAAAGATACATTTTGGCATACAGATAGTCCGTGTTACAGAAGTATTTGCAACTTACATAATAAAAAGACAATTAATTATCATGTACTCCGATACTCTTTATTGCTCGGAGCTATTTTGGACATTTTCCTTTGGGTACTTTTTTACCGGTCCATGCGTTTAGAACTGCAGGGCGCGGGGCTAATCCTTTCAATGTACATAATATCTTCCTCATAATATTATAAATGCGAATGTTTGTTAATGTCTGGATGTTTGTTACTCTTTCATGTCAAAACGGCTGAACGGATCTTGATGAAATTTGGCACAGAGGTATATTATGGTCTGGAATAACACAGAATACTTTTTTTTTATATCACGTGGGCAAAGCTGCGGGCGTCAGCTAGTAATATTGACGAAACCAAGTGAGTTTGTGTACTTGTTTGTTACGTCTTCACGCCTAAATGGCAAAACCGATTGTGATAAATTTTGGTACAGAGATAGTTGGGACCCTGGAGACGGACATAGGTTAGAAATGGGGAGAAAAAGGAAAGAAAAGGGGAGTGAAAGATATTTTTCTTCGATCATCACGCAGGTTAAAGTTAGCGTTAGCCCAAAGTAACTATGCCACGCGGACGAAGTCACGGGCGAAAGCTAGTATTACATAATTGCTTTGCGATATGTACTGTACTGGGTATACCTCTGCCTTACCATTCAGCTATTATAAGCGTTGTGTTGATAGATTTGGGTAGGCTGCACCATCAACCTACCAAAATCTGCGTAAGTTTAACAAACCAAACCAAGAAACACCTCAGTTTCAGGATTTCCAGTAACAGACACGTGCAAGGCATATTAAAGCCTCCGCAACAAGGCCACGTGACCGGTCTGCTGGGTGTCTATGACGGCTTGTCTATTCATTGTCTTGTCTTGACATAGACAATCGAATAGTCACGTGACGGTTATAGTACTGGAGGTACATTTTCTGTCATGTTTATGTGTTCTTTGGATTAGTTTCAGATTGACATTATAACGTAACAAACAAAATCACTTTCGCTTTTACAATAATACGTAAGGATTAATTGATTATGCAAAGAAATCTAAGAACTTTCAAACCAAGCAGGAAGTAACAACTTGACTTGAAAACACGTTTATCATAATCTGTACCAATTCCCTTGTGCTGTACCCAACTTGTAACCTTTCGCCACATGTATCAATTTGTAGGGACCCTAACTTATCTACAACTAGTAGAGCCGACCGATATCATCCGAATAACGACATAGATAACTGTTCAGTAAATATTAAGAGTCTGTTTAACCGTTTCCGTATGGGGAGTACTTATTTTTATTTATTACCAAAAATATTTGCAGAATTCGCATGAAATTATTATTGTAACCTCGTTAGCAGTTTAATGAAAGTACTGGCCATTTAGTGACTTAGAATAAAATAATTTTTCTTAAGAGCTATTACACTGTATTTAAATCCTAACTACATTTTATCTTTTAATTTTAGTTTTTCTTACCTGTTTGATCTACTTAGAACATAGACTAAGGATTAGTACAACTTTGCAATTTAAAGATTTTTGCATCAAGCAATAAGTACAACATAATATAGAGAATATCCTGCTCCAGATCCCAGAAGAAAAAAAAAAGAAAAAAGAAAAGAAGGTACAAACTAACCTTCATTCATAGATAAGTCGCTAAAATAATATTCAATTTATTCGTTTGCACATTATAGTAGTGTTTATATTTAAATAGCTGTGCCGCGGCCGGCATGCGTTGCAATGTTATTTTTCTACCCTACCTACCTAAACTACACAAAAACCTATACTGCCTTAACTAAATTAAAAACTAGAAGCCCCCCCCCCCCCCGTCCCTTTGCTCGAGCCAGCCCGCGACGGGATACCAAATAATGGAACTCAGACCCAGCCTGTCTCTTTGCTGTTTTCTCCCAGCGACGACTTAAGTCGAGACCCGTACCCCGCAGGGGGTGCCCTTAGCGTGCAGTCGCTTAGTTTATAAGTTTTATGCCCCTGGCTGGAAGCCTTAAATGCATGGCATCCTCATGACTGACCGGTTAAGCAGATAACGATATCATAGGTCAAACTGCTATTAAAAAAAAGCATCCAAGATTATTACAATGACATAGAGTGAAGCTGATATGGATCAAATTCTGCAAAGGATTAATTCAATTGTCTATTCAGTCCAACCCTTACACATCCATCAAATGGAATACCAAAGTGACCCTATATCATGATCCCTAAGATAATAGCAATAACATATTGTAGGTGTACGGCGCATAACAAAACATCCCTTGTCCATAAATTAGTCTTCATCTCCATACAATTTATTATGTAAATACGTCATGAGTGACGTCACGGAACAAATTTAATTATGACCTCGTCGAACGTTGATGTAGTACTCAAAATTTCAGCAACCGACGCTGTTTATACGCAACTATAATGTATGAGGGTCCCTTAAGACCTTGGGTGGTTGGTGTAAGTTTCAGGAACTTTCGAGATATGTACCCTTTTTTTTTGGATGGGAAATTATCAAATAATTTCTCTGCTCTAAGCGGAGTCGAAGAGTTGTCAGACTGTCTAAAACACATCCATATTCTTTCTTTGCCCTATGTGTTCCGGGGTCGCGGTATCTCTTTTGAACAACCCGCAAGCCGGCAGGATAATGTATCCATGATTTTAAAATATCGATATTTTCAAATAACGCAAAAGTAACGTTAGTCACTAATACCACTTCTTTCTTTAAATTAATTACCTACGGCGTTGCCCGCGTGAAGTTCGGTGTTTATCACACGGGATCGTTCTATCGGAATAAAAAGTATGACATGTGTTAAATTTATTTATTTTTATTTATTTATTCTGTTTTTATACAAAAAGTAACAAATAAAAAAATACATCCTTACAATTTTTGCATCTTTATTATTGCTTCTATAAGTGCACCCTTGTCGGCAACAATTTAAAGCTTAGTGTCTCAAAAACGCCCCAGAACCCACATGCGGCATTAATATAATAGAGTAGGTAAATAACATAGTAAAAAAAATCGACTATGAAATTTAAAAGGGCGCCATACAAAAATTTGATTATGAAAACTTATGACTCGATTGACATTATTCTGATTGACATAATTATGGTGTAATCCTGGTTGACTTTTTATTTTTAATCTCATTTGACGTTCTAAAGTATTATGTTCTTTTTTCGTTACTTTGACATTTTTAAAATTTTTGTTGTATAATTTATTTTTTGTATTTTCAATAATCTGGCAATTATTTTATATTTGGAATTGTAAACATGTGACGGTAAAATATACTATCAACTGAACTTGCTTTACCATAAAAAAACACCTAGCCACTATACTCATATTTGCAAAGAAAAAATTATATGATTTTGAGTAGTCGCACCTATATTATTATCCTGAGATCTGTGGCGGAGAGCTATACTCCACATATAAAGCATTTTGCTCGGAGGTTGATTAAGTAGGACACATTGTTCCTGCTTTGTCATCCTTTGTTTTAATAATATTTTTACTGCTACTAACAATAGAGTATAAGTCGTTTGTAATACTAACAGAATATGGATTTCCGTTGTCTGAAATAAATGTTTTTTTTTTGTTATATGCTTTTTTTAATTGCCACATATTGAAAGGAAACTTACAATCAGCAAAATTTTGTCAGAGAAGACACAAAGTCTTTAGAACTGTGACACTCGACACGCCTCCATTCCTCCCTTGGACCACAGCGTAGGGTTACCTCAAAACTTTCGGACTTACGCTCACGTTTCGTGAAACGTCAATAAATCTCGCTGCGAGCCGACTTGGATGATGTTTATGGAGTAATGTGTTGCCATTCGAGATTTCTCCGACACCTACGTCCAATTCATTTTGCTACATTAATTTTGCATGAATAAGCGCTTTCGTGAGAAGTTTAGGTCCAATAGGTTTACTCGGGTCGGCCTAGTTTCTATTCAAGAAGGTTTTACTTTTTATGTCGTAACATACTGTTTTTCGAATAGGTCGGTTTTTTTAGGAAAAGAAATTTATTCAAGCGAAAAATTAACTTTTTTTTATGTTAAAACCCTTTTTAAGCGAAATACCTAGAAAATTGTTTTTTTTTTAATTTTCACGCATTCACAAAAATAATTACTGATAAACAAAACAATACAGAGCACACAGACGAACTTATCTTCTCTATGATATAAAAATGAATTGCAAAATGTGTTGGTAACAAAGACTATAAAACCACTTGACTGCGCATACGGTGCCCCGACGCACGAAAAGTATGTATTAGTATTTTTTCGCCTATATATAGGCTACGGTAGTGGTGACCATTTTAGTCGTGTCCAAGTGTTAGAGCTGCGTCTACGCAAAACTATTAAAAGAAATTATAACGTCCTAAGCAATCATAACGCATCAAAATGCCTTCATGCGCGGTGAAATGGTGTGGGAAACATTCTAAGACATCTACACACATCAAAAGTATCTAGGGATCAACATATATTTTTGCAATAACTTTTCTCCTGATTGATATTAATTAAAATTTTCTTTAAGGATTCATCAAATAAAGTGTTTTCGTTTGTCACAGTAACGATAAACCAAGTCACCTTTGCATTAATAAAGAAATTTGCCATTTTCCTAATAAAGGGATTTTTGACATTTGAACCACTAACATTAAAGTTCGAAAAAAAGACTGAAATAACAGTTTTCTTTAAAATTTTATTGGGTAACTTAAACAATTAATAATCCGTGTTTCTACCGCGAACACTAACAACACAAGAACATCGGTTTGGCATACTCAAAATGAGTTCATCCAAATCACGCTGTGGAATGGCCGCCCATGTTCGTTGCAACAACAAAAAAAGGTCTTCTTGCGACTGGATACCCTCCATATTCGGCAGAGCTCTTCTCTGTAGCATATCCCATGCATGCTCAATCGGGTTCAAGTCTGGCGACTGAGCAGGCCAGGGCAGGACAGGACATTGATGTTAGCTGCGGCGAGAGTCTGTCTTACAACTCTTGCGGTGTGCGGTCGTGCATTATCATGCATTAACTGAAATAAGGGACCGATTTGCACTTGTAGAGGAACGATGACGTCTGATACAATCGTCTCAGCATAAATTTGAGCGTTGAGGTTGCCTCTGATCCAAATCAACTCAGTTCTTCCGCCGATCCAAATACCCGCCCATACCATGATGGTTCCACCACTATAAGGATGGACTTCCTGGCAGGATTTTAATCGCTGTTGGCGTCCAGGGGTTCTCCAGTGTCGTATACGTCTTGTATCCGGTCTTATACCAAAACGAGACTCATCAGAAAAGCACACGAAACGCCATTGTTCTTCTGCCCAATTTCTGTGTTCAAGAGCCCATTGATATCGAATCCTACGATTGTGCATTGCTATAGGTGGTACCCGTAGCGGTCTTCGGGAATGAAGGTTCACTTCATGCAAGCGGTTTCTGACTGTTTGGTCGCTAATTAAGTTCCCTGAAGAGTGATGAAGCCTCACGGCTAACATCATGGCGGTTATTGTTGGAGCTCTTCGAGTTAAGATTTGAATGTATCGGTCTTGTCTCCGTGTGGTGCAGCGATACCATCCTCCATGGCGCTCAGCCACGGTACCAGTGCTTCGGTAACGTGTCCAAAGTCGACTGATAACACTCTGACTTGTATTCAGAGCTAAAGCTACAGTACGTTGCCGGGAACCAGCTTCTATCATTCCCACGGCTCTGAGCATTTCTTCCCTGCTTAAATGACGTCGCCGCTCCATAATAACGTTGGTTTTAATCAGTAGTAGGGAAACAGTAGCACTTATAATGTCTTCAATGCGTTGTATGTTTTTATAGGGAAAATATTGACAGCTTATTTTCATCTTTTACTCGAATTTGATTGAGAGTTCCTGATTCAAATTATGAAATGCACCAAAAAGGATCCATATTAATTTATAAAATCATAAATTTATTACAAAGTCACATCTCATTCTCAAGAAATCCGCATAAAAATGCTTGATCCCTAGACACTTTTGATGTGTGTAGTTACAAAAAGGATGGCATAATTTTTCACTGGTAAATAAACAGTATGAAAATTATTTTAGATTTAATCAGATTATGAGCGACTTCGGGGATCTAGATAAAATGGTGGCTGGGTGAAAAAGCACACAAATTGTATCCCGCGTTGATGTCTTTTGGAAAAGTCTCGCTCTTTCATTACACAATTCTAATGCTTCTTTCCCTTTGTCCCTTTATCGTAAAAATCTGTGCTGCTACCTTTATCATCTGAAGTCGATAACTCGATATCGAAAATAATAAAATTAATACAAATATTTATTTAGTTCAAATACTGCAAAGACATATTTACTTTTAATCGACTTCAATCATTCAGAAATATGTTGATGCTCGTTTATCATTTTTTACGAAGAACAGTCAGAACCCTTCAATTTTAATTCGAAAAACATATACCAAAGTAATTCATTTTAAAAATCAATAATAACAGAATACATGTTTTTTATTAATTGAGTGATTTTGATTAAATATCTTTTTCCTATTTTAATTCAGTATTTATTATCATGTTTAAATCCATTTTATCGACATCGACAATTTCCCTTAATCTAGAAGAGCCGCCCTAACGATGGAATACCTATGCAACTTGACCTTGAATTGACCAATTGCAGCCACGCGTTCTTCCTCGTCCCCCGGCCCCGCGTAGTGAGTTGTGCACTTAGAAGAAATCGGCCTTTAAGTTCTCTAGTGGTTATATTCTCTATGGTTGGTAAGCACATAACTCAACAACGCCGCGCCGGCACCAATTTTACCAATTCTTTTTTTTAAATGTTCGTTTAAGTCCAAGGATGGTCGATAGGTAGGGTAAGTAGAGAAGGTATGGTAGAAATAATGCATTGCAACGCATGCATGGCACAGCTAGTTTTAAATATATTTTAATAAGCAATATAAGTACAATATCCAGTATGTCTGATGTTTAGTAAATCATTTAATAATATATATACCTAGAACAATTAAACAACCAGACCAAAACTAACAGGTACCTTCTAATTGCGGAGATATACTATATATGCTCTGACGACATGGTCGGCGCAGTGCCTGAGCGATCGACTACTGCGCTGCGTGTCGCGGGTCCGATCCCCGCACGGAACAAATATTTGTATGGCCTACAGATAGTTGCTCCGGGTCTGGCTGTTTGTGTATGTGAGATTAAATGATTGTAAATGCACCCACGACACAGGAAATACCTTGTGTGACGCAACGCCTTTTTTTAAAAGAAAAAAAATTGGCATTCAAATTGCCAAGTTAACTATTCAATGTATCCATTGACACAATATTTTACAACAACATTGAGCTCTACTGTAAAACGTGATTTTTCCCAAAAAAAAGTCGTTTCCCAACGTGAAGTTACTTAGTTTCATATTCAGAATACATAGTTGACGGTCTCGTCAAAGGTTTATTTATACCCTTTTAGGAAAATGACTGTTTTGCTTCATCACTGGAATTTTTCGAATGGATGAGAAAACACCAGAAATTAAATTATTTGGATAATTTATGAAAAAACTAGCTTTCGCCCGCCACTTCGTCCGTGGCATAGTTACTTTGGGCTAACGCTAACTTAAACCCGCGTGATGATCGAAAAAATAAATATCTTTCTCTCGCCTTTTCTAATTTTTTTTTAGCCTATGTCTGTCTCCAGGGTCCCAAATATCTCTGTACCAAAATGCATCAAAATCGGTTTGGCCATTTAGGCGTGAAGGCGTAACAAACAAACAAAAACTCACTTTCGCTTTTATAATATTATAAATAAGGATTTGGATGTTTGGCACGAAGAAAATGATATCTAAAATTCCTTGTAAAATTTACCTACCACCACGCGGGTAAAGTAACCCAACGGGCAGGAATTAGTCTCATACTGCTGTAATGGGCACTTAGACAAGTTAATTATTTTGACATCCATAGTAATGAACTTCACCGCGATTACTATAGCTAATCCATGTTAATACCTAATTAGATATTATGCTGTCAAATGCAATGTACAGTGACTGACGTATTTAATTTAAATGCAGTTGCTATAAGCTAAACGTTTGTTTATTTAGACAAATTTGGTACGAAGAGCTTATGGCATGCAGATTATTTAATTTTAAATGATCAACGAGGTTTTGTTGTTGTTGAGGAGCTCGTGGCTAAATAATAGCAGCCGCTCGGGTCGATCTTTAGGTTAAGCCGCGCTTGCCTAGGTTGGTCTGTGGATGGGTGACCACTCGCTACATACCGAGTTTCCTCCGTGCCTCGGAAAGCACGTTAAGCCGTTGGTCCCGGCTGTCATTTGTAGATCTTTGACAGTCGTTACAGGTAGTCATTGTTCCAAAAGTCTGACAACCAGTCTTACCAAGGGGTATCGTATTACCCAGTATTAACTGGTTGTGGAGGTCAGATAGGCAGTCGCTCCATGTAAAATACTGTTATTCAGCTGCATCCGGTTAGACTGGAAGCCGACCCCAACATAGTTGGGAAAAGGCTAGGCAGATGATGAACGAGGTTTTGTTGTTTTGGCAGCCATTTAGAGATATTCTCTATACGTGCACAAAAAAAAAATTCATATCTTTCAAAGTGTTGGTCTTACTAAGACGACAAAAGGTTTATTCAGAGGGCAACAATATTGTCTATCGTTTAAATTAAGAAATGATGAGCTCACATTTTCGTAACTTTAGAAAACAAAATTAAAGTCCAAAAAAATATGCCAATCAATGAATGTTTTGTACGAAACTTTTTGGCGAAAAAAAAGGTAGTTTTTTTATCACTATATTTGAGTACCTACTAGAATGTTTGTTATATAAGTACATAGAATGTCGCTAGTCCGTGACCGGACACATTGTATAAATAAAAAATAAATAATACAACCCGTTATGTTAATTCAATCTTATTGAATGCCTTTTTCATTAAACGGTCTTGTTTTTTTTAAGTTTTTTCTAATACTGTGAAGTTCTCCTGTATCGTGGATGCGTTTACAAACATTAACACGCACTATACACCAACAGCCAGACCTGAAACAAGCTCTTGTAGGTGCATTTGACGGCACGGTTGACGCAGTGGCTGAGCAATCGCTCAGCCACTGCGTCGACTGCTGCGCTGTGTGTCGCAGGTTCGATTCTCTGTTTGTGTATGTGAGTTTAAATGTTTGTAAACGCACCAACGATACAGGAGAACTTCACAGTTTCAGTTCCTTTCCTGATTTGCAGGTATTTTCTGTTGGTAACAAAGAGTGTGTGTACCGATTTTTAGCTACTTACCTTGAAAACTGCGAAAAGTCCCATATAAAATTTCATCCCCTCTTTTAAGGGGTTGGGGGCAAATTTCCAAAAAAAATATGCACGATGTTTTTGTTAGTGACAAATACTCCGCATACCAATTTTTAGCTTCCTACCTTGAAAATTGTGGAATGCTGCATACAAACTTCCACCCCCTATTTTAGGGAAGTGGGGGGAGGGTTATAAAGAGA
Organism: Ochropleura plecta; assembly: GCA_905475445.1. NCBI lineage: Eukaryota > Metazoa > Arthropoda > Insecta > Lepidoptera > Noctuidae > Ochropleura > Ochropleura plecta. Next base: position 18,406,362 of record FR997731.1, on the reverse strand, counting down.
CAAAAAGTAGCCTATGTCCGTCTCCAGGGTCCAAACTATCTATGTACCAAAAAGACGTAACAAACAAACTAACTTTCGCTTTTATAATATTAGTAAGGATAAACGACGACAACAGTTAGTAATTTTACTAACTGTGTACTGACCAAGTACCCAAAAAGACGCGAGTAAGTCGAAACAACCCATTTCACTCATTCCATCAACGTGAAATGGCAACTTACTAAAAACTCAATTATATTCCGCCGGTTATATGCTGAGCATATAATACGTAATATGGTCAGAGAGATAATTTAATATATTACGCTATACTTCAGTCATCATTTTGACGTAGGTACCGCGTCTTTAATTATTACTTGTTTGTTACTCTCGTTACGGTCGGGAGATTGAATACCGCGGACGTTCAGCAACGTTCGTACAAAGCATTATGTCCAACCGGACAGAATTCGTTAATGTGTCATTATCGACAGTTTTATACCAGTCTAATGTGAACAGCGTTATTAAAAACATATGCCAATATGCATACGATACCATTTTTTGTTATTGTATGATGAAATCTCAAACAATTTTTGTTTCGATGATAGGATAGGAGAGAAAGATATTTTTCTTTCGATCATCACGCGGATTAAAGTTAGCGTTAGCCCAAAGTAACTATGCCACGCGGACGAAGTCGTGAGCGGAAGCTAGTATTATTATATTAACAAAATTATTACAAAAAAAAACGAAAATGATAATTTTTGAACGCTATTAAAATTGTCAGTCCGGTCTTATGTAATCCGGCTCTAACTCAACAACACCAACGGAAGCGCCTCCTCATAATGTACGTACGAGCTTACAGCGGCAGCGCGGCCGCACAATTTAACTTGTGCCTGTGTCAGCCACCGTGACGTGATGCCCCTTAGTGCCAGCCCATGTTACAAATTGACCGTAAACATAGTTCCGTAGGTTCCACTTCAAGTTGTATGCTATACCCTGTTTTGGCTTAATTTTAGAGTGTGGTATGTTACACGCGATTACACTTTGGAAATTAAATTCTGGAGCTTAAGATTAGTGATATCCTTACTTATGTAATACTAGCTTATGCCCGCGGCTTCGCCCGCGTTAAATTCAGGGTAACACAGTTCCCCTTGCGCCTTATTGATTTGTAATAGCAACGCTAAGTTTTCCCTTTTCTTTCCTCTTTCTCCCTCAAATCTCAATTTTTTTTATGAATTTTGGTACAGCGATAGTTGGGACCCTGGAAACGAGCGAGCTATTTTAAAAAAAAAATGCGATATGAGGGAGAAAGAGGGAAAAAAGGGAAAACTTAGCATTGCTATTACAATATATTAGGCTCAAGGGCAAAAACTACAGGTAGCAGGTACCTGTAAATCAGGAAAGGGGAACTGTGTTACCCCGAATTTAACGCGAGCGAAGCCGCGGGCAAAAGCTAGTGTACTTATAAGTAAGTTCTATTGTTGTAAGTGTCATAAAAGTTGGGTAGGGAAATTGATATTATTAATTGAACTGGCTTATAGGCTTATCTATCTGCTAAAATGTCAAAGCTTTTAAGAGATTTGTAATAGAAAACTATGCTTTATTTTCCATTGGGGGGGCACCTGGAAAGATTTTTCATAATTATTTAAACACAAAGTACAGAGGCGGTCTTTAGCATTTTCTACCAGTCAATCTTTGGGTGATGCAGAGACGAACAGTAGGAGGTGCAAATCTGAAAATAATAATAATAATATTCATATCGCATTTGATACAAATTTCAATCTAATTAAGAATAACTTATCACTCTTCTCCTCAAAAAACACATAAATCGAAATGTTTTCACTTTAAATGCAAGCCAAACTAAGCGAATCACGCCAGGGGGCGCCACGACCGTCAACTATTTTCTTTGTACAATGTCCCAGCAAGTGCTTTGTAATGGACAGAGTTATCTCAGTATGTTGTGGCTTGACATGCAGAATTCAGAGTCCTTTGATAAAACCCGGTGTGTAGCAGCGAGTTTGTAGTGAAACTATTCGTTCTGGACTATTTTTGGTTGAATAGATGTTATTAAATTACATGATTCCATTTAATACTTTTCTGGCGTACAAATAAGGTTGTAATTTCTATGAATGCGGAAATAACAAAATATTTTGTATGTGTCTTAAGCAATTTTTCACTAACTGAACTTATTGCTATGATTGTATTATTGAATTTTCGTCAATAATGTATAATTAGTACATAAAATAGCTTAAACAAACTCATTACATAGAAACCATCTCACCCAAAATAATTAACAAACCCAACCCAACCCGCGTCGTAAGTCCACCCATTAACGGAAAATCAGCATTTTTAAACAAAATATTTGCCTAAAAAGGTTGACGTGAAAAATAATGCTTTATGGCTATTAATCTCCTAAAAAGGTCCAGGGACGGCAGGGACCAAGGTGGGCCAAGTAATGGAGTTCCGTTGTACAGTCGTGAACCGAGGAGTTTGGATGTCCCAACCCCTTGACGGTATTACATAAAACATTTGGGACGGGAGTCGGAACGAAAATAAATGTACCAATATTTTTGGGACACTTTTTTTTGCATGTGTTTTTTTCACGGGTGTGTAAAATGATGGATATGTTAGGTGAATGATGTAACTGTCCTTTCGGATGAATGATAAAGTCATTCTATAGCTATACAAGTACCTACAGAGTTTATATGAAATAACTAGCTTTTGCCCGCGGTTTCGCTCGCGTTAAATTCGGGTTAACTCAGTTCCCCTTGCGTCTTATTGATTTGTTATAGCAAAGCTAAGTTTTCCCTTTTCTTTCCTCTTTCTCCCTCATATCCTACTTTTTTTAAACAAAAGTTAGCCTATGTCCGTCTCCTGGGTCCCAACTATCTCTGTACCAAAATTCATCAAAATCGGTTCAGCCATTAAGGCGTGAAGAGGTAACAAACAAACAAACAAACTGACTTTCGCTTTTATAATATTAGTAAGGATACGCATGACGAGAACCTCTTGAAAGCTGAGAAAGAGAAAAAAAATTAAATATCTCGACTTGGCACACGAGGTTGTCAATATGTGGAATGTGAGCTCGGCTATCATTGTGTCAATAGTAGTTACGGTCAATGATCTGTTTCTATTTTGTTTTTTAAAAACGTTGCCCCACATTAGGAATTTCACCTGAATCGTGGGTGCGTTTACAAACATTTAAACTCACATGCACAAACAGGTCTAATGGTCAAGAGCCTCGACGACCATCTCTCGAAGCTCTCCTTAGGCGGTTGGATCAATCTGTCAAATATTATTAAGTTAAACAAAGGCACAAGTGTGCTTTTACCACCCTAGGTTACTCTAATTACCGAAAAAAATGGCTCTGAATTACGTCAGCTGATTGTTGGTAGGGTGCCATTATCCTTACTAATATTATAAAAGCGAAAGTGAGTGTGTTTGTTTGCTTGTTTGTTACGTCATCACGCTTAAATAGCCTAACCGATTTTGATGAATTTTGGTACAGTGATAGTTGGGACCCTGTGTCTACGGACATAGGCATATTTAAAGTGAAATATGATAATGTAAGTTTCATCTTCTTTCAACAAGCTAAAATTGTTCAATGAATACTGAAATGATATATTCAAAAATATAGTCTGCGTTTGGATTGAATTGCATTTCTTTGTCCAGCTTTTATCATTCCTGATCATTACAATATAGGTACTATAGAAATCAAATTTTCAAATACTGCAAAAAAACCTAAATACTTTCAACAGAATCGATCCCTCTCCCGGGCAACTAGTCTAAAAAGTTTCCAACTACACTTTTAGTCTTTACGTAAAAAGCAGTGAAAAAGTTCCCTTGCGGAGACATTACGTCGCCAGCGTGTTACACGCTACATTATGTCAAACTGTGTAGAATACTACAGTAGCTTCATAGTTAGTGCTCTGTAGACGGCTTAGTTCCCTATCGTAGCACATAAAATTACGATGGCTTTTGAAATCAAAATTAAGAAAGACGTAGGAATATTATCCACTTGAACGTCAGGAGACACTTGAGTGTTCAAAAAGTTTTTGTCATCTTACGTTAGGGTACACTACAGTGTCGTCTTTAGGAATTAACGAAAATCAGCTTTATAAGGCTGTAATAAAGCTCCTTTTTGCAATATTACTGGCGTTTCGGACGCGGAACTAAACGTAGTTGACACTGACATGTGTAAACAGTTAAAATCTTTGTAATCTGTATTAATACTTCAGTTTGAAGTTTGAGTGATTTTGTGTGTGCGTCACGGCAAGGGCTGTCCGCAGTTATGTCGTCAGTTCTTTTTTCTTATTAGTTAGTTCGTATAGGTGTATTATATCAAGATATTCCTTAAGATTTGCTCGTGTCCATGATATAAAATAATCATAGTTTCATTGGCGTCATGGTTTTGGTTATTAAAGTGTTTGTGGTACAAAATAATAACCATGGAGTTTCTTGCCTGTAGTGTTCTTCTTTAGAGGAAATGACCAACCCAAACAGAGCACCGTGTACCTTTTCTCGACGTTTTATAAGTGCCCCTGTAGGCCTATGTGAGAAAAAAATATTGATTTTTGACATGCCAATACGCTTTCTAGACCTTATACTCCAGGCAATTAAATCATTTAATATAAGTATTATATTACATAATAACTTAATATCATATATTGTAATAAAAGTCGTAAGATGATAGAGCGACATTCTTAAAACCAGTTCCAAGACTTTTCTGCTGGACTGACCGTATGAAAAAGTCAAGACTCACGATTTTAAGTGGTCTGAATAAACTTGGTACAGATCAGTCATAATCCAAAGAACGATCCAATGAACATCATCAATTATCACCCTGCGGTCTTGTGCGATATTTTTTGTCCTAAAGACAATCGAAAGACATTTAACTCGTTTTTTGACACTTGCTGCAACCAGCTGCTATACTGTTTGCAGCTGGATAACAGTTGCCAGGAATCGAGGGGTGACTGCACTCTGTGAAAATCGTCGCTTTACCTAACCAAGGGGTTTCCAACCTTACTTTTAACGGTTTGCAGTCTCTACTCGATGACATTTTCACTTCTCTTGCTCAAAAAATCTAACAGAGCAGAGAAAAAATAGCATGTGTTCCCCTAGGAAAAAGTAATTTTGTTTTTAATTTTTGTCTGTTACCAACGAGTCTACAAATATGAAAAAGTATTTATTCTTAAGTAGAATAATCATGAATGAAGACTCGTTCTACTAGTTAGCTACCAAAAACAATAAAAAAAATATTTTTTTGAAATCTGAACTAAAAGCGACTGTCTCTTCGGTAGAATGCGTGCATTGCGCTGAGGCTACAGAATCCTTACTAATATTATAAAAGCAAAAGTGAGTTTGTTTGTTTGTTACCTCTTCACGCCTAAATGGTACAGAAATAGTTGTCCCTGGAGACGGACATAGGCTACTTTTTAAAAAAAGAGTGAACATGAGGGAGAAAGAGGGAAAACTTAGCATTGCTATTACAATAAATAAGGCACTAGGTCAAAAACTACAGGTGGCCTGTCGTTTTTGCCCTAGCGCAGGGGAACGAAAGGGAACAGGAACTGGGGAACTATCTTATCCCGAAATTAACGCGAGCGAAGCCGCGGGCAAAAACTAGTAAGTAAATAAAAGAAAGGTATTAGCGCGAAATCTTAAGTTGTCCTAATGACTAATTGAATAGGATCGTAATTTATTTTGTTTTCTCACAATCGTAGTGAAAAGTACAGTGAAACACACGATGCTAACTACATCGTACCTATATGGGCCATTTTAGCCCCTTGTATAACAATCAACTATTCCACCCCTACGCTGATCGGTTCGTTGAGGGTTTTCGGTATATAAAGCATACTTTAATCTACAAGATCGATCGACCCACCAGAAAATAACAAGCACACGTGTCCTTCAAAGTTCACATATTCTGGCACTATAACAATGTCAAATCCACACACATTACTTTTGTCCTATATTTAGAACTAGCCTCCGCATGACGGTGTGTGTGGGAGTGAAATACATTTTGGGTTAGCGGAATAAACCAATTGTTAGACGCCTCATGTATAATAGAAATCTTGCTAAATTAAATTGTTAAGTTGTGACGGGTATAGTTTTATTACTAATTCGGGAAATGTAGTTATTGTTGTTATGTTGACGGATATTCGAGACCTTTGCGTTTTAAAAGAGGGTAGAAGATTAGCTTAATTTTATTTGTGAAAAACTCAAAAACTGTGATTGGTTAACAACACACAATTGGAACGATAAAAAAAAAGCATTTTTTGCCAAGACAGGCGAACAAATACAATAATCTAAAATTATAAAATTACGTAAGTCACGCACCGAAGATTCCGCACAAACTTGCAACATAGACAGCCATATCTTGTGACTGCGTAGACTTAGAGGGTTAATTTTTTCAAAGCACAACGGAAGCACAGAGTAGAGTTTGCAGTTTTAATTTCAATTCGGTATCTCAACGTATTCCCGATATAACGGGTCTTGACAGACAGACAGGCAGACAGACAAACGGACAACGAAGTGATCCTATAAGGGTTCCATTTTTCCTTTTAAGGTACGGAACTCTTTCGTGGAGCAGTTCCGACGTTTGGCTCCCAAACTCGAGCGGACGGGGGCTGCTTTCAAGCGACTCCTGCCCAATCTGAGGGGGCCAAATGCCTCCTGCCGTAGGCTCTATGCCGGAGTCGTGCGGTCCATGGCTGGTTCTTTAGGGCAGCGCGCCGCCCACTACCTGAACCATACGGCTGATCCGGGGCTACCGCACGATCTCCGGCGAGGCGGCGAGCCTCCTTGCCGGATTGCCACCGTGGGATCTGGAGGCGATAGTGCTCGCGCGCCTGTTTGAGCGGCGCGCGGAGGCACTACACCGGGGGGAAACTCCGCTGCCGCGGCATATTGCCGCTCAGCGGACAGACCTCCGGTGCGATCTCATGGTGGCATGGAGAGAGCGACTGTCGCAACCCCGTGCAGGGCACGCCACAATAGTGGCGGTAAGTCCCCTCTTTGAGGAGTGGCTGGAGACGCGTCATGGGGTCCTCACCTACCGCCTGACGCAGGTCCTCACCGGACACGGAAGTTTCGGGAGGTTCCTGCACATCATCGGGCGGGAGAAAACGCCCGGGTGTCACCATCGTGACGATCGCCCGCAGGACACGGTGGAGCACACAGTGGCGGTCTGCCCAGCTTGGGCGGAGCACCGCCGTGCCCTCGTGGAGGCGATCGGCGGCGGCGATTTCTCGCGTCCGGCCCTGGTTCAGTCCATGGTCCAGGGCGAGAGGAAATGGGAAGCGGCGTTTGAGGGAGAAAACCTCGAACCAACCCAGCCGCCGCGGGAGACGCCCAGGGCGCCGGGCGCTGCGAGACGACTCCCGGCCACCGTAGATGCGGGCCTGTGGACGGTGAGCAATGGGTAGCTCACCGTCCGTAAGTCTATTGACGACGGGCCGTGTCGACGGCGCGTTCGTGTTTCACGCGCGCCTCAAAGAGATGTCAGCAAAGCAGAGGGGCTCGCCACGGCCTCCGCTTGCCGGGGTTGCGGGTTGTTCGAAAGAGATACTGCGGCCCCGGAACGTAAAGGGCAATAGAAGGAACATGGGTGGTCAGTAAAAGTCTGACATGCCCCCCCGCTCCGCCCAGAGCGGAGAAAGACATTTGATGATTTCCCACCCAAAAAAAAAAGGTACAGAACTCTAAAAAACGGTTTCTACATTAAGAGTAATTTGGTAAAAGTGTGGCTTCTAAAATACTATGTTCGTAAATCAGTAAAAATGTTTATCAATACAGTAATCGCTTTTTTATTTTTTGGTAAGTGTATACATATTTTTGCTCCTGACTGTACATCTAAATAACTACACGTAAAAGTGACTGTCGGAAAACGAATTTTTTTGGGGTGACAAATCACGTTTTATAGTAGAACTCCTAAGTTTATGATACGGATATAACAGAAATCACTGAGGTATGCTTTTAAGTCTTGTTGTTGGTTTTTAAACCCATTGTGTTAATGTTTTACCGGTCGAACGCACGAAATGCACAAAAGTTGAATACTTCTAAACAAACCATGTTTTTTTAAACGTTACTCAACACACATAAATATCTCCTGTATCTTGGATGCCTTTACAAACATTAAAACTCACATACACAAACAGCCAGACCCGAAACCTGTAGGTCAAATAAATATTTGAAACCGTATGGGAATCGCACCCGTGACACGCAGCGCAGCAGTCGATCGCTCAGCCACTGCGCCAACCGAGCCGTGTTTGACTAATTAATGCTTAATATTTGTGCCGTAGCATTGACAATAAACTATGTTTTTAATAAATTAAAAAATAACTAAAATACCTTTTCATAAAATGGGCCTACTTTAAGTAAAGCAATTTCTTTAAACTAAATAAAACTTCTGTTAATACGCTAATTTTACATTATTTCTGAACACATTTTATTTCGTCTACGTCCAAACATGCACGCACGTCGCATTTGACTATTTTAAGTGAGTACATCAAACTCAAACTCAAAGCATTTAATTCCAGTAGACCGTAAAAGGCACTTTTAAATGTCAAAAACAAAACGATGAAGCTACAGTCCCAGTCACAAGGCATAATTACTTGTGAAAGTACTGAAGTTGAATTTTCCAAAGCGTTGATCTCTATGGAGAAGAATGGGCAAGAAACTCCATGGACACTCTTTTTAATCATAATATTTTTACAAGATCATGGTTACATCATTCATGTCGAGATTAAACATATATGTGAGAAAGATGTAGCTAAAAGTGTACATTAAGAGCATCCAGAGTCACATCAAATTATCAACACCATTTTAAACTTCCCAAAATACAAAAAGATATAACACTTCAACGGTGCAACACCCTCAAACTTTAGTTTCCAGCTCACATTTCAAAAGAAACAAAAGAAAAAGGCACAAAACACTAAACTTCCAAACTCTACTATAAAACTGCTCTTACTCGGCGCAATCTCTTTCTTTTATTTCAACAAAATTTCGTCAAACAACAATAAAACGGTGAAATTACTTCAATATATCCACAGGGAGGCTAACTCTATTAAAAATATCGTCTCCTCTACTCCGTCAAATTGTGAAGATGCTTGCAAGATGCTTGTGGTGAATCTTGCTCTATTCACAAGATTATATTCAAGATAGGATCGCGGAATGTTTTACGCACTCGGTGTTATTACCGTTGCAGTTTTTTCAAAGAAACTCGTACGTCTCATTAAAACAATTATTGTTTTTGAAACTTGCTCACACGGGTGCAAAATTAAAAATGATTTCATTTTCATAAGCTATGTTATAGATATTTCACGAAAAGTAAGTAAGTTTAATTCCCAGACACTATATCAGGATTTTTTTGGGTTCGAAGTTGACAACCCCTTTCATTTCTTGGGAAATTATCAAATGAGTTTTTCCACTCTGGGCGCAGCGGAAAAGAGTGTCAGACTTGTACTGACTAAAACCCATCCATGTTGCTTTTTTTGCCCTACATGTACCGGGTTTAGAACCAGCCCGCAGGCAGGCCTGACCTTTTGCTTTGCTGACATCTTTTTAAGGCGCGCGTGGAACATGAACGCGTCGTCGACAGGCCTGTGCCTACGGTGGCCGGGAGTTGTCTCGAGGCCACCTGCTCCCGGGGTAGATGGGACGGTTTGAGGTTATCTCCCTCAAACATATTTCATTGACCTTACTTGCAAGGTTTAAACCTGTTGGAAAATATGGGTTAATACTTCGACTACTTTTAAAAAAAACCCTAAGAAAATTATGTGTTATTTGTATAAAATGTAACTAACTCTTTAACGCCGTTCAAAATAATTCATTTCGTGATTAATTAAACAAAGTTCACGTACCAATTGGTCAGCGGTTGATCCGACCTTCAGCGGTCTCTATTTTTAAACGCTTTAAATATAGTATTAACATGACCTTATAACGTTAAAATATTTTTGAGTAGTGATGGTTATCAAAAAGAAGGCAATGTACTATAATGCCATTTAAAAAGTAAAAATAAAATTAGATTTTCTAATGGAATATGAAAATAGAACAAATATTATCAACACTAATATTAAATTTAGTTAACATTTCAATTAAGGAAGCGTAATAAACAAGTTTAATAAACAATCAGACACAATCTTCTATATAATATGAATTAAAAAAAAATGGCAATTACATTTTACTAAAATATTTAATTTCAGGCTTTTTACAAATCATTACCATAAACATTACAAGTCCAATTTAAGTTCATACACTTTAAAGATTAAAGCTAATCAGTTAAGAATGTTTTGAACAAAAAATAATGTAACAAAGTAGACACAAAAACAACCCAGTGCGTCCACTCCAAATCTCCAAGTGACAAGCGTCAACATTTATCAGTGTCTTGCGACAAACGACAGCAATTAACATTCCGCAAGCATTGTTAGCGACTGCGACTGGTTGCTGCAACTATTGTGTGGATATCTGAGGTGTGGCTCAGTCGCATGATGAATGGCCCGGTTTATCTTGGTCCCTATTGTGGTATTTGGAACTGATTGTTTCAGTGAGCTTAGTCATAGGCAGTAGTCTACTGAAAATTGGTCTCTAATTTATCTTATTTTTCTTTAGAAATAGGCGTACCCGGTTGCTCTTTATGTTCCGGGGCCGTGGTGTCTTTTTCGAGCAACCCGCAAGCCTGGAAGACAGTTATAGCCCTGGCAAGCCCCTTTGCTTTGCTGACATCTGTTTGAGGCGCGCGTGGAACACGAACGCGCGATCGGTGAGCTATCCATTGCTCAATGTGCACAGATCTACGGTGGAAGGGAATCGTCTCACGATAGTGATAGGCCGGTATTATAATCCTGGAGTTTAAGCTTGCCGGTTGAAGACTATTCCACGATAATGAAGAATGTTAACTAATTTTGATTATTAGCATTCCATATTCTTTGTCAAAAATAAAAAATACTAGTGAAAGAATTACTTGTATATGTCAATTAGTTTCCGATTTAGAAGTAAAACAAGACGCGGGCTGCAACTTACGATGTCACGTCATCACACAACATGCTCAGTCTGGCTCATTCAGTCCGCTCGTGGTCGCGCGCCCTTACCGTTGAAATTATAACGAAATACTTTTAAAAAAGTCCAATCTAAATACTAGGAAATCATGTGTTGTGCCTAAATGTAAAAATACAACGCGCGGCGCATTGTGAAATGACGTCACAAGCGGTCACGTGACTGTTAGCGGGCTCGATATTTTTCGAAACTTTGAATGCCTATAAAATCAAAACTACTAGGTTTTTTTTACTACAACAAAAACTAGTGTGTTTGTATACATACAGGCTTTACTGAGACAACATTTCAAGCGATTTGGCATACCTAGTAACATTCTCCATTGACTCGTTGTCTAGTTTGTTGCCATCATTTCTCCAATCAATCTCCAAGATTTAATTAAAGTACTTTTCTTTATTTTTAAATGTTAAAATAAAATACTGAATAACAAACAAGCTTACCCATAGCTCAAACAAGCTTAATTTTAAAAAGAAAACATTTTCTTAAAATAAATTTTAGATATTCTAAATCTATGACAACGTTTACGTTTTCATAATCCCATTAAAATTTTACTCTTATAAAAATCATACCAAATTATGATGAAATTTGCTTTTATCTACTTCAGTCTCTGCTTAAATGCAGTGATACCGTTATACCGTGTTATTGTGTTTTATTTTTTTTTTAATAGCAGCCACGTAAAGGACCTATGCCTGGTTGATGGCAATTGGCTCGACCTTTTAGTACACACGACGGCAGGTCAACCTATTTTAAACTATTATAACCTGATCTCTCTACTACGGATCGCACACCGTAGAAGAGACATCAGGTTAAAATTGTTTTGTGTAGGTTGATGTGCCGTCGTGTGTACATGGGACTTTAACGTAGATGGTGAAATATGGGTGTCATCCTCTCTGTGGTGACTGTTTTGGTTGACAGAGGGCAAACCGCAATAGGTAGATCCTTAAAAGATTCAGAATTGACGGCACGGTTGGCGCAGTGGCTGAGCGATTGACTGGTGCGCTGCGTGTTGCGGGTTCGATTCCCGCACGGAACAAATGTTTGGTTGACCTGGAGATAGTTGTTTCGGGTCTGTTTGTTTGTGAGTTTAAATGTTTGTAAACGCACCCACGATACAAGAGAAATTTCTAGTATCGGGCAATGTTTTTTTTAAAAAAAAAAACAAACTGAAATGTACCTATACTATTTTGAAAGTCACAAAGGTGGTTAGGTCAGACGGTCATCATAATTAGTGATAATGTAACTAAATGCGTTAATTTAAGGGTTGCTACTAACGTCACTTTAATTAGAATATATATAGTAGGTACACCCCTTAATTGCGTTAGTTACAAAATTATTTAAGAAAAAATATATGAGTAATTTTACAGTTTAAAAATAAGTCAACTTGAAATTGGCTTGGCTCGCGAGGTTGTCGACATGTGGGATGTGGACTCAGCGGTCATTGTGCCAATAGTCGTTACAGCCAATGGCTAAATTGCCAAGAGCCTCGACCAACACCTCGACAGGCTCTCGTTAGGCAGCTGGATCAAGGGTTTGATACAGAAAGCGGTACTCTTGGACACGGCTCGTATTATTAGGAGGTTCCTTTCTCTGGAGCCCTGACCGCCGGTAGCTTGGACCCTGTTCCCCATACCGGTGGGCTACTATTTTTTGTATTTTTAAATGTTTTTTTATAAGAAATATCTAATAATTTAAAAAAGTATGTAAGAAAATGAATAAACGAAGTCAACTTGCGGGCGAAACAATTCTTCACATTATCTTCGAGTGTTATCGTCTTGCTAACGGAGAGTGCATCATCAGCAACTTGCTCTAAAATATAGCCTTATGGAATTGAAAGTGTCATACTATAGAAATGTGCCCGATCCAGTTCTAGAACATGGCAATACCACACTGTACTGGGATCAATCCATCATCACTGTGTTTGTGGCCAACAAGCCTGATATAGTGGTGGTGGATCATGTCATGATAGAAGAATTGTAGCTGTCGACAATATAATGGATCTTAGTCCGTATTTACATCTTTTTGGAGCTGAATGTACACCACGCTTTGAAAGACATAATAACAAGACTTCAGTTAAATGACCGCCATTTTCTATATCACTACGTAGTTTAAAACAAAGTCGCTGTCGCTGTCTGTCTGTTGCTATGTTGTATGTATGCTTGAATCTTTAAAACTACGAACGGATGTTGATGCAGTTTTTTTTAGTAGGTAGAGGGATTTATGAGGAAGGTTTATATGTATAATACTTCACGCTATGACTATTAGGAGGTGAGCAGCGGGTGAAACCGCTGGGCGGGTCGCTAGTATTGATATAAAATGGCAGTCGTTCAACGTCATCAAACTACAAAGAAAAATAATGAAACTTTTAATAAAAGTTTAACGGCAGTTACTATAGTTGTTAGGTTAACTGCAGTAATAATTGAATGGTCCGGTTTAATGGGAACCACGATTAAGTATATTGCGGTGGTAAACAGGGCGATACTGAACCGTCGTTTACAATGTTAAGGTTAGTGTTGGGTTGCGCTTACTTCGAGAAATTGTTGTGATTTTTCAATTCGTAACCTTACCTTTTTAGTAAGAGTTCTTACTAAATAATAATTATTCACTTTTAGTGAATTAATTTGTACTCTCACTAAAAAGGTATCGTATCGTCAACTGGTATTCAGCTGCATTCGGTTAGACTGGAAGCCGACCCCGTCATAGTTGCAAAAAGGCTAGGCAGATGATGACCCTGAGGTAGACTCGTAGAAAATGCCCAAAGCATTAAGTCCACCTTTGTACAGTGTTTTTATACATACCTATGCATAAAAATAAATATAGTATATGATGAGCATCTCTGGAATTGCAGTAGCTTTTTTATACATATCAAAATTGATGATGTTTTAGCTGTAGCTAACATCCTTACTAATATTATAAAAGCGAAAGAGAGTTTGTTAGTTTGTTACGTCTTCATGCCTAAATGGCTAAACCGATTTTGATGAATTTTGGTACAGAGATAGTCGAGACCCTGGAGACGGACAAAGGCTATTTTTTTAAAAAAGTGAGAAAGAGTGAAGAAAAAGGAAAACTTAGCTTTGATATTACAATAAATAAGGCGCAAGGGCAGGGCCTGTGGACGGTGAGCAATGGGTAGCTCACCGTCCGTCCGTCTATTGACGACAGGCCGTGTCGACGGCGCGTTCGTGTTTCACGCGCGCATCAAAGAGAGTCAGCAAAGCAGAGGGGCTTGCCAGAGCCTCCGCCTGCCGGGGTTGCGGGTTGTTCGAAAGAGATACCGCGGCCCCGGAACGTAAAGGGCAATAGAAGGAACATGGGTGGGTTTTAGTCAGTACAAGACTGACATGCCCCCCCGCCCCACCCAGAGCGGGGGAAGTCATTGGATGATTTCCCACCCGAAAAAAAAAAAAAAAAAAGGCGCAAGGGCAGGAAAGGGGAACTGTGATACCCCGAATTTAACGCAAGCGAAGCCGTGGGCAAAAGTTAGTAATATAATATTGTTTAAACGTACATCACGAAAAACAAAACGCGTAATTGGTCAATGCGCATTAGTATTTTCGAGGCAAAATGCAATTTAATGGTATTGCCTAGAAAACGCAGTATCCCACGAATTCTATAAGCTATTTTGTTTTTGTTCTGTATGTACTAATAAATATTTGATGCTTTGTATGTTCAGTGTTTTTTTTTTGTGTGTGCTCGTTTAAATTCTACGAATTAAGGGATTACATAATATCCATGTTAAACCGTGAACATGTCAGTTATATTGGTTTTGAAGCGCAATACTATGTAACTGAACATGGTGAATTCTAACTAAATCATAATGTTACAAAGGAAACTACTTAGGACACTCATTCCTTGTTTACCATTAAACTAATGACACGCATCAGGCTTGTCAAGCTAATGTCAACTTTACCTGATTGACATTTTCTCTTTACTGACGCACAAAGGAGGTTTCTCTGAAGTACTAGGGACACTTCACTAGGGCTGGTTCACATAAGTCTGCGTGACTGCTATCAGTGGCGAAATCGTGTAAGTAATATAAGCCTTGTAAGCTAAGTTGTTCTAAGTTGGTTGCATGAATAGAATAGAATATATTTATTCAAAGATCAAACAATTGGCACTACAAATACAATTTAAATTCTGGAAATAATGTTGGTTTAACAAAATTCGATGCCTGTACTAGGTTAAATTAAATCTGTTTCACTGGCAGTATTTTCTAATAAGTAGTGTTAGGACCACAAATTGCATAACTATATTTAGCATGGTCAGCTGTAGAACATCAAGTCTTGAGTTCGATTCTTAGGACTGGCAAAGTATTGCTGAGTTTTTCTAAAAGGATTTCTTCAGTGGTAGCTATGAAATCAATTTTTTTGCAGTCACTGTTTAGTTGCTCACTACGCACCACTCTACTTGTAGTTACTACTCGCCACTGTACTACAACATTGTAAAGCGCAGCTTGTAGCATATTCTTTCGGTTGTTTTCGTCACAATCGATATTCACGACGGCGCGCTTGTGTTCCACGTGCGTCTCAAAGAGATGTCAAGCAAAGCAGAGGAGCCTGACAGAGCCACCGCATGCCGTGCTTGCGGGTTTTCCGAAAGAGATACCGCGGCCTTGGAACATAAAGGGTAAAAGACAGAATATAGGGGGCTATATTCCGTAAAAATCTGACACTCTCCCAGCTCCGCCCAAGCATGGGAGCTTATTTGATGATTTAACTTTTTTGTAAATTTAGTGCCTAATCTGGGGTCTTAGTTATAATAATAATATATTTATTTGCATAAAACATGGTATACAATGGTGTTAAATACTTATTTATAAGGCACAAACATGTTTAGCTAGGATAGAACAAAGCATGCAAAATGTTAAAGTTAGGCGAACATGGATAGAGGCGCCCACAACATGAAATTTTTTTCATCAAAATTTCTTATCTACAAATTCTTTTATGCTATAAAAACTATGCTCCAGTAACCATTTATAAAATGTTGTTTTAAATAATTTTGTGTTCAATATTTTAAAATGCCTCGGTATTTTATTATAAATACGCACACACGCAAGGCAATTATTATTGTATTTAGCTAGTCTAGGCAAATCACTCAATACTAATTTATAGGGGTCTCGTCTATTCTGAGGATTCACATCATTTGCAGTCTTAAATAAATTTTTATTTTTAATTACAAACATACATTTACATGAGTCGTCAGGTTTAAGTCCACAAATTGACCTCATACACTTTTTTTGAGCGATGAATGCTGCCAATGAGCTGTCAACTTAGCTGAAACATGTGTACCACCCCTAATATAGTAGTGTTTGCTGTTTCTCGTATTATGACTTAACGACACCGTAAAGAAGCCAGTAATGAAATTGTGTTGCACGCTACCTCGACCGCTCATAAACTACACTATATGAGTACGACATCAAATATTATGTACTTAGACAGTTTTAAGTTGGTAATACAAAATGGACTTAGTTAACGCCATAATGTTTAACAGCTCGACTGCCTCGTTGGTCGTGTGGGAGCAAACGCCACTGCTAATATATTAAAATCCATAATAATTTCAATTCTAGACATTACAATTAAAGCCGATCTAACTTCATAGGAAGTAGTTTAAGCAACTGCTCGTAACCCCCTATTAAGCAGAATTAGATGATCAACCATGCAACTTTTACAGTATAAACACCTAATCAACAACATAAAAAATAGCTAAAATAAATCTGATTAATTTAAAATAATAAGGAATTAATTTGCAGAGCATGAGGTATTTCTTTTTTTTTTGGATGATAAATCATCAAATAACTTTCCGCACTCTGAGCGGGGCGGGGGCGGGGGGAGTGTCAGACTTTTACTGACTAAAACCACACATGTTTCTTCTTTTGCCCTTTATGTTCCGGGGTCGCGTTATGTCTTTCGAACAACCCTTAGTTTCGATTCCCAGGTAGGGCGAAGTGATATTGAATTTTTCTATTTCACATTACTCTACTAACTACATACAAAAATATCCTTACTAATATTATAAAAGCGAAAGTGAGTTTGTTTGTTACGTCTTCACGCCTTAGCGGCTAAACCGATATTCATGAATTTTGGTACAGAGATAGTTGGGACTCTGGAGACGGACATAGGCTATTGTTTTTTTTTAAGTGGGAAATGAGGGAGAAAAAGGGAAGGAAAAGGAAAACTTAGCATTACTATTATCTAATATATAAAATTTCCGTGTCACAATGTTAATTACCGTACTCCTCCGAAACGGCTCGACCGATTCTTATGAAATTTGGGGTACATATTGGGTAGGTCTGAGAATCGGCTAACATCTATTTTTCATACCCCTAAACCTCAGCGGGTGAAACCGCTGGGCACAGCTAGTAATATATAAGGCGCAAGGGCAAAACCTACAGGTAGCAGGTACCTGAAAATCAGGAAAGGGGAACTGTGTTATCCCGAATTCAGCGCGAGCAAAGCCGCGGGCAAAAGCTATTACTAAGATAAAAATATATCAAAATGATCGTGGCACAATGTTCGTTCCCATACTCCTCTGAAACGGCTCGACCGAGTCTTATGATTTTTTTTATGCATATTCAGTAAGTCTGAGAATCGGCTACTATCTATCTTACATACTCCTAAGTGAGATGGGGACTTTAGCAGCGGGTGAAACGGCTGGGCACAGCTAGTAATTTGTATACAATCATCAAGATGACATATCTAGGGTCAATAGTCTAAAATAGTCAATAGTCTAAAGTAAGAAGTCAAACTTATGTGTTACGCATTAGAGTTTCAAGTGTAAAGACCGACGGTGACTTATGTGCTTTTGTCGGTCGATGTATAATTTGAATGAATGTTGTTGCATTATTATAAACAAAAGCAAGCAAAAAGACTTATGTGGTTTCGGTCTGCCAACGTTAGATATTCTCTGTAGAAAAAACCCTGTAAATAAATAAAGATAAAAAAAATCTTTATGACCTACTCTTCAAATCTATAATTATTAAAGTAAATAATACATATAACCCATGAAAAGTTTGGACCGTGCCTTTTACGACTTATTTTTAATTACAACTTTTAACGATTGTTTCGTGACGTCATACCCGTTAGAGAGTTTTATGTTGCTCTTAATTAACACGCGACCCGTTGCATGCGACCGACTGCTACACAATCGCAGTCGTGTAGCAGTCGCGTGCTTCAGAAACATTTTTAATCACGTAAGTTGTTGAAGCTTAGTTAGTTAGAGAGTAATTATTGGGCTCAATATAACATTTTAATATGACAAATTATTAATAATTAATTATGTTTTATAGAGAAGTTTGTTTCCGGGTTCATGCAGGCCTCATTAATATCCTGGTGGTTCTACGGGAAACTGTGAACTTTTTAAAGAATGCCTGATTTGACATACAGAATACAAACATCACTTCACGCTTGTACTTTCTACAGGGATTGGCAGAGGTGCTATTATAAGCATACCCACATTTAATAGAGCGCGAGTCTGTTGCCATCAATTGCGTAGTAATACTGAAAAAATCCTGATGAAAATGAACACTAAAGAGGTGTCAAGGGACACCCGGATGGAACGAAGTTGTTATTTATTATGTACAAAAAACCTGTATACACTCGACAAAAATAATCGTCGCGACACCACACTGTTCAATGCGAAATAGAAAGACGAAACGAAAATAACTGGCTTGCTTTCTATGAGAGAAAGAGAGAACACACGGACGCCGCACGGCTTACAACTATAGCAAAAAGTGTCGTTACAACTTTTGGTCTTAATTTATTTCCGTCTAGCCCCTTTTTGCAACGCGCGATAAGGAACTTCGTTCCAAAAATCCTAGACCCGGGATTCGAAACCAATGACTTCATGCTTAGAAGTCGCGCTTGCGACCACTCGACCAACGGCGCACAGAATACAAATATAAGAATAGGAAATGCTACCCTCTGTACTCTGAAGCATACAGTCATATAGCCTTCGCGTGTCGTCGCTGTGGAGCTGGCGGAATTTTAGACCAAAATAAAAGACTATCGTGACAAATGGGATCACTGTTTTCCTTTGATAGTTCTTCTGATACTTTGACGCTCAAATAATGTATGGTATCTTTCATTTTTTTTTTAATGCCCATAAACTTTCAATTTTCTTTAACAGAAAACTTTCTTTTGAAAATAACAAAGTCAACTTCCAATCCACGATGGCGTGTGTATAATATTTATGATCGTCTATTAACTATGATCATAAAATTAAAACGACTAAAGACCAAAATGATTTTAAGTAATTACAAAATATAAAACTTGGAACTGCGCCTTCAGCACATAAATCCTACTTTTAATAGCTATTTTATTGCCAAGGAAAACTATTATTGCACAATTTTGAACTTCCCAACCTCATTAGAGAAATGGCTTTTGATTCTCTGTAATTAACTGTTAAATTTTAGTGATTCCACTGAAAATCACACCGTACCTCAGCGCGATAAGGTGTCAATTCATTTGATTTACGACTCTATATTATTCCTGCGTCATGATTGCCATAATTTTAAACTAAACCGTCTTCAATTGCACAAAATGGTTGCGTTACAGACATAAGGCGGCAAAAGATTAATTATACTGATTGAATAATGACGCCAGTTATTATCTATGGTACATTCACTTGAAAAAGTGAAAAGGTAGTGAATATAAAGTTTGAACCTTATCCAAATTTACATTAAACCTTATGTAAGGTGGTGATCACTCACCTACCGCCTGACGCAGGTCCTCACCGGACTCTGAAGTTTCGGGAGGTTCCTGCATATAATCGGGCGGGAGGAAACGCCCGGGTGTCACCATTGTGACGATCGCCCGGAAGACACGGTGGAGCACACAGTGGCGGTCTGCCCAACTTGGGCGGAGCACCGCCGTGCCCTCGTAGAGGCGATCGGCGGCGGCGATCTCTCGCGTCGGGCCCTGGTTCAGTCCATGGTCTGGAGCGAGAGGGAATGGGAAGCGGTTACCTCCTTCTGCGAAGCAGTAATGCTAGGAAAGGAGGTGGCCGGGCGTTTGAGGGAGAGAACATCAAGCCAACCCGGCCGCCGCGGGAGACGCCCCGGGCGCCGGGCACAGCGAGACGACTCCCGGCCACCGTAGATGCGGGCCTGTTGACGGTTAGCAATGGGTAGCTCACCGTCCGTCCGTCTATTGACGACAGGCCGTGTCGACGGCGCGTTCGAGTTTCACGCGCGCCTCAAAGAGATGTCAGCAAAGCAGAGGGGCTTGCCAGAGCCTCCGCCTGCCGGGGTTGCGGGTTGTTCGAAAGAGATACTGCGGCCCCGGAACGTAAAGGGCAATAGAAGGAACATGGGTGGGTTTTAGTCAGTAAAAGTCTGACATGCCCCCCGCTCCGCCCAGAGCGGGGGAAGTTATTTGATGATTTCCCGACCAAAAAAAAAAAACGTGGTGATCACATTCTGCGGTGAAGATCTCTCGAGTCCAGCCCTGGTTCAGTCCATGGTCCGGAGCGAGAGGGAATGGGAAGCGGTCACCCTTTTCTGCAAAGCAGTCATGCTAGCGAAGGAGGTGGCCGGGCGTTTGAAGGAGAGAACCTCAAACCAACCCAGCCGCCGCAGGAGACGCCCCGGGAATAGAACGCCGCGAGAGGACTCCCGGCTACCGTAGATGCAGGCCTGTGGACAGTGAGCAATGGGTAGCTCACCGTCCGTCCGTCTATTGACGACAGGCTGTATCGACGACACTTTAGTGTTCCACGCGCGCCTCACAGAGATGTCAGCAAAGCAGAGGGGCCAGGGCTGTTAAACTTGTAACAAAATAATATAGGTAATAACTGTAGCCATAGCACACACTATATTTGTCTATGTATACTACATATTTCCTGTCTATAATATAGTCTATGGAAAAACCATACTGCGTATTATTAACAGGTTATGGGCCCAGACAAAAATAATAATTTCAACGTTTAGTACTGTGTTGTTTCGTGCTAAAATGACAACTAATTACATCGCTAACATTCCAAAATTAAAAGGGCGCGAGAATTATGAAGATTGGTGTTTTGCAGTGCAAAATGTGTTGGTGCTTGAAAACATGGCGTCCGCCATTACAGAGAGGTTACCGGTTTCACCTACGACAAGCGAAACAAATGAAGATGCAAAAGCTAAGGCGAAACTAGTGTTAACAATCGACCCATCACTTTATGTACACATAAAGCACGCAGCAACAACCTATGATTTATGGAACAAGTTGAAGAATATGTTTGATGACACCGGCTATACAAGAAAAATTGGCTTGTTGCGTAAACTCATCAACATTCGACTTGAAAATTGTGATTCGATGACCCAGTATGTAACTCAGATTGTAGAAACAAGCCAGAGACTTCAAGGAACAGGCTTCAAAATAACAGATGAGTGGATTGGTGCATTAATGTTAGCAGGATTACCCGAAAAATATGGCCCTATGCTAATGGCCATAGAACATTCGGGAATAGATGTGAGTGCTGATGTCATTAAAACAAAGCTGTTGGATATGTGTAGTGAAGTTGGATCTGTTTCGAATTCGGAGAATGCTTTTATTGCAAAAAGTAAACAGCATTTAAAATATGGCCATAAATCTAAAAATGACAATGGTTATGTGGCAGGAGAACCATCAAAAGCTACTAAAATCATAAAATGCTATAAATGCAAGCAAACGGGACACTACAAAAATCAATGTCCTAGTTCCGATATAAACAAGAGGAAGCAATCCAATGCCTTTAGTGCTATTTTTTTAAGTAGAAAATTTAACTGTGAGGACTGGTATATTGATAGCGGGGCCAGTAAACACATGACAGCGAAACAAGAATATGTTGTGAATTCAACACATGAACATGAAATCAAAGAGATTATTGTTGCGAACAAAACAAGTGTTCCAGTGCTATGTTCTGGTGATGTAAACATCATTACAATGGCAAATGGTGAAGAATATGACATCACAGTTTCAGATGTATTGTGCATACCAAGTTTAACAACCAACTTGCTTTCTGTGAGTCAGTTGATTAAGAATGGCAATAATGTAGTTTTCAAAGAAAATATTTGCTATATTTATAATCAACAGAAAACTCTAGTTGGAATGGCAGAATTAGTGGAAGGTGTGTACAGATTATATACTAAGAAAGCAGAACAGATATTGGCAGCCTCAGCAAAGGCATCAAGTGAAACTTGGCATAGACGGATGGGACACATCAACAGTACTAGTTTGAATAAAATGAAGAATGGAGCTGCCGAAGGTATAGCATACACAGATAAAGCAGACATAAATAAATCTAAGTGTACTGTGTGTTGTAAGGGGAAGCAGGCTAGACAACCTTTTCAGCCTAGCTTGACGAAGACACAGGACATTTTAGAACTGGTACACTCGGATGTGTGTGGTCCCATGGAACATTTATCCATTGGAGGATCCAGATATTATGTACTGTTTGTGGATGACTTCAGCAGAATGGCTTTCATATATTTTATGAAGACAAAGTCTGAGGTATTTAAGTATTTTAAAGAATTTCAGTCAATGGTAGAAAAACAGAAAGACCAGAAAATTAAGATTCTAAGGACAGATAACGGCGGTGAGTTCTGCAGTCAAGAATTTGAAAAATATCTAAAACAACAAGGAATAATACATCAAAAAACGAATGCCTACACGCCTCAACAAAACGGTGTGTGCGAAAGAATGAATAGATCATTAGTTGAGAAGGCTAGATGTTTAATTTTTGATGCAGGTTTACATAAAAAGTTTTGGGCAGAAGCCGTAAATACCTCTGTTTATTTAAGAAATCGGTCAGTTATTACCGGACTAAATAATATGACTCCATATGAAGCATGGATAGGGAGCAAGCCTAACTTAAGTCATATCCGTATTTTTGGAAGTAAGGTAATGATGTACATTCCAAAAGAGAAGCGCTTAAAATGGGATGTGAAATCTAAAGAACTTATATTGGTTGGCTATGCAGAAAATGTGAAAGGATATAGGGTTTATGACCCAGAAAATAACTCTGTCACGACTAGCCGAGACATCATTATAATGGAAACAGCAGAAAGTACAGTAGATATTCCCATTGAGTGTGCTGCTTCAGCAGAGGAAGAAAGTTATAAGGAAGAAGAAGAAAACAGAAGCACAGATACAGATGTTGAATGTGAGGACAATGATACCACATATGTTCCAGAAGCAAGTTCATCGGTAAGTGACTCATATGACAGTTCTTTTGAGACAGCGTCAGAACCAGAAGTTTCATCAGAAAACTTAAATGCTCCAAGCAAAAGAGTGAGAAAAATTCCTGATAGATTTGGCCATAACAACTTGTGTATTACAGAGCCAGAAGATCAAAATCTAACAGATATTACACTTGAGGAAGCTTTAAATGGACCTGATAGTGAATTTTGGAGAGCGGGCATGAGGGAGGAGTTGGAATCATTTAGGAAGAATGATGCATGGGAGCTTGTGGACAGACCTCGTGATTCAACAGTGGTGCAGTGCAAGTGGGTTTTTAAAAAAAAATATGATAGTGCAGGTAATGTACGTTATCGTGCAAGACTAGTAGCTAAAGGTTTCTCACAGAAAGTTGGTGTAGATTATCATGAAACTTTTTCTCCTGTACTCCGATATTCAACTTTAAGATTGTTATTTTCTTTAGCAGTAAAACTAAATTTAGACATATGTCATCTGGATGTTACTACAGCCTTTTTAAATGGTTTTTTGAATGAATCTGTATATATGCAAAAACCTGTAACTTATGAGGAAAGCAGTGATGATAACAAAGTATTAAAGCTTAAGCGTGCCATCTATGGACTTAAACAGTCATCACGTGCATGGTACCAGAGAGTCAATGATTACCTGGTTATTTTAGGATATTTGAAATCTAATTATGAACCTTGTTTATTTTCAAAATATGAAGGAAATGTTAAACTCATAATAGCATTGTTTGTTGATGATTTTTTTGTTTTTTCAAACTGTAAAATGGCAACTAATCAGTTAATACATGAGTTGAGTTGTAAATTTCAAATTAAAGACTTGGGTCAAATTAAGCAGTGTTTAGGCTTAAGAATAAATATGTCTGAAAATGTAATAACTGTTGATCAAGAGCAATATGTAGAAAGTTTATTAAACAGATTTAACATGTCACATTGTAAAACTGCTGAAACTCCAATGGAGATTAATTTAAGGTTAGAAAAATCTCAGAATAGTTGTGATAAAAATTATCCATACAGACAACTGATAGGTAACTTGATGTACTTAGCTGTGCTAACCAGACCAGATATTGCTTACAGTGTTTGTTATCTCAGCCAGTTTAATAATTCATATGATGAGACTCATTGGAAACACTTAAAAAGAATTTTAAAATATTTAAAAGGAACTAAACATTTTGGTCTTGTTTTTACTAAAGATAATTCTTGCATAGAGGGATATGTTGATGCAGACTGGGGTTCAGATGTAAATGATAGAAAATCTTTTTCTGGTTTTTGTTTTAAATTGTCTGGATCAGTTATTTCTTTTGAATGTAGAAAACAGAGAAGTGTAGCACTGTCCTCAACAGAGGCTGAATACATTTCTATATCAGAAGCTAGTAAAGAGGCAATTTATTTAAAGAATTTATTCTTTGAAATTTCAGGTAATTCAGAAACAATTACTTTATATAATGATTGTCAAAGTGCACAAAAGATTATTTTGAATCCAGTATATCATAGAAGGTCTAAACATATAGATATTAGATACCATTTTGTGAGAGAAGCAGTTGCAAATAAATTTGTTAAGATTGATTATTTAGAAACTACTGAAATGCCAGCTGACATTTTCACAAAAAGTTTAGGGTCAGTAAAACATAAATATTTCACAAAAAGGCTTGGTATATTATCCGTTTCAAAGTACGTATGATTTTGTTAAGTAGAGGTGTTAAACTTGTAACAAAATAATATAGGTAATAACTGTAGCCATAGCACACACTATATTTGTCTATGTATACTACATATTTCCTGTCTATAATATAGTCTATGGAAAAACCATACTGCGTATTATTAACAAGGGCCTCCGCCTGCCGGGGTTGCGGGTTCAAATCTTATCTACAATATTGATCTGACTACATAATAAAATTTGATACCATTATTATTATTTATTAAGCAACGTCACATATAACTTATCGGAACTCAAGTTGGTATACTTCGAATCATATCCTATGGGACTCATAAACCATAGCGAGCGGACTTGTTTAACAACTAAACTAATAACTTACTATTTGTATCTGAGTTTCTGGTCACCTCCACGAAGGAAATACCAGAACACAAACAGTAATTTCGCAATAAATCTCACTCGAACATCATACAAAGACTCCACCGCGTAACTTCTCAAATAATATATTTCATTCCACTTCTCGTGGCGACAGTACTTTCTCACCGACTTGAATCACAATTCTCAACTGCATCGCACGCTCGAAACGTTTTTTTGAAAATGAAAATATTTTCCGACGACACCATAAAAGACTATTTAAATATCATCGGCGAAAGGAATGAATTTGACAAAATCCTTACTTTACCCTTGTTAGTTCAAGAAATCCTCGGTCAAAATGTCTTGGATCCAAATTGGAATATGAAAACCAGAATGACGAAGCAAATTTTCATTATATTGTTAATAATTTATGTGTATTTCGGCACCAAAGAGTATCTTAAAGATGCGACAGAACTCACAGCCAAAGGCGAAGCCTATTATACTTTCTCAATAACCTTTTTCTTTTCCTTAAAATACTTGCTTTTCATTAACACCCGCGAAACTTTTCGGAAATCTTACTTGATTGCGAAAACATCGTTGTTTGACATGATAAGGGCAGATTCCATTGAGAAATCAAACGAATTGTTTGCGAAAGTAAAGATTGTCGTCAAAATATTATTTTCTGGGGTCCTTTGCCCGGTAATGATGTACCTTCTGGTTGCGTTTTGGAATTATATTCTGGGTACAAGGGTGACTTTGTCGAAGACGACATCGATTTTAATGCCGATGACAAGTCCCTATTACGAATTCGGGTTGATCCTGCATACCATTTATTTGGTTGAAATGGCATTTACTTATTGTGTAGTAGATCTGTGGTTTGCTGTACTAATGCTTACTTTCTGTATGGCCAGTGACAGTGTGGTAAATGGGTTGAAGATAAAACCTAAAGAATCTAATGAGACTGATTCGGATTATATGGATCGTTTGAACAATACGCTCAGGATTTTTTATAGAAATCATTCTATATTGATGGAGTAAGTTTAATTCTTTGAACATGTCAGTTTTATAGTTTTTTCTCGAACATAATGGTTAGTGTTATAACCAAATTGAATTGGTGGGGGGTGGGGGGTGGTGAAGGCATTTCTTCAGTAAGCTGAAGAAATGCCTTCACTTTTTTAACCTTACTAGGCCGCGGCTTCGCTCGCGTTAAAGTCGGGGTAACACAGTTGCCCTTTCCTGATTTGCTGGTACCGGCTACCTGTAGTTTTTGCCCTTGGCCCTTATTTATTGTAATAGCAAAGCTAAGTTTTCCCTTTTCTTCCCTCTTTCTCCCTCATTTCTCACTTTTTTTTTAAGTAAGTTTTCAAAATTCTAAATCAATATTCATCAAAACCGTTTTGGCCATTTAAGCGTGAAGACGTAACAAACAAACTCACTTTCGCTTTTAAAATATTAGTAAGGATTGTTACAAAAAAAGTTCGAAATTGGTAGTTGTTTTGCTCGTTCGCTTTTCTTTTTTTAACTCAGAAACATAATTTTATTTTTGTGTATTTCTTACACGTCTGTTAGAATAATCTAAACTGGAGGAACGGAACCACCTAATTCAAGCAAATCTTTGCTTAAAAGGTGACTCCAGACCTAACAAAGTTGTTTCTAAAAGTGATGAAATAAACATTTTTATTTTTATTTATTTATGGTATTTTAATTTTCAGTTATTTCAATACTACGACGGATATGTTCAAGTGGCTGACAGTGATTCCTCTAATGAGCACTTTATTCGCAATTTGTTTGATATTTTTTTGTATGAGTGAGGTAAGTACGTTTTTTGCTTTTACTTAATGTTTATGTTTTGTTATGACAACTTTAGATTACCGTTTCTATGTATTTGCGATTCAAATGTTGTTAATATTGCAGAATATTACTTTCGTTAATCATTTGTTGGTTCGATAAACTGAACTTCTATATCTCACGGCGTTCTCTAACGGGGAGCATTCGCCTGTAGTGTAATAATTTGGATTCACTTGTTTCTGTAGAAAATGATAGATAGTTATATCATTTATTTGATGCATTTTTTAATATTGTTTATTTATTTGTCAGATTAGTACAATTTATTATTGTTTTTAACCGACTTCAAAAAAGGAGGAGGTTCTCAATTCGACTGTATTTTTTTTGTGTTTGTTACCTCATAACTCAGGTCTGGCTGAACCGATTTTGATGATTCTTTTTTTATTCGAAAGCTGGTGGTTGTCGTTTGGTCTAATAAAAATATCAAGATCCGGCCAGTAGTTTTTGAGTTATCTTTAACAATGCGTATTAGATTGAGTTCGTGTACGTTGATGATATAACTTTAGAGGTTGTCGAAGACAAATGAACAAAAAACGCTATGCACTATGATTTGGAAGGTCATCGCAGTTTTTTGAGGTGATTGTATTTTAATTTGGTGATAGATCTTTAGTGAACTCTTCAATAAATGACAGCAAATCTGCCGTGATTGCTGCAATCACATGTATAAGTATGGGTTTCGCCAGGGTAGGCAGGCGAGTGGGAGCAGGGTGCCCGTACCCCCTCCCCACCCCTCACCTAGTCATTAAGAAACATAATCATCAGATCAAGTATCAGCTGTATCCCCTAGGCGATGATGCATATGATTTCTGAATTGGTTTTAAACTAAAGCGTAATTTAGATAGTATTTAATAATATAGCGTGATGTGGAACTAAAGCTTGTATTTAAGACGGGACCTACGCACTAAAAAGCTAAAAAATAACCGTGTTTGCGTATTATATCATAATACTATAGCTAAAAATGCTGAAATAAAAAACTTTTTTGCAAAAAATAAAACCGACTTCCGGCTTTTGTTGGTTTCGTTGACTTTTTTGCCACCGACTTCCGGAAATAAAGTTATTTTCCACTTTTTAGTTCTTTTTTTTCGGAAGTCGGTTTTATTTTTAACCGACTTCAAAAAAGGAGGAGGTTCTCAATTCGACTGTATTTTTGTTTTTTGACATAGATACACTTTTTACAAACGAATGTTTGAATATTATAATTAAACAAAAGTCACAATACAGGAATTAACACAAAAAATATCAAACTAAAAGAAGATATAATAAAAAAAAAATAAGACAAGTTAGATTGACCCATAGACAATTAGACATATCATACATTTATAACGGTCGCCCACTACTGGGCGGTGTGTGTCTCAAGGTTGCACCAAAAAGGAGTCCAGCTAAACACAATGCCAGGTAGAATACCTGATGAAAATCGTATCTTGGATTATCACATTACAGGAGTCAGCTCCAAATGAGGGATTTAGGTAATTTTCAACGGGAAGTCCAGCTTTTTTTCTACTTAACACCTTGTAAACTTGACTTTAGCGATTTGTTCACTTAACAGATACATGTCACCTAGAGCTAAACTGAGTCAAGTAAAAAAAAAGGTAATTTTTAAGGACGCGAAAAAAACGTTTTACTTTTTGTATTGGTAGTTCTGAACATTAAATTCATTTTATATCATAAAAAGGTTTTAAAGTGTTGCTGCATGTAAATTGTGTTAAGTTAGACTGTTGAGTTTATACTCGTCTCTGTTATTATTAACAGAGACGTCATTAGTATAAGGATGTAATAATTATTTAGAATTTGAGTACACTGTAAGTACATTTAAAAAAAAAATAACTACATAGAGCACTTTGCATGTGGGTGGGTAAGACACAATTATTTCTATGTTCCTATGTATATGTATAATATCTGTAACAAATCATAATTATGTTGGTGAACCATAAATAAATAAACAGCGCATTCAAATACAAGGATAACTAAAAACTCACAATTTTTCAGTTATCTCGGTTTAGATCTGGGTATACATACACTTTTATATTGTTCTAGCAAATACAATGGATGTTTCTGAGTAACCTAGTACCTACAATGATAGAAGTATTTGCCTACAACTTTCTTGGAGAAGCAGTAAAAAATAAGGTAAGCTAACAGAAGGACTAAATAGACCGCTTACACAAAATCAAAATAGGATAAAAACTTGAAAAACGTTACAATTCCCAAAATGTTCTCAGAAGTAGGTGATGCTATGAGTTGTCACTTTGTGAACATTTTAGGAATAGTCGTGATTCTTATTATTATTCTGTATCGGTTTAGCTACTTTTTTTATCGCTTACGGCGCTTCCTAACAGTGATTATTTGCCTGTAATGTAATTCACTTGTTTCTATACAAAATGATAGATAAATCATTTATTTAATGCAATTTTTTATTGTAACTATTTCTTAACCTCTTACAAACTAATGTTAGAACATAATTAAACAAAAGTCACAGTACAAAAAATATCAAACTGAAAAAGAAGAAGACAGAAGTTAGATTGACCCATAGACAATTCACAGTATACATTTATAACGGTCGCTTACTACTGGGCGGTGTGTGTCTCAAGATTGCACCAAATAGGAGTACAGCTTCTCTGAAGCAGTTAATGCATGTCTCTTTGTGAACATTTTAGGAGTAGTCGTGATTCTTATTACTATTCCGTATCGGTTTAGCTAAAGCGATTTTTTAAGCCTTCGCCCTTCATAAAGTCTTTGTTCTAAAAATGTAGGATTCTTTAAAATAGATAAAACAAGAATTGTAATATTGTAGTGTTAATAGCAATATGGTAAAGAGGAGCTCTTGGCTAAATAATAGCAGCCGCTCGGGTCGATATTTAGGTTAAGCCGCGCTTGCCTGTGTTGGTCTGTGGATGGGTGACCACCCATTACATACCGAGTTTCTTCCGTGCCTCGGAAAGCACGTTAAGCTGTTGGTCCCGGCTGTCATTTGTAGATCTTTGACAGTCGTTAGAGGTAGTCAGTGTTCCGAAAGTCTGACAACCAGTCTTACCAAGGGGTATCGTATTACCCAGTAGTAACTGGGTTGTGGACGTCAGATAGGCAGTCGGTCCATGTAAAATACTGATATTCAGCTGCATCCGGTTAGACTGGAAGCCGACCCCAACATAGTTGTGAAAAGGCTAGACAGATGACGATTAGCAATATGGTAAAGCAGTTGTATTTTTGGTGTACAACAAAGTCTATTGTTTGTGTTTTGTTTGTTGTTCTTGTTTTTTTTTAAAGGAAAAAACGTAACCTTTATAGGATCACTAAGTTGTTCGTCTATCTGTCTGACCCTTTATCTTGGAAACGTTTGGAGGTATCGAGTTGAAAAACCATATACTTAATTCTGTGGTCCCTTTGTACTGTGATAAAATCAACCGTAATAGTTTTAACAGTCAAAAGATATGGCTGTTTATGTAGCAGGTTAGTACGGAATCCTTGGTGTGCGAGTCTGACTCAATCTTAGCCGACTTTTTCGTATGTGCGTCACCTTTCTGTAATAAAAAGTTTTTCTATTTTACCACAAAATAGGAAACGAAGTTCTACATGGCTCTTCTTGAGTTCGATTGGGTAAGCTTGCGTCTCAAAGATAAGAAGAACTACCTTATCATTATTAGTTACATGAACAGAGAATTCAAGATAAAGACAGCATTGGGGAACGATCTCTCACTTGTTACAATGACTTCGGTAAGATTTCATACTTTTATGAATACACTAGCTGGCACCCGCGGCTTCGCCCGCGTGATGATCGAAATAAAAATCTCGTATGTGTTATTCCAGACTATAATCTACTTCTGTGCCAAATTTCATCAAGATCGTTCAGCCGTTTTGACGTGAAAGAGTAACAAACATCCATACATCCTCATAAACATTCGCATTTATAATATTAGTAGCATAAATATGGCATTACGCTCTGTATGAGTTTTGGAATACTCCAAAATCACACACACACACACATATATATAAATACACAGACAATTACCTCCCAATTGCGGATGGGGAAATCATCAAATAATTTCCCTCGCTCTGGGTAGAGGAACTGACTAAAACCCACCCAAGTTTCTTTTTTTATCCCTTTAGGTTCCGGGGCCACGGGGCCGCGTATCTCTTTCGAACAACCAGCAACCAAGCCATAACTACTACCAATGGCTTTGTCTCGATGTTCTTCTCCGAGAATTCAGATTGGAAACGCTGACCTAATCAATAAAATATGTCTTTGGTCAGACATGTTTTCACACAATTAACTTAATACAAATATAACTAATTACGTACACTACTTTTAAACCCTAATTTATGTTTAACTAGCTTTTTCCCGCGGCTTCGCTCGCGTTAAATTCGGGGTAACACAGTTCCCCTTGCGCTTTATTGATTTGTAATAGCAACGCTGAGTTTTCCCTTTTCTTCCCTCTTTCTCCCTCACATCCCACTTTAAAAAAATAGCCTATGTCCGTCTCCTGGTTCCCAACTATCTCTGTACCAAAATTCATCCAAATAGGTTTAGCCATTAAAGCGTGAAGAGGTAACAAACAAACAAACTCACTTTCGCTTTTATAATATTAGTAAGGATTGGTACAAAAGTATTATTTTAAACAAATCCTTACTAATATTATAAAAGCGAAAGTGTGTTTGTTTGTTGCATCTTCACGCCGAAATGGCCAAACCGATTTCGATGAATTTTGGTACAGAGATAATTGGGACCCTGGAGATGGACATAGGCTAAGCTGAGAAAAGGGGAAGTGAGAGGGAAGAAAAGGGGAGAGAAAGATATTTTGTTCCGATCATCACGCGGGTATAGTTAGTGTTAGCACAAAGTAATTATGCCACGCGGACGAAGTCGCGGGCGGAAGCTAGTTTTCAAAAATAATATTACTTCCTTCAGACACCTTCAGACACCCACTTTTACAGCACTAATAAACCCGATAAATTTGTAATTCGAAAAAAAAGGCTAGTAATGACTTGAGAAATTCTTGTTTTCATTGTCACAGCGTCCAAGTCATTTTTTTTATTTTTGTTCCATAAGTATTTAAATTTTTTTGTGACATAGGTCGAATTTTGTGTGCTAACCGTAAATTCGACTAATAAATATTTATTCTTTCTTATTTTTTTTTTATTTCAGGTATTCAAAGCGAGTTACCAAGGTCTTGCTATGATTCAAACAATGGAAACTTGAAATACGAAAAAGAAAAAAATGCACTTACAAAAGAACAATTCGACGCACCCTGACAAAGCACCAATTACAAAAAAACGGAACACAAAAAAAAGAAGACGTATAAAAATAGAGAGTCTTTTATTTTTTGACGTGATAACGTCTTTAAAATCGTTTTAGTCGGGTGACATGTTCAGAAACTTGTAAACCTCACGAGCGACATTTCATAAAGATGGTAGCGCCATCTGTTACTTGGCGCGAAAAAAAAACTTTGAATTAGTACTTAATTTCATTTTAGATGTCACTACTGGTGATAACTTATATCACCAATAAGACGTTTTTCAAAACAAATTTACATTAGTTTATTTCACTTAAAAATATAGACTAATTATATAAACAATGTTGAAGTTAATATTAAATACAATAAATAAATATGTTTATGGCATCACAGCTAGTAGGATAAAGACACTTGGAACCAGCTTTCAGTGTGGTATGTCATAAAAAAAAATACCGCAAACTAGGCAAAATTGAACTCGAATTGAAATTACAAAAAGGCATCGAATGACAGTTGCGTTAGTAATAACAATTAGTTTAGACAATAAACTTTTCTTTTGACGTGATAACGTCTTTAAAATCGTTTTAGTCGGGTGACATGTTCAGAAACTTATGCCAAAACCTCACGAGATATAAAGATGGTAGCGCCATCTGTTACTTGGCTCGAAAAACTTATATCACCAATAAGACGTTATCACGTAAACATCTCGATCGTAAACCTACTTTACAAACAACCAATTTTTTTACTGAAATCGATTTACCACCAATCAGATGGCATTTGCACGCCCCGATTGAAGGAAAAAGGAAGTGTATTATAGAAATCGGACATTGAAAAAGGTGGAGTATATCAGATGGTACAAATCTGCGGTCCGGACGTTTTTCAAGCGACGTCCTAATTTTTTCGACTGATATTGTACGAATCACTTGAGGTAAAGGACGGAAGCAGTTCCTCGAATGGGATTGTAATTTAGTTAATAGATTTGCCGTCGCTTTTCTTTGGATAACCGTTTTATTTCAAGGAGCACCGTAAAAAATAAAGCACCTATCAAAAGCAGTAATAAAAACATTGAACCAATTCAGAATGTTTAATTTCCTCATAAATTAATTTTAATTTAACATTTCCTCGAATACCGTTTAGGTTTTTCGTAGAACTTGACAAATAAACAAACCTTCACTCTACAGAAGTTAACAAACCAAATTATAAGTTAATATACTTACCATTCAAATTATTCTAAAAATATCTAAATCAACGTCAAAGCTATTGAGTAAGCCATTGACTTAGAAACGTAACAAAATACGCCAATACCAAACTGATTTTGAACGTGACTTCTCACTAGTCCATTTAAATACTCGACAGTAACTGGGAACCGCTTTGAACCGCTTTCAACTGGTCCGAACCGATTCAGACCGGTTTGATCTGGATCAGTGTTCGGTGCGCAATACCGTGAAAATACTTTACGATCATTGCTACGAAGCATTTATAGCCGAGTTAAAATTCTCACCGTCTGTATTCTACTTTGGCTTACTATGAGTATTCGCATTCACTTCTGTGGGATTTTTTAGTATCGGTTGAGTAATGGACGCTGAAAAAATATGCAGGAGCCTTTTGGTGGTCGACTGTTCCTTTCTATTCCCGTCAAAATATTGGTCGGGTAATAATTCAAGTGGGTTTGCATCCTCCACAATTTGTTGAAAACGTAGGTTTGTTTTCAGGCCCTGAATATACGTTGTACTTCATATAGTGCTACGTAGTTTACTTATCGATAGAGTCAATCATCAGGATACTAATCAGTGATTTTACAGCCTATGGAAAAGCCACAGGAAAATTAAAATATAAAATACTAGCTTTTGCCCGCGGCTTCGCTCGCGTTAAATTCGGTTAAACACAGTTTCCCTTACCTTATTTCCTGGCCTGCTACCTGTAGTTTTTGCCGTTGCGCCTTATTTATTGTAATAGCTTTCTCCCTCATTTCTCACTTTATTAAAACAAAATATGTCCGTCTTTAGGGTCCCAACTATCTCTGTACCAAAATTCATCAAAATCGGTTTAGCCATTTAGGCGTGAAGACGTTACAAACAAACTCACTTTGGCTTTTATAATATTAGTAAGGATTTCATATTATTAACCTATTGTGATTCTGCTTATGCAACCATTTTCTTAAATGGCCGCTGAACACCTTAGAACCTAGACCGTAGGGTCTTCGCTACTTAAAAAATACATTCTTACCTTTACAGAAGCAAGTGGTAGTGGTCCACAGTAATCCCGCGAGGTAACGGTGGTAATTCAAACTCTTTCTCCCCTTCCCCCCCCCCCCCCTCGGAGACCATACATGTGATGATTGAACTCCGCGACGTGGCGCAGCTAGAAATAAAATAGTTTGCCATTGTACGACGTTATTTTAAAACCTTGAGAACTTTTCTCGGGAAGTTTTCTTTAGGGAAAGAAAACCGTTTTGCGTGAAAAAGTACGAGGTGTGATAAGCATGTGGAGTTGGAAATTGGGAAAATTGCATGAGAATTTTCGGGTAAGTTTATGTTTAACCGTAATGCTGTGTAAGGTTGCTAAGTATGAGGGCCCTGCCTTGGCCACTGCCTGCCGGGGTTGCGGGTTGTCGAAAGAGAGGAATGCGTCAGACATTTACTGACTAAAACTTACCCATGTTCCTTTTTTTGCCCTTCATGTTCCGGGGCCGCGGTATCTCTTTCAAACAACCCGCAACCCCCGAAACCTCTCGGTACCCTAAGTAATTAGAAACAAGACGCAAGGATGAGGATAATTAGACCTATTTGTGCAAACAGGAACCAATCCACATGCGTGTCAGAGTGTTGCATTAAGTTCATTCTTAAAGTTTTTCTATTTTTAAACTTCAAAATGCACTTAATGCAATTTAATGTTTTTAGCAACCCCACAGAGATCAAAATTGTTTGATCATTTTGATCTTTGTAGGGTTGCCAGAAAGTGCATTTTTGAAGCTTTATGTATTTCTATCTCAATTCTGGCGCGCATGTGGATTGGTTCCTGTTTGCATAAATAACTGTGATTGTGGTAGTAACTCTTTTCACTTATGGCGGAATATCAACTTGATATTCTTTTTTTTTTATTAAAAAAAACGTTGCCCCACACTAGGAATTTCTCCTGTATCGTGGGTGCGTTTACAAACATATAAACTCACATACACAAACAGCCAGACCCGAAACAACTATCTGTAGGTCATACAAATATTTGTTCCGAGCGGGAATCGAACCCGCGACATGCAGCGCAGCAGTCGATCTCTCAGCCACTGCGCCAACCGTGCCGTCAAAACTCCTCAACGCTGACAGCCGATAATGAGCCCAAGATACTGGCGGCGCGCGGCGTTGCCAAACCGTATAGCAACAGTTAGACTCTGGACAGAGTAAAGAAGAAGGTTTTGGTGCCCTTTTATAATATTTTGTTGTTAGTTTAGTTTAGTTTATGCCATTGTTTTTAATTACGATAATATAAATAAGTTAATTTAGTAAAAAAAAAAAAATTAACGAGATTCGAGATAGCAAAAGAAGTCTAATCTTTAACAATTGTATTTTCTAGGTTGGATTGTGAACTAAATTTTATTATTTTGTCTGGTAATTTCTTTTTATTATCTTGACAGTGTTATCTTTCCACACTACTTGTTTGACAGGGAGAAAAAGCCTAGGCATTAAGTCTGCCTTTGCCTTTGTTTATTTTTTGAGTGCGAAAAAAATAATTACGCTGCTAGTCTTTTAGAAACGTTTCCAGATGACAGCGATCCGAAGGAGTATTTATAAAATCTTGTTGGTTTATTATAAAGTTAGTGGTTTGTAAATAATGTTCTTCACAAATCTTCAATTATATTTGTTTTTTCTTACCCAATATACATATTTTGTTTTTATTTTACTTTATTCAAATTCGACATTAATACCTACGTCCTTATCCTTACTAATATTACAAAAGCGAAAATGCGTTTGTTTGTTACGTCTTCGCGCCTAAATGGCTAAACCAATTTTGATAAATTTTGGTACAGAGAAAGTTGGGACCCTGGAGACGGACATAGGCTAATATTTAAAAAAAAAGTGATAAATGAGGGAGAAAGAGGGAAGAAAAGGAAAAACTTACCTTTGCAATTACAATAAATAAGGCGCAACTTCAAAAATTTACAAGTAGCAGGTACCTGCAAATCAGGAAAGAGGAGCTGTGTTACCCCGAATTTAACGCGAGCGAAATCACGGGTAAAAGCCAGTAATTAATAAATGACAGGACTATTGTTGCCAATACGCCTGACATTGCGAATAGATCGATTAGGGCGTCGCGCAATGATTGTTGATATAACGGTTCCGCATGACGAGAACCTCGTGAAAGCAGAGAAAGACGAATAATCTAAGTATCTAGATCTGAGTCGCATACGCTCGCCGACACCTGGGCCGTGAGTACAGCAGTTATTGTGCTGATAGCTGTGGCCAATGGTTTAATAGCCAATAGCCTCGACCAACATCTGAGCTTGGCAGCAGGATCAAGGCCTTGATAAAAAAAAACAGTACTTCTGGACGCGCGGTGGGTTTTTCTCTCAAAAACCCTGACTAGCGGTAGCTTGGAGCCTGTTCCCGTTTATAAGAAATATGTAAAAATATTTAAAAAAAAACACGCGTGTAAAACGAAAATCAATGTTCAATAGATGACGATGAATGAGAAATATAACAATTTAAATATGCCAAGAAGAAGAATATTGCAAGGGAGTTAAATTACGAAATATAAAATTAAAGTGTGCACAATACATTAAAAAGTAAGAGAAAGAGGACACTTTTTATTTCTCGACGTTTACTTACAATTCGTTGGGAGCTGAAGAAGTTACGTATAAAAGTAAGGGAGGGTTCTGTAGGGATATTAAAATTTGTATTAGGTACTTCGAAACGAAAACTAAATCCGTACTAATCCGAACTATCCGTACTTCCGTACTATATATATTTATAAATTTATATATATATATATATATATATATATATATATTATATATATTATATATATATATTATAAATGCGAAAGTAACTCTGTCTGTCTGTCTGTCTGTCTCTTCTTCACGCCTAAACCACTGAACCGATGTCAATGAAATTTGGTTCAGATATGGTCTGGGACCCGAGAAAGGACATAGGATAGTTTTCATCCCGGAAATCCCCCGGGAACGGGAACTATTAAACCACGCGAGCGAAGTCGCGGGCAAAAGCTAGTTTTAATATAAATTGCTCGATCGTGGCAATAATCACGTAACTTAACAATTAAGAAATAGCGGATGGACTACGTTTTCATTAGTTCGACTAAATGTATTTTCATTATGTTTTTTTTTTCTAGCATATTAACCTTTTCTAAAAGATGGAGATTCGTATAGCGTATTTCGTTATTTAATGAAATACTTATAGTACTTTCGTTTATTTATATGCACCCCGCGGTTCCACCCACGTAGACCAGGGTATTATACATTTAAATTTCCCTCTCGAGTCATTATAT
Organism: Ochropleura plecta; assembly: GCA_905475445.1. NCBI lineage: Eukaryota > Metazoa > Arthropoda > Insecta > Lepidoptera > Noctuidae > Ochropleura > Ochropleura plecta. Next base: position 18,368,597 of record FR997731.1, on the reverse strand, counting down.
CTATTGCTGAACTGCATTAAAATCCGTTAAGTAGTTTAAAAGATATAAGCGACCAAACAGCAGAAGCGACTCTATTTTATACTATGTTAAGATTTCAAACAACATCGAAAATTCATTGACATATTTTATATTTGTCGCAAACGAACATTATATTGGGTGATAATAATCCGATTCCTTTAATGGAGACTGGGGTTATGAAGTCTTAAAGCACTAGTGTTTAAATCTTATTCCAGCGTGAGACAGTGATGGCGCTAGACATCCTGTATAGCTCTGTCTCTTTTCCACTCTGGAAAGACATTAAAATTATCCTGCTTTTAGCTTGGTAGTATATCTGATATTGTTCATTGTAACTTGAAACCGCTAATGGTTAACAGAAAAAATAATTTGTACTTTTCATATTATGTTTTATTTCCCATCTGCATTGTCCGTCACAATAAGGTTCCTGTATTTTTCCTGCCTTTGTTTTTACTGTGGAAAAAAATCGCTGTCCATTTTATCATACCAGTATTTTTTTTCTTTAGTAGGTTAGTAACATATTGCACAATGCAATGCATGGCGCATTATAGCTGGCCGTATGTGTATCTAATAGCTTTTTAAATTCTTTTTTTTATGGTTTTATCGGGTTTTTTCTGTACATGTGGCCAGACCCCGAAAGAGTGTAATGGTTATGATGATAGACCTAAATGAATTTTCGAGGTAATAATTTCAACTGTGGAATTATTTGTTATTGTTAATTATAAGTTTTTTTTCAATTTTGTGTTATTCATTTTAAATCACAATGTTTTACTATAAGTAGCGCAATGTATATGATATTTCACATCTGCCTAAACGTTTCAAGATTACAGGCGTGACTTTATGTTATGTTTTTTTTTAATTCTAAAAAACTACAAACGCACAGCACAACTTTGACAACACTTTTGTTTTGACTATAATTATGTAATGTTGAAAACGTGAACCTACAGATATGATACAGTGTAAAAAAATATATTTATTTCATCCTTATTTTTTTTAAGTTTGCCCCAAACTATATATAAATATATTACTATATTCTTCGTAGTAAGTTTACAAAATCAAAGTCAAAATTCAAACTAGGCTAATGATCAGCAATATTTGAACGTCATTACATAAGACAGTCCCCCAAAAGGTCCACCCTTCACTACTTCCTCATGTTTTAGCTGAGAAGAAGAAGTGGCGGAACAAACTCCCCAGCAACATACCTCTCTCATAGGTTTTATGAGCCTGACTTTATAGAGTAATATTGTCTAATCTGATATAAAAACTTCTGTCATTTGATTAGTACCGCTTTTTGAATAATAGATGGCGATATGCAATGACGTCACTTTTCTGAATCGCGGTGCCAAGATTTTCCTGCGGAACACGACCTCAGCGGTGTTTCATTCAATAATTTGACTTACTCTGGGCACCCTAGTTTTATTTTAAATCAAGATATTTTTGGGACTTGTACAAATATAAATAATAATATTCAAAAATTTAAACTCACGACACAAACAACCCGACCCAGAATAACTACCTGTAGATCATACAAATATTTGTTCCGTCCGGAGATCGAAACCGCTACACAAAGTGTAGCAGTCGATTGCTTAGCTACTGTGCCAACCATATCGTAACTAATTATCAAAACATTTTCCAAGGAACCCCAAAAGTATAGAGCAAGTAGGATTACATCGTACAAAAGCATTCGCTGCGTTCACTAGCTAATGAAATTAACAGTCCCCGCTGAGTTTAGTTAATTTCAGTTTCACGGCAACTCTGGCCAACTGTTATATTTCATTGTGAGCATAACATCTGCGCTTTCAGGGAGCGGGAAAAATTGTACCGGACTTTTATGTAGTGTACACTCTGTAACGTGCTTGGTCTGTGTCATTTTTGTTCTTACTTTAGGCTTTCACATCTGGCTTTTTTTAATGATAAAATTAGTGTGATAGCCGATTTTCTTACATTTCGATACTTAAGTCGTGATCATATCGTGTCGACGCCACGGCGCATTTTTGTTCCACGCTCGCCTCAGAGGATCTGCCAGGGCCACTGCCTGCTGAGGTTGCAGGTTGTTCGAAAGAGATACCCGCGTCGCCGGAACACAAATGTCAAAAGAAGAAACGTGCATGGGTTTTAGTCTGTAAAAGGCTGACACTGCTCCTCCACCAGAGCGGGGGAAGTTATTTGAGAATTTCCCATCAGTCGTGTTGGTCTAGAGGTGAAGGCCTTGCCTGTCATGTACTACGAGGTTTTGGGTTCAAATCCGGGCTGGTAACAAATTAATGCCAACCTATGAATTTTTGTATTGTATAATTATTCTCATTTGCTTAATTGAAAAAACATCGGGTGGAAACCAGCGCCTGAAAGATATTTCTCGACGACATGTAAAGTCAAGTCAGAAATCGGCGGTATAAAACCTCGGATACCAGATGAAGCACTAAAAAAAAGAAAAATAAATAATCAGTGTTAGCTACGCGCAACTTCTATTTTCAATTAATGTTTTAGTTCGCCAATAAATATAATCTGGAAGCCAAGTATACCTAAAGTACAATCATCTTCTCCTTTCAAGAAACTTAAATTACTTCTGTAAATAATTAACATTGTGAACTTGTATCTCGTTATGAATTTAGACACAAATTACGCGTCAAGTTTGAAGACTGTATATTATTTAGAATAAGGTCTAGATTAAGTCCCAGGAACTTAGCACAGTAATTTCTTATAAGCGTCTATGGGCGGAAGTTTCAAGTGTTCAGAAGTTTGATGTTTGTTGACTCCAACGTTTTGGGTAATTTAGTGAAGTAGAATTATGTATTTTACTTGTAAAATTATATAATGTAACATGATTTTAAGTTAAATAAATTATAACAATACCCCATTTTTTTGCGGATTGAAAATCATCAAATAACTTCCCCCGCTCTAAGTGTCAGACTTTAACTGACTAAAACCCACCCATGTTCCTTCTTTTGCTCTTTATGTTCTGGGTCCACGGTATCGCTTTTGAACAATCGGCAACCCTGGTAGACCACCTACCTGGCTGCTGCTCTGGCAGGCTCCTTTGCTAACCATACTCCATTGGACTTCATCATGGTACTAGTGTGCAGTATCATTGGATTTTAATGGGTCCTTATTTTTATTGGGCCCCAACTATCTCTGTATCAAAATCAGTTTAGCAATTAAGACGTAACAAACAAACAAACTTACTTTCGCCACAGAGTCTAGCTTAGCGCCTGGTTTATGGCAATAGGCACGCACTCAAACTAAAAGAGCAAATTATTGTAATAAATACAAAGATAAACTAAAACAACCAAACATTCAAATCAAAAATCTAGCTCTTGATCTACAATGTGAACTAGAGATTAGACAATTTGACGTAGTTAATGGCAGTTCTTAGACTAGACGTTGACAAAAGCGGCAAAGACGATAGATTAGTAAGAGCCCGGTGTTACCCAGGCGACGCCGACGGGCTTAACGACTAACTGACGACGGTAGGGTTTAAAAACAGAAGAATTATCTATGGCTTAGAGTGGGAGGGGGTGTTAAAAACTTTATCTTTATTCTTCAACCTTCGACGGGCCTGTTGGTCTAGTGGTTAGTGGCCCTGACTGCTGAGCCGAAGGTCGTGGGTTCGATTCCCACCCAGGAAAAACTTTGTGTGATGAGCATGATTGTTTGTTCTGTGTCTGGGTGTGATTTATCTATAATATGTATGTATTTATAAATTATATAAGTATGTATATCAGTTGTCTGGTTACCATAACACAAGCTCTGCTTAGCTTGGGATCAGATAGCCGTGTGTGAGTTGTCCCAAGATATTTATTTATTTTTATTATTTATTTATTTATCACCTATGTGTGCAAGTTGGTGTTATTGTATTTTATTGTAAACTAGCTTTTTCTTGCGCCTTTTTCTACGTGGATGTTGAAAATTATCTCAAAATTGTAACACGATTAGTAATTTTATTTTATTTCAAAAAATTGCATTAAACACGTAGTTTTTTTGTGATCCATTACAGAAAGTAGGTACGGTCTGGTATGATCGCTGTCAACTGAAATTAGCCGCAAAGTTTCCTAATCTATATCTATCTTCTATCTATCTTCTTCTATCTATATCTATACTTATAATAAATCTGTAGAGAGGTCAATTCTGTACATGAAATATATTTCCAAAATAACTATCAGGTGGTGATTAGTGATCGATACTGATGCCAAAAATGCAATCAGTAATATTTTTGTCTGTCTGTCTATCTGTCTGTCTGTCTGTCTGTCTGTATGTCTGTATGTTCGTTATAGAAACAAAAACTACTCGACGGATTTTAACGAAACTTGGTTCAATTATTCTTCATACTCCTGGGCAGGTTATAGTATACTTTTCATCACGCTACGATCAATAGGAGCAGAGCAGTGAAGGGAAATGTTGGGAAAACGGGAGAAGTTACTCCATTTTTTAAGCTTCCGTCGCGTGTGTAGCCTTAATGGTTAAAGCTACACAGAAATCATGTATGACGGAAATGTTCTCCTTAAAATTATATAAAAAATATTCTACGAAAGCATATGTCTATCTTTAATGGTTGACTCACAATAACACGTGTAACTCCCGATAGCTAAGCAGTTCAGTGCTTTCTGATTATATTTGTCTACTCTTACGTTTATACCACTCTCACTCATCTCTTATTAAAAACAGTCAACATTATTACCTATTCAATAAAAAAAGAATTATATAAATCTGTAAAAAACACCAAGTTATACATGAAATACGCTAATAAGCCATCGCGCTTGAATACTGAATCATGCCATAAGGATTATTTTTGTGTGCGCTCGACGCGGCTACCGTAATATTTGGCTGTTGATGAGGATAGACGTTCAGAGTTTTCGACCTTATTGACAGACAATGCTTATCAGCGCGACTTTTACTTCTTTAAATAATTTATTTTTAGATTTCTTTTGTTGTTATTTTATAAAATAGGTATTAGTTATTTTGTTTTTTTTTTTAAATATTCGTTTAAATTACAAATTATTGATAGTTTACATTTTATTTGTTTTTAGGTGAAGTAGTAGTAGGTACGCATAGGTTTTTACATACCGAGTTTTGGCTAATTTATGTTCAGTTTTTTTTTTATATTAAGTAGGTAAAAGCGTAGGTACTTTTATTAATTATAGTTATAGGTATTATTGATTATAGTAGTTATAGGTTTTTATTTTTAAGTGAAGAATAGTGAAGATAGATAGTAATGGACAGGCGTTTTAGCTTTATTTTCATTTCTTTTTTTGTTTCAAGTTGTACTTATCTACATAATTTTCTGGGTAGGTATAGTTCTATTAGAATTATTTAGTTTTAGTATAGGTTCTTATAGATAATAATAATTATACTTAGGCATAATTAGATATAATTTAGTACGTAAGTACCTACCTATTTAAATTATTTTTGGGTTATTAGACTTAGTTTAGGTACTTACCTATATATATTTAAGAATTTTATTTTGGATTTAAGGATTTATTTAGGATCAGTTTTATTATTTAAGTGGGCACTTGGATTTTTGAAGTGTAAGGTAGCTATAGTTAGGACCTCAAACGTAACTTATTTTGTTAGGTATCTAACTAATTGCCTTTCAATTATTTTCATTAATCCTTACTAATAATATTATAAAAGCGACAGTGAGTTTGTTTGTTACAGCTTCACGCCTAAATGACCGAACCGATTTTGATGAATTAGACATAGGCAATTTTTTTTTAAAGTGACAAATGTGGGAGGAAGAGGAAACAAAAGGGGAGAGAAATATACTTTTTTTTCGATCATCCCGCCGTTTAAAGATAGCGTTAGCCCAAAGTAACTCTGCCACGCGGACGAAGTCGCGGGCGGAAGCTAGTTGTACATATAATCGCTCTGCGCACTCTCTTTTTCTGTGTTATCTTGCATACTCCGACCCTACTTAAAACAACATGTACCCCACTTTTTATTCGAAGAATTAAATTAATCCTCAATAGATATCCTCTACCCTGGGGAGAATAGAGGACTCTGTCAGACTCGTACTGACTCAAAAACCACACCAGTGTTTCCTTGCGCACATACGTCGTCGATAATGCGACTTCTGAGGCCCCGAACTAGTCTCGGGCCGCTTGTATCCTATGTGTCAACCCAGGGCATGGTCTAACAGTATGTCAAATTTCATCGAAAGCCGTCCAGAGGCTAAGTAGAACAGACACAGCTACGTTCAGCACTGGAAATTTTCAATGTTTTAATTACAGAAGCTCACTTAAATTGAACGGACACGTGCCTTGCGTGTTCACACACGGTGAGTAGGTAAGTGGTCTAAGTATCCGTTACTCAGATATTGGAACCCGTCTAGGTTTTCATAATAATTCCTAGGCTCTAGGAATTTGCAAGGTAGACCGTAGGCGTAATGAGAGCAAGCTTAAACCACAGTTGGCTAAACCAATAGATGTGGTATTCTGTATTCGTATCCTTACTAATATTATAAAAGCGAAAGTGAGTTTGTTTGTTTGTTACGTCTTCACGACAAACCTCAATGGCTAAACTGATTTTTTAAAAGAAAAAGTGAGAAATGAGGGAGAAAGAGGGAAGAAAATGGAAAACTTAGCTTTGCTTTTACAATAAATTAGGCGCAAGGGCAAAAACTACAGGTAGCAGGTACCTGCAAATCAGGAAAGGGGAACCGTGTTACCTCGAATTTAACGCGAGCAAAGCCGCGGGCAAAAGCTAGTTAGGTTATATGACAGATCAAATAAGTGATTGTGTTAATATTTTACCACATCCATTCTTTTACAAAAAAAAAAAAATTCATCTTTGTAGCACACCGGCAGTGTCTAAGGCACAGCTTATGACGACGCGAAGCTGAAAATTCATTATTTTCTCATTAGACCCTAACTTTGCACACTGCACTGTTAAATGTTTATTAAAATCAACCGTTATTAAATATACACCATAGTTGGAGGGTTAGGTACAAAAGGGAGAAGAAAACAAGAAAAGTTTTTTTTAATAAATAAATATGTTGTTTTTTTTCCATAAATAATTAAATTTATTTTCAATATTATTCATGTATTCTGTTCTGTGTGTTTCTGAATACATGAAACTCAGGAAGAAGAAAATCTATTAAGTGAAAGAGATTTTTACTGCTCTAATTGCAAGAAGTCATATCAAAAATGTATTTGCAGGAAATATGATGAAACATTTGGATAAAAAATATTTTTAACTAGTTTCCATTAACCAAAACTCTGTGACCAGGCTAGGCAGTACTCGGGTTGATTGAAAGAGATACCGTGGCCCCGGAACATAAAGGGCAGAAGAAGGAACATGAGTGGGTTTCAGTCATTCCCCCCCCCCCCCCCCGCTGTGGGGGAAATTATTTGATAATATCCCACGCGCAAAAAAAGGCTAGGCAACTAACCATGACAGTGAATAAATGACCAAAAAAAATTAATTGATCTCTTCTCACAGGTGGAGTCAGAAACATGGCTAGTCTAACATAATCTCGTTTTACGAGCCCCACGGGAAGCCGAAACAATATCCATCGTGATTAACTAATTTAAAAGCTTGTCGTAAAAATATACCAACAAAATATTAGTTAATCCAGCTTCTATCAAATGTTTAAGCCAACTTATATCGGTTGAAGACAGAGGTTTTAGTGTTTTGGTTGTTGTTTTTTTCTTTCTCTTATGGTTCCGTACCTCACAAGGAAAACACCGAATCCTTATAGGATCACTTTTTTGGCCGTCTGTCTGTCAAGATACTTCTCGGGAACGCATGGAAGTATCGAGTTGAAATTAAAACCACACAATATTGCAATCTGTGATCCCTTGGAGCTACAAAACTAACTTGCTGTGCCCGACAGGGTCCATAATTGTTTCTCTTTAATTACCTACCAGCCTTGTATATGTTATGGACCAAGTGATAAATTGGGCAGTATACATAATGCCCGGTCATTATGAAAAATGCCCAATATGAAAGTGCAATTTGATAATAATTATTCAAATAATCAAATTGACTGGGCATTATACATATTTCCCATCACCTTTTGGGCAGAGTAATACAAACACATTTAATTACTATTTTTTTATTGTTATTGTCATTTAACTTAAAATAAACTAAATATTAAACAACTTAAATAATCAGACTCATTATTTGGATTAATTACCAAGGACTTCTACCTTAAAAAACCACTAGTTTTTGCATTTAAAACTTAAGGAAAGTTATATTAAAAATATAACATAAAATATAATTAAATTTAAAACAAAAATTTCTAGGGCACCCCGACTCGGATAGGTTAGGTTAGAAGGGGATGGCGGGGTCGTGTGAGCGAGCGAAGCGAGCGAATAGACCCCGCCATCACCTTCGTGGTTATTTTTTTTTTCGCTAACACACTCGCGTTAACAATTAGTTACGAAAGTGAAAATAAAAGCATTTGCGTCCGTCCGTCTTCGCTTATAATGCAAAACTAAACAAAAACAATAGCGCTTGAAGTCCGCCGCACGAGCCGCACGCTGAATGGCGGTCTCTGATTGGTCAAAGCGTGTCACGCCACGCGTACTTCCCTCCCCGCCCTCGCACCGCGTCAAATATAGCTTTATTATCAAATTGCCCAATTGTCATGTAGCAATATAATAATGACCGTGCAATGTGATAAATAATGACGTTATGATAGTAATTAATCACTTAGCCCGATAAAGCTAGACATTATTCATAATGCTCGTGCATTATGAATAATGCCCGCATTAATCACCTGGTCCATAACATATACATTATGGGATGCAATAAAGTATTGAGTATTGAGTACGAAAAAAGTCAAACTTTTATGTCGATGCAGTCAAAAGATATGGGCATTTATCTCAAATTTTGATGGAATCCTCGGTGCTTACTTTTTTCATAGATTTACTTTTTTTTGTGCATCTTCAGGTAAGCGATGGATCTATACAAAGTGACATACCGTAATATAAAAAAAACAAAGGCTAGGCAAATAGCAATGTGTAGTAGCTCATAAGCTACAATGCCTGTATTTATTGACTGTATTTAATTTTCTTAGTTTTCATCTCTTATCGACGACCGATAACTTGCATGTGTGATGTTTACTGTTAGTATAAGTTGGTTATGAATAAATAAATTGCGTGAGCTACAACGTCTAGCATTTAAGATATACTTGTATTGCTCATATCGTACATGAAAGTCTAGTCACAAGCAAAAAGTCCTACGTAGTTGTTTAATTAGGGTTGTTTATTTCAAATCAAATTAAATAATTATTTATTTCGAACAACAATTTTCATATGGGTTGGTAAATAAGTACTTAAGAATGAATGTTAGTTACAAGAAATGTAATCCTCCCGCACCTCTTTGCTCGAGCAAGCCCGCGTTACTGAGCCAGTGAATCAAAATCATCCCCAATGAATGGAACTCAGATCCAGCCTGTCTCTTTACTGTCCTCCCCAGCGACGACCTAGGCCGAGGCTCGTACCCGACAGGCAGGCAGTCGCTTAGTTTAAAGATTTTTTCCCCTGGCTGGAGGCCTTAAACTCAAGGAAAAGTGATGCGAGATGCCATTAAAAAAAACCGGCCAAGAGCGTGTCGGGCCACGCTCAGTGTAGGGTTCCGTAGTTCCCCGTCCGTCACAATAAGTGTTCCCACTTATGGGAGGAAATTATTTTGTACAACTTTTTGTCTTTTTTGTACAAAAACTGTAGTGTCAATCAAGTTCAAAATGATTTTCCTAGAAAGTCCTTATAAAGTTCTACTTTTCAGATTTTTTTCATATTTTCTAAACTCTCTCTAAACGACACATTGTTTTTTACTTTTGGAGCGATTATTTCCGAAATTATAGACATTATCAAAAAATGATTTTAGTAAACCCCTATTCATTTTTAAATACCTTTCCAACAATATATCACACGTTAGGGTTGAAATTAAAAAAAAAATCACTTCCCACTTTACATATAGGGTGGCTACCCTAATAAAACATTTTTTTCCAATTTTTATTTTACCACTTTGTCGGCGTGATTGATATACATATTGGTACCAAATTTCAGCTTTCTAGTGCTAACGGTCACATAGATTAAGCGAGGACGGACGGACGGACGGACGGACGGACGGACAGACAGACATGGCGAGCCTATAAGGGTTCCTAGTTGACTACGGAACCCTAAAAACAAGAAATTTAGTGATCATGTTTCATTCATAATTACAATTCAATCCAATTCCTCGTTCATCCTGATTATGATTCCTGGTACTTATTTCTTGTCTTATAGTTTTGTTATTAAGTATGACACATTTGACCCTAGGGTCAACTTCAAATAGTTGAAGCTCGGAGTCCAGATGTGTGCCCGTTTGATATAAAAGAGAACTCAAACAACGGTAGAACTTGTCTTCTTAACCCTTTTAAAAAGGTAGAACTTGTCTTCTTAACCCTTTTAAAAAGGTAGAAATTGTCTTCTCAACCCTTTTAAAATAAGTGTGAAGGTATGTAGCACTCACCAACATCACATCGTCCAAAAGATGATCTCTAAAATAAACCCTTATAATTAAGCGCATAGGTAACTTTAAAATATACAAGTTGGGCGACTCGCGGAGTCGCGGTAAATACTAATTAATTGGCAGCGACAAACTTTGCTCCCGGTTGCATCGTTACAAACTCCGTGTTTTATCACGGGCGCGACCCGGCCCCGGGCGAAGCTTGCAATTTGTACTAGCTGGAGCAACACTGAGAGAGTGACGTAATTACTTGCAATACTTTTGTGCTTATGCAAGGCTGTTGGTCCTGACTGTAATTTAAGATCTTTGACAATCGTTATTGGTGGCTGAGCGCGGCTTGCCATAATTAGGTGAGTTTATTTCTTTGTCGATCTCAACACGAATGATGTAAATACGATTTTGTAATAATATTCTAATTTAAAAGATGGATGGAGTTTCTTGCCCATCCTTCTCCATAGAAATCAACACTTTGGAATGGGCAACTACAGTACTTTCACAAGTGATTATGTCTTATGACCGGGACTGTACTCGTAGCTTCAACATTTTGTTTCTTAACATTCAAAAGTGTCTGTAATGATCTAATTGAAATAAAAGCTTTTGAGTTTGAGCCACGCTTCCACGACTTAACACATGAACGGAGTTTAATAAAATTTGACCGTCTACAATCAGAGTTAGGACAAAGAATACTTTTTATCCTATGGGATAATGTTTAACCTCAATGCAAGCAAAGTCGCACGTTAAATCTAGTAGCTCAGCAATGTGCTATAAGCTTTAAGTGGCCGCCACCATTATTTACCCGAATCCCATATCAATAAATACGGATAGTACAATCGATCACAGCGAGTCAAATGTCTACGTGCGACGGAAAAGTTTATTCCAATGGATTTATTTCGGATACAGATCATTTCGTTATGCGGGACGTGTGCTGAGTGTGAGTGGAGGAGGCTTTTAATATTTTTTTGTGAAAATATTGGAGTAGGTTGATTCTAAAATGGAGTAAAATGGTTTGATAACAATGGCTCTTCAATTTCAAAAAATAAAATATAGGGCAAGGTTAAAAAAACATCCGTCCGTCCGGGCGACAGGGCGTGTCGACGGCGCGTGAGGGTTCATGCGTGCCTCAAAGAGTCGTCAGCAAAGCAAAAAGGACTGCCAGGGCCACCTCCTGCCGGGCTTGCGGGTTTTTCGATAGAGATATCGCGGCCCCGGAACACAATGGGCAAAATAAGGAACATGAGTGGGTTTAGTCAGTACAATTCCGACACTAAAGACTGTAAACCGATTCTAGAACGAAGTGTGTTAGAACCGGTTTCCAGTCTTACCTGATGTAACTGAATGGCACCGTGTGGCAAATGCCCATTTCCTCATGAACATCGTGACGAGGTTTAGTCCAGATCTTTATTCAGATGCAATACAAAAGGCTAGCCTTTTCACAACTATTGTTGAGTTTGAGTTGAGTTGAGTTATTGAGTTGGGATTCAGCGGACTACCAGTATTTTACATGGATCCACTGCCTATCTGACCTCCACAACCCATTTAACAACTGGGTAATACGACCCCCTTTGTAAGACTGATTGTTAGACTTACGAGAATGAATAACTGATCTAAAAATGACAGCCAATACCAACAGCTTTACGTGCTTTCTGAGGCACGGAGGAAGTTTGGTATGTAATGGGTAACACATCCATGGACCAACCTAGGAAAGCATAGCTTAACATCAAAATCGACCCTAGCAACAGGCAAATGTGCGTTTATTCCTTTTGTGATGTAATGTAAATTATCTTCTTAGTCACACTTTTATCCTATCCATGTTTCTATCACACCAGACCTTCAATCATTTAAAGCAAAATTGACAGTTCTATTCCTTTTTATTCTAAATGAGCTCTCTCCAAACATTCGTAGCTCAGCTACATGTCCACAGGTAATGCATCGTACGCCGGCGATCTATCATTTATTTCAACGTCAGAAATCCATTACGGGGCGTCGTCTCGCTGACTGAGTCGAGCCACTATCTAAGCAAATACGGTAACGTAAAGAGAACCCCGCGAAATCGTCGACAGCAAACTGACGGTACCATTTTGGAGGTAGAAGAAAAATTGTACGGTGTTGACATTGAAATAAACAACTTTGTTTACTCAGTTGTAAATATTCTTGATTTGGTCCTGGTTGATGGAGACTTAAACGTAACTGGCAGAATATAGTTGTACCTATTGAAGGTAAATACTTTTCGGAAAAAAAAACGGCGTAGTGTTTAAAATGATCCGGCTCGAAGGACCATTGAATGGGCTCAGTTGGGAATTTGGAATCAAAATAGTGGCATGTAATAAAAATAGGTGAAGTAACACAATTCACAAGTAAATGAAAACGTGTGAAGACTGTATAAATAATTGCCCGGGGTAGCCCTCGTTGGTGAGTTGAGTGGGACGCAGGACGCACAGTAGCGCTCGCGCAGCAGATCATCCGCCGCCTTGGTTCGGTAGCGCTAGATACCACGCCCTTCCCGCAGTTGTCTTACGCGTATGTAAAAAGTCGTCGGTTGTGAATTAAGATATCAATCAGTATTTTTACACCAATAATCACCCTGTTAGATCTGCATCCAGCTATTTCTAAATACCATCTCCAGTTTTCGTAAATCTCCAATAGCTTATGATGATTTTAAAAAAACTTATTTAAAATAGGTGAACACATTCCTCAATAAAAAAAACCTCGGCTACTAAAACTGTAAATTCAACTGATATAACCTGAACCACCAAATAAAAACGCAGTAGGTACTAAAATCTGATGAAATTACCTTTACACACTAAATCAAAAAGAAAAACGTTAGTTCCTCGGAACGTTTCCTCGTTCGCCTTAATTAAATCTTCAACACCGCAGAGCGCAGGATTAAACAAGGACTCGCAGGATGTCTAAGTTTTTTTTTATTCCGGCCAGTAATTTTCTGGCTTCACTGTTCTTAATCTATATTCGTTGGTTCGAATACCTTGGTCTGTGGTGAAACTTGTGCAGACACGCTAGTCAAGTGGCCAGTGCTTTTAAAGCGTTTCTTACATACAAACTACAACACACAGATCTAAACTAGTTATAAAAAATATGTAAGTACATCCTTACTAATATTATAAAAGCGAAAGTGAGTTTGTTACGTCTTCATGCCTAAATGGCTTAACCGATTTTGATGAATTTTGGTACAGAGATAGTTGAGACCCTGGAGACGGACATAGGTTTTTTTTAAAGTAAGAAATAAGGGAGAAAGAGCTTCCCTCTTAATAAGGGAAAACTTAGCTTTGCTGTTACAATAAAAGGCGCAAGGGCAAAAACTAAAGGTAGCAAGTACCTGCAAATCAGAAAAGGGGAACTGTGTTACCCCGAATTTAACGCGAGCAAAGCTGCGGGTAAAAGCTAGTAAATAAATGAACGATCAAGTATTACTATTCATCCTGTTCACTGTCATAGCAAAGGTTCCCAGAAGGCTGGAAGCATTGCCACATTGGATCGAAAAACTGTTTTTGCCAAGTAAAAGGGTATTTTCAACGACTATTGAAAAATTGCCATAATTTTTTCGTTAGCTTATGTCAATAAGCCTCCTAGTAGAACCTCCATCCTAATTTGAAGTCGCTTCAAAAAAAAACACACACCCTACACAACAATCCATTGACGTAATCAGGGTAGATTACGTCAATGTAGTACATGTGTGTAGTTTTTTGAACTTCTTTTCCTCATGTACTATTTTTTTTTTACGTTTGGAAATCCTCAATGGATGTCCTCCGCCATGGCGGAGGGGTCTGTCAGACTTCTACTGACTAAAACCACACGGTGTTCCTTCTCGTCACTTCTGGCTGGGGGGGACAATCGCATTCGACACAATCATCCTCATGTACTATCTACCTTAACCTTCCAAAACCGCCCAATTTCTAACTGTTTACATCCATAATTCACATCAACACTTTGAAAATAGAAATTAATCAATTACGCCTAAACTAGTCTTAACCACAAGCTCAGAGGCCTCGAACCGAAGGCGTTTCATCTCGCCGCTAATCCGCGAATCGTGTTTAAACTCTCGCTTGTCATAGTTTAAGGGAAAATTAACTTCGGGATCAATAGGCAGGTTTGTTGTTGTTCAAAAGTTCTTGTTTGTATTGTTTTTGGTTTTGCTCCGTTTTCTATAAATAAGTTGGGTCTTTTGAAGTTTGTTGGTATCTCTCCAAGTGGGATTTGAGGTAAATTGCTTTTGTATTATTTTTGTGCCGATTTTGAGGAATGGTTTAGAAATTAGAATCACGTTTCTTTTGTATATGCCTGAATCAAACTGGATTGTATATATCGGATAATTTCAGTGAAATGAACGTGTTTATTCATGGGCTTATTTTCAGGGGGGTGCATTTTCAGTTCCATGAAAATAAATCGATAATATTTGCATTCCACCACGGATAGACTGGTTACTCTATAGTTTCCCGAGATTTCGCAACGTCCCACACCTTAAGGATCCCTACGGCATATGCTCTGTTCACAAGAAAAGAGTAGACATCACTAAATTTATTGACAAGGTTATGAACAATTTTGGACAATATAAAAAGCAATCCTGATTGCTCCTGCACACACAAATTGTAACTTATTAACAAAAATCGTTTTATTTTCTGTTTTCTCTTTACAAGCAATGGGTGCTAATATACACCCTTTATTAAAAAAAACAGTACTTTAGCATATCTTGCGGTAAGTCCCATTAGATATCAATTTCACGGCAAAAGTTATTTTGAACTAGCTGCGCCCCGTGGTTTCACTCGCGTGATGATAGAATATACAATATTGTATATTTATGTGTTATTCTGATGTATCCCGAGTGACATGTAAAATTTTGGCTCCGTATTTTAAAATTAATTTTAATTAGTAAATAAGTTATAAAATAGTGAAATTATTTGTGCAATCGGATTGTAAATGTGTAAATACCCAGGATTATTGTTTTCCCGATAATACATAACGTTTTTCGGTAATACATTGTTACCGGTAACCTACAAACATCAGCTGACGTTTTACCTGCACTTAATTAAACGGACAATTCAGGGGAAGTATTGTTAACTTTTATTAAATAATAGCACACACTCGTCACTTTAGTTAAATAGCACATCTATGCCAATTCCAGTTTTAATTTTGTGCTGATTTATTACCCTATAGTGGTTCTAAATCGCTTTGTTGACAACCTAAGATTGAAATTTATAATTACAACAACATTGTGATAGTCTTTCCATAACTCTGTTATTCTTATATCCAAGCTTATTAATAACATTAATGATAATTTTGTCTAAAAGTAATATTTGAATGAACTACATTCACTTTTTTTTGTTATACATCTAAGCAGCCTACCCACTTAAGAAAAAGTATAAATAGGTTGATAAAAAATCCAGTAAAATTCAATATTCTATTAGATTAATTTAATACCTATAAAGATTATCTTTTAAACTTAATTTAACATCCTACCTCATTTTATAACTGAAGACTTTGCCCTTTGTTTTGATTTATTTTTTCCTTTAACCGCTAACTTTTCTGTATTTGTCTTTCTGCTAGTTCTCACCGTTTCTTTATTTCTATCTTTCAGTAAGTAATCCTGAAACCATGCCTGTGATGACCCGTAAGGCTACTGCTCAGGAGATGGATCTTAAGTTAAGAACGGCCCTCCAAGAACTTAAAGAATCAAAGCTCCAAGTCCAACAGCTGTTACAGGAGAGAGAAGAAAGTGAGGTGGAAGTCGTCAAAGTTAACAGCAAAAACTCTTCCTTGAAAAGGCAGTTAGTAGACCTTCATCAGCAATACTTGGACGTTGTTGATGAACGGGATCAGCTGAAGGTGGTCACGGATGGTTTCAGCAATTGCAGCAATTTGTATGAGGAGGCTTTATCTAAAATTAGGGACCTAGAAGATGAATTAATTCATTCCAATAGTCGCATCTTAAAGTTACAGAGACTAAAAGAAAGTACTCAGGTTATAGAAACTAACCGCTTATATACAGAATTGTTAAACAGTAATTGTAACTCCCCTTCCTTAATAACTATTGATTTGACTGAAGATTCCTTATTGAAACATAATTATACAGTAAGCAATAAAAAAATTAAAAAATATGCTAAACTAAATAGATTAATTAAAAAATGTTATCAATTTAGGAAACAATATAAACATTTTTCTAAAAATATTCCACTAAGAAAAGAGCGTGTTGATCTAGTAAAAAAGTTAAAAAATTATCAAATCAAATTAGAAGACAGTATTAAAATCTATAATATTGATACTGAGCATTTGCAATCTGAAATAGTGGCACTTCAGGACTCACTTAGTTCCCTTTCTAGTAAATATGTGAGTTCTCAGAACCAAATAAGGGAACATATTCTTGCAGCAAATGAGTTGTTGATGTGTCAATGTAGTTGCCAGACAGTTTCCAACCATGACACTATCCAGCCTGAGGTAATGGAGGACCCGTCCCAGGCTGAGAATTTGCCTCTGGACTGTATAATCAACGAAGATACAGCTAATATGCCACAAAATAACTTACAAGTGGTACAGACTGAGATATGTGATAGTTGTGAATGTTCTCACTCAGTAATGTTCTCAGATAGTATTGGAAGGGGTGTAGTTACCTACACCCCTTCCAATTATTAAGTAATAACCTGAGCTTTCCCAGTCAAAATAATTGTATGCCAGGGTTAACTTATAAGCAGATAATGGCATCAGTAACTGGAAATGTTTATAGTAAAAGTACTGATTTAACTATATTTATAGGAAATTGTTCTACAATCACAAAAGAAGACATCACAGACAGTGTAACTGAGTTGTTAAAGTTAAATTGCCGTAAAATAATATTGTGTGCTTTTCCATACTTATATAAAAAGTCAAACAAACTAAACAATTATATTCACATGCTGAATAAGCATGTACATTTCTTGGTAGGTCACTATTGTGACAAACTTGTATATCTTGATATCAACACTGTTGTTGATAAACTTAGGTCGACACGGGGTAGTGTGTTTCTACCTACTAGTTGTAGACACAAAATAGCTAGGCTATTAGCTTATAATATTCACTCGGACATAAATATTATGTCTATGTTTTGTACTATTATTAACACTGCGACTATTAGTAATTTAAATACTAATATACCTTTTTACAAGGAAGGCGGGGGAGTATTGTCGCTCACTCCGGCTCATTTAAACTAGCTAGTAAGACAACAGACACCAAAGTACCTTCTGGCTCTCAAATAGTTAAATTTAAAAAAGGGGCTAAGCAGAATTCCTTGAAATTATTTCATCAAAATATTCAAGGTTTCTCTTCAAAACAACTAGAGATTGAATTGTTTTTAGAAAAAACTAAGTTTGATATTGTTTGTTTCACCGAACATTGGTTAAAAGATCATGAAATGTTAATTAATTATGAAAATTACAGTGTAGGCAGTTGCTTTAACCGTAAATCTAAGATGCGTGGGGGTTCACTAATCTTAGTCAAAAATAGTATTAAATTTAGAAGTCGTATTGATATAGTTGATCTATCGGTTGAACATAATATTGAATTGTCTTGTGTTGAGCTAGATAAGCATGTCATAGTGTGCGTTTACAGGCCCCCAAATTATCAAAACTACTCGATATTTGAGTCAGTAATGGAAGATGCTTTGGCAAAACTTGCAACGGGTAATAAGTCGCTAGTCATCTGTGGTGACTTTAACATCAATATTTTAGATGAAAATTCAAATAGCAGTAGATTCTTAAATCTTTTTAAATCATTTAATTTGTTGAATGTGTTTTCGGAGCCAACCCGAATTACTACAAATACCGCTACATGTATTGATAATGTTTTCTGTTGCTGCGACTTCTTAGATAAATCCATTGTAAATTACCTTCCCTCTGATCACAGCGGTCAAACCGTTGTTTTCGAGTCCTACACATCATCACAAAAAATTCAAATACAGTCCAGACAAATAACACCCAGCAATTTAAATAAATTTAATAATAATTTAATAAGTAATCTAGGCATTCCGGGATATGATATTAATAATGTAAATCATTTTTATGAGGAATTCTTTTCGGTTGTCTACACAGAGTTCAATGAAACGCTAAAAATAAAAACTAAATCTATTAGCCCAAAGTTTATGTTCAGTGATTGGGCAACTAAGGGTATAAGAAAAAGTAGGGAACGACTGTTTGAGCTTTACGGCCTTAAGCCTTACATCAACTCGGAAACATTCAATCGCTATGTTGCTACTTACTCAAAAATTTTTAAAAACACCTGCCAGGTAGCTAAAGCCTTATTCATAAGCAACAAGATTAAATCCGCCGATAATAAAATTAAGACGGTTTGGAAAATAATCAATAGTGAAACTAATAGAAATAAAAAATATAATAATGATATTACACTAGAGTCTTCACGTGGTCTTCTAACCACTAAAAACGAAGTTGCTCAAGAATTTGTGGATTTCTTTACTAGTATCCCAATTAAAACTACTGAAACGTTAAATTCGTCACCCTTGCTTTCTGTTGACTTATTAAGAGCAAACGTTTTACCATGCTCGGTTGAGTTTCAATTTAATCATATTAACCCCACTGCAGTCATTAAAGCTTTTAAGCAAATAAAAATCAAATTAACCGAAGACCTTTGGGGAATGTCTATTAAAGTTTGTCAAGCTATCATTGAGACTGTAGCACCGTACTTAGCCTTAATATTTAATTTGTGTGTGGACCAAGGAGTTTTCCCGGACCTTATGAAATACAGCAAGGTAATACCACTTTTCAAATCTGGGGACAGTAAAGACACCAATAATTATAGACCCGTATCCGTTTTGCCGGTTTTCAGCAAGGTGTTTGAAAAGGTAATGCTTAATCAAATGCTCAACCACTTTAACACCAATAAGATCTTACATGAAAAACAGTATGGTTTCACCAAAGGACGTTGTACGACTGACGCTGGTGTTACCTTGTTAAAACACATATTTACTGCGTGGGAAGAGGCACAGGATGCCATAGGAATCTTTTGTGACCTTTCAAAAGCGTTTGATTGTGTTAGCCACGAAACCCTACTCTTGAAACTTGAACATTACGGCCTAGGAAAACTTGCGCTTAGTTTAGTAAAATCATATTTAAATGATAGACAGCAGCAAGTACAAATAAATGGTGTCAATTCAATGGGTTTAAATGTAAAGATGGGTGTACCACAAGGATCGATATTAGGTCCCTTCCTCTTTTTAGTATATATTAATGATCTACCCCATTTATTTAAAAACCAACCACAAATGGTGTTGTTTGCTGACGATACCTCTTTAATATTTAAGATAAACAGACGTGCCACAAATCTTGACGACGTAAATAATGCCCTAATGCAGGTACATAATTGGTTTACCGCTAATAATTTAGTATTAAATGGGAAAAAAACGAAGTGTACAAGATTTGCTCTACCAAATGTCAAAAACAGTGAGTGTGACATAGTATTGAATCAAGAGAAACTAGAATTCGTCGAAAAAACTGTTTTCTTGGGAATAACACTCGATTCAAAGCTACAATGGGGTCCGCATATAACATCTCTTGCAGGACGCCTTAGTTCAGCAGCATATGCTGTTAGAAAAATCCGTCAGTTTACTGATGTAGATACCGCGAGGCTAGTCTACTTTAGTTATTTTCATAGTATCATGTCATACGGTATTTTACTTTGGGGACGGGGTGCAGACATCGAGTCTATATTTATTCTGCAGAAAAGAGCCATCAGAGCCATATATAACCTACGTAGGCGAGATTCTTTAAGGGAACAGTTTAAGGATATTAACATCATGACAGTACCTTGTCAATATATTTATGAAAACATCATGTATGTCAGGAAAAACTTGCATATTTTTAGTAAAAGAGGTGACAGACACAATTATAATACTAGAAATAGGGACCAATTAGTTCAACCAGGTTTCAGGTTAGCTAAAGTAGACTCATCTTTCATGGGGTACTGTTTAAAATGCTACAATAAAATACCTCCCCACATTCTTCAACTGAATGAAACGAAATTTAAATCTTGTATTAAACGCACACTATGTAGGCAAGCATATTATAAGTTGGGGGATTATATTGATGATAAAAATGCTTGGCTTAATGCTGGTCCTGCTCCAGAAGAATAGGGGTAAACTCATTGATTGGTATCCGAAGCTATAGTGGAAGCTGCAGAAGATTGTAAGACTATCTTTGCAATGTATAGAATCAATTCTCTAGTATTGTATAATTATTAAGCCCATATGTGAGTGCTATGTATTATTATTGACTTGACGAAGCCCTGGTGGTTGATAGTGTCATGCTCACTTAAATGTCTTGCTGATGGTGGCGGGTGTGTCGGGTCATTTAGCTCCCTTCAAAATGGTCGAGCTGAATGGGGCTGATCCATACGTCATGTTCGTGAACGGGCGCTGTCAGTTGGGACTGGTCATTTTTAGCTACCACGGTTCATTTTTAACTTATTTAGATTTAAAATTAAATTTTGCTTTTTATTTACTCTGGACGCTCTTACTGTGCACGTCTTTCTACATCGTTCTCACATATTTGTATAATTTCAACATGAATGATGTAAATACAATTTTGTAAAAATATTATAATTTAAAAGAGTGTCCATGGAGTTTCTTGCCCATTCTTCTCCATAGAGATCAACGCTTTGGAATGGGCAACTACAGTACTTTCACAAGTTATTATGCCTTGTGACCGGGACTGTAGATTAGTTTTGTTTCTTGACATTCAAAAGTGCCTGTAATGGTCTAATTGAAATAAATGGTTTTGACTTTTTTTTTTTTTTTTGTATAGGCTATATTATTCTAAAGTTTCATTAAAATCCATTCAGTAGTTTATGCGTGAAAAATCAAGAGCAAACATCCATACAAACCTTCGCGTTTATAATATTATATTAAAAATTAAATAAATTAAATAGGTACTAAATTTTTAAAAAAAATAGGATTTTGATTAAAATAATTGACAGAGATGTTTTTGACTAAATTTCTACCCTCAATAAAACTACTATCCTCAAATTAATTAACTTGATCAAACTTCGTACAAAGCTCTCATATTTCATGATTTCATTAGTTTTCTCTTTATGAATGGCGATTGTAATGATAACAATGGTGCGTTGTAGCGCCGTCTATATCCAAATGGGTGTTAGAGATAATGTATTGGCTCTGAATAATATATTAGTTTAATATCGGACTCCAATATGTAAGCTGAGCTATGTGTGTCTGGGATCAAGTTTATGCCATGCATATTCAGATTATATTTATTACTAGCTTCTGCCCGCGACTTCGTCCGCGTGGTATAGTTACTTTGGGCTAAAGCTAACTTTAACCCGCGTGATGATCGAAAATAAAAAATCTTTCTCTGCCCTTTTCTTCCCCTTTTTAAAAAAAAAATCCTATTTCCGTCTCCAGGGTTCCAACTATCTTTTTGCCAGAATTCATCAAAATCGGTTTGGTCATTTAGGCGTGAAGACCAAATAAACAAACTCACTTTCGCTTTTATAATATTAGTAAGGACTAACTCATACTCGCGGATTTGCTCATGTCCGTATCCCAGCTGACAATTGAAAGACGAAGGTGGCTCGAAAAGTGATAACCAGTCTTATCAGTATGAACCTATACTAACTGGGTTGTGGAAGTCAGACAAGTAGTCGCTCCATGTAAAATACTGGAACTCTGCATCCGGTAAGATAGCAAACAACCCCAACATAATTGAGGAAACTGCTCGTTGGTCTCGTGGTCGCAAGCGCGACTGTTGATCACGGAGTTCTAGGTTTGTTTCTCGGGTCGGGCAAAAAGTGTTATTGGGTTTTTCCATTAGGATTTTCTCAGTAGCAGCCCGGAGTTTGGAAGTTGGCGGTAAGATACCCCCGTGCTTCGGAAAGCACGTTAAACCGTTGGTCCTACGCTTGAGCTCTCTCCGGTCGTGTGTCGGATTGCCGTCCCATCAGACTATGAGAGTGAGGGAATAATAAGTATACCTGTGCTTGCGCACAGTATTGTGGACTATAATATCTCCCGCGCTGATGGCTAATTTCTGCTGAGATTGGACGCCGTGACCGAAAACGGTCAGGAGGACTATATAATTGAGAAAAGACTAGGCAGGTTATTCGGGATAATGTTCTTAGTATTAATATAATCATCTGGATGATTTTAACGCTATCATTAGAAGGAAAGCTGCCTCATAGCTAAGCAGATCTAGGACCAGCCCCAATAGCATTCTTCAAACTCTAGCCGATAAGCCTGATGCGCCGGTGCGTGTTCACTGGTTGCGGTTGCTGGTGCGGCAGTAACATAATATAGTGTTTATTTTAGGTTTTAAGTTTAACTAACCATTTATTTGATAAGTTGTTACTAACCATTGGACCGTTGTTGTCTTTTCTTTGAATAAATTATTATTATAAGAACAGCGGTTAAACTCCTGAAAAGAACAAAGTACGTCAATTACACAAAAACCCAAAACATCTCGAAATCACGTCCGAAACAACACAACGAAACTAAAAACAAAAACAAGACAAGTCCCTCTAAAAGTGAGCCATTACGGGCCAACCACTGGAACTAAACACGTTTGAATTATATACGAGTATGTATCGTGGTAAATCGGCGTCGAATACAACGGAGCAAATCCTTTTTACGAGATTTACAACGGGATTCGGGAGGTCGTGGCGTACGCCAGCTTGGGGTCTGTCCTCAAGTGTGGAGCGGGGGGTTATGGACTATCGTATTGTCGCTTTTGTTGTTGTTTTTTTAGGGTTACTTACCTAAAAGGAAAAAGCGGAACTCTTATATCCTACAAGGGTTCCGTTTTTAGGGTTCAGTACTTCAAAAGGAAAGATCAGAAACCTTATAGGAACTCTTTGTTGTCTGTCTAGAACCTGTATTTCAGGAACACATAGAGGTATCAAGTTAAAATTAAAACTATATACCTACTCAACTCTGTGGTCCTTTTGTGCTCAAATAAATCCTCTAAGTGTACGCAGTCAAAAAGTTTTTAACTTTTCAATTTATTTCAAGTAACACTAAACTCATTTTAGTTACTTACATCATACTCATGCATTATTGGAGGAGCTAGTGGCTAAATAATAGCAGCCGCTCGGGTCGATCTTTAGGTTAAGCCGCGCTTGATAGGTTGGTCTGTGGATGGGTGACCACCCGTTACATACCTACCGAGTTTCATCCGTGCCTCGGAAAGCACGTTAAGCCGTTGGTCCCGGCTGTCATTTGTAGAACTTTGACAGTCGTTACAGATAGTCAGTGTTCTGAAAGTCTGAAAACCAGTCTTACCAAGGAGTATCGTATTACCCAGTATTAACTGGGTTGTGGAGGTCTGATAGGCAGTCGCTCCATGTGAAATACTGATATTCAGCTGCATCCGGTTAGACTGGAAGCCGACCCCAACATGATATGATGTCATCATACTCATGCATTCCAATTTTAATAAAATTATATCAGAAAACTTTTTGTCTGTCAAGACCCTTTATCACACATACTCAGGCTCGAGCATTATTCACCGCGCAGAGAAAGGCGTAGCTCTGAAGGAAGACAAGTAACCATGGAGAGATAACCGGTTCTTCTCCATAGTACAGTGAAACTTGGTTAAGTGGGACCTGGATAAGTGAGAAACCTCCATAACTGGAACTCATGCTGAGGTCCCAACACTTGGCACTGAATTACCTCTGTTAGTGGGACGAGGTAAGCCTCTATATCTGGGATTTGTTCTTTCGATTTATCATCATAGTTACCTCTATAACTGAGACAGCGAGTAAATTTTATATGCATAAACCTCTGTAACTGAGATAACATTGTTTGTTTACTCATTCTTATTCTACCCAAAAATTCCACACGTAATTCCAAGTACGTAAGTAATTTTGAGCTTCAATTACCTTCAGTTTTAGTTTCGCTTTACTTATCATACAGATGTTTATTTAAAAAATGCCAAAACGAAAGCTACAATCGTTAACATTACGTGAAAAACTGAAGTTAATATCCGTTTATGTAAGTGGAAAGACACGCGAAGAAGTTTGTTTTACATACATAACACGTTATTTTATTTAATTATCGCACCTCTATAACTGAAATAACCTGTATTCTCACAGAGGTGAGAATACAGGTTATCTCTTAATTTACAGAGGGTTCCATTAATAGAGATTAATGGAACCCTCTGTAAATGAGACAGATATTTATTTATACCTGTATATCTGAGACACTGGGTAAGTGGAATACCTCTGTAAGTGAAACGACATTGCAGGTCCCTTGATGTCTCACTTAACCAGGTTTCACTGTATATGACCAACCCGAACCGTGCACCTTTTCTCGACGTTTTATAAGTGCCGATGTTGGCCAAGGCATGTATGTGAAAGAAAAATATATTTATTTAGTTTTTTTTTTGGAAATTATTCCGTCACAAAAGCTTTCTCTGTGTATAGCTAATCTATTTTTTTTCGTTTTGAAAACGCTGCCCCACACTAGGATTTTCTCCTGTATCGTGGGTGCGTTAACAAACGTTTAAATTCACATACACAAACAGCCAGACCCGGAATAACTGTTTGACATTTGTTTCGTGCGGGGATCGAACTTGCAACACGCGGCACAGCAGTCGATCGCTGAGCCACTGAGCCAACCGTGTGTGTGGTTTTTTTTTTGTATTCTTAACCGACTTCCAAACGGAGGAGGTTATCAATTTGGAAAAACATTTTTGTTTGTTATACAGTTAACTAATTTTTCGTATATTTTAGGATTAATTTGTTTTGTTTATTTTTTTTTTATTTTTTTAAGTACCGGAATTAAATGAATTTTATTTTTATCCTTAACCTTGTGTCAGAGTTGTAATAGATCTGAAGTTTATGAATTACACCAATCTCAAAGTCAAAGGTATCTTAAAGTATGTAGATTCGAAAGGAGCAAAGGCATACATTATCTTATTCTCAAGCGCTATTTTCACTTTTTCAAATTGCGTAATCTGTTTTATTTCCCAAGTGTTTTTTTTACGAATAAATTGTAATTTACCGAGTAATTCTTAGACAGCTTTTATCAGTTCAAAGGTCATAACGATAATTGAATAATAAACATTTGTGGTGAAAAAACCGTCTAGACGTTAAATATTTGAAAGGATTTTGTTAAAAATATAGCCTCTTTTGTTCCTACGCACTTACCCTATTCTTGCTATAACTTGCTATATATCTATACTAATCCTTACTAATATTATAAAAGCGAAAGTGAGTTTGTTTGTTTGTTACGTCTTCACGCCTAAATGGCTAAACAGATTTTGATGAATTTTGGTACAGAGATAGTGGGGACCCTGGAGACGGACACATACTATTTAAAAAAAATAAGTCATGAGGGAGAAAGAGGGAAGAAAAGGCAAAACTTAACATTGCTATAACAATAAATAAGGCGCTAGGGCAAAAACTACAGGTAGCAGATACCTGTAAATCAGGAAAGAGGAACTGTGATACCCCGAACTTAACGCGACCGAAGCCGCGGGCAAAAGCTAGTATTATTATAAAGAGGAAAGATTTATGTCTTCATGTTTTTATTTATGTTTGTATCAAATAGGGCGCCTATTTGATACAAACACTACTAAAATGACTTTAATCATTTTTTCACTAATAAGAGGCTACATTATCAGAAAGTAACATAGGTTATATAACATCACGCTACTACCCACGGGAGCGGGGCAGCAACTAAAGACGCGGGTGAAACCGCGCAAGATAGCTAGTATATTATATACATGCTTACAACCTAACACAAGCATCTCCTTGCTTAAAAGGTGAAAAAATCTCCAAAACATGTATATTAAAGTACTATGTAATTGAAATAAACCTTTTTTATATTCTTTTGTATAATAAACAAGATAATCTTCGTGGAAGTCAAATATTAGTTTTCTACGTGTTTTATATATAAATAACTGGTTTTCATATCAGCTTCCACGATAAACGACAATTGAGAATACAGACTAGGCGGTCAGCCTTTGTTAAGAGTCTCTGGAAAAACTATTCTAGGACCCGAAATACCATAATTCTGTTTCAAATAACTGTAATACGATCATCTATCTTTATGCCTATGTATCTGAGGGGATTAATTTGCAATAAAGCTTTTTATTTCAGCATGTTTATTTATGGTATGATGATAACTCACACATTTAAAAAAACGAGGAGATTCTCAATTCGACTATACTTTTTTTCTTGTTGTATGTTTTCCAGTATCCATTTTCCATTGTTACTAAAAGATATTAGCAGATCATTCATATATCCCGGAGGACACGGTGGAGCACACAGTAGCGGTCTGCCCAGCTTGGGCGGAGCACCGCCGTGCCCTCGTGAAGGCGATCGGCGGCGGCGATCTCTCGCGTCCGGGCCTGGTTCAGGCCATGGTCCGGAGCGAGAGGGAATGGGAAGCGGTCACATCCTTTTGCGAAGCAGTAATGCCAGCAAAGGAGGTGGCCGGGCGTTTGAGGGAGAGAACCTCGAACCAACCCAGCCGCCGCGGGAGACGCCCCGGGCGCCGGGCGCCGCGAGACGACTCCCGGCCACCGTAGATACGGGCCTGTGGACGGTGAGCAATGGGTAGCTCACCGTCTGTCCGTCGATTGACGACAGGCCGTGTGTTTCACGCGCGCCTCAAAGAGATGTCAGCAAAGCAGAGGGGCTTGCCAGAGCCTCCGCCTTCCGGGGTTGCGGGTTGTTCGATAGAGATAACGCGGCTCCGGAACGTAAAGGGCAATAGAAGGAACATGGATGGGTTTTAGTCAGTAAAAGTCTGACATGCCCCCCCACTCCGCCCGGAGCGGGGAAAGTCATTAGATGATTTCCCACCCGAAAAAAAAAAGGTCATCCATATAATGTAGACATAGAATAAAAAAGATGTTTAGACTACATAAAATTTATATGGGATCACCTCGGTAATGACCCTTCGAACCACACTACAGTTGGCGGATAGGTGAAAGGTGGACATGCATTAAAAACGGTCGAACAGAGAACCTTCTCCTTTTTTGAAGTCGGTTAAAAATATCCTATTCATATACACCCACAATTTTGAGTGGTTCAAAACTCCCATTTATCTCACTAAACTAATATTACTATTTTAATTAATGAAACTAAAAACTCCCACGCTTTAACATTAAACTGCGGTCTATCCACGTTAATAAATCGGATGATACTCAATTTGTCTAAACCCCTTTTTTCTCGAATGGAAAATCATCAAATAACTTCCTTTGCTCTAGGCGGAGCGGGGGAGAAGTGTCAGGCTTTTACTGACTAAAACCCATACATGTTCTTTATTTTGCCCTTTGTGTTTCGGGGCAACGGTATCTCTTTCGAACAACCCGCAACCCCGGTTTGAACCCCTTTACCTTTTGCCAATAATTTGGTATTTCCACGTAAATTACACACTTATCAATCTATATTTTCTTTCCGTAGAAAAAGCTAACTTCCTTAATATTAACTGATTTTTGAAACGCTTTCAATCTCAATTTGTTTTTTTTTTACATTAAATTGCCTCTTGACCTCAATCCAAAACATTTTAAAGGAAAAATCATAGGTCAATTGGTTCACTTCTTTGAAAAAACAAACCCCCCAAGTACGAGTCGGACCGACGGTTCCGTACAAACTTGCAATATAAACGGTCACATCTTTTGACTGCGAAGACTTAGAGAATTGATTTTTACATAGCTCCAAAGGACCACAGACTTAAGTCATCATCTGCCTAGCCTTTTCCCAACTATGTTGGGGTCGGCTTCCAGTCTAACCGGATGCAGCTGAATATCAGTATTTTACATGGACCGACTGCCTATCTGACGTCCACAACCCAGTTACTACTGGGTAATACAATACCCCTTGGTTAGACTGGTTGTCAGACTTTCGGAACACTGACTACCTGCAACGACTGTCAAAGATCTACAAATGACAGCCGGGACCAACAGCTTAACGTGCTTTCCAAAGCACGGAGGAAACTCGGAATGTAACGGGTGGTCACCCATCCAAAGACCAACCTAGGCAAGCGCGGCTTAACCTAAAGATCGACCCGAGCGGCTGCTATTATTTAGCCACGAGCTCCTCGACCACAGGTTTAAGTACCTATTAAGTTCTAATATCAAATCGATACTTACAACGCGTGTCCAAGATAAAGGGTCTAGCCAGACAAACAGACAGGCAGACGCATAACATGTTAAAAAGACCATTTCAGACACTAGTCTGCAGTCTTCATGTAAGTTGACCAAGATTTTTTGTGGACCTTAAAAGAGACTATGACCTCTGAGTTTGTTTCGGCTGTTTCTTCTCAGAGTAGTCACACCGGCCTCATCTAGTTTAAAAAAAGACGTGTAAAAGTGTTTGTGAAAACCTACTTGCAAAATAAACATCATTTATCATAACAAAGTGATCCTATAAGGGTTTCGTTTAACTTTTTAAGGCACGGAACCCTAAAAATGGTCTTCTATAATATTCTGAATATATTTACTTATGTTTTTTTTAAAGTGGGAAATGAGGGAGAAAGAGTGAAGAAAAGGGAAAACTTAGCTTTGCTATGACAATCAATAAGGCGCAAGGGCAAAATCTACAGGTACTAGGTCCTACCTGCAAAACAGGAAAGGGGAACTGTGTTACCCCGTATTTAACGCGAGCAAAGCCGCGGGCAAAAGCTAGTTAATAATAATTGTTCTATCAGAAAACGCAGAGGTAGATTTTTAGAAAATGACTAGGTAAATGAATCATCATTTGCCTGCCCTTGTCCCATTCTATTTGGGGTCGGCGCAACACGTTTTCTTCTTCTATTCTATCAGACGTCACGGCATCATTTACTCCTTTCTCCTTCATATCATTCCTTACACAATCCATCCATCTTTTCTTTGGCCTTCCTCTCGCTTTCCGTCCATCAACATTCAGATCCATCACTCTTTTAGTCACATGTCCTTCATCCCTCCTCATTACATGTCCTTACCAAGACAAACAACTCCCTTCAATTTTTCTGTAACAGGCGCAACTTTCAAACTTCCTCAAATATATTCATACCTTACTTTATCCATTCTTGTCACTCCACACATCCATCTCAACATTCTCATCCCCGCTACATGCAATCTTTTTTCTTCAACCTTTTTTACGGCCCAGCATTCTGACCCATACAGTACAACAGGTCTAATCACGGACTTATATATTTTCCCCTTTAACTTAAAGGGCATCCGTGGGTCACAAGCTGTTCCAGTGACCTGTCTGCCTTTTGATCCATCCTGCGTTGATCCGGTGCGTTACGTCCCGGTCTACTTCGCCATCCCCTTGGACAAGCGACCCGAGGTACCGGAAGTTGGAGCAGATCGGTATAGGCGTTCCGGCAAGGGTTATAGGCACAGGACTAGAGAGACCGCCGAAATCGCAGAACAAGTATTCGGTTTTAGTTCTGCTTAATTTCAGGCTAACGTTCTCCAGTCTTTGCCAGTAGGTAAATGAAAATCAAATAAAAAATAATCTTGTTTTTTTCTTAATTTAATTATGTAATGTGATGATTTTAAAAGTAGCACACACTACTACACACTTTTAATTTTTAAGTAACCAAATAAAAATTATAACAGCAAATCTAATTTAATTACACAATTTTCCAAGCCGAAAAAACGAGTACTAAGAGCTACCGTAGGTGTTGATTAAAGCTGCCTTTGAGTCTGTAGCTCATCATTATTTTTCTCATTAGTGCAGAGCTGTCGGCTGCGATTAAAGATGACGAGGGCCTTCGGCTGAGGACAGGCTGGCGCGAAGAATATAATGTTATTAGGAAATATTAATGACTAGCTTTCGCAAGCGACTTCGTCCGCGTGGCATAGTTATTTTGGGCTAACGCTAACTTTAACCCACGTGATGATCGAAATGAAAAAAAAAATATCTTTCTCTCCCCCTTTTCTCACATTTTTTAGCCTATGTCCGTCTCCAGGGTCCCAACTATGTCTGTTCCAAAATTCATCAAAATCGGCTTAGCCATTTAAGCGTGAAGACGTAACAAACAAACTCACTTTCGCTTTTATAATATTAGTAAGGATTGGAGACTCTGCTATACGAAAACTATTGTTGGAAGCTGTTGATGGTATAATTAGTTTTTTTTTTAACATTTCTTCGGAACACAGGTAAAACATAAAAATTTGTTTCAACAAAAGACATTCAAATATATTTCCTAATGCTAGACGAGACAAGATGAAGAAAATATAACTAGCTGGCGCCCGAATATAATTAGCTATTTCTGTAAAACAGTTGTGTTTAAATTTTGATGTGCAAGAAAAAAGGTGAAGTAAAAGACGGCACGGTTGGCGCAGTGGCTAAGCGTTTGACTGCTGTGTTACGTGTCGTGGGTTCGATCCCCGAACGAAACAAATATTTGTATGACCTACAGATAGTTGTTCCGAGTCTGACTAATTGGGTATGTGAATTTATTTGTTTGTAAACGCACCCACGATACAGGAAAAAATCATAGTGTGGGGCAACGTTTAAAAATATATTAGGATATCCTATCTTTAACTTCGCTTTTTCAGTTTACTTCAGTATTTACCTTAGTTCTAAGATGTATACCGTCAGTGTATCCACAGCCTAAAGCCCCGCTCTCGTTAGGAGCTATCAGGCAGAGTATAAAGCTCTTATTTGTGAGCTAATCTGCACCCGTGTTAATAGTGATAAATGGGCTCAGCCAACATTTTTTCGCCGTTTTCTTGGACCTGTGGCGAAAAGTTTTGAGATAAGTGATAATGATATTGGAGTTGGTGAAGTTAGGTCTTTAACTGCTATCATATTTTCGCATGCGGTTCCTGGCAAATATTTCATCACTTTCACAGCTGTGGCCGATTTTATAATCGCTGGAATAGGTAAATTGGGATAGAGTGCAACAGTGTTCACCATTTTCCTGCTCTTGTCCGATGTACAAAAAACCGCCAAGAGCGTGACGGGCCACGCTCAGTGTAGGGTTCCGTAGTTTCCCGTCCGTCACAATAAGTGTTCTTTACCACGGTAGGTCATGAAAGCACGGAAAATCTTAACATCGACTTTTCGGTAATACCCGATCCAATGTAATAAGTACCTACAGCGCCATCTCTCGGGGAATTGGGTTGCTTGCATATACGATTATACTACAAACTTAGTTCAGAAATTATTTTGTACAACTTTTTGTCTTTTTTGTACAAAAACTATTGTGTCAATCAAGTTCAAAATAATTTTCCTAGAAAGTCCTTATAAAGTTCTACTTTTCAGATTTTTTTCATATTTTCTAAACTTATGGTTCAAAAGTTAGAGGGGGGGGGACACAATGTTTTTTACTTTTGGAGCGATTATTTCCGAAATTATTGACATTATCAAAAAATAATTTTAGTAAACCCCTATTCATTTTTAAATACCTTTCCAACAATATATCACACGTTAGGGTTGAAATTAAAAAAAAAATCACTTCCCACTTTACATATAGGGTGGCTACCCTAATAAAACATTTTTTTCCAATTTTTATTTTACCACTTTGTCGGCGTGATTGATATACATATTGGTACCAAATTTCAGCTTTCTAGTGCTAACGGTCACAGAGATTAAGCGAGGACGGACGGACGGACGGACGGACAGACAGACATGGCGAAACTATAAGGGTTCCTAGTTGACTACGGAACCCTAAAAAAAGGTTGTGCCCCCAAATAGCGGTCAGCACAACCCTTTTCTTCATCCATTCTCCTTGTCAGTCGTCACACAATCAATCGATCTTTACTTAAGTCTTGTTCTCTCTCTTAATCCATCACTATTTAAATGCAGCGGTGTTTATAGGCTACTAATAACATGGCATAACGAATTTGTGCTGTTTTTCTTCTGAGAATGGTGAGTTCTTGACCTATGAAGACATGGACTTTATCTAAGTAAACAACAAGAAAGATGACTTATTACCTCAGAGCTAAGCTACTAGCTTTTGCCCGCGGCCAGTTCTCCTTTCCTGATATGCAGGTACCTACTACCTGTAGTTTTTGCCCTTGCGCCTTATTTATTGTAATACCAAAGCTAAGTATTACTTTTTCTTTCCTCTTTCTCCCTCATTTCCCACTTTTTTTAAAAAAATTGCCTATGTCCGTCTCCAGGGTCTCATTTATCTCTGTACCAAAATTCATCAAAATCGGTTTAGCCATTTAGGCGTGAAGACGGAACAAACATACAAATATTAGTAAGGATATATAAAAAAATACATAAAAAAGAATAAATAGAACGTTACTTAATTAAATCGTTTCACCTAACATAACAAATCACTCACAAACGCAGATAGTGTAAAATTCATTCTCGCCCGCTAACAATTCACAGAGTATTTTCTTAAAACCGACTTCAGTAAGTTGTTACATTAGTATTCCCGTACCGTTTACCCACAGAACCATAACTAGGTATTTCTACATCCAGCCGCTGCAGCGATGTAATAAAAACTCGTGCGTACGCTTAACAGTCGAAGAAAATTTGAGTGCCTTTGGATATTATATTTTTGTAGGATATAAAGTAATAATGTGTACAGTTATGTGTGTAGGCTTCGTAGAACTTGATGAGATCTATTTTCTGCTTTGAATATCGTTCGTTTCTTTACGAATCCATTACATGAGCAGATTATTGTATGATATTCGTATAGAACGTGTCTATGATCGTAAAGTAATTTGTAGACGAGATGTTACTTTTGCTAAAAAAAAACTACCTCTTTGGACTAGTGGTCACAAGCACCGCTGCATGAGGTCCTGAGTTTGATTCCCGAGTCGGAAAAAATGTTGTTGGGTTTTTCCATCAAAATTTCTCGGAGTCTGGTTTGCTGCGGTGATGGCAATAAGCTCGCCCGCTATTGCATGGGACTTAAACATAACTGGTAATGTAGGTGTACCATTAGGTAAACTTCTACCTAACACGTCGAAGATTACAGTCGTAATGTTATGTCAGGTTAATTTTTAAAGGTTTGAAGGACAAGGTCAGCTGTATACTTGTACTTACTTGTCCTTCAAAGGACAAGTAAGTACAAGTATACAGCTGACCTAAATCCGACATATTGGTATATCTGTGGCTATTATTGTGGCTATCATAAACTAATGAAATAGTATATTTTCATTCAAGTGAAGAAACATTGTCATTACGTCCGAGGCGGATTTAACGCCCGAACCAAGACGTGGGTGCTATAGAGGCGAGAACGGCAGTGATGAATTCTCACGTGAATCAAACGACGATTTTTAATATATTTACGGAGACCATTACAAAAAAGATTAAGCTACAGTTCCAATCACAAGGCAATAAGCTTGTGAAAGTACTGCAGTAGCTCATTCCAAAGCGAATATCTGTAAGGAACAGAATGGGCAAAAAACTTCATCGACACTCTTTTAAACCATAACCTTTTTACAAGAGCATGATTACATTATGCATTGTATTTGAGAACTATGAAGATAATAACAAAAAATATAAATTCAAAAATATTTCACAATTTATATCCAAAGCTTTGTTTGCTACACCATCATCAAAACTACATTCTCTGCTTACCCTTATATCGTACAAACATGCAATAAAGCTTTTCTCTAATGTGGTCGAACTGAATTTGAGTGGTCTCTTCAAATATTCATCGGCTGTGATGCGAACAAAGGTCCATGGGATGTAGCTTGCGCTGTAAGGGTTCGAATATAGTGAAGAGTGGAGCGAGAAGTGGGAGCGACAAGAGTAGCAATTGTTTGCTAAAAAAACAATGAGACTTGATCACGTGGATAGCGTTCTTTTATAGACTACAATCGAATAATGACGACACAGTTGGCGCAGTGGCTGAGCGATCGACTGAAATGTTTGTATGGCCTAAATGAAGAATGTTAACTAATTTTGATTATTAGCAGTCCATATTCTCTATCAAAAATAAAAAAATACTAGTGAAAGAATTACTTATATATGTTAATTAGTTTCCAATTTAGAAGTAAAACAAGACGCGGGCTGCCGGTTACGATGTGACGTCATCACACAACATGCTCAGTCTGGCTCATTTAGTCCGCTCGTGGTCGCGCGCCCTTACCGTTCAAATTATAACTAAATACTTTTAAAAAAGTCCAATCTAAATACTAGGAAATCATGTGTTGTGCCTAAATGTAAAAAATACAACGCGCGGCGCATTGTGAAATGACGTCACAAGCGGTCACGTGACTGTTAGCGGGCTCGAAATTTTTCGTAACTTTGAATGCCTATAAAATCAAAACTACTAGGTTTTTTTTACTACAACAAAAACTAGTGTGTTTGTATACATAAAGGCTTTACTGAGACAAGATTTCAAGCGATTTGGCATACCTAGTAACATTCCCCATTGTTCAGGGTCTGACTGTTTGTGTATGTGAGTTTAAATGTTTGTATTTGTCTTGACCTACAATACAAGAGAAATTCCTAGTGTGGGGCAACGTTTTTTTATAAAAAAAAAAAAAACAAACCTAGCTAGGAGAGCAGTGCTCACCCACACGTTTGTATAAATAGTACTTATTTTGTAAAACTCTATTTTTGACGTGTACTACAATGCTTTGTTTGAGTAAATAAATATTATTATTAAACAAAAAAAAGATTTATTTTGTCCAATCAACCTTCAACATAGATAGCTGGAATAGTTTTTTTAACTTTGTGGGTGTACTTTTAAGTATACCTCTGCCTAACCCTTGGGTGATTATAGGCTTGATGTTATTGTTACAGTTTATATCTTAAAACAATCTTAATAATAAATTATATCGTACTAATATTGTAAATTCGAATGTTTATGCGGAGGAATGTATGGATGTTTGTTACCCTTTCACGTCAAAACGGCTGAACGGATATTGATGAAATTTGGCACATAGAACTTTTTTTCGATATCACGCGGGTGCAGCCGCGGGCGCCAGCTAGTATTCAAAACTTTCTGCAAAGCATATTTTAGTGGAATTCTTACCAGTCATCATCTGCCTAGCCTTTTCCCAACTATTTTGAGGTCAGTTTCCAGTCTTACCATATGCAGTTGAATACCAGTATTTTATATGGAGCGACTGGCTATCTGACCTCCACAACCTAGTTAGTAGGTACTGGGTAATACAATGCTTTGGTGATACAGGTTGTAAGACTCTCGGATCATCGACCACCTGTGTCGTGTATAATACTAGTATTCAGCTGCGTCAGTTTAGAAAGCCGACCCCGACATAGTTGGGAAAGTCGAGACAAATGATGATTCCTTTTTTTAATTTCACATGGTACTAATGACAGTTTGAATGACGTCATCGTTACTAATCCTTACTAATATTATAAAAGCGAAAGTGAGTTTGTTTATTTGTTACCTCTTCACGCTATAATGGCTAAACCGATTTTGATGAATTTTGGTACAGAGATGGTTGGGAACCAGGAGACGGACATAAGCTAATTTTTATTTAAAAAACGTGGGAAATAAGGGAGAACGAGGGAAGAAAAGGGAAAACTTAGCGTTGCTATTACAAATCAATAAGGCGCAAGAGCAAACACTGCAGGTAGTAGGTACTATGTTATACCGAATTTAACGCGAGCGAAGCCGCGGGCAAAAGCTAGTAATATTATAAAAGCGAAAGTGAGTTTATTTGTGTTTGTTACGTCTTCACGCTTAATGGCTAAACCAACTTTGATGAATTTTGGTACAGACAGAGTCGGGACCCTGGAGACGGACATAGGCTATATATTTAAAAAAAGTGAGATATGAGGGAGAAAGAGGGAAGAAATGGGAAAACTTAGCTTTGCTGTTACAAAAATAAGGCGCTAGGGCAAAAACTACAGGTACCTGCAAATCAGGAAAGGAGAACTGTGTTACCCCGAATTTAACGCGAGCGAAGCTGCGGGCAAAAGCTAGTATAATAATAAATACGCCATCTTTAATCATTTACATAGATAAAAGAATCGCTATTTTCAGCACAGTAAACAAATATTTCAGCATGTCATCGCTCTTTTTCGATAGTCTAGCTTTATCGCTTTGTCCAGAACACGCTAGAAATTTCATTATGTGTTACAATGAAGAATTTCTCCTTAAAGCAAGCATTCTCCTAGGTGGCCGAACTTTGTAACAGCAAAGATGCTTGCAACATCATGCTTTAAAAATATGCACTTAATTTTTACTGAAATAAAAAGGCTTTTGGAAATTAAATTCACCAAGGGACTGGTACGCGTTCAGGTTGTCTAAACGGTGCTCAAGAAATGTCTATATTCCATAACTATGTCACTCGTATATATGCCACTCGGCGTTCATTGTGTTCATGGTGGTAAGAGAGACTTTCGCAACCCCGAACAGGGTACGCCACAATAGTGGCGAGAAGTCCCCTTTATGAGGAGAGGTCCTCGCCTACCGCCTGACTCTGGTCCTCACCGGACACAGAAGTTTCTGGAAGTTCTTCAATATAATCGGGTGAGATGGAACGCGAGGGTGTCACCATTGTGGCTTGGGCAGAGCAATGCTGTATCTTTGCAGAGGCGATCGGTGGCGGCGACCTTTAGCGTAGGGCCTTGGTTCAGGCGTTAATGGGTAGTTCACGATTCGTCTTTATAGTGACAACAGACCGTGTCGACGGCGCGTTCGTGTTTCACGCGTGCCTCAAAGAGAGTCAGCAAAGCAGAGGGGCTTGCCAGGGCCTCCGCCTGCCGGGGTTGCGGGTTGTTCGAAAGAGATACCGCGGCCCCGGAACGTAAAGGGCAATAGAAGGAACATGGGTGGGTTTTAGTCAGTAAAAGTCTGACACGCCCCCCCATAAAAAATCCACTCCAAAAAAAAAGGCCGTGTCGACAGTTCGTTTATATATTTTTTAAATAAAAGAATCTTGGCTTTAAAACAGTATGCACTAAGTTGTATTTCTAAGAACAATAATAACAAAATATTTCCAAGATGATACTAAAAATATAATTAAGCGAGTATCAAAATGAGAATAACATTCAAATTCATTTAATTGTCTGAATATGGTACATTTTTATGGTCTTAAATATAAACAAAGACTTACATAAACATAATTTTTAAGACAAACATTAATAGGAATTAAAATTACAGTTAGTGACATGTCAATTAAATAAATACTCAATTCAATGGCAAAATTACAGGCTGACAAAAAAATCGTACACATCGCTATCAATAAGAAAAGTTCTCAGAAGGCTGGCAGCATTAGCACGTGCTGATCCTTTTGTAAAAACAAAGAAATTGCCCTATGGTCAACTGAAGAATCGACCAACATCTTGGTGATATCCCTATACATTTGGTGGGTACTCGGATCAAAGACAATACATAACTACCAATTAGGTTATTAAATTTGAGTTGATCTTCAAGGTACAGAACTTGCCGACGGTACGTGGATGTGTAGTCATCCTACATACCGAAATCCTCTGTGGCTTCTTAGAGCACGTTAAGTCGTTGTAGTATCATGTTATCCAGTAACTGGGCTATAGAGCTCAGACTCGCATCGGAAAATACTGGTTTTTAACTGTCCCGTTAAACTGTAAACCGATCTCAATATAGAAAACCGGCCAAGTGCGAGTCGGACTCGAACACACAGGGTTCCGTAGCACGAAATCCTTACTAATATTATAAAAGCGAAAGTGTGTTTGTTTGTTTGTTACCTCTTCACGCTTAAATGGTTAAACCGTTTTTGATGAATTTTATTATAGAAATAGTTGGGACCCTGGAGACGGACATAGGCTATTTTTTTTAAAAAAAAGTTTGAGATATGAGGGAGAAAGAGGGAAGAAAAGGGAAAACTTAGCATTGCTATTACAATAAATAAGTCGCTAGGGCTAAAACTACAGGTACATAGCAGGTACCTGCAAATCACGAAAGGACAACTGTGTTACCCCGAATTTAACGCGAGCGAAGCCGCGGGCAAAAGTAAGTAAGTATAATAAAAGTAATATTTCAACGCAGTTTAATAAAAGTAATATTTCAACGCAGTTGAAATATTGTTATATGGTAATTTACAAAACTAAACTTGTTTTTGGAACGGAGTTCCTTATTATATAATATTTTGAGACCAATCGACACACATTAGACACCCCCCACAGTTATAAAGGTACGTAGAGGTTTTTTTCAACCCTCAGTTGCTTTTATGGAGGCCCACTGCTATTTTTGTTAATATAATTTAGCATCTTATTTATGTAGCGGCTCAAAGAAAGGATCTACTCTCCAAATGTCAACTACATGATGCAAAAGGTCGTGGAGTAAAAAGGCTGTGACATACGGAGAGACAGACGGACAGGCCAAATCTATCGATTAGTGTTCCGATTTTACCATTTGGCAACGAAACCCTGAATAAAGAACAATTCCATTGAATTGGAGTCATACGAAATCAAGTCATCTGCCGGGATCACAAGTTCTATAAACCCTTGGCAAAATTCTGAAAGCCTGCCAACAAAAGATAACCGACTTATCCTGCCATACTTTAACATATATACCAATAAATCATCAACAAAACTGCGAAAAAATAAGGCACAGTCTATTATACGTGTTATCTTTTAATCTCAAGCAATAAGGGAAAAGATTAGTCAAGCAATTCACACCTCTCCACCGTTAGTAATAGGCAATGTTATCTCGGGTCCCGGACTAATGAGAAAAATAATGGGTCGGTCTTATCTTGCCTGGGCGCTTAAGACTCGCTTTATCTGGGAGCGAGGGCGTTAATTGAGCGAAAACTGTATGTATTTTTATTGTTTGAGGAAGAAATATGAGGTGTATTTAAGAATAATGAAGGTTTATGTTTTTTTTCCGATGATGTAGGTAAATTTGTATATATACAGTAGTACAATTTTGCTATCCACGTAACAACACGCTTGTTATCCTCGAACTGATAAGCAGAGGTGTACCTAATAGTACCACCCACATTTTGACAGTTATGTTTAAGTACTATGTAAGCCGGGGTTGCGGGTTGTTTCAAAGAGATACCGCAGCCCCCGACCATAAAGGGCAAAAGATGGAACGTGGGTGGATTTTAGTCAGTAAAAGTCTGTCACTCATGTGGCGGAGATAAGAATTTTGAGATGGATGTGTGGAGCGACAAGAATGGATAAAGTAAGGAATGAGTATATTATAGGAAGTTTGAAAGTTGCGCCTGTTACAGAAAAATTGAAAGGGCGTCGTTCGTCTTTGTATGGACAACTAATGAGGACGGATGAAGCACATGTGACAAAAAGAGTGAAGGATCTGTATGTTGATGGCTGGAGACGAGAGGAAGACCAAAGAAAAGATGGATGGATTGTGTAAAGAATGATGAGAAGGAGAAAAGAGTAAATGATGCCGTGACGTCTGATAGAAAACGTGTTGCGCCGACCCCAAATAGAATGGGACAAGGGCACG
Organism: Ochropleura plecta; assembly: GCA_905475445.1. Classification (NCBI taxonomy): domain Eukaryota; kingdom Metazoa; phylum Arthropoda; class Insecta; order Lepidoptera; family Noctuidae; genus Ochropleura; species Ochropleura plecta. The sequence goes on along the minus strand of FR997731.1, from coordinate 18,328,849 downwards.
AAAATGATGATGAAAAATCTGTCACTGTCACTGATTATTTCACATCCGTAAAAAATACTGTGTAAAAGAGTTGTAATAAACTGGGCACAAATCCAGACTCCGTATCTACTACTGAAAAATTCACCCAGAGCAGTCTGCAGTCACACTTGAAACAAAGACGCGGTCAATAAACGATGGAGGATTTAGTTCTGTGGAAAAACGATTTCTTTTACAAAATGTGTGCCCAAAGTACCGCAGTAGACAGTACGATATATTGAATTGGACACATTATTGACGTTTGCTTGTTCAAGCGTCCCCGATCAGCTGTCCAGGCGAATGCGACACGAAATTATTTTGCTTTTCCGAAATGTGCACTGCACTTGTTTTACAAATCTGTCTACTCTTTATGTTCTTTTAGAAGGTAATTGTCAAATGTGACATTAGAGGTACAAACACACAAACTTTGAATATCATGCTGGTATTTTTTTTCACAAACGCCATTAAATAAATAAGTGAAATGAAGATCATGCATGGGTTGCGGGTTGTTCGAAAGAGATACCCCGGCCCCGGAACGTAAAGGGCAATAGAAGGAACATGGGTGGGTTTTAGTCAGTACAAGTCTGACACTCCCCCCCGCTCCGTCCAGAGCGGGGGAAGTTATTTGATGACTACCCACCCTAACAAAAAAAAAGATCATGCATTGATACCAATATATTTAAAAGATCATAGAGCTTTGTTGTAAAAGTGTCTTAACTGACAGGATAACTATCTATCTTTATAATGAACACTTGAAATGGGATAGTTGCAATGTTTATTAACATACATAAATACAGTAACACAACCACAGACCTTATTGGTGACTTGGCGACCGTCAGCGTGCGTGTATGACCCGAATTTATGGGCCTGGACGAGGCAAAAGAAGCGTGCAAAGATCGGAGATTGTAGCGTTCTGCTTACCATTTTGGGAAAATAGCATGAGTTTATGTAGGTACTTTTGTGTTTTATTTATGTTGGATTCCCGACGTTGGTTACCAACGCCATGATCACGGATAAACTGAAATGATTGTGGATAATTGCTTGTTTAAAAGCTGACAAAACGATCTACGATCAACCTGACACCTTTATTAATCATGGCAAATATCCCGTTTCAAGTGTCATCATAATGCTTTATAGCAACATATAATGTTATTGACATGTGGGATGAGGACTGCCGATAGTAATATCTGCCAATGGCTTAATTGCCAAGAGCCTCGACCAATACCTAAGGAGGCTTCGTTAGCTGGATCAAGGACTTTTTACAGAAAGCGGTACTCCTAGACACGGCTCGTATTGTTAGGAGGTTCCTTTTTCAGGAACCCTGACTATCGATGGCTTGGCCCTTGTTCCTGATACCGGTGGGTTACTATTTTTGTATTTTTAAATGTTTCTTTTTTCCATGTTTTTACTAAGACATATTTGAAAAATGTAATTTATATGTAAACAAATGAATATACTAATTAAAAATGCTTTGTAGTATATTTATGAGACAATTAGGTATTTATAAAATTTATGTTTTTAAATCAAAATGAAAACTCCCTTCAGTGAAACAATGTAGTCGTCCCTTGTCACATAAATTAACGTCAATTTTTCTTAACATTTTGCATATTCCTCTCCCGACTTTTTGCATGCTAGCGTTGGGCATCTCAAATAAAGTATTTTAATAAACTGTTCAAATATTTTAATAAAGCTGCGTCTTGGTTTTATAGCGAACAAGATTTTGCGTAATAGACTGTGTATACGTGGGTTTAGCTTTATCAGAGATTTTGTTGAGGAATATAAGGATTCTTTACCGACTTCTACAAAAGCAGGTGGTTTTATTTTCTTACTAGCTTCCGCCCGCGACTTCGTCCGCGTAGCATAGTTACTTTGGGCTAACGCTATCTTTAACCCGCGTGATGATCGAAAAAAATATATCTTTCACTCCCCTTTTCTCCCCCTCTCTCTCTCTCTCTTCTTCTTCTTTCTCTCTCTCAAAAAAAATAGCCAATGTCCATCTCCAGAGTCTCAACTATCTCTATACTAAAATTCATTGAAATTGGTTTGGCCATTTAGACGTGAAGACGTAACAAACATACAAACAAACAACCTCACTTTCGCTTTTATAATATTACTAGCTTTTGCCCGCAGCTTCGTTCGCGATAAATTCGGGGTAACACAGTTCCCCTTTAATGATTTGCAGGTACCTACCTGCTACCTGCAGTGTTTGCTCTTGCGCCTTATTGATTTGTAATAAGCTAAGTTGAGTTTAATTTACCTTTTATTCCCTCTTTCTCCCTCACATCCCACTTTTTTTGAAAAATATATATGGGTAGTCTCCTGGTTCCCAACTATCTCTGTACCAAAATTCATCAAAATCGGTTTAGCCATTAAAGCGTGAAGAGGTAACAAACAAACTGACTTTCGCTTTTATAATATTAGTAAGGACAGTAAGGATTATTTTAAAGGTCAGACATTTCAGTCAGTATCCATAGATTACAAGTTCTGTTGCGGTAATAATCAATTCGTAAGGCGCGTCGCCCACACGACCAACAGTCGAGGCGCAGTCGGGGCGCGGGCGCGTTAAGGCGCTGTACAAAGCAAACACTTCATAAAACGTCTAGATTTTCGTCGCAAAGTTAGTCGTATCTGTACATGCCACTAGCCAAAAATAATACCGTGTATAGTTAAATACATAAAGTAAAGACTTAAACAAAATCAGTTTACAAAAGTGGTCTAGAACTACGAAAAAAAATTTTTTAAAAAGACCACGATAAAAAATTTTTTGTCTCCAAATTCTCAATTTTTTCAGCGACAACCATCATATTTTTTATATCTATAACAAATGAAAGGAGATCGGTAAATCCTGGCCTCGATAGACTAAGTAGTAAACCATTCGAAAAAATATTTAAATAATTAAAAACACTTCTTTAATTTATCATTTCCCTAAAAACATGGGAAAATGGAAATTGTAAAAAAAAATAGTCAGTTGTGTTATATTCGTTGGATTGATTAAATACACCGTTGGGTTGTAGACTAGATTTATTGGTCAATCACACATTATAATAATTACAGACAGACAGTGGTTGCGTCTGAGACAAGGTCTCACATAGTAGTCAGTCCGGGACAGTCACCGTCACAATGGTCATATTCAGACCAGTCACAGCCAGCTTACTCACATCCCACTTCTGACACCATGTTATATTCGTTGGATTATACTGACATGAATGACTTATATGACTTTGACTTGACTTTACTTAAATGGGGACTTTGACGGGGACGTTGACTATTATTTTTACTATTGGAGTCTTCGCAAGATCTCTCTGACATGCCACTTTTTTCATCATTGGGATGTGAATGTGGACACCGACTATTTTTATTTGACTTTAAATTGGGTCTCTCAGACTCGTGACTGTATTCATCATTGAGATGTTGATTAGTACAACTCTCAGACATGTCACCGTACTCATCACAGAGATAATGTGAATGGGGACGTTGACTATTTGAAATGACTTTGGATCTCTCAGATATGTTGACTTTATTTATGTTTAGATTATAATTTAATTTTTTTTTTTTTTTTTTTTTTTTTTTTCCCTATCGTGGCATTCACGTCTCTTGTGTGTGAGACGTATTTGGCCAGTTACAACGTTGTATGAGAGTGACACGCAGGGCAAATGTTCGGTGTTTTTGAGGGTGATAGGAGTTTGGTCCAGGATACCTAAAACAAATAGCATTAAATGACGACACAAACATCACAGGACAATAACGATATCGTGCAAAGAAAAATATATTAGTTGGGAATGGAAAGTGTTAGTAGGAAGAAAGAAAATAAATAGTCTATGCCTAGAGAAAAAAAAAAGAACTTCAGACCATAAATAAAATACTATAATGACAGATTTTAAAACTTTAAATCGTGAAACGAAATATATTTCACTATATAAACTATGAAAGGAGTGTGCGAATAAGTGAGAAGAGACTGAAAGTTGATAGGCCGAGGTATGTCTGGAGGGAGAACGTCATATAAAGAAAATGTTAATTTAGGGCAATTGAAAAAAATGTGATCTACCGTCCCATCGTCCAAACCACATTCACAAAGAGAACTATCGCGTACTCTGATTTTGGCAAGGAAGACCGGTGTGCATGCATGACCCAAACGAAGGCGACAGATGGAAGATGTGGCTTGCTTGCTACCTTTTCGAAATCGGAAGAACCAGGGTTTCTGTGGTATCAGAGGTTGTATATCACCATAGTAACGCCCTTTAGTAAGTCTTGAAGAATCCCATAATTCTTGCCAATCATTCTTCGTATGCAGGTTCGCTAAAGGTAACAAATCTGTGTGGTATATTTCAGTATGTTTTTCTGATCCGGTTTTTGTAGCATCTTTAGCCCAAGAATCCACCGTCTCATTACCTGTAATACCAGAGTGTCCAGGGATCCAAGCAAGGACTATATCCAGACCTTTTTGACTACAACTAAACAATAACTCCTTAATTTTGAAAATAAGAGGAAGCTTAATTTTCATTTTGAATTGATTACTGCAGAGTTTTTGTAAGCAGCTTCTACTATCTGTAAAAATAATAGTTTTGGGGAAACCATGAGAATTGGCAAATAGAAGTGCTTCATATAAGGCAACAGCTTCGCCTGTGAACACAGATGTCTGAGAAGGGCATTTAAAGGATAAAGTCACATTGAATCTTGGAATCCAGACCGCAGCTCCAACATTGTCATCAGAGGTTAATTTGGAGGCATCGGTGAACACCGGTATCCAGTCTTGCCAATCGGATAGAAGTCTGGTGAAGTTTTGATTAGCTGCAGGGTCATCTTTTCCAATTCCAAAGTTCAAAATTACCCTAGGAGTAAACATAAGCGAAGAATAATTAGTTTGGAATAAAGGGTTGATATTACAACTATGAACAGGCGCAGAGAGATTTTTAATTTTTATAAAACTCTTAATAATTTTGGGGGTTTCCTTATGATGCCAATATCGATTATTCGCAACCTCCTCAGAAAGACTCTCTAGACGAGGAATAAGTGGATGAGACGAACATGACATAACCCTAAAGATGAATCTATCAGACAGATATTGTCTGCGGAGGAATAGTGGAGGATCTAAGCATTCCACTTGAAGGGCATTTTTTGGCGAAGATTTCATAGCACCAAGAATAATACGTAGGCATTTAGCCTGTATGCTGTCAAATTTCTTTAGGGCTGTTTTATTACAGGGTTCCAAAATGAACGAACCATAGTCAATACAACTGCGAATAAGAGCATTATAGACGAGTTTTTGGTTATAGGGATGGGAACCCCACCAAACACCTGAAAGAGCACGAAGGACATTAATACCTTTTTCGCATTTGCTAACTACATAATTTAGATGAGGGACACCAGTCATTTTGGAGTCCAGGAAAACTCCAAGAAATTTGGCAAAGGGTTCATTAGAGATGACGTGTCCTTCATATGTGACGTTTGCAAATGGAGTGATTCTTGACCGGGAAAAAACAACGACTGCACTTTTAGATGGGGATAATGAAAGGCCATGTTCGTCTAACCAGACACTTAGGTAACTTAAAGCCTCATTTATTTTAGATGTTGCTGTATCAATGCAATCAGAAGCTGCATACAAGGCGATATCATCTGCATATTGCAGGATATTACAAAAGGGAAGGACTGACTGCTCAAGGTCATAAGTATAAATGCTGTACAGTAAGGGGCTCAATACTGATCCCTGCGGGATGCCCTGCCATAGGGTTCTAGGTGGAAGGAGGAAGCCGCCGTTTCGTATTTTAATAGTTCTGCCCATAAAAAGTTGACAGATATAGTGTACGATTCTCACTGGAACACTCAGCTCTAGCATTTTTGCTCTGAGCACCGGAATAATGACACTGTCATAAGCAGCTGAAACATCTAAAAAGCATCCCACAAGGTGTTCTTTTTTAGACAAGGAGAGACGTATATCAGTCGTGAGTATATTCAGACTATCCATTGTGCTTTTGCCTTTACGAAAACCAAATTGACTCTTCGCCAGAGACTCGCTACTTTCCAAAAACCATTCTAGGCGATTTTTAATTAGATGTTCTAGGATTTTACTTAAAGTTGATGAAAGAGCAATTGGTCTATATGAGCTAGCCTTGCCTGCATCCTTATTTGGTTTTAAAATAGGTATAATAATTTGGCATTTCCAGTCATCAGGTATTTCTCCCGTAATAAAAATGTCGTTCAAGATGTCCAAAAGATACTGAAGACTAGATGTGTTCAATTTTGTAATAAAACTGTATGGGATACCATCTTCACCTGGAGAGGTATCTCTCAACCCTGTAAGTGCCGTATTCAATTCGTCGAAAGAAAACTTTTCATCGAAGGAAGTTAAATTAGGAGAGGATACAGAAAAAAAAGGGAAATCACAGGGGACAGAAGGAGGGGCTAGGCTATCTGCAAAGTCCTCCAGCCAAACCGAAGAATCGTAAGAGTGAAGAGAGTCAGGCTTCAACGAACCCCTAAACCGTTTCATATTTCTCCATACAAGTGACGGGGGAGTTCTGGGAGACAAACGCTCACAAAACCCCTTCCATCCTCTCTTCTTCCTTTTAGATAGTAGTCTTTTAGTACGGGCAGAAACTTTTTGTAAAATTCTAAAATCATCCAGGCTTAAGGATTCGTTGAAGACGTCCTCAGCACTATTTCTTTCTTTTACAGCAGAGGTGCATTCAGAATCCCACCAAGGAGGTGAGGCAAGTTTAGAAGTATAAGGCTTTTTCCTGGGGATGAATAAGTTGGCAGCTTCAATCAGTGTATTACGAAAATGTAAGTAATTTTGGGGAGAAGGATTTTGGTCCAAATTGGTTGTATTACGCTCAACATAAAAAGAAAACTTTTCCCAATCAGCTTCTTGTATTTTATATTTCAGGAGAGGTTGAGGAGTAGGGATTGGGACTACCGAGGAAGGTTTTGATATAATAATAGGGAAATGATCGCTGCCAAAAGAGTGGGGTAATGTGTTCCAATTTAATAGACATGAAAGTTCTGGAGAGCAAGCTGAAATATCAACTGCCGATTTCGGGTTTTGACCGGGATATACACGACGGGTAGGAGAGCCATCATTTATGACGCATACATTAATGTCGTCAAAGAGGTCCACTAACCAGGGGGAAAAAGAGTCTGTATAATATGATCCCCAGGAACTGTGGTGGGAGTTGAAGTCTCCTAAAATAATAAGTGGAGAAGGGACTGAAAATAAAATTGTAGAAAGGTCAGGAATCAGGGAGAGTTTAGGATCAGGGATATAAATTGAGATAAAATTAATATTAGCTATGCAAGCCGCAACAGCGTTAATTTCTTGGGAATGAGGAGGAAGAGGGATAACAGAAAACGGATAGGATCTTTTAATCAACAATGCACATCCTGCCCTACCGTCATCACGATCATCCCGCAGACAGGCAAACCCCGGGACCCTAAAGCGGGACCCAGGCCTCAACCATGTCTCAGAGATGGCCGCAACAGAAACAGAATGAGCATTAATTAAATCAAATAAATCCGGTTTTTTAGGGACAATACTTCTACTGTTCCACTGAAGAATTCGGGTTAAGCCCGGGGAAGCCATTGGATACAATTTCAGCGAGTCTGACAAGTAAAGGGGCAGCGTCGTACGGTAACACTTCGCTAAATTTAGCGAGGATATTTGTTATAAGCATAACTAACAATTCAGGAAGATTTTCATTGGGCCGTGCATGAGAGCTATTCAGACCACAGCCATTGGTAAGAGATGATGATGGTTCTCTAATAATGTCATTGTGAGCATGACGATTGTAGCCCTCCGGGAGGGGAGTCCTCGGGCGGGCAGGAGTTACTACAGTTTTACGGAAAGATTTCTTTTGCGGAGTAGTTTCGGGAGTTGCGTAGGAAGATGGTGAGTTTACTGAATGAGGCAGAGTTTGCGAAAACATAGTTTTAGCGACGTCAGAGTAGGCCCGTCTTATAGAAGGTTCCTGCGCAGAAGCCTCCATGTATGAGATACATTGCTCAGACATTGTTTTTTTTATTCGTTTTTGTCTGTCAAATTCGGGGCATGACGGGTCAGTAGCAAGGTGTCTCCCAGTACACAGAAGACACCTGACATGGTCAGAGGGAATGTTACAGGTATCACCAGAGTGTGACTGTCCACATTTGTAACAACGGGCATTTGAACGGCAAGCATTCTGGACATGGCCAAACCTAAGGCACTTCCTACATTGGATGGTAGGAAGTTGATAAACCTCGACTATCAAAGAGGTGTAGAAGGCAAATATCTTCTTTGGGAGGGATTGGCCCTCAAATGTCAGCACGACCGACTGTGTAGGCAACCACGCAGGAGAACCATCGTCCTTTCTGACCTTTCGATTTAGACGGCGAGCTTTCACAATCTTCCCATGTCCTTCTTTGTATTCAGTGGCATTAACAAATTCCTCCATAGACCAATCTGTAGGAACACCACGAACTAAACCTAACCGGGAAACATTGTACGATGGGATTTCAGCCTTTAGTTTATGTTTGTTCAATAGTCCGTGCTCAAGAAACTCGTTAGCTGCGTTAGCGGAGCCAAACTCCACCGACAACCTATTACGACCAATCTGCTTAATGCCGTCTTTTTTAACGTGTTGGACGCCACCTTCAACCAGGAACGACCCCAATCTTATAGGTTTTAAGCTCACACCTGAATTCGGGGAATCGGCAATGCGGGACACATGTACAATAAATGGACCAAAGTCATCAATGTCATATTTACGGCAATTTATTTCAAGAGATGGGTGTTTATATATACTAGATTCTGATCCAAGACCACTCTCTGGATCAGTAATGGTACGTTTGGACGGTGGTTCAGTACTCAGATTGTCAGCTATTCTTTTCCGAGAAGGAGTTTGTGAAGCTGCAGAAGCCGGAATACCTTCAGTCTCCATCACACATTCGTACTCACCACCCCCCTTATCAGGGGGTTTCAAGCGCTCATCTCCATCCATGGCCGTACTGGCCAACAATAAATGTAGTTTACTCACCTAATCAAAGTTAATAATAACCAACACCACACAAAAATATAAGGAATAATTGGATTTAAAGGAAAATAACCTCAAAACGAACAAACCCACACGGCACCTCAACGTCCGTTCGAAAACCATAATTTAAATTGACTTTGCCTAAAATCGGTATGTGTTTTCCACCAAACCCAGTGACATTTATTTGACACTTGTCAAGCGACGTTTTGTTTTGACATTTCACCTGGCTGAATGACTGTTTTGATATTATGTTGACATCTGCACCTGAGTCTATGATGCAATTAATTTGTTTATTATCTATTGACAAGTTTATTCTCCATGACTGTTTTGAATGATTACTTTCTGAATTATTGACATTATTTAATTCATGACTTTTATCTGAGTGACTGACTAATGATTTATTTACTAATGATCCTATGTGTGACTGTGAATACTGACTGTTTTTGTATTTATGACAATGTGTGTTGTTGTTTTGAGATCCCTCTGACTGGTGACTGTTTTCACATTAAGTTCTGGTAAATATTTGTCAATTGTCAGTCTTGGTCTTATTAGAACTCAACAAGGGGGATGTTGTAACATCACTAATTAGTAAGTAATTAGTATGGACATCTCTACAAGTATTGTCTACGATTGGGAGTCTGTGGTTGGACACTACTATGTGAGACCTTGTCTCAGACGCAACCACTGTCTGTCTGTAATTATTATAATGTGTGATTGACCAATAAATCTAGTCTACAACCCAACGGTGTATTTAATCAATCCAACGAATATAACAAGTTGGTTAAGATAACAACTGGTATTGCCATGATACTATTTTAAATTAAAAAATGTTTTTACTTTTTAAAGATTTTATTCTATTTTTCGGTTTATATTTCTTCTTGAGCGCCTAAAAAGTATTTTATGAGCTTATTATTTTATAAGCTTATTACGAAACAATTCGTAGTATTGTATTATTATATTTTTTTAAAAAAAAAAGATTTTCTAGAAAAATCGATTTTCATTTTTAAAAAGTGCAACACTCGATACGCCTGTCACTTGATAGTCAATCAGCTGTCATTAGATTGGCAGCTAGCATCATAAACGTTTCCTCGCTCGTGTTGCGGACTATCGTATTTGTGTTTATTTTGTGTGCTACATCTTATTACCGACTCTTGCTTTGTTTCTGGACAATTGTGACTGCCTTTAAGACTGACACTGACCCTATCTCGTTCTTGGAACTCATAACTGTTGTGCTACCTGACAAGCGGGCGAGTGACACTAAATAGAACGATATGTTACTACTTAGTAACATTGTATTGAATTATGATTTTCTTCGTCTTGTCCCGTCTATCACTCCTAAATATTGTAATATCTTTGATGCAGGATTTTTTTTTGTTTCCGGACAGTAAATCACCAAATAACTTCCCCCGCTCTGGACGGAGCGGGGGCGTGTCTAACTTTTACTGACTAAAACCCATCGATGTTCGTTATTTTACCTTTTATGTTTCGGGGCCGTGGTTTCTTTTTTTTTGAACAGCAGCAACCCAGGTTGCTGCAGGGTAAGTCCAACACTAACGCAAATCTCTATGTCCAACGTATATGTCACATGTTGAGTTGATTAGAAACTCAACAAATAAAACTTCGATTGTATTCAGAGGCACAATCCTTCGGTTAAAGAGCTAATAAACATCAACAAATAACATTTAGAACGAACCATTCTAAATGACAGCGTTTCAAAATGAAATGCATCACAAATCACAAATTTGCAGACAATCAAAACTCACGCCAAATCGTACCTACTCGTGCCGTTAATTCCGGGACGAGCACGAGTGAACCCGGGAGCTATGGAATGTGCGCAGGGGCACCCTCCACGGTCAATTGATATTCATTAAAACGCCCCCAATTAACAGCTGGGAGCGACGGTCGATTGAATTGTAAAACATTTTCAGGAGACGAGGGGGTGTATGTTGGGGGCGATAATTAAGTGATGAGAAAACGTTTTGGAAATGAAGTTTCCTTGATCGTTTCTCTTAAATTTGGTTACTAAGCAGTGTTTTCTATGTCGTAACTATAAAGTTAAAAAGTTTGTTTGGTTTAACTCGCTAATATCAGTAACTACAGGTTCAAAATGGAACAACATTATTGGCCAGCTCTTATACATGCTTGCCGGAGTTGTGGGATGTTCGAAAGAGATACCGCGGCCATGGAACATAAAGGGCAAAAGGAAGAACATAGGTGGGTTTCAGTCAATAAAAGTCTAACACTCTCCCCCGCTCCGCCCAGAGCGGGGGAAGTTATTTGATGATTTCCCATCCGGAAGAAAAAGGTGATATACATAATAATAATTATCACACTGCAACACTAAGGAGCTGAACAACGGATGAAAGCGGTGAGCAAACCTAGAACCCCCGAAACTGAGAAGCCTGGTTTTAACGTGCATTGCTTCTATCAAATCAAGTCTTTATTATAGTTGGTAAATGTTTGTTTCCTGGAAGTCAATCATTTCTTATGGTTGTCCTCTTCATTGTCATACAGTTCAACATGAATAAAATTACGACCCGAGAGGTTTATTTTCAACTAATTTGCCTTGAAATAACTTGACATTAACATTATGACCACACTCATACAAGCCTAGAATCAGCTGGATATAGACCTCCCGATTCTTGTACTACACCTCCCGACTCTTTACATCCATCATTCAGATGCTTCCTGCGTTTTGGACGATACCAACAACCCAACGAGCTTTTGGATCGCCCCGCCGTAGTTCCTTTGGCTTAACCTTGTCCACCATCCGGTGGAACCCCACCTAATATAGGCAGCTAAATCATGGACTTGATACAGAAAGCGGTACTTTTGAACACGGCTCATATTGTCAGTAGATTCCTTTCTCTAGAGCCCTAACCGGACCATCGGACCGTATTCCCAATACCGGTGAGCTACCATTAAACAGTTTGTCAAACTCAAAACCAAAATAAATAAAATAAAACCAGCCAACAGCGAGTCAGAATCGCACACCGACTCAGGTTCCGTACAAACTTGCGACATAAACAGCCATATCTTTTGACTGTGTAGATTTAGAGGGTTGATTTTTCATTTCACAGCACAAAGGGACAACAAATTTGAGTTTGCAGTTTTAATTTCAACTTGATACCTTAACGCGTTCCCGAGATAAAGGTTCTTGACAGACAGATGGACAACAAAGTGATCCATTAAGGTATCCGTTTTTCCCTTTTGGGGTACGGAACCCTACAAAAGCTTCAAAGAATCAAAGCTTTGGTTCAACAGTTTTGTCAAACAATGAGAAATGATGATTATCGTTAAGCTATCGTCTACCAAAATCATCCCTACAGACAGCCCAATTCGTTTGTTTTCGCGTTGTCGCGTACAATTAGCTATACGTGAATTATCGGCCTTACTCGCGCCGTCGGCTGCAAATTGATTTCAATGTAACAATGGAGTTACAGCTTTACTAACTAGTCTTTTGTTCAGGCTCAGTATTTAATTTTCTTATTCGACGTCTAGGTCTTTTTTCAGTGTGTACTTCAAAATAAGAGATTTAAGAGTTGGTGGTAAATACAGGATGGAAAGAACACTAACGTTGAAACGGTAACCACTTCATCATCTGCCTAACCTTTTCCTAGCCTAGGCATCTAGTCTAACCGCATGCAGCTGCGAGCAGCCGCGAGCATTCGTATTACCCAGTACTAACTGGGATTTGGAGGTCAAATAGCCAGCTATTTACCTCCACTCTCATCACTTACGTTAGTACCCCTTGGTAAGACTAATTGTCAGACTGTCGGGACACTAACTACCTGTCACGACTATCAAAGATCTACAAATTACACCATCCAACAGCCGAACGTGCTTTCCGAGGCACGGAGGAAACTTGGTATGTAACCGGTGGTTCCATCCGCAGACCAACCTATGCAAGCGCGGCTTAACCTAAAGATCGACCCAAGCGACTGGTTTATTTCGCTACGACCTCCTCAAAAACGGTTACCACGTATTCAATAGATATATTGTTTGTATTCACATGACATTTTTTTTAACTTATTAAAAACTGTTTTAGCGTCTGTGTATTTTCGACCCTGTATTTATTAAATGAACAACCATTTTTCTGAGAACTCTGACTATAAGACCAACTGAATTAAATACGACTATATTCTTACTAATATTATAAAAGCGAAAGACGTAACAAACAAACAAACTCACTTTGAGTTTGTTTGTTTGTTTGTTACGTCTTCACGCCTAAATGATAGATATACACAGACAGTTGGGACCCTGGAAACGGACATAGGCTAATATTTTTGTTTAAAGTCAGAAATGAGGGAGAAAGAGGGAAGAAAAGGGAAAACTTAGCTTTTCTATTACATTAAATAAGGCGCAAGGGCAAAAACGACAGGTAGCAGGTACCTGTAAATCAGGAAAGGGGAACTGTGTTACCCCGATTTGACGCGAACGAAGCCGCGGGCAAAAGCTAGTAAATAAATAATAATCATAAGCCGTGGCAACTAAGAGATGATCAGTCACAACTGACAGCGGCCGTTCACAAACATGACGCATGGATCAGCACCTTTCAACTCAAACATGTGTGCAGCCAATATAGATTATTCCTTATATTATGTGTACCATTACCACTACCTAACTCTAAGAAAAAAACTCTAAAAACTAAATTATTAAATCTCACACAACTATATACATATGGGACTTGCATTCTAATAAAAAAAATCATAACAAACAGCATGCAATCAAAATTAAAATTCCAAAAAAAACAATATCGCATAACTTACGAAATAAAAACAAATTACTTCAAAGACAAGCTCGGACAAACTACGGTAAAAAAAACTATTTTGTTCGAAGGAGCACAGCTGTTCAACGATCTACGAGAGATTAATAGATTAATAGATTTCTAGATAAGAGATTGTAACAATATAAACACATTCAAAGTAAAACTAAGGAATCATGTATCTGAAATGTAGTCATACCGCTAATCACAAACACGCATCGGAGGTAAAACGTATTTATTAAGATTATTTGTATCTCATTGTAAGTAAGTGAACCTATGTAGGTAATGTTCTTATGAGAATAAATCAGGAACCTACTGAAACAGATATTGTTTGCCTAAAAGTAGGCTCCAAACACGTAACCATGTAATGACATGTTTATGGAAACAATAAACTATTTTGTATTTTTTTTCTTTAAACCGATTATAATGCAGTATTTTTCTTTAACGTTGTTAAATGAAAACATGATTGGCTTCTTATTTTCGTCTTTTTTTGATTCCAGACTACAAAAACATTTTACATAATAATAAAAAAGTAATGATTGTAATCCAATTCCCATTGCTATTTTAACTTCGTTTGAAACAAATTTTCTGTAATCCACACAAAAATTCAGAGAATTCGATGAATTGAGTATATCAATTAATATTGTGAGTGAAAATCGTTTGTGAATTAATTACTCGTATAATAATACCTGTAATGCCTTGGTTAAGTACGCTATTTAACTTTATGATTAATTACCCGATAATGATTTATAAATATTGCGATGATTGAAAATATAATTTACTAAAGTTTGAAACTGCGAATTTGTTGTTGTTTAAGATTTTTTTGTACTTTTGACTGCGTAGACTTATTAGAGACTTAACATTTTCACAACATAGAGAGACCACAGAGTTGAGAATTTAGTTTTAATTTCAATTCGATACCTCCACGCCCAAGATAAAGAGTCTTGACAGACCGACAGATGGACAACAAGATTATCCGTTTTCTTCCTATTCCATAACGGTTCAGTTTTCTTCCTTTTGAGGTATGAAACCTTATAATATAACACTCAGTACTGTAATACTCTGATTAGTATTAGTTAAAATAAAGCCATATAATATTTTTAGGAATATAATTTAGATAATATTTTAATTTACATGTCACACTTCTTATATCAAAACTTCATTTCTATTGTATCTTTAAAACGACCTGAGTATTTGAATGTTGTGCTTTAACAGCCAGCATTGCTTAGGTTATAAAACCTCTTACAGTACCTACTCACTTTTTTTCTAAAACATTGTTTTAACTCAGCATAACAACATAATATGTTAAAAACCTTTATATAGCTTACTAGCTTTTGCCCGCGGCTAAAGCTAACTTAAACCCGCGTGATGATCGAAAAAAAAATCTTTCTCCCTTTTCTTCCCTCTTTCTCCCCTTTTACTGACTTTATAGCCTATGTCCGTGTCCAGGGTCCCAACTATATCTGTACGAAAACTTATCAAAATTGGCTTAGCCATTTAGGCGTGAAGACGTAACAAACAAAGTCACTTTCGCTTTTATAATATGAGTAAGGATTCTTGCGTTACAACCATCCAGTATAAAACATAATCACACATTTTCCTTAAAACAGCGCTTTAAATCTTAGCCGTTCTAAAAATAAAGCTGTATAAAGCACTATTATGTACGCTGTAAGCCGTTCGTCTGTAAAAAAGTAAACGTTGATTCACTTTCAAACGACTTCAACTGCGTTATTCATGAGTGCTGATGCAGTGCCAGCGAAGTTACAGATGAACACAGAGAATTGAACACATCAGAAGGCACAGGTTCAACTGAAGAAGCTGAAACTTTGAAACAGCTCTTTAATAGTATCACATCACAGCCCCAGTAAGAAATACTAACAGACAACCTTGGAATGCAAAACATTTACGTGTAATTAGTACTTACCCTTTGTGTTCCAGGGCCGCGGTATCTCTTTCGAACAACCCGCAACCTCTGCAGGACTTTTTTTGTTCAATTACACCATAATTAATAGTAATTAATTAGTTAGCAATATCAACAACATGCCTAAAAAATAATCAACAAAAGCGATGTGAACAAATTTTTTGATGCTTTGAATTTATTTTTTGTAATTGAAACTTATACATTTTATTATTATTTTAGAATTATTTGCAGTTTGTAAGTTATGTTCACACGCTATTATAAATTCTTTTTTTTTTAACTTAGCATTGATCAATGATCGTTGGCGCTGTGTCTTCTGGTTTGTTCTGTATTCTGTGGTGATAAGTGAAGTTCCTTGTACTGAGGGGACACTGATTCATCTCACTAATGTTTATATTTATTTTAAGTTGAGGTGCTTCCCGTGCATCCGTGTGACGGGGTGTTGCTGAATATTGGAGGTAGCTTGCAGGGGTTTATACGTTGCCCCACACTAGGATTTTTTCCTGTATCGCGGGTGAGTTTACAAATATTTAAATTCACATACAGAAAAAAGCCAGAACCGAAACAAATACCTCTAGGCCATAAAAATATTTGTTCCGTACGGAAATCGAACCCGCGACACGCAGCGTACCAGCCCATCGCTCAGGCACTGCGCCAATTGTGCCGTCGTGTTTAGGACTACTCTCAAACACGACGGCACAATTGGCGCAGTATTATATTTGTCTTGTGTTAATAGGCGCCCGTAAGGCGCAGCCCATAATCTACCATTGTAAAATAGTTTTTATTCTAAACTATGACCTCTGAGTTTGTATAGGCTGTTTCTGTGCAGAGTAGTCGGGTACTAAACCCCGGCCTCTTCTAGTTTTAAGTAATATGTTACCTACTTACAGAAACTAAAGACTATATCACATTGTTATTACGGGAACTTATTTTATGGCAAAAAAGTTACGACTAATAAGTTGCTGTGACAAGCGTTATTAGCATACATCATACATCATAATAGTGCAAATAAATATTCCCAGGGGGACGATTATAGTAAACTATAAAAAAATTAAATTATTTTATGTAAAACAAGAACATCCTGGTTCAGAACGATGTACGGCGTGCAAGCTATCAACTTTTTTCCGTTCTGTTTTTAAAACAATTGTGTTGACTTGTATTTTTTTTTTGTTATTTTGAGTGCTCGTTGTCATTACTGCAAATAAATATATTTTCTTTTCTGAATACGTGGTAAACGTTTTCAACTCGGTGTCCCTTTCACCTTATATTCATGTATATTATAGTGCATGGTATGTCGACACGTTTATAGCTTCGCATCGGCTTGCGGTTAAGCTTAAAATGTAGGGGACATTCGAGTTTTTGAATTAATTTTGTGGGATTAGACAGGAAGTTATTACGTTTGTAGATTCTGTTGCTTTGATGGATGAGTAAGGAAATTTAAAATGTTTTCATCTATCAAATTTATCATCATACGATTTGCTTGACTACACAGCCTTTTCTTACGCATGGGTTACCCCGCTCTAGGCGGAGCGGGGGTGAGTGTCAGACATTTACTAACTTAAACACACCCATGTTTCTTCTCTTGCCCTTTATGTTCCGGGACCGCGGTAACTCTTTCGAACAACCCACAACCACGGCAAAAATAACAAAGCCTCGAAGATAAGAATCCAAAATCTCATTTGTATCTATCTAGTGCCAATATATTTTATATTAAATGACAGTTTAATATTTTTTTTTCTTTTTCAAATAACGCAGATATAAAAGTGGGAAAGTGGCAAAAGACAGTCCCCTGTATTGTATATTTGACGTATGAGTTTTAATGGCACTTTGTATTCTAGATCATATTTTAGATCGTCTTTTAAATACTAACTACTCACATCCAATTCAAGTTCGCAAACTAGACTACAACAAAGGCCCGATTGAGTACATGCCAAATAAAATACGTTGACTACCCCTGACGAAACAAATGGAAGCTCAACATACATGTAACAGGCATGTAAATAACACCATTCCACGGCACGGTGAAAAACAAATATTTTTCTCTTGTTTTATTTATATCGAAAGTGTCCACTGCGTGAATAATTAATGTAGTGTTGGCGATCTCTGTGGCTCTACTGTGAAATACAAATTACGTGCTGAAATGCGCTTTTGTTTATTTTAATTCTTTTGAGGTTACATACCTCAAGAGAAAAAATAGGGACCCTTTTTTGGGTTGCGAAATTACCAAATAACTTCCCCCGCTCTGGGCGGAGCGGGGAGGAGTGTCAGACTTGTATTGACTAAGACCCACCCATGTTCCTTCCATTGCCCTTTATGTTCCAGGGCCGCGGTATCTCTTTCGAACAACCTGCTACCCCGGCAGGTTTTAAACCCCTCTTCCTAGAATCTACAAACCAAGCAGTTTAATTTCTCACGTCATTTTTGTTGGATGACCCTTACAGATTCACTTTGTTCACTTTGTCGTCCGTCTGTCTGTCTGTCGAGACCCTTTATATCGTGAAAGCGTAAAGGTTCGAGTTAAAACCATAATATGTATACTTTAATATGTGTCCCCTTGAAGCTGTGAAAATATCAACCTTCTAAATCCATGCAGTCAAAAGATAAAGCCGTTTATGTAGCAAGTTTGTTCGGAGTCATCCGGTGCGCAAGTCCGGCTCGTACTTGACCGTTTTCTGTTAAGGTACAGTTTAAGGTAATAAAATAAAGAGTAATTTTGTTATGCCTGTCAGACTGTCCGTTTACCTGTATATTCAAATTCCGTAGAGTAATGTGGCAAAGTGAACAAAGAAAATTAAGCTCAGTCGACTAAAAATATACTTCAGTAAACTAAAAAATAAAGTTTAAAATGCATTGTGTTCCGTATTGCACTAACAAAACTTTCACTCGACCCATAAAATCCCAAAAATATACAGGGTGTTTGGTGCATCGTTTGCCAAATTGAATTGGCCGAAAGAAGAGGTCATTTGCTATCGCCTCAGGCTCAAGTACTCATTTTTGGCCACACCGGTTTTTTTATTACAACTTTCTAATTTTTATTTTGAAAAAATCCAAAACTCAGCATTAAAGCTTAAATTAAAAAAAAAGTTTTAAGTGTAGTCGTCAAATTTCATTTTTATTTACATATGTACTGTTGTATGGCTCTATCAAATTTAAAATTACTTGCAAGTAACATCTAGTTTTTTTTTAATAAATCACAAAGTTTTTGGAAAAATAAAAAATGAACTTAAAACTCAACTTTAAATAGCTATAAAAAAAAAACTAAAAGCGATCGGGATCTTCGAATTATTTTAAAAAGTTCTCTAGTCTATCCCCTTTCCAACGGTATGTAATGTGTTAAAAAACTCTTTTAATATCTTTAATAATTAGCTAAATGTGTAGTCGAGACACATCAGCCTGATATTGGATATTACGTTTAAAACACTAGTTTTCGCATAAATTACATGCTATTAGTAGATAGATACTGTTATCTCACGTCTTACGTAGTCTCTTATCTCGTTCTTACATAGGGAACTTTCCTCGAAATTGAAAAAAAAATACATTATTACAAAAATAATCATTTATTAATAAGTAATTTAATTACATACTAATCTTACAAGTCTTGTTCAAACTGTCTACCACTATTGCGTATGCACGCGCGACATCTTCGTCTTATCTCAACTGTAGTGGTGCGTAAACGCATTTCTGCTTTGATCGTCATGAAAGCCGCCTCAATGCGTTGGACTAAATCATCTCTTGTCTCAACTTCCGTGGCGTAGACGAGTTCTTTGGCCCGTCCCCAGACGTAAAAATCCAACGGAGTTAAGTCTGGAGAACGTGGAGGCCAAGGAATAGGGCCATCCCTCCCAATCCATGAGTCCGGGAATGCACCATTCAAGTACTCCCTGACGGTTATTCTCCAATGAGCGGGACAACCGTCATGTTGGAAAACAAAAGACCTGTCTTCACTGAAAATTGGCAAATCAGCTAATAATAAGGGCAACTCTGTTTGCAGAAATTCTAAGTAATTATCCCCGTTCAGGTTGTCAGGTAAGTAGTGTGGTCCAATTACATGATTTGCAATGACTCCTGCCCAAACGTTCACACTAAATCGTCTCTGGAATGACCTTTGTCGTTTTACGCGTGGGTTTTGATCTTTTGCTGTCCAGTGGTGTAAGTTATGTAAATTGAGGATTCCCTCTTTAGTAAATTTGGACTCATCCGTCCACAGAATTCTTTTTAAAAAGACCGGATTATCCACGTCTGAATGCAGTAAAAAACGACAAAACTGGACACGGTTATCAAAGTCTTGATTCTCGAGACCTACAACAAATAAAATACGCGTAAGAATGCATTACTTTCTCGCAAGATTTTTTTTTATTGTTTGTAAAAAGTACGGGCAGTACAATGTAAAAGACAATGGCCTGACCGCTGAAGGTTTATGACATCTGGCAGAGTGACGTCAAAGCCGCTACCTGCTGCTGCGTCGGGTACGCGGTAAAGCTAGAAAGGGTTCGCAATCTACGTTAGCGCCTACGGTTGTGAGTCTATTAATTTAAAAATTACGTACCTTGCACCGGAGTGTAATGGAAAGCATGTTTGTTATTTTGGCGAAGTACTCGCCATACTTTCCAGATCGAAATTCCCAGTAATGCAGCTACATTTCTTATGCTTCTAGTGGGATCTTCTTCAAACAGTGCCAGAATCTGTTCATCTACGTCAACATTATGACGCACTACAATCCCTCTTGGTTCACTAGCAGTCAAATTACCAGTCTCACGTAAGCGTCGATAAGTGTTCTGGAAAGTATGGCGGGAAGGCAATCGTCTATTGGGAAAGCGTTCCTGATAAATTCTTTGTGCTTCGCGAGCAACACCATCGGCTCTTCCATAAGCCATCAAAATATCAGCGTATTCTTCATTAGAGAATGTAGCCATATTGTAACACAAAAAAAATCACGAAAGTTAACACAAACACCCACAAAACTCAATGAAAAGATAACAGTAACAGAAATTAACAGTAACAGAAAATAACACAACAACAACAAGGGGTTAGTTTTCAGAGACAGTCAAATAACGACTAACAAACTTAACCAATTTGCGGCCAACCCAATAACAAAAAGAGACAGATAATGAATTCTACTGTGTAGGAGGGAGATAGCAGGCTTTACCTGCTTCGTATGTATTGTTTACGCGAAAACACTTATTTATCCCGAATATGCAATAGTTTGATGGTGCGTCCCGATACACAAACTTAGCGTATTAGTGAACTTACTGAAACATTTTTTAAACACATTGCATACCGTTGGAAAGGGGATAGACTAGAGAACTTTTTAAAATAATTCGAAGATCCCGATCGCTTTTAGTTTTTTTTTTATAGCTATTTAAAGTTGAGTTTTAAGTTAATTTTTTATTTTTCCAAAAACTTTGTGATTTATTAAAAAAAAACTAGATGTAACTGGCAAGTAATTTTAAATTTGATAGAGCCATACAACAGTACATATGTAAATAAAAATGAAATTTGACGACTACACTTAAAACTTTTTTTTTAATTTAAGCTTTAATGCTGAGTTTTGGATTTTTTCAAAATAAAAATTAGAAAGTTGTAATAAAAAAACCGGTGTGGCCAAAAATGAGTACTTGAGCCTGAAGCGATAGCAAATGACCTCTTCTTTCGGCCAATTCAATTTGGCAAACGATGCACCAAACACCCTGTATATCCGCAACGAAACTAATCCTAAAATCGGATAAACAAAACAAATAACGGGGTCCAAAGCCTACTCAGACGTATCTTATTTAGGCAGCAAAATCAAAATGTGTGGATTGCATCGCATAAGTGCATGCAGTAAACATTCAGAGACTATGAAAACAATTCTAATAACAGTTACCGTGGCGAATGTGACTCGTAAAAACGTATGGCGAACGCGTGGTCCGTTTCATATCAAACTAACAACCACAGACTAAAAAATACCATACGACCTTTTTAGTCTACTGAAAGTACAGTTGGCGTTTCTTTAAGGATGTTTGCTAGTATGTGGTCATAAAAGAGAGCATGCAATCGATACGCTGACCACAATAATGCCCTATTAAACGGACTATTTTGATGTTATTTGCTAATGTGCACGCGAATGGGTAGCTGCATATAAATGGCTAGTTTGGAAAGTAGATAGTTTTATTTTTTTGTATTTATTGTCTATTTTATATTAGAAACGTAGGAAGTATTTTAAAATACATTACATTTCTAGGTTTTTTTTATTTATATACTTACTTATGTTTAAAAAAAAAGTCGTCCTTTACTAGGAATTTCTCCTGTATCGTGGGTGAGTTTACAAACACAAACAGCCAGACCCGAAACAACTATTTGTAGGCCGAAACAAATATTTGTTCCGTGCGAGAATCGAACCCACGACACGCAGCGCAGCAGTCAATCGTTCAGCCACTGCGCCAACCATGCCGACAAAACATATAACATGTAGAAAAGACTGCTTCATTTGTCTAGTGGTCGTGTGATTACTGAGCAGGAGATCCTGGGTTAGTTTTTCAGGTCGAGCAAAAAGATACTGAGTTTCCATCAGGAATTTCATAGAAGCAGTCACGAAGTCTGAATTTGTGTCAGATTGATGGCCATAGAGCTTAAAGCATGTAACTGGAAATGTATGTGAAGTGTTACACCTCTATGTACCATAAACTTACTGTTATAAATAAACTATCATTTAATGAAAACAACAACTCTATGTATTTGTAACGGTATTAGTAAAAAGTCGAAAAAATTCATTAAAAAAATCATATTCAATAGTAAAAGGAGAGGTTGACATCGAAAGTATTGAAGACTAGCTGTCCTGCGCTGTTTTACGTGCGTCTTTAGTTGCTGCCCCGCTCCCGAGTGTAGTAGCGTGATGTTGTATAGCCTATGTTACTTCCTGATAATGTAGCTTCCTATTAATGAAAAAATGATTAAAATCGGTCCAGTAATTTCGGAGCCTATTCGATGCAAACAAACAAACAAAAAATATTTCCTCTTTATAATATCGAAAGTATTGAAGACAAAGCAATAAATTCTTAGCAGTTCGACTAGGTAACATTATCACTTCCTCAATGCAGTTAACGCATCAGTGGCCACACAACAATCGGCGAGTTCATCGCACACACAGAGAATGCACTCAAAGCCGTGTTAACCGTACTTAGTTAGCGGACGATAACTACTAAGTAAACTAACTATGGAGTTACGTACACGACAAGCTTGGGGCCACTTAGGTATGGCTTAGGTTGATAGGAAATAATATTCTGTGTTTATGGTTAGATTGACGCCATTGTTTTAAAGTAAAGCGCCAAGGTAGCCCGCGTAATTAAAATTTTCGACGTTTCGAATTTTAAACACTTTTTGCAATTTATAGGTCAACATACAGCTTAGTATGTTGACCAAAATAGAATTCGCGACTGTAACACGTATTTATGAACAGAATTGCAATAATTATAAAAATACGCTCCTTTATATTCATCGTCCATATAATTTAATTGAATGACTATTTCATGCAAAAGTCATTCAATGGGATTCCATGAATTCAGAAAGTTGTATTGATTATTATATATTGAATGATATACACCTACAAAACAATGTTTGTTAGAATCTAGAATCGGTATTCAACATACAACTTTATTTTGCAAATTACAAAAAAAAACGTATAAAATTCCCTTAATGGAATACAAAATTATAACTGCCAAACTGTGAAATCTATTCCTAACGGATCTGGGACATTAAAAAGAATAAACTAGGATTTTTCATTATGTAAATAATTTTGGTAGTGACTTTGTCAGAATTAGAGATCCGGTAGCTTCTAGTCCGAAAAGCGCGCAATACGAAGTGGTCCGATAACTTGTGGTCCTGTAGAGGCGCAAGGTAGGATGAAGCGCGGCCGGAAGAGGTCTGCAGGGTCTGATCCTCAGAAATTACGAGCTGCGGAGTCCAAATTCTGGGCCCAACTTTGCCCCAGAATGGCCTTTGCCTCAGTTGAAGCTCTCGAATGAAAGATTGAGGAGAAACATCGTGAGTAGAATTATCCTGTAAGATTCCCTTTGTAACACAAGCTTCTATGAAACCAGGACCTTATGCTTAGCAGTCGCACTTGCAACCACTCGACCAAGAAGCAATCAGTTTCCACGTTTTTGTCTTGATTGCCCTTTTAGCAATCCCAGTAATAATTTAAATAATTGAACAAAAATAACAGTTTTTCTGCAGAAACTCATCAAAATAGTTTGGTTAGTTGCCTTCTAAAGCTCAAACGCAAGAGAGTTAGTAGAAAGCGAATCCAGAGTTAACTTAGATTCATTCTTGGTTAAAGTTTGTGGTTGAATTTGTCTTTCCATATAGCTCAAGTTAATATATCTCTACGTCCCAAAATCCTATATCATTCCTTTAGAAGTCTCGAAACTTCAAACTTCTGTAAAACAAACGTAGGCAGACTTTAAACATTGTAATCTATCCCTGACAAATTTACACCAGCCGTGAGCAGAAACACCTGTTTTTGTGGTTTCACAGACCCAAGTTTGCTTATTTGATACCTCACGAAACCAACTTAAGCCTGCCTTACAGAACCCCTTATAATTTTGTTCGTAAGGTTGATTGTTACGTGTTTGTGTGCAAGTGGTAAATTGGCTAACGACAATAGGTAAGTTTCTTGCGACGCCGAAGTGAACTAATCTGCTAATGGCAAAGAAAGTTGGTACCATTTCGTGCAACGAATAAGGCAGTGATTATCGTTTGTTGGGGGAGTAATAGATTCCATGTAACTTCACACTCGTAAGCAAGAATGAGGGTAGTCTGCGAAGCTTTTCTACTTCTTCTTTATGTTTTCTTGGCACATTTATGGCTGGCTTTGTCTGCACTCATTGAGATGTGCAACGACGTTCACAGTATCTTTAGATTGTGCTGAGATTTTATTTTAACTTTAAAAAACTATCTTTTTCTACGGATGGGAAATCCTTACTAATATTACAAAAGCGAAAGTGAGTTTGTTTGTTTGTTTGTTACCTCTTCACACTTTAATGGCTAAACCGATTTTGATGAATTTTGGTACAAAGATAGTTGGGAACCAGGAGACGGACATAGGCTAATTTTAGGCTAATTTTTTGAAAAAAAAGTGGGATGTGAGGGAGAAAGAGGGAAGAAAAGGGAAATCTTAGCGTTGCTATTACAAATCAATAAGGCGCAACTTGAACTGTGTTACCCCGAATTTAACGCGAGTGAAGCCGCGGGCAAAAGCTATTCATGAAATAACTTCCTCCGTTCATTCCGGGGGGGGGGGGGGGGGGGGTCAGACACTTTTACTGTCTAAAACAAAAATCATCCATGTACCTTCTTTTGCCCTTTGTGTTCTGGCGCCGGCAGGCTTTGACAGGCCCCTCTGCTTTGCTGACATCTATTTGAGGCGCGCATGGAACACAAACGCGCCGTAAGTGACTAAATACTCTCAACATTTCAGGGGCCCTTGAACAGTGCGGATACGATGCACGATATCGTTTTTAAAGTTCAAAATGGCAGGTCTGCGAACACCCTCAAAATAAAAGAAAAGTTAGACAAGATTATAAACAGTTTACAGTAAATCTAGCCCTTACAGCTGTATCTGACCTTTTCCACACGTTTCGAGCGCTATCAGATCTCAATAGGCCAACTAATGGGGGTACCGAATCCCTAAGGTTAGTTGAAAGAGCCTGTAACCATCTTTTTAGGGTCAATGGCATTCTAGATTTCAGAATAAGGTTCAGTATGTTGGAAAAAATACCTTTTTACATAATATATTCAAAGCCATATGTTCAAGTTTTAGCACAATCTTCACGGCAAATAGCAATTCTCCTTACTGATTTGTTTAGTGAATACAAATTTATATCTTACTAGCTGTCGCCCGCGGCTTCGCCTGCGTGTTATCGAAAAAAAACCTTTGTGTTATTCCAGACTATAATCTACCTCTGTGCCAGATTTCATCAAGATCTGTTCAGCCGTTTTGACGTGAAAGAGTAACAAACAAACATCCATCCATCCTCACAAACATTCGCATTTATAATATTAGTAGAATACTGCACAGTGTGTCAAAGTTTACAAAAAGTCATAATTAGCGAAAAAAGTCATAAGTCAAAACTCTGGGTGAGTTTAAGACCTTGCCTCACATGCATGAGGTTAGGTTTAAATCCGGGCAAATCGTTAGGTAACCTGAACTTATAATTGATATAAGTCTAAAATCGCCAACCCGTCTTAGGCAAGCATGGTGATCAATGCTCGAGCCCTCTTTGTTTCAGAAGAGGTTTTTGCCCAACTGCGGGACATAGGCTAGTGCCGTACTTTATTAATATTTTTGAGAGACAGACTCCTTTTTATCCACTTAAGAAAATCCTTTCTAAAATCTTCAACAAAAATCTAATATTTTGATTCTTTAAGAAAACTTCTATAACAAGAATATCTTAAGCAGCAAACTAAACATAACAGATTACGAACTGGAGGTATTATTTAAACATTTTCGAGAAATAAAATACGACGTGGAAATGAGACGTGGGAATATGGACCCTGTGCGAAACGTCACCGAACTATAGGCAAAGGACGTAACCGGACGTGTCTGGCAAGAAATGATTTTCTAAGATTTGGTTTGAAAAATCTAAGCAAAAAACTGAACTTACGTATCTTAGAATAAAGAACTCCACACGAAGAAACAATCCGCACTTAGCATTTTACGTGCATTATAGCTTACTCCCTTTAAAAGACAGGGAGCGATATAACCTGATTTAGAAAACAGCAAAGTAAAAAAAAATATTCTAGGCAAGTGAGCTCCTCCTTAGGCCGCCGCATCATTGTTCTTCATCAGGTGAATCAAACGCAGGCCCGCCATATAAAAATATTAAGTTGGTATGTGTACGCTTCAAAAACTCAGAAATAACTAGTTCGAATTATTTTATTTTAATTTGATTTGATTTTTAATAACGATACTAACAACTTTTTACGTGATTGACATAGTTATTTTTAAATTTTGACATTTCAAGCTATTTAACTAACTTTCTAATTTTATTTTATTTATAATTGTGTTATTTTCGTTTGTTTTTTATACCTTATCTTTGTACGCCATCTATTGGCAAAACATAGTGAACCTATATTTTATATACTATCTGTAAACACCTATGTTCTACGAAATAAATGATTGATTGATTGATTGAATTTAATAAGTTTTTAAGTGTTGGATATCTTTTTTCTCGAGGAAGGTTTTAAGCTATATAACATCAAGCCAAGACTGTAAAGCTCAACTTACTCTTCTTACACCGAAATGGCAGCGTATCACACGGCAATAAAATAGTTTAACCATAGTTATAGCATAGTATTGCTTAAAGGAGTCGGGTCAGAAAGTAGCGGCACGTGGCGCTGCGAGAAGTCATACAGTTCTCTCATGGAGATACAGCTTAAAATAGTTTGACATTGTTATTACCGGCCGCTACGCTACCTCATTGATCTGAACTGACGTTAAGGAGCTGAGCGGTTGTTAAAACCGCTGGGCACAGCTGTGTATGTGTTTCATCACATTTTTTAGTAGCAGCTACGGAGTCTGGATTTTGATCGTCATTTATTTTTATAAGGGACTAGCTTTTGCCCGCGGCTTCGCTTAAATTCGGGGTAATATGTACAGTTCCCCTTTCCTGATTTGCAGGTACCTGCTACCTGTAGTTTTTGCCGTTGCGCCTTATTGATTGTAATAGCAATGCTAAGCTTTCCCTTTTCTTCCCTTTTTCTCCCTCATATCCCAATATTTTTTTAATTAAAAAAAAATAACCCTTGTCTCGAGAGTCCCTACTATCGTACCCAAATTTTGTACCAAAATTCATCAAAATCGGTTTAGCCATTAAGGCGTGAGGACGTAACAAACAAAAAAACTCACTTTCACTTTTATAATATTAGTAAGGATTGTAATTTTTAACATATCCGAAATGTGTTTGTTTGTTGTGTGTGTCTGCCTAACCCTTCAGGCATTACATGAGGTTATGTAACGTTTTGAGAAAAAAAAACACGAGACTTAAGTATCGGCTCACCATTCACATCAAGTTACATTCTAAGTCATGATATCCCCGCTACTGCTTGGCGTGAACGGTTAAATCTCTCAGGACGCACTACTTGAATGCTTCCGTTACCGGGGACTCGCAATTTATTGATGGTTCTTCATATTTAACATAATAATACCTTTAGTTGAATACTGGTAGGGATCTCTAGCGCAAGTATAACTTTCGGCCGCAAAAATTTTGAGCTGGAAGAAATTTTGGTGTTACCACCGGGCCGACTGAACAGTTTTTTTTTCTAAATAGCGGCCAGTCATAGGATAAGCAATGATCGCAGTTAGCGAGGTCCCTGAAGGTTATAAACGATTTAGGTAACAAATGCGAATCACAAAGAAAAACCTATTAAATAATGGACCTAGCTAGTGCAGAGGTTTTAATGCATCTGTAATTATTTTCATCAAATGTACGTTGCTTCTGAATTTATTGAAATCATGTTGCAAGCTAAGCAGAGGGGCCTACCAGGGCCACTAGGCAGTGGCCGGGGTTGCGGTTTATTCGAAAGAGACACGGCGGCCCCGGAACATAAAGGGACAAAGGGAACATGGGTGGGTTTTAGTCAGTAAAAAGTTGACAATCGCCCCAGTTATAATCAGAGCGGGGGAAGTAACTTGATGATTTCTAATCCGCAAAAAAATACAGCGTGATTAGATTGGCCCCAATTTCAAAATGACTGACATTTATTGATCAGACTGTCAAAGTGTGAATTGACAGACATTTTTTTAGTTTAAAGGTTGCCATTAGGTCGAAAAAAATCGACAATTTACCACTTCCTGAGTCGCCAAAAATTAAAATTTTAGCTCGATTAATTCATTTGAATTGTTTAAAGGGTACAAATTTGTGATTTCTTCTTTAATGTTAACTTTCAAGACTTGCATCTCCGATTTGGCAATCTGGCCAGCTTGCAAATCCCCAAAACAGGACATCAAATAAATCGTAATATTACAACAGTAATTCCTAATTCTTCGAGTGTGTATTCCTCGATAAAAAAAAAACTCAAAAATAAAATAATCATACAAACTAATACATTTCCAAAAAACCTTATTAAACTATTGGACGCGGAGAAACGGCATCGTTATTTGCTGCGAGATCGGTATCCTTCCACAAAATCGTCGAAACACATCACACTTCGGCCAAAACTCTTCTTTGAGGAAAGTCTATAACAAATTTGATGAGTCAGCACCCGAACCACAAACGACTTAAAATTTGTTATATGGCGCAAATCCAACTGCACGACTCTCGAACTCACTCAATTGCTCTCTCTTATATTTTCATTTAAAAAAAAATGTTTTTCCCCCTTTTTTTGGTGGTGGGAAATCATCAAATAACTTCCCCCGCTCTCTGGAGCAGGGGGGAGTGTCAGACTTTTACTGACTAAAACCCACCCATGTTCCTTTTATTGCCCTTTAAGGTCCGGGGCCGCGGTATCTCTTTCGAACAACCCGCAACCCCGGCAGGTGGAGGCCCTGGGAAGCCCCTCTGCTTTGCTGACATCTGTTTTTGTCCCTGAAGATAAACTAAAGTATACTTCTATAGTTTATTTGCTTGTGCCGCTGAAGAAAAACTATAGGTACTTAATTTATTTGCTTTCGTCCGTGAAGAATAACAATAATTTATTTGGTTTTGCCCCCCCCCCCCCCAAAGTAATAGGTAGTTTATTTGCTTTTGCCCCTGAAGAATAATAATAGTTAATTTGCTTTTACATAACTTTTTCTCCAGCCTGTGAACCTTCTCTTTTGATATTGTAATAGAACTTCACTCTTAAAAGCCACACATAACGGAACACAAGCTCAGCACGACTCAATACAAAACCGATACTACTAATAAGCATGTATTTATACCCAAGTCTCCATTGATAACCTAAATAGGGTGGGTTATATCGAAGCTAGTAAGTCTAGGAACATAGGAATCGAATCCAAAGTTTTGAACTGGATGGTTATACGAGTTATTGGAGTACGAAATTAGATACAGAAGGCCTGCTCTTGCATGGGCTTCTCCCAAGCTGCGCGAACATATTTGTCTCGGCCGGACCGTACTGTCCTGCGCGTAGCGTTGCCACCTTAATCTTTCTACACTAGACACAATAATAAATAAATAAATAAATTCTTTATAAAGACAATAAGATATAGATTTTTTAGACAACAAGATCCAATGTGTTAGTAAAATTCTTATAATTAGTGTTAGTAAACAAATTAAATTTCTGTCTAATATAAAAAACATAGTATCCATATTTCTAGTTCGCCTCATGTGGACGATGAACAAGCGAAAGGAAACTCACACAAAACGTCCCAGAAAAGGAGAGTAGATATTCTCCGCCACTGTCCTCAGAATACTGTTGTCACTGTCCTGCAATCTCGTTATCAAGGACGAGATTTTTTTTCGAACGACCGCATAAAAGTCGTCAGTCCGATTCAGCGCAAACATCTTAGATGCGTTACAAAAACGGGGCAGCCCCAACAGCATTCTGAAAACATTATTATATTGAATGCGCAGGACCTCCAGCGATATTTTGGTAAAGTTGACCCACAGACTTCCCGTGTACCTACATACCCTGACAATAAGCTTTGAAAAGGGTTATTTTAACCTGGTTAGCACAACGGTAAAACCTGCGCGCCAACATATTCCCTCTGACCGCCAGTGCCTTGCGCTCCCTCTCTATGTCCACATTGTCCTTAAGGTCGTCGGTAAGTGTATGCCCCAGATACTTAAAACTATGTACTCGCCTTATAACCAAGCCATTTAAAGTGAAACTTGGTACATAGTCGGGAACCCTACCAGCGGCCTTAAAAACCACGTGTTCACACTTTTTAACATTATAAACGAGCCCGTGTGTAGCTGCATAGTTCTCGCTTACTCTCAACATCTCCCTAATAGATCCCGCAGTCGGGCCCAACAGCACCATGTCGTCCGCGTAGCTGATATTATTAATGGTAACACCACCCACGCTACATCCGACACGCATGGTACCGAGCCCGGCCAGAAGATCATTCACATATAGGTTGAAGAGCCTAGGAGAGGTCAGACCTCCCTGTCTCACACCACACTTCAACCTATATGGATCAGAGAGTGCTGTTGACCATTTCACACTGTTAGTTTGGTTTGCATACCAATACTGCAGAACATTAAGCACTCCTGCCGGTATATTCCTGTCCTCCAGCTTTCTCTAGAGCACATCATACGACACGAGGTCGAAGGCTCTGGAGAGATCTAGGAAACAGGCATACACCGTAGTTCCGCGGTCAGTATAGTACAATGGCTGAACTCGCTTTTTACTGCTTTTCTTCTTTCAATTAAGGCCTAAATCATGAAAGGATAGGAATAATATATATAATAACAAGTGAAAAGCTATTTTATCATTTCCATGGCATGCTTCTTTCATTTGTTTTCTCCATAGTCAAAATGCGTGTCTCTTGAACTTGCACCTCGAACCCCAAGAAGTTATGCGTCTATGAGTGCGCTTGTTTTTGCTCGACCAAGCCTTCTGCACATTATCTACTCTATGTATCAACGAAGCGACACATAGGAATAAGTTTGAGAGGCTGCCACTTAAGCTACTCGCACCGGATGCACTGTATAACCACAGTTTAACTAGACTTCGCTATTGGTAGAATAATCTAGCTTAGCTTAACAATTGAGTGCTAAGTTGTATCGACGAAGTTGTAAGTCCTTTTTCGGATAGGTGTGTTGTATTTAAAAGTATTGCTATGCAAAGTATGTCTTTGTATAATTTGCCTTTAAGCATGTGGCCGATCCAGGGTTGCGGGTTGTTTGAAAGAGATACCGAGGCCCCGGAACACAGAAGTTCAAAGAAGGAACATGGTCATCTGATCATGATCCTCACATCAAGAAAAAAAATTTTAAGTTATGGTGAATTAGTATTGTGAAATGATTTTGAAATATTTGAAATTAAAATAATTTATAAGTAATTTTAATTTAGTGTATCTGCTTCACCCAGAGCCGGGGAAGTTATTTGATGATTTCCCACCCGAAAAAAAGTTTTTTGGTGAATATTTAGAATAATTACTCTAATAATACATATATGAACAGTTGCAAACAGTAATATATTTTATAAGAAGCGCCTATTTGTGCTAGGCAAGATGCCTGAACGCACCATGAATAAAACGTGGTTTCAGGAAAACTAGTTCTTCAAAAGATTTAGATTCGGGTTGTTTACAAAGATTTTAGAACAAATTAAGCAAGCATCTTGAGTTATTTGTGTAGGAAAATCTGTACCAAGATAATTTTATGAAGGCTCATAAATCGACCTATCTTTTATAGGCCATTACAATAACCTTTATCTTTATCTCAAACATGCAAAGTAAATTAATGGCTGTGATTTAAGAAGATTTGGATAAAAGAAAATGGTTTTAAATGTCAGCTTTTGAACTTTCACTGCAGGATATAGACTTACTAGCTTTTGCCCGCGGCTTCGCTCGCGTTAAATTTGGTATAACACACCAAGCAGACCTGCAGTTTTTGCTCTTGCGCCTGAATGATTTGTAATAGCAACGCTAAGTTTTCATCTCTCACACACCTCTTATCCCACTTTTTTTTAATAAAAAGTAGCCTATGTCCGTTTCCTGGTTCCCAACTATCTCTGTACCAAAATTCATTAAAATCGGTTTAGCCATTAAAGCGTGAAGAGGTAACAAACAAACAAACTCACTTTCGCTTTTATAATATTAGTAAGGATACCTAAATTCTGTATATCTAACTAATTATGGAATCTTCAACATAATAATATCTTAAACAAGAATTTGTAAAGGAAGTTTTTATTTATTAAAAAAAAACATTTCCCCGTTCAAGGAATTTCTCCTGTATTATGGGTTTACAAACATTTAAACTCACAGACACAAACAGCCAGATCCGGAACAACTATCTGTAGGTCATACAAAATAATCTTTGTTCCGTGCGGGGATCGAACCCGCGACACGTATTGCTGTAGTCAAATGTTTAGCCACTGCTTTAAACCGTGTCGTCAATATATTTAGGTCTACTACATACTTAGATAATGATCGCCTCTCGTCATCGTTCAAGTTCATGGTCATACATCGTTGTAAAGCCATAATATTTCATACACTACATAACATTTATATTTTTATCAAATAGGATAGTATATGACAGCTATTGATGGTTATTTTAAACACGCTTTTATTCGCTTCATTTGTTACTCACTATGTAAAATTATAATCTGAAATCCTAGAATTTAATGATGATTGAGCTGACGTTTATTCTAAATCAATATTGTGGTTTCCTAAAGATGGTGGACTGATTTTTTGATATATATATATCCAAATCCATACCATACCATTATAATCATTCATACCATTTGATGCCCAATACAAGAAGTTGTGTTTTTTTTAACTATTGTTTTATTCAGAATGCACGTTTAACTCAATCAAAACTGACATAGAATAAAGACATAAAATAAAACTGTATCATCTACAAACGGAACATAATTAAAAAAAAAGACCTGAGATTCAAACTTGGCAACGTTTTCTAGACAACAAAGCGAATAAAAAGCAAGTTGGTACAGACAAAAGCTTCCTTAGTTCAATTATGTTAGTTAGCCAACTTCTACTTAGGTTTAGTAAGGTAATGTTTTACAAAATACTATACCGATCGAAGTTTGTTGCAGCATACAGTTAGCCCGCTTCGACTGATGCAGGCGTCGGGCACCGCGACACGACTCCCGGCCACCGTAGATGCCAGTCTGTGAACGGTCAGCAATGGGTAGCTCACCGTCCATCCGTCTAGTGACGATATTTCGTGTCGATGGCGCATTCGTGTTCCACGCGCGCCTCAAAGCGATGTCAGCTAAGCAGAGGGGCCTGCCAGGGCCACCGTCTGCCGGGATTACGGGTTGTACAAAAAAAAACAAAAGGTAAAAGAAGGAACAGGGATGGGTTTTAATCAGTAAAAGTCTGACACTCCCTCCCGCTCCGCCCAGAGCGAGGGAAGTTATTTGATGATTTCCCATCACTAAAAAAAAGAAGTGAAAGGAGGAAAGAAAGTTAATGGGTTTTTTGCCGATGCTCTTTATATTCCGGGGCCGCGGTATCGGCTTTTTCGAACCAACCACAACCCGGGAGAAACTTTAATTGGCAATGTTCCTTACAGTTATTGTTTTTAACATTCAGATTTTTCACCTGTTACCTGTCACACATTCGCACACTCATAACAATTACCATTTTTACCTTTTTTCTCGATTATACGCAGTTACTGTTACAGGCAAACTCAGAGTAAAAAGGCATGGTATTTTCACGGAAAGCCAATTTGTTCAATCGTTACTTTCAAAGCTATCGTGGAATTCCAGTATACCAATATACATCATTAGAAAATACAAAGATTCTGAGAAGAGCCTTTGCAGCTGTATTTCACTGAAACTTGGTGTCCAAACAAACCGTTGATAGCTTTGTATAATACTGCCAAACATAACGTTTGAAAAACTTTAACACGAATTCACGACTCCGATAAATCCAGGCCGAGTCGACCGTCTAATGACGACAGGCCGCGACGACGGCGCGTTCATGTTCCACGCGCTCCAAGATTTGTCAGCAAAGCATTGGGCCCTGCAAGATCCATTGCCTGTACGGGGGCTACGGGTTGTTCGAAAAATTCTGCGACCCCGACACATAAAGGGCGAAAAAGGAATATGGATGGTCTTTCGTCAGTACAAGTCCGACACTTCACAGTGACCAGGGCAGGAGAAAAAAAAGTAGACTATCCTACAGCATGCTGTTTTTTTTTGCGAAATTCGACCTATTTTGGACATTTCTTTCGTGTGTTACGTGTCTTATTGTTTGTGAAATCGTTTGAACTTGCGTAAAGTTTACTCCGCACATTCATGCTGTGCCAGCAAAACCTATTCATTAAAAGATTTTGAGGAATGTTTGCAATTGTTACCTATGCAAACAATTTCAGCACGTTCTATTATTCCTAGTAATTGAAGAAAGGAAGTTATTCATTATTTTATCTTTGGCGGAGTGATCGCAAGCACGACTGCTGAGCGTAAAGTTCTGGGTTTCGGTACCCAGGTCGGGCAAAGTGTTATTGGGTTTTTCCTTCAAAAACTTCTCAGCCTCTGAATAAGTTACCCTCTGGGAATAACAGGCGTAAGGTTATAGTTTTTATTTTAAATATTGCCCCACACTAAGATTTTCTCCTACATCGTGGGTGCTTTTACAAACATTTAAACTCACATACACAAACAGCCAGACCCAGAACAACTACCTGTAAGTCATACAAATATTTGTTCCGTCCGGGGTTCAAACCCGCGACACGCAGCGCAGCAGTTGATCGCTCAGCCACTGCGCTACCGTGCCGTCAATATTGTAAATGTCACACTAAGATGATTCGACCACCCAATTAACTATAACATACGGCTACGAAAATTGAGTTGGGTATCAGAATCGAGTCGCCGTCGTCGTCGTCACTGTATAATGACTAAATCCAGGAATTTTAAAATATATCCCGGAAATTTAAACATAGAACAAAGACTTACACAACACATCACGTTTACTTGTGTCTGTATTCCCTAATGAGGTTGTCAAAATCACATTAACCCACATTTCACCAAATTTCAGGTTTCATTCTAGTAATGTAATAAGAGGCCTAATTGTGACATAAGTAGATCATTATCATCCGTGATAGTTTTCAT
Source organism: Ochropleura plecta (assembly GCA_905475445.1). Lineage (NCBI taxonomy): Eukaryota > Metazoa > Arthropoda > Insecta > Lepidoptera > Noctuidae > Ochropleura > Ochropleura plecta. The sequence goes on along the minus strand of FR997731.1, from coordinate 18,293,433 downwards.
TTTATCCTCCTCGAACAATGACAAACAAACCAATTTCATTCTCGTTTTTTCTCGTAAGTTTTTCACAAAATACCTTGAAAGGTACAAATGATAAATGGGTCGCAACTTCAGATTGTATATTACAAGACAAGACCGCAGCTTCGAGACAAACTTCAACATCTAATTGGTAACGAGGAATGAGAAATGGACGCCTGAAAATTTTGTGACAGATAGAAATATGCTTTGTTTTTATACGAATATTTTTGTTTGGTACGCTGTGGTGGAATACTCGAGATAGAATGTTGGTTTTATTTGCTTTGTAGCATTTTTTATAAGAAGTAAGTATTGCTTTTTATCCTATCTTAACATGTATTGCTTTGGCTAACCCGGATATCTTTGAACAGACTCCGGACCCATGTAAATTAAAGCAAAACCTGATCAGATGGAGATTCATTCATTACTATGCGCCCAAAAGTGTAAACGTGATGCTATTCCACAAACAATGGGAAGCTTAAACTATAATGCTCTTTGTTGGGCTTGTTACAGGAACTTGTGGACGCTTATGAAGGTGCTATGCCGGACTCGTAGCCATATTTATTTTTAAAACTTTATGTACATACAAGTAAAAACTGTACAAAGGCGAACTTAATGCCTTAGGCTTGCCATATAGTAGTTCGACGCAATTTAAATTGCCTTTGCCACGCTAAGAAAATCCTAATATAGGTTTGTCTTATTAAAGACGCAGCCGCTTCCAGGACCGTCCTGAATTGGACTCAAACCGTCTCAAAAATTATGATTTGGTGTTAGTAAAAGAAATATTTGGGAGCAGATTGGAGCCTGGATAATCAGCATCATAGCCTAAAGACGTCTACTGCTGGATATAAACCTCTGGCTAAGATCGTCAAATTTAACGTCCTGCGTTGCTCTCATCCAGCGGATTCCCACCACCTTAATCACGTCGACGGTATTTAGCTTGCATCCTCCAATACGCGGTCGCCACAAAAGACTTCGGCCCCATCAGCTATCATATTTACTTGTCTGGTTAAAGCCTTCACGAAAACTGTAGGATATTAAATAATTATAAGCTCTGGAATCAGGCTCATCTTAGCGGTCATCTATGATATTTAAATGTTATGCAAAATATGTGTACGAGCAAACCCGTACATTATCAGTAGTATAATTTTTATGCTGACATCGACGCGCAGCGAATGCATAAAACCACGCATTTAAGTTAGCGTTAAGCAGTAGTGGCAAGTAGTAGCATAGCATCGGTGACTCATTCGCCGCGGGTCGATTATCGTTCAGTTTCGGGTGTAAATCAATATACAGATTGGACTCAAAAAGCAGTTTATCATTTCAAATGTACCTTTCCCGTACATTATATGGTCCTTCGAGCCGGATGTCGCGTGTGTACATTACAGTGTAGCAAACAAGTACTGTAAGGTGTTCACTAGGGACGTCAAACAAACTAGCAGTGAAGGTGTTCGTACTGCCAGCAACAGTGCAGTACACAGCAGCAGCAACAGCAAGCAGCAGGGATCAACAGGGATCCGCATTTCCTGAGCAACAAAGCTCGCGCTTGGACAATCAAGTAAGATCGTTCCATTTACTATCATTTCCATCAGCAACATGTCTTCAATTGAGGATGTTCTCGGCCAACAACAGCAACTACTCAATCAGATAGAGCAAATTTACACCAATTTCAAAAAGGATAGCTCCGATCGCAAAACCTCGGACTACATACGCCGAAGGTTAGAAAATTTGGAAGCATGCTGGCAAGAGTATCAATCGAATCATATAAGATTGTGTAGCATCGACTTTGCCAGATCTCATTCTTACTTCAGTTCGAAGCAATTTGAAACCGTGAAGGAGAGATATGAGAAAATCAGAGCAGTTATTCAGAATCATCAGCCAACAGAGGAAAGACCATCAACACCGCTTTTAAAGCCTGCTACTCCTCTAGCCACTTCAAGCACCGTCCAACAACCTCCAGGTCAATCTTTAAAGTCTCAGGGATCAAACAGCATGACCGACGAGATGATGAGGAAACAGATGAGCAACTTCAAGGCCTTTGAACATACTGTTTCAAATATCGACTTGGAGACTACAGCGGAGAAATGGGAATTCGATCATCTGTTGAGCATGGTAAGGTCTCGCTGGGCAAAAATTGATGCTCAGCACTGGGACTTAGACAGTGAGCTGGGAGACCGAAATCAAGAGTACCATCGTATGTATCTCAAATACGAGGACACATACAACGCAGCTATCAAAGCAATCAATAAGAAGATGTCATCCACTTCACATAGAGAGCATACTACGCCAAAAATAGAAATACCTACATTCAGCGGTAATTACCATCAGTGGACATCTTTCAAGGATCTCTTCACAGAAGCAGTTCATACTAACCCATCATTATCAGGGGCTCAGAAGATGCAGTTCCTTAAGTCAAAAATAAAAGGCGAAGCAGAGCGTCTCATACAGCATCTCCCGATCAGCTCGGACAACTACATCATAAGTTGGGACATCTTGAGTCGTCGTTATGACAACAAAAGGATGATATTTACATCGCACCTAAGCATTTTATTAAATACTCCCATTTCACAGCAGGCATCAATTAATCATATCAAACGAATCCATGATACAGCGCTTGAAACGATGAACGCCATACAAAATCTCGGCGTAGACGTGACGTCATGGGATCCGTTGATCGTGCATATTCTGTGTCAGAAATTGGATTCGGACACATTTAGCGAATACAATGCCGCTATCAAACAACCTCGGGAATTACTCGAGTTGAATGAATTTCTAGCCTTTCTAGAGGGGAAGTTCACGAGCATGGAAGCAAGTAGAAGAAAACAGGAGAACAATAATCAAAAACCTGTTTCGTCAAATATCAATAAACCATCAGAATCAAGATATTATCACCACAAGCAATCATATTCTAGCAACAAGGCTATTTCGCAATCACCAAGTTACAGGAAATTGCAAAACAATCGGCCAAACTGTCCAGTCTGCAATGACGCACATGCTATATTCTTTTGCAAACAATTTGCTGACTTTTCCCCGATGAAGAAAAAACAATGTGTTGGTAACTTGAATTATTGTCAAAACTGCTTACATGATCATAAGGGAAAAGAGTGCTTATCAAAAAAGCGTTGCCTTGAATGCAGCGGCTTTCACAATACATTGCTTCATGAATCATATTCACATGAATTGTCAAAACAAGGAGGTAATTCGACGCCTTCTACTTCTACACAGCAAAACAACATCCGTATTAATCAGGAACGTGCATATCAAGGTAACACGCACGTAACACAACAAAATATGATGCAAGAAACTTTACTTTCTACTGCACTACTAAAGGTCCAGAAAGCAGACGGGACCTATCTAATACTGCGGGCTCTTATTGATCAGGGGTCACAAATGTCCCTCATCACAGAGAACGCTGCTCAGCAATTAGGATTGAAGCGATCCAGGTGTGACGGCATAATCACAGGCATAGGGCAAACAGAAAATAATTGCAAAGGAATTATGAACCTTAACTGTATGTCACACTCACGAATCAAAGTATATCAATTTAATATCGAGGTTTACATCATGAACAACCTAACAAAATATTTACCATCATACTCATTCCCGAAAATAGCATGCACATTTTTGAATAATTTGGAATTAGCAGATCCTGAGTACAACATCAGCCGGCCCATAGACATCTTATTGGGTGCGGACGTATATTCAAACATACTTTTAGTGGGCATGTGCAGATTAAGTGAATCGCTTCCGCTTGCTCAAGAAACTCGTCTGGGTTGGATATTGTGTGGAAATATCAAACCTAACCTAATATGCAACGTCGTGCAATTTGATTTAGACAGATTTCAACAATTCTGGGAGATAGAAGATGTCACAGAAGAAAAATCATTATCATCAGAAGATCTAGAGTGCATTCAGTACTATCAAGCAACAACAAATCGGTTGGACGACGGAAAATACCAAGTGAGACTTCCACTGGTACCAATTTGAAGAAAAATTGGGACAGTCCAAAAATAAGGCTGTTGCTCAATTCATTCAATTAGAAAAGAAATTGCATAAAAACAATTCTTTATTCAACGAATATAAATCATTTATTACCAAATACAAAAACTTAGGTCACATGAAACCTTCACCTTGCAATCAGACACTGGAATGTTTCCTACCACATCACTGCGTATTGCGCGAGGATAGTGCAACAACTGCATTGAGAGTTGTTTATAATGCGTCAGCAAAAACATCTACGAATAAAAGTTTAAATGATCTGATGTACACGGGGCCCAATTTACAGCAAGATCTTCAGTCTCTTATCATTAAATGGAGACAATATCAGTACGCATTCACGGCTGATATAGAAAAAATGTTTAGGCAGATTTGGGTACACCCAGAAGATCAACCTCTACAAAAAATTGTGTGGAGAGATAGCCCATCTCAAAAAATACAAGAATATCAACTGACAACCGTGACGTATGGCACAAAAGCTGCTCCATTTCTTGCAATGATGACTTTGAGACAATTAGCAGCTGATGAACGGGATAAATTCCCAGAAGCCGCCAAGGTCATCGAAGAATCGTTCTACATGGATGATCTAGTTCATGGAGCCTACTCACTTTCAACAGCACAACAATTGCAGCAAGATCTTATCAATCTACTGAAATTAGGGGGGTTCAATTTGAGAAAGTGGACATCAAACAACAGTCGTCTGCTGAAATTAGAAGATCAAGACTATTATGAACAAAAAAGCAAGAGTTTTAATCAAGCAGGATTGACTAAGACATTAGGACTTCGTTGGAACCCTACGAATGATAACTTTACATTTTTATCAAAAATTGATCCATCAAGCAATAGTATTATTACCAAAAGAATCATACTATCAGACATGTCTAAAATATTTGACCCATTAGGATGGATCGTACCAGTAACAACAAAGTTGAAGATTTTATTTCAAGAAACGTGGTTATGCAATCTTCAATGGGATGAACAGGTACCAGATAAAATCAGCAAGGAATGGATCAAAACTATTGAAGAACTAGAAAGCATAAATCAATTCAAAATACCAAGATGGTACGGTACGGAAAAAGCGAGTAGTGTAGAGCTACACGGCTTTTGTGACGCATCAACAAAAGCATACGCATGCGTCATTTACTGCAGAGTTAGGAATAAAAATCAATCAACAATATTAGTAGCAGCTAAATCAAAATTAGTTCCTACGAAAAAGCAAATATCACTTCCTCGATTGAAACTATGTGGAGCTCTGTTGCTGGCCAAACTCATGACCAAAGTCAAGCAGTGTCTAGAAGGTCATGATCTACATATATTTGGTTGGAGTGACTCTACTGCCGTATTGGGATGGCTTCAAGGCAATCCCAGTCGATGGAAAACGTTCGTAGCAAATAGAACAATACAGATAACAGATAGCATTAAACCACAGTCTTGGCGTTATGTAAAATCAAGCGAGAATCCCGCTGACTGTGGAAGCAGAGGCCTCACAGTGGCTCAATTGAATGATCATGGTTTATGGTGGCAAGGACCAACATGGTTACAATCCTTTGAAGCAACGAAAGAAAATCAAGCAATTTATACCACAAACGAGGAAATTAAGAAGCAAGAAGACGTTCATCTTGTTACAAAGAATGAATCAAGCATCATTACAGATCTATTAAACAAATATCAATCAATCAGCAAAATTGCACGTATTCTAGCATTAGTAATGAAGATTACGACGTACAAAAGGAAAGCAGAAAAGCATTATCTATCATTAAAAGAAATCAGTCAAGCAAAAAAAAAATTATCAAGCAAGTACAGCAAGAAGTGTTTGCGAATGAAATAAGAGATTTAAAGCAAGAAGGAAAGCTAAATTCCAAAAGCAAATTGTTAAAATTAAATCCTTATCTAGATGAGAATGATATCTTAAGAGTCGGAGGGAGACTAAAAAAGGCACATATCAGCCATAACATGCAGCATCCTATTATTCTGCCGCACTGTGGACGTCTGACAGAATTAATAATAGAGGACGCACATCAAACCATGTTACATGCCGGAGCCCGGCTGACATTAGGTTTTATCAGACAAAAATATTGGATTCTAGGAGGAAACGTCGCTACGAAGAGGCAGCTTCGTAGGTGCGTAACATGTAAAAAGCAAAATCCAACCTGCCAACAGCAAATCATGGGGGAGTTGCCGGAAGCTAGAAGTAATCCATCCCGTCCGTTCACACACACAGGCGTAGACTTTACCGGTCATATATACGTTAAAGCAAGCAAAGGACGAGGCACCAAGAGCACAAAGGGATATGTGGCTGTCTTTGTGTGCATGGTCACGAAGGCAGTACACTTAGAACCAGTTGGTGATTTAAGCACAACTTCATTCATCGCAGCATTAAGAAGAATGGCGGCTCGCAGAGGGACGCCTATTCACATTTATAGCGATAATGGTCGCAATTTTGTCGGTGCCAACAAGGTACTACAACAGGAATATCAAGCACTAATGAACATCATGCAAGATCAAACCCTAAAAGCAGAAGTACTAGATATGGAAATCGAGTGGAGTTTTAATGCGCCCTCATGGCCATCTGCAGGAAGTCTATGGGAGGCGGCAGTAAAAAGCTTCAAATATCACTTCAAGAGGGTTATTGGAGACCAGATTCTTACATTTGAAGAACTATACACGGTGCTTACACAGATCGAAGCTTGTCTCAACACGAGACCACTATGTGCTATATCAGAAGATCCAGAAGATGTGGATTTTTTAACGCCTGCTCACTTCCTATCAGGTGGATCAAAGGTTTCCATACATGAGACTGAAACGGATTTAAGAACCCGATGGCAGTTGACACAAAAAATTGTGCAGGACCTCTGGAAAAGATGGAGGAATGAGTACCTAGTACAAACTACAGAAAGAAGTAAGTGGAGACAAGCTACAAGCAACCTCAATGTTAATGATATTGTCATGATTCATGATGACAATCTTCCGCCGGGAAAATGGTTGATGGGCAGAGTCATCGAATTACATCCCGGTTCTGACGGCAAAGTACGCGTGGTTACAGTAAAAACCAAAAACGGAACACTGAAACGTCCTATCACAAAATTATCAAACCTCCCAGTAAACCAGGAATCCTTGAAAATCAAGCAATCAAATATTGAGGATTCGGGAGATTCTAACATGTCGTCGAATAAGCAGCCTGAAACAAGAAAAGGAGGCACTCGTTACAATATAGCGGCAGTGTTTGCAGCAATCATGTTATTCTTTAGCATCATAACAACTTCCCAATGCGCATTTAATGTCACGCAATTCAGAAATAATCAACATATTTACTTCGACAAATTAACTAACATGCAGATCATACGCGACGACTGGAAACTAGATTTAGATCCTTATTGGGAAGGAATTACAGCACTTAACAAAAGCATAATGGGCCTGGAACAAACATGCAGCACAATCCAAACACAAACACATTGTGACATAATATTATTGCAACTACGTCATGGGTACAATGAACTTGATTACAATAATCATATGCTACTCAGTCAGCATTTTTCAAAGCAAGCGAACAGGTGGCGGCGAGGTCTTATCGACGGTGTCGGTTACATACAAACGGCCTCTTCGGCGTACTGGACGCTCGGTTCGCAGAACAATATGAGAAAGATATCACTCTTCTACGTAAAAATCAAAAGCATATTGCATCATTTTGGCAAAATCAAACTTCGGTCATAGAAGCTGAGTTCAGCCTTTTAAAGAGGACGGAGGCTACAATGCACAAACAACATAAAATAATTCATCAGCAGTTTGCGAACATCGACAATACATTAGAAGTATTAAAGGCTGAAACTCAAAATATTTCTAGAGCAAGTGAAGTTGCTATGGGAGCTGTGGTCGCGAGCAATCTTTTACGCGACTTGAAAGATTTACAGAACGCTTTAGTGGATACAATTACAGACATCTATCATGGTCGATTTAATCCACATTTAATAACAACTAAACAATTACAGGAACAGCTGAGCACTATAGCTAGTCATTTATCAAATGACATCACGTTACCTGTAGTAAACATCCATACAGATCTTGCACAATTGTTTAAACTTCTACGAGTCAAAGCAAGAATGCTCAAAAATTATTCTATTTTTGAAGTACAAATACCATTGATCAACAGGGACACCTATGAAATATTCAAGCTCATACCAATACCTACAGAGAAACCAAACGACACAATGTTATCAATTAAACCAGTGTCTGATTTCATAGCTGTGAACTTGAAAAAGGATGCATACATTATCATAACCGAGAACATATTAGATTCATGTCTAGTAACCAACGTACACTTGTGTTATGTCCATTCTCCTATTTACAAATTAACCACAGATGAAGACTTCTGCCAATCAAAGGCATCACTATGTGAAGTCAACGTCGATTCCTGTAAAAATCTTTGGATAGAAAGCCATTCTATCAACAATTATATCTATTTTTGCTGCGGTCAATGTAACTTACGAACAGTATGTGGAGATCAAGTTACCGCACATCAGCTGACTCACTCCGGACTTATAACTATAGATTACGGCTGCATAATCAAATCAGATAATTTTGAGGTAATTGCGCATCAACAAAGAACGAGCGATGTTAGTATTAGTGCTAACCTATACTCACCAGTCATTGCATCCATAAATCACGTCATAAACGTGTCTATTCCTCAAGATATCTTGAACGACTCCAGCATAGAGAGCGATCGAGAGCTTAAAACGATTGAGAAGAAAATCAAGATCATGAAAGAGAATGCATTGCTATTTGACAGTCTGTCACCTCATGACATTCATCATTACACCGTGATCTACTGTATGGTCGGCGTGGTAGCAGCATGTCTCGGAGTGTTGGTGTGGAGGCGCGCGCGCACGCGCTGCTGCGCCCACCTGCACTCCACACCTGCGCCGGCGGTGGCGACGCCCGCAGCAGAGGGCGCGCCCGGCGGCGGCAGCGCAGGCCCGGCCACGCAACGTGCGTGTGTTGGAGATAGTGTAGTGTATCAGTGTGACATACGTGATGACGTATGTGAAACCACCAAAGCTCCAATAGTTTTGTCTCTCTTCCTTCATTACATTAAACATTTAAAAAACGTTGCCCAACACTATTACGAGCCGCGTTTACAAATATAAACTCACTTAGATAAACAGCTAAAAATGTATTCGCCACATTTACAGCTAAAGTGGTTCATTAGAATCTAGAAATTAAAAAGTTTCTTTTAGGTTTCTAACTGAAATGCCAACTAACTCCAATAGGTACATCGTAAACATAATGTAGGTAAGCATGAAACAATTTCGCAAAGATTTTTGTGCAGTGAGGTCTTCAGAAATTCTATTACCGTATACAAGAAACTACTGTGTGTACAGCATTAAATATTTTATAGATGCATGGATGCCTAAGTGCATTCAGCTGTAGAGGTTCAAACGCTATGAGTATGGGCTTGCCTGTACGCAATTTCCATAATGATATTCAATAAACGCAGTAAGGGGACTTTCCGAATAAGCTTTCAGACCTTTATGACATAACTGCTGTAGTCTATGCCCGGTATACGTACTCCTTGGAGAATAAAGAGGTCACAATGTGAATGGTGTTGTGTGCCAGACATTTAAATTTTATTTTAAAAGTACCTTGTTATTTGTGATGTGGTTTATGAAGAGACTCACTACATTGTCTATCGGGGTTGTTCATGCTGGGATTTTTGCTATCAATACTACGTATATAGGCATATTTATAAGATATCACTTGATCGTATCTACGTGTCCCAGATGGTGGTGATAACGCAACGTGCCTGCCGAATATGACATGTGTCATCTAATGACTGTTGCCAGGCTCCCATCACTTACTTTAACAATATAAAAGCGAAAATGAGTTTGTTACGTCTTCACGAATAAATAGCCAAACCGATTTTGATGAATTTTGCTACAGAGATAGTTAAGACCTTGGAGACGGACATAGGCTAAAAAAAGTGACAAAAGGGGGAGAAACAGGGAAGAAAAGGGGAGAGAAAGATATTTTTTTTCGATCATCACGCGGGTAAAAGATAGCGTTAGCCGAAAGTAACCATGCCACGCGGACGAAGTCGCGGGCGGAAGCTAGTCTATTATAATATTTTTTATACGAATGTAAAAAGTAGTATTTCTATTGAATGAAGTGTGTTTGTAGCTAAACATCTCAGTTCATTACAAATGAGACGAATAGCTTAAATGTTATTGCCTATCTTCAGGCTGGTAATTTATTATTTCGTCAAGAAGTTCTAGACAGAATTAATTACACCTGGTTTATGAAAGTGTCTTTAAACATGATTGTTGTAGGTAAATTCTTGTACAAAAATTAAAAATTTCACAACACAAGTTTAACAAATTACACAAGGAAATGCAACAGAAAGTCCGTTTAATTTTAAACAACGCTCCGTATTTAATGTTCACTGCGAAAGTGGTCCCAACTTAACATCTATTTCAAAACGATCCTCAGTGTGGAAAATAAGGATATCTTCGAAACTAATCTTACGGTCAGGGACGTTTCTCGTTTGGAACAGTCCCATTTATACGAAAACTGGATTGCTTTTAGAGGCTTTTAGTTCAACTTGTGAGGTACTAAAACCATTCATGAAGATAATATAATCTGGACATTGACTATTTCACGTACGATTTTAGTTGTTAAATGTTATGTTACACGGATCCATACATAAATATTTTGTGTTTCATACAATAGAACTTTTTTGTAATTTATATATATTTGACGGGCCTGTGGTCTAGCGGTTAGTGGCCCTGACTGCTGAGCCGGAGGTCGTGGGTTCGATTCCCACCCAGGACAAACTTTGTGTGATGACCATGATTGTTTGTTCTATATCTGGGTGTGATTTATCTATAATATGTATGTATTTATAAATTATATAAGTATGTATATCAGTTGTCTGGTTAACATAACACAAGCTCTGCTTAGCTTGGCATTAGATAGCCGTGTGTGAGTTGTCCCAAGTTATTTATTTATTTATTCTAATGATAATTAATATTTTTTTTTCCTCATTGAAAGTCATCATATGTATAACATCTCCCGCTCTGGGCGGACAGAAAGGGAGTCTCCAACTATTACTGACTAAAACCCATCCATGTTCCTTCTTTTGAACTTAGTGTTTCGGGGCCGCGGTATCCCTTTCGAACAACTCGCAACCCCAGCAGGCAGTGTTCCTTCTTTTGAACTTAGTGTTTCGGGGCCGCGGTATCCCTTTCGAACACCGTGCAACCCCAGCAAGCAGTAGCCCTGGCTGGTCCCTCTGCTTTGCTGACATCATTAATTATGTTATGCTCTGTATACGAATGCTCCCAAGGACGTGCCGCCTAATGTAGATAAGTACTTGATTTAGCTCTCATTCCCGTCTACGGCATCTTTTCTACACCAGCAAAAGTGTGCTTAACTGGGTAAAAAAACCATATCGTCGTTGACAAGTTACAAAATTTAAATACCTACCTTAACTTCGTTTCTGTTTTTGTGCAAATCTATTGAAACAATGGGTGCGCGAATCGTACTCGTAAAATGTATAGATTTAAGCCCGCTACCTATTGACGCGTACCGTCATACGCCTGTATATTTATAACACTACACTCACCGTTTCCCGGGTCCAGGTCCCAGGTACCCAGGTCCCGAGAGAGAGAGGGGTACAAAACAATAGCATTTTACTTTTGTGTCATACTTGGGTACTTGTAAATAAAGTAACGGAGATTGGTGACAATGGGTTACAATTAATGCACGTTAAATGATGTAACCATTTGGGGACGAAATCTAAGATGTCACGTTTCATTGGTTGTACAATAGATGATTAATTTATTTGACGTCACGTTGGATATTTCAATACTTTATTTATTTTTCAGAAAATAAATAATTTTTTCAATACGAATGTATTGAAAAACTTTTCTGAAGTTCTGAGTACCTAATAAAGCAACAATAGATCTGAAATTTTCTTTACTTCCGAATTACGAAAAATATTTGCCAAATACAATAACCTCTTCCTTCTTTTCAAGGACTTTGCTCTACTTAGGTAACTGTATGAAGTAAAACTCGTCATATTTTTTTATATCGTTGTCGTATAAGAAAACTCGTACTCTTACGAAATAAAATCCAAAACATATCGTATTCGTTAGTGAATGAAGCACACGTAAGCGGTTTATATTACGATCAGTGTATTACAAGATTTTTCCTGCGACTTCGCCCGTATATAATTCGGAAATTATCTCACAGGTTTTCTGTCAGGATTTAAAATATCCTACGATATCCGCCATAGTGATCTCTTGGCATCAATAGGTTAGTTTCCAAAAAAAAGATACCTATTAGTTTGTCTTTTAGATTATTCAAAAATAAGGGACACGTATTTTTTGATTTGTAAATAAGAATAAAAATGACAAAGATATACTTAGCCCATTAAAGTTATGTGTGACGTCACGCGTTGCTGCATTTTTTCGCAACGAGTGACGTCACACACACCTTTTTTTTAAACTACCTACCCTATTGCCTGGTATTTTCTCAACTACGTTTGGGTTGGCCTCTAATCGAATGCAGCTGAATACCAGAGTACTGGGTAATTCGATAACCCTTAGTAAGACTGGTAGTCATGTTTTCGGGCCATTGACTATCTGTAACGATTGCCAGAGGTCTAGATTTGACAGTTGGGAGCAACCCATCTTAAAGTAATTAGCAAGGCTAGATAGAAACTCTACTCGAAATGGATGTTCATCCATCATGTTCTGGCTTAGACAAGCGTAGCTTAGTCTTGAAAATCGACCAAAGTGGTCCAGAGCTCTTCTCATTTCTCATGGCCAACCTGTGACCAATGAAAGATATGATAATGGAACATCTCAGTTAAGGTGTTAAGAGATAACAGACAGACAAACATTAAGACTTTCAAATATGTATAGACGGTATGTTCTTCGTAATCGTAGGAACACTTAATCCGCATTTACGGTAAATCGCAGGTTTTTGAAAATCTTGGAAATATTGGTATAAGACGGTTACTTACGACAATAATGTGTATTTTGGTGTTTATTTACATGATCTTCATGAGCTGGTAGATCATAAAAGACGAGAAACCTTGTGTTTCTGCCAGCAGTACTTGGAGCGGTATTGGCGGAGTCTGGGAACTGGTCTCCTTCTATGAGACAGTAATGGTTCAGAATGAGGCTGCTGAGCGGGATCGTCAGAAAGTCGATCCTGCTCGGAGAAGGTGTCGGGGAGGTAACCGCCTCTTAGCGAACCATGGCGGTACAATGGTCACGTGCTGCCGTGCACGTGAAGAAGCAAGGCTCAGGGAAGACCTCTTTAAAATCTCCCTAAGCATGCGCATAATAGGCCTTGCAAAGAAGGGTTCCGGAAAGGTATTTCATGAAACACGGTACTAAACGTTTCCTCATCCTATGGCAGTACGGCGGCGGTTATATTACTAGGCTATCACTGCTCAAGGTGTTACGAAACTGGGATGTCCTGGACACGAAAAATCGAAGATTTGGCATTTACCTACCCGCAATGGGCATTCAATAGGGAGTGGATTACGGCCCCACTCCCTCTAAAATATCAGAGGCTTGTGCAGGGCAGGAGGATAAGAGGCTGCTTATGCTATACAGATCAAAATAACTAACCCAGGCAAGGGCTGCTTAACTTGACAATCGACCTCTCTCTAATATTAGTGAAGATTTTAATCATCCTTTAGCTCCTGAAAGATACCGTATAAAATATGAGGTATAAAAAAAATCATAACCCTCCTTTTTACTTCGCTGCAGTCGGGTAAAAGCCAAAGTCCACAACCATTCCATTCCCTAACACATCTCTTTTCAAGCCACTAAACGTACTAAGACTACAGAAAACAAAGGTTGCTGGTGACACTAGAACTCTAGAAGGTTCTTAAAGTTAATAAATCGAATTTAGTCGTCCCGGAGCCCAAAGTTTCTTTCCACAAAGGTTCAGATATGAAGTTAGTCAAGTTTCTATTATTCTGTACTAAGAGTACAGATCTTCACGAAGCTAACGCTGTGTACAATTTAAATGGAAATTGGTTTTACATACTTCATTTTAGTTGTTGAGACTTTCTTCTCCTCTGATTTATGTTTACCTGGTTATGGTTTTGTTTCATGATTTCTCAGCTGGGATAATTGTTTGAGAACTATAAATTGTCTTTGTTTAAGAGAGATGTAAAGAACTTTGGTCTGCTGAGAATGCAATGGTTGAAAACTTTAGGTGTCGTTGTCGCTATTGGGTAGGTATTCTTTGTCGCGATAAAGGCGACTAACTAGGTGATAGACTGTAACGATAATGAGAGGTAATGGAAGTTCAAAGCTACTTTATGTAGAACTAGACATTTTTGTTATTGAAATGTTTTGCCGGTTCTTTTTACTTTGTACAGCTATCAACCCTCAAACAAAAGCTAACCAAATCACAAACGACAAGAATAAAAAAAAAGAAACAAATGTCAAAAATATCGTCATAACATAAGCTTAGGAGTCAACCCGCCACCCGCCGCGTTATTCTGTCGTCACTGGCCATAAACCCTTCAATGCATACAAAAAACTTCATTTTCAATATCGTGCCGGTTCGTTGGACGGCAATATGTCGGTGGGGTACGGCTCTAAAACATATTTTACGCGTTCGCTTCAAGATCGTGAAGGGTTTACTATGGTTTACGGTCTGACTATCGTTTTGGATGTGCGGATGACCTAATTCGGTCACTTTTACGTAGCAGGGTATAAGTTCGTTTGAAATCTTGTTATGGTTTAAGATTGCTTCAGAATTGTGTTATTTTTTTCGATTTTGATGAAAAAAGCTGACCACAGGATTAGGCATTATGATAATGTGTCTTTTAATATTTGTTTTCTACTTTCCAGTGTGATATTATATTAAACAAAGTATCTGTTATTTTCATATTTACCTGTCCCTTCTACATCAAATACATAACATACACAACAAAAATTTCTAATTACGAACACGACAAGAAACCAGAAAACCCTATAACCTCTGAGGAAAAAAATATTACACCCTGAAGGCATATTAATACACACGAAGCAATCTATTACAGTCATTCTAATCTTTATTACAATGTATTATATCAGAGTATCGACATCATTTTATGGCGTCTCGCATCCTCGGGGTGTAATTTTCGTAACACCCTGTAGCTATTTACGAGGGACAGGCTTAAAAGCTATCTGGACGTTAAAATTTATATTATAGACGTCTACGCCTTCCATTTTTGTTTTCACAGCACTTTTTTAAGATGCTATACGTGTTCTTATACTTGAATGTTAATAGGTTCGTGGCATAAAAACACCTTGTTATTTTCCTTTTATATGACCTGTTAAATTGCTCTTTCACTGTAAAAACAGACAATAAAAATATAATTTTGTTGGTTTCAGGGAGCTACCTCAACGCAACGTTAAATAGAAGACACGTTAAAGAAGTAAATCATACTCAAAATGCAGAGCAATATAGCGCCCAACTGCATGGTGGTCACACCCCATCACCTGGCCACACAGAGTGCCCTAGCAATCCTCAGAGAAGGAGGAACTGCTATCGAAGCAATGGTTTCAGCTGCCGCAACAATCGCTGTAGTCTACCCTCATATGAACAGCATTGGAGGCGACTCATTTTGGCTCATTATACCACCCAGCGGGGATCCTGTTGTTATCGAAGCATGTGGAGCAGCCGGTTCCTTAGCCACACCAGTATTCTATGAACATTATCATAAAATTCCCAGTAGAGGTCCAAAGGTGGCCAACACAGTTGCTGGTACCGTTGGTGGATGGGAAGAAGCTCTTGAATATGTCTCTGAATGTGGCTACCAAAGAACGTCACTCAACAAGTTACTAGCGGATGCCATAAAGTACGCAGAAGATGGATTTCCAGTTACTAAATCTCATCACGAAAGCTTAAAGAGTTTGCAAGCATCAGGAAATCTCTCATCTGATTTTGAAAGTATTTTTTTGCCTGACGGAGAAGTTCCTAAAGTTGGGGCAACATTCTGCCAAAAACAACTCGCTGAGACTTTAAATAATCTGGCTGAGAATGGCCTAAAAAGCTTCTATGACGGTGATTTGGCAGCTTTGATTGCTGAAGACATGGCGTCGCTAGGCATGCCTATCATCAAATCAGATCTTGCAAACTACACTCCGGTTAGGAAAGAACCTCTACGATTAATGCACAGTCATGGCGAGCTATTCAACGTTCCTCCACCGACACAAGGTTTAGTTTCGTTAGCCATTCTCGGAATCTTAGACAAGTTAGGCATCGATGGTCAAGATGAGGCGCAATTTATTCATACTGCAGTAGAAGCAACTAAACAAGGTTTCAAAATGAGGGACCAGTACATTACTGACCCAGCGTTCATGAAAATTGATCCTGAGTCATTGTTGACAGGTCCAAACATATTTAAAATGGCGAGGAACGTTGATTTTGAACAAGCATCTAGCGTTGATGACGCAAGCAAAGGCCCTGGAGACACAATTTGGATGGGAGCAATGGATAATAAAGGTTTTTCAGTTTCTTTTATTCAGAGCATCTATCATCAGTTTGGTAGTACTGTCGTACTTCCCCAAACAGGTATTTTGTGGCACAATAGAGGCGTATCGTTTACCTTGAACAGAGACCACCTCCTATGCATAAAACCGGGAAAGAAACCATATCATACGTTGAACCCCGCAGCGGCACGTCTTCACGATGGTCGTATAGTAGTTTATGGGACCAGAGGAGGTGACGGACAGTCTCAAACGCAAGCAGCAATCTTCCACAGATACGTTGTGCAAGGCAAAGACTTGCAGCAAGCAGTCTCTGACCCAAGATGGCTATATGGAAGAATTGCTGGTGATCCACAGAGTACCCTGAAGTTAGAAGGCAGGTTTTCGGAGGAGATTGTCGAGCAGTTAAAAGAGCTGGGTCATGATATAGTAATGTTACCAGACTATAGCGAGGATGCTGGTCAAGCTGGGATGCTGGTCAAGCACTCTGATGGAAATATGGAGGGGGCTTTTGATGTAAGAAGTAATGGAAGTGCAGCTGGATTTTGATACTTGAAATACTTGTTTTATTTTTATACTGCATTTTTATGGAAGTATTTTTGACAAAATCTTTACAAAAATTAGACATTGTAAACACCCAGCTCTATCGAATGATTTCATCCCCAAGTATTTGTCGATTATTTCATTAGTTTTTACAAACAAGTTACTTTGTAAGACGTATTTAAACAGATGGTATTTGTTATTGTCCAAGTAATTAAAATAGCCAATGAAAAACTTAAAATATATCTTGGATATTACAAAAAATTATAATTATATTAATACTCTCAGCTACCGCACCACCTAGTTTTTAATTTGGTTTGTTGAGGTTATATAAGCTGTAGTTCCATGTAGAATACTGATATTCAGCCGAATCCGGTAAGACTGGAAGGTAACCCCAATCTATTTGGGAAAAGGCTAGGCAGATGAAGATAAGTACGACGACTGGGGCGACTTATCACTCTTTTCTAGACGTGGTGTCGTTTTAATGAAGTTAACAGGGTTTAGAATTTAAAAGGGTAACAAATCAGCATTTAGAAAGCATTTATAGTTTAGAAACAGGATGTTTTTATTTTGTTGTGATTTACAGAACTAATTTTAACATCTTAATTAATTTTAATTGCGTTCTTAGTTAATATTTAATCAACCGAAACATAAAAGAAACGGACAAACTCCTCTAGCTACCCGTAGACAGTGAAAATTATTAAGTTCTATTATTAAAACTTTTTTTAATTCATCGTTCAAAGACACAAGCGTCCCCGGAAACTTTTTAGGACATTTTTGGAGTTGTCAGAACCAAAAGGAAAACTCGCAAGACTTATTTTCAGGGAAACTTGGAACTCTTTTGTCATTTAAAAAATGGACCGAAAGTGGTGCTTAATATTAACAGTCTAGGAACAGTTTTAAATTAGACAATCTCTTTGAAATATATGGTTCTTTTCCTGAACAGTGGTCGACGATAATTCACATTTATTGGAAAGATAAGAGAACGAACAAAGAATGGATGTAAATCAAAAAACGACGCTTTAAAATAATATTGGAGTTTGGTTTGACGTGGTATTGGTACGCACTGCGAATTTTTTGATAAACGAAGCAATAAATAAAAGATAATGGGAATGTTATGGAAGGAATCTCAAAATGATTGTTTTTTTTTATATTTTGGGTTTGCATGTCCTTGTTTTGAAGCGTTCTATCCAGATTGTTGATGATTTAGGGTTCACGTTAGCAAAAGACCTAAATAATCTAATTCATTACGGCTGTAGATTATTTTGATAACTTGTCCTTTGATTGTACGATAACAGATTAAAATGTTATTTAAATTGCTAAAGGTACAAAAGCAACAGCGCAAATACTAAATCATGTCCTTATATATTTTCCATTATTCACAATTATAATGTTCAGTACAAGTATGTTAAAAATGTGTTCATTTAGTCTCTAGTTTGTCAAGAAATGACGTACTTTTCTTTATAACTTTTGATATATACATGAATTGTAATTATGTAAGAATTTATGTAACACAACTAAATAATTATATGAAATGAGAAAGTAATTAAAAAAAATATGTTTATACACAGTAATTGATTTATTTAATTAAATACAAATAGTTTTTTTTAAAGCGTTTTGTTTTTTTTTAAACTAGTAGAGTACCTATTCTATTATCCTTGAAATTAATTTTGCTGTTACTTATTTTAAACAAATCTTATGATTTTATAACTCGGGTTTTCTCAATTTGGTTAAAAAAAAAATTGAAAACAAAAGACGCTTGCAGAAAATGCAAAAAAAGAAGAACAGATAGATAAACCTATATAATTATGTAAATTAATAAAAGGAAAAATCACTGATCCACTCAACACGAAATCTCAGAAACTACAAGTGTAAACTTAACATGAGTGATCCTTTAAGGACGTAATTGCTCACTAAGGGAGGATTGAAAAAAAACCTTAGAGGGAGTGAAATAGGGTGGCAAATATAGTGTGGTGGTTTGTATGGGACAACGCGATTCTTTGGCCGAATCGATTTGAAATTTTTGCATAGGCATTCTTTCACGTAATTAAAAGACTAAATAACATCAAGCTGCACTAAGAAGCTGAATAGCGGATGAAATCGATGAGCGCCGTTAGTCTATACCAATATTATAAAGAGGAAAGATTTTTTTGTTTGTTTTCTTTCTTTCTAAAATAAGGCCAACTAGCAGCGATACGAAAGGTCATTAACCTAAAGAACAACTGTGGCGTTGACAATCTAATATTTATCTCTTTCCATCTTGTGCCTTTATCGTAATGTCTCGTTCTCCCGGCAAAAACATGACAGCGTAAAGACGGGTTCGCCAACATTCGGGCGGCCATTTTAGATGGGGTTTTAGCATGGGTTTTGTTTACATTTGGTATCGCTTCTCGTTGGCCGTACTTTATACAAAATCACGATACTACACTCGGAAGCGCAGCAGCAACGCAAGCTAGTAATTTTTACACCTACCAAAGTTCTTCCAAAGTTTGAACAAACAGGCCACTCGAATCTCGATACCTACCAACGAATTTCCACCAAAACACTCACAGGGCGTATTGGCCGGAGCCCTCGAATTAGCCATGCCACAAGTAGCACGTACAAAGCCCATTGCCCATGGAACACAATAAATCTGTATACGATTCGTATCAGTTACTGTCTATTGTCTACCCGTCGGCCCTATAGTTTCAGTTCATTGAAGTGATCTTGGGAAACTATCGATCAGTTGTGAAGTCAAAAGGATCGTGATTGGATAGATACCTACCATGTTATCAGGGTTGGGGAGTATTTGAATTACTTGTTACAAATACCTACGTGTTGCGTATTTTTATGTTTACTACTTTTGTTTACATATTAGAATAGCTTACAGACTTCGAATGACTACATTTGATGTTTTTCACCAAAAACTACATTTGATGTTTTTCACCAAAAATATTGTTTGTCAAGCTAAATCGGACTATTTTAATAGCAACTAAAATGGTGTGGAATAAAATAAGATGTGATTAGGTATGTCATTTTAATCTTAGTCTAGTTTAATCAACTGATTAAACTAGAGTGGTTCATCAGAATCGCTAACTGAATTGATATTTTCAAGCGCCTATAGATAAATGAACTTCCTAATTCTTCCTAATGAGTAATTTAAAATGTTGCTTGTTTTAACCTGATGCCAGTGTATTTTGTAATTAGTATTTGAAACACTGAAAGATTTTCCATTTTATAAGAACACAAGCTGACTTCCGCGGCTTTCGATAAATCGTGAAATCGAAAAAAAGGATTCCTATGTGTTATTTCAGACTATAATCTACCTCTGTGCCAAATTTCATCCAGATCCGTTCAGCCGTTTTGACGTGACAGAGTATCAAACATCCATACATCCATCCTCACAAACATATTAGTAGGATATAATATAGTAGGATTATTAACAAACTACAAAACCAAAAAAAATAGAAGTTTACAAAAGGCATCATAATATTTGCACACATCGTTGTCAGCAAGAAAAGTGCCCAGAAGGCTGGCACCATTGCCTCCTTGAATGTCGTTGCTGATTCTTTGGCCGAAAAATAAAAAAGGCATTACGAAAAAAAAAAATAAGTATGACAAAAATTGACTAAATACTTTTTCGACATAAAAAATGTTGTTCATTTAAACAAATTTTACGTTTGCAAAGTTATCTAATACAGGGCTGTGTGTGGTACTTGTAACGTATTTTAAACTTACTGAAGTGGTATGAAACTTTCAGACGTGATTAAAGATAAAGTTGTTCTGTAATAACGACAATTCGTTGCAATCAACGGTTTTGAAAGTATTTAATAATTAGTTTTTGACGGAAAAGGTACTAAAATTCCATTTTTAGGGTTCCGTACCTCAAAAGGAAAACAACGGACCCCTTATGGGGTACTTTGTTGAACGTGTGGAAGTATCGAATTGAAATTAAAATAATAAAAAAATAACTCAAGTCTGCGGTCACGAGTACATATCCAGTTTTTTTTTTTAAATTTTTGAAAACCTACACGTGATACGTGATAAAGTTTTTTTTATTATGTACTAGCTTTTGCCCGCGGCTTCGCTCGCGTTAAATTCGGGGTAACACAGTTCCCCTTGCGCCTTATTGATTTGTAATAGCAACGCTAAGTTTTCCCTTTTCTTCCCTCTTTCTCCCTCACATCCCACTTTTTTTAAAAAAAAAATTACAGTACAGGGCTGTGCAAAATACAAACTCTGATTTAAATAGAATCCTTACTAATATTATAAAAGCAAAAGTGAGTTTGTTACCTCTTCACGCTTTAATGGCTAAACCGATTTTGATGAATTTTGGTACAGAGATAGTTTGGAACCAGGAGACGGACATAGGCTAATTTTTTTTTAAAAAAAAAGTGGGATGTGAGGGAGAAAGAGGGAAGAAAAGGGAAAACTTAGCGTTGCTATTACAAATCAATAAGGCGCAAGGGGAACTGTGTTACCCCGAATTTAACGCGAGCGAAGCCGCGGGCAAAAGCTAGTACATAATAAAAAAAACTTTATCACGTATCACGTGTAGGTTTTCAAAAATTTAAAAAAAAAAACTGGATATGTACTCGTGACCGCAGACTTGAGTTATTTTTTTATTATTTTAATTTCAATTCGATACTTCCACACGTTCAACAAAGTACCCCATAAGGGGTCCGTTGTTTTCCTTTTGAGGTACGGAACCCTAAAAATGGAATTTTAGTACCTTTTCCGTCAAAAACTAATTATTAAATACTTTCAAAACCGTTGATTGCAACGAATTGTCGTTATTACAGAACAACTTTATCTTTAATCACGTCTGAAAGTTTCATACCACTTCAGTAAGTTTAAAATACGTTACAAGTACCACACACAGCCCTGTATTAGATAACTTTGCAAACGTAAAATTTGTTTAAATGAACAACATTTTTTATGTCGAAAAAGTATTTAGTCAATTTTTGTCATACTTATTTTTTTTTTTCGTAATGCCTTTTTTATTTTTCGGCCAAAGAATCAGCAACGACATTCAAGGAGGCAATGGTGCCAGCCTTCTGGGCACTTTTCTTGCTGACAACGATGTGTGCAAATATTATGATGCCTTTTGTAAACTTCTATTTTTTTTGGTTTTGTAGTTTGTTAATAATCCTACTATATTATATCCTACTAATATGTTTGTGAGGATGGATGTATGGATGTTTGATACTCTGTCACGTCAAAACGGCTGAACGGATCTGGATGAAATTTGGCACAGAGGTAGATTATAGTCTGAAATAACACATAGGAATCCTTTTTTTCGATTTCACGATTTATCGAAAGCCGCGGAAGTCAGCTTGTGTTCTTATAAAATGGAAAATCTTTCAGTGTTTCAAATACTAATTACAAAATACACTGGCATCAGGTTAAAACAAGCAACATTTTAAATTACTCATTAGGAAGAATTAGGAAGTTCATTTATCTATAGGCGCTTGAAAATATCAATTCAGTTAGCGATTCTGATGAACCACTCTAGTTTAATCAGTTGATTAAACTAGACTAAGATTAAAATGACATACCTAATCACATCTTATTTTATTCCACACCATTTTAGTTGCTATTAAAATAGTCCGATTTAGCTTGACAAACAATATTTTTGGTGAAAAACATCAAATGTAGTTTTTGGTGAAAAACATCAAATGTAGTCATTCGAAGTCTGTAAGCTATTCTAATATGTAAACAAAAGTAGTAAACATAAAAATACGCAACACGTAGGTATTTGTAACAAGTAATTCAAATACTCCCCAACCCTGATAACATGGTAGGTATCTATCCAATCACGATCCTTTTGACTTCACAACTGATCGATAGTTTCCCAAGATCACTTCAATGAACTGAAACTATAGGGCCGACGGGTAGACAATAGACAGTAACTGATACGAATCGTATACAGATTTATTGTGTTCCATGGGCAATGGGCTTTGTACGTGCTACTTGTGGCATGGCTAATTCGAGGGCTCCGGCCAATACGCCCTGTGAGTGTTTTGGTGGAAATTCGTTGGTAGGTATCGAGATTCGAGTGGCCTGTTTGTTCAAACTTTGGAAGAACTTTGGTAGGTGTAAAAATTACTAGCTTGCGTTGCTGCTGCGCTTCCGAGTGTAGTATCGTGATTTTGTATAAAGTACGGCCAACGAGAAGCGATACCAAATGTAAACAAAACCCATGCTAAAACCCCATCTAAAATGGCCGCCCGAATGTTGGCGAACCCGTCTTTACGCTGTCATGTTTTTGCCGGGAGAACGAGACATTACGATAAAGGCACAAGATGGAAAGAGATAAATATTAGATTGTCAACGCCACAGTTGTTCTTTAGGTTAATGACCTTTCGTATCGCTGCTAGTTGGCCTTATTTTAGAAAGAAAGAAAACAAACAAAAAAATCTTTCCTCTTTATAATATTGGTATAGACTAACGGCGCTCATCGATTTCATCCGCTATTCAGCTTCTTAGTGCAGCTTGATGTTATTTAGTCTTTTAATTACGTGAAAGAATGCCTATGCAAAAATTTCAAATCGATTCGGCCAAAGAATCGCGTTGTCCCATACAAACCACCACACTATATTTGCCACCCTATTTCACTCCCTCTAAGGTTTTTTTTCAATCCTCCCTTAGTGAGCAATTACGTCCTTAAAGGATCACTCATGTTAAGTTTACACTTGTAGTTTCTGAGATTTCGTGTTGAGTGGATCAGTGATTTTTCCTTTTATTAATTTACATAATTATATAGGTTTATCTATCTGTTCTTCTTTTTTTGCATTTTCTGCAAGCGTCTTTTGTTTTCAATTTTTTTTTTAACCAAATTGAGAAAACCCGAGTTATAAAATCATAAGATTTGTTTAAAATAAGTAACAGCAAAATTAATTTCAAGGATAATAGAATAGGTACTCTACTAGTTTAAAAAAAAACAAAACGCTTTAAAAAAAACTATTTGTATTTAATTAAATAAATCAATTACTGTGTATAAACATATTTTTTTTAATTACTTTCTCATTTCATATAATTATTTAGTTGTGTTACATAAATTCTTACATAATTACAATTCATGTATATATCAAAAGTTATAAAGAAAAGTACGTCATTTCTTGACAAACTAGAGACTAAATGAACACATTTTTAACATACTTGTACTGAACATTATAATTGTGAATAATGGAAAATATATAAGGACATGATTTAGTATTTGCGCTGTTGCTTTTGTACCTTTAGCAATTTAAATAACATTTTAATCTGTTATCGTACAATCAAAGGACAAGTTATCAAAATAATCTACAGCCGTAATGAATTAGATTATTTAGGTCTTTTGCTAACGTGAACCCTAAATCATCAACAATCTGGATAGAACGCTTCAAAACAAGGACATGCAAACCCAAAATATAAAAAAAAACAATCATTTTGAGATTCCTTCCATAACATTCCCATTATCTTTTATTTATTGCTTCGTTTATCAAAAAATTCGCAGTGCGTACCAATACCACGTCAAACCAAACTCCAATATTATTTTAAAGCGTCGTTTTTTGATTTACATCCATTCTTT
This sequence comes from Ochropleura plecta, assembly GCA_905475445.1. Classification (NCBI taxonomy): domain Eukaryota; kingdom Metazoa; phylum Arthropoda; class Insecta; order Lepidoptera; family Noctuidae; genus Ochropleura; species Ochropleura plecta. The sequence goes on along the minus strand of FR997731.1, from coordinate 18,268,836 downwards.
GTTCGTTCTCTTATCTTTCCAATAAATGTGAATTATCGTCGACCACTGTTCAGGAAAAGAACCATATATTTCAAAGAGATTGTCTAATTTAAAACTGTTCCTAGACTGTTAATATTAAGCACCACTTTCGGTCCATTTTTTAAATGACAAAAGAGTTCCAAGTTTCCCTGAAAATAAGTCTTGCGAGTTTTCCTTTTGGTTCTGACAACTCCAAAAATGTCCTAAAAAGTTTCCGGGGACGCTTGTGTCTTTGAACGATGAATTAAAAAAAGTTTTAATAATAGAACTTAATAATTTTCACTGTCTACGGGTAGCTAGAGGAGTTTGTCCGTTTCTTTTATGTTTCGGTTGATTAAATATTAACTAAGAACGCAATTAAAATTAATTAAGATGTTAAAATTAGTTCTGTAAATCACAACAAAATAAAAACATCCTGTTTCTAAACTATAAATGCTTTCTAAATGCTGATTTGTTACCCTTTTAAATTCTAAACCCTGTTAACTTCATTAAAACGACACCACGTCTAGAAAAGAGTGATAAGTCGCCCCAGTCGTCGTACTTATCTTCATCTGCCTAGCCTTTTCCCAAATAGATTGGGGTTACCTTCCAGTCTTACCGGATTCGGCTGAATATCAGTATTCTACATGGAACTACAGCTTATATAACCTCAACAAACCAAATTAAAAACTAGGTGGTGCGGTAGCTGAGAGTATTAATATAATTATAATTTTTTGTAATATCCAAGATATATTTTAAGTTTTTCATTGGCTATTTTAATTACTTGGACAATAACAAATACCATCTGTTTAAATACGTCTTACAAAGTAACTTGTTTGTAAAAACTAATGAAATAATCGACAAATACTTGGGGATGAAATCATTCGATAGAGCTGGGTGTTTACAATGTCTAATTTTTGTAAAGATTTTGTCAAAAATACTTCCATAAAAATGCAGTATAAAAATAAAACAAGTATTTCAAGTATCAAAATCCAGCTGCACTTCCATTACTTCTTACATCAAAAGCCCCCTCCATATTTCCATCAGAGTGCTTGACCAGCATCCCAGCTTGACCAGCATCCTCGCTATAGTCTGGTAACATTACTATATCATGACCCAGCTCTTTTAACTGCTCGACAATCTCCTCCGAAAACCTGCCTTCTAACTTCAGGGTACTCTGTGGATCACCAGCAATTCTTCCATATAGCCATCTTGGGTCAGAGACTGCTTGCTGCAAGTCTTTGCCTTGCACAACGTATCTGTGGAAGATTGCTGCTTGCGTTTGAGACTGTCCGTCACCTCCTCTGGTCCCATAAACTACTATACGACCATCGTGAAGACGTGCCGCTGCGGGGTTCAACGTATGATATGGTTTCTTTCCCGGTTTTATGCATAGGAGGTGGTCTCTGTTCAAGGTAAACGATACGCCTCTATTGTGCCACAAAATACCTGTTTGGGGAAGTACGACAGTACTACCAAACTGATGATAGATGCTCTGAATAAAAGAAACTGAAAAACCTTTATTATCCATTGCTCCCATCCAAATTGTGTCTCCAGGGCCTTTGCTTGCGTCATCAACGCTAGATGCTTGTTCAAAATCAACGTTCCTCGCCATTTTAAATATGTTTGGACCTGTCAACAATGACTCAGGATCAATTTTCATGAACGCTGGGTCAGTAATGTACTGGTCCCTCATTTTGAAACCTTGTTTAGTTGCTTCTACTGCAGTATGAATAAATTGCGCCTCATCTTGACCATCGATGCCTAACTTGTCTAAGATTCCGAGAATGGCTAACGAAACTAAACCTTGTGTCGGTGGAGGAACGTTGAATAGCTCGCCATGACTGTGCATTAATCGTAGAGGTTCTTTCCTAACCGGAGTGTAGTTTGCAAGATCTGATTTGATGATAGGCATGCCTAGCGACGCCATGTCTTCAGCAATCAAAGCTGCCAAATCACCGTCATAGAAGCTTTTTAGGCCATTCTCAGCCAGATTATTTAAAGTCTCAGCGAGTTGTTTTTGGCAGAATGTTGCCCCAACTTTAGGAACTTCTCCGTCAGGCAAAAAAATACTTTCAAAATCAGATGAGAGATTTCCTGATGCTTGCAAACTCTTTAAGCTTTCGTGATGAGATTTAGTAACTGGAAATCCATCTTCTGCGTACTTTATGGCATCCGCTAGTAACTTGTTGAGTGACGTTCTTTGGTAGCCACATTCAGAGACATATTCAAGAGCTTCTTCCCATCCACCAACGGTACCAGCAACTGTGTTGGCCACCTTTGGACCTCTACTGGGAATTTTATGATAATGTTCATAGAATACTGGTGTGGCTAAGGAACCGGCTGCTCCACATGCTTCGATAACAACAGGATCCCCGCTGGGTGGTATAATGAGCCAAAATGAGTCGCCTCCAATGCTGTTCATATGAGGGTAGACTACAGCGATTGTTGCGGCAGCTGAAACCATTGCTTCGATAGCAGTTCCTCCTTCTCTGAGGATTGCTAGGGCACTCTGTGTGGCCAGGTGATGGGGTGTGACCACCATGCAGTTGGGCGCTATATTGCTCTGCATTTTGAGTATGATTTACTTCTTTAACGTGTCTTCTATTTAACGTTGCGTTGAGGTAGCTCCCTGAAACCAACAAAATTATATTTTTATTGTCTGTTTTTACAGTGAAAGAGCAATTTAACAGGTCATATAAAAGGAAAATAACAAGGTGTTTTTATGCCACGAACCTATTAACATTCAAGTATAAGAACACGTATAGCATCTTAAAAAAGTGCTGTGAAAACAAAAATGGAAGGCGTAGACGTCTATAATATAAATTTTAACGTCCAGATAGCTTTTAAGCCTGTCCCTCGTAAATAGCTACAGGGTGTTACGAAAATTACACCCCGAGGATGCGAGACGCCATAAAATGATGTCGATACTCTGATATAATACATTGTAATAAAGATTAGAATGACTGTAATAGATTGCTTCGTGTGTATTAATATGCCTTCAGGGTGTAATATTTTTTTCCTCAGAGGTTATAGGGTTTTCTGGTTTCTTGTCGTGTTCGTAATTAGAAATTTTTGTTGTGTATGTTATGTATTTGATGTAGAAGGGACAGGTAAATATGAAAATAACAGATACTTTGTTTAATATAATATCACACTGGAAAGTAGAAAACAAATATTAAAAGACACATTATCATAATGCCTAATCCTGTGGTCAGCTTTTTTCATCAAAATCGAAAAAAATAACACAATTCTGAAGCAATCTTAAACCATAACAAGATTTCAAACGAACTTATACCCTGCTACGTAAAAGTGACCGAATTAGGTCATCCGCACATCCAAAACGATAGTCAGACCGTAAACCATAGTAAACCCTTCACGATCTTGAAGCGAACGCGTAAAATATGTTTTAGAGCCGTACCCCACCGACATATTGCCGTCCAACGAACCGGCACGATATTGAAAATGAAGTTTTTTGTATGCATTGAAGGGTTTATGGCCAGTGACGACAGAATAACGCGGCGGGTGGCGGGTTGACTCCTAAGCTTATGTTATGACGATATTTTTGACATTTGTTTCTTTTTTTTTATTCTTGTCGTTTGTGATTTGGTTAGCTTTTGTTTGAGGGTTGATAGCTGTACAAAGTAAAAAGAACCGGCAAAACATTTCAATAACAAAAATGTCTAGTTCTACATAAAGTAGCTTTGAACTTCCATTACCTCTCATTATCGTTACAGTCTATCACCTAGTTAGTCGCCTTTATCGCGACAAAGAATACCTACCCAATAGCGACAACGACACCTAAAGTTTTCAACCATTGCATTCTCAGCAGACCAAAGTTCTTTACATCTCTCTTAAACAAAGACAATTTATAGTTCTCAAACAATTATCCCAGCTGAGAAATCATGAAACAAAACCATAACCAGGTAAACATAAATCAGAGGAGAAGAAAGTCTCAACAACTAAAATGAAGTATGTAAAACCAATTTCCATTTAAATTGTACACAGCGTTAGCTTCGTGAAGATCTGTACTCTTAGTACAGAATAATAGAAACTTGACTAACTTCATATCTGAACCTTTGTGGAAAGAAACTTTGGGCTCCGGGACGACTAAATTCGATTTATTAACTTTAAGAACCTTCTAGAGTTCTAGTGTCACCAGCAACCTTTGTTTTCTGTAGTCTTAGTACGTTTAGTGGCTTGAAAAGAGATGTGTTAGGGAATGGAATGGTTGTGGACTTTGGCTTTTACCCGACTGCAGCGAAGTAAAAAGGAGGGTTATGATTTTTTTTATACCTCATATTTTATACGGTATCTTTCAGGAGCTAAAGGATGATTAAAATCTTCACTAATATTAGAGAGAGGTCGATTGTCAAGTTAAGCAGCCCTTGCCTGGGTTAGTTATTTTGATCTGTATAGCATAAGCAGCCTCTTATCCTCCTGCCCTGCACAAGCCTCTGATATTTTAGAGGGAGTGGGGCCGTAATCCACTCCCTATTGAATGCCCATTGCGGGTAGGTAAATGCCAAATCTTCGATTTTTCGTGTCCAGGACATCCCAGTTTCGTAACACCTTGAGCAGTGATAGCCTAGTAATATAACCGCCGCCGTACTGCCATAGGATGAGGAAACGTTTAGTACCGTGTTTCATGAAATACCTTTCCGGAACCCTTCTTTGCAAGGCCTATTATGCGCATGCTTAGGGAGATTTTAAAGAGGTCTTCCCTGAGCCTTGCTTCTTCACGTGCACGGCAGCACGTGACCATTGTACCGCCATGGTTCGCTAAGAGGCGGTTACCTCCCCGACACCTTCTCCGAGCAGGATCGACTTTCTGACGATCCCGCTCAGCAGCCTCATTCTGAACCATTACTGTCTCATAGAAGGAGACCAGTTCCCAGACTCCGCCAATACCGCTCCAAGTACTGCTGGCAGAAACACAAGGTTTCTCGTCTTTTATGATCTACCAGCTCATGAAGATCATGTAAATAAACACCAAAATACACATTATTGTCGTAAGTAACCGTCTTATACCAATATTTCCAAGATTTTCAAAAACCTGCGATTTACCGTAAATGCGGATTAAGTGTTCCTACGATTACGAAGAACATACCGTCTATACATATTTGAAAGTCTTAATGTTTGTCTGTCTGTTATCTCTTAACACCTTAACTGAGATGTTCCATTATCATATCTTTCATTGGTCACAGGTTGGCCATGAGAAATGAGAAGAGCTCTGGACCACTTTGGTCGATTTTCAAGACTAAGCTACGCTTGTCTAAGCCAGAACATGATGGATGAACATCCATTTCGAGTAGAGTTTCTATCTAGCCTTGCTAATTACTTTAAGATGGGTTGCTCCCAACTGTCAAATCTAGACCTCTGGCAATCGTTACAGATAGTCAATGGCCCGAAAACATGACTACCAGTCTTACTAAGGGTTATCGAATTACCCAGTACTCTGGTATTCAGCTGCATTCGATTAGAGGCCAACCCAAACGTAGTTGAGAAAATACCAGGCAATAGGGTAGGTAGTTTAAAAAAAAGGTGTGTGTGACGTCACTCGTTGCGAAAAAATGCAGCAACGAGTGACGTCACACATAACTTTAATGGGCTAAGTATATCTTTGTCATTTTTATTCTTATTTACAAATCAAAAAATACGTGTCCCTTATTTTTGAATAATCTAAAAGACAAACTAATAGGTATCTTTTTTTTGGAAACTAACCTATTGATGCCAAGAGATCACTATGGCGGATATCGTAGGATATTTTAAATCCTGACAGAAAACCTGTGAGATAATTTCCGAATTATATACGGGCGAAGTCGCAGGAAAAATCTTGTAATACACTGATCGTAATATAAACCGCTTACGTGTGCTTCATTCACTAACGAATACGATATGTTTTGGATTTTATTTCGTAAGAGTACGAGTTTTCTTATACGACAACGATATAAAAAATATGACGAGTTTTACTTCATACAGTTACCTAAGTAGAGCAAAGTCCTTGAAAAGAAGGAAGAGGTTATTGTATTTGGCAAATATTTTTCGTAATTCGGAAGTAAAGAAAATTTCAGATCTATTGTTGCTTTATTAGGTACTCAGAACTTCAGAAAAGTTTTTCAATACATTCGTATTGAAAAAATTATTTATTTTCTGAAAAATAAATAAAGTATTGAAATATCCAACGTGACGTCAAATAAATTAATCATCTATTGTACAACCAATGAAACGTGACATCTTAGATTTCGTCCCCAAATGGTTACATCATTTAACGTGCATTAATTGTAACCCATTGTCACCAATCTCCGTTACTTTATTTACAAGTACCCAAGTATGACACAAAAGTAAAATGCTATTGTTTTGTACCCCTCTCTCTCTCGGGACCTGGGTACCTGGGACCTGGACCCGGGAAACGGTGAGTGTAGTGTTATAAATATACAGGCGTATGACGGTACGCGTCAATAGGTAGCGGGCTTAAATCTATACATTTTACGAGTACGATTCGCGCACCCATTGTTTCAATAGATTTGCACAAAAACAGAAACGAAGTTAAGGTAGGTATTTAAATTTTGTAACTTGTCAACGACGATATGGTTTTTTTACCCAGTTAAGCACACTTTTGCTGGTGTAGAAAAGATGCCGTAGACGGGAATGAGAGCTAAATCAAGTACTTATCTACATTAGGCGGCACGTCCTTGGGAGCATTCGTATACAGAGCATAACATAATTAATGATGTCAGCAAAGCAGAGGGACCAGCCAGGGCTACTGCTTGCTGGGGTTGCACGGTGTTCGAAAGGGATACCGCGGCCCCGAAACACTAAGTTCAAAAGAAGGAACACTGCCTGCTGGGGTTGCGAGTTGTTCGAAAGGGATACCGCGGCCCCGAAACACTAAGTTCAAAAGAAGGAACATGGATGGGTTTTAGTCAGTAATAGTTGGAGACTCCCTTTCTGTCCGCCCAGAGCGGGAGATGTTATACATATGATGACTTTCAATGAGGAAAAAAAAATATTAATTATCATTAGAATAAATAAATAAATAACTTGGGACAACTCACACACGGCTATCTAATGCCAAGCTAAGCAGAGCTTGTGTTATGTTAACCAGACAACTGATATACATACTTATATAATTTATAAATACATACATATTATAGATAAATCACACCCAGATATAGAACAAACAATCATGGTCATCACACAAAGTTTGTCCTGGGTGGGAATCGAACCCACGACCTCCGGCTCAGCAGTCAGGGCCACTAACCGCTAGACCACAGGCCCGTCAAATATATATAAATTACAAAAAAGTTCTATTGTATGAAACACAAAATATTTATGTATGGATCCGTGTAACATAACATTTAACAACTAAAATCGTACGTGAAATAGTCAATGTCCAGATTATATTATCTTCATGAATGGTTTTAGTACCTCACAAGTTGAACTAAAAGCCTCTAAAAGCAATCCAGTTTTCGTATAAATGGGACTGTTCCAAACGAGAAACGTCCCTGACCGTAAGATTAGTTTCGAAGATATCCTTATTTTCCACACTGAGGATCGTTTTGAAATAGATGTTAAGTTGGGACCACTTTCGCAGTGAACATTAAATACGGAGCGTTGTTTAAAATTAAACGGACTTTCTGTTGCATTTCCTTGTGTAATTTGTTAAACTTGTGTTGTGAAATTTTTAATTTTTGTACAAGAATTTACCTACAACAATCATGTTTAAAGACACTTTCATAAACCAGGTGTAATTCTGTCTAGAACTTCTTGACGAAATAATAAATTACCAGCCTGAAGATAGGCAATAACATTTAAGCTATTCGTCTCATTTGTAATGAACTGAGATGTTTAGCTACAAACACACTTCATTCAATAGAAATACTACTTTTTACATTCGTATAAAAAATATTATAATAGACTAGCTTCCGCCCGCGACTTCGTCCGCGTGGCATGGTTACTTTCGGCTAACGCTATCTTTTACCCGCGTGATGATCGAAAAAAAATATCTTTCTCTCCCCTTTTCTTCCCTGTTTCTCCCCCTTTTGTCACTTTTTTTAGCCTATGTCCGTCTCCAAGGTCTTAACTATCTCTGTAGCAAAATTCATCAAAATCGGTTTGGCTATTTATTCGTGAAGACGTAACAAACTCATTTTCGCTTTTATATTGTTAAAGTAAGTGATGGGAGCCTGGCAACAGTCATTAGATGACACATGTCATATTCGGCAGGCACGTTGCGTTATCACCACCATCTGGGACACGTAGATACGATCAAGTGATATCTTATAAATATGCCTATATACGTAGTATTGATAGCAAAAATCCCAGCATGAACAACCCCGATAGACAATGTAGTGAGTCTCTTCATAAACCACATCACAAATAACAAGGTACTTTTAAAATAAAATTTAAATGTCTGGCACACAACACCATTCACATTGTGACCTCTTTATTCTCCAAGGAGTACGTATACCGGGCATAGACTACAGCAGTTATGTCATAAAGGTCTGAAAGCTTATTCGGAAAGTCCCCTTACTGCGTTTATTGAATATCATTATGGAAATTGCGTACAGGCAAGCCCATACTCATAGCGTTTGAACCTCTACAGCTGAATGCACTTAGGCATCCATGCATCTATAAAATATTTAATGCTGTACACACAGTAGTTTCTTGTATACGGTAATAGAATTTCTGAAGACCTCACTGCACAAAAATCTTTGCGAAATTGTTTCATGCTTACCTACATTATGTTTACGATGTACCTATTGGAGTTAGTTGGCATTTCAGTTAGAAACCTAAAAGAAACTTTTTAATTTCTAGATTCTAATGAACCACTTTAGCTGTAAATGTGGCGAATACATTTTTAGCTGTTTATCTAAGTGAGTTTATATTTGTAAACGCGGCTCGTAATAGTGTTGGGCAACGTTTTTTAAATGTTTAATGTAATGAAGGAAGAGAGACAAAACTATTGGAGCTTTGGTGGTTTCAATCAGAAGTAAACTGGCTGGGCGTATTGCGTATAAGGCAACCTTTGGTCTTTATTTACACTTAGAAGTTGAAGCGGATAGAAAACAAAATCCTATCCAAACCAATGAAACGAATAAAGCCAATCGAATGTCAGTATCGAAATGTTCGAATAGGTTCGATTCATTAATTTAAAAATAATGACGTATTGTTTTGTCTACTCACAAGTAGATACGATTTATTTTCGTTGGATCCCAGTTTTTGATCCCATTTTTTAGGTATAAACGATGGGTCCAATTTGATATTACCATTGAATCCCATTTTATGACAACATGTGTACATTTCAGAAGAAAAGTGATTTACTTTTATTAAATGTTTCAAAAACACCGTGTGTGTATTTTGGATTTTTTAGGATTGTTGCCACTGGGGAATAAATGAGACAAATGATGTACTCCAAATAGTACTAGACTGGCATGAGTTAAAAATGATCAGGTTTATTTGTGATGTTTATAAATAAATAATTATGAACGCCTTCAAAACAAGCGCCTCTTAGCTCAAAAAAAATACTGCCGTCATAATTTTTCCATATTTTTTTTTTATATAATGTGGCCGTTTCTGGCACACAGGTCACAGTTTTAACCTAACCTGTTTTTTGTAAATTAGTAATTATCCTAATCTAAATAGTTCAGTTCCGGGTAAACAACTAAAAACAATCTCTTTTTTCTATAAATCCAAGTCGTTTGTGGCACTCGCCGGCCGCTGCCGCGGCACCGCTCGCTCCGCTCGCTCGGCTAGTGCGTAGGAGGTCACAGTTTTAACCTAACCAAACCTAGTTCCCGGTTCCTATAATTTGTTTGGGTAATGAAATTTTGTCCAAATCTTTTCGGAAAAACGGCAGGCACCCGTTATTCTAACATAACCTATCCACATACCCAAATTTCATCCAAATCAGTCTAGAAGTTTGAGCGTGTTGGAATAACAAACATACATACAAAATTTCGCCTTAAAATATGATTGTGATTTTGTTGTTGGATGTACCCGCATTCAGATGTTTTTAAACATCTGGGATCCAACGGAAATAGTTTTTGGGATTCAGTGGCAATAAAACGTATTTTTTTAGTATTTTTCAAATTTGGGATTCAACGGAAATATATAATAATGTTTTGTGGGATCCAACGCCAAAAATATTAAAGTGGGATCAAAAACTGGGATCCAACGAAAATAAGCGGTAGATACTGGACAGTTTTTTTTTTAAAATCAATGTTTTCTTGTTTTTTGTTCTTATCTTAATTTGTGGCAATCTTGAAGATACATTTCGTTGGCTAATGCGTCATGAGATACTATGTTCCTATACACTTTGACCTGTTAATATTGGTGATATCAACACGCTTCTATTTCATAAGAATGTTCAGCAGCAAGGTGCGGGAAGAATTGTGGTGGATGGCTTAACGATGGTAATAAAATAAGTGACTTAAAGAATTATGAAAATAATGGTATTTAAGCATTTATAAAAATTAAAAGGGTCAATGGCCACCTACCACCTTCATACTTATTGCTTAAATCTATCAAGTTAATGTAGGTAACTACCACTATCGTTGCAGATAAGGTGTGTCATTGCCGACTGATAAAACGTCTAATACCTTCCATGATATCAGAGAACAGCAAAGCAAATAATTTAAAAACAAAGAAAACAAGCCAATATACTGGAACGGAACCAGGCAATGCGCTAGCAGTATGTCACTATCTAATAAAAAGCAGAAACGTACTAGAAAAACACATTAACACGGGCTAAAGTATTGGCAAATTCAAATTCGGAATGTAATCGTACACATGTGTGATTTACAATGTAGTAGCACCAAAACGTACAGTACCGACCAACTACGAATGCTTTTCTGAACAACAAAAACGTATTGAAGACCTTGACACATTAGAAATGAGGTTTGAAATTGTTTGCAGGGACATTCTGAAAGCCTGAAGCAAAATAGTGACGTGCATTTGTTTGCAGTCGCGACCGCAACAGCGAATTCGCTAACGAACTTATTATTCGAAATTCGAATTGTAATCCACAGAACTAGAGGTGGTAGTACAATTGGACTGGCAGGTAATGTTCCTACGTTTGTATAGCGATTGCCTTGTCAAACGAGTCACTCAATGGCAACATTGCAGGAACAATATAGTTGCCTGTCAGTGGAAGTTCAACTTTAACTTCAACTCTTCATTAATGGCTTTTGTGGACGAGAGATAACACATCAGTGGAAGTTGATCGGTAGAGCAACTTATATTGTTCCCCCCGGTCCCCCCGGACAACATCCTGTCAGTCATCCACTAGATTCGACCACAGAATAAATAATTGTACTACAAACTTCACTGTCAATGTTATGTTATGGTACGCCTTCGTAATAAGTAAGTAGGTACCCTACAGCCTTTTCACAATTATTTTACCTCTAGTAGCAACCTAAGGTAATCACACGATATTACAGATCACTATGATGCAACCTCCACGATTGACCTGCGAGATGTCAATAAAAAAAAAACAATGTCTTATTATAAGGCACGTCTAGTTATGGCCAGTAATGAGCAACAGTAAACATGCAGATAAGTAATACAAGTGATTTGTGCCTAATTTACTTCGGTTGGTTGGTAGGCATTCAGGTTGTGGCTTTTGTTTAATTGCTCGTCTGTTTGACTCTGACTAGCTTTACTGTAGTTTTGGTTATTCTTTTTTAGACTTGACTGAGCTTACGTGCTTCTGTTTTGTTTTGTACAAATAAATGATTAAGGTATGAAGTTATGACCAGACCAGACCTCTTACGAGCATTTTTTCGATGTTTTGCTTACCTCTAGTAGGTATCTATGTAGGTACCTACACCTGGGTATCTACTAAGAGCTAAGAAAAGTTAATAAAAATAACTTTTGCTCTGCCTTTACAGGCGTCAAAAAGTAAAAGGTAGGTAAGTATTCTATTTAACAATTAATTAAAATCTGTTCATTTAAACAAAGCAAACGGATATAAACGAAAGAAAAGGTAAAAAATATATCCTCACATTCTTGTAAACTACTAGCGACATCTATGTTAGATACCTTGTTCCAATAAGAACAAGAGGTAGCTTCGATAGAGGTAGGGAAACAAGTCGAGTTGTGTAAAACACTTTTCAGGTAAGTTCCTATAAATTTAATCGCACTGAATTGTTGATTCGTCTTTATGATTCAATCCGGAAATATGAGTGCAATAAAAATATTAATCATTATGATTGATAAGCCAAGCTGGAAGTTTTATGATAGATTCAAACTCAAAAATTGCATAAATAGGGTTGTGGTGCGATGCAGTTAAGTATTTGTTCAATAGCGAAAAATGAACTGTCCAACGTCGGTACATATCTACCCTAGCAAAACTCATTTTTTTACGATGGTTAGGTAGTCCGAACAATTTATCGGTAAGAATTAATTATTATTAGTCATAGAAACAGTTTTTAAAAAGTAAAGGTCCTGTGATCAATTTATAAGATAATACTTACTCCAAAATGCATCGCTGGAAACGATATGTTAAAAACAATTATTATTGTATGCTTACACTAAACGGTAGTTTAATATAATTAATATAGTGAAATTGTTTTATGTTACAAGCATGTTATAACAACACGTGAAGTCACATCACTACAAAGAAAAACAAAACAATTACAGTTTACATCACTATTACGTCAAATTTTGCAAAAAAAAGTCGACCTGTGCGGCTAAGTTGAAGAGTGCAAAATTACTTTAGGTTAGCGAATAAACAAAAGACCTTTTAAATATTATTGCATTATCATAGCCGGGCGGCTGAGACGATCATGAGCACAGTGCGTGTCTAACAAAAATAGACTTTTGTACATTTTTATGTATCGTGACGTGTTATCAGGGCTACCGTAGTTTATACAATTGTTGCCGAGTTAAACATTACAGTACTTATTCATTCAAGAAAGTTGTGTTGTGACAAAAAAACACTGTAATGTTTAAATCCTTGTTGAGCTCTGTAATCACTCAGGCCAGCTGTCAAGAGGTGGGTAAGTTTTTGACTATAAATAAAAAGGTTTAATTGAGTTAGTTAATTAGTGCGTACCGTTGTTTACAAGACTGATGCTGTCAATATGCTATATTTTTAAATGAATGCCCTTGATTTGTCCGCCCTTGAACTGCAGCGGTACGTCACTATGCGTCTCTGCGACCTTCGCATTCCGAAAACACCTGATTAACTCCTAAACAATGATCGAGATAAACATCATGCATGTATTACTTTCCATATTCAAATTGACAAACCAATTCCAAGTTCAAACATTATTAGATAACCAACCTAACCTCTTCGACCTTTTGTGAGGAAATAAAAAATAAATATGATAGTACAACACTTCTTGCAGATAAAAATTCAAACGAACTCCGCATTTCGAATTATGATAAAAAAATAAATTGATTTTGCATGAATCACTAAGTATTTCACTTACCTGGTTTTATTGAAACCAAAAACATTCATTTATTTACAATATTAAAGTGAGAACATGTCAATCTTGACTGAAGAAACTTACTAAATGTAAGATAAGAGCATGTGAAATATTTTATATTACTTAAATACACAAGATAATATTATTCTTATCAGTTACGTCAACGTGGTGATGGCCTTAGTTCAGTTCAGTAGGATTCTTCACAACAAAATGTCAACTCGTCGGGTAACTTATTTTTTTTAATTTATACTTGTGCATACCCACTAATTCAATAATGAAACAGTAATTAAATGCAGTTCTATTTTCAAATGTGCCTGTGATTGTGTTCCAGTAGTGATTATTATGTGTGTTTGTTACTGAAAAATGTGCCCTAATGTCAGCAAATCATGGTTTGGAATGGGTTTACTATTGTATGATTTTTACTTCAACACTTATTGGCAATATCTTTTTAGTGGCAGTTATGAAAAATATTGCAAACAACCTTTTGCAATAAATCGGTCATTGATTTCAAATTATCTATGAATATTATTGAATGCTAAATTACCTTATTGTTCCTATATGTTGGTAGAATATTTGTTGTAGATATGTGTGTATTATCACTCACTAGCAAGCTGATGAAGCCTTGAAATATAAATATGTCTATTTATACTCTCACATAATGTAAAGAACTTGTTTATGCTAATTTATTACCTAAAACAAGTTGTCTTATATTATTTAGCTAGTTGGATTGATGTAACTGATTAATGGTTATGTTCTGTTGTCGGCTAATTTACATTGTAATTAATAAAGCAGCTCACTTAGTCTCATAAAGTCAAGATATGACACATCACAATCAAAAACTGTCAATTTGGACTGACATAGACAATCAATTGCTAACTTGCACTAAACTGACTACTTAACTAACGCTACTGCAAAGTGGCCATTATAGTAGTGTTAAATATGGGCGCCCATGCTAAATAAAATTCTTTCCTAGCCTAGCTATAGTATAAAAGAGAATGGTATCTTTACTCCGTAAAGACCTCTCGCAAAGACCCTATCTGAATATTGCCACAAAGTCAGTCATAGATTGTATAATGGGCTGGTGTCCGCAACTCCACGTCTGAGGTGCGTATTTTGCATATGGGACAGGCCAATCATAGATAAAAAGAGACCACCAAAAATCTTTATGAAGCATACATTTAGACTTCCACGGAAATTATGAAGAACCTAAATGTTTTCAATAAACTGAGTAATATGTTAAATCTTAAAAGTCACCTTGCTTGACCTTAAGATTTTCGTCAAAACCATCTATCATGGCTCTACGTTGTTTAAACTAAAATGTATTGTTATCTACATTATTCTACATAGTGTGTAGATATGTAATCAATGATGATATTATATAATATGCTCATGCTATCCGAATGTGTACAGTTTTTCCATCAAAATATCTTATCTGTCAATGGCATGTTTTGGACATGCAAGAATTGACTTCAAAGGGTTAAACATACAAAACAATTTATCCCGGCAAAACTGCCAGAATTTAAATCAGGCATCAAAGGTCAATACTAAGAATAATATAAGGGTGTAAGTTTTGAAAAAGTGTAAACTGTCATACTTTTATGAGGAAAAATCAGGAAAATAAACCTATTGTTTAACATAATTCCATGATATTAACTGCACCTGTGACCATTTTAACAATTTAATGTAGTTTATATTAAAATTTTACTAAAGTGGCCCTTCCAGGCCCCATGATATTCATCATTTGTTTATATTCAAAGACCTTAACATAGTTGAAAAAAGGTTAAACAAATGATGATATTTATATACAAGAATTTGCTACTGCCTAAATAGTGTTTCCTAAAATAAAAATTTACTTTGATCAAGAATGTGCCAAGAAGTTGGTCTAAATTACTTGTATCCTCAAATGTAAAGGTAATATTGATATATAATAGAGCATCTGGGGGTCAAAAGTGACCATTTCAGGCCCCCGATGCATGTTAGATAGGTAATGTTGATGTGGATGTTTGCAGTTAAATTACCCAAATAAAATTAGTTTTGAACTGGCTTTCTTGGAAAGGAACCTAAACAAGATCTAAATTGTGGGTAAGTAATAAGTATTCGAGAACAAACAGAAAAGACATTTGCTGTAAGTAGCAATATTCAATATGTATATGGAAAAACAATGTAAATAGCCTCATGTAGTTTTCCATATTACATGGTGCTATGCACAATCAACAAAATTTTAATGCAAAAGATAAGAAGTCTAAATCTTCTGTAATATTTATGCAGTTTTAGTCTGTTTCATTACATATTTTTTTAATTTTTTACATAATGTTAGTTGCATGTACTGTTACTCTATAGAATGAATATTGTTTGGCCTTGGCCTTGCAGAAACAACCTTGTTGTCTATAATCACTGCCAATGCCAACTGTCACAAACAAGGAGGAGGGGGGAAGTAATAACTTGATATTGATAAAACACACGATTGCTGATAAGTATCCTTTAAAATTAATCGTGAGTATCTGGTAATAAGACACGTAGTGAAAGTTAAATGTACCTACAGAAAGGAAGCGCCGGCGCCGGAGTGCCCCCGAAATTCAACTATGTTGGGGTCGGCTTCTCGTCTTAGTCGATGCAGCTGAATTAACCAGTAATTTACATGGAGCGACTGCCTATCTGACCTCCACAAACCAGTTAGTACTGGGTCATATACTCCTTAGTAATTATTATTACTAGGTTGTCAGTATTTCAAGACACTGACCACCTGTAACGACTGTCAAAGATGTACAAATGACAATCCGTAATGATTTTAATTGTGCCATTTTTGTTACGGTCGCAAATCACATTTAAATCAACATAAAACCTGGCAGTCTGACACTGATCTGCAAATTGCACAACTTGTAAGTAATTTTTAATAGTGCTTTCACCTTAATGTTAACATTCTGAAATAAATAAACTATTATTCAGTACTTTACCTAGTTAGAACGCGCTAAGGTTTAAAATCAGTGAAGTAGTATCCCTGTATTTATATTTGCTCAATTGACAATTGCAATGTTACCTAAACGTCAGATCAATGGAACAGGTTTTATAACAGAAGTAAGTGTCTTGCCGTTCAACATAAGAATTTCTATCATTTTACGAAAAGCGTTTTCTTCCAAAGAGAACGTAAATTTGAGCCATCTTGTCTTCAAAATAAGGTTGAAAGTTTATTACGAGCTTCGATCTAACGCTATAACGACGCTTCCTTATCAGATAACAACAAGTTTTCTGTAAAGAATAATAAATATTAGTATTGAGCCATAAAGTTCAGAATAGCATCGCAATACAATATTTTTTTTCACTCGGGGCGATGTCTCTTTGAATTGTTTGTATTATCAAAATACGTAACGGAATTATTATCCTGTTGTTTAATAATGGTGATAAAGGGTTCTTTCATGAAATAGTGTTTATTGCTAAAACTAGACAATCTTACCGCGCAATTAACGATCAGACTTTGTGAATTTATGGGCTGAGTCTACCTTTTTGGTTTTCACATTTTGTTTTTTGTTTTTAATCTTTTATACTACTTACATGAAAATGCCAGTTCGATTTATTTTAATCAATAAGTAATAACTAAATACTCCTTTTTGTTTTTTAGAGATCGAAAATTTATAAGTAGGTACCTAGTGAAATTAAAGTCTTTAAATTTGAACTGTACCTTCATACTTAAATCATAATGGACAGGTTTCCCAGTTACCACAAAGTATTCAGTATTGATTGCAATTTGAGTTCATTCATACGTGAATACTTATAATGAATTATAATAAACAGGGAAACTTAACTTTAATGGTGTTTTATCCAGAATGAACTTAGAATTACCCACATGGCATTACTGCGAAATTTATTTATAACAAACCACCATCTTATTCTGAATCATTAAACGAATTAATGTAGAAAACAATACAAACGTAAGAAGCTTACTGTGTTTTCAAAATAAAAAAAGAGTTGTATGACAATAGGTTTATATTTTCTATAAAAAAAAATTATTCAAAAATAATTTCATACATTTCTAAGAGCGATACAAAATGCTTTATTTACTTTAAATAAATAAATATCTTAAAAATAGGCTAACGATAAAAATATTTTATTGTACACACTACGGCACATCAACCTACACAAAAACATAGATAGAACACAGTAGAGAGATCAGGTTATAATGGTTTAGAATAAGTTGACCTGCCGTCGTGTGTACTAAAATTATTATGTGCAATATTCAGTCAAATAAAATAATTATAAAATTTACAAAGTTTAAATATACAAATAGGCACTATAATAAAATGATAAATCAGTCTTTAAAATAATAATACAGAGCTAAGCTATTGATTCGTTTCATGATCACTTGCATCAAGTCATGGCTTTTGGATTTTGTCTTAAAGGTAAAAGTCATTCAGTTACGAAATTCCTGATCGCAATCATCAGTACTGGAATATATTTTAAGAAGCCGGCTAAAGCACTGATCTTAATTTTGGCCCAGGACTGCCACAGGGTACGATTGTAAGACTCACTTGGTTTGCTCAAACAATGCAATATTTTTGTTCTCATTATTAAGTTCTTATGACATGAAATGGTATGCAAAGTTTAGATGAATTGAACTGAAAGCGAACTCATTAGATTCTTTCAACTTTGCAAATACAACAACAAGGAATGGGGTAAGGCTTCTTCACAAGCTGCTTCGTTTTAATATTCAACACAAGAAGACTGCGCATAGCCGACACAGATTCACACCTAGACTTCATGTTAAATGTAGACAAGCTTAAGTCCCCGAAGCATTGTTCAGAGGATTTGACATCGATATGATCGTACCTGCATCAAAAGAAAATATTTTTAAGACAGTGGCAAAATGCTTTGTCATATTTTCATGACGAATTAAAATTGTTCCCCAAGATTGTCAAAAATATTTTAGACAAATAAGTTGACCCGAATAAATCAATGTCTAATTTAGATGGTCTCTGAGTGCCACTAAAGAAAATTAGGTAACGCCAAACGTTTAAAAATGTCAAGAAACTTATAAAATGTACTCACGCGCATTCGTTCTTTACGATGGGTTGCCTAAGGAGTTTATGTTGGATGATAATATCTGGGTCCGACTGGTTAGGGTGACTGTAGGCATACATCGATTCCTCAACCTAAAAAGAAAGAAAGAAAGATGAGCTACTGTGTAAAAAATAAAGTACATAAGAACTAATGTGTAAGCGTCAGGGTGACAATTTAAATGAGATTTTTTTTCGACGTTTTTTACATTTTCGGGTCGGTATTCCCGTTGAGTGTCGTTAAGTTAATTATAAAAACAATATGTATTGCGACCGTTCAGAATATGGGTTTACTGAATTATAATAATTTAAATTATCAATGTTACCCACTAAGTTTAATTGAGTTTTTCATGAAATGGTCATTAATTGGACTGGAATGAACGTACAGGGATTTTGATGATTTTAATTATTATAACTCTGTTAAGCCATATTTGTAACGGTTGCAGTTTATATTTAATCAACATGCACACTAGCATACAAATGCAAATTGCAGAAACATAAGATATTTCCAGTTTCTCGAGCTGTTTTACCTGTTTGTTTGAAATTAGCTTTTCTTTTTTCAATTTTCAAGTTAGGTTGTCATGTTGGTTAACATTTAAAGTGTTGTGACTGATGATTTTAATCATTACAATTCTATAAATACGTACGTGTTACAGTCGCGAATAATATTTTGTTCAACATAAAACCTAACACTGACCAGCGAATTGCAAGAATTAGAAATTTGCGGGCTCACTTGGCGCTTCCACCTTAACGTAATGTTATGTCAAAGGTACTTTTACATAACATTACGTACAATTGTCTACAATTAATAAAGGCCAAGTGCGAGTCGGACTCGCAAAAATGGTTCAACACAAACTTGCGACATAAATGGCCATATCTTTTGACTGCGTAGATTATTTTTTCAGTTTTAATTTCAACTCGATACCTCCACGCGTTCCTGAGATAAAGGGTCTTCATTCAGTTTTTTATTTTTGACGTACGGAACCCTAAAAAGCCCATTCAATATTTTTTGGGTGGTTTGCACAATAAAATAATTGCATATCACTTTCGACTTAGCTCGAAGTTCTCTCTTTTGATAATTATAAGAAATCAATTTACCATTGCTATGAGTACCTACTAACTAAAAATGAAAAACCTGGGTTAAAAAAAAAGGATTGTGTGGTTTTATGAAACCACGGTAAAAGTTAAACATTTTTTCACATTATAGACATTTAGACGTCCCTACTCCGCGGCCGACCGTCACGCGACATGCAACACACAGACAAAAATGTTTGAGAAGATGTAATAAAAGTTTCACTTTAATATAAACTTACCGTTCTTCTAGTAGGACAGTTATTCTTATCGCCGTTAGGGTAAAGGTCTTCTGGGTCTGGGTCAGCGATCCGGTCTCCCATATTATTTTGCTGAAAAAAAAACCTGTTAGAATTATGTGCATTCACATTAAAAATAACTCTGGAGGCCAAAGATAATGTTTTTGAAATAAAAAGATCATGAATGTCTTAAAACGTACAGATATAGGTGAATAATAGCTATATATAGGTACTACGTAACTCATATATTTACAGTTCCCCCTTTTTTATTTAGCTCTAAAACACATACGTCTCGAAGTAAAGCGCGTATTTTTAAAGTAACTATTGTAAATAAGGAAGTACTCTACATATCTAACCAGGTGGCGTTAGTGTGCCATTAAAAAAGGGGTACCAGCTGCATTTTAGGCAAAACCCTGAAATTAATAACTTACTGCGATAAACGTCGGTGTCAGGAGGCTTTCGATTAAACCCTCCAGTTTATCATATCCTTCCGGTTTGATGTTACAGAAGCCTTTGCCTTTACACTCATCAGGAATTGTCACTTTGATTTCTGAAAAATTGAAGAAAAGCATTAATATAACAAGAGTTAATCAACATGGAACTTCAACATAATTGGCGAAATGTGGCTGTTAGGTAAAACACACATAGTACAGTTCACCTCGTACAGTACACCAAGTACAGTTCACCTCGTACAGTACACCTAGTACAGTTCATCTCGTACAGTACACCTCACTCAGTACCTACATCTCACGCAGTACACCTCGTATAATACATCTCACACAATACACCTCGTACAGTAACATCATGTTGTTTTGTAATAACGTAACATAATCTAAGTTTAACAATTATGAGTTGACTTACGTTTAAGTATTATTACTTACACGATAAAAATAACAATTAAAAAAGAGTTGTTCTAAATATATTTTTTTAGGATCTTCGTAAAAATATGAAGACTAGGAAACCAAGATTTTTATTTTAAAAATAACAACTATAATATATTTAACAACGTAGATAATAAAGAAAATATATAAAATGTAAAACAAGAAAACTTACGTTGGTATTTGGGGGCAGCACTGCTAACTGTCACTAAAATCGCCAACGTCACCTGTATATAAAAACACAACACTTAATAACCTTGGATTGAAGACAAACAAAAATTAAAAATCAAGTTAAAATTCAAACAAAACGAAAACTTAAAAAAATAATTACCGCAAACAAGATTGATTTGAAAATCGCCATTGTAATTAAAACAATTATTTGCAATTCAAAGTTTTACTTTTAAACCACAGGCTGTAAAAATGCTATGAACAGATTAATTCAATTTAATTTATAATCGAATTATTGTTATGACGCCTTAATGGCAGTTCTAAATAACGAATGTCAAGTCGTTGGCGTGCCCGACGTATATATACTCGATCAATTGCACGTTTTCCTCTCCAGGGGGAAAATTATCCAATTAAATAAATACTATTAGATCCCTAGAAACGTAACCGGATTTACGTAATATGCAAAAGTTACGTACTAAATATTCCTGTAACGTCACTTTAATCGTTGCATTTATCTTCAATTACGTATTATGTATGGGTAGTGTCAATATTACCTTTGCGCATCGACAGGAATTGAATTCCTGTTTTTTTTATTGAAAAAGAACTACGTTTTATTTATTTACTAGCTTCCGCCCGCGACTTCGTCCGTGTGGAATAGAACTACTTTGAACAACCCGCGTGATGATCGAAAAAAAATCTTTCTCTTCCCTTTTCATCCCTCTTTCTCTCCCTTTTCTCACTTTTTTAGCTTATGTCCGTCTCCAGGGTCCCAACTATGTCTGTACCAAATTCATCAAAATCGGTTTGGCCATTTAAACGTGAAGACGTAACAAACAAACAAACTCACTTTCGCTTTTATAATATTAGGAAGGATTCATTTTATGCACAATGAACAAATAGTTACACGCTAGGCTTATAACTAGTGAGTACATGACCTTGTTAGGGCGCAGCAAAATGTCTTAAAACTAATAAAACTATATTGCAATGAGTATCTAATATCACGTATGGTAGAAACTTTCACAATAATTAGAAACCCTTATAAGTAAAAATGTGTGATTCAGTAAGAAAGTAGAGACTTAACATTTTAAGTTTCTCTAAAAACAAAAAGCATAACGTTTTAACGAGGTAATCAATCTCGAAACAAACCCATCCGATTTCGATAATTCATTTACTGATAAGACTATAATTTCCGAGTGTCTTAGAATATTATGTTTCTTATATGCGGACGTAGTCGAGGGCTAATCACTAAACAATTACTGTGTTTGTTATGTGCCTATCAGCCACTTAACATGGCGAGACAGATAATCATTTATATTATGATAAAGGTTTTGTCCGCGGCTTCGCTCGCGTTTAATTCGGGGTCACAGTTCCCCTTTCCTGATTTGCAGGTACCTGTAGTTTTTGCCCTTGCGCCTTATTGATTGTAATAGCAAAGCTAAGTTATCCCTTTTCTTCTCTCTTTCTCCCTAATTTCACACCTTAAAAAAAATAATTAGGGTCCCAACTATTTCTGTACCAAAATTCATCAAAATCGGTTTTGCCATTTAAGCGTGAAGACGTAACAAACTAACAAACTCACTTTCGATTTTATAATATTAGTAAGGATAAGGATATCATTCATTATTCGTGGAACTGCAACCGGAAGCAGTGTTTTTCAATGCGGTAGGTGGGTTATACCGATCTGAAACCAGTAGGTATCATACTGCAACCTAACCTTATCAGGTTGGGATTTTTTTTGATACAGGAATTCCCTGTATGTTTAACTTGTTCTTAAATGGCTGAGGAATGCTTTCATTGTGTTGTAATAATATAAAAATAACAACAAGCAATGGGGGATTTATTATTTCCATAACACTAAGTAAATTACTTAATACTTATTGCAAAGTGATGGGAGATTTTGTTATATTTCGCTAGATGTTATTTCAACCCCAGCAAGCTACTGAGTAAAACAACATGTGTTGACCCTTGTGCCATTCCATCTTCCTAGCACGGTGGGCTGTGCTGGGGCGGCTAATGCAGGTGCTGAAAAATTTAATTAGTAGTTAGTGTTTGAGCTGTTTGTGGTTGAAATAACATCTACCGAAATATAGCAAACTGAGTGACGTAATTCTAAATCCAACTTGTCGGACTCCCAGATACGACGATAAGACTTGTTTCTTTTATGCAAACCCATGATAGGGGTATCAAATGAAAGGGTTCGCTGAGAAGAATAAAACAAAGTTATTTTTAATTTTTCATTTATTCAAGATGATGATATAATTAATATAATAACTGATGAAAATCGACGAATCTTGTACCTTCTGTATTCTTGGATAAAAATTGAGTCACGATGTCCATGATTCACCCAGACCCTGAGCCACATTGTACAAATTGATAGATCAATTTATTTAGCAACAATTAATATTGTGAAAGTTTCCTTGGTTGCTTACGTAATATTCCATGTAAAAAACATACCATGTTTTTTCTGAATGATGTAATAATTATGTAACTATGCGAACAAATGCTGAAAGAATTCTGATTTTATTTTATTGTAAAAATAAAATAACTATGGTAAGGAAAATTAACATGATATCATCTGAAATTATATGTTTATTTTGGATGACAATGGTTAGCTAAGTGATGCCATTCTGAATCTAATATGGTTTAAATTTTTTTAAACTCCGGTAGTAAGCAAAAATGTCATGACAAGTTATATCAGTGTAAAGTAGGTCAGGAACGTTTTCACAATTAGCAATTATTCTTAAGCACAAAACACAGGTACACATAGGTACATATGAAAAGAATCGGACACATTTTAATCATCTATTTACATGTGTAGATACTTACTGCGTTTTCTTGTAAAGTAAATGATAGAAGATAATTAACCGCTATGCTTTCACATTTATTGAACGTTGCCCCACACTAGGAGTTTTTCCTGTATCGTGGGTGCGTTTACAAACATTTAAACTCACATACACACACAACCAGACCCGGAACAACTATCTGTAGGCCATATAAATATTTGTTCCGTGCGGGGATCGAACCCGCGACACGCAGCGCGTTAGTCGATCGCTCAACCACTGAGCCAAACGTGTTGTCAAAACATTATATTATCTCGATCTTTTCAAAGTTCGAGTGAATCGGTTTCTTCTATGCAAGTGGGCTTCATTGCATCATCGCTTCACCTCAAGCGAGTTGCGGCCAAACGCAAGCCTATTTAGTATAAAAAAACGATCTTGGATTATCACGTATTGCCATCTAGGATTAGACCTTTTTATGTGTTAATTATGTGTCTATTTATGTGTTAATGTTACATAATAATGTTAAATCTATGTCTTTCCCCCTCACGATTGGAAAAGTTTTGCTAAACCTTTCATGTCATAAAAGATCTGCAAAATATTTGTCATTAACTAAACTATGATTTTATAGAATAGTTCTGGTATTTTTTTATCTAACCGCATGTAATCAACTTTATGATTGATCAACCGCATGTAATCAACTTTATGATTGATCAATCGGCACCACCGGCGTAAATTTACAATCAATTAATTTTAAACAGTCTGATCCCTTGTGATTAAGTTAAAAAAAAATTAATTGGCCCCAGTACCTATAATTTTACAATCAAATATATTTTTTAAGGAATCTGATCAATTGTGATTAAATTTATGATTGATCAACCGAATTAATCGGCACTGGTGTAATATTACAAGCACATATTATTTTTAAAGAATCTGATCTCATGTGACCGACCAACTTTACTTAATAATGTCACAGACAATTAAGACATCTGAGATGCTCCTCCACAGGATTTAAACAAGTGACAACAGTTTCGTATCAAACAAAGACTCGAAGATTGATATAGACTTTTTGGTAGCTTAATTTAATTCAATACATTTTTGACTCTTAGTTATTACAAATATAGTGTCACAATGACTAAGCCCTGTGCTTTCGACAGCGAGTGTCAGAAAGGTGTAGTCATATTAGTTCACGGTGTGATTCACGGGCCTGTAGACGGTGAGCAATGGGTACTTCACCATCAATCCGTCTAGCGACGACGACAGGCTGTGTCGACGGTGCTTTCGTGTTCCACACACACCTTAAAAGGATGTCAGCTAATGGGGCTGAGCGGAGCCGGGGCTGCGTATTGTTTGAAAAAGATACCGCGACCCCGAAACACAAAAGGCAAAAGCAGTAACATGATGAGGATAGGTTTTAGTCAGTATAAGTCTGACACTCCCTTTCGCTCCGCCCAGAATGGGAGAAGTCATATAACGATTATCCATTCCAAAAAAAGGGTGTTATTAAATAGTTTGATGGTCTGAATCACACCCTGAAATATGACCTCACCTTTTGGGTGTCTTTCCCATTCGTCACCACATGGCCGGGTTGGTTGCCATGCAATCGCATTTGTCAACTGTCCGCAATTTGTCCGTAAAAGCTGGCCGAGTTTAGGCGAGGCAATCAATGTTGTTGTTGTTTAACCTCTGGAAAATCCACAAATATATAATGAACACCATGAGAAAATATTTTATTAAAGTTGAACATATTTATGATCAACCGCTGTTTGAAAATGGAAACATGATGTAACTATCAAAGCTCGATAAAAAACAACACGAATGTGAAATTATAATTATTAAATTATTTCTCGCAAAATTTTTGTAAGCTTAAAATAATAAAGCTGTTTTTTAAAAGGGCTGGATGAAAAAAAATAATTAATATAAAAAGGAAACTGCTATAGCTGCTTAAAGCGTTGCGGTAATAAAGAGGGCCTTAAACCATAAATAACCTACCTAACAACTGTTTTTCTGTTCTAAAGTATTTGAATTGTTTACAGGGGGCTGGTTATCTTAAGCGGGCGGACCGTGACCGTCTCAATGAGATATTCCTGAAATACGCCACCGTCAACAAGAACGGTGAGAAGTACATCACCAGTGAAGATTTCGTTCGCAAGTTCTTAGGATTATTCGAAGAAGGTTTGTATTATTTTATCATCAAAAAGTTTATGCTGGCAGGCGTATACTGGCTGGTTAGAAAAAATAAAGTTTGTCTCTTGAAAGAGGCCGGTGGTATTTAGGTCTTCGGAACGTAGTTTAGGGCAAGTTTTGTAACATTCAAAGCAGTTACTTGATATTAAAACAAAAAAAATACACGCTGTATGCATGGGTACGTATCAAAATCCCGAATTTTAATAGACCGAATTTTAAAATACCGATAGACGAAATCCCGATAATTGAAACGCCGAATGGTTGTTTGGTCGAAAGTTTTAAATCCCGAAAGTTCATTTGCCCGAAAGTTTAAAATCCCGAAGTTTAAAATCCCGAAGTACAAAATCCCGAAATTGCCACCGTTTCCGAGAAAAACGGGATTTCGTCTATCGGTATTTTAAAATTCGGTCTATTAAAATTCGGGATTTTGATACGTACCCGTCTTTAAAGCTAGAATCGTCGACGCAGTTCCCTACGTAATTATCTTCACTTAGTAAAAATGCTGTCGCTTCCGCTGTCTGTTCGCTTAGATCTTTGAAACGGATGGTATTTAAAAGTACTTCAATTTATTCCCATTTCATTTACCTAATTTTACCTGTGTTCCACCAAATATACTGAATGTGCACCAAAATATGTTAATTAAAATATGTCATAACGAGCATCAGCGCACTACAATAAAAAAGTGTTATATCTTTATCCATTTTCTATTAATGCAAGTCGTTACTGGCACTCGCCGGCCGCTGCCGCGGCACCGCTCGCTCCGCTCGCTCGGCTCGTGCGTAGGGGGTCACAGTTTTAACCTAACCTAACCTACGCATTTTTTAACATTCAGGAAAGAATATTTGGTGCACGATCAGTATTTTTGGTGAACACAAAAATATTAGCCCTTTTAAACTACTAAAAGGATATTAATGCAGCTTTCAAAAATAGTTAAGAGCTATTCCAGGATGGTTTTTATGTATAACTAGCCGTGCCCAGCATCGTTGCAAAGCACTTTTTACTACTTTACTATACCATCGGTATTTCGTCCATTCGGGATTTCGTCCTTTCGGGCATTTGAACATCGGTATTTTGTGTTTCGATATAGCGACTATCGGCATTTAAAACTTTCGGTATTTTTAATTTCGGTGTTTTGGACGTCGGTATTTCAATCATAGGTATTATGAACTTTCGGGATTTTGACACGTACCAGTATGCATGCATTTTATTTTATGATGTGATGGAGACCATGAAACTAAACATAGTTGTTTAGATACATGCTCTATACTTATATTGGCAAAATAATGTAATCCTATCTTTGTCGGTCGGCGAAAATGAGTCTGACTGATGTCCTAAATTCATCAGATTAACTGCAGTATTTGGTATCAAATGGCAATAGATAACAAGATAATAATGTTATCAGGACACACATCATGCGATCATACAAAAAATCCCCCATTAATCTTGATTTAATGCACACAATTACAATACATGATTACTTTTAATGATTCTCATTTCACAATGCGCCTATATGTGAGCGCCTGTACCATCTACGTTGGTACTATTATTTATTATATGCCTGTAGATATAGAAGGTGAAACCATAATCAAGGTAATAAGAAAAAAAAAGATTACTTTATCGACCACGATATCTGAGTTATGACGTCACGGCTTACCATGCGTGCGCGCATCGTGTACGCTGAATGTGAAGTAAATTACTTAATGCTCAAAATAATACTTGTAAATAATAGTAGAGTGACTTATCACGAAGATTAATAAATCAGATAATTACCTACTTTGGTATTATTGTGATGAATCAGCGCATGGAATGCCTGGATTTTTAATTAGTTTATGCGATAAGGATACTTAGGAGAATTTCTTAAAGTAAGTATCAGGTAAGCAAACATTCCGTTTAGTCTCGTGTTTCGTCTCGTGTCCCCAAAAAATGTTGTAAAAGTAGCCTAACCGAAGACGAAAGGCACGTGTTCAATCATTTTACTAAACGACTTCAAAAAAAGGAGGAGTACAACAAAAATGGGTAAAACCAGTCGCGAGTTTATGAGGCGCGAGTTGACGAATAAGTCCACATTTATAATATTAAGTAGGATATATCAGTACTCGTAGGCGGCAACTCTCATCCTTTTCTCACTACCGAGTGTGAGTTTCAAGTCGAGCAAATTGTTATTGGCATTTTCTAAAAGGAATTTCTGAGTAGCAGCTAAGACAGAGATTGTTCTTGATTGGGGACAATGGTCACGCCCCCTATGCTTAGAAACATCAACTAAACTGGTGGAATGTCAGTGCACCATATAAGCAATAATAATTTATTTATTTCACCAAAAAAAATATACAATGCACTAGCTCTAATAATTGAGATTTTAACATGGAATCATCTGATGAAGAACTAGAACCGGTATTGTATCTCGGCTAATACCCATATATATACATAGGATCATACACAACCATAGGATCACCTGGGGTTCTAAAAATGGCTGCTTCAGCAGAATCGTAATAGGTTAATAATATAATATGAATTTATTATTTTTACTGCGTCTGTGACTATTCTAAGATTTTTAAAGTAATTGATATTATTACCCTACTAGCTTTTGTCCGCGGCTTCGCTCGCGTTAAATTCGGTATAACACAGTACCTGCTACCTGCAGTTTTTGCCCTTGCGCCTTATTGATTTGTAATAGCAACGCTAAATTTTCCCTTTCCTTCCCTCGTTCTCCCTCATTTCCCACTTTGAAAAAAAAAATTGCCTATGTCCGTCTCCTGGTTCCTATACTATATCTGTCCCAAAATTCATCAAAATCGGTTTAGCCATTAAAGCGTGAAGAGGTAACAAACAAACTCACTTTCGCTTTTATAATATTAGTAAGGAAGTAAGGATTATGATTCTGGTAAAGCGGCCCTTTCAGACCCTTTGTACCTTCCGAGGATAACAAACGTAATGTAATGTTATGTACTGAACTTCCAGATGACTACAATGCGGAGTCCGTCAAGCTCATCGCGGGTATCGTGGATATGGACAAGGATGGGTTCATCTCATTCTCCGAGTTCCAGGCGTTTGAGGGGCTGCTGTGCGTCCCCGATGCGCTGTACAAGACCGCCTTCCAGCTGTTCGATACTAATGGCAATGGACTTGTCGCTTTTGGTAAGTTGAAGAACAGTAGAGTTTATTGACTATACAAGGTGTTACATAAACGCAAAACCTCTCGTATGGTGATTCAGACCATGATGCTGAACAGCTTTTGTTCTAAGACTTTTGGAAATCTATAACTGTTTTTTATTTAGTTTTACTGGATAGAATGTTGATCGCGTTATTTTTCGCGTTAGTAAGTCGAATTTTAAGAACTTATTGTAATAAATTTAGTTTATTTCGGAACAATAACATAAGAGTAAGTAGAACTAGTAAAACGATTTCAGCAGCTATCAACGTCCTTCTCCAGACTTCTGCTTCTTCTTCCTTATGATGACACCATCTTACATATTATTATATCAAGTCCAATATTTGGCTGAGTTGGTGAGATAGTCACGTCAGATAGACAAGTGCGATAAAATGGCAAGAACCTCAATTACTAAAAAGGTATTTGGTAAAATAATTCTCTACATTCAATTCCAGACGAATTTGCCGAAGTCATGCGAAAGACCGCTCTTCATCAGAAACTCCCATTCAACATGGAAAGCACTTTCGTCCGTCTATACTTCGGCAAAGACAAGAAGCGACTGGTAACATACCCTGAGTTCAGTCAGTTCCTCCACGACTTCCACGAGGAATATGGCGTGGAAGCCTTCAAGAAGTGTGACAAGGATGGCTCAGGGTTCATCAGTGCGGGAGACTTTAGGGATATCATGCTGTCAGTGAAGAAACATTTGCTGACAAAGGATTTGAATTCGAAGGTTATTAATGTGAGTACATTTTTCGCATATATTTTTTAATATAATGTTTATTATTGTTTCGTGAATCCGGGGGCCTAAAATCACCCGCTGACCGCTTTAGTTGAATCGTAATCGGTAATAATAATTATAAATATAAAATGACAGCTAACTCCCACAAATTTGTGGCCATTTTACGAATTGTAACGTACTTTATATTTTTATTCTTATATGCAGCCGTTATAAGCCCTGGGTTACCAGGCACAAAATAATCTGGTTGGCAATAAAGTCTTCTTCTACTTTACGGGATTTCAAGATGTGTAATCTAGGTGCAAGCCTGCATAAACCTTCTGAAATACAGACGAGTCTTTTAAACTGACTTAAAAAAAGGAAAAGGGTTATCAATTCGACAATATTTTATTATGTCTAACTTCTGACTTTCTCACTTTCGACTGGCTGAACCGATTATTTTTTTTTTTTTTTATTTATAAGCTGGTGTTTCTCTTAGGTCCTCTGTTCTTAACAATTTCCCAAAGTCCTCACGGATATCAGCCAAGCAGATATCATAGGTCCAAATTTATGACTGGCAAATGTTACCAATATAAGAGATTTGGGTTTTCCGTAAGAAAGACATTAGCAAATATCGAAATCTGGACTAATACGTAAACTTGATGCAAAAATTAGATGATGCAATGTCAAGACGATGCGTAATCTTAAACAATGAATCATTTTATTTTGTTATATTATGTTTTTGGCACAAACAATTAATTAGCAACAATGTGTCTACAAACCGTTATATCTATTACACTGTAACTTGGTGATAAGACTGAAGACAAATATTATGGAAAGTTTGTTTTTAGTTTTCACATCTATGTAGTTTAGAAATGAGATACAATGATCCGCACGCACACAAAGACACATGTAAATCGACCTTATTGCTACTAAATAAAGGCCAGTGATAGCCCTGTAAAAACGCGTCGTGTTTTCGAACCCAGACAAACACTTTACTGTTTGTCATTTATTTCATCATCGTCTGACGCTGAAGGAAAACATCTTGAGGAAATCGGCATTATAGAAAAATCGTCTATGCTGGCAAAACAATTGAATATCAACTTGTACCAAAACTTGCAAATAAGAACGATAGCTATCGACATCCTATACTAACTGTCGCTATATATCCTATCACACGCGTATCATAGTACACAGGTCACAGAAGATATGCGTGACATATATGATATTTGCAACAGTAATTTTAGGTAGCTATTTTTTTTCTATGCAGCTCAGTCCCGCTCCTGGTCAAAAGCCTCCCTCCACTCCTCCCATCTTTCACGAACCCGCGCGTCCTCCTTTCAGCTCTCATATAGTTCGTCCCACCATATTTTTCGGGGCCTACCGCGACCTTGCCTCACTGTGTCAACGCACCAGTTTTCTGTTATTTTAGCCCACAGTTTGTATAATGCCCTTAGATAATTCTTATTCTACCTACATTTCCAGGCTTCAGGCTTCCCCCAAGGCGAGCGCAAGATCAGCTTCCCCTACTACATGGCGTTCAACTCGCTGCTCAACAA
Organism: Ochropleura plecta; assembly: GCA_905475445.1. Taxonomy (NCBI): domain Eukaryota; kingdom Metazoa; phylum Arthropoda; class Insecta; order Lepidoptera; family Noctuidae; genus Ochropleura; species Ochropleura plecta. The sequence goes on along the minus strand of FR997731.1, from coordinate 18,237,610 downwards.
CATGGAGCTGATCAAGCGGGTGTACCTGAACGCGACCAACGGCACGCGCACTCAAGAGGTGACGAAGGAAGAGTTCCTGCATTCAGCACAGATGATGTCACAGATTACGCCGCTTGAAGTTGATATACTGTTCACTTTGTGTGATATGATACATCACACTAATGGGTGAGTTTGTTTATGATGATACTAGTTGGCGCCCGCGGCTTCGCCCGCTTGATGATCGAAAAAAAGTACCCTATAGTATAATCTAACTCTGTGCCAAATTTTATCAAGATCCGTTTACCAGTTTTGTCGGGAAAGAGTAACATACATCCATACATCTATACATCCATCCATTTATAATATTGGTAGAATATCTTTTGTCTAGTACTTATACTGACCTTATTTGTGAGAAACGCTCAGGTGCCTAGTACTTAGTTCGCAACCGGCGTGTGTTTAGGATCAGATGTAGGAATGAAGACGAGGCAAAAAGAGTGTAAGTATCGTAGTAGGAATTCTGTGGTATCTGCCTTCCTCTCAAAAAAAAAACTCAAAGCATTTATTTCAATTAGACCATTACAGGCACTTTTGAGTGTCAAGAAACAAACTGAAGCTACAGTCCCGGTTACAAGGCATAATAACTTGTGAAAGTACTGTAGTTGCCTATTCCAAAGCGTTGATCTCTATAGAGAAGAATGGGCAAGAAACTCCATGGACACTCTTTTAAATTAGAATATTATTACAAAATCGTATTAACATCATTCGTGTTGAGATTATACAAATATGTGAGAACGATGTAGAAAGACGTGCACAGTAAGAGCGTCCAGAACAAAAGCGAGTAATGTGAGATTATGTAAATGTAAAAACTTAAACTTTGAAACTCTAATCATTCCATGAACCGGACCGGACTCTGGACTGGCCGCGGAAACCAGCCTTTGACATATATTTGAGAACATTACTATCAGCTGACGGGTTCGCATCCAGTCCAAACCAGTAGCAAGACGCAGCGGATTTCATTTCAATACAAAAAGACATGCTGCAGCCCGCGTCCAGAATATAAGATCATATGAAATGTAGGGTTTTTTTACAATGCGGATGGGCCTGCCCAATCTGCACCAACCTTAAACTAACAGGCTTCTGCCCCGTCATGACTGGCAAAGATCGAATGGCAAATAACAGCCAAGAACAACTGCTTAAGGCGTCGTCCTAACTGGCTATCGGTTGTACGATGATACTATGTGTTCTCGTCGCACAATTAATATAGATTTCTTCAGAGTGTTCTTATTGAAGGTTCGGCGAGCACATGTAGTGTTTTATTGTCCATACTCATCGCACGACGATAACTCATCGTGGCATCATACGATCTCTGCCTACTAAGACGACGAGTAACGTGTTCAGAGGCACAGAGGGCTCTCAGTGCTCACTCATCCACGGACCGTTCCTGGCAATCATTGCTTAACCGGTTATTATACAGGCTGTAACAGAATAAACGCAAGACCTCGTGTGGACCATGAAAAACTGGTCAATTTTCGTTCAATGATTTTTTTTACTTTTGTCATAGGTATTGATCAGCTAATCACGTCAATTCCTATAATACAAATTCCAATTTCTTTTATTTTTTTTGCTAAATTAAAGAACTCGTAGAACAAAAAGCTGTTCAGTTTCATGGTCCAGGAGACCCGAAATGGAGGTCTTGCGTTTATTATATTACATTTTGTAAAGGTACGACTCCCCCTCCCCTCACCCGCTAATATTTAAATACAATAATCCTGAATGATATTGATGCCCTTGTCACGTAAGTTAATTACCATGAAATGAGGACAAACGTCATACTGCAATCGTATGCAGTCGTCATAGCAAATGTAGTTCAAACAAACACTCTTTCGTAGTATTAAACAACGTCTGTTTACATAATTATGGAGAATATCCTCCACGTAATATAATTCTCCGTAAATACTTAAACATTCGGTAATCATTAATTCTCAAAACACCATTCAAATAAACAATAATTTATTCACATTATTGAAAGAGGATATTGATCTGTCGTCATTCCTTTCATATTGATAGGTTGACAACACTAGAACTGATATCATTATTCGTTTGCATTAGAATCATTACGTTATCCTTTGAATGAGGTATTTTCTAATTACGTAAACTAAACCACAGATTTATTCGGTAATTTCATAATGAACTATGATTTATCCTGTTACATTACTTGTTGCCGTTTGACGACAACCACTATTGCGTATACTTACAGGTAAATGCAAGCTGAAACTATAATACGGTGTTTGTTTTCCTCTTTTCCTCTCAGTTCAAATGCCTTTGATGCAGTTCCCCACTTTGATATCCAAATCGAGTCGTTTTAATTCAAACATTATGTGGTTTAACATAATGAGCACACAGTGTCATTATATAGAAGCTTATTAGGTAGCTACTAACCTATAATATCAAATGGGTAAATCCTATTACCTTATTTATTTTCCAGCCTTTTTAATCTTGAATAAGTATTTATGGTTAGACTGGGGAATAACTATGTAGTTATTCCCCAGTCTAACAACAATCAACATGCCTATTTTAGCCATTAAGCCAATAGGTATTGGAAAACCGAGAAAGAAAAATAAACACAAAAGAATATCGGTCCCTTGTAACCTGTTACAACGTAATGTTCGGCTTTCAATCTCAGCTGAATCAAAATTGCGCACCATTGTACCCTCAATGTCGTCTGGCAATCGACATTTCAAGATTGGGTCGATTCTCAGCCGACTCCCAAACGATTACTAGGTCGTGCTGTATTATAGGGTATTTCCATCAAGAGTTTCTCAGAAGCAGACATGTAGTCTTCATTTATACTCGGTTGATTGCCCCCTATTAGATCAACTTAAACACAACTGGTGAAATGCGGTGTGCTAAATGGTGGGAAATCATCAAACAACTTCTCCCGCTCTGGGCGGAGCGGGATGGAGTGTCTGACTTTTGTGGGTTAAAACCCCCCCGGCAATTCAACCCTTCGGCAATACCAGGCTTCATGTTATATTATTTCTATAAACATAATAGGTTTATTTTTTTTGCAACGGCACCACCCCATCTCGAAATAACCTACTAATTACTTTTCTTTTAACACTTCGACCTTCATAATATTTTAGTTTTGCACTCGTGCACTAATTACGTACCTGTCACGAGTGTCACTACGACCTCAATAATATGACAATGTCATAGAAATATGACACATAATATATGCTGCAATTTTCTTTTATCTTTACAACGGCTGTTATCAATTGGTTATCTTTACTCCTTTGTGAAAATATCTTACTTAGCTGTAGCTAGGGTCCTTCTAGGGGATTCCCTTACAAATAAAGTTAATAGCCTCTTACTTTCGGCTGAATGTTTATCATAATATCACCACAGTTATTCCAAAAGGTTTAGGCAAGTGGCAAATATAAACTATTTCCATAAACATTTTATTCGCTCCATGTAAAAACTGGTATTACCCGCATCCGGAAGACATCCACTCTGCTACACGTATTTCCTTATTAGGGTTGGTAAAAACCAACAAAAATGACGTGAGAAATTAAACTGCTTGGTTTGTAGATTCTAGGAAGAGGGGCTTAAAACCTGCCGGGGTAGCAGGTTCGAAAGAGATACCGCGGCCCCTGGACATAAAGGGCAATAGAAGGAACATGGGTGGGTTTTAGTCAGTACATGTCTGACACTCCTATCCACTCATCCCGCAAAAAATGGGGCTTAAAATGTGTTTGCAGCATGCAAAACATCAAGGAAACAGTTGATTCTATTTCCGAATTATAGTTAGTCATTTGTTTTGCTACCTTTTTGTATCCTTAACATAATTTCTCCCTCTCCGGGCAGGAGAGAGTGTCAGACTTTTACTGCCTTAAAACCCATTCATGTTTCTTCTTTTGCCCTTTGTGTTCCGGGGCTGCGGTATCTCTTTCGAACAACCCGCAATCCCAGCAGGATTTTTGTATCTTTAGCCTTGTATAGTAGGGCAGCATGCAATAATATATATTTAAAAAAATAATTCACTGCCTTTTTTGCATCATAGGGAAATTAAATCTATGTGATTGTGATATTCTAATTTGTAGTTTTATTACATTATCGGCGTCAGTGAGGAAGCGAGTTCGACTCCCGGCGGTAGAGGGTTGGTCTACATTAGAATAGAATAGAATAGAATATACTTTATTGCACACCAAAATCTAAAAACAAAACTGTTATACAAAAAGATGTTAAATCTATGGTTACAATGGCGGTCTTATCGCTAATAGCGATATCTTCCAGACAACCTTTGGATGGACTGTTCGAATATAAAAATACAACGGGGGTAGTCAATGGTGTACCTACAGCTAATACTACTCAATTTTAAAATTACATAATTTTGAGCAGAATGCGTGTGCTTTTAAATTAAGTTTTGCACAAACAAATGCCTATGTAAAATAGGTTTTATTTCTATACAAAACAGTCCTAATTTACGTGGCTGATGTCCGTTTTCAATGCCTAAATTAAGAAGTGTCCTGTTGAATACTTAGGCACTGACAAAACGGGTAAAATACTTTTATTCAGTTTTTTTTATCCAAACCATTTACTTATTTACACAAAACTTTCTTTCCAATTTTGAATCTTAGCTTATCATGAATCTGCTTGAGTAGGTACCGTTTTAAATTTTGAAATATTTTTTTTTGTTTTTTCAATAAATAAATATAAAACTATTCTTGGTTAAAAACACGCATGATACTTACTCAACCTACTTTTGGCAAGGATATCTTGATTTGAACTTGACTTGATTTTCTGTCAATAAATAATTTATTAAATTATATACAATTTGTCCGGTCACGGACTAGCGATATTCTATGTAGTTTTAAAACAAACATTCTAGTACTCAAAATAGATTTTCAAAAAAACTTCACAAAGCATTGCATATTTTTTGAACTTTAATATTGTTTTCTAAAGTTACGAAAATGTAAGCTCATCATTTGTTAATTTAAACGATAGACAATATTGTTGCCCTCTGAATAAACCTGTTTTCGTCTCAGTAAGACCAAAACTTTGAGAGATATGATTAATGATTATTTGTACACGCATAGAGAATATCTCAAAATGGCTGGCAAAAAGCGAGGAAGTGAATTAGACCCAAGTGTGTATCGTAATAGTATATTAAAACAGTCGTTACATAAGTATCTAGAATATCGCTAGTCCATGACCGGACACATTGTATACAAGGTAGAAGAGACATAAACGCTAAAACGGTTGCCACATATTCAGTGCATAATTCTGAAGCCCCTAGCTATATATTTTTCGTCAGTAATATAAAAAAAAAAATCAGCTGTTCCATACATTTTGACCATGTACGTAATGCAGTTTTATAGGAAACAGCTAAAAGGAAAAACGGAACCTTTATAGGCAGTGGTGGATTTACCAGTAGGCTGAGTAGACTGGAGCCTAGGGCGGCAGATTCCAGGAGGCGGCAAATTTGGTCTTTTTGCAATAATAATCTAGAAACGGTTACAACTAGCCCCCAGTAAACGATCATTCTAATAATGGGAAAGAGACGATGTAATGAGGACGATAGAACACAAACCATAAAGTTACAATTTCAGAATAAATGTAAATAAATGATTGTGAACTAAACTAGCGTACCTATTGAATTTTAAAGGGGCGGAAAAAATTGTATAGCCTACTGGCGGCAAATTTGTAAATCCGCCACTGTTTATAGGATCACTGTACTGTCCGAATCTTTGTCAAGACACTTTGTCTCAAGAACGTGTGGAGGTATCGAGTTAAATTTAATTCATTCATGTACTCAAGTCTGTGGTCCCTTTGTGCTAAGAAAAATCAACTCTCTAAGTCTACGCAGTCAAAAGATATGGCTGTTTATGTAGCAAGATTGTACATACAAGATTTGGTCGGTTTTTTTGTGCATACTAACCGGTCCAGAACGATGTACTGAATAAGTCGAAACCGGTTTCGGGTCACTGTTCTCTCCACCCTGTATATTTTCTCGCTAAATATCGATCTCACACACTTTTTCTAATTACAGCCGAATTGTCTACAATGATCTCAACTCCATCACTCCTGAACAATATTTCAAACAAGTTACCCGCCGCGTCGCCGAAATCAAAGCAGTTTCCGTGAGTATCGCCCTCTCTTTCACACCCATACTAACCAGCATAACGCTGTCTCGTTAAACTTGCAGGAGCAGCCCTCAAATGTATGTTTAGTATAATTTAGACCTTATATGAATGACATAACAGTTGTGTTTTGTTTGGAAACATCACTAACTGACAGGTATATTGTTCTCTTTCTTTCAATGCTTATTAAAGGAAGAGGTAACTATGTTAGAGCCTTGTCGATATGTTAACTGTTTGGAACGAATACTGGTAAGTAAGGCCGGCGGAGTTTATGATGTCTCTGTTTTTTTATATATCTTGGGACAGTGGATTTTTGGTAGACGATATTTTGTAAATGTTAGGACATCTAGGTTATGTGTGCCGTTCTGTGACGTCATCAGCTAAGTTCACTTGCACATCGCTAACACCAAGGGGATCTTTCGTGTTAGTCTCTTGCATAAACTTTAGCCATGAAGATAAACCATAGAGCATAGAGCTGTTGTCGTTACTAGAGGTGTCATTGTTAACACTTTCAAAACACATGAAGCCAGTACGTGACTAAAGTTGTGAAAAATCGGGTGATTCTATGGTCTGTGGTTTAAATGCTAGCTTCTCTATGCTACGAGCTAACGATCCCGCTAGTAACAGAAACAAAAATAAATAGTTATAATGTCTATCGTTTATATGTTTGTGCGTGTGATAGTTGTATCGTAAACGCACTTGTATTTCGAAATAAATGTTATTAGCGCACAGCCAATCGATTTGTGTAGAACTGGAACTACCAAAAATTCGTTGTCTCTAAAACAACATTCTTTCGTTTTACTACCTTCTAGTTTTAATACTTGTAATAAAATTCTAATCGTTCATATATCACTACCTACCTAACCTTTATTTTGAACACTTCAAGACATTGGCGACTACATACTTAATTGAAAATCCTAGAATCTTGGAAAAATCTAACACAATAATTAATAAGCTTTTTTGTAATATCGATTTATATCTTTGTAACCTAATTTACAGCATGTTCAAATTAAATGATATAAACATTGTCACTTCTACATGAAGCTAAGTATATGCTATGCTCAGCTACTTCACAACACACAAAACTTCACAACAAACAATTTGTATCACTTTTCAATAACGCCAAAATCACTGATATGCATAACTATTACAATATACACAATACTGATCGAGGCCATTCCAAACAAGAAAATTTAATTTAAGTTTTTTTTTTTACTCAATTCATAAGAATGCGGTAATTGACCTTGTCTGTGATATTCTCTGTTTTTCTTTGCATTAATCAACTTTAATTAAAATAACAGTTACAATAGTTCAATTAAGAAAGTTAATAATAAATTAATTTTACTACCTAACTTATAAATAAATTAAAAAATAGCGTCAAAAAATTCGTCCTCAACACTGTCAGTTGGCAATGTCCCCAAGAGACTGGCCGCGTTGCCACGTTGTATGGCAACGCTAAACCTCTGACCAAAGTAAAAGCCAGCCCTTGGGTCAAGGAAAGTGACAACCAAACGTTTTGAAATTTCCTTTGCATTTGACCACTTGCAGTTTTTGTGGGCAAAATCGAACAAGAATATCGACGGCACGGTTGGCGCAGTGGCTGATCGACTGCTGCGCTGCGTGTCGCGGGTTCGATTCCGGCACGGAACAAATATTTGTATGACCTGCAGATAGTTGTTTCGGGTGTGGCTGTTTGTGCATGTGAGTTTATATGTTTGTAAACGCACCCACGACACAGGAGAAATTCCTAGTGTGGGGCATCGTTTTTTTTAAAAAAAAAAAAAACCTGGCCAAGTGCGAGTCGGACTCGCGCACCGAGTGTTCCGAACAAACTTGCGACAAAAACGGCCATATATTTTGACTGCTTAAACTTAGAAGGTTATTTTTTTCACAACTCCAAGGCATCACATATTTGAGTACCTACATAGTTTTAATTTCAATTCGATACCTTCACGCGATCCCGAGATAAAGGGTCTTGACAGATAGACAGGCAGACAGACGGGCAACATAGTGATAATGGTATCCTATATTATTATTATTATGAGCCAGATGTGTCCCACTGCAAGGCAAAGGCCTCCCTTCCTTCCTCACATTTTTTTGTCATTTGCTGTTGTTGTCCAATCCTTTTCGTGGAAGTCTAACTCGTCACGCCATCTCCTTCTGGGCCTACCGTGTCGCCGGGTCCTGTTGTTCGGAACCCAATCGGTTGTTACTTTGGCCCAATTTTGTTGCGACATGCGGCAGATGTGGCCAAACCAGTTCCACTTCAATTTAGCGGCTGTGTTGTAAACGTCTGCTATTTGTTTTGTATCGTATAAGGTAACCGTATTTTCCTGTTGAGGTACGGGACCCTACGAAGGGTACACTTTCAGTGTACGCGAAGCTGACACGGTGATTGTGTCAGTTGTGCGTGTGTGCTTCATGTAACTGGTAAAGAACTAACGGACAACAGAGTCGTCCTATAAGACATTCGATTTTTGAATTTGGTGCGAAACCACAAAAAAAAACAAAAAAGACACGTAAAATACACTGTTCTAAATTCAAATTTTAGCACTGCTTGCCATTAAGATATTGAGAATAATACCCGAATGCCTCGATCAGTATTGTACCAACAAACCATTCAACAACTCTTATATTTCTCATAGCTAGCGTTATTCAACAAAGGGTATCGGTAAATACTGGTGTATGCTTGTTACAGAGTCCGGAGGAAAGAGGCGTGTTGATTCAGATTCTAGAGAGCACGTACAGATTCACACTCGGTTCAATTGCTGGTGGTAAGTATTGAGTTATTTCATTTCTAAAATTGAGTTTTGGAGTTAATTTAAAAAATACTATGCTTTCGTAGATACACACACTTTTGGAGTTAAGTTTAAAAATACTATGCTTTCGTAGATACACACACTTTTGGAGTTAATAAAATTAAAAGTCATTTCAGCATATTATGTCCATATAAATATCTTTATATGCTTACGGTAACGGTTTCACCCGCTGCTCAAGTTCCCTTCTTGCTTAGGGGTTTGAAAAATAGATGTTGGCCGATTCTCAGACCTACCCGATATGCACACAAAATTTCATACAAATCGGTCCAGCCGTTTCGGAGGAGTTTGGTAACAAACACCGCGACACGATAATTTTATATATTAGAAGATATGAAGTGAATTTATATTAGCAGCATAGCTCAAAATTGTCATTCATTAATTTTCGTCATTTATTTTCGTGATATTTTTTAAGTCATAATAAGTACTTACTGTTATAAATATAAGGACAGAATGTTTATACATTTTAACTTTTGTTTTCTCCAATTAAGGTTACGAATATTATAAATTTTATGCTTAAGTTTGTATGTATATTAGTCCTTCACGCTCAAACAAATTGATACCGTGGAATAAAACATAGAGTTTTTACTCCGGTCTACGCGGGTGGAACCGCAAAGCACAGCTAGTAAATTATAAATTAAAACATGCTAGATTTTCGTACACCAAATTTTTCCAAAGTTTATTGAACCCACAGTAATCTATTTAAAAATCGATCCAACTAATCCTCATCTCCTTATTACCTCCCTAGCTGTCGGAGCTTCAGCGGTTTATCCGATCGACTTAGTAAAGACGCGCATGCAGAACCAGCGCACGGGCTCCTTCATCGGTGAAGTGGCGTACAGGAACTCCTGGGATTGCTTCAAGAAGGTCATCCGGCACGAAGGTGTCTTCGGCCTGTATAGAGGATTGGTGCCCCAGCTGATTGGTGTGGCCCCTGAGAAGGCTATTAAGTTGACGGTTAGTATTTTAGCTTTTTGACTACTATATGGCGGTAAGAACAGTAGGGTTACCATGACATCTTATAGCAGTTCTTATTCCTGTGTGAGAAAGAGATGGTGCTAGACACCCTGTATAGCTCTGTCTCTTTCCCTCAGTGGAATAAGTTCTGTTTTAAGACGTCATAGTAGGGTAGCAGGCCTTCTCTCTGGTTAAATAATTGACAATCTGGTTGATTTTGAGGTTAAGGCGCACTTGCCTTGCCTTGTCCGTGGATGGGTGACCACCCAAAACATTCGGAGTTTCTTTTGTTTAAGTCGAAATGTCTTGGGTTGAAATTGAGACACAAAAATAAAACCTTGTAAAACCATTACTAACATATTTGTGGTTAACTTTTCCAGATGAACGACTTGATCCGCGACAAATTCACAGACAAAAAGGGCAACATATCGATATACGCTGAAATCTTAGCTGGTGGCTGTGTGAGTATATTTTAATTTAATTAACTATTTCATTTAAAAATCCTACTACTACTTAAGAGATAGGTACACATCTGAATCCGAATAGTAGATAAAACAGTATGACAGTTCACAGAGGAGGATGGTAGAAGGAAACGCGTTGAGGCCACCAATTAACTTAATAAAAAAGGTCAGGAAAATGGTGATAATGCTGCAATGTCAGTCATTATGATGTTCTTTATTCAAAAAAAAAACGTTGCCCCACTCTAAGAATTTCTCCTGTATCGTGGGCGCGTTACAGGCAGACCCGGAACAACTATTTGTAGGCCATACAAATATTTATTCCGTGCGGGGACCGAACCCGCAACACGCAGCGCAGCAGTCGATCGTTCAGCCACTTTTTTTTTTTTTTTTTCGGGTGGGAAATCATCCAATGACTTCCCCCGCTCTGGGCGGAGCGGGGGGGCATGTCAGACTTGTACTGACTAAAACCCACCCATGTCCCTTCTATTGCCCTTTACGTTCCAAGGCCGCGGTATCTCTTTCGAACAACCCGCAACCCCGGCAGGCGGGGGCTCTGGCAAGCCCCTCTGCTTAGCTGACTCTCTTTGAGGCGCGCGTGAAACACGAACGCGCCGTCGACACGGCCTGTCGTCAATCGACGGACGGACGGTGAACTACCCATTGCTCACCGCCCACAGGCCCGCATCTACGGTGGCCGGAAGTCATCTCGCGGCGCCCGGCGCCATGGGCGTCTCCCGCGGCGGCTGGGTTGGCTTGATGTTCTCTCCCTCAAACGCCCGGCCACCTCCTTTGCTAGCATTACTGCTTCGCAGAAGGTGGTAACCGCTTCCCATTCCCTCTCGCTCCGGACCATGGCCTGAACCAGGGCCGGACGCGAGAGATCTCCGCCGCCGATCGCCTCTACGAGGGCACGGCGGTGCTCCGCCCACGCTGGGCAGACCGCCACTGTGTGCTCCACCGTGTCCTCCGGGCGATCGTCACAATGGTGACACCCGGGCGTTTCCTCCCGCCCGATGATGTGCAGGAACCTCCCAAAACTTCCGTGTCCGGTGAGGACCTGCGTCAGGCGGTAGGTGAGGACGCCATGACGCCTATCCAGCCACTCCTCAAAGAGGGGACTTACCGCCACTATTGTGGCGTGCCCTGCACGGGGTTGTGACAGTCGCTCTCTCCATGCCACCATGAGATCGGACCGGAGGTCCGCCCGCCGAGCGGCAACTTGCCGCGGTAGCGGGTTTTCCCCCCGGTGTAGTGCCTCCGCGCGCCACTCAAACAGGCGCGCGAGGACTATCGCCTCCAGATCCCACGGTGGCAGTCCGGCAAGGAGGCTTGCTGCCTCGCCGGAGATCGTGCGGTAGCCCCGGACAAGCCGTATGGCCACCACCTTTTGGGGCGCGTTCAGGTAGTGGGCGGCGCGCCGCCCTAAAGAACGCGCCCATACCGGGGCCCCGTAAAGGGCCATGGACCGCACGACTCCGGCATAGAGCCTACGGCAGGAGGCGTTTGGCCCCTTCAGATTGGGCAGGAGCCGCTTGAAAGCAGCCCCCGTCCGCTCGAGCTTGGGAGCCAAACGTCGGAAGTGTTCGACGAAGTTCCACCGGCTGTCGAGGACGATTCCCAGGTACTTCATCGTCGACCCGACGCCGATGCGAACCCCTCCTACCGTCAACTGGGATCCCGACGGTGGCGTGTTTCCGCGGCCATGAAATACCATGGCCTCGGATTTGTGCAAGGCCACCTCGAGACCCAGTAGCCGGATCCTCTCCGCGACTATCGCAACCCCGCGTGTCATGATGTCGGCCGCCGCCTGGTGCGACCCCCCCCTGAGCCAGGACGAGCGTGTCGTCAGCGTAGCAAACTACGCTGACGCCGCTGGGGAGGTCGGCGCGCAGCACCCAGTCGTAACCGATGTCCCACAGGAGCGGCCCCAAGACCGATCCCTGTGGGACACCGCACGACATCTCTCGCCGGTTGCACTCTCCAGAGCGACCGGGGTATATGACGGCCCTGTCCGTCAGATATGCCCCGACCACACGACGAAGGTAGGTCGGCGTCCGGTGGTATTGGAGTGCCTCCCTGATGCAGCTCCAAGGCATGGAGTTGAACGCGTTGGCGATGTCGAGAGACACCGCCACGACAACCCCACCCCTGGACACTGCAGCCCCGTCGTGAGGGCTCTCACGCGCATGATGGCGTCCACTGTCGAGCGCCCCTTGCGGAAACCATACTGGTGTTCCGCAAGATCCGGCCCCGTCCCCACAAGGTGCCCGACGAGGCGGTTTGTAATTACTCTTTCAAAGAGCTTGCCCACCTCGTCGAGCAGCACAATGGGCCGGAATGCGGACGGAGAGTCCGCAGGGCGCCCCGGCTTCTGTATGAGGACCAGTTTCCCCGTCTTCCAACGAAGTGGGAACTGGCCTCTCTCCAAGCATGCGCTTAGGAGCCCTAGTAGTCGGGGCCCGAGAGCCTCCAGGGCCAGGACCCAGGCTTTGCCATGCAAGCCATCGGGTCCCGGGGATCGTTCAGCCACTGCGCCAACCTTGTCGTCCGTCTGTTTCAGGATTTCGCTGTTGCATGGTGTGAGTGACATTAGTAAAATGTACCATTCTTCTTCAGTCTGGAATGTTACCTCGTTTTCTGATCATGACTGAAAGCCTTTACCCTGAATATCATAGCTGTATAGGACTACCTACAGACATGTTTAGTGTTGGGATGTATTACTATGAAGCACTACCAACTACAGTACTTTCACAAGTTATTATGCCTTGTGACCGGGACTGTAGCTTCATTTTGTTTCTTGACATTCAAAAGTACCTGTAATGATCTAATTGAAATAAATGCTTTGATTTGATTTGCACTAAACATATATTTCATCTAATGTCACCCGCACCATGCTACAGCGAAAATAGTATAAAACTGGTGCTTTGTTTGCATTGGTAAACACCAAAAGCCTAACTGTACATTCAGATGACTAGGTCAAAGTCTAGTTGCATGGCCGTCGGAGAGCCAAGTCATAGTTCTCGTCCGCGACCTCTGATTTTTCAGATTCATGTGCGTATTGTATAACTATCACTTGCTTCAGTGATGGCAAACATCGTGAGGAAACCAGCATGTCTGAGAGATAATTTGTATTTTTAACTCCCTTTTTATGATATAAGTATTTATCATTATATTTTTTTTATTGCTTAATAATAATATTTTTAATATTAAATCCGCCTTTGTACAATGTTTTTATACATATGCATAAAGTTTAATAAATAAATAAAATAATTCTCGACGGCATGTCGACATAAAAACTGTCACCAGGTTAGGCAGCTAACCACACCATAAAGAAGATGGTTTTATATTGAAATGTGGGAGTTTTGGAGGATATTGCACCACGTGGTGTGAAAAAATGGCTTATTGTCAGCCTAATTTGACTACTATTAATATTATTTCCTACCAACAAAACTAAAACAAATATTTTTCTCCAGGCTGGTGGTTCACAAGTAGTATTCACAAATCCTTTAGAAATAGTAAAAATCCGTCTGCAAGTGGCTGGAGAAATCGCCGGCGGTACCAAAGTGAGGGCCTGGTCCGTTGTCAAAGACCTGGGGCTGTTCGGATTGTACAAGGGGGCGAAGGCCTGTCTACTACGAGATGTGCCCTTCAGCGCTATTTACTTCCCAGCTTATGCTCATGTTAAGGTCAGTATGGATATTCTTGGGTTATTTATTATATTTGCCCAAAAGTAAATAACATCTAAGAGCGGAATGAAAATGTTTTTAATTTGAGCAAAGTCGATTTGTTACTTCCTTAAATAAGCTAATGCTAACACACGCTTATACCTTATAACGCACGCTTATAGTGATGTTGCTACAAAGCAACATCACTATAAGTACTACGGCAAAAACTATTGCAGCGCCATCTGTGATATCATTAATGAACTAACATCATAAGTACTACAGTGCCATCTGTGATACAATGTACGAACTAACATCAAAAGCCTACCAGACAACACCTGTCTGGTCCGAGGATCCTTCTTTTTCTATGGGGTATGAAGAACTCAACACCCTGATCTTCATACCCCTAAAAGTGGCTCCAGTTCTAGATCCGGTTTTAAAACGTTGGATTCGACATTCCTATGCTTAAAGTTACGCTTACAACTTCCAAAGATCATGCCATCATTACTGTACATCACAACCAAATATTTCAGGCTAAGTTCGCGGATGAGAACGGTTACAACCACCCACTGACCCTGTTAGCGGCCGGTGCCATCGCCGGTATTCCCGCCGCGTCGCTCGTCACACCCGCCGACGTCATCAAAACGCGCTTACAGGTAACATAACGACATAATAAACTGAAAAGCATTTGTGTGGAATGCTTCAGGTCTAGAGAAACGCCAAGAAGTTGAAATAAGTATCTATTTCATAAATTCCATGAGGTGTGCAGACTTGCTTAGACCACTATTCTCCCGAAGAGTCGCTTGCATGCCACTTTTAGCCACCGTATCTTTGGTAACTTTTTGGTTGTGGAAGTGTGAGGACACTTCCGAAGAAATTATCTCGTATTATTATTTTCCGAGACGAAATTATCCTCTTACGTGGAGGCACTTAAGAGGATAATTTCGTCGTTACTTTGTTATTAAAATAAAGTGTTTATAAAAAAAGTTTGTCGCATCATGGGGTATCAAATCCAGATGCATGTTGATCACATCGCGCATCTGTAAGTTGGTCTGGTAAGTGAGTGTTGGTCGCGGCAGGTGGTGGCGCGCTCGGGGCAGACGACGTACAGCGGCGTGCTGGACGCGGCGCGCAAGATATACGCCGAGGAGGGCGCGCGGGCCTTCTGGAAGGGAGCCGTCGCACGCGTCATGAGGTCCTCGCCGCAGTTCGGAGTCACGCTCGTCACCTACGAGATCCTGCAGCGACTGTTCTTCGTCGATTTCGGAGGAACGTGAGTAGTCTTACTAAAGTTATTTTAAAGTGAAATTTTTATTACATCGTGTCGAACTTTTTCATCTGTGTGTTGCATGTCGTGTGACGGTCGGCCGCGGAGTAGGGATGTCTAAATGTCTTTAATGTGAAAAAAAGTTTCACTTTTACCGTGGTTTCATAAAACCACACAATCCTTTTTTTTAAGCTCACCCGGTCAAACATTAGCATTTTGTTTATAGGATGGTAACCTGCGATAATAATATACATATGGACTTTTAAGTGGTTGCTATGGATGATTTTCTTCAGTTCATTTCGTTGCCAAGTCAAAGACCCTTAAACAATACTATGCATCTCGTTTAGTTTGAATGTTATGCTTTTTTGATTGGTCATTGTTTTTTGATTGGTCACAAAAGGAGTAGCACAAAACAGACTTTGTACTGAAGGATTCTGGCTCTGACCACAGACTATATATTTGAAACCAAAGACATTTATCTTCAAATCTGTTTGTTTTATCCGTTAAATATGGTATTCTCTATACAGAGTGAAAATAACACGACGCTAAAACAGTTTCCATTTAATTAGTACATCGCTCTGAACCGGACATAGTAATTTTTTGTCGTTTTATACAAAACCTTTGATTTTCAGCTGAAATTGCCAATGTTATTTTTTATGTAGGGGGGTAGTTCAGAATGATGTACCTACTTACTGAATTCGGGGTAACCGTTTTAACCCTTCCTTGTCAAAACAATTAAAAATCTTAGTGTTAAGTCTTGCTATTGATTACACATTAAATGATAAATTGAAAACCAAAACCCTCCCCCAGTCGTCCGGCGGGCTCCGAGCTGCACGTGGCGACGCCCATCGAGGAGGCGATGCCCAAGCCGCAGCACATCGGCGGGTACCAGGTGGCGCTGCCCGTGCTCACGGGGCTCGAGACCAAGTTCGGCATCTCACTGCCGCGCTGGTCTGCGGCCAAGCCCGCGCCCGCTGCCGCGCAGTAATGGCCGAAGGACGACTATGTATTGAGGAGTTAGTAATGATATAGCGTAAGCTGCGGTGTATAGCAACTACTTGGGTGAAACAAAACCGTTATGTGCAAAAAGTTTTTAAACAAGTGTCAAAACGCAATATTGCCAACTATCAAATAGTTGACATTTCAAAAAAAAAATTGCCATAAACAAATTTACTATAGAGAATGGTAAATTGTCGATATACGATGATAAACTTTTTTCTCAAAACTGTTGTCTTTCTCCTCAGTAGTTGCAATACATCCAGGTTACCGGTACTGGTGATTTTGTGGGTAGGAAATCTTCTAAAGGTATCAGAGAAAAGGACATGTCTGGCTTTCTTAGTTGTGTCTGCGATGCGTGCATGCTATGAAAAGATAATGCAAACTTTTGGAATCTAGTTTGACTAGATTAATATATTTTCTTATATATCAGAACGACTATTTCCTATTCAAAGATGTTCTACCCTCAAAATTGCACGGTATGTAAAAAAATATAAGCTTGTAAACAATATTTGAAGATAAGACATAACAAGTGAGATTAAGGAATATTTAAAACACACTATACATTTTGTAACACGAAATTATATTCACAGTATTTACGACGCTAATTTTATTGCAACCTGCATTTCTATATGGAAAAGTTTTATTTTAAGGAGATGAAAAGAGCTTACCGTGGGTTGTGTTAATATTTTCAGTATGTTTAAAAACTGTAAGCCCCTAAGTGTTAGGCAGATGTGAACGCTTAGTACACTAACTCAAATATTCAGCTTATTTTTCAAACTCCAAAGCAATTGTGTCTAAAGGCGGGCCAACATTAAAGACATGCTGTATTTGCTAGGCGACGTAGTATGAACACCCTTTAAACATTTTGAGTAAGAGATTTAAAAAAAGAGTCGAGAATTCTCAAAGATATTGTTTGAATGAGGTTTCTAAATTGGCTGTGTATTCTTGAAATTGATTGTGTAACAAATTTTTATTATTAATCTATTTATACTAAATATATCACTAATATATTATTTAATATGCTAAACAAAAGCTCTCTTTGGTGACTAAAATTTAAATTAATTGTACACAATGTCTCCAAACTAATCAATGATTATATGGATCTTCACACTACGTTATTCTAGCACATATTATGTAATGATGTAGGCCTTCAAATATAGAAAAAGACAACAAATGCGTAGTCTCATCTAATAGCATTTTAATAAAGAGGGCTCCACATGGAAGGCCACATTTTTAGATTTGTTTTTTTTGCATTCGATATGTTACAGCTAGCAATAAGAACGAGATGTATATACAACTCTTTTATATATATACATATAAATCAGATAAAGCTTTTATTTTCTATTTATTTATTCGCTTTTAGGGTCTTTTTAACTTGTTATTTTTTCCAATTGCAATTATATGTGCATTTTTATTTTATAC
Source organism: Ochropleura plecta (assembly GCA_905475445.1). Classification (NCBI taxonomy): domain Eukaryota; kingdom Metazoa; phylum Arthropoda; class Insecta; order Lepidoptera; family Noctuidae; genus Ochropleura; species Ochropleura plecta. The sequence continues at coordinate 18,219,907 of FR997731.1, read as the reverse complement.
ACTGCCATGTTTTTAGGGCCATAATAATTTGCTATATGATGGTATTATACAATAAGCACTATATTTTTACGATAACCTTTTCGATGTTTGCATTTAGAATATTAAAGTAAAAAGTAATATTTTTGAACAGATCTTGTACTATTAGCGTTTTTTTATTATTTATTTACACACTAATGTGAAAAATTAACGTTTATTAACTTGATAATTGTAACATATCAGAATGCCTTTAGTTTTAAGCAAAAATCGAAATCAAAGCGAACTTTTTATTGTTATTTTTTATTTGTTAAAACAAATGGTTAATCGATTTGGCTTGATTGCTGACTAAAATTGTGTTCTGAAGAATTTGTGGCGTCAAACCAACTTTTTTTGTTAAAATCGTTTTTATGTTTAATTAGCTTAGAGACTTATTATCCGAAATGTCCATATCTCATAGAGCTTTTAAATATCTAAACACTTGCCTTCCAAATAAAACATATTTTTCTAAATAAGTTATTGATTAACCTACTCGATTACTTTTTCAGCTGTTTAAATATTTAAAAGCAAATAATGCTAATAAATAAGTGAAACATTAATTTCTAGATAGGATGCCCCCAAGAAATGTTTAACAAAGTTAAAATAAATGATTACACAAATCAACGAATAAGTAGAAATCGATAAAAAAAAACAGAAATCATAAAGGACAAATCCTTAACAAATTTAGTACTGAGATTATTTAGAATAGCAACACGCCTTGTTTTGACAAACCTTGGAAAAAAATAAGATTTGCATGAACAAGGCGAAAAAAAATTAATATTCTAAAAACGTAATCGCGAAGCTAGCTTGGGCACATCTTCTTAATATCTTCACCTACTTAGCAATAAAAGCTGTGTATACGCTTAATCTTAAGTTAACGCCGTTTGGTTCCTAAAACTGTATCGAAATGTCGCATTTTTGTCGCAAGAAGTACTAAAAATATTGCGTTTTTAGCTGTAATAAATAATCAAAGTACATGGAGCGCCTGCCTATCTGACCTTCACAACCCAGTTAGTACTGGGTAATACGATATCCCTTGGTAAAGACTGGTTGTCAGACTTTAGGGACAGTGACTATTTGTAATGACTGTCAAAGATCTTTAAATGTCAGCCAAACAGCTTAACGTGCCTTCCGAGGCAAGGAGGAAACTCGGTATGTAACGGTTGGTAACCTAGGCAAGCGCAGCTTAACCTAAAGAGTGAAACCACGAGCTCCCCTAAAAATTCTTACATATAAGATTTAATGTTACAGCTAAGGGCACATTTGTATCGATTAAAAATGATATATTTCTTGCGTCAAAATTGAACAAAGTAAAGGGCGGCCCAATTTCTAATGCACAATTTTATTTTGAGCGTAACGATAAGGTAATGTTGTATGACAACATTGTATAAAGTGAATTATAGTGTAACGACAGGTGATAGAAAGCCGATGTGACTATATTTATTGATATTGTACATTTGTGTTAAAAATAAATCGAATAAAAACTGCTTTTGAGTTTTCTTTGCTACCTTTTCTTGATAATTTCCGCTTCTAAGAACATTTTAAATTAAAGGAATCGAATGAAACAAGTATGTTCACCGAAAAATAAATGAAAAAAAAAAAGTTTAATTTATCAAATTTTTATTAATGCCATTTTGAGCCTTATTTTATAATTTCCAAGTCATTGTTCATCATTGGCGACTCAACAACGCGATACAAAAAATAAATAGCGTATGCTTCTGCGTTATTAAGCCGCCAATGAGTGTTATTACAAAATAAACGCTTTTCTTGCCAATTCATAGATCTTTATGGGACGAGTTTTCATAAGGTTGTAGGTAAAAACATTTGCGAAGAAAATTCTGTATGTACTTACAATTTAAACTGTAAGTCGATAAAGCGAATTATACCAAAAAGTATCCAGCTTCAACAATATTCATACTTTTATTGCTTTCTGTGTTCAATTTCGTAACACGAGTTTCGTAATTAAAAATTAATAAATTGTTTTTATTTTTTGTTTATTCTAAATCAGCAATGGATTACAATAATCCAACCATTTTGAACACAGAAGAAAAAATAACAGTTATTGTCTGTTTAGTTTCGTTTTCGATCGTTTTTTCATTGCATTTGTACACGAATAATTTCTTACCTTACTTCAATATTATTACGATAAAAAAAAAACAATGAAACCTTTAAAGAAATAGCTATATTTAAGATTATTCTGAAAATCGAGAAATATTTTTAATCTTAACTTTTTAAGACAACACAACCATAATTTATATAAAAAATTCACATTTCTTTTTATGAATTGGCGGAACAATTTCTTTTTCGTGTCTTTACAGTTAAAAATAGAATCACCTGTCTAGCTGTTACTAATAATTGACTATTTAAATGTGCTGCGTTCTGTAATCTACTTTGGTGAAAACATTGAGCGTCTAACAAATATACAACGTAAAAATAAATAATAATAATTATAAAAAGACACCGTTACTAACAACGTTAGACTCGAGCGGCCATGTAATCATGTAAAAATAATTGTTTTATTGCACTCGAGATCTCGTTCTCAAGTAATGCCTATTTTATACAAAATAGATGTTACTATAGGATATGTGCATTATCTCATATTAACAAATTAATCTCGCTTTAACAATTCATATTTTAATATTTGAGATTATAAACATTAACATTATTATCTCCAATTGAACTATGTACTACGTTCATTAATGTCGTTTAATTAAAGGTCTTCGGGAATTGGAAAAAAAAACTATTAAAAATCCTAACAAAATTAAGCTAATTTATGTGATTGTGTCCGCTTGACAATTATACTATTTTAATAGGAATATTTCTCTTCTAGTATAAGTGCACTTGATACTAAGTAAAATGAGGTTATTTTGTTTTGAGAAAGAGTTAAATTGAAATAGCTACTATTAAAGTCTCGAAGCGACAACGAGAAGAAGTATGAAAAACGGAAGACATGTTAAGAGTCACGAATCAGTCAATAAAACTCACTGAAATCAGAGAACATAAAATACAATAACACCGTCTTGTTAAAAGCTTTATTAACAATTATCTATTATATTCATCACCAACAAGCAGACACAATCATCTAGACATACACTTTATACAACCGATTGTTCGCTAAACTTCACCAAAATTCGTGTGGGTAGTTTCTTTTGCATGCTTCTGCGCCTCCACGTAGCCAGTTATTAGCTTATCACACACATTACATCGGAGAGTGAACTTGTTGACGTCGGTGAACTGTCTGGATGACTTCGCCTCGTGTGCTAGCTGCTCAGCCTCTCGGTAGATCTCCATGTCTTCCGTCGGGAATATCGTTTGGATACCACCCTGCTGGACAATTATGTGTGAGTGATTCGTGGGTAAAAGTTGCCAAGTGGGAGATTCTACACACCAATTCAAGTGCCGTATGATTCCGAGACTTTCGAGAGGAAAAAGCAAATACATGAGATATTTTAACGTTCGGGATAAACTGAAAAAACGGTAAAAGGACGGGGCACCACGTTTTTAGGATTCCGAACCTCAAAAGGAAAATAGGAACCCTTATTTATAGGGTCACCTTATTGTCTGTCTGTCCCTTTATCTTTGGAACGAGTGGAGGTATCGAGTTGAAATCATATACCTACTCAACTCTGTGGTTCCTTTGTGCTGTGAAAACTTAACCTACGTCTACGCAGTCAAAAGATATGGCTGTTTATGTCGCAAGTTTGTACGGCACCCTCGGCGCGCGAGTCTGACTCGCTCTTGGCTCTTTTTCTTCCATTCTCCTAAGTGTCTCTCATCGCGCTCTCTTTTTTTATATGAAATAGGCTACTGTTGTCCTCAATCCTGTCCTGAGGCAAAATATGAGGTCGGCGATGTGACGCGCTAGCCCAAAACAAGCCTATCAGTGGCGGTACCGCCAAACAAGCCCATAAGCTCGGCTCGCACTAAAAACTCTTAACCTCAAGGTTTTTGGACGGCCGACTTGCCTTAGTTTGTTGTAATGTTGATTCCTGGACACGCCACTACTATTAACCCGGGATATATGAACTCGTGAACACAGATGCAGACAGGGAATTATGCAACTTTATTTGACCATGCAACACCTCTCGCAGCTTACATACAATCTTAGAGGTCGTGGAAAGTGCTTTTAAAAATACAAGGGTCTAGACAACGTAATGAATGCGAAAATAAAATAGCGCTTTTATATTTGCAACTATCTGTCGACGAACCGAATGTTGAAGGTCCAGCAGCAAGTGCTTTATGAGAGGTGTTATATATAACAGGCATTATTATGTTATACTAGCTGGCGCCCGCGGCTTCAAACGCGCGATGATCGAAAAAAAAGTATCCTATGTACAGTGTGTCCCATAGGTCTTTTGAAATTTAAATTTCGAATAAAATTTAAAAGAGCATATTTAGATAAAGTGATTTTTAAAAAAAAGTAATTCCCTTTTAATGTAAATTACTAAACAATAAATACAATTTTTATATTGTACATAGTTTTTTTTGTATATTTTTTCTCAGTTTAAAGGACTTATGGGACCCCCTGTATTATTCCAGACTATGATCTACCTCTGTGCCAAATTTCTTTAAGATCCGTTCAGCCGTTTTGGAGTGAAAGAGTAACAAACATCTACACATCCATCCTCACAAACATTTGCATTTATAATATTATATAATAGAAAGTAGAACTCACGTCAACCTGTTCCAAATACAAGGGGTCGTAGTGCACGCCGTCAAATAATAAGAAAACTCTTTGTCCATAGTTCTTGTCTTCACCGAATCTGTTTATAATTGCGTTCAATGTGTCTACAACAGCCATTTCTAGTCCATAGAAACGAGATAGGATCGCTACCTGGAATTAAAAAAACGTTATATAAGTTTTAACTGTCGTGATGGTCCAGTGGTTAAACGCCTCGCTTCTCTTGCATGAGGATGTGGGTTAAAGTCCGGGCAAGTACCGAGATGACTTTTTCAATTCAGATGTACTGTACAGATGTTTTTAAAATTTATCTAAGACATCACAGACATTGGTGAAGGAAAAACTTCGTGAGGAAACCTGGACTTATAATTAACTAGCTTCCGCCCGCGACTTCGTCCGCGCGGCACAGTTACTTAGGGCTAACGCTAACTTTAACCTGCGTGATGATCGAAAAAAAATATCTTTTCCATTTTTCATGGATGAGAAATCATCAAATATCTTCCCCCGCTCTGAGCGGAGCGGTGGGGGGTGTCAGACTTTTACTGACTTTAACCCACACATGTAATGAGGAGGGTCCAAGCACTTGTGACTAAAAACGTGATGGATCTGAATGTTGAAGGACGGAGAGCGAGAGGAAGGCCAAAGAAAAGATGGATGGATTGTGTAAGGAATGATATTGTATAAAGGGGTAAATGATGCCGTGACGTCTGATAGGGGGGAATGGACGAAGAAAATGTGTTGTGCCAACCCCAAATAGAATGGGGCAAGGGCAGGAAAATGATGACGAACCCACACATGTTCCTTCTTCTGTTCTGTATGTTCTGAGGCTGCGGTATATCTTTCGAACTACCCGCAATCCCAGAAACTGTACACCTTACCTCTCCTTCGGGTTTAATTAGACTTTGTTATTTCTACACTAGCAAGGGATGTATGTGAAACATTTTAATATTAAGACCTTGTATGCACCATATATTTAGAAAAAAATTTAATTAATATTAATTTAGCTTGTTTATTAAAGATATATAACCTTAGTACCTCTATAGCACCACCCCATGAACTCGGCTGTTGGATCCACACACAGTATTCAGCGTTTGGTTTGCCGAGTACCGCTTCATTGTAAGTGTCTAAGTCACTAGCTACCTCCATTGCGATTATCTCTCGCATTAGAGTATGTACTGTGGTGTCTACATTTCCATTTAATACAAATCCTGGAACATAGAAAATTGTTCTGTAACATATTGTGTGCAAATTAAAATTATTTTTAGTCTGCTGAGTTATGCAAACCAGTATTTTGACATGAATAATTAATGTCAAATAAGTTTCAGTAGACTGGTGATTCTGATTGTTCTTGTTACTAGCTTGTGGCTAGCTTATCACCATAATATAAAATATAAATAAAAGTTTACAAAAAAAATATAAAGTACATTATTTATTATTTTTCAGGTATTTTATTTATGAAAAAGAAAACACAATCAATTCTAGAAGTATTTCACTTTGAAATGTTTTGTTTTACTTAAATATCTTAGTCAGGTTTGAACTTTGTTTGAAAAATGTCGACAGAAAATGTTACATCTATTATGAAAACAACAAGATAAATTTTCATGAGGGTTTTATAAGAGGCTAGTTAGATCATCAACTTTTATGACCTATTGTCATACATGACATTTAATAATGCACTCTAGAACCACTGAACATCACATAACAACTGTTAATTAGCAACAAGGCTATATTTAGATCCCAACTGTAGTCACAATCTTCACGACCTTAAAATGCGCCATTTATCCATTATTACCAATAATGGTAGCTAGACATGAATGCCTCATAAATAACAATGATGACTGAAACAAACAAAGTAGCAAAAAGTACTTTGTCACTCATAAATCTTGAGAAAACTTACCTATACTAGTAAATAAACATGAATTATCAGAAGGGACCACCTTCTTCATTAAAATTCCTGGTCTAATGGGTACTAAAGTTTCGTGTGACGCAATGCCGTTTTCTTGTGGTTTAGTCTCGGGGGTCTTGCTCGGACCGGTCGTGACTGCTGGCTTCTCTTCCACAATAAGAGTCTCGCCAGTTTTCAGACCAATGTCACAAAGTTTCTGACTGTCATCACTAATATCCAGAGGCTTCGGAGGATACCCACACAGCACACCAACTCTCTCAGCGCTCACGTCCGATATACTTGACAAAAACATCTTCAGTTCGCCCACGGTGCTATCAGAGGTCAAATCTTTAAGTATTTGTTGACCATTTTTACTTTTAACTTTAAAAGCTAACGCAGTCATTTTAACAAAATATACGCTCCGTAAGTAATCTAATACGTGTTCAGTTAAGTTTGTCGTAATTAGGTCAAAAAGACGCTACTAAAGATGAAATAAATAAATTACTAGATTTGACTTTTTCTTTTTAAAATGACAAAACAACAAGTTGACGTTAAGACAAATATTGCCATAGCGAAATTTTCCAGAGTGACAGATTACTTTATTTGGTAAGAGACGGTTAAATGTAGAAATTGTATTTATAACACATACCAAAATCGTAAACCTAAAGAAACTAACTTACAAATAGGCGTCAAATAATTCGTCCACTATCAATTGGTAATAATTCCAAGAAACTGACTCGCGTTTCCACGTTGTATAACAACGTTCAGCCTCTGGCTAAGGTAAAAGACCTTGGTTCACGAGAAGTGTTAACTAAACGTTTCGAATTTTTCTCGAAAAGGTGTGAGCACATTGCCATGACGTCTGATTAGTGAGAATGGCCGACCCCAAATAGTATCCAAATAGTATTGCGCCGCTTAAGCTTCTCTGCATCCGCAGTGGCAATTAATGTGTTGTTTTCAAACCAATATTTCTTTAAAAAGTCGTGCCGCTTCCACATCCAAATTCTCGACCATGGACTGTGTATAGGTACACGCCGACGCCTACCTGACGCCACCTCCGCTCGTGCTTTTTTTTGAATTGTCCTGGGCAGCGGCTCAATAGCGTCTTGTCAATACGGTTGGATACACCATATATCGCCGTGTACCTTTACACGTGACATATTAGTTTGGTAACAATAGTCAGCATTTAACAATAATTTAATTTTTTTTTTTTATAATTAGAGGATTCCTGAAAAGCTATCAAACTGCTACATTAGTTTTAATTGTTCAAACAGCTTCATGTTATTGCAAATAAATGAAGACATCTTTGTGCTTCTCCCTTTTAAACTGGTTATCAAACAAAACATCATGCGAGTAAACTCCGAAGGGTGAGGCAGAGGTGTACCTACCTACCTGATAAAGTACAGCATTGTGCAAAACGTTCTCCATCTCTTCTGTAGACCTTGTTCCTTCCGTCGTTACCATACAGCATAATTTTACACTCATCAGAAAACAGTACTTTACTCCACTGAAGGTATGACCAAGTTAGGTGCTCGCGTGCAAAGTTAAGGCGCGCTCTTCGATGGTCTGCAGTTAATTTCGGCCCATTCGCTGGCTTATGCGGTGCCAATCCGCGTTCCTTCAACCTTCTTCTTATTGTAGAGTCACTTACAGCTACTCTTCGTACAACGCGAAGCTGCTGCTGCAGTTGAAAAGCGTTAAGGCGTCGATTTCGTAAAGAAGTTGTTACAATAAATCGATCATCTCGCTCAGAAGTGACCCGATTCCTGCCAGATCCTGAACGGCGCGTGAACGAACCAGTCTCCCGATAGCGTTTGTAGACTCTATGAACAGATGATAAGCTTAGATGCAATCTTGCAGCCACAACACGCTGACTAAGTCCAGAATCCAGCAATGCCACCACTTGGGCGGCTTCTGCGGGCGAAGTATCCATATGTTTTAGAAAAAAAAGTTTTTTCAGACGTCCCAAAGTCACAGTAAATGAAATAAGAAACAAAAAGTTTAAAGACAAGCGCTAATTTTTAGTTTTTAAACGAGAAACGTACTCCAACCCTAAATACACATTTGTCTTAAAACAGTGATTAATTTCATTTATAGGATAAACAAATGAAATTCTAATTTCGAATTTTGATTTTTTTCTTCTTACTGTAATGACCAAACTGCCAGCTACACAATAATGTTTTTTTTTTCATGGAATTAATTCTCTTTTGTAAAAAATTAGGACAAAAACAATAAAAACGAAAGTGTTTCGAATTTTTTGATGAGAAGTGTATTATCTACTTGATTTATATCCATCGTATAGTTTGGTAGGTAGGTATTTACTTATAAGTTTTCAATTATAATAAAATAAAAGATTTAGAGTATTATTCTGCATTTTGTTTTGATACTAGCTGGCGCCCGCGGCTACGCCCGCGTTATTTAAAAAAAAAATATACTTATAAACAATATTCTATGTGTTATTCTAGATTATAATACCTCTGTGCCAAATTTCATCAAGATCCGTCCAGCCATTTTGACGTGAAAGAGTAACAAACATCCATAAATCAATCCATTCAGCCTCACAACATTCACATTTTGTAATTATAAATATTAGTAGAAAGTAGGATAGCTGGCGCCCGCGGCTTCGCCCGGGTGATATCGTGAAAAAACTATCTTATGTCATGTGTTATTTCAGACTAAAATCTACTTCTGTGCCAAATTTTATCGAGATCCGTTTTGACGTGAAAGAGTAGGTAACAAACATCCATACATACCTACATCCATCCTCACAAACATTCGCATTTATCATATTAAATAGTAGGTAGTAGGATTTTATTCGTTTCACTAGCGTTCCCATAGTAACCTATCTATCATATTCATATATCCTTTCTGATAGGTTTTTAGATTCATGATGATCGGTTGTGTAGTAAAGTCACATTGAGCAGGGGGGTAGCTACCGCTATATAAATACCGCTAAATAAAGTAAACTCGGCAGACTGACGAGAATTTTTGTCCTACTCATTGGCTAAAATTAGTTTTCAGTATTAAATTTCGTAAAAATACTTAGAATAGGAGATCAGGGAACTTGCCAGTAAGTAGGTAAGAAAAGCTTAGAAGGAAAACCTGCTTGTAATTGAAAAAAAAACATCTATTTCCCACATTGGATGTAGGTATACATGAATACTTTATAACAATATATTCATCTAGACCGTGAAAGGACATGGCTAAATGACTGCCCCCAGTATGTGTAGAAATCTCACATTAACTGGTAATATTTAAAAAATCATTCATGAATTATTTAGTGTTTAATAATTTCCTAGAACTTTCGTGAATGTTAAACATAAAAAAAAGTATATTATTTGCTTTTTTGATTTACATGACAAGGTCAAGCGGAAATAACACTAACTGCAAGCTAGGGAGGGTACTTATCGCTTTTGCAGAATGTCAAGTGCGATGCAGGTACTTAAATCGATTTTTGATAACAGGTTTTTCTGAAACTAAGGCGTTCAATTCGTTGTCCTGTATAGTTGCTTGTTATTATGTTTTCACAGGGTTTTAAAGTGACAATCTACTTTACTCAATTCCACTTTATTCTAATCAAAATCAAATAAAAATAACTGAAAGCTTCGGACTGTGCTTCTTCGTTTAATCTTACTACCTATTTTGTGTCGAAAAATATAAACTGAATAGTGGTCGATAAAAACTAATTCATTTTTTTTCTTTCAACCTATTCGATTATTTTATCGATTCTGTTACACTTGAAGTTCAACCCTTCTTTAGGAAAAAAAAACGTCAGATCAGATGCTAGTGTATTATCTATGGTCTGATGGATGTCATACATACAACAACAGAACAGACGCCGTTTCAACGCTCTGCCGTTTTCTTGTTCGTTGTGTTATTTTATTTTGGATTTTCATTGACCCTCGCTTGTTTATTGGACTTATTGTGTGTGCTCGCCTATCTACTGACCTCTCGCTACTCGACACGGAATTGCAATCATTCATCATGCGATGCATAAACTGCGGTGTGGCAACGCAAAGACTGCGGCGGCATATCGCATCTTCATTGCCTGCTGTTCTACTCAATATTCTAGCACGATGGTTAACAATTGAGGTTAAGAATCACAGAATGAGGAATAAATAAATAAATCGTATTTTTGTTGTTTTATTTCAATATCTTTTATGTCATTGGATACTCAGTGCCTAGACTAGATAACGTAGTTTAGGCAGGATTTATCAATCACCACATACCTACCTACTAAACTAAGTCCCCCTGGCGCATTTATCTGTCTGCCTACGGATATATCAACAAACAGGTTTTGATGGGGTTGTCACTAGTAGGTAGACTGGTTCTTCTGGAAGGTTTAGGCATACATTCGTGTAGGATAATGAGTTGAAGTAAAGACAGTTTTCACAAATAATATATAAATAAGTGGTTGAAATGATGACCCTATGTGAAAATAGGGATTAATATAATTAACAGACATCCAAACAATTATAGATTTTTGTATTTGAGATACCTAGATATACAATTCCGCTAGGTAAGATACATTATTATGTATCCACGCGGGCGCGAGTGATTTTTGCGTGGATTGTAGAAAGCCCGTAATTACCTCTTTGTAGATATAATTATACTCACGTACCCGATACCACCGTGCGAAATCGGGATGTGTCGCTAGTCAAAAATATCGTAAAACATTGCAGAAATATGCAAACGCCTAGGTAAAAGTTCATTGCAATATGTCACTTGTTTGCAGTTTTTATACCTATTGACGTAGGAGTTACACGATTTTATTTTCAGGATTGTAAAGATATGAAAAGTTCTTGAAACTTTTTTCACATGAAATACTAATATTCAGCTATTCAGAATTACATATTGCAAAGTTCCATGTTTATACATTGCTGGGGCAGTCGTCCATACTTCCATTTAGCCATCTCCTTTCGCTTATTAATTGTGAAACGGCGTATACCGTACCTACCTAGCTGTTGACATGTAATATACATAGGTAACTAGCTGGCGCCTGAGGCTTCGCCCGCGTGATATCGTAAAAAAGTATCCTATGTGTTATTCCAGACCATAATCTACCTTTATGCCAAATTTCATTACGATTCCTTCAGCGGTTTTGACGTGAAAGAGTAACAAACATACATCCATACATTCTCACAAACATTCGCATTTATAATATTAGTAGGTATACATTCGTAAACATAAACAATTTATGTAAAAGGGGGATGCCAAGCCGCCATAGTGACTTAGGCCCTGACTGCCCACAAGTAACATTGAATGTTAATATTAGTATGCCCCTCAAATAATAATTATATTGATATAAGAAAATAATTAAAAAATGTTGTAGTTTCCAAACATTATGGGTTTTTTATGTGCCCTACACAAGTATTGAAAACTCTTCCTACATAACATATTAAAACTATTTAAATACTACAGATAGTTGAAACTAAAACAATATATTAATAGAAAACATTTAATTCATCAAAAACTAAAACATTCTCAAAAAATTGAGCAGGAGGAAAAATATTAGTATGACACAGACAGGCTGCAAAAAAAATTATATAATGTTAGCCTTTTAACATTTCAGAGCAATCTTACTGCATTTAATAGGATTCTAAAAATAGTATAGTTTGTTATCTTAACCTGTTGTGGTGCAATTTGATATGCAATCACATTCCTTATTTGGTCAACCGTTGTCATGTATCAATGTTCAGCGAATGTGAACTTTGCCTTAAAAGAGAGGTGCCACAGCTAATAGAGATATGAATGTGGACAACAATAGGGTCTGTTGAGTGTTGGCTTGTTGGCTGCCTGATTTTATTCCATGCTCTGGTCCAACATGCATAGCACACCAAACTATCACTGTCTTGTAACTGACTGGAAGAGAAAAAACATGCATGTATGAATAGGTATTTTATTTTGAGTCATATTTGCATATTATTACAGTTGTAAAACTTATTATAGTTACCTGTTGATGTCCAACTCTTTTTACGAGAGATCGAACTTCGACGATTTCCAAAGGGTGTCTTCGCAATCTTGATATGTTGAAATTACTATTTATTTACACAGCGTACATATCCACTTGCAACAGTTCGCAGTGAAGAACTCGAACCACATTGTATGCCGGGGTCTTCGATAGGTACTGACATCAGATCCAAGTTATCGTGGGAGTTGTCATTATCAGCAAGAGCGGAATCCATATTCAAGCCGTGGTCGTCAGGTATAGGATAATCACCAGTCAGTATTAATGGTCAGAAACGTCGATTTTAATAGAAAAATAAACGCAGCAAATCACTATGATGCCAATGTAAACAAAGTAATGAAATGACATTTCTACTATTTACTATTGTCAACTGATAAGTTTCAGTGTTGCCATTGCACAAAAAAGTATCGATCGATGCATTATGTAGATCATTTTAAAATCATCATAATATATTTTTTAAGTTGATTACAAATCTAAACGTATTAACATCAAATGCATTGGGACTTCTAAAAACAAAAGGACGAACAAATAAAGTAAAATATGTGTAAATGTCAAATCAATGTTTAGCAACAAATCTTTATTTTTTCCCGGATATTAAATTGGCAACCTAGCAAATGGCTGTTTATTTTGTTGCATCGTTTCAATATATATTTTGTATTAAGAAATGTTACTAACGAGTATCGCTTCCTGAATAGAAGAGTTAATAACGTAAAATTTCCATATTTTTTTTGGGCATTGCTGGGCCTAATATTGGCATTCCCCTTAAAGGATTTTGTAAAAGATCATATAAATAAAACAAATTGTTTAAGCTTTCATGGATATTTTAAGCATTGCGCGGCCGCCTGTTTTTATAACCATACCATTACTTCGATTCTATTGATTGTTCAACTTGCTACGCTATTCCTTATCGCAATGTATGTTATTCTACACAACGACGCGCAAACGCACACATCCTCACGTATGCACTGCAGCACGAAACATTGCAAGTAAGAACTGTCAAAAAGCTTTATATCTCTTTCGCACGATTCTCGTTGTTGCTGCTCATAACGCGTTCAAGGTCAAAGTGTGGTAGCCTGATGTGCAGGCGTCTGTACATCCACAATTCGCCAGTTATGTTTAAAGTCTCATGTAATAGGACGCGTACCTATTACCAAAAACCCTACAAATCCAAACTCCCTGGCTGATACTGAAAAAAACCTATAAAACTCAGTGACACTTTGACCGACCCGGGAATCGAACCCAACTTCATGCTCAGAAGTCGCACTTGCCACCATCCGACATCAGGTTTTCGAAATCAAATCATTAGTAGACATAGTTAATATAAATATGTAGAACCTCTTTGTGAAAAGAAAAGCTACAGCTCATAGCGACGATATTATAAGTTGTTCCTGATAAGCTGGTACAATGAAGCACTGCAGTAGCTACTAGGGTGGTCAAAAAAATTGGAACCCTAATGTCTTTTTGACACAACCAGAACTCGCTAGTGTCACTGGTGAACTGCATTTATAGTCGGCTAATCACAAAGTTTTGGGTATTAAAATAAAATAATCAAACAAAGTTACTTTTCATTGCATTTTAATAAAAATAACATTCCTACGTATAAATATTCATAATTAAGTTACAAAACGCTAGCCTATTTTACTCTATGGCATTAACTGTAACTAAGTATCCCATTGGCACAATGATAACTCATAACAATATTAACGACTTTTATTATGTACCTACTACTTCACATTTATTGATATTACTGAAACTACTTTTTGTTCGTAACTGCGTTCTTAATCATTAAGTACAAAAATAATGAAGACAGAAGTCAAATAATGTAAGTAACTAGTTTCAGAGTAATGAGAAGAATGCAAAATGTCATTGCTAAAAAGTTGTAAGTTTTGTACGAAAACTGTAAACAGTTGATGAAAATAACATGTTTTATTGTGTACCTATCAATTGTTGTCAAAGTGTCAATAATCAAAACAATCTAATTTGAGTCAGGCCAAAAAATGTACCTAATAATTAATTTATATGAGTATTTGGTGTCATGTACTTACATCAATAATAAAACGAGTATTGATTTCTGACTGCCAAAATAGACAAAATTCTACGTTAATTCAATAAAATGCTTATCTACTAGTATACAATATACAGTAAATGTATTCAAATATTGATATGAATTGAACACCTATTACAAAATAACTTTTTACATCTTATTTATTATCTCTTAAATTTTATATATTGTCTCAAATTCTATAACTAATTTATATTAGATTACATAAATGCATGTAAATGGCAAAATGATTCTATGTGCGCTTGTCTAACATTTATTAGCTGATACAATATTGAAAATATGCAGTAAAAACGGGTTAATAACGTAAAAAACTGTTATTTCTGTAACTAATGAGAGCTATGAACATTTCTTTGGTAAAAGGCTAATATAATAATAATAAGTAACATCACTTATTTGTATAATATATTACGTGATTCATACATTTCTCGTACGAGTATTGTATTGGTAACCACTATTTAAGTAATAGACCTAAATTAGACTAGGAATATTAATTTATTTACATTTTTTATTCAGTCGTAAAAAATAAGATTTCAAATAGTGTCTTTGTCGCAACTATTTAAAAGCAACTGACCGCGTTTCACTACATTTATGTAACAGGCGTTATGCTTTAACAATAAATAAAACCCTAACAGTAGCTTTTTATTTCAAACTGATTAAAAATTGTACTCAAATTAAATATGGCAACTACAATTCCTGAACGTCAACAATATATCACTGGCACCACTGTTCTAGTTCAACTTCAGTGTTGCCAGATTATCAAAACTTAAAACCGTTAAACCGATTAGATCCGGCTATTGCGGTGCGGTCTGCGATGTCGCGGGTGTCGGGGAAGCGGCCAGCGTCACGTGGGGCGACGCACGAAACGTGGCATGGACGCCCGCAAGCCTCGCCTGCCGACCACTAAAGGGGGCATCCTCTCATCTTCCTCCTCATCATATTCTGCACCCTCAGCACTGTCCTCTTCACTCCACACTGGCTTTACCATTTGGTATGAGGCCGAGAAGCCCTTGAAAACTAGGGAATCATCTGTTCGGAATCTAATGAGAAGGGCTTCAGATGTTGATACTATTTCTGGCGGCATCTAGATCAAAGAAAAAATCTTTAATAATATTATCTTCCAACGACTATGAAATAATTTTTTCACTAGAAATATGGTTGACGAGTTATTATTTGTAGGTAGTTTGGTAATCTACTGCGTAGTGCCTGTTTTTAAATAATGGGCGTCATATAGTTTTTTTTTTTAAAAGAAGAAAAAAACGTGTTGCGCCGACCCCAAATAGAATGGGACAAGGGCAGGAAAATGATGAAATGATGATGGGAGTCATCAAAAGTTTCGCATTTTGATAACTTTTTTCTTCTAAACCGACTAGCTAGACCAATATCTGATTCTAAAATATTTTCCTAATATTGCTATTAGGTACCTTAGTCCCGCAGAAGGTGCCGTAGTTCCCTCCACTTCCATCTAATCCCCCAAACACTTGAACGTAATCATAATGGCAGTTGGACTCAGGTTCCAGCTCGAAAGTTAGGAAGGTTAGCTTCACGAAGTGGTTCCTAGGGGCTTCAATGTTCCAGTCGCAGTTGGCTCTGGATTCGTACGCGTTGTCGCCGTAGCGAGCGTGCGAGTACAAGTGCTGCACTGCTTCGGTTGCTGCGAGGTAACCGCCACAAGCTGGGAGTGAGAGAAGTCAAGATGATTTTAGAAATTTGATGTACAACCTACTTAGTACTTATAGGTGGATTGTGAATGCTACAGATAGTCAGAGCCAGTTTTAGCAAGGAAGCGTGTAACAAAGGTTGATATCTATTGCCTCGAACTACATAATGATAAATGCTACTTCCTTGCAGAGCAGAAGCAGCGAGAACAGGCGCCTCAGAACCAGTTTTATGCACAAAATCTTAATAATAAATGTGCTACAATCTTTCTAGGATGACTTCCAGAGACATGGAAAGCACCAAGTCCAAAATATTATCTCTATGTTATTCAACTCACCAGTAGAATGGTTGGCCAAGAACCCGCTTCTCTGCACGGAGCCGTCAGACTTGAATACCACGTACATCTGGTTCTGCGATGCGACAATAGGGTGAGGCAGTCTGTTACCGCAGAAGAGGCCCAGGGTCTTCTCGTCTGCTGATGCTCCGTCATATATTGTCACGTAGTCGTATGCGCATTCCTAAGAAAAACAATGAAGTATGCTTTTAGCATCGATAGGAGAATCAAATAGCGTCCTAAAGTGTGCATAGTCAATAAGTTCATTTAAGATCGCGGCGTGTTCGGATTGCCAAAATTAAGCAATCCGACCTTTTGCCGTATCCATTTTGCAGAAAAATAAATCAGGTTTTAAAATATGTTTACTTACAGGATGTGGCTCTAATTCAAACTTCTGGAAGATGAGCTTGATTCGGTGTCCAGGTGTGGTGGAGAATTGCCAAACGCAGTCCTTCCGGGGCGGGTATGTTGCGGGATAATTAGGACTGTGAAAAAAACAATATAATTTACTATTCAAACATCTTTCTTGGTTCTCTGGATTTGAATGTTCTTATCTGACGAAAGGCTTCGGGATTTAATATTTCTGATAGGTCTTAAATCCTTACTATAATTATATAACACTAGCTTTTTCCCGCGGCTTCGCTCGCGTTAAATTCTGGGTAACACAGTTCCCCTTGCGCCTTATTGATTTGTAATAGCAACGCTGAGTTTTCCCTTTTCTTCCCTCTTTCTCCCTCACATCCTACTTAAAAAAATACCTAACACAAAAAACAAAAAATAGCCTATGTCCGTCTCCTGGTTCCCAACTATCTCTGTACCAAAATTCATCAAAATCGGTTTAGCCATTAAAACGTGAAGAGGTAACAAACAAACAAACTCACTTTCGCTTTTGGGAACCAGGAGACGGACATAGGCTAATTTTTTGTTTTTGTGTTAAGTATTACTCTGTTGTTTTTCTGGTAGACTGGTATAACATACCTGAATATAGTGCCGTGTGGCTGCGTGACGTCATGTTTGCAGCCACCCTCCTTGCAGTCGTGTGTGTTAGGGTGCAGTGTGAAGCCACTGTAGCACGCGCACTCGTAGCCACCGAGTGTGTTGCGACACTCGTGTTGGCATCCCCCGTTGTTGTCGGCACATTCGTCCACGTCAATGTAGTATGCTGCTGCGAAGCCTGAGCGGTGGACTGAGCCATCCGATGTGAACTGTGCAATAAAGCAAAAAGTTAGGTTAATTGGACAAAATATGGCGCTTAATAGTCTCTATCACAAAAAAAGCGAACAGGACTGGCAATAGCTTTCTTCCACGTGATAATACGAACGGAACTATATTACTTATGTGGGTATATAATTGGTAGTGGTGGATGTCAAACCCAAGGTTTCAAAGGTTGCACAATTCAAAAATATTAAAGGCTGACTCTGCTGGGAACACAAACAGTTTTAAATGGGTTTAATAAAACGAGCAAATAAACAAACCTGAACTCTAAGCACCGATCCATCAGACGTGACTGGCGGTGGCAGCGCCGAGCCGCAGAACACGCCATGTCTCCTCAACACATCAGCTCCCAGCTTGGAGTGCACCGTCACGCTGTCATATTCACACTCCTGGAAATACATAAACTTTCCGTGGTGACTATAAGCAGTACCTTTGCTTTTAGAACGGGGCTATTGTAAAAGGTAACTATGATGAACTAAGTATGGGGAATTGTTGGATGTATGATAATAAGGACGTGGAAATTAGCAAATAATGGCCTGTATCAGCTATTGGGTGAAGTCAGGCTATGAATATAGATGATGAAGAAGGAAGAATACACAAGATAACCTCGCGGTTACGTTGGTCTTGTCTTAACAAGACCAGCGAAGAATGAGGAGGTTCGAAGAATTCGACACCAAATGGCTTAAATGGGGCTTAAAATGGCTTAACTACAACTAGGGGTAGTGAAGAATGAAAATTTGAAGATGCCTAGAGCGAAAAAACGTAGAAAAAAAACCTAAACGGACCTATCTACCTACTTTGAAATGGATAACAGATTAGTAGTGGGTTTCTTACCTGCTGATACATATTGTTTCCTTCCAAGTCAAAGTGCGTGAAGTTCAGCGTTATTCGGTGCTGAGGTGGGGCTACGATCTCCCACAAACAGTTCTTTGATGGCGGATAGAGATCAGGGAACGATGGTGACGTTATTGTTCCGTTTGGTGCATATAGAGAGCCACCGCAAGCATCTAGAGAAAAATAAGATTGTCATAGATACCATTTCATAAAACTAAGAATTACTGGGATTTAATTTCGTGTCGAGGGTTTATCTATCATTTCGGCTTTTGAAATAATGTACCACATGGTCATTTGACATGTTATTCACCGTGCGTAATTGTATAGAGTATTCCGACTCAGTGTTTTAATTCCTGTCATCATCACAAATCGCAAGGCTAGTACGTCACACTTTTTCATCAGCTCTTAAAATTAGTTTAAAAGAGACAAGATTCATCAAATCCAATATAATCCATCTACCGTTCCCAAAAGAGCGAACCTCTCTAGTTTCGTTTTCGTGGCAATTCTACGTCTTGTAAAATGATTTGGTGACTCAGCAGGTGTCCACGTTAGTTGTAGTGTCGGTGGCGCCCCGAAATAGATCAAAACTTAGAAGTCTACTTACTTTCACATTTCTTCCCATCAGAATGCAGTTCGTACCCAATATCACAGGCGCACTCATACCCTCCAAGAGTATTGACACAAGAGTGGCTACATCCATGCTCAATGGAAGCACACTCATCGAACTCCTTCATGAAGGTCGCTGAGAAGCCAGCCTTCTGGACGGTGCTGTCAGATTCGAAGATGACGAGTAACTTGTTGGAGGTAGACCTGTAACGTTGGCATTGATGAGCGGGTTTGTGGATAAGAATTGGGTAGGAGAAGATTATTGAAGAACAGTGGCATCAGGTTTTGTGCGAATTATGTCAACCAGTACCTATGAGGAAACTTTTAAGTCCCGGTTAATGGTGATCCTGACCAACAAGCACATGCATGAGGTTGGGTTTAAATCCGGGATATGATAAATTTAGAAAGTGCAGTTGGAACTATGTATTTAATGCATACATCGGTGAAGAAAATTATCGCGAGGAAACTTGGAATTATAATAAGTAACATAAGTCTGAAACCGCCAACCCGTCTTGAGCAGTTTTAAATAGAAGCCTTTGCAGTGGCCAGCAGTGTGACAGTTATAGGCTGGTTTCAACAAACTGTTTAAAATGTTTCACAATTAGTAAAATTATACAGCACTAGCTGTGCTCCGCGGTTTTTATCCCCGCTGGCTTCCTAAGACTCGTTCCGGTGTTTATAACCTATAGCCTTCCCTTGTATCTAACACTGAAATATTTTTTTCTATTTGAACCAGCAGTTCCTCAGATTAGCGCGTTCAACCAAACAAACTCTTCAGTATAATATTACTAGTGTAGACACGATGAATTCTGCCACCTTTGACTGACTGAAGTGACTGGCCATAAAAGTATTCGCAAAGAAAATAAACAGAGAATAAAATATAAGTAGGTATTTATTTCGTGCATTAAAACCTTTTTTTAAATGATCAGACTACTTTCGTCAGGAGCTAGAACTTACCTTATGTCAGGAGGAATTTTGTGACCGCAGAACATGCCAATAAGAGGACTGTCCATGGAATCACCATCCCTGACCTTGACCTTATCGTAGGAACAAGTGTCGTGGTTTTCTACCTCGAACGAGTGGAATCGAAGAGCTACTTGATAATCCTGAAAGATAAGGACAACTTGACATTATGATATTACCAAAAATTTAGACAAAAAATAGAAATTACAAATAAAGCTGTACCTATACCAGTATTATACATGGTGCGACTGTCTATCTGACCTCCACAACCCTGTTAGTACTTGGTAATACGGTACTCCTTGGTAAAAAGGTTCAGGTTTCAGACTATCTGTAAAGACTGCCAAAATCTAGAAAATGGTCACCCATCCACAGACCGGCTTTGGCAAGCGCGGCTTGACCTTAAAGATCGACCCGGCGGCGGCGGTTATTATTATTTTGCCACATGCACTGCAATTACCACATATTACTGATGGGCAAATAATTTATGCCATGTGCTTGAATTCTAATTAATTATTGCACTACAAAAAAAATACGAAAAGATACTAATTGTGTTTACCTGCGGTACAGAAAGTCTCCAAATACAAAGCTTATTGGGCTGATAGTCATCAGGGTAGTTTGGTGACTCCAGGTGTCCTGTGCTGTCCACTTCGATGTCTCCACCACACACAGCTGCAACGAGTACATTTCTTGATTAATATTTTTTTAATGCCGAGACTTATCTAATTGTTTTACCTACGTGATTCATAAAAGTTGATTCCTGACCCATATTGCATCAATTTCGTCGACATTGACTTATTACAATTTTTTTTATCGAGGAATTAGAAATCCCCGTTTAAGTTAAATAAAGTTATTAGCAACGACAACGCGATAAATTGCGACACAAACGTTTAGAGCCATTTACCAGAATCATCCGTTTAAAAAGTTTGGTGCCAAAAGATAATTGATTTGATATTCCTGAAGTTTTTATTGTACCTACTTTTAATTAAAGTCATTTTACTTGCTTAAAATCTGCCTGGTCGTTGCTTACCCTCATAAAACGCCCTGAATCCTCTATGAGGTTTGGGTCTCGGTCCAGGTTGGTATACAACAGTCAGTCTTGAGCCAGTGGACCTCATCATAGGACCTTTCCCGGAGCCACAGATCCTGCCGAGGACAGGAGCATCGGGCATGTAACCATCGCGCACTTCCACCCATTCAGATCGGCAGTCTTCGGATTTGTGGATGTCGATTTCTGTAAGAAAGCATTTGGGGTTAAGATAGGTCATATTTTAATCGCTGACGCAAAAGAACAACAAATATGCAGAAGACGTTGCAAGTCACTTCGCGGTGCCTTCCCTGACGCAAAAAAAAACTTCGCGTAGGGAAGTTCCTGATTAAAATCCTACTAATATTATGAATGCGAAAGTTTGTGAGTATGGATGTATGTTTGATCGTCTTTAAAACTATAGAACGGATCTGCATGAAATCTGGCACAGAGGTGGATCACAGTTTGAAATAACACATAGGATACTTTTTTAATATCATGTGGGCCGCGGGGCGCAGCTAGTTGCAAATATGCTAAAGGCGTTGTACTTCACAGTGCCTTATACCACATAATTTCTTTAATTTGTTTGTCTATAGTCGCTTTAACGGGTAGTTAAAGGTTAGATGGAAGGATAGTTGGTTGCTTGATAAAGGGAAGAAATATCGGTGTCAGTAGCGTGCAACGGGGGACGCCAACAATGCAATTACGCACTGCACAGTGCACAGTTCACTTTACTTGTTCGTAATAGAATCGAGTTGTGACTGACGTATGAGTGACAGTGGTAGCAGAACCGAGCGCGAAAAACGTATCGGGAAGAGGGCTAGACCGTTTTGTCTGCTTATAAACATCCACCCGCAATAACTTATGTTTAACATCGAAATATAAAAACTCTAAATAAATAGTAAACATAGTAAATATCCCGTTTTTAATGTTTTAAATCCTGGATACATTATTATTATGAAAACTACTGTAAATGTATACTGTGACCTATGAGACTTAGCATTTACTTTGAATAAAAGAGGCTTTCGCGACCTGTAACCATATATTTTAGAAAACTCTTAAATGGTTCAACAACATATTATTATTTTTCTGTGAAGCGTAAGCTGTCTCTACATATTCGACTTGTTCAACCTATACAAATGAGCTGATGGGCGTAGCTCATTTGTGAAAAATATTAATACTTGACTAAAAACGATACTTGATATAGTAGTAGGTAATAATCTTAATGAATAATCATTAGATTTATTCAATACCAGTATAATCAAATCTTATCCGTTCGTTTGCAGTGGTTAGGAATGACAATAAATAATACGGCTAATAGACAACGGGTGTCAATTTGCCTTAACGAAACATGAAAGCATACATTAATTTCTGTTCTAATTTCTACGACCGCATCTTCATCAGAATATGCGACTAATATAAACTTCGTTTAAGTACAAATACTTAAGTAAACTTACGAATCTTAAGCAAACTATTTGCTAACAAAGTTTAATTGATTTTTGGTATTACAGCAAACTACATTATGGAAATTGAATTTCAGCGCCACTGAAAATAACCAGATGCGAAATACAAAATGCTTTTCGTGCCAAATTCGAAACAATCGTGTTTGGGGACACTCTTGATAAAACAATAGTCAGCAAATTAGACTCTGATTCAATTAAAACTGTACTCGTCTCGTAGGTAATTTAATTCTACAGTCAAGACCGTAAATTAATGGCGTATATCAGTACAAACCGCAATCGTAAACTAAGGTGGTAGTGACCAGTGACAATTTACGACCTCCATCGTATCCTGACCACACTACCATGACCCCTCTGCGTCCTTCATTAGCTAACTTAGTTTAGGTATTTGCAGGAGGTTGTGTAGCACAGAGGTCATGTAACGCTGGAATGTTTGTATTGAACAGAATCCAGCACTGGCCACTAAACGCTGTGAATTGAAGTGGAAACTGATTGCTGTCGATGGCCTTATTCTGAAGTTGGATTTTCAGTTGTTTTGAGGACTATTAACAATGCCCTTTTAAGGCCTTTTTTACTGTAACTACTAAAAAAACCGGCCAAGAGCGTGACGGGCCACGCTCAGTGTAGGGTTCCGTAGTTTCCCGTCCGTCACAATAAGTGTTCTTTACCACGGTAGGTCATGAAAGCACGGAAAATCTTAACATCGACTTTTAAAAAAATGACGTCATTACGCAACGCCATCTATCGAACCATTTATGAACTGGTTTTTACCTTAACATTTTGATGGTGTTAAAAAATGAATTTTAGTTTTGTTCTAAATTGCCTTAGCATGTTCTTGATAGCAGTTCTATGTAGTTATAAGATACCGCCAACGCCAAGGAGAGACCAACCGAACAATTCGGTAATACCCGATCCAATGTAATAAGTACCTACAGCGCCATCTCTCGGGGAATTGGGTTACAAAGACGTGCAAGGAGGTAATTTTGGATTGCAAGAACCGATATCAATAATTCTTTTTTTGTTTGAAAAAAAAATACGTTCAGGATAATAAAATATGTAAACGAAGTTAAAAAAATGCTTGCATATACGATTATACTACAAACTTAGTCCAGAAATTATTTTGTACAACTTTTTGTCTTTTTTGTACAAAAACTGTTGTGTCAATCAAGTTCAAAATAATTTTCCTAGAAAGTCCTTATAAAGTTCTACTTTTCAGATTTTTTTCATATTTTCTAAACTTATGGTTCAAAAGTTAGAGGGGGGGGGACACATTGTTTTTTACTTTTGGAGCGATTATTTCCGAAATTATTGACATTATCAAAAAATGATTTTAGTAAACCCCTATTCATTTTTAAATACCTTTCCAACAATATATCACACGTTAGGGTTGAAATTAAAAAAAAAATCACTTCCCACTTTACATATAGGGTGGCACCCTAATAAAACATTTTTTTCCAATTTTTATTTTACCACTTTGTCGGCGTGATTGATATACATATTGGTACCAAATTTCAGCTTTCTAGTGCTAACGGTCACAGAGATTGAGCGAGGACGGACGGACGGACAGACAGACATGGCGAAACTATAAGGGTTCCTACGGAACCCTAAAAACGACCCACGTAATCATTATTGCTGTAATATATGAATGTGGCCGACACAAAAGGAGTATTTAAGGATAGTAGCAGGCGGCGCTCTGTGGTTTCCGCCACCCCATGGGAGAAAAGCGGCTGCTTATGCATCTATTGCTGATATTTGCCTGACCAACTATCATTTAATTATGGAAGAAAACGACGTCCCATAAACGAATGCTGAAATGAAACACAACTAACTTTTTCTGGAAGGCTGAAACTTCTACTAAGTAAAACTCATCTTGTAATACACATCTCCTTAGTCAACTTTCCGTCATACGTCGTGTAAGCATTTTCGAGTTCCGGGGTTGCGGGTTGTTCGAAAGAGATACCGCGGCCCCGGAACATAAAGGGCAATAGAAGGAACATGGGTGGGTTTTAGTCAGTAAAAGTCTGACACGCCCCCCCGCTCCGCCCAGAGCGGGGGAAGTTATTTGATGATTTCCCGCCCAAAAAAAAAAAGCATAATTATTCGAGTTATTTTCAACCGTATTCAATATAAACTTCAAAGTTGTCCATATTAGTTGCGTTTAGCTATATATCCGTCCATTGGTTACTACAGGGCCCTTTTTACGTTTGTCGGTTTGTTACAGTGAATCCGTTTGATGTTGTGATGTTTGGCGACTCGACGAATATTAAAAGTTGCAGGATATTGGGCCCGACTTTGTGGTCGAAATTGAATCGTCAAAACATTTTTATTTTTCAGGATTCATTTAAAGTCGAGTTTAGGGAATTTGGTATTTGAATAAACATTCTTTTGAACGTATTTTTTCGATAATAAATTAAAGATGAAAGCATATTTTAGAATCGTAAAGTGAAATTCTATTTAGCTAAACTATATTTTTTCTTACTGAATAAGTATATCAATCACTTTTTAATAAAAATACAGACCTAGTACAACCTTTGCCACCAAATCTAATTTAAAACATTTTGATGACAAAATGCTTTTTTACCGACGAAAACAAAATAAAAAGGAGGAGGTTCTCAATTCGACATGGAAATTATTATTATTTTTATGCATAACCACGTATAACTTTTTGCAGGGATGTCCGATTCGAATGTTGGTTCCGTACGTCAAAAGGAACTGTTTTTCCTTTTAACTCTTATTGAATCATGACTTTGTTGTCCTTCTGTCTGTCTATCTGTCTGTCTGTCAAGACCCTTTATCTCGGGAACGCGTGGAGGTATCCAGTTGAAATAAAAGCCGTATATTCAAGTCTATGGCCCTTTGTGCTGTTAAAAAATCAACCCTCCTTTTTTATTAGAGAGAGTATATTTCAAAGTTAGTCCCATTTAGTGACATATGAAAGCTTATTTTTCCCCTACTAGGGTTTTTTAGAGAGTGTTCCCGTTGAGTTCCATTATCACCAGCATACAGCAGTCCATCTCTGGATATAAGTTTTAATTTTCAATCGCATGCCAATTAACTCAACAGGCTAGTTTCAAAAAAAAAAAAACAGTCCGTCTTTTAGATTAGGTATCCTTACTCCTTACTAATATTATAAAAGCGAAAGTGAGTTTGTTTGTTTGTTACCTCTTCACGCTCTATTGGCTAAACCGATTTTGATGAATTTTGGTACAGAGATAGTTGGGAATCAGGAGACGGACATAGGCTATTTTAAAAAAAAAAAGTGGGATGTGAGGGAGAAAGAGGGATGAAAAGGGAAAATTTAGCGTTGCTATTACAAATCAATAAGGCGCAAGGGGAACTGTGTTACCCCGAATTTAACGCGAGCGAAGCCGCGGGCAAAAGCTAGTTCAAAAATAAAGGAGAGCATATTTTATTTCTAAATTAGATACACGCGTTGCTGCATTTTTTCGCAACAAGTGACGTCACACGGAACTTTAATGGGCTATATCATTGTCATGTTTGGTCTTATTTACAAATAAAAAATACGTGTCCCTTATTTTTGACCCGGCGACGCGGTAGGCCCAGATGGAGATGGCGTGACGAGCTAGACTTCCACGAAAAGGATTGGGCCACAACAGCAAACGACAGAAAAAATTGGGAGGAAGGAAGGGAGGCCTTTGCCTTGCAGTGGGACACAACTGGCTCATCATCAACGTTATATATGGGGTAACACAGTTCCCCTTTTCTGATTTGCAGGTACCTGCTACCTTACGCCTTATTTATTGTAATAGCAAAGCTAAGTTTTCCTTTTTTTCTCTCTTTCTCACTCATTTCTCCCTTTTTTTAAAACAAAAAATAGCCTTTGTCTGTCTCCAGGGTCCCAACTATCTCTGCACCAAAATTCATCAAAATCGGTTTAGCCATTTAGGCGTGAAAACGTAACAAACAAACAAACTCACTTTCGCTTTTATAATTTTAAGTAAGGATTAATTCAGTCATATCTATGGATGGAACTGCTACCCTACCATGACGTTTTAAAGCAGAACTTATTTCACTGAGGGAAAGAGACAGAGATATACAGGGTGTCTAGCACCATCTCTTTCCCTCAGTGGATTAAGTTCTGCTTTAAGACGTCATGGTAGGCCTACTGATCAATTAAAATCAGTTCGTTTGTTGTTGACCAAACAATTTTACCAAAATGCTAATGGATAGTAGTCATTTAATTATTTATAACATTTGAAAGCATATTTACCATGTTTACTATTTGAGTTTCCGATATTTCGGCGTATTTGCACACGCTATGATCACGAACAAACTGAAGTTATTGCGTCAGATGTAATTTCGATTCAAAAATCGACGTAGGAATCATGTTACTAAAGCGAATTTTGTTATTATGATTTGGTTATTAGAAGTTCTTTGTTTAAAATGTTAAGTTTTTACATATAAGTAACTTAAATCTAGATTAGTTAAATTAAATTATTTTTCTCGTAAAACTTAAATATGCATGCGGTGTTTCTTTTGAAGTGATTGTTGCACTAGTAAATATTACTTTTCGCATGTTACTTTAATCATAAACCCAGTGGTGGATAATTGTAGGTGAACCAATAAAATAAAATACTTTTACGCCAGGCGCTCTTGTCCTGATGCATACATAATGGACCTATGATGTTCTGTAATGGAATAAATCTAATTACAGGGTCAAGGTAGTTGCGGGTCCTGCCGGGGTTGCGGGTTGTTCGAAAGAGATACCGCGGCCCCGGAACGTAAAGGGCAATAGAAGGAACTTGGGTGGGTTTTAGTCAGTACAAGTCTGACATGCCCCCCCGCTCCACCCAGAGCGGGGGAAGTCAATGGATGATTTCCCACCCGAAAAAAAAAAAAAAAGGTAGTTGCGGGTCGTCGAAAGAGATACCGCGGCCCCGGAACGTAAAGGGCAATAGAAGGAACATGGGTGGGTTTTAGTCAGTAAAAGTCTGACACTCCCCCCCGCTCCGCCCAGAGCGGGGGAAGTTATTTGATGATTTCCCGCCCCAAAAAAAAGGGTCATGGTAGATAATCTTTTTTAGGGTTCCCGACCTCAAAAAGGAAAAAACGGAATCCTTAGTGGATCACTTTGTTGTCCATCTGTCTTTCTGTCAAGACCTGTTATTTCGGGGACGCGTGGAGGTATAGAGTTGAAAGTAAAACCATATACTCAACTCTGTGGTCCCTTTGTGTTGAGAAAAATCAACCCTTCGGTGCACGAGTCTGACTCGCTTTTGGCCGGATTTTTTCTTGAATCGTCTTTAAACCTATCTAGTCTATCTGGTAGTTACACCGTAGAAGTTAAGTCAGATAATTAAATCTGTATGTAACTTAGTAACTCAACGCAGAAAGAAATTGTGTTTTAGAAATTGAAATTGACTCGTTTTTTTTTTTGGGAAAAGAACGCATTTTAATAAGACTGTATTTAATGCATCTACACTGTAAAAACAGATTTTATTATAAGACTCTATTTAATGCATCTGCATTGTGGTAGTGGAAGTCATGGAGACATTTATAGCGAAGTTATAATATTTATGACAATAAAAAAAAAATACTTTTTTAAAATATTTATTTGAGGCTTTTATCCTAAAATGCAGGTGACCCTCATAAGTCCTCCAACTAGAAGGTACCTAGGTAAAGTCCAGAACAAAAACTGATCGCAATGACGAGAAAAACAAATGCCTATCGGTTACGTTAAGGGAATTTAACGCTCTTAAAATAGGTACCAATACGGTTTTCTTTCCCTGTGTTCGCACATACGTACCTACCTATAGACCTTTCTATCCCGTAACCCGCTCTGTCCAATCCGAGCCACAATAAATCTCAAGTCTCGCCTTTGTTTTGCTGTATTTGTCACTCCTCTACACGTAATGGATGATGTTTTTGTGAGTCTGGCTCTGCGATATATCTTAACTTTAAAATAAAGGGTTTTAGGGCTTGAAGAAACTTTTTTAAGTGATTATTTAATAAGTTTTGACATCAATATTTTCATACGTTTTTAACTGACATCATGATCTCCTAGGCTTTTCTTAATTATGTTGGAGTTGGTTTCCAGTCTAACCGGATGCAGCTGAATACCAGTATTTTACATGGAGCGACTGCCTATCTGACCTCTAAAACCTAGTTAGTGCTGGGTAATACAATACTCTTTGGTAGTTGTCAGATTTTTGAGACACTGTAACGACTGTCAAAGATTTACAAATAATAGCTGGACGACAACAGCTTAATGTGTTTTTTGGGACACCGTTGAAACTCCGTATGTAACGGGTGGACACACAACCACAGGTCAGTCTAGGCAAGCGCGGTTTAACCTAAATATAGACCAATCTATGCTATTATTTAGCCACAAGCTCCTTTTAAGATTTAAACTGACATGGTTACTAATATTTTGTAAATGATTAATGATATTTAGTATGTTTCTAATTATTTATATCGAATTCCCCAAAATTCCGAGACAAAACGACCTACCCTCTTCCTGGTATTATTTTTGTGCTCGGTACCGCGACGGCTTTAAAAAAATAAAATAATAAACATGGTAAATATCCCGTTCTAAGTGTTAATAATAATCCTTGTTATGCAGAACTTCCCACTACAAATTAGGATCTTGGTTGCCAAACATAAAACAAGGTTAGTTTCTTTGTTGACCTTTTTTTGCATAAAGTTAGGTCGGCATCTAGTTTAGCCACATGACGTGTCTGAATAAATCTGAATTTCGGCTACCCAACTAGCGAGTTATACAGTAGATAGCA
The DNA here is from genome assembly GCA_905475445.1 of Ochropleura plecta. Taxonomy (NCBI): domain Eukaryota; kingdom Metazoa; phylum Arthropoda; class Insecta; order Lepidoptera; family Noctuidae; genus Ochropleura; species Ochropleura plecta. The sequence continues at coordinate 18,190,455 of FR997731.1, read as the reverse complement.
ACTGCTAGGATGTTGTTTGACATTTTTGGGATTTTATATACCGTTACACCTTGTTGTAGTTGTGTTGCTGGGGAGTTTGATCCGCCACTTCTTCTTCCCAGCTAAGACACTCCTAGTGTTTAAGTTGGGAAGAAGTGGCGAAGGGCGGGCGTTTTAGGAGACTGTCTTATGTGATGATCTTCAAAAAGTGCTGATCATCATCTTAGTTTGAAAAATGACTTCAGATTTGATTTGTTTGTAGAACGTATTACTTTGTAGCATAAGACTTATACTGAAATAGAGAACTGAATAGAGCTATGTAACACCGGAAACTTCAGGATAAGTTTTCTGTATGAGAAGAGACTTTTGTCCAGCTGTGGGAAAATTATAGGCTGTTATCATTATCTTCTAATTAAGACTAATATTCCAGTTAAAGAGCAAATCAAAACCAAAATAATTGTCAATGGCTCCTATAGATCGTAGGTCCGATGAAAATCATATTTTAATTTAATAAGCTCTTGCTTTTTTCATGTTTTTTTTTTCTATTATATGTGTATATTAACAGATATAATAAAAATGTATAATAATCATGTGGGAGAAAAAAATCTATTGCTGTATGTAGGATGAATAGTTTCTAGATTATCAGTTGTTGAATGAATAAATTAGTATATTGTGTTTAGTTTAAACGTGTGTACACATGACGGCAGGTTACCCTATTCTAAACTATTATAACCCGATCTCTCTACTACGTATCGCACACCGTAGTAGAGAGATCAGGTTAAAAAGGTTTTGTGTAGGTTGATGTGCCGTCGTGTGTACACAAAATATACTATTTCAGTCATGAGCACTGTAAACACTTAGTACATAATATAACGGTTTCTACTTTGAAATGATATATATCTCCGTAAAAGTATGGTTTCCAAAATAATCTGCTCGTAAAAACATTATTCAATACAGCTGTAAGAGAATGGACGGTGAGAAACAGGTATCTCACCGTCCGTCCTTCTATTGACGACAGGCCGAGTCGACCAGCTACCAGAGACCAGAGACCACTGCCTGCCGGGGTTGCGGGTTGTTCGAAAGAGTTACTATATAGCCCCGGAACACAAATAGCAATAGCAGGAACATGGATAAGTTTTACTAAGTGAAAGTGTGATACTAACCCCCGCCTAGAACGAGGAAAGTTATTTGATGATTTACAAAACATAGTAGGAGAAAATCACTCTTAAAAGTTGCGACATATTATTGTTTGTGATGTATGTATTTTATGATTGCTGCAATAACTTATTTTGCCACCAACCATAGTTTGGCCCCACCACACACATATCAACGAAAACAATTATATGAAATCAAACAGCAGTTCAGTGGTTTATTTCAATTAGTGTTCACGTATTATATTTTGTTATAGGTAGATTTACTGAATATGCTGCAAATTAAATTCGCAATAGACTGCATGTTGTATGCTGACCAACCAGTGAGTTGTGATCATTAGTTTAATTAGTTTGAAATCATGTGAATTTACCCCGAAACGTTGTTTTGGCGCAGTCTGTAGGCGGTGTTTTGTACTGGTACCATAAGCGAGCATAGTTGGAATTAATGGCATCGTTTGCACTATCTACACAAGTACACGTAGCATTATAGTGGCTTTGCAACGTTCAATAGTATGGCCATAAATAAACTCTTATCATTAAAGAAAAAAACCTTAATTGTATATCCTGCAACAAAGTAAAAAAAACCTGGCCTACAACGAGTCAGACTCGCGCACCATGGGTTGCATACAAACATTTTTTTTTTATTTAAAAAACTTTGCCGCACACTAGGAGTTTTTTTTTAATCGTTTATTCCAGAAAAAATACATAAAAGTTTTCACATAAATGTTCTGCCAAACTGCAGTACAGTCGGCAGAGATTTCTCCTGTATCGTGGGTGCGTTTACAAACATTTAAACTCACATATATAAACAGCCATACTTAAAACTTGCGAATAAACAGCCATATCTTTTGACTGCGTAGACTTATAGGGATGATTTTCTCACAGCACAAAGGCACCAAAGAGTTGAGTAGTAATAATTTTAACTCGATATTTTTATATTTAACGCGTTCCAAAGGTAAAGGATCTTGACAGACAGACAGATGGACAATAAAGTCATCCAATAAGGGTTCCTTTTTTAACCGACTTCTAAAAAAGGAGGAGGTTCTCAATTCGGATGTTTGTATGTTTTTTTTTTTTACTTTTAAGGTACAGAACAGCCTGCCGGGGTTGCGGGTTGTTCGAAAGAGATACCGCGGCCCCGGAACGTAAAGGGCAACAGAAGGAACATGGGTGGGTTTTAGTAAGTACAAGTCTGACATGCCCCCCCGCTCCGCCCAGAGCGGGGGAAGTCATTAGATGATTTCCCATCCGAAAAAAAAAAGGTACAGAACACTAAACAACTGCGTAACGTAACATGGCAGCAGCAATTCCCAAAGGGCTGAGTAAAGGTAATCAGGTACACCCATATTTCGTCAGTTCCCTACGTTTCCGTCCCATGTAATAGGGGGTGACCCTATTGCCTTGCCATCAACCGGGCATTAATCTAGACTTCGTGTAGGCCACTCAGAAATTCCTATTAGGAGACCGAAATAACAATTTTCTCGACCAGGGAATTGAACCCAGGATTTTATGTTCTGAATTAATAATAATAAATAATAAATATCTTGGGACAACTCACACACGGCTATCTGATCCCAAGCTAAGCAGAGCTTGTGTTATGGTAACCAGACAACTGATAAACATACTTATATAATTTATAAATACATACATATTATAGATAAATCACACCCAGACACAGAACAAACAATCATGCTCATCACACAAAGTTTGTCCTGGGTGGGAATCGAACCCACGACCTCCGGCTCAGCAGTCAGGGCCACTAACCACTAGACCAACAGGCCCGTCAAGTTGCGAATTAGAAGACTTGAACAAAAAGCAGTAACAGTAGAACTGTCTATTTATAAATTAGTTTCAAAAATACATTCTTTTTAATGACCACTAACCACTAGACCAACAGGCCCGTCAAGTTGCGAATTAGAAGACTTGAACAAAAAGCAGTAACAGTAGAACTGTCTATTTATAAATTAGTTTAAAAAATACATTCTTTTTAATGAAAAAAATATATAGAAGTATTTTCTCTAATATAAAAAATTCTCGTGTCAGAATGTTCGTTCCCATACTCCTCCGAAACGGCTGAACTGATTTGTATGAAATTTTCTGAGCAAATCGGGTAGGTCTGAGAATCGGCCAACATCTATTTTTCATACCCCTATGTGATAAGAGGGACCAGAGCAACGGGTGAAACCGCTGGGCACAGATAGTATGTTTATTATATTATTCTTCGTTATGAGTTGGTTTATCTTATGTTATGTCCTATTTCAGATACTGTTACCCTTCATTTATGATCCCAGGTAAAAATATCTGTAATGTTTTTCTTCTGGTATTTTTACTCGAAATCAAATTATCCGTATGTCTGATATCTTTGTACGCTCTATTTTAAATTTCTGTTGGACAAGCGATCGTTTAATTCTTACAATTCTGAAAAATATCTCTGAATGTGTTTGAACAAAACGAAACGAAGGTAATCTTACATTTATTTATATCTGAAAATATAATTTAATTTCAGGTAATTGGTATTTTTGGATTCAAACAAAATTAATTGAAAAAAGCTCTGGTTTTTAGATTTATTGAAGAACAATCGAAGATCTGGCAAATACTTGAATTTGTTCCTTTTATAAATTGAACTATTTACGTATTATTATATTATAAATCTTGGGATTGTGGTATTTCTTGGAGGGTTTTGGTCATGATCCTCCACGGTGACCAACCGGGTTGGAGGATTAGCGTTTAAATGCGAATCTTTGTGAGGATGTAGATTTGATTTGGATGTATGGATGTTAGTTACTCTTTCACGTCAAAACGGCTGAACGGATCTTGATGAAATTTGGCACAGAGGTAAATTATAGTCTGGAATAACACATAGGATACTTTTTTTTCGATCATCACGGGCGCCAGGTAGTTAAACTATTATTGGCACATTGTTGTTGTTTTTTTTTAATTGAGTACTTCGTTTGCCTAGTGGTCGCAAGCGCAACTACTTAGCATGAAGCCCCGAGTTTGACTCCTGGGTCGTGCGGAGTTTTTCCATCAAGATGTTTTTGTAGCAGCCACGGAGTCTGGAGTTGTACCCAGTTAATAGCAAAAGGCGCGCTTCCTAAGACATGGGACTTAAAAATATAACTAGCTATAAATGTGGGTGGTACTATTAGGAACACCTCTGCCCAACCCCTCGGGGATTATAAGCGTGATGTTATATTATTTTTATAGTTTTCTGACATGTTTTTTGGAACAAAGTTCCTTAACGCGCGTTCCGAATGAGCTAGACAGAAAAGATAAGATCAAAAGTTGTAACGACACTTTTTGCTATAGTTGTAAGCCGTGCGGCATACGCCTGTTTCTCTCTCTCATAGTAAGCAAGGCAGTTATTTTCGTTTCGTCTTTCTATTTCGCATTGAACAGTGTGGTGTCGCGACGATTATTTTTGTTGAGTGTTTACAGATTTTTTGTACATAACAAATAATAACTTCGTTCCATCCGGGTGTCCTTTGACACCTTGAGAGGTGTTTTTTTTCTTTCCTGATTGACATATTAATTTATTTCATTTGACATTTTTTGGATGTAACTAATAGTTTGACACTTAAATTTAATTTATTTCAATACAATGTTAAATAACTTTTCTTAATAGAATTGGAATTGAATATTATTTGCATGCCATATGCACAATGCATATGCCGTATGTAACAATTACCCAAGTTTGCAAAATTAAAATGATTTGATTTGATTTTTAATTCTGCAGTTAAAACTTCACGTCAACACCTGCTATCATTCATCTATATCTAAACTTCTAAGCAAGACATTCAGAATATACCTGAATGTAACTTCATTTTGCAACAACACAAAAATCCAGTCCCCGAAGACCAGTGGTAGCGCCACAAGATTTATAGCCACAAGTGACCGGCCATAGGCCACTTAAAATAAAAGCTGGTAATAAATTCATTAATTTACCAGAATCCATTTATATTCGTAACGGACAAACGAAATGGTAGATTTATTTGCATGTATTGGACTTTGTTCTGTTCACACACACCCACACACCCCACACACACCCTACACATGTGTTTACGTAGCACGGTCTACCCATGTTTGTGTGTAAAGGATCCTATTTCACGGTACTTGAAAAAGGACGTTTAAAAGACCTTTTAAAGGAATATTTTTTTCTTTAGGTATCGTTAATTTGGTATTTAGGATCAAATACCCGTAGCAAATCCCTTAAATTTTTGAACGAAAGCACAGAAAATGGTGAAATTTCGTCGTTGTTATTTAGGGATACATATTGCGTTTCCCTTTTAAGCTTGAAAAGAACTTTACAAAATGTTTGACAAATAAGACGTAAAGAGGCTGAAGATTCTTTGTTAAATGTTTTGACGGCATTCGATACAAAGTTATTTTTATAATAGATCAAAAATTCTAAAGCCTTGACTAATAGCTAAGTAATTATTTAGATTGATTTTCATCTTGGTTCATAAAATCTGATGAAAAGCCATTGTTTAAGAGATGTCTAGACTTTTATATTTAGAAGACTTCAACATTAAGTTCAATAAAAACCGGCCAAGCACGATGCGGATTTGCACTCGAAGCGTTCCGCACCATTATAAAACGGCAAATAAACATCTTTTTTTAGTATCTGTTGTCATAGCGGCAAGAGAAGAACATCATCTGTGAAATTTCAACTGTCTAACTACCACGGTTCATGAGATGCCTGGTGATAGAAGGACAGACGTCCAGACAGACAGCGTAGTCTTATGAATAGGGTCCCGTTTTACCTTTTTTTTATTTACTAGCTTCCGCCCGCGACTTTGTCCGCGTGGCATAGTTACTTTGGACTAACGCTAACTTTAACCTGCGTCATAATCGTAAAAAAATTATCTTTCTCTCTCTTTTCTTCCCTCTTTCTCCCCCTTTACACACTTTTTTTTTAAAATACATATGTCCGTCTCTAGAGTCCCAACTATCATTGTACCAAAATTCATCAAAATCCGTTTTGCCGTTTAGGCGTGAAGACTTAACAAACAAACTCACTTTCGCTTTTATAATATTAGTAAGGATTACAGCATGGAGGACTTACAGAATAAAAATAAACTTAATAAGATACCATAGACAACAGCAACCCAATTACAAGTCCTCACGTATAGTACCAGACTAAAAATTGAAAATGAAACCTGAGCACAAACAGCAGCAGATAAAAGGTTACATGAACAAAGGGAAATATAAAGGCTAAACAAGTTATAAGGCTATAATTGTCCGGGGTTGCGGGTTGTTCAAAAGAGATACCGCGGCCCCGGAACGTAAAGGGCAATAGAAGGAACATGGGTGGGTTTTAGTCAGTACAAGTCTGACACTCCCCCCCGCTCCATCCAGACAGGGGGAAGTTATTTGATGATTACCCACCCCAAAAAAGGCTATAATTGTGGGTACGGAACCCTAAAAGATGTTTACTAATGGAAAAAAATCGAACAAACTCCAATAATCTCCTAAAAGTCAAATAATGTAAAAGCCCAAAATGCTGACCATGACATTGTACTTAAAAGAAAATGAACGAGGCCATAATTCGTAATTAAGTTGTCCCAATCACCCAGATAAGTTTCTTAAGCTAATTTATTTTAATTACGCCAATTACTGAGCACATTTTTTAAGAAACGAATGTCAAATGTTGAATGAAATATACTTCTTTCTACTACCTTTGGGCAGTCATTCTTTATTAAGTTGATAAATTGCTTACCAAAGGTGGATTTCGGTTCTTAGAAAATATTCTCGAGGATTGGATTGTGTAAGATAATTATTTCGTGAAGAAAATAAAGGTAAGAGTTCGTTAGGAAGCTGAGCGGGCAGCCACTACAAAGCGAACGTGCGTTAGGAAGTAAGGGCGAAACCTGTCACGTGGGCAGAACTAATCATATTGTTTTTTAACAGACTTCAAAACAAGGAGGTTCTCAATTCGTATGCATTGTTTTTGTATCTTTGTTACGCGATTTCTGCTTAAATTTTGAGTCGATTTAATTAATATTTTTTATTATCGACAGGTAAATGATGTTTATTTTGCAAGTAGGTTTTCACAAACACTTTTACACGTCTTTTTTTTAAACTAGATGAGGCCGGTGTTTCGTACCCGACTACTCTGAGAAGAAACAGCCGAAACAAACTAAGAGGTCATAGTCTCTTTTAAAGTCCAGACAAAAAATCTTGGTCAACTTACATGAGGACTATGCAGATAAGAAGTATCTAAAATGGTCTTTTTAAGAAAGCACCACACAGATTGAGTGGACCTGTCCAGTCAGTGCAAGCATTTGTCAGTTATCGTGTAGCTCGACTCATAACCCAAGGAGCTCAACGACACGACGATCAATACCAAAAAAAGGACATTAGTGTAGGTCCCTAATAGTACTCAACTGCCAGACAATCGTCAAAAACAAACCAAGTAAATAAAAGTATATATCTACATTGTATATAAATACTCCGGAAGTTGCCCCTTATCAATTTTATTCTTATTGCTTGGCAAAAATAAACGAAACAAACAAAAGTCGACGACATCCAGAAGTAAAAAAAAACACTATAAGTATTTTATTGAAAGTCAGTCTTAATCGATTTATTGGAAGTTGTTTTGTTTGATATCGTAAATCACGAAATAATATTGTTGAATTTTCAAAAGTACTACTTTTACCCGCCATTTTGCTGGTGCTATGGCACATCAGTTGAGATTGTAATATCCTATCCTTTCGTCCCGCTCAACCAAATCGTCAACCTTCACAAATCTGTCTACTATACTCCCACAAAAAGTATAACTTCCTTTGACAGCAGCTTACTAACAATATAAACTGGATTATAACCGCTTGTCCAAACACCCATTTGTCTGCTAGGTAAAGCTTAACGAGATACCCGTCAAAGTATTTCTACTAGTACGACTACGAAGGATTATCGTGGACACAATTTGTCGATTTATGTAAGGAAGGTTGTATGGGGTTCCGCAAGGACCAAGCCTCCGATTTCTGTGAGTGATTTGAGTTAGTAGGTGCTGTGACAAGTCAAACGGAAATTATGGACAGAACGTAATGGTGGATCGATTTGGTAGGACACGCTAAAGCTTCGGTCGCACTAAAAACGTTTGCTAGACGCGATTTCTCGTTTTCGCCCAATGGTAAAGGACGCAGCCAACGCAGTTGTTTCGGGTCTGGCTGTTTGTGACATGTGAATTTAAATGTTTGTAAACGCACCCACGATACAGGAGAAATTCTTAGTGTGGGGCAAAGTGTTTTTTAAATAAAAACGATTGTAGGTAGACTGTAAGGACCCAGATAGGTATTTAACCTTGTGTAAATAATTTCATCTAATATATAAAATTCTCGTGTCACAATGTTCGTTCCCAAACTCTTTTGAAACGGCTTGACGATTCTTATGAATTTTTTTATGCATATTAAGTAAGTCTGAGAATCGGCTACTATCTATTTTTCAAACCCCTAAGTGAGAAGGGGACCTGAGCAGCGGGTGAAACCGCTGGGCACAGCTAGTTACTATATAATATGTTCTCAAAAGTGTGGAACTAACAAAACAAACACATGCGTGGTGGATAACAGCCTGCTTACTCATACAAAAAAGGCTTCGGGTGTGTGACGTGACCTGATGATGCTTATATAAGGTGATAACGGTATATTTACAGCGGAAAAATTCGAAGACTAAGACTCGCGCGTGTATCGTGTGAATTTCAGAATTCTATTGGTGCGTAGGTAATGGCTACTCGCAGCGAGAATCTACTTTGTTCCAAGTGTGACAGAATACTAGTGCGAAAGCTGTGATCACAACGAAAAGTGCGATTCTGGTTTTTGACATTAATCAGTCCCATTTGCATTTTTTGTGGCAGTGAGAACCGCGTCGCACTAAGTTTTAGGGACTCGGAGCGAGTATTCGCCTAGTGTGGCCGAGGCTTTAGTGTTATGTTTTGCTATGAATTTTTTTGGAAGATTCAGGTTTATGCTTGCTGTTTGGTTTTATACCGTCTTAAAAAATCATGGTAAATTGATTTCCTTGTATATTATACGTTTATAAAAGATGTAGCGTAACATACGACACAACAACTGCTTTTTTTGCTGGGAAGATCATCATTTGGGCATTATGTTGTTACCCTGAGCCGTATTTCTACAATATGTTCAATTATATTTTACTTATTTCATTACAGAAAAGTACCTAAGTGGAGTACTGTGAGTGGTGTAGTATCCTCATCATCATGATCTCCTAACGTTCAAAGAAAGACAACGGAGGATTCTTTCAAAGCAGATTACTGTCAAATTCCACACACTTATTTAAATATTTCATACTATCATTAAAATCCTCAGAACATGACGACATAAAACACCCATTTGCGTACATTTATAAAAATTAACGATTCGCTAACAGCCGAGGGTCGTCTCAAGTGGGCTCTCCAACAAAATTGGGCTGCCAAGGCTCTCAGCAAACACTTCAGAGCCTTCCTGGAAAGAGCTCCTTTATACGTATTGAGAAGTAAGCAGTGCTGTAGGTAGGGGTTTTTGGATACAATACCGAGACAATAGGAAGGTAGACGGGGCTTAGAATTGAGATGTTCGAGTGTTGTCTCAGATGTCTTCTTTGTGAGAAGCTCAGATCCGACCCTGCTTTATATGCTTGAAATGTAAATGTGACACAATAAGACTTTCTACAAGAAATTGTGTTTGACGGTGAAAACTGCATAAATCTTTAATGCTAAGCGTCGACTCTTGCAAGAGTCGTTTAATAATAAAAAAAATGCATGATTCATTGGTAGAAACTATGCAGTCGTTACAGGTAGTCACTGAAATTTGAAAGTCAGAAAACCAGTCTTACCAAAGGGGAATTGTATCACTCAGTACTAACTAGTGGAGGTCAGATAGGCAGTCGCTCCATTTAAAATGGTGGTATTCAACTGCATCTGGTTAGACTAGAAGCGCCAAAGCCAGAACATTTTTTTTTACATAAAAACTTTGCCCTACACTAGGTATTTCTCCTGTATTCACAAACAGGCTGCCACGGAACAACTATCTGCGGGCATCGAACCCATGGCACGCAGAGCAGCAGCCGAGCACTCAGTCACTGCGCCAACTGTGCCATCAAGGAAAAGGTAGAAAGTATGCAATGCAGTAAAGATGGTTTCCCAACACGAGGTTTGATTCAAGAAGGTTTTTTTTACAGAATCGTGTATATAAATCTAGAAAGTTGTTCTCTAATTGAAATAATCACTCCAGCTTTATCTTAGAACATTAAATTATTCTCGGAGTACGGAACATCCGACCAACCGTCCGACTATGAAACAGTACAAAGTAGATATAAATACTGTCTTTGGCGGACTATCTCAATTAGTAGTAGACAGAGTTGCATCCTCTTTACAATACAAAACAAAGAAAGAAATTTTCGGAAACCAAATTCTGAAAACACTTTCTTTGTTTTCTTTGCTATGTTTTGTCTATCTCGATTGCACCACAAATTAAATTATCAATCTGTTTACAGTTGTTTGAGTTTGACCGTGTACCAGCCGGGGCATAAACTATCTGTTTCAGTAGATTTTACATGAAAGCGTTACAAAAAATCACCATCCATCCACACAAACTTTATAATATTAGTAGGAATTTCCTGTGATGTCTATGATGTGTACATTTATTGTAAAATAAAATAGTTCAGCGTTTAATGTCATTCTTAGTCCTTTTCCAAAATATTTGTCACATCGAATGGTTTGGAAATGAAATTAAAATATAAAAAAAGTATTACAAATTACAAAAAAAAATATCAGAGTATAGTTCAAAACACATTTAGATGTATTGCAAACCCATTTAAAAGTCAAAAGTGAATATGCAATTTCCACTGGGAAATGAATTCAATCAATTAGAATTTAGCGAAGTACGTCTCAATTGGATGGAATACGATTTGCGTAAGTTGATGAAGACTTGACATTTAAAGCTGGAGAAACTCGTGTATTACACAATGTATTGACCCACTTTCAAAGGATATTACATTTCAATATCCCAGATGACGTAATCTATGAAGGTATAAATATAATACATCCTGATTGATTCTCTATTTTGAGGGATTGCGGCCGTTCTGGACACAGTTTTTCATCTTCAAATACCAATTCCTACCTTATTTGCACTTTAAATTGACGGTTATCGAACAACAAGTTTTTTCTTTTCTTTCAAATTGATTTAATAATAAAAAAACAAGAAACAGTTCAAAATATGTGGCCAGGGCTCGCAATTTGTCTAGAAGTAGGTACTGCTCTAAGAATCAAGTCCTTGATTCTCCTAAGATGTTGGTTGAGGCTATTAAGCCATTATTTTAGTCCGTTTATTTTTATTTTAACACTTATTAAAAAATAAATTAAAAAAAAGCATTGAAATATATTGTAGCCCACTGCTATCGGGAAAATGGTCCAAGGTCCAGTCAGGGCTCCAGAAAAAGGAATCTCCTAACAATACGAGCCGTGTCCAAGAGTACCGCTTTCTGTATCAAGCCATTGATCCAGTTGCCCAGCGAAAGCCTCCTCAGGTGTTGGCCGAAGGTATTGGTTATTAAGTCTTTATTATCATTTATAAGTCAGGCCGGGCTCTTTCGGAACTGCGCTGGTAATTTTACTTTTAAAAATAACATCAGGGAGTATCAGTAAAAGTCTGATACTCCCCCCCGCTCGGGGCCGATGACTAAAACCCATCCATTTTCCTCCTTTTGCCCTTTGACCGTGGTATCTCTTTCGAACAACCCCCAGCAAGCTAGTAATTTTACTTACCAGTAATATTCAGGACGACTCTCTCGCCATGCGTAGCGACGATCCTCCACTCACAGCGGTCGGGGGTCGTGGGGGGCGTCTCGCTGCCCCATCCGGGCGAATTGAACCACCCAGAGTTACCCAGCAAAGTCCTCCCGCATTCTGGAACATAACATCATACCTGTGATTCTGGAAAGGTTGGGCAGAACGTTAATAGTACATTAGTTATGTTTAAGTCTCGTATACGGTTCCGCTTAGTCTGATAGGGGAGAACTGAAGAAGAAAACGTGTTGCGCCGACCCCAAATAAAATGGGACAAGGGCAGGAAAATGATGATGATACGGGTTGAGCTTATTACAATCAACCGGGCACTCGTGACTGCTACTTAGAAAATACGATGGAAAAACTTAATGACACTTTGCCCGACTTAGAAATCGAACCTTAGACCTCGTGAAAAGCTGTCGCTTGCAACCATGCGACCGACGAGGAAATTCTTTCGCATTCTATATACATTATTAAATCATAACAATTACCTATAAACACCAATATGAGACTATTTATTACGGTCACCGCCAATGTATCTTTTAATGGGGTATTAATTTTCATAATCGAGGAATACCCCGTAAACTATATAAACTTAATGGTTAGCTGTTTTTGATCATAGGAATATTTATAATATCTTGAAGCAGCAATTCAAGTAATTTCATTTTTAAAACACCAGTCATCTTTATTCGTAAGATATTGGAGTGTCTACAGGCACAATTCAATTAGGTGCTGTTTGAAATAACTCGGTAATACCATTGATTTGATTGTAAAAGAAATGCTGTACAATCTGTTCTTTAAAATAAGTGAATTTTATCGCGGATTTTTAAATGATTAACTGTCTGAATAACCTATACATCAAACTAATTCTAAAGGCTCTATTCTGATCACAAAGGTAAAAGTTTAAAAGTATGTATGTTTGTTACTTTTTCACGCTCAAACGGTTTGACGGATATAGATGAAATTTGGTATGTAGATAGCTTATAAATTTTACTACTTTTTATACTGAACTACGCGGGTGAAAAATCGAGGCGCATTGTAATAAACTTAGGCAACTGTGGCTTACCCTCGAGATCGACCCGAGCGCCAGTTATAATTTAGAAACAAGCTCTTCCTCTAAAAATATGTAACTTACTATAGTTAAGTTATCGCCATATCTGTACCTACTGCGATAGATCATAAAAATGTGTTTCGTATAACAGTAGACGTAGAAGGGTTTTTACATTAAAATAAACTGTAATGATAATCCAATTCTTACTTGCGCATTTATACAGTAGATTAGTCTGTGCGATGTCACTGGCACTCAGCCTTACTCTCTGCCCAATCTCCGGCCTCTTCTTGCCATGGACCTCCAGAGGAAGTATGGTGTCCAGATAGGTCCCCTTGCTGAAGGTGTTTCTCGCATAATGCATGATGGAGTCATAGTCATAGGTCTGGCCGAGAGAGTTCACTTCCTCTTCTGTCAGCTTGTTGAAGTTGTATTCTTGACCTGTGAAAGATGAATAGAATAAGAATAATTAATTACCTAAGAATTACACAGAATGGGTTGACTTCTTGGAACTCACGCTTGGATTCCCTGTGTCGTGAGGTCCAGGCTCCTTCGTTACATTATTTTGTTTTAATGGTTATGTATTACGTTATTACTATATACAATTGTTGGTTAGGGAATAGGCTAGTTTTCAATAAAAAAATGTTAGTCCGTCTTTTAGATTATTCAAAAATAAGGGACAAGGGATATTTGCACTGCAGTTTTTCGCAACAAGTGACGTCACACGCAACTTTAATGGGCTATATCTTTTCATTTTTGGTCTGATTTACAAATAAAAAAAATGTGTTTTAAATAATCTAAAAGACGTACTAAATATAATGTAATTACTTTGACCCTGGAAACTATATTATGATTTTAGTCTGTGAGAGCTTGGATCCATTATACGCTGTTTTAATGAAAAATCAATATGGTCGTTAATGCTATCTGCTCTGTTATTATCTAGGTTGGGTGCTTATTGTCGATATATTTCTATTATATTTCCCTAGCCTTTTTCCAAGTACTTTAGGGCCAGCTTCCAGTGTTACAGGAGACAGCTAAATATCAGTATTTTAAAGAGAGTGGCTGCCTATTTGACCTCTACACCCCAGTTAGTACTGAGTAATACGAGACCCCCTTGGTAAGACTGGTTGCAAGACTTTTTGGTCACTGACTTAACGACTGTCAAAGATCTACAAGTGACAGCCGGGACACAACAACTGGTCACCTATCTTCGAACTAACCTTGGCAAGCGCAGCTTAAGAGAATCTGAGCGACAAATTTTATTTGACCACGACATTTTTGACGATATATTATTCTTAATTATAGAGTAGGGTAATGGGGAACGTGTTATCTGTGTGAAATTTTAGGATTTTAGTCGATTCTATAGATTACCCAACTTAGTTGAAAATATGTATCAAATATGTCGTGATACAATACGATGACTGTAATTGTAAATGAAAAATTAGAATTGTTTCTAATGTACAAAGTATTACATATCTGTGACGAAAACGAACAGAAAATTACAATAAAGATCAAAGTGAGGACTTGACTAACTTCGCAAGTATTTATGTAATAAATGACAATCAAACATGTCTACAACTTGTTATCAAAAGAACATGACTTGAAACGTCAAAAAAACTTGAGCAAAGGATTATTATATCTAGCACAAGTAACAGATATTAAGCCTCTCGAATCAAATTATTTCAACGTCTCGCAAAGAGGAAATTGGAATTTTTGATGAATTTTCGCAAAACTTTCACAATGTGATTATTCAAGTTTTCTCGCTCGAGATAAAAATATAGAAAGAACCTACTTATTTATTTATTTTTCAATGTTATAAGTAGTTAGAGTACTTTATTATTTAAAAAGGAAAAGTGAAAATATGTTAACTTTTTACCCAATTTATTTATTGGGACTAAGAAAAGAATAGTATAATTTTGTTTTACTTCATTTCGTCATCATGAATAAAAATAAATTAAATACAATATAAAAAAAAAACATTTGATCCATAGCACATATTTTTATTTAGACTTGAAATTAATAGAATTCTGTGCGTCTTTACCTAAGCAGTTTTACCAACGTTATTTCAAGAACATAATATTTTTCGATGCAATCATTCAGCTTCGAATTTACGTCACGATTCGTATTAACACTAAACAGTCCAACACCTTAAATAGGTTTCAAAGAAATCTTTTGTCTGACGTTTATTCCTGTGGGTATTTTTTAGAAAAAAATAAAATAAACCTTGGACTAAAAGGAAATAGATTTAAAAGCACAGTTTCTTTAGATGAGTTTTTCCCTCACCTGCTTTCGTTTTCTTAAAAAGCTGCTAATTTGCTATTGGCAACTGTCTGTAGGCCATACAAATATTTCGACGGTCCCTACGTAAAGGTTAAGTTAAGTGCAGCGCAGCAGTCGAGCGCTCAGTCACTGCGCCTGTTTTGTAACCATATTTGTAGCGTGAAGAGAGGAAACAGAATATTAAAAGAACTCAAATTGTCTAAGGGCGTTTTTAAAATGTTGTCGTACAGTAAGAAGTTTACATTAGTGTGTCAAAGAGTGTGAAAATAATGCTCATTTACAAAGCTTATCTTAGCTAAAAATGGAACAATATTACACTGTCGGTTAACGATCCCTTTTCCCAGTATTCTATTTTCTTATTTCTTTTTTATATTCCTTTAGAACATATAAAAAAAAAACGGCTGACTTATTTTTCCAAGCTCTACGCTCAACTAGCTCAACGAGCACACGTCCTTAAAGTAAGCGTCAGGACCCCTGGACCAATAGAGATATTTGGTGTTTAGAAAATACAAATAAAATTTACTACCTTTTTGCTACTATTTGATACCTATCTTCAAATATTTAGTACCTCGACTGACAGCGCGTGACCCTCGCGTTAGCCCGCGAAATTCAAATTTTCGTACGTTTTTTTTGCAATGAAAAAATATTTGGAAAAAATATATGTTGAGGTACTGAAAAGGTAGTAAATATTTACAAAGAGATTTAGTTATGTTGTCTAGAACTATGAAAAGAAAATGGTCCAGACGTCCTGATGTCAGAATGTCTGACTACTTTCTTTACGTGTTTTTCCGCTGTCAGTCGAGGTACTAAATATTTGAAGATAGGTATCAAAATAGTAGTGAAAAGGTAGTAAATATTGGTATTTTCTAAACACCAAATATCTCTATTGGTCCAGGGGTCCTGACGCTTACTCCATAAGACCTCGCGCGTGTTACTAGAAAATGAATGGGTGACATTCAGTGACTATAGTCAGGTCATCGTAGAATCTAGCTACTTAATAAATACTTAATTAAATAGCAGTGGTTCTGATTTTATTTAGATTACAAGACTTGTTAGTTCAAAGTCATTGCGATTATTTTTAACCGACTTAAAAAAGAAGAGGAAGTTTATTCAGCTGTATTTTTGTTACGCGATTTCTCCGTCAATTATGAGTCTATTTTACCATAGTTGCAACTTTGTCCCCCAATATATATTGGGGGACAAAGTTGCAACTTTTTCACAAGTAGGTATTTTTTTAAATACGTGTTTTTAATATTTTGACTTTAAATACCTCAACAACTCACGTACTATTCAATGCATCAATCAGCACAACATGTTAAGTGCGTAACATTGAGTTTTATCGCAGAGTGTGATTTTTCACCCCCAAAATATAAACATTTCCGAGCATTAATTTGATATACAAGAATGATTGGTTGACGGCTTCATGGAGGATCCGAACACTTTGTATGTATAAATAAGGAGAGTACGCTACAAATTTAAATTATATTTATTCACTTAAACACTCATGAAACTGAACCTAGGAGTCACAGCTTTTACACAAAATTCGATATTGGTCATCGTCTCAAAGCTGTAATGGAGTCCGTAAGGATACTACATAGTTCCCATCGCCCTAATTTAATCTGAGTAGCCTCTCAAGATGCCAGACAAGAAACCTAATCGAGGAAAATTATATAGGAACTAAAACTACGGAGACTTTCTACGACATCGGTCTCGGAGTCTAGAATACGTGTCCGGTTAATGGCAATAGTCGATCCCCTTATAACATAAGACTTAAACATAATTGGGGTTACGTAATACCCACTTGGGTATACTAATAGGTATACTTAGATCCTACCTATCCCTTCGGAGAATACAGGCGTGATGTTATGTTATGTTTCCAAGATATGACCACTTAAAATAGAAAATACAAGTAGTGTTGATGTTACATGTGGAAGTAAGTCTATATATTTGCATAAAATATGGTATAAGAGGATCTTACAAAAGTCTTCTCGTGCAAGACACATTCCACCATAATTATAGAATGCATGCATTGCATTACTTTGTATTCTCTAAATTTATCTCAAGTAGTTTTTTTTATAATTTATTTTAGTGTGTATTTATTTCAACATTTTGAAGACTTTCATCCATACCACCTATTATAACAGTCGTACCATTTGCGAATAAAACACAAGCATGTTTGCGTATTGCTTGTGGGATATCTTTTTTATTGTTTAAATGAGGAATAAGAGGGGTCCTAAAATAAATCCCTGTGAAACCCCAATTATTTTTCTGGATTCTGGATCAAAAGCCAATAAAAATTTCCAATAAACGAGCCAATCAAAACTGCTTTTCTAAACTATACATTTCACTCTGTCGTGTGACTTAAGTCAAAATCGTGTCACAAAGCCACTAATCAAAAGTTTAAGTTCTGTAAGATACATGAAGTAAGTTCAGACCTTCACGATTTCATAGCTAGTACCGTCGCGACGGGATTGCGGTGACTTCGGGTGGTGTCATACTCTAAGCAATGTTATTGATGGGCCTCAATTATCACTTATGGGTATGCAAAAAACTAACAACTGATTCCCAAACCTACTGATTATATAGATTTATATATAATTTCATTAAATCGGCCAAGCTATTTTAGAGGAGTAATTCGGAAATAAAACTGTTACATGAGAATTTTATAGCTATACTTCTATACTAATCCTTACTAATATTATAGAAGCGAAACCGCGGGCAAAAGCTAGTATTTTATATTATAAAGAAGGAAGATTTGTTTGTTTGTTTGTATTGTCATCAGTCTCCAAAACTACTGGACCGATTTTAACCATTTTTTCACTAATAAGAAGCTACATTATCAGGAAGTAACATAGGCTATACAACATAACGTTACAAACCATGGAAGCGGGGCAGCAACTGAAGACGCGGGTGAAACCGCACGAGACAGCTACATAGTTTAAGATAAAAAGATATCCGATAATTATCAAGCCTTGTCTTAACATGATGTCTTTTGTTTTAAAGCACTCTGATTCAGACCAAACAAGGTTTTTATTTTTCGGTATTTTGTAACAGGTAGGTAAAGTAGATGATTAAAAAACAAAAAGAAAGAAACAAAACCAAATACTGTTGTTGTTAGAGGCTTTTTGACCTCGTGCAGGACCATTTTAGTTTGTTATCTTAATTTTATGTATTTTTCGGTTTTTGTTGTTCTAATTTTAAATTATATTGTTTTGTCCTGTGTGAGTTAAACACAGCAATAGTTTTTCATTCTATATTATATTACTGTATTCAGCTAAAATCCGTTTAGACTGCAAGCCGCCGACTCCAAAATAGTTAGGAAAAAGCTAGACAGATGATGATGGTAAGGTTATTCCTGACTAACCAAACCTGATCAGCAGACGCTACCAGGGAGCTAAATTTTTGGTCCAACATTGTTAGAGAATTCTATTCAAGTAGCTATCGCAGAGCACGCCAGCGATTCTCTTCGAATTTAACACAGAACAACTAAAACTATTTGGAAGCCTTAAACAGGAATAACCTCATTTCAAATTAGACCCTATCTACCCTACTTTATAGTGCAATTTTGTAAAACTTTAAGATATTTGCCTGTTAAATTAAAGCTCAACTATACGTAGTTGTTTTAAAGTTCAATTTTGATTGTAACAAGTTATTAAGTTTGGGGCAGAATGTCTGAGATTTTGGCACGCTCACTTGGTATTTTAGTTGTCTACGCTTTAGTTCTCTGTTGGTATAAGGACCTAATTTATCAAGCGCTAACGTTTCTTTAATATAATGTGAAGAGTTCTACTATCTATGTTGGAAGTTAGGATATTCATCGTTTATTACTTAACTTTAAGTAATACCTAGGGTAAAGTCGGGATAGATGCCTACGGAGGATTGATGCCCCGATTGTAATTATTTGATTCATCGCATAAATCTCTTGTTATTTTAATTATCTATCAATAAGATTTTCAAAGTACTGCTAAGGGGACCGTGTTGTTCGCCTCTGTGTGTTTGCATGTGAAGACGGTGCGATCAAAGTTTTTTGGGAATATACGAGTATGACTTGCTTATAAGTGGGTCGTCTAGTGGGTAGTTAAACGTAATCTATTATTAAAAGTAGAGCTACGCAAAAATCATAAAAATTGACAGTTTTACAAATAAAATATTTAGATTTTTGTAGTGAGTGATATTATAGTGGGATATAAACAATTATTTCTGAAAGTGTCTAAAACTAGGGGTAAACTATAATTGCTGCGATTTGTATGGTTTGTTATTTTTTATTATGTCAAAAAAGTTTTTTAAATTTACATAAATCTGCAAATGATGATGATGGTTTTTCGAAAATAATTTTAGAACCAGAAAATAAGCTCTTTTTACTTATTTCCTAGTCTTTCCATCAGCGAAATAACTATTATATCATACCATTTCTGTCATCATCCACCGCCATTGAATAGTTGCTCTGGGTAAGCACAATTGATTACTAATACAAAAACAGCGCTTAATCGTAAACAATAACTTTGGACTCCCCACACATACATTTGTTTGCACTTAGGACCTCAGGGGTTATCTATTCAAGTCCCAGTCTAATTATAACACAAGATAATATTTGTACAAAGACAATAGTAATACCTAGAAACAATAGGAATAGACTATTTTGTAGAGACAAAGCGTCGAACGAAAGGAAATACTTTAAAGATATTATACTAGTAGCATTTGGTTCGAGTACCTTCTAATTGGAACACCAGGAATATTAAGCTCTGGTGACACAGAAACTAATCCGACGCGGGGCGCGGGACAAGACTATTGGCTTGGTAATGATTTGGGTTTTTTTTTTGTGGTGGGAAACCACCAAATAACTTCCCCCGCTCTGGGCGGAGCGGGTGGGAGTGTCAGACTTTTACTGACTAAAACCCACCCATGTTCCTTCTATTGCCCTTTGCGTTCCGGGGCCGCGGTATCTCTTTCGAACAACCCGCAACCCTGGCAGGCGGAGGCTCTGGCAAGCCCCTCTGCTTTGCTGACATCTCTTTGAGGCGCGCGTGAAACACGAACGCGCCGTCGTCACGGCCTGTCGTCAATAGACGGACGGACGGTGAGCTACCCATTGCTCACATGATTTGGGGGGTCATGCAACTATTCATAATTATATGTGATGTGTGATGTCATTAAGACCATCAAATTCTGAATACGCGAGACCGATAATAATAGTAAAAAAGAAAGACGGTTCTATTACAGTTTGCGTTGTATTTCACGAATTAAATGTTTTTATTGAGTGTCCGCATTTCTCGTTGCCAGTAATTGACGATATTTTAGACGCTTTGCAAGGGTTTGGATATTTTATGACGCTAGAATGTGTGATAAGGAAAAGGATGTGAAAAAAGTTTTGAAAACTAATGTGGATAGTCCTTTACAGTTCACTGTATGATAGACGATATGACTCAAAATGGTGTTACTCATGAGAAGATGACAAATAGACAAGTTTGAAAAGAGAAGAAATGCCATTTACCCCAAAAATTAAGGTAAGGGCACGAAAATAATGGGGCCACGCAAGTATTTGCAGCAGTTTGCACACTTCCCGAAAAGTCAATTGAACTTTTTAGCGCTAACAAATCCCGCGCGGGAGACGCTTCAGTTTTGTCAAATCTTTATACCTACATATTCGCGAAGTAGAGCAAATAGTTAAGATTAATATAATTGTGTAATGACCAAAACACGGTCGGTTTATACCGTGATAGTCCAGTTGATAACGCGATTACCGCGCCATTTCGAATTGTGAAATTGGACAAACGACCCATATTAAGCGGTCTTAATAGTCTAAACGATTATGGACCTTATTTTGTAATTGACATGGTTATGTTTTGCACAGGAAACAAGGAAGTGGTTATTGGGTAAAGTGGTAATTTCTAACAATAGTTTTGCTTTTATAACTCCAACTAGCTTTTGCCCGCGGCTACGTGGGAACCAGGAGACGGACATAGGCTAATTTTTATTTTAAAAAAGTGGGGTGTGAGGGAGAAAGAGGGGAGAAAAGGGAAAACTTAGCGTTGCTATTACAAATTAATAAGGCGCAAGGGGAACTGTGTGACCCCGAATTTAGCGCTCGCGTTAAATCCCTTAATCTAATCCCTTTTCTTCCCTCTTTCTCCCTCACACCCCACTTTTTTAAAATAAAAATTAGCCTATGTCCGTCTCCTGGTTCCCAACTATCTCTGTACCAAAATTCATCAAAATCGGTGTAGCCATTAAAGCGTGAAGAGGTACAAACAAACAAACAAACTCACCAACATTCATCTACGTTGTTTCGCTTTTATAATATTAGTAAGGATTTCCTTCACTCAATTGCCGCCAGGGCAGACAGCCCGCTCATGCATTCGCTGGTCGATCGAACCAGATCGCTGTTACTATTAAGTACTAACATAGGCTAAGAATTTTGTCACTAACACACTGGACCCCTGTTGTCTTCATAATAAATAAATATATATATTCTCTTATCGTTTCTGCAGTGCCGTGGCTGATATAAAATATGTATGTTTTCACAAAATCGCCGTCGCTACGCAGTCACCTTAGTAGAGCGGGCCTGGCCTTAGTGACGCGAAATTAATTTAAACGGTTTTATAGAACATTTTTTCTAAACACATCAAAAGAGTTTTGATTTAAAATGACAGACACGAGCAAGATTCAAACCCACAATTATTGCCGAGGCATTGTTCTGACCACGTGCTATTGAAATTATTTTCTGTTTCTGAAAGCAATTATTTTTATAAATGTTTTGCCTGAGGTCGAAGAGTGTAATAATACTACTTCAAAATAATCTACCCAAAGTCAACATGCTGACGAATTGAGACATTCAAATCAAAACTTTCCACTCCATACACTGACCTCATTACCTTAAGAAATAAATCAATCCTTAACTCAACTGGTACAATAATAAACAGGAAGGGGATCATGTTTTGGTTCCGGAGCGAGCTGATTATGCGTCAGATGTGCGATGACGTGCGTGACGATCTCAATGTGGTACGTTTGTGTCAGTGTCACGAGGGGGCCTGTCACACCGAGGCGTAACCGTGTTAGTAATAAAGGATAGAGTTAATGTTGTCTTAATTGTTTTGTTTTTTGTTTGGTTTGAGCGGAAGTATGGACTATGAAATTAAGCGCCCGTTCTGTTTGACGCAAAGTTAACTTAAAAGACGTTAAATAGTTGCAGGGTTATATAAAAAATTGGCTGCAAACATGTTAGAGCAGGCTCTAGCCTATTTCATCCACTGTTATTCAACTAACTAACGTAACTTAAATAAATTTAAAAAACTAATATTTAAATAAGTAGAAAATAATCCAGCGGTAGATTGGTGTATAAAAAGATTTTTATTTATTTCTTCCAAAATAAAATACAAGGGCCAAATTCGGACTAACAATTTCTGCAAGACATTAACGTTAGCTTTAAATCTCTTTATTCTATCATGGAAACTTTTCTACTTCACATAAGGCATTGCAGACTTGATTCTATAATTTGGCGCTCGGTACGTGCGAATACAATTCCTGAATGGTTTCGATTCGGCCGTTCTGCTCTAGCCTCAATATGCTGCAGAAAATAGAGCACTATAACGTGACTTTATTATTTAGCAAGGAGGATATGTTCCATTTATTTGGATATGAGATTCAAGTGAGACTTTCTGATCATTTATTTCTTTCGTTCACAGCTTAAACATTCTCAATTTGATCTTCGATGAACTAAATTTGAAATGATAGATTGTCATTAATATAAAAATATTTCGCTTTATAAATGCCTGTATGTATTCTTCATTGGCAGCAATTTATCTTTATTTTTTATAAATCGCTAAAATGATTACACATCAGTAACTTCTTTCATAAACTTATTTTGACATCAAAGTCACTTTGAGAAAAAATGCTGATGGTTTGAAATATGAACGTTTTCAACGCCAAATACTTGGAAAATTGTTTATTAAAATTCAATCACACGAGAAAAATGTTTTTCTGTTAACGTCTAAAACAAGATTAAATGAAATGTAAATTGATTTGAAGTTTGTGCAGCCTCTTAAGGTGAAAGCTCCAACCTACCCGCGAAATTCAAATTTTCTTACGTTTTTTGCAATTTTCAGGCCAGTGCTAGGTTGTATGTTCATTAAAATATTATTCGCGGCTGTAAGACGTATGTAGTTATAGAATTATAATCATCAAAATCACCAATACAACCCTCCAAGTTCATAAAGGCGTAGGAACAAAAAAAAAACAGAAAAAGTCTTTCCTACAGCTTTATGAACTTAGAGCGTTGTATTGATGATTTTGATGATTATAATTCTATAACTACATACGTCTTACAGCCGCGAATAATATTTTAATGAACATACAACCTAGCACTGGCCTGAAAATTGCAAAAAACGTAAGAAAATTTGAATTTCGCGGGTAGGTTGGAGCTTTCACCTTAAGTGAAAATCTTTTAAAGTTTGCGTAATCAATGAGGCTCCACTTGTAAACAGAATAAGCCTGAGGTTTCTAAAACGTGGGCGTGCATAATTTGATTTTGATGTAATTTGATTAAAAAACAAAATTATGTAAAACTTCATTACGAAACAGCTGTTAATTTTTTTTATTGAACCCACAACTTATTCTGATTTAAAATAATTCATGAAAGAAAAGCTAGTTGCGTAAGAATTAAAAACGCTAGCAAACCTTTATATTTTGATCTTTAAAATTTCTAAACAAGAATATTCCCCTTTTTAGAGTACCATACCTCAAAAGGAAAAAACAAAACCCCTATTGGACACTTTGTATGTCTGTCAAGACCCTTTATGTCGGGAACGTGAGAAGGTATGGATTTGAAATGACTCAAGTCTGTGGACCCTTGGAGTCTCTAAGGGTCATCTAAATCATGTCTCTAAGTCTACGCAGTCAAAAGATTTGGCCGTTAATGTCACAAGTCTGAACGGAACCCTGGCCCGGTGTTTCAACTAAAGGAGACCTAAGGAGAAATGTAAAAAGTTTACGTAAAATAGTGACAATTTGTTTCTACTCGTTTCTAGCGCTTTGTAATTAACCGGATCAAAAATAAAAACAAAAACTTTATTCTTACGAATACTACTAATCATACTTTTCAATTTTCGCGACGGTGTAAAAGGTATCCCTCGTAAAGATTCGCGAAGATATTCGTAATGTATTCGGGTCAAGTATGACACTGCGTAGTCGTCGTACTTTAAGTGCGTACCGTGACTCGTGAGTGCGTACTGTGAGTGCGTGCGTATTGTTCAGGCTTACGCACTCGTATAGTGCTTAAGAGCTCATAGTGGATTATAATCGGAAACGAGGTTGTTATTGAAAGGGAGCTGTTAATTAAGTTCATATTTGTGTGACAGAAAATTTAGGTCAATTTCTGTTATGCGTCTTATTCTTTGTACTTAGGGTCTTTAATCTTTTGTTAAAATAACAAAAGAACTAATTTGTGCCTGCCAACGTTTTTTTTTGTCTACAGTAATAAAGGTAGGTAACTAAGTCAGTCAATCGCCTACTCTTAAACATAAGGGTAGTCAAACTTTTGAGGAGTGGCTGGAGAGGCGTCATGGTGTCCTCACCTACCGCCTGACGCAGGTCCTCACCGGACACGGAAGTTTCGGGAGGTTCCTGCACATAATCCGGCGGGAGGAAACGCCCGGGTGTCACCATTGCGACGATCGCCCGGAGGACACGGTGGAGCACACAGTGGCGGTCTGCCCAGCTTGGGCGGAGCACCGCCGTGCCCTCGTGGCGGCGATCTCTCGCGTCGGGCCCTGGTTCAGGCCATGGTCCGGAGCGAGAGGGAATGGGAAGCGGTCACCTCCTTCTGCGAAGCAGTAATGCTAGTGAAGGAGGAGGCCGGGCGTTTGAGGGAGAGAACCTCAAACCAACCCAGCCGCCGCGGGAGACGCCCCGGGCGCCGGGCGCCGCGAGACGACTCCCGGCCACCGTAGATGCGGGCCTGTGGACGGTGAGCAATGGGTAGCTCACCCTTCGTCCGTCGATTGACGACAGGCCGTGTCGACGGCGCGTTCGTGTTTCACGCGCGCCTTAAAGAGATGTCAGCAAAGCAGAGGGGCTTGCCAGAGCCTCCGCCTGCCGGGGTTGCGGGTTGTTCGAAAGAGATACCGCGGCCCCGGAACGTAAAGGGCAATAGAAGGAACATGGGTGGGTTTTAGTCAGTTAAAGTCTGACATGCCCCCCCGCTCCGCCCAGAGCGGGGGAAGTCATGAAAAAAAGGGTAGTCAAACTAGAGATTGCCGCATATCCTTGTTAATATTATAAAAGCGAAAATGAGTTTGTTTGTTTGTTACGCCTTCACGCCTAAATGGCTAAACCAATTTTGATGAATTTTGGTACAGAGATAGTTGGGACCCTGGAGACGGACACAGGCTGATTTAAAAAAAAAGTGAGAAAATGGGGAGAAAGAGGGAAGAAAAGGGGAGAGAAAGATACGTTATTTTCGATCATCACACGGGTTAAAGTTGGCGTTAGCCAAAAGTAACTATGCAACGCGGATGAAGTCGCGGGTGGAAGCTAGTGACATTATATATCCAGTTACAGTAGTGGAATGATGAATCCCAATTGTTTTGGCTTAGCAACAGCTGTAACCGATTGATTGCCATTTTAATTTGCTCATTAATTCTAGATTGGTGATTAACGTCACTAGTTTAAAACAAATGAAATGTGTATACAGATAATGAAACTATCTTGTCTCCTTGTATTTAATAAAAAAAAACAATATTTGTTTTCCCGTTACTCAGCTGGATCTGGTAAGACCGGAAGCCGGTCTCAATTTTTGGGAGAGGCTAAGCAGATTATGATGTTAATTTTATACACTTTTTATGTTAGTGGTTCTCGTAAAAAGCTGTCCTTAAATGGGACCAATTAACAGAAACATGAGTGAAACGTGACTGGTCATCTCTTAGCTACCACGGTTTGTTTTAATTCATCTATTAAACTCTTGTTTTTGCTTTAAATGTGTTTGTTTTTCTACATTGTTCTCAAATATTACGTATAATCTTAACATGAATTAGAATCCATGATGATTTTAAAGAGTGTCCACGGAGTTTCTTGCCCATTTTTCTCCATAGAGATCTACTGTTTGGCATTCCAAATAGTAGATCTCATTATTGCCCATTGGAAACTACAGTACTTTCACAAATTATTATGTCTTTTGATTGGGACTTTAGTAGCATCTTTTTTTTATTTGTATGACATTCAAAAGTGCCTGTAATGGTCTAATTGAAATAAAAATACTTTGACTCTATTGCCCTAATTCATCACAAGTCAGAAATTGTTACGTAATTATTCAACAGGACCTCTCGCTCCGGTAGCCTACAGGCGTTGGTTGGCGGGCACAATGGAGGTCAACCACAGTTGACAACTAACCGTGACATTGTCCCGTATGTAACCAGATTGTTTTGGTCTGATGCCCTCGTGAACCTGACCATGTGAGAATAATTTATTGTGACATGCAATATAATTTGATGATGATCTATCCAACAATGTTAAGTAGGTCAGTTGTTCGGTAGGGTGTAGTCAAACTATTTAGGTGAAGAGGACCTAAAATCTTCATGTTAAGGATGAAAATGTATAGTATATTAAAATAAAAAAAATATATTAAAAAAAGACTAAAAAACGCAAGATTAACTAAGAGTGTGGATTTTTATCATGCTTGTAACCGTAATGAATTAAGCGCAAACCTTATCTATACTATTTTTATATGTGTAAAAATAATTCTGTTACTGTCATTGTCTGGGAAGAGGATAGGTTTTATATTATAACGCTAATAACTTAGGGGTAAGCAATATTGCATTAAGTCCATATTCTTCAACTGTTTGGCAACTGAAAACAGCCATAACATAACATTAAAATAGAACAGAAATAATCGGCAAGGCAAATCGCAAACCTAATGCATTCGAAGTCACGGGAACACCTAGTAATTTTATGCAACGATCCTTATAGTATGAAAAAACTTACCAAGCATAATATTATCTCTGATGATCTGCACATGCTTGTCTCTGTCCGGCCTGGTATGCTCATGCCAGAAGCCGACCACGTGGCCAAGCTCGTGGACCACGATGCCGAACTTGTCGCAGTTCTTCCCGATGGAGATTGCTTGAGCACCACTGCCGCGCTTGCCAACAAAGGAACAGCAGCTGTTGTGGAAATAACAGGTATATTATGAATTTTTATTTTTATTTATTTGGGAAAACGGTTACACATTACACAAAATGTCAGTTATAGTTTGAGTAAATGTAAAACCAACAATATTATCCACATTTTATAAAAACAATCAGTTATAAGATACAATGCGACGTGCGCTTAAGATTCAATAATCAATGAGTCTTATACTGGGAGTAACAGTGGAGAAACAGCTTCATAGGGGTAATTTTAAGGCGCTATACAAAGGAAACACTTCGTAAAACGTCTAGATTTTCGTCGCAAAGTTAGCCGTATCTGTACATGCCACTAGCCAAAAAAAAAATACAGTTTATAGTTCAATACATAAAGTAAAGAGTTAAATTAAATCAGTATACAAAAGTGGTCTAGTACTAGGAAAAAAAAAAGGTTTAAAAAGACCAAGAAAAAAAAAATTTCGTCTCGAAATTCTCAATTTTTCCAGCGACAACCATCATATTTTTTATATATATAACAAAGAAAATTGTATAGACTGAAGAGATATCTAAAATTTTTCAAACACGGAGCTGTTTTTTTATATTCAATAAAAACTGCAAAATGACCTACATTTTGGCGGACATGATACTCAATTAAAATCAAACATCGAAATATTTTCGACCTTATTTCTATTCTTATTGCAATACTGTCGCGTACTTGTGTCAGACCATGCCTAGTATGCAGCTAGCGTCACTTCCGCGAATACCTAAAGATTAGCTTATTGCCGCGCCTTAAGACGGAATAATAATAGCTGCCACCTTAACCGTTGTAGCTTCAAGAAAACAATTTTAGGGCCCATTTACGGAGACACCGCGCGTCACACAAAAGCCATTTTTTTTTAAAACGTTGCCCCACACTAGGAATTTCTCCTTGGGTGCGTTTATAAACATTTAAATTCACATACACAAACATCCAGACCCGAAACAAATACCTGTAGGCCATACAAATACTTGTTCCGTGCTGGAATCGAACCCGGAACACGCAGCGCAGCAGTCAATCGCTCAGCCACTGCGCCAACCGTGCCGTCATTTTTATCATCATCATCATTTGTGATCTATAAGAGCGTTTAAAGAGAAGCTACACGGGGTATGCCGCACGCCACGCGACGCGCGACACAACGCGTCTCTGTAAATGAGCCCTTAAAATTAGAAGGGCGTTACCTACTTGAATAATATTGCTAACTGCGTTCACAGAGTTTGGCAAACTGGTACAGTCAGCAATAAAACTTAACTTTATACATTTTACTAGCTTTTGCCTGCGGCTTCGCCCGCGTTAAATTCGGGGTAACACAGTTCCCCTTTCGTGATTTGCAGGTACCTGCTACCTGTAGTTTTTGCCCTAGCGCCTTATTTATTGTAATAGCAATGCAATAAGTTTTCCCTTTTCTTACCTCTATCTCCCTCAGTTTTCACTCTTTTTTTAAAAAGTTGGCCTATGTCTGTCTCCCGGGTCTCAACTATCTCTGTACCAAAATTCATCAAAATCGGTTTAGCCATGTAGGCGTGAAGACGCAATAAACAAACAAACTCACTTTCGCTTTTATAATATTAGTAAGGATTGCATGATGCCACTGAATACGGTATTGTAAAAATATTTTAATACTGTTTTGATCCAGCTTACGTTAGAGCAATAGAAAAAGAGCGAATTAAAAAAATGCCCTTGCCACTTACGTCACAAAATAAGACTGTGATGAATATGTGATCGATATTCTTGTATTACACCAGATTGCATTTTGTTTCATACTCTTTATAAGACTCATCAAAGAATAATATTCGTAGTTGTAAATCTCATACATTTTACAGAAACACCTCACAGCTATTCCCTGTTTCTGACATCATAGTGTCATGATGCCATGTGCCATTTATTTTTATCAAGTAAATAAATCCTCCTTGTATCTTGATTCGTATTACGGATTATATCATGAGGTGGTGACAACACAGGATCTGTTATCATAACTAGTCATGACCAGAAATATGTAGAAGTGTATTCGAATCCCTTACTCGGAGTCAACCTCCATACTCAGTTTAATTACCAGAACGGTCTAATTAACGTTTTAGGACTTGGAAACTGGTGATTTACAAGAATCGTTGATCGTAATCGGCACCTAAACAGTCTCAAGCTAATTTAAAACATGGCAAGACTGACTCTTAAAAAACCCAACAAGCTATTTTACTTTACACTATTAATCCTTACTTAATATTATAAAAACAAAAGTGAGTTTGTTTGTTACGTCTTCACGCCTTAATGGCTAAACCGATTTTGATGAATTTTGGTACAGAGATAGTTGGGACCCTGTAGACGGACATAGGCTATTTTTTAAGTGGGAAATGGGGGAGAAAGGGGAAGAAAAGGGAAATCTTAGCTTTGCTATTAAGGCGCAAGTGCAAAAACTACAGGTAGCAGGTACCTGCAAATCAGGAAAGGTGAACTGTGTTACCGCGAATTAAACGCGAGCGAAGCCGCGGGCAAAAGCTAGTGAAATATAAAATTCATTTCGAATCAATAAAATTATCAAATAAACTTACCCGCAAGGCCTCTCAGTAAAAACGATATAATCTTTATGTAGATCAGCATCCCGTTCCACGAACTTGACGCAAGTGAAGTTCTCCCAATGCCTCATGGCTTGCTTGAACAACGACTTATGAGCCCCGCTGAAGTTGCCATCGATCTCGTATGGAATCACCCCGTTTTCCCAGATTCTTTCCTTCCTGTTCGTGGCTGCTCGTATTGTGCGGTGACGCTTTTTTGCCTGTAAAAGGATGGGAGATATTGACAAGGGTTGAAGGTAAGTATTTTGTAGAGAATAAAGATGCTTTAGTTCGTGAATAAATATTGTCCTTGAAAAATAATAGTTTGGGTTGCATTTCAATATAATGATTTGTTATTCGGCATGTAATGCCAAAGCATGAGCAAAATATGATGATGAGGATGATGGTTTAAAAATAAAGGAAGACCAAAGAAACAATAGTATAATATTCACACAGCCCATCTGTGTGAAAGATGATGTGGCGAGAAAGGAGGTTACTGCTAAGATGATGAGAAATAGAGAAGTATAGAAGACAAAGACGTGTTGCGCCGACTTCAAATATATTGGAACTAGCTGGCCCCGTGGCTTCGCACGCGTATTATCGGAAATAAAGTATTCTATGTGTTATCCCAGACAATAATCTACCTCTGTGCCAAATTTAATCAAGATTGAAATTGATTGTTCAGCCGTTTTGAAGTGAAAGAGTGACAAACATCCATACATCCATCCATCCTCAAAAACATTCGCATTTATAATATTAGTAAGATAAGGCAGTAGGATGATGAAAAATACTATTTATTATTTATTATTATATAAATATTTATTTATTATTATTAACCCAAGTTAGTATCGATGAAAATCTTTGATGAATTAAAAATACACAGTGTTTCCACTTTTAATTTTCAAATTTATATAATACTTAACAATTCCGTTCCATTTTCGTAATAGTTAGTACTTATTTAGACACTGTTTAGAAACAGATTCTTTTGTTCTTTCATCCAAAAAGCAGCATTGTTCCAATCTGAACAATGACGTTTCTAGACGAAGATGTAAACTTTGCCAAACTCAGAAGTCTGGACTTAGTTACGTCTAATTGTCTATTGGTAAAGTAATAAAGCCTATTAGTCTATTTTCTACCAAACATTTACGTCAATTACTGTATCTATTAAGGTAAGGTAACCAAACACAAACAGTATTAAATATCTCTAAATAAACCTTACCTAACTTGCGACGTGGGACGTTGTAAAAACTACTGGTAATAAATAAGGTCGAATATCGCGACAAAAATATATTAATAGACATTCTCTTGTAAATTATAACTTTATCAGAATTTCATACTTCATTATTATCATGGAAGATGATTAAATTACTTCGTTGCTATTCGTTTTACGTTATTCAAAGAATTATAATATTTTTATCATCATTTTCTTAGATGAAATTATGATCTACTTCATCAATTCCTCCTACCTTATATTATAAATACGATAGTTTGTGATGATGTATGGATGTTTGTTACGGTTTCATGCAAATTTCTATCACAGATAGTTTATAACCTGGATTTATACGTACTTTTTATCCCGGTACTATGTTCCTTTGGGATAAATTCCAACGTCCACGCGAACGAAACTACGGCAGCAGTCAGTATAATCTAATCAACTAAATCTTGTGAAGAGCTAATTTTGTTAATTCTATAATCCGTTATCATGCAGATGGCTTCAATGAGTATGCCTTTAAGCTAGAGCTCCAATTACCGGATTACCATAATGGCCGGTAATTGATTTAATCGCTGACAACGCGGCAACAGAGCCGAATTGGAATATCTTTGTCATCTACATGCAGTTTAATTATATTGGGGAGCTGAACGTGGAGAATTGTGTCGTCTGTAATTCGAGGTTGGATTCGAATTCGGAGAAATGTTTGATTTAATTTAATAGATGTGAAAGGACTCGCGTGTGTATTTACAATTCGATTGCCACTGAGGAATTTTCCGTTTAAACCTTTGGTGAGACTTAACGTTGGTTCATTATTGCACTGCTTTATTTGACCAGTTGTCTACTGTTTTTGTAAAAGTGGCCGAGCATTTGCTTGATAAATACCAAGATTATGCGAAATACAAGATATAAGGGACCACGCCGCGAAAACCACGGCTCCGGACACAAAGAGCAAAAGAAGGAACATGGACGGGTTTAAGTCATTACACGTCTGGCCCTTCCGCTTCGCCTAGAAAGGGAGTCATTTGATGAATCCCCATACGAAAAAAACAAAAAGTCATCCCTTACCTCAGTAGTGTTCAAAGAACTAGTTTCAGCTGCTTCCAAGTCTTCCATGTCGTCACGAAAAAACCAGTTGTCAAAATTTTGTTCTGTTAGTGTCTTATTCAAGTTTTTTGGCGGAGGTTTTGCTTCAAATCGCTCTTCGAATTCATGTACAGGTATCTCAAACTTCTTCTCCCTGCTATGTTCTCCGCTGTTGTGTTTCTTGTGGTGACGAAAAAACTTTTTTCGGACAAACTGAGAAACTGTTTTGTTTTCTGCTGTATCTAAAGTGTTCTGGCTTGCTCTTTCGCCTGAATGTATGTTTCTAAGTCTGAAAAAAAAATCTCTTATTAAAACTTTTATCACTTACTATAGAGTCACGGATACAGGCATTTATTATTCTTCCGTTATTTATTATCAACCTAGCCTTTTCCCAATTTTATTAGAAACAGCTTCCAGTCTTACCGAATCCAGCTATTTAGCTGGATTCTATTGCTATTATATGCTACTAGCTTTTGCCCGCGGCTTCGCTTGCGTTCAATTCGGGGTAACACAGTTCCCCTTTCCTTATTTGCAGGTACCTGCTACTGTAGTACTGTAGTTTTTGCCCTTGTGCCTTATTGATTGTAATAGCAATGCTAAGTTTTCCCTTTTCTTCCCTCTTTCTCCCTCACTTCTCACTCTAAAAAAGCGTCCTTTTAAAAACACATAGGAAACTCGGTATGTAATGATGGACACGTATCAACAGAACGACACGAGGTTTATTATTCTTCCGACAGTGTGACTTTTAATTCAAGACAGGATAGAGACCGTTCATTAAACATGAGAAAGAAAGAGGCAAATAGCTGAACCAGGCACTTCAATAGTCCATTCGAGTCTCGTTTAAATAAGGTTAATGAATGGCCGTATTATCTATGTAGATTGAAAATCTAAATGAACTGCATATTCAAGTGTGCCGTTTGTATTCTTTGGTACCCTTACTAAGCGTCAGTCAAGTGCGAGTCGGATTCGCGCACCTAAGGTTCCGTTCAAACTTGCGACATAAACAGCCATATCTTTTGACTGCGTTAACTTAAGGCGGGCCTTTCCGAAAAAACGTCGTTTTCTTTTGTGTTTTATTCGTTGAAATAAGGTATAAAAATTTTGAAAAAAACATATTACATAGTTCACTCTACGACCTATATATTTCTGCCGTCCGATACACGATTACTTGCACTTCATTGCATCCAATTAAATCGCAAAGACAAGGCTAAATCGTGATCTAAATATCATTTCATTCGATTTATATTAGGTTTTGAAAAATAAAACTTATACCATAATAAAGGTCGTAAAAAATGTGATGAAAACCTCCCACCATAATGTGAAATATGAAAATATCCCTACTCCCAATTTCAAATTTCGAGTATTTTCATCTATTCATGCGCTCGCGCGGGCTATTTAGTCCCGAGCGGAACGCGTTGGAGGTCGGACGTGTGCCAATTTTTGCGAACGCGGTACCCCGCTCAGTTCTGTTACGAAAAAAGAATACCTACCTGTTTATAGTTGATTTTTCTAAGTTAGTTGATAGAATGTTGTATGATGTTGCCGTGTCTACGCAAAATAGATTTACAAACCTGAAATTTGCATCTAATAAATATATTTGAATTTATTCCTTAGATAAATGTAATCAAAGAAGTCAAAAATGCAAAAAACTATAATGGTTTATTTTCTTGCGGAATAGATTTACCATCGGCATCAATTGTGAAAAATAGTCGAACTTGAACCTTATGTTAGAGTAAATGAAGCCCACACACGCGGAAATGTTAAAATGGTTTACTGTTTTCAAATAACGTCAATGAGTTCAGTCCGCTCTGTGCCGCTGCGTTAGTGTTACTTAGTCTTAGCCTAGGTACTGATATGTTCAACTTGAAGTCCGAATTAGCTCCTAAATAAAAACGTGGTAGTCGTTAATATTCAAAAGTGCAATAATAAATTAGTCATTCATTTAGAAATAAAATAAGTATCATTCATTACGCATGGGTACCTACCAACAGCTCCACATCACAACAAATAGAAATTTGATGGTGTAGGTATGCAACGTTTGTGTAGTCTAATCCGCACACAACACTCGTGCCACAGTGTAGAAATGTGACAGTATACATGTACATTTTCTACACTCGAGATTACTTACTATTATTGCATGTTTATGTATGGGTTGTGCCAATAATAAAAGTTTTTTTAATTTCATTTGTTACTTTTTACTTTTATTTGTAACTACACACATCAAAAAAGTCAGGAACACATACAAACTTCAATTTAAAAATGTGTTTTCGTATTAAATCCATAGTATTTCTTATTTATATTATTTTTAATGCTTTTTTAAATTAAACAACCATTGTTTTTTTCAATCCTTACTTATATTATAAAAGCGAAAGTGAGTTTGTTTGTTACGTCTTCACGCCTACATGGCTAAACCGATTTTGATGAATTTTGTTACAGAGATAGTTCGGACCCCGGAGACGGACATAGACAAAAAAGTTTGAAATGAGGGGAAAAATGGGAAAATTAGCTTTGCTATTACAATAAATAAGGCGCTAGGGCAAAAACTACAAGTAGCAGGTACCTGCAAATCAGGAAAGAGGAACTGTGTTACCCCGAATTCGAAGCCGCGGGCAAAAGCTAGTTAACTATAGTTTTTACGAGTGAGTACTGTAAGTACGTAGTACAAAGTAAGGTCCCTAATCAACTAAACAAACTAAAATTAAATGGTTGTACAAAAATTGCATACTTAAATTAATACAAAATGTGGCCTCCTCTGTTATTGAGAACTTGCTGGCACCGATTATTCATAGAATCGATGAAACTGTTAATGTCATCCTGCGGCAATTGCACCCAATGAAATTTTAGTAAGTCTATCAGTTGTTGGGTAGTTCTCACTCCATCCAAGTTCTTTAAAACACGTCTCTGGAGCATGCATGCTCGATGGGGTAGAGGTCTGGCGATTGTGCAGGCCAAGGCAATACCAGGATGTTTTCCCTTGCCAAGTATTCCCGTGTGTACAAACCTGTATGCGAACATGCATTCTCATGCATCAACGTGATATTGAAACCAAGCGTTTGTGCGAATGGATGGACATAAGGCCTTAGAACATCCTCAACGTAATTTACAGCGTTCTTGTTACCATTTACAAAAACGAGCTCAGTTGGTCTATTCTTCATAATACCCGACCATACCATAACTGTTGAGCCTTTCACTTTTTCAGGACGACGATACACTCTTACCCTTCTAATATCAGACTTGAACCCAAATTGAGACTCATCGCAAAATTAAATTTTATCCTATTGTTCCCGGGTTCATGTAATGTGTTCCTTACACCATTCATTTCGACGAGCGCGATTCCCGTGACGTAACGGTGGGCACCTAATAGGCGTGACGAAAGATTTTAAAATCCTCTTCCATAATGTGGGTACACTTTTACTATTTACAAAAAAGCCTTTATTTCGGTAATAAACTTAAGTTTAACAAAGTTTGAAGCCATTTTTCTCATAATTTTTCAATAGTGCCCGAAAACAGCTCGCATGTGTCATGGCGTCGGCATGACGTCACAGTTAAATAAAAATGACATTGTTTCTATAACAACGTCCCATAAATCACATAACCGTGACGTCATACGCTGTGATCGGTGTTTCAGTCAAAATGGCCGATTGCAGTATTTTAATGTTTTATTTTATTGAAAATCTTAATAATCTGTTATTTTTAAATAAAACTAAACCTGTGTTTACTTTTTTTTTTTAATATGACTTCTCCCCTGTCATCACTGAATCAGCGATTTTTTTATACTGTCGTCATGCCTATTGGCCGTCATACTCATGCAGTCGATTTCGCACAGTTTGGCAGCTAACAACAACACCATTTGAATTTTGTAGCCTTAAAGACGGGCGACTTACATTGGCTGGCAAGACGCAGTCAGATGTATTGTATGTATCGATCTCCCGTGTTAGTGTAACGCTGATGAACATGGCAAATAACGCTTCTCTTGACACCGAAATACCGAGAAACCTGAGATTGACTTCTTCCCGCTTGCGACATACGTACAGCTGTTTGCATTTCATCTGCATTCAAATGACGTCGCTCCATGACGTAAAAAAATGACTTAAATCCAAATTTGTTTAAAACTTTTTTCAAATTATTGTTTAATTCATAAAATTGATACAGAATACTAAATTTTAATAAGCAAAGAAAAGGCTTTTGAATTTGTGAAAAAAAAAAAGATAGGTACTCGATTTTTTTTTACAATCAGCCAGTATGTCCTCTAGGTCAAAAAAGTTTACATAGGTATAAGCTACTTGGTAAGAAATGGTATAATAATTTGAAATAGTATGTGTTGCTTAGACTTTTTTAATGTGAGTATTTACTTTTATTTTTAACTTTTTACTTTCATTTGTTACTTTTTACTTTTATTTGTAACTTTTTTACTAGCTACTTGGTAAGAAATGGTATAATAATTTGAAATAGTATGTGTTGCTTAGACTTTTTTAATGTGAGTATTTACTTTTATTTTTAACTTTTTACTTTCATTTGTTACTTTTTACTTTTGTTTGTAACTTTTTTACTTTTATAAGCATAACAATTAGATTACAAAACAACAAAAAAACTTTTTTTTATTTATTAACAACCCACGCTTTATATTATGTTTTACACAAAATCGCGCTTGTAGTTTTGAATCAGTCCCGAATTCATGATCTGAGTGGCAGCCCGGTTATCTATAACCTTAAAAATACTTTCCAGAAAAATAAAATTCTACATGCCAACTCAAGTTGAGTTACTGCATTACTTTACTCTGTGACGAAACTTGGTAGCTACGCAAGGTCACGAACTCAAAACCGATGCGCTTAGCGCGCGCGTTTCCCGCGCATCGTAGTTCCTTACGTATCGGTGCTCCTTGCGGGGGCTGGGGTAAGCCATACATACCTACGATGCTCGGGTTAACCCCGCCTTAAGGGGTTGATTTCACAACTCCAAGGCCCAGATTTGAGTATGTGGTTTTAATTTCAACACGATACCTCCACGCGTTCCCAAGATAAAGGTTCTTGACAGACAGACATATGTACAAATAAGTGTTTCGTTTTTTTTTTGAGGTTCGGAAGCCTAAAAATAATTCGTTTTTGGTGAAGTTTTGACCAAAGACCGACGACAACCAGGCACGATTTCGGAGGCTTATTGAGTATTCTCAGGAAGAAAGTATTATTCCTGATGATGATAACCGAAAACTTTGCCCAACCTAGAAATCGAACGAATACAGCTCCTCGAACTCAGCGTATAGCGTTGGCCACAACCTGACAAATGACAGCCCTCAATACAACTTCATACTGGGTAAGACGATAACCCTTGGTAAGATCGTTTTTTTGGCTACTGACTCCGGTTTTAGAACAGCCATCATACCCATTTATCATGGGTCTAGAACGGTCATTCCATTATTTTAATTGAAATCACTATAATCTTAAAATTCATTCAAAAATATACCGTAGGCATCCGCGCCATGTAAAAACGGGCATTAGCTGCATCTGGTGAGACTGGAAGTTGACCCCAACATGGTTTTGAAAAGGCTAGGCAGATATTGATGACGATGATTAAAAAGTAAGCCGTTGTCCATAAACGTCAAAAGAAAAACGTTCACAGACGTAAAGCATTACACAGACAAAAACTCAGAAAAAGTGAACAGTTTAAATCCTAGCATAACTCTAGATTCAAAATTCATAGTAAAGGAAAGAGCCACAGTCGCAATTACGGTCCGAAGCTTATTCACAGGATTCAATAGAGCCGATCCTTTGCTCGACGGTAAAGTAAAAAGAGCGCAGTGAACAGACACTAATGAGTCTTTATTTGAACACCAGTAGGTATTGGTTCGAGATGAAGAAAGTTGGTTCGAAAGTTTGAACAATTTGGATTGGAAAGAGGCTTTAGTAAGAGCTAAGAGAGCTTAATTACCTGCTTGAAGAGAATGTGCTTATTAATTATACAAAGCCCCCCACATGGACATCGATATGACGGCGTTATTGTTAAACAAAAAAGATTTTATCAGTTTTCCTGAAACTCACAACAGGCACGAAACGAACGATTTTTGGAACCGGATATTCACCCCATAGAAACTTTTTTTTTGGATGGGTAATCATTATATAGCTTCTGGACAGAGCGATTGATACTTGGGCTTTCGTAAGCATATTTGTTTAAAATAAGTATATGAAACAAGCATTGCCATTTTTTAATTATTCAAATTTACATTACGATTTCTCTACGCGTTCCAAACACACTAGTTATATTGTCTGTGGCAGTATAAACGTCTTTTCGTGTTTTTGGCAATGGCATGCGAGAAACAAACCGATAAATTGTCTTCAAATAAGCGTTTTATTGAGGGAAATAGGATAATGTCAATAAACTGTTTGTGAAATCCAGAACAAGGAAAATTAGATGAAATCGAATTGTGCCATGATTTGATTGATTTAGGGAAGTAATTTCCATCTAAGGAGTCTTTTGTGGTATTTTGTTATGCTTTGTATTTTAAACTTTTCTCATTTAAGTTAAAAATCCCCTGAGGACACAAGATGCTTGTCTGTAAATTGCGTGCTATCCGAGGCCCAGAGGTAACTCAGAATGTTGCGGCTCAACCTGAAGATCGACTCAAGCAGCTGTTATTATTTAGCTAAGAGATCAGGACGAGGAGGGGCCTCGAAATAATATAGTTAGAGTCTGCAGAATAAGATGTTTAATACTTTCTTGTTGTTGAATACGTCACTGATCGATACCGTTTCATAGAGAGAATTTTATTCATTTTCATGATGTTTCATTTCAAATTAATGCTACCAAGATGAGCAAGAATTCTAATTGTGTTCATCAAGGCTTTGTAGGATATTAATAATTAGAAATTTATACGTATACAAGGAGGAAAAAACGTACTAACAATCCTTATGTAAATGAGATTCTTTATATATATTTTCAAGTACTTGTCGTCTGTGAAGCAAAATTTCGTCTGCCAAAAATCTGTTAGTGTTGTCTTTTTGTGTAAAATTGTAGATGATCTAGAAAATGAAATAGACTTTTAGACTTAGACGAAGTATAGACAAAAAGGCAAAGTGAAAAGAAGATAGGAAAGATAAAGCCATACCGTCTTCCATTACCGTGTCTCCGTCTTCGTCGTCTGTTCCTCCTGCCACCAGTCTCCTCCATTAAGTTCTGAAGACTCTCCGTTGGCCGCAGCAAGTTCGGTTCTGACAAATTCCCATCCATGTCCAAGTCTGTCTTGTTTATGATCTTTTCTTCTTCTTGCTCGTTCGAAGGCAAAACACCATTAGTCGGAGCAGGAGCTACAGTTATATTATCAGGCATACCCTTAAACTTTAGATTATTTTTAGAATCTCCAGTAATCTCTCTACTATTACTCTGAATCTTGTTAGTGATCTCATCCATTTTATTAGATACATTAGTGATTTGTATATGAGGGTAAAACTCTTCTAAGTTCAGTATGTGGTTCGTTGACACATTTACTACTAAGACTCCGTCTTGTTCTAAACTCTCAGATTCGGTCAGGTTATCTTGTACTGTAGTTTGATTCAAGTGGTCCGTTTTAGTTTGATTGGCTGCATTAGTGTAATTGTCAAACATTTCTTCCGGAGGTAATTTGCCGTTTTTTAACAACAGCGATTTGTCCAAACCTGAAGGTAGAATCTGGAAAAGAAAATGTCTTGTTACGTTAAGTGGTTCAGGAGAGGCTTTGTCTACCATGTTTAAGAAATTGTTGTTAGTCCATCCTTTTAAGTAAATTAAGCTTATAAAAGAACACCAGTAAACTAAGTGAGTTCAGCAGTACACCTAATTTTAAAAATAAGTAAAATAAATGTTAGCGTGACAGTCACTCCAGCTTAGAAACCACATTTTAATTTTTAGCAAATCATCCATATTACAAAACGTTTGACTAAAAGAATTTCTTATCAATTTCGTTCGCAACAGGTGATAATTGAAGTCTTTGGCTGTGAAAGACAGGCGATTGCTTTCTAAATGTTTTTTGACGGCATAAACTTCTGAGGATCTATCAAAAATATTTGATCGTACGTAAAAGTTTTGTAAGCAATTTGCGTAATATTTACGTATCTTACAAGATTGTTGATATCGTAATATAGGTAACTTTAATTATGTTTTTGATAAATCTATACCAATTTTATGTATCCAATTTTAGGTCATATTAAAATCAACTCATTTCTTGTTTCATACCTTTGTCATCAACACAGCATCATTGTATTTCTTTGGCTTCTCCTGTGACAATGGTAGTGGCTGCTTCGTCCTCTTCCTCAGTATATCTGGAAGACCTTCCTCTTCTACCTGCAGTCCTTCTAATAGCACCTCTTTTTTCAACCTCTCCACCTCCTCTTGGAGTGACTTGTTGATTTTGTTGACCGGCGCACTCGTCGGTGGCTTGAAGTAGTCCACGTTTGGTATCGCGATGTCGCCTTGGAAGTTTTCTGTAAAGAAAGTATATTTTAATGGGTGCTCAGTATCTAATATATTTACTTTATGGTTTTGTAAAGGAGGTCTCCTGTGAAATGACGCATAATAAAGCAGTATGGAAGAAGAAGACATGCTGCGCCGACCCCAAATAACTTGTTATAACGGCAGGAAAATGATGATGATTTCTTCCATACAGTATAATTTTATATTCTATGCATAAAGGTGGAA
This sequence comes from Ochropleura plecta, assembly GCA_905475445.1. Taxonomy (NCBI): domain Eukaryota; kingdom Metazoa; phylum Arthropoda; class Insecta; order Lepidoptera; family Noctuidae; genus Ochropleura; species Ochropleura plecta. The sequence goes on along the minus strand of FR997731.1, from coordinate 18,149,558 downwards.
GAAATGTTGAAGGACGGAGAGCGAGAGGAATGGCAAAGAAAAGATGGATGGATTGTGTAAGGAATGATATGAAAGGAGAAAGGAGTTAATGATGCCCTGACGTCTGATAGGGGAGAATGGAAGAAGAAAACGTGTTGCGCCGACCCCAAATAGAATGGGACAAGGGCAGGAAAATAATTAATGATGGGTGAAGGTGAAAAATATAGATATCGCGGCCCTGCAAAATAAAGAGCAAAGGAAGGAATATGGTCGGGTTTTAGTCAATAAAATAATGACATTCCCTCCCGCTCCACCGGGGAGCGGAAGTTATTTGATAATTTGGCATCCGACACAAAAAGAGTGGAAAATATTGGTCAAGTAATCTTGTCAGTACTCAGTAGTAAATATTAAACTAATGGTATAAATGTAAAATCATAATAAGTAAATGTTTGTCTACTAAATAGGAATAATATCTTAAAAAAAACAAAGTCGTACGTATGAGTCATAGACACGTTTAATGACAACAAGTAATAAGTCAAAGGTTATAAAATACGAACTTGTTTGTGTTAATATAATCATATTACTTGTTATTTCATTGATATAAGATTGCTAAGAAAACCCAAGACGAACACAGACGTCATAATTCCTATATAAAAAAGCTGCACGCAGATTTTACAACGTTTACCTAAGAAGTACATTTTTATTACCGTTGTTGTTTTAACAATTGTAACGACTTTCAAAGATATAAAAATGACAGCTGGGACCAACGACTTAGCTTCCTTCCGAGGCACGGAAGAAACTGGGTACCTATGTAATTGGTGGTCACCCATCTACGAATCAACCTAGGCAAGCGCGGCTTAACCTGAAGATCGCCCCAAGCAGCTGTCTTATTAAGCCATGAGCTTCTCACACATCTTTTTAGTTTAATTTCTCACAGCACAGAATTGGTGTTGAATATTAGTTTTATCAAATAAATTACATATCTTACACTTTTCATCGTCCGATTTACCCAACAAGAAACAGTTTTATGAAGCTTAAAAAGACACGTACTTAATAAGCATATAACCAATATTATGTTGCACCACTACAATTTAATAAAAAAACATTGTTAACCTGCGTGCTATTTAACGGGCTGTTTATTTTCTTCGACTCCCTAAGTCACACCAGTAAGATTCTCAAATTGATCTCATGAGTGCTTGTCTAGTTTACTACCTAGTTTTATTATTATTATAGTATATTTTTTGTTCCGGGGCCGCGGTATCTCCTTCAAAAAACCCGATACCCCGGTAGAACCTTACTCACTGCCAACAACAATACCGAAGCCAAGCAATAACGATCAATATGATATAACTTGTGTGTGACATTTATTAAGTTAGGCCATTAGTTGCACCGCACTGCGCCGAGCCACCGTCGCGTCGTCCAATTACTGAGGACTATCGCTCCGATTGTGAATAATCTACATAGTTTTATTTATAAGGCCTTTAAAGATGTCTTGGTTGGTGTTGGTGTAATATACTACTTCTCAAGTGTGGTATCTTCATGAAACAGTATTACCATCAAATAAAACAAATGAATCGAATTTTGTCTTGTCCCATCCCAAAATTACAATAAAATAAATTGAAATAACTAAAAATAAGAAAACATTATTTTTAGTTATTTCAATTTATTTTATTGTAATTTACATATTAAAAAATCAGTATATTAACTTGTTTGGATTTAATTTGAATAAAATAGATACGAAATAATAAAAGTGTGACTTTGTCACTTTTGCAGATAATCTGTAAAGTGACAATCTGTATACCACGAAAATTGTTCAAAGTTTTGACATAAATCTTTTTTTTTTAACTTTGTCCTACACTAGGAATTTCTCTTGTATCGTGGGTGCGTTAACAAACACTTAAACTCACATAAACAAACAGCCAGACCCGGAACTACTATCTGCAGGTCATACCAATATTTGTTCCGTACGGGGATCGAACCCGCGACACCCAGCGCAGCAGTCGATCAGTCAGCCACCGCGCCAACCGTGACGTCGTACTTATAAATGAAGTATATACCATAGATTATTAAAAAACTAGCTATTGCCCGCGGCTCGCTCGCGTTAAATTCGGGGTAACACAGTTCCCCTTACGCCTTATTGATTTGTAATAGCAATGCTAAGTTTTCCCTTTTCTTCCCTCTTTCTCCCTCACAACCCACTTTTTTTTAAATAGCCTATGTCCGTCTCCTGATTCCCAACTATCTCTGTACCAAAATTCATCAAAATCGGTTTAGCCATTAAAGCGTGAAGAGGTAACAAAAAACAAACAAACTCACTTTCGCTTTTATAATATTAGTAAGGATCTAAACCAACATAAAAAAGCTCCTTAGCCAATGCACATAAAACACCAAGACCAAAATCACGACATGCATTCAAATTCAGAACGTTCCAAATCTGAAATGTTACCGAAATGCGTCACCGATTGCATGCGGCCATTAACAACACCGTACATCTGCTGCGATCATAAAATTTAATCGCCGACCCGTGTCTATGTCCCAGATGTTGCCTAACGCTGGCTGGCAATTAATTAATTGCGTATGTATGCTTACACGGCGCGTATTGGACATGACGGTTTACGATAGTACGGCCGCATGAATATTCATGTGCGGTCGTGTTTAAGGATTGAATTTGATTATGGTGGAGGTTCGCGTAGGCAGTTCAAATCAGCTGTTAATTTAATTAACGTTTGTCACAGATTTTGATGTTGTTTTAATTGTGGTTATTGAGTTAGTTTCAGTTTTGTTTGATTTAGTTCAGCGAATGTATCTAGTAGGCAAAACGTGTTAAGATTGTTTTGTTTATAATAGAACTTACACAATCCTCAATGATTTAAATTAATAATGATGAACTGAAACATATATGCAATTTCAAAGCATTTAAGATTTAGATTATAACATTCCATTAATACAAAATAAAATAAAAATGTCAATCCGTGTTCAAAGCACAAAAGAGATATTCTACAGTAATTTACCTAACTAAAAGAACTTCAGTTACTTATGTATATAATCGTTCATGAAACCTAAGTTTTTCCCAGGATAAACCTCTACCATTAAATGATGTACTAGACCAACTTGCTACGAAACCGCTACGCAAACACTTCGTAGCAAGACACGTGTATGGTAAGTGCTACGAGACTTCGATGTTATGCTACGTGCGTAGCCCGCAGGTTGTACCAAATGTTATTATAATGTTGTAAGGAACTTCAATATACAGACACTAATTCTGTGGTATGTATATTCACTGTTAGTACGTACAGATACCGAGCTGATGCAGTCTAACTCTAGGATTATAAGTATTTGAGGGTTTTAATCGAATCAGATCCAATTATAATCGTAATTGGGTTTAGGTTTAGGAAAACCACTTTCACATTTGAATGGGTGTAAACGTGGGATTAAGTTTTTCTTTTTTGAACGAATGAAACCAATCTTCAAAAAATATTTTTTCTATCAATGTTGCTGTTGATATTTCAATTAATTAATTAAACCAGACACAACGATCCATATAGTTTGTAGGTATACTTACAAATAGTGAGATTAATACATACCACACAATATTACCTAACTACCTTAATGAATACATTTTTCATGTCTTTGGAAATATTGTAACTAAATATTATGTCCACACTCACATTTAAAATAAATAATTAATTTTAATGTTCTGACGGCACGGTTGGCGCAGTGGCTGCGCGATTGACTGCTGCGCTGCGTGTCGCGGGTTCGATCACCGCACGGAACAAATATTTGTATGACCTACAGATAGTTGTTTTGGGTCTGGCTGTTTATGTATGTGAATTTAAATGTTTGTAAACGCACCCACGATACAAGAGAAATTCTTAGTTTAAAAAAGAGAGAAAAAAAATGTCATTTGAGACATTTCCTCAAAATTCAAATGTGCTCATGAAAGCTTAGCCATGAGCAGAGGGGTTTGCCAGAGCCTCCGCCTGCCGGGGTTGCGGGTTGTTCGAAAGAGATACCGCGGCCCCGGAACGTAAAGGGCAATAGAAGGAACATGGGTGGGTTTTAGTCAGTAAAATCAGGCCTATAATTCGCAAAGCGCTAGGTAGGGATGTACCGCGGGTCCTTCTAAGATAAATCCACATTTTAACAGTTGTTTCATATTATTAAACCGGTTGCTAAATCCAGTCTTGTGTCTAGTCTTTCTCTTTTTTTTATATAGAGTTATTTGATGATTTCCCACCCCAAAAAAAAAGCTTAGCCATTACCATCATAAATTAGCATAGCAATTTGTGTCATAGTCTTAATGTGTCTTATTTGTGTCATAGTCTTAAGTGCAGTTAAAAGCAGTTTCATTGTATTATGCATATTACACTGACTACTCATCGATGCTTTAATAATGCGTCTACACTAACCGAGTTATCGGCGCGTTCCCGCCGATTTGTGAACATGTTGCCATGTAACAAGCATGCGAGCTCACCTCATTGCAATCAGGTGCTGATCGTAATCTAACTAACGTTAAATTCAAAATGATGGATTACTAGAGCAGCTAGAAAATCTGTTGATTGAAACTAATGGCACACAAAAATGTCGTCGCTTTTCTTAGTTTTTAGAGAGATTAAAGTATTCTAGTTGTGGTCCAGAAATCGAAATTTGAAAGAAAGAAAGAATATAAGTTTATTTGGTACATGCCACAAGTGCACACAACATTAAACAAATAAGAATATAACAACATAAAAAAAAATGAAAAGGTGTCACCTTTTACTATGACTTTAATATTCATAGACATTAAAGACAAATAATTTTAATCTCTTTTCAGTTTGACCACTTTAACTATAAACAAAAGAGTAAATTATTATTATTTATAATTACTCTAATACTAGCTGGCATGCTTGGCAATGCAATTTTTCTACCCTACTCACCCTATAGATTTTTTCTCGCCATAAAAACCATCCTTGGACGTCAACAAATATTTAAAAAAAAAATGGTAAAATTGGTCCAGGCGTTGTTGAGAAAATTGGTCCAGGCGCTTACCAACACATTTTGCGATTCATTTTTATATTATAGATTTGTATAAAAATACTGACCTATACCACGAGCAACCTACACCAAATGCGGCCCGTATACGTCGAAACAACGCATTCGCGCCGAAGCTCTAAGTCGTATCGCCTGGTGTAATGTACAGGGGCCGTAATGCATTGTATAATTTAATCGAGCGCCGAATTGCATGCAATTTCAATGCAATCGATTGCGCTTGCTACATATCGTTGTATTGTTCCGTTTAAAGGAAATTGAGTTGGATTGATATGGCTTTACAATAAGTGACTGTGTTTCCATCTGCGATGGGCGAGGATACATAGCGGGGGATGTAGGTATGTGAAACTAACCTAATTGATTTGTCAAAGTCCGGTGTCCGGAGCCTCGTCCGGTAATTTCATCATTATGGAGATACTAGTTTCCGTCCGCAACTTCGTCCGCGTTACTTTGGGCTAACGCTAACTTATCTTTCTTCCCTCTTTCTCCCCCTTTTCTCACTTTTTTTATGCCTATGTCCGTTTCCAGGGTCCCAACTATCTCTGTACCAAAATTCATCAAAATCGGTTTAAGCATTTAGAAGAGAATGCGCTCAATATGCAAAGAAAATATACTTTCATTGAAGTGGAATTAGGAAGCTTTGGTACATTTATTTTAGTACATTTGGCGACACGGTTGGCGCATTGGCTGAGCAATTGACTGCTGCGTTGCGTGTCGCGGGTTCGATCCCCACACGGATCAAATTTTTGTATGACCCTTGGATGGTTTTTTCGGGTCTGGCTGTTTGTGAATGTGAGTTTAGGTGTTCGTAAGTGCATCCACGATACAGGAGATTTTCCTTGTATGGGACGACGATTAAATAAAAAAAGAATATGTTAGTCAAACTTTTTATTTTGTAAACCAGATAAGTATAATAAAATGATATGTTTCGCCCCATATCAATAGAATGACAAACTCCAAAACTAAGTGAGTTCAGACAACTCAATTAGAAGTGATACCTTATAGTTCTCTTGACTGTATTTCCCAGGATTGTAAACCCCCTGTGTAAAATACAGGAGGCTGCAATGTAAACCGCCACTATATTTTCCTTATTTCCATTTTAAAAATATTTTCATATGACAGATATCTATTCCGAATAGCCCGGGATCGGTACGCGATCCTTGGTAATAGGGTTGACACAAACGAAAATATTTGTTTATAAATCATATATTTTAATAAGACTATTTATAAATATAATACTTAATCAGCAGGAAGTGGATACCTAGATGATTGAAGCTGAATGAAAATAATACAAAACTATCATAAAATAATTATAATAATGTGAAAGTGAATAAATAAAATACAAGCTAATTAAACAAAATACCAATTGAAATAGTTTAAGTTTTCGGAACTCCCGTGCAAAGGATAAGAAAAGTCGTTCTTGTATAGAACATTATTCTGGTTAACCTTTATGGCTAACAATAAAAAAACAACTACAAATTACAATACTTGCGACTATGTATTTCAAAATATTTTTAAAAGAAAAATTGCTCAACATGGTAACTTTGCAAAATTGACAATCGTTTTCATCCTTTTATTAATCACTAGCTTTTGTCCGCGGCTTCACTCTTCGGCTCTTCGGGGTAACATAGTCCCCTTTCCTCATTTGCAGGTACCTGCTACCTGTAGTTTTTACCCTTGCGCCTATTGCTTTGTAATAGCAAGGCTAAGTTTTCTCTTTTCTTCCCTATTTCTCCCTCAAATCCCCCTTTAAAAAAATGTCGTAGTAATAAGTCCTTCTCCTAGGTTCCAACTGTATCTGTGTGTAAAATTCATCAAAATCTAAGGCGTGAAGAGGTAACAAACAAACAAATAAACTCACTTTCGCTTTTATAATATTAATAAGGAAATAGGCCATAATTTTTTTTATCAAATAACAGCGAAGTCAGAAAAGAACTATGGGGTTGCCATCCCTAACCACGCCTAGAGGTGGCAAGCTTTGCGATGCCCGTCCCGCATTGGCGGGTCACAGGTGATATATATCGTATATCGAAAAGATGATGCCAATTTTTAAACGTCTACACCGCAAATGTTATATTTGATATTCAGAATAAGGGAAATTTTCGATGTGAAATATAAAGCGTATGGAAAAAGATTTGAATATGCTTTGGTATTTCTTTTTGCGAAGATTTTTTTTGGATATTAACTTACGAATTTTTTATGCATGCGTGCGATTGCAAACATTTAAACTCAGATACACAAACAGCCGGACCCGAAACAGCTACCTGTAGGTCATACAATTATATGTTCCGTGCGGGATACGAACGCGACACGCAGCGCAACAGTCCATCGCACAGCAACTGTGCCAACCGAGTATAATTATTACTTTTTAATTTAAAAAAACAAAGACGGCACGGTTGGCGCAGTAGCTGAGCGATTGACTTCTGCGCTGCGTGGTTTGATTCCCGCACGGAATAAATATTTGTATGGTCTACTGGTAGTTATTTCGAGTCTGGCCGTTTATGTATGTGAATTTAAATATTTGTAAACGCACCCACGAAATAGGAGAAATTCCTAGTGTTGGGAAACGTTTTTTTTTTTATAAAAAACAAAACAAACGATATCTATTTGAATTCCCACAGATCGTTTTAATCCCTAAGTACCAAGAAGTAATTAGGTAAAAGTATATAACCGTGAATCTCTCTCAGACAAAGCGCAAACAAAACTTGGATAACTTTAGTCTAACAGGAACAGGGACATTGGGACACAACTAACACAGTCGTTTGATAACAAAAGTTAAATGGAAACTAAACGCAAAGTCGTATTACTTAGTTTAGAACGAAAAGAAATACTAAAACATGTAGGTGAGGCTAACGTCAAGCTCTTTCATACGTAAGTAGACAAGTCTCAAATTATTCAAATCTCGTTAACTACGAACTGCCTGCACCAGTTTGAGCCGGTTTAATCCGATATTATCCGCTTATAACCGGTAATGTGCATCTAAGTCGTGACCGTGTTTTATGTAAGGTTTCTCTGGCGATGAGATTTCGGGGCCTTTAAGGAAAGGTTTCTTGTGTCTTTGTGATAAATCAAATTTCATCAAGCTAGTAATATTATGAATGCGAATGTTTGTGAGAATGGATGTATGAATGTTTGTTACTCATTCACGTCAAAACGGCTAAACGGATCTTGATGAAATTTGGCACAGAGGTAGATTATAGTCTGAAATAACACATAGGATACTTACTACTATTTTTTTTCGAAATGACGTGGGTGAAGCTAGTATGCCATAAGGAAGTAGCATGGTTGATTCCTGACCGGACTTTCTACGGCAGACTTTTTTTTTAAATTAATTATTTTATTGGCATAAACAAGTTTACATATTTGTGAATCACTGGTGCCTGTGGTAGGTAGTGGAACACCTGTATTACAGGCCACCAGGTTTCCACTCATAATACGTTTTACAGTAATCATTGTTGTGTACCAATATTAAAGCTAAAATTAAAAGTAACACAAGAAAAAACGACTAAATAATTACTATTACGGTGTAGGTGTGGTGGTTTTTTTCGATATCACGCAAGCGAGACCGCGGGCGCCAGCTAGTTGAAAATATTGTATTCTGATACTTTTGTTCAAAATAGTTAAAAACAAAGAGATATATAGAGCGGACATTGCGATATTTTCATCCAAAAATATTGGCCCAAACATTTTCGATTTTGTCACAGGAAATACTCCTTGACAAACGAGCGTGTGACACTATTTAGAACGATTTGTGACCAACAAGTATTAGATTATGAATCTCTTCGTCTTGTCCCGTCTATTACTCGTAAATATTTGAATGTTGGTTTGAAATCACCAATTTTATTTGCAGTTAATATTTATTTCTTCTGCTAACTTTTTTTCCGAGGAAAGTAATAGTCCAACTATTTACACGAAGCTTCCAAATAGCTACATCCATAAACTCCTTACTTTAAACTAACCACCCAACCACATAGCAACGTTAGTAGAGACTGCAAGCTAACTGTGAGGTATCCCGGCATTCATCAGGCAGCATGTAATAGCTTTGTCTCAACGGAACTGCGAGCACAAAGCAATAGGAACATGTCTTTTCAACGGGAGATGCGCCAGAAAATGAGTGGTTTGCGTGAATGAGTATAGAGGTTGCGAAGAGGTTTTATTCATGGGTTTTAAGATAGTGTGTGCAATGGGATAGTGTGATTTATTATGTACCAAGTTAAAACCAGCTTAATTCTTCTATTTTTTTAACAAAACTTTAATACACTAGCTTTTGCCCGAGGCTTCGCTCGCGTTAAATTCGGGGTAACACAGTTCCCCTTTTCTGACTTGCAGGTACCTGCTACCTGAAGTTTTTGCCCTTGCGCCTTATTTATTGTAATAGCAAAGCTCAGTTTTCCGTTTTCGTCCCTCTTTCTCCCTCATTTTTCAGGGTAAAATTCAGTTCTAAATGGGATTCAGATACGATGAATTTGATGCATGTATATATCTCTACTAGCTTTCGCACGCGACTTCGTCCGCGTGGCATAGTTACTTTGGGCTAACGCTAACTTTAACCCGCGTGATGATCGAAAAAAAATATCTTTGTCTCCCCTTTTTCTCCTTCTTTTCTTACTTTTGTCTCCAGGGTCCCAACTATCTCTGCCCCAAAATTCATCAAAATCGGTTTACCCATTTAGGCGTGAAGACGTAACAAACAAAGAAATAAACTCACATTCGCTTTTATAAGTAAGGATTACATACCATCACGCCTGCAATTCAGGAATTGTTAGACACAGGTGTATCTAAAAGTACCTCAGATTTGTTATGTTTTAGTCACCTGTGTCACATTAACCGGGTAAAAGTTTAGACCCCGCGGCCTCTTAAAATGCTTAAATTACTGATGGAAAAATCCAAAAACACTTTTCGAATCAAACCCAGAACCTTGTGCAAAGCAATTACGCTTGTGACCATTTGATTGACCAGCTTACAAAGAAATATATTCATAAACACGTAGACAATGTTCGCATGAAGAGACTAACAGAAATCATTTAGTTAAGTATTATGTAGCGACCTCAACAAAGAGTTAAGGTTCAGAACAAAAGTTCTTAAAACCTGGTTGCACAACTTTAGTACTGTTGTAATGTAGCGGATGGTCTGTTTGACACTATACATAGCATCTTGCCTGTATTCCCGATGGTAAAGTAGCCCAGTTCCTAAGTCCTATAAATATAAAACCCACACCGATTCTTACAAACCTACATACATACATACGTACATAATTATAGACTATGTTACAAAACCTAGCCGCTCCGGGCATGACAGCTCCCGGCCACCGTAGACGCGGGTCTGTGGTCGGTCCATATATTGACTACAGGCCGTGTCGACGGCGCGTTCGTGTTTCACGCGCGCTTCAAAGAGATGTCTGCAAAGCAGAGGGGCCTACCAGGGCCACTGTCTGCCGGGGTTGCTTTGCAGCGGAGTGGAAGCACATAAAGCACAGTCGCTCCATGTTTATATGTATATATATGACCTCCCAATAATTAGTAGTCGGAAATATAGTACCACTTACTAACTGAGCTTCAGACTTTCGGGCCTCTAACCACCTGTAACGATTGTCAAAGATCTACAAATGAGACCGGGACCAACTGAAAACTCGGTAGAAACTTGGCATGTAATGATGGTCACTCGCCGACACGCCGACATCGACCTTGGGAATTAGGTACAGCTTAACCTTAAAGTTCGACCCGTGCAGCTGTTATTATTTACCCACGAGCTCCATACAACCCATTTTTATGTAACTATGGAAACGGCAACAAGCAGCAATCTCTCCAACTTTAAAAGCCTTTTCAATTGCAGTAACCTTTAGATATTGTACCCGCAAAGTTCTAAAATACCGAATCAATAAAAGAAGAAAGAAACAAATTGTTCGAACAAAACTTGTTCCGAACATGTTCTCGTATGTAAAACTTGGACTATAACTTGTTACGGAGTGCATTACTCACGGCGCTATGGTACTTGGCAGCTCAATGAATTTCTTGCACAGTTTCTGACTTGTTTAAACGGTTTTGTTGCGTTGGATAATGCTTTTTTTGCGTGTGGTTTTAGTTTATGGAATATGTTCTTGCATTTTTAACTTCGTCTACACGCAAGTGTCAGTAGTCAGGATATATAAAAATGAAAAAAAAAATAACAAAAATAATGGTTGATTTTGGACGCCATTTGTGTTGTTTGTTTGTTTTTTAAGTTGTTAAAGCTGAAAAAATAAAGTCCGGCTGAAAAAATAAGCACACTATAAATAAAAAAAAAATCGCAAGCAGGCGAGACCTATTTCAATGAAAGTCATAATGAAATGGCGCTCACGCATGTCGCTTCTCGCAAAACTGAGTTTCAATACAAAGGTAGATCTAATTTATGACTCTCAAAACACGGTCCATCGTGATCGTGTTAGAAATGCGTGGCAAAACAGTAATGTCCATGTTGACAAGATAAAGGGCGGTGCACACAAAGGCTGCGGGGCGCAAACTATGAACAAGGACGGCGCGGACGGTGCAGACATGGGGCTAGCGGACACGGGCGGTAGGACGTGGCTTGTCCGTTGCATGGTAATAAATAGCGCTATGCACACAAAGGATATGGGACCAGAATAGCTCTGACCGTGTTTCACATAGTGTTTGAAAACTTGTCGAACTGTGCTTACGGTTTTTTTTCTAAGAAAGATGAATAGTTAGGATTGTTAAAGTTGTTAAAAAAATATTTCTAGCCCATACTGTCCCACAGCTGGGTAAAGGGCTCCCGAAAGTCTTTTTATAAAGATGGTCATATATGGAATAAAATTATTATTAACTAGCTGGCGCCCGCGGCTTTACCCGCGTGTTTTTATAAATAAACGTATTCTATGTGTTATTCCAGACTATAATCTACTTCTGTGCCAAATTTCATAAAGATCCGTTAAGCCGTTTTGACGAAAAGAGTAACAAACATCCATACATCGAAACATCCATCCATCCTCACAAACATTCGCATTTATAATATTAGTACGATCATCGCCCCGGAATCACACGGGTGCAATGTAGATATTAATTTATACATATAAACCTTCCTCTTGAAGGAACACCACACTCTATCCATTGCTGAAAACTGCATTACAATGCATTGTGTAGTTTAGAAGATCCAAACGAACAGAAAGCGGAAGCGAATTCATTTTATACTAAGTAAAGATTGAAGAAGATTAAAAAAAAAAGAGAAAGACTAGACACAAGCCTGCATTTAGCAACCGCTTTAATAATATGAAGCAACTGTTAAAATGTGGATTTTTCATAGAAGGACCCGCGGTTCATCCCTACCTAGCGCTTCGCGAATTATAGGCCTGATTTTACTGACTAAAATCAACCCATGTTCCTATTTTAGCCCTTTATGTTCCAGGGCCGCGCTATCTCTTTCGATATGATGTTATGTTAAAGTCTCCGATACAGAATCAAAATGAAAATCCTATTAGACCCGTTTGTTTTCTGACTTTACGCGGCTAAACCTTTTTGTGACGCGTCTTTCTCTATTTTCTTAACAAATATTTAGAGAGTACTTTCGTATAGAAAATATCTGTCGCGAAATAAACGGCGCCAGTATGTGTTGAGCTGCCTGTCTCCCCATTTTCATTTATATTCTGAGGAAAGGGGAGGAATGTAGTTGTGGGGCAAAGGGCTTGATAAAATGGATGTTATTTTCGTCACAAAGTTGCCTATGATTGGAGATTCTTTTGTGACGCGTATTTGTATTGACACAGAATATCGTAGACGGTATACAAAATAAATGTGGTACTATTCACTTGTGTGTCGTGTATCAAACGTAAGTGGTCTTGGGATTACAATAACGTACTTTGGTAAAGTGACTAAGTTTGTAGGATCACTTAAACTTGAAATGGTAGCTACGTTATCATAATTTTCGGGTAAATAACTTTGTTCCTATAGTGTTAAAATAACCTTTGGTCAACATCAACCTGTATATCATGAATTAGTTGTATCTACTTCGTGATATAGATGATGTTGATATCACTATCAATATTTCAGTTCCTGAAAGTAATCATAAAATTAAAAAGTTTTACTTTATAGCAACCTCGACATGTCTTCCTACACATTATCTCAACTGTGTATAAATAATTGCTTTTATACAAATGTATTAATATTATAATAAAAACTGATCTCATTAAGTCACTTTGAATACTGTAATAGGTACATAAGCTTTGAAATCCTTACTAATATTATAAAAGCGAAAGTGTGTTTGTTTGTTACGTCTTTACGCCTTAACGGCTAAGCCAATTTTGATGGATTTTGGTACAGAGATAGTTGGGACCCTGGAGACGGACATAGGCTATTTTTTTTAAAAAAGTGGGAAATTTGGGAGAAAAAGGGAAGAAAAGGGAAAACTTAGGATTGCTATTACAATCAAAAGGCGCAAGGGCAAAAACTACAGGTAGCACTTACCTGCAAATCGGGAAAGGGAACTGTTTTATCCCGAATATAAAAAAAAAACTAGTGAAATATAAAAATAAAAAAATGTTGTGTTCCAAATGTTATTTATATTTCAACTTCATGATTTAATTCAATTTAAACACTGTTGCTGTGCCCTAACAGGGTCCATAAATGTACTTTAGCTTTAAGCATTTTGTAACACTTACTACATACATTAAATGAATATCGTTTCTTTCATATGAATGAGTAGGTCACATTTTTTTTTGGAAACATCATTTATTTGTATCTCCAAACAAGAGTATATTATAAGGACTGTAGATCAGATTTCATTAAAGCCTTCTTTTTACTTACCCACTTGTACCCAGTCATATGCTCATTAAAGGTTTAATATTTAATTACGTTGACATAAAACCTGCGGTCCGGAGATATCAGTAAATATTTGTTTACAGTCGAATTTAACATTTTGTGTTTATCCGACCAAACTTTGTCCTGCAAAATAACATTTCCTTTGATAAAAATATTATTGTATTCACTGAGGCAAATAAATGTTTCATGCATATTTTCGATATTAATGAAGCTCTTTTAATTTTAAATGAAAAGGTCGCTGACACTGTTTATAATTATACTGTTTATAATAAACCTTTTATTTCAGGTTACGAAGGCCCGAATATATAATGACCCATAGTATACAATGTGTCCGGTCATAGACTAGCGATATTCTAGATACTTATTTAAAGAGTGTTTTAATATACTATTACGCTCTACACACTTGATTTGATTTTAATATACTAATTTACTTACCCGCTTTTTGGTAGCCATTTTGAGATATTCTCCATGCGTGTACAAAAAATAACCATATCTCTCAAATTGTTGGTGTTACTGAGACGACAATAAGTTTATTCAGAGGGCAACAATATTGTCTATCGCTTAAATTAACAAATGTTGAGCTTACATTTTCGTAACTTTAGAAAACAAAATTAAAGTCCAAAAAAATAAAAATGGTAGTTTTTTTTAAACCAATAAATTTGAGTGCTAGAAACATTCTAGGTTTGTTAATTAAGTACATAGAATATCACTAGTCCGTGACCGGACAAATTGTATATTACCTTAACCTAAATATACGATATGATGTAATTAATGCGACCACATACCGTGAACTATTTAAAAAAAAATTGAAATTCACTTTTCGATTGTCAATGTGACCGTCACGGTTCAAAAAGTTTGTCAAAATAAATTGTTTGTCAAATCAAAAGTTAACCGTTTTAAAACGTGTACCGTGTGTATGGATAAAAAGCAGAACTTTCACAAGTCATCATCTGCCTAGCCTTTTCCAACTATGTTGGGGTCGGCTTCCAGTCTTACCGGATTCAGCTGACTACCAGTATTTTACATGGAGCGACTGCCTATCTGACCTCCACAACTCATTTAACAATAGTGTAATACGAAACTCCTTGGTAAGACTGGTTATCAAAGCTTCGAGCCACTGACTAGCTGTAACGACTGTCAAAGTTCTAACTAACTTTAGAACTTTTCACAAATATCCTTACTTAATATTATAAAAGCGAAAGTGAGTTTGTTTGTTTATTACCTCTTCACGCCTAAATGGCTAAACCGATTTTGATGAATTTTGGTACAAAGATAGTTGGGACCCTGGAGACGGACATAGGCTATTTTTTTTTAAAGAGTGAAAAATCAGGGAGAAAGAGGAAAAAAACGGAAAAAAAACTTAGCATTGCTATTACAATAAATAAGGCGCTAGGGCAAAAACTACAGGTGGCAGGTACCTGCAAATCAGAAAGGGGAACAGTCTTATCCTGAATTTAACGCGGGCGAAAGCTAGTCCCCTATAAAATATACGACGTGTTGAAATTAACCCATTTACAAGTTACGAGGCTGGTATGCAATTGATTTCCAACTGGCAATAATAACGCCAAAAATATTCGGTTCAACAGTGGGAAGATCAAAACCACCAACGACATTGGCAGTTATGTACAGTCAGCAAAAGAGATTAGATCA
This sequence comes from Ochropleura plecta, assembly GCA_905475445.1. NCBI lineage: Eukaryota > Metazoa > Arthropoda > Insecta > Lepidoptera > Noctuidae > Ochropleura > Ochropleura plecta. The sequence continues at coordinate 18,134,094 of FR997731.1, read as the reverse complement.
AACTCGCCAGATGTAGTTGAATTTCTCACTATAACACAATATGACGGTCATCAAGACCTGGAGAAGTAGAAAACTAATACAATCTGTAATAATTTAAAACATACCTTTCAACAGGGGTAAATCGTATAAAAGCGAATCAAAAATCAAAATATTTTATTTTCACATAGGCCTACATGGGCATTTATAAAACGTCGAGAAAAGATGCACGGTTCGGGTTGGTCGTTTTCTATGGAGAAGAACCGGCAAGAAACTCCTTGGTTGAATGTTTGTGAGGATGGATGGATTTTTTTGGGGTGGGAAATCATCAAATAACTTCCCCCGCTCTGGGCGGAGCGGGGGGGAGTGTCAGACTTGTACTGACTAAAACCCACCCATGTTCCTTTTATTGTCCTTTACGTTCCGGGGCCGCGGTGTCTCTTTCGAACAACCCGCAACCCCCTGCAGGCGGACGCCCTGGCAGGCCCCTCTGCTTTGCTGACATCTCTTTGAGGCGCGCGTGAAAAACTAACGCGCCGTCGACACGGCCTGTCGTCAATAGACGGAAGGAGGGATGGATGTATGGGTATTTGTTACTCTGTCACGTCAAACCGGCTGAACGGATCTTGATAAAATATAGCACAGAGGTAGATTATAGTCTGGAATAACACGCAGGATATATTTTTTTCGATATCACGCGGGCAAAGCCGAGGGCGCCAGCTAGTAGTTTCTCAATAAAACAACACTGTAAACTGATACTGAGCTGATGATGACTGAAACTGGTTTTTCAAGCACAAACTGATTTTCATACATAAGGTTTTATAGATTTAAATCAGCTTTAAAAAACAATTAATCAGCACTTGTAGCTGCTAGCCATGATCAAAAAGTAATGAGCCAAAAAATGATTGTTGAAGATGACTGACAGAATGAAATTCGAAATATGAATATTTAAAAATAAATGCTGATCCAAAAGGAAAGAGATTGAGGCAACAGAGAGGGTAAAATACCCACACTGTTACAGTAGTAGGTACATAATATTCACACAAAACAGTCTAGATTCCTAGGTCTACGCAGGAGTCACACAAAGGCACATGGCTGCTGCAAGCCTCCTTTGTTCGCCTCACTTCAATGTTCACTGCGACTTCAATGCTGATTATTATTCCGCACAACTTTACTGCCATATGTGATGCTACCAAAATGTTTAAAGGGTGGGAAAATTACTTAATTCTGACGACACTTTCACACTGATATTATAAAATTCTAATATTTTTAACCGACTTCGAAACGAGGAGGTTCTTAGTTTGTCGGAATCTTTTATTTTTTATGTATGTTCAGCGATTAATTAAAGACGCCTGGACCGATTTGCAAAATTCTGTTTTTGTTTGATAGGGTATACTTGCCAGGTTGTCCCATATCAATTTTATTCATATTGCTTGGGTAGTTTTTGAGTTATAGTCTACTAGCTTTTGCCCGCGGCTTCGCTCGCGTTAAATTCGGTAGCGCCTTATTGATTTGTAATAGCAACGCTAAGTTTTCCCGTTTCTTCCCTCTTTCTCCCTCACATCCCACTTTTTTTTTAAAATTATGGCCTATGTCCGTCTCCTGGTTCCCAACTATCTCTGTACCAAAATTCATCAAAATCGGTTTAGCCATTAAAGCGTGAAGAGGTAACAAACAAACAAACAAACTCACTTTCGCTTTTATAACATTAGTAAGGATAGTACATATTTTTTTCTCTATGTCTATATGGATGATTTGCTAATCTTTTGGTAACAATAGAAAATGAATACTTGATAAAAAAAATATGTGACATATCATTATACCATATCTAAAACAGCTGAAATAAAAGACTTTTTTTTTAAAAAAAAACGTCTTCCAAAAAAAAAACTAAAAAGCGGAAAATAACTTTACTTCGGGAAGTCTGTGGCAAAATTATATAATTTTATTAAGTTGTTTTTATTTTAGTTTAAAAACAAGATTAGACGGAAGCATTTTGGAACGAGTCGTGAGCAAATAGAACGGTTTCCACGATAGTTCTCCCAGTAGTTTCTAAAATATGGATTTATGCTAAACTCACTCACACATAATCAACAAATCTGAGCATACAGCTTACCTACGTATAGACATAGGATAATAGCTGAATTTTAATGAGAATAATCACGTGTTTTGGTAGATCTGTATTAAATGCGGTTGGTAAATACGTTGTGTGAGTAAGAAATGTATTGTGTGGTGCGGGTGTCTTGTTTGACTGCCTAGTAGGCTGTTTGTTTTTAGTTAAAATTAAAAAAATCTTTTGATTTATTCTTAATTATATATGCATATCCTACTATAATATAAATGCGAATGTTTGTAAGGAAGGATGTATGGATGTTTGTTACTCATTCACGTCAAAACGGCTGAACGGATTTTGGTACAGAGGTAGATTATAGTCTGGAATAACACATAGGATATTTTTTTCTATATAACGCGGGCGAATCCGCAGGCGCCAGCTAGTTATAATGACTACCTAGTGGGGGCGAATGCGACTGCTCAACATGAATTCCTGGGTGCGACTCACAGATAGGGCAAACTGTTATTGAGTTTTTCCATCAGAAATTTCTCATTCTTGCTAGGGTTTATACCCTAATGAATACCCCATATTACATGGAACTTAAAACGTAACTGGCGAAATGTAGGGGTGCTTTTAGGTACACCTCTGTCCATCCCTCCAGAGATTACAAGGCGTAATGTTATGTTATGAATAATTTTTCAAAATATTTTGTGTTTATGTTTAGTAAGTGACGAGGTTTTATTTTATTTGTTCTGACCAGTAGTTTAATTTCTGGTTTCTAAGCTGTAGAGTTAACTGCAACGAATAACGAGCGGCTAATTGATCATTTTAGCTGGATTACGAAGTTTATGGTAGTAATGGTAGACTTATTGCAGAGGAGCAAAATCCCGATTGTATGCATTGTTTTATTGTTCAAGTATTCTCAATAGAGTACTTGTTATGCTAGCCTTAACACTTAAATAATAATCCTAAATATTATTTCTTTGAAGCAGTAAAGCAGGTTATAGATGTAAAAGAAGATACTATTGTAAAGATCATATAAAAATAGTAGAATGAGCCTATACGTCTCATAGTGTGGGACATGTGTAATGTCCTGAAACGACGATAGAACACTATCCCGTTCGACATAAATTATCAATGTGACGCGGATACATTGACCACACTCGCCATTTGTTCCCTTGTTAATGTTACTTGAGAATGTCCCTTGTGAAAATTGTGATCCTACCTACTCGAGCGTATTTTTGTTTTCTTCATCGTCGTCCGAACTGAACTGCTGGATAAACGTCTCTCTTTGCTTGTAATGTAATAAAACGAAAACAATTCTTTTCAAAGAAAATTGTCTTGAACGATACCAAAACGGAGGTGGTCCGCCACACGGTGGACTCCCAAACATGGTGGAGATATTTTTTTGCATATCCTTGGGTACTAATGAATAGGTTTGCTAAAAAGAATACAACAAATATAAACACTTTCTCGCTTCTATATTATTTACTAGCTTTAGCCCGCGGCTTCGCTCGCGTTAAATTCGGGGTAACACAGTTCCTCTTGCGCCTTATTGATTTGTAATAGCAACGCTAAGTTTTCCCTTTTCTTCCCTCTTTCTCCCTCACATCCCACTTTTTTTAAATAAAAGTTAGCCTATGTCCGTCTCCTGGTTCCCAACTATCTCTGTACCAAAATTCATCAAAATCGGTGTAGCCATTAAAGCGTGAAGAGGTAACAAACAAACAAACAAACTCACTTTCGCTTTTATAATATTAGTAAGGATTAAAAGAGCCTTGATGACCATCCTTACGCGGTTGAATTAAATGATAAATGATGTTTATTTTGCAAGTAGGTTTTCACAAACACTTTTACACATCTTTTTTTTAAACTAGATGAGGCCGGTGTTTCGTACCCGACTACTTAGAGAAAAAACAGCCAAAACAAACTCAGAGGTCATAGTCTCTTTTAAAGTCCAGACAAAAAATCTTGGTCAACTTACATCTGTCTGAAATGGTCTTTTTAAGAAAGCACCACACAGATTGAGTGGACCTGTCCAGTCAGTGCAAGCATTTGTCAGTTATCGTGTAGCTCGACTCATAACCCAAGGAGCTCAACGACACGACGAACAATACCAAAAAAAGGACATTTGTGTAATTAAGGGCTTCAGACGGTAAAACTCCTCGAAATGGCCCGCTTTGTGAGGAGGTTCCTGTCTCTAGAGCCCTAACCACCGGTAGCTTGGACCCTGCTCCCAATACCGGCGGACTACTATATTTTTATATTTTGAAATGTTCTTGTATATAGTTTTATAAAATATTTAAAAATGTGTATACAAATAAATAAAGAATTAAAATGATGAAAAACTACTACTGCTGAGCTTGTCTCATATATAATTTCCTCATAATTTTAGATATTACCATAAATAATTCGCTTTCGTCTAAAAAGGCGCGCCTTTCAGCTGTCACTTTGATGCTAATTGACGTAAAATGGTCCTCCATTGAGAAGTTAATCCGGTTTCATCCGGATCAAATAGTAATTGGTATCAATTTGTCAGCTGTTATCAATAAATACGACTTTTCATAAAAATATTTTTTTCAGTCTTTACGTCAGTGGGTCCCGAAAGTCTGATAACCAGTCTTACCAAGGGGTATCGTATTACCCAGTACTAACTGGGTTGTGGAGGTCAGATAGGCAGTCAAAGAAAAAAGAAAAAATACTGATATTCAGCTGCATCCGGTTAGACTGGAAGCCGACCCCAACATAGTTGGGAAAAAAGGCTAGGCAGATGATGACGTCAGTGGGTATCAAGCTTATGGAATTATAATTTAAAAGTGATAAATCAGTTATTTTTGTTTTCACTGGTACCAAAGTGTCACCTAAATGCATAAAATAATTAAAGCGTTTTGTTGAATTTTCAACTTTAGATGCTCATCCGAAATTCGATAATCCAACAGTATTAGTGCCCGTAAGTGTAAGTGTCAACTGAAATTACATGTTAGTGAAGTTACAGTTACGCGGTATGTATGGTAAAAAAAAAGATATAAGTATCTAGACTCGTCAGTAAAGTATATTTTTTCATAGAAACCGATCGACGACTTCAACTCAAGTTTAATTTATTTCAAACTGCATTGAAATGTTTGTTTTTTTTTTCAAATTTTAACTTCATTTGAAAACATTCATGGATTTTTGACTTTCTTCTGTTAACTGTATTTTGTGTCTACCTCAACAATACGAAGCCTAGTCCAGTTCTTTTTTAGAGTTACACGAAGAAAATACGAAAAGATTTTCAATAGAGGTACCAATGTAGTCCTACTAATATTATAAATGCGAATGTTTGTGAGTTTTTTTTTCACGTCAAAACGGCCGAACGCATCATGATGAAATTTAGCACAGAGGTAAATTATGGTCTGGAATAACACATAGGATACTTTTTTTCGATATAACGTGGGTGAAGCCACAGGCGCCAGTCAATAATATAATATTGTGATTATTGAAGTGAAAAACCTCGCCTTTCCTCTTATTAAATTAATAATAGGTGCTTGACAATAGAGGGCGTCGACCTCGACCCGCCGCCATTGAGTCTGATCGCTGAATAAAATCGTACAATACAGGTAACGTTCACAGTTCACTTAACTACGTAAGTGGGGTAATGTGACATTGTTACACTAGTTGGGTGCAAGAAGAAATGGTTACCTACATAATGTTTTGATAATAGTTCTTTCATCTTTGAAAAACATAACATTACGGCTGTAATTCAAGAAGGGTTGGGCAGAAGTGTACCTCGTGGTACACCCTCATTTTACTAGTTCAGTAATAGGTAAGTCTTATTGTAGTAAGAGGCGATCCTATTGCCGTCACACAAAACCGAGCATAAATCCAAACTCTGTGGTTGCTACTGAGAAGTACCTCATTGAAAACCCAATAAAACTTTGCCTGAGAATCAAACCCAGGACCTCATGCTCAGTACTCGAGCTTGCAACCACTACACCAACGATGCAGTCAAATCCTACTTAATATTATAAATGCGAATGTTTGTGAGGATGGATAGATGGATGTTACTCTTTGACGTCAAAAGAGCTTAACGGATCTTAATGAAATTTTTCACTGAGGTAGAATATAGTCTGGAATAACACATAGGGTACTTTTTTTTCGATAACACGCAGGCGAAGCCGCGGGCACGAGCTAGTGGTTACATAATGTTTTGATAAAAAAAAATAATATCCTTCTCATTTCTCTTCTTATCATTTTTAGATTGTCTTTGCTGAGATGCAAAAAAACACGAATAAGTATTAGGTACCTCTGCCTGACTCTTCGGGAATTACAGGCGTGATGTTTTATTATAAGATACGTGTATTGTATGCCTTTTTTGCGGATGGGAAATCATCAAATAACTTCCCCCGCTCTGCGCGGAGCAGGGACTCCCCCTGCTCCGCGCAGAGCGGGGAGTGTCAGACTTTTACTAACTAAAACCCACTCCCACGATCCATCTTTTGCCCTTCATGTTACGGGGCCGCGGTATCTCTTCTGAACTACCCGCAACCCCGGATAGCCTTAATACAAAGCATTTCATGGAAAGAATGAATCGTTGTGGTGTGTTTAATTATTATTAGAGTCATCTAATCGTCGTTAGTAACCAATTTATATGCAAGCTGTACGCGAGTGTACAACCGCACTGCATCAACACTTTGAATTGATGAATGGCGTCGCACCTTCGATTGATTGTTACAAGGTACAGGTGCGCACAGTCATGTTTACTGATATGCAAACTAGAAGTTATGTCTGTTTGTAATTTGATGATAACTTTTTCTACTTTGAATTTTGTCAGACATAATTAAAAGATACTGGAAATAAAAGTCCGTTACTCTCGCACTGATATCTTACTGACTCTCAGTCATTCTTACCAAGTCTGACAACCAGTTTTAACAAGGGGTATCGTATTACCCAGTACTAACTAACTTGTGGAGGTCAGATAAGCAGTTGGTCCACTTAAAATATTGATATTCAGCTGCATCTGGTTACACTGGAAGCCGACTCCTATGTAATTGAAAAAAGACCAAGCAGATGATAATCAGCCATTCTTAACATACGCAAAAGACGTATCTACGTAGACTAATGTACGTAAATTACACCTCAATGTACGTAAACACAGCCAGGCTGGAGCGTTTGATATTGAGATTCCAAATTCCTGAATTGTTTTGCAATCGAGTTGCCCGGCGTTCCTCCCTAATGCCGTTGAACATTAGGTAAGTACTGCTAACTAACGTACTGACGTCTGTTTCTGACAGTTAATGTGTTTTCATAATCTGTGCACATGAATGGTAGTCTCAGTTTTCATTGGCTTCCCTTTCAGTAGTTTTTACTTGAGTAGTTAAGGGTCTAAGAAAATTGTCAGCTCGTCGAAATATTTGAAAACCTCTACAATGTTTTTGTTGACTAAATTCAGTTATTTCCAGTGCAAAATAACATTTTTTATTAGCTTATGCCTGCGGTTTTGCCCGCTAATACATCGAAAGTTATTTAAAGGAAACATAATATTAGGTTTAAAAGCAACCCATGTGTTAATCTAGGTTTTACATCTGTTTGAGAAACGATATCAAAATCCGTGCAGTCGTTTTTGCAGGAAAGAGTAACAAACGTCTATTATTACATAATTTTTTTTCTTTTTAAAAATTACTGTCCTCACCAGGAATACCTATCTTCTGAATCGTGGATATATTTACGAATATGCTTAGTAAAATCTTAAGCATCATTTTAGACTATTTTAGGCCAGGTTCTCAAAGCAAAGCTCCTCGCACAAAGAGGTTTTTATACAAAGAAAAACTTCAAAAATTAAACAAGTCATTTCCCCACATCTTTAGAGACATACATATAAGTAGGAACTCTATGTCATTACAGCTTAGTAGGTTAAAGGATTACACGGTAACATTTTTCAGCACGTGACGTCACGCAGTTACCTACACGCTGACATAACTGTACCCTGTGACGTATGACGCCTAAACTGCTTACTAAACAACCCCAAGATAAAGCATGTTCCACGTGAGAGGCTTACAAGCACGTTTCGGTGCACGAAACCTCACAGGTGCATTACCACAATGGACTAAAGGACAGCCTCTTGTCCGTGAAATGGTTGTAGTTGCATTAAGGCTGCATGCATTAGCATAAGTTCTATATGCAGAGGGATCTGCCAGGGCCATCGCCTGCCGGGGTTGCGGGTTGATTGAAAAAGATACCGTGGCCCCAGAACATATCAATCAAATCAAATCAAAATCATTTATTTCAATTACACCATTACAGGCACTTTTGAATGTCATGAAAACAAAAAAAAATGATGCTGCTACAGTCCCAGTCACAAGACATAATAACTTGTGAAAGTACTGTAGTTGCCCATTCCAAAGCGTAGATCTCTATGGAGAAGAATGGGCAAGAAACTCCATGGACACTCTTTTAAATCATAATATTTTTACAATACATATAGGGCAATACATATAGGCATGGGAGGGTTTTAGTCAGTACAAGTCTGATTCCCCCCCGCTCCGCCCAGAGCGGGGGAAGTTATTTGGTGATTTTCCGTCCGTAAAAACAAAAACCGTAACTTTATAATGTGGAGTATTGTGCTGCAGTGATGCGTTATTGCTCCGTAAATGTTATATTCCGCAGAAAAACACCGAATAATATTAGGTAATGTGTTTTTTGAATTGGCGAATATGTCGCTATTATCCCACAATGAGTCAATATTACGCCTTATGCTTATGCATCGTATCCAGATATTATTCCACGTTAGTAAGATATGAGCCTGGGCGATATGGGCGTTTCCAGAAGCTGAGGACGAAGAGAACAAACAGCCTTGCAAAAACATCTAAAATAGACAGCCTACACGGACCTCCAAGGACACAAGCACTTACCCCGTCACTTCCGCACACAAACTCACAATAAATATGGCACCAACGATCACTATGATGGTGTTTTATAATCCAGTAGCAACTGCAAGCAAGGATGGCCTTAATTACCGAATTCTTGTAATTTAATCACGGAGCAACCGTTGGCTTTTTCTTTGTCTTTTCTTTTCGATTGACATCCATCAAATTATTCTACTGCCACCCTCATTAGTCAACAGTAAAAATGTGTTAAATTATAGACTTTGATGAACTTAGTAACGCCATGTAGGGTTACGACATGGTAACGACATCACATGGATCATTACAGATTTTCAAAACATAAATGTTAAAATGTCAACTCTTGCCAACCCTAAGAAGATAGTAGGCGTGTTGATATGTAAAATTATGTATTTATAAAGGGGATTAAAAATGGAATAAACTAAACAAATGCATTCCATTAGGTTGGGGATTGTAAAAAAACAGCTGTCATATCGAAGCAAAACGTCGGCAGGGCCCTATCATGTAAGACGTTAGCGTTTGACTGTACCAATTGAACATTTTAAATGGAACATACAAATAAATGTATTTTAACACTTTAGTGCGCGACTGCCCACGAGTACTTTTAGATACACGATACCAACGTTATTTCAGTAATGCCATCACAAAAGAAGAAGCGCGCGACAGTACTCCCCATACATGTCGCCACGAAGACAAGCTGCCGTGTTCCCACAGCGTGTTTTAGGGACAGTCGCGTACGGTCAGTGGTCTCACTTGAACTATGAAAACCGCCTTTACTGATTCGCGGACGGTGCTTTCAAAGTTAGACTATTGAACTTCGAGCGTATGGTTGACTGTACATTAGCGGACAGTTGCACTGATCGTAAAGTGTCTCTCGCTTCCCGCTCCCATAGTGTTGTTATTACATCGATATAACGTAAAATATGACTGTTTAATATCAGATTAATAATAAATATGAGCCATGGAAATCGAAATGTGTATACTACTTTACCGGATATCCTTACTAATATTATAAATTTAAGCGAAAGTGAGTTTGTTTGTTACGTCTTTACGCCTAAATGGCTAAACCAATTTTGATGAATTTTGGTACAGAGATAGTTGGGACCCTGGAAACGGATATAGGCCAACTTAGAAAAAAGTAAGAAATGAGGGAGAAAAAGGGAAGAAAAGGAAAAACTTAGCATTGCTATTCCAATAAATAAGGCGCAAAGGCAAAAACTACAGGTAGCATGTACCTGCAATTCAGGAAAGGGCAACTTTACCCCGAATTTAACGCGAGCGAAGCCGCGGGCAAAAGCTAGTATATAATAAGTACCCTTTTGGTGACGATTGCCAAATATCTACAATTACAGCATAGAAGATCTATCACATTCATGAACATATCCACCATAAAAAAATCTACATGTCATACTATCGATTTATTTTCCCATCACTATTCCGCTTCCGAGCACACTGAACGATATAATCGCCCATGCTAAGGTAGATACAATATCGATAAATGAGGTACAGCTTTGCGTGGCCATGTCCACATTTGATGCTATTGTATCTCTACACAATCTTTACGATGCAGTCGGCATCATATGTTTTACTGTGGAATAAAGTGCAATATTGCTCACAACAGTTTGATTTACTTTTAGTTTGTTGGACTGTAGAGCAATTTTATATTGCGGGCAGTGTAGATTTTATATCTTTTTGGATAAGGTTGTATTTCGATTGTTCGTGATGTATTTGGTGTCTCCATGTCAGTTCCAGTCGGCTTCTGCGTTTCGAGTGTGTCAACACGCTCCTGCTGGAGAGTACTTCAAGATCTTTGTTCAAGTATCTATTTCTGATGTATTACAGAATAGCTCAGTTTGCTGTATAGGTGTGTCGGACATTTAATTTTTTTTCTAGGAGAACAGTTTGCCTAAGTGGATAATCTGATTTATACAGCATCCATTTACCTTTTTAGTGTTAGTAGGAATAATATTATTGGGGAAATTAAATTTAAGGTTAAGTATAAAACTCTTAAGTAAGGGTGTAGTTTTATATAATATGCTGGTAACCTTATTTTATTGTCAATGTCAATTTCATTGACATATATATTGTATGTTGTAAATATTTGAACGTTTTTTGTTTTGTGCCAGTCATTTTAAAACCTTTTTGTGCACGCAAAGAGGTCTTATACATACTTATTGCCTGCCAGTTATCAGAACGACGAAAATTAGAATAACGTAGAAACTAAACACGAACCTATGCAAAATATTGGCTAATTCGAAATTTGACTAAAAACCAAAATTTTACTTCTAAGACTTTTATTACATAGTGACAGGCGAAATAAATGAAAGTGTATTAAAAGTACTAAAATAACGCAGACTTCTAAGTTTCCTAACAACCACATCAAAGCAAGTTAAAAAGTTATACTTGTAAAAATGTCGACGCTCTAATTTTAGTACAAAATTGTAATTTCTACCTATTCGATCACCGACCGCAACCTTTTTGAAGAACAGGACCAACATGGATCGGATGACCTTTGTTACTTGTTACCATTTCAAAAACCTTTGACATTTGATATGCTAGTCACCGTAGTGGTCAGTGCCTATAATAAAAACAAGCTTCGCTCTACCCAATTTTAGCTTTGTCTTCGGGATATTGATTGTAAAATCACGTACTACCTGAATTAAAAAAAAACCTGCCGTTTGCAAGTAGGAGTCGAGTGCGAGGGTTCTGTACAAGCTTGCGACATAAACGGCCATATCTTTTGACTGCGTAGACTTAGAGGGTTGATTTTTTTTCACAGCTCCTAGGGACCACAGACTTGAGTGTAGGGTTTCAATTTCAACTTGATACCTCCACGTGTTCCTGAGATAAAGGGTCTTGACAGACAGACAGACATAAGGACCGTCGGACAACAACGTGAGTTCTTTTGAGGTACGGAACCCTAAAAAGCAAAGGGCAGATAGACAAAGAGTTTAACAATAAGTTAGGTCAATTAATTATTTACAGCCAATGGCTTAATTCCCAAGAGCCTCGACCAACACCTGAGAAGGCTCTCGTTAGGCAGCAGGATCAAGGGCTTGATACAGAAAGCGGTATTCCTAGACACGGTTCGTATTGTTAGGAGGTTTCTTTCTCTGCAGTCCTGACCGCCGGTAGCTTGGACCCTGTTCCCGATACCGGTGGGCTACTATTTTTATATTTTTAAATGTTTTTTTTTGTTTTAATAAATTTTGATAAGAAATATGTAAAAATATAAAAAAAAATATGTATCGATGTACGAATAAATAAACGATCATAAAAAGTTAGGTCTCTGCAGTTTTATATGCGGATTCCTAACAAACATGTATTTCACCCCTTGTTTGTTTAGCTACGTTGTTTGAATAAATACAGTGTGAAAAAAAATATTTGTAGATATTCCCGCCGATTTGTTTAACGATCACGCTTGTAATCCTCAAACGGTTTAGCAGAGGTGTTGGACACAAGGCCGGTCAAAGATGTTGGATAGACGTTAAAAAAAAGTGTTGTTTGTTAGCGCTTTGACGCCTTTCATCGAGAGTTATTTTTGACGTGCGAATACCAGCGCGATTTTCCTGTAAAATGTAATACAGCTGCGGCCCGCCGTTTTACCCGCGTATACTGCTATACAAAATATCCTGTTCATCCAGGTTTTAACTGTGTGCCGAATTTCATACAAAGTTCTATAGTTTTTGCCTGAAAGAGTAAAAACATCCATCAATCCATCCTCATAAACTTTCGCATTTTTAATATTAGTAGGATTTTATTAAATAAAACACTAATCTGGGATTTTCAAACTCAAAGTATTGTGACACTAAAAAAAAACAGGAAAATTAAAAAATATATAGAATTTACAACGTTTTAAGAAAGAGAAATCGCCGTCCCTGTAAACCGCAGCGAAGGTAGAGTACTGCGAACATGGTCAGATATCGGACATAATAGAGAGGTTTGCAATTAGAAAAGGAAGGCATTTGCCTGGGAATGGGACCATTGAGAGGTGAAGAAAAACTTTAGTTATTTCCTCATAAAGAATAAAACATCATATCAACTCGATAAGTGGTACATTCATATAAAAGATTCAAGCTAAGTCGTAAGTTAGCCAAAATAGGCCAAAAAACTTTTATTCTTCTTCTTCTCTAGCCGTCGCCTGCTCAGCAGTAGCCAGTGTGATTTATTTATTTACTTAAAAGTATATAAGTTAACAGTGTATGTTACCAAAACACTTATATTATAAAATTTAACACTTATATAAAAAACAAACTTACTAATTAATACTCAAAAATAAATTTATAAATTTACAAATTTCATATGGTTTATCATGAAAGATATCCAGATGTATGTTCTGAGTGAGCAAAGAGTTGAGCAGTGTGACAGCTCGAGCTGTGGGCGCAGCATTGCATGTGATTGCTGAGCATAGGACCCTGGGTTCGATTGGGTTATTCCATCAAGAAATTCTCAGTATCAGCCACGTTGTATGGATTCCTACCTGGCTTATAGAAATAAGTTCGCCCCCTATGACATGAGCTTTACCATATTTTTCCGTACGCAAAACACGCACCTTGGACGTGGAGTTTATTTTTATTTTTTATAAACAACATTACCACACACTAGGAACTTCTCCTGTTTCGTGGGTGCGTTTACAAACATTTAAACTCACATACACAAACAGCTAGACCCAAAACAACTATCTGTAGGCCATACAAATATTTGTTACGTGCGGGGATAGAACCCGCGACACGCAGCGCAGCAGTCAATCGCTCAGCCACTGCGCTAACCAGGTCGTCAAACTATGACATGAGACTTAAACATAACTGGCGAAATCTAGGTGTCCTATTATGTACACCTCTACCACCCTCTTCCAGGATTACAAGCGTGATGTTAAGTATAAAACTTGTTATTTAAATTCAGAACTTTCTATCTTTCCATCTTCCAGACTGAATCACCCGCCAAGAAAGCAAACTACAATCAAACTTAACATTCAAGGCAGGTCGGAAACTGGCAACTAATAATTTAGTCTGGAAGTGCCTCTCAATGGATAGGGGAGAAAGGTTGGCCATATCTGAACTGCGATCAAAGTAATAGCTGACCCTAGAGCGAATGAAGAAATTCGTTTAAGAGATTGTTGACGTTTTTGTGAGAACTTTATTAAAACGATTACAATTTATATTGAAAAATCTTTTCGGAATAATTCTTAATTTAGGTGAAAATAAAAAACTTTTATAGCCATTTAAAACGTTCTACCCAAGTCTCTAAGTAATTTAGTTTATGCAAATACCTATCAAACCACACTAAGTAATACATAATATTGATATTGTAAATGACAAAATTGCTAACTGGTTGTTTTAGTTTTAACCGCTGAACGAATTTCGACGTAATTTGGCAAAAATAACCATACTATAAAAATATTTTACAGTATACAAGAATGTTTTGAAGGTAAAGTGTTAAAATAGAGTTCAATTATTGTAATACATATAGAAATCTACATATAAGTTTATTCATTATCATATATTTTTATTGTGAAAGTTCCCGATCTACGTGATATAGAAAAATAGATACTTACTGCAATCTTGTAATCTTAAAGATTTTATACTGCGTCTGAACAGGTTCAGGTAGTCACTAGCTTTAAGCGTAGCTTGTAATTAGGGGTTCATTCAATTATTAAAAATTATTATTAAATAAACACGAAATGCAGTCTTATCGCTGACAGCAATATTTTCTAGACAACCTTAGGATTGATCTGAACGAACTCGATGTCTCATTCAGAAACTAGTGAAATATTAATTAAGTTTAATTTACCGGTGAACTAAATAAACATACATAATTTCCAAATAAAATACAAACTATCAAAACAGTTGATTAAAAACACTATGCAATATGATCCAGAATATTTGGTCAGTCCCAAAACAAATGATGCGCGCAGATCAACATTAAACACAAATAAATGTGAAATTATTTAATTAATTCGGACTAACAGTCATTATCTGAAGTAAATATTTGTTTCTCTTTATCAATATAGCTTTGACGTTAACGAGCTTGGTCATGTGAATGTTTCATGTGATTTAATTTAGGGAACGTGCGCATTTATTTGTTTTCTAGTTTTTGTCACATAATACCAGAATAAAACCTGTCCTTGCCTATCTGACTGAAGAATTTCACCCAAGTTCGTTTAGATAGACAATTTTGTACATATAAGATGGTAGTAGGTAGGTATGATTTTTTCATTACACTTTTATTTAATTGACTTTTAATTTTAATTGGCTGTTTTTGTATGTGAGTTTAAATGTTTGTAAACGCACCCACGATACAGGAGAAATTCCTAGTGTGGGGCAACGTTTAAAAAAAACACATTATGCGTAGCAGGTTCACATGTAGCTCATGGTATTATGTAGTTAGTTTGCTACATGGAATGATGGAAATATAAATAAGTTTATGTAGGGATTTTCCTTCAAAGTACTTGTTCTTCTCTCACGATTTGTCTTGCCGTTAGATACATTAACACTTACTTTGTAAAGCAAACAAATAAATTGTAAGTACGCACTTATTTGCAATAATGATGTAGAGTAGATCACACTGAGTCTCAGTATCCAATAAATCGACATTAACATTTATTAAAAGAGACATACAACCGAATATCTCGCGAGCCCAATCGACAAACAAGCGCTTATACAGTGAACACACAGCCTTATACCGCCCTACCCTCATCAAGTGTCACACAGATTAAATAGCGAACAAGAATAAATCGAAATAAATATAAAAACAACATACGCACGCGAACAAAGCTCTGTAATTTCATTAAAAAGGGTTTTTCTCTCGAAATATTTCGTTCATAATTTTCCGGAACACAATGACTGAGCACGCGTGGTTCGCGCTATCACTTTGATTTTTTTGGCCTGGCAATGAAATATGAGCGCGGTGTTGCAATAATTTTAGCTAAGCTCTAATTGGTTGGTGGTGCAGTAATGAATTGCCGGCGTTCGTTTGAGTTCTGACCCGTTTAATCTGTAGCCTGGATGTGAGCTGTGCCAGTACGCTAACGTCAAGTACACTCGCACTGTGTGAATGGTTGTTTTGACGTACATTTAGCTGCTTTGCTTGTAAAAGTAAGAGCTGCGTAGCAACATGGTTCTCAGTATGTTGCAGTGGGGTAAGCAGGTGAGTACGACGTTTTTTTGCCTTTTCTTTTCCGATGGTTTTGTCTATATTGCAGCCACAAGGGCCTTTAAAATGGGCCTTCTTAATAGCTGGTACAAAGTTGTGAAGGAAATAAAGCATTGAATAAATAATATTTTGATGTCAAACGGACATCCTAACCAGAATACAATGTACCAGAGTCATGGTAAGAATTAAAAGGTCGTTACTCTTTCAGCTCAACTAAAACATGAAAAGAATTGTAGAATTATTTAGATCAGTCATGCATTTACCCATGACAACACTCACTCGATGAGTGTTATAGGAAAATTACCGGGAAGTTAAATTATAAAAAAAAAAAAACAAATTATTGATAACACTGTTTCAGGCTAAAAAACCCAACTATCTTAAGTGTTTATACTTGATTTTTGACATATTAAATAAATACAAAATTGTTACTACCAGCGAGAGACTTTGACATAAATATTGATGCAACTACATTATCGTTTAAACTTACCAACGACACAAACAAGTCAATTAACAATAACTTAAAGATAGCGTTTTATATATAAATTGTTTAACATTAAAAACGCCAGTCACGTGATAGGAGTGTTGAACAATTGCAGTAACTGACGTAACTTTGAAGTTATTGTGTATTATTTATAGCATTTAAAACGGGATATTTACGATGTTTACTATTATTTTTGAGTTTCCGATATTTCGACGCAGTTGCATACGCCATGATTACGGATAAACTGAAGTTATTGCGGGTGGTGGTTTATAAGCAGAGAAAACGGTCTACTGTCCTCCTGATCCGTTTTTTTTGCGCTCGGTACCGCTACCATTGTCACTCGCAACTCGATTTTGTTGTTAACACTCGAAACTCACTGTATCCTTTCAGAGGACTTGGCGGGAAGATGGGTTTCACAATTAAGAGTCTGGAATCCAGTGGTTTGATTATATTGATAAAAAGTGAAACCATATAAGCGCAGTTTCTTGGGGACATTGCCAACTGACAGCGTTGAGGATGAATTTTATGACGCTATATTTTTGTTTGTTTATAAGTTAGTTTCTCTACGTCATTTTAGTATTTTTTAAATACGAATAATTCCTTAATAATTGAAACTTTTATTGCATATTTAATTGTATTAGATGAAGTAATAAATTCCATATTAGATATTTAGGGGAGAATTTGAGACAATTGACAAATACTGAAAAGCCTGTGCAGTGTTTGTAAGTGTTCTTTAGTCGCCGATAGTGAGTGATTCGTCTGTCTTTGCTTTGTCTTTGACAAGACTGTCACATAAGGGTTTTCTTAATAAACTAGTGTAGTATTTTTTTAATAAACTAGCTTTTGCCTGCAGCTTTGCTCGCGTTAAATTCAGGGTAACACAGTTCCCCTTTCCCGGTTTGCCGGTAGGTACCTGCTACCTGTAGTTTTTGCCCTTGCGCTTTATTTATTGTAAGCAAAGCTAAGTTTTCCTTTTTCTTCCCTCTTTTTCGCCATTTGTCGCTTTAAAAAAAATAACCTGTCGGCGCGGAGGAAGCAAACACAGCTGTAACAGCGCACGTGCGTTGTGCACGTGCGAATGTGACATCACCGTACCACTCCATGAGTCAGGCGAGGTGGGGGACGAGTAATATAAGGCGGCGCGCTAGCGGGCACGAGTCAGTAGAACGTAGAGCTGCCCTACCTCCCGTAGAAGACCCCGATGATCCTCTGCCCCTCGTCACGCCCGACGAAGTGCAAGACATCATCAAAAGGCTTCAACCACGGAAAGCTCCCGGCTCCGACGGTATCACCAATAGGGTAATTAAACTCCTCCCCGCTCAGCTCATCATCCTTTTGGCGGCCATCTTCAATGGCGCCTTGAGCAACAACTTCTTCCCCCAGATATGGAAAGACGCCACTGTTATCGGTATCCCCAAGCCAGGCAAGCCCAAGTCTGAGCCCACGAGCTACCGACCCATCAGTCTCCTGAACGCACTCGGCAAAATCTATGAGAGACTTATTTATAAGCGACTCAGAGACTTCGCCGAGACCAAGAGTCTCATTCCCAACGAGCAATTCGGCTTCAGGACCGAACATTCGTGTATCCAACAGGTCCACCGCATCGTCGAACACATGAGCGCTGGCTTCCAGCGCGGGGCGATGACGGGCGTACTATTCTTCGACATAGCGAAAGCTTTCGACAAAGTCTGGCACAACGGCTTATTATACAAGCTGTACTCACTAGGAGTGCCGGACCGTCTCGTGCTCATCTTACGGGACTTTTTGTCGAACCGCACCTTCCGCTATCGCATAGGGGCCTCATTTTCTTCCCCTCATCCTATTAGGGCCGGTGTCCCTCAGTGTTCCGTCTTATCCCCCCTCGTCTTCACGCTGTTCACTAGCGATATTCCCAAGAGCAAAAAAGCTCAGTTAGCTCTGTTCGCGGATGACACGGCCATTTATTATACTGGCCGCTGTACAAACGCTATCGCCCGTACCCTCCAGACCTCAGCCGACGTCCTAGGCGCTTGGTTCAGGAAATGGAGAATCGAGGTGAATCCCGGTAAAAGTCAGGCGGTTATTTACTCCAAACCGCGCTTTAATCCTCCGATCCCCAGTCCGATCTCTATGTACGGCAAGCCTATCCCCTGTGAGAAGCAAGCCAAATACTTAGGTGTCATTCTAGACAGTCACTTGTCCTTCGCGGCTCATATCAAAGCGGCTCGTTCGCGCGCTGCCTTTGCTATGGGTAGGCTTCACTTTTTAATTCAGGCAAAAAGCAAATTGTCACTCAAGTGCAAATTGCGTTTATACACCGCGGTCATCCGTCCCATCATGACATACGCATGTGTCGTGTTCGCCCACGCCAACCCGCGTTTCCTTCATAAGATGCAGATCTTGCAAAACCGATTCCTTCGTAAAATCACGGGAGCCCCTTTTTACGTCCGTAACGATAGTCTTCACTTAGACTTAAGAATCCCCACCGTCGTTCAATTCATGAAGCGCCTTACCAAGCGCTTCTTTGACTCCGCGTTAAAACATCGCAACCCCCTTATCGCATCGGCCGCTCGATACGATCCCTCGCGAATAAGTAAAATTCGTCGTCCCCGTCATACCCTCGTCACTCCTGATGATGCTATAACCCTGCTCCAGGAGAGCAGCAGGGAGACTAGCACTCTTCGCAAATTCAGACGCAAACCGCCGTCATTCCGTCCTCGCCGACGAGGCCCGTCGCGACGTCCCGGTAATTGTCCCACCCGTCCCTTGCAAGAGCCAGCCCGCGCTGCTGAGCCAGTAAGTCCAAATCAGCCCTTAAATAATATCACTCAGATCCAGCTTGTCCCTTGCTGTCCCTCAGCGACGCCCTAAGCCGAGGCTCGTACCCCACAGGGGGTGCCCTTAGCGTGTAGTCGCTTAGTTTGTAAGTTTTTCACCCTGGCTGGAGGTCTTAATTTTTAAGGCATCCACAGGATTCGCCCGGTTAAGCAGACGACAACCTCCTTGGTTGAACTGCGAGATGCCATTCATAAAAAAAAAAATAAGGGCACGAGTCAGTTTTACCGAAGCAGTCGCAGTGTCAACACCTCGGAATTGTGATGCGGATCACACCTGAGTCATTAATACAATTTATTGTGAAAGTTTATTAGTGAAACGATTAGTTGATTGTAATTTTGATATAATAAATCAGTTGTCAACAATATGCTGGGGTTTTGTTGCAACATGTCTGAGCATCAGTCAAGGGCCTGCCCTGATGATCTCATGAATGGCGTCCCCCTTCACCAATTCTTCACCAAGTTTTGGCTCCAGCCGAAAGTCCGTCTCCAGGGTGTCAACTATCTCTGTACTAAAATTCATCAAAATCGGTTTAGTAATATTAGTAAGGACTAGCTTATTCCCGTGACTTCGTATGCGTCTAGTTCGTTTATTGTCCCATGAGATCTCTTAAAAAATATAAAAAAAAACATTAAATTCCCATTTTTATCCAAATACGCTTAAGTAGTTTTTGCGTAAAATAGTAACAAACATTTTTATCAAACCATCTACACAAACTTTCGCATTTGTAATAGTAGCAAGAAAAGATATACAACTGCGTTAATAGCAACACCACAAATCTTTGAACAAACTAAAGTACCTACACAGCTGTCAATTAAAATATTAGACCATCACCAGACAAACGGCAGTTAAAATTAAATGGAGTGTTAAGTTCAGCCGTTTATCATGCACTCCCGGCCGAGGTCAGACGTAGGAAGGGTTAACAAATGACCCACACCAATCAAGCTTAAGAGAACCCGGCTTTTAACCCTAGATATGGAGTGCTTGGGGAACTTTTTTAAAGTGATTATTGGTAATACTCGGGCAGTCACCTACTCGATTCCTAAGCTGAATCTACAACTTAGGTATACTAAGTAAATACTACCCCCTATGTAAAATGTGTCCCGAAATTCAACTTGAAGCTCTGGTGAAAGTGAAGGGCGTGGATAAATAGATTAGAGACTACCCAGGGAAATATAAATGAATATAATCGAGTATTTTGTATTGAATAAAAGGCTGGTAAATATACTTGTAATTTTTTAAGTACTATGTCTACAATTTTTTTATTAGCAACCCTCTAAGCTTTACTGGTCGTACCAGTTCCAAAAAAAAATACAGTTTTCTTCCCATCAATTTGCTCACATCCTGGTGACCGCTTATCGTAGAATTTCGGGACACGTTGTAAGTATGTTTTGGTTCAAAACAAATCAAATCATTTATTTCAATTAGACCATTACAGGCACTTTTGAATGTCAAGAAAATTAACTAGTGGTTAACTAGTGGTGAAGTTCTCTAGAACACTGTTAATGGCAGTTAAGATTATGACCGTCCGGATAAAAAAATCCGACCAAGTGAGTGTCGGACGAGCCCACGAAGTATTCCGTAACATTCTTGCTATCCTTACTAATATTATAAAAGCGAAAGTGAGTTTGTTTGTTACGTCTTCACGCCTAAATGGCTAAAACGATTTTGATGAATTGATGAATTTTGGTACAGATATAGTTGAGACCCTGGAGACGGACATAAGATAGGCCTCATGAGAAAATGGGGAGAAAGAGGGAAGAAAAGGGGAGATAAAGATATTATTTTTTCGATCATAACGCAGGTTAAAGTTAGCGTTAGCCCAAAATAACTATGCCACGCGGACGAAGTCGTGGGCGGAACTTAGTTATCTATAAAACGGCAAAACAAAACATGTTTGTTGTGGGGAGGCTCCCATTAAATATTTCTTTTATTCGCTTTTTAGTATTTGTTATTATAGCGGCTAAATACATCACCTGTGATCATTTCAACTGTCTAACTGTCACGGTTCATGAGATACAGCCAGCACGAAAACACGTACTGTACGGACAGCGGAGTCTTGGTAATAGACTCCCGTTTTACCCTTTGTATACGGAACCCTGAAAAACTATCAATTCTATAAACGAAACACCTTCACCTTTTACTCTCATAACAGGAAAATTATACAAGAAATAAATAAAAACATCAAATCAAGGCAACACATTATGCCATCACCTTTTCCCTAATATATTCACGCTCATATATAAACGTTATGAGCAGTAAATCACGACACACATCTCGAGTGGGACTGCCAGCAAAATACGCGACGTTTAACTGTCACTCGTCGCCGTCGGTGCTTGTCAAGACGTCTGTTTAGCATTTTTTCTTCGGAAGAACAGAAAATACATACAGGCATAGCGAATAGCTAGCCAGACCTTTTTTTTAAAAAAATATTCTTTCTTTTTTAAAAAACAAAGAAATATAGAAGTTGTGTCGTGGTGGTTCGGATGTTAAGCGCCACGCCTCTTATGTATGAAGTTGTGAGTACAAATACCTACAAGCAAGTACCAATTTGACTTTTTCAATTCATATGTACATTCTAAAGTTTATCTAAGACACTTTAGAAAGAGGTAAAGGAAGACATCGTGAGGCCTTATTATTAATATTTACTAATATTATAAAAGCGAAAGTGAGTTTGTTTGTTTGTTACCTCTTCACGCTTTAAGGGCTAAACCGATTTTCATGAGTTTTGGTACAGAGATAGTTGGGAACCAGGAGACGGACATAGGCTATTTAAAAAAAAAGATTGGGGTATGAGGGAGAAAGAGGGACGAAACGGGAAAACTTAGCGTTGATATTACAAATCAATAAGGCGTTACCGAATTTAACGCGAGTGAAGCCGCGGGCAAAAGCTAGTATAAGTCTAAAATCACCAACCCGTCTTGAGCAAGCGTGGTGATCAAGCAGTGGGATAGTTATAGGCTGGTATGGTATTATTATGATTCTCTTTATTTACTTTTAAATTTTTTAAGCAATCCTACTTATATTATAAGCGAAAAAGTTTTTTTGGATGTTTGTTACTCTTTCACGCAAAAACTTTTGAATGGATTTTAATGAAACTTTACAATAATATAGGTTATATTTACATCAGAATAAAACAAGGGCTACAATTCATAAAGATATATTGAATATTCTATCACCACGCGAGTGAAACCGCGGGGCGCAGCTAGTATAAATATAAAAATAGTGATCCGCCGGTATCGGGAGCAGGGTCCAAGCTACTGGTGGTTAGAGACCTTGAGACAGGAATCTCCTCACAATGCGGGCCGAATCAAAGAATTCTGCCATCTGAATCAGTTCTGCTTTAAAAAAAAAATAATGTGAGAGGAGTATTTTCTTTAAAAATCAACGTGTTTACATTTACACCGTGCGTTCTTTCTAGAGCTTTTGCTATTAAAAGAGAAAAAAATGTATTTTAATTACTTTTGTATGATTTCTAACTTTTTAATTGATTACGAAACGAAATGAAAAAGCAACGAGAAAAATGTAAACTGACTTTTCTAGAAGTAATTAAACACAGATTTTTACGCTTGAAAGTATTTTATGTCAATAAAAACGTGATTTAGAAATAAATTATAGAAATACCAACTCTTAAACCAATTAGGAAGTTTGAAAGCCAAGATGAAATCAATTTAGATTCGATTGGCACTTGAAACTTTCAAGTGGGTCAATCTAAAATTAAAATTAGAGGAAGCATTGGGAGAAAGCAGGACGTTACGTACTGTTTTATTTATAAATGTAAATGACAATACTAAAATATTGACTTGAAAACTCTAAATGACTCAATTGCGACTAATTACCGCTTTCGCTTGCACAGCAAAACGATACTATTTTCGTTCAAGAAGACCTGTATTTTACTGATGAAAATTCATCTAAAACTTCCCCCGCTCTGAGCGGTGTGGGAAGGAGTGTCAGACTTTTACTGACTAAAACCCATCCATGTTCCTTCTGTTGCCTTTTATGTTCCGGGGCCGCGGTATCGCTTTCGAACAACCCACAACACCGGCAGGCAGTGGCCCTGCACATCTCTTTTAGGAACGAACGCGCGGTCGACACGGCCTGTCGTCACTAGTCGGACAGACGGTGAGCTAGCAATTGCTCACCGTCCACAGACCTGCGTCTGCGGTGGCCAAGAGTCGTCTCGCGAAAAACACCTGCTTTATAATTACTAAACATTTGTTGACTGTTCGGGAATAGAGAGAGAAAAGAAAATCAAAAATAAAAGGAAAAAGCATCCATGATTATGAATGAATGAAAAGTATTTTTAGGTATTGTATTATTACTCAGCAATAAAAAGCACCAAACTGAGCTGTTTTGAGATGGCGCGAGACCAGTCCTTGACAACGCACGGTCCGTGATTGCGCTTACGAAAGTCTGTCTCTTTCACTCGCTTTGATTATTCCAAAACAAGATGAACATAAACTTCCCAAATCGAAATTTTGTATGTTCACCACATAAAGCCAAGTGAATATCAACTGAAATTAATGCAAAGTAGACAATGCAAGACAATTTTAGATTAATACTTTAAAAGCCAAGATTTACAACTTGACAATAAGTCCTTAACTAATTCAAGTCAAACTGCTAGCACAAGTGTGAATCCTCTAAAAATTGACTGCTGCCAACCCAAATCCACAACTCGGTGTGTCTCCCGATTAATTTGATTAAACTTCGCAGACTGCGTGTCGCCGAGACGCGCGTCCTTGCATATCAAATTACTGTGCGTTCACGCCACTTTACGAGTTTACAATAACGTCGACATGAGCTTGGAGTATACTGG
This sequence comes from Ochropleura plecta, assembly GCA_905475445.1. NCBI lineage: Eukaryota > Metazoa > Arthropoda > Insecta > Lepidoptera > Noctuidae > Ochropleura > Ochropleura plecta. The sequence goes on along the minus strand of FR997731.1, from coordinate 18,109,927 downwards.
GCTTGTGTTGCCAACAAGCAACTTTTTGATAGGCTAAGGAGCTAAGATTTTGATGGTGTGAAGTATGTTCTGAACTGAGCAGCAGTGTCCAAGTGGAAACAGCTGTGACTTACAAGTAGGTGGTAGATTTGAGCTCGGATAGTAAGGCCCGTTCACGGCCCGTTTGACACAAGAGGAGCCTCCAGTCAATGACGTTACAGAGTGGAAGTTTGTGTGAGTGTCCCAGCAAAATTATTACTATACTAGCTTTTCCCCGCGGCTTCGCTCGCGTTAAATTCGCGATAACACAGTCCCCTTTTCGTGATTTACAGGTACCTGATACCTATAGTTTTTGCCCTTGCGCCTCAATTATTGTAATAGCAATGCTAAGTTTTCCTTTTATTTCCTCTTTCTCCCACATGTATGTCAATCTTTTATTAAACAAAATAGCCTATGTCCGTCTCCAGGGTCCCAACTATCTCTGTACCAAAATTCATCAAAATTCGGTTTAGCCATTAAGGCGTAAAGAGGTAACAAACAAACAAACTCACTTTCGCTTTTATAATATTAGTAAGGATTTTATGTACCTATATAAATTAGAAATACCCGCTTCGGGTATTTTTTCACGACGACATAAAAGGAGTGGGTTCTCCATTTCATATGTATGCCGGAGCGTCAGAAGGGGCCTCGTAGCGGTCTTGGCTTTCGCTATCCATTGTGGGCGTTGTAACGGTCGGAATTTGAAAATAAAAGCACACTTGTATTGTCCAATGTCTTATTATTTGATTTCCTCACAATTTTATGCAAAATCACAAACAATTAACAGGATGAAACTGGATTGCGAGCCAATAGGTTAGCACGTGTGCACTTCGTTCGGCAGCTGTCAATCGAATGACCGCCGCCATAACTCGTAGTGACACTTACTACTCTATTCGGGGTTACCCGCTCATAATTTTTATGTTATCGATAAACTAATCGACTAAAACAAAATCAACATTGAAAAATCGAGTTATGATTAACAATAAATCGTAAAGTAATAATTGCCTACTTTATAATTAAAACTAATCCATAATAGGCGCGCCGTCACGGCCGTCCTGCATAATCACACGTCCTCGTGTGTGTGGGTCTCATCTGTAAGCCAAAGACATAGTCCATTACAGTATACTCCGTTCGGTCTCCCTGACCCCCCAATGTAGTTGTTATACAACAACTTACAATGATTACAAATTTTAAGTGCACATACTACGAAATGTTTCGTAAAAGACACACATAGCATAGGGTCCTACAAAATATGTCACAAACGTCAGTCAACAACACACAGTCCATTTGCTGCCACACAGGCTAGTCATTGCCACATAGGCTAGTCATTGCCACACAGGCTAGTCATTGCCACACAGGCTAGTCGTTGCCACACAGGCTAGTCATTGCCACACAGGCTAGTTATTGCCACACAGGCCAGTCTTTGCCACACAGGCTAATCGTTGCCACATAGGCCAGTCTTTGCCACACAGGCTTGTCTTTGCCACACAGGCTAGTCGTTGTCACAAAGATCAAAAAGTACAATTGAAAGGAAACATAATTACTTACCATGGCCGTCATCGGCACATTCTGTCTCAATTTGGTTGGTTGGGACTTCTAATCCGCCACTCAACTCTAATGGAACATAACATTCGGGCATAGCACGCACACGATCGTGCGCGTATTTATACGTCCTATTAGAGTTAAGGGCCCGCAGTAAATATCTGTCACCATCCAACAGCTCAACTACTTTATAAGGGCCTTTAAATTTTGGGTCAAGCTTGGTTTGATTACGCTCGTGATTTTCAAGGAGCACATAATCACCTACTTGAAATTTTTTTAACATAGCTTTACTTTTATCAAACCTAACTTTCTCCGAAGAAGCGTTAGCTTGTATTGCTCGTGTCGCTTGCTCTCTAATATGATTCAAATTAACTTCTATGTTATCTGTTTCTAATGACATTAAGTTTAGGGGCCTAGCAACCTTTCCTATTAACAATTCCAAAGGACTTGCCTTTGTAACCCTACACATAGTACAGTTGAGGGCTAGCTGAATGTCAGGCAGTGCATCTTGCCATGACTTATTATTATCTACCTCAACAGCAGTTAGCAAATTCTTTAATGTGGACATGACCCGCTCTACCTGTCCATTTGCGCGGCTTGATCCGGTAGCTACAAGATGTAGGTTAATGTTGTGGGCATTGCAAAAATCCCTAAACTCTTTTCCAGCAAAGCATCGACCCTGATCAGCTATAACGCGTGTGGGGGCACCAAACAAAGATACATTGTATTTTAATGCCTTAATGGCACTATTTGCGTCTATGTTGCGTGTATGATGTAATATTACGTACTTAGTAAAAGCGTCTATTGATACAAAAACATACTCTTTTGCGTCTTTTTTTACCGCTAAGTTTACCTGTTGCATCCATGTGAATAGTATGCCAAGGGATTGGAGTTTTAGGGATTGGGTGTAGTTCAGCTTGAACTTTCCCTGAGTTAGACTTTGACATTCTGCAAGTTATGCAATTTTCTACAAATTTCCGTACGTATTTGTTCATATTTGGGAACCAATAGTGGCAGTAGGCCTTTTCTAGTGTTTTGTCCCACCCTAAGTGCATGATACTTTCGTGCACATGGTTAATTATAGCCCACTGAAATTCCCTAGGCACTATTGGCAACCAATAGCTCTTATTATTTCTGTCAATTTTCCGATAAAGAAGACCGCGCCTAATTTCGTAAGTTTTAGCGATATCACTATTAAGCTCATTTGCCTGAAGTTTGGTCATAATAGAATTAATTTCGTTATCTTTTACTTGCTCAGCCTGTAACCAATGGTCTGAAATCGTGGTCAAATGAATACGTTTTGGTTCAGTTCTAATGACTGAACCCACTGTGGTTGGCAACGGGTTACGGGAAAAGAAGTCTACGTGGCTCATGTGTTTCCCCAGTCTATACTCGATATCAAAGTCAAAAGCTTGCAGGAAACACCACCACCTGTGAACCCGAGGTGTAAGGTCTACTTTTGACTTCGATGCCTTGACAGCATTGCAATCAGTTACGACAGTAAACCTTCTACCCTGCAAATAGTGACGAAAATGCTTGACAGCGTTCACCACTGCAAGCGTCTCCAGCTCATATGAGTGGTATTTTGATTCAGCGCTTGAGGTTCGGCGACTGTAATATTCAACTACATGCAGTTTGCCATCGACTCGCTGCATTAGTATTGCACCATAACCCTCAGCGCTGGCATCTGTATGTAGCTCTGTTGGAAGGTTAGGATCAAAGATCATCAATACAGGTTTATCAATCAAAATGTCTATTATATCCTTTCGAACCTTCTCGAGTTGGGGAGTCCAATTGATTTTTCCTTTTCCCGACGTAAGCCCGTAAAGTGGAGCAGCCTTTTGAGAAAACCCCGGTACGAATTGCCTAAAGTAGGAAGCCAAACCAATGAATTGGCGAAGCTGAGTAACGTTTTGAGGTGGTGGGAGTTCAGTAAGGGCTCGAATTTTACGAGGATTTGGTCTTATTTCACCGGCTGACACCTCAAAACCCAAAAATTCCACCCTCGTCTTAAGAAAACTACATTTCTTTATATTTAACGAAAATCCCGAATCAGTTAATGCTTTAAGAACTAGTTGTAATCGTTCGATGCCCTCGCCTACTGTTCGTGATGGAATGATTACGTCATCAATGTAAACTACAGCGAACGACTCAGTTAATGCCCCAAGGGCCTTATTAATGGCACGTTGATACACTGACGGTGCATTACGAAGACCAAATGGCATTGACAAATACTCAAACTGGCCATCCGGCGTAACAAACGCGGTACGTTCTATGGAATTTTCTTCGACTGGTATTTGATGGTAGCCGCTAGCCATATCTAACGAAGTAAAATAGTTAGCCCCCACTAAACGCTGTATTTGATCCGAAATAAGTGGCAAAGGATATCTATCAGGCACCGTATTGCTGTTTAATTCCCTATAATCTACGCAGAGCCTATCGCTCCCGTCCTTCTTCTTAACTAGGATGATTGGACTCGCGAAGGGGGAAGAACTTTCACGTATAATGCCAGCGGACACAAGTTCTTTGATTTGACGGCGTACTTCTTGTCTTTCGTCTGGACTTAACCTATAGGGCCTACGTTGAACCGTGAGATTAGGGTCAATTAGTTTAATGACCAGCTGACCTGTACTAACCCTACCAGTGGGTGTACCCTCTACGAAATTACTAGAATGATTCTTCAGTAAAGTTATTAATTGCTCTTTCTCACGATAAGGCACATCGCACTCTATACTTTCGAAGTTGTTTACCTTTGTACTTATGTCACAAATAGAAACTACCCTATTTTTTTTAAGAACAAGATTATTTTCAAAAATCTCTATTGAATACCCTAATGTGAGCAGATCCCGTCCAATCATTACATCGTTAGAAATACATGAATCGGGCACCACATGAAATAGTAACTGCACTGAATAACCCTGAATTGAAACTGTAGAAAGAATTTGGATGTGGCAATTAAGGCGCGCGTCACTTATACCCACTAATGTTACTGTATTATATTGTCGTTTACCTGGAAATCTATCTGACAGAACTTGTTTAATTAAAGAGCATTCGGCACCTGAGTCAAAACAAAATGAAAACTTCTCACCGGTTTCATCTAAGAGCTGATCCGTAGCTGGCTGGATGGAACAGATATCCACTCGTCGTTCGGTCCGTGCATCGCTGGCCTTGACATCCACACTGGGGCAGCGCGGCGCAATGTGGCCTCGTTCACCACACTTGAAACAGGTTGGAGTAATCGTCTTCTTCTGCGCGCCAGTTTCCTTCGACTGTTGAGTGGAGGTAGTATCTGAAATCTCAGGACGTGTATTAGTATTGTGGTCACGACTACTATTGCCTCGACATTCACTAGATACGTGACCAGGCTTGCCACAATTATAGCATCGCCGCGTAATATCCATTCTTGGCTTCTTCGCTTCCACAGTCGGAGTAGTCTTCTCACTATTCGGTGGTCCTCTTTTTCTAAAGCTAAAAGCCATGAGCTCTTGTTGTAGTTTATTACGAGTTTCAATCTCAGTAGTAAATGTGATTCTTTGCAATCGTGGCTCAATTTTTGAAGCATGTGCTAGAGTAAGCGCAATCGCAATCTGTTCCACCGACAAACACTTCCACCGCGCTAATAAAGTGCTCATAAATCGCCCAGCATACGCAGATAAACACTCGCCTTCCTTTGGACTACTATTGAGTAATCGCCATAAATTCGCAGCTGGAGTTTCAACAGTATCATATCGAGCTAAAAACAGGTCTTTCAATTGCGGCCACGTAATTCCAGAATAACTAGATTGGGCAAGCCATGATGATGCCGATCCCTTGAGTGCCTTGCTCATTGTAATTATCAGATCACTGCCGGAAATAGGTTTTTCTTGTAAACATATGTCCACCGTTTCACACCAAGCGCGAGCGTCGTGCTCTGGAGTATCAGGATTAAACTCAGGTAACGTTATTATCATGCTGGATGCACGTGGTTCTCGTATAGTACGAATCAATTCCATCATACTTTGTTGCTGCATTTCAAAAAGACGTTTCCAACGTTCACACTCATTATCTTGTGAAATATTTACGCACTGACCTGTATTCTGTTCCTGATTCGTCACAGGTGATCCCACTTCTGATGCCGGAGCGTCAGAAGGGGCCTCGTAGCGGTCTTGGCTTTCGCTATCCATTGTGGGCGTTGTAACGGTCGGAATTTGAAAATAAAAGCACACTTGTATTGTCCAATGTCTTATTATTTGATTTCCTCACAATTTTATGCAAAATCACAAACAATTAACAGGATGAAACTGGATTGCGAGCCAATAGGTTAGCACGTGTGCACTTCGTTCGGCAGCTGTCAATCGAATGACCGCCGCCATAACTCGTAGTGACACTTACTACTCTATTCGGGGTTACCCGCTCATAATTTTTATGTTATCGATAAACTAATCGACTAAAACAAAATCAACATTGAAAAATCGAGTTATGATTAACAATAAATCGTAAAGTAATAATTGCCTACTTTATAATTGTACAGGTTACATTATTAGGGTGTTAGGTATGTTAAATTAAACAACAGTCTGTCTCCAATGAGCACGTCTTACTAGCACGGCGGACCAGAAGCGAGTGAACGCTCAGTCCATTAATATGACTGAGCGCGCCCCCACCACCGCTCGCCCTACCACTAAGCGTGGCGGTATTTATTATACGCTACATCTACCTTTTACAAAATTTTAAAAATAGCATAATTTCGTATAAATATAATAACATACAAATCAGTTTATTACAAGAATAATCATCAAATAATTTTAATAATATTCCGTTAAACAATCACTTATTCATTTTCGTCACACACGTTGTTACAGGCGGTATCGCTATTTTCTGAAAGCTTATTATCCTTATTTGGTCAAACTTCCCACTTTCCTTACTATATTTCTGCGCAACCGCTGTCCACTATTTATTCACCAATGTGTGTGTCGTATCCTTGAATGTGGTGGATAACTTGTTTTCTTTATTGTATTCTCAACATATACTTTTTTCCCAATATCTTTCCTAGATTCTGTTGCTTTCCTCTTTCTATCTGCATTTTCTTTTCTTTGCAGAATCTATGTTTTTAGTCAAAATCAAAATATTTTTATGTCACATTGGCCTACATGGGCACTTATAAATAACATTCGAGAAAAGGTGCACGGTTCGGGTTGGTCGTTTCCTATGGAGAAGAACCGGCAAGAAACTCCATAGTCACTCTTTTAAAATCATTTGGTTTTACAATGTGGTTGTTACAGCGTTAGTACTTAGATATGAGAGGACAGCGTAGGCCAGGCAATAAATCATTGCTTGCTTTACAAAACGCAAAATAAAATAATAAGTTAACAAGCGTCTAAGAATCTACAAGGCCAACAATGTCCACTCATTCACAATAAATTGCTTATAAAGAATCAAACAGTTCTGCCTCTTAACTTCGACATTTGGAAATTTTTGTTTGGAACAACTGGATACCAAATTCTTTACAAAAACTTTCAAACTGAACTAACAAACTGCCGACCATGATCAGCGGTAACGCTTACGGGTGCACCTAACCGAGAAAATACCTCTTTAAGCTTGGAATGTGCAGAATCTATGTTAAATGTTTTCATTTGTTTATATCTACTACTAGCCTAATATATGTACTTTAATTTACTAATAATATTTGTACTTGAATAATAAATGTGAGTAACAGCATTATTTTAGGACACTACTGTAAACTATATTGAATGTCTTTCCATTTGGTGCTGATAAATATAGATTTTGGGCACTGGACACTCACGACCATGCTACATACAGCTGCCACACACATACTAGTGTTTACCCTTGCGCCTTATTTATTGTAATAGCAAAGCTAAACATTCCCTTTTCTTTCCCCCTCTTTTTTTACTGAGCTTTTCACATATCTTGTCAATATGACTAATCCAGGAACATTTATGATCTAGATCTGTCCCAAGAAAAGTCATACTATCTGATTGTTGTATACTTTTATCTTTATAATTGATGTTCAAATTTATTTTATTCCAATTGTTGTTACAAAATTGGACATATTAGGTTTTTCTATGTTGGGTTTAACCTCTCAAGGACCCCCATTATTTAAGATAATTTTTAAGATAAGATAATTTTTATTTGTGCAAACATGAGTGTACATACAGTTTAGCATGCAAGATGACAATTTATAAATGAGCTGTCACGTTTGGCCTATCAGGCGTACAAATATATAATGTTGTCAAAACTTACAAAACAGTTTAATATGTAGAACATTTAACATGTAGAATTCAATGATAAAATACAATGCAATTCAATTCCAAAATTATAGTATAATCCGATTTAAATCAATATAGCATAATTAAATTCATTCGCAACATAAATTTAACAGTTCATTTAATATCAATAATTTTATCATTTAGGAAGTCGCGTATGTCATAGTATGCTTTCCCTTGTAAGTGTCGTTTTACCTTTATTTTTAATCTATGGACATTAAGTTCTTTCCACACTTTTGGAAGTTTATTATAAATTATGGGGGCCATACAGAAAATGCTCTTTTATTTACGTCAACTATCCGTCAAGCACCGCCGGGCGGATTCTTATCGTATGTGTAATCTGATTTTAAGACTTGTCTTTACTACAAATACAGTTTTCAATCGATCGAGGTTTGGTGGCACGAATTTGTGCCAGCGGGGCTCAACGGTAATACTTGTTTACTGGCACGTTTTTGTGCCGCTGGGGCTCTAGAGGTTAAAGTTGCTTTTTTTTTCTTAGTTATTACTTTGCTCACATTACTATTGATTTCCTCATATATAGTTTACTTCATTTTTAGGAATGGTTACGGACATATCGTCTGCAAAGACTACGCAAGGATCATCAGTTACTTTTGTCAGGTCATTGATATATATAAAAAGGGTAAAATATTGCCCTGTGGAACGCCTTTGCAATTGTGACCTAACTTGAATTTGGATGTCAGTTCACCTTTTTGGTTTGGCTTATCCAAAGTAATCTCTACAATGTTCACCATCACTGTCCACTTTGGAACGTAGTCTCATTTTCATGGCTACAATGCCCGGGTGGCTTTGGCCACAAGAATGCGCCAATGGATAGCCATGCGTCCAATTTAATGGATAGCCAATGCGTCCAATTTAATAGATAGCCAACGAGTCCAATTTAATGGATAGCCAACGCGTCCAATTTAATGGATAGCCAATTCGTCCAATTTAATGGATATACAATTCGCCCAACTATTGTTCTATATTTCATTCCTGACTAACTTTAGTTCTGAATCTCCCTCACGGCTTGCCTTTATTCACGCAAAGTAATTGCTACAGGATGATATTGATCAACTACCAAGTATAAATAATTATCATCATCAAAAGCTTGTGTTTGTGTATCGTGCCAATAAGAGATGATATCCGTATCTTTGCCTAGTTTTAGTCTTAAAAGTTCGCGCAAGGATTCGGTCTATGTAGCTGAATAAGGGATCCATTTTCCTACATAATTTACTAGCCCTAAGAAGCTTTGTACCTCCCAATTACTGTTGGCACTCGCAACGATTCTATCAGTATCGGGTCATTTAGTTCCCTTCAAAATGGTTGAACGGGGCTGCCGTCATGTTCATGAACGGGCACTGACAGTCGACTATTAGCCGCCACGGTTTTGTTTAAATTAATTCGTTCATTCATCTATTAAACTCTTGTTTTTGCTTTTACTCTGGACGCTCTTAATGTGCTCGTTTTTGTACATCGTTTTCACATGCATGCATAATCTCAACATGAATGATATATCCATGATTTTGTAAAAATATTATGATTTAAAAGAGCGTTCACGGAGCTCTCTGCCCATTCTTCTCCACAGAGATCTGCGCTTTGGAATGGCAACTACAGTATTTAATTTTTCACAAGCTACTATGTCTCGTGATTGGGACTGTAGCACAATCCTTTTTATTTTCATGACATTCAATATGCCTGTAAAGGTCTAATCGTAATAAATGCTTTGAGTTTGACCTCTGCCTAACCCTCCAGAGATTACACGCGTGATTTTATGTCAACTAAAACAGTTTATTGACTAGACAATCAGCCATCTTACTTTGCTTTGATAAAAACATAGCCTTCGCTTAGTAATTACCGACGCCATGTTTTCAAAGGAAAATACAATAAACAAAGTACATTTTTAAATTCCCACGACGTTCATATGCCTAACGCATTATTTAAAACGTTAATTCAGTCATTAATTTTCCTTTTTTCTAATGCATGAAAGTTTCAAAATGAATAACGTTAAATTTGTGTATAATTCAGTTTGAACAATCCAGAGCTTTTATTTTAAAGGGTGTTTATTAAGCGCGTTTTGATTCGTTTAGCAGAACATTGTTATCTTTTAAAACCCGTAAGACATTTTTTTGTAAGCCTGTGCTATGTTCGGCCTCGTCGCTTCGTTCCATAGTGGGCAAAGGATGCTTTTCCCTAATGACAGCTCGATTGGCTCTCATATCATATGTACACAGATGCGAACATCGCAATCCGTTTTTTTTTTTTTTTGACTTTGCTACGTTAGTAGCGATCAAGTACAACTCAGGCGCACGCTCGAGTCTAGTGGCGGTAGGTGTATTTCGACGGTTCCTACGTACATAGGTATTTTATTTTTTCCACGTTTTTTTTTTTTTGGAAAAACTTATAGATGACCATTTATACGACACTTATTCGTTGTATTTATAATACTTGTTATACGTCTTATACGATTTCTAAAACAAGGTAAATAAGTTAAATAAAAATCGTATGTATTAATTATTTCAACTAATAAGTAATTATTTTGTCACACAAATAACCATAAATAAAATAACATAGCGAGGAAAACTGTTCCACCGTAATACAGTTTATACTAGTACGGGGAACAGAGTGAATCAGTTCCGTGTTAACAACCATTTATAATGAGTACCGACAAAAAGTGTCTACTACCTCTACTGCTTATTTGTAAGTAAGTTGAATTGTGCAAGGTTCTTATTTTGCTTTATTGAATAAAAACAAGTTTTTTTTTTCAGCAGGTAGATAATTTATAATCTAAAGCCGATGATACAATAAAAAAAATGCCATTTTCGACATGTCCTCATGCACGCAGGGACCGTCGACTTTGTTAGATTTTTTTTTTTTCGACGGAATTACTTCCATTATAGGTACCGTTCCGATTTTCATCGAACTTCCCTTCATCTTATTTCACAAGATCATTTAGGTACTGTTTGGTTACCCAAACTACCTCTTGAAGGAATTATTTCCTTTATAGGTACCGTTCCGATTTTCATCGAACTTCCCTTGATCTTATTTTACAAGACCATTTAGGTACTGTTTGGTTACCCAAACTACCTCTCTAAGGAATTACTTCCTTTATAGGTACCGTTCCGATTTTCATCGAACTTCCCTTGATCTTATTTTACAAGACCATTTAGGTACTGTTTGGTTACCCAAACTACCTCTCTAAGGAATTACTTCCTTTATAGGTACCGTTCCGATTTTCATCGAACTTCCCTTAATCTTATTTTACAAGACCATTTAGGTACTGTTTGGTTACCCAAACTACCTCTAATAACCACGTTTTTGTTGACAGAACAGAAGTAAAATAACATAATAAACTACAGTGAGTTATTTAATATCAATTACACTCACACTTATCAAGTTATTGTAACTATATTATTATATTGTTGTGTATGTAAAAATTATATAAAAGAAAAACATATTTAGGGTTATACTGTATACAGGTAAGTAAGCCATAAGTTCTCATAAAGTTTGTCTAATGAATAAGATTTTATAATATAATACCCGGTGACCTGTAATACAGGTGTTTCACTACCCACCACAGGCACCAGTGATTCACAAATATGTATTAACTTGTTTATGCCAATAAATAATTTATTATTATTCATAATATTTATGAAATCGTGTATTGTAACAATAGCTACTTCGAAAACACTGACATTCAAATTATTAATTAACACCTTTGATAGTTTTGTTCTATCAACGACTTTCATTTGTGGTATATTTTGATGTACAGGTACTTCGATTAGTCAATAACGACTATTTAGGTACCAACCAAGTAACCAAATCAGATTTATCTTGAAATATTCCTTTTGTGATCTCAAAGCACACAAATTACGTAAATTAATTAGAATGCTGGTTTCTAAAATAATAGCATACGTAAGCTAAATAAGCCAATCGTTTTAATTATTGTGTCATAACCAAAATTATATTTAAATTCGTTATTTTATTTCAATAATTAGGTAACAATTTAATAATTACGTAACAATTTAATAATTACGTACCCAGATTTAATAAAAGTAAGTAATTAATTCATTTTAAAACCCAGTTATGGGCTACATGGAACATGTCAATGAATAAAACTGATTAGTCACTGATTTACCTCTTTATTCACAATATGTTTTGAATTTTGGTACATACCTTACACTTATGCAATCCTGGCAGGGTCGCCACTTGTACAGGTTACATTATTAGGGTGTTAGGTATGTTAAATTAAACAACAGTCTGTCTCCAATGAGCACGTCTTACTAGCACGGCGGACCAGAAGCGAGTGAACGCTCAGTCCATTAATATGACTGAGCGCGCCCCCACCACCGCTCGCCCTACCACTAAGCGTGGCGGTATTTATTATACGCTACAATAATTAAAACTAATCCATAATAGGCGCGCCGTCATGTATATATAAAAAAATACGTATATACTTTACGTTTACATTACGCAATCGTTCTAGGGCTTCTGTATCTCTTCCTTTTGATAATCTCCTTAAAAACTTATCTTCTAGATAAATACCCAGGCTGTGAATCAGGACCGGACTGGAGGTTTTTGGCCGCCTATCACTCGATATTATCCTCCGAGTATTTATTTACTCGCCAGTCTGCCCAGCAGTGTGTCAGACATTTATCTGACATTCGAAAGAGCTCATATCCTGAGCGGCGTGCCTGCGTGTCATTCGCACTGAAATGATACGGTGATAAGAGATGTTATTACTTTTAAACGTTCTACTCTTATGTGTATTGGTCGTAGGATAGGGTTGTTAAAAGTTGTATTTTCCACGTCCGTCACGTAAATTGGGGAATAGTCGCTGTTGGTCGAGTAAGTAGTTAAGTATATTTATTTGCATAAAATGTGGTAAGTATATAAGAGTCTTAAGATTTTTTTTTGTGCAGGACACATTCCGCCATAATTTTACCATGCAAATTTAAAACATTTCCATTACATAATGGAATCAACGCAAATAAGATACTGCTACTTTCAGTTTTGGGAGCATTTTTTTTATATTATTTTTTTAAAACGTTGCCCCACACTAGGAAGTTCTCCTGTATCGTAGGTGCGTTAACAAATATTTAAACTCACATACACAAACAGCCAGACCCGGAACAACTATCTGTAGGCCATACAAATATTTGTTCCGTGCCGGAATCGAACCCGCGACACGCAGCACAGAAGTCGATCGCTCAACCACTGCGCCAACCGTGTCGTCAAACAGCATTACAGGTTACTTAAAACGAAATATTAGAAGTGTTAATTAGAATTAGGTATGTCAATAAATTGACATAAGCAAGTCACACCTAGTTATGCATAGTTTTCTTCCCTCTTGTGAATTGTGAGTGATCAGCAAGGCTACAAGCAAAACATAGCCACAATTTTAGAAGAGAATAGAATTTATATTATTTCGGACACAATAAAATCCATAGAGTGTTAGTAACTAATTAAATTAATTATTGAATAGTGCTAGTACTAATTACCCCTATATGGCATTCAAATTTTTAGGGTATCATATCTCAAAAGCAAAAAACGGTTTGTAATCCATTTGACTGTCTGTCTGGTCAGGCCATTGTCAAAACCGCGTGAAGGTGTCGAATAGAAATTAAAACCATATACCCAAATCTGTAGTCTCTTGGATCTGTGAAAAAAGGAACTCTCTAAGACTACGCAATCAAAAGAAATGACCGATAATGTTGCAAGTTTGTACGGATATCTCGGGCCGCGAGTCCGAATCACATTTGGCTGGTTATTGTAACACTCATAGTTGGGACTCTGGAGACGGACATAGGTTTACTTTAAAAAAAATAAAAACAGGGGAGAAAGAGGGAAGAAAAGGGAATACTTAGCTTTGCTATTATATAATAAATAAGGTGCTAGGGCAAAAAGTACAAGTAGCAGGTACCTGCAAATCAGGAAAGGGGAACTGTGTTACCGCGAATTGAAACGCGAGCGAAGCCGTGGGCAAATCTCATGGTGGCATGGAGAGAGCGATTGTCGCAACCCCGTGCAGGGCACGCCACAATAGTGGCGGTAAGTCCCCTCTTTGAAGAGTGGCTGGAGAGGCGTCATGGCGTACTCACCTCACCTCACGCAATCAAAAGAAATGGCCGATAAAGTTGCAAGTGTGTACGGAAACCTCGCATTTGGCTGGTCATTGTAACTCTCATTATACATCGGAATAACTGAACCAAACACTGAAGAACTAACGAGCAAAATTCAAGGCGTCCCGTGTTCACAATTTGACTGATGTTGATTCGAAACAACCGTTTCGGTTTTGTACACAAAGCTCCAATCAGCTTTTGGCTAACAACTGGACATAGGTAGATAGATCGATGAACCGAAAATTCTTTATTATGTTCACCATACGAATTACAAAAATTAACGTATACAATTTATGAATAGGGTGACACAATGGGCGGTCGTATCGCTAGAAGCGATCTTTTCAAGACAACCTTTGGATCGATTTAAGGGAGGAGGAGAGGTAGGTATTGCTTACATCAGTATAGGTTGTCCTAGCCCACTTTGACGTCATGAATAGAGCAATAGAATTATGGTCTTTAAAAAGTTAAAACGTGCATTTGGCCTTTTATTATGACTCGAGCGCACTTTTTACAAAAGCGTGATCCACTTTCATAAACCAAAAAAAAAACTTAGTTTTTTTTTTATTTTTATTTAGATTGAACTCACTCTTGACCTCGATCTCGCCTGATGGTAAGCGACAGATGAGGTCTACGATGGAGCGAGCGAGCCCAGAAGATGCCTATTAACTCTTGTTTTGAAGGCAGACGGGTCGTATGTGGTAGGGAACACAGAAGCCGGCAGAGAGTTCCACACCTTGGCCGTGCGCACAATAAATGTTGAGGGAAAGCGCTTAGTACGACAAGACGGTATATCGACCAAGTGCGGGTGGTACCCTGCCGTGCGTCTGGTAGCCCGGTAGTAAAACGGAGATGGTGGGATCAGGTCATGGAGCTCCAGCGCACACTCTCCGAAGTACAATCTGTAGAAAACCGACAAGCTGGCAACGTTACGCCTGTGCGCCAGGCTATGAAGCTTGAACACAAGCATCTCATCGCCTATGAGCCTTTCCAGTCAGCCAGTTTCATTTCAGGCATCCATACATTGCATAAAAAGATGTTGATGACAATTGTTATAGCTATGTCTTTATGAGCGACAAGTATATTTTATAATATAATAATAAAGAGACAAAAAATAATTCTCCTTTTAAACATATTCAAAACTTATCAATTTGTAAATTGAACACCAAGTTGAAATTGTGAAGAAAAGCGTTCTGAAGTTCACGTTATAAAAGTTGTTCGTTCACGCGAACGATGACAGACAACGCCATCCATCACGACAGGCATTGTTACAGGTAGGATAGGCAGCAGGCTGGCACACTGTTGGCAGGTACGTTGAAACCATCAACAATAGTGCGGATTTTCCAACTATTAATATATATACCCATCTTATCTGATATAATAAGCTTGAAAATCCTTACTAATCCTTACTAATATTATAAAAGCGAAAGTGAGTTCGTTTGTTTGTTACGTCTTCACGCCTACATGGCTAAACCGATTTTGATGCATTTTGGTACAGACATAGTTGGGACCTTGGAGACGGACATACTTAACTTTGTTTTAAAAAGAATGAAAAATAAGGGAGAAAGAGGAAAGAAAAGGGAAAACTTAGCTGTGCCATTACAATAAATAAGGTCTAGGGCAAAAAGTACAAGTAGCAGGTACCTGCAAATCAGGAAAGGGGAACTGTGTTACCGTGAATTAAACGCGAGCGAAGCCGCGGGCAAAAGCTAGTACTGTTATATATAAACATCATGACTTAACATTAAGCTTGTCATTCCGGAAGGGTTAGGCAGAACTGTACCTAATAGTACACCACATGGCTGTAAGCTAGTAGTTGCTTCATGGTTTCTACTGAGAAATTATTGATAAGAAACCCAATAACACTATGTCCGACTAAGGAATCAAACTCAGGACCTCATGCCGTGAATACAAAACATATAGATGCAATGAATATACATCGATCGGTATAATCGAAATTACAAATGTCTGTTGTCTGTTATCTAAATAAATATATTTTGTCACTTTGTCTATTGCTCCGCAGGTCAGTAAGTAAATGATGTTTTTGTGTTTGAGATACAAAATATGGTATAAATATGATATGTTATTGATCATTGGGTTATTTCATTGTTTTATTAATTGCTCACTACTATAAATATTATTAAACTTTATTTTTGTGTTAGTATCAGTAAAAATATCAAAAACGAAACTGATCAAATACACTATATATAATTGTTTTGTTTTTGAAATACAAAATATGTTATGAATATGATATGATATCGATCATTGGGATATTTCGTTGTTTTATTAATTGCTCACTACTATAAACATGATTGATCTTTTTTGTGATTATAATCGTGTCGCGGGTTCGATTCCCGCACGGAACAAATATTTGTATGGCCTACAGATAATTGTTCCGGGTCTGGCTGTTTGTGTATGTGAGTTTAAATGTTTGTAAACGCACCCACGATACAGGAGAAATTCCTAGTGTGGGGCAACGTTTTTATAAAGAAAAAAAAAGAAAAATAAACTGATTTAATACATTACAGAACTCTGCAAATACGCCACAATGATAACGTAATATTTTAACTTTGACGGACAACTGTTCAAGGCAGTCTTGCAAACAATTTTACTGTCATGTTAAAAGTATTATGTACTTAATTCTACTTGAGAAACTCAATTTTCTCATAAATTCCCTCAAGTACAAGTGCGCGGACTTGATGGAAACTATTTAACAAAGTTAGCATATTTGTGCGCGATAATCTTAGAAACTACTGACCCGGTTTTAATTAAACTTCTGACAAGTTTATAATTGTTAAGTTGCGTGTATCTAACTATGTGTGGATTGGAGTCTTCGCTGAACAAGATATGGTTAATTGATTCTTGAAGATGTTTATTTTTGCCTAGCAAAGACTTCTGTAGTTAAAATGATGTCACAAATTTAACAAGCTTAGAATGGAAATTACTTTACTAGTAGTCAGTGGTAAGGCTAACAACCAGTATTTCCAAGCGGTATCATATTCTTACTAATATTATAAAAGCGAAAGTGAGCGTTTGTTTGTTACGTCTTCACGCCTAAATGGCTAAACCGATTTTGATGAATTTTGGTATAGAGATAGTTGGAGACGGACATAGGTTAATTTATTTATTTTTAAAGTGAGAAGTGAGGGAGAAAAAGGGAAGAAAAGGGAAAACTTCGTGAAAAAAAAATCCGTGATTTTCCAGGAAATATGCAAAAAATGCAAAACTTTTGTTTTTAAATGTTTCGTCCAATACCATTAAACAATGTGATACACTTATTGTATTTTCTAATACATCACTTATTTTACAATTTATTATTTTATGTTTTTGTTCAAATGGATCGCAAATTCAAAGAAACACTTTTATTTAAAAAGTCTCATTCGCCACAATGGCACCGGATAATATTAAAATTGCAATTTTTGCTCTATTAAAGCTTATTTAATTTGTATAATTATTTAATTAATAGCTACAATTAGATTTTAAAAGGGAAATTGTTGTAAATGACGTCACATCATGGCCGCAACTGTCGCACCCGTTTTTTGCGACATCTAATAGTTGAAATTAACCCTTAATGCTTTTCTTGGGTTGTAAGTAGTGAATGTCATTGATTTATGTAAAGAAAAAAAAACATATTCCCTATTGTAAGCTCCTGATATTTTAACGCCTAAACCAGAGTTTCATTGCAGTCTATTTAAACAGTATATTTCATCATTCATTGTGTTGTATTTTCATTACTGAATAGTGATTTCACATACCGCATCTATATGTTAGTTATTCAATGGCACACGGCATTAAAACACTGTTGCTGATAGATGCTGTTTACCTTCACTACCTGTAAGGCATTAAATTGTACCTACACCTTCAACTTTACAGGTAGGTCCTAACCTACATCAGAACACGCTACTCCTAAACTGAAACGTTCTAAGATAAAAGATAGAACATGTCCCAATATAACATTATATCTATAAACTTTTGAATATTGGGCGGGTGCCGATGAATTGCAAATTACAGGCCTTGTTTACAAAATGGTAGGTTTTTTCTACGTGTGGGATTTCTTTAAACAATTTCCTCCGCCATGGGACGATGCTGACAGAACGGTATGTCAGATTCCTACTGACTTCACACGCTGATTCCACACGGTATTCCTTGTCGTCACTTCTGGCTAGGGTGCGAGGATACAATTGTATTCCACACAATAAACTAGCGTAGACGGTTTGCTTGCGGTAAACCCCGTCTCAGGTAAAGGGGAGGAATGAGTTGCCCCTCATCCTGACATTATATAGGAGAGTTGCGCGGAAACAGCACGAGACAGCAGCTTTGGTTTGCCTATTTGCTAGGATAACAGACTTACCAAACTCAGTGGAGTTTGCTAGCAGTGGCTAGCAGGATATTTTATGGGCGAAAAAGAGCTTTGTCGGCCTTCGGCAGATCTTCGGGTGTGGAAAGACAGAGCGGAAGTCATCTCCCTCTTCCTTTCTGCTGCTTCCTTCGCTGCCATAACTTCAGTGTGGGCAGCTACTGCTAGCCATGAACTCTCGCAACCAGCAATACATCTAGTGTCTTTATCGCTCTGGGTGAACTATTAAGTATTCACGCCTTGGTGGTTAATAATTGTAACGTTAGGTATATTCATTTTACTAGGAAATTCATTGACTACTCTATTATGGAGCAAATTTTCCATACCAACAAAAACTGTCAAAACCAAATATTAATTCGTCGTAAGATTATTTTACAACTGAATTATCAACCCTAATCTAAATACATTACGGAGACAACAAAATCGCTTTTGGCAATACCGTCAACAGTTGATTTACATAAAATACAACTCACATTGTGGGCAAAGAAACATTTCTGCGCCAAAGGCCGAAATGCCCGCAATACATATTCCGAAAACCGAGTAATTTTTCGGGCAGGGACAAATTCTAACCCCTAAATATTTTATGCCCTTGTACTTAGGAGCTTAAAAAGTTAGTCGTAAACGACGAAGATTAATTTGTTCTCATACGTTACAAGCGGTTAAATGTTTGTGTTATTTTTATTGCTAACAATACGTGTCTGTGGTTTTTAAATACTTTATTACTGTGGGTTTTATTTCATTGTTTAATTTTTAATAATGTGGTTGAAGCAATTTTTGTTGTTTTAAGACTACATAGCTTGTATTGAATATTTCATCGAATAGTGTCGTTTATGAATTGGTCAAATCAAACAAAAAATGGTTTCTTATACAACTGATAGTAATATCTTGTCGATTAAACCTTTAATAAACGAATGCAAGGTTTACATACGCTTCATAAAATTTTGCGAGGAGTTCAGTACTTTGTAATTGTATACAATTCACGTATCAATCTCAAACCAACAAATAATAAATATTTAAATTACCCACAGGTTTCGTAGTCTGGCTGTGAATATGAGCTAAAATAAGAGTAAATGCAGCCACGATACAGGAGAAATAATGTTTGGGAACCTTATTTTTAATAAAGGAAAAATAACTCGTGAAGCATTTAAAAAAAGAATATAGTGCTAGCGATGCCACATATCGCTATGAAAACACTCTGTTCACAATACACCATAGAGTAAAACCAACATGTAGTGTAATCACTACATTCTGTCGTAGACACCAGCCTGAGAAAACATACGCAGCAACACCAGCATTCATATCAGTCGTGACGGATATCTTTCAGTATGAGCGTCACGGCGCGGGTGTGCAAATGTAACGAGCGTCGTGTTGGAGGCATGGATTATATTTTCCTGCAAATATTACAATACATGGCCATATGATTGATAAACGATATTGGTTTTTAAAAGTGGAACTCTTTTCCTGTAGGAAGGAGAGTCGTTTGTCTTGGCATGGACATGTCATGAGGAGGGACGAAGCGCATGTGACTAAAGGAGTGATAAATATGAATGTTTATAAAGGGAGAGGGAGAGGAAGGCCAAAGAAAAGATGAATGGATTGTGTAAAGAATGATATGAAGGAGAAAAGAGTATATGATGACGCTCTGACAGGGGAGAATGGAAAAAGAAAACGTGTTCCACAGACCCCAAAAAGAATGGGACAAGGGCAGGAAAATCATGAAGTAGAGCTCTTTTGTATTATTTGAATATTTAATGAGACATGATTTAGAATTTGTAGTATATACCAAAAATTTCAATAAATACAAAAACATATAAAAGAATATTCATATATTCTTTTAGGAAAGGAATAAAGAAAACAATAGAGCTGTCTGCGTTGATACGGGGTAAGTGGGTTTTTTAAAACACTAGGAATTTCACCTATATCGTTGATATGTTTATAAACATTTGAACTCATATACACAAACGGCCAAGCTCGAAACAACTACCATACAAATATTTGTTCCGTGCGGGAATCGGAACCGCGACACGCAGCGCGGGAGTCAATTGCTCAGTCACTGCGCTAACCCTACTATCAAACATGCTGTTCTGTAGTTTCTGCCTACAAAAAAACCGGGAAAAGTACGAGTCAGATACGAGTACAACTTGTACTTGCCTGGTTTTTTATATACCGAGGGTTTCGTCTAAACTTGCAACATAAATGGACATATATTTTGACTGTGTAGACTTAGAGGGTTAATTTTCTCTCAGCAGAAAGGGACCACAGATTTGAATATATGGATTTCATTTCAAATGATAATGGATCTTGACAGACATACAGACAGACGGACAACAAAGTGATTCTATAAGGGTTCTGTTTTTTCCTTCTGAGGTACCGAACCCTAAATACCGTGAGTTTATGTGTGTGTCTGTACAAATCTGCTAAGACTTTGAAGTTCGGTTTTGGGGGTGACCTTGAAATCCTACATGATCGTCAAATATAAGAAATACAACTTTCTCCCTACCTACGTAAAACTAAATGCTTGTTCAAAACTTTGCTCCGATGGAACTTAAACTTTAACAATACGGAACTTGAGTGGTAAATTCAGTAGCAATTAATTGTGCCAGGGTCTGCTCGCGAACAAAACCATTCAATATTGTAGTGAATGGTTTTATGAAACGCCCACAAATTAACCAGGAAAGGCAAATTAGAAAAGCATATACCTACATCTACATTTTGCTAGATATTTGTAGGTACTCTAAAAAAAGTTGTGAGACTATTACCGTTATTCGGGCACAAAGTCATTCTTTTACACAATATATTTTAGTGTAGAACGGTTATTATACGCGGTTTAAATTCTAATATTCCTTGTATTGAATAGTGTACAGTACCCATCGTCTCTGAAATCTGTAATATTCAGATAAAAGTTTAAGTTTGAATGATAAGTTTAATGTTACAGAAATTGATATAAAAATATTGCAAAGAAAAATGAAAGTTAGCTACGCGACACGCTACGACGTGCTACGAGTTTTAATCGCATAGCTGCTCAAGCGTAGCGTAGCACCGACATCTACGAAATACGAAAGATTCTTTGACTTACATTTTACGCTCCATCAATTTTATGTAAAATAGGCATTTAATTTTGTAATCTTATTTTTAACTACCCCGGGACTAAAAAATAGAATTAACAGTGGTTCATTTCGTCTTAATTATTTTATTTTATTATTTTAGTGTTCTTTAGTAAATTTTGTTTTTACAACGACGATTTACAATGTACGATGTTGTAAATGGAGACGCGAGGTGTAAAGCGACGCGTGCGATACTGTGTGTGACGTCAGATAGGTAGTCACTCTGTATAAAATGCTGGTATTCAGCTGCAACCGGTTAGACTGGAAGCCGACCCCAACATAATTTCAAAAAGGCAGGCGACGCCGCGGGCGGTTGCTATTAGTCATTAAATGAAAAAAGCCAAATGAATACATCGACATTTCTATTGGACATCACAAAACTTTTTCGAAAAACTTATTGAAAATATTTCCTACACATTCTGCCGCAGCGCTGCAGCCGACAACAATCAAAAACATTGAAAAAAGTACAAAAAAAAAAACAATTTCATCGTCGTCGGTCGTGGTGACGGGTGTAAAAACCGGCATTCCACCGGTTTTTACGGTTCACTTGATGAGGGACCGCTTTATTGACATTAAAGGTTTATAGAGTGCCAGATTCCAATTTAGTGCCGCGCGACCGTTTCGTGCCGATAAACTTTGACGGTTTTTCCATCATCCGTCGAGTTGGGATGCGTTAATTGTTTATTTTATTTTAAAATGCCAACGGGCAGCCCTATTTATTTGGTCGCCAGATGGAGCGGGTTTCGATGATTAAATGTTTATTTTTGGTACTGGCTGAAATGACTCCGTAATATTCCGATGGTTGTATTATATGGAGTAAAGAAGAAGTTGATTATAGTTTTATGAACAAGAAATCACATTAATAATCTAGCTTATTGCCTCAAAGTATAACTACTAACTATATATTTTATTCGGTTTGTTGTTGTTTCAGATTCCTTCAATACATCAACATGTTTACAAGTAACAACATAACATAGAAATGCGGAGTCCCACAATAGAGGTATGCGCTACCCCAGCATCAAGGTAACGGGTTACATTCCTGCATGTCCAAATAGAAATCTGTATATGATCACCTACATGCGTAATGTGGAAGCACCGTAAGTTGAAAGTAATAATTAAATACTTTTAAGCGAATAAATCTTTGAATTTGTATTTATTTAAGCTCAGATCTATTTAATAGAAAAAAAATAACTAGTTTTCCTGGGTACTTCTCTCGTCGATCGCAGCGGTCAAAATTTCTGACGCCCTTTTTATTCTGTTTATAAATCATATTATTATGTTAAGTCTGTTATAATGTGTTCATTCATATGTACTTTATAAAAGTTTATCTAAGAAATCACAGACACCGGTGAGGAAAAACAGCTAGAGAATCCCTGGGCTTATCTATAATATATAAAATTTTCGTATCACAGTGGTAGTTACCATATTCCTCCGAAACGGCTCGACCGATTCTTATGTTTTTTTTATGCATTTTCAGTAAGTCTGAGAATCGGGAAAAATAGATGTTATTTTTCATACCCCTAAGTGAGCAGCGGGTGAAATTGCTGGACACAGCTAGTATGTATATATAATTTAAAATAACTATCAAGGACAAATTGTATTCTAAAAATCCAACCAACTTTAACAGAAAATAGAAAAACTCCTTTTAACGCCACATTTTTAAACACACAAAAGCAACATTTTAAACTTTTAAACTGTTTCAAAAAGGCTGTAGAAACTATTCCTGCGACTAAAGGCGGACAATGTAGGGTATTTAAATCTCGTCCAGAGAGGTACCATTAAAAAGTGCTAAAACAGAAATCAACGGTGGACGATAAAAAGAGACCCTCCCGGCTCGCTTCTGTAAGAATGTTCAAGTCATCAGAGGTAGCGTAGCAGGAACCGTATATTATAAGTATAATTTAATAAAAAAAAAAATATTATAATTTGGTAATTAATATTAACCCGGCAGCACTCGCTACTGGGTAAAAAATACCACAGAGTACCTAAATCACGTGATATTTTTATAACTAAACATTGTGGCAACTCACGACTTTAAGTACCTTCTGGCCAATAGTTAACACGCGCGTGCATCAACGGGCGACCACTTCGCGCGTTTTGTTTGGCGACAACGGATGTGTAAAGTGAGTATGGGTGAAAAATACCCGGTAGCGACGGTTCTTGTTACTTTTTTTTTTCGTGTTCTTGGTTATTTTATTTTGTTTTAGAGCTGGTTCATGATGAGTTCCCGACTGACAGATCGAGTTATAGAAGAATGTGTAGAACAAGAAGATAGTGAAGTAGAAAATGTGTCAGAAATAGAAGATTTTGAGGAGCATAGTGATCATGAAAGCGGAACAGAGCAAGAAGCAAGTGATTGCGATGGCTCCTCATTGTCGGAAGAGAGTTTTTCTTCGAATTTACATATTTAGAATACTGAAGATGAAGAATATTTAGAGGATGTACCGCTGAAGTACTTGAGTCGAGGTCGTTTTACTGTAAAAGAACTCGCTGGCAAGTTACGAACAAGATCCCATAACATTATATTTCAATCGCTGGGACCGATTGGCGAAGGCAGAACTTGTTCATCTATGTTAGAAGCCTGGAATCTTATTTTTCCGGAAACGTGTTTACTAAAGATAATCCAGTATGCTAACATTTATATAGAATAGCTAGTCTAAATTCTCAAGAGAACTCGATTGTAAAAGTACAGATATCGTCGAACTTAGAGCTCTTTAGGGATAACTTTACACACACAAGCACACCCTCAGCTTCACGATCGTCCACATCTGCAGAAGGCCGAAAAACTAGGATTTTTTGTAAATTGTGTTCCAAAAGAATATGCCGTGAGCATACGACCCCAATTTGTGGCAATTGTTATGTCAAAGCAAAATAGTTAGATTAGGTACAAGTTTTTGAAACATAATGTTTGACGATAATTTTCTCGATGTTCATTTCATATAAACAGTATTTTTTTTTGTTGTTTTGGTAGAGTATAAGGTCGATTTATAATTTTTGATCTCAATTTCACGTAATACCGAAGAAGAAATTTTTTTTTGTTGATTTTTCTAATACTATGAAGAATTTTTGTTAAATTTTGTATTTTTTTTAGGATAAGCTATAATTTGAAATAAATAATAATTAAAACATTAAATTTTATTTTATTTATTAAATATTAGTATCAATAAACTCAATACACCATCATAGATTTTAATGCAAACTTATTTTCCAAGGTAATGTCATTTAAATTATGTGGTATTTTTTATCCGGTAGCGAGTATTCGTGCATGTAAACACCTAGCGAGTACCGCCGGGTTAAGAATTTGTTTAATTTGTTTGCTGTGCCCTACAGTGTCCGTAAATGTACCTTAGCTTTAAGCCAATTTTATGGAATGCAATTTGGAGCCAGCATCGCCTCGTATTCTTATTCTCTACTAGCTGCGCCTCGCGGTTTAACTTAGTGGTGATAGAATATACAATACATCTTTATGAATTGTAGCCTATGTATTATTCTGATGTATAAGCTATATTATTGTAAAATCTCATTAATATCCATTTGGTAGTTTTTGCGTGAAAGAGTAACAAACATCCATACATCCTCATAAGTCATTCATTTCATCATTCACACATTCGCATTTATAATATCACTGGCTTTTGCCCGCGGCTTTGCATGCGTTAAATTCGGGGTACTTAACACCTTTTTTTTGGTTAGCCTATGTCCGTCTCCAGGGTCCCAACTATCTCTGTACCAAAATCCGTTAAAATCGGTGTAGCCATTAAGGCGTGAAGATGTGCCAAATAAACAAACTCACTTTCGCTTTTATATAATTAGTAAGGATTACTAGGAAGTAGGATAGGATAATATCTCAAGCGAAACAAATCCACTTTGAGAAAACGTGGTCATAAATTCTCATACTTTCTCTATAAAAGTGCAAATGTCACCTATCTTGCTAAAGACAAATGAATTGGAAGAGTAGCTGTAATTATGACCTATGAATAACTTGATTAAACATTTTAAATTCAGATGCAGGATATTGCAAATACCAATCGAGAATAGAAGAGGTATATCGCTGTCACTCAACCCATGTACCACACCACTGTGGGAATTGTGTCAAATTCCGTACGGAGGTAATCAGCGAGAATTATAAGCTGTCCATGACGTAAATCCGACCTATCTGCCAGCGGTCCTTTCACGGTTTGTTTGGTCCAATTGCACGACGTTACCCGACATTGCTCGATGCCCGTGATGGCAATATTGTTAGGGAGGCAGAGTTTAACACGATCTTCCATTTAAAAAGAGAAAACGGATTGGCTGGTAAGAATAAAGATAAGCCAAATGTTTCATAAAATGTTCAGCTGTTGCGTATTTTAACAGAATACTTAAATTGTACCTATTGTGTCCGTCTGCATTGGAATGCTAAAAAAGCTTTTAATGTTAAGTTGAAAAAGTTTAAATGTGTTGAAGTAGTTTCTCATTTTTTTGTTACAATGTTTCGTCTTGGATGAAAGTTTTTTATTAATCTACGGTCGAAATTACGAACAAAGAAAGTTAAGTGCACTCATGTCTTTTAATATTTTCTATTACTTTTTCTTTACACACAAATATTTAACTCAGTAAATTCGAGGCTTGAGCCAACATGACCTGCGGTCAGCAATTGACTGACAAACTGCTCGATACATTTTAATGTTGACATGCATGCATACATTCTGACTTTTCTTCTTCTTATAAACTTATAACATAACTGATTGTAGACCCATAAGCTGGGACCTAGCTGTTCACAGATATTTATTGTCTCCAGCTGTATTATGTACGCTTTCCTATGATCCACATTAAAGATGATTTGAATCGATATCCTAAGTTCAAAATGCGCAACCCCCATACCACCCGCCACTGAACCAGTAAGGTTTCAATTACAGAATTTCCTCACCTTTTTTTCCTCATAAAACGTCAGCGAGTAATTTGTCTACTTTTGATATCTGTCTCGTGCCCATACTACGGATTTATATGAGCGACAAAAAAAATGAGGGTCTGAAACTGTCATTTTACGAGACAGGCATAAAAAGTTCAACACCTACTGATTTTTATTGAAAAAGAGATCTTTGTTACTCGTCTAAGAGACCTTTAACGAGTTTATCTCTTTGTGATTTGAGATTTGATGTCGGTATGTTTTAACTTTTTAAGATTCATATCTAGAATAGACAAAGAATGTCTATACTAGATATGAATCTACAAAAGACAAGTTTTACTGTAACTAAAACTGATTCGTTAGCTGTTCAAAAATTAAATAAAGTGCTGCTTTGACTGAAATATGTTTGGTAAACAAAACGAGTTAGGTAAAACAATGACTTACCAGCTTTACAAGGGTCCATTCCAAGGTCTCCAGAATCCTTGTGATCAAAATTCATAGATAATAATTCGTCTATCGTGTACTTATGTGGTTCTTCCCTTCCCTCCACCGAGCTAACTTCAAAGGCCGCATAAACTAATATCGTCAATAACGCGCTTGCCGCTACGGCGGACGCACGATTATGCCGAAAAGTCATAATGGGAAGCATTTTTATTCACACTTTGTTGAACACTATGGCATATTACTGTTAATTTGTGAAAATATCTGAAACAAAGAAAGAAAACATGTTAAATAAACATCTGAGATTAAATTATCTACAGCTATCATTAATTCAAAAATTATTCAGTTTGACAGTTTAATCGACAAAATCAATAAACATACGAAGTAAATAAATTCTTCAGATTCCGTTCAATGGTTAAAATAACACTCCAGTACTGAAGAGCACTTCATTAAACACTTTCATTAATACGAAAGTACATAAACAAATTCGATGGCAGTTCAAATACATGAAACGGGGCCTAATTTATAAAACTTTGACATAAAAGCAAATACGATCTGAAGATTTGGAAGAAACCCTTGATGATATAAAGCAAGGGCAAATTAATCAATACATTGCTTATACATATAATCTATTGAACCAAAGAATTTGTTTAACAAAGTTGATAGGGACTACTTTATTTCTTAAAATGAATAAGTAGTACTAGTAACGAAATATTTTTACAATATTTGCAATTAGACTTTTTGTAAGAAATAACTCTACACAATAGTTTTTATTAACTGTCTTGACCCAGACACTAAAAAAATAATCTATCTAGACTCGATAGATATTTTTTTAGTGAAAGTTTTTGTTGTCATTATTTAGGGGTGAAAATTTGTATAATACATATATCTTATAATATATATTGTATAAAATATCTAAAGGAATGGCTCGTACATATATACTTTGTAGGTCTAATTTAATTGTAACATAATATACTATTATTCTCTGAATCGCGTTCGTCGGTGATCGATATAATGCCTATTTTTATGTTTTTATTCTGTTAACCTAAAACCGCCTTATAACGGTAATGATACTACTTGTCTTCATCATAATCTGTTAAGCTTTTTCCTAACAAGAATATGATCCTTCCTGTCTAACCAGATGCAGCTGAATACCAGTATTTTACATGGATCGACACCTATCCCCATGTAGAGGCTAATTTTATACAATTTGCGTTTGAATCTAAACGTAGTAAAGTAAACGAATCCCGTCTTTGTACACTTCACTTTAGTAAATGTTCGTACATTTAAAGCGTAGCAAATAAATAAAGTGGTATAGAACTGTGAGACAGCGTCCACCATTAGACGAACTAACCACAGATACTCGGTAATAAATATTTGATTTTCTAGTACGCATTTACTCTGTACTCTCTATGTGCAGTGTTGCTAAACATAGGTTATATTCGCTTCTCTTCGATTTAGTACCGTTAAGTAGTAGTTTAGTAGTACTCTATGCCCTAACTGAAATCGTTTATTTTAATATCAATTAATTTTAATGGTTTAGGTAAAGCAGTTGACTATACAACACTGACTGTATAACACCATTTTTTTTTGGAATTGATATTCCAATCAAGTACAATTTTTAATAATTTAATTAACAAAAACATTCATTTTATTTGTTTTATGAAAGAGCATTTGGTTAAGTGGTATACGCGATAAAACGCATAATTATTTGTTTAATACAAACAGTTTCATACAATAGGAACATTACATAAAAAACCAATAAATATACTTTTATAAACAAGAGCAAAAGATACCTCTCAATGTCATTTGCAAAAGAGACTTTTTAAGAAAGGAACAGTCTTAGACCCACCCTTGTCTGTATTCACTTTTGATATATTAAAACATGTTGACTCGGTACCATTTCTTCTTCTGCATAATAAATCCCGCAGTCGCAATGCAATTAAACGCGTGCAATGCAATATCAATTTATTTCTAATTAGAGAGTTATAGATACCTAATACAGCAACGTTACCCACTTTTGTATCTATCTGTTGACATTTAAAAGCTCGTTGAATCGAAGGTCAATCACCTACACGAGCAAATAAATCGAGAGGTGGAATTTAATTTAATTTGTACCTGTAGACACACAAACATCGCTTGCTTGGTAAATGAAATAGCAATGTGTACTTGAAAGGTCAACCTCGTTACTATGAGCTGTCTATATACATATAGCTGGTAATGAGAAAATAATAACAATCAACCCCAACAACTGACAGTGTTGAGGACGAATTTTCGACGCTAGTTTTTAGTCTATTTATGAGTTAGTTTGCTTAAGTTATTTTTCTTTAAAAACTAAAATGAACCCATATCCGTTTGACCGTATGTACGAATTATTAGCACAATAATAATCTTATAACAAAACAATCAATACATTAGTCATATTAAAATTACTCATTAAGCAAAGATGCCAGTTAGTTATCAAAGTTTTGTTTTGTTTGGAACAATTCGTCATTTTTATTTTTAAGCATTACGACAATATTGCGTCCTTATCAATAATGTTGCTAAAGTCAAACTATGTAGTAATAGGTAACCTAGGCAGCTTTAGAATTCGATGGACTAAATAAGGTACCGTTGGGAAATCTACAACCTAAAGTTTTCAAATCTTCCTATTTTGAATATAAGGTAGGTAGGTACCTAAGATAGAAAGATCACATCCATACCATTTGAATAGTTTTACATATTCTTTAAACGGACGTTTGATGTATTTAAAAAAACTTAAGACGCATAAATTAACCAATTCCCCCGTAATTTCTGTAATGGCAATTTCGTAAGCCGCTGACTCCTCTAAAGAAAACAAACCGTTAATAAATAACATTGAGGTCCACTCAAGACGTTTGTACATACCTATATGTAACGCATATAAGTCTATCGCGATGCTTTTATCTCTTACGGGGTCAAGGGGCCCAGGGGCCCGGCTCAAAGCAGGGCCGCCCCTAACCTATCCACGTGGTTGAAGAGGCCTCACCCTCCGTACTTATCATCACGACATGCCCCTCTTGAGGTTAGCAAAACGGTAACTTTATAAATTGAATACATGAAAAACGGTTAAAAAGGGAATATTGGGTGAGATTTTTGAGTCTGCTGATTTTGAGTTCTGATTCTGACTACATCCTAAGTGAGTGCGGGTGGCCTACTTAGTGAGTGCGGCTTGTTTGAATTTTACTTCCCGATCAAAAAGATGTTAGAAGTTTAAATTTTGTATGTGTTTGTCTGTTTGTAGCAGTCATAGATCCTGAACGGATGAACGGAAATGTGTTGTAATGTGTGTGTTCTTAGCTATGTTTCAAGAAAACCTGCTAAGCCCTTTTGCAGATTATTACTTTTTTTCTAGTTGATGAAAACTATTTAATAGATTTGAAATCCTTACACTTGTCTATAATATGACAAAACTATGATAACTTTGACCTGATGAGCTAGCATCACCTGGATTATGTGGGACACTCGACGCAACGACGTTTTGATTAAAATATCCTACTAACGTTTCTAGTAAGATTTTTATTATTATTTTTCAACTATTTTTCCGGTTATCTCAAGCGAAAGTACAAAAAGAGACTTCGAGGATCATAATTAAAAAAATAAAAATATCGTTTAAAAAATATATGTCCAATATCATTTTTTTTTATACTGACCTAAAACAATATAGACCCTGGCCATCGCAGCTCGATAAGAGAAAAGGACCAAAAAACAGACAGACTAATGTTTTCATCCCTGTAAAACAAATTGCTTCGATAAAGTTCATAGCAGTAGATACGGCCTTTAAATTGGACATGACGAATTTAGGCCAGTTTTTGTTGCGGAGGGTCAAACTTTTACGATGTTGCCGCCCGATCAATTGTTTGACGAATAAATCCTAATTGATGTGGGAATTAATTAGGCTACTGAGTAATTCACTTAACATACTTAACATTCCGATCTAGGTCGGATTAGAAAAAGTTTTTTTTTTAATGTTTTTGTAAATGTATTTATCTTTCAAAGTAAGTTATTCATTTCTAACCGACTTCAAAAATAGAATGAGGTTCTCAATTCTGCTGTTTTTTTTTGTATATTTGTTACACGATTTCTCCGTCGATTGTGGGCCAATTTCTATTTCCTGAAATAAAAACCTTTTTTGCCAACCGTGTTTTGTTGGCAAAAATGATTTTGTTTCTTCCTAAATAAACATTAATTACTTTAAAAAAAACAACAAGAACAAATCCTTATAAGTAATATGTTTTATTCCTTCCTTAAGATATATACAATACAAATTATACCATTCTAGTCATCTAGCAGATAGGTCATCATTCCTCCGATCTCATTCAGGCCAGTAGCACACTCAGACAAAAAGCATTACGTCTAGTTCTCCAGTGATTGACGCTAGACCTCAATTGATAAGCATAGCTTAGGTTTTGCTGTTGTTCCCTTATCGGACTTGATTGATTGATAGTATATTCCATGAACAATGATTTAGTTCTGCGGACTGCTTCGGTATTTAGAAAATCCAAACGTTAACGAAAATTCAGACTTTTTAGGATTTCGTATCTCAAAAGGAAAAAATGGAGCCCTTATTGGATCACTTGGTTGTCCGTCTGTCTGTCAAGACCCTTTATCTCGGGAACGCTCAAAGGTATCGAGAAATTGAAACCATATACCTACTCGAGTCGGTGGTCCGTTTGTGCAGTCATAAGATATGGCTGTTTATGTCGCAAGTTTGTACGGAACACTCGGTGCGCGAGCCTGACTTGATCTGGGCCAGTTTTTTAATCAAAAATACAACGAGCCTAGAAGGAGCTCGTGGCTAAATAATAGCAGCCGCTCGGGTCGATCTTTAGGTTAAGCAGCGCTTGCCTAGGTTGGTCTGTGGATGGGTGACCACCCGTTACACATACCGAGTTTCCTCCGTGCCTCGGAAAGCATGTTAAGCCATTGGTCCCGGCTGTCATTTGTAGATCTTTGACAGTCGTTACATCTAGTCAGTGTTCCGAAAGTCTGACAACCAGTCTTACCAAGGGGTATCGCATTACCCAGTACTAACTGGGTTGTGGAGGTCAGATAGGCAGTCGCTCCATGTTAAATACTGATATTCAGCTGCATCCGGTTAGACTGGAAGCCGACCCTAACATAGTTGGGAAAAGGCTAGGCAGATGATGTACGAGCCTAGAAAAAATAAATAGTATTATGACCAAGTAAATAGTATGTGCCAATCTAGAAGTTTCAATTTTAAATTCGATCAAATAGTACTTAAGCTAGGCCCACAAGAGACTTGATGTAAACAACGACAAGCAATTGTCTCCGTTGTGTTTCTTGTAATTGCCTAGCAAAGTAATTATTTGGAAAATAGATAGGTGCCTAGTTGTCTGTGTATTTTCAGTCTATAATAAATACCTTTAGGTATGAATTTCATACCAAACCTACTATAATTGAAGTTGATATAATTTAGCTAAATAAGTGAAACATCTTAAAAAAACACGTTTTAGTATGGTTTGTTTTAATTTTATTTCAATGCATTATATTTTGCAATACAACGAAAATTAAATTATTACTAAATTATTCGTTTTTTACCAGAAATAAAGGATAATTATTTTTCATTCATGAATAGCAATGGTTCAATTATATGGATAATTAAAATAGTTTACCACAATTTGGTAAGTACCTAATTAATTTCCTTGACTTTGCTTGTTCTCGGACGTGACCGGCAAAGTAATGGAATCCTTACTAATATTATTATAAAAGCGAAAGTGAGTTTGTTTGTTTGTTACGTCTTCACGCCTAAATGGCCTAACCGATTTTGATGAATTTTAGTACAGAGATAGTTGGGACCCTGGAGACGGACATAGGCTATTTTTTTGAAAGTGAAAAATGAGGGAGAAAGAGGGAAGAAAAGGGAAAACTTAGCTTTGCTATTACAATAAATAAGACGCAAGGGCAAAAACTACAGGTAGTAGGTACCAGCAAACCAGGAAAAGGGAACAGTGTTACCCCGAATTTAAGCAAAGCCGCGGGCAAAAGCTAGTTGATAATATTTATCCGTGGCTCTAAACAACTGGGCTATTCATACTTATATATGTCACCGGAAAATAACAAGATCCGTAAGTTTATCAATTTACTAGGAAGTTTATAAACTTTCGTAAGATTCTAAACGGGAGATAAATTGTAATATTTTACGTCGTTACTGGCACTCGCCGGCCGCTGCCGCGGCACCGCTCGCTCCGCTCGCTCGGCTCGTGCGTAGGGGGTCACAGTTTTAAGCTAACCTAACCTACGAATTTTTTTAACATTCAGGAAGGAATATTTGGTGCACGAAAATGTGGACGTAAAATATTACAATTTATCTCCCGTTTAGAATCTTACGAAAGTTTATAAACTTCCTAGTAAATTGATAAACTTACGGATCTTGTTATTTTCCGGTGACATATATACTTGTTGTTTTCTTAGGAAAAATCGATGAACCACTTCAACTCAAATTTAATTTATTTTATTAACTGTTTGTTTACTAACAAATAAATTTAATTTTATTCGAAAACATAAATTGGTTTTTAAGAATACTTCTAATGTATGTGACGAGCTTGGTTAATTATTTCTTTTGTTGATTGCACATGAGACATGCTTAGACTTCCCGCAAAATGATTTGCATTAGGTACGTGGTACCAAATTAGAGAGTAGGATGGTGTGCCAACTGCAGTGGGAACAATATTATACTGCTCCTGCTTTGCATGTGCGTAAGCCAATTCTATCCATTTGTTCCTAGTTGTATTACTATATAATATGTTAATTTTAAAATTATGTGTTGCGTCTGGACACAGCATGTACGGAATTGAGGGAGCACCCTACCCTGGTAATGTAGTGGTCGTAAATAAGAGCAATGGGAAGGTACGGGAAGAATGTCTGCACGTGAAGGGTGCGTTGTTGAGATTGTACGACAGTTTTAGAGGAAAAGATTTCTTTTTCAATTTGTAGTGCGGTTTATTGTGTTTTATTTGTGCTTCCTAAAGGTTTATCTTATGTATTACAGTTTTTCTTTCACACTAAATAAAGCCTTGACCAAAAACAGAAAAAAAAAACATAAAACGTTGCCCCACACTAGGAATGTCTCCTGTATCGCGGGTACGTTTACAAACATTAAGACTCACATACACAAACAGCCAGACCCGGAACAACTATCTGTAGGCCATACAAATATTTGTTCCGTGCGGGAATCGAACCCGCGACACGCCAGCGCAGCAGTCACTCGGCCAACCGTGTCGTCAAAACACATTAAATATAAAACAAATAGATAGCTTGCACGCCGTGACTAAGACAAGTAGGTTACCACTCAACATGATGCTGTGCTAGGGGAGCCCCCAGCACATCTTAAGAAATAAGAATAATAAACTCTCATCAACATTACCTAGTACTGTAATGGACAATCTACTTCATGAGTAACCATGGAGTTTCATGCCAGTTTTTCTACTTACGGAACGACCAAACTCGACCGTGTACATCTTTTGATGTTTCATAAGTGCCCACATATGAAACGTGAAAAGAACAACTTACATGGGGATGTAGGTTAAACATGAAACAAATTGAGTGAATATTGAATTTTTTAGAAGAGAGCATAACATAACGTCTATAATCCCGAGAGGTTTAGGCAAAAGTGAACCTAATAGTCCACCTACATTTCTTCAGTTATGTTAAAAGTACCATGTAATAAGGGCGAGTTTATTGCATCAACAGGGCATAATTCCAGACTCTGTGGCTGCTAATAAGAAATTTCTGATGGAAAACCCAATTATACTTTGCCTCATCCAGAAATCGAACCCAGGACCTTGTGCTTTGGGGGGTTGAGTTAGTGATAAGAGAGGTACCCTAAAACTCACAATTTAAACGAACAAACAAAATCAATGCACCACAAAATATTGCTTGTAGCAATGATTAGTGGTTGCAAACTATAGAACCAACTCGCCGTGTAATCTCGTAAGTTTTCAAAGTTTCACTAAAGATAGTTCAGCGCTTTGTGGTCGCGTCGCTGCCAATGTTTTTTAATAGGGAAACAATACCCTAGCGATTGCCGAGGGTCGGAAGTTTCCTAACGCATTGTTTAGTACGTGTTTATTGTTTCACTCCTAAGGAGTTAGGGCGGGATATATTCTGCCTTTATACAACTTTAACTTATGCTAAGTCGAGAGGTTTTAGAATAGAGTATTAATGACAAAGCATAGAGGTCTCTTAAGAAGGAGTTTCCTATGAGTATTCGTATGGTTGCTTAGTGATGAGGATGTACCAGACTAGATAGGTAGGTTGGGTTGTTTGTGAGTGTGTTTTTACTAGCGGATGATACTAGATTCTGATTAACTACGAACGTTGTATTTTATTAACAATGCTGATGATACCTTTTGGCCTCGTATAGGAATAATTTTATTAATTGTCTTTTTATAGTGTTTTTTGTTATTTTTTTTGTCTTGTCCTGTGCGAATCTAATAAACAGTTTTTCTTTCTTTCTCACGCTCTCCATCGAAATAAAATCCTTACTAATATTATAAAAGCGAAAGTGAGTTTGTTTGTTACGTCTTCACGCCTAAATGGCCAAACCGATTTTGATGAATTTTGGTACAGAAATAGTTGGGACCCAGGAGACGGACATAGGCAAATTTAAAAAAAAAATGAGACAAAGACGATAAAGAGGGAAGAAAAGGGAACAAAATGTTTTTTTTTTCGATCATCACGTGGGTTAAAATTAGCATTAGCCCAAAGTAACTATGCCACGTAAATGAAGTCGCGTGCGAAAGCTAGTACACAATAATCCTAACAGCAAGAGAAGGAAATGACCCATCCTCCCCTCTTTCCCCGATACCAACAACTCGAAGGTCGGTTTATCGAAAAGTTTGATGTACAAAAAATTTGTTCGTCCGCGATACAGGATAAAGAGTGTTATGAACTTCGGCGATAAGCCCCGGGGTCAGGGCCGGAAGATATGGCGGTCCGACCGTACGGCTGATGGACGGATTTTTTATTTTATTTTTGTTTTTCGGCCAGAAATGTTTGCTTATATGGCCGTTATGGATGAGACTAATGACTGTTTACTGA
The DNA here is from genome assembly GCA_905475445.1 of Ochropleura plecta. Classification (NCBI taxonomy): domain Eukaryota; kingdom Metazoa; phylum Arthropoda; class Insecta; order Lepidoptera; family Noctuidae; genus Ochropleura; species Ochropleura plecta. The sequence goes on along the minus strand of FR997731.1, from coordinate 18,074,123 downwards.
TAGGTTTTTTACTGGAAATGTTTTGGCATTCATTGTGAAGATTAAAGGCCCTTTGTTTGTAAATGTCTAACATAATTATTTATGTTCGTTGTTGCTAGCTTAACGATTTAAATGTAATCAGTCGTAACTGAGTTTTCCTAATGTTGACAACACGGTTGGCGCAGTGACTGAGCGATCGACTGATCCGTTGCATGTCGCGGGCTCAAACCCCGCACGGAACAAATATTTTTATGGTCTTCAGATTGTTGTTCCAGGTCAGGCTGTTTGTGTATGTGAGTTTAAATGTTTGTAAACGCACCCACGATACAGGAGAAATTCCTAGAGTGGGGCAGCGTTTTTTAAAGAAAAAAAAAAGGTTTGAGCGTTTGTCTCCTCTTTGCAGCTTTATTTTTGCTAAATTGTCTAATGTAAATTAACTATGGGGCAAATAGCCACTTTCTGACAACCTGACACAAGGCGTCGTGGCAGACCTCGCAGTAGATAGCCGGATGATCTTGACAAAACACCCTGGATCGTACCAAGTGGAAGTCATGGGGAGAAGCCATTGCTCAGCAATGGAATGACGCAAGCTAACAGTAAATTGTTTTTGGTCGCAACTTGCCTGATGTGAAGCTATAACGTGGCCTAAGATAAGACACGGTGGTCGATTAAAAAAATCGATTTACTCGACCTTAGAATATATTTAGAGCCACGTGATATTCGATTTTTGGGTCTACACCCTAGTATCTGGCCCAAGTGATGTTATACTTCGCCATATAGCAGTGATAATATTTAACTTCACATTCAAAATTGTTTTAAGAAAAGATAAAATCATTGAAGATAAAATCACGCTCGCAAATTTATGTACAACTAGCTTCCACCCGCGACTTCGTCCGAGGGGCATAGTTACTTTGGGCTAACGCTAACTTAAACCCGCGTGATGATCGAAAAAAATATCTTTCTCTCCCCTTTTCTTCCCTCTTTCTCCCCCTTTTCTCACTTTTTTTAAGCTATGTCCGTCTCCAGGGTCCCAACTATCTCTGTACCAAAATTTATCAAAATCGGTTTGGCCATTTAGGCGTGAAGTCGTAACAAACATACAAACAAACTCACTTTCGCTTTTATTATATTAAGTAAGGATTCCCGTGTTATAGGGAGCGAACGTATTTTCAGCCATTAATTAATTAACTCATTGCAATTTAAATGAATAATGATAGGGTAAAAATCGGTTTCAAATGGGCTCCAGATACGGTGATAACTTGATATATATAAGTATAACTTTATTGAACACGAATTACGGAACACTAACCTTCGGTCTCTGAAAGCCTATTCAATTTAATCGATAAACCTTAAGTCAATTGAATTGATTGGCGGTGGTATTTTCGTCAACCAATCAGAACTGGTAACTTGGAAATTGATAACAGATTCCAACACCTAGGGGTTTCATTAAGAGTAAGTTAGGGAAAACGGAATGAACTTACAAGTACATATTATTTTCAGATCCTACTAATATTATAAATGCGAATGTTTGTAAGGATGTTTGTTACTCTTTCACGTCAAAGCGGCTGAACGGATCTTGATGAAATTTGGCACAGTGGTAGATTATAGATTGTTTCGAAATGACGTGGGTGAAGCTAGTATTCCATAAGGAAGTAGCATGGCTGATTCCTGACCGGACGTTCTATGGCAGTCGTTGCCAGGCAACGTAATTTGTTTAAATACATAAATAAACGCACAGGTTCTTTTTTTTAATACATGAATTTAAAAATAGTGATTCGTAAAGGTACGACACCTGTGTACTATAATTATAATTAATTTATATCACTTTAATATATATAAAAAAAAAAACACCAAATCGCTCAGACTAAAGAGGTGTGGAAGGAACTAGGGTAGGCTTTTGCCCTGCAGTGGAACACGATTTAGGCTAGTAAAAAATATAAACACATTTTTTTTGGGGGTGGGAAATCATCAAAGGCGGAACGGGGGGAGTGTCAGACTTGTACCGACTAAAACCCACCCACGTTCCTTCTATTGCCCTTTATGTTCCGGGGCCGCGGTATCTCTTTTGAACAACCCGCAACCCCGGCAAGCGGTGGCCCTGGCAACACTAAACACGCTTGGAACACTAAAGCGCCGTCGACACGGCCTGTGGTCAATAGACGGACGGACGGTGAGCTACCCGTTGCTCACCATCCACAGGCCCGCAGGGTTCCGTGCCTCAAATATAAAACTCCCTTATAGGATTAGTTTGATGTCCGTCTGTCAAGACCCTTTATCTCGGGAACGCGTGTAGGTATCGAGTTGAAATCAAAACCATATACTCAATTCCTTGATCCCTTGGAGCTGTGAAAAAATCAACCCACTAAATCTACGCAGTCAAACGATACGGTTGCAAGTGTATGTTGCTAGTTTGTAAGGCAACTGCGATGAGCAAGTTCGACTTGCAATAGGCCGTTTTTTTGTTACCCATGTGTGTTTCAAACTATTACAAAGTACCTTAAAAGTATTGAAACAGTCTCGTACATACACTAACATCAAAACAGCACATTTATTCTAAGTACCAAGCATCGGCAGGCCTAATCAGCCAATGTTCTTTGACCTCTAAGCTTGTATTCATTCAAACATCTCCTGGTCACACCGCACTGGAAACTGTACCTTATATCGTGTTGGTAAAGTTGAGTTGTTCTTGTGTTTCAGTTGTACATACGACGTATTGACGCGGGACGTTTGTCGAGCGTTGGTCACTGTTATCAGAATGTGATAAGAATGATACATTCCAATAATAAAGTGGATGCTTTCTTTGTATTATGGCAGTTAGTGAAATTGGAAACTGTTTTGTGATGTTATTTTTAATTTAAATTTATATTTCAATAATACTTGTTTATAAACAAAAGTCTTTTTGTTAGAGATTAGTTAAGAACATTATGTACAAACTACGAATAGATCTAAAAATAAACTAACCAAATAAAACAACAGGGTACTTAGGCGTTGAAAAACTACCTAGAAGACTAGCAGTAGTATTCGTCGAAAAAACTGTTTTCTTGGGAATAACACTCGATTCAAAGCTACAATGGGGTCCGCATATAACATCTCTTGCAGGACGCCTTAGTTCAGCAGCATATGATGTTAGAAAAATCCGTCAGTTTACTGATGTAGATACCGCGAGACTAGTCTATTTTAGTTATTTTCATAGTATAATGTCATACGGTATTTTACTTTGGGGACGGGCTGCAGACATCGAGTCTATATTAAACCTACGTAGGCGAGATTCTTTAAGGGAACAGTTTAAGGATATTAACATCATGACAGTACCTTGTCAATATATTTATGAAAACATCATGTATGTCAGGAAAAACTTGCATCTTTTTAGTAAAAGAGGTGACAGACACAATTATAATACTAGAAATAGGGACCAATTAGTTCAACCAGGTTTCAGGTTAGCTAAAGTAGACTCATCTTTCATGGGGTACTGTTTGAAATGCTACAATAAAATACCTCCCCACATTCTTCAACTGAATGAAACGAAATTTAAATCTTGTATTAAACGCACACTATGTAGGCAAGCATATTATAAGTTGGGGGATTATATTGATGATAAAAATGCTTGGCTCAATGCTGGTCCTGCTCCACAAGCATAGGGGTAAACTCAGTATCCGAAGCTATAGTGGAAGCAGCAGAAGATTGTAAGACTATCTTTGCAATGTATAGAATCAATTCTCTAGTATTGTATAATTATTAAGCCCATATGTGAGTGCTATGTATTATCATTGACTTGACGAAGCCCTGGTGGTTGATAGTGTCATGCTCACTTAAATGTCTCGCTGATGGTGGCGGGTGTGTCGGGTCATTCAGCTCCCTTCAAAATGGTCGAGCTGAATGGGGCTGATCCATACGTCATGTTCGTGAACGGGCGCTGTCAGTTGGGACTGGTCATTTTTAGCTACCACGGTTCATTTTTAAACTTATTTAGATTTAAAATTAAATTTTGCTTTTTATTTACTCTGGACGCTCTTACTGTGCACGTCTTTCTACATCGTTCTCACATATTTGTATAATCTCAACATGAATGATGTAAATACGATTTTGTAAAAATATTATAATTTAAAAGAGTGTCCATGGAGTTTCTTGCCCATTCTTCTCCATAGAGATCAACGCTTTGGAATGGGCAACTACAGTACATTCACAAGTTATTATGCCTTGTGACCGGGACTGTAGATTCATTTTGTTTCTTGACATTCAAAAGTGCCTGTAATGGTCTAATTGAAATAAATGATTTGAATTGAATTGAATTGAGTATTGCCATGTTGAATAGCACTGCTAATGCCAAAGAAAAACCAAACCCAGCGGTCACGCGAAGTGTCAACTAGTCGGCGAAAAAATTGCCCTACGACCCGAGAGTATTTACGTCTGGTCTCTTTCCATCGTCACGAACTAATCCAAAAGGTTTTTTTAAATAATTAAATGTAAACCTATTAAAAATCCTTTCATATTATCAGTGTTAGTTGGTTGATCGTTAATAAAAGTTAGTGTTGTTCTTTTGTTTATTCCATTTCTCACTATTATTGTAAAGGTATGCTGTGTCGGTGTTGCTAGTTGTTCGAAAGAGATACCGCGGCTCTGGAACATAAAGGGCAAAGGAAAGAACATGGGTGGGTTTTAGTCAGTAAAAGTCTAAGACTCCTCCCCGTTCCGCCCAGAGCGGGGGGGAGTTATTTGATGATTTCCCATCCGCAACAAAAAAGGGTATGCTGTAGAGATCATTTTTGAACAATAAATGAAAATTTTATTCGAATTCCTGAGAAGTACCTACCTTTCGAATTTTATAGTTGAAGTACCCATCCGCTATTGTAATTAATTTAACGTTCATCAATCAAACCTGTTTATGAAACATTTTCCCAGTCGATTAGAACTAAAAAAAAATTAAAATATACAAAGATGCTTGTCTTGTTATTTTTAGTTATTATAGATTATTTTGTCTATGTTAATCAGAAGTCATGACAATTTTAATATTTTTAATTAAAAGAAAAACCAGCAAAGCGCGAGTTGGCTTCGCACATAATTAGTTATGTAGCAACAAACAGTAGAATAACAATATTTTCAGAACTTAAGAACAAAACTAAATTTGTTATTCATATAATTTATATGTTAATGAAAAACAAAATTACTGCAGAAGTGTCACGACAAAGGTCCTATTCTCAATAAACATCAAATATTATTTAAACTATTTGCGTTGAAAGTTTTTTTACGTTCCCCAAACGTTTTCTCAGTTTTTTGTCCTCTTAGTTTAGAAATTAGAGAGGGGAACTCATTTTTTACTTTTTAAAAGGAAATTTCAATAATATATGTAAATTCTAGCGCAAATGATCTTAGGTGGTTGGTGTTAAAATTAAAAAGTTAAAAAGACACACATTTCATTTCTTTGTTTACCTACCTGTGTTATTTCCCAAGAAATACAAAAACTCAAGTTTATGTTTAGATTGACATAATTACTTGTGACGAATTAGCTGACACTTAACAGGGAAAACGAAGGGAATAAACAAGCTTATTTACCTTGTTTTAAATGAAAAGTATCTGTTTCTAACAAACTTTGTGTGATGAGCATGATTGTTTGTTCTGTGTCTCGGTGTGATTTATCTATAATATGTATGTATTTATAAATTATATAAGTATGTATATCAGTTGTCTGGTTACCATAACACAAGCTCTGCTTAGCTTGGGATCAGATAGCCGTGTGTGAGTTGTCCCAAGATATTTATTTATTTATTATTTCTAACATAATTTTATTGGCCTAGGCTTTTCCAAACTATGTTGGAATTCACTTCCAGACCAACCAGATGCAGCTAAATACCAGTATTTTACAAGGAGCGACTGCCTATCTGACCTCCATAACCCAGTTAGTACTGGGTAACCCTTACTCCTCTTACCTCTTGGTAAGACTGGTAGTCAGACTTTCGGGCCACTAACTACTTGTTAGCTGTAACGACCGTAGCTGTAGCCGGGACCAACGGCTACATAACACATGTATATTAAGTTACTAGTGTTTCATATTTTGAAAGTTGGCTCTCTCAAAGCCAGGTATACATAGGTATACAGATATATATTAATTAAGAACTCTGTGTTGGTACCTTGTTATATATGGGGCTTACTATATTACTAGTACACACGACGACACCGTAGCAGACCGTCCGTCCGTCTATTGACGACAGCCCGTGTCGACGGCGCGTTAGTGTTTTACGCGCGCCTCAAAGAGATGTCAGCAAAACAGAGGGGCCTGCCAGGGCCTACGCCTGCCGGGGTTCCGGGTTGTTCGCAAGACATACTGCGGCCCCGGAACATAAAGGGCAATAGTAGGAACATGGGTGGGTTTTAGTCAGTAGAAGTCTGACAAGTTTAACTAGATATTTTTCATTTAAAGACGCAATAATTTAATCTCAGCTAAACTAATGCATGGCCAATGCAATGCAATGGTCTAAAGTTGATACATGGAAATAACTCATCGTCACCATAACCGCTCACCTGTATTTGATATACATGCTTATTACCTACTAATAAAACAAAACATTCAATAACACAATCACTCTCGTTCATTAACAAACATACTGACCACATTCGTTAGCCTACACATTTAACTTCTTACCGTGACATAGGTACTCAAAGGTAAGCCCTTCATATTGTGACGTCAGAGAGACGCAGACATTTCTATCAATGCTGACAAAACGTAAATTAAACTGTCAAGTTACGAGCTTAAGTGTAATTTGTGCGTGACTGTACGTAAAGTTAATTATAAACCAGCTCTAATATAGTTGGCAAAAGGTGTTTGAAAAGCTTATATAATTGTTTAGATTGGAAGTCATGGGGAGAGAGGGAGAGGCCTTTGCCCAGCAGTTGGATGACGCAGGCTAGCAGTAACTCAAAACTCAAACTCAAAGCATTTATTTCAATTAGACCATTACAGGCAATTTTGAATGTCATAAAAACCAAAAAGATGCTGCTACAGTCCCAGACACAAGACATAATAACTTGTGAAAGTACTGTAGCTGCCCAATACACCAACACCTTTTGTGAACAACATGTCTTAAGTCATTGGTCTTATGTCGTTGTATGGGGGCATTATGATTAATAGACACTTTTTTACGAAAATAAGATTTTAATGTTCTAATCCCTCACGACCCCTATATACTGATACGCAAACTATTGCCACAAAATTTTGCGTGCGTTAACATAAAAAACGTTTTCCAGCCATAACTAATCATTTAATATTTTTACTCAATTTTTAAATAAACCGAATGACTGTTATGTTATGGGGAATCCTGCTCTATGCCAGAATTAATAAACATTTTCAATTTTTTTTTAGATTATCCGCTTTAAGTCGCTCATCGTGTTTTTTTTTTAATTTATTTGTATGGTGCACATTTAAAGTATAGTATATTATACTAGTTTTATTTTATAATTTAAATGGCTCAAGAGTTTCCAACAACTATACATTATTTAACTTAGTTGTAAAGCTGACTGGATTAGTGTTCAAACTATCACGTTTATCCTCGTTAAAGAAACTGCTTGCATAGTACAGAAAAGCATGCCAAGCTTTTTTAAAGTTTAGTTTTCGTGTTCAACGGAATGTTTGCTAATTTTCAGTTTGATCAGGGAAAATAAACATTGAGCAAAAACTGTTATTTAACTACAGGACGAAATACAAATATTGTAGCGCCGTTCAAAGTGGAATTTAATTCTAAATGTAACATAGTTTCGAGCCCACACCTATCCGGGCATAAAACTTAATTACAGTGCTCTGTATGAATATTAATAAACCGTTATGGTTTCTATTGTAATGCTGAAACGTGTTTCAGGAATATGGTTTTATTCTTTTTCTATTTTTAGTCTGTATCTGTTGTCTGCTATTTTAAATGTACCTGGGTAAATTTTCCTGTAAGTCAATCTTCATTAAGTACTTGAGTATTTTCTTGGATAGCTTGTCTTGAGAAAAATATTGTTTTTCAATCTTCAAATTGTATTTTTCTAACGGATGGATAAGTAAACTGTTTGGCAAAATATGTAATTTTTGCCCAAAGAAACAGCGATAAATAAAATTACGTTAACTATGATTAACAAAAGCTAAATTATATACCTTTGTACGACACACAACCGAACCATAACCCAATTAGCACTAAATAACTAATTTCTCAGTATTAATTAAATTATTAATACATTACACAAATACTCCTAGTCGTGTAGAAAATAAGATAAGACAAAGTAATTCATTCCCCCTTCTACATTTTGTTTATTCATAATTAAATCACGGAAGGCGTTAACAATTCTGTGCTTGATAATACTCTTCTAGAGAATATTATTCTATGTGTCAATAAAAAAGTGACTTTAACGCACCGTAAATAAAGTTACAATTTCAGTAATATGTTTTATTTTAGAGTCAAAAGTGCAAGGTAAATAATTTCGTCAGTAGCTACCTACTGAAAAGCTAAAATTACAATTGTAGTAGCTCCAGGAAATAAATTTAATCCTCTGTCATCAGACTTGTACACACGTCGACACATCAACATATACAAAACCAGTTTATGCTGATCTTGCATCTACTGGAAATATATACAATGTGAGGCCTCATTATACTGGAATGTATAGATGTGTCGTGTGTACATAATTACATTTAACAAAACATAATACATGTTCAAAACAACATCACACATGTTTAACACAACATAATACATGTTTAGACACCTGAGACCGCGCCATTAATTACTGCAGCCATTTGTTTGCCTTCCTATTATGTTAACTAACTATTTATAAGCTTTTGTGGCTATTAATAGGGTACGGAACTAATTGTTTAGTGGGTTTTCAAGAGGGTAGACAGAACCCTTTTGTGTTATGTTTAATGATCATGTATTTTGATCGCTAGTCGGTTTAACAATTGGTCTGGGCTGTCTTAAAGGATACTAGTTTTTTTATGTTTTATTTGTGTAGTAGGCGTCAACTTGAATGTTGACTTTAAAGTCCTGAGTTCGACTCTCAGGGCGCTTAAAGTATCACTGGGCTTTAAGTTCCTGTTTTTCGCCGCATTAGTTTTTTATACACCGTACCAGCGAAATATTACTGGATGAAACAAAGTCAACAGCGAGGAATGCAGGCGTAAAGTTGTGTCGCGTCAATGAAAATCAAAATATGTTTATTTCACATAGGCCTACATGGGCACTTATAAAACGTCGAGAAAAGGTGCACGGTTCGGGTTGGTCGTTTCCTATGGAGAAGAACCGGCACGAAACTCCATGGTTACAATATTTAAGTCAGCTGAAAATCAAACCTACAACTATCAAACCTACAACCTACCCTATCACCAACGATGAAACGATTTTATTACGAGATTATTCTGTTCGGTGAAAAGTCTCTCGAGAAACTATGACTAACACTAGACCACTAAATTCAGTCGAAAAACAAGAAAACCCGCAAGATGAATCAACGGTCTAATAACCATCTTCCCGACTCATTTCTGTCACCGAGCCATGAATGAGAAAATTGACGTCGCTCTTTAAAACGTGTACGTTATGTAACACTACACTGTTAGTTGTGCGTGTTGTGACACAGGTTACTCAGTAGTAGATTCTGCTCGCATTAGCCAAGAGCGGTAACTCAATAAATCTATATTTTAAGAAAACAGTGAATTTGAAAACAATTATTTAGTATCACACCACGCCTGTAGTCCCGGTACGGTTATTTAAGAGCAAAATGTTAACCCCTTCGCTAGTTACTTTTTAGTCTTATCATATACTATATATACATATCATATCAGACTAAGTTGTTGTCGTCATTAGGGCGCAGATCCAGACCCCGTAGCTGCTAGTGAGAACTTCCTGATGGTAAAACCCCAAACACTTTAGTCTCGGAATTTGAATCTAGGAATTCATGCTTATACCACTAAAAACCAATGAGGCATTTTGTGAAAAAAAAATATCGAACATAACTCACTTATGTTCATAAGCACTTACATAAGTACTATTTCATAAGTACTTAATTATGTTGCTTGTACTTACAAAAAATAAAATGGTATGCTTATTTCACATTTTTTTTTCATGTCACGATTATTTTAATTAGTTTTAGTAATGCGACATATTTTATGTTAATAAATACATTATTTAAAATAATTGAGTTACCACTTTTTGTATTTTCAGGGTAGAATGATTGAAGTAGTAACCTACTTGAACTAGTTGAGTTCCAATTTACATGACAATGTAAACAGCTGGGGAGTATTTGTCTTTGGAAGCCGGAATTAATATGTGGGTAGTCAGCAGTTTATTTAAATGTTACAACTAAGTACTTTTCCAAATTAAATATTTATATTACTACTAACTAATTTATTTCTTGGGATACACTACGCAACAGATCATAGTCTGCGCCTTACTTAATTATAACTTAATTTATACTTATAACTTATTATAAACGACGACCTGTGACTGCAATATACGATTAAATATGTCTTAATATCTAATTCCTACTACTTTTACTCTTACGATATACAAATTCATATATTCACATTTTTTACCAAGCAATCATCAACATTTTGGTTATTTTACTACCCTCTTTTTCGACAAAGAAAATCGAACACAAACTAGAAAATAACAAAAAAAAATACTCAAAATACCCACCTTCACATAAAACACAGTCCACTAGCAATTCGCACAGTGCACTCGTCGTTATCACTTATCACAGTTATCACTGACGGACTGACACTCGGTCACGACGGGCTCCCGAAGGCGACTGAGAGCGTCACACTCGGGAGACGGTACTCTTGATAACAGAAGCGGTATGCATCTTTTTAAAATACGAACTGTTTTTTTTTTCCTCTAATGAGACTGATTCTCTTCTTTCATAGGTACCTATTTTGACAATGCTATCTCTTGCCTGAGTGTACTAGCGAGTGTAATTTGAAAGTCATGGAAATGTCAATTTTGAACAATTTGGTTCTCATGATAAATGATATTTATCCATTGAAATACCATATTTTTTCATACTTGCACACTTTGAGTTTCAAAAGCTCATTTATCTCAGTAATTTTTTCTACAAACAGCATTGTTTTGTACGTGTCTGTAATGTAGCTATAGGTAGTTGGTGATAAATAAACAAATATTTAACAAAAAAACAAAAAAAAGTCCGCCCTTCAGTATGTTACACAAGTATGAGACGAATATACAACTGAACCAAGGGACAGTGAAAATCTCAGAAAATCATAAAATATAACATTACAATTAAGTATCACTATTGACTTCTGTCACCGACTGTACATTAGTTGTCCTTTATTTAACCATGTGTCAAAAGCGCTCACAACAGTCGACTCATTCCTGTGTTAAAGTTTATCTCGTATTTGTAAACATCGTTTTCATTTAACTGCTTGCTAGTTAACTAATTATTCGTAATGAAACTATCATTAATTTACCGACAAGGTTTATTGTATTGTTCGGAAATAGACAGTGAAGTCTTCATCTGCCTAGCCAACTAACTTGGGTCGAATTCCAGTCTTACTGGATGCAGATGAATACCAGTATTTTTTTATAGAACGACTGCCTGTCTGACCTCCACAGCCCAGCTAGTGCTGGGCAATAAAATACTCCGTGGTAAGACTGGTAGTCAGATTTTCAGACTTGTGATAAGTGTCAAAGATCTAAAAATGACTGCCAAGACCAATGGCCTAACATGCTTTCCGAGGCACGGCAGAAATTCTGCATGTCATAGTTGTTCACCCATCCGAAGACCAGCCTTAGTAAGCGCGGCTTAACCTAAATATTGACCTGTAGGGTTACCACGTCTTAAGCAAAACTTATTCCAGTGTGTAAAAGAGATGGAGCTAGGCACACAGTAGGTATAGCTCTGTCTCTTGCCCACGCTGGAATAAGTTTTGCTTTAAGGGTCTCCCTACAAAAGTACCTTAGTAAAGTACCTTTAAAAGCCAACAAAAGAAGCCAAAGAAGTTTTTAATTGAGTATCTATTTGAATTTTTTTTAGGTACCTGATATGATAATGTTTTGTAGTTGTGTTTCCGAAATGTATAGTACTTAGAAGTAGTCCTCAACTTTCCTGGTATATTAATCATCACAGCATGAATGCTGAAGTAATATTAAAACGAAAGCCATTCCAATTTCACATTTTGGGTTATATTTATATTTTAAAAATGCAATCATCTCAAAAATTAAATGTGATGATAAAAAAAACATTTGTGCAAAAAAAATACAATCATGAAATTCTCTAGCGACTGGTATAAGTTTAGAAAGCTTAGAAATCTTTTGTGCAAATATCAAAATATTCACAAAAATCATCATTTTTAATATTGTCTTTATTTATTTCAATAAACAATATATGAAATAAATATGTGCGACTGCTGGGCATTATGTCCTGAGTTCGATACCTAGGTTGGGCAAAGTGTACGTGGGTTTTTCCATCAGGTGCCTAAATAGACATCAACGGGGCCTGGATTTTTGCCCGTTTGATGGCAATAGACTCGCTCCATATTAAATGGAACTTTAACATAACTAAAGAAAAGGGGTGTACCTAACCTGACCTCTGCCTAACCTTTCATGAATTACAGGCGTTATGTTATATCAGAATTCGTACCCGTAATCAACCACTGTCCGGTCTGCTCGATTTGACGCCACTTCGACAAATTGTACTTTTCTATTGAATATTCAGAGATTTTGGGAGTATATATATCTTCATGAAAATATATATTCATAATTAAATCACGGAAGGCGTTAACAATTCTGTGCTTGATAATACTCTTCTAGAGAATATTATTCTATGTGTCAATAAAAAAGTGACTTTAACGCACCGTAAATAAAGTTACAATTTCAGTAATATGTTTTATTTTAGAGTCAAAAGTGCAAGGTAAATAATTTCGTCAGTAGCTACCTACTGAAAAGCTAAAATTACAATTGTAGTAGCTCCAGGAAATAAATTTAATCCTCTGTCATCAGACTTGTACACACGTCGACACATCAACATATACAAAACCAGTTTATGCTGATCTTGCATCTACTGGAAATATATACAATGTGAGGCCTCATTATACTGGAATGTATAGATGTGTCGTGTGTACATAATTACATTTAACAAAACATAATACATGTTCAAAACAACATCACACATGTTTAACACAACATAATACATGTTTAGACACCTGAGACCGCGCCATTAATTACTGCAGCCATTTGTTTGCCTTCCTATTATGTTAACTAACTATTTATAAGCTTTTGTGGCTATTAATAGGGTACGGAACTAATTGTTTAGTGGGTTTTCAAGAGGGTAGACAGAACCCTTTTGTGTTATGTTTAATGATCATGTATTTTGATCGCTAGTCGGTTTAACAATTGGTCTGGGCTGTCTTAAAGGATACTAGTTTTTTTATGTTTTATTTGTGTAGTAGGCGTCAACTTGAATGTTGACTTTAAAGTCCTGAGTTCGACTCTCAGGGCGCTTAAAGTATCACTGGGCTTTAAGTTCCTGTTTTTCGCCGCATTAGTTTTTTATACACCGTACCAGCGAAATATTACTGGATGAAACAAAGTCAACAGCGAGGAATGCAGGCGTAAAGTTGTGTCGCGTCAATGAAAATCAAAATATGTTTATTTCACATAGGCCTACATGGGCACTTATAAAACGTCGAGAAAAGGTGCACGGTTCGGGTTGGTCGTTTCCTATGGAGAAGAACCGGCACGAAACTCCATGGTTACAATATTTAAGTCAGCTGAAAATCAAACCTACAACTATCAAACCTACAACCTACCCTATCACCAACGATGAAACGATTTTATTACGAGATTATTCTGTTCGGTGAAAAGTCTCTCGAGAAACTATGACTAACACTAGACCACTAAATTCAGTCGAAAAACAAGAAAACCCGCAAGATGAATCAACGGTCTAATAACCATCTTCCCGACTCATTTCTGTCACCGAGCCATGAATGAGAAAATTGACGTCGCTCTTTAAAACGTGTACGTTATGTAACACTACACTGTTAGTTGTGCGTGTTGTGACACAGGTTACTCAGTAGTAGATTCTGCTCGCATTAGCCAAGAGCGGTAACTCAATAAATCTATATTTTAAGAAAACAGTGAATTTGAAAACAATTATTTAGTATCACACCACGCCTGTAGTCCCGGTACGGTTATTTAAGAGCAAAATGTTAACCCCTTCGCTAGTTACTTTTTAGTCTTATCATATACTATATATACATATCATATCAGACTAAGTTGTTGTCGTCATTAGGGCGCAGATCCAGACCCCGTAGCTGCTAGTGAGAACTTCCTGATGGTAAAACCCCAAACACTTTAGTCTCGGAATTTGAATCTAGGAATTCATGCTTATACCACTAAAAACCAATGAGGCATTTTGTGAAAAAAAAATATCGAACATAACTCACTTATGTTCATAAGCACTTACATAAGTACTATTTCATAAGTACTTAATTATGTTGCTTGTACTTACAAAAAATAAAATGGTATGCTTATTTCACATTTTTTTTTCATGTCACGATTATTTTAATTAGTTTTAGTAATGCGACATATTTTATGTTAATAAATACATTATTTAAAATAATTGAGTTACCACTTTTTGTATTTTCAGGGTAGAATGATTGAAGTAGTAACCTACTTGAACTAGTTGAGTTCCAATTTACATGACAATGTAAACAGCTGGGGAGTATTTGTCTTTGGAAGCCGGAATTAATATGTGGGTAGTCAGCAGTTTATTTAAATGTTACAACTAAGTACTTTTCCAAATTAAATATTTATATTACTACTAACTAATTTATTTCTTGGGATACACTACGCAACAGATCATAGTCTGCGCCTTACTTAATTATAACTTAATTTATACTTATAACTTATTATAAACGACGACCTGTGACTGCAATATACGATTAAATATGTCTTAATATCTAATTCCTACTACTTTTACTCTTACGATATACAAATTCATATATTCACATTTTTTACCAAGCAATCATCAACATTTTGGTTATTTTACTACCCTCTTTTTCGACA
Organism: Ochropleura plecta; assembly: GCA_905475445.1. Lineage (NCBI taxonomy): Eukaryota > Metazoa > Arthropoda > Insecta > Lepidoptera > Noctuidae > Ochropleura > Ochropleura plecta. The sequence continues at coordinate 18,059,109 of FR997731.1, read as the reverse complement.
AAGAAAATCGAACACAAACTAGAAAATAACAAAAAAAAATACTCAAAATACCCACCTTCACATAAAACACAGTCCACTAGCAATTCGCACAGTGCACTCGTCGTTATCACTTATCACAGTTATCACTGACGGACTGACACTCGGTCACGACGGGCTCCCGAAGGCGACTGAGAGCGTCACACTCGGGAGACGGTACTCTTGATAACAGAAGCGGTATGCATCTTTTTAAAATACGAACTGTTTTTTTTTTCCTCTAATGAGACTGATTCTCTTCTTTCATAGGTACCTATTTTGACAATGCTATCTCTTGCCTGAGTGTACTAGCGAGTGTAATTTGAAAGTCATGGAAATGTCAATTTTGAACAATTTGGTTCTCATGATAAATGATATTTATCCATTGAAATACCATATTTTTTCATACTTGCACACTTTGAGTTTCAAAAGCTCATTTATCTCAGTAATTTTTTCTACAAACAGCATTGTTTTGTACGTGTCTGTAATGTAGCTATAGGTAGTTGGTGATAAATAAACAAATATTTAACAAAAAAACAAAAAAAAGTCCGCCCTTCAGTATGTTACACAAGTATGAGACGAATATACAACTGAACCAAGGGACAGTGAAAATCTCAGAAAATCATAAAATATAACATTACAATTAAGTATCACTATTGACTTCTGTCACCGACTGTACATTAGTTGTCCTTTATTTAACCATGTGTCAAAAGCGCTCACAACAGTCGACTCATTCCTGTGTTAAAGTTTATCTCGTATTTGTAAACATCGTTTTCATTTAACTGCTTGCTAGTTAACTAATTATTCGTAATGAAACTATCATTAATTTACCGACAAGGTTTATTGTATTGTTCGGAAATAGACAGTGAAGTCTTCATCTGCCTAGCCAACTAACTTGGGTCGAATTCCAGTCTTACTGGATGCAGATGAATACCAGTATTTTTTTATAGAACGACTGCCTGTCTGACCTCCACAGCCCAGCTAGTGCTGGGCAATAAAATACTCCGTGGTAAGACTGGTAGTCAGATTTTCAGACTTGTGATAAGTGTCAAAGATCTAAAAATGACTGCCAAGACCAATGGCCTAACATGCTTTCCGAGGCACGGCAGAAATTCTGCATGTCATAGTTGTTCACCCATCCGAAGACCAGCCTTAGTAAGCGCGGCTTAACCTAAATATTGACCTGTAGGGTTACCACGTCTTAAGCAAAACTTATTCCAGTGTGTAAAAGAGATGGAGCTAGGCACACAGTAGGTATAGCTCTGTCTCTTGCCCACGCTGGAATAAGTTTTGCTTTAAGGGTCTCCCTACAAAAGTACCTTAGTAAAGTACCTTTAAAAGCCAACAAAAGAAGCCAAAGAAGTTTTTAATTGAGTATCTATTTGAATTTTTTTTAGGTACCTGATATGATAATGTTTTGTAGTTGTGTTTCCGAAATGTATAGTACTTAGAAGTAGTCCTCAACTTTCCTGGTATATTAATCATCACAGCATGAATGCTGAAGTAATATTAAAACGAAAGCCATTCCAATTTCACATTTTGGGTTATATTTATATTTTAAAAATGCAATCATCTCAAAAATTAAATGTGATGATAAAAAAAACATTTGTGCAAAAAAAATACAATCATGAAATTCTCTAGCGACTGGTATAAGTTTAGAAAGCTTAGAAATCTTTTGTGCAAATATCAAAATATTCACAAAAATCATCATTTTTAATATTGTCTTTATTTATTTCAATAAACAATATATGAAATAAATATGTGCGACTGCTGGGCATTATGTCCTGAGTTCGATACCTAGGTTGGGCAAAGTGTACGTGGGTTTTTCCATCAGGTGCCTAAATAGACATCAACGGGGCCTGGATTTTTGCCCGTTTGATGGCAATAGACTCGCTCCATATTAAATGGAACTTTAACATAACTAAAGAAAAGGGGTGTACCTAACCTGACCTCTGCCTAACCTTTCATGAATTACAGGCGTTATGTTATATCAGAATTCGTACCCGTAATCAACCACTGTCCGGTCTGCTCGATTTGACGCCACTTCGACAAATTGTACTTTTCTATTGAATATTCAGAGATTTTGGGAGTATATATATCTTCATGAAAATCAATTATTTATTACTGTAACCAATTATAAGATTTATTAGCAAAAACTTAGCACTTACAATGATTATTTTGAATAGGCACCTAGTAATTAAGCATAATATAAACTTGTATACCTATAGCTCCCATACATATTCATTTTGATTAACGCCAACGCCATTAGTTACAAACTCTAATCGAAATTACTGAAATTAATTACTCATTAACTAAACTAGAAAACTTACTAATTTATTAGTTATGGACTATCAAAGTAATTAACCTATTGATACAATTTTTACAAGCTGTTATTTAACTTGCAATGTTTGTTTGTCTGTTAATGTCAAATCTTGCAAATGACTTTGAAAGCATTTATCCTACGCGTTCAGTTTGGATGACAATACATGTCATTCTAAATCCAATATGGCGGACTGCCAAAAATGGCAGACTAGTTATTTTGTATGCAGCCCCACTGATATGGATATCAATTACAAGTACTTGCTGAGGAGAAATACGAAACCAGGAAAACTAAAAAATAAACTCTAAAAATAAGAAAATTTACTTTGACTTAAATCAATCCCTTCAATTTGTTACAACTATAAGTATGATACAAAAGCTCGTCGTGAAATAAATAAACAGGTTAATTTCCCCTGATTTTACAAAAAAAAAATGGGCGTATTTAATACCTTAATCCTCTCTGTAGAAAAGCAATGGATACTGTCTACTATGCAAGAAACGTGCCCATTGCTTCAAATGTTGATGCGTCTATTGTTCTTTTTAGGGTTCTGTACCTTAAAAGGAAAAACAGAATCCTTATAGAATCACTTTGTTGTCCGTCGTCGTCCGAACGTGTAAAGTCATTGAGTTGAAATTAAAACCATATATCCTTACTAATATTATAAAAGCGAAAGTGAGTTTGTTTGTTACGTCTTCACGCCTTAATAGCTTAATCGATTTTGATGAACTTTGGAGACGGACATAGGCTTTTTTTTAAGTGATGTATAAATGTGGGAAAAAGGGAAAACTTAGCTTTGCTATTACAATCAATAAGGCACAAGGGCAAAAACTACAGGTAGCAGGTACCTGCAAAACAGGAAAGGGGAACTGTGTTACCCTGAATATACGCGAGCGAAGCCGCGGGCAAAAGCTAGTTTAAGTATAAATCTCTCATCTCTAAAAGCTGTGAAAAATCAACCCTCTAAGTATACGTAGTCAAAAGATATGAACGTTTACGTCCCAACTTTGAACGGAACCCTCACTCCACAGTAACCTAACACCGAAAGTATTTTTGAAACTAGCTGTTCCCCGCGGTTTCGCCCTCGCTGCTCAGCACCTGTTGGTCGTAGCGTGATGTTATATATCCTATAGCCTTCCTCAAGAAATGGACTATCCAACACTAAAAGAATTTTCCAATTCCAACCAGTAGTCCCTGAGATTAGCGCGTTCAAACAAACAAACGAAACAAACTCTTCAGCTTTATAATATTACAAGAAATGGACTATCTAACACTAAAAGAATTTTTCAATTCGAACCAGTACTTCCTGAGATTAGCGCGTTCAAACAAACAAACAAACAAACTCTTCAGCTTTATAATATTAGTATAGATATATAATATATAAATATATAATATATATATATAAGTATATAAGTATTAGTATAGATAAGTTGGGCCTAACAAGTACGGCAGCTATGTTAGTGGCGTTCATAACGTCCTCAAAAAGATCAGCTGAATGGCAAGTTGATTACAAACGGTAGTTAACAGAACGTCAAATATGAGTAAGTTTACTGAAGAGAAAAGAAAGGTGTCTAACAAAATTAATGATTATATTTATCAACTCACAAGAGGTTATCTGTCTAGCCTTTTCCCAATTATATTGGGGTCGGCTTCCAATCTTACTGGATTTAGCTGAACACCAGTATTTTACATGGAGCGACTGTCTTACCTCCGAAACGCAATTAATAACTATTAGATACTCTTTGGTAAGATACCGCATCAGCATCAGCGCATCTGTACTTTTAACTATTTAAGTTTTGTTTTATATCTTACTAGCTTCCGCCCGCGACTTCGCCCGCGTGGCATAGTTACTTTGGGCTAACGCTAACTTTAACACGCTTGATGATCGAAAAAAAATATGTTTCTCTCCCTTTTCTCGCTTTAAAAAAAATTGCCAATGACCGTCTCCAAGGTCTCAACTATCTGTGTACAAAATTCATCAATACCGGCTATGCAATTTAGGCGTAGACGTAACAAACAAACTCACTTTCGCTTTTATAATATTAGTAAGGATTTTTCCTCGTAAGTGATATGTATCTTTGAGAAATTAAGATTTTTTAAACCGTAAGACTGGATGTCAAACTTTCGAGCCACTGTCTACCTGTATTGTTTGTCTAAGATCTACAAATGACAGCTGGGACCAACGTTTTAACATGCTTTTCGAGGTACAGAGGAAACTCGGTATGTAATGGTCCACGGATCAACACAAGCAAGCACGGCTTAATCTCAAGATCGACTCGAGCGGCAGTTATTATTTAGCCAAGAGCTCCTCTCTTACAAGAAGTACGAAGTAATACTCACTAAAAGCTGCGTATATTTTCGAAACCATCACTAATGCATCACCCGCAATCCTCAACTTTTATTTACTCGTTACAAAAACACTTGAATATAAAAAGTGCCACATAAAATGTGAGGCGGTCGCTCCGCGACTGAATACCGCCACATTTCAGCGGGATTTATTTCGCTGCCGTCACTCAACGCTGAATAAATTCTACTTGACGGACATATGACGCATTTCATCCATTGTTTTTCCACTTAAATATTTGTCTGATTTGTAAAAATACAATTTAAAGACGGTACGGTAATAAGAAATGCCACGTCTTATATTTTAGCAAAAGCGTTATGGATAGATAGATAGAATATTTTTTATTATGATTACCATACAAATTTCAGAATAACAAAATACAACTTATAAATAGGGTGACATTGATGAAGCTGACTTGCCTTTGAGGATAAAAGCCTCCAATCAAATAAAAGAATATAAAATAAAATAAAAATAGGGTGACACAATGGGCAGTTTTATCACTAAAAGCGATCTTTCCAAGACAACCTTTGGATGGATTATGATATTATGAATTATTTTTATGCCATTTTTACTGTTTTCACGAAGCCGTCCCGTCCGTCGCTGATATGCATTTTGAACATTGATGTTTGTACATACAAAATGTGTTTACAACTAAGTAACTATACGCAAAAAATATTTTAATCTAGTTTATTTATATTTTTACGATAGAGCTTGAATGTTTCACAATCAAAATATTGTACTGGTGAATGCATAAATTTATTTAGCTTTATTAAATTAATCACTATGTACAAACTATAAATAGACACAAACTAACAAAAAAAATAGTACATTACACGGCGTCAAAAAATTCTTCCGCATCGCAGTCTACAGGAAAAGTGCCCAGAAGGCTGGCAGCATTACTGCGTTGGACAATGCTTATTTTTTGCGCAAAAACAGGCCAGCCCTCTGGTCACGAGAAGAGTCGAACAACCGCTTGGCGATTTCTCATGAATGCATTGAATGTAGGTCGTGATGCGAACGGGGTCACAAAATTTTTATTGTAAAAATAATGTTGGAAATTTGACCCCCAATATTTCCCTAATGATGGGGAAAACAACTGCCTTTCGGTTTTCCATCTGACCATCTTAATTTTCTGATTAGTAGTCAGCTTTCTACAATTTCAATCTTTAGCAAGATATTAAGAAACCAAATCTTGCTAACAAGTTAATATGTCAACAGCATAGTTTATACGCGTAGGTATATCTTCCCCGATGTCTAAGGGTCCTAATATATCGTCGATACACCAAAACCTTAAACTGTCGCCCATTAATACAAAATGATATCTAAACGGCTACATATCTCGATAACACGGAGATTTATTTCTATATAAATACTGAATAATATGCGACCCTCGTCATAGGGCGGACATGAGGAGTCGAAACTCGGAAGTAATACGAATTTTGTACCTTTTATATTACTTACAGGGAGTTTTATAGTTTGTGAGACGGCCGATTAAGGTTTGATGTCTGTCTATATTGGACAGATGAGTTTATGGGATTTTCTGACCCCCATCAAAGGAAAAACCAATAAATTCTGTCTACGACTAACCCTTAACTGTAAAGATTACCTGTTTGTATGGAGATAATCAATCTGAACAGAGAAACTTGCAGATAGGTCTAAAAGAGTACCTATACTTTTAAAAGTCGATTCAGAAAAAAGTTCACCAGTCGTCATAGAGACTATGTAGATTTTTAAGCCGTAACAGCCACAAGACGTAGTAGAAATCCACGTGTGTGGTTAAAAGAAAGGTGGAATCTAAGACAAATACCAAGTAAGTATTCTGTTGATCAGCCGCTTATGATAAGAGCACCCTAAAGGTTGACATGTAGAAGATAGGTATCTAAATGAAGTACGCCTTTGTGCAGAATTTTCTTCTAATATACGAACAAATGACGATGTTTATTAATGAACTAGCTTTTGCCTCGTTAAATTCGGGGTCACACAGTTCCCCTTTCCTGATTTGCAGGTACCTGCTACCTGTAGTTTTTGCCCTTGCGCCTGATCGATTGTAATAGCAAAGCTAAGTTTTCCCTTTTCTTCCCTCTTTCTCCATCATTTCTCACTTTAAAAAAATAGCCTATGTCAGTCTCCAGGGTCCCAGCTATCTCTGTAGCAAATTCATCAAAATCGGTTTAGCCATTTAGGCGTGAAGACGTAACAAAAAAACTCACTTTCGCTTTTATAATATTAGTAAGGATTATGAACTTGAACTTTAGTATCAACACATCAAAACGAATTCATAGCCTCTGAAGTCTAAATAAAAATGAAGTTAAATGAACTGGGTGAATAATCATTTTGCCAGGTCGTATTTCTACCTCGGGCCGCATCACGTCATTCGGGCGCCGGCGCTATAAAACTGACAGCCCATCTCGAAGTCGTTCGCGCGGGTATTTTTAATTAAGCCCATTACATAGATCTCCTCGCTCCAAAAATAATCGTTAAAGTGAATAGTGTGCTTAGGACGGTAGGCCACTTATAGTTGTGCTGTGGGGAGATAACCATGAATGATAAAATGCTTTATACATTTAAATAAAAACCGCATGTGTCGATTTCACTATTTAGCAGTACTTGCCAAGGTAGCCACTTCATGCGAGAATAGATATTCAGCTCCATCCGGGTACACTGGCAACCGACTCCAACATAGTTGGGAAAAAGCTAAGTAGATAAAGTAGAAAATGTTGATGATTCCCAAACTCAAATTTATTTCAATTACACCATTTTTTTTCGGGTGGGAAATCATCCAATGACTTCCCCCGCTCTGGGTGGAGCGGGGGGCATGTCAGACTTGTACTGTTGTGTTGTACAATTACACCATTACAGGAACTTGTCAATGTCATTAGAAACAAAAAGTTGCGTCTACAGTCCCAGTCACGAGACATACACTAGTGAAAGTACTGTAGTTGCCCATTCTAAGGCGTAGATTTCTATGGAGAATGAGATTATTGATGGTAAATATTATCAGCTGAGGGAAAAACGTCGCCATCATTCACCGTTTACAACATATAGTAGCTTAAAAACCAAGATCGTGTGTATACCGAAAATGCGAAATAGCAATTCAAATTATTTATTTATTAAAACTTTATGCACTAGTAAAACTGTACAAAGGCGGACTTAATGCCTTAGTCAATAATTATATGCTGCGTCTTCAAGAACAGGATGCAAGTTTTAATTACCTAATGCACAAAGCAGCTTTAAGTAGATAGTTTCGTTAACCGTAAGCTTGTCCTCTCAGAGGACTAAGCGCGTTTAGTGTACAATTTAATATTGTCAAATACTAACCATATTGTCGCATTACCAGAGATTGAAATCAGAGAATCTTTTTCGAAACCAAATTTGATGAAACTGAAATCTTCGTTGAAATGCGCTCCAACACAGCTAGTATTTCCTTGGACAAAAAAGTCATGCACGTCATTTCTCTCTCTAATAGAAACAAAAATAGTTACGCGTAATGTTTGTAAAACTAGGCATTTTGTACGCACCATAAGCTGTACGCTAACGACATGGCCACGAGCTACCAGCTCAAGCGACATCACGCGTGTTGCAAGAAACACTTATCTGCAGAGTATCAAATGAAAAAAAATGCTTAGAGCAGCGTTTCCTAACCATTTTCACCAACGGATTTCTAAGAAATTAAGCGCAATTACTAAAAATTAAATATTGAATTTAGATCATGTTTTTTTTTAATGCGTATTTGGTTTTCGTTATAATAAATGCGTTGGCATACCATTCGTGATGGTTAGTGTTGCTTTCTTTAAACTTAATCAGTGATATTCAGGCTTATATTAAAAAAGTTGTGTTCACAAATTGGATTCCACTTGCAATCTGTTTCTATATTTTTTTTAGTACATACCAGAGTAGAGAAGGCGTTTTGACAGAGATATATGGTTGAGAAAAGTGGTAAATATATTAGAGCTTCGGACCCCTATACTCCCGGACCACAGATTAAGAAGCACTAGCTTAGAGCATGCCACGAGTCACCTAGCGAGAGTTTGCCGAGGTCGTGAACGGAGCGTAATAGTATAACTCATAAATTATATTGATAAAGTGAATGATAGTTATTTCTATAGGCCAGAATCTAGTATAATCTTACGAGGTATTATATATTTTTCTATGCCTAGAAACGTGGCTAAGCTTATCCCATATCTTTCAATACCAACCCATGGAACCACGTCTAACGATGACTATAAACCCGGGACGGGTACAAACATAAAATGAATAGCAGAAATATCTCAACTTACAGTGGATTGGTGGCTTTAATGGAGTGAAAATAAAGAGAGTGAAAGATAGAACAGTTTCATGATAAAATAAGTGTTGTTTTCAGTTTCAGTAATGTACACGCTTTTGTGATTGTTTAAATGAACGTGAACGGAGTAATTGGTGATAACGGTGCTGGTTTCATTGTATTAAATAGTTGAAATTGTTATGTTGATAAGGTTTTATGGTAGCTAGGATTTTATGAAGAGCTTTTAGACTTATGGGTTAAAATAACTATTGTATTTAATAGTTTATAATGACAGGCATACTCATTTACAATACAGTATACAGACAGAGAGCAAATGAACGCTAATGTTTTGGCGCGGAGCTTAAATGGAAACTTACGCCGCCATTTTGTTTTGCAATAGCTCCCTCTCAACGTCATTTGAACTTAACTAATTTGTGTGAAAAGAGGCCCTAGCGTACCTAATTACGTCGATTTTTATAATTTTATCGATTAATTCATAATATCTAAGAATAATATTCTGATTCTGTTTGTTGCAAATTGTTCAACTTATATACTTTAGAATAGTTGTATTTCGATTCAAAAATCGAAAAATTTACGTTACGTTTACCCCACGCACTCAAACTAGCGCCTCTTTGAAAAACTTAAAGAACGATGGAAGTTGATATACAATTCACACTTTACATCAAACATAAGAAATAGGTACTAATCAAGACTGAACGAATAAATCCCTCTCCTCTGGCTGATAACTCAACTGAGTAACTCATAATTCACACGACTAGCAATTTCAGTGTTGATTAATTATCTCATCAGCTGACTAAGTGACGTCACGAAATTCTCGATGAAATAAAAATGTTCTATAAGTGCTTAATACATAATTTAACTTCATGTTTCCGTAATGGTCCGGTCATCCATCAAAAAGTGGAAATTAAACTTAATTATGCGTGTTGACAACATCTGGGCAGCTTCTAAATGAATGAGTCAATTTTCATGCAATACATTTTTGGATGTTAAAATATTTACCTCATTAAATTATTCCACACCAATCCTAGTACATTATAAGTGATGTATTATGGTTTCATTTATGTTTACAGAAAGGCACAAGGTTTATTAACCATTCTGTCACTAATTTATTTTTCTTTAGATTGGCTTTTTGGACAACGTTGAGATCTAGAGCAGGCCCCTCTAGATCTCAACGTTGTCCAAAAAGACAAAGATGAGGCTGACGATGGATCGAGCTAACTTAAAAGAAGTCTTGAATGAACCCGGGGGTATGACCTTGGGAACAGCCGCAGGTAGGGAATTCCACTTCTGATGATCGCGTAATAAAGGAAAAGCGCTTCGTGTGAACGTGTGGAACATCGATACCTTTTCCATGTTCCATGACTTAATGTGGTACGTCTAGCCTCCCGATGGATGAAGGAAGATGATCAAATGAACTCGAGGAGCTTGCGCACACACACCATTGGTATTTGGTGAGCCATCAGAAAGTTGGCATCAATACTCCATGCCCGACTGGACTTTAGCTTTGTATAAGAATAAAAAGCTAGGCCTAGGCTATATCCTTGTAGTGTATTGTAGTATAAATTAACATTATTTTCAGATTTACACCGAACACTGTTCGTCTCTACATCACCCAAAAGTTGACTGGTAGAAAATGCTTATGGCATTAATTCCGCCTCTGTAATTTGTGCTTGAAGTGTTGAATAAAAGCTGTCCAGGCTTGAAGTATTTTTTTTATTAGTAAGTTACATTTACTTATTCTTCATAAGGTAAATTCGTTGAGGCTGCACAATGATTTTAGACTGTGTAAGGCGGAAAGATAAACTTTCATAATAGGTACAAAAAAGGAAAACATCTGGAAATTTATTAGGAATATGCAGGTAAAAATGAAGTGAGTAGTCTTAGACACTTTATGTACCTTTTATATAATATATATATTCAAGTACCTATATCAAAACTTAATCTAAGGCTACGGGATTTTTCCGTTAACTGGTTAGCTGAGGTACATATTTTTATTAATATTCCTGAAAAATATTTATCAGATTGTACACAAAGAAACTTGATTTTTTTACTTGGAGGTTCTATACACAAAAGAAATCGTCAAAATCTCTTTTGAAGGTAGGTCAAGTGAGTAGAAAATAATTTACGGTGTTGTTAAAAATGTACTCACAAAGAGACCTTTAGGCAGCGACCGATAAAAATAGCACCAAGAGCAAAAAGGTTACAGCCCTAGTACGGAAATTACGTAATTTAAAAATTCCAAGACCTTTATAAAGAAAATCTATTTTTATTCTCAGATCAACACCAAAATTGAAGAAAAGCGATACTTAGGTAAACATTTTTCAACCTGAATTTTGTTAGGAGGGTATCTTAATAAAAATGTAAATCCAGTCGAGATGAGCGAGTGTTTAGACGTCTGCCGTTCTTTCATCCCCAAATAATAAGTCACCCCTGCAGAACCCCTGTCTTTTTATTTCCGGGCTATTTGCGAAGTGATTTCATTTCTTGTTAAAAGTTAAATTTCTGTTTTTTCGAGCGACGGGTGATTCCGCTGACTTATTCTTGTTAGTTTCCTGTCAACGTCTGTCGATTCTGTTTTAAGAGAAAAAGAGGCATTTTTAAGTTATTTATGATCGCTGCGTGTTTAAAAAGTAAATCGAAGTATTTTCTTGCATTTATTTTACAACTCCTTATTTCCATTTTTCCTCTGTCTGTTCTTTAAGTGACCAAAGTGTAAGCTATATAAAATGATTTCTGTAACAAATAATTTGTTATAAACAACAAAGAAAATAACATATTCTTTTCTTTCATTTTTTATTCAAATTTCACATTGAATTTTGTATTGTTTTAAGATGTATAAACCCTTTAAACACGAATCTACTTTCACTTAGTGTTTCAAAGCTTTTAACTGTATTAAGTAAAAAAGCAGAAAAAATCCTTGTTCACAATACGGTTCCCTCTTTAGCACTTTATCTCAGCATTTATCAAATGTTCCCCAAATCCCTTTTAAGCTTTGCCTATATAGTTCTTTTTTGGCAAACGAATCTAATTATGCGAAGTAATAGTAGGATCGGTACGGTTTTCGTGCCTAACTTATGGTGTCGACCTAGTTTTAGCTATTTTCGTGTCCAATTTTAATTCAACATCACGTTATACCTACGTACCTACTTTGTTGAGTTATGTTTCAAGACTAATTTATCAAAGTAGCACAAAGTTTGAATGCCAAAATGGTTAAATTGAGTGCAAAGGATGGTTTTTTACTTCTAAATAAACAGCTATATAGCTAAGACGATGAACGGTTTTCGGCCAGGCCACAGCACAGCCACAGCTTTGCTTAAAGTTACAGAAGATGTTCGTGATGGCTTGGAGAATTCGAGGTTAACGGTGTTAGTTTTAATAGATTTTTCCAATGCTTTTAACACCGTTGATCATGACATACTGTCTCAAATTGGTGTGTCTTCTTTGTCACGTAATTGGTTTTCTTCTTATCCTCGTGGTCGCCAGCAGGCGGTGCGTGTTGATCAGGATTTCTCTGACTGGTGCGACCTGATGACTGGTGTTCCACAAGGCGGTATACTCTCTCCTCTCTTATTTTCTTTATTTATTAACTACATTACTGCTATCCTCAAATGTTCTTACCATCTGTACGCTGATGACTTGCAACTATACGCTCAATCAGATATTGCGAATCTTGATGAATGCATTTCATCCCTTAATGCTGATCTCAGAACTATTGAGGAATGGTCTGGCAAATTTGGGGTTTCTGTTAACGTTGGGAAATGTCAGGCCATCCTCATTGGTAGCTCGCACTATTTGAGAAATGTGAACACGAGTCAACTTACACCACTGATGTATGAGAATTCAGTCATTTCTTTATCACCTCACGTAAAAGACTTAGGTTTAAATATTGACGACTGTTTTAGCTGGAATAGGCACGTGGCTCAAGTGAGCCAGAAAGTCACTTTCTCACTGCGGTCTCTCTATAGATTCAAGCATTTTCTCCCATCTAGCACTAAACTCATTTTGGTACAGTCTCTTGTGCTTCCCATTATCGACTATGCTGATGTTTGTTATTCTGATCTAACCCAGGAACTTCTCAATAAATTGGATCGTCTTCTTAATAATTGCATTCGCTTTGTGTTTGGCCTTCGTAAATATGATCACATCTCTTCCTTCCGTACTCAGCTTAAATGGCTGCCTATACGACTCAGGAGGTCCCTCAGATCTCTCTGTATGCTGTACTCTGTCATGAATGATCCGTATGCTCCTGATTATTTAAAAACTTATTTTAAAGTGTTGGGCAGTTCTCACAGTCGTAACCTTCGGGCTTCCGAATATCTTCTCCTCCAAATTCCTTTACACCGCACCGGTTTTATGTCCAAATCATACGTAATTTCGACAATCAAGCTCTGGAACGCACTACCCTTTGACATTAAAAAAGCTGAAAGTAAATTTACTTTTAAAAGAAAAGTTCGTAACCACTATTTAGGTTGTCTGCCAATTAAAAGTCATTGTAATTACTGTTAAAGTTCTCGTTTTTATTTATTTTTAAATGTATATATTAGTTTATTTGATATGTACTTATATGTGTATTAGTATCCGTATATAAAATATATGTTTTCGCAAAAATAGTTTTAGATATTTTATGTATTGTACCCTATCACAATGTTGTCGTATTTTACCCAAAGGTTGACTGGTAGAGAATGCCTTATGGCATTAAGTCCGCCTATGTACCACTATTGTACATGAAGTTTAAATAAATAAATAAACGGAATAACGGAGTTTTGAAATGTTGCTTACGGCCACGGTAAAAAGGCGTGAGGATATACGTGTAAACAGTTAATTTATACATCCTACTCTCAATTTACCTTACCCAATCTTTATGTTGTACACATACACGAAGATCAAAGTCTCCAAAAATTGGAAACTCTCAAAATTCAAAATATTCCGCCTCGAAGATTACTCTCGGTAAAAGTGAAATGCGGGTAACGAGGGAAAACAACATTAAATACTATGTAGGTACTAATACTATGTACGTAGTACCTCAAGATATAGCGAATAATGAGAAATTTAGGAGTCATTACGTTTCTATATCCTTGCAACGCGTGTTTAATGTAGATGAGACACATTTGGAATAAAGATAAGACTGTCTGACTGGCTTTGCATATCGTCTTCATTATCACCATCTGCCTAGCCTTTTCTCAACAATGTTGGAGTCGGCTACCAATCTAACCAGATGCAGCTGAACACCACTGTTTAAGATGGAGCAACTGCCTCTCTGACGCCACAGCTCAGTTATATTTCCCAATAAGATTGATTATGATACTTTCAGGACACTGACTACCTGCTGTAGGTAACGATTGTTACTCAATACTCAATACTTTATTGCATCCCATAATGTATACAAGGCTGGTAGGTAAATTAAGGAGAAACAATTATGGACCCTGTTGGGCACAGCAAGTTAGTTTTTAGAGGAGAGGATGAAGCGCTTTTTGTTCTAAAACATAATAATATTGAAATTAAGTAAGAAAATCTTATATTCATATATTTAAGTAGATATTATTTATGTGTAGATTTATATTAATTTTATATATTATTAATATTTATACATTTATTTATATATTTATTTATTAATAATATTCTAGATTATATATTAGGTAATTATTTTATATATTTATTTATATATAGCTGTAATTTTTCATTAACTAAATAGTAAGTAATTAAAGATATTGCACGGCAGATATGGTAAATAGATGTATTAGGTAGGTACTACTTGGTTATTCCAATTATCTTCGTTTCTCTAGGTGGAATTTATCTTTGAAGTATTCGTCAATTGTGTAGTAGCTTTTATCTAAGAGAAATAGTTTTAATTTATTTATAAATATATTGTTTGTTTCTGTGTTTTTTATGTATTCAGGTAATTTATTGTAGATTTTTATTGACGTAACAAACCTTCATCCCATGTTTCTTCTATTGCCCTTTACGTTCCGGGGCCACGGTATATCTTTCGAACAACCCGCAATCCCGGCAGGCGGTGGCCCTCGCAGGCCCCTCTGCTATGGTGACATCTCTTTCAGGCGCTCGAGGAACACTAACGCGCCATCGACACGGCCTGTCGTCAATAGACGGATGGACGTTGAATTACCCATTGCTCATCGTCCACAGGCCCGCATCAACGGTGGCCGGGAGTTAAGTAGTCTCACGGCGCCCAACGCCCGGGGCGTCTGCCACGGTGGCTGGGTTGGTTTGAGGTTCTCTCCTTACGTGTACCTATATCGCGTTTGTGGAAGGATAAAAGCAACAGGTTGCTGCTTTTTGTTTTGCGTTAAACAATATTTTTTATTTATATATTATTATATATTGATTTCCTATATTTCGCCAGTGTTCTTAAAATCCTATGTAATATTTACGACCCTATCGCCATACAGTTTCGTCCCATCACTCTTTTACAAAACAACGAAGTCTATATTTGAAAGAGTGACACAAAAAGCATTTTTTTTTATGGAAATCCTCAATGGATGTCCTCCGCCATTGCGGAGGGGTCTGTCAGACTCCTACTGAATAAAACCACACGATGTTCCTTCTCGTCACTTCGGGCTGGGGTGCGGGGACACGATACAAAACGCATACCCCAACCGTATCATCGTGCAGTGCAAAGCAGTACGTGTCGTATCACGAGATAGATAGCAATCGCTTTGATCCCGATGGCAATCCCATTAATTGGACACTGTTGCTGATAGCACCATCAGTGTGGTTTCATTTGCTTTGCGTTTTAAGAGATTATGCTAATAGCCTCCATTTTTGCATGAAAATTGGGTTACAGTTATGAGAAAAAAGAGCGTTTAAAAACGTTATAAAACTCGTTGCTATGCATAGACATATATATATAGCTGCAAAAGGTTTTTTTACAATTGGTAAATTTTGTGCATTTTTTTAGTATTTTCGCCACGCGCCTTTTGATCGTTGTACTTACCTGTTTTGTTTTCTGAAAATGTGTTTTTTTGGAAACGCATATACACAGTATGTGAGTACATATGCAAGAATCAAGATGAACCGATAAAGACATCATAATAATTATAACATAACATCACGCTTGTAATCCCTGAAGAGTTCGACAGAGGTGTACATAATCGTACACCACATTTCGCCAGTATCCCTTTTTTGCGGATGGGAAATCATCTAATAACTTCCCCCGCTCTGGGCGGACCGGGGGGGAGTGCCAGATTTGTACTGACTAAAACCCACCCAACACGGTAGGCGGTGGCCCTGGCAGGGCCCTCTGCTTTGCTGACATCTCTTTGAGGCGCGCGTGGAACACTAACGCGTCGACGACGCAACCTGTCGATAATAGACGGACAGACGGTGTGTTACCCATTGCTCTACGGTGACTGGGAGTCGCCTCACGGCGCCCGACGCCCGGGGCGTCTCCCGTGGCGGAGGCGCCAGTTCCACTTAACTCCCATATAATACGTAACGAGCATATTGCCATCAACCGGACACAAATCTATAACCCATGACTGCTACTGAGAAATTTCTTATGGCAAAACCCAATAAATATTTGGCCCGAATCCGGGATTTTCCGGGAATCGAACATTAATTCCTTGAAAATGAAAATCATCAGTTCTCTTAAAAATTAAAATGTTCGTAAAAATTCCAAGTTATGAAAACCAACGGAATACATTTTAAAGTGTCAACTTCTGTGTAATAAAATTCCAAGTTATGCCATTAAGTTATTGAACGAAGCATAAAATGTGAGTCAAAGCGGGCACTTAAAAACTTGTCGTCTTCAAAATAAGATGGCTGCTTATGAAAAGATTCTGCCTATGTTAATAGATATTTATGTCACGAACATATTAAGATTGTGGAGAATAAGTCGGGCTTTTCACGTATGGGGCCAGGCAGAAATAAGGGAAAAGAAAACAATATAGTGCCAACTTCATGATCCTGTAATTATTATAGTATTTATCAAAAGTACTAGCACATCAATCTTACTAGGATAATAAATGTGAAAGTTTAGCTGGGTAAAAGTTTGTAATTCATGCCAGAACGGCAGAACGGATCTAGATGAAATTTGTCAAATAGATTAATAATCTCGAATAGCACTTAGACTATTTTTTAAGATTTCCATGATTTCATATAAATCCTACTAATATTATAAATGCGCATGTTTGTGAGGATGGATGGATAGATATGGATATATGGATGTTTGTTACTCCTTCACGTCAAAACGGCTGAACGGATCTTGATGAAATATGGTCTGGAATAACACATAGGGTACTGGTTTTTCGATATCACACGGGCGAGGCCGCGGGCGCCAACTAGTGTATTATATTGTTTCTTTCTTTTTTTTTTTAAGTTGCCCCACACTAGGAATTTCTCCTGTATCGTGGGTGCGTTTACAAACATTTAGATTCACATACACAAACAGCCAGACCCAGAACAACTATCTGTAGGTAATACAAATATTTGTTCCGTGCGGGGATCGAACCCGCGACACGCAGCAGTCGATCGCTCAGCCACTGCGCCAACCGTGTTGTCATATTATAATGTTTTACGAATAAGTTAGTATAGCAAGCATATTTAAAGTAAATATAACTAATTAAACGTAAACTTTAATAACGTTGCCTTTAATCAGCTTATATGTATATACATGTAAAATGTTCCATTACAGGTACACTGCTCTGCTCTTATCTTAACGTCGTATTATTTTGAAATTATGCAATAGATTGCCTTAAAATAATTACGCAAGTTTACAAAACCATCTCAAAGGTGAGACTTCAAAGATTTAATCAGCATAAACACCACAACAAGCCC
This sequence comes from Ochropleura plecta, assembly GCA_905475445.1. Taxonomy (NCBI): domain Eukaryota; kingdom Metazoa; phylum Arthropoda; class Insecta; order Lepidoptera; family Noctuidae; genus Ochropleura; species Ochropleura plecta. The sequence continues at coordinate 18,041,361 of FR997731.1, read as the reverse complement.
TTTAATTAAAAACAAACCGACCTTACACATCCCTTATTGAAACTGTTTCGTAAATAAATTCGAATTAATTTGTCATTGTGTCAAGCATACTACTTTCTCTACCTAGCTATTGCCAATATTCAAGGGGTGTCACCGGACGGTACGACAACCTGCTTTTTTTTGCGGATGAGTAATCATCAAATAACTTCCCCCGCTCTGGGTGGAGCGTGGGGGTCAGACTTGTACCTACTGACTAAAACTCACCCATCTTCCTTCTATTGCCCTTTACGTTCCGGGGCCGCGGTATCTCTTTCGATCAACGGCAGGAGCACGACACCCCTGCTTAGCCATTCATTTGTATCAAACAATCAGGAGCATCTGATGGTGACGTGACAGCCCTAACTCAAGATAAGTGAAAAAGTATGTATTTTGGGTAAGTAGACACTCAACTGATGTGTTCCTATTTGCATATACCTATGGAATAACAATCGTCAAGAAAAAGGTTTTCAATTTAAAGCTTACGTGAATTTGATTTCTCAGTCTCTTTTGCTACTTTCTCGATTACATTATGATATCCGCAATGCGCGAAGACACAGTCAAATAAGAAATATGTCATTGATCATAGAAAATGTACACCAGGTAACCTAATTAGATAACCTTTCCTTTAATAAAAGGTTTCCTAAATATCTCTGGAATGTGACGGTCACAACCCTTTAAATTGTTTAAAAAAAGAATATACAATTATTTAAACACAAAATACAGCCAGTTACAAACGCAACCACACGATGTTACCACAACTCCGCTTCAAAATAAACTTAATTCTTCCATCGTTCGCTCCTGTCATGCCACGTCTACGTAGATTACAATTAATTACTCCTGACGAACCTCCCGACGCGTCAGCCCGATATAATTACCTTAATAACCCTTCAGCGCCTCAGCTAAAAATGAAGAGCAAAATAAATCAGCCATTTAATAAACACAGCCCTGTTAAGAACGGTTTAAGTTGGCTTGGCGCATATCAAATAACTTTTATTGAGGAATTTCCGCATTTTCTCGTTACAAGTTCCTTTGCGAATTCTCGCTAAATAGCGTTTTCGAGTTCTTGTTTCTCAAATTCAATTAAGGATTTTTTTAGGCTTAAGAAAGTTTGATCCAGGTTTTTTGGATACTTTGGGAATGAGGCTAATGAGCTAAGAATAATAATCATGATGCTTCATTAAGTTATTCAGTAGACAAGTATAAAAGTTTTCTTTGATTAAATGCGACAAAATTATATATCTATATATTACCACTGGTAAAGATCAGTACATACTATACTAGTAGAGTCTCATGACAACGTTTAACGATAAAAAACAAAAGTCATTTAGTCAAATTAGGCTGATAATAATCAGTACTTTTTGAACATCAAACTTTACAAGAGAAGTCTCCTAAAACGCCCTGTGCCTGTTCCTAGTGGTTTAGCTGGGAAGAAGAAAAAAGGGGTGCAAATTCTCCCGCATCACTAGTGGGTTAGAAGAACCAGGAGATTTTACACAATAGTGTGTAAAATAAGCACAGAATCAAAATAGCAACCCATTTCTACGTCTGACGTCAAAACACTAACACACTTATTTCTAGTTCAGAAAGCTAACGAAACAAAACAAACACGCAATCTAGTCTGACCTTCTATATCTGGCAACATTAACCAGCAATCAGGCTAAAAGCCGACTCGGTAGCGAACTAACGTACCGTCCAAACAGTTAAACAACAAAATATCAAGCTGCCACGAACATTCTCAGGTTGAGCGGTCCAAAGTCGATGTAACATCGATATATTGATATACTTATTCGATATAAATTAATGGTCTGTCAGTAGCAGGCGGGTTTGGGGTTCTACATCCAGTTGAATACGATATTTCAGGCTTTGTGTTGTTACATACAGGGTTAACCCTGCTTTGTGGATGATGGGCTGTGTTGTATTTTGTTTCGATGAGTGGATGGCTTAATCTTCGTAATACCTACTAAAATTAAATGTAGGTATGTATGGAAGGACTCATTAAAACCCTTTTGGGTTTGCGATATGTGTTGAATAAGCATAATTGCTTTTGTTGTCCTTTTATATAACACAACGTCACGCCTGTAATCTAAGAAGAGTTAGACAGAGGTAATAATATTTAATAAAATAAAAATTATTCACACAAAAATTACAAAATACATAATACAAGGTAAAATTGACAAAGTAAAGTAATTGTACAAGACTTTTAAGAAGTGATTCAACGACTCCCAAACTGAGCAATGCTCGTATCTTGGGTACTGGGAAGTCGGCGGTTCACCGGACTATTTATCTTTATTTTATTTTTTTAATCGCTGGCCTATATTTCTTGGAATATTTTTGAATTTTTTTCCTAATAGTACTAAAGCGACACCATAACAATGTGTAGGTTAGCATGCAAATAAATTTCATTGAATTATTGAAGGTGTACCTGATAGTACACCAACATTTCGACATTTATATTTGCTTATGTCATGTCATGGCCATTCGCCGTCAACTAGGCACAACTCCAAACGCCATTGGCTGCTTCTGAGAAATTTCTAATAGAATGACCCAAAAAAAAACACCCGATCCGGGAAAATAACTCAGGACCTCATGCTAAGCAATCGCGCTTGACACTTGATCAACGAGGAAGTCACTGTGTTGTCCTTTCACATGGTTTAAATTCCAAGAGAACAAAACGAAAGCCTGAAAAATCCTGTCTGACAGAGAAAAACTTTTTTTTTGTATGTGTATTTTTTTTCATCCACAGTACCTGGCTATGCAAGCCATTATTGCAAGTGGTGAAACTGCATATGTACGCGACTGAACAAGTGTACATATTTGCCGTACAGTTTGCACTGTGCACTGCAACAACTGTTCCCGGTACAGGTACACACGGTACAGTTGTTTGCAAGCTCGGTGCTCTCACGCATGGTTAACAAAGTGGAATTTTTTAATTAACCTCTGGATTATAAGGGTAATGATATCGTGTTTCAGTTTCACTGAAAGTTATGGATACACTGCATTGTTTCAGTGTGATATGAATATCATTGTAAAGTAACTTTATCATTTGGTTTTGTTGTGTAGCTCAAAACCTTCTCAGCAAAAATGTTTTATGGTAAAAATACGTATTGATCAAATATTTTTATTATGGCCAACATGGGCACATAAAACGTCGAAAAAAGGTGCACGGTTTGGGTTAGCCGTTGCCTATGGAGAAGAACCAGCAAGAAACTCTATGGCTATTCTTGTAAGAATATTGTAAAACCAAATGATGTTCATTTGGTTTTGCGATGTTCTTGTTACAGCGTTAGTACTTAAGTATGAGAGAACAGCGTAGGAACGACATCAAGTCATTGTTTACAAAACGTTAAAACAAGAAAATAAGTTAAAAAGCGTCTGGGAATCTACAAGGTCCACCGTGTCTAGTGATTCACAAAGAATTGGCCAAGAATAATCTATAGAAGAAATACGAAAAACATTAAAAAAAGGAACTATGTAAATAAAACAAAAAAGAAAAAAACTTGAGAGGTGTCAAGGGACACCCGGATGGAACGAAGATATTATAAATGAAATAAATGAGAGAGAGACAGAGAAACACGCGCACGCCGCATGGCTTACAACTATAGCAAAAAGTGTCGTTACAACTTTTGGACTTATTTTTTTCCGTGTAGCCTTCTTTCGCAACGCGCGATAACAAAAAAGTAACTAAATAAAACAAGTGACACAGATGTTGCCATGATAATTGTATAACTTGCTGACTTTATCATTGCATCTTCAGACTTCATCTTTTTACTGTTCTCTTCACTCCCTTGTCAGTGACTTTGGCTTTTTATCTATTTTTCCAACTCTATCTGCTATTTCAATTATTTTGGCAAAGCGTGAAAGGCCAGGGCCATGCAACTAAGGTCAGAGCAACGCATCGATGTTGAAACTAAAGCGATTTCCCGCCAATTTGCAGCGGAGGTCACGCTGCAGATTACTTCGTTATTGTTGCAGTAACGTTACTTAAACATGCAGCATGTTGTCGAAACAACATCTTTGGTATCAATATCTTTTCTAAAACACAAACTATAAGAAGCAAAGTCTTCTAGATTTGTAGAGTTCCGTACCTCAAAAGAAAACAACGGATCCCTTTTTGCCGATCACTTTATTACCCGTCTATCTGTCTGTCAAGACCCTTTATCTCGGGAACGCGTAGATATTTCGAGTTGAAATTAAAAACATTTACTCAAGTGTCAGTGGCCCCTTGAAGCTGTGAAAAAATCAACCCTCCAAGTTTACGCAGTCAAAAGATATGATACGTTTAAGTCGTAAGTTTGTACGGAACCCTCGGTCCGCGAGTCTGACTCGCTCTTGGCCGGTTATTGTCTGTTACCTTTACATTTTCTCGAGAGAGGAGGAGCTCGTGGCTAAATAATAGCAGCCGCTCGGGTCGATCTTTAGGTTAAGCCGCGCTTGCCTAGGTTGGTCTGTGGATGGGTGACCACCCGTTACATACCGAGTTTCCTCCGTGCCTCGGAAAGCACGTTAAGCCGTTGGTCCCGGCTGTCATTTGTAGATCTTTGACAGTCGTAACGTAACAGGTAGTCAGTGTTCCAAAAGTCTGACAACCAGTCTTACCAAGGGGTATCGTATTACCCAGTATTAACTGGTTGTGGAGGTCAGATAGGCAGTCGCTCCATGTAAAATACTGATATTCAGCTGCATCCGGTTAGACTGGAAGCCGACCCCAACATAGTTGGGAAAAGGCTAGGCAGATGATGATGACCTTTACATTTTCTCGACGTTTTATAAGTGCCCATGTAGGCATATGTGAAATAAAAGTATTTTGTTTTATTTTTTTTATTTTGTTTGTTTGCATGTAAACCAAAAACTAGCTTTTTGATTTACACGTTTATCAGTGTTTTAGTAGAATTTAGAGATTATAATTGTAGCCTGTATTTATAGCATGTTTACCTATTCAATAATGTGTAAGCTGTGGTTACCTGTAATTGAGTATGCATTGCAGGATATTATATTGTGCAACTAGCTTACGCCCGCGGCTTCGCTCGTGTTAAATTCGATATAACGCACTAAGCAGACCTGCAGTTTTTGCTCTTGCGCCTGATTGATTTGTAATAGCAACGCTAAGTTTTCCCTTTTCTTCCCTCGTTCTCCCTCATATACCACTTTTTTTAAATAAAAATTCCCAACTATCTCTGTACCAAAATTCATCAAAATCGGTTTAGCCATTAAAGTGTGAAGAGGTAACAAACAAACAAACTCACTTTCGCTTTTATAATATGAGTAAGGATTTTAACTTTGTAAAAGATGTTTGTAATGTTACTCGTTGGTAATCCTAAATAAATAAATAAATTATTAGTAACTACCAATATTTCTACCAAGCCAGTGTTTGTTTTTAAAGTTTCACATCTCAGTTGCGTAAAGTGTTCATTTTCAATTCTTATTTTTTCAACTCTTTCCTCTTTTGATTATAAATTAGGTTAATATGGTTATTGATTAGCAAAATTCGTACTTATTATTGTTTAAATGAGATGACAAAGCATCGAATAAATCTCTAAAAACTTGAATACGAATGATAAACAGCTTAACAAGACATCTAACTCATTCAAAATTCCTACGTCTACTTTTATATAAATTCCGTAAAACCATTCTTTATGAACTTGCTAAAAGGAACGAAAATGTTAACCTGGGTCACTTCACTAATTGCACTAATTACCCACTCAGTTTTTATATCTGTCCGCGAAAGAGCGTAATTTATTTTTCCTTTTTGTAAAGCTGATTTATGAATCATTTTTCTCAGTCGACCTGCAGTCGCTGCTAGGTTTAAAAACCGCATTTTTGCTTCATGTTCAGGCATTAGTGTGTCTGGCTTATTGCCAGTAGTTTTGTATCTTGAAATTACGGTTTTTTTTTACTTTTTCTTACCGTTTCGGTACGAAAATGCTAAAATAAGTGGAAAAAAACTTTTGTTTTATTGAAGGCGGCTTTGAAAATACTCTTTAATTTAACACAGTTTTTCAAATGACTTAAGTCTATGAAGAGGTAAGAATTATCTCTTAATCAACACCATTCTATTAAGTCATCTTTACTATATAAATTCTGGGTTAAACTCGCCATTGTACATAAATTTCAATCTGTATGTATTTTTTTTTTTTAATTTTGTGTGCAATAAAGAATAAAAACTCTGGATTTGTTTATTTATATAACTTAATAGGTTCTTTTCTTTTCTTCATAAAAATAGATTTATTACTAACTAGCTTTTGCCCGCGGCTTCGCTCGCGTTAAATTCGGGGTAACACAGTTCCCCTTGCGCCTTATTAATTTGTAATAGCAACGCTAAGTTTTTCCGTTTCTTCCCTCTTTCTCCCTCACATCCCACTTTTTTCAGAAAAATATTAGCCTATGTCCGTCTCCTGGTTCCCAACTATCTCTGTACCAAAATTCATCAAAATCGGTTTAAACATTAAAGCGTGAAGAGGTAACAAACAAACAAACAAACAAACAAACAAACAAACAAACTCACTTTCGCTTTTATAATATTAGTAAGGATTAAATTTTACTTAATTTCTATTTCCCCAAAAGATTTAATCAACCGGCCCTCCGCAGTCAGAACCATTTCTTAGGCATCGCGAAAAGATCCCAAAAATATACCAAAATAGTCCAATTATATCTCCGACTTAATAGTTCGTTTAGCCTCGATAATAAATTCAAAATGGCCTCCAAGGAAAAACTTTTCCTACAGATTATTTAATTAATAGAACTGGATCGGAGTCAATGCCCTAAATTCGCAAACATTCCGGAATAACAGACTTTTGTTTGTAGCGGCCTCAAGATTTCTTCCATTACGATTTTCACTCAATTAGTTGTGTTTTTTTTTCGGAGCTTTCTAGCTGTAACAATCAAACCGATGTCAGAAGACCAGAATTATAGTTTACTGATATTTCCTGGAGATTACGTAGAACTTTAGTTTACTGATATTTCCTGGAGATTACGTAGAACTTTGTTATTATTATTATTACTGACCTCTACGCAAAATACGCGCCTTGGACGTGGAGATGCGGACACCAGCCCGTTATACAATACAATATTATTAATGACGTGCGCGTGAGACCAATGTCTAGGTAATGATAGGTGTTGATCTAAATCTGACATCAGAAAAACATTTTCATTTGTAAGGCACCCATAATCTACTTAAATAAACTTTATAGGTGGTTTAAAAGAAATGCTTCCTCGTATTTTTATCAGCAAACTCTAATCCATGATTTATTGTTAAAAATGGCTTTTCCAGTAGGCCATCATATTGGATTTAGAATATCTTCTCTTAGCTAATAAACCCTAATTATATGCGAACTAATCATGTACCTATGCAAAATGAAAGTTTAATCGGAAACCGATGCTGGTCCAATTTAACTTTTTAAGATTCTTATACAGTTGAAAGGTAACGCTAATCTAAAGCGTGTTTAAACATTTTTACACATTTTAAATATATATTATAACGTTTTCGGTCCATTAAACGGATGGTAGAGATCTAACAACAAAGTGAATCCAACAAGCTACAGTTGGAAAACATTTCCCATTGTTATCCTAGATAGAACAGTTAACTAATGGCCATGTTATTTATGAACCCGTGTCCCTTCAAGTTCATGATTGATAACGTCGGGGTCAAGGTCACGCGGCTTATGAGGAAAATTATCCGTTATCAAGGTCGACACGTTTATTGTGGATTGTTTCAATACATTTGCTTAAAACATATCATAACAACATAAACATAATGTTGGAGATCGTTAGAAGAAATGATTTGAGCTTTAAAAAATATAGCCCTTATTTAAGTAAGTCGTTTAAACATATTTTATTACACGTGATGAAGTCGTGGCTAAGTAATAACAGCCGCTTGTGTCTTTGCACCTAGGTTGGTCTGTGTATGTCTGACTACCGGTGACATACCGAGTTACTTCCGTGCCTTGGAAAGCACGTTAAGCTTCGAGCGCCGCGAGACAACTCTCGGCCACCGTTGACCCGGGTCTGTGGACGGTGAGTAATGGGTAGTAATCTACCCAGACAGATGGACGGTAGACTGTAGAGTATCTTATTCCTTTGTATCTAGATATGTATATAGCTACATAGCTACTATATAGCTATATTCTAAGAACCACTTAACGACAGCTAAATAGTAAAAATCCAAGTTTAAGTTGGGAAAGCCTTTAAGGGATTCTCAGTTTTCAGTTCTTCTTTGAGTGTCCGAAAGTCCTATGCATACATAATCATAAACATATAGCATAGTGAGATAAATAGATTTGTTAGTGATCATTGACAATCGTAAAAGTGTTTAGTTTCTAAGTCAATATTATCGTTATGCCATTGTCCTATATTACTTGGACTGGGTGCAACACGACACACAAACCTTTTAGGGTTCTTTACCGCAAACAGAAAAAACCGAACCCTTAAAGGATCACTTTATTGTCCGTCTGTCTGTCTTTCTGCAAAGACCCTCGTATCTCGAAAACGCGTAAAGGTATCGAGTTGAAATTTAAATCATAGGTATACTCAAGACTGCGGTCCCTTAGAGCTGTGGAAAAATCAACCCTCTAAATATACGCAGTGATAGTGAGTGATAGTGCAAAAAATATGGCCGTTTATGTCGCAAGTAAGGAACCCTCGGTGCGCGAGTCTGACTCGCACTTGCCCAGTATTTTTCTTCCCTGTCAGCCTTCAAACTAACCGTTGCTTTTTTTCTCTTATACCTATTATCAGTCTTAAAACATCATCTACCTAGCCTGTACTCCAATTATGCTGACGTCGGAATGCAGTCTAACCGCATCCTATAAGTAGTATTCTTTTACTCACGTCTTAAAATTTAATAAAAATCTACATAGGTACGTATAAATCTGTAGATTATTAACCCTACATTAGTATACAATGATAGTTAATTTCAGTACCCACGTAACTTAACCACAATAAGCAAACTTCCCACGATTCATGTACCAGGCCAACATAATATACGAAGAGCATCCTTTTCAGCGAAAGTAAACTAATATTAAGGCTCCGGTCAAACTATTAGCTGACATTAGTGACGGTAATGTTGGGCTATTACGACGATCCATAGATGGGCCGAAAGTTAATAGACGTTAGCATAATGTTTTAATGGATGATAAGTGATTTTTGTGTGTTTTTGACCTCTATATTGTAGAATATTTTATGTAATCTAATAGGTACTCCTTTTTTGCATATTTCTTTTCTAGTATCAGGACTTTTGTGATAGTCATTTTTGGTACTTTGAGATTAACAAGGTGGTCACTGACTGTTTGTTTTATTGAATGTGTTTGAACAAATATATACCTATGTATGTACTTTTGGCCCGTTTACTTGTGTCGGCCGACTGTCATGTTGGTCTGATGACTGCTAAGCATGAGGTCTTGGGTTCGATTCCCAGGTTGGGCACTTATGCCATTTGGTATTCGATAACGAAATTTTTAGTAGCAGCCACGGAGTATGGATCGATGCCCGGTTGATGGCAATAAGCTCATCCACTATTACATGGGACTTAAACATAACTGGCGAAGTGTAGGTCTACAAGTAAGTAAACCTCTCCTGAACTCTTCGGGAATTACAGTGATGTTATGTTATATCTTTTGCCCACGGCTTCACTCGCGTTAAATTCGGGGTAACACAGTTCCCCTTTCCTGATTTGCAGGTACCTGCTACCTGTAGTTTTTGCCCTTCAGCCTTATTGATTGTAACAGCAAAGCTAAATTTCCCGTTTCTTCCCTCTTTCTCCCTCATTTCTCACTTTAAAAAAAATTGCCTATGTCCGTCTCCAGGGTCCCAACTATCTTTGTACCAAAATTCATCAAAATAGGCATAGCCATTTAGGCGTGAACAAACAAACAAACTCACTTTCGCTTTTATAATATTAGTAAGGATTTTTTTATTAAAACTTTATGCACATGTATAAAAAACACTGTACAAAGGCGGACTTAATGCCTTAGGCATTTTCTACCAGTCTACCTTAGGCTAATGCAGAGAGAAAACATAGTAGGTGCAGGGTGAATAACAGAAAGTGTTTCGAGAAGACATTTACAAATTCGATAAATACTTATATGCATACATACAAACAATAAAAAGTAAAGAGAGTTATAAATGCGTGGAGAAAAAATAACAACCATTTAATTTGGAGACGAATCTACCAGCTTCTTAAGTAAATATTCCCGAGCTCTTACTTTAAAAGTGAACCGAATGGTGGCCATCCTGGTATTTAGAGGGAGCACATTCCAGAGGAAGACCACCTGGACAGGGCAGTTGATTGCAGGAAGGGAGTTATTCACTTGTCTGGGCAAAAGGTTTCACTAAGATTCGGCTGACTAGGCACCACTAATGTCCAAAAAAAAATTGAAAATGTGTGTGTGTGTGAGCATGTCCAAATATCGGATGTTCAACATTCACGTTCAGCCGACTGTATAGAATTCAACAGTGCTAATACGGTCAGATACCAACCAGCGTGGATTATAATTAGCAATCTGCATGCCTGGAATAATGCCTGAACACTCAATCTCGCCTTTATGAAACCCTAATTAAATATAATCTAAAGTCATAATTATACTGCCCTTCTCCCAATATATTTGGCGCAACACGTTTTCTTCTTCCATTATCCCCATCAGACGTCACGGCATCATTTACTCCTTTCTCTTTCATATCATTCCTTACACAATCCATCCATCTTTTCTTTGGCCTTCCTCTCGCTCTCCGTCCATCAACATTCAAATCAATCCCGCTTTTAGTTACATGATCCAAAGTATAAACACAAAATGGTTTGTTAAGTGTGTGTTACAAGTTTTGAAGAATCCTTGCCAAGGTTTCTTGCCTAAAATGGCCAAGATATCCTTGTAGTAGTAGTAGTAGTTTACTATTTAATTGTACTCAGATACCTGATAACAAAAAATACGAAAACACTAAACGAAAAAAAACCGGACAAGTGTGAAGTGGACGTGCACACCGAGGGTTTCCGTACCACTTAATTTTGCCCTTTAAAAACTGTTGTAATCGACATAGTTCGCAACGCATTTAGTTTATCAACTGCAATGAACTATTTAATGTCATTTTTTTAAGCGTCTACAAATTTACGTTTTGCGGATTTTTCTCTTTACTGGTGCTCTATGGTATTGCTTTTTGCCAAATTTCATAATTATAGGTCAACAAGAAGTACCTTACAGGTTTTGATTTTCTTTGCTAATTAATTTGGGAAAACGGTAAAATCTTTTGATTGCGTAAATATAAAGAGTTTTTTTTTACAGCACTAACGGACCGCAAACTTGAGTATTTGATATAATTGTCACCTCGATACCTTCTCCTGTTCTTGATATAAATGGTCTTGACTGACAGACGGACAACAAAGTGATTCTTCAAGGGCTCCGTTTTGTCCTTTTGAGGTACGTAACCCCAAGCGCGGATCCAGGGGGAGGGTCATGGGGGTCATGACCCCCCCCTGGACGACAGGCTGGGTCATAGGTGGCCACTGCATTTTTATCTAATTTTATTTATAAACGTAAACAAATTATACGCGAAAGACGCACATAGTCATAATTCCATGCTGTTATTGGTTATAATTATAGCTGTTTATAGTGAAAAACATCGAATAAAATTTTATTATTCAATCGGTTGTAAGTTTAAATTAGTCGCGCAGCGCGGCCGCTGTACTATTTGAGAAAAAAAATATGCACAGAGGTCACACCTGGAAAAGTTTCACTGGGTTGTATGGTCGCATAAAGATCAATCCCTTTACTGTAAATATTGTGTTTTGTTTGCTAAGTTACTGCACCTGGTGTTGGCACACAATCAAAAACGCTTCTAAAACGACTAGTTAAAGAACCTTTGGAAGCATTTGATGATTTTCTAGGTAACAATGGTGTTCTCTCAACAGACCAGCGATACCAATATCACGAAAGGGCCGTCGAAGCAGGCAAAATCTTTTTATTGACATTCCTTAACCAGAGATTGAGGTAATGAATCAAATTAATAGTCAAAGAATGGCGCAAGTTCATGAGAACGCTTGCGACCAATAGTTTTGTTTTCTTTTCCTTATCTTGTAATCAGTCGTGTTGACTATAAGCAGATGAGGTGTAGTCAGTATGGCTTGTCGGGTGCTAGACAGCTCCCAGCGGAGCCCACCCTTCATTCAATGGAGTCGCCTTCAGAATGACTGTTGTAATAAAAAAAATCACGTCGTTTCTTAAGGCGGCGAAGTGTTTCGGGGATGGTCAGCTGTCCTACAAGCTGATTTGGGTGTTTTATGAGTTTTGATTTATAGCTGGACCCATATGAGTTGATTACTTCTTGAACCATTGGTAGGTTAAGAAATTCGTGGATCTCTTTTGATTTGATAAACCATGGCGCATTTGATATTTGTCTTAAGATATAGTTTTGCGCCCTTTGCATTATCATTATGCTGAGCCCCACAGTACAATACCATAAGTCCAAATAGGTTTCAGCATGACATAGCCTATATCCTTTTGTCCATTGACAGTTTGAGTTTCTTTCCAGTAACCAGTATTATAGGCCCCAGAATTTGAGGTTGATCTGATCTCTTTTTGCTTGCACATGCTTCTTCCAAGTGAGTCTGCGGTCCGAATGCATTCCAAGGCAGTTGAGTACCATTCGCGAAGATTCACACTTCACGTGAACCGACTTGGACTCACTAGCTGCGATTCTCCATTTGGCCAGATGTATACAGAAAGTATAACACCGGTCCAAGAACCGACCCTTGAGGCACTCCTGCGTCGATTTTGTGGAAATCTGATGTGCAATCATTTTCTTTAACTTGGAATATTCTGTTAGCTAAGTAGGACTTGACTGTTCCGAAGTACGTGTGTGGTAATAGGGATTTTATTTAGCATAACAACCCCTTGTACACACGACGACAGATCAACCTATACAAAACCAGTTTAAGCGGATATCTCGTCGTACGGGAAATCTACGGCGTACGATTCGTAGTTGAAAGATGAGCATAAACTGGTTTTGTATAGGTTGATCTGTCGTCGTGTGTACTAAATCCTGTCAAAGGCCTGCTGTATATCCAGGAAGGCTGTGGAACAGTATTCCTTGCTTTCAAATTCCTTCCTTATTACTCTTGTCATCCTGTGGACTTGTTCTGTAGTCGCATGTTCTTTACGGCAGCCTAACTGGTGGTCAGGAATTAATGATTTTTCTTTCAGGACTGTGTTAAGTCTGAAGAAATAGTTTGGCAGTGAGCTAATTGCTCTATAGGGTGTTACTTTGTGAACCAATTTGCCGGGTTTGTGAATCATTATGATTTGGGAGACTTTCCACAAATTCGGAAAGTTTCCTACCCGCAGAATGGCATGCTGCATTACGCGATAGCTCTTGCAGTTTTTTTTTTCAATGAGATCAAACCCCGGTGCCTTATTTAAATGTTGTCCATGGATTTGAAGTATTTGACGATTTCTCTCGGTGTAATAGCTTTGAGTGGAAGATCGAGTTGTAAGTCTTGGTTGAGAATAAGGTCTACATCTGATTGGTCTTGGTTCAGACTAGCATCGTTTGGTTTTAAAACTTGACTGAGGTGGTGTGCAAATACATAAGCCTTTTCTTGTGCGGTTTTTGACCAGTTTCTATCATGTGTCGAAAAAGAGATGGTTTGTGGACATCTGGGGGATCATAGTGTTTGCATGCTCTCCATAGTGAATGGTTTGTGGCTTTTGTAGGTGTTAGACTTTCCAAGCATGTTTCCAGGGCGACTTCATTGGCATCATCGTTATAAGGATTTTCTGTTCTTTGGCTGCTTTGTTGAGCGCTATTTTATCGCTTGGTTATCTACTAGTGTGCTATACCCGACGGAGTCTGCGAAACGCGACCAATAGTAAAAACGATATTTTTTGCGGTCGTTAAAATATACCACTCCGAGGCCATCGTGATAATAGTAAATTATTGCATGAAGAATCCTCGGTTGACAGGTGCAACACTGGCCAAGATTGTTGGAAACCTCGGCCTCAAATTCAATGTAGATTTAAATCAGTGTGTGGGCTTATTGCTTCAAATGCAAAAGTTGCAGTACACGAGCTGGCAAAAAAGCATCGCACGCCAAACGCTCCCCGTGCGCCAATCATGCTTTAAACAACTCACTGGCTAAGTCATCCGACGTCATTTCTTGTCGCAATACCTCAGGCACAATGTGAAAACTTGTAGTATTTGCCAATGCGTTTTTTGTGCATTTTGGCGTAAAGAAAGTATTTTTCCACACTAAGAAGGGTCAAAGCTTGGCTTAGGGCGTATATGGCAGAAGACCGCCTGACGGGACGGGCTTAGCTCTTTTGCATGTGCATAAGTCAATAAATATAGATAACGGAAACCCCACGAAATCTTATCCGTTTAGCGGTTTCAACGTGAAAAATTTACGAAAACACTTTCACGTTCCTTTATAATATTAAGTATAGCTATATCTATCCAAACTAGACTGCGGAGACAAGCTGTTTGCGACATGGTGACCCCCCCCTGATAAAAAAGCTGGATCCGCTCTTGCGTAACCCTACAAAAACAATCCGAAAGAGTAAACTTAATACAATGTCGTAAAGATACTTAACACAATGTTATCACGAGTTGTGTTAGGCCTTGATATCCATCCACCTTTATGTTCTAGGTACAGCAAATCCACGTCTGTGGAAACACTTAGGCCATAAACTGGTATAGTACGGAGTTTCCGCACAATCAAATACCAGTTTATACTGGTTTTCTTACCACAATTCAAGTGGCCAATAAAAAGGGTGCTTCGAAAAAATCCTCAGTGGAATGTCCAAGAATACTTCTACACAAATACTTATCTTTTACGAGTATTGTGTTGGTATGTACTCGTACATAGTACTGTGTACATAGTTTACGTCATGCTCGGACTCTAAAAACTAAAGGCTCTTTTATGAGAAATCCGCAACCTAGACCAAAGTGGACATAAAACAAATGCTTTTAGAGTTCCTTTTACAACACTAGAACAGAAATGTTTTTACCATAGATTACAATTACAAACAAGTAGGCCTAAACAAATGGTAATTGCTTTCAAAACTTTTTATATTTCTAAAATGACTTTCAACATATTTGTTTATTTGTTTTGCATTTTGTTATTCATCATCTGCCTAGCCTTTTCCCAACTATGTTGGGGTCGGCTTCCAGTCTAACCGGATGCAGCTGAATATCAGTATTTTACATGGAGCGACTGCCTATCTGACCTCCACAACCCAATTAACACTGGGTAATACGATACCCCTTGGTAAGACTGGTTGTCAGACTTTCGGAACACTGACTACCTGTAACGACTGTCAAAGATCTACAAATGACAGCCGGGACCAATGGCTTATCGTGCTTTCCGAGGTACGGAGGAAACTCGGTATGTAACGGGTGGTCGCCCATCCACAGACCAACCTAGGCAAGCGCGGCTTAACCTAAAGATCGACCCGAGCGGCTACTATTTATTTAGCCACGAGCTCCTCCATTTTTTTTTGCATTTCGTTATTTAAAAAAGAAACATTAAAAGAATTAACTACCTAACTTATACATAAATTAAAAAATAGCGTCAAAAAATTCGTCCTTAACGGCAATTGGCAATGTCCCCAAGAGACTGGCCGCGTTGCCATGTTGTATGGCATGGCTTAGCCTCTGGCCAAAGTAAAAGCCAGCCCTTGGGTCACGGGAAGTGTTCACCAAACGTTTTGAAATATCCTTAAAAAGGCTGTGACTTTCAACATGATTGAAATTATTTGACTGCCTCGTTCACCAACGAGGCAGTCAAATAATTTGTCTTATACACAACAGCATGAGTTCTCCTGGGTTCCATTCTCAGGTTGGGCAAAATGCGATTGGATTTTTACATTAGGAATTTCTTAGTAGCAGTCAGGGAGTCTAGATTTGTGCCTGGCCTCACTCCATACGACGTCACGGTTGGCGCAGTGGCTGAGCGATCGACTGCTACACTGCGAGTCTCGGGTTTGATCCTCGCACGGAACAAATAATTGTATAGCCTACAGATAGTTGTTCCGGGTCTGGCTGTTTGTGTATGTGAGTTTAAATGTTTGTAAACGCACCCACGATACAGGAGTAATTCCTACTGTGGGGCAACGTTTTATTAAAAAAAAAAAACGTTGCCCCACAGTAGGAATTAATTAATTACTTAATGCCATAAGGCATGCTCTACCGTCGTTTTTCATCTTGAGAACCGTTGCCAGAATGCACAACGAACTAGCACTAGGAACGAGCAACGCCTTTCTACAAAAAAAATACTTAGTACCTATCAAAGTAGCCACAGCTTATACCAACTGAAGAAGTTCAAAACGGAACTACGCAAAGAAAGTTTAAAAACCTAAATCCAGCGACTGGTCCAAAAAGCGGTAGAAAAAAAAAACAGTTAAAAAATAAAAGTATCGAAATACGGCGCGCTCGGTCCGGTTCACGCCCCGCTTTGACGATTTTTTTATTTAGCTAAGAGCTAGAATGGGTTTGCCACAAGCAAAAAAGTTCAAAAATGTTGTCTATGTGCACGGTATTAGTTTAACCTAAGTTACATTAGTGAAAACATCATCAGCCTATCATAATTCTGGGTTTGCGGGTTTTTTGAGAGTGATACCGCTTCTCCGGAACATAAAGGGCAAAAGAAGGAACATAGGTAGGTTTTAGTCCGTACAAGTCTGACACTCCCCCCAGCTCCACCCAGAGCAAAAAAAGCCTATCATAAATATTCCCGCAGTTAGAGTAAGAAGTTTTTATTTGTATTGAATGTAGGTATTACAATAAGATGTTCACAAAAGTTCAAAAGGCTACTAGCTTCTTCTCTAGCTTCGTCTTAATGCTACGAAATGAGTCGTTCTAACGGGCCTTTTGCAAAACATAAAAATGAAATGTTTGAACTCTTCGATTCAGGACATGCCAGATAAATCACAATGTTTTAAAGTAAAGTGTATTAATTAATATTGAAGCTAAATATATTTAACTAATACAATAACGTGACATAGTTGTGACATCGTTGATATAGTCCTGCCGGGACTGCGGGTTGGTTCGAAAGAGATACCGCGGCCCTGGAACACAAAAGGCAAAAGAACAGGAGGAACATGGATGGGCTTAGTCAGTACAAGTCTGATACTCAATTCCGCTCCACCCTGAATGGGAAGAGTCATTTGACGATTTTCCAACCGAAAAAAAGTATGAATGGCCTACGATTTTGAACCACGACCAATTCAAATTCGGTCGATGTCGTCAGCACTGCTACCAAGAGCAATTCTTGTTTATTTTTTTGTATCATCCAAGCAATTTTTTTTTAGGAATTTTGCTATTATTTCTTTCTAGGGTAACTTACAGGAATAAGAACAATTATGATATACTACAACACTACCTTCGATGTCACGTTTTTGTACAAAACATTTTTATTTCAACAACAATCTTACAAAGCAAAAATGTATCCACAAAAAACACAATGCGACTCCTTTCCTCCTAAACTTTTATCAAAGCAACAAAAAGAGCGTGGATTTCGCACATACTGAACGATTGACGAACAGACAAATAAAACAGCAGCCAGATTCCGTTATTACAAGGCACCGTCGGAAAAGGTCGCCGAGTGACGCCGACACCGCCGCCGACGCGCGACAACCGACCCTGGATTATCTTGGATATATAGGAATTCCAATAATATTTCACTGGCCACCCACTGCGGGAGAAATGTGGTACAAGTTAACGGGGACTTAGAAACAATCAAAAAGGTTACTTAATAATTCTTATCTTTTAAATAGTTTTTACCTTGAAATTACTCTTGTTGCAGTAAATAAACTCAAGCACTTTTCTCATGCGGGGGTAGGCAGAAACCAAAAAGCGGACCCTGCTACGAACGATGTATAGAATCAATTCTCTAGTATTGTATAATTATTAAGCCCATATGTGAGTGCTATGTATTATCATTGACTTGACGAAGCCCTGGTGGTTGATAGTGTCATGCTCACTAAAATGTCTCGCTGATGGTGGCGGGTGTGTCGGGTCATTTAGCTCCCTTCAAAATGGTCCAGCTGAATGGGGCTGATCCATACGTCATGTTTGTGAACGGGCGCTGTCGGTTGGGACTGGTCATTTTTTTAGCTACTATGGTCATTTTTAGTTTATTTAGGTTTTAAATTGAATTTTGTTTTATTTACTCTGGACGCTCTTACTGTGCACGTCTTTCTACATCATCTATCTTCTATCTATATCTATATCTATCTATATCTATCTATATCTATACTTATAATAAATCTGTAGAGAGGCCAATTCTGTACATGAAATATATTTCCAAAATAACTATCAGGGGGTGATTAGTGATCGATACTGATGCCAAAAATGCAATCAGTAAAATTTTTGTCTGTCTGTCTGTCTGTCTTTCTGTCTGTCTGTCTGTCTGTCTGGATGTCTGTATGTTCGTTATAAAAACAAAAACTACTCGACGGATTTTAACGAAACTTGGTACAATTATTCTTCATACTCCTGGGCAGGTTATAGTATACTCTTCATCACGCTACGATCAATAGGAGCAGAGCAGTGAAGGAAAATGTTGGGTAATCGGGAGAAGTTGGTTAAAGCTACACAGAAATCATGTATGACGGAAATGTTCTCCTTAAAATTATATAAAAAATATCCTACAACAGCATAGGTCTATCTTTTATGGTTGACTCACAATAACACGTGTAACTCCCGATAACTTAGCAGCTTTCTGATTATATTTGTCTACTCTTACGTTTATAACACTCCCACTCATCTCTAATTAAAAACAGTTAACATTATTACGTATTTAATAAAAAAAGAATCATATAAATCGGTATACAAACACCAAAGTTATGCATGAAATACGCTAATAAGCCATCGCGCGTGAATACTGAATCATGCTATAAGGATTATTTTTGTGTAATATTTGGCTGTTGATGCGAATAGACGTTCAGAGTGTTCGACCTTATTGACAGACAATGCTTTCAGCCCGACTTTTAGTCTTTAAATAATTTCTTTTTAGATTTCTTTTATTGTTATTTTATAAAATAGGGGTATTAGTTATTTTGGTAGTGTTTAAATATTCGTTCAAATTACAAATTATTCATAGTTTACATTTTATTTCTTTTTAGGTGAAGTAGTAGTAGGTACGCATAGATTTTTAGAAACCGAGTTCTGGCTAATTTATGTTCAGTTTTTTTTTTATACTATATTGGTAAAAGCGTAGTTAATTATACTAATTATAGTTATCATCATCATCATCATCAGGCTATATTAGTCCACTGCTGGACATAGCCCTCCCCTAATGAGCGCCATAGCGTTATATAGTTATATTCTTTATTATAGTTATAGGTATTATTAATTAAAGTATTTATAGGTTTTTATTTTTAAGTGAAGTAGGTATACATAGGTAGATAGTATTGGACGGGTTCCCTCTATCTGGCAGAATCTTGATGCTCCGAAATTTATTTGGCATAACACACTTAGCATATTTTTCTTTAAACGAACATTTTAAAGGCATAAAAATTATTTGATATAATTATCGTTTGGCATAATGTTTAAAACTTCGAATTTACTATGGCATACTTTTAAGATGGCAGAATTACATTTAGTATAATTACGATTGGCAGAGTTCAAATTTCGCATAATATCATAATGCATATGCATACAATATATAATATAATGCATATATTTAGCATAATGTTCATTTAGAGCTATTATTATTTGGTATAATTTCACCTGGCATACCATCAGATGGCAGAAATGGCTAGGTTAGGTTAGGTCAAAACAGTGACCTGCTACGTGGTTAAATTTTTGTAAAAAAATGGGTAGGTTAGGTTAGGTTAAAACTGTGACCCCTACGTACCCCAGTAACGACTTGCATTAATAGAAAATGAGATTGTTTTTAGTAGTTTACCCGGAACTGAACTATTTACATTAGGATAATAATTACTTATGGGATTAAATGACATTATTACAAATTCAATTAAATAATAGTTAAAATAAATGATATTATTTTAAAGAAATAAATAATTAAAATAAATGAAAACAAATAATGATAAAGATGATTCTAACTATAAACTTTCTGCGATATGACCATATGACAATTCTGCCGTTTAATGATATCGATATGAAATATATGTCAAAAGACGATTCTGACTGTGAACTTTCTGCGAAATTATGTTTCTGCTTTTTGAATATTATGGATATGAAATTTATGTCTAGAGATGATGCTGACTTACAAAATTATGAGTTTTGAATGTATGATAAATGAGTGTCTGCCAAACAATTTTCTGCGAAATGAAGTTTATGCTATCCGTTGTTATGCAAAATAAAATTATGACATAAAAAGTTCTGCTATAAAGGGTGGACCCAGTATTGGACAGGCGTTTTAGCTTTATTTTAATTTCTTTTTTTGTTACAAGTTGTACTTACCTACATATTTCTGGGTATAATTCTATTAGAATTATTTAGTTTTAGTACCTACTTTATTTGGTAATTAATAGGTTCTTATAGATAATAGGCATAATTAGATATATTAAAAAAAAAAAAAAAACAAAAAATATATATAATTTAGTACTTGAATTATTTTCAGGTTAAATATAAATTCAAATTATTATTTTTTAATTTATTTAGCTGTAGTTTTATTTAGTTGTAGCTGTAGTGTATTTAGGATCAGTTTTATTATTTAAGTAGGCACTTGGATTTTTTAAGTGTAAGGTAGCTACAGTTAGGACCTCTAACGTAGCTTATTTCGTTAAATAACTGAATAGGCATTCAGTTACCTTCGGTTATTTTCATAAATCCTTACTAATATTATAAAAGCGACAGTGAGTTTGTTTGTTTGTTCTTTCTTTCTTTTTTTTTTTAAAGTTGTCCCACACTAGGAATTTCTCCTGTATCGTGGGTGCGTTTACAAACATTCAATCTCACATACACAAACAGCCAGACCCGGAACAACTATCTGTAGGTCATACAAATATTTGTTCCGTGCGGGAATCGAACCCGCGACACACAGCGCAGCAGTCGATCGCTCAGCCACTGCGCCAACCGTGTCGTGTTTGTTACGGCTTCACGCCTAAATGACCGAACCGATTTTGATGCATTTTGGTACAGAGATAGTTGGGGCCCTGGTGTCGGAAATAGGCAAGTTTTTTTAAAGTGAGGAAAGGGGGAGAATGAGGGCAGAAAAAGGGAGAGAAAGATACATTTTTTCGGGTCATCACGCGGGTTAAAGTTAGCGTTAGCCCAAAGTAACTATGCCACGCGGACGAAGTCGCGGGCGGAAGCTAGTTCTCACATATTTGTATAATCTCAACATGAATGATGTAAATACGATTTTGTAAAAATATTATAATTTAAAAGAGTGTCCATGGAGTTTCTTGCCCATTCTTCTCCATAGAGATGAACGCTTTGGAATGGGCAACTACAGTACTTTCACAAGTTACTATGCCTTGTGACCGGGACTGTAGATTCATTTTGTTTCTTGACATTCAAAAGTGCCTGTAATGGTCTAATTGAAATAAATGATTTGATTTGATTTGAACCTACAATACTCCTTTAACCTCGTCCACATTCATACATCTGGTTATGACCAGATCACCACTCACATCTGTCTCGTAAATATCTTTTGTTAGTCACCTTTCACTCATTTTCTCAACATGACCAAACTCGTTTTCACGAATTTTCTCACAGCGTACACCTGTTTTTCTCATTTTTTTTTGCACGAGCGAATGCTATTTGATATACATTTCGAAAATCTTACAACGATCTAGTCTTATTAAACTATCATCATTTTCCTGCCTTTATCCCATTCTATTTGGGGTCGGTGCACCGACCCCAACGTTTTCTTCTTCCATTCTCTCCTATCAGACGACACGGCACCATTTACTCCTTTCTCCTTCATATTAAAAAAATTAAATTCAACTATGTAGTCCACAAAACGCTGGCATGAATGTGAAGCAAAACTGATTATGTGTTTTGATATTTCATTAGGATAAAGGTTATAGATAAAGGTATGAGTTATAAAAACCTTATAACTTCAAACGCGTAATCCTTTTACTCACACCCCAGCATTAGGGCAGCGCGGACTATCAAACTGTGGACCTTTGCATTCGGAAATCTGGCTGGCTTTGACATCCCATTAATTTGTGCAACTTCCGCCCACCGGCTTTTGGATTTGTTAATGTTGGCCAAATCAATTTACAACTGGCACGACATCTGGACTTTAAAGTTTGATAGCAACTCTGACCAACAACAAGTTGTTTGCTATTGTTTGGGACCAATATGTTGCTGATTTGGTCCAGCAATCTTAACACTTGAGCAAGTTATTTGAAGCGTTAATAAAAATTAGAATTTTTTACATTTCCTAAAAATATCAAATTTTAATAAAAAATAAACTCTCAGAAGCCGTCATGCCGGGCGAGTCTCAGTCGATTTATTTCTTAAATGATTTCCTCGCCAATACACTTGATTGACTCCCTTTAACAATGATAACGTCTGTCATTCCATTAGAATCGTAATGAAATTCAATCAAACCGTAAGCATGTTACCGATACGTTTCACTCAAACGATATCAATCAATATACCCACTTGGAATTCTCCCAACCTTCAGGAATCATAACGACATATAAAACATCGTACGGAACGTATTTGCTCACAATCCGTTCAGAAATTAGCATTCCCCGTTTGTCCTCTACGTATAAAATCCTAAACCAATAAAGTCTAAAATGGTACACGAATGTGAGGTCATACAAAAGTACAGACTTGCGAGATTGAATTTCTCTGGACCATTCGGCTGAACAAAACACTCAATTTGAGATCAAGCACTTTTTTATTGGCCCAATCTACCGCCTTAATTCGGAGTGCAAAGCAACTTTTGTTATTTAAAAGCGGATTCTGGACGTCTTAATTTGATTCTTCGGTTGTTTCAAACAATGTTTGTTTATTGATATTAGAAAAACACCACCTACAAATACGTACAATTTGCTTAGTTTTACTTTAGTTTGACAGTAGCACTTAGGATATGAGAACCATGCAGTAAAACTAATTTACAAAGTATCCGTATAACTTAATTTTCGTTTGTCAAAGTTTTTCTATTAGATCTGGAGACCAACGTTTTCGCAAAGCATATATAATCTGGTGCTATTCATATTCTCATTTTGTTATGAAAATTAAATGTTTTGAAAAGTCAAGTACTTGGATATTTTCAACACAGAAATAGCGTACTGAAACTTAATGAAATACCAACGTATTAAGTAATTTTCGTGGAATTTACATCGAAGCTCTCAAAAACCGTAAAAAGTCATAAATGTAGTTGCTATGGCTAAAATTGGCTACATGGAATTTTTATCATCCTCTCCTTAAGTAGTTCCAGTACAAAATGGCGCACAATTTTATAAGATAGCAAGTGAACCCGGTACAAAGCAGTAGTATAAAGGAGTGCTCACAAAGGCTATTTGCTTCAGAATCAGGATTACCTGACGATATTAATTTCTTCTGTGAGCAATCTACAAGTCTTGGAAATTGAATTAGTGTAGATAGGATCACTTTTTTCCATTACAAAGTGGGCGGATTCACCTCGATCGAGGGAGATTAGAATTTAATAGGGTATATTAATTTAATGGGTGAATTAATTTTTTGCGGAGGTAACCAAGGGCTTTTGGGCTTCGAGATTTCGAGCAAAGCTTCGAGTTGGTAAAGTAAATTGAGTTTAAATCTTTAGGTATTTAGACTAAGGTTATTTTTAAGCTAGAGTTTTAAATTCTTATTTTATTAAGCCATCTTCCAAATACCCCAGTATTATTTATCTTGTTGTGAAAAATCTTAATAACGTTTACCAAGAAATCGTTTACCTCGTAGATACTGTTATTTAAAGTTATTCTATATTTATGTTATTCAAAAGTTACTTTACTTACTCATGAATATTCTAAACATCGCAGACACCTTTTTGACTTATCTATATTTCCCAAGCTAATAATCAGGAGTAGTTTTTTAAACCAAGCTCATTATTTCAGGTCCAAATATAAGTCACGCATGCATCACGCTATATTCTCCACTAAGGTCAGGAGGGTGCCCCACTGCCTCGTAACGACCTCCTGGCTCGCTGCCTGTGAGGAAAGAGGCACATTACCTCATAACACTCTCATGATGTAATGTGGGAAAGAAAACACATTACTCATGACCCTCATACCGTAAATTCATTATGGAAGGTCTTTTTTATAGTGGGTTAGCCGTTAATTACTAGCAATAAACCTAAATTATATACATACAGCTGTGCTTTACGCTTTGGGTATTTCAGGCGTGATGAGGATTGTTGTGTTCATAAACCGAAATCTTGTTAATTTTCCTCATTAGGGTTCAGTCTCAAAAGCAAAAACCCGGAACCCCTATTGGATCTTCGGACTTTGTTGTCGTACTGTCTGTATGTCTGTCAAGATCTTTTATATCGGGAACCCGTGAAGGTATCGAGTTGAAATTAAAACCATATTCTCAACTTCTGTGGTCCATTTGTGCTGTGAATAAATCAACCCTCTAAGTCTATGTAGTCAAAAGATATGGTTGTATATGTTGTAAGTTTGTATGGAACGCTCTTTGCTTGAGTCTGACTTGCTCTTGGTCGGTTTTTTTAGGCCTATCGTTAAAAAACAACGTCATCAGTAACAATAAATATGAAAATTAACGAAATAAAATCATTTTAAATTAACATAACTTTCCGTCATTGTATAATTTAAATTCATCTGCACGTAACGTTAATGTTGCGTTTGATCAAAATTATCAAGAAACTCAATGCAACTTTTTTAAATTATACTTAGTAAAGGTCTACTAAGATATTAACACAGAAAAATAAAATTTTCAAATAAAAACTGTGTTCATTGTTAATTAGTTAGGTTGGGAACCGACCCCAACAATGCTAGGCAGCTGATAAATATGTGATGGTTTTCCACCAAAACATTATGTTAATTGAAAAAATAAAACTAAACCTCAACGAAGGAAGACATAAATATTAAAACTACAATTATCATACTTCAATAAACTTAATACAAAATAACTTACCACACAAAAGCACAAGCACGATACAACTTAGTTCGCGAGTTGGGCGCCCCGCGGACAAGCGCTCCTGCCCGGCGACGCGCTACGACTGGCCACCCGCCCCGCTACGAGGCTGCTACGACGCTACGGCGGAGCTACGAGCGTAGCTGGCATTTCGGCACTTTTTGCTGAAGCATTTTTTATATTTGTTACTTTTCTGTAATTAAATGTGTTGTTATTTTTTATCTCTTGCTTAAGGTCAAGGTAGACTTTCTTTGAAATGAAGGGACTAACTGTTTTTCTTTTCGTGAACATGACAAGTTTGACCTTTGTTAAAGTTATCTTGTGTGGGATTAATAATTTGTATACTTCTAACTGATAAGACAGAGTATTCATTTATTAAATACTTCTACGGTTCTAACCTTATAATATTTATCTTGTCCGTTTACTTCATAGTGGTCGTTTGGGCTAGTGTGTGCCAAACTCAGGAGCACGTCCCTATCCTCACTTTCATAATAGTCAGATGAGACGGCAAACTGCCATAACCGGAGAAAGACCAGGAAACCGGCGACTTGCATGGCAGGAGGATGTCATACCCACCAATTTCATAACTTTAGGATGCTGCTGAGACATTCCTAATGAAAAAACCAATAAAGAAACATGTTTGTAGTAAGATGACCAACCAAAATCATACATCTAAAAGAAAATCAGTTGTTATGTCTCAGCGAAAAAAATCTCTTATCCTCTCGGGCATTTTTACTTATCATCGCAATCAACAAACAAAATATTAAGGCTTTTGAATAAATAAACAGCAGTTTCATGGCGCTTTAGAAAAAGAGCCTTTATTTGGTCCCTCCATTCACAACTGCCATCGCGGAGGTGAAAATATTATATATTTTTATCACCTCAAAGTCTATTGAAACTTTTATGCTGACGACATTTTCTGTGGGGAATATTTTTTTCCGTAATAGAAATATAATGCGAGTTTAGTACCTAGTAGAAGATAAAATATCATTTTGTCTAAGACTCCGGGAACTTACATTTATACAGCGGCTTTTTTTGCGGATGGTATATCATCAAATAACTTCCCTGCTCTGAGCAGACCAGCGGGATGGTCAAACT
Source organism: Ochropleura plecta (assembly GCA_905475445.1). Lineage (NCBI taxonomy): Eukaryota > Metazoa > Arthropoda > Insecta > Lepidoptera > Noctuidae > Ochropleura > Ochropleura plecta. The sequence continues at coordinate 18,015,219 of FR997731.1, read as the reverse complement.
TGTACTGACTAAAACCCACCCCTGTTCCTTCTACTGCTCTTAATGTTCTGGGGCCGCAGTATCTCTTTCGAACAACCCATAACCCCGGCAGGTGGTCGCCCTGGCAGGCGCCTCTGCTTTGCTGCCATCACTTACACACTGAAGCGCGCGTGGAACACTAACCCGCCGTCATGTTTTTTTTTTAGTGGGTGGGTTTGTAACCAAGGCTCATTTTTAAATTAATTTGGATAAGTTCTGACAAAACCAGAATCACCATCTAGTTATAGAAAAGAAGAACACAAAGTACTTATTGCATATGTATGAAATCCTTACTAATATTATAAAAGCGAAAGTGAGTTTGTTTGTTACCTCTTCACGCTTTAATGGCTAAACCGATTTTAATGAATTTTGGTACAGAAATAGTTGGGAACCAGCAGACGAATATAGGCTATTTTTATTATGAATGAGAACGAGGGAAGAAAAAGGAAAACGTAGCGTTGCTATTACAAATCAATAAGGCGCAAGAGCAAAAACTGCAGGTATCAGGTACTGTGTTATACCGAATTTAACACGAGCGAAGCCGCGGGCAAAAGCTAGTAATCCATAGTTATATTCCTAATCCTACGCTCAGCTGTCAATTAGATGTATTAGACGAAAACAAAAGAAATCCAAGAAAAAGACGTTTTTATTTTGTGCGCAACATTCCGTCTGTGTCTTAAGATTTATCATGCGTGGCTTGGAGGTAAGCGGATTATTCGAAACCGAATTGAGTTCGCTAAACAGAGGTATTAATAAGCTTTAGCCTTACATCATGCAAATTACAATTTTGATCTTACAGTCAACGGTGGTGGGTGCGTTTTAGCAAAACTTACAAATCTACTGAATTTTGTATTGCACCCACTCAGTAAAAGTCCAGTTTGTACACTACATGCATTGACAAAGAATACCTCTGGACACTAAACAAGATATTTTTCTAAGTGAAAATAATAAAATATCATAACAACCCTCGCTGCTTCCAAAACCCGCTTAGCCGACCTTCTGATGCATTTAAGTTAATCCTTACAATTAACGAACTCAAGCGGACAACGCACTATGAATCCCTATACTACCCTCTACTACTACCCCTCGAAAATGTCCGGGGATTAGCAAAAGAAGAAAGCGCACAATAAATATTCCTAATCCCCCTAGATTATGCCTAAGTACATTTGTATTGTAATCTTCTCAATTTGTATGGATAATAGTGTTTATTTCTGTTCTCGACCTTTCAGTAAATTCTCCTGAATATACATTTGCATAAATAATGCGTTGATGGCTCGTTTTTATTTTTAGCAGCAGTATTAAAAAAAAAAGATGGGTTTCGGTACTGAGTGCGTTCATTCATGCCAACCGAACAGAATAAAATTTCTACTATTTTAAAAAATCAAGTTTGAGATCGTCCGTATGTTTGTCTCCAGTTGAGGTTGTAGGCCGTGAGTTTGCGTGGACTAGACCTGACCTGGGTTAAGGTCCAAACATATACGATGTTAAAACCGAACAAAAACTTTAACAAAAGCTTTCCGTACCTACCTTTTATTAATTTAAAACTGGGCTCAGCGAGACATTCAAAAACCTCAACTATATTAATATCTCAAAAGAAATCACTAGAAACTTTTTCAGACAGACCATTTTAAACTAAAACGGACATAACAATTAATTAATTACCTTAACCAATTCTAGCGACTACATCGTATCGATGTTTTCGAAATTAATTTGGGTTCATTTGCTTCGCATTTTAACAATTAATCGGCTTTATGCGTAATTTCAGGGTATATGAAACTTGGTCGGCAACTCTTCTGAAAACCTCAAGGACGATAACTGTGTTAATTTAGTTTTAACGCAGTTTACACCACCTTTTACAATTATCTCTACTAAACATAAGCTTGTATTAGTTGCTCGCACCTGAGGCCCTGTTACGAATGCGTAGTGTAAACGTGACATCAGAAATACGTCGATTTATATTTAATTAATCCGCTCACATATACTATTATTTGTATTTTTAATAATAAAAAAACTTCGTTTTTACTTGTCTCAGCCCTCTGCCCTCTGGGGCTACGGCTTAGGCCAGTGCTGCGGGTTCGTTCATAAAAGGAACATGAAAGGATTATAGTCAGTAGAAGTCTGACATTCCGCTCCGCCAAGAGAGGTAGAAATCATTTAAAGACTTCCCATCCGAAAAAAGAGCTTCTTCTCTACTCTCGGTAGCGTCGTTTATTTGGATTCTAATAGCGTTGAGTGTCCATTTTGTGTTGTTTAGGGTTCCGTAGCTCTTAAGGAAAAAACAAACGCCTTTTTTTTTTTTTTTTTTTTTTTTCGGGTGGGAAATCATCCAATGACTTCCCCCGCTCTGGGTGGAGCGGGGGGGCATGTCAGACTTGTACTGACTAAAACCCACCCATGTTCCTTCTATTGCCCTTTCCGTTCCGGGGCCGCGGTATCTCTTTCGAACAACCCGCAACCCCGGCAGGCGGAGGCTCTGGCAAGCCCCTCTGCTTTGCTGACTCTCTTTGAGGCGCGCGTGAAACACGAACGCGCCGTCGACACGGCCTGTCGTCAATCGACGGACGGACGCACATAGATAGGTTTTTAGGTTTTATGCGGCCAAAATTATTTTAATTGCTATATCTATTCTAAATGACATGAATGATAATAAAAAACCACTTTCTGTTGAAATTTCAAATGTTTTTTCAAGAAAATATCATATTTATGAAAAAAAAAGTCCAAACGCTAAAGTCACACTCATAAAAAAATATATTTGATAAATGTACATTTTAAACGTGAGTAATGAGTTGACGTATCCCCTTGACAGTCGATACTCCTCGATACTCCATGCCAATTCGTTATTCTAGATCCTCATCGTCCGAGTCTTGAAGTAAGCAATATTTCGCTTTAGTTTTTTTATATTTTCCTCTGTGTCACCATAAGAAGAAAACAGGTAATTTTCTAAATAGGCCAGTTATTCATCCATAGTTATTAAATTTTGGCTTTGCATTTTATCGTAGAGAAATTGACGGGTGACTAATTTCGTTCCGGATGAGCCAGGAGAACCTACGACGAAAAAGAAAAAAATAAATTATTTTAGAACATTTTTCAACATAACTTTTTTTACCCTATCTGCACCTACCTGCAGCTGATTTTTATCAGAATCATAAGAAAAGAGTATTAGGTATTATAATAAATAATAGTTTTGAGGCGAGAGGAAGCGATAATATAACTAAATTATTTTTAAATTGAAAAATCAAGAATTTTTTTTCAAGAAAACGTAATAATGTTTTGAAGGTTTAAAATAAAGGTTTTTTATCGTACTAGGTTGACAATTTCTATAATAAATAATGGTATTTACCTGTAGCACTTGAATCCATGTTGTTTACTTTGATAACTGTCTTCAAATCAAAAATATTGACGACGAAAAACAAGTCACTTTAAAAGCGTAAAGAGCGAAAGCGCGTGCGTAGTTGGAGACTAACAAGTTCCGACTACCTGTGCACGTACCCCGCGCGGGTATTGTAGCCGGGAAGAGCGGTTTATTATCGCCTGTTCTATTGTTAACGTGAAAAGATTTTATTTTTTGTATTTGTAACTAGTTTCAAATCTTCAATTTTGGCCGCATAATTAAGCAAAATCTATGTTAGTGGGACGGTGAACTACCCATTGCTCACCGCCCACAGGCCCGCATCTACGGTGGCCGGAAGTCGTCTCGCGGCGCCCGGCGCCATGGGCGTCTCCCGCGGCGGCTGGGTTGGGCAGATGTTCTCTCCCTCAAACGCCCGGCCACCTCCTTTGCTAGCATTACTGCTTCGCAGAAGGTGGTGACCGCTTCCCATTCCCTCTCGCTCCGGACCATGGCCTGAACCAGGGCCGGACGCGAGAGATCGCCGCCGCCGATCGCCTCCACGAGGGCACGGCGGTGCTCCGCCCAAGCTGGGCAGACCGCCACTGTGTGCTCCACCGTGTCCTCCGGGCGATCGTCACAATGGTGACACCCGGGCGCTTCCTCCCGCCCGATGATGTGCAGGAACCTCCCGAAACTTCCGTGTCCGGTGAGGACCTGCGTCAGGCGGTAGGTGAGGACGCCATGACGCCTCTCCAGCCACTCCTCAAAGAGGGGACTTACCGCCGCTATTGTGGCGTGCCCTGCACGGGGTTGCGACAGTCGCTCTCTCCATGCCACCATGAGATCGCACCGGAGGTCTGCCCGCCGAGCGGCAACTTGCCGTGGCAGCGGGTTTTCCCCCCGGTGTAGTGCCTCCGCGCGCCACTCAAACAGGCGCGCGAGGACTATCGCCTCCAGATCCCACGGTGGCAGTCCGGCAAGGAGGCTCGCTGCCTCGCCGGAGATCGTGCGGTAGCCCCGGACAAGCCGTATGGCCACCACCTTTTGGGGCGCGTTCAGGTAGTGGGCGGCGCGCCGCCCTAAAGAACGCGCCCATACCGGGGCCCCGTAAAGGGCCATGGACCGCACGACTCCGGCATAGAGCCTACGGCAGGAGGCGTTTGGCCCCTTCAGATTGGGCAGGAGCCGCTTGAAAGCAGCCCCCGTCCGCTCGAGCTTGGGAGCCAAACGTCGGAAGTGTTCGACGAAGTTCCACCGGCTGTCGAGGACGATTCCCAGGTACTTCATCGTCGACCCGACGCCGATGCGAACCCCTCCTACCGTCAACTGGGATCCCGACGGTGGCGTGTTTCCGCGGCCATGAAAAACCATGGCCTCGGATTTGTGCAAGGCCACCTCGAGACCCAGTAGCCGGATCCTCTCCGCGACTATCGCAACCCCGCGTGTCATATTGTCGGCCGCCGCCTGGTGCGACCCCCCCTGAGCCAGAACGAGCGTGTCGTCAGCGTAACAAACCACACTGACGCCGCTGGGGAGGTCGGCGCGCAGCACCCAGTCGTAACCGATGTCCCACAGGAGCGGTCCCAAGACCGATCCCTGTGGGACACCGCACGACATCTCTCGCCGGTTCCACTCTCCAGAGCGACCGGGGTATATGACGGCCCTGTCCGTCAGATATGCCCCGACCACACGACGAAGATAGGTCGGCATCCGGTGGTATTGGAGTGCCTCCCTGATGCAGCTCCAAGGCATGGAGTTGAACGCGTTGGCGATGTCGAGAGACACCGCCACGACAACCCCACCCCTGGACACTGCAGCCCCCGTCGTGAGGGCTCTCACGCGCATGATGGCGTCCACCGTCGAGCGCCCCTTGCGGAAACCATACTGGTGTTCCGCAAGATCCGGCCCCGTCCCCACAAGGTGCCCGACGAGGCGGTTTGCAATTACTCTTTCAAAGAGCTTGCCCACCTCGTCGAGCAGCACAATGGGCCGGAATGCGGACGGAGAGTCCGCAGGGCGCCCCGGCTTCTGTATCAGGACCAGTTTCCCCGTCTTCCAACGAAGTGGGAACTGGCCCCTCTCCAAACACGCGCTTAGGAGCCCTAGTAGTCGGGGCCCGAGAGCCTCCAGGGCCAGGACCCAGGCTTTGCCATGCAAGCCATCGGGTCCCGGGGCGGTGTTTTTGGCTTTCAGCCTGCCCACCGCCGCTCTCAGATCTACCCCAGTCACCTCCGGAACGTCGTCGTCGTCGTTGTCTTCGTGGTCCGCTTGTGGCACCGCAAGCGGCGGAGCCATGGGCGGAGGGGCATGCTCCCCTCGCGAAGGGAACAGAGCGCTCACCACATCCTCAACTAGTTGGGGCCGGAGACTCTGCGTCAGCGGGGGGGCCCTGGTGCGGAGTTTATCCCGCACCATCTTGTACGGGCGCCCCCACGGATCCCCGTCCAGAGACTCCAGCATCTCCTCGCGGGCCAGATCCTTGGCCCGCAAGACACCTTCTAGGAGGGCGGTCTTCGCCGCTCTGTACCCCTCATACAGCTCCGCCTCGATGGCTGCCGCATCCGGTGCTCGAATGCGGAGCCTGCGGTGCCTGGCGTACAGGTGTCGCGCAGCGACGCATGCCTCTCGCAGTGCCGTCAGCTCGCGCGACCACCAGTACACCTGACGCCGGGCGCTTCCAGCCCGGACTCGGGGCATTGCCACGTCACTGATCTCCGACATGGCCTCCTGGAACCAGTCCGCCTCGTGGTTGGTGTCGGCAGGCCTGTCCGGTGATGTCACCCAGGCCTGCACGATCGAGGCTTCCAGGAGGAGCTCCCGGTCCAGCTGCTTCAGCGCCCACCGCGGACCACTCGGGGCCTGTAGGACCGGCGCGCTGGAGGTCTGGGTGGAGACGTCGAGCCGGATATACCGGTGATCGGAGTAGGTCTCCACCTCCTCCATGACACGCCAGTCGACGACACGCGGCGACAGAGCGGGGCTGGCGAACGAGATGTCCACCACCGACTCGCCCCGCATCCGCACACACGTGGGAACAGAACCCCGATTTAGGACGACCAGGCCTGTCTCCAGTGCCCAGTCCTCCACCATCCTTCCCCGCACGTCCGTGCAGCGAGAACCCCAAGCCAGGTTCTTGGCGTTGAAGTCCCCGAGCACTAGCACGGGGAGGGAGCAGTTACCGACGACGACGGTCAACTCTCTGAGGGAGTTGTGGAACTCGGCGAGAGTTCGGCTCGGGGAGAAGTAGACACCCGCTACCACTATATCCCCGAACCGTGCTGCGACGCACCCCTGACCCTTCCTGACACCCTCGAAGGACGGGGTACCGGCGGCGGCCGACGAGATGATGGTCACTGAGCCGCTCAGGTCCTCAACCCAGTCGTCCCTGGGGAAAAACAAACGCCTTAAGGATCATGGCATTGCTGGATTTAGAGCAGAGCAACGAGGGCAATTGCCCGAAGCCTCCACACGGCAGGGGTCTCCAAAAAATATGGAAGTAAGGCAGGCCAAATAATCAGGATTTGACCTCATTTTTATTTCCAAATGGGGGTCGAACTGCACTGAAGAGTATAGGCGTCGCTAGGAGGGGAGAGGGCAGTTGTCAGCCCCCCCCTGAAGGCTCAGGATTTCTACTGTTTTTGGCATTTGAGCCTTATGAATGATGTACGCTATAAATTTTAGCGTACCGTAGAATCATTCTCAAAATGAAATATTTTTAAAGGCCAAAATCTCTGAGTACTCGTACTACTGCAATAAACATTTTCTTACACTTTCGCTGCCCAGAACTCAGCAAGAGTCTAAAATATATGGTATAATTTGGACTGGGCAGCGAAAGGGTTAAAACAACGTTCGCGGTTGTACTTTCAATACTGCTAAATATCAATTTTCACTAAGGCTCTTTTTTTTTCGGGTGGGAAATCATCCAATGACTTCCCCCGCTCTGGGCGGAGCGGGGGGGCATGTCAGACTTGTACTGACTAAAACCCACCCATGTTACTTCTATTGCCCTCTAAGTTCCGAGGCCGCGGTATCTCTTTCGAACAACCCGCAACCCCGGCAGGCGGAGGCCCTGGCAAGCCCCTCTGCTTTGCTGACTCTCTTTGAGGCGCACGTGAAACACGAACGCGCCGTCGACACGGCCTGTCGTCAATAGACGGACAGACGGTGAGCTACCCATTGCTCACCGTCCACAGGCCCGCATCTACGGTGGCCGGGAGTCGTCTCGCGGCGCCCGGGGCGTCTCCCGTGGCGGCTGGGTTGGGCAGATGTTCTCTCCCTCAAACGCCCGGCCACCTCCTTTGCTAGCATTACTGCTTCGCAGAAGGAGGTGACCGCTTCCCATTCCCTCTCGCTCCGGACCATGGCCTGGACCAGGGCCGGACGCGGATTTAAAGGTGTCCTCCACACCTTTAAATCCGGCCCTGGATCACGGATCGCCAATCGAAATGCTTTTTTATCCTTTATTTTTTCGAATTTGTGCGTAGGTCATACCTAAAAGTGAGTTCGTTCTTGGCATAAACTACTTACATAATTAACTGCGGAGCCCTTCACCGTGCGTGTTCCGAACTTGACCGTGTTTTTTTTTAAATGGCTCATCCCTTATCGTTCAAGTTTGCGTGATCAGGAATTTTCCAGGTTTTCCTATCCACGGCCGTTACATTTAACCTCATTTTATTAGCCTGTAGTAAGTAGGCAGAAATCTAGTTTATTTGAATCTTATAAGACGTAAACAACCGAGTTTTAGACCCATTAGACAAACCGCATTACGGTGAACATTGGCCTAATTCAGATGCGTGGGTAGTGAAGCTACTCTCACCCTCTTTAGAGTTCGTTAAACTTTTAAAGAGTACCTTTTCTCATCATATTTTTTACATCAATTTAAAAATAAATTAATCAAGTAAGTTGGGATAAGTCATGACCCTAAAATCCCTCAGCCTTAATATTTTTACGAGCACGTTAGAACGTCTAATGGAAACCAACAAAAAAGGTTGAGCAGTTTTACTTTTTTCCAGTAGAAAACTTTTAGCGGCGAACTCGTTCAATCAAGCGAGGAACGTGGAACGCCAATAAAAATATTGCCAGTCCGACTGGAATTACTGGTATATACACTGGACAACGCTGGAAGAAAATAAACGATTTAAAAATAGAGCACGTAGTTTTAAAAGCAAATACCTACGTCAATCTCAACGTGATCGCAGCGCGACTGGCGCATTTCCGTATTTCGGTAATAAAACTAAAATTAAAGTAGAATCAACTATTCTACTTTAATAAAACATGTAAAAAGTACTTTTTGGTTTTAACAAATCTTGTTAGACAGTGTTTTGTGCAATGCAAGAGTTGCTGGACAGTTTTGACAGTGATTACGAGTTCCTTGTCACTGGATGGAATTTTTGCTATTGTTACTATAGAAACGCTTTAATACGCTCCTGGGACCTTCCTAACGGATGGTTGCATAATATTCGTAAACCATTCAGTAAGTATCTCTACCCAATCTGTAAAAATCTGTCCTAAGTATTTATTGATTTATTTAGCCTGTTAAGTATATCCCACAGCTGAGAAAATTCCTCCATCTCTCTTTTCCACACACGTCTGACTGTCTAATTTCATTAAACTGTTTATTTTGTAGTTTTATGGGAAATAACCATTTTATTTTTTATTATAACCGTCTAGCACCATCTTACAGAATCATACTAAAAATAACAATGAATGCTGAGGTGGACTTACCTGTAACTGAGGTTCTACTTTTGAATGAACCGGATATTAACGGTAATCTCATTAGATGCACATAATCAATGAAACAAAAACAATTAATATTATTTTTATCACTTTGTGTTAGATCACAAAGTAAGAGCAGATTTGGAACTATTCTTATTTTCTAATAAACTAGTTAGTTTGTGTTTATAATTCAAATCAGGCTGGTAACATCCACTTGCAAATGGCAATTGACTATGACAGTCTGACAGATTTGACAGTTGTCTCAAAAAAATGGCGGCGCTTGGAATGTGTGAAACACCCGGCTGCAAATCCATTGCACAATTACAATGTCCAACTTGCATTAAACTCGGAATTCAAGGCTCATTTTTCTGTAACCAGGACTGCTTCAAGAAATCTTGGAAGAATCACAAAATAATTCATTCGTTGGCGAGTAAGTGTGTTGTAGGTTATGTTACGGTATTAGGTTACAAGTCGTTATGACAATGTGAATTTTGTTTTAGAGGGTGAGAGTACAGATGTGTCTAATGTGGAGTACAACCCGTGGCCGTCGTTCAGTTTCACTGGGAAGCTGAGACCGTTCCCGGCGGGGCCGAAGCGAACGGTGCCGCCGCATATCGGTCGTCCCGACTATGCTGATCACCCGACCGGCTTCCCAGCATCAGAACATGCTGCGAAGGGCTCTGGGCAGATTAAAGTTCTCGATGATGAGGAGATCGAAGGCATGCGCGTGGCGTGTCGCCTCGGAAGAGAAGTGCTGGACGAGGCTGCCAAGTCAGTGCATGTTTTTATATTAAAAAATAATGTCATATATTTTTTGATACTTGTTATTAAAAGTTCCAGATCTATTGAAAAAACAAAAACATAAACTTAAACTACCCACTATCTTGGTAACTGAAAAATGCTAATAATTTGATTATGTCAAATTATTTATACTCAAAATTATGACTTAATTTACAGAGCCTGTGGTGTTGGTGTGACAACAGAAGAGATTGACCGTGTTGTCCACGAGGCATGTGTTGAGCGGGAGTGCTACCCAAGCCCCCTGAACTATCACAACTTTCCTAACAGCTGCTGTACCTCAGTCAATGAGGTGATCTGCCATGGAATACCTGATTTACGTCCTTTGGAGGTTTGAACATTTTATAAACATAGTAAACATTTGTTTTCCTGACAATATTAGTTCAGTGTCCTGGAAGGTGTTAAACATAAATTGAGTATTTGAAAGTCTACAAACTTAAAATTTTGTGGTTTCTGTGCTTTGGCTTAAGACTTGCAATTTTCTGATCCATGATAGGATCAGAAAATGAAATCGTATTAATAGTCAAATCTAGGGGTCAATAAACTGTTACAAAATTGTAAGACACTCAATAGGCAAAACATTACAAGAATTCATGTCATGTTCTAGAACATTTGCATATAACCCCATATTATTATGAGTTTCATCATCTGCCTAGCCTTTTCCCAACTATGTTGGGGTCGCCTTCCAGTCTAACCGGATGCAGCTGAATATCAGTATTTTACTTGAAGCGACTGCCTATCTGACCTCCACAACCCAGTTAATACTGGGTAATATGATACCCCTTGGTAAGACTGGTTGTCAGACTTTCAGAACACGGACTACCTGTAACGACTGTCAAAGATCTACAAATGACAGCCAGGACCAACGGCTTATTGTGCTTTCCGAGGCACGGAGGAAACTCGGTATGTAACGGGTGGTCACCCATCCACAGACCAACCTAGGCAAGCGCGGCTTAACCTTAAGATCGACCCGAGCGGCTGCTATTATTTAGCCACAAGCTCCTCTATATTATTATGAGTTTATTGACCTTATTATAACAAGTTGGCCTGTGTTATTATGTTTTTCTTGCAAAACTACATTATACACACATTAATTATTAATGCTGGTTATCTCACTTAACCATAATTTAAATGATAACTTATTTAAAACTCACAGTAACATTAATTGTAATTTTATTGAGGTTATTGTTTGATTTAAAAAGTTTACTTTTATTTACAGGATGGTGATGTCTGCAATGTAGATGTAACAGTCTATCACCGAGGTTTCCATGGTGACCTTAATGAGACATTCTTTGTTGGTAATGTACCAGAATCAACTCGGAAGCTTGTTCAAGTTACATATGAATGCTTATCAAAAGCTATTGAAATAGTGAAGCCTGGTGAGAAGTATCGAGAAATTGGAAATGTTATTCAGAAGCATGCTCAGGCAAATGGGTTCAGTGTGGTACGGTCATACTGCGGACATGGAATACATAGACTGTTCCATACCACACCTAATGTGCCTCATTATGCCAGTAAGTATTAACAAACGCTTTATTAAATCTAAAACTTTTTTTCTTAAAGGTCCTGTTGGCTCTGATGTTAATTTTCTGCTACTTGTTGTATAACATTTTTACAAGATAATTGATTTTGATCTGTGGATAAGTCACCATCATTACATGCCTAGTTTTTCTCCAGGCCAAGGAGATCATGTTAAGCAATTGGTATCGGCTGTCATTTGTACATCTTTGACAGTTGTTACAGCTAGTCAGTAGCCGGAGAGTCTGGCAACCAGTCTTACTAAAGGTTATTACTCAGTATTAAATGGGTTGTGGAGGTCAGAGGCAGTTGTTCCATGTAAAATACTGGTATTATACATGATGAGACTGACCCCAATAAATTTGGGAGACAGCTAGGATAGATGAGGTTTTTATAGAAGTTTAGAAAAGAATCATAGAGGTTCCAGTGCTTTATTTAAGACACAGGGAGTAAAGTTATTGGCTTATCCTTTCAGAAAACAAAGCAATTGGAGTGATGAAACCAGGTCATTGCTTCACTATCGAGCCAATGATCAACGAAGGAGGGTGGCGCGACGAACAGTGGCCGGATCATTGGACCGCTGTCACAGCTGACGGCTCTCGCTCTGCTCAGGTTTGGAACTTTTACTTCAGAATTACATATCAGTCATTTTCGAAGAAGTAGTCATAAATACTGACACTGGCTTGTTGGTTGTCTGGTGAGAGAGTGTGAGGTGTGAATGAGCCTACTATTAAGACACGCAAACTCTTCAGGAATTACAAATGTGATGTTTTGTTATTGAAATCGTAATATTTTTTCTTTCATTTACATAGAATGTTAATTACTGCACTTAAAAAAAAAGTTTAAAAAATTCTTTAATTTTGTATATTTCAAGTAACTAGAATCAGTGTGGTGGAAACCACAAAAAATACTTCAAATCTTGTTTAGATATCGATACTGATAAGATTTGCAGTTTCTCTAGGAAATTAAATGTAACTGTAACTTTTGATAGAAACTAATATAGGATGTTTTTGTTAAAATAATTAAAACATTTGGCTCATTGGACAACACGGTGGGCGCAGTGGCTGAGCGATTGGCTGCTGGGTCGCGTGTCGCGGGTTCGAGTTCAAGTACGTACAAGTATTTGTACGGCCTACACTTCTATAAGAACATTTATTCCAGGTTTGGCTGTGTGTATGTGAGTTTAAATGTTTGTAAACACACCCATGTTGTACAGGAAAAATTCTCCAGTAGGACAACATTCTTAATTTTGATAAATATTTATAAGCTTACTCTTTACTTTTCAGTTTGAACAAACACTGCTGGTAACGGAGACTGGATGTGACATACTCACAAAACGCGCCGCGGGCCGACCGTGGTTTATGGACCAATTGGAGAAACTCAACGCACAAGCCTAGTGACAACACAATGCTCATCCACTGAGGTGAATTGAAAACTATTCAAAATAAATTTAACCTCAGGGAGGATGTTTTATAAATAAATGAACATTTGGACTAAGGATTGGTAACAAGATTTTTTTTTTTTCGTAAAGATTGCCTGAGTGCTAGTAGTATACAAGCTTTAATATTGAATGAAGATTTTCAATGACTCTTGGATTGCAAAATTGCATCTTAAAATTGTCCAAGAAACTGAAATGATTACAAAAGTTACAGATAGACAGAATAAGTATTACTTACTATAGTTACTTTCTTTGCTGGCATTTGATATGAAGACTATCATTTATAGATGCTAGAATCAACCAAAACCTAAATATATTGGTAGTTTTTTTACATACAAATGAAAACGAAATGCAAAGGGCACAATGTTTCATATTTGATACACCATATTTAATTAATTAATATAAACAGTTAACACAATGTATGTGCCAAAATGATACAAATTGGTGGTGAAGATTTAAGAAAATCAGGGCAACCTAAAAAAAGGTTCTGTACATAATTTTGTGCAATATACAAGAAATTCATAAGCATACTGTAAGTATAGTAAAAAAAAAAAATTGTTAGCTGTATATAATGGTTTTTCATGAACTTGTTTTAGAATTTGAGACACATATATGGTAAAATTTATTTGAAGATAGTTTCTTAAGCTCTTAACTTCTTTTCGTTTTTGGAAGTATTTATTTACTCATAATAATTAACGTTGTTCAATACATGGCCAGTTTTTTCTTGCAATCGGTTATAAATGAAAAAACACGTTATTTTCATGTTCCGTCGATATAAAATTGAGTTGTGCAACTAGCTTTATGTAAATAAACTTCCGATTCGATTTGGTAGGTTGTTGAATGCTAAGGTCGCGTCCTAACCAAAGATCCCGTTGCGCAGCGGGTTTCTGATCATCACACTATTCTGTTTTCGCTGTAGCATGACGGGTGACATTAATTAAATAGACTATTCCGAATATAATCAGCTAGTCTACTACCACCCTTACAAAATACGCGCCTCAGACGTGGAGTTGCGGACCTCACCCCGTTATACAATACAAGGACTAAGTACCACTATTATCATTTGATGTCACCCGCACCATACTACAGCGAAAAAAATAAAATTAAAAGGCGAAAGTTTGTATGTGTGTGTGTGTTTGTTACTCGTCCACGCTCAAACTCATACCCTAGATTAACAATTAGGCTACTTTTTATCCCGGTTTACGTTGATATTATTATGAGCGCGATGATGACCGCTTTGTTCCGGAGTAATAAAATCCGGCTTAAAAAAATTGTGACCAATTTTTTTCTAATTAATTATTACCTGTTGTAATTAGGTTTTAAGGTTATCCTTAATAGATTTCTGTTTTAGGTTCCAACTTTACAATCAATTATTGTTCTGAACCATTGTGCAATTATTATTTTTGTATGTATGTCCATAATCATTACTTCCTTACTATTATAAAAGCGAAAGTGAGTTTGTTTGTTTGTTACGTCTTCACGCCTAAATGGCTAAACTGATATTGATGGATTTTGGTACAGAAATAGTTGGGACCCTGGAGACTGTCATGGCTTATTTCTTTTTTTTTAAAGTGAGAAATGAGGGTGAAAGAGGGAAGAAAAGGGAAAACTTAGCTTTGCTATTACAATAAATAAGGGGTAAGGGCAAAAACTACAGGTAGCAGGTATCTGCAAACGCGAGGGAAGCCGCGGGCAAAAGCTAGTTAAACATAAATAGACGAGGAACGTCGTTAAACCAAAATACAATAAAAATATTGAAAATTTTGTAAATTGTAAAAGCGATTAAAAATAAACAAAGAAAAGTTAAGTTATATTGTTTTTATTTGAATAACAATTTGGCATTTATATCAATAAATATCTAACAACTATCCTAAATGCAACTAAGGTTCACATTTGAGCTTATTTCATCACTTCAGCAACTACTTTATAAATGTACATTTGTGTCTCTTTTATGTGTCAAGTCTTGATTATAAACAATTATATTTCACAGCACAGCTGCTATGGAGTTGTTCCATTTTATTTATGTATCAACAATTATAAAAAAAAAAAACTAGAACCATAACCACAACAAAACTATTGAAAATTGCCAAAAGAAGTGATGAAATACTCCTTAAAATTAACCTAAAGATATTAACTTATAACTACTAAATTGAGGAAAAAAAATGCATATTTACACGAATTAAGAACACAAATTATTATAAATGTATGAGAATATCATGTGTATTGCTATTGCTAATCACATTGTTTTTTTTATTACACTTTTTTTTATTGGCAGAAGTTAGTAGTAATTATATCCAGTATATTTATTACTAGCTCTAGAAAATCACCTACGTTTTCCTTCACCAAAATGTAATAATTTGTTAGCAAAGAGACACCATTTAAAAATAAGAATCGTCTCTGAATTAATCTCCAATACATTAAACGTCTAACGTAACCTGTTTATTAACAAATATTGTTATCTCGACCGCACAGAAAAATAACCAAGCTAATGTCTCGATTGATAAGTCCGACCTACAGTTAGACTGAAAAAATAAATCGCTTTTACACACTTCAGTTTCTTCACAGTTGTTTCACCTCCTCGGTAACAACTCATCAGCAACCTTGTTGAAATGGGAATGATAAATGATATAGTTTAAAACAAAACACACTTTCTCGTTTAGTATAGTTTTATACTATAAAACACTATAATTCGTTGAGCTCTTTGAGTTATGAGTCGAGCTACACGATAACTGACAAATGCTTGCACTGACTGGACAGGTCCACTGAATCTGTGTGGTGCTTTCGAACCACCATTCGAAAGACCATTTCAGACACTAATCAGCGCATAGTCCTCATGCAAATTGACCAAGACTATTGTCTGGACCTTAAAAGAGACTATGACACCTCTGAATTTGTTTCGGCTGTTTCTTCTGAGAGCAGTCGGATACGAAACACCGGCCTCTTCCAGTTTTTTTTTTAAAGACGTAAATGTGTTCGTGAAAACTTACTTGCAAAATAAACATCATCCATCGTTACTAAATGGGATTTAGCCGAAACACACGTCTGACGTGTAGCGATGGTGCAGAAACCGATTCATTCGAACTTTGAAGAGATCCATATAATAATAATCAGCGAACAGAGAAGCCGCAAACCTTTTCGTTAAATAACGAAAATAGAGAGATATTACTTCATTTTAACTGTGGTGCAAAATCAGAGGTAAAACAACTAGCTAATGGTCTCATGGATGTGAAACAAAGGCATCTCAGGCGGAGAAATCTGAGATCTCATCTGTTTGCAAAATATATAAAAGATTGTAGCATGAGGTGTATGATACGGTTTCCAAACCAAACATAAGTTACAAGTCTTCATAATCTTCAAAAATTAGTTCACTATAGAAGTCATTCTTTTCTTTAAGCTTGAGCCCAAACTGTGTGACCTGGTTAGTGTCGACGCCTTGAGTCTTGTCAGCAGACTTGACGGTCGCAGCCTTCCAATTGTCTACTGCATCTTTTCTGGTAGCAGCGTCCTTCACTTGGCTCAGGCTCGATAGTTTTGATACTATTGCATCTTTCTGAAAATAATTTTAGCTTGTTGATTTTGTGATTGAAAAAATGTTGGTTGGTAAATTAATCTCTTTAAAAATATCTTTATGGTGCGGAATTTTGTTTTCTTGTACATCCATAGTTTCCCTACGTTTGGACAAGTAATCAACACAAGTTCGTAGAATAACAAACATCGATAATTATGGCGTTACACAAAAAACAGCCATAAATCACATTTTTCGATTTTTCAAAAACTAAAACCGGCGAAATATAAACAGGCTTTTTTATTTTTGTTTTTGTAAATAAATAATATTATTCACTAACCTGTTTCGGACTATCAACATAACTAGCGTATATCCTTAGAATAGGTTCCCCAGTTTTGTCATCAAATGTTAACTTGCTCTTTGGAGGAATCTTTGCCTTCACCACGGACAACTTAGGCAATGTGTTCGTTGAACTGACAATATTTTTAGTGTCTGCTACAGCAAACAGTCTAATTGGAGCCCTTCGAGATATTAAGGTAGCTTTTTCATTATTGAAATCTTGATCTTCCGAAATGGTTGCTTCTACAATTTGTCCTGCATACACAGCGCCTTCTTGATTCATTTTTGCTTGTTTATCATCCGCCCTTACTAACGTATAAGCTACGTTCACAGAATCCGTTGATTTTGTAAAGGGAACTCCTCGCAGTGGCTTCAGTTCAGTGACTGTTTTGTTCTTAGGTTTTTCTTCGTTTTGCACAAAGTAAGCTTTCATATCTGAGCTGGAGGTCGTAGTAGTCACATTTTCAGGTGGTCTATAGACTGGTGAGTCATCAACTTGTGCTAGTGCTGCTGCCGCTCTGACATCATTTATGGCAGAGTAAAACCCATTGGCGATAACACTACCCACGCTTTGACCGATCTGTGCGTAGTAAATTGGTGTTGTGTTTTGTTCTGTGTTACTTTCAAGTATGTATTTAACTGTCGTTGTCGGTGGCTCTGTGTCAGCTGCTACTAATTCTACTGTAACATTTTCCGGTTGAGGAGGTGGAGTATCTTCCACCTGTTTCTCTGTTGTATTTGCTACTACGAATGGCTGAGGTACTAATGTCGCAACAGTATTTTCTTGTGCCTGTCTTTGAACTACCGTCTTTGGCTCACTGTGTTGTGGAAGTAACGGTTTGTCCAACTGTTCATTTTCAAGAAGTATAATTTGGTGATGAAGTTCTTGTGGATGAATGATTTGCGTGTGCATCACTTGAGGATGCATCATCTGCGGGTGGACCACTTGGGCATGCACCTGTGAAGCTTCCTGTTGTAAATGGACTTGGTTTGGGGCTTCAGCTGCATATGGAATAAACTCCACTGATGGGAAACGCTGTAGAAGCTGGTTTTGAAGTTTTTGTAAGAACATGGGATCATTTTGGTATAAAGCATTTGGTGGTATAAATAAGCCATCGGCTCCAGTATTTATTAAGTCCTGTTGCGTCGGTAAGACGCTCTGTAAACCCTGCAATAAATTAAGATACTTTTAAGTTATAATTAATCTATATGATTAATTGTACGTCCTTAAATCCTGGTAGTCATCGTCAACGGGTTTTTACTTAACCTAAGATATTTTCGTGCAATTTTTGAAAGAAAACTTACCTGTAACGGATACTGATGTTGCACATCTTGATGCTGTGACGCTTGTTGGTGTAAGCCTTGACGTTGATTGGCAATGATAGCTGGCAGAGAATACTCAGATGCGAGTTGCAAAGCTGCTCCGTTTCTGATCAGTGTTTGTAGCTCCGGCGTTGTAAAGGACTGCAAAGTATAATTAGTTCATAAGTTAAACGCCTTTCAGTTTATAAAGTTTTATCAAGTTTTTTTAACTTACTGTAGCTTTTGAAAATCCTATGGGCGACTCTATTTTGGCCACGCTGTATTCAGTTTCTGGATATTTTTCTGTTACCTCGTATGACGGTCTTGACTGAAATGTTGGTGTTGATGAGTAAAATTAGTGGTCTGCTGGTCACCATTGGTATTCCAAGCCGCACTTGGGGTAAAAGTTAACTTAATTTAGGGCTATCCCCATTATTGACCAAAAATTACTGTGTAATGAACTGAAAATAAGTATAACGGAACCTTCCGATTTGGAGGCCCTCAGGCCTATCGGCACGTCATGGATCAGAAACTTCTAATCATGCCCCAACTTGGTAACTTTAAGTGAAAATGGTATAACATTCTGATTTAGTTTGTCAGCCAGAGACAGGGCTAGATCTTCACATTTGCTGTGGTTAATTTGTATGTTTTGATGCTTTTGGTTCAAAATCTTTTGTTGGATATAAACAGCAATAAATAACAAATATATGTTGTACGCGGCCTCTAGCCGTGATTTCGTATGTAGGTACTCACCAGTTCCGATACAGGATTGTCGGAGGACTCGATGACTACAATTGGCTTCTCCGATAGGCTGAGGTTGGGTGCTGGTATCGTGTGGATGGCACCTAGTGGTCACACATGCCTGAACCGAAATGCTTTCGACCACAGCGATGGTTACGTCACAAAATATACATAAAAAGTGAAAACTAATCGCAACACGAGTCATTTAATGACGATCATGGACGAAAGTAAGAAGACGATATAAAGGATTTGATATTGCCTGACCAATTTTGAACCTTAGGTATGACTCATCGCATAATGGTGAAAAGTGGTCAGGCGCAATTGTCCTCGATGGTACATAGTTTTACAATATGGAATCTTGTGACGTAATTTGTTGCCATGGACGAACTTTAAATTAGTTTTGTGCGTTTAGTGGAAGTAGGTCGAAATACAAACTAAAATACACAAAAAAGCATTGTACGGGGGTAAATTTACATTCGAAAAAAATAAATTGTTGGCCACTGCTTCCACCACCACATTTGTAAGTACTCCATGTAAAAGTTAGACGTAAAGCACACTGTCAAGTCCAGTAGGTAAAACCAACAATCTATCTATTTAATACAAATTAAAAAGTGATTCGTAATTAGGTATATGAGTTAAAGCTTCTAACTGCATGTGATACATCTATTGTGCATAACATCAACAGTTCGCAACTAGTGCCACACCAAAAAAAAAACATCAACAGTTTTTGCCAGAGAAATGTAAGTAACAGTTCAGATTCACTTTTTTCTGTACAATAGAATCGTGGTTTGTTGAATTACAGGCGAATGCTCCCCTTCTAGTAAGCGCCTTTAGATGCCATCACCACATGCGAGAATCGCGGCGGTGATTGATATTGATTCATAGTTTCTATTGAACTTGATGACTCGCCCGGCAGAACTTAGGATAGATTAGCCAAAGTACCTTCATCCAAAGTAAAAGAGTATATAAATAGAAGTGCAGTGCACATAGCCAGTCAACCTGTACCACCGTCAGTCTGCACCACAGGCGCGGCAGAAGCTGCCTTCACAAATTCGTACTCCGAAGTAACAGGGGACAAGGGTAGTCGGCCAGTGGTCTTCCACGGTCCCCCCGCGAACATGTTGCGTGTCGCTGATGGACCATAGTGCTTCACTGCGTACCTGGAAGATGAGGGTGCTGTAGATTTAGGAAGACGCTTTGAAGTGTCGGAAAGTTATGTAGATATCTACTGAAAGATCGATTATACTGGTTCCGGTAAATTGTCATTGTACAGAAGTATTTAGCTGATAGCAGATGACCACAATTCGGCTGTCCTATTTCAAAAGGATACTTAACTTTTAACATCTTAATACACACTCATGTTTTACAAAATAAATATATATCTTTATCTTTAACAAAAAACGTTTTATTGTAGGTGGGACGTTCTTCTTTTTTATCGACAATCTGACCGGCAAATTTTTATGTTTGATAAAAAAATAAACTTGTGATTTATTTAGTGAAATGTGGTTTAAACTATTGCCTCATTGTTGTAGATTATAAGAACATATAATGCAGCGAAGTATTACATGTAATTTTCGTTTTATTTCAAATTTCGTAGGAATGGTATGAAAAAAATAACACCTCAGTCACAAAAGTAATTATTTTTTTTATGTCTCATTTTAAATCAGAACTTCAGTTTCTTATTACTTTCTTATCAAGAATATAAACATTTACTATTATCTAGCTCCGTTGGACGGAATTTTTTTAATAATATATTTTTTTAAATCATCCAATACCACTCTGTCACATTTTTGCTACATAAGACATAAAACTTTTTAATATTATGAAAATCGCCCAATAAAATCGCTTAAAAATCTAGTGAACACCTTTATTATTTAGCATTTAAGACTAGAAACCGTAAATTTTGTAAATACTAACAATAAAATGGTTCATAATTTACTTTGAACTAAAATTTTAAGGGGGACAAAATTGTGACCGAGTGGTTAACGAAGTGAATAAACGATAACAAACATAGTATATACTTAAAATGTTACTACAAGTCTTGATGATTGGTGTCCATTCTTTGGTAGATATTAATTTAGTCTTACAATATCTTTTCACTAACTCTACTTTTCAAAAACTTCTATTGGTTTTATCGTATTCGTAAAACCCGCGTTTTCCTCTTTTAATTATCTTAGGAGGCGGAATAATTTGTAACAAATTTTCATACATCACATCTGACACATCAGTCTCTACCAATTTCTCTGTAAGTCTTTTCTTGTATTTCTGTATTTTTCTTAGTAATTATTGTGTTTGGTTTTTCTTGCCTCACAATTGTTTTCTTCCCCTGCTACTGGCAACAGACGAGGCTGAAGTCAGTGTACGAGATCTGGGACTTAATGGAAGTAGTCTGGGACTTAAAGGAGGCGGTGTAGAAGCCGGAGTGTTAATCAAAACGTTCTGCAAGATTTTCTGTCTTTCTCTTTTTATTTCTAATCTGCCATTGTCTTTTTATTTTTTTATGTTCTTTTGGTGTCATATCCTTAACTAACGTTTTTCGAGCATTTTATCTTTCTAAATCTTTACGTTTTACTTCTGCAACAAGTTCAGGGTGAAGCTTTCTTTTTTCACGACACCGTCGCTGTCTTTCAGCCGCAGATAATGCCATTTTTTCATTTACTTGATGGTAATACCTTAAATTAACAAACTAGTTGACAATAGAATAACCAACATAAAAAAACTAGCAATCATCTATTATGGATATTAACTAAGGCTCTAAGTTCCATACAAAAATGACCACCCCGTCACGAGTTATACCACTCCGTCACACATTTTCGTAACAGAGGTGCTACGTGACAGAGGTGTAAAATAGTAGTGTTCGAGATATTCAGCATTTCCCTAATTATAATTTACGCATAAAACTGGGTATATATGAAATATTTATCATAAATTAATCAAATAATGTTAAAACCCCGAAATTAGAATAACATTTGAAATTCGTAACTTACGTGACAGAGCGGTCGCTAAATAAACACACGCACCTCCTTTTACTGTTTGCGAGCGACTAACTGGTATTGCCGGGGCGTGGGAACGTATAGCGCGAGTGCGGGGTGGAGGGGGACTATTCTCGAACCTAGTGACCAACGTCAAAGTTTCTAATGCCGGCCATACACGCTACGGTCTACCGGAAAGGTCCACCTGTGCAGGTATGCCTGCGCAGGTCAACCGAACATTGGTAGCGTGTATGGGGACGTTCCGGTGTATCGGAGCGGTCTTCAGTTCTTTTTGCGATGGCATCGAATTTGGACGATGACACGCTGGCATTGCTAGGTCTTGCTTTAATTTTGAAGATGAATAATACGAAAAAGAAGCGAAAAAAGTGGTGTAAGCATTGGTTATTGAAAAGAAAAACATATAGTCATGTTAATTTATTAAGTGAATTGAAATTTGAACCAGAAGATTTTAAAAACTATCTTCGAATGGACGAGAAAACATACCTTAAATTACTTGAAATGGTTACTCCTATGATAAAAAAAGAAGACACAGTTATGAGAAATAGTATTTCTGCGCACGAAAGATTATCAGTAACATTGAGATTTCTCGCAACTGGCAGAAGCTATGAGGATCTAAAATTTTCAGCAATTATTTCGCCTCAGGCACTTGGAAAAATTATTCCTGAAACATGTGAGGCTTTATATAAAGTACTCAGAAGAGATTATTTGAAGGTAAGTCATTAAAACACTGTTATATTAGAGATAATATTTATTGAAAAAAATATGTACGATTTTAATCATTAAAGTAAAAAACTGTCACGTACATACAAGTTATTCATTATGAACATTGAAATTAGTAATGAATGTCGCTGCCGAATCTGGAATCGATAAAACTACCTCTGTTTCATTGGGCTGATTTTCTGGAACTGTAGTTGTTCGTATTTGTGGCGAGTAGGGATTGCCTTGGGAACTGTTGAGTAGATGGTTAGTTTGAAATGATTGAGAAAGATACTCTGAATTTTGACTGGTGGGAAATGGAAAACAGGGTGGGCTAGGACTTTCAGAAGAAACAAAACTTACAGGGGTATATGCCCTATTGGAATTAGGAGAGGACTGATATGCATGTTGTCGATATTGCTGAGCAGGAACATAGCTTCGTTGATTTTGTTTCAAAATATCTCTCATGTTAATATAGGCGTGCTCGGGAGTGAGGTTTCCTATTTCTGCTTCAAAAAGTAAATCATTAATAAGTTTTTCTGCGACTATTAATTGTTTCGCATCTAAAGCTTTCAATTTCATCGCCACGTTTTTTCCAATAATATCGCACCTATCTTCTGTTACAATTGGGCGAGGGCGCTTAAAGTGATCTCGTACCGATTCCAACACTTCATTTGCTAAGCTTTCATCTTTTCTTTTTGTTTTACCAGGTTTTGGTGGGCGAGATGAATTATTATTTGACGATGATGATCGAACCTCGTTGTCGGTAGATACGCTGTTGGATGAATATTCTTCAGCGGCATTTAAAGAGTCTTCAGTGTTGTCTTTCTAAAAACGAAAAAAAAAATGATACATTTTTGTGTGCATACGCTATAGATATTTCACATCAATAATAACTTTTGCAAGTATTTATGATAAAAACCTATTATTTTTATATTACAGTTTCCTACATCTGAAGAAGAGTGGAAAGAAATAGCAAAGATGTATGAAGAACGATGGAACTTTCCTCATTGTCTTGGTGCAATAGATGGAAAGCACATATCGATTGTTCCACCGGCTAATAGTGGATCGTATTTTTATAATTATAAAGGGCAACATAGTGTGGTTCTTATGGCAATTGTTAATGCAAAATACCAATTTATTTATATAGACGTTGGCATGAATGGCAGAATATCCGATGGAGGGGTTCTACAAAACACTAAATTTTTTGAAAAATTAGAAAATAGTGATTTACATATTCCAAGCAGTGAATTGTTAACAGGAAGTAACCGAAATTTACCATATGTATTTGTGGCAGATGACGCGTTCCCATTACGCCCCGATATGATAAAACCGTTTCGACAGGCAGATTTAAAATCGCAAGAAAGAAGAATCCTGAATTACAGATTATCTCGCGCGAGACGGACTGTTGAAAACGCTTTCGGGATAATGGCATCACGATTTCGGATATTTTATACTCATATAAATTTAGAACCCGAAAATATCGATAAAGTAGTGAAAGCATCTTGTGTATTACATAACTTTTTAATTGAACACTCAAAAAAGTCTTATGCACCTCAAAATTGTTTTTATCGAGAAAACTCTGAAAACGGGACTATAATATCTGAAGGATACAATACACAAAATAGCACCATGGAAAACTTGGAAAGAAGAAACCCAGGAAATACTTTGAACAACGCGAAGATAGTCCGAAACAATTTTATGAATTATTTCAATCAGGAGGGAAGGGTACCATGGCAAAATGATCATGTAAATTAAATAATACCTAAGGCTGAACGGGCAGAGTAGGTACATAGTTCTAAATAGTTATAGTTATAAATAATTATGTTATTATTATATTACCCTACAATTGCAAAAAAACTATTGAAGCTTGGTTACTGACTTTAGAATACAAGGACACTGAGGAACTTTTGGCGGTTTTACGGTAATATAAACGTACAGATTCAATCTATTCATAAGTTACTATAATACAATAAAATAATTTGTATAATACAAGAAGTTGGACAAAGACATAGTTTTTTTTTTTAAATTCTGATGTATTCATAAGTTATATATGTAAACAGAACACACCCTCTCACACACACACACACGTACACCTTACCCATATACAAAGAGAGGCCCTTTCACACACCTTTTATTTCTATCTTGATTTTTGTTTACCTAAAATAGTATAAGCTAGTTTAAACTCTGATACTTCGGGGCGTGGCGCCGTATGCCGAAATACAGGTCCTAACCTAGTTCGACAGCGGATGCTATTATACTTTTTGAACCATTGTTAACTACTAGCTAATAATTACGACAAACATTGTAATATTTTTTCTGGAAATAAATATTTTTATTATTATTATTATTACTTAATAAAAAAAATACTACAAACTATGAAATATTTTACTTACCTCACAAATATTTTCGTCATCACTATCTAAGTTGGATGAAGATTCCCTTGGAGTGCATTGATCATGAATGAAATTGAACAAATCGTAGTACCACAGTTTAATACGATACACATCATCAGCAGATGCCCCAGACTTTAAAGATTGCTCATATTTCTTCTTTTCCTTTCTAACATTGCTTCTTAGGTTATTAATCTTTTTCACAACTACATCTTTGTTCGCATCTGGCTCAATTATTCTCAATTTTTCTATGAGTAATTTATAAGCAGCTTCTTTTTTGTCTCGATTATGGTAATCTTTGTTTTTAATTTGCCATAGACATGGATTACTTCTATAAATTTCAATAAAATCTTCAAGGATTTTTTTAGCTGAATCTGGTGGCGCCATTTTCTGGCAATACGACGCGAGCGATGAGACGCCCGTTTGAAAGAAACACTAGAAAACAACTGACGCGACCTGCGCAGGCGACCGGAGTACACGCACACACGCACAGGTACACCGTACGGTGTCACTCGAAAAAATCGATTTTCGATCTTGCGCCGGTTGCCTGCGCAGGTTCAAAAAAACTGCACAGGTCTATTCCCACACACATTCCGGTCTACCTGCGCAGGCATATCTGCACAGGTGGACCTTTCCGGTAGCAACTAAAATCATGTACATCGGGAGACAGCCAATAAAATATTTTTTTATTTAATAATATAAACATTAAAAAATATTTCTTCTTATTAATGTAATAAAAAAGGTTAAGTAGTTCAGTAAATGTTCTTGGATAGAGACTTTCAATGTGATTTATTTTTACGAGAGCAGTTTGTTTACATTACTAGTCATAGAGGGACACACTTTATTTGTATGTATAACACCTCCGTCACGCTTTTTGTATACTATGTCACACTGATTTTGTAAAAAATAATTATGAATAAAATCTAGTTTTGCGGATATTAAAATTATACAATTGTCAAGTGTATTTTTATATAAAAAAATAAAGTAATTTAGTATTTATGAGCAAAATATTTTTTTTTTTGCGGAGAAGACAAGTCATTGTCGATAAAAAAGAAGAACGACCCAGGTACATAATCTTGCTAACTTAGTCCCTACCAAATACAAAAACACCAGTGGTTTAAACTTTTATAAAAGCAGATATGTATTTAAGTCTCGATACCTAGTAAGTGCACTATTCAGTCCCTCGTAACCACTTTAAAAACTAGCAAGTCACTTTAACAAAATTAAATTTAACTAAATAACACCTATTTTACGTTTATGCGCTCTCCAGTAAATTTCGTTTGAAGTCTTTAGATACTAGGTTTTGAACTAGAGGTACATATATGTTGCTAGCTACATTGAGAAGACTATCTACACTAGAATCTAGAATAGGTACCTACATTACGTTTTGACATCCTGAGTCATGTATACATGACAAAGCATAATGTCTCTGGCACGCTCGGTCACGGCTACATGACAGACTTTTAAATATGAAAAGTAGAAATCCTTGCTTGGCGCTGGCGCGCAGACACATTTATTATTTTTCATTGAATTATCTTACCGTTGCGGAGGTTTCCTGTACAGCACATAAGGTGCTCGGTGTGAGGCAGCCTGGACGAGTCGTGTGTGAGGCCACGGCCTCTGCATGTTCACCCCCGGTCTGAACGGCGTGGGGGATCGCAGTCTGTTGACTGAAGACATTCGGCTGATGTACACCGCTTGTGTGAGGCTGCAGAGAGCCAGGTAGATTATGTAGACCTGAAGAAAAGATAGAGTTTATTGTTTTAAAGCGTATCCATATCTATCTGTTTTTTTTTTAATATTTTAGTTTCCGCTTGAGCTAATTTATCTAGAGGTCAGCTTAAAAAGTCTTCATTCAAGGAAAGTCAATACAATTGTACCTATAAGTAGGGTTGCCAACCATACTTTATAATAACGTATCCTACTTTATTTTTGATAATTATACTTTATACTTTTGCATACAAATAAAGTATGTGGAAATACTTTATTTTCAACCTTTACCGCGATGCTTTCACTGAAAGAGTTTTTTCAGTAATTAATCTAAAGAGGCGAGTAGAGAGAAATAGAGCGTCAATAAATTTAATTAAAAACTAATTGTTTATTTTTTAATTTTCAATTTTGATTGTCGGACAAGCTTCGAAACATTTAAAGATAACAAAACATTGTTAGCATGTGCTAAAAGCACACAAAAGTACGTTTCTAAAGCAATAAAAACATAAAGTTTGAAAAATATTTTTTTTCCTTCAAATACTTTATTTTTATCCCATATAAACCATTTTATACGTTTTTTTTAACAAAAAAAGTTGGCAACCCTACCTATAAGATAGTTCGTATGTTCTTATGAAAAGGAATAATTTGCGTTTTCAGATGAAAATATGAAAATGTAACATGGGCATTTTCTTTGAATGGTAGCTGTTAAAAGCTACGCCCACAATACGGTGCCCCACAATACGGTGCCACACACGTTAGTATATAAATATACGCAATTACTCAGTTACAAGCAATGAGGCGACATTCCGTATATGTAAGGCACCGGAGAAAGATGTCCAGCAACCGGCCCGGACCGGCCCCGGTTATTTACAAGACGTGAAAATTGTTCCCAGTAAACGTTTACTCGGTAAGTGGTAGGGTTAACGATATGGCGGTAAAATAAAAGATATAACGAGAGCAAATACGAGAAGCTATTATGGTTCTATAGATAGATTTAGGGAGACATTGTGTAGGTAGATAGGTGAGCAGAAGCGAAACTTGCTAAATTGTAAAGGGCGAAATAAAACATGTGCGTGTGAACTGAGGGACCACACTGGGAATTGGCGAAATGAAAGTCGTAGGATTTAGTAGTAGTCTTAAAACAATTGTAGAACGAATCTGGGAATTTGTAAACAAATATATTATAAACTACAACCCATAAAGTGTGGTCCCTCAGTTCTAACAGACGATCAGCCAGATCTCGGAAAGTATCTTAAAAAAGAAGGTTTTGTGAATACAGAAATTTAGTAAATAATTTGTAAAGATATCTACTAAATAACAGACCACAAAGCATTAAAGATAAAAAAGGAAATACGACTGAACTGTGGTCCCTCAGTCCACATAACAAAGGTAGTGAATGTTACTGAACAAATTAATAAAACCGTTCTTTTTCGACATAAAGATTTAGTAAAAGTCTTAAAAAATTTTGTAAAACGAAATGGAGCAAAAATATCGAAGCACTTTGAAGATAGCGATAATTAAAACTGGTCCCTCAGTTTTCTCCTCCACTGACATAATGCATGTGCTAGCTGCTAGACGAAAGGAATATCGCACACTCTAGTGTACTTAACTTTTAGTAGTAAGTTTCTACTAAATAATAGATATCTAAAATTGTGTATTTTATACCTGTTAGCTGAGATAATATTACTTTTTTAATCCTATGAAAATAGATGGAGCAGGGTGACCACACAATAAAACAAAATGTAAACAGTCCTATTATACTTTTTAAATAAATGATTATTAAGTCGAAACGAAAACAAGATTGTACGGTTAATTTAATGCTATATTAAATGGCTTATGTCTATTTAGTAAAAAGTAGATAACAAAATCAAAGAATCACATACTTTAATACAAAAATAAAATAAATAAATACTTTTAAGGAATTGACATTTGAATGTAGCTTAATGAATGTAAGTATATTTGGTGGTCAGTACTTTCAATAAATTTGAGATATTGATCATCATAGCAAAAGAAACGCTCATTCATAAAACAGAGACATCGGTATGGCCAAGCCCACCTGGAATTAATGCTGGTATGAATTCAGATGCGCCCATGATTTTGTAAGTTTTGGTCTTTGCTGTTATGGTAACAGGAACATTAGTAAGTGAATTTTTATCAATACCATTCAAATCGAATGATATTATTTTTGAAAGCTCGTACTTGAAATTAAGTTGGTCATCACAAGTGGTACAGTTCCTGTTTTCTTCATCGATGTTGATTGCTATGATGCTGCTTTTGCTATGATGATCATTATTTCAAAATTGTTCGTACTGACATAAGTATTAAAATAAGTGATTCGTTAATTTTATAATCTAGTTTTTATTAAATACACGTAAGCCATGTTATGTAGCATTAAACTAACCGTCAGTCTAGTTTTCATAACACCACGCCAGTAATCCCTGAAAGGTTAGGCAGAGGTGTACTTAATAGAACACCCACATTTCACCAGTTTTATTTAAGCAAGGCCCATATAATAGGAGGCTATTACCATCAACTGGGCACAAATCCAGAGTCCGTAGCTGCTTCAGAGAAATTCCTAATGGAAAAATGCAATAACATTTTGCCCGACTGGGAATCGAACCCAAGAGCTCATGCTCAGCAGTCGCGCTTGCGACCACTAGACCAACGAGGCAGTCTTTCAATCTTTTATTTCGTTTCGTCTAAATAAGCATTTCTACACTTATATATAAAGTGGAAAGATTATTACCCATGGGCAACTGTACGTTGGGCTATCACGAGTCGGACAATCGAACTCCTAAGCATCAATTTATTTTACTGCCACAAAACAAAACTACAACAAATATTGTTTACAGGGAAGCTCTGAGGCGCAAAATTTTAGATAGTTCGATTTATTTTACCATACTCAACTAACAAAGTCTACGCGGAAATAGTCACGGGCACAGCTATATTTACTTATAAAGATATTGTGTGAATTTTCAAAAGTATAAAGATAGTTGTCAAGATAGTAGGAAAAAAACACTGCCATCTCAGAGTTATTCTGGCGAGCGCTGCAAAACCTATTAGTAAACAAATAGTGGATTGTTAATAATTATATCGAAACCTGTGCGTTCTCAAATATACGCGGATGAAGTCGCGGGCAAAATATTAAATAAAGTACATATAATAGGACTGTTTACATTTTGTTTTATTGTGTGGTCACCCTGCTCCATCTATTTTCATAGGATTAAAAAGTAATATTATCTCAGCTAACAGGTATAAAACACACAATTTTAGATATCTATTATTTAGTAGAAACTTACTACTAAAAGTTAAGTACACTAGAGTGTGCGATATTCCTTTCGTCTAGCAGCTAGCACATGCATTATGTCAGTGGAGGAGAAAACTGAGGGACCAGTTTTAATTATCGCTATCTTCAAAGTGCTTCGATATTTTTGCTCCATTTCGTTTTACAAAATGTTTTAAGACTTTTACTAAATCTTTATGTCGAAAAAGAACGGTTTTATTAATTTGTTCAGTAACATTCACTACCTTTGTTATGTGGACTGAGGGACCACAGTTCAGTCGTATTTTCTTTTTTAATCTTTAATGCTTTGTGGTCTGTTATTTAGTAAATATCTTTACAAATTATTTACTAAATTTCTGTATTCACAAAACCTTTTTTTTAAGATACTTTCCGAGATCTGGCTGATCGTCTGTTAGAACTGAGGGACCACACTTTATGGGTTGTAGTTTATAATATATTTGTTTACAAATTCCCAGATTCGTTCTACAATTGTTTTAAGACTACTACTAAATCCTACGACTTTCATTTCGCCAATTCCCAGTGTGGTCCCTCAGTTCACACGCACATAATAAAACATAATTTATAAAACACAAATTCACATGCGAGACTATCTACCCACCTACTTATCTAACATTGCCTATCCACCCATTAGGTTTTTTTACTTCTTCATCTGCAAATCAGTTTTGATGTTGAAGAGGGCTCAGTCTTGTTCCAGAGAGAAACTCCTCGTTTAGAACTCCAATAAATATGGCATAAGGGGTTATTATTTAAAATAAAATCTCTCCTGCCCAACTATGCATACGAAATCTTGAAGTCTTTCTTAATGAACAGACACTTCTTTGTGCAATATGGTAATGCATTCTCAGGTCTTTATAGTATAAACGCAGGAGTCCCACAGGGTAGCGTACTAGGGCCGCTACTCTATCTTATATTCACCTCGGACTTGCCAACCTCAGACTGTATAACAACCGGAACATTCGCTGATGATACTGCAATCCTTGCTTCCCATAAGGACCCAACAGAGGCGACTAGAATCCTGCAAAATGGCCTAAACGAGATATCGGACTGGCTCAGAAAGTGGAGAATCAAAGCGAATGAAACCAAATCAGCCAATATTACCTTCACCTTGAAAAGGGGTACCTGCCCGAGAGTAACGCTCAACAACCTTGAGATTCCTCAAACCGATCATATACGGTACTTGGGCTTACATCTAGATAAGCGACTCACGTGGAAAACACACATATTCACCAAACGCAAACAACTGGGACTACAAATACGCAAACTCTACTGGTTAATAGGTCGGCGATCACAACTATCATTGACTAGCAAACTCCTCCTGTATAAGGCAATACTTAAACCTATCTGGACATATGGTATACAGTTATGGGGGACAGCCTCACATTCTAACATCGAAATCATACAAAGATTTCAGAACAAAATGCTAAGAATGATAACCAACGCACCCTGGTTTGTCACAAACGAACAATTACATCACGACCTACGAGTCAATACAGTCAAGCAGGAAATTCTACACCATACGAAATGTTATAAAAAACGAATTACCAACCATCCCAACCCCTTGGCGAAAGCACTGATGGAAGAAACCCGGACAAACCGTAGACTGAAAAGGAAAACACCGCAGGATATACTTAAATCCTCATAATATAAAGTAGGATGTGACACTTACGTCACATACTGAGCATGACCTCCACAGACCAACAAACATACTATTTATTGTTCCAGCCCGGTAACAGATTGTAGTAAAAAAAAAAAAAAAAAAAATAGGAATAGGGCCTCGTGCCTCGTGCTTAGCTTTTTAGCCGCCAGTACCGTTTTGTATAAAGGTAGAAACTTACATCAACACAAACCATTTTCCCAAAATCTTCAAGTTTCCCAGGCATAATACTTATATGCAATCACTTCTCCCGTAGTTGATCAACGCGCGCACATATCTTCGCTACGTGCACAAATGTTTGCAGTGAAACTGCCACGCCTGGATGCGCGCGAAAACGAGCGATATTATTATTCTACCTTTAAACTGAAAGATTCTAAGCTATGCATACCTAGCAGTTAAATAATAATGATGAAATAGTTATTAATGTCAGTTTCGCTTAAATAGTCGGAACAGTGAACGCATTGTATTGTACAACGTGTTGATAACTGAATCGTCATCAGCGGTGGATGACATTAAAAAACAAAATTGGTGTAGCTGAATAAGTTGTGTATTTGCGCTATTATTAATTGTAACCATTGAAGTAACCTGTTCCATGACTACATAGCCCTCAACAATGGCACTTTCGCCACCATTATTGTGGAAAATATATTTAAAGTCTAGTGATTCGTACTGTTTGATTATTTTTTTTTTTCATTATTTTCACATATCTTCGGCGTTAATGCAGGGCCCTTTTTATTTCTTACGAATGATAATGCGTCAAACTTTTACTGACTAAAACACAGCCATGTCCCTTCTTTTGCACTTTATGTTCCGGGGCTGCGATATCTCTTTCGAACAACCCGCAACCCAGGTTTGTGCAGGACCTTGTAAACTTGGTATAGGTAGATACAAAGCGATCTCAAGTAGTTCTAACATTTCACATTGAGGGTTGGAATGGGTAAGCTTTCAATATAACATTTCATTTAATTTGCATGTAAATGTTTTTTTACAACACAATAGATTGTCCAATAACCTGAAATTAGCATCCATTTAACAGAACAGTGCATTAAACCTTTAATTACGACTCCAACTTAATGACATATGGAATCCGGCAAACGTCTGAAACGAACGAAAAGAAGATCTTTATTCAGCATTGTCTTAGCAAATTTCGCGTAGAGCACTCCTCAAGCGTGACACGCCGTCACGCAACTTCTGATCGTCTGGGCACAGTAAATTTATTTTATTAGTTATTGCATCATTAGCGTTTTGTACGGCTAATTTTCCTAGTTACTAAATCATTGATACTTTAGAAATAACTCACGAACCGTTATGATAAGATGAAGACTTACACACATTATTTTATCGCTTGACATTTATTTTATTGCTCTAGGAACCGACTCGTAATTTCTGTGTATGGGATTCCCTTAACTACCTTCTTTTCCGTGTGGATGAAACTCATATTGTGTACAGTTCTAACATTTGCTTGTATTAAATCCTGAAATGTGAAATTGGTTGTGCAGAATGGGCAGGACAGGAGGTGCAGCATATCTTCCAAAGGGGCTCCACACTGGCATTGTGTCTGGGATGAGCCGAGGATACCCTGCAACTGGGGTATCCTTCGCGAGCCAGGTTTGGTAGATGTAGAACTACCAAAACCTGGCTCGCGAAGTGCCGGTGTTTCGGTTGATTAAAACACTTTACTATGTAGAATAACGCGAAAACCCTAATCATTTGTATCACCATAATCCTAGTGCCAGTAGCTTTTCCCTTTTTGATTGATCATGATCTCTCATTTGTGATAGGTAATCGAGGCGAAATACAATTGCATAACATTTAAGTCCTCTACAAAATACTGTCCTCTTTCTTCGGAACCGTTAGAGTTGTCCAGGAAACAAGGTTCTCTATTACAAGACTAGGTACTTACAGTTGTTGCAATGTTAGAACACGATTGTCTATAAATATAGATAGGAAAGGGCATAAAGGTGGCTGGCTAAGCCACAAGGTATATTTTATAACAGCATTCCGAAAGCAATGTTACAACGTGCAACGTTAGCAAAACACTTCACAAAATGACAAAAACAAGCAGAGAAAATGCGAAACCTATGGAAAATAAAAGAGGTACTTGTTTGTTTTTCGTCCCAACAATTAGGGATATGTTTTTAAAAAGTTGGTGGATTTTATCAGTGTCCTCATTTCTTGACTACATAAAGCGATCTTGATGCTTAATGTTCGTATTGATAGATTCTGCTAGCTTTTGAATTGAAAAGATTAAACGATTTTTTTTATAAAAGGACTTTCATCTTTTTGTAAAAGGAATAGGTACTTAGGGTGTGATATCACATGAACATTAGTGAAAGAAGACATTAACACTCCCACAATCTCCCGATATTCAAAGACGTGATCGTTGACCGTTGAGTCATGGTCGACATCTGCCTTTCCTATAATACCTACAGATTCTTCGAACATGTCTCTTCAATGTTTTGGTTTTAGGACTGGTCGCTTTTCTCACGAAATTTGCCTTTTTATCAGAAGATACACTTCAATCATGTCTCAAAGGCCAATATCTTAAGGAAATCCGCGTTTTACCAGCTTCCTATCATTATCTCAAGATAATGCAAGGTTGTGACTTTCCCAATCTATTATTTTGTTCCGATACTTTCTAGATAATGGTCAAATTACACGTTTCTGGGGTAAATCAATGAGATTTAAGGCGTGTTAAGACCACTATCGTACGGTTTTTCCTTCCTAAACTTTATTAGCGCAC
The DNA here is from genome assembly GCA_905475445.1 of Ochropleura plecta. NCBI lineage: Eukaryota > Metazoa > Arthropoda > Insecta > Lepidoptera > Noctuidae > Ochropleura > Ochropleura plecta. The sequence continues at coordinate 17,981,021 of FR997731.1, read as the reverse complement.
CACAGCTGAGGTTTATTATCTTGTAGTTTTTGGGATAGATAATGTCTTGGTATTTCAAATTACCATAAAGGTATTTACATTCGTTTCTATGTCGGATCTAGACGCTAGGGTGGTTACTTGGCCATAAACTACGAAACTACCCATCTAATCTTTTATCAAAATAACAAAATTTGCAAACTGAATGTCATATAAGGACAAAAGATTAAAATCTAACTAGCAACTTTGACAAACTAAAAAAATCTTTAAATAGCAAAACATTTGAACACTTGTGTAGTACCTAGATAAAATAGATTCCAGTGCCGTAAATGTGAAACATGTCTTGATGAAATTAGTTAATCGGACGGATCAACTATGATTGTGTTAAATGCTGCGGTTGCCGTTGGTTCCCCGACAGATATAATAATAAAATCAAAATTATTCTGCCAGTGTAAAAAAACCTTCTTCTGAATAAAAGAATTGTCTATCGCATAATTCTAGGCTTTTGATTTCATTGTTCGGTGACTGTAGGACTTTTTAAAATGAACCTCGTAGGTAGTTTAGAGGTCCTCACGAATGAAATAGGTAAGTATAATAATTAATAGTAGATACTAAAACAATCACAGAGCAATCCTGCAGTGATGTGCAGTGACGTGCAGTAAATAAAGCAGAACGATAACGGTGTGCAGTATGCTGTGTCTACAGTCTAATAGCCACGAGGCCGCTATACTTAGAGCCGCTATACTTGTTATTATGATGTATGCCTAAGTGTTAGTTGGAATATGGGAGGATGGATGGTAATGACAATAATGTAGGAGACGGAGAAATCATTTATTTTTGTAGGTTTTTGTTAGGTTTAGGCTAATTGGTTTTTACCAAGACATAAAAATAAATAAGTAAATAAAATAATTAAATAATGTGTTTTGCAGCAGTCTTAGATGGAAACACGCGTAGCGCATGAACCCGCACGACACGATTTCACTTCACGCAGGGCGTGTTATTGCCGATCAGTCTTCTCGTTTACGAAAATGGGATAGTGTTAAATCAATACAATTTACATTTTTTTTTACAATTTCAATATCTTTATTGTGGTTTGTACATAATACAGGTCTTAAATAATTAAATAGATCAGCTATGTCCCGCCCTTTGGGCATGCAATAGTCGTGTAAGAATATAGGTAGGTTGACTGGTAGAAAATGCCCATTAAGTCCGCCTCTGTACCTACTTTGTACTTGAAGTGTTAAATAAATTATTTCACAAAAAACTAAAAATAATAATAACAATATTGAATCAAAAAAGTTTGTAACCCTACTGCCGAAAGGAGGGTTATGTTTTTCGAGCATATGTAAGTATGCATATATGTCCCAATTCATTGGTACGTTCCACAGACTTAACTGTTTAACGGAAAGTGACGTATGAGGTGTCTTTGAATTCTACTCGGTTGTGGTTGTAAAATAGGATTCTTAAAAAAAAACAACTGCCGAAAAAATACCGGCTAAAATTATCTCAACAATGGGTCCGGATTGTTAAAGATTGAACCTGATTTTTCTTTTAAGTTTTTAGCAGATGCGTTTTGTTTTTATTTTATTGTAATTATGTTTTTGGGACAAGGGCAGGAAAATGGTGATGATATTTTACCTAAAAATAATTAATTAAGTGTTGCTACTGTAGCAAGACATCTTCTACAGGGTTATAAGTAGTAGTACCTATTACGACTATCGTACGAAAACCCACAGCAAAAGCCTTTACATCCTGAGAATAAATGCAATTAATTCCTGCATATTATTTGGAAAAAAATAGTTTGAAAGAAGCACGTTAATTAGCGATACTGACGACATAACCTGCAAGTCTGCAGTTAAGGCGGTATTTTAATGGCTATTACAGCTAATAGGTTATTAAATTAATTTACCGCGATGCAGGTAATTTGTGTCGCCATTACTTGTGGGAGCGATAACATCATTTATCTTACCTTTCCCTCGATTAAGTTTTTAAGCTCATGCGCGATTATGTGATTATCTTATATCCTCTAGGTCAACGATATCTGCTTGCGGATTCTACAAGTACCTATATACTAACCATACACTTATTTTTTAGCTTACAGCTTTTCAGCTTTTGGCCTTCCGGTTTAGAATGCTATGATTGGATTAGCATATCTTTAAGCTCTCCATGGTCAGTCACCTTCAAAATACCTATCTGGCTGGGTACTATAATTATGAGGGGTGTAAAAAAGCCCTAACAAAGCCTTAATACCATACCTTGAAACCTCCTAGTGACGGAAATATAATCAGTTTTTATAATTTCCTTAAAATAAGTCCACGACCCTCGTACTATTTAATGCATCCATCAACATAATGTTTTAAATTCGTAACATTGAAGTCTGTAGTAAATCGCTTTTTTTCAACCCAAAAAAGTAATTCCCCAGCTATTATTATTTCTGTTGCTGTAAGTAGTTTAATGTCGGTACAGAAAAAATGCTCGGTTCACAACTTCGTGAAGGGTCTGTTTACACTTTAGCCGAAGTTTCTTATCGCGCGTTGCGAAAGGTGGCTAGACGGAAAAAATAAGACCAAAAGTTGTAACGACACTTTTTGCTATAGTTGTAAGCCGTACGGCGTGCGCGTGTTTCACTGTCTGCCTCTCTCTCTCTCTCTCTCATAGAAAGCAAGCCAGTTATTTTCGTTTCGTCTTTTTATTTTGCATTGATCAGTGTGGTGTCGCGACGATTACTTTTGTTGAGTGTATACAGGTTTTTTGTACCTACATAATAAATAATAACTTCGTTCCATCCGGGTGTCCCTTGACACCTCTCATGTTTTATTTATAGATTTACTAGAGCAGGGCTTATTCTCACTCGACTTACTATTCGTGATAGTACTACGCGACAGAAGTGTTCTATAACAATGCATACCATTACCTTCATAAAACAAAAGTAAAAGCGACAAAGAAGCAATAATGTTCAGTCTGAATGCGCGGATGACACCCGACAGCCATTGACGACTGTCATTACCGGCCAATGTGAAATCTAGACTGGTTAGCCCAGTCATAGTACTACTTCTTTCTAACGCTACGAATGTACCTATATACTTATGTGTTAAATTGTAAGGCGTAAGAGCAGATTACTGCTATCATATACTAGTAACTGGCTCATAAACAGAAACATAGCGTAATGTTGGAGAGGCGCCTGGGCGATGTTTGTTTGGGGTAGCGCTTATGATTCCCATGATCTGATACATTGACTTAACCTCAACATCAGGCCTGAAATCTTAGTTATGGCCTAGGCAGAAAAACCATACATCCGCAGAAACTTTCCCATATTCTATACTAGCTGGCGCCCGCGGCTTCGCCCGCGTGATATCGAAAAAATAAGTATCCTATCCTATTCCAGACTATAATCTACCTCTTTGCCAAATTTCATTAAGATCCGTTCAGCCGTTTTGACGTGAAAGAGTAACAAACATCCATACATCCATCCATCCTCACAAACATTCGCATCTATAATATTAAGTAGGAAGTATGATTAAGTAAAATAGATGAAGAAAAGACAAATTATGGAATATAACTCACAAATTACCGAAGCTAACTTAATAAAATGACGCAAATACGAATAATAGAATATATGGGATCACTATGCGTGCTTTCTTTACCGATTTCGAAACAAAGTTTGTGGGAGCTTGACAACCCCAATAGTAATATACCTACAATATTATAATATACATGATTTAAGTCATCTCCTCACAAACATCATCCTCCATCATGATCATGACGCACACCATCACCCGACCTCTGATCGAGTACTGACCAAATGGCTGGACCAGTTTGTGCAATTCGCTTAAGTAGCTGTAAAATGCATACTTACTCCTTCAACTGCACCAAATTCGCGCAAAAACTACGACGCCTACGCCGATTCGTATCGATCATTTCACGGTAAACACACTAGGCACGCACTCCAAGGCCACAAGCCGGCCTTGGTAATGAACCTGTCGATCCCGTTATCAGAGATATGCTAATACAATTTCTCCTGTTCAGATATACATTGCGTTCTAATTGGCAGATTATAGTGCAGTGCTTGTGAGCAGATTCTTGTGTGATATCTTGTATTGAATTTAGGGTTTCGTACTTCAATAGGAAAACACGGAACCCTGATTGGATAACTTTTTTGTCCGCCTGTCTGTCAAGGCCCTATCTCGGGAACGCGTGAAGGTATCGAGCTGAAATTAAAACCATATACTCAAGTGGTCCCTTGGAGTTGTGGAAAAAATATATCGCTATGTCTACGCAGTCAAAAGATATGGCCGTTTATGTCGCAATTTTGTACGGAACCCTCAGTGTGAGAGTCCAACTCGCACTTGTCCGGTTTCTGATTTTTGAAACGCATGTGACTAAAAGAGTGATAGATATGAACGTTGAGGATAGATGGAGAGGGAGAGGAAGCTCAAAGAAAAGATGGATTGATTGTGTAAGGAATGATACGAAGGAGAACTGAGTAAATGATGCCGTGACGTCTGCCAAGAGAGAAGAAGAAGAAAGAAAAATAGAATGGGACAAGGGCAGGAAAATTATGCTTCTTGTATTAATTTGTTCGAGAAATTGTTACTTTGGTTAGTGTTAAATAAGTAGACTGCCATGTTTTTAAGCGTTTTTTTCAATTTGTGTTTGTCTTTTATTTTACAGCAATTGAATGGGTTACGAAAGCATTTTCATTAAACTTTTCTAAAGTTAAATAGGAATAATGGAGCGATATGTTTGACTTCCTACCGACATGTAGGTATTTATATAGGTAAGTACCTACATAGGTACCAAAAACGTTAATTTGTAAAGCTAAAGTAAAATGTAGCTCTAAATCAAAGCACGTTGTATCTTTATAAACATGAGAACCTACTTTAAAAACTAGTAATTAAAGTCATGAATTAAGAACTCCTTGTTTACATAAATTTTATAATCTAGAAACTAAAGCTATTAAAGTATTGAAAACAAACCTGCATGCTAACGAAGATTTTCACAAAGCCACACAATACACTTCGTCCAAGCACAAACCGATGCAACTACAGTCACAATATTGTTTTCACTAATACGAAATCACGATTTTTCAACTCTCAACACTGGAAGTAATTGGTGTAACAGAAACAACAGCACTGGACTGCAGTGAGTTGGTTGTGGAACGCGAAATAGGTCACAACTAGTCTTTATACAACCCCCACTAGCTACTTTGGCTTGGTATCTTGAACAGTTAGTAAAACATAATCGTAGTAAATTACTAAGTAGTGAGTTACTTTATCTACTTCCTCTATCTCGGGGAGTATTGGGGGCTTATAAGAAGTTTTTAGTTTGTAAAATACTCCACGAAAGATTTTTTTGTGAATAATAGGTTTCTTTAAGGTTTCAATCTTATGGTTGAAATATTTCAAGATTCTGAACATGAATACTACAGAATAACCATTATACCTACCACATGACACTGGCTGAACATCAGCTCAGTTGATAAAGAAGAAGAAAAAAAAAACAATTGTTCCTTAAAGTTGCTTGCCAACTTGACATTATTTTTCCTCAAACATCACTTCGATAACTTGTTACAAAAAGTTTGTATTTGTGTTTATGTTTAAACATTACACGTGTTATCCCTGAAGGGTTACGCAGAGGTTTACTTAGTACTATACTCATTTTGCCAGGTAAGTCCCATGTAATGATTGAAAACCTAATAACTATTTTTCCAACCCGGGAATCGACCTCATGCTCAACAGTGCAGTCACGATTGCGACCACTAGACCAATGAATCAGTCTTCATCTTAGGGTGTCGATGGCAAATTCTAATTAAATTTAGGTACTTATTTGACCCAAAATTCAGCTATGCGAAGTCCGTTCGCTGATGCGGTGTATGCAGCGCAAGATTGAAGTTGGACCATTATCTGTAGAGACACGCCGTATAGAAACTTGAGATCTGAGTCTGTTGAGATTGTGTTTGCTGCGGCCGACTTGGGTTTGGAGTCCATTAAGAGATTTCCAAGTCGGCCACCGCAAAGAGTGCTTGATAAAGACGTCAGGGAGTTTAATCAGTACCCGCCTGGGACAGCCAGTACTACTACTAGACTACTTAGACTAGTAGGAAGACTAAGGCGCCCAAAAAAAACTATTGCGACTTTTCAGTTAACTAAAACGTAGCTCTGCATTGTGTTGCATAGTGGTCTACTTGTAGTTTCGTCCTCTCAATGCTATAAGTCCTACGAAGTTTTGGAGGCGCTATCCCAGTTTTTGGGGACAGCATTCGTACCGGGGTAGGTTTAAGGCAACCTCTAATAAACCGGCCCGTCTCATTTAGAGTTGTCCACTAGATTGGCATGTGAGCAGTAATAATAAACGAGGCTGTAAATATAATTTACTTGCGTATAAAAAAGAAATCTCAATAATTTGTCAAGTCGTAAAAACCGCTTGAATTATCATTAATTGAGTTATCTGATAATTTCTGAACAAAGCAGGATAAAATAACTAAAAAAAACAAAAGTTCACTTTTACAAAACAATAATTGTGAAAAATTAGATAAATACGCTTAGATATAATCGTTCCTCATTTTTTAATGACATATTTTAGTCATTCAGTTAAACTTGGTGTGTAATAAATACTTTGTGTCAAATTAAAAAAAGATTTTATCATCAGGCGATATAAGTATGACGATAAAGTGACACCGGACGGTTTATTAAGATTTAGTGATTTCGTTCTATAATAATAAAAAAAAAAAACAGAGAAATTAATGATGTCCAATAAAATAGGAGTACATTACCCGAGTATTAACAAATTATATCATCCATGCATTAGAGAGCGCGTTTTTCATCGGCGCGCGAGTCACCGACTCTAGCGCACGCCAACTGGAAATCGTCGCCGATGACCGGTGACGGCGACGCAGTATTTTCACACTAGTTTTTACTTTTGTTGCGAATAGCTTGATCAGGTTTAGCTACAACTCCTTCGATATTAGGTGCACACAGATACAAGTATGATTGTCGAGTAATTGTTTTGCTTGTGTAAGGGCAACTAGCATTTTAAGTTCAAAAATACCCTGTGTGAATAATGTAGCTGATGCCTCGCCTCCGAACTAGATAAGAAAGCCGTTGCATCTTTAATCCGAAGATAGTTTGAGCATCTCGAAATATGAGTTTGTTGTGGTATTTTAGGTGTAGTTTCTTGACATCCTACTTCTTACTTTTCTTTCGGGGTTGGCGGTACTCTTCTATCGAAATCTTTTCCATATTAGTTTGTTACAAGCTGACAATGACGAGAAAATTTTATTCCTTAACTTAAAACTACACGCTAGAATGGGATTAGAGTATCGTTCTTAATTTGTTTAAAAACGCTTTTGTTGTGCCTGGATCTTTAATGACGTTACATACCTATTCGTATTTCTAAAATAAGAAATTTAATTTCTTTTGTTTTGTTGATGTATGCAGAACCGAAAAACCTCACATTTGCACTAGTTGTAAGTATAAGAAAATGATATAAACCTAAAATGAATAAATGAAAATGATTAAATGCTTCTCTTCTCCAGACGACTTTTACGACTTCCGCGCAGCTATTCGTGGCAGTGTTCGGAGAGGCAACCTGTCTTATGCTGGCAAACCGTGTTTATGTCAAAAAGGCGCAGATTAAAGCCTGCGAGAGCTCTCATTTGTGGTTTTTTGTCGCATAACTTGAAATAATTAATTGCTCTAAGGTATGGTTTCCGATATTTCCACTAGCAATTTTATAAGGGTATTGATCTTTTACTGCCTATTTAGAAATTCTGGTAAAGACATTAAAATATCGCAATTTCAATGACTAACAAAACAGTTTCTTCAGAATCAACATGTCCACATTATTTGGTTCATGATTGGGGTTACCTACTAAATTACTAACCTACGAGGCGCAGTTCTACTTTTCATATTTAACAGGAAAATAACCATTTTTTTTTACAATTTGCACCTGTCCATAAGTATTTTCAACAAACTATCAATTGAACCTGAGGTCACCAACCTGGGTACTTTAATTACTGCTCCAGCACCTCAATCATTCTGAAAGTGAGTGTAATGATGCTCGAAGCACGAGGAAGGCAAGTGCTCAGCCTTATGTAAACTTATGGCGTTTTATTTCATTTCACGGTGTTCCTCTTCCGTTAATACTGTTGCGAAGGTGTCAACAAAGGATGAAGAAACTAAAGAAACAGAGCGAAAACTAATTGTAGCAGGATAGATTGCTATTTTCTTGGAAGATTTAGTGATTGTTTTTTTCAAATGGAACTTTGGCAAAATTTGACTACAATATTGTTTTAGTTAGAACGAATCGCGAATGGAACACTGGGTAGGCAAATCAGACCTACATCACTCACAGTTAACATTATGGGATTATTCTATTCAGACATTCTCACTCATGCCTGAACCTGTTGTTTGGACAATCTACTACTGCCAAAATTGTCGCAAAATTTTGTGCCCATTCAATTAAGATTGCCATAGTCTAAAAGAAGAGTACTTATTCTCACTATCTCAATGTCGATAACCGATGTATTACTCTTCGTACTTTTGCAAGTGTGCATAGCTAGCGCCTTCAAGCAAATGATAAGCAAAAGTGTCTAACGTTGTTTTGCCTACTTGCTTTAAATATGAAGCTTTATCGCACAAACATACAATTATATTTTTGCTTCATGTGTACTTTTTTCCTCAAGATCATGAAATTGTTTATTCAAAAAAAATAAGCCCATAAAAGGTGCTTATTTCTTTTTGAGATTCCTAATTATGGAACTTTTTTGTGACGATGGGGCCAATACGGCATTCCTCCATAATAGGTTTATTATAGAATGCTATACCATAGCTAAGGCACAATCTGCATTATAAGTTCAAGAAATTTTAAAATCTAAAAAGCCAGATTTATATTACTAGATTTACAACGAAAGACGACGCGACGCTTGGAACATAGCTAGTCGCCATTAGTTTTACAGTTGCCATCTATCTCCATTGGTTATCGTTAGCTATTCATTTTATAAGCAGGTTCATTAAAACATAATATTTATTCCTTTTACTCATAAACGTTGCTTAAACTAAAATACTTAATGTTAAGGTGAAAGCACCACAGCAGGCCCCAAATGCAAATTTTATTTAGTTTTTACAATTCACTGGTATGTTAATTCAAATATAAATTGTAAAAAAATGACCTTCACCTGAAATATAATCATTGCAATCATCAACATAACCGTATAAGTTCATTTAATGCCTATTAATTCAATTTACTATTTTATTTAATTCGGAATTTCATAAAAAAGTCATTCAATGGGGTGGGTTGGTGGGGTGGAGTTTAATGATTATCATTACTATTATTATAAAAGCGAAAGTGAGTTTGTTTGTTTGTTACGTCTTCACGCCAAAATGGCTAAACCAATTTTTGGTACAGAGATAGTTGGGACCCTGGAGACGGACGTAGGCTTTATTAAAAAAAAAGTGACAAATGAGGACAGAAAAGGGAAAACATAGCTTTGCTATTACAATAAATAAGGCGCCATGGCAAAAATTACAGGTAGCAGGTACCTGAAAATCAGGAAAGGGGAACTGTGTCACCCCGAATTTAACGCGAGCGTAGCCGCGGGCAAAAGCTAGTAGGTACTTCTATAAATAAATACACAACATACAACCTGACACTAACCTGATAATTGTAAAAAAAATTACGAAAAATAACTTCGCGGGCTACCCTCGCACTTCACTCTTAAGCGTCTGCTTAACATAACATGTTTGCCAAATGGTACCTAAACGTACGAAACATTAATAAACGGCGGTTAGGTTACAGTTAAGGTACCTAAGTCACGCCTCAAGCAGGTTATCATGAATCCAATCTGCAGCGAAAAGGAAGTAAGTAGGTAAGCCGCGACGCCGCTGAATTACTTCGTGATCATGGTTAATTTACTCCATGATACCGGATGACTAGGTTCTATCTGAGCAATGATCGCGGCGTCAGCACGCGACCGATTAGCTGCAGTTCCTGGAGGGTATTGATAGCCACCTAGTTATTAATAAATAATGTTAGTAAGAATCAGAAAATGCGCGTAAAAATCACGATTGATGGCCTAGATAACTGCTGTATTGGAGTTGAGAACGTAATAGGCGTTGACTTTCATGTACGAGTTCCTGCGTGTATGCAAGGCATTTAACTAAAAGCTTTCTTACAGGCGTTTTATATTTGCTCATATAATTTATTATTATACTAGCTTATGCCTGCGGCTTCGCTCGCGTTAAATTTGGGGTAACACAGTTCCCCTTTTCTGATTTACAGGTACCTGCTACCTGTAGTTTTTGCCTTTGCGCCTTATTTATTGTAATAGTAATGCTAAGTTTTCCCTTTTCTTCCCTATGGTTCCCTAATTTTCCACTTTAAAAAAAAAATGCTTATGTCCGGTCCAAGTCCGTCTCCACGGTCCCAAATATCTCTGTACCAAAATTCATCAAAATCGGTTTAGCCATTTAGGCATGAAGACGTAACAAACAAACAAAATCACTCAAACTCACTTTCGCTTTTATGATATTAGTAAAGATTTGTCTAGTACCCATCATCTTGAAAATTCATTCAGTACAGCTGCAGCTAACCTAATTATCACAATAACTTCTAAATGGCTGTGCGCAAGTTGAGGTTTGAACTCAACTTCATTCCCAAATACATTCTTTTACTTCAGCTTCATACCCAGTTAGTCTAGTTTGTATGTCGAAGAGTGGATGTCAGTACAATATGGTAAAAAAAAAAATCTGAGTGGCATCTCGCAGTTCAACCTAAGAGGTTGTCGTCTGCTTAACCGGGCGATTCCTATGGATGCCTTAAAAATTAAAACCTCCAGCCAGAGCAAAAAAACTTACAAACTAAGCGACTACACGCTAAGGGCACCTCCTTTCGGTTACGAGCATGGGCTTAGGGCGTCGCGCGTCGCTGGGGCAGGATAGCAAAGGGACAGGCTGGATCTGAGTGATATTATTTGGGGATATCACTCAGATAACGAGTGATATAGTAAAATAGTCACAAAGTGTATTTTTTTTATATTGACTGCCTCTGCGACCATTTTAGGAATTTTAGTCGCTCTTACAGAAGTTCTCAGAGTAAAATTCTTCCTTCTTATTGGCTCATACACTGGAGTAGTACTTATCTTACCAAATCAAGCTTTGCGCAATTGTAGTATTTCCCTCGTAGTAATAAGTAGTGACGAATGATATAGTAAAATTATAAGTAAGGTCAAAACAACAAAAATGTATCACACACCGTCATCATTTATTTACAAAAATTGAAAATTACAACTAATACATTACACAAAATATAAATATTATCTAAGTATTACTTATTTGAGCATTATTTACAAAAAAAATAATTTTAATCTTCCTAAGTCTTAGTTAACACCAATTTTTCAAATAAGTGGCCTTAATAAATTAGGTACAAAAGTGATAACTAGAAGCACAATTGTATATTTACGAATTGTCTAGTACTGTAATACTGCAATAAAATACAATTCCTATCTTACAGCACATAAACTCGAGGAGCTCGTGGCTAAATAATAGCAGCCGCTCGGGTCGATCTCTAGGTTAAGCCGCGCTTGCATAGGTTGGTCTGTGGATGGGTGACCACTCGTTACATACCGAGTTTCCTCCGTGCCTCGGAAAGCACGTTAAGCCGTTGGTCCCTGCTGTCATTTGCAGATCTTCGACAGTCGTTACAGGTAGTTAGTGTTCCGAAAGTCTGACAACTAGTCTTACCAAGAGGTATCGCATTACCCAGTACTAACTGGGTTGTGGAGGTCTGATAGGCAGTCGCTTCATGTAAAATACTGATATTCATCTGCATCCGGTTAGACTGGAAGCCGACCCCAACATAGTTGGGAAAAGGCTAGGCAGATGATGATCTTACAGCACATAAACCAGGCAACGAATTTACTTTATGGCGTCTTCAAATATGGAATTTTGAAAGTAGAATCACCCTCACGGGACGTTTGACTTACTTCACAAAATATCCACAAATTAAGTTCAGGTTCGTATTATTTGCAAGTTTAATATCGAACTACCGATAATCGATTATCGATGAAGATATTATCGTTGTTAATTAAAATAATGACGACATTCGATCAACAAAAGCCAGAACAAATACCTAGTTAATTCTGTCATAAAGATCTGTAAGCTGTCTCCTGTTTCGACTCTTGAAGACCTAGTCAAGGAGGTAGTGCGTCACACTGAGCAGCAAGCCTGGATCACAGTTAGGAACATGACCGCCACAGACACATCCGAAGGTGGAACACAGCCCAGCTGTGTCACTCAACTTGCATAATCAGACCAGCTGCTTAGTGCGTTCATTTTATTTACTCTGCATGTTATTTTTCACACTCTGAATGCAATGTTTAAACGATTTGGTATTTTTGTATTTCGAATTGTGATATTTCACTCAGCATCTGTTTTAAATTCGCTAATACGATTTTTTGGTATTCCTCGGTATAATATTCTTATTGTAACTAACAATTCATCACTGGAAAATCCTTTCACTAAATTATCTATTACATAAAATAATGTACTATGCTTTCATTTTTTATTAAAAAATCCTGGCTCTCAAATCCAAAAATTACAGCAGTCTTCAAGACCGATTGTAACTTGTTTAAAATCTTTTTGGCTTATCAGTAAATATGAGTTATTAAAAGAAAATCAGGAAAAGAACTAAAGTTGTTCCCACCAAACAATTACTATGAATAATAATAATTAGTGGTGGTAGTAGTGCTGCAGCTCCTCAGCATTGAGCAATGTATGCTGGACAGGGAAATCTGGAAAATGAAAAAAAAAAATATTAACTTGTTGTCATCTTGCTGAAACTTTTCATTCTACTTTAAATTTGTAATAACAACAGCACTGCTTGAAATACATGACACTCAAAGGTTATTTTGTGGAATATAATACTTTCTACATAGATTACTATGAATGTAATGTCAATATCTGTCAAAACGCGAAGAGGCTCATGGTTATGATTTATTTCCTACAGGCTTCTTAGAGATTGAATCAGACATCCGGCGACTTCCTTGAAGACTTATTCCTTAGATGCACATTGTCAATTCATAAATTTTACATAATGCATATTCATGCCATAAAAATCTATCTGAGTCAACGAAATAAAACAATATTTTTGACAGAAATTGACATAATTATGTAAGTGATTGTACTAACAATTATTACTACATGCATGTGAAATGATGTAACGAGAAAGTTAGTCCTGTAGTCGTAAGTGTTGTTATGGTACAGAAGACTAGGCACTCATAGTCAAGAGCAGATAGTCGCAGTCTATAGAGTGGAGGAGTCCGTCATCGTCACATACCTTCAGTCAGTCAACAGTCAGAGTTATCGCACTTGAACAATCTTGTTGCCTCGCAGATAGTATTTCACGTCTTGTCTTCTATTCTGTTCTGTAGTAGTCTGTGGCTTTTCTGTAGTCGTAGTTGTAGTTGTTGTGGTGGTGGTGGTGCTAGTGGTGGAGGGCAGGGGATCCAGGAGTTCAGCGGGGAGCACGCCCAACTCATTGTCAGACACTACAGGAGTGGGCAAGAAGGGAATTTCGCCTTTGACCAACATTTCCCGGTACGCATCTAGATCGGCTATCTTGAAAGATTCAGATGATCTTTGCTGCTGGTTGATGTAAGCTGTGACTTTTTTTATGTTATGGTTGATTTTCTGAATTTTTTCTGGCGTTAAGCCAGTCGTTTTAATTGTGGGAGCGACTGAGCGTGTGGGGGCGACTGAGCGTTTGGGTGCCGCGTAGTCGTAGCTCTGAGAAGCTGGCACTCTAGGCTCGTAATCAGTGTAATAATCTGCGGCGGCAGGCTGGCCGTATGAGTTGACTGCTCCCCATGTCATTGGCTTGAACGTAGGGAAAGGTTGCGGGGGAGGGGGAGGTTGGTAAGAGACTGGCGCTGCGGGGGCGGTTGGCTCCTCGGCGTAAGAGGTGGGGGGGTAGGCTGGGGCCGGGTACGACTGAGCGGCGTACGAAGGAGCAGCGTGAGAAGGTTCAATTAAAGAAGGGACGGTTGAAGAGAATGCGTTCTTGATGGCGCTGTAGACAGTGTGGAGGATGGAGGGAGGTGGGTCGAGGGGCGTGTGTCCGGTGTGCTCGGTGTGCGCGGTGTCCAGGGTCTCGCTCGGCGCTACTTCACCCAGCGGAGTCAAAATGACGAGGCCGGCGTGGACGCCGTTCAGTTTATTCCGGCCTGTCTCAAAAATGTGTCGGTCTTAGGTGATGTTGTTAGTGTTGATGGCGGTGTCGTAATGTTATTAGCTTATGATGTGATATTCAAATTAAGTCAATAAATTAGGTTTGCTGAAATATGGAATGATTACGAAGTCTAACCCTTACGAAGCTTCAGCAGTGCTCTTAGATTTCGCTGCAATAAATATTTCTGATTGAATATTGGAAATTAAGCATCTTATCTATGACTTACACACCAACCCCACGTGCTATATTCATAATGTCGCTAACTCATTAAAAGCAACTGCTAAAGTTTCTACTGTATAAAAATAATAAACACTGTTCAGATATTACTTTTAGACTTATTGAAATAAGTCTAAAAGTAATATCTGAACAGTGTTTATTTGTAGGTATACTGTGCTTACTTAAAAACTACTTTTACGACCTTACTAATGATACTATGCTACGTAACTACTGGCAGGATTTTTTCAAACTAAACTACAAATTGACTTTTTCTGGTCAAGTAGGTATACAGAACCCATAAATTATGTTGTACCTAACCGGTTGTAAAACTGTGGTACATCTCGAGGAGGCTGTAGCCGTTCGTGGTATCCTATAATTAACGCAATTTAATCAGATACGAATTGATCCAGATTTCATTGATGCTGAAATAAAGATATGATAAAAAATACTTGCAGATTTTCTACTGATTGAGATTTAGGGATTTTGTTGTTTTAATCGCCGATGACGCTATTAGTTTCCGAACCATGCCAGTCACAGAATCACGCACGTATTCAGACTATGTAGTTTTGTTTTTCACTTTCCTTTTCAACAGAGTTATCATATCACTGGGGAAAATGACAACTAGATCTAAAAAAAAATTAGATGATTGAATTACTTTATTATCTGATGTCAATACGGCAATTAATGACCTCATTATCCTATAACAATTAATTTATTGTAATCTAATGTAAGGGATTCGTAAACCCGCCTCGGGAGACGCCCCGGCCGACGGGCGCCGCGAGACGACTCCCGGCCATCGTAGATGCGGGCCTGTGGACGGTGAGCAATGGGTAGCTCACCGTCCGTCCGTCTATTAACGACAGGCCGTGTCGACGGTAAGTGTTTCATGGGCGCCTCAAAGAGATGTTAGCAAAGCAGAGGGGCCTGCCAGGGCCTCCGCTTGCCGGGGTTGCGGGTTGTTCGAAAGAGATACCGCGGCCCCGGAAAGTAAAGGGCAATAGAAGTAACATGGGTGGGTTTTAGTCAGTTCAAGTCTGACACTCCCCCCAGCTCCGTTCAGTGCAGGGGAAATCATTTTATGATTTCCCACCCCTAAAAAAAACCAGGTTTGTAAAATGCGAGTTGTTCGAAGGAGATACCGCGGCCCCGGTATATACAGGGCAAAAAAGGAACATGGGTGGGTTTTAGTCAGTAAAAGTCAGACACTCCCCCCGCTCCGTCCAGAGTGGGGGAAGATATTAGTTGATTTCCCATAAGCAAAAAAAGTGAACATAAAGGATTGTTTTATTGGTGTCACAGACCATCGCGAGGGTAAAGTAAGGCTTAGTGTAACTTAAATTTATTTTCATTGAGAGTAGCTGCAGATAAGTTTTTACTTTCACTGTACAATGATTCTCAAGGGAAATACATTCTAAGGGACTTTATGAGGATGTGCATAACATTGAGCCCTACAGTAAGACGTGATTTTAACCCCAGTAAATGTGATGCGTCCCAGCAATATATTTTGTGTAAACTTAACAAGTTTGATGTACATAATGCTTGCTTGATAGCTCGTGATGGGTCCGTTAACACCAATCATAGAAAGATCGACCGTTTTAACCTAAATTAAAGGATAGAATTTAAGCATAGAACATGACGCATACTTTTGTAGGAGAATAAGATGTAAAAGAGTTTTTTTCATCGTTTGCCAACAAATGTTACCTACTTGCTACTAAGTTTATCTCATATTTGTATCTTCATTATTAAGTACGGCAACGTGTAACGGTTCGGTGCGTTGCTTTTAAAACTAAATACCGTTTCGTCGACTTGCTTATGAACATCTTAATTGAATGCGAATCTCTTAATTGTCTTTGTTTGGATGATATCCAATATTTTTGGTAAGTTCTCGACCAAGAGCAAAGTACGTGTTTCTCACAAAGGCTTGAACTTTACCTATAGATAACTTTAAAAGCTTTTTTTTGGGGAGGGAAGTCATCAAATAAGTGTGTCAGACTTGTACTGACTAAAACCCAACCATGTTCCTTCCGTACAACCCGCAACCCCGGTACTTTATAAGCTATTGAGGTGCTTCATATGTAAATAGATCTTCATATGTACCTTTATCTGCATCTAGGTACATTTTGGTTTTGAATGAGAGGAAAATGGGTTAAAATAACTTCTGAAATTAGGTAAGTAAATATGTTTCACACTTACCATATTTCAGGAGATATTATTGTTATAATATTATTGTCATAATATGTTACTGTTAAAATGTAATAATATCGAACTGATTCATAGACATTGTTTGGGCATACGAGATGACTGGCGTATAAAGGCCAGATCTAGGTATTGCGCATATTTCGGAATTGAAAAAAACATAACCCCTTCTTGGCAGTCGGGTAAAAGCATCCTCTTCCAAGCGTCAACTTTTGTTTACTAATATTTTGGGTCCCTCTATTAGTTTTCATCTTTCTCATAACAGACTAATCGCAATTTGATGAAACACTCTCACATTATGTCCTCGCCAACAGTCATAAGCTTTTATTTAACTAGTTTTTTTACTATTAATGTTTTTAAAACACTAGATGGTATGGATGGAAGGTAGATGAAATTAAAAAATCCATTACTTATAGGAGAAGTTAATAGGTAGATACCTATTTGCGTAAAGACTTCGCATTAAACTAAGTACACTCCATGAGTGCAATTACTTACGTAAGTTTACTGTATTTATAACATTGTAAGTATTACTTCAGGAAATACTTGAAAAGTAAGTTAAGGCGTGACAGACGTGTCTTCGTAAGGATGGCGTAATCTTAAGAAATGTCATGCTTGTGGATACTTAAGTTAAGTAACTGCTTTCCTAAAGGTCCTGATAATTTGGACATAAAGACTAGTGCTCTCAAACTGCAAATTTATCCAAAAAAAACATGGACATAATCTTCAAACATAGTTGAAGTTGATTTTAACCATGGATTTTCTTATCAGTTCTTCTACATAGGAAACGACCAACCCGAACCTGCACATTTAATCGAAGTTTTAAAAAAAATATTTTAAGGAGCCAAGTTCTGTTTAATAAGCAAATAGGCAATATTAATTATATTTGTCTAAGATGTGACTTTTGCTATGCAATTTGACCAAGGGTCATTTTATTGTATAGGCAACAGTTTTTCATGAATCTACCTGAAACAATACAAACCCGTGACGCTTGGTTTCTTGCAATAAAAAGGTCGTTACCCTCTTTTGTTTTTCTCAGATGTTACAATGTACCGAATAATGATGACCAATTTATATTCGCAACTTAAAGTATATATTGCAATAAATGACGCAACATATTACACCCGATGAGTTCACTAACAATACTAATAAAGTTGGACAAATAACGACATTTTTATCTGTCACTGCAGCACCAATTGCACTTGGGTAAGAGTTATGCAATAACGAGGCAAGAATACAATAGTAATGCATACGGATTTCTTTCCGAAATTCTTTGTCATTGACAAGTCGTCCGTGACAGGTATTTTAAGAAGCTTCTGTACTGACTATCTGTAACGACTGTTAAAAATCTACAAATAACAGCCAGACTAGTTGTGGAATCCCGGGAAAGTAATGGGTGGCCAATCCACGGGCCAACCTAGGTAATCGCAGCTGAACGTGAAGGTCGACTCGAGCGGCTGTTATTATGTAGCCACGAGCTCGTTACTTAGCAAGAGTATACGTCTTTCTACATCGTTCTCACATATTTGTATAATCTCAACACGAATGATGTAAATACGATTTTGTAAAAATATTATAATTTAAAAGAGTGTCCATGGAGTTTCTTGCCCATTCTTCTCCATAGAGATCAACGCTTTGGAATGGGCAACTACAGTACTTTCACAAGTTATTATGCCTTGTGACCGGGACTGTAGATTCATTTTGTTTCTTGACATTCAAAAGTGCCTGTAATGGTCTAATTGAAATAAATGATTTGATTTGATTTATACATCTTTTTCCTGCCCTTGTCCCATTCTATTTGGGGTCGGCACAATACGTTTTCTTCTTCCATTCCTGTCAGACGTCACGGCATCTTTTACTCCTTTCTCCTTCATATCATTCATTACACAATCCATCGATCTTTTTTGGCCTTCCTCTCGCTCTCTGTCCTTTAACATTCAGATCCATCACTCTTTTAGTCACATGTGCTTCGTACGAAATAGTAAAATCATATTACATGGAATAAACCCATATTTGTTAGCTCACAGGTTTTTTTCGTTACGTAGTTAATCAGATAACCTTATTTTGTTGTTTT
This sequence comes from Ochropleura plecta, assembly GCA_905475445.1. Classification (NCBI taxonomy): domain Eukaryota; kingdom Metazoa; phylum Arthropoda; class Insecta; order Lepidoptera; family Noctuidae; genus Ochropleura; species Ochropleura plecta. Next base: position 17,962,339 of record FR997731.1, on the reverse strand, counting down.
GATCTATTGTTTTCCTGTGAGCGACACCACTGTGATAACAATTAAATTTTAATAACAACTGGATAATGGTACATGACTTAATTCATAATCCTCACTACGTTTTGATTTATGGGACTTGTTACTTACCATTATAATTAAGAATAATATATTCATAATTGCAAATTTTCTCTCACTGGAATGCGTACCTAATTAAAAATATTATAAATAGCCAAAAAACATTGCCTAAATAAACATTTTAAACAAAATGAATGACCACACGGAATCATTTAGTTTTCACTCACTTCTTTTACTGTTCTTGCGAATAAAAATATGAGGTTTAATTATTTATTACCGCATATCTTTATATGGTTACTACACTATTATATAATAAGTCTGCCTCGTTAGTCTAGGTGGTCGGAAGTACGACTGCTAAGCTTAAGATCTTGAGTTCGATTCCCGAGTCATGCAGTGTTATTGGGGGTATTTATTAGATTATTTTTTGAGCACCAGCCATAGCATCTTTATTTATACATAAACGTATTTTATACCCGTCTTACTTACCATATGAATTTGATTGATATTTGATTTTATTAAAACACAACATACGATCCATCGTTCGAAAGGTGATTTAGGAATTGACGATTTGATTAAGAGTTAGAGAAGTACTTAATAATGTCACACATGATCACAGCCACACCCCACGTGATTCTCCCCACTCACAGCGTGGCTACTTTCATACGTGATACGTGAAAGTGATGAGTGATTTGCGTCAATACTCGATTATTGTAAAATGTCAAGCCCTACATGGCTTGAAAGTTGTACAGAATGTGGCAGGTCTAGTTCTGTGGTCTCGATTCATGCACCTCCGCCCGAGACTACGGCAGGTCGCTGACTTTGCTTATTTATAGCTGTGCATGTGTTTGTTGTCTACGTTATCTAATGTCAATAGCGAGGTTGTGCTTTGAATGTAGGTAGAGACTTGAAGCAAGTATAATCTTTACTACACAAGAAGTGGTTACATGTTTTGTGAAGTCCCTGACTCCTGTGCTAGGTCAAGACCTGTGTTACAGGAGCTAGTGCCCTCTCCCAAAGGAGATTTGATAGTGTTTTGTGCAATAAGATTAGATTAAGTAAAACATGAATGGTTGGATTTTATACGAAGAGGAAGGATTGTTAGTTTCTACAGAAACATCAGATTTATCCACCTAGAAATTAACTAATAAAAAAACAAACGACGCGTAAAAGGTATCATTGCACACATATAAGTGTTACAAGTTAAATGTTCTATACATATGAATTTGTACCACTAATCTACTCATGCGTTTCGTTTCATTAGAACTGACATTAGCTAAGGTATTTCAAAACAGCTACGAAAACAGTTGACTGCGGTATTATTTTTCCAATGTTTCTGTATAATTTGTCAAGTAACGTAAGAACGGTAAACGTTTAATGTAACATCCTTTGAAGATAGAAAACGTTTAAACGAAATGATAGATCGTCTGTCAGACACCTAATTATTTCGGCAATTTTTTCTTTGCTAGCTATTGCATAATCTATTTAGTCGCAAAACGGTCGGTTAGACGAAAGAGCTTAACTTTTTAAACGTTCAAGTTAATGCTGTTTGAAAGGTGTTATGCAACGACTGCGTTGATGATTGATTATTTATTTTTATTTTATAAACGGTAATGAATAAGCACTATCTAGAGTTAATACGTATGTAACAATATTAAAAAACTAGCTTCCGCCCGCGACTTCCTCCGCGTGGCATAGTTACTTTGGGCTAACGCTAACTTTAACCCGCGTGATGATCGAAAAAAATGATTTTTTTTCTCTCCCCTTTTTTTCCCCCATTTTCTCACTTTAAAAAAAATAGCCTTTCTCCGTCTCCAGGGGTCCAATTATCTCTGTACCAAAATTCATCGAAGTCGGTTTGGTCATTTAGGCATGAAGACGTAACAAACAAACTCACTTTTGCTTTTCTATTATTAGTAAGGATACATTGTATTAGTAAAAACGTGAAGTTATTTCGTGTAAAAAAGTGCTTGAACAATCCAACCAATGATGTAGGTAAGTAATCAAATAAGTACTAAGTATTTAATTCAAAATTACTGTTACAAATATTTAAGGAATTATTTTACGGTGACATCAGCCTGATAATGGTAGGTATTGTTACGCTAGTTCTCAGGTCAACAAACATTGTTATAACCATTTCGTCAAACACTGGATCAAATTCTTAGCAGTGCTTAGAAAACGTTACAACAAACGCCTAATTAGTCAAATAAACTTGATTTCTAACAAGATTTAAATTTCTGGGACCCTAAATATATTGAATTCCCAGATTATTAATATACATAATTCACACTGCACAAGTGCACAATGAGTAATGTTATGCAACGACTATGTCTTACTGTGAAACTATTATGATGCACCATATTGCAGTCTGTATAATGTATCATTTTCCGAAGTTGCAACAACTATTGCATAGACATAGCGCAATATAAAGGATCTGATAACTTGAGAGAATTCACGTGGTGCTCATGTGTCATATATTATTATGATCGTACGGTTACCCTCCCAACCGGCCCGACTGGATCCATGACATAATACACTTTCACTGAAAGGCACCCAAAGGCACGCCTTTAATCTCAGCAACTGTTACGGGCATTGTACGCCTTCCTTAAACGTTACGGAATATTACATCTTGCACTTCCCTGATCTTTTAACAGATATAGTTTCTAAATAGGTCTCTTGTTGACATTTAGTCATTAAGAATTTATCCAGGTCAATAGATTTGAAGATAACTTCTATTGCAAATTTACTGTAATGATGAATAGAAAAAGGTTGGAAAGTTACGCTTGAAGAAGTGCTAAAACGTGATATTGTAGGTAATTTAACTTCGAGAAATAGACTATGTAGCAAATTGATCTTCCTTATTGTGCCAAATTGATCTAACTTGATGATACACTACAGAAACATTTTAACTCTACTAACCCGGAAGGAATGTGCAATCCAAATATTTTAGTAAAGAGTTGAGACAGACAAACAATGAAAGAAGATTATTTCCTCAAAGTATGGGAAAATATGAAATTGATAATGGTTGCAATCTTTCTTATATTGTATTCGGAATGATATTGCAATAACCATCAAACTGAAAATTATTAGGGGAAATACAAAATCACACACGCAGTTATTTGTCTGTCAAGTGTTTTGAGTTATTTCGTCATGTAAAACGTCTATTTCCGTTTGAAAGGGAAAGTCTTATGCAAATGAAGTGAGGACGTCGCTGCGGTTTTTGGGCATGGAAACGGACCAATGAATGTCAAATGTGTCGTAATACGCATAACATAAGGTTTGAAAATCATTCTCAAGGTTAAGACAACATTTGATTTGTGAATGCGATTTGAGACATACAAATATCAATTAAAGTAGATAGGTAAAAGGATTAAAAATTGCAAAAGAATTCTAAAAATGAAACGTTGCTCTTATGTGCAGATTTATATGTTATTGCTTACGTTCCAACACTGATGAGGTAGGCACGTTCGAAGCCTGTTTCACACCACAAGGTCGGCGAGATGCACGCTGTTCTTCACAATCTATAATACAGTTTTACAATTGCAGAACACTTTGAGACAATGTCAGGAAATCTGTTCTGCTTTAGAGTGCTAAAAGAGAAGATGTGTGTAAGACTGCTTGCAAACGATGCTAATAAGAGATAACAAGAGAAGAATTGCTATTATATAATACATAGCCAAAGGAAGAATCAAAATGTATCACTGAATTGAGCTTTACTTTTGTTAACGTTTAATAATAAACGATCCCAACAGATTCTTCTCAAATAGAAATTCGAAAAAAAACCGGCAAAACGCCTGCTAAAATGTCTTCAAGAACAAAGCGAAATGAAGCAGTAGAGAAACACAGTGCCAACTGCAAGAAGACTTTAACTTACTCTTACCACAGTTCACTGACTAGGTCATAATAGCGATACAATAGCTCCTCTGAGGGCATTGGCATCGGCTCCTCTGAAACAGCATCTACTACTGAAGACATCACTATCATTTCTGAAAAAATAAAGTTCAAACATCAAAATTCAGATTCCTGGCTCTGTCACAAATTAATCATCCCTCGTCATCTTGGGCTTTAGGCAAAAATCGACAATTTAAAAATAAAATTACATCAATAGACTGCTCCCGCAGACACCATATGACTCGTAAGTATATGCTGCATGTAAACCAACAAATACACACAATGAGGTATTCCTCGAAGCGCTCCCGTTTTGAAACGCTCCCATCTAAGCGCTCCCGTTTTGTTCTTCCAAGCGCTCCCAAAAGGAGCGCTTCGAGGAACGATTAAAAGTATTAAAATTTATTTCCTCGAAGCGCTCCCATGATAAACTTTCGGATAGAGATGGGACTATACTAACTGAAATTATCGATAATAACTAGGTAATAAGTAGAACACATTGTTATAATATACAACTAGCGGCCCGTCCCGGCTTCGCACGGGTTCGGCAATTTTTTTTTTTTGTTATATTGTAAATCCTTTAGACGCCAAATAGATAATTATAATCTGCCGACATATGTACCTATTCATATTTTTTATTATTTAGAAAGCTTATGATTTCTCTCCATTATGTTTCCCATTACTACCCCCCTCCCCGCACACCTCAATGTTTTGTCGGAAGTTTTTCGTAGAAATAAGGCAATGAGGTGTCTATCGTTTACGTCAATGGTAGAAATGACTTTCCTTGTCCTATGCAGGGCGAGAAAGTGTCAGACTCTTACTGACTAAAATCACCTGCTCTGAGCCGAGACCCAGTAACGTATTGCGCTCAACGGTGATGCTACCTATGCGATTGATAAAATGGTTAAAACAATTTTATAATTAATTTTTGCCAAAAATAGCGATACTAACTAGCGCTCCCGTTTTGAAAGTAATTTTTATTTTATAAGCATTTAAAGTTTCGAAAACTATTCAGTCGCGCTGGCAGACTCGCTAATGCGTATGGCATCACACACAGTACCGTGGCGTGGAGCTAGTCGCCAGTGGTACACACAAAGTACTCTTGTAATTATTATGTAGAGGACCTATGGCCACACTGCAATGTGATTATATACGTATATAATTTATATTAAGTATATCTATGCGTTTTATTTATAACATCCTCTTTAAATACACAATAACATTGGTCCTTGTTTACACATAAGAGTGCCGAAAGCAAAATGATATTTTTCTCTCAATTTCGTAATTTGGTTAAGCAACTTCGATGTCGATGATGCACACATGAGTTTTTAAAAATTATCGATATAATTCATTACGTTAACTTCATGCTTTTCCCTATTTTTAAACGTGGGAGCGCTTCGAGGATATAAATTTTAATATTTTTAATCGTTCCTCGAAGCGCTCCTTTTGGGAGCGCTTGGAGGAACAAAACGGGAGCGCTTAGATGGGAGCGTTTCAAAACGGGAGCGCTACGAGGAATACCTCCACACAATTAATAAACCTATTCCATTATGGATTATTAATCTGTTCTTTGATGAATCAAAGCAACAATAGTCATCTCTTTATTTACTTTTCTTCTTACTTATACATTTTTAAACATTTCTACCAAAAAAATTAAAAAAAAACATTTCTTAAAAAAACATTTAAAATTATAAAAATAAGTTTCCGCCGGTATGGAGCAGGGTCCAAGCTACCGGTATACGGGCCGTATCGAGGAGAACTGCCTTCTTAATCAGGCCCTTGATCCAACCGCCTAAGGAGAGCTTCGACAGCTATTATTAATGTCTTGTTTGTATTATTAATTGTCGTAATGGCCAATGGGCCATTACGACAATCGGCACAATAATAGCTGAGTTGACATTCCACATGTGAGCGTGTATCCATTCGAAAAAGTGCGATTGTTAGAGACAAATTACAAATCATTGCACTAGAAATTACTAATGACTCTATGAGACTTTTAATAACGATATATGTCTCATACATCAAAACTGCCATCTGTGTCTGCAAATGAAATCTTCACTTATACTTTGTATGACTATTGAGAATTCAATAACAGTGTCTTTTATTGTTATTAATTTGATCTGAATCCGGTATCTCTCTATCTTTCAGAATCTCTCCGACCATTTTTGTTAATTTCGCTCTGAGCATGGTAATTATATACATTAGCGTAGGATTCGGTCTGTGACATGCTCAAATGTTTTGTTAATGACAAAAGGTAATTTATTCATGAGAAATTTGATTCCTAACTAGTTTCTTCTCATTATTATTTTCGACTGAAAGGATGGAGGAAGCTATCAGAAATATATTATAAAAAAAGTTGAAACGTGAATTTATGATTCGTTTGAACTTACCACCAATTCTTTTTGCCCACCTAAATACATGCAATTTCAGAACTGTTTTACAATACCCACACAAGTCATTTGGTATTCAGCACAAAAGTTATGGTATTTAAAATTTAAATATATTCAAGTACAAAATGTTGCCAAAAGTAAAAGTCTCCTCAATAAACAATTAGGTGAGTGGACGAATGCGACCTCCTTGCCTGCTTAACCGACTGCAGATGACAAACGTCGGGTGTCAGTTACGTAAGAACAAGATATCGTAAACAACTCAGTCGTGATAAATTGGGTATCGACAAATTGTAATTTATGGCCTAGAATTACGTCATGATCTAATTAATGTGTAATTTTGCTTCATGTGTTGATTTAACCAGAAATAAGTTCGACATGTATTTATGAAGCCAGAGTGAAATAATCATCATTAACCCAGCCTTTAACCAACTGTGTTGGAGTCGACTTCCAGTCTGGATTTACTGGATGGCGATCCGGTCAGATGCAGATAAATACCAGAACTTTACGTGAAGCGACTGTTTATCTGATTCTTACCTCCACAACCCAGTTAGTACTGAGTGATATAGTACCTACCCCTTAGTAAGATTAGAAGTATGTAAAGTAATATAACGAAGAAATTACAATATATTGTATAGTATACAATTCAATATACAATATTGAGAGATGTTTGCTACCTCATTTCAAAACATTTTCAATATAAAATAAAGATTACCAGCTAGATATTTTGTTACAGAAAGTCCCACTCTCAAAGTATCTCAAAGTTAATTTTAACCTAATATTTATTTTAGATGGGGAAATACTAAAAATATTGTTCCGAACTGAATATTACAACCACCATTTCGTAAGACTGTTTCTGGTTTCAATTCTCCTATTCCAAGATTTTGTCGATTTCTTAACAATCATGACGACGAGATCGATATCTCTGCACTTCAATCGGGCAATTCAAGAGCCAAGTCCACCTAAATATTGTTGTTAAGTGTTATATCTGTACCTTTTGTTGTTTTTTATTTTAATTTCATTTCTGCTATCTATGTTTACCGCATCATATTGTACACTTAGTTGAATTCTTTGTGACTGTATTGTTTTTATTTATCAGCGTAACAATTGTAGGTAAACCAATAAATAAATAAATATAAGTAATAGGCTTATTTGGTACAAAGGCCACAGGCTGTACCTAATTTATTTTAATTTGAACAGAAAATCAATTTAATTCAAATAATTTCCTTTTTGCAAGTAGGTACACATACTACTAATATAACATTCATATTCATCACAAACATTCGTATTTATAATATTAGTAGGATACTATTTTCAAGAACGTGTTCAACGCGTAAGAAAAATTAACAGAAAAATCAAATTCTCGGAAGAGAAACCATTTATTGGGTGCAACAAAATCTTGCCTGAATTAACATATGAAGAAACTTACTATATTAAAATGCAGACCATAAATGGAAAAGTTTCATTAGGCATGAATTAAACCAATAAAATCGAAATGTAGGATGCTAGGTGATCTAGAAGATAAATGTCAAACTTTACGCAACAACGCTAGGAAATAGAGGTTATGTAATAATGGCCTAGATGACACACTAAATGTTGATATAAGAGGTGATAAGAACTAGGTAGTAAGAGGTTCGTAATTGCAAGATCGTGACTTGAAGTTCAATTGGGTTCGACTATTGCTACGAATACCACAAATTAAACCAGATTATGACTGATGTAATAACTGTTCCCCGTTTTCTATAAACCACCCACTTTAATATTTCTTATTTATTTGTAACACCAAATATATGCCAATGAAATCTTCAGTATTTTTTGTATAAAATTTAGCTCTACATACATAATTAAAACAGTCGCAGTTAACGTATTACACACATTTTCTTTTATTCAGCCGTACCGATTCACTCACAAACATGTTAAATTATTCGTATCTACTGTAGGACCGACTAAGAACTAGGCTAGACTAAGTGAAATTCTATCAGACAGAAAATAAAAAAAAGAATGGGGCAGTGAAACCCACACAGCATAAGAAAACAACGTGAAAAGTGCTGCACAAATCCAAAATGTTTTGAAAGCAATTCTCACTATTCTGTGACAGTGTAATAGCAACTTTGTTACCTCAGTGACTAAGCAGCAAGTCACATAATTATGCAAACATTCACTCGTCTCAAGTACATTTCTGTAACTGAAGCTGAAGTGGTTACGTCTTCTATGCTAACTAGTCCTTGACATATTAAACTTTTGCCCACGGCGAAAATATATTGAACGTCAAAACGACCGTGTTCGAAAATAGGTCGTCATCAATAAGCCATTCAAGTTATTGTTACTGTTTTACGATTAGTTATAAACACTCAGCTTGTAGGTGTCACCGTTTACGATTGAACACCTATCTTCTTTATTCAACATGCATAATAATTGTTATATCTGTCGTAAACATTGAAAAGATGTTGCCTTGACATGATGTCATATTTTATTTTGCGACAAATTTATTCATCTTGTTTTAAAATTAAAAAAAAAGTAAATTTACCAATATCATAAGAGTGCACAAAAAGTAACTAGTGCGTCATCTTTGGGAGTTTTCAACTACCATTTTCGATTTTAAATGATGTCACTTAGCTAACCACGCCATCCAAATTAAACATTATATACAACTTTTTTTTTACCTATATCGATTTTTTTTTTCATAAAAGTAAAAAGACTAGAATTTTGAAATCTTGGTGGCAAGATACGAAAATTCTAACCTTTTTCAGCAATGGCTGCAATGGTATTCATGGTAGCAATCTCCAAGTCTTGCCCAGCCTCTGCTAAGTACTATTTATTTAATCCCACACTACGTACAAGAGATTATAATTACAGCATGTTTCTCCCACGATAGTATCCATGACTACTACCGGTCGAGTTGTGTAAGTTTGATGCGTTTTGTATGAATCTTATGCAACCTCACAGTTCCGGTGGATCGGGACCTCTGACCGGGTACATTGCGCAATAGATTGAACATAATAGATATGTTCTACTTTGCGTATTTTTATTTGCTAGCTATGTTAATATCAATTTTATAACGATGTCTTGATCGCGTTAGATAATATTGTTTGTAGGCGCCAGGAAAGCCCAATTCGCTTCTTAATTAATGCTTTAAATTTGATAGAAAATACTTCCTTATTAACTTTGAATATTAAAATATCTCTACATAAAATTAAAATATGAGAATATCAAAAGTCGAGGTTATGTTACTTTACAATTAACATATTGGGTGTAAAAGTACCCAATCGAAGTCAAATGCCCCATTATGATCACTACTCGCCGTCATCGTGATCACTATTTTGGTCTAGACCATACCTGGGAACCATACTATTTATACCCTTTTTTAATACGGAGACATTGAGGGATCATTTTTTTTTAAATTATTTATGATGACCCAAATGTGTCCCACAGCTGGGCAAAGGCCTCCGTTCCTTCCTCCCACTTTTTTCTGTCGTTTGCTGTTGTGGTCCAATCCTTTTCGTGGAAGTCTAGCTCGTCACGCCACCTCCTTCTGGGCCTACCTAACTATTTTTTTAAATACATTTTTTAAATGTTTGACCAATACTACACCCCGTACTATTGAATGCATCCATCGGCACAATGTTTAGACTGCGTTATATTGAGTCCTACTGTAAAACGTGATTTTCCACATCAAACGTTTCCCAGCAACATTTTTTGTGTATATCAAGTAACTTTGTATGAGAAGCAGAATACTTGGTAAACGACTTCATGAAGTGTCCGTTAACACTTTGTTTAATTGGAGATTTACTAGAATTTCGTTACACAGATCTAATAACTAGTAGCTACGAGAGCCTACTACTTTTCACCTATATCTGTTGACGCAGAGGCTGCGTTGTGGGTCGCGAGTTCGATACCCGCACGGGACAAAAGAGTGTATGACCTACGGTATGTTTTTCCAAAAGAAAAAATCCTAGAGTGGGGGGAAACATTGATGAACAAAAAATTAAAAAAAACTAACTAAGATACTACGAGACAGCACCTCATTAATTCATTTCCTGACAATAATACACAGTGTTTTTCCAAATAAGTATAACGAATATTTACGTAATAACTTTTACTGTAATGCGTACAAGCTCCTGAACCATTAGCTTACATAATGTAACACTCGTAAAAAGCAGTTGTTTTTGTTGACACTCTAGTTTTTTTCTTCATGAGCATAACAGGTTTCTTTTTAGGAACAGTTAGTTACATATTTTTTGTATTACCTACAGCATGACTGTCAAAGATTATACACGTCATAATTACTGCATTTTTTGTTTGTTGGCCTTTTTATGTCAATAATATTTCATAATTGCTTGCTCTTAGTACTTATAAGAGCTGTGTCAGATAAAATTAACATTCATTCATTACTCTAATGAAACTTGATTAAGTCATCGGCGAATAAAGCAAACATTAGTTGTTTTAAACAATTTTCAGAAACACTGTTTCTATGTTGCTAGTTCAGCAATTTTACTGTGTGCTTTTAAGATATTAATTCGGGACCTATTCAGCATCAACGTCCATTCAAAATTAAACCTCATCCCAACTGTCAAGGTTCTACTATTCGTTGTAACAAAGTGTGTGTCTCCTTACCGTCTAGCTGCGACGGGTACTTGTGCGCGGCGGCGGCGTAGCCCGTGGGCACGGATGGCGCGCTGAACTGCGCGGGCGCAGTGGGCGCGCCGTACGCGGTGGGAGGCCCGTACTCCAAGTGCGAGGTTGGAGGAGGGCCGTATACCGCTGTCGCTGGAAAATCAAGGGGAACGCTTTTAGTCTTTGTTCCGTTAGCCGGTTTTTCTCATGAACACAGATATTTTTTAAGGAAATCTGTATATTATTAAAGCGCATACATCGTAGGTACAAACACAGTCACAAATACCGTAAACTTATAAAAAGTTCAAAAGCTTATTTTCTTGTTAAAATAATAATTATGTCCTCAAAAAGGGTTCCTCGTTTTAGAATTGAAATAGGTATAAACCGATGACTGATCTAAAAAATAAAACTTTTGTTTTTGCATAGGTTTTCTATTTTTGTTTTTATCAACATATCTGCTTTAGAATTAACTAAGAATTGTATCTTCGTAATTGGCGTAATGTTTTATATAATAATTTTAATGTTTATGTACTGTCAGCTGTGAAGTTACCTCTCATAAATAAATAACTTGGAATATTTGATTTGGGTACCCTGACCTACCTACCTAGCATAATGGCTGAAATAGGCTAATGTTGTGTACAGGTACATATCAAAATATATTTAAATGTAAGTCTACATTTAAATATATTTTTATAAAATACGAATCAATTTTAAGGCTAATATTTACCACAGAAGAGAATAATAGCTTTAACTACATAACTATTTGCACAAATATTATTTAGTGCCTAACTTAATCACGTATGTATTAGGTACTTAAAAGGCGCTATGTATACATTACCCATTATTATACATTTACCTATATCATCGCACAACACATTTGCTACCCATAATATATTTGTATGTACCTATGCATTGTATTTATATGTTTGATTTAAAAAATTTACATCTTTTTTTTAATGTCTGTTTATATGCAGTACACCATTCACTTTATATTTTGTAATAGCTACCGCCGGCGACTTCGTCCGCGTGGCATAGTTACTTTGGGCTAACGCTAACTTTAACCCGCGTGATGATAAAAAAAAATTATCTTTCTCTCCCTTTTTCTTCCCACTTTCTCCCCCTTTTCTCACTTTTCTTTTAGCCTATGTCCGTCTCCATGGTTCCAACTATCTCTGTACCAAAATTAATCAAAATCGGTTTGGCCATTTAGGCGTGAAGAAGTAACAAACAAACTCACTTCCGCTTTTATAATATTAGTAAGGATTCGTACAAGCCATCCAAAGGTTGTCCGGAAGATATCGCTATCAGTATATATCTTATATATTATATAAGACCGCCATTGTGACCTAGCAGATAGAATTAGCAATATTGTCACACAGTTCTGTTTCATATTAGGTGTATAGTCTTTTCTATTTTCGTATTTACTAATGAAGTATGTTTTGGGATTTACCCGACTACGCCTAAAGAGATAGGTTATGTTTTTACCAGACCGCGTTTGTATTGACACAGGTAAGCTAATGCTTCTGATGCTATTGGTAGAAGAAAGGCACAGACGCTTTGAGAGCACAGTAATATGGGGAAGCTTTTGTTTTGATATTGTTTTTACAACACCCCCACATATATATTTAAAAAAAATGTTGTTCCATATATTTTGGGCATGTAGGTATTACATTTTTGTAAGAAACACCAGCTTTTTTTATAAGCCACGAAAACGTGATAACCGTTTAAGTGTCGGAGTTGGGATACTCATGTATTATTGATGCCCATACGCAAAAAGCTACCTACTAATTTGCAACTGCGTAGATGGAATAATATTACAAATGAGCATAACCAATCATTACCTCATCAAGGTAACAGCAGCGCCTAGATACGATACTGTTTTCCCTAAGGAAAAATTGGATTTATTGAGGAATTTGATTAGCGTTACCACCAATTGCGTAACATACAGGACTTACGGGATAAATATAAAACAAATAATATGACGTTTTATTATGCGATCGGTTATTAACACAGTACCGCAGTTACGGGGAATTCTATGAAAATGCAGTGTAGATAAGAATTACCGATATTTGTTTCCCATTTATTAATAAACTGTCGTCAAAATAAAATACGTCACTGTGCTTTATTGGAAGCGTTATTGATTTAAAGTAGCAGTACGTAGCAGGATGGTATGGCATGGAATTTCATGCGAATTCTGTTGTTGATGACGATGGTCCTTGATGATAATTGGTATCGTAAACCGAAATCTAGAATGACCACTTAGATTATTTTATTTTATAGCTTCAATTCAAGTAGAATTGCTCAATATCTAAAATAACATTTGGAGTGTTATTTACAAATAAGTTAAAAAATTGCAATTTAACTTGGTCATTTATTTTTTCGGTTTTTGATTTAATCATATAATATTTTTTGTATTATTATTTAAGGTTAAGTTAGTAAATGAAAAACAAACAAATAAGTTAGTTTAACAAACGAAAAAAAAACTTAATTATTAACAATAATTTATTATTTGTACTACACAAAACATTTCATATTATTAATGGTACATTATTAGATACATCTACAAACAGCGATTGTAAATAATACGAAACTGATAAAGAGGGTTATTATAAAGCTTAAGAGTTTGTTTAGTTTTTTGTTTGCACTAATCTCTGGAACCACAGAAATTTAAAAAAAATGTTGCATAATCCATTTATTGACGAAGCGTATAGGTTGGTGGAACCGTTGGGCACAGCTAGTTATGATATGAATAGCCTGAATGACATGAAATTAATGTGTTTACGATTTGTGTAACTTATGTTTACCAGATTCAGAGGCATTCAAAACAAAAAGAAAATTGCAATTGAAGAATTCAAACACATTTCTTTCAATGGCTTTTTTTTTTTAAATTACTTGTGTAAGAACAGTTGGTGATTATAATTCTAAACGAAATGGTCATCTCTAAATTATTGCATTGATAAACATCAGGGAATTTGCTTAACCTGACTAAGTTAAACAGGTAGAGCTTAAATGCTTAATTTATCAAGAGTTTTACTTTTCCTTGTTCACAGCCTACAGCTATTCTTCCTGCTCTATCTTCTTGTCTTCCATTCTCTATATTCCATCCATTGGGAATGTTATGCTGTTCTTCAAAGTTATGCATTTCTTAGTAATAAACATTTATATGACTATTATTTCGTGTTACCGGAACAAACAGTAGTACATCAATAGCAATATTTGACTTAGTTATTTTACAGATAATTATGAATGTATAGCACCATGTTATTGGTAAACTAAGTAAGTTATAACCTACTAACACAAATGTTACATAAACTAAATATGTAAATAAAGATAATTGTGTTTGGGAAGTTTAATTAACTATGTATTACCTACATATACATGACATAACACTCAATTGACCAAACACTAAACAGATAAATTATTATGTAACATTATTTTTAGCTCTAATTATTAAGAATGGCTTAATATTAATTTGTGCTTTTATTTTGAGCCCCTTCGTAAGTTCCGTTGAGTAGCTTCGAGAGTGTCGCACAAAAACCTTTATGAATAGGATTAAACAAGTGTCAAATTCTAGTTTTTATTTTATTCTAAAAAGCCGTCTCTTCAAGCCGCCGCTTTAAATTTTTGCTGCATCTTGAAGCACCATATCCAATTTAACCATCACTTAATAACATAATTGCTTTTGGTTTGATGTAAATTTCACTAATCCAAAGCGACAATGAAACGTAATATCCAGAGCGCTTTAATTAGGCAATTGTTTTAAATGAAAAATGAAATGAATAAAAAAGTCATGTGAAGAAAAATTACAAAAAAATAAATAAACTTTATGGTAACTTATGAAAATGATTACAAATAATAGCTTTAACGCTATTTAAGTCTTTATTCTAAAAATAATAGATGAGTTTAAACTAAATAAGAAAATCGCCAAGAATTTTATCAAAAATTAATTTCAAGCCAATTAGACGCATGCCAATAAGACAACAGCATCGGTGCGAAAAATTAACTACAGTACTCACAGTGTGGTTTCTTGTTACTCAAAGCAGCGGAGCTGACGATCTTCTTGCCGAGGTTGCTGACGGCGTCGCCCTTCCCGGAGATGACCTTGCCGAGCGTGGCTGCCAGCGCTCCACCTCCCTTGATTAGTTGCCCCTTCAGGATCGTCACTCCACCGGTGATGGCCTTCACGGCTTGGAACAGTGTGAAAAGGATTGACTTCTTTAAGCCCCAGTAATCGTATTTTTCCTCTTGCTGATGCTGAAAGACAACGTGTGTTTAAGACTCGTAATAGTAAAAGTTCATCTGCGGTTCTGCCTGCATTGTCAAAAGAAAGTAAACAAAATATAGATGATGATGTCGACAACTCAAAGAAAACGGACACAAACAATAATTTAAGGTTTTAAAAATTTAATCAGTGCTGGAAAAACTTTGTTTCAAACATATTTTTAAAAACTCTGATGTTTGTCGGGTTTTCTGATGACATCAACTACAAGATTTAGTATGAATCGTAATATTTTTCCATATCTTACCGGTTCATAGTTATAACCGTGGCCTTCTTCCCCATGTCCACCGGTCTTGCTGGATGCTGACGAGATGAAGGCGGACGCTTGTCCCAGCAGCCCGACTTTGCTTTGTAGCCCTGCTGACGCTTTGGACACCACAGACGTTAGCGCTTGAGCTGAAGACCGTTTAGTCCTATTGGGAACAGTTATGTATCCATTATTATCAGAATGGGATCGAATTTTAACTAAACCTCTCAGTACTGAACTATGGCATCCACAAAACATACATTAAAGTGTCAACGGGGAGAAAAATATTGATGATTAGCTGGCGGCCGAGGCTTCGTCTGCATGATTACCAAAAAAAATAATGTATGCTATACGTTATTTCAGACTATAATCTACCTTTTTGTCAAATTTCATCAAGATCCGTTTAGCCGTTTTGACGTGAAAGAGTAACAATCATCCATACATCATCACAAACATTCGCATTTATAATATTATAAGTAGGATGCCTGTTAGCGGTAACAATATATACCATATTTTTCAACCCGGCTAGATCCGAAATGACATACATATAGGCACTGCTATTGCAAATTTAATCAGTGCTTTAAATAGATGTCTTCAGTCCCAGGACCTTTGTTAATATCCTTCGGAAGACATCGTTCACAAAAATGCTATACCTCATAATTTCTTCTGCTGCTAGACCTTCAGCAAGAGCTTCTAATTGCTGCGGTGACATCCGGCTAATGGCCGCCATATCGATGATGTCCAGATATAGCTGGGGACCCTGTGCGGGCGCCGGGGCGGCCAGCGAGGACGCCAGGCACGCCACGCAGATCCATAACTGGGGAAGAATGTCATGGTTAGCAAAAGAGTTTCTTTTATAACAGGCTTTTAATAAAATTTGAACACTCTTCTATCATTGGCTTTTTCAAAACAGGAAATCCTTCAGGAGTTCAAAATAATTTCTAAATGGAAACGACCCGTTTTGAGACTTTTGCCATGAGGTTTGCTGAATATTTTCAAATGCACATTAGCACTGTAAGTGGATTATTGAGAATGTATGAAACTCGTCGTATCGTGGTAAATATTCATCAGTTCAGACTTTGTTTTTGTGTTTTCAAACTCGTAAGAAAAATGCTAAAAATGAAAACTTTGAGATATCCTAATGTTACATCACGTTTGGTTGCAAAGAAGCAGACAGACGACATGTGGAACAAGCACTTACTAAGACCATTGTCAACAACATGTAAAGCTACTTTAAATAATTGTGCCCGGCAACACATTTAATAATAACCGTTCTTTGCGACATAACAAGTCTAAACAATAAATTACGTAGGAAACAGTAACATTACATTATTTTACTGCACACAGCTCGTTATCATTTCTACATTTCCCATACAATTTAAGTAATAGGTAATTTGAAACAATAGTTATATTGTTATAAACATGATATGATTGTGACGACAGTGCGCGGCCGCGGGCCGAGCCTTGGCAGTGAAAGAAAAGTGAAAGTTTTTATGAGCGCGCGCCGCTCTGACGTCATCCTGCATGGTTCCGCTTGGAGGGGCCACGACGTTGCTCGCGGCGGAAGCGATCAGCTGGAGACGCATTTTTAGTGTCATTGATTGTTTTTGCAAGTTATAAATCTTAAATTAAATAACATTGAGATTTTGTTTCTGCTTGACCTAATACAATACCGTGTAGTGAACATTTCTTATGCAGCATTTACTTAATTTATTTGACTCTGTGTCGTTTTTAACTTTAGGAAGCTACTTTGACATTCACTCAATTCAATTTTGGCTACGATATTTATAAATCGCTTATTATGTTGCTTCAAAATTATTGACACAATAAAGATGAATTCTTAAAATCTCGTGTCAAGAAAATTGATTATGTAGGTTAGGTTAACAAAAATTTCTCTGTTTTCTATTCATTAATTATTTATTTAAAAATTTGAATCCCAAATACTGGAAGTTTCAGAAAGTTGTTTGATTGAAGCTGTTTCGATTTGCTGATTAAAACTAGGTTACTTTCCGAAACCTGAATTGCACCTTGAGCAGGTTCGAGCTGTTAAGAGCTGTTAACAATCATTGGTATGAACCTGAGGAGGCTGTCGTTAGGCAGCTGGATCAAGGGCTTGATACAAAAAGCAGTACTCCTGGACACGGCTCGTATTGTTAGGAGGTTCCTTTCTCTGGAGCCCTGACCGCCTCTAGCTTGGACCCTTGTTCATATTTTTAAATGTTTTATATGTTTTTATAAAGAAATATTTAAAAATGTGACTTATACGTAAAGAAATTAATAAACGTACCTAAAATTGGTATGATTAACAATTTGCCGTGTGCATAAGTTAAACCTTAAGTCTAGACTTTATCTAATTTCAATAGAGTCGGATACTTCAGAATCCATTATTGCAAATGGACTCCTTAGCAACTATCGTCCTTTTAGCTATCGTTACTTCTGCCTACCCCAAAAGAATAGCTCAGTCTCAGTTGTTGATGCTAAGTAATAAAAAACCACAAAACGGAAGTTTACTTTTTAAAGTGCCGGTGTCGGCGTCGATGTGGAAAATTGGTGCTATTGCTACGCCAACCAAAACATACAATGGTCTAGAGTTATGGGTGTTGAAACATAATGTTTCATGGAGATTGAAATTTGAGTAGTTAAGGGCAATAAACTAGCCTCTATGATTATCAAATGATCCATATATAGTCCAGCGATTCCTAGGCAACTAGTCCCGTAACTGAATAGTTGGTTGCTGCATATTTAGTACCCTTGTATTCGAACATTCGTAACTATCTCTATCATGCACATATATTTCGCAACTTATTTCATCATCATCATTTTCCTGCCCTTGTCCCATTCTATTCGGGGTCGGCGCAACACTTTTTCTTCTTCCATTCTCCCCCATCAGATGTCACGGCATCATTTACTCCTATTTTTCGCAGCCTATTTCTGATGTAAAATAAATGTACCTATACCTAATGATCATTACTTTCCACACAAACAGTAATACTTTTTTTCGTCTCCTGAAAAAATACCTTTTTTGAGTTGTGTTAGTTTAGCTCTAGGTAAGCGATATTTTTAATAATTTAAACTAATAATAAAAGAGGACGGCTTTGCTTTACTACGTGTAACAAATGCGACATACTTCGAGACTTAATAACGATAATTACCAACATTTAATTTCCTGTTTGCCTGTTAGACACTCACGAGAAATCTTGGTATGTAGGTCTTATATATTAGACCATAACGAAGAAAGTTCGTTATTTCCATAAACCCATCAGCTTACAACACATTGGATCAGCATGAGTCGAATTTATCTTTTAGCTTTTACTTTATGGTACATAAGTTCCTAATTAATAATGCCTTATAGCTATAAATATCGTGTATCACCGTAAATATTGATATTCGAATCTTTGTACTAGAATTATCTAGATACTAAAGCGATCGTATGGAACAATCTTCCAATTGCTGAAAATAGTCGATATTTTTTGACAAATGCCACGTTCTTACCATATTATTATTTCAAGTAAAAGTTATGCCACTAATTTTGATCCACTAATTGGGCCAATAAACCAATTCATGGCGTACGTATTCAAAGAATTAGCGACATTAAAGGAAACTGTTCAATTACAGGTTACAGAGTATAGAGTGCCCATAAAAGTGTCATACACGGCAATTTGTGTTCAGTGGAGCGTCTCGTAATAGTATATCGGTACCAACCATTTCCTTTTAAGACATTTTTTATTTCAAACAATGGGCGGTAAAGAATGATTATTATTTCGTAATGTCGCGTCGTCGCTTACATAAAACGTTTACAATTTCAGGGATTTGTAAACAAGCAAAATATATTGGAATGCGGCCACAGGTTATGTGCCGCAAAGTTTTATGGTGGTAAACGAATGTCGTAGAAAGTTTGTGGTGATGTCAATGTTTGATCTTTAATCTTCTAGTGTGAATAACATTAATAAACATATAGTGACGTCTTGCTTGCCATATGATATTGGTAAGCAACTGATGTTGAATAGATGACAACAAAATGCACTATCTTTTTCCCCTTGTTTACATCGTATTATACCAAGGATGAAAACAAACTACTGAATGATCCTCTAGGGTGCTGTTCGTTTTCTAACAGTAATTTTTGTTTCAAACTTAATAATAAAGCAGACTGCACGTTTATTTATATTTAAGTCTACGTGCATTTCTCTTCTAATTCTTAACTTTAGTTTTATTTGGATGTAAAACCGTTCTCCTTAATACTTCGCTGCAGACAAGGTTCAATGCACATACGGATGTTCGACAGTGTTTCGTAATACAAGGCAGACACAAAACTTGTTAAGGAAATACAGGATGAGTAATAAAGGTTCTCTCGTAACTCAAAGCGGATTTAATTAATGACATAAGTTATGAATTAATAAGTTTATCATAGTAAGTTTGTGTTCGGTAAATATTATGCGATAGTTACGCATAGGTATGACTAACTCAATTGTGTTTCATTGTAGAGAAAGAAAGCAATATGACCAATTGATCATACAGCGTAAATTGTGTCATCGAAAACCTAAGCGAAAACGATATTTTCTTTAAGTATGTATGGCATACGTTTTGAGATAGAAACTTTTACAGTTAATAACTATTACGATAATCCTATTACTAAATTAAATGTTGAATGGTCACCAGATGTAATCTTAATTAATTGCCAGTCGGAAATCCGTTAACGTAATGACCCCGAATCGACTAAAACAGATGATATCTATTTCCTATAAAAAATAAGGCTAAGCTTACGTAACACACATTTTTTACACATCTTCACGAAATTGACACTCTTTTCCTTATAAAGTGACGCAAGTAGGACTGTCGAATCCGTTAGCACTAATAACTTGTTAGCTGTTAAGTAATGAACGTAACAGTAACTGGTTTAAACAGTAGATATAATTATCTGTGTTACATGTTAAAAGGATTGTTACATTATAATTAGCGAACATCACAATCATCTTGTAGACCTACTGTCTCAATCCTTACGTCCTTACAAATATTATGAAAGCAAAAGTGAGTTTGTTTGTTACGTCTTCACGCCTAAATGGCTAAACCTATTTTGATCAATTTTAGTACAGAGATAGTTGGGACCCTGGAGACGGACATAGCTAAATGAAATTTTAATTGTGAAATGTTATTACTCGATTGACGATTTTCTTAATGATGATATTATTATGACTGACATAAAAATTGTAATCCTGGCTGACTTTCTTTTTTTTTTTCATTTAACATTAAATTATTGTTCTTCATTACTGTGACAACGCTGACATTTTGATTTTTAATTTTTATTTTTGTATTCCAATAATCTGCTACATATTTTAATTTGAAAATTGTATAACCTTTGCATGCCCATGTGCCGGTAAAATATGGAGACCTCTACTACAAAAAACACCTATACACTATACCCATGTTTGCAAAGAAATAAATGATTTGATTTGATCTGATTTAAAAAAAGATTGAGATATGAGGGAGAGGAAAAGGGAAAACTTAGCATTGCTATTACAATAAATAAGGCGCAAGGGCAAAAACTACAGGTAGCAGGTACCTGTAAATCAGGAAAGGGGAACTGTGTTACCCCGAATTTTACGCGAGCGAAGCCGAGGGCAAAAGCTAGTCTTCATAATTTACAGTTGACACAAAGTTATGTCTGGAATGTCTGTCTTCTGTGTAGTTGCGTAATCACAATGAAATCAGACGTATTGAAACTTCCTTAAAAACAGTAACAACCTTTTAAGTTCTGAGTCAATAAAGGTTCAAGTCATTATCTGCTTAGCCTTTTCCTCCACAACCCAGTTAGTGCTAGATAATACGATACCGCTCGGTACGGCTGGCTGGAGGAGTGGTGCTAGTGGTTGTGCTAAATATTACATGAGCACCCTAGATGTAGTCGTGCGATTCGAAAGGTCGGTAAAAGCGATTGGACAAATACATTAAACCACAATTACACAGTTATCGTTTAAACTAACAGTTTTCGCTTACATCCCATTTAGCCGGAATTAACGGATTTCATTCGATAGCAAAAATTCTTCAGCAGCGCTCACATTCACGATCACAAGGAAGCACCTATCGACGACGACGGACGGCGGCAACACTACTGTCATTATCGGGTGTGTGTTGTAAACCGGATTGTCTGTCAGAAAAAAACGTAGACTACTTTCTTTCCTCCTCGAGTCCGGTCTGCACATATGTGATATTAATATTTATTTTAAACTTTTCCTCGTCGATCATGACCACCTTAATTTTGTATTAAACACTTGTTAGGTTAGATTAGAGCGAAACTTCACTGTAACATCCATAATTTTGTATTGAAAGTTTGTGATACAATAAAGAATTTATGAAAAGTAACAGTAGTAGAATAAACATTCATGCTTGTAAACTTTGCTTGGAAAATCTGGATAAAAAGTCCTAGTAGATTCGCACGGAGGAAATCATAGTCTCACTTTATTTTTTTGTTGTTAAAAGTTAAAACGTACTTAAAAAACCAGGCTGCAAGATCACTATTGTAATGTACAATAATACTAACACAATATTGCATTGTTTGTTTGTATTTCACTCTCAATGTGCTCTGTATAAACCAGTTCACTAAAGTATTTTAAAATGATATAATCATTTGTCACCTTGTTGAATAAGACTGTGTAAGTACGGATGACGAATGATGGCATTGTGTATAATTATAACACTCGTTTTATGTTGCAAGAAAAGCTAACATCACTGTACACATAATATAACTCCCATACATGGGCACCAATGTGTAGATGATGAACTCGATTAAATTGGTAACACCCAAATATAATATCACAATATGCCAAGTAAAGTGCCATCATTTCACCCACATCGCAATAGTGAACGTCAGTGATTTAAATCTCACAATCGAATGTTACCGAATGCGTATTACAAAAGCTATAATATTATCTGTGCTTTGAATCAATTTACTCTAAGTGAATGTGAACTCTTTCTGTGTTGTTGATCAGTGTGTGGCTCATTCACTCAATATGACTGTCCATAAAGACAGAAAAGGAAGTACCAGTGAAATATGTAAATTGCCAAATTAATAACATGATAACTGACTCATGTATACTGTTTCCATTAGAGAGCGATTTATAATTGGAAGGATATTTATGGTGGATAAATTTCTAAAAACATGTGAGTTTTCGCCTTCATAAAATTGGCTTCGACTCACGAACTGATTCATCATCTTCCTGACCTTGTCCCATCCTATTTGGGGTCGGCGCATCACGTTTTCTTTTTCCATTCTCCCTTGTCAGATGTCGCGTCATCATCCTTACACAATCCATACATATTTTCTTCGGCCTTTCTCTCCCTCTATCAATCAACATTAACTTTTTTAGTCGCATGCGTTTCGACCCTCCTCATCACATGTCCATACAAACGAATCCCTCTTAAACTCAATAAGGCATAATTTAAATTGATGACATTAATCTGCAATTACTTTACTTCTGCAAGAAAGTGCAATTACATTATCAATCAATAACTACCATCAATAATAATTATAGACATATGAAATTAAAATTGTATTTCCTCGATGCGTTTTCTCTGCGCAGGAGTGTCTATCAGAGTTTAGTTCTTTGCGGTGAAAGTTAGAGTGCAAGTCAAACATACGCAGGTGCAGTGCACTGCCGCGTCTGTTGTTATAATAACTTGAGAACATGTCAGCATATTTGCTTATGTTCATTCTTGTTTCCTTGTAGGTTAAGTAGCAGTAAGTGTCATTAGCTCTAGAAGTGACTGTTTGTTTAAATGTTTTGACCAGCTTTATAATTAGTATTTAATTTGAACGGTCAATTGCCGTGTTCCGCAATCACAAAATTATGAGCACTAGATTTTTATGTGGCATATTATGACCCTTATTGCCGCGAGATGAATGCAATCTTTAACGTCTTCCTTAGCTATTTTTCCTCTTTAAACAAACCTGACTGTTCTATATTCATTCATTCATGATTTTGTAAGTGTAAACTTTCCTTTAGTCACAGATGTTATGTCTTAGTCTCGCCAAAACCGTGTCAAAAGGTAAATTGGCTTGTAGTCGCGCTTTGTGGATCAGACGGAGATCCGGTAGACGAAATCACTAGTGCGCTATCACTGAGTCATGTGATTACTTAATTCAGAGTTAAGTAACACATACGCGTATAATTTTGTGCGAGCAAAGAAATTAGTGAAGTATGAATGGCTCATAACAAACTAATCTTTGGTTTAATTTAACTAAAGTACATTACATTCTTAGCATTAAATGTAATGTGCTTGTGTAAGTGTTTTTGTTTAATTACAACCTCAGTATCTGTCCGAAATCTGGTACTAGTACTAATACTTAATAAATTATGGCAGAATTTTCTGAATTACCTAATAGTTCGTCTCTTTTGTAATTGCAGATGGTTCTCTTTTACAGCTTTACAAAGTAATAAATCCTTTAATGGCAATGCACATGAGCTATTATTTATACTGTTATTATCAGCAAGTTAAGGAGTTGTTACAACACTTGATTGTAGATTACGAAAGCTTTATTGCCGACCTAGGGTCGAATCGATGACCAAGACAGTTGTAGCATATTTGTGAAGACAATAACTGATTGACACACTTTGCCAAGGCCAGAAAAAGATGTTCCTAAATAGGTTCTATCTGTAATTCATTAAATGCAGGTAAGCACGGGACGGCCTCCAATCTTACACATATCTGCAAGTTAGTTTCCATTAATAGTATGACACCATTATTTTGTGGGTCAACGAAATTGCTACTGTTACATGGAAAATAGCTGAGAAAAATTCCAAATACAATGTTTACAATACAGTTGCGTAGTTTTTTGGTTCATTTTACAACATTATGTATATTTGTAACAATGTCCTAATTAACATCCATGAGTATGTGAGTCCTATTTCTATTATCTTGACTGGTCTGCTTAGGCAATGGTAAAATGTGCAAGTGCAAGATTTTCTTGTAACTATCTTTTTATGGTTACATAACATCACGCTTGCAATACCTGAAGGGTTAGTCAGAAATGTACCTAATAGTAAGTGCCATGTCATGGACAAGCGGTCAGGAGACGAGCATATTGCTATCAACCTGACACAAAACCAGGCTCCATGGCTATTGCTGCGAAATCCTTGATGGAAAAACCTAATAACACTTTTCTCGACCTGGGAATTGAACCCAAAAATTTTTACTTAGTAGTAGCACTTGTGCCACTAAACCACCAAGGCAGTCTTTTTGGCAATACTGATATAATCATAGAGATCCCTTCATAGATGTACGTTCTTACATCTAATCTAAAAATAAAATCATTCTCACTCAAATGCATAGTAGAGACACTTTCTATCAATAAGTCAGTCCCAACTAAATTATAGTAATGTTTATAATTTGGCCGACACCGGACGGTGGTAGTCAGAAAGCAAAACGGCTTCACTTTCAATGTGGTGTAACATTGTTACATGTCAATGTCCGAACGTGATCGAGATTATAGGTGGCCTTTGCGAAGGTTGTACGTAGCGACATCGGCTGGAACTCTTTTGTATGAAACTAGTTTTTATCCGCGGCTTCGCTCGCGTTATATTCGGGGTAACACAGTTCCCCTTTCCTGATTTGCAGGTACCTGCTACCTTTAGTTTTTGCCCATGCGCCTTATTTATTGTAATAGCAAAGCTTAGTTTACCCTTTTCTTCCCTATTTCTCCCTCCTTTCTCACTTTAAAAAAAATGCCTATGTCCGTCTCCAAGGTCCCAACTATCTCTGTACTAAAATTCATCAAAATCGGTTCAGCCATTTCAGCGTGAAGACGTAACGAACAAACTCACTTTCGCTTTATCGATACTTTTAGTTTTAGGATAACGATCTGATTGGCATAGTCAGCGACGCGATTCACGCGGCATTTTTTGTTCTAAACTATGTAAAACTTTTGAAGCTTACTGGGTTCCATTTTCTTTTAAAACTCGTTTTGTACAACAATTAAAGTTGTTGAAACAGTACCTAATACTCATTCTTAACAAAAAATCATTATTAACATATTTTTAATATTGATTTTATATGAAAAACACGTTGAAATACTTAAATACGACTGTTGAAGATGCAAAACTTCGTCTCTTAAAACACCGAATTCGAGAAAGTTAATTCTTTGAATACATTACTTAGCACTTCTAAGATAGTGGCCATTTTGAAACTCATTATAATATTTACATTTGACTGTGGTTTTCTCGTGAGTTCTTTGACCTACTTTATATTGGCAAGAAATAAACTACAAAGATAGAACAGAGAGCAATGTTAACCATTCCATTACTATTCAGAACATGTATTAAATTAGAGTATTACATTCACAGTAACTTAGCAAAATGTAAAAAAGTACGCTGTCGTGTTTCTTGCCCAGGAAATACCCGTTTCAGTCTACGGTGTTATTGATTAAAGCCAAAATAGAATATTGGATAATATCTTCTCTCAAGCATATGCCACGACAACAATAATTAAGGAGAGGATAGGGGAAGGCAGACCTTAAGTCTGCAATAATAATAAGTAGAACTCAAGTGGGCCATTGTTTTGTTCTTATATAATTAATGTCACGTTTTTGAGTATAAGCAAATAATTATAATAATTTCAAAGTACTTAATGTCAAAAGTACACATATGGCAAGTCCATATGTGTACTTTTGACATTAAGGAAAATGAATATGGGCATTTAGAACACACACGATCATTTTTGCAATTACAGAATGTCACCCGAGTTGAGGTTGTAGTTGCAATGGCACGAAAAAAAGGTTGTTCAACCCATCCTCATTGCGTAATACAGAGAGAAAAAACCGGAGATAGTTATACAAGTGTGCCGCAGTATTTAAAGAAAGGGAAACTTGTTTACCTTTCGATTCTACTGGATTGTTTCAAAATATAAAGGGGAATGGCAGACTTGGACTTGCATCTTCAGGGTTCTGTCTCGAACAGAGATATGTAGAGTTTAATAGCATAAACTTTAAGAAAATCAGTAACATGTGGATAATACCAGCCTCTAACAAATTTATTTCGGAACTAAACCATCATTCCAATATTTATACGGACGTATTATCTACATTTAACTTCGTTCCTTGAAGTTTAGGCAAACTCTATTTATTGCGATCTCTAGCGTTGAAACTTGTATTGTTTAACGACTTCTCTGAAAATGACTACTAGTTTAAGGCAGCTGTTTGTCCTAACTGTAATAGGCAAACAATTAGATTGCGAATGTTCCCCATAATGCAACCCTATTGACACCCTCTTGGTAGGGAACTCTAAAAAAGGATAAGTTTCAGAAGCTTATTTGACTTCGAAGTGAAGCTTTGCGGTTCATATTCAAAACTAATTAGTGTATCTCAGTCCTCACTTATACCCTGTATGTATGTATGTAAGTAACCATCAGTAAGGAAGTGTGTTATGAACTTCTAAAAAACATTTACGATGCACTCGGCACATAACTGTACTTCCTTCCGTAAGATAAACTTTATTCCAGGTCCCAAATAAGTATTTTCTTCTAAAACTTCTAAATCTGCCTGATAGAATATTTACAAAAAGCTGAAATATAAGTATAGGTATTTTACTAATGTGTATTTATTTCCTTATGTTTAATACAAATTCTCTAAACCTAAACTTCCTCTCACTTTTAAATTGGGGTCACTGCCCCAAACCTCACCTCTTACAGTAACAAATGAATTGACTTCATCATTACTAATAATTGCAAAAATTTCGCGTGTGTGGTATCTTAGTTTTTCCATTGAATTTTGTATTCATTAAGCATACGTTACATTATGATTAACTTAACTTCAGATGAGTATCTTGTTAGAACGTAATTACAGTATTCTATACTTTAAGACTAAGTAACAATACAAATATGAGAATATGTACGAGACCTGAGATTTGAACTTCAAGCCTTGGCACAAAATCTGACATAATTAAACAATATCACACGGCATAATGATCATTTTCATATGCTTCTCCACGTACATTTTATAGTGGTTTTAAGACTTTATATTTTACTAAACAACATGTACCAGATTTGTGATATGTTCAAAACAAGGCAAAAGTCGAGCTCAACAAGAATTATACATAAAAATAGAATATGACTAAGTACAACGCGGCTTGTCCGGGTCTCGAAAAAGGGGAGGCCGCTTTTCGCACAAAACTTCTCTTTCTTCTGCGAGTTTTATTTTTTCGCAGAACCATTGGAGATAGATTTTAGCCTCTTAAGTTTGCTAGTGATTAGTTTAGTATATGTAAGCGATTCGTTTATTTTTATTATGTACTAGCTGGCACACGCCGCTTCGCATATCGAAAAAAAATCCTATGTGTTATTTCAGACTATAATCTACCTCTGTGCCAAATTTCATCAAGATCCGTTCAGCCGTTTTGACGTGAAAGAGTAACAAACATCCATACATCCATCCATCCGGATTCTCACAAACTTTAGCATTTATAATATTATAGCAGGAAGTAGGTTTTTTTTTGTGTGAGTCCAATATAACATTTTTAATCAAGTGATGAATCTTTTTCATTGCGACCGACGCGGAAGTCATGTGTTGTGAACTTGTGAAGCGAAGAACAACAGTGACAACGAATGTAGACGTGTGAAATACATTGCATGTTGAACCTAATCGTAGTGCAATAAGAACCGGTTTTCAAGGAAGGTCTTGTGAAAATCATTTTTCTTTGTAATGTTTACTAGGTTAATCTTGAATTGGCAACATGGATATTATTGTGAAGTACCTGCGAGTCTCTATATTGCATAATTCTCGTTCCCTGAAAAATCTTATGCGGCCATAGTTACAGTCACTTAGCAGTTTTTGAATTTGTTAAAAATGGTACTTACTTTCTTACTGTGCTCTTTTCAAGGTGTTTTTTATCTTAAAGTTGAATCAATTAACGCATCTGCAAATGCATCAGTTTTTGGTCTAGTTTTATCACGAGTTTTGATGTCTCAGTCTTTTGTATCACATTTTTCATATCACAAGAAATAATATTCTGCTTAAAAACTCCTAGAAATTTCAGAACAAGCATTTCGACGAATCAATAACTCGTAGTCAGTTTTTTTATTGATCGTTTTTGCTTGCTTTTCTTTCTATCTGTTAGAGGAAACCGGCACGGTGTTCCTATACAGATTTTATCCATGCTTGAGTAGTTTATGAGTTAGTTTATTCTATGCCTATGTTTTAAGACTAGTATTCCCTTAATTACTTTTTTTTAAATGGTTTATGATAAGAATTTGTATGATATACTTCAACTTGTACTTTCAGAAATCGATGCCAAAAAAAGAAACAAACGTTTTTTAAAGGGGGGTTTTTTAATTAAATATTGAACGTCATTAGTAAAATATTATGCATAGACCGGAATTTAGAAATACTGTCATCAACAGTTGGATATTTCCTTACAAGGTTTTGATATCAACTTTCAAAGACTAGCCAGTTACTTACTAGCTACTTTTTTAAAAGAAAATTTCAATAGTTTTGTAACATTCATATCAGCGTGTTTAGAGTGTTTCATATTGAGTAATAAGGAAATAATTGTGCACTTTAATGTTTAACATATCTTAAGGCAAATAATAATACTTGTTAAATGTCATTGATTTTTTTAAAATAGAATTTTCCTAATTCAGTTAATTAAATAGACAACACGGTTGGTGCAGTGGCTGAGCGATCCTCTGCTGCACTGAGTGTCGCGGGTTCAATTCCCGCACGGAACAAATATTTTTATGGCCTACAGATAGTTGTTTCGGGTCTGGCTGTTTGTGTATGTGACTTAAAATGTTCGTAAACGCACCCACGATACATGAAAAATTCCTAGTGTGGGGCAACGTTTTTTTAAAAAGAAAATACTATATAACCAAGGGAAGAGAAACAATGCCACGTTAGTCATTATAATACTAAAAAGGTTTGATTATTGTCTTGAACCAATTACAATTAATTCTTGTTACATATTTTCAATGCAGTATAACAACATCCATCTTAAACTCTGCAGCTCAAAATAAACACAAAATCATATCCATCGAATAACACGCAAATAAGCGTAAGTAACAAATATACACGCAAAGTATAATGCGTGACATAGAGGTATTTATTTATAACTTAAAAGTAAACAATATATAGTTGTTGTATACATACTTACTCAATTATACGGTGAGAATATTTTTACCTTTTATCAATTTCTCGACACAACGACCAATTCACACCTTTTTGCTGACTGGCATTGTATGAACAGGTGAAAATTGTCAAAGGTTGAAAAGACTTTTCATTGCGTATTGCGCAATGCAACCTTTAGCACCGATATTATTCGTAAAAATCAGATTGAAATTAAATAATCAATACTTTAATAGTATTCAATTCTAATGTTAGTTTTAATGTCAGCAAATATTAAGGTGTTATTATTATTATTATTCTGTATTTAATTGTTATATAATAGGTACGACTAAGATTTTAAGACAATAATTTAAAAAAATAAAATGATTTAGTTAGAAAAAGCAGTTTTTTTAATAGTTTACATTGCTAGGAAATTATACCAGTAATATTTAAACTTTTCGCTTCAAAAGAAATACCTATATTAGTTGTGACACATTTATAAATTATTAATACCTCTTAAAATCATAAATGACGACGGTATTAGCTTACCTTTACGTTACGTGTGTTCATCATCCTACACAAACAGACGGCGAAAGTCACTTAGCACTTGCACTGTCACCCCACAAGCAAACCACCGAACACTTAATAAAGAAATGCCAAAAAAACCACAAATAATTATTTGGCTGACACGAATATGGTATCCCGTTCCAGAAAAAAAAATATGGCAGACAGGATGACGTTTGTAATGGCGCGAGTTTGAATGCAACTTTCGCGCGCGTTCGCTAAGACGGCTCACTCTCACTGGCCACGGCGCTGGGTTTTCTTTTTATTTAAACTTGCAATCCCCTCTAGCGATTGTGAATTATCGCATAATGCCTTGTTATCAATACGCTATTCGGGACGGACGGACGCCTCTCGTTTAAGGATCTACTTACATTCATTAGAGCAACAGGCCAAGAACTACAAAATTAACATAATGCAGTGTGGATTAGTTCCTGACTTACAAACTTTCCGTAGACGAAAAAAAAACTATATTTTTAAGAATTGTATGATCATAAACATAATTTAATTAATTTATTATCAGCCTAATGACTGTATCCCACTGTACGGCAATCAAAACCGTACGGCAAATCCCTTCTTTCCATTTTTTTCTATCTGTGATCTCGTCACGTCTCCTTTTGGGCCTCCCGCGTCGCCGGGTTCTGTTGTTGGGAACCCAATCTGTTGCCACTTTCGCCCAATTTCGATGCGACGTGCGGCAGATGTGGCCTTACAATCAGATTACAACTATGTATTGCAATTTAGTTAGATATTTACAATTTTTTTGCGAATCTATAGAAGCAACACAAAAAATAACTGATGAAAAAAGGTCACGGATTGAATTTTTTTACCTAGCTTTCAAGAAAAGACATCAACGCGCGATCCTTTAGGATTTTTTCACATTTAAACATTTTGCTCAATTGATAACTAAACATTAGATTGACCCTTTTCATATAAGTCTGTTCGAATTAATACACTGAAGGAGAACTGCTCATTTCCTTTATTTGGATTTTAATTTTGTTGGCATGCAGTAAAATTACTGCCCATCATTTTTTGAAATTCCTAATTAAAAAAGAAAATGAAGTGTTACACTTAATTCATTTTCTTTTTGGTTTAAACTTATTTACTAAACAAAATTACGCAAACGAAACTAATTACTGAATACGTTACTGTGTTCAGTACGTATATTTTATCCATTTCTACTGCTAAATGTGGGAAAACTTGATTGGTATTACACAATGCTATTATTTTAATAAACATGAAATTCCCCATTCAAGAATAACCTCTGATATGATTGAGAACATGCACAGTAAACGGGGCATTCCTCTTTGTACTTTTCCTTAACAAATTTTTACATGAATATACAGAAGGGATTATCTACCTGTTTGTATTAAATCCTTACTAATATTATAAAAGCGAAAGTGAGTTTGTTTGTTTGTTTGTTTGTTTGTTTGTTTGTTACCTCTTCACGCTTTAATGGCTAAACCGATTTTGATGAATTTTGGTACAGAGATAGTTGGGAACCAGGAGACGGACATAGGCTAATTTTTATTAAAAAAAAGTGGGATATGAGGGAGAACGAGGGAAGAAAAGAGAAAACTTAGCGTTGCTATTACAAATCCATCAGGCGCAAGAGCAAAAACTGCAGGTCTGTTTGGTGTGTTATACCGAATTTAACGCGAGCGAAGCCGCGGGCGAAAGCTAGTTTAATATATTTAAGTGTTAACGAATTGATAACAAACTTGAAAAGATAACTCTATAATATGATTCAAGTTATGACTGCGAAACATAATCTGCTTTGCCATGAATGATGAATTGTGCTACTCGCAATATTATGTATATCAGTTAAAAAACGATGCAGGAAGCTATAAGATGTGTGCACCTAATGACCCCAATCACATGTATTGGTTTTCTTATAATAAGTTGTTCACTAAACATTGCGCGTTGGCGATTGTCGGTCAACGACTTGCAACACGCAGTGAAGGGATGTTGGCTGATGTTCGAATATATGCACTCAGATACAATATATTGGTTTGTTTCAACATTTTATATTAAAAGTGTATTAGATAATAGTTGAATAGATTTTATTTAGGAAGCCCAGTTTTACATCGCGTACTATTGTGGAATGGTACAAATTGATGATAGTAATATATTATAACTAATAATGCAGGTAGCTATTGAAGATTTTCACAAAAAAGTTATGATTTGCAGAGTATGGTATTTCCTAATTTTCTGTTTAATCAACATAATTAACTCGCTGACTTGGAGCTATTTAAAATTCATATATACTTACAAAATTCATAAAAATGATAATTTACAAAGAACCAATGGACATTAAATTATAATATTAGTACTTTACATCTAAAGTACCAAACGAGAAAAAAAATACAGGACCTCCAAAAATTAGTCCACGTTGCTATCAATAGGAAAAGTTTCCAGAAGGCTGGAAGCATTGCCACGTTGGATGTCAACATGATATGATTGCTTGAAAGGTTCGAAAATTAGTATGAATCGATGTGGAACATCTTTCTCGGTACCCTGAAAAACTACAATATTTGCTTTATGTCACAGCTCTTATTCCGACATATGAATATTTAAAATATGATGTATCCATTTTTTACTGTTCCAGCTTACTATCACTTTATAGAAACAAGGATCACGTAATAGTCATAACACTTAATTTTTTGCTCACAATACGAATTAAAATCATATTTTTTTACAGTTACATCATCGATAAATATCAGAGACTAGACTGTTAGTTAATTCAAAACCATGATCCAGTACATAGTAAGTGCCGCTGTTTTTTTAGGAATCTAAGTTTTTTCCACTCTCACATTAATTACGTCAGAAGCAGTTATGTGATAACCAATATCCAAAAAAGAAGTGGTGCCCACAGCTTTAGACACTGAGTACAAATTGATTGGGTTAACTTGGACAACACCAAAACTTTAAATGGCTACCTCTCCCCGCAATTACTGTTACGAAAAGTAGTCATCATTATCGCCAAGCTTAATTCGATTAGAGAGTCACATATCGCTGACAAGAATTGCGTCTTTATTTTTATTCGACTTTCAGTAAAAATCTCAAGGGTATGTACGAATGGCATCCCGATTTTACCAATATATTAGTACTGTCCGACGCAGATCATTGACCAGTTTCAACTGAGTAACCCCTGGTTTCTGAAACAAATCAAGTCGTTAGTCAAATCTGTCATGTCAGCTGTGGTGAATGGCTAAACCAAAACACACCACCAAGTCAAACTACTTCAAACGATGCCATCCATATTTGACAACAACAGATTTTACTTTATCACAAGGAGTTTAACTCAGCAGGACACAAATTCAGAT
Organism: Ochropleura plecta; assembly: GCA_905475445.1. NCBI lineage: Eukaryota > Metazoa > Arthropoda > Insecta > Lepidoptera > Noctuidae > Ochropleura > Ochropleura plecta. Next base: position 17,928,903 of record FR997731.1, on the reverse strand, counting down.
TGATAGTGCAAGGTAGCAATTAAAATGTTTGCTCATCCAAGCGAAACCTTTTTTAGGGTAGGCCATTCTCCTGTCCATACTCAAAGACTAGAAGTATTCAATTGACTGTGATACACAAAACTCACTGTTTATCGCCGCCTATTTTGAAAGTACGACAAATAAATCACCAATTTTCAAAGAACAATAATTTTATTGTCTTCACAATTTGGTACTTAGCTTCACGTTATTTTATAAACAGACATATTCCTGTAAAGTACGTACCTATGTATTTAGATTTGTGTTTAGTGTGTTTAGTCACGTTCAAATTTTAAATTAATGGTAATGTTTTCATCAAATTTATTTAGGTTATTTAAACTTTTGAGGAAAATGAACTTACCAACAACGTAAGATTATATTTCAGTAGCACCTGATACATTTGGTTTGGGTCCACTGACACAGGGTGTTTACCGCTGTTGCATAAAGGCCCACATTCAACGTTATCTAACCCGACATCCTAGTGTGCGTCCGTCAGGCTGCGCAAGAGTGGACCGAGTGCGGATTTCTTTGTAAAACTTAATCGACTATGTGCAATGGGTTTTCGTTTTATGGAAAATGGTCATTGCTAGTCTGTTATTATAGTCAATTTAATTTATGAGGTTTGAAGCAGCTATAAACGTATTAAATGTATTGGCTAGTTTATTGCGGCATTTTGATCTCTGGCCATGTTCGTCTCACACACAAGAAAAAGATTAGATCTTTACACCACCTTCACCACCGTTTACTTCGACATAGGCAGCAGCAGAGTATTCCCCGAAACGCACCAAGTTTGAACCGTTTGAAGGATACCAAAAGTATTCCTCGAAAGGCACCTACGATGACACATAGAGAAAAGACATAAAGACACACAATGATATTGATAGACGTTTTAAAATTAAACTAACTTTTAATTGATTTCTCCAGTATTTGTATTTGAACCAAACAATGAATTATAATGGTTGTGTACGTATGTGAGTTTCACTCACGAAACCGTAACAAACACTTTTATTTTCGGATGGGAAATCATCAAATAACTTCTGCTCTGGGCGAAACGGAAGGGAATGCTAAACTTTACTGACTAAAACCCATGCATGTTCTTTCTTTTGCCCTTCGTATCTCTTTGGAACTACCCGCAATCCCGTCAGGCAGTGACCCTGGCAGGCCTCTCTCCTTTGCTGACATCTTTTTGTGGCGCGCGTGACACACGAACGCGCCGTCGACACGGCCTATCGTCATTAGACGGACGGACGGTGAGCTACCCATTGCTCACTGTCCACAGACCCGCGTCTACAGTAGCCGGGAGTCGTCTTGCGTTCTACGATCGGCCGGAGCGGCGGCTGGGTTCGTTTGCGGTTTGCTCCCTCAAACGTCCAGCCACCTCCTTTGCTAGCTTACTATATCGCGCCGCATGGCCCAAGCGGGGCAGTGCGTCACAGTGAACTAGGATGACCTTTTGTGATCAATAATAGTAATCATAAAGTTTTGTATGGTTTTTTTATCTGAGGGGCCCGCCAGGACTACTGCTTGCCGGAGCTGCGGGTTAGTTTCAAAGAGATACCGCGGCCCCGGTACACGAAGGGCGGGTTTCAGTCAGTACCATTCTGATACTCCCTTCGCTCCGCCCAGAACGAGAAGAGCCATTTGATGAATTCCCAATTTTTTTTTCACAATGACATGGTAAGGAAACTTCAGAGATAATAATTTCCGAGTGTCATACGCTATAACTAAGACGTCCCTGAGGAATAATTTGCCATAACAAATGTGAAGCTGCAGGCAAGTTAGTTCTCACCAAAGAGCAACGTTTTAACGAAAACGCAACAGCATATCACATAAATTACCTAGATCCTTGTTTCAGGTTGGTAAATCCCAAACACGAGTCCACAATCCGGAACGCGCCACCGCAGTATCCGGTGTTACACCATCAATACGCTTTCAAAATACACGAGGTTACTTTTATCATCATTCACTCAAAGTTTCGGAGCAGCTCCTACTGTATAACTGAGATACTAGAACGGCACTTCGTGATGCACCCTTGCTAAATGTACCGTAGGTATTAGTAGATATGAAGAACACAAAATAGATATGGTGTTGAGTTCGATATAATTAGAATTGGTTAAACGGTGTGAATCTTGTACAGTCACAGAGGGAGCTAACAGAGTTTTTAGTGTCTTATCAACTAGACCAGTATGATATTCGGTTATTATCCTTCAGAAAGAAAACCTAATAAGTACATACATTGTTTTTATCACTGTTCAAAAAAATTGTAAATTGAATAATATTGTGTAACTCACAACTTATAAAGTCGTACACGTATTGCAAACCAAGGAATGTGTTTAAACATTACATATACAATTGTTATGTTGACAATTTTGGTAGTAAACAGGGCGCAACGCTAACAGCTAGCTTTAAGCCTTTTGTCAAAGAAAAATCTACCTTACGCGTCTGATTTAAAGTTTAAAGCTAATGAGGTAGTGGAAGGGTTGCAAAAATGTTTTTCTAAGAGGAGGTTTTAGAACTGCGTCTATTTTCACATTTTAATGACATAACGTGGCAGTTTTACACGAAATCCGTATCATTACATATAATTAAACTTTAAGGAATTTTCGTCATTGCTTTGTAGTACAATGCCCATGACATGCACTAGCAATTTTCACATGCAATACAAATACTTCAACAGAGCTGGATCTTTTATAATTGTTACAAACTAGTATCAAAGTCTCACCTACAAAGAGATTTACTTACTATCGAGAAAACTTTTTCCTCATAAATTTCAGTTTTGTCTTGAAAACATTTACTTGTAATTGCCGCATGTGAATCTCAAGCTATAACATAATCATGATTGTAGTTTTTGGTAATTTTCTGAATGGAATCAATTTGTACCTATTTCAATAAATACAATTGGAAATCACGTAGTTACGTTGCAAGTACCTACTATTATCATGACGTAATAGATGATAACTGTTGTTGTTCCAGTAGCAAATAAGCACTGTTTTATGATCTCAAAATGTGGATGATATCATAATCTGTGGATTACAAAACACATGGATAACATAGTATTAGGATTGTGGAGAAATAACTAAATGTCATCCCTTATATTTCGATATTTTTTGAATTGATATTGAATATTAACCACTACCGCTGTTATTACCTGCTGTAGATCTTTGACAGCCGTCTTATGAAGTCAGTAGTCTGAAAGTCTGGCAATCAGTCTTATTAAGTATTAATTAGTAAGTCCTGAAAGGATCTTGTTTTTTTTTTTTTAAAAAAAATACGTTGCCCCACACTATGAATTGCTCTTGTATCGTGGGTGCGTTTACAAACATTTAACTCACATACACAAACAGCCAGACCCGAAACAACTATCTATAGGCCATACAAATGTGTGTTCCGTGCGGGAATCGAACCCGCGACACGCGGCGCAACAGTCGATCGCTCAGCCACTGCGCCAACCGTGCTGTCATATATATTCAGCTGCATCAAAGGCTTCCAGTTTCTGGCTTCCGGCGTCTAGTCTAACTAACAGCTAAATGAGAAATATTAAAGCTAAACATGAAAAATGAGAAATATTATATATTGTTTCTAACCATCCGGAATAAATTAATGATGTTATTGACCGCATTAAGTTGTGAAATTTAGAAGAAAAAAGCGGTCACACAGACGGATATGAGAAGTGACTTCAATTTATATTTCTAGATATTAGTCGCATAACAAGGAGTGTCACCGTCATTCAAGCCTGTGGTTTGGATTATAGAACAATGTTCGAGTTAATTTTAAAACAAAGTAAAAGAAATGGTAGATACCTACAGCACTATGTGCTCCAACGAAATGTACCGATGACAAAATTTAATTTTATAATGTGGTTTATGTATGTTAAACAATCAAAATATTTAGGAATTTATTTTGTTACGGGTGCTTATGATTTAAGAAAAACAATGCCAGGCTTTATATAACCTTTTATTTCACAACAATGTCTTGCATACAGTCTGCGGTCGCTACCAAAGAACCTTCAACGAAAATTAAAATTCATATAAAATTTAATGTACCAATTCGATAGATGTAGAGTAAACACACCTGTTGTTGACAATTCTGGGTCCGTAGGTTTCCTGTGCTCACAGCCTTTTAAAGGACATTTCAAAACGTTTAGTTGATACTACCCAGGCAAGGGCTGGTTTTTACTTTGGCCAGAGGCTAAGTTTTGCCATACAACGTGGCAAGGCGGTCAGTCTCTTGGTGACATTTTTCAGTTGTTGGGAACGAATTTTTGAGGCATTTTTTTAGTTAATTTAGAGGTAAGTTTAATTTATTTATTTTTGTTTAAGCATTAAATTTCACACAAAAAACCTTTAACATTTTGCTAAGATGAGGGTTGTTTTAATATCATTTTATTTCTCCTTTAAAAGTTGGATTACATTGAGTTTGATATTGTTTTTAACCAATTTAACAAAAAGGAGGAGGTTCCAAATTCGACATTTTTTGTCATCAAACAAATTCACTTACGCCGTCTTCCGGAAAGTAAGTTTATTTTCCTCTTTTTAATGTTATTTTGGAAGTCGGTATATACATATTTGCAAAAACTTTTTGGTTTGTTAAAAATGTACTAAATATCCTAAGTACAAACACCACTGTTGGTAAAATATATTATTAAAGGCTCGTATCGTATGTTCCGTTGGTGATATTATTTGGATATGTCGACAAAAATCAAAACTTTTTGAGTGGAATTTGAGGTTGAACCAAATACCATTACAGTAACAATCAATTATCTAAAGTTATTCCTGAACAGTAAATGAGGTCAATAAATTAGTATTTCGAATGTCAATAATTGGGGAAAATGTGTTAATAAATTGGAAAATTGCCAATTTTTTGCTAGATTCTTTTGTACAGAGAATTCTTAAATGGTCAATATTTGGGTGATTTACCCTACCTATGTAATAAATCTTTAAATGAGACATTTTCTGTAATATAAAACCGCAGATTATATGTAGTGTTTAAGAAAGACGGGCGATAATATTGCAACACAGAAACCTATTAAATATCTAGGTATCTATTGGTAAGGATATTAAAACTCTATTTATCGCAATCTCCATTAATATCAAGAAAAAGTCTGCAGCAGTCATCGCTTCTGCAGTTAACATGGACAACCGCTAATTATGTGAGCTTCAGATGGTATGCAGTGCGCTCTATATGTTAGTTGCCAAAACGTAAAGTTTTGTCGCATTATCATCTAATATCCTAGGATGAAATAGTTTTGATGGCGTTGTTATTGACAAATTCAGCTATCTGTGATTTCTAGTAGTATTTTTAAAGACAGTTTTTTCGAATTTCTGCCAAAGTTTATACATATTTTCTGCGGATTTACTTTATTTGACAAGAAGTAGTTACGTGTGTCGCTGCAGCTTCTTACAGTTCTGTTGTTGCTAGTAATTGCAATGTGGTTGCATTGAGGCTAGTGTTTGCCGACACCAGCTTTTGTGGCGGCTTTTGTCGTTGTTGTTACGTTGCCGTAGCATTGTGTTTGTGGTACGGCAGGCCCCTAGTGTGTTGCTGGTAGCAATGTGTTTGATATTGCCCACAGTTGGATTTGGCTGCAAAAGTGGTCTGTGAGAATTAAATTATTTATCTTTATACAAGTGATGTTACACGTGTTGTTGTTGTGATCGTGGTGTAGTTGTACATGTGAAACAGGACTAATCTATACTTAATATTATAAAGCTGAAGAGTTTGTTTGTTTGTTTGTTTATTTGAACGCGCTAATCTCAGGAACTACTGGTTCGAATTGAAAAATTCTTTTTGTGTTGAATAGACCATTTATCGAGGAAGGCTTTAGGCTATATAACATCACGCTGCGACTAATAGGAGCGAAGAAACAATGGAAAATGTGAAAAAAACGGGGAAAATTATTCATCTTTGAGGGCTTCCATTGCGTGCGCTGCGAAAACGGTTCAAGATATCAAAAAAATATGTAGAAAAGAATTATTCCTCTTGAAATGATCTAAAAAAATGTCCGTGACGGTATATGTCTATCTTTTAAGATTAAGTCACTAGAACCGTTTTTATGGTAATCAAATTTGGTCAAAATTAATGCATGATTACCAATTATTTGTTAGAGTTTTTTCAACATAATAATATTAATCTTTATCCAAATAAATGTGTTGTTGATTAACAGTATTTAATTGTGAACAAAATTGTCTTTGACATCACTTAATTTCAATGAACATCTTAGAAGATATTACAATTTTAAAATAACTCCGATATAAGGCGCGTCGCCCACACGACCAAGAGTCGAGGCGCAGTCGAAGCGCGGGCGCAGGAGCGGCGCGCCGCAACAAAGTTTTCTTAAGAGCCTATACAACCTCAGCTCAAATTCAAATTTTGCCCCCGCTTCACCGCGCCGCCTGTCTCTTTATCTCGCTCGCACACTGCTGCTCGCGGTCACGCGGGCACACTGCACCGCGAGTGCGATGCAATTTTGTTAGACTAAACTCTACTGTATTTATCGGGCAAGTACTAAATTTCGAAAGTAATAAAATTATTAATAATAAGTCACTATTATCAAAATAAAATTTTAACTTTAATTTCAATGTAGGTTCACTTAGGAACTAAGTGAAGCGCAAGGGATTGTCAGACTGTTACTGACTAAAATCCACAGTGTAATCAATCGCCCTTTTGGACAGTACCGCGACCCTGTCCGGCAGGAATTTCAATGTACTTACTGACAGTTGCTAATCAAGCTAAATTATCCAGTATAAAGTGACCTCTCATTGTACGTACGTGCCTATACAATGCGAGATCAACTTATACTGGACATATGCTACAACATAATAGACGAGCCAACGTTACGGTGAGGGTTCCGCACATTTATTTTGTAGCAAGTTTGAGTTTTATAGTTTTCTTCTGGTAATTATTTGTGACAGCCGTTTTTGTATGTAAAATGTAATGTGGTAGGTCTAAGTAGGTCTAAATGTATCTATAATTATATTATTACTATAAGTATACCTATAAGAAATTTTTTAAGCCGATTTTGAGCGACTGCATAAATTCTATTGTTACAAAAAACTAATCAAGTGCGAGAGTCACCGTTGCAGTCAGGGTTCTGTGCAAATTTCAAAATAATTCACCAAACTAAATGACTGCACGCGCATAACTTCCGAAGAACTGCAACACGTTGGATTTTTTTTTTTGGTTTTGTTCGTGATTCTCAAGGCATGGTTTGTATGACTATTATGAATATAAGATAGTTAGGTTGGTAAGCATGGTAGGATAGTTGGTTATGTTAGTTATGTAGGTTTATATGTATGTAAAAAATGTGTTATCTATCAGTAGGTAGGTACTTAGGTATGTATATTATTATGTACGTAGGTAGGATAGTCAGGTAGGTCAACCCACCCCGTTTTTTCGTTGCCTATAGTACCGGGACCAGACTTTACTTGCGCAACAAAGTCCAGCCCCAGTAGGGTTCCTCCCTGCTGGGCCTCTAAAAATTGCTGACCAACTATCTGAAACGTGTGGGGACGGAGCGCACCGTTAACTACTTGGGCTCGGTACGGACGGTTGGACTATCGGATGGCGAGCTATCCATTGCTCATGGCCCGCAAGCCCGCGCCTACGGTGGTCGGAAATTGGGATCAGAGTTCCGGCGGTGGCGGCTGAGGCGTAAACGCCGTTGCCTGAGACGGTAGGCTTCCTTCTTTGCGAGCATTACTGCTTTGCAAAAGGACACACTGCTTCGCTCCGGACTATGGTCTGGACAAAGGCCCGGCGCAAAAGATCGTCGCCGATCGCCCACCCTACAAGAACACTGCGATGCTCTTCCCAGGCGGGGCACAAGGGTATGATAGGGTAGGTAGGTGGGGTAGATATGGTTTTTACCATAAGTTATTACACATTGTCAAAATTACGTAACATTTAATTCGCTTAAATCTCTAATTGGCATATTTCTAACATGTCTTTTTTCTGATATGATGTGAACGTTGCTCAGTGTACATCCGAATGCCTGATTATGATTGGATATTTCTTGAAGTCTTCTATAAAAATATTCTACATCAATTATTCTCCGCCCTTCTACACAAAAACAGATTTTCTCTTCCACAGGGTTATTAAAACTTACTTCGCACCTGAAATTACCAGAATACTTACTAAACTGAATAACATACGTGATACACATACAAACTTCTTATATAAAAAATCTAGCAATTACCAATTAGTATCATCATCACATTCATCATCTAATGTGTCATATTGCGGAAGATTATGTGAATATCTGGAAAGAAGACATTTTTTTTAGAAGAATAATAAGAATTAAGATCCTAACTTCCTAACTAATAATATAAATGTGCAAGGTGAGTATATTTTTTTGCTTACGGATTCAATATTCTTTCGTCACTATGTATATTTAGTGAATAGCTTGTGTCTTCAGGTGGTACTTGTGATCTGCAAGAAAACGCAACATTCATTACAAAAGTACTTACACCTGATAGCATAATTATATCTACATGAATAATATAATATAATGAATAATAATACGGAACCCTAAAAAGTATAACAATATAAAAAGTTTGTGAACTCGCCAATTTCGTGATAGTAACTGTTACGCGTACAAAACGGTAATGCCATGAAAAAAAAAATGTGATATAAAATGTCATATGTCATAAAAATGTCTTGATGATCAAATACGTATGATACTTACAATTCAATATTTTAGTAAAGTATGAATATTTGTTTCGTCCGAATTTATTTCTACATCTATCGGAGGTATTTGGGTCCTGTAACAATCACAAGTGGCTGGTATAATAATACTGGCATAGACCTTACATATTTTTGTTTACAATTTGGATGTGGAACCCTAAAATTGTGTAAAAATAGAGAAGACTAAATCGTCCATAAAATCATTATTGCGAATGTAAAAATGAGTAATTATATATACGTAATTACTATTATTTACCTACGTTTATAATAGAAATACAGGTGCGGGTGGGTACGCGTGGCTACATAATAATATGAAGCTGTGATTTCCAGAATAAGCTGACCTCTCATTGTGCGGAATGCCTATACAATGCGAGATCAGCTTATAATGGAAATATATTGCTTTTTTATATCTTATTATATAATAGCTGTGTGTTCTAATAACAGTTGCATGTATAATAGGTAGCAGATACTCACGAATTTTCTGGAATATTCTCTTTATCAAAATCATCTTCAGTAGTGTGTAATCGACGTCGTCTGGAAAGATTATCAATCGTATTTATTATTTAGCTAATTTACTACAGTACGTCTAGTTGGTTCATATTTTTTATATATTTTACAACATGCATAGGTAATACACATACTACATAGGTACCTATAGGTAGTGGTATGTACCAAACGCGCGGCGAGTCCCCGCGCACCCGGCACAAAATAAATTGTAATTGCGCCATCTTTTTTAGGAGCAATAGCAGAAATAGGTATTGGAGTTATAAAAATATAAATCCTATATTTTGGTACGTCAAAACAAAAACAAATCTATTTAGGTAATTTTATTTGTTTATAAAAGTTGCCGTACACTGATTTCTCCTGAAACGTGGACGGTGCGATTACAAATACAAGTCTTCACAACTCTTTGTAGACCAGCACATAATAACACAGTCATGTTCCATGCGGGAATCGAACACGCGACCCGTACTGCAGCCGCTAAACGCTTAGAAAGATATAAAAAAATATGAGTTTTTACGGTACGTACCTGGTCTACCCAAACACGCAGAAACTGCTCCAAACATGTATACCTACTACATATTTACCTACATGTTTGTAATCACTAATACTGTAAATAGATAGGTCAGCAGATACTTACTTCATTTCGATCATATGTTTGCCTGTTTCTTTACGCCAACCCCGTCGCTTCTTATTTTTATTTCGGTTATTTCCCATTACGCAAACACTAAAAACTCAAATTCAAAATATTTTTTATTTTACGTCGTTCTGTTGCGCAAAATGACACAGCCCTCCCGTACGGAAGCCGGAGCAAGACTGAGCGCGGGTGGCGCGCGGCAGGGAATAACTTAAATTATAGGTTATTTATGTTAAGGCGAAAAATAAGTGGAAATTCAAAAAAATAAATAACATAAGACCTGCTTTATTGTTAGTTCAATTAGTATAAAAAGTTTCATGATCTAATTTGCAGTATTTTATGATTGCCAGCGGTTTATTGTTCAGTTTAGAGGTAACTTTGGGATTTCTTTCTATCGAGAAAACTTTATGGAATCGTGTTTTCGCCAAACATAGGACTTAACATTAATCCTCAACTTTACCATATATTTATTTCAAAATTAATGCTGCAGTATTTTCGGCGTATCAGAGGTTTTTGCTAAGCCATTTGAGGTAGTATAGGCTCTTAACAAATGAATGGCAGTGCGCTCATAGACAAGAGTCGCGGCGCGGGCGAGGTGGCGTCGGGGCGTAGGCGAGGTGAAGGCGAGGCGGAGGCGAGGTGCAGGCGCAGGTGGGGCGCTCAAGTGTGCCCAAGCCACGACGCCGCCGCAATTTTGTCATTTGGTTTCGTGCGGAGCTTCGTTTAGACGTTTTATATATGCGCGACGATATTGAAACCAACGCAAAACTCATTGAAATTGTTCAATTAAATGCTTGTATTTATGACCAGTAACCAGTAACCTTTCTTCAGGGTAAATTGATTTCCTCCAGTTAGTGTCCTTCTTCTGTAAACTATTCTTCTTTTTTTCAAACAGTAAAGGTTTCTGGTGACATTTCATAAAACTTTTTGAACTTTTCGGGATAACTTTTTAAGTCACGTGTAGCTCTGAATAAACCTCTTTTGTCACACTGTCGCAACATATATGGATGCACCCAAAATCTTCTTCTATTTAAATTAAGAACTTGTATAAGTGCTAGTACGTCTTAGTAGGTGAATGAATTAATAATGTGAAGGAAGCATAGCCGCCTGCGCCTCGACTCCTACGCAGAGACCTATCCTCGCCCGTGCTTCGACGCCGCACCGCCGCTGACGCGACGCCACCTCGACTTACCAGTGAGCGACGCGCCTAAAATTCACACGCGCCGCATGATGTGCAAAACATGACGCTGGGCATGGGCGAGGAGAGGCGTTGCTTGCGGGCGACGCGGAGGGGGGGTATAGCTCTACGATTGTCAAGGATAATATTTTGGTTCTAATAATTTCACAATTATTCATCATCTGCCTAGCCTTTTCCCAACTATGTTGGGGTCGGTTTCCAGTCTAACCGGATGCAGCTGAATATCAGTATTTTACATGGAGCGACTGCCTATCTGACCTCCACAACCAGTTAATACTGGGTAATACGATACCCCTTGGTAAGACTGGTTGTCAGACTTTTGGAACACTGACTACCTGTTACGACTGTCAAAGATCTACAAATGACAGCCGGGACCAACGGCTTAACGTGCTTTCCGAGGCACGGAGGAAACTCGGTATGTAACGGGTGGTCACTGGTCACCCATCCACAGACCAACCTAGGCAAGCGCGGCTTAACCTAAAGATCGACCCGAGCGGCTGCTATTATTTAGCCACGAGCTCCTCATGAGCAATTTTTTTTTTATAAATTTCACAATTATTAAAAAAAAATTGTAGATAATACCTGTAAATAGGTGTCATCTACATAATTATTCTTAGGGCTGTTTATTCAATAGTCAGTTAACTTTTATCTGAGGAATAAAAATGGCGGTTTGACAGCTCATCTATAGAAAATACTAGCTTCCGCCCGCGACTTCGTCCGCGTGGCATAGTTACTTTGGGCTAACGCTAACTTTAACCCGCGTGATGACCCGAAAAAAATGTATCTTTCTCTCCCCTTTTCTTCCCTCATTCTCCCCCTTTCCTCACTTTAAAAAAAATTGCCTATTTCCGTCACCAGGGCCCCAACTATATCTGTACCAAAATGCATCAAAATCGGTTCGGTCATTTAGGCGTGAAGCCGTAACAAACACGACACGGTTGGCGCAGTGGCTGAGCGATCGAGTGCTGCGCTGTGTGTCGCGGGTTCGATTCCCGCACGGAACAAATATTTGTATGACCTACAAATAGTTGTTCCGGGTCTGGCTGTTTGTGTATGTGAGATTGAATGTTTGTAAACGCACCCACGATACAGGAGAAATGTCTAGTGTGAGGCAAGGTTTTAAAAAAAAAGAAAGAAAGAACAAACAAACAAATTCACTGTCGCTTTTATAATATTAGCAAGGATTTATGAAAATAACCGATGCTAATTGAATGCCTATTCAGTTACCTAACGAAATAAGCTACGTTAGAGGTCCTAACTGTAGCTACCTTACACTTAAAAAATCCAAGTGCCTACTTAAATAATAAAACTGATCCTAAATACACTACAGCTACAACTAAATAAAACTACAGCTAAATAAATTAAAAATAGTAATTTGAATTTATATTTAACCTGAAAATAATTTAACTACTAAATTTTATATGTATATATATATTTTGTTTTTTTTTTAATATATCTAATTATGCCTATTATCTATAAGAACCTATTAATTATCAAATAAAGTAGGTACTAAAACTAAATAATTCTAATAGAATTATACCCAGAAATATGTAGGTAAGTACAACTTGTAACAAAAAAAGAAATTAAAATAAAGCTAAAACGCCTGTCCAATACTGGGTCCACCCTTTATAGCAGAACTTTTTATGTCATAATTTTATTTTGCATAACAACGGATAGCATAAACTTCATTTCGCAGAAAATTGTTTGGCAGACACTCATTTATCATACATTCAAAATTCATAATTTTGTAAGTCAGAATCATCTCTAGACATAAATTTCATATCCATAATATTCAAAAAGCAGAAACATCATTTCGTTTTCGTTCACAGTCAGAATCGTCTTTTGACATATATTTCATATCGATATCATTAAACGGCAGAATTGTCATATCGCAGAAAGTTTATAGTTAGAATCATCTTTATTATTATTTGTTGTCATTTATTTTAATTATTTATTTCTTTAAAAAAATATCATTTATTTTAACTATTATTTAATTGAATTTGTAATAATGTCATTTAATTCCATAAGTAATAATAATCCTAATGTAAATAGTTCTGTTCCGGGTAAACTACCAAAAACAATCTCATTTTCTATTAATGCAAGTCGTTACTGGCACTCGCCGGCCGCTGCCGCGGCACCGCTCGCTCCGCTCGCTCGGCTCGTGCGTAGGGGGTCACAGTTTTAACCTAACCTAACCTACGCATTTTTTTTGAACAAATTATACTAATCTTAATAGATGAGTTCCGGGTAACCTACTAAATACAACGTCTTTTTTTTCTATATAATTCCAAAAATATCTTATTTTTGCCTTAATATGTTGTTGTATACAATACAATTGTATACAAAAACACTACAACTCACTGTAATTGGAAACTCAAAATAAATACCAAACATGGTAAATATCACGTTTTAACCGTTAATAATAATGTTAGTGGCCATGTCAGTTTAAAGACTTATTAGGCATATAAGTATTTAAACTATAGTATGAAAAGTGAAATTATACCAAATACTCGTCGCTCTAAATGAACATTATGCTAAACGATATTATGCGAAATTTGAACTCTGCCAATCGTAATTATACTAAATGTAATTCTGCCATCTTAATACTATGCAATTGTAAATTCGGAGTTTTAAACATTATGCCAAACGATAATTATATGAAATATTTTTTATGCCTTTAAAATGTTCGTTTAAAGAAAAATATGCTAAGTGTGTTATGCCAAATAAATTTCGGAGCATCAAGATTCTGCCAGATAGAGGGAACCCGTCCAATACTATCTACCTATGTATACCTACTTCACTTAAAAATAAAAACCTATAAATACTTTAATTAATAATACATATAACTATAATTAGTATAATTAACTACGCTTTTACCAACATAGTATAAAAAAAAACTGAACATAAATTAGCCGAAACTCGGTTTCTAAAAATCTATGCGTACCTACTACTACTTCACCTGAAAAGAAATAAAATGTAAACTATGAATAATTTGTAATTTGAACGAATATTTAAACACTACCAAAATAACTAATACCTATTTTATAAAATAACAATAAAAGAAATCTAAAAAGAAATTATTTAAAGACTAAAAGTCGGGCTGAAAGCATTGTCTGTCAATAAGGTCGAACACTCTGAACGTCTATTCGCATCAACAGCCAAATATTACACAAAAATAATCCTTATAGCATGATTCAGTATTCACGTGCGATGGCTTATTAGCGTATTTCATGCATAACTTTGGTGTTTGTATACCGATTTATATGATTCTTTTTTTATTGAATACGTAATAATGTTAACTGTTTTTAATTAGAGATTAGTGGGAGTGTTATAAACGTAAGAGTAGACAAATATAATCAGAAAGCTCCGAACTGCTAAGTTATCGGGAGTTACACGTGTTATTGTGAGTCAACCATAAAAGATAGACCTATGCTGTCGTAGGATATTTTTTTATATAATTTTAAGGAGAATATTTCCGTCATACATGATTTCTGTGTAGCTTTAACCAACTCTCCCGATTACCCAACATTTTCCTTCACTGCTCTGCTCCTATTGATCGTAGCGTGATGAAAAGTATACTATAACCTGCCCAGGAGTATGAAGAATAATTGTACCAAGTTTCGTTAAAATCCGTCGAGTAGTTTTTGTTTCTATAACGAACATACAGACATCCAGACAGACAGACAGACAGACAGACAGACAAAAATTTTACTGATTGCATTTTTGGCATCAGTATCGATCACTAATCACCCCCTGATAGTTATTTTGGAAATATATTTCATGTACAGAATTGACCTCTCTACAGATTTATTATAAGTATATAGATATAGATAGATATAGATAGAAGATGTCAAACTGCTATTTTTATTCCTCAGATAAAAATTATCTGACTATTAAAAAATCAGCCCTTATTAGGTTAGGTTTTAGTTTAAGTACACAGTTAGTTAACCTTATATTTTACGTAAGTACCAAATACAGGTAACAATAATTAGGATCCTAATTATTAACCTTACGTTTGTTTTTTCTTGATTACGAGTTACGGTTTGGTTAAGTTTTCATTTCCTATTTTCTTTCTTCGTCACTATAATGCCTAGAAAAAGAACTCAGCTTTCTCGGCAGACTGTTACCGCAAAGCGGCTGCGAGCTTTGCGCAGCAGTGAAACAGAGAATGAAAATATGCATAGGTTGGCTACTCAACGAGGAATCAGTGAACAAAACCGTGCTAATGAATCGATCGTTGAACGTTCGCTTTATCTAGCCTCACAAAATTTCCGAACTTCGGCAAACCGTCAACGGGAAGCAAGCGCTGAACGTTTATCCTTACAAAATTTCCGAACTTCGGCAAACCGTCAACGGAAATCAAGCGCTGAACGTTTATCCTTACAAAATTTCCGAACTTTGATAAACCGAGAACGGGAATCAAGCGCTGAACGTTCTCAACGTTTAGCCTCACAGAGTTCTCGAACTTTGGTGAACCGACTACGGGAATCAAGCGCTGAACGTTCTCAACGTTTAGCCTCACAGAGTTCTCGAACTTTGGTGAACCGACTACGGCAATCAAGCGCTGAACGTTCTCAACGTTTAGCCTCACAGAGTTCTCGAACTTTGGTGAACCGACTACGGGAATCAAGCGCTGAACGTTCTCAACGTTTATCCTCACAGAATTCCGGAACTTGGGCTAAGACGCGGACAAAGTCGTGGGTAACAGTTATAATTTATAAAGCTGAGGAGGTTGTTTGCAAAAATAAATATGATGCCCAAAATACTATTCCACGCGGACGAAGTCGCGGGCACAGCTAGTATAATAGAAAGCGCAACAATTGCGTGTGAACATGAAAATTTGTAAACTCAGAAATAAGTGTCGCAGGAAAATCGTTTAAAATAAGCTTTGATAACACAATTAGTGATGGGTTTATGCGGAGGCATTTAAGACAGATTAAACAATGCCCAAAACACACCTGGTTTTGACCAGTAAATACCCACTTGCTTGTGTTTTTAGTGATTTATGATTAAATAAAATAAAACTTATGGCATACATTCGGTGTGACCACACCGTCATCAAATGCTACCGTGTCCATTTTCTACTAATATAAAGTTTTTCTATATTGGTTTCTGATGACACAGCACACGCAATTTTTATTGCAGATTTCTTACATTGTACATGTATGTTTTTTAATGCTTTATTTTAAGTTAATATGTAATATATTTATTTCACCTAGTCAATAGTGTATACGACCCATAGATGCGGGCTGCCCCGTCGCTTTTACACAAAACTATTATCCTTAGTAACATAAGGAAAAAAATAGAATTACTATGTAGTAAAATGTACCTATATAAAACGTGTTGTGTTATATCTAAAACAGTAGCAATCTGCCATTCGTTGAGCAATATTGTGTAGTAAATGCTTGCACTGCGTAAACAAATTAATAAAATATTTGTTTACTACGTCGGTGCCCCAACACATTTATTGAGTCATTTTAAAAAGTAGTACATTCACGATTAACATGGCATCAATCATTTTTCTACTAGTGGTAAATATTTTAAGTTTTTCTTTTCTGTTTTTTTTTTAATTAGGTATAAAAGCTAGTTCCGTTTTTAACGTTACCAAAACTGTTTTTTATGCATTACACTATTTTTTTTTTACTTTACAGGCGTCACTACTTTTGGTAACCAGCAGCGCTGCGCCTCAAAGTAAGTTCTCTGAGCTTATAGTACGAAACAATTGAAATTATCTATATTCTAAATATATAAACAAAATATTTCCTAAATACTTTCTACATATTTGTAAGTCGTTCTAACATAGCGATAAAGTTCCTTTTTCAATTTTGTTTTATTTTTTTTCCACAGGTTCCAAGCTTGCCATTACAATTCCTGAGAAATGTAGGGGTAAAGGTTTCTGCTCCATTAGACCTGAAGGTTACGACGAAATTGAGAATAAGATCAACATCCTCCTTCCGCCATATATTATTGTAAGATATTCATTTAATTATCATATTTTAGTTACCGTTTTATTCAGTCCATATGCATTTAATTTAATTTGCATCTTTAACACATTGCAGTTTCAGCCCTCCTTGAATTAATATTATGTAACGTTTTTATGTGGTTTTTACAGGGTTTTAACAACAGGAACGGTGGCAGTTCTATTGAACAGCGTCCTGAAGATGACGATAACTGTCCGAGCGAAGTTACGGTACGTTTTAAGCATTACCAACTTCAATGAATAAATGCATAACATTAGTTTGACGTTTCTTAAAATCTGCATAACACTACTGGTAGAAAATGCCTATAGCATTAAGTCTGCATCTGTACTTTGTGCTTGAAGTGTTAAATAAATAAATAAATAACACTCACTCACAGTTGCCAGCCTAAGATGTACGAAAGCAGTTAATTGTCAAACAATGGCGCTCTTTTAGCTTTTGTAAGACGCAATCACGTAGAATAATTTACTTGTTAATTGATGTTTTTCATTACAATAAAATGAGATCAATTAAATCTTATTTTGATTTTGTCATATATTTTTTATAATTATTTTTATGTGTTTCAGTCGGAGTCAGTTTACGCCTACGAGCATCCCACAGGCACGGCTGTGGATATCATCGTGCAAACCAAGCTGTTCCCCCAAACGTTCACCAAAGTAATTTGCAAGTGAGTAATTTAAGTACTAAGAGATTCCCTTAAAATGTTGCCTTTTTCAAAGTAAAAATGTGCCACAGGACATATAAGTAAACATTATAGCTGGTGCCGGGTTAAATGTTAGATGTAAATTTGGCGGACTATAAAATTCTCACCCAAATACAAAATAGCACATAGGTAACAAATAAAGAAATGAGCGATACGCCGTCAGCTATGGATTTATGTAAAATAATGTTTTATTATTCCATTTATAGGCACAACTACAGAGAGAATACACAATTCGGAGATGATAATCAATGCTTTAGGAATTTGGGACTCAGCGAGCTCAACTTAAAGTCCAGGTGCCAGGAATCTAAAGCAACGAGGACTCTGTTGGTGTATGATCCTGAGGTAGACCGCCTTAAGGTTAAGAATTACACAATTCCGGTCTGCTGCTCATGTCAAATCACGAAAACGTAAAAAAGCAAGCATGAAAATCACAAGATTATAAAAAAAAAGTGTAAAGCAAAATCGAAGCAAATACAACAAATAGTCTTGTCAATCCGTTCATCTTCGTGATGCAGTGCATCTGCGCGTTGCACATTACACGTACATTTTTTTCCGGAAAACTGAACTGTCATTTGTAAAGTATTATTAGTTATAGTTAAATTTATATACCTAGTATTAAAAATATTAATTTATTATTTAAAAGTATGTCGGAGGCACCGGTATTATTCTGTCAGGTTCAGACATTATATGGGCAGAGCTTGGGTCTCGTGCAATGAAAATACACTAAACACGGTTTACTGGTTTTTATTTTAAATCACTAATTAGTTTAGTCCAATCACTCGCAACTAATTTATACTGGGCACAACGAATCGAGTACAGTTCCGGGATGTCTTCACACTGCTGCGATCAGGCACTGAATGTCCTCTTCGCAGTCCTCTTGAAAAACATCACGACTCTGTAGAAGCGCGCGCAGATCGCGTGATGTTAAAATGGCGCGCTTGCGATTCGTTAGCTGTCCGTACTATTGACCGGATGCGACACGGCCATCCTGCGATTCACACGTCCTCGTGTGATGTTAATCTGAAAAACACAAAAATTCCGCACAGTTTCGGCTCGTCCATTCCTGACTCATAAAATAATAAAAGGACTCTTTATAATTTGATTTATTTCACTCAGAACTAGTCTAATTTTAATCTAAGATTAAGGAGTATTCGTCGATAATCGTTCAAGATTACCGAGACCAAGCACAAAAATTCAACATTGAATTGATCAAACAACAAAACCTCAGGTATCTCGTTCATGGTCAACAACAATTACACACTATTCCCCACGGGAATACCGAGTCAGCCCGTGACTCCATGGTCTTTGCTTCTAGGCAAAACCCGACTATACCACCCAGAGCTACCGCCTACCGCGTACCCACGGACTACTATCAAGCAGACACCGATTTCCAACGGGCTACGGCTACGATACTCTGGTATAGTCTCCGACCCACTGAACCGAGAACCTGTTGCCACAAACTAAAGTGGTGCCAACTCCTCATCTATTCCTTCATCAATAATTTCAATTGGTACTTGGCCATCGGGCATCTTACAAACACGATCGTGAGCATATTTGTAAGTACGCTTATTAATTAGCGATTTTAAAACATAGCGGTCACCATCTAACAATTCAACAATTTGAAATGGCCCTCTATACTTCACATCAAGTTTTGTTTGGTTACGTTCTTCATTTTCAATAAGCACGAATTCACCGACAGAGAACCTACTCACGCTTGCCTTTGTTCTATCAAAACGACTCTTATCATAACGTGCAGACTTTTCAATACCTTCAGACGCTAATCTCCTAATGTCATCAAGATCTAAAGTCTCGTCACTGTCGTCAGCCATTAAATCAAGTGGACGCGCTACTTTACCTATCAAAAGTTCTAACGGACTAGCTTTTGTGACACGGTTTACTGTGCTATTTAGAGCTAGCTGTACGTCTCCTAGCGAGTCTTGCCACGATCGATTTTTATCTGTTTCTACCGCCGTTAACATTGACTTAAGAACGCTCATTATCCTCGCCACCTGGCCATTCGCCCTAGATGAACCAGTAGCAATGCGGTGAAGGATGTTCTTACTTTGGCAGAAATCAAGGGTAAGGAATAACGATCGGGCACTGTATTACTATTAAGCTCTCTGTAATCTATGCACATGCGGTCTGATCCATCATGTTTTTTTTTTAACTAAAAGGGCTGGACTAGCAAACGGCAAACTACTGGGCCGTATTATTTTAGCCTGCAACAATTCATTAACCCTATCGCGCATGATTCGACGTTCGTCCGGTGACAGTCTGTAAGGACGTCTTTGTACTGTACGATTAGGATCAACCAACCTGATCTCTAACTGACCAGTGGTGATACGTGTAGTCGGAAAACCGTTAATGAAAAAAAACTGAATATAACTCTAAAATATTAAGAAGGTCGCGTCTTCTATCAAAGGGTAAATCAGAGTCAATTTTATCAAAACTATTCTAAGATACAGAGGTCTGAATGGCGTTACACACTTTGATACTACTTTCTCTAGACAGCATTAATTCTGTTGCAGTCATGGTAACACAAAAACCGTTATTTAAAATCTCTCTACCTATTAAAATGTTACTCCGTAAATAATTATCTGGCAAAACGTGGAATAGAATCTCCGTCGCGAAACCGTTAATTTCTACTTGACATAGCACTTGTAGGGTACTATTAACATTTCTATTGCCTATACCAATCAAAGAAACAACATTATTGAATCTTCTACCTACCTCTCAAATTGCAAGAAATACACTCTTTTATCAAAGAACATTCAGCTCCAGAATCAAAAACAGGTTTGAAACACTCACCAAAATGTTTTAATACTCCTGATGGGGGTCGACCAAACAGAGGTCGACTCGTTTCTCCACTGGGGTAGCAGCGCTGGACGCGCCTGCTGTGCAGCGGCTGGCGATGTGACCCGGCGTGCCGCACTTAAAGCACACCAGTGTACTGCTGCTGGCTTGTTGTCGCTGCCCGATGCTCGTAGCAGCAGGCGCAGGCGACGACGGCTTCTTGACCTCGTTCTTCTTTGAGCGGCAATCCGCTTGTTTGTGTCCCAGTTTGCCACATGCATGGCACTTGATTGGGGGTAACGAAGAAAACTTCGAACGTTTCTCGTTTCCAGCTTCAGTGCGCATGTCTGTAGGGGCCCTCCTCTTCAGGTAAGAGAACGCTTGAAGCTCTTGTTGCAACTTATGACGCGTTGTGATCTCAGTCGTAAATGCGAGGCGTTGTAAGCGGGTATCGATTTGCGCCAAATGAGCGATAACAGTCGACGCCGCAATCTGTTCAACACTGAGATCTTTCCATCGATTTAATAAAAACGTCATAAGACGACTAGCATAAGCAGCATAGGTCTCATTCTCCTTTGGCTTGTCATTGTTTAGGTTAATGAGGGTAGCCGCAGAAGTTTCGACACACACAAATCTGGCCTTGAATAATTCCTGGAATTGGTCCCACGTCATACCTGGATAGGTTATCTGCGACAGCCATGTAGATGCGGAGCCCTTCAGCGCCTTGCTTAGCGTCAAAATTAGCTGGCATCCCTCCACTGCACTCCCGTTAAAACACAAGTCGGCGGTGGCGCACCACGAGCGCGCATCGGAATCTGGTTTTTCGGGGTTGAATTCCGGCAATAATAACTTGTAATTCACTGGCTGAGTTTTCAAAGTTTGAATACATAGCGTGCATTTGTTGGTTTTGCATTTCAAAAAGTAACCGCCACTGGTTGTTATTGTCACTGTTCCCGCCTGTAATTTCATTAGCACGATTTGATCCCGCTTCTGATGTCGGAGGCACCGGTATTATTCTGTCAGGTTCAGACATTATATGGGCAGAGCTTGGGTCTCGTGCAATGAAAATACACTAAACACGGTTTACTGGTTTTTATTTTAAATCACTAATTAGTTTAGTCCAATCACTCGCAACTAATTTATACTGGGCACAGCGAATCGAGTACAGTTCCGGGATGTCTTCACACTGCTGCGATCAGGCACTGAATGTCCTCTTCGCAGTCCTCTTGAAAAACATCACGACTCTGTAGAAGCGCGCGCAGATCGCGTGATGTTAAAATGGCGCGCTTGCGATTCGTTAGCTGTCCGTACTATTGACCGGATGCGACAAGTATGTAAAAACCCTATTGTATAACTATTAAAAATGATGCGTATGAATTCAATCTTTCATTTCTTCCATCCATCGTTTCTTTGGTCTACTCTTATAACCATTCACATTTATACGCAAAACTTTCATCATGACATTTTCTGCATTCGATGAAGTTATTTTACTACGTAGGTAGGTAATAGTTATACACACATATAAAAAAATGGATTTGGAACCATAAATAAATCAACCATTACCGATACGTTTTTGACTACATGAACAAACTAATATAAATTACTAGCTTTTGCCCGCGGCTTCGCTCGCGTTAAATTCGGTATAACACAGTACCTGCTACCTGCAGTTTTTGCTTTTGCGCCTTATTGATTTGTAATAGCAATGCTAAGTTTTCCCTTTTCTTCCCTCGTGCTCCCTCATATCCCACTTTTTTTAATAAAAAAATAATCTTTGTTCGTCTCCTGGTTCCCAACTATCTCTGTACCAAAATTCATCAAAATCGGTTTAGCCATTTAAGCGTGAAGAGGTAACAAACAAACAAACTCATTTTCGCTTTTATAATATTATAAGGAAATAAGGATTCTGCTATGATTTTTTGATAGAATTTATTTATCTTCGAGCGGTCCCACGCGCATCTGGGACATTAAACACATACAAACCTCGAATCTGAACTACAGTGAATATCAAAAAATCATAGCGGAATAATTTATATCTACTAGTTTGTTCATGTAGTCAAAAACGTATCGGTAATGGTTGATTTATTTATGGTTCCAAATCCATTTTTTTTGTTAGATTGGAACAACTGTTTTCCAGCATAAAACCTGAAAGACAGTAAAAAAACTCATAAGTATAATAAGAAAAAAAAAGGTCAGATACGGAACACCACGCTGCGCTCCAAAATAAGAATTAATTACGTAGGGAAAATGGCTGCCAGGCTCAAATGAAATTGTGCTGGTCTTGTAAACCGCAGTCACAACGACCGCTGGGCAAGTCTCCACGCAATGGGTGCCTTAGAATAAAACAAAATGTCATTATCATAACTCAACCTAACCTTTCCCGAACTATGTTGGAGTCTACTTACAGTCTAGCCGTATGCAGCTGAATACTAAGTACCTAGTATTTAATTGGTTATCAGACTTTCGGGAAACTGACTGCCTGTAACGACTGCTAAATATCTACAAATGACAACATCATTGAGATGCATTCATCTAGAACATTATTTAATTTAAAATATGACGGTTATCATTAACTCCCCGAAATTATTTCCTATTAGCAACACTATCGAATGGTGTAAAAATAGAAAATTAAATAAAATTACTAAAATATTAAGTTTACAAGAAACTGCACAGTTAAGTAGATCAATAGTATATACTAATTACTTCTATAATGGTAAAACTAAATAAAAAACTAGGGTATGACCCTCATATATGGGTATTATGTTGTTTTCTATAAAATAATTTATGCTATTTTTGTTATCTATAATCGTCCCTGTAGTATCCGCTTGTAGCAGAGAAACAGGTTGATAATAGTACATTACGATATTAGTGCGTTAAGATGGTTATAACATGCGAGTCGGAATTTCAGCCCGAGCCGAAGGCGAGGGCGTAATTTAGCCGAGCATGTTATAACCAATACGCACGTATATCGTACGACAATTTTTAACACATTTGCGAGGAAACAGAAAAAAAAAACATTTCACAATACAAGTACAAATAAAAGAAAATTTGAGAAAAATGGCGCGAGGATTATTTTCTGCCGTGGCTGCGTGAACATGTTGGCAAAGATACTAGAGCATGCAGCCAAGTTTTTAAATTACCGAATAAACAGTTTTTTTCGATTCATATAAACTCAATCTGTGAGTGCACACTGTTGCTTTCCCGCCATTTTAGCAGCGCGCTAGCGGTGTTAAAATGGCCTACTGACTGGCGCCGCGCGGCGATTTGTTCGAAATTTGAATAGCAACAGCGCGCTGCTCACTAGCTGCTGCTGGAGTCGTGCGGCGGCGATCAGTTCCAAATTTGAAATGGCAAATAATACTGTTATGGAATTTGTATGGACTATAACTTAACTATTTGCTTTGGTAACACCTCGTTTTTTGTGACCCTCTTTACATATTTAAAACCGGTGGAATTACACCAGCTTTACGAGCAAGGGTGTTAAAAATCAATTAACTAACTACATCACAGGCTCACCATACCACCAAACTCAAGTCCAGGACACGCTTTCCCTTCCAACTTCCCGCCATCATGCTGACAGACAATAGACATTAGTGACATCTCCCGGACTACTTGTGGTCGTGAGCCAGTGTTTACATATAAATTAAATAGATACACTACACTACTACTTGCACTATTATCATGTATTACTAATAATACTTACATTATCAACTTTGTATGGTATATAAAATTATTGCATTTTAAATTATGGCAAATATTAGGTCCTTACATATGAAATTGGCGTTTTTCGTACTGGCCACTTTAATCACGAATTTCTCCTCTTTGGTAAGGAATTCCAAATTCAAATTTGTACAGCTATTTACTCATGTATTTGTGCTTCGATGACCGTCATTCATTTGTTTTTTTTCTTCTGTTTTTTCTGTTTGCGTCACTCATTTTACAAAATGGAGAATTTAAAATATCGCATTATTTACGAGTACGAGTTCCGCCGTGGCACTAGTGCTGCGGAAACGACTCGAAGGGTGAATGATGTGTATGGCGGTCATGTTGCAAAAGAAAACACAGTTCGTTTTTGGTTCCAACGTTTTCGTTCTGGAAATTTCGACCTGCAGAACAAGCCCCGTGGACGGCCTGAGACCCAAGTTGATAATGGAGAATTGAAGGCTATTGTGGTAGCGGACCCATCGCAAACCACGTCCGAGTTAGCTGCAGGCTTCGATGTTAGTGATAAAACTGTTTTAATTCACTTGAAGCAAATTGGGAAGATTAAAAAGCTTGAAAGGTGGGTACCTCACGAATTGACTGAAGCAAACCGGCAAACGCGCGTCGACTGCTGCGTTACATTACTGAACCGGCACAACAATGAAGGTATTTTAAACCGAATCATTACCTGTGATGAAAAATGGATTCTTTACGATAATCGGAAGCGCTCAGCGCAATGGTTGGATCCTGGCCAGCCAGCCAAATCCTGCCCCAAGCGAAAATTAACCCCAAAAAAGTTACTTGTAAGCGTTTGGTGGACTAGTGCCGGTATTGTTCATTACAGTTTTCTCAAATCTGGCCAGACTATTACAGCTGATGTCTATTGTCAGCAATTACAAACCATGATGGAAAAGCTAGCGGCTAAACAACCAAGGCTGGTCAATCGCTCCACGCCACTGCTGCTTCACGACAACGCCAGACCACACACTGCGCAACAGACGGCTACCAAATTAGAAGAGCTTGAATTGGAATGTCTTAGACATCCTCCGTACTCCCCGGACCTTGCTCCAACAGATTACCATTTTTTTCGCAATTTGGATAACTTTTTGCAAGGGAAAAAATTCAACTCCGATGGGGCAGTCCAAATCGCCTTCAAAGATTTTATTGATTCCCGTCCGACTGGTTTTTTTAGTAAAGGGATCAATGAACTACCTATAAGATGGCAAAAGTGCATTGAAAACAATGGTTCATACTTTGATTAATTAAATATATTATATTAAAAAATATTCGACTTTTTGTTCCTTCCATACAAAACGCCAATTTCATATGTAAGGACCTAATATTAGTAAACCTCATAAAAGTGTAAAGTTGTTAAATTACGTAGCACGTGTTTCATTTAACTGGCCTTGTTAGTTAGTTTGTATTTATTGGTCAAATCTTGCAAATTAATATCCCCCAACAGATTGAGCTAACGTTGTAAAAACACCTATGGTCCGCCTGCTTACTTGAAAACTCCTTAAGGCGCTGTACATAGCAAATACTTTGTAAAACGTCTAGATTTTCGTCGCAAAGTTAGCCGTATCTGTACATACCACAAGCCAAAGCCAAGCCTGAAAATACAGTGTATAGTCAAATACATGAAGAAAAGACTTAAACATAAACTGTGTACAAAACTAGTGGGAAAAAAAAGTTTAAAAAGACCACGAAAAAAAACATTTCGTCTCAAAATTCTCAATTTTTTCAGCGACAACCATCATATTTTTATATCTATAACAAAGGAAATTTCATAGACTAAGAAATATGTATTTACTGCAAAATGACTTAAATTTTGGCGGACATGATATTCAAATAAAATCAAACACCGAAATATTTTAGACCTTATTTCTATTCTTTCGATGCACTACTGTCGTATACTTGTATAAGTCCACGGTCAGTCTGTAGCTAGCCTCACCTCCGCGAATACCTAAAGATTTGCTTCTTACCGCGCCTTAACGGCTCATAGCACAGATAAAAAACTTTGCATGCATGTACAATGTTAATCGATAGACCTAATTTTCTTTGTAAATTTCATAAAAGCTTTTTTTAATTTGAAGCTTTGTTTCATGCCCCAGCCGAAGTAGATATCTATTGTCTTCACCACTTTGAATCGGGAACTAACTTCACCACTTCGAACGGGAACAAATTG
Source organism: Ochropleura plecta (assembly GCA_905475445.1). Classification (NCBI taxonomy): domain Eukaryota; kingdom Metazoa; phylum Arthropoda; class Insecta; order Lepidoptera; family Noctuidae; genus Ochropleura; species Ochropleura plecta. The sequence goes on along the minus strand of FR997731.1, from coordinate 17,902,512 downwards.
CAACAAAGGTTTATTGATATGCATAGGGATAATTTAAGCTTTCCTGCGCCTGTGACGAATTTAAAATTAAAAAAATTCAAAATGTATTTAATGGTCAGTTGACCGTTGTAGTTCATTCTTTAGTTTTGTCTTCAGTATTGTTTTCAAAGAAGACGTTACTCGGTAAAAGTACTTACTTAGGTTTTCCTTCTATAATTTCAACTCAATGTTTCAGCTATCTGCAATCGTTTCATTCGTGCAATTTTCAAACCCAAACTACCAACAGAAACCAGAATAGCTTATTGATTTAACGCACAGTATGCAGTCATCCTGAAAACATGATAAAGCAATTCAAAATTATGTATGATATAGGATCGAATAGAATGACGTATGAAAATGAAAAACATCGTTTTATTACCTTTTATCCTCCTAGATGGGCTAGTTAGGCTTATGCGGCATGATTAGATAAAATAATGAGGCTGCAATTCACTAAGCCTCATTTTATATTACAGATGCTTATTATCGCAGTGCACCTGAAATCAGAATGTTCAAAGAAAGAGGATGCAGCAACGGGCAATAACTTTTTTAATACCCACAAATGGAACTTTGAGAGAGGTTTACCTATCTTAAATACCTCCTGCCTTCCTTTAGTAGTAATTTAAAAAAATAACCTGCAAAACATAAACTTCCATGAGAAGAAAAAAATAACAAAACTTCAGTACATTCTTGCGACAGATCTCCACTTAAAAATAGAATAAAAGTTTTACCTTTTGCAAATAAATATAAAATACAAGCCTATACCTGCCCTACCTACCCCACTGCTGGGCAAAGCCCTCTACTCATACAGAGAAGGCACGAGTATTGATCACCATGCTTGCTCAAGTTGGGTTAGCAATTCCTTACTAATATTATAAAAGCGAAAGTGAGTTTGTTTGTTTGTAACGTCTTTACGCCTACATGGCTAAACCGATTTTGATGAATTTTGGTACAGAGATAGTTGGGACCCTTTTTTTAAAAAAAGATTGATAAATGAGGGAGAAAGAGGGAAAAAAGGGAAAACTTAGCATTGCTATTACAATAAATAAGACACTAGGGCAAAAACTACAGCTAGCAGGTACCTGCAAATCAGGAAAGGGGAACTGTGTTACCCCGAATTTAACGCGGGCGAAGCCGCGGGCAAAAGCTAGTTAATTCAGAATAATAATTTAAAAAAAGTCCAGGTTTCCTCGCTATGTTTTTCTTCACGTATGTCTGTAATGTCTTAGATAAACTTAACAGAGTACATTTGAATTGAAAAAGTCACATGGGTACTTGCGCGAGTCTGAACCCACAACCTGATGCATAAGAGGAGAGGCGGTTAATCTCTGGGCCATCACGACACGCAAATTTGCAAATAAGCTCTGCTATTTCTTAATCGTTATAATGTTCTGTCTTTAAACTGCTTTTCGTATTAGTCTGTGTTATCGCTATTTTCGTAGCTGTGCAATGCATTTTGATTCACTATTATTTAGAGCAACATTTACGTATAATATTCAAAAGCAGTGACCACCCTTGTTACAATCAGTCGATTAAAGTCAGATAAGATAGTTAGTGGAATTTAGACAGGTGTATGTTTTCGTGTAGTGATTGAAAAATCTCTGTATTTTTTCAGATTTTGGCTAATAACTTCTAAAAGCTGTATCCTAAAAATTAAACATAACTAAACTACTTAACATAGCTATGTCAGTCCGAAAAAAGCTGAAGAACAACTCGGGAAAACTTTAGCCGCTTATTTGCCACAACGGAGATAGATATTTTTGTGTCTACGTTGACCGACCTGTTTTCTCTCTCTTCTCATGTGTAGGCAATAAATCAAAACTATTTCAAAAGGACATGCCTGTGGATTGTCCTACATAAATACGTATAAATTGACTGTGCTAGACCAGTCACACACATAATCACTCATTCGTTGAACGTTTAGCGTTGTGAATAATAATAATAATATTTGCCTCTGTAATATTAAACGGTTGTCTTAAATTTAATCGAAAAATAAATCGAAACAATATGTATTGGTTTTTAGTTAAGCTATGCTTGGTAAGTTTTTGTTTTATATTTGAAATCCCTTAATACATTTTGTATGTTCAAATTTCACTTATACTGCTGCATTTATATCTTTATTTAATTAATATTCATAACTGCAAAACAATGAAATGAATCACTTATTATTTTAAGCTTTGAATAAATTAATTTACTTTGCATTGTAACATTTCAAGTAGGCATCAAAATAACTAAGGGCCGGTTTTTCAATCGCCAGTTCATTTTATCCAACGAATAATCGAGTCATTTTATCTATACTTTGTCGAAACGGTCACATTTACTCTTTAGATAAAAGTTATCAAATGATTGAAAAATCGGCCTTTAGTCTTACAGTTATTTTAGTTTTGTTAGTTTTTACAGTTATTCGGTTATTTTATTTTTGCTTCGATTTAATTTTTACTGAATCAAATAAAAAAGTGGTAATGATTATTAACATAACCTAGAATAATAAAATGGTATCCATACATTTATTTAAGGTACATAATTAATATACTCTTTTCATTATAATTTTCAGGTCGCTCTCTACATGGGCTCAAAATTAGTAGAGTCTATGGTTTTTCCCGATTATGACGTGGTGTTCGACTCCAGTAATCTAATTCAATGTAATTATCATCTTTCTTTATTTTATGACATGAATATTAATAATCATCGTTGGTCCAGTAGTCGTCAGGGCATTTCCCGGGTCGATCAAAGTGTTATTGGGATTTTATTATTAAATTATCCGAATGGCACAGATCGTACATATATGAGATTTAATCAATAGTATATGCAACCAAAGCGATATTTTTAGTATTATTGCTCCATAATATCTGCTGAAACATTTGGGCCAATATGAGACTATGCATTCAATTTTAGGGGTGTAATGTGATGAGTAAATTTTGGCATTAACGAAAGAAGTATTTAAAGTAGCTACTATGTATATTTAAATATTTGACTTTTTTACAGATGAGATGCCGGCATCATGCGAAGGAGAAACATACTGTTTTGATAAGGGTAATGCGTACCCCGATGACAAGGTTAAAGAAATGTTAGAACGGATACCTCTGGTGAGCGCAACTATCCGTTTCACTTCCCCACACTTAAAAAATACAATTAGGTGCATTTGCCACCTTATTATAAAATTATAATAAGCCTGCCAGGGCCTCTGCCTACCGGGGTTGCGGGTTGTTCGAAAGAGATACCGTGGCCCCGGAACGTAAAGGGAACATGGGTGGGTTTTGGTCAGTACAAGTCTGACACCCCCCCCCCCCGCTCCCAGAGCGGGGAAGTTATTTGATAATTTCCCACCCCAAAAAAAAAGGTTTTCAGAAAACGGAACGCTTTAAGTTTAACAATGCCTGTCGATTCATATGTCGACAGTCCTAAAAGTCCTTTCATTGATTCTAATTTCTTGTGTTTGTTTTATTATTAGTTAAAGTCACGTATTTTCGTTAATAACAAATAATTAACTTGTTCCAGCCGTTAAATGAAAATGGGAATAGCTTGTCCTCTCGGGATGGAATTGATAATCCTGACTGTCCATCCAATACCACATTTATTGTAAGTGTTTAAACGTTTCCAATAATATATTATTATTAATAATGCAATGAAAATATTGACATTGTTCTTTTAATTAAATTTCTCGAAGAGATTAAATAAAATGCTGATGGATATTGTTTTTGTTTTATAGGACAAACCCATTTACTACATCCTCGATAAAAACGATAATGTCCGAGTGGTGGTACAATCACCTGGGAAGTTCCAGCAGATATACAGTGCTAAATGGTGCCTGTGAGTATTCAAATAATTCAGTTTTAGTGGAAAAAAAATTATGACTCTTATTACTCTAAATGTTAGTTATTAGTTTCGAGGGTGATGGATGTCATGTTGATCATGAAAATTCTTCAAGCCTGAAATCCTGAAACCCTTGATTGCGCCAAAGTTTGTAGATATTGACCTAACCATCTTTCGATATTGGCACAGCCTGATAAAATGTTAAAAACATACCCACGGGTGATATATCTACACCTATCATATGTATAGGATGAAATATATTTTCAAAAATCTGTTAAAAACTCGATTTATGTTTTGTGTTTTTTTTTTTACTAATGTTTATATTTTTATTTTCAGACGACCGGGACAAATAACTCACGACACGCCTCATTTCTTAAAGGGATCACGGACACTGGAAAGGTTTAGGATTGAGTGTGTCAACACGTACATGGATTTAGATTTCTTTGTATTAAACGACGAAGATTATTATCTTAAGTTTGAGCTCGCTAAGGCTAAAGGTGGTATTCCAGTATGCTGCAGATGTAGATACTCGAATACAGATGAATACTAAATTGAAAAAGAAACCTTGGGCTTCAATTAATCTTAGAATTGAATAGATTAAGAATGTATTGTTGTTTTAAGTGGCTTACAAATAAAGGTCACATTTTTTTAAAAGTATCTCTACAGTATGCCGTGGTATGCCATAGCTAGAAAGAAAATATTCATTTATTGTATAATAGCACTGTATTAGAGACATTGTATTTGAATATACATACTGTCGTTGGTTTTCCTCAATGTGCTTGGCAATTTTCTATAAATATCTTAGTTTTGTAAACCATGTTTAGTTAATTTAATTGTTATAATGTATTGTCATTAGAGATGTCACTTACCCGAAAGCAATACTTATTTTCACCTACCCATTTTATTTCAGACCTATTTGTAATTTATACATAATGTACACATATGTTAATTTACATTTTAATTTGTAATTAATAAAAAATAAATGAAATATAAAAAAAATATTGTGTATTTTTTTGCGCAAGAAACAATCAGAAAACCAAGTCTTCAAAAAATGTATTTATTAAATAGTTCATGTACACCCAGGAAAAAACATAAGAAAACATCATATTATAAATAACAGTACAAAGGCACATCTTATTTTAAAAGGGAATTTCCACTAGCAGGCCCACGAAAGGAAATATGACGAAAAGTAACGTATACAATAGTTGGCGAGAACAGGAAAATAAATGTCTTAATCTAAATATTAAATAGGAGTATAATGATATATATATATATCTGTATTAATACATAACTCTAAAATACATAAACAAATATGTAAATATAGTAATACAAATATTCACTATTGTTTATAAGTATATCATCATCATTATCATGTTCATGCCCTTGTCACATGTTACTTGGGGTCGATTCTTAACGTTTCTTTCTTCCATTCTCGCCTGTCAACCATCACGTTACCATTTACTCCTTTTGTCCATATATCACGTCTTTCATTCAGTCTTTTTCTTCTGATGGGAAATCATCAAATAACTTCCCCCGACCTAAGCGGAGCGGAAGGTGTCTCAGATTTATAGTGACTAAAACCCATCTATGTATCTCTTTCGAACAACCGGCAACCCTGACAAGTAATTGCCCTGGCACGCCCCTCTGAAATCTCTTTAAAGCGCACGTGGAACACGAACGCGCCGTCGACACGGCCTGTCGTCACTAGATGGACAGGCGGTGAGCTACCCATTGCTCACCGTCCACGGACACGCGGAACTCGAAGCCCGGAGCGTCTTCCGCGGCGGCTGGGTCAGTTTGAAGTTCTCTCCATAAAACGTCAGGTCACCTCCTTAACATGACTGCTTCGCAGAAGGTCACCGCGTTACGCGTCAGCGAGGATGTCTTCGCCCCCTCCTTCTGCGAAATGAAATCTTCGCAAAGAAGCTACCTACTCTCACATGCGGTCTTTTTTTTGCGTATCGGACATCATCAAATAACTTCCCCCTCTCTGGGCGGAGCGGGGGGGAGTGTCAGACTTGTACAGCAACTACGGCAATAGAAGGAAAATGGGTGGGTTTTAGTACCCACCCATTTTCCTTCTATTGCCCTTTATGTTCCGGAGCCGCGGTATTTCTTTCGAACAAACCGCAACCCCGGCAGGCGGTGGCCCTGGCAGGCCCCTCCTCTGCATCTCGTGCGGTCTTACGCAAGGATCGGTTGGGCCCAAGCGAGGATCACTCAAATGTTCCATCAAATGTAGAGGCCCTTATTTAGGGAGGCTAAAATGTTCTTTAACTTTTCCTCTGCCAACTCAAAAGGGTTGCAAAGGTCGCGTCTTCGTTATTGCTGAAATTATCAACTCGTCTGAAAATGTTATACCAACTTCATTCATTTATCAGAACAAAATATTACCTTGCTGATGAATAAAAAGAGCTAAAATGATGTGAACACTTATTCTAATGCTAGTTTACAACATTTTTTTTGCAGGCTACCAAGCTTGGCTTCAATTTTTTTTTCGACGCAAAAAGTAGTGAAAACTAAAAGCCAAGTACGATAAAAAGGTGTTCACGCACTTTTAGTTGCCTTTTCTATATATACATAAATGTTTCTTTTTTTGTTTTCTTTTTACCGGAGTCATACTTTTTTTTTTAAAAGCACCTACGTTTAATATCAAGCAATAACTCGCAGAACCGTGAGCGATGGATAAGACGTAATGATGCAGAGTGACGCATGATGACTAGCTGTAATAAAAATGAAAGTCGGCTGTAGTTGCACTAATAATAATATAGGTTAATGGAGTATCAACACAGTGACGCAGCTGAGTTTTCAAAACCGGGAATACCACATTATTATAAAATCGGGATAATCCCGTCAGCCATCATTTATAATACAAAAATGAATCGCAAAATGTGTTGGTAAGCGCATAACTCAACAAGACCTGGACTAATTTTACCATTTTTTTAATATTCGTTCGAGTTCAAGGATGATTTTTACAGCGAGAAAAAAAAGGTAAAGTAAAAGTAGAGTAAGTATGGTAGATAGGTAGAAAGGTAGAAAAATTATTGCATTGCAATGCATGGGCACAACTAGTTAAAAAAATATAAATCCTGAAGTATACTCAGCATTACTAGCTGTTCAAGTTGAACTACTTTCATATGTTTTACTAAACTAGAAGTATACACTAGATTTAACTTATTGCTTCCGATTTGACGTACACACCAATAACTTGGCATTACTTTACTATTTTAAGTTTTGTGTATATTGAATGTATTTCGTTTATTTCCATAAGGGCAGTGACATGGCTGTATTTGCTGTTCAAAATGTTAACGAAAACGATGAAAATAACACGCCGTTTGTTTGTGGGTTTTCCGACACACGAGAGAGACCCTGCTGTTATGCAGGACCTTGAAAATGGACAGCGTGTTTATTTCATGGAAGAGACTGCTCTATAACGTGCATCAATTGGTCCAAAAACGACATTTACTGAGTTTTTCGAACTATGCAACGAACAAGGTATTCCTGGTCAATTCGCAAAGACATTAATGTATACTGATGTGCCACGATATTTTACATGGAACAAACAGTTAACAAAGTGAGAACCACGAAAGCGAGGTGTTCCGTTTAAAGAATACAACAAATATTTATGGGCAATACATTAGGCCAATTATACACAGTTCATCCAAAGCAACGCGAATGTTTCTTCTTAAGTTTTTTGTTGGTTAATGTTCCTGGACCGACGTCCTTCCACATATCATGATGCGTGTCGCGAAAACCATTAGAATATTACACTTGCAGATGCTCTAGGACAAATATAAATATTCCATGAGCGACGGCATTCTGCATAGTATTCGAATCGCTGATCAAGATCCCAATATCGATATTTCGCCGGAATTATACATATAGCGAGGCGATAATAAAGATTGAAGATTTTGCATTATAATTTTAAATATGGCACTCATTCATTTTGGTTTGCCCTCACCTCACCGCCCAGCAACAGACATCATTAACAGCGAGATTTAGCGTCAACAACAGTTCGATACGGCCTCTTTAGTTACTTAAATAAAAATAAATAAAATAAAAAAGCCTTTTATTTCTTGCTAAAAAAAATAAATAAAAATACATTTAAAACTAAGTATCCGTTACAAAAGGTGTTTTAGTATTTGAGTTAGGAATGTATATTGTTAAGATAATAACTTGTAAGTTCCTAATTTCTAACTGATTGTTATTATATTCAAAGTTTAAATGCAAGAACCCCTCTCTTGGAAGGTGAAGGCCTCCTCCAGAGATAGCCAGTGTTTTCTATCTTCTGCTACTCGCATCCAGTTTTTTCCTGCTATTTTTCTTGTTCTTGTTGTTTTTCTGGTCCAACGGTTGTCACTGAGTCTAGCTACATGTCCTGCCCATCGCCATTTTAATTTCTGTGCGTAACTGAGAGCATCGATGACTTTAGTTTTCTGTCTTATGTCTATATGGCGGATTTTTTGGATTTTTCTAATTTTCAGAATACTTCTCTCCATACTTCTTTGAGTTGTTGTAATCTTGTTTTTTATTTTCTTTGTAAGTTTCCATGTTTGACAGGCATATGTTAGAGAGGGTAGTAGGCAGGTATTCATGACTTTGCTTTTCAGCTTTATGGTCATGTCGCTTTTCAGAATTTCCTTGAGACTCCAGAATTTTTTCCAAGTGATGTTGACTCTTCTCTCTACCTCTCTTGCGTTATTGTGTGGGTTGAATGAGATTTGTTTTCCCAGGTAAATGTAGTTGTCAACATAGGTTAAAGGTAGATTTTCAAGGTATATAGGTATTTTAGTGTGGTTCGTCATAACATTTGTTTTATTTAAGTTGATTTCCAATCCTACTTTTCGACTTTCTTCGTGCAGAGAGTTTATCATCAATTGTAGCTGGTTTGAGTTTTCAGATAGTAAAACTAAGTCGTCAGCAAATCTGAGATGACTCAAGTAACTGCCATTTATATATATGCCGGCTTTCTTCCAGTTTAGGTTGCGGAAGATGGACTCTAGTACCGCTATAAAGATTGTTGGGGAGATAGGGTCCCCTTGCCTGACGCCTCTTTTTATTTGTATTACTGGCCCAGTGGTCTCTAGCTTGACTCTGCTAGTATTGTTGTTGTTACTTACGTTGACTATAAAGTGGAAAATAACTTTACTTCGGGAAGTAGGTGGCAAAAAAGTCAACGAAACCAACAAAAGTCACCGACGTCCAGAGGAAAAGTTATTTTCCACTTTTTAGTATTTTTTTTTACAAGTCGGTTTTACAAAAAATGCTAAAAATACATACAACACAACAATTCATGTCAACATACAATTCATTTTCCATTGTTACTAAAAGATTAGCAGATCATCCATATCGACATAGAGAAAAAATATGTATTATAGACGATAACTCATAACTACCTACCTAAGCAATATAAATAAAATTGATATTGGGACCACCTGGGAAGCATACCTTATCAAACAAAAAAAGAATTTTCAAATCGGTCCAGGCGTCTTTGAGTAATCGGTGAACATACATAAAAAAAGACTCCGACGAATTGAGAACATCCTCCTTTTTTTGAAGTCGGTAAAAATAATGAGCAACTACTCACTGATGAACAAAAAAAATGTATGCGATCGAATTAATATGTCAATTGCAGCAGAACGAGTTGTATTCTTTTTTTCATGCACTGAAAAAACTTTTCTCATCTCACTAATACTTGCGCGTATTCTGTCACAAAATCATATTGCATTAGCAGTTGCATCATCAGATACTGCAGCCACTTTGCTTGAAGTCGGACGGACAGCACATTCAGCACTCAAGAGATATGGCCAAAGTTTTGCAAAAATGCAAAATTTTTATATGGAATAAAGTACTATGGCCCACAAGCATTCACTTGAAGCTCTCGATAGAATTATGAAAGATCTAAATAATAACACTAGGCTTTTCACCGGTGCTTTTGCTGCTGTCCAGTAATTTTAGACAGACATTGCCGGTCATTCCACGTCCTAAATATGCGGATGAAATTAACGCATGTATAAAACAGTTGTCAAGACGATCCATTGGCACTATCAGTCTCGGAAATATAAAATGTTATCTTTCTAGCATGATTGCAACCCGTGTCGACCGAGCCACCAAGTTTACCAAAAATCGTGTTTTGATCTGATATTTCGGCCTGCTACAAAATTATACAAATATAAAATGGGACAAACATTTGTCTTTATTTAAACACATAAAATAAAAACAATCAGCCAGGGTAACTGCTTTTTAGCGTAGTTGTTTAACAGTCTGGATACCAATTTCTATGTTTTTAGACGCAGCGCAGCACGAACTTTCTTTCCTCTGGGCCGTGATAAGTCCGATAATAATATCTTGAATTCATTTGACAGCCCTTCAGGAATTTTTATTTACGAACGAATTATTCTTCTTTCAACTTTCAATAAACCTATCTTAAAGGACAACAGGTTAAATAAAAATGAAAAACAACAGCAAGAAATGTAAAAATAATACAATAAAATAATTTAAAACAACTTATGAGATAGTTTTTCCTTGAATTGGAGTTTCGAATAGGTAATCATTTTATCTTTATTTACTCTTTATTTACTTATCAAAGTCACCATTAAAACGCGACAGAATGCCTCTTCACATAAATACCAATATATACAAATGAAGCGGTCATTTACATTACAGATACTTTAGAAATGATTGCGTCCATTTTTTGTATGTACACAACAATAACAAAATTTCGAATATGGAATAAGTTTTCTAAACCGAAAACTCTTATTTCACACATAAATATGTAATGAGTTTTTTTTTGTATTTATTTTAACTGGACATTTAAAAATAACTTTCTTATTATTTAATACAAAAATGTTTGGTGATCCTATTAGAAAGAGACAAACAGTCTCTCTTAAAGACGCCTCATGTTTAGCCTCGCATGCTTTTCTGGTAGAGTGCTCAATTCAATGTGTAAATATGTCCTTGGCCTCAACAGTCATAGTTGTTGTTGTTTTGTTTTTGCGATAACTTATATTTTAACTGAAGTTTTAATACTTTTCTCGCATTGTTAGGAATATATTGATTAAATGAAGAAAAAAGGTACCCGCATATTCCTTAATAAAATGAATACGTGTAACGGTGAACCAATTATCAATGAACGCAATGAATCACTACAGTCTGGTCAATTTAGACATAAAAATACTGGCCAAATAACATAAATTCGCGGAGAGCCAAATATTGGTGGAGAGCTTGGGCTTACTTACCACTACAAATAAAGTTTTAAAAATCCCCATCGATCCTATGTGCGCTACAAAAGTAGTAATCAGGGTTTTATCAAAGAACCTCAGACAACAGTTGTAGATTTAAAAAAAACTCTATAAATAAGGGCTTTGTATTTTTTTCCTAAGAGTTAGCTTTTTACCCCAGCTATCCACTAATATTTGGTTTTTTTTTTATATGAAATGTTTATTTTGACCGGAGTGCTAGACTAGAACTGATGACAAGCTCGGTAGCATCGTTATTATGAAATCAATAAAGTAATTTAGAACTAAGACTTTTAGAGGATTTTAATGTTAATCATAAATTGACTTTTTAACACCCTTGCTTGTAAAGCTGATGTAATTCCACCGGTTTTAAATATGTAAAGAGGGTCATAAAAACGCGTGTGTTACCAAAGCAAATAGTTAAGTTATAGTCCATACAAATTCCATAACAGTATTATTTGCCATTTCAAATTTGGAACTGATCGCCGCCGCACGACTCCAGCAGCAGCTAGTGAGCAGCGCGCTGTTGCTATTCAAATTTCGAACAAATCGCCGCGCGGCGCCAGTCAGTAGGCAGCACTAGCACGCTGTTAAAATGGCGGGAAAGCAACAGTGTGCATTCACACATTGAAAAAAAAAAAAAAGTTTATTCGGTAATTTAAAAACTTGGCTGCATGCTCTAGTGTCTTTGCCAACATGTTCACGCAGCCACGGCAGAAAATAATCCTCGCGCCATTTTTCTCAAATTTTCTTTTCTTTGTACTTGTATTGTGATTTTTTTTTTTCTGTTTCCTCGCAAATGTGTTAAAAAACGTCGTACGATATACGTGCGTATTGGTTATAACATGCTCGGCTCAATTACGCCCTCGCCTTCGGCTCGGGCTGAAATTCCGACTCGCATGTTATAACCATCTTAACGCACTAATATCGTAATGTACTAATAAAATATGATTATCTACCTGACAATTCATTTTAAAGTATTGACATAGCTAAGTTTCATTTTTTAATAACGCTTGTATTGTTTTAAAGAAATATTTTTCAAAAACATTGCGTCATATAATCGAAACCTAAATTACTGACGTAATGTTTTACGTATAATTTCATAACTAATGAGGAAAGCCACTAAGCACAATCACATTGTTAGAATTAACTGTTTTCCTCAAACGTATGGCTAACAATGAGTATTTAAGACAGAAGTTTCATCATGTCAATATCATTCATATTTTGAGCTTTAAACAGCGCGCATCACTCAATAACATTTCAGATTTTTAAAATCAGATATATATTTTTGCTTTTTACTATTTTACATTAGTCGTTGTTATTAGTTCACAAAAATGTGTTTCAAGCCCTTGTTTGCACTTTTGGTGAGTCTAATTCTTTCTTTTCTTCTATTCTTTTTTTTTTGTATAAAAATAAAGAAACTTCTTTCTGTGGAATCAGGAAATACACCTTAAAATAGCACATTTTGATTCAAGTAAGGAAACTTTGTCATTGCGGTCTAGGTAGAATACACACCCGAGTCGTCAGGCGAGGGTGTTAAGGATTCAAACAAACGACGTTTTTCAAAACACTTGCAGCGTAATTAAATAACAGATTGAAAAGTATTTTTGTAATTAACCACTATAAAATAGCTGCAGGCTGAAGAATAAGCACAGGTATAGCCGTCAAACAGCTTAATATTTTGAAAATAAGAAATTCAAATAATTTTCAATTTAGAACTCAAATAAATATCAATTCGTTGATATAACAATTTTTATTTATGAAATTTTGTTGATGAACAAAACTTTTTTTTTAAATTAAATATGAAGGCCTTAAAATCACCACCGACCAAAAGAATTTCAGCGGTTATTTATTGTTATTTGTGGCTTTTCCCCATAATATATCTTCCTCTGCATATGATTTTTTTCTTACATATAATTTTTATATTATTTTTTATATATTATAAGCAATCAAACTTATGAAAATGGTGGTTCGACGGTATCGTAAGCAGGGTCCAAGCTACTGGTGGTTAGGGCCCCAGAGACAGGAACCTCCTAACAATGCGGGCCGTATCCACGCGTAGTGCCTTCTGCATCAGGCCCTGGATCAATCTGCCTAATGAGAGATGATTCGATAGATGGTCGTTGTAGTTCTTGGCCATTAGGCCATTGTCCGTTAAGGCAATGGGCACTATGATAGCCGACTTCACATTCTCCATGTCGATAACCTCGTGTGCCAAGTCGACATATTTTAGTTGTTTCTCTTTCTCGGCTGTCACGAGGTTCTCATCCTGAAGGATGATTACATCGACTATCATTACCCGGCACGCTGTTCGGTCTATCACCACTATGTCAAGCTTATTGGCGCCAATAGTGCTGTCAGTAATGATAGACTAATCCCAGTATAGCATGACATGGTCTTTCTCCAGAACTGGGTCGGACACATACTTGCAGTACTGAACCTGAGATTCCACAAGTTTATATTTTATATATGTAAAAACTACAGGCAAGTTGCTCCTGCATATAATCGAGCAGGAGAAAACGCCCGGGTATCACAACTATGACGATCGCCCGTAGGATACGGTGGAGCATCGATAAGAAGTAATATGTCTGATTGGCTCACCCTTTATATTTCCAGTATTGTTTGTCAACATAACTTCGTTCATAATCGCGCAGACATGACCTGCAGTACGATTTAAATATTCATGATTAGGCAAATCAATTGCAACAAAAAAATGGTCTATTTAATATACATTATATTATATTGAAAATGTTGACATGCATGAAAATTCCACCAGCTGTATTATGTACAATTTTCTATGATCTACAGTTAAATGGATATGATTTGAAGTTGTTGAAATCTATTTGTATGTATTTTCAGGTCGCTATCCAAGTTGGATCGTCAGTGGGAGCAAACCATGAAGAGCCCGAAAGTCTATTCAACTCCAAAAATTGTAATTATCAAACTTTTTTTTTTTTTTTTTTTTTTTTTTTTTTTCGCATATCGTGCAATCAGTCCTTTGACTATGAGCAGATGTGTTGTCACAGATTGAGTGGCATGCAGAGTCAGTTCCCCACTGGGTTTGACTCTTTGTAATTGGTAGCTCATTGTAGGCAGTCCAGGTTCAGGATTTTACGTCTTTTCAGGCGATTCAGGGTGTCAGGAATAGTAAGCTGCACTGCTAATGGATTCGAATGGTGTTGAAGACGTTTTTTGTATGACTTTGCATAAGCTCTTATTTCGTCCTTTACTGTATTCAACTTCAGGTGGTGATGAATTTCCGAGTTCTTTATGAACCAGGGAGTATTTGCTATTTGTTTCAGTATCGAGTCTTCAGCTCTTTGGATGATTTTTATGTTGGAGTCGCAAGTGGAACCCCACAGCTGAATGCCATATAACCATATAGGTTTTAGGACAGCTCCGTAGATCAGGAGTTTGTTGTCCAGGGACAGCTTGCTGTTTCTACCGAGTAGCCAGTACAGCCCTCGATATCGAATGTTAAGCGAGTCTCTCTTGGCTCTAATGTGGTCTCTCCAAGTCAGTCTTCGGTCGAGGTGCATTCCCAGGTACTTAACGCAGTTATGATGTGGCAGCTGTTGATCGCAGAGGTAGACTGGTGGACAGGTATCTCGCCTAAGAGTAAATGTTATGTGGACTGACTTGGATGCGCTGGCTCTGATCCTCCATTTTTGCATCCAATCTTGAATTTCTGCTAAGCCTTTTTGCAATGTTCTAGAAGCTGCGGCAGGATCCTTACTAGAGCTCAGTATTGCTGTGTCGTCTGCAAATGTAGCCACCGTCACCCCCGGGCTCTGTGGTAAGTCTGCTGTGAATATGGTATACAGTACCGGGCCCAGAACAGAACCCTGAGGTACACCGGCAACTATATCGTAAAAGCCTGATGTGCTTTCACTTTCTCGTACTTGGAACAGTCGTCCTGACAAATAAGACTCCAGAATCCGGTAGAATTTGTGAGGAAGGAATGTTTTAATTTTGTAGAGTAACCCTTTGTGCCATACCCTATCAAAGGCTTGCTGAACGTCCAAGAAAGCTGCCGAGCAGTACTCCTTTTTCTCCAAGGAAGTCCTGATAACCTGGCACACTCTATGAATCTGCTCTATTGTTGCGTGTTTTCGTCGAAAACCAAATTGATGGTCCGGTATAATTGTCGTCCCACGAATCTCGTTCAGAAGTTTTTTCAGTAGAATCTTCTCAAATACTTTAGAGATAGTTGGCAGCAGGCTTATCGGCCTGTATGAGGTGACTGCACTCGTTGGCTTACCGGGTTTGGGTACCATTATTATTTGGGATACTTTCCACAGAGTAGGATAATGTCCAGTTCTAATGACACCGTTAAACAAGCAAGCGAGATAGACTATGGCTTTACGTGGGAGTTCTTGGAGTACCATTTTATCAATTAAGTCGAATCCCGGAGCTTTTCTGTCTTCTAGTAACCTGATTGTTTTCATCACCTCACGTGGAGATGTAGCACATATTGGAGTTTCAATTTCGAAGTCTTGTTCTAGGACCCGGTGTATGTCTAACTCGTTACATTTTGGATCTCTTGGATTGGGTTTAAATACGGTTGACAGATGTTTTGCAAAAGTATCAGCTTTTTCTTGCGTTGTTCGAGCCCAGGAATTGTCAGAAGTTAGTATGGGTGGTTTAGGCAATACAGGCCTATTAACATTACTGCATACTTTCCACAGCGAGTAGTTTGAAGTTCTAGTAGCTGTTAGCGACTCTATATGAGCAGCAGAGGAAGCATTTGCGGCGTCTGCAATTGTTTGTTTAAGCTCACGAGTCGCTGCGTTCAGAGCTCTTTTGTCTATGGGGTGGCGGCTGTTATGCCAGACCCTGCGCAATCGTCTCTTTTCTAGAATCTGTGATTTTATCTCTTCAGGTACTATACTATGTCGCAAGTTACGGTCAGAAATTTCCGGCGTGCATCTCCAGCAGCTACTTTGTATTGTGGTCATGAACTTTTCGGCAGCATTCTCTACTTCCTCTTTCGTCTTGAGGGCAATTTGAAGATTTAAATTATCAAACTTTTTTAAATTAATTATAATGTTTCTCTAATCTCGTGAGCCAAATAACAAACTATCGAAAAATTGTAAACAGCCGCAAACCAATTACAGCTTTATTTTTGCGGATGGGAAATATTCAAATAACTAGACTTGTACTGACTAAAACCCACCCATGTTCCTTCTATTGCCTTTTATGTTCCTGGGCCGCGGTATCTCTTTCGAATTACAGCCTTACGCATTATTTTTGATAGTTTATAACAGGGTTTGAAATTATCGATGTATTGTAATTTAAAATTAAACATTTGCTCAATTTATGAAACTTTCACAATCTACACGACAATTCAATTGCCAATCTTTTGATATACGGTTTTTATTCGTATTTTTTTTCGACTAAACGTCGGTGTCGCGGGGAGTCAGTGGAGCAGTTGGACAGCACAGAATAAATAATTTAACAAAAAACGAACCGTCTAAATACTCCGCGAAGTAATAATCACCGCGTTACTCAAGCAAGGTTTCTTTTGAGTACGTGTCATAAAGAATTACTTTTTGATTACAGTAATTGAAATGCCAGAATCCTGCACGGGACAGACGTTCTGCTTCGAAAAGGGTGATAACTACCCTGATGAGACGATGAATAAACTTGTCGAAAACTTGCGTGATGTGGTAAGAAAAAATAATTATTATTCAGTGTATATGAGACGAATGTGGTACCGATAGTTTTCAAACAAAATCACTTTTTCCACTAACATCGTTAGCCGTTACTTTCCCGTAGTTTTGCAAGGTGTACGAATTCAGTTTGGATCACGTTTTTAAGGCATATTGCCAATCTTTCTACACCTGCAGCCTGTGGGTGAGTTATGAGCGGGTGGACAGTGACTTGAGTGTCCAATATAATAATGCACTCAGGGTTGGGGCTTCGATGACGTTGCAGAGCGTCAGGGATGTATAAATATTTATTTATTTATATTCAGACTAGCGGTTTTTTTTATACAAACAAATAAAAACTAACATTATTATTATTTTCGTAGGAGTTGAAAAACCCTGAAGCACGGATCGACATTGGTTACCGCTCCGCCAACGGAGCTTCTAATGGGGAGATGGAATGCAAAACAAACTTCTCTGTAAGTATTACTATAAACAAACATATTTTAAAGATTTACAATGGAATTTCAAACAGTTTGAAATTGGTATTGGATTGTATTCCATTGTAAATCTTTTTGCTTTTTTGTTTTACTTGTCAAATGTCAAGATTTGAGAAATGTTTAAGTTAACAGAAACCGAATCCTTGGTTGTCAATAAAATCTTTATTTTTGTCTTCAGGAAAGTCCTATCTACTACATCACTGACAGTAATAACGAAACGCGAGTGGTTGTGCAGCAACCAGAGAACTTCATGCAAATCTACAGTCTTACATGGTGCTTGTAAGTATTCATTATTTTATTTAAATTCGTGGAGTTTATCTTTACGTAGTATAAAATGAAGTCGTTTCCGCTGTTTATTCGCTTAGATCTTTTAAACTACTCAACGGATTTTAATTCAGAAAACTGCATCTGCTCTGGTTTAAAATTATGTATAACATTAGTATCTACATTGCACTCGTGGGAAATCGGGACGGGTCGCATAGATTTTGTTTTTGTTGTGTTATCTATGTAGTTAGATGGCAAAGTTTTGTATTGATGCATTTTAATAGGATTACAGAACAGATTAACAGAGTATCTATACAAACACTTGCGATAATAATCAACCTCTGTGCCAAATTTCATCAAGATCCGTTCAGCCGTTTTGACGTGAAAGAGTAACAAACATTCATACATCCATACATCCACCCATCCTCACAAACATTCGCATTTATAATATTAGTAAGATGTTATAGTAACCATAAAATTAGCAAGTTCTGTGCAACAATTGTATTTCATTTTTCGGTGTGCAATAAAGTAAATTATATTCTATTCTAATGTAACGAAATGAAAGCGGCAAAGACAAACAGATGATACCGAAATGATGGTCATACTAATACAAAAATCATTAAAGAATTTATTTCTGTTTAATTTTAGAGAGGAGGGGCAACCTAGCGGCACGGAACACTTTTTAAAAAACACGAAATGTAAAACCTCAACCATGGCTCTGGACTTCTTTGTGCTGAGTGATAATTACGTCGATGACTTCCAAACACCCAAGATGACTATCGCTACGGCAAAGATCCCTGTATGCTGCAAGTGTCTGTACGATGCTGAAGAGGTTAACAAACAATTTACACTAGAAAGACAGAATAACTTTATTGACCAATCATCAGTACAGTAGGTAAAAGTTTAATGAATGGCTAGTAAATGTACTTCACATGAATTTTGTGAATCGAACCTCAGCGAGTATTTAATAATTAGTGTGACCAGATATCACTATTTTTATAATTAGGGGGAGATTGTAATAGTTTCTTATTTTATGACATCAATTAAGACTAAGTACATCGACGATGACAGTGAAGGATTGCAAAACATACTGTAAGTCACCACAATTGTTGCTGCCTAATGGGGTTGCGGGTTGTTCGAAAGAAGTATCGCGACCCCGGAACATAAAGGGCGAAAGAAGGAACATGGGTGGGTTTTAGTCAGTAAAAGTCTGACATTCCGCTCCGCCCAGAGTGGGGAAAGTTATTTTTAGATTTTCCATCCGCCACACAAAAAATACCATCACTTTTTCAATTTAAAGAAAAAATAGTATCTGATTCTTTAATTAAGAAGCGGCGTAGTTCCTGCACAATGTTGTGTAGTTTTTAACCTGATTACATGTAGAATAATATGTAAAATCAGTATTATTAGTTCTAAACGTAAGGTTTTATCATTTATGCAATTAATAAAATGTATTTTAGATATGTAATTTTGTTTTAATTATTCATGTATCCAAAAAAGAACACTAAAATGACAGTACCACAAGCAAAAGAGGTGATCAGTTGACTCTGTGACAGTGACACCAGACATGACGAAACTTTTTCCACTTCGTTTTATTAGTCAAGTTTGGGTTTCTTCGATAAGCAGTATAGTTGTAACCCCAAAAGCTTGCCATATTTCAGCTTGTTTATGATGTAAGACGGTGCTGATCCAGTGGCGAGTAGAAATGTGTACGATGATGAACAATTTGAACGCAAAATAACAACTGTTTTGTTAAACTTTGCCCCACACTAGTAATTTCTCCTGTCTCGTGAGTCTCGTGCGTTTATAAACATTTAAACTATAGCCAGAGGACGAGCTATAGCCAGACTTCTTTATCTTCAATGTAGTCCTTGATTTTGAAAGATACTTTTTTGATAAGGACACGTCTGATGTACTTTTTAAACTTTCCATCGGTCAGTTCTGTAACTGACTTTGGCAATTTGTTATAAAAGCGTAGGACTGTTTATTAGAAATGACTTGCTACTTTTTGTTAATCTAAATTTAGGATTATTATATTATGGAAGTCGCTTCTAATTTTGAAAAGCCCCTAATTTTTACGGACAAATAACATATACATTTTAAGATATAAAGTGAAGACAGAGGCAGTACCGGGCGTTTGAGGGAGAGAACCTCAAACCAACCCAGCCGCCGCGGGAGACGCCTCGGACTTCGGGCGCCGCGAGACTACTCACGGCCACCGTAGATGCGGCGGGCCTGTGGGCGGTGAGCAATGGGTAGCTCACCGTCCGACCGTCTATTGACGACAGGCCGTGTCGACGGCGCGTTTGTGTTTCAGCAAAGCAGAAGGGCTTGCCAGGGCCTCCGCCTGCCGGGGTTGCGGGTTTTTCGAAAGAAATACCGCGGAACCGCAACGCAAAGGGCAATGGAAGGAATATGGGTGGGTTTTAGTCAGTAAAAGTCTGACACTCCCCCCCCGCTCCGCCCAGAGCGGGGGAAGTTATTTGATGATTTCCCACCCCAATAAAAAAAAAGACAGAGGCAGTATTTCGATTTCTTTTTTTTTTCTCTGAGTCCCTCGTGAGGACCTATTTTATAGATTGCGCGGACTGCCCTCTTTTGTTATATGAAAACAGAATTGACGTCTGCTGCCGATCCCTACAGCAGAACACCATAAGACATAATACTGTGAAAATAAGCATACTAACCTAGCTATGTCTACATCAGTTAACTGCCTTACTTTCCTTACTGCATATTATGCAGCAGAGCAGTGCCTATCCGAAAGAGTTCTAATGTGCGCGCCCCATTGCAGTTTTGAATCGATAGTTACCCCCAAGAATACAAGATCCGCTGTAACATTAAGAACTGTAACATCATGTTACAGATTTAAATTTAGATCACGTTGTAGTACATTTGGTAAGGCCAACCTTAAACAATTGATTTTGTTCGCATTTAGCAAGAGATTGTTAGCTGCGAAACATTTCGATGGAACGGTTACACTTTTATTAATATGTAGAACAACCGGATTTATTATATATAAAATAAAAGAAAAATCAATTCTATTCTATTTAAAAATTAGCGAAGTGTCTACTACTACTTGTTAAGCTCGTGAACTCGCCGAATGTGAAACCGTTTTGTAAGGGCTCCATCCTCAATAGTATTTATTAAGTTGTGGTATGATTAATTTAAAAGGTAACGTTCAGCTCTGGGGAGTCTTACCGGCTATGGACCTAAAAATATAATTTGGCGCCTGGCCATTTAAAATGGCAACACACACTACGCTTCTTCAATATTATTGACGCAGGCGAAATCAAGTCAAACGAATTAGACTGCGTGTTAGTATTCTTCCCTTCCAATATTATATGCTCTTCATTGTATTTGGGAATTTGACTACATGTCAACTTTATGATTTGTTTGTTTTCGGTAAATAGAAGATTCTAAAATATTGGTCTTTCTATTATTATTATTAAGTAATAAGTATAACCGATATTTACAATATAAATTACTTAGTTTAGTACAATGATTACATAAGAGATGCTATAAATATAAGGACCTTTTTCTTTTGGTTAAATTATTTTAACAAAATGGAACACCCTACCGGTTCCCTATGAATAGGCTTACAGGGTGGTAAGTCTTAGATATTCGTAGTAAATATTGGCGTCCTATACAATATACTAGCTTTTGCCCGCGGCTTCGCTCGCTTTAAATTCGGGGTAACACAGTTCTCCTTTCCTGATTTGCAATTACCTGCCACCTACAGTTTTTGCCCTTGCGCCTTATTAATTTGTAATAGCAAAGCTAATTTTTCCTTTTTCTTGCCTCTTTCTCCCTCATAACTATGAAAACATCATGTACGTTAGGAAAAATCTGCATCTATTTAGTAAAAGAAGTGACAGACATCACTATAATACTAGAAATAGGGACCAACTGGTTCAGCCAGGTTTCAGGCTAGCTAAGGTAGACTCCTCTTTTATGGGGTACTGTTTAAAATGTTACAATAAAATACCTCCACACATCCTACAACTGAATGAATCGAAGTTTAAATCTTGTATTAAACGCACACTATGTAGGCAAGCATACTATAAGTTGGGGGATTACATTAATGATATAAATGCTTGGCTCAATGCCGGTCCTGCTCCACAACCATAGGGGCAAACTAATTAATCAGCATCTGAAGTTATTGTGGCAGCTGAAGAAGATTGTATGACTATCTTTGCATTGTATAGACTCAATTTCCTAATATTGTATAATTGTAATGCCCATGTGTGAGTACTATGTAATTTTATTGACTCGACGGTTGCCCTGGTGGTTGAGAGATTGTCATGCTCACTTAAATGTCTCGCTGATAGTGGCGGGTGTGTCGGGTCATTTAGCTCCCTTCAAAATGGTCGAGCTGAATGGGGCTGATCCATACGTCATGTTCGTGAACGGGCGCTGTCAGTTGGGACTGGTCATCTCTTAGCTACCACGGTTTGTTTTAATTCATCTATTAAACTCTTGCTAATTATTGCTTTTACTCTGGACGCTCTAAATGTGCTCGTTTTTCTACATCGTTCTCACATTATGTATAATCTCAACATGAATGATGTATCCATGATTTTATAAAATATTATGATTTAAAAGAGTGTCCATGGAGTTTCTTGCCCATTCTTCTCCATAGAGATCGACGCTTTGGAATGGGCAACTACAGTACTTTCATATTATTATGTCTTGTGACTGGGACTGTAGCAGCATCATTTTTTTGTTCTTGTTTTTATGACATTCAAAAGTGCCTGTAATGGTCTAATTGAAATAAATGCTTTGAGTTTGAGTTTGAGTTTAACCCACTTTTTTTTTTAAATTAGCCTATGTTCGTCTCCTGGGTCCCAACTATCTCTGTACCAAAATTCATCAAAATCGGTATAGCCATTAAGGCGTGAAGAGGTAACAAACTTACTTTCGCTTTTATAATATTAAGTCCTTATATTCGATCAAAGCAGATACTTTTGTTGATCGTAATATGTACTTATTTTTTATTATACGTACTAGAAGAATATTCCAAGTTGGGTAAAAAGCTCAATTATTTACCCTTTTTCTGTACTTTTACCTAAAAAAGACCATTGTTGTAAATAAAAATAAATAATTTTGGAAGATAAAATACATATTAAGAATGTTACATAACCACTCTTTATAAAAGTCATGTGTAATGTCACAAACAATATTTGGATATTATGTTGAAAAGGAGGCCTTTGCCCAGAAGTGGGAAAAATCAGGTTAACCAAAAAACGTACCAAATCCTATAAAAATGGGTATTTGACACTATTCAACAATAATTCCAGGACAAAACTTAAGGTTGAGTCATTGAGTTGGTCATGACAAAAGTTGCTAAAAAAAATGCTCTAAATTTAGGCCCGTAGTACGTTTTGTAACGTCTCTCAAGCATTACTTGAAACAAGACTCAACCAAGCAGATGGCTTGAATTTGGTATTAGGTACAGCTTGAGTATTAAGTGACGTTCTGTAACGGGACATGGAGTTTCTCGGAACTAGTAGGTTACTTAGTATACGAGCTCGATATCTCGCTGTCTGCCGCAATGACGCTGTTTGTACTAGTAATATTTGGTTGTGTTACTCCCGGTTCCAATAAACAGAAAACGATTCGTTTAGCTTACGGATAGTAGTATTTTGACATACTTTCTATGAGACGTATGTCAAAATATAACTATCCGTAAGCAAAACGAATGGTTTTTACTTATTAGGACAAGGCATTAGTTATCTGACGTAGGGATTTGTCACTCAACATTAGTTAGGATAATGAAGAGCTTTAAGAAAACTTTTAAACAGTAACGGTTTAAGGTTTTTTTATGGAATTATTAGTCACGGTACCGTTTAACAATGGGATTTCGCAATACTTGCACATAAAGTAAGAATAACATTTTATGACGCAAATGTTGGTCAGCAAAATAATAATTCACTATCATTTTGGCAATCTTCCCTGGCTATTAAGATTGTAATCAACAATATTCAGGTCTAAGATAGCACGTGACATTATGATTATGTTGTTAAGAAAAACGTTCACATGGAAATGGAAAACGTACTAAACTTGGAGATTTTTGGTAGCTGAAGAACACAGACAGAAAACCATGTTGATGATTTATGAAACACGTTATATTTTGTGTCTGGTTATTTAAACCATAAATTTACATTATCATTTGCTTAGAGTTCAGTGAAAACGAACGTAAAATAACAATATTTTGCATTAAGCGACAGCCTTCCTGATCTCCACGGTAAAACGATATCCCTTGACTGGTTGTTTGTTTCAGGCCACTAACTACCAGTAACAACTGTCAAAGAATTGCCAAAAATGATTACCGAGGCACGGGGGAAAAATAAATTTCCATATATTTGTATCTAAGTTTATTACTACCGGAGTTCGTAGAAATTCGTGACCGTGTCAGTGTACAGGAAGTATTTTTTCCGACATTTACCTAAACCTTATAAATTCAGGAAATCCCCATTACGTGGTTACAGTAATTCCATTCGAAGTAAGTCGACGGCGTCATAAAGTATCTAAATAAATGTCTATAGTAATAAATGTCTGAGCCATATTTATCATCAAATTTTTTATTTAATACATAAAGTCTAGTCGTAGCTTTCGCAACTGCTGAGTATGAGGTCCTGGGTTTGATTACCGGGCCGGGCAAAAAATTATTATTGGGTTTTTCCATCAGGAATTTCTCAACAGCCACGGAATTTGAATTTGTGACCATTTGATAGTAATAGACTCGCTGTGTGTTACATGGAACTCAAACATAACTGACGAAATGTGGGTGTGCAAGGTTTACATAATACTCTTGGCTCTACGTAATTCAACAGGAATTACAAGCGTGATGACGAATGCGACGCATCAGGATAAGCACAAAAAGCTATGCTGTAACTACATCGAATAGAGAATACCCTTTTTAAATACCCAACTACGTAAAAGGAAAGAGCTTTGCATTTAAGACATCAAATGACGTCAAAACCTGAGTGACGTACTGAATACAAGTGCCTTTGATTATCTTTTAGGCATGTATCTGTAAAAAAAATCCATGTTTGGACATAATATTTCCCAAAACCTGATCTGCATTCTCTATCTCACGCTAGATGTACTGAGTGGAACAAACTTACACTTTCTTAACGTAAAGTCCCATGACCCTAAATGTACAAGTTGATCACGCATGACAAGCTTTTCGCAGTTTTAAGTTTTTTACTTTACAAAACAAGTAAGTTCTAAGATGAATGAATGTAAGTATATTTAGAAATACTTTTGGAAACAGTTAGATGGCAATGTACATGTTTATGTTTTTTTTTTCAATTAAACATTGAAAATATCAAGTTTGTTATGCTTTTGGATATTTGTCTGATAAACGAGTAGAGCCAGAGAGGACATGTTAGTATGAAATGTTAAGGCCAACGCATAATAAGATATTAAAACGTTGGTCTGTTATATTTTTAGTTTGTATAAAGCAATTCGTAAACTGGTGTATGGATATCCATACATCCTCACAAACATTCGCACTTATAATATTAGTAGGATATATTAGAAGGATGTTTATTTCTCACCTAGATCAAGAAAAACATGCTGCGCTGAGCCAACATAAATTAAGTAATGATGGAACATTATTATGTACTTAAAACTTGTCGTAGAGCGGTTATTATATAAGAAAGCCTATGCCTTTCTGACGTAAAAAAGTCTCCTCTGGAAACATACGCAAAGTTAAACTTTCGGCATCTTTTATTTTGTAGTGTTTGTCTGCAGTTTTTTTACCCTACGAAATATTACCAGGATTTTCTTTCAGTGTACGAGTTGCTTTATGCAAAAAGTATAAATACAAAGAGTGTATGTTAGTAGCACATAATATCAGCATTACTTAGTAACCGCCGAGAGATACACTGGAGCGCACGTCTGTGTAGTCGTGGTTTGTGATCGTGAAACATGTTCGTGAGAATTTGCTTTGTTTTTGTGAGTACTATATAATTATGTGGGGTTTTATATTTTAGAAAAGTATACATGATAATAATGGCCATTATTTATTTGGATGGGCACGTATTTATTGCGCGTCTGTTTTATTTTATTCTTAATTTTTGATTTGTTTAATACGAAAAATGAATCTTCACGTTATAGAATGTAACAGTGAAGTAATAGCCAACATGTGGTACTAGAAATAACAATGTTCCTAAATAGATAAAAAAAGATGACAGATTTTTTGACTGTTGTGAGTATGCAAATCCTGAACCTACAGAGATTTCTCCTTTACTAGTTCAAGTTATGTTCAAGTATATACATTACTACAAATAATTCGTACTAGGTACTATTAGGTTCGAAAAAAACAGTATGCAAAAATAAAGCATTATTTCTTCAATAATATACTTATAGCGTTTTTTGCCGGTTTCATACGGAAACTTTGTTATGAACTTTAAGTTTACTTAACTGGGTCTATTAGAGGGAGTTTTATTTATTAATGTGCATTAGTCAAGATAATGCGCTCTGAAAAATTTCTACCAATCATTTTAAATAATCAAGATCTTGCTCTTTTAAAATGACATTAATCTTGAAACATGTCCGTCATTTAGATTACTTGTCTCTTTGTCCTATCTTAACTGACAGGTTTCCTCTCATAAGTAGTATTTACTAGCTTTCTGTACTCACGCCGCCGGTTCTTACAGACTGGTTGTGAGCGAGACCTGTTCTAATATGATCATGTTTCTGGTTACATTCTCACTTGAGAATAACAGTTATGCTTTTAACACCCTAAGCATCATTGATTTAAAGGCATGCAATTTTGTTATTTGTTAAAATTGCGCAGTTTACTATAATTTCTGCACATGACCTCTAATGACAGACTATTGCTAGGTATCTCTAGCTACCTATAGTTAAACTAGATTTGCAGAAAATAAGTTTTCCATTGGCGGGCTGCTCTTCCTTGCAACACATCATTAACATTTCTTTGAGGCGCGAGTAAAACACGAACGCACCGTCGATACAGTCTGTCCTCACTAATTAATGGTTTATACGTGACCGCGTTTTACTTATTTATATGACAATGTCGTGTCATTGCTAACCTTTGCCTTCTTTATTCTATATAATAACATAATAAAATGAAGTTCATTTTATTTCATTGGTCCACACTGGTTTTATGGTTAAGGTGTAAAAAATGATACTCATTTTTTCAACGCATTTTGTTTTTATTTGTTTACTTGCTTTTGCCCGCGCCTTCGCTCGCGATAAATTCGGGGTAACACAGTTCCCCTTTCCTGATTTGCAGGTACCTGCTACCTGTAGTTTTCAAGCTAAGTTTTCCCTTCTCGTCCCTCTTTCTCCATCATATCTCACTTTAAAAAAATAGCTCATAACCGTCTCCAGGGCCTCAACTATCTCTGTACCAAAATTAATCAAAATCGGTTTAGCCATTTAGGCGTGAAGACGTGACAAACAAACTCACTTTTGCTTTTAAAATATTAGTAAGGATATACATGTTTCCAAGCATGTTAATGAACCATATTTCCTACAAACAGAATTAAGGTTACGAGTAGGTACCTTACCTCGTACTTGCTAACTCCTGCTGAAGAAATATTTATTTTATTTTCCCTGAATTACTGATAAGCAAAAGCATATTTAGGTTATTTTGTTGGTGCAACTCAGATTTGGAACTTTTGAATTTCCTCTTTGTTTTTTCTTTCAAACGAATTCTTAAAAACTCAGACGTCGCTTATGTTTTCATGAATAATAAGATCTGTTTTCGTTTTGGGTTTGCTTTGCTTTGTATTTTTGTTGGGTTTAAAAATAACTCACAAGTACACTTGTTTAACCAAATAATTTCAGTGGCGGCGTTAGCGTAATTTCAGTGAGTCAACGGTAAAAAGGTGATACCTACCTTAGTAAATCATCATTAAGATAACCTAACTAAGATGTGAGATGACATGATTCCACAGGGATAAAATCACTTTTCAATCAAATTTCCAACGTAAAATATTGCTTTCGGACGAAATGCAGGTTCCATGGCATTTCTTTGCTAAATACATTTTCTGTAATTGAAAACTCATTGAAACATTCATTGATCATGATCAGACTTTTCCGTCGTCCTTTTTTAATGTTGAAGTCGGCTTCCAGTTTAACCAGATGCAGCTGAATAAAAATATTTTTCATGGAGCGTCTGCCTATCCGAGCTCCACAATACAGTTAGATGTACTAATTCATTAAATGTCTATAATTAATTTGTGAAACTCAATACTGGTTACTATAGTTTGCATGCAAGTCATCTAAACCAATTGACACTTAAGAAACGCGACATGCATTAATTTTCGCTTGCATTTATCTTCGGTTTCCTTTTAATCGCGCGTTTCTGAGATTATAATTACAACGATATCTGTTTTTCGTATTTTACTATTCTACGCATTAATGGTACAGGGATGGTAATGAGTAGTTAGTATCTTAGGTGATCGTTTACATAAACTTGGTAGTACCTACATTTAAATGATATTGA
The DNA here is from genome assembly GCA_905475445.1 of Ochropleura plecta. Classification (NCBI taxonomy): domain Eukaryota; kingdom Metazoa; phylum Arthropoda; class Insecta; order Lepidoptera; family Noctuidae; genus Ochropleura; species Ochropleura plecta. The sequence continues at coordinate 17,874,551 of FR997731.1, read as the reverse complement.
AGAACACAAGATCCAAGCTAATTTGGTGTTTAGGTGGCTGTACTCAGAGTACTTTAAAGTCACGCCATACCAAAAGTTAGGGCGTAGACTCCACTCGCAAGTAGAAGTCTCGCCTTTTCGATTTAAATGTTCGACTCAGCTCGCTTTTTTATTATTTTGTTGCAGTGATTCGCCCCTTACGAAGAGGTGAGTGAAAAATTTACATTTCAATAATTATTTTGTTGTATCGATTCGTTCATTCCTGCGATGTCGATTGCCTTTCCAGCGTCGACAAGGCTGTCACAAAGAAAAGACACATTAAATACGAAACACGTTTGAGCTTTTAGTTAGTAAAGTAATTTCGCTCATCCGGTGATACCGTCTTGTATTAACAATACATTGGTCACCCATCAAAAAGCTGTACACTATGCTAACATAAAGTCAAGGTGTTGTGAATTTCTAAATCTTAGATATCTTACTGCTAACCTTACTGTTTAATATTATCATCTAATAATGTTTTGATCGAAATACTACCTTCAATTCATACTTGCGTACTTTTTAAGAATATAATAGATAATGCTAGAAAAAGCTGTTGAAGATTTAAGAACAAAAAATATATATTTAAAAACTTAAGAGTTTTAACAGAACTTTTAACTTATTAACAATCGGAGGCGATATGGGCTATCTAATATTTAACAACGGGGTGAATAACTACAATAGGGAATATTACGCAAACCTCGGCGCAGAGGGCGCCACTAGCACATGCAGTAAACAAACCGTCATGTGCGCAATCGCGTATCCAGATATTCTGTGAAAATATGTCAAAGTGTTAATTATTTTGGTATAACTTACCTATCTGTACTTTAATTATATCTATATATTATGGCGTCCTACGGCCATTTACGTCTCGGCAAAAAACTTTTTAATGCTTACGCTAGTGCTGCGCCCTTGCGCCAGAATTTTGCAGTAATATCCCCTATTAGGCAATTAGGGGCAAGATCCAAGGGGCGAACGGAGCCTACAGAAAAGTTTGTCTGTTGGTCGATCATTCAGTTCTTCTTCATTCTTCCCAGTATGATCAGTGCGCATCCTGAAGCAAGTGACACTACACTGGTGTCAGAGTTTGCTATGCTACTCATGGGCCTCTAACTTGGCTTAACATGCTGTCGGAAGATATCTCTCAGGCTTTGCACGATGAAGTGATAATAATAGTTTTACAATACTCTTAAGAATGCCAAAAATCAGAGATTGGTAGGAAGCATTGGGTTTGAACTCGAGATCTATGTATGACTGGGCAGTCCGACGGTCACATCACTAGGATATCAGTTAATAAACAGTTAAATCAATGTTTATGACGGACTGGCACGTGTTGAGCATTCTCTGTTATTGATAGCACTTCTGATAAAATTACAGGATACCTACTCAATACAAAACTCATAGGCAGAACAAATACTTAAGACATCATCTTCGCTTTGATTTCAGTGTGCACTCAGCAATCTGCAGCTCGCAAATGGAGCAGCTAACAAGAAATGTAAGTTTCAGTGTGTTTATTAAAGTGCCATCAAAAATTGTTCAATGCAATCAAGTGAAGTGGAATATTGCCTTATCGAAATCTTATAAGTTCTCATGTGGCGTAAGGCAGTGCGGATTCATGTCGTTAATTTTATTTAATATAAACTACTACTATAACCTAAACTAACGAGTTGATTGAAGAACTAAGCAGCACCCGAGCAGGTTGTGGCATTGGTGATGTTTGATTAAATAGTCTTGTGACACACGGACGTGCACTCCGACCGATAACGCAGTTAAGATGAAAGTTGGGTCAGGTGAACAAAGAATAGCCACTACAGGTTTTGAGATTTCTTTTAATCGCTTCAAGGGCTTTGACAATGGAAATAAAACACTATAACGGTCATCAAGACCTGCAGAAGTAGGAAACTAATACAATCTAAAATATACCTTTTAACAGGGGTAATAATAATAAAAAAGCACAGTAAAACTTTAGTAGTATTTAAGGAAGCAGACACTGATTTTAAGCAGCTTTTATAACAATAATTCAGCACTTGTGGCTGCTAGCCGTGATCCAAATGTAATGAGCAAAAAATAATTGTAGATGAAATGACAGAATGATATTCGAAATAAGTATGAATTTTAAAAATCAATGTTGATCCAAAAGGTAAGAGGTTGAGGCAACAGAGAGGGTGGAATACCCACTGTTACAGTCTCAGCTGTGCTGATAACATGGTGCCGCTTAGTCCCTCAGCCAAAGGCATAAGGAGGCTTGTTCTTGACTTAAGGAGACTAGTTGCCTTTTGCAAGGAATATGCCGCTAAGCATAATCTCACCTATAATGTTAAGAAATCAAAGATTATTATATTTAAATATAGTAAAGGTCTTGATCAAATATTACCTGTCCTTTTGCGTGGAAGTGCCCTAAAAGTGTCAATAAGTTTAAGTATCTTAGTTACATAATTAGGGATGACTTAGCAGATGATGCTGATCTGGAACGACAGAGGCGTAGTATCGCTTGTCGAAGTAATATGCTGGCTAGACGCTTTTTTCACTGCTCCAACTAATTAAAATAACTCTTCTAAAGGCTTACGATGGAACAAGTACACCAAAAGTGCTTATAACACTCTTCATGTACAGTACAATAATGCCTTAAGAGATATTTTACATCAGAGTTACTGATTATTACGGGCTCTTGAGGAGACTCGAAGCATCTTTCCTGACTCGATTATATGCATGTGATAAGGCGTTGAATCGTCATATTATTGTACTCTGTTTTAATTTTAATCATTTTATTATTTTAGTCTTACCTATATTGTGTTGTAATCATTTAATTTAACAATACATTGTAATAGTTGTATGGGTTAATGCCTGCCATAAACAATTAATAATTAAAGCAAGTCAACAAAAAAAACTGTCGAATTGAGAACCTCCTTCTTTTCATTAAGTCGGTTAAGTAAAGTAAAGTAAAAAGTAATAGATGTTTCCAGAGAAGAGCATAATACGTCCTATTCGCTCCGACATAATACAAAAACTACGCAAATACTGGTGTAGGTATTACATCTAGAGCTACTATTTTATTGTAGTGACAGTATCTATGTCCATGAGTAACCATTCGCTTTATAGCTAAGTACATACATACATTCGAAGCTTTGTTGTGTTGTAGCAAAAAGTATTTTTGACATTAAATAATTGCTAAGAATTATTATGACCCTTTGTAACGATTTCCATGAATATAATGTAATAAGTTAGTAGTAATATACTTAGTATAATAAGGTAGTAGTATAGTTAAGTACGTCGCATCTTGGCTCGGTCATCAAAAAGGCCATTTGCGCACATTGATGCGACCCCGATAACCTAAGTACATAATTTAATTTAATTGGTAGAATTCGTACGTAAGCGAATCGTAGAAGTCATCAAATATTCAATTACACAAATAAGAACAACGTACGATAAAAATAAGTACTCTTAAAGTGTGTTTGAAAACATGTTCCTTTTATTCTTTGATTTAAAAAACATGAAACTACGTAGGCAAGTCAAATTAGTCTTCCTACCTTCCTGCCTCGACCTTTCTGTGAAGCACATACTATATTGTATAGATACTGTCACATTTGATTGTTTTTTTTTCAAGAAACACCGCGATTCTAATTATTATGTATGCAGTTTCAGTTGATGACCCAGCAATCGTGTTCCCGGGACCAATACAAGATGTTAGCAATCGTCACGGAACTGCAGATGTAGCAGAAAAATGTAAGGACAAAAACTTCTGCACAGTCAAACCTGATGACTACCCTCAAGAACTGTTCAACAAGATTTTTAAAGGAAAGTTTAAGGTGAGCTGCTTACATAGTTTGGGTCATAATAATGACATAACATCACGCCTGTTATCCATGACAAGTATTAGGCAGAGGTGTACCTAATAGGTATAAACCCACATTTCGGTCCCAGTTATGAAGTCCCTTGTAGTAGGGGGCGCACCTATTCCCATCAACCGGGCAAAAACCAGGCTCTGTGATTGCTTCTGAGAAATTCCTTATGCAAAAACTCAATAGAACTTCGCCCGATATGGGAATAGAAACCTCAAGCTCAGCTCTACATCGAGGAAGTCATACTAGTCATACTAGTAAACGACTTCAAAACCATTTCGAATGCAATCAATATATTTTAAAGACTGAACCACGATGACAATGCAGCAAGTATTCCAAATAAAGCAGGTTATTTGTATCAATGTCATTTTTAAAGCCCAGTGCGTAAAATTAAAGAATATTCATGTGTTTCCAGGAGCCAGCATTCCAGCCCACTTACGTGATGACAGGTGATCGCCAAGGAGACCCTGACGATATAGACAACTGTGAAACTACGGTCACGGTAAATGCTTTTTACTTCTATGACCAAATTATGATGATTGGTAACTGTAGTTCATCATCTGCCTAGCCTTTTCCCAACTATGTTGGGGTCGGCTTCCAGTCTAACCGGATGCAGTTGCTATAGGAAAATAGACAAATGAAAGAGCAATCAAGGCACCTTAGAATATAATTAGTTGAATATTTATTTTATAAACAACGCATAATCAGCATTGCATAATATCATATTAGATACGTGAACAAGCGGATCTCGCGACGCAAGGTTACCGAGGTGTTTTCCTCAACTATCATGATAATGGGCGAGTTACTACGGTTTCATATTTGTTGGTGGTACATATTTAAGGTTTATAGACACCATTTAGTGTCTTAGAGATCCGCACCATGATCATACATTTTTTTTTAAAAAGATGTTGGACAATTTTTTTCGAGTAACTAAACTATTGTTCATTGAACGGTTAACAACACGTGCTACACATATATGAGTATGTGACCGTGAACCATGCCGCAGTCTTTTAAAATACTTAAGTAGGTGAGATCGTTTACAAAAATGAAATCACATATTTAAAGAACATGACACAACCCGCCTCCAGATCCCACGGTGGCAGTCCGGCAAGGAGGCTTGCTGCCTCGCCGGAGATCGTGCGGTAGCCCCGGACAAGCCGTATGGCCACCACCTTTTGGGGCGCGTTCAGGTAGTGGGCGTCGCGCCGCCCTAAAGAACGCGCCCATACCGGGGCCCCGTAAAGGGCCATGGACCGCACGACTCCGGCATAGAGCCTACGGCAGGAGGCGTTTGGCCCCTTCAGATTGGGCAGGAGCCGCTTGAAAGCAGCCCCCGTCCGCTCGAGCTTGGGAGCCAAACGTCGGAAATGTTCGACGAAGTTCCACCGGCTGTCGAGGACGATTCCCAGGTTCTTCATCGTCGACCCGACGCCGATGCGAACCCCTCCTACCGTCAACTGGGATCCCGACGGTGGCGTGTTTCCGCGGCCATGAAAAACCATGGCCTCGGATTTGTGCAAGGCCACCTCGAGACCCAGTAGCCGGATCCTCTCCGCGACTATCGCAACCCCGCGTGTCATATTGTCGGCCGCCGCCTGAGCCAGGACGAGCGTGTCGTCAGCGTAGCAAACTACACTGACGCCGCTGGGGAGGTCGGCGCGCAGCACCCAGTCGTAACCGATGTCCCACAGGAGCGGCCCCAAGACCGATCCCTGTGGGACACCGCACGACATCTCTCGCCGGTTCCACTCTCCAGAGCGACCGGGGTATATGACGGCCCTGTCCGTCAGATATGCACTGCTTTAGTATTAGCCAAAGATCCGGATCTTTAGCTAATAGATCTGGAAGTAGGTGATATGCCCGTTAGTTTTTTTTAAACCCTGCCCAACACTAAGAATTTATCTTGTATCGTAAATGTATCGGAACTATTTGCGTACAGTTGGCCCCTACTACGGGTCAACTACACATGCCGTTCAATAAGAGCTCTTACACACGAGCGACATGTTCCCAACGGCAGAGGTAACTGCAGCCGTCGACGCGCGTCGGCGGCAACCGTCGACGCGTCGACGGTAGCAGTCGACCTATAGCGACACTTGCAGTTGTAGTGTGCCGCGTCCGCCATTTTGTCAGTGGACTGCAAATAGGTCAAGAATGTGCACGCGTCGCAATTTTGTAAAATGAGTTTTACTGACGAAATTGATAATGAATTGCTAATTATGGCAGTAAAGAAAAATGAAAAGTATTTGGAATTATAAATTGAAAGATTATTGTTATAAAACAATAAAAACAGAGCATGGATGGCGGTTTGTGTAGAAGTTGTAAATGTTTTTAATAATAAATCCATTTTACAACTGACTCCTATACTAAGAGAGCAGACGACGGCTGCCGCTGATCTTCGAAGTCGAAATGACGACGGCTGCCGTCGACGCGTCGACGTCGTAATTTAACCGTTAAATTGTAAACAATCTATCATTTCCTTCCAAAATTATAACATGAAAGGACGGTAATGCAGAAGAGGTGGATGATTTTTTAAATAACATCCGATAACATATTTACCAAATACCACCATAAGCCAGTTGATTATCCGGGGTTGCGGGTTGTTCGAAAGAGATACCGCGGCCCCGGAACGTAAAGGGCAATAGAAGGAACATGGGTGGGTTTTAGTCAGTACAAGTCTGACATGCCCCCCCGCTTCGCCCAGAGCGGGGGAAGTCAATGGATGATATATCTAACCCAAAAAAAAAGCCATCTGAAGCCATAGAAGTTTCTGTGTACGGATAGAATACTATCTATAGGTATAGACGTTATTTTATGGCAATCTCAAAAATTTACTTCTTTCGTTATAATATTGTATTTTTATAATTAAAATACACATACTTATTAGGTAAACTCTAACCCTAACTTAATAGGGACTTTGGATTATAAATAAATTAAAGTCGTTAGGTAATTTACATGTAATCAAATAGGCTTTGGAACACACACCTAAGTGCCTTGTTGGAAACGGACAGAAATGTTTTTTTAGACAGTTATTTGTTTTTTTTCTAATATAATTAAGCGATATTGTTCATATTGTTAGCAATATTATACTACTTTTAAAGTAATTATATCTAAAACCATTAGACAAAAAATTGTTTACAATTCCTAACATATTCAAGGGTAAATTTGTCTATAATTGCTTTTCGGACGAAACTGCAAATCGACTCTTACCCTTTTGGGCTTTCTGCTTCGACATTTTTTTCACAATTTTAGTGCATCACAACGATGCCTGCCGATATCTTTACGACCGATTTTCAGGCAAAAGTTTTTTTTACATTTACAGTATGAACCCCTCTATAAAGTCAAGACCACACAAGGTGATTGGCGCACAGTCGTGCAAGCCCCTGAGGAGAATTATGTACAGATGGTGCGACTGGAGTCATGCAAGTGAGTACAACTACCATTCTTGCTCTTAACGATTTTTTTTTTCAACAATCTCCCTATAGTTCTGCTTGCTTGTAAAACGCATGTCTTCACAATTATAAAAAAACAAATTAATGATCTTGAAACCATGCTTTTCGACCAAAATAGTGACAGTACTCCGCCAGACTTTTCGAGTATCATATGACACAATATTTCTACTATTTCATAATTTGATAGTAAACACTCATAATATTTCTAAATATAGGTACTACAAAGAAAGTGGTCTTGCTATAATGATCAAAATGACGGGTCTTCTATTCAGTTAGTGAAAAACACATGTCGTGATCTTAAACTGAACACACATAATATCAATACGATTCACTAATACGACTACGTTTGAATCGCTGTTTTCAACAAAAAAAAATGTCTACCGATTTACACCAGAAAAGCGCCTCAATAAAAAGTATAATTTCAAGCCAAGTATAATTTTATGGCTCTCACATTTTTTTAAGGCGTTTAGCTTGTAACTGTTTCGTGATCAATTTCATGGTCTGAGACTACACGGGACTTCTTGCGTTTATTACGTAACACCTTGTATACACTCCTGCCCACCCTTAACCTGTGCTGATATGTTACGTTATTGTTTAATATGAAACCCAAGTTAATATTCTGCCTCCATTTTTACAGACAAGTTGAAAGTCCATGCTTCACGGAATTCAAAATGCCTTTCGGTATGGAGCCGTTTTGCAAACAGAAATACAACGTATGGGAGTTCCTTGTTCACGATGGTAAAGATGGCACAGAGAAAGTCACAGTTGATTTGCCCGTCTGCTGTTCCTGCCATTACAAGAACAAAGCATTATAAAAGGCTGAACATTAACATTCACAGAGGTTCTAACTAGAACTTGAAGACGAATAATAAGTCTGCACCTGTATTATTTAACCTGGAACAACCATCAAGAGATTTTAGTTAAATATGAATTTATTATATCCGTTGTAATGCCAGTTTCACATTATTAGTGCTGAACTAGATCATATGATCTAGTTCCTCGACATTATTCCAGTTATTAGGAATTAAGAAATTACCAGATCAATTTACAAATAACTTCGAGCCTATCGGTATTTTCTAGACAAGGATTGCCGCAATCTAGGCCGCATCATCGCTTCACATAAGGCGAGTTGCGGCCAAACGCAAGCCTATTTAATATTAAAAAAGAACGTTAAACAGTGAACACAGACAGGTGTTGTGGGTGTTTAGTGTTCAACGTTTAATCTACCACTAATTTGACTGTCCACACGATTCTAGTTGCACTGAATTGGGCCTGCTGATTGATGTAGACAGCTAGTAACTGATCTAGATCTCTCACTTGATCCTGGATATGCCAGGGACAGTTCAGATTATTCTACAAGCAATGGAATTCCGCCGGAATAATGTGAACTGGGACTTAAAAAAAAACTTTATTTTGAAATTAAAATTCGACAAAAAACAGAGCAAGCTACACAGAAGAGGCAGTTAAAATGAAGATATAATATTATCGACTATCAATTTAAAACGTTTCCGTCTATTTGTTTGTATGTTTGTGACCCACCTTCAACAAAAAATATGATTCTATTCTTATATTTGTGCAACTTAAGTTTTTATTCTACATATTTTTGTAAGTTAAGGCATAATTTTAGGTAAGGTTTTGAGTTTAAACTTTGTCTATTGTCTGATTCAAGAAATTTATTGCTACTAGTCAAATTATTTAAAAATAAATATTTTCAACAAAAAGGATGCATTATTACGTATTTCCCATAGCCGTTTATATACTCTGCCACGGACGACATAGTGGAAGTGGCTAAGTTTTGGGCTACCACAATATAAAAAAAAATCTGCTAGCGACACGACAAAGAAAATCATAGCTTTTCCCAGTCACTGGCGAACGATCTTAAGAAATACTTACGCCTAGCTTCGTGTAAACGCGGAGACGAGCGGAGCGAAGAGATTGACATGATTAAATATTTTTTACTATATTGTAAAATATTTTATGATTTCATAATGATCTTATTAATTTAATTATGTAAAAAAAAAATTATTTGTGTATTGTGAATGTGAAGACCATGTGGATCATTATTGTTTATTGTTTTTGACGATTATCTGGCAGTTTGAGTACCTACTATAAGCGATCTACACAAATGTCCTTTTTGGTATTGTTCGTCGTATCGTTTGAGCTCTTTGAGTTATAAGTTGAGCTACACGATAACTGACAAATGCTTGCACTACTGGACAGGTCAACTCAATCTGTGTGGTGCTTTCTAAAAAGACTATTTCAGACAGTAATCTGCATAGTTCTCATGTAAGTTGACCCAGATTTTTGCCTGGACCTTAATAGAGACTATGACCCGAAACACCGGCATCATCTAGTTTTTAAAAAACCACGTGTAAAAGTGGTTATAAAACCCACTTGCAAAATAAACATCATTTATAATAAAATCCAAGAGCGTAAATTACGATCATGACAATTTTGATGGCAGTGTCGGTCGACGCTATACCTAAGTCTTAAAAAAATAGGTTTTCGGACATACAAGCTCCACATTATTGGGAATGATTAACTGGTCCGTTAATTACGTGACAAATTCATTCGTGACTGAACTTAAATTAGCAGTGGTAATGATATGTTTTTAAATCTAAAGTCCAATTTTCTTGCCAATTGTGTGTGTTTACATTTTTGATTTCACATCACAGAGACGCAAAAAGATTCGATAATAAATGAGACAAATATTATAAATAACATGAAAATGCCCAGATCTTTTCGTTATTTACAATAACAGGACCATTGACACGTAATATTCAATAACATTAGGAACTCAATTCGGGTCGGAGCCCATTCGTCCCCTAAAATTCGTCCCCCAGCATAAAAGTTGTGGATTCGGCCCCTATATAGGTGCCCATTGGTCTCCTGGTAGGGGACCAATTAATATTTTAATAAAAATATTATTTTTAAGGTACCCATTCGTCCCCTCTAATATATATACAATATAAGTTAAAGATTCGGCACCTATTCAGGTGCCTATTGGTCCCCTGAGATAAAATTAGCTATATTTAACATAAGAAACGGTTAACATAGTATGCTTACGAACAGTTTATGAACGGAATTAATTTAATAAATCATAACAGATCATTGAAAAAAGAGCTATGATGAATGGTAATCCGTCATGATAATAATATAACCTGTCGATAGGCTTACGATGTAATATTTGTCTCTCTACTACTAAATATATTTGACGAGGAATTGAGGGAATTTACAGACAAAGGACTATAGACTTTGTACAAAATATTCTCGACTTCCAAAACCTTAAACATGGACTCTATAGCGCAAGAAGAAAAGCAAATGGTACCAATCGGCTGATTTTTAAAAAAGCAGAGGAAGTAGTTGTACCTAAAAAATATGAAAACTTTTTATTATGTGATTATCAAGATGGTTCAAACCGAATTTTAATATTTTCTGTGGTAAATGAGGTGACAATGTCAAGTTTCTCCGATTTATTTTTAGATGGAACCTTTAAATTTGTAATTCATCCATTTGTTCAGCTATTTAGTATTCACGCTGATATTGGAAGTTTTACCACCAGTACAAATGTTGTACCGTTAGTATTTGCGCTGCTTCTAAATAAAAAGCAGCTCCTTATGAAATTCTATTTCATATGCTTAAGGCCCGTTTTTCCAATTGGTGTCCACGTCAGTTTATCATGGATTTTGAGATGGCAATACAAAACGCGGCACAAAAAGTTTTCCCAAATACGCTAATTTCTGGATGTTATTTCCATTTTTTGAAATCCCTGTGGAAGAAAGCCAAACACTTGGAACTCAAATCTAGACTACATAAGCGACACGTTGCCCTTTGCGCCTCACTAGCTTTAATACCAGAACAATATATAGATGACGGTTGGCTTTATATCATGGAGGACTGCCCTCAAAATAATCTAATTTCAGGTTTTAATGATTATTTTGTCGAGAAAATTTGAAATAAACGTGATATCTACTGAATTACTATATTTTTTATTTTACCCTTTTCTACGCGACTGTACCAGGACTACCAAGTTGCAGTATACACATATACATGTACTTATATTAGAAGAATGAATAAAAATAAATATTCTTCAGGGGACGAATGGGCTCCTCAAAAGTTCCAGGAGACGAGTGGGCACAGGGTGCGAATCTTAGGGGACGAATGGGCTCTGACCCCTCAATTCACTTTCGAATTAGACGGCCCCGTTTTTGTTGTGTTAATGCAATTATTTTAAATCGAATAATTACATTAGGGATTTCAGAGATTGATAGATTAAAATTATATTGATATAAGCGTAAAATACAATAAACATTGATTATATTTTTTTTACGCTACTAATACCAAATCAACAACAAACAGCACAAACTAATCTATGGCTGAAATTCGTGCCGGTTTTATTTTCAGATAACTTTTAAATATATAGAATGCGATCGCTGTTCAAATTTCTATTAGAATATTAATTTGCTATTTTTATTAATGGTCTGATTTTGTACCTACTACCTGAATGTGACTTGCAAATAAATATATAAAGAAGTCCGAATATAGAACGCCCTAATTATGATCTTGGTAGGCATAGTAAAAATTCCGCCAAGATAAATTATTTTGTTCGACAAAATTATTTGTAGTATGGTAAGGTTGGATTGGTTATTTGGTAAACGTATTCACTCTTTGCGAAAACTCAGCTCGAAGGGCAAAGTGGTCTTGGAGTGAAAGCCTTGGCGTAAAAGGGGCCTAGAGGAAGACCACAAATAAGATGGAATCACGACATCAAGAAAACTCCAGGGTCAAAATGGATCTTTGAGGAGTGGCTAGAGAGGCGCCAAAGCATCCTTACATACCGTCTGACGCAAATCCACATCGGAAACGAAAGTTTCGGGAGGTTCCTGCACATAATCGGGCGGGAGGAAACACCCGGGTGTCACCATTGTGACGATCGCCCGGAAGACACGGTAGTGCACACAGTGCCTGTCTTCCCCACTTGATCCTCGTAGAGGCGATCGGCGGCGGCGACCTCTCGCACTGGGCCTGGTTCACTCCATGGTCCAGGGTGAGAGGCAATTGGAAGCAGTCATCTACTTCTGCAAGCAGTCATGCTAGCGAAGAAGATGGCCGAACGTTTGGAGGAAAAAACTTAAAATCAACCCAGCCACCGCGGGAGAAGCTCCGGGCGTCGGCGCCGCGAGACGACACCTGGCCACCACCGTAGACGCGGGTCTGTGGACGTGGCCGTCTAGTGACGATAGGCCGTGATGTCGGTGCGTTCGTGTTCCACGTGCGCTTCAAAGAGATATCAGCAAAATAAAGGGGCCTGCCAGGGTGTGCGCATGTTTTCCCGTAACGCACGCGGAATTAACACACATTCCCCTTTAAAAAGTACGATTTTTAGACATTTTTACGTCATGGAGCGACGTCATTTGAATGCAGATAAAATGCAAAGAGCTGTAGGGATATTGCAAGCGGGAAGAAGTTAATCTCAGGTATCTCGGTATTTTGGTGTCAACAGAAGCGTTATTTGCCATCTTCATCAGCGTTACACTAACACGAGAGGTCCTGCTGAGCAGCACCCAGGTCGAGGAAAGTGCGCAACCACACGGCAAGATCGATACATACAACTGACCGCAAGATGCCAGCCAATGTTAACCGCCCGTGAGATAGGTTTAAGGCTACAAAATTCAAGTGGTGTTGTTGTTGTTAGCTGCCAAACTGTGCTAAATCGACTGCATGAGTATGGCTACGAGCACGACGGCCAATTAGGTGCCCACCGATACGTCACGGGAATTGCGCTCAACGAAATTAATGGTGTTTTTGTTGCCGGATTTGCCCCATTGCTCCCGGATCCATGTAAAGTGTAGGGAACACATTACATGGACTCGGGAACAATTGGATAAATTGTATTTTGCGAAGACTCTCAATTTGTCTTCAAACCTGATACTAGAAGGGTAAGGGTGTACCGTCGTCCTGGAAATACTGAAAGACTGAGGTGCGTTCAGGAAGTGCATCCATACAACGGCTCAACAGTTATGGTATTATGAAGAACAGACGAACTGAGCTCGTTTTTGTAAATGGTAACATGAACGCTGTTAATTACGTTGAGGATGTTCTAAGGCTGTCCATTCGCACAAACGCTTGACTTCGATTTCACGTTGATGCATGACAATACGTGTTCGCATACAGCTTTGCACACACGGGAGTACTTGGCAAGGGAAACATCCCGATATTGCCTTGGCCTGTACAATCGCCAGACCTCAACCCCATCGAGCATGCATGGGACATGCTCCAGAGACGTGTTTTAAAGGACTTGGATGGAGTGACAACCACCCAACAACTGATGGACTTACTAAAATTTCATTGGGAGCAATTGCCGCAGGATAACTAACATCAACAGTCTCATCGATTCTATGAATAATCGGTGCCAGCAAGTTCTCAATAACAGAGGAGGCCACGCTTTGTATTACCTAATTTATGCAATTTTTGTACAACCATTTAATTTTAGTTAAGTTTAGTTGATTAGGCACATTACTTTGTACTACGTACTTACTTGTAGTTATTGTTAATTAAGATGATTTAAAAAAAATATTGTTTAATTTCAAATAAGCATTAAAAAATAATTTAAATAAGAAATACTAAGGATAAAATTCGAAAACACATTGTAAAATTGAAATTTGTATGTGTTGCTTGACTTTTTTGATGTGCGTATATTTTTATTAGGGTACAGCCCATACCAATTCCGACCGTGTCATTTGCCCTGTATATCACGCAGGTAAAAGAAAATCCTAATATAGGAACATTATCGCTCGAAAGTTCGGTTTAATCAGGAGTGACCAATGAATACCTGTTATGGACTCATGAACAATATTTAGTTGCTATGCTAACAAATCTATATTTATAAAAGAGAAAATTACTGACTCACTCATTAAGAAATCTGCGAAACTACAAATGTTAGGAGTCTTAAATTAAAGAATCCTTTTTGGAACGAGGCACCCACTAAGAGAGATTTTGCAAAAATTCAAGACCGTTTTTTCCGGAAGGCAAATCTTCAAATAATTTCCCCCGTTCTAGGCGTCATTACGTCTTGTCCATTGCACCTGGTTCTGCGAGTTATTGCTTACTATTTTAGGTAGGTACGTTGCAAATCTAAAAACGTATGGCTCCAGTAATAAGAAAACAAAAACATCTATGTAAATGTACTAATATGAAAACGGCTACTAAAAGTGCGTACACCTTTTTATCGTAGTTGGTTTTTAATTTTCACTTCTTTGTTTTCCGGAGGGAAATCATCAAATAACTTCCCCCACTTTAGGTGGAGCGGAAGAGAGTGTCAGATTTTTAATGACTAAAACCCATCCATGTTCCTTCTTGCCCCTTAGTGCTCCGGGGCCGCGGTATCTCTTTCGAACAACCGGCAAACGGTGGCCCAGGCCAGCAGAGAGGCCTCTCTCTGCTTTGCTGGCATCTCTTTGAGGAGCGCGTGAAACATGAACGCACCGTCTCGTCGATACAGCAAAAAAGGATGCAAGTTTGTAAGAACGCGATTCTTGGTAACTTTACTGGGATTGCATAAAATTGACGGTGGTATTCATTCCAACAGTTTGGTCTGTTTATACAAATTCTGGACAGAACCTACTAACGTTTTATCCCGGTCTATGCGTAAAACAGCGGGGCACAGCTATTGGCTAAATGTAAAGGAAAATTCTGCATAAATCCTGATTTATGCAGAACTAGCTTTTTCCCGCGACTTCGTCCGCGTGGATTAATAGTTCCCGTTCCCGGAGGATTTCCGGGATGAAAACTATCCTATGTCCTTTCTCGGGTCCCAGACTATATCTGGACCAAATTTCATTGAAATCGGTTCAGTGGTATATACGTGAAGAAGAGACAGACAGACAGAGTTACTTTCGCATTCATAATATTAGTTTGGATTTTCACGGAATGGTCACGACGACTTCAAGATTGATTTATTTAAAATTGCCGTGACCATTTTATTTGAACAATTCTTATTATTATTTATTTATTTCGTATTTTGCTACGCTGTTTAATTAAGTTTTGCATTAAAGTAATTTATAGAAAATAACCATGGTAAAGGGATGTGTGGGATAAAATAATATCGATACTTAGTTAAACTTATAGGATTTGAAATATACCGATCGATACCATAATTTTAATCGCCTAAACATTAATCTCCTTATTAATGTCAGCTACTTTCATCAGAATGGTCCCGAATAGTTAAGCTAAAGCTTTCAATATAATTATTTTAAGTGGTTTTTTTTAAGAAATATTTAAAAATGTTAACGATACCTATGTGTGAAAATTAATAAAAATAGATTAATTAAATGATATTTAGAAAAAAAACTTTTTTTAGAAAGATCTATGTCGTTACTATTAAAATGATAAAATATTGTAAGTATCTCCTTAAAAAAAAAACTTTTATTACAGACATATTCATATCCATTTAACTAGTCTAATGTTAGTACTTAAATCTACCAGAAAAACAAAACAATCATAAATTACACGCCACACTTGCATGTAGTATGGGGCTGTCCCACCTGTCCGCTATAGTGCGTAGAATACCTACTGTTGGGGCTGCCGCGTACCCTGCGCATGATGCAGGCGCATCGCTTGCGTATGATGGCATGAAAGCCATCTATGCCCGCTTCTGCAAACATGCCGGCCGGAACCCCATCACAACACCCTGAATGCTTTATTGTATTGGACGCGCAGAGTGCTGTATGCCCTCTGCGTGTAATTGACCCACAGACTGCATGTATAAAATGACTGACAGTACGCTGTGAACAGCGTCGCCTTCACTTTAGTGGAGCATTTCGCAAAACTGCGAACCAACATGTTTCAGCGGACAGCCAACGCCCTGCGCTCAAGTTCAATGTCCAAGCTGTCTAAATATATAAAAACTTAGGCCTAAAGATTGGCAAGAGATGCCATTGCGATGTCCTTAGGTATATATGACTATAATGATTACACTATAACCAAAATTATAGTTAAAGTACATGCTAAATTATGTGCCGATTAGTTACCTATTTCACCCACTGTGCAAGATAATGGCAATAAATAATAATTATTGTTAATTAATCGAGTGCTTTAATTGGATAAGTACCTAGATACTCATTTCTCGATGAGACCAGTGGGGTATCGTTGTTTGTACAATAGGTTTACTTAGGCACTTACATCCTAATCCTGTCTTCAATTTCCTGAACTTGGTAAAAGAAAAAATAACATGTTTTATATTGTATTGATTGTCAACCTTTGAACTTGGAAAGTGAATAGGTCAACTGTGTATTAAAATCGAACAGTAAGATGTGCTTACGGGCAACCAATGTAAGAGAGAAGCCATTCCGCGCCTCTGGTTATGTTCAAATTTTTGTATCATGGGGGAACTTGAAGAGTGAGCGGAAGGTTCTCAAGACAGTGGTCGACTGACTACGCAACGACGCATCTTGAACCAGGCCGGTGAGTTGAACTGTATACGACCGAACCGACTGTATACTGTAAGATACTTATACTATAAGGAAGCGGCACGCGTCCGCTTCCTTACCTACTAATATTTTAAAAGCGAAAGTGAGTTTGTTTGTTCACGCCTAAATGGCTAAATCGATTTTCATGAATTACATAGACAATTTATTTGGAAAGTGAGAAAAGGGGTAAAAAGAGGGATGAAAAGGGGAGAGAGAGGGATATTTCTTTTTTATCATCATGCAGGTTAAAGTTAGCCTTAGCCCAAAGAAACTATGCCACGCGGACGAAGTCGCGGGCGCAAGCTAGTAATCGATATGGTTGTTTTGCTTAAACCACATGCCTATGTCATATCAACGTATAAATAGTGTCGCAGTTCGATATGTTATTATTGAGTGACCACTACCAGTTGACGCCAAATTTATAACCTACACAAGTGCATAGCAATGGCCTGGACACTACACTTACTCGTTTGCATAACTGTTGTAAGTTTGTTTTACTTATTTATTTATTGATGTACACACAAAACATTATGAAAAAAATTACATGCAGACAAAAGAGCACAAAGGTACTGCTTATTTCATAAAGAAACCTCTTTCAGCAGACCTGCGATAGGACAGATGGAAAAAAAACACGTAGACGCAGTGTGTTAAAATATCAACTTATCACTATGTATTACTGACTGTTATTATGATATGTTTTTGCAAATTCAAATTAACTTGCAACTTTGTTATTCTTGCAAGGTTCTTTTTTCATGAAACTTGGATGGTTTTTAAAGTAAGAATAACTTCATGAAAACTGAATCATAGCTATACGTAGGTGACGTCAGCCAATCTAAGAAAACTCTTCGTTCCTCTCACGCATCAGCATGACATTGTTGACGTGCATGACCTGCGGCGGCATTTCAATCGTCGGCAAAACTAATCTTGTGTGCGTTTCCCAGACTGAAGGTGCAATAATTTAAAGGTACTACTTGACGTTTGGATCCGCGATTTGTTATACGCTGGGCACTCAGAAGTCCAGATCTGGATCCCATCGAGCATCTTTATAATAATAATAAATCTTTATTTTCTCTCTTCACAAAGATACACATTGGCATATAGGTCTAATAAATACAAATATAAGAATAACATTGTGACAAATGCAAAACAAATATGTTCCTTTGTGAGAGACTGGAGTCCATACTATTGAAATATTATTATATTAATACAGTGAATTATTTTTCCAAGTAGTCGACCAGTCGCCTGTTCATGATCCTTTCCAGAATCTTAGACAAAGCTGGAAGGATGTAGATTGGCCTATAGTTATTGAGACAGGTTCCATCGCCACTTTTGAAGATGGGGCGAATTTCCGCAATTTTCCAGGGATTGGGGAACTTGCTGGAGTCAAGACGAGGTTGCAGATAAATAGATTGGAGGAATGAGGACTTGTCTATATCTCTTCAAAATATTGGTAGATATGTTATTACAGCCGACAGCGCAATAAGACTTCAGACTATTGATTATAGTTTCGATCTCTTCCAAGTCCGTTGGGAAAAACACCAACGAGTTGGAATGAGGATTGCCCAACCCCATAGGAAGCGACGGGATATTGCTGCCAGAATAGCAGCGGTTAGCAACATCTTTGCCAATTTTTACAAAAAAACTCGTTAATTTTATTAGTCGAGGAAATAGGATGAAGGTTATCAATTAGCTGTGTGGCCTCGTTTTTTGTTTTTTTTTTTTTGCGTGGGTAATGTCTTCAATTTTGTTCCATAAGTTTTTGTTTATTAGTTTTAGCTGCAATTTGAAGTTCTGATTTGTCGTGTTCCCTTTTCATCTTTTTTAAAAGTTCGTTACAAAAATTTCTATATCTTTTGTAAGTGATGATTATACTATTGTCATTAGGATACTTTTTTGCTTTTTGGTGCAGTTTGTCACTATTCCTCATACACCGCAATAATCCGGTCGTTATCGAGGGCTTAGTTATTATCTTACGATTTGGGGTTTTAATAATTTGCGTGCTTGATTTTAAAATACAATGAATCGAATCAGCAAAGTACTTAACAGCAATATCAACATCCGTCATTGAGTACAATTCTTGAAAATTAGAATATGTAATTTCAGTGTCTATTTTTTCGTAATTTAGGCGTTTAATAGTTTTATTTTGGCGTTTACTTAAATTTAGTATGAGAAATACCGCATCATGGTTAGTTATGGAGGATTCAGCCACGTAACAAGATGCTGACTGACGAGTCCTTAATATAATATGGTCTAAGCTGTAATAAGCTATAATATGGTTTAAGTCATTTTTTGATGTTGCAATGTTGCAAAATGTTCCAACCGTCTACTTTTTTGCAAGAGGCCGGTTTAAAAAAAAGGAGGCCTTGGGTTCGAACTCGAGATATTTGTATGACTGGGCAGTCCGTCGGTCACATCACTAGGATATTAGTTAATAAACAGTAAAATCAATGTTCATGTGGACTGGCATGTGTTAAGCATTCTCTGTTATTGATAGCACTTCTGATAAAATTACAGAATACCTACTCAATACAAAACTCACAGGCAGAACAAATAATAAAGACATCATCTTCGCTCTGATTTCAGTGTGCACTCAGCAACCTGCAGGTAACAAATGGAGCAGCTAATAATAATTGTGAGTAAAAGTGTGTTTATTTAAACAAGTAGGTAAACAAAAAAATACAGTCGAATGGAGAACCTCCTCCTTTTTATGAAATTGGTTAAAACGTAATAGATAGCCACGACAATACAAAAACGCGCGGAATCAGCAGTGTCCCCGTCAATACTGCGCGTATTGACCATCGTTTGGAGGCCATATTATCGGTTAGGGCCTAGCGACTAGTGTGCGCACGCAACTTGACTGTGTGTGGTTGCTACTAATGTTTCGGTAGGAGCGCCACGGTACTACGTAAACATTACATAGTACCGCTTGCTTTGCTTCACGCCACCTCGGTGGTCTGTCACCACCAGTGAGACCCTCGGTTACCCGGGGGAGGCCCGGCGGGTGACGATCAGCGACGGAGAGCTCAAGCGCTCCCTACCGCGGTAAGGGGCCCCCGTTCGGATACGCTTTCAGATCAAGCCGAGCACGTTCTGGACTAAGGGGCCGAGTTGTGTGTGTATGAATTGTTTGGTACGTTGTTTAGTAGCGTTTGGCTGTGTCGGGTTTCGTCGTGCCTATATTAACCTAGAACACGACGCGTTCCGATAGTGTGTGTTGTATCTGTGGAGTCGTAATGTTTGAATAGGCCGCGTGTAGGTGTGACCACCTGTTCGGTGTAGTCAGTCCGGTGGGCTAGCGCTGCCGTCGTCTGCAGGTAAGAGGTCGCGGGGTAGGCGCCTCGCGTCTGGTGAACCCGCGAGCCATAGCGCTTTGTCCTTGACGTGGGGCTAAGCAGAAGCGTCGGCACGCCCGA
Organism: Ochropleura plecta; assembly: GCA_905475445.1. Classification (NCBI taxonomy): domain Eukaryota; kingdom Metazoa; phylum Arthropoda; class Insecta; order Lepidoptera; family Noctuidae; genus Ochropleura; species Ochropleura plecta. The sequence continues at coordinate 17,854,368 of FR997731.1, read as the reverse complement.
ACATGTTCGTCGCGAGGCGTCGGCAGAAGTCCTCCAGGCTCTCAATGTCTAGATCTGGCTGGATGGTTCAGTTCTTAACATAGCGAGGGGCGGCGACTATCCTTCGCAACACCAAACTCTGTTGGGCGCGTAGCATCTTCTTACATAACTCGCTAGTGAGAGTTAGCCAGGCTGGGGTGGCGTACGTGAGGAGCAAGCGAATGTACGATATGTACTTGCCCAGCTAGGCACGCATCGGGAGGCGGGATGAGGGCACTGTGTGGTGCAGGAAACGGTTTGACCTGCTCTTGGCGACGGCCTTGCGGCCGTGAGTGGCCATGCAGAGGCGGCGGTCAATGGTAGGAGTGGTGGGAGGCGGGCGGAGCCGGCGACTATCGCCTGCGTCTTGCCCACATTCACCAACAACCTCCATTTATAAAGCCAGTCAGGCAGAAGATCGAGTACGCACTGCATCTTGACGGCCGCGTGCTTCGCGTTGAGCTCGGTAGCGATGTACGCGGCGTCGTCGGTGCACAGCGCGAGCGTGGTATCGGTAGTGTTGGGGATGTTGTCGGTGCAGCATGAGTAGCAAAGGGGCGAGACGCAGCTGCCCTGCGGCACGCCAGCCGCTATCGGGCGGGTGTTCGACACGGCGCCGTCGACCACCACCCTGAAGACCTGTCAGAAAGGAAGGAGTATCAAACGACGGGGCGCATCTGTCAGTGACAGCTTGTACAGCAGACCGGGCGTGCCAGTAAGTCACGGTCGAAAGTCTTTTCCATGTCGAAAAATACTGCAACTGCTTATTCCTTCTTGTTGAGAGCAGCAGCTGAGCAACCAACAAAAGTATCCATTCGCTTTATAACAAAGTACATACAAAAATACATTGTGTTGTAACAAGAAAAAAAATGACAATCATTGCTAAGAATTATGATTCTTTGTAACGATTTCCCTGGATATCAGTTCTGCCGCTGCATAATATGATAGTGAAGTTCGTCGCATCTTGGCTCGGTCATCAAAAACATTTTAGTAAAAAAATAAAACCGACTTCTAAAAAAATACTAAAAAGTGGAAAATAACTTTCTTTCCGGAAGTCGGTGGCTTTTGTTGGTTTCGTTGACTTTTTTGCCACCGACTTCCGGAAATAAAGTTTACTAAAAAGTTTTGATTTCAGCTGTTTTAGTATTATGATATAATACGCAAACACGGTTAAAATGTTTTTATTTTTAGCTTTAGTACCGTCTTAAATACAAGTTTTAGTTCCACATCACGCTATAGTATTAAATACTAAGTATCTATATTATGCTTTAGTATAAAACCAATTCAGAAATCATATGCATCATCGCCTAGGGGATACAGCTGATACTTGATCTGTTGATTATGTTTCTTAATGACTAGGTGAGGGGTGGGGAGGGGGTACGGTCACCCTGCACTCGCCTGCCTACCATGGCGAAACCCATGCTTATACATGTGATTGCAGCAATCACGGCAGATTTGCTGTCATTTATTGAAGAGTGCCGTTGTATATCACTGAAGATCTATCACCAAATTAAAATACAATCACCTCAAAAAACTGCGATGACCTTCCAAACCATAGTACATAGCACTTTTTGTTCATTTGTCTTCGACAACTTCTAAAATACGTATATCATCAACGTACACGAAGTCAATCTAATACGCATTATTAAAGATAACTCAAAAACTACTAGTTGGATCTTGATATTTTTTTATGGGATCAAACGACAACCACCAGCTTTCGAATAAAACAAGAATAATCAAAATCGTTTCACTCAGACCAGAGCTATGAGGTAACAAACACAAAAAAATACAGTCGAATTGAGAACCTCCTCCTATTTTGAAGTCGGTTAAAAAGGCCATTTGCGCACATTGATCCATGGAGTTTCTTGCCCTTCTTCTCCATAGAGATCAACGCTTTGAATGAGCAACTACAGTACTTTCGCAAATTATTATGCCTTGTGACCGAGACTGTAGGTTCATTATTTTGTGAAAGTGCCTAAAATGGTTTAATTGAAATAAATGTTTTGAGTTTGAGTTTGAGACCCCGCTAACATAAGTAATTTAAGTTATTTGGTTAAATTCGAACGTATCGTATGCAAATCGTAGAAATCATCAAATATTTTACTATGGTTTGTCGTTAGCGTATTTATGACATCATTTTATTATAAGTAAATGACACAATTTAAAACAACTTAAATACTTTTAAAGTGTGTTTGAAGACTTGTTCCTCTAATTCTTGGATATGAAAACCCTGAAAGTATGTGCGCAAGTCAAAGCAGTCCTCCTACCTCGATCTTTTCTCTGAAGCTTATACTAGACGATCATGTTTTTTTTTTCAAGAAACACCAAGATTGTAATTATTGTGTTCCAGTTGATGACCCAACAATCGCGCCCATGGAAGACGATGCCATCGGCAATTGGGGCGTGATCACAGTCCCCGACCAGTGCCCCATTGGCTATAAGTTTGATTTGAACGGGAATTGCCGCAAAATTTTCGATTGGGATAAAGGAAATAATTAATAAATATGTGACACTGTGTACCCTCGTTTTTTTGTATGTGATCCAATCTAAGACTATAAATATGTGTTCTGATTACTACTTTAGCACATTTTTTTTGAAAACAATTATTGTTTGTTTTTAATTTTATCATTGTTTACAAACACAACATTTATTTATAATTGTAACCAAATAAAAATCCTTACTAACACTATAAAAGCGAAAGTGAGTTTGTTTGTTACGTTTTCTAGGATATTTGTTTTTAACCTTTTGAGCGCCATTGTCACATATATATGACAAGGAAGCGCGTGCCCTGGACGCCAATGACACAAATACGTGACAAAAATGTACGTAAAATTAGTTTCTCGGCGTGGAGGGCACGCGCGTAGGTTTATGCTCTGGCGTTCAAAAGGTTAATGTGAGAAAAGGGGAGAAAGAAGGAGGAAAAGGGGTGAGAAAAATATTTTTTCGCACGGGTTAAAGTTACCGTTAGCCCAAAGTAACCATGCCACGCGGACGAAGTCGTGGGCGAAGGCTAGTATCCTTACTAATATTATAAAAGCGAAAGTGAGTTTGTTTGTTTGTTTGCTACGTCTTTACGCCTACATGGTTTAACTGTTTGTACTTGCAAATCAGGAAAGGGGAACTGTGTTACCCCGAATAAAACACGAGCGAAGCCGCGGGTAAAAGCTAGTAATATTATAAAAGTGAAAGTGAGTTTGTTTGTTACGTCTTCACGCCTAAATGGCTAAACCGATTTTGATGAATTTTGGTACAGAGTTAGTTGAGACCCTGGTGACGGAAGTGGGAGCGTATTTCTCGCCTAACAGAGTACTCTCGGAGTTCACAGTTTTTCTCAGTGACGTAGGGGCTTTGATTTTCCAAAACCATTCACGACCTGTAGGCCTACCATGACGTCTTAAAGCAGAACTTATTCTACTGAGGGAAAGAGACAGAGCCATACAAGGTGTCTAGCACCATCTCTTTTCCTCAGTGGAATAAGTTCTGCTTTAAGACGTCATAGTAGGCCAGCTGTACTCTGTCTTGGAGACTTCAATGCCAAATTAAGGGCATGGGGTTGCCCTACCACTGATGCCCACGGTAGTTTGCTGGAGGAATGGGCAATATCGGTCAGACTCAATTCTAAACCAGGGATCTACCAACACATGCGTACGACATAACGGCGGTTCAATAGTGGACATCACATTCGCAAGCCCATCTATCGCACGCCGACCTCTGGGATGGAGAGCTTTAGAGGATGTAGAGACTCTTTCCGACCACTTGTACATAAATACGGTTTGATATTTCTACATCTCCAACGATCACGTGTAGGCAGCGCTCAAATCGTAATACTAATGCGACACCTAGATGGGTTCTGACAAAGCTAGACCGGGATCTTCTCATTGAAGCCACCATAGTACAGTCTTGGTTTACTCCAGACGGGCAAGTGGAGGTTAATACAGAAACCACCTGGTTTCGCAACGCAATGACAAGCATCTGCGATTCTGCGATGCCACGAGCTAGAACCCAAGCACCCAGGTGCCAGGTCTATTGGTGGTCTTCAGAGATAGCGAAACTGCGAGCCAACTGTGTCCCTGTGAGACGGCCTGTGTGACACACGGTACAGGAGACTTGCTATCACGAGTCGCAATCCAGAAGTAGAGGCACAGCTTTATCAGTTATATAGAGAGGCCAAAAAAGCGTAACAACAAAAGATCTCAGACGCAAAAGACGACAGCAGGGAAGAGCTCCTAGAGTCGTTAAATCGAGATCCTTGGGGAAGGCCATATCACCTAGTCAGAGGAAAGCTTCGGCCTTGGGCGCCCCCACTTACACAAAGTTTGCAACCGGAACTGGTTGAAAATGTCGTGTCTACTCTGTTTCCAGATAGAGCGGAACACATACCTCCGCCGATGTCAGCAGCTATAGGTGAAGAAGAGGTGGTCACTGAAGTGCCGGAGATTAGCGAAACAGAGTTTAGGACAGCCGAGTTACGTCTTCAGGCAAAGAATACCGCTCCTGGACCAGATGGCATACCGGGCCGGGCCCTAGTAATTGCACTTAAGGTCCTAGGTCCACGATTGCGATTGATGTTCGTCGCTTGTCTCGAACAAGGAATATTTCCACAGGTATGGAAGACTGGTAAGCTTATCTTGCTTATAAAAGATGGTGGGCGACCATCTTTTTTTAGAATTTATCTTTTCGTTACTGAGTTATTGTTATTCATCCTTACTTGTTTCTAAATTCGAATTTTATCTAGAAATTACGGAACCCAAGCCTGGCACTAGTTGGTCAAACTCCACCCTCACATTTCCTTCACCCAAGAAATCCATGCAAAACGGTCCATGAGAACACCCTAGTGTCTTCTGAGAAGCAGATAGTGATAAATGTGTGTGTTTAAACATAACTATTACATACTAGCGGCCCGGTACGTGCTTCGCTACGTATAAAGTGAAATAATACAAAAATCAGTTAGATCATCAATTCATTTCTTAATAAAATATATTACCTGAAGCGCAATACACATTGAGCCCGCCGGGCGCCATATGTCGGCAACTTTTTGTCGGCGGTCTAGTTGGCGGCTTCACTTAATACAAGTCGGAAAATTTGGTCGCGGTGGCTTGAGATGAGAAAGGAGGATGGCGGGGACACATGTACAATGGGACCCACTCTTAGGAGTACCGTACCGTATAGAAACTTGTACCTAATTGTAGAATATATAAAACTAGAAAAAAAGCAAATGGGCAGTAAGTCGTAGAGGAAGGGAGAAAAAAAGGAATTCAAGGTAGAAGATTATAACCTAAAACGAATCCAAGATTGCGTATTTAACAATACAATATTATCTTTTTTATGTAATATATAGATTCACAGAGGTGTTCAATCAGCTAATAATTATTTACTAAAAGCATCATCGTAGTTCTGTATCTCTCTAGCCAAATATAGGTACTTACTTAGTTCTAGGTCATTTGTTGTCAATTCAGGGAATTCTATTTGAGTGTGTAGATAACATTTTGAGCATAGTAATAGTATGTCTCTTATTCAAACGCAAAGCCAAGTCGTCAATAATCCATAAAATCACACAGAAAATATTAGACATTCCACGTTAGCCGTTGAAAACAAACAATAATACGAAGTAGTTTTGACACTAACAGTCAGCTCATTTTGACAGCATAACGTTTCATTGTACGTTATCATAAATAATCGTAATTATTTCAACATTGTGCATTTTTATAATAAAAAAATGTGAATGCATGTTTAAAATTAACGTTTGTATATTTTTTTTATATTTTACAAGTTTCATTTATTAAAAAAAAAATAACAACCGTAAATGTCTACTAGTGTGAGAACGTAAATAATATAAATAGTAGGTTGGAATCAGAGATGTAACGGAGCTTCGATTCCGGTTCCGTTAAGTCGGAACTTCCGATTATTATTATCTACACTTTCGGTTCCGACTTCGGTTCCGATACTTTTGTATCGGATGTTAATCGGAGGTCGAACAAAACAAAGCGGGCGGCGCGCGACGGCCTGTGCCGAACAGGTTCATAATGTCGCGCGGGGAATCCCCCGACCCCCACTACGTGCACTCTATCATCAATTATTTTTTCACTTGTTATTATTTGTTACGCCCGCCACGACACGTTTATAGGTTATAGATAATTGTTTTGATTTTTGCGGCTTATTATCAATGAAAGTGATCTGTTTTTGTGTGGGATAATGAAACCTAAATCCAGTTGTATTTGGAACTACTTCAATGAAGTTAATTCAGATTCGGCAAAGTGTAAACTGTGTATGAATAATGTAACCAAATGTAACACGCTACTTTGGGTTTTCATTTTAATTAAACTTTTAATTCATTAAATTTATCTTTTGTTTATTTGGAATTATGCCAATTTTTTTTCACAGTTGTTTTTTATTTTATATTAAAAATGAAAAGAATTGACTATAAATCATGTTTTATTTGTCCTTAAACAAACTGACCCTGCCTCCGATTTCGATTCCGATTTCGATTCCGATTCCGATAAACCAAATTTGAAAACTCCGATTCCGATTTCGGTTCCGATAAAACTACCTCCGTTACATCCCTGGTTGGAATGTAATTCGAAATACGGTGCGTTCAATAAATGCATGATGACTTATTTATAAGAAAATAAAAATCTTTTCAAACTTTTAATTCCCATAATCTAGTCATTCAAACAGGCATTTATTTCATCAGCAGAAGTTGATCGAGGAATGACAGGCAATGTTTGACGAAAATCCCCTGATAGTAATATCAAAGCGCCACCAAAAAGCTGTTGACTACCACGTAAATCTTGCACCGTTCGATTAAATGTTTCTAGTGATTTTTTATTCGCCATTGTACACTCATCCCATAAAATAATTGACGTTAATCGCAGAACTTTTGCCATAGCAGGATTTGTGGAAATATTGTAAATTGTAGTTTCAATCGTCTGTACATTCAATGGCAATTTTAATGCAGAGTGTGCGGTTCGACCAGCTTCTAATAATGTATCAGCAATTCCCGAAGATGCAAGTGCCAATGCAATTGTTTGATTGTAACCAAATTAAATTAAAGGTAATGGGGGAAATTTTGCGCCCTTCGAAGAATTTCCTCGGCAGTGTGATTTGAGCCTTAATCAGCTCGACGATTTCGTGTTTAGCTATGGTAATATTTAGGTATTTATACTTGTATCTACATTATCAATAAGTAAACGATTTTAAGATGAATAAGGTTTAATAAAAACGCAAAAAAAAAATTGTAATAAAAGGTTTATCACCCCTGAGTCACGTGGTTTTTTTGTTTACCTTTGGTTACTTAACTACCTTAACCGATGGAGTGTAACTGGGATGTGGAAATCAGATAGGCAGTCACTCCATATATTTCCTATAGTTATGTTTTCTATGAACCGGAAAATAATGAGTGTAGGTATTGCCTATGTATCGAATAACGGCTCTACTAGTTATATTTTTTCATTACGGTTATCAAAAGAAAACCTTATTTAAAAATTTGTCACACATCACGCTGGCAAAGGAAAATCCTTTATATAGGAACCTTATCGCTCGAAAGTTGGGGTTAATCAGGAGTGACTAATTAATAACTGTTATGGCCACATGAACAATGTTTAGTTGCTATCCTAATAAATCCTTACTCCTTACTAATATTTTAAAAGCGAAAGTGAGTTTGTTTGTTACGTCTTCACGCCTAAATGGCTTAACCGATTTTGATGAATTTTTGTACAGAGATAGTCGGGACCCTGGAGTCGGACATGGCTATTTAAAAAAATGAGATATGAGGGAGAAAGAGGGAAGAAAAGGAAAAACTTAGCATTGCTATTACAATAAATAAGGCGCAAGACCAAAAACTACAGGTAGCAGGTACCCGTTAATCAGGAAAAGGGAACTGACTCATCCCGAATTTAACGCACGCGAAGCCGCGGGCATAAGCTTGTTGCGGGATGGACTGTCAGACTTTTATTAAATCAAACCCACTAACTTTTGCCTTTATGTTCCGCGGATGCGGTATTTCTTTCGAGCAACCGGCAAACCCGGCAACGGTGGCCCTGGCAGGCCTCTCTACTTTGCTGCCATCTAGAGGTGCAAGTTTGTAAGAACGCGATTCTTTGATAACTTTACTGGGATTGCATGATATTGACGGTGATATTCATGCTAACAGTTTGGTCTGTACACACAAGTTCTGGATAGAACCTATTTGCGTTTTATTCCGGTTAATGCAGATAAAACAGGGGTACACAGCTATAGGTTATGTAATTAAAGGAAAATTCTGTACAAATCATTTGAACAAAACTTAGTATTTTAATACGGTGTTTAATTAAGTTATTGCGCTATAGTAATTTAAAGAAAATAATCATGGTAAAAGGATGTGACACACATAATAATATCGATACTTAGTTAAACTTATAGGATTTGAAAAGATACATATTTTAATAACGACATAATTTTAATCGTCTAAGCATTAATCTCCTTAGTAAGGACTTTATCAGAACGGTCCCGATTACTTAACCTACAGCTTTGAATTTCATTACTTAATTTGGTTGAAACTTCTTTATAAAAATAATTAAATCAATAACCACAAAATAATATCTCTCAGAACTTACCGAATGGGATAATAAACAACGAACTTTACTCCGAAGATCACATAGATCTTCCTAAAAAACTTAGTTGTTTGCAATTAAAATGATAAAATATTGTATCGCCTTAAAGATTAACTCAAGCCTAAAGATTAGGGCACGCCACAATAGTGGCGATAGGTTCCCCCACTTTAAGGAGTGGCTGGAGAGGCGCCGTGGCGTCCTCGCCTGCCGCCTGACGCAGAACCTCACCGGGCACGGAAGTTGCCCGTGCCCTCGTAGAGGCGATCGGCGGCGGCGATCTCTCGCGTCCGGCCCTGGTTCGGTCTATGGTTCGGAGCGAAAGGGAATGGGAAGCGGTCACCTCCGTTTGCGAAGCAGTCATGCTAGCGAAGGAGGTGGCCGTGCGTTTGAGGGAGAGGACCTCAAACCAACCCAGCAGCCGCGGGAGACGCCCCGGACGTCAGGCGGCGCGAGACGACTCCCGGCCACTGTAGATGCGGGCCTGTGGACGGTGAGCAATGGGTAGCTCAACGTCCGTCCGTCTAAGAGGTAAGTTATTTAACGATTTCCCACCCCAAAAAAAGCCTACAGATTTACAGGAGACATGGCAATTTGCAACGGCATCCCCTTTTTTTTTTTTTTTGGGTGGGAAATCATCCAATGACTTCCCCCGCTCTGGGCGGAGCGGGGGGGCATGTCAGACTTGTACTGACTAAAACCCACCCATGTTCCTTCTATTGCCCTTTACGTTCCGGGGCCGCGGTATCTCTTTCGAACAACCCGCAACCCCGGCAGGCGGAGGCTCTGGCAAGCCCCTCTGCTTTGCTGACTCTCTTTGAGGCGCGCGTAAAACACGAACGCGCCGTCAACACGGCCTGTCGTCAATCGACGGACGGACGGCGAACTACCCATTGCTCACCGTCCACAGGTCCGCATCTACGGTGGCCGGAAGTCGTCTCGCGGCGCCCGGCGCCATGGGCGTCTCCCGCGGCGGCTGGGTTGGGCAGATGTTCTCTCCCTCAATCGCCCGGCCACCTCCTTTGCTAGCATTACTGCTTCGCAGAAGGTGGTGACCGCTTCCCATTCCCTCTCGCTCCGGACCATGGCCTGAACCAGGGCCGGACGCGAGAGATCGCCGCCGCCGATCGCCTCCACGAGGGCACGGCGGTGCTCCGCCCAAGCTGGGCAGACCGCCACTGTGTGCTCCACCGTGTCCTCCGGGCGATCGTCACAATGGTGACACCCGGGCGCCCAACGGCATCCCCTTATGTATGTACCACTACAGTGATTATACGAAAGTCAAATTATAATTAAAGATAAAAAAGCTAAAATTACAGTGCAAAAATAAGTTCCGGTAAGTTTACCTATTCCAAGAAGTAATAGCCACAGTGGCTATTACTTCTTGGAATAGGTATGATGATGGTAATAAATAAAATTAAATAATGGAGGACTTTAACTAGAAAAGTTGATACGCATCTCTTGATGATCACAGTAAAGTATCGTTGTTTGTACAATAGGTATACTTAAGCACGTACATACTAAAATATTTGCTGAACTTAGTAAAGAGAAAATAATAACCTGTTTTATGTTGTATTGATTGACAACCTTTGAACATGGAAAGTGAATATGTCAACTGTGTATTAAAACCAAACAGTAGGATGTCCTTATGTCCGATAAAGAACTGCGTCAGGCGGTAGGTGAGGAAGCCATCGCGTCTTTCCGGCCACTTCTCAAAATGGGACTTTTTTTTTATCGCTGCAATTGTGGCGTGCTCTGCAAGGGGTTGCGACAGTCGCTCTCTTCATGCCACCATGAGAGCGCACCGGAGGTCTGTCCGCTGAGCAGCAATTTGCCGCGGCTTCCCCGCCTTTGGCGATGTTCAGGTTTTGTATCGTAATTGAAGAATGAGCGGAAGGTTTTCAAGACAGTGGTCGGCTTCCAACGCAACGGCGCGTCTTGAACCAGGCCGGTCAGTTCAACTGTAGACGACAATTGACATCATTCTGTCCGTGAAAACAGGTGTACGTGTGTCACTATAATCGATATGGGTGTTTAGCTTAAACCACATGCCTACGACATATAACACATAAATAGTGTCGCGGTTCGATATGTAACTATTGAGTGACGACTACCCGTTGAGCCAAATTTATAACCTGCACAAGTGAATAGCAATGGCCTGGACACTACACTTACTCGTTTGGATAACTGTTGTAAGATTATTTTACTTATTTGCATGATTGTTTCAACAAACTATTATAGGGCTGTTATTATAAAATATTTTTGCGTTTTCAAATTAGCTCGCACCTTGTTATTCTTGCAAGGTTCCTCTCCTAAAACTTGGGACGATTTTTAAAGTAAGAATAACTTCATAAAACAAAATAATACGTAGGTGACGTCATTATGTCCTATAGCGTTCTGCTGTGGGGATCAGCAGCAGACGTCGGTCCCCGCGAGTCCCTTAGGGAACAATTTAAAGAGATCGATAAACTGACTCTGGCTTTTTTTTGGGGTAGGAAATCATCAAATAACTTATCCCGCTCTGGGCGGAGCGGGGAGGAGTGTCAGACTTTTACTGACTAAAACCCACCCATGTTCCTTCTATTGCCCTTTACGTTCCGGAGGCCCTGGCAGGCTTTGCTGACATCTCTTTAAGGCGCGCGTGAAACACTAACGCGCCGTCGATACGGTCTGTCGTCAATAGACGGACGGACGGTGAGCTACCCATTGCTCACCGTCCACAGGCCCGCATCTAAGGTGGCCGGGAGTCGTCTCGCGGCGCCCGACGTCCGGGGCCGGGGCGTCTCCCGCGGCGGCTGGGTTGGTTTGAGGTTCTCTCCCTCAAACGCCCAGCCACCTCCTTCGCTAACATGACTGCTTCGCAAAAGGAGGTGGCCGTTTCCCATTCCCTCTGGCTCCGGACCATGGACTGAACCAGGGCCGGACGCGAGAGATCGCCGCCGCCGATCGCCTCCACGAGGGCACGGCGGTGCTCCGCCCAAGCTGGGCAGACCGCCACTGTGTGCTCCACCGTGTCCTCCGGTCGACCGTCACAATGGTGACACCCGGGCGTTTCCTCCCGCATGATTATGTGCAGGAACGTCCCGAAACTTCCGTGTCCGGTGAGGACCTGCGTCAGGCGGTAGAGGAGAACGCCATGACGCCTCAAAGAGGCCGCCAGCCACTCCTCAAAGAGAGGACTTACCGCCACTATTGTGGTGTGCCCTAGCTTTACGGCCTTAAGCCAAAAAAAGGAAAAAGTTATTGAGTTGATATAAATCAACTCAATAACTTTTAATAAATACGTTGCAACTGCTACTCAAAAAAGATTAAAACATCAGCAATAAGATTAAATCCGCCAATACTAAAATTAAGACGATCTGGAAAATAATCAATACTGAAACTAACTTGGTTAAGAATTTGTAGATTTATTTTCCAGTATCCCACTCAAAACTACTGAGTTTCAATTGTCCTGTTGAGTTTCAATTTAACCGTATAGTTCGGTACGGTCCCCTTCAGGGGCTCGACATTCAAACCATTCCGCTGGCTCGGTACTGGCCCCGAAACTGGGGTCGAACATTTTAAGTAATGCGACCTCCTCATTATTTTTGTAAATATTTTATTTTCTGGTTAAAAATAATATGTGTGTGCATTCATTAAGATAGTGGAATAAAAATGTAATATGTAAACGTTTGTTTCTTTAATTTTTAAGCAAGTTTCATAATTAACCCTTATAAAATCAAAGTGCGTAGGTAAATTACAATCACTGCCATTGTGATGGCAGTGTAGGTCGACGCTAAAAATCTAAAACTTGGTTTTCGGACATACAAGATCCATATTATTGGGCATGATTAATGTGTCATTTTATTACGAGAAGAAATCATTCGTATTTGAACTTAAATTAGCCGTGGTAATGATACATTTTTAAATCTAAAGTCGAAGATTCTCGCTAATCGTGCGTGTTTACATTTTTAATTCCAAATTAAATCACCCAGATGTGAATAGATTCTATAACAAATTAGCCAAATATCATTTCAAGTATTCTAAATTAAACGAAAATGCAAAGATCTTATCGTTATTTACAACTAGCTTCCGCCCGCGACTTCGTCTGCGTGGCATAGTTACTTTGGGCTAACGCTAACTTTAACCCGCGTGATGACCCGAAAAAAATGTATCTTTCTCTCCCCTTTTCTTCCCTCATTCTCCCCCTTTCCTTACTTTAAAAAAATGCCTATTTCCGTCTCCAGGGTCCCAACTATCTCTGTACCAAAATGCATCAAAATCGGTTCGGTCATTTAGGCGTGAAGCCGTAGCAAACAAACAAACTCACTGTCGCTTTTATAATATTAGTAAGGATTTATGAAAATAACTGAATGCCTATTCAGTTACCTAACGAAATAAGCTACGTTAGAGGTCCTAACTGTAGCTACCTTACACTTAAAAAATCCAAGTGCCTACTTAAATAATAAAACTGATCCTAGATATTAGTTGTAGCTGTAGTGTATTCACTACAGCTACAACTAAATAAAACAACAGCTAAATAAATTAAAAAAAATAATTTAAATTTATAATAAACCTGAAAATAATTTAAGTACTTACGTACTAAATTATGTATATATTTTTTGTTTTTAAATATATCTAATTATGCCTATTATCTATAAGAACCTATTAATTAGGTATAAGAACCTATTAGGTAGGTAACTACAACTTGTAACAAAAAATGAAATGAAAATAAAGCTAAAACGCCTGTCCAATACTATCTTCATATACCTAGGTACTTCACATAAAAATAAAAACCTATAAATACTATAATTAATAATACCTATAACTATAATTAGTATAATTACCTACGCTTTTACCAACATAATATAAAAAAACTGAACATAAATTAGCCGAAACTCGGTACTGTATCTAAAAATCTATGCGTACCTACTACTACTTCACCTAAAAAGAAATAAAATGTAAACTATGAATAATTTGTAATTTGAACGAATATTTAAACACTACCAAAATAACTAATACCTATTTTATAAAATAACAACAAAAGAAATCTAAAAAGAAATTATTTAAATTGTTGAAGCATTGTCTGTCAATAAGGTCGAACCATCTGAACGTCTATTTGCATCAACAGCCAAATATTACACAAAAATAATCCTTATAGCATGATTCAGTATTCACGCGCGATGGCTTATTAGCGTATTTCATGCATAACTTTGGTGTTTGTATACCGATTTATATGATTCTTTTTTTATTGAATACGTAATAATGTTAACTGTTTTTAATTAGAAATGAGTGGGAGTGTTATAAACGTAAGAGTAGACAAATATAAAGCTCCGAACTGCTAAGTTATCGGGAGTTACACGTGTTATTGTGAGTCAACCATAAAAGATAGACCTATGCTGTCGTAGGATATTTTTTATATAATTTTAAGGAGAACATTTCCGTCATACATGATTTCTGTGTAGCTTTAACCAACTTCTCCCGATTACCCAACATTTTCCTTCACTGCTCTGCTCCTATTGATCGTAGCGTGATGAAAAGTATACTATAACCTGCCCAGGAGTATGAAGAATAATTGTACCAAGTTTAGACAGACAGACAGACAGACAAAATTTTTACTGATTGCATTTTTGGCATCAGTATCGATCACTAATCACCCCCTGATAGTTATTTTGGAAATATATTTCATGTACAGAATTGACCTCTCTACAGATTTATTATAAGTATAGATAGATAATTCATAACCACTACTCAATTCAATTCGAAATTGACGTCCATTTCTTTTTTTTTTCATTTTGTTATATGAAGGTAATTATTTTGCGATTATTTCAATCGATTGTTTTTTGTAAATCATTCAACTCGAATAATTAAATTAAGGAATATCAGAAATTGATAGATGAAAATTAAAATGATTTTGTGATACGTGTAAAATACTATAAATATTAATTATAATGTTATTACGCTACTAAAACCGACTCCACAGCAAAGAGTACAAACTGATCTATGGCTAAATTCGCGTCAATATTATTTTCAGATAAAAGTTTAATTATGCAATGCGCTCGCTGTTCAAATTTTTATTAAAATGTTTATTTGCTATTTTATGAATAATTTTGATTTTGTACCTACTATCTGAATGTGAATATCAAAGAAATAAATAAGGTTGAATATAGAACGCCCTAATTATGATCTTGGTAGGCACAGTAAAAAATCAGCGAAGATAAATCATATTTGTACGACAAAATTGATTTCAGTATGGTTGGATTGGTTTTTTGGAAAGCGTATTTACTCTTTCCAAAAACATGGCTCGTGGCGCAAAGATTTCTTGGAGTGGAAGCCTTGGGGTAAAAAAGGCCTAGAGGAAGATCAAAATTCTATTGAGATGGAAACACGACAAAAATATAAAAACTCCAGGATAAACTATCGGGGTTGCGGATTGTTCGAAAGATATACCGAGGCCCCGGGTAAAAGAAGAAACATTGCTTTTTAACACGGCTTTTAGTCAGTAAAAGTCCGCTCCGCTCATAGCGGGGTAAGTTAGGCGCCGCGGCATCCTCACCTACTGCCTGACGCAAGTCCTCATCGGGCACGAAAGTTTCTGGAGGTTCCTGCACATCATCGGGCGGGAGGAAACGCCCAGGTATCACCAATGTGATGATTGGGCGGAGCACCGCTGTGTCTAGGGAGGAGGTGGTGGATGTTTGAAGGTGAGAACCAACCCAGCCACCGCGTGAGACGGTCCGGGCGTCGGACGCCGCGAAACGACACCTGGCCACCGTAGACATGGGTCTGTGGACGGTGAGCAATGGGTAGCTCACCATCCATCCCTCTGGTGACGACAGGCCGTGTCGACGGCGCGTTCAGCGACTCAAGGAGATGTCAGCTAAGCAAAAAGTTTTTTTGTTTTACTTTTGACCATACCGCTCCGCCCGAACCAGAGGTATATTTGATGATTTCGCATCCGGAAAAAAATAATAATTTTAGGGTTCCGCACCTCATAATAAAAAACAGAACCCAAATATTCAAATCTGTGGTCCCTTGGAGCTGTGAAAAAAGCAACCCTCCAAGTCTACGTAGACAAAAGATGTGTCCGTTTATGTCGTCAGTTTGTACGGAACCCTTGGTGCGCGAATCCGACTCGCACTTGGCCGGTTTTTTAATAAGCTGAACAGTTTACTGCTGCGCAATGGTCTCTCTATAGCTTTCTAATTTTCTTTATCCAACCAATACATATTATTAAAGCCAAGCTTAGTTATAATTAATAATAATAAATACCTATGTATTATTACATAGGTATATATAGCTGTCTAGTTTTTAACTATCAATATTTTATTTTAAAGAGGAACCGAAATATGTATCGTCCATGCGCAAATGTCTACTTGACTGCATTGAAAATAATGGAGGATATACTAAATATTAATAACTACTGTTTTTGTTTTAATTATTAGACGGTGTAACTAAATATTGAGTAACATTAACAAATGCGTAATTATTTAATGATCTCAAATTGAGGTTAAGTATTAATCATCTTTTCGTTAAGAAACTGAACACTTAAGCTGCTATAACCTCAATTCATTCACTGTGACGTTACATAAAAAAGATTTCCATAAAGTCTAAATCATAAATATTAGTTTTCTGCTGAATAAATTCAGCCAAAGAAATTTAAATATTTACGAGCCGATATTTAAAATCAGTGGGTATCAACAGTTATATTTGTGTTATTAGAATATCCTTTTCGTGATAAGTTATTATGAATTGACTAAGTGTGTAATTTCGATTCCTCTTTAATTTTCCCACACCTCCAAGCAATGTGTTTTAAATTGTTGGATACTCCTCTCATGACCCCCGGTGACCCCCACCTTTGCAACAACTATTATCTCTGGGCGATTGGGAAATCATTCGGGCACAGTGATCGCCCGGTGAACCGGACTGTTTTCCTGGACAAATGTTATATTTGTAAACTCATCAGCTGGGTAAATTTCACGCACAGTAGGTTGCATGACATGTTGTTTGTGTCGCTGTCAGAAAGGGATTTTTTGCACTAAAGTATCGAATAATTCTACAAAATATCTCGTTGGTGTAAAAGCATTCGTTTCAAACACGCAAAACATTTGTCGTCACTGTACGATGGCCTTCCACTTCTCTGTCGACTAGCAAGGCTACCGTTTTCCTCACATCTTTTAATTTAGCGACTTAAGGCGCTGTACAAAGCAAACACTGCGTAAAACGTCTAGATTTTCGTCGCAAAGTTAGCCGTATCTGTACATGCCACTAGCCAAAAAAAATTACCGTCTATAGTTCAATACATAAAGTAAAGACTTAAACAAAATCATTTTACAAAAGTGGTCTAGTACTACGTAAAAAAAATGTTTAAAAAGATCAAGAAAAAAATTTTTTCGTTCGAAATTCTCAATTTTTTCAGCGACAACCATCATATTTTTTATATCTATAACAAAGGAAATTGTATAGACTAAAGAGATATCTAAATTTTTTCAAACACGGAGCTGTATTTTTTTTTTATATTCAATAAAAACTGTAAAATGACCTACATTTTGGCGGACATGATATTCAAATAAAATCAAACACCGAAATATTTTCGACCTTATTTCTATTCTTTCGATGCAATACTGTCGTGTACTTGTGTCAGACCTTGCCTAGTATGCAGCTAGCCTCACTTCCGCGAATACCTAAAAATTAGCTTATTGCCGCGCCTAAAAGTATTCTACTAAAACAAAAAGAAAGTGAAATAAAGCAGTTATAACAAAATACTAAAGTGATTACATTTTTATATAATGATAACGGTGGCCAGCCGGTTCACCCGCTGCTCAGCTCCTTTTCTGGAGAGAGTCAACCTTTTCACCAAGACCTAGGGGTATAAAAAATAGCCTACGAACTGTTCTCAGACATAACAAATTAAAAACGCGATGAAATAAGTCCTCATGATAAGAAACAATAACATTCTCCTGTTTTTGCAAGTCAGTGAATAAAAAGGATTAATCCTTATGCCTAAGATTATTATTTCGCAAATATCAAATAAAAGTTTAAGTTATAATTGATAAATAGAATACTCACATTTAATCCGGTTTTATCAGATATTTGTGTTCCATTAAAACCACTTTTATGCAGTGCAATAATAGTCGCCCTCGCCTCAAAATAAATATTTGCCTGCATTTTGAGTTTTGAGAATAATAATATATTATTTTATGACAAACATGCTCCGCGTCGGCGTGTTAAAATAAAACATAATCCTGCACCGTGGATGACAACCGAAATAAAGAATGCTATTGGTCGTAAGGATAAGGCGAAAAGTAGATATAGGCGTAGACCCACTGAACTTAATCTCACTCACTTTAAAGCTTTGCGTAATACCTGCAATCGTCTGTGTCGAGATGCCAAGAGACGCTATTTCCACGAATCTCTCGTTAACCGTAACTCCGCTGATGTCTGGAAATTTTTAAAGTCTGTCGGTATTGGGAAATCTTCCACGAATACCTGTACTGGTGTCGACTTGTGCGCTCTTAACCAGTTCTTTTCTTTGCCACCTTTTTCTCTTGAACCAAGCGTTAAATCTTCAACTTTGTCGGAACTCTCTAGCTTGCCGTTACCAAACTGTCCACTTTTTGATTTCAGTCCTGTCTCTGAAGACGTTGTCTAAAAGTCTCTTCTGTCCATTTCCTCCTCTGCTGTGGGCCATGATAATTTGTGTTCGAGAATGATCTTGCCCATTATTTCAGAATTGCTCCCCATCCTTACTCACATTTTTATTTTTTCTTTATTCGCTGGTATATTTCCCTCAGCTTGGAAACAGGCTCACATAATACCACTTCCTAAAGTTAGTGATCCTTCTTCCTTATCCCACTTTAGACCCATCTCCATTCTTCCTTTCCTCTCTAAAGTTCTCGAACACATTGTTCATGGTCAAATTTCTAGATATCTTTCGTCAAATGCTCTTATTTCTCCTTTCCAATCTGGTTTTCGTACTGGCCATAGTACTGTTACTGCTCTCTTGAAGGTTACTGACGATATCCGCTGGGCTATGGACAATAAATCTCTGACTGTTTTAGTGTTACTTGACTTTAGTTGCGCGTTCAACTCAGTGGATTTTGACGTCCTTCTTGGGATCCTTCAATCTTTTAACTTCTCTGCTTCCACGTTAGCATGGTTCGACTCGTATCTTCGGGGTCGATCACAGTCT
The DNA here is from genome assembly GCA_905475445.1 of Ochropleura plecta. Taxonomy (NCBI): domain Eukaryota; kingdom Metazoa; phylum Arthropoda; class Insecta; order Lepidoptera; family Noctuidae; genus Ochropleura; species Ochropleura plecta. Next base: position 17,835,594 of record FR997731.1, on the reverse strand, counting down.
GTCCGCCAAGAAGAATTCTACTCTGATTGGTATGATCTGACTGCTGGTGTTCCTCAGGGTGGCGTTCTCTCTCCTCTCCTTTTCTCCATCTTTATTAACTCTGTTACCAAAATTATCACTTCCAGCTTTCACCTCTACGCAGACGATTTGCAGCTATATCGACACTTCTCGCTGTCTGATGCTGAATCAGCAATCAATGCTATGAATCATGACCTGGAGCGTATCCACGAGTGGGCTAAGTCGTACGGCTTACAGATCAACCCTAATAAGTCCCAGGCCTTGATCATAGGCAGCAGATATTATCGCACTGCACTTGACCTGTCATTTTTGCCGCCATTATCTCTAGGCTGCTCGACCATTGCCTATGCTGACTCAGCTAAGGACCTTGGTGTCTTAATTGACAGCAATCTTTCTTGGCGAGCTCAAGTGAATGAGGTTAGTCGTAAGGTGCACTTTTCTTTTCATTCGCTTAAATCCTTACAAACCTTCTTGCCTTATAAAACCAAAATTTACTTAGCTCAAACACTGATTCAGCCGATCATTGATTACGCTGATGCCTGCTATTCAGATGCTACCGAAGAGCTATTGAATAAGTTGGAGTGCTTGCAAAACCTTTGCATTCGTTTTGTGTATGGTTTGAGGAAATATGACCACGTTTCTTCCTTCCGCAAGGAGCTCAAGTGGCTCCCTATTCGTCTTCGCAGAAACACTCGGATTTTATGTCTCCTCTATAATATACTGTTCAATCCTGCCTATCCCAGCTACCTGCGTGATCGATTCTCGTTTACCCGCCCTCCTGATGCTCTGTGTAGATCCCACCTTAAGTATCATCTTAATTTCCCATCACATAAAACTGAATTTTTCTCCTACTCCTTCTCTGTTCACGCTGTACGTTTGTGGAACTCACTTCCGCCTAACATACGAGACTCTAAAACTATATTTATTTTTAAAAAGCAAGTCAAAGAGCATTACCTGTCCTCTTTACTGTAATACTCTGCATAATTATATATTTTAGGTATATATTACTATCTCAGTATTTATTTGTATATGTGTATTATTTGTATGTAAGTTTATTATATGATTGATAATTTAAAACTTTCTGTTTTATCTTTTCCACTCACTGTGTCTACATATCTTATCCAACTTTCCTCTCGCAGGTCTGCTGGAAGAAATTTCTTATGAAATAAGCTGTACCTTTGTGCTCTTCTGTCTTAATGTAATATCCTGTCATGTATTTTGTGTGTGCATAAATAAATAAATAAATATATTGACGGGCCTGTTGGTCTAGTAGTTAGTGGCCCTGACTGCTAAGCCGGAGGTCGTGGGTTCGATTCCCACCCAGGACAAACTTTGTGTGATGAGCATGATTGTTTGTTCTGTGTCTGGGTGTGATTTATCTATAATATGTATGTATTTATAAATTATATAAGTATGTATATCAGTTGTCTGGTTACCATAACACAATTTCTGCTTAGCTTGGGATCAGATGACCGTGTGTGAATTGTCCCAAGATATTTATTATTATACCGCTATCTATTAAGCCACACGTCACCAACCAACATCTACAATCAATCGGCAACGTTAATTCCAATCAAGTTAAATATTCTTTAGTTACTTTTTATGATCTATAGGTACCTCCCTAACTTCACTAATTGTGTGACCAAAGCAAACAACGTAAAGAATATAATATTTCTGTCCCATTACTACCAACCAAATAAAAACTTACAAAAAGTCGACAATTCTGCGTTAGATTTGAACTCTACCAGAATTATTGATTTCTATTTTCACTCTGGACGCACTTAATGTGCACGTTTAACTACATCGTTCTCTCATATTTGTGTAATCTCGACATAAATGATGTATCTGTTACTGTAAAAGCTCGAACTACGGTAAATCTTAAGATTTTCCAGTAAAACCTAAGATTTACCGACATGAGTTTGTAAATGTAAGTATTTCTTTTACAGGGACGACTTTTTCGGACTTTTACCATTCCAATTCAGTACATGCTAGGTTTTACCAATGTGGACTGGTGAATGTTGGTTTTAGGAGTAAAACTATGATTATTCATTTCTTTGTCATTTATTTCAAGCTATTAGTCAAAAACTTAGGTATAATCCTAACCTTTTTAATTATTTTCATTTCAAAGTTGTATTAATACAATTAGGAACAAGTATTTTTTTATATTTGAGATACTTCTAAAGTAGTAAAAATGTAAAAAACTGAATTTGTATGTTTCATATTATAATTTGGTATTTAACAAACAATTAATACAAACAATGCTTATGTCGTAGTCATCTGGTTGAATCTGCTTCCCATTTGATTGTATGACTAGCGCGTTCATTGAATGACGACATTTAATTGAATGTCTAGGCCGAACGTTGATTGAACAAGTGTCACTCAACGTCCAACTAGATAGCTGATTGTAAGATAGCCCTTTGAACAGAGCGGACGTAATATCATTCAGGTGATTGAGTTACTATTAATACATCTCTAATATTTACAACTGATTACCACCTGCCTACAAGGTAGGTCGACGGAGCCCCGCTACGCGGGGCTCCTATTTCTGGGTGGTGGAATCCCAAACTTTTATGGACATTTACCATTCATAGTCGGTAAATCTTAGGTTTTACTGGAAAATCTTAAGATTTACCGTAGTTCGGGCTTTTACAGTAACATATCCATAATTTTTAAGAAATATTATGATTAAAAAGTGTGTCCCTGGAGTTTCTTGCCCATTCTTCTCTATAGATATCTACGTTTTGAAATAGGCAACTACGTTACTTTCACAAGTTATTAATATTAATAAACCGTTAAATCATTGTTGATATGGGCGAGCATATGTTAACCATTCTCTGTTATTGATAGAAGTGCTATTCCGATATATAAATGATAAATGATGTTTATTTTGCAAGTAGGTTTTCACAAACACTTTTTTAACACCCTTGCTCGTAAAGCTGATGTAATTCCACCGGTTTTAAATATGTAAAGAGGGTCATAAAAAACGCGTGTGTTATCAAAGCAAATAGTTAAGTTATAGTCTATACAAATTCCATAACAGTATTATTTGCCATTTCAAATTTGGAACTGATCGCCGACGCACGACTGACCAGCTAGTGAGCAGCGCGCTGTTGCTATTCAAATTTCGAACTAATCGCCATTTTAAAGCAACAGTGTGCATTCACAGATTGAGTTTATTTAAAATTAAAAAAAAAAAACAGTTTATTCGGTAATTTATAAACTTGGATGCATGCTCTAGTGAAGTCTAGTATTATAGTCTTCCATTTCTACAGGACGTTATTTAAACACTGATCTTCATAATAATAATTTAATAGGTAATAGACTTAGCAAAACAACCGGTTCATGTAAAAACTATCTGAACAAATCCCCAATTTTTAACCGACTTCAAAAAAGGAGGAGGTTCTCAATTCGACTGTATTTTTTTTTTTTTTTTTTTTTTGTGTTTGTTACCTCATAACTCTGGTCTGGGTGAACCGATTTTGATGATTCTTTTTTTATTCGAAAGCTGGTGATTGTCGTTTGGTCCCATAAAAAAAAATATCAAGATCCGGCCAGTAGTTTTTGAGTTATCTTTATTAATGCGTATTAGATTGACTTCGTCTACGTAGATGATATAATTTTAGAGGTTGTCGAAGACAAATGAACAAAAAACGCTATGAACTATGATTTGGAAGGTCATCGCAGTTTTTTGAGGTGATTGTATTTTAATTTGGTGATAGATCTTCAGTGATATACAACGGAACTCTTCAATAAATGACAGCAAATCTGCCGTGATTGCTGCAATCACATGTATAAGTATGGGTTTCGCCAGGGTAGGCAGGCGAGTGGGAGCAGGGTGCCCGTACCCCCCCCCCCACCCCTCACCTAGTCATTAAGAAACATAATCATCAGATCATGTTTAGTATCAGCTGTATCCCCTAGGCGATGATGCATATGATTTCTGAATTGGTTTTAAACTAAAGCATAATTTAGATAGTATTTAATACTATAGCGTGATGTGGAATTAAAGCTTGTATTTAAGACGGGACCTACGCACTAAAAAGCTAAAAATAACCGTGTTTGCGAATTATATCATAATACTATAACTAAACCCAAAAGGTGGTAGCCATTAGGCTGATCCGGGGCTACCGCACGATCTCCGGCGAGGCAGCGAGCCTCCTTGCCGGATTGCCACCGTGGGATCTGGAGGCGATAGTGCTCGTGTGCCTGTTTGAGTGGCGCGCGGAAGCACTACACCGGGGGGAAACTCCGCTGCCGCGGCAAATTGCCGCTCAGCGGACAGACCGGTGCGATCTCATGGTGGCATGGAGAGAGCGACTGTCGCAACCCCGTGCAGGGCACGCCACAATAGTGGCGGTAAGTCCCCTCTTTGAGGAGTGGCTGGAGAGGCGTCATGGCGTCCTCACCTACCGCCTGACGCAGGTCCTCACCGGACACGGAAGTTTCGGGAGGTTCCTGCACATAATCGGGCGGGAGGAAACGCCCGGGTGTCACCATTGTGACGATCGCCCGGAGGACACGGTGGAGCACACAGTGGCGGTCTGCCCCAAGCGGGGCGGAGCACCGCCGTGCCCTCGTGGAGGCGATCGGCGGCGGCGATCTCTCGCGTCCGGCCCTGGTTCAGGCCATGGTCCGGAGCGAGAGGGAATGGAAAGCGGTCATCTCCTTCTGCGAAGCAGTAATATGCTAGCAAAGGAGGTGGCCGGGCGTTTGAGGGAGAGAACATCTAGCCAACCCAGCCGCCGCGGGAGACGCCCCGGGCGCCGCGAGTCGACTGCCGGCCACCGTAGATGCGGGCCTGTGGACGGTGAGCAATGGGTAGCTCTCAATGGGCCGTGCCGATGGCGCGTTCGTGTTTCACTCAAAGAGATGTTAGCAAAGCAAAGGGGCTTGCCAGAGCCTCCGCCTGCCGGGGTTGCGGGTTGTTCGAAAGAGATACCGCGGCCCCGGAACGTAAAGGGCAATAGAAGGAACATGGGTGGGTTTTAGTCAGTAAAAGTCTGACATGCCCCCCCGCTCCGCCCAGAGCGGGGGAAGTCATTAGATGATTTCCCACCCGAAAAAATAAAATACTAAAACTAAAAATGCTGAAATAAAAAACTTTTTTGCAAAAAATAAAACCGACTTCCAAAAAACTAAAAAGTGGAAAATAACTTTATTTCCGGAAGTCGGTGGCAAAAAAGGCAACGAAACCAACAAAAGCCACCGACTTCCGGAAATAAAGTTATTTTCCACTTTTTAGTTTTTTGGAAGTCGGTTTTATTTTTTGCAAAAAAGTTTTCTCATGACAAATGCTCTTGTCAACTAAACATTCTCAGTTTAAAATACATTTTCTTTTTATACCAAAGACAATTAAAATTTCTTTCTCTAACATCCCCTCTAAATTTTATATAACTCAAATATCTAATTTAAATCACCTTACATAAAACTTTAACAATCATTTAGTACAACCTGTTAATAACTTCAACAACACTCAACATAGGCCCATCATAGGCCCAACAACACATCACATAATACAAAAGTAAAAACACATAGTAGTATTCACTTCCTAACAATAATACTACTAGTTTCTTCAATCAACTTGTCTGCATCTTCAAATAACTTGTTTCCATCTAAGTTATTATTTAATTCATCAAAAACATACAAAAACGTCCCCTCTCAAACTGACATTCACCATCAGTTGTTTTGCTTCTTACAAAATTTCTCCCAACTTTTCTTCAACAACATACAAAACTTTATAAAAAATTGACCTTCAACATCAATTGTTTTTCTTCTCCTTCTTACAAAATCTTGAACTCCTCTTCAACAACATAGAAAACTTTATAAAAAATTGACCTTCAACATCAATTGTTTTTCTCCTCCTTCTTACAAAATCTTGAACTCCTCTTCGCCAACATACAAAACTTTATAAAAAATTGACCTTCAACATCAATTGTTTTTCTTCTCCTTCTTACAAAATCTGGAGTTTTCTACTCCCAACTCTTCTTCAGCAACATATCAAAATCTTTATAAAACAATTGACATACAACATCAATTGTTTTTCTTCACCCAACTTTATCTTCTTCTTCTTACAAAATCCGGAGTTTCCACTCCCAACTCTTATCTTCTTCTTCTTATAAAATCCGGAGTTTCCACTCCCAACTCTTCTCTTCTTCTTCTTATAAAATCTCGAGTTTCCACTCCCATCTTCTTCTTCTTATAAAATCTTGTCTTTCTACTTCAAATAATTTACTCAAATCTGTAACTCTTGCACTGTAGTTACATTATTTTAAAAACTCCGAAACATCATTGTCGCGCAGTGGAAGCGTCCTGGGCCCATAACCTGTTATAGTCTTCCATTTCTACAGGACGTTATTTAAACACTGATCTTCATAATAATAATAATAATAACCCCACCTCTGTATCTCTACGTTGACGTCGTGGTGGGGCTTGCGCGCTCCAATGAACCCTAGATCTGTTTCGGTAGAGCTTACTTTGCTGTTATAGTTTTAGGGTGAGGAGCCAGACTAAACGAGATACAATCCAAGCCAAGGTTGCACACGCCGAGGGCTGCATGGCTAGGGGAGAGGCTAGTCGCTAGTGTGCCAACTCTGGAAAATAGGGGACCTCCAGTTTTACACACCCTTGCCACAGTGAACGCAGGGCTCTGCTGTGGTCGACTTTTTAAGTCCCTAGCTACTCGTGGGAATAACATGAATACAAGATCGAAATCAAAAAAACAACTTCAGGCAAATCTGCCTCAGATTGATGACGAAAATCCACAATTCTCTTCGTCATCACCTTCATCTCTTTTCTCATCAACCCCATCATCTTCACAATCTTTTCGCGTCACTCCGACACAATCACCTTCATCAATCAGTGTACAGTCAGTGGATGTTGTACAGGAGACAAATGTTGTCGACGAAACTGTACCCGCTACTAAGACTGCAACAACGCGTAGGAAATGGAGTATTGAAATGAATAAATTCATCCTACGCACATATCTACATCTTACTCATATGGAATCCGACAAAAATGCATACCTTCCATCGCTTCACACACAATTTTTAGAGAAATACCCAGATATGCAAGTAGGCCGACAAAGAATAGGAGACCAACGAAGAGCTATAGTTCAAAAGAAATTATTACCACAGGAAACTATAGATCAGATTTATGAGGAAGTCAGAACCGAATTAGAAATGGTACATACTCAAATACAGCTACACTCCACACAAGTCCGAACAACAACAATTAACACACAATCTGGTCAGCGTATGAAATGGACAAAAGAATATAATGAATCCGTTATGAGAGTATATTACACCGTCACACAATTAGAAGCAAATAAAACTGCTTATAGAAAACAGTTACATGAGGAATTTACAAATATTTACCCAGAATTATCACATTTAACAGAACAAAGATTATCTGACCAAGTAAGAGCTATTATAAACAACAAGTATATACACGTCAATAGATTAGAAGAGATTAAAAAGCAAATAGCTGAAGAATTAGGTATTAATAACACTAGCACACAAAACAGTGATGAAATAGAGAACGTTAATTTAAACACACAATCACAGAATGTATTAGGACAATCGGATGAATACATTCATACAGAAAATACGCCATTTACAAATACTCACATCTTTGATGCACCTGCAAACACTGTTACAAGAGATATATCCTCAAATGAGAGAATAGATGACCCCGGTGTCATGCCTAGCACGCCCCAAAATACAGACGAAGATAACTTCTTGAACAGCATAGAAATTGGTCTAGCTGGATCTACTCAAACTAACACTGGTGCTTTATTAGAAACAAACCCAGAAATAGAAACCACATTTCAACAAGCTCAACAACTTTTCTCTGAAACACATCCCACTGATAGGCCATACATTCCTAAACAAAAGACGTCTAGAAAGTTTTCTGCCATAGTCGCTTATATTAATAATATTATTCTCCCTAAGATCGTAAATAAAGATACAGAGTTCATTCAATTACAGACAATAATTTACTGTTCTGCATGGACTGCAGCTAAATGCAACGGAGCAAAAATATTAGACTATTCACAAAGTGAACGCCGCACATATAAACAGAGAAAACCAAAGTGGCAAAAAAGACTAGAAAAAAAGATCGCAAATCTAAGAGCGAATATAGGTAGGCTGACGCATTTCATGAATGGTAGCAGAAGTCAAAAGTTAATAACTGCAGTAGAAGCAATAAAAATTAAGTACAAATTACACGCACAACACGAAAATTCAAATACACGTTTAGAACACTTCTTGGACACTTTAAAACAAAAATTAAACGCGGCGGCTAGTCGGCTTAAAAGATATATCACATGCACAAACCGCAAAAAAGAAAACACTAAATTTTGGAACAACGAAAAAATATTTTATAGGAATCTTGCATCAAATAACAGAGACAACAGCACCCAAACCTTAGAGACACCCCCTCCTGGGGCATTACGAAACTTTTGGGCAAACATTTGGGAAAATCCAGTAAACCATAATTATCACGCCGACTGGATCAAACACGTAACACCAGAAATCCCTGCCATGGAGTTCCACTTCATACCAATTAATACTTTTATAGACGTCATCAAACGTACACACAACTGGAAATCTCCAGGCACAGATAATATTCACAACTTTTGGTATAAAAAATTCACTGCCATTTACCCATTCATACATCATCACCTAAACACATTCATTAAATCACCACATCTACTTCCAACATACATAACTCAAGGAGTAACATACATGATTCCTAAGGACATGACTAACACTACAGACCCAGCCAAATATCGACCAATCACTTGCCTACAAACTCTTTATAAAATCTTAACAGCCTGTATAAGTGAAACGATATACGAACACTTAATTAAACACAACATACTTGCAGAGCAACAAAAGGGATGCCGTAAAAATAGCCAAGGATGCAAAGAGCAACTTACTATTGACGCGGTTGCAATGAACAGCGCAGTCAAAAGCAAAAAAGATATTTATACCATGTTCATAGATTATCAAAAGGCCTATGATTCAGTCCCGCATAGTTGGTTGTTACATATATTAAATGTCTATAATATCCACCCCACACTCAGAATTTTCTTAGAATCTGCCATGCAAAATTGGCAAACTGTCCTTAAAATAAATCAAGCCTCTACAACTCTGACCACTGAGCCAATACACATAAAACGTGGAATTTTCCAAGGCGATGCCCTAAGCCCTTTGTGGTTTTGCATGGCACTTGATCCACTTTCACATCTATTAGACAAAACTAATGTAGGATTCACATTGACAAGCGACAACACACAATTCACCTTAACACACCTCATGTATATGGACGATATAAAATTATATGCAGCAGATAAGGATTCACTCTTTCATTTAGCAGACACCACACAAGAATTTTCCAACGATATAAGCATGCAATTTGGAGTAGACAAATGCAAAATTTTATCTGTTTGTGCAGGAAAAATCCAAAGTAATAGTTACCCTCTCGGATCAGGTGAATCTATTGAGCCAATGGATGAGCACAGCACATATAAATACTTAGGCTTCAATCAATCCAGACAAATAGAACAAAAGATGATAAAAGTTGAACTGCGGAAAAAATTTACACATAGACTTAACCTAATTTTGAAAAGCAATCTCAACTCTAGAAACACAATTAAAGCCATTAATACATTCGCTATACCCATTCTAACATACTCCTTCGGAATCATACGATGGTCAAAAACTGACATCAGAAAACTACAACGCACTATTAATACACTCTTGACAAAACACAGAAAACACCACCCTAAATCTTGTATACAGCGACTTACACTACCACGCCAAGAAGGGGGAAGGGGATTGGTAGACATACACAATTTGCACAATAAACAGATAGCTTCACTCAGATCTTACTTCCATAACAAATCAGAGCATTCATCACTACATAAACATGTTACAGAAGCAGATAAAAAGCTTACACCACTCAACCTACAAAGTAGAAACACTCAAATTAATGAAAGCATTACAAGCACACAGCAAAAAATCGCAGTTTGGTCCGGAAAATCTTTACACGGGAGACATCGAGCCTGCCTGAGCCAGCCACACGTCGACAAAGCTAAGTCGAACGAATGGCTCAAACGAGGCGAATTGTTTCCCGAAACTGAAGGTTTCATGCTTGCGATCCAAGATCAGATAATAGCTACTCGCAATTATAGGAAGTACATAATAAAAGATCCAAATCAGCAAATAGACATGTGTAGACACTGCAACAGTGCCTCTGAGACCATCCAACACATAACAGGGGCCTGTAAATCGCTCGCTCAGACAGATTATAAACATCGACATGATCAGGTTGCTGCAATTATACACCAACACTTAGCACACAAATATAATCTTATAGGAGAGATGATTCCATATTATAAATACAAGCCGGAAGTCATTTTAGAAAACAACAATCAAAAAATCTATTGGGATCGGACAATAATTACAGACAAAACCATACATTACAACAGACCTGATATCACCGTTCATGATAAAATAAATAAAACAGTTTATTTAATTGATATAGCCATACCCAACTCACACAACATTCAAACAACAATATCGGATAAACTTAGTAAGTACCAAGACCTCGCCATAGAGCTAAAAACCCAATGGAGTGCACAAACTGTACACATAGTCCCAATAGTACTCTCATCGACCGGTGTAATACCAAAATCTCTTACACAAAGTCTTAGCACTCTACACATGCCATCCCACACACTCTACATGTTACAAAAAGCCACAATTCTGAACACCTGCCGCATCACTCGTAAGTTTCTGACTTCTTCCACGTTATCATCCACTTTTTCAATTTAAATTTCCCCTTACATCCTTGGCTCCGGCCCGTGTGTAAGGTTACTTTCTCTCTCGAAAGAGAAGAAATAGAAAAAACTCTATATAATAATAATAAATAATAATAATAAATATCTTGGGACAACTCACACACGGTCATCTGATCCCAAGCTAAGCAGAGCTTGTGTTATGGTAACCAGACAACTGATATACATACTTATATAATTTATAAATACATACATATTATAGATAAATCACACCCGGACACAGAACAAACAATCATGCTCATCACACAAAGTTTGTCCTGGGTGGGAATCGAACCCACGACCTCCGGCTTAGCAGTCAGGGCCACTAACCACTAGACCAACAGGCCCGTCAGTAATTTAATAGGTAATAGACTTAGCAAAACAACCGGAGAGAACTGGCGCAAACCTGTCGTGCTTGACACTAACGACCGCAAGGAGGTATGGCAGAGTAAGGAGCTTCACGGACGCTTTTTCCGGGCCCTACATGGACCCGATGTAGATCAATCAGCGTCCGTAGCCTGGCTACGTTCCGGAGATCTCTTTGGAGAAACCGAAGGTTTTGTCTGTGCAATTATGGATGAAGTTATGATGACGAATAACTACCGGAGATTTATTGTGAAGGATGGCACGGTTGACATATGTCGGGCATGTCACCGTCCGGGTGAATCAATTTGACACATTATCTCCGGTTGTTCTCGTCTAGCTAACGGAGAGTACTTGCATAGACACAACCTTGTAGCCAGGATTATCCATCAGCAACTTGCTCTAAAATACAACCTTGTGGAATCGGAAGTGCCGTACTACAGGTATGAGCCCGACCCAGTTCTTGAACATGGCAATATCACATTGTACTGGGATCGCTCCATCATCACTGATAGGACTGTTGTTGCCAACAAGCCTGATATAGTGGTGGTGGATCGATCAGAGCGGCGCGCAATGATTATTGACATAACAGTCCCGCATGATGAGAACCTCGTGAAAGCCGAGAAAGATAAACAAATCCAGTATATTGACTTGGCTCGCGAGGTTGTCGACATGTGGGATGTGGACTCAGCGATCATTGTGCCGATAGTCGTATCTGCCAATGGCTTAATTGCCAAGAACCTCGACCAATACCTGAGGAGGCTCTCGTTAGGCAGCTGGATCAAGGGCTTGATACAGAAAGCGGTACTCCTGGACACGGCTCGTATTGTTAGGAGGTTCCTTTCTCTGGAGCCCTGACCGCCGGTAGCTTGGACCCTGTTCCCGATACCAGTGGGCTACTATTTTTATATTTTTAAATGATTTTTTTTATGTTTTTAAGAAATATTTAAAAATTTAATGATATGTGGAGAAAGAAATAAATGAACGAATAATAATAAAAAGAAATGTAAAAATAAATAAACAAAGTAATGTCAAATTGTATAAAATAAAGGAATAAATAAGTGAAACAAAGGAAAATTTTGACACTCACAGAGCAAATTAAATTAGAGCAGCTTAATCCCAAGCCTTTTTATCTTCAAGGTAATGATTCATATTATAGTAAGCTTTCAGACATAACTTATGTTTTATAAAAGATTTAAATTTATTGAGGCTTAGTGTTTGAATATCGCTTGGTAGTTTATTATAATAACGTATACATTGGCATGTGAACGTACCCCCTATTTTTTTGAGCATCGTTACAGGAACAACAAATTTATGTTTGTTCCTTGTATTTATGTCGTGGATATCACTGTATTTTTTTAACAATTTTATATTTTTATGCGCGTACAAAAGGTTTTCGTAAATAAACTGAGAGGGCACAGTTAGTATGTTAATCTTAATCTTTAAATTTTTCTCTGAGGGAGTGTCTAGGACTTAATTTATACATTGAACGAATTGCCCTCTTTTGCAAAATAAAAATTGTCTGAATATCGGCGGCATGGCCCCACAAGAGAATACCATACGACATCACACTGTGGAAATAACTAAAATAAACTAAACGGGCTGTCTCTAAATCAGTCAAATCACGATGTTTTTTAACGGCGTATGCTGCAGAGCTAAGCTTTTTTGACAACTTATCTATATGAGGGCCCCACTGAAGCTTAGCATCCAAAGTTAAGCCTAAAAACACTGTGATATCTTCCGGTTTCAACTCTTCATCCTTGATTAGTACACTAGTTTCCACTTGTCTAACATGAGGTAACGTAAACTTAATGCATTTGGTCTTTTTCTCATTTAGAAGTAAATTATTAACGTTAAACCAATTAACGACCTTTGCCAGAGCGCTATTAACATCGTCACTAGCTAGCTGCTGACGTTTTAGTTTAAATAAAAGAGAAGTGTCGTCTGCAAACAACACTACATCATGATTATCCTTTATGAGGTAAGGCAAGTCATTAATATAAATAAGAAACAAAAAAGGGCCAAGAATGGAGCCTTGAGGTACTCCCATGTTTACTACAGATCCGGGAGATCTTTTCCCGTTAACATCAACTCTCTGAATCCTACCACTCAAATATGACGTAAGAAGATTCAGAGAGGCGTTCCGGATTCCGTAGTGGTGTAGTTTTCTGATTAATGTTTTATGGAGAACGCAATCGAAAGCCTTGGACAAATCGCAAAAAAATCCCCAAAGCATCGCATTTATCTTCCCAGGCATTATAAATGTGTCCTAGAAGTTTAACACCGGCATCAGTAGTAGTTGAACGACCCTTTGTAAAACCGAACTGTTTATGATGCAATAACTTATGTTTATTGAAAAATCTTCGCATTAGCTCTAAAATAATTTTTTCAAAAATTTTACTAAATGTTGGTAGCACTGAAATTGGTCTATAGTTAGTAGGGTCTGATGTACTACCCGATTTAAACAATGGTATTATTTTACTATTTTTCATTAGATCAGGAAACTCACCACGGTCAATACAATCATTAAATATAACAGCTAATGAAGGAGCTACAATGGTTATAATGGACTTAGCAACGTCCACAGAATGACCCCATAGATTAGCGGTCTTCTTAACATTTAACATATGAAATGTTTTAATTACATCATTGCAGTTAACATATTGAAAATAAATTCGGAATCATTAAACATTAAATTTTATAACTTTGGCACTTTTGATAAACTTATAGGATACCTACTCAATACAAAACTCAAAGGCAGAACAAATACTAAAGATATATAGGTACTAAAGATCTTCGCTCTGATTTTAGTGTGGCCTCAGCAATCTGCAACTAACAAATGGAGCAGCCAACAAGAAATGTGAGTATCTAACAGTGTATTTAACAAAGCAAGTAAACAAAAAAAAAATTCAGTCGAATTGAGAACCTCCTCCTTTTTTATGAAGTCGGTTAAAAAGTAATAGCTGTTTCCAGAGTAGAGCATAATATGTCCTATTCGCTCCGACATAATACAAAAACTACGCAAATACTGGTGAGGTATTACATCTAGAGCTACTATGTTATTGTAGTGACAGTAACTATGTCAATGGGTAACCAACCATTCGCTTTATAGCCAAGTACATAAATACATTAGAAGCTTTGTTGAGTCGTAGCAAAAAGTATTTTTGACATTAAATAATTGCTAAGAATTATTATGACCGTTTGTAGCATTTCCCTGGATATAAGTTCTTCCGCTGCACATACCTAATGATAGTGAAGTACGTCGCATCTTGGCACGGTCATCAAAAAGGCCGTTTGCGCATATTAATGCGACCCCAATAACCTACAAGTAATCCTTACTTTTGTTACGTCTTCACGCCGAAATGGCCAAACCGATTTTGATGAATTAGTTGAAACCCTGGAGACGGACACAGACGATTTAAAAAAAAATAGAAAAGGGGGAGAAAGAGGGCAGAAACGGGAAGAAAAAAAAAATTTTTTTTCGATCATTACGCGGGTTAAAGTTAGCGTTAGCCCGAAGTAACTATGCCACGCGGAAGAAGTCGAGGGCGGAAGCTAGTTTAATATAATTGGTTGAATTCGAACGTATTCGAATCGAAAAAGTCATCAAATATTTTATAACTACGGTTTATTTGTAGCGTATTTATGACATCATTTTAAGATTAATCACACAATTTAGAACAACGTACAATAAAAATAAGTACTCATAAAGTGTGTTTCAAAACATGTTTCTCTAATTCTTTGACGTGAAAAACCTGAAAGTATGTAGGAAGTCAAAGCATTCCCCATACCACCGCGAACTGTACTGTATAGATACAGCAACATTTGATCATGCCTGTTTTTCATGAAACACCAAGATTCTAATTATTGTGTATGCAATCCCAGTTGATGACCCAGCTATCGTGTTCCCGGGACCCATACAAAACGTTAGCAATCGTCTCGGAACTGTAAATGTAGCAGAAGAATGCAAGGACAAAACCTTCTGCACAGTGAAACCTGATGACTACCCTCAAGAACTTATCAACAACATTTTTGAAGGAATTTTTGAGGTGAGCCTTAAATAGTTTGGGTCATAATAATAACATAACATCGCGCCTGTAATCCTTGAAAAGATTTAAGCAGAGGTGTATCTAGTTATAGGTAAACCCACATTTCGGTATCAGTTATGAAGTCCCTTGTAGGAGGGGGCGCAAATAATTGCCATAAACAGGGAAAAAACTACTCCGTGATTGCTACTGAGCAATTCCTAATGCAAAATCCCAATAACACTTTGCCCAATCTGGGAATAGAAACCTCGATGTATAGTGCTGAGCATGAGTCATACTAGTCATACAACAATACATACACATACACACACCTATAAGTATTTTCTCTTCTTAATTTTTGTTAGATTACGATTCTAAAGTTAACTTCAACATTTTTTTTTGTATTTATTATCACGCTATGCAAAATAAGCGGGAGCGGAGTCTTCTACTACAGGCATAATTTGTCTAAAAGAAGATTTCGAACACAACTATTGTAAACTAATTATTTGACACTTTTTTTATTCTATTCTATTTCAAGGACTAAACAAAAAAAATGCAATAGGTATTTCAATTAAAGCAGGTTATTTGAATCAATGTCATTTTTAAAGCCCAATCCGTTAAATTCAAGAATATTCATGTGTTTCCAGGAGCAACCATTCCAGCCCACTCCCGTGATGACAAGTGATCGTGAAGGAGAACCTGACGCTAACGATGAAAACAACTGTGAAACCACTGTCTCGGTAAATGCTTTTTACTTCCATGACCAAATTTTGATGATTGAATGTAACTGTAGTTGCTGTTGGAAAATTGACTAACGAAAGAGCAAACAAATGTACTCAGACCGTTATTTGTAAAACATTAATTTTATAAACATCGCTTAATCAGCATTGCATATCAAATTAGATACCTACGTGAACAAACGGATCTCGCGACGCAAGGTTACCGAGGTGTTTTCCTCAACGATTTTGATAATGGACAAGTTACTACGGTATCATTTTTGTTAGTGGTACACATTAAAGGTTTATAAACCCCATTCAATGTTTTAGAGATCCGTGCCATGATCAGATATTTTCATTGAAACATGTTTCACAATTTTTTTGAGTCACTTATCTCATTGAACGGTTAGCAAAACGTGGTATATGTGAGTATGTGACCGTGATGTCTTTTTTTGCGGATGGGAAATCATCAATTAACTTCCCCCGCTCTGGGTGAAGTGGGGGAGAATGTCAGACTTGTACTGACTAAAACCCACCCATGTTCCTTTTATTGCCCTTTATGTTTCGGGGCGGGGTATCTCTTTTGAACAACCCGCAACCCCGGGACGGTGAACCATGCCATAGTCTTTTAAAATACTTAAGTAGGTGATATCGTTGACAGAAATGAAATCATGTATTTAACATGACACAGCGGAGCGCTATTTCATAAATCGATCCGTGTAGTACTTATTCTCATCTTCCTGTCCTTGTTTCATGTTATGTAGGCTCGACGCAAATAACATGGAACATGAAGTACCTACATGAGGTATTTATATACCTCATGTACTTCAATTAGGAAAATATTAATCTGCCCATCATCATGATATCATTAACACATAGCTAATCCAAAAAATTCGGATTTAACAGCTTTAAAACCTTTTAGGCTTTTTGCTTTCATATGTTTTCCGCCATTCTGGTGCATCACGTTGCCTGCCGAAGCCTTCACGACCGATTTCCAGACCAAGGTGTATTTTTCATTTACAGTATGAGCCCCTCTACCAAGTCAAGACCACATTAGGGGAATGGCACACAGTCGTGCAAGCCCCTGCGAAGAATTTTGTACAGACCGTCCGAATAGAGACATGCAAGTGAGTACAACTACCATTCTTACTCTTATCGAATTATTTACTTCAACTACCTGCGTAAAGTTTTGATTGCTTGCTAAGCTAGTACAACGCAATAATGAATGATAGCAATTAAATGAGTTATTGACTTGAACTTCAACCCGGGTATAACTTGGATTTTAAAATTTGTTTCAATTTCACTTGCTGATAAGATTGAGATTCAGAATGTGTGCATCTATTTTCGCACGCATTGACTTTTTATTACTAGAAAATAAACAAACAAAAATAATTAAAATCTTATTTTCATAAATAAATAGTTAGTTACAAAAAATCTGATTTTAATACTTTTTATTTGTCTAGTAATAAAAAGTCATGCAATCCAGTACCATTCATAATGCTTTATGTAAAAAAGACAAAACTTTTCTGCTGTCGTTCCCTTGATAAAGATAAGCAAAGATTTTTACACAGTTATTTAATTAGCCGAACTACACTCTGAAGATACGTGTGGTGAACTTCAAAGATTCAGAGAACGTTAGTTGGACTTGTGAGTTGCGTAGGAGCTTGAAACCTTGCGTAGGATATTGAAACCTTGCGATTCTTGCAAAATAGTGACAGGAAATGGCGGGTCCGCCATTCAGTTAATGAAAAATCGTAAAATTCAGTCTAAGACCACCACACCGATCTTAGACTGAATTTTAAAACAATATGGAATAACTACTTCTGAATCGTTGTTATTTTACTTTCAAAACTGTATTTTCAATAAAAAAAAAGTGTTTATAATTTACATCAGAGACGACACCCACGTATTGGATACATCAAGTATCCAACTTGTGTTCTTTTTGTGTTAGATTCACATAACAAGTACAAATTGATGTTAAAATCTATGTGAATCAGTGACAGTTACCGGCTTGGGGGATTTTTTGCATTGTCATCTCGATATCAGGTACAATATTTTATATTCTACTTGCTATTATATTGTTTGCGTGCTATAATTTTACCAGCTAATAAAGAGTCTACCTTTGAATCGGGTTATTTACGAAACTAAAGACCTTTATAACGTAAACATAACCTTGCTTGGTTTGGTGACAGCACACGCTAATTAAGCTATTTTTTGTTAATTTGTTTCCCTTTTCATATTATAATAGCTTAAACTTGCTGCCACAGTTACCTACTCTCTTCTCCAATTTCTTCTCCTATCTTTTTTTTAATTTTTTTTTTACGTTTCCTCCTACTTATTCAATCATGACTTTAACTCGTACCGCCCACGCTCGCCAACAAGAACTCAAGCTGGCTTTGAGCGAATTAAAGGCGTCCAAGCAGTCCTGTGACCAACTAAGTAGGGAATTGGATGACAATGAGAAGGTTCTCTTTGAAGCCCATGAAACAAATAGGAAATTAAAAAAAGAAATGGGCCAGTTATACACTCAACTTACTGACGCCATAGAAGACCGGGATAGGCTCCAAGTTATTGTGGACGGATTCAGCCAGTGTAGCACAGAGTATGAACAAGCTCTTGATCACAAACATTTATTACAACAGCAGCTACTTGAGGCTAGAAGTCAAATAACAGAACTTGAGACTACCAATTACAACATCACTGCCTCGCTGAATCAAAGTCTGTTCAGTGAATTGGTGCCTATTGCCCCGTCAATAGATTCTGCCAATAATCCCACCTGCACCATAGATTTGACAGGTGAGGATGATTCTAAGATATCTCACTCAGTAAGGGCAGTCACTAGTAAAAATAAAATAAAAAAATACATTAAAATCAATAAATACATTGTCAAAACACAGAGAATGGTTAAAAGGCAAAAGTTTTTCATTAAAAATGTTAAATTAAATAGAGAAAGATTGAATGTCATAAAACAATTAGATATGTATTCATTTAATTTGAAAAAGCACTAGGAAGTACAAGATTGACACCGAACACTTGCAATCCAAACTTGACCACCTACAAGAGAAGTTAAGTTCAATGACTACCAAATATAATACCTCTGAACATCTATGAGCATGAACAACAATGAGGGAATATGTGTTGGCGATGAATGATCTGGTGAACTCACAAACCAATAGCTGTGAGCACTGTCAACCAACTTCACATGTACTTACACCAGACCATTCAATGACAACATGTAATGCCACCTTACTGCAGCCATGTGTTAACTTGCATAGTCCTAGAAATAGTTCTAAAAATCATTGTAAACAAGGTGTAAATAATGACATAATAATGTTTTGTGATGAGATTGGAAAAGACTTAGGTAGTTTGTTAAAAGATGAATATCCAGGGCACTCGGTTATAAACAACTGTATGCCAGGATGTTCATTATATCATATAATGAAGGAAATAATTAAATGTAAATTTAATAAGGACACCATACTAGTAATTTTGATTGGTAATAGAGGAAATGTGAACAAAGGAGAATTGCTCCATTATCGAGCTTATCGAGCTTGAATTTAAGACAAATTATATCGTTTACATTTCCATATAGTACAAGTTTGCCACAGGAAGAAAATTACATACGATACAATATGAATAAGACATTACATAATTTGACATTTGATAGTAATGTATTCCATTTGATTGACACCAATAACTATGTTGGTAACTATTTTTATTTGACAAAAGATAGATTTTTTGTGGATCGGTACTATCTTTCAAACTATTGTAGAAGACAAGTAGCTGTGTCGCTATCATATTTTTTTACTATAACAGCCAAGAATTTGGCTAAGCGAGTTGCCTCTATTGAACATTGCAATACTCAGTCAAGTTACTCAGCCAATAGTTTGATCACAATTAATGAATCAGTTCATCATTTAAATTAGAGATTGAGACAATAGAGGCAGCCTCTTGCAATAACGTAAGGAAGCCAGATAATAAATCAGTTGAAAGTATTGGGAATTTTGATTGTATCAACCTGGTGCATCAAAATATTCAAGGATTTTTGAACAAAGAATTAGAAGTAGGGCTTTTCCTGAACTGTTACAACATAGATACAAGTATACATATAGTACAAGTTTGCCACAGGAAGAAAATTACATACGATACAATATGAATAAGACATTACATAATTTGACATTTGATAGTAATGTATTCCATTTGATTGACACCAATAACTATGTTGGTAACTATTTTTATTTGACAAAAGATAGATTTTTTGTGGATCGGTACTATCTTTCAAACTATTGTAGAAGACAAGTAGCTGTGTCGCTATCATATTTTTTTACTATAACAGCCAAGAATTTGGCTAAGCGAGTTGCCTCTATTGAACATTGCAATACTCAGTCAAGTTACTCAGCCAATAGTTTGATCACAATTAATGAATCAGTTCATCATTTAAATTAGAGATTGAGACAATAGAGGCAGCCTCTTGCAATAACGTAAGGAAGCCAGATAATAAATCAGTTGAAAGTATTGGGAATTTTGATTGTATCAACCTGGTGCATCAAAATATTCAAGGATTTTTGAACAAAGAATTAGAAGTAGGGCTTTTCCTGAACTGTTACAACATAGATATTCTTTGTATCACAGAGCATTAGCTCAAAAGTCATCAATTAATTTTTAATTTTAGTAATCACCAGGTTGGTAGTTCATTCAGTAGAGTAAATGCTATACATGGCGGCGCATTAATCTTGGTAAATAATCAGCTCAAATTTAAAGAACGCAAGGATATTGTAAGCATGTCTGTTGAGAGAACAATCGAAATAGCCTGTATAGAATTGGAGCAGTTTATCATATTAAGTGTGCATAGACCCCCTTCAGGTTTGTATGATTGTTTTGAAAAGATAATGGATGAAGTGTTGTATAAAATTTGTATCACAAAGAAATCTATAATCACTTGTGGTGATTTTAATATTAATTTGTTAGAAAAATCTGGGTTAAGTACTAAAATTATAAGCCTGTTTCAGTCATACAATCTTGAAAACAAATTTTTGGAGCCCACTAGAATAACCCAGACTAGTGCCACTTGCCTAGATAATATTTATACAGATATTATACCAACCCACAAAGTAATTATTAACCTATTAGATTCAGATCATTGTGGGCAACTGATCACAATTCCAAATGTTATCAAAAAAGTAGCTAAAAAGGAAATCATTGTTAACCCAAAAATTAAAGGTCGCCTAGAAACTTTAAAAAATAAACTCTCGACTAAATTACCACTTTTGTCAACTAATGATGACCCCAATCAACAATATTTTTTTTTTTAGTATGTATTGCACACAGTTTAATACCACTTTTGTTCCTAAGACTATTTCGGTTAATAATAACGCTTCTTTCAATGACTGGGCCACCATTGGTATTCATAAAAGTAGAACTATATGAGCGGCTATATGAGCTGTATGAAGAGAGAATTTGTATTAATAGTGTAGAATTTAATTTGTATGTTAAGAATTATTCTAAAGTTTTTAAAAAAGTTTGTACTATAGCTAAGTCACGTTATTTGAGTTCAAAAATAAAAAATAGTAGTAACGTAATTAAAACCACTTGGAACATTATTTATAGCGAAACAGGAAGGTCTTGCAAGCGAAACGGTGACTACAGCCTTGCTATCGACGATAATATTATATAATCAGATATTCAAGTTGCTACAGCCTTTGAAAATTTCTTTGCGGATATTCCTGTATCGACTACTAAATCGCTAGACTCGTCACCTGCTGCTGCAGATGCTTTACTAAAAGAAAACGTTCCATTCCATGATTCCGAATTTAATTTTCAATATGTCAATTGTAATGATATAATTAAAACGTTTCATATGTTAAATGTTAAGAAGACCGCTGATCTATGGGGCCATTCTGTGGACGTTGCTAAGTCCATTATAACCATTGTAGCTCCTTCATTAGCTGTTATATTTAATGATTGTATTGACCGTGGTGAGTTTCCTGATCTAATGAAAAATAGTAAAATAATACCATTGTTTAAATCGGGTAGTACATCAGACCCAACTAACTATAGACCAATTTCAGTGCTACCAACATTTAGTAAAATTTTTGAAAAAAAAAAATTTAGAACTAATGCAAAGATTTTTCAATAAACATAAGTTATTGCATAATAAACAGTTCGGTTTTGCAAAGGGTCGTTCAACTACTGATGCAGGTGTTGAACTTTTAGGACACATTTATAATGCCTGGGAAGATAAATGCGATGCTTTGGGCATTTTTTGCGATTTATCCAAGGCTTTCGATTGCGTTCTCCATAAAACATTAATCAGGAAACTACACCACTACGGAATCCGGAACGCCTCTCTGAATCTTCTTACGTCATATTTGAGTGGTAGGATTCAGAGAGTTGATGTTAACGGGAAAAGATCTCCCGGGTCTGTAGTAAGAATCGGAGTACCACAAGGCTCAATTCTTGGCCCTTTTTTGTTTCTTATTTATATAAATGACTTGCCTTACCTCATAAAGGATAATCATGATGTAGTGTTGTTTGCAGACGACACTTCTCTTTTATTTAAACTAAAACGTCAGCAGCTAGCTACTGACGATGTTAATGGCGCTCTAGCAAAGGTCGTTAATTGGTTTAACGTTAATAATTTACTTCTAAATGAGAAAAAGACCAAATGCATTAAGTTTACGTTACCTCATGTTAGACAAGTGGAAACTAGTGTAGTAATCAAGGATGAAGAGTTGAAACCGGAAGATAACACAGTGTTCTTAGGCTTAACCTTGGATGCTAAGCTTCAGTGGGGCCCTCATATAGATAAGTTGTCAAAAAAACTAAGCTCTGCAGCATACGCCGTTAGAAAAATTCGTGATTTAACTGATTTAGAGACAGCCCGTTTAGTTTATTTTAGTTATTTCCACAGTGTGATGTCGTATGGTATTCTCTTGTGGGGTCATGCCGCCGATATTCAGACAATTTTTATTTTGCAAAAGAGGGCAATTCGTTCAATTTATAAATTAAGTCCCAGACACTCCCTCAGAGAAAAATTTAAAGAAATTAATATACTTACTGTGCCCTCTCAGTTTATTTACGAAAATCTTTTGTACGCGCATAAAAATATAAAATTGTTTAAAAAATACAGTGATATCCACAACATAAATACGAGGAACAAACACAAATTTGTTGTCCCGGCAACGAGGCTCAAAAAAATAGGGGGTACGTTCACATGCCAATGTATACGTTTTTATAACAAACTCCCAAACGACGTTCAAACACTAAGCCTCAATAAATTTAAAGTTTTTGTAAAACGTAAGTTAGATCTTAAAGCTTACTATAATATTAATTATTACCTTGAAGATAAAAAGGCTTGGGATTAAGCTGTTCCAATTTAATTTACTCAGTGAGTGTCAAAATTTTCCTTTGTTTCATTTATTTATTGTTTATTCCTTTATTCTATACACTGACATTTAATGATTTGACATTGATATTTACTTTATTTTATATTTTATTTTTTTTATTTAATTTTACATTTTTTTTTTTATTATGACATTTTATGAGATCATTATGATCTCATTAATTTATTTTGTACATATTTTCTAGTCTGTAGTTGTTTATTGTGAATGTAAGGTCCATGTGGATCATAATTTTTATTTACTTTGTTTGTTTTTGACGATTGTCTGGCAGTTGAGTACTATTAGGGACCTTCACCAATGTCCTTTTTTTGGTATTGTTCGTCGTTTCGTTGAGCTCCTTGGGTTATGAGTCGAGCTACACGATAACTGACAAATGCTTGCACTGACTGGACAGGTCTACTCAATCTGTGTGGTGCTTTCTTAAAAAGACCACTTCAGACACTAATCTGCATAGTCCTCATGTAAGTTGACCAAGATTTTTTGTCTGGACTTTAAAAGAGACTATGACCTCTGAGTTTGTTTCGGCTGTTTCTTCTCAGAGTAGTCGGGTACGAAACACCGGCCTCATCTAGTTTTAAAAAAAAGACGTGTAAAAGTGTTTGTGAAAACCTACTTGCAAAATAAACATCATTTATCAACGTTTGGCCCCCAAACTCGAGTGGGCCGGGGCTGCTTTCAAGCGGCTCCTGCCCAATCTGAGGGGGCCGAACGAGTCGTCAGGTCCATGGACCTTTACGGTGCCCCGGTATGGACGCGTTCTTCAGGGCTACTACCGAAACGCGCCCCAAAAGGTCATTTCCATTAGGTTTATCAGGGGCTACTGCACGATCTCCGGCTAGGCGGCGAGCCCCCTTGCCGGATTGCCACCGTGGGATCTGGAGGCGATAGTCCTCGCGCGCCTGTATGAGTGGCGCGCGGAGGCACTACTCCGGGCGGAAATGCAAACCGATGCGATCTCATGGTGGCATAGAGACAGCGACTGTCGCAATCCCGTGCAGGGCACGCCACAATAGAGGCGGTAAGTCCCCTCTTTGAGGAGTGGCTGGAGAGGCGCCATGGCGTCCTCAACTACCGCCTGACGCAGGTCCTCACCGGACATGGAAGTTTCGGGAGGTTTCTGCACATTATCGGGCGGGAGGAAACGCCCGGGTGTCACCATGGTGACGATCGCCCGGAGGACACGGTGGAGCACACAGTGGCGGTCTGCCCAGTTTAGGCGGATCACCGCCGTGCCCTCGTAGAGGCGATCGGCGGCAGCGATCTTTCGCGTCCGGCCCTGATTCAATCCATGGTCCGGAGCGAGAGGGAATGGGAAGCGGTCACCTCCCTTTGCGAAGCAGTCATGCTAGCGAAGGAGGTGGCCAGGCGTTTGAGGGAGAGAAGCTCAAACCAACCCAGCCGCCGCGGGAGACGCCACGGACGTCGGGCGCCGCGAGACGACTACCGGCTACTGTAGATGCGGGACAGTGAGCAATGGGTAGCTCACCGTTTATTGACGACAGGCCGTGTCGACGGCGCGTTTGTGTTTCACGAGCGCCTCAAAGAGATGTCAGCAAAGCAGAGTGGCCTGCCAGGGCCTCCGCGGGTTGTTCGAAAGAGATACCGCGGCCCAGGATTGCAAAAATAGAATAAATGGTTATAAAGATCGGTTGGATGATTTGTAAGAAAAGATAATATGTAAGTAGGAAAACGCGCTATCACAGCCGTGCGTGTAGGCGTGCAACAGCTGACTGGTGTGTAGTGCGGGGGCTCGCGGCCAGCAGGCGGTCGGTTGGAACCCCGCTGCCCCGCACCGCTCGTTCACTGCCGCTAGGCCAGGCGCGCCGCGCTGAACACACCCCAATTAATATTCTGCCTCTCTTTTACAGAAACGCTGGAAGTCCATGCTTCACAGATGCCAAAATGCCTTATTTGTTTACGACGTTTTGCAAGCAGAACAGCTACGTGTGGGAGTTCCTAGCTCTCGATGATACAAAAGGCACAAAGAAAGTTCAAGTTTCGTTGCCCCACTGCTGTTCCTGCTTTTACAAGAAGAATACATAAGAAAAGTAGAAAACTAAAAAAGTATTAAACTTGTCTAAGACTGATTCCAGAAATTCATTGCTACCAGTCCAATTATGATTATTTAAAAAATACAGATTTTCATCAGAAAGATTTATTATTTACTATCTGGTGCCCGCGTGATTATTGAAAAAAGAGTATCCTATGTCTTATTCCAGACTATAATCTACAACTGTGCATAATTTCATCAAGATCCGTTTAGACGTGAAAGAGTAAGAAACATCCATATATCCTCACAAACATTCGCATAAATATGATATTAGTAGGATAGTAGGATTTACCATAGCTAACACGAACGCTAACGAATAGATATCTGCTGTGCAACTGACGACGTAATGGAAGTAGCGTAGTTTTTGGCTAACACAATATAAAATAGTCGTGCCAGCGACACGAAAAAGAAAACCATAGCTTTACCCAGTCACCGGCGAACGATCTTAATTAATACTCATTCCCGGCTTCCCCTAAAAGCGGAGACAAGCGGAGCGAAGATATTATATGCAATGTTCAGCCAATCACAGGAGAGACGAGATATGCGACGTAGATTTCAACCAATGTTAATGGTCGCTTGCGGGTTGTGTCAAGTATATGCTTCCCTACTGAAAATTTTATGCCTAGACGATGATTCCATTCGTATAATTCCACTAACCATGGGACACCCAATATCATGACTTGAGTGTTCTGTTGTCTGCAAAATAAAGACGACGAAGTGAAAGACGTATAGAATGAATCTATAAAGAAAGGGTTAATTTTTGTAACCGAACAATAAAAATAGTATCAAGTTAATACATTGATTGTAATATACTTTACAAAGCCCCATTGCATTAGTTCCATTGCACTTTGCAGGCCACAGTGCAAGTCCCTATTCTTACCATTTATATTGTGCTTCTTCTTCTCGTTCCACAGATGGGCGTAGTAAAACTCAGGGTTTTTAGGGTTCCGTGACCTTACTACTAAGGCTCCGTTGTTTATCCGCCCCATCCTATAAACTACTGCTTGCCTATTTAGAAGTAATTTTAACAGAGAAAAATTTTAAGAAAATACTATGATTGCCTCTTAGGATTTATTATTAAGTCGAGCGAATTGGTCTTGGGTTCTTCCCTTATTAGCGGGAGTCCAAAAGGCACGAAAGGCCGCCCTCCGCCTGATCGTAAGACTATCGTGTCCGAACAGGGCGCTATCGGACGATGCATCTAATTCTGTGTATTTACTAGTCTCTATTAAGATCATTAGCATCAAGAACGAATGACAAAATACGTGTGCCAGTTGAAATCCCAATCACCTTAACCCAGTATTTTGACATCAGATTACTGAATAGTTAACTTACCTCTTTACATAAAAGGTGTACCAACACAGGTGTGAAAATAAGGACTAAACTTTTTACATGCGACGTAAAAGTTTGTCTGTCATCATGTTTTAAACACTAACATCATGCTAAAAACTCCAATCGATTTCCTTTTTAACGATATGGCACAAATTACCATTTACCACCGTTTTGTCTTAGAGCTGGTTCGGGCCACACGGCAATTTGCGAAACTTTCACCCAAATAAGCAGTAACGAGCAACGTTATTGACTTCGTGATTTGATAAGTGCTACGATAAAAATACGCACCGGTCGTATAATTTCACTGCAAGTCGATTTCACTGCAGCAAGTCTTTCTTATCTTGACGTAATTCTGATCTCGGATAACAGAGTAACGAACTCTATAGATTATAAAATATTATCAATCCCAGACGTTTTAAAATACTGTACAACAATGTCATTTAAATACAAGTTTTACAAAAATCAGCAAAGCAGTTTCGGATATTAAAACGCGAATGTAATGACAGAACCGCCTTAGGCATTATGTGCTATGGAAATATTAGATTGCGTGTCAAGGAACTAATGTTATATCTCATTATGTAGAACAATTATCTTAACAGCAGTCGAACAAAAAGTTTCTAATACTGGGATTCCTTTAAACAATTTGACCGTAATAGTCGTGTCCGTATCCTTCACATTAAAACAAAGATTGCATTTATAATAAGAACTTTGCATCGGGGAAGAAATTCCACAAGTTCATGTAACTTGTGGAATTTCTTCCCCGAATATTTTAATATTTTAATCTAAGGTTATGTACACTTAATTTCAATTTAATGACCTACCTCTCCATCCATTTTATTTCTAAAATATTTTTTGTTTGTTTCATTCACTTTTTCAACGAAATGTTTACATGGAATGCATACATTTAGCGGAGATGAGAATGTTAAGATGGATGTGTGGAGTGACAAGATTGGATAAAGTAAGGATTGAGTTTATTAGAGGAAGTTCGACAGTTGCGCCTGTTACAGAAAAAAATAAAGGGAGTCGTTTGTCTTGGTAATGACATGTAATGAGAAGTGAAAAGAATGATGGATTTGAATGTTGATGGACGGAGAGCGAGAGGAAGGCCAAAGAAAAGAAGGATGGTGTAAGGAATGATATGAAGGAGAAAGGAGTAAAATAAGGAAGTATATATACCCGGTTTCGGTCCACAGTAGAACTTAAATGAAAAATAAATCAAGAAATACAGTCGAGCATAGAACTTCCTCCTTTTTCAAGTCCGTAAGATAGAATAACTCGTTCGAATTTTTGAACAAAATTTAAGGATCTGAAAAGCTACGGATTGACTTACACCGATCTCGTTATTGAAAGTCACTTACCGAGCAACTTCCACCTCCAATAAATGTCGTCTAACCATGGTTGAAAATTAAAAAAGAAAGAAATTTTCAATTTTGACGAAAAAAAAATAACAATATATTGAGAATTCATTCAAGTTCTTGAAACCCACCTTTAACTCTCTGTGCGATCATTGGTTGCTGAGATTTTGACAGTCAAAGACAAAAAGATCCTTTTCCATTTGAAGACCGATATCTCGGCGAGAAGAGGACGTATCAAGGTGAATAAAAAAAGAAATTGAAGTTACATGAGCAAAGTATCCAATCCTTATTATACACTATGTAGGCAAGCATACTATAAGTTGGGGGTTTATATTGATGATAAAAATGCCGGGCTCAATGCTGGTCCTGTTCCACAAGCATAGGGGTAAAGTCATTTATTAGTATCTGAAGTTATAGTGGAAGCTGCAGAAGATTGTAAGACTATCTTTGCAGTGTATGGACTCAATTTCCTAGTTTTGTGTAACTGAAAGCCCATGTGTGAGTACCGTGTACTATTATTGACTTGACGATGCCTGGTGGTTAACAGAATGCATGCATGAATGTCATGCTTACTTAACTGTCTCGCTGATGGTGGCGGGTGTGTCGAGTAATTTAGTTCCCTTCAAAATGGTTGAGCTGAATGGGCCGTTCACGAATACGTCATGTTCGTGAACGGGCGCTGTCAGTTGGGACTGGTCATATTTTAGCTACCCCGGTTCATTTTTAATTTATTTAGATTTCTAATTGAATTTGGCTTTTTATTTACTCTGGTAGCTAGTCAAAAATATATATGTTAGTTATGAAAAACTAGCAATCCCATAAATGTAGACACGCGGCAATGTTAATAAATTATTCTTGATAAAAAATATGGTACAGCTATCAGTCTGATTGATATTAAACATACCTCTAATACACCGCTTTCGCGACTTAAAGGCAATTATCCTTATTGGTAGGATTGCTCCAGAATATAATGCCATACTTTATAAAGGATCCCACGTAGCCGTGGCGTGCTGCAAGTACAGCAAATCAAATCACATCATTTATTCCAATTAGACCATTACAGGCACTTTTCAATGTCAAGAAACAAAATAAATCTACAATCCCGGTCACAAGACTTGTGAAAGTACTGTAGTTGCCCATTCCAAAGCGTTGATCTCTATGGAGAAGAATGGGCAAGAAACTCCATGGACACTCTTTTAAATTATAATATTTTTACAAAATTGTATTTACATCATTCATGTTGAGATTATACAAATATGTGAGAACGATGTAGAAAGACGTGCACAGTAAGAGCGTCCAGAGTAAATTAAAAAGCAAAATTTAATTTTAAATCTAAATAAGTTAAAAATGAACCGTGGTAGCTAAAAAATGACCAGTCCCAACTGACAGCGCCCGTTCACGAACATGACGTATGGATCAGCCCCATTCAGCTCGACCATTTTGAAGGGAGCTAAATGACCCGACACACCCGCCACCATCAGCGAGACATTTAAGTGAGCATGACACTATCAACCACCAGGGCTTCGTCAAGTCAATAATAATACATAGCACTCACATATGGGCTTAATAATTATACAATACTAGAGAATTGATTCTATACATTGCAAAGATAGTCTTACAATCTTCTGCAGCTTCCACTATAGCTTCGGATACCAATCAATGAGTTTACCCCTATTCTTGTGGAGCAGGACCAGCATTGAGCCAAGCATTTTTATCATCAATATAATCCCCCAACTTATAATATGCTTGCCTACATAGTGTGCGTTTAATACAAGATTTAAATTTCGTTTCATTCAGTTGAAGAATGTGGGGAGGTATTTTATTGTAGCATTTCAAACAGTACCCCATGAAAGATGAGTCTACTTTAGCTAACCTGAAACCTGGTTGAACTAATTGGTCCCTATTTCTAGTATTATTATTGTGTCTGTCACCTCTTTTACTAAAAATATGCAAGTTTTTCCTGACATACATGATGTTTTCATAAATATATTGACAAGGTACTGTCATGATGTTAATATCCTTAAACTGTTCCCTTAAAGAATCTCGCCTACGTAGTTTATATATGGCTCTGATGGCTCTTTTCTGCAGAATAAATATAGACTCGATGTCTGCACCCCGTCCCCAAAGTAAAATACCGTATGACATGATACTATGAAAATAACTAAAGTAGACTAGCCTCGCGGTATCTACATCAGTAAACTGACGGATTTTTCTAACAGCATATGCTGCTGAACTAAGGCGTCCTGCAAGAGATGTTATATGCGGACCCCATTGTAGCTTTGAATCGAGTGTTATTCCCAAGAAAACAGTTTTTTCGACGAATTCTAGTTTCTCTTGATTCAATACTATGTCACACTCACTGTTTTTGACATTTGGTAGAGCAAATCTTAAACACTTCGTTTTTTTCCCATTTAATACTAAATTATTAGCGGTAAACCAATTATGTACCTGCATTAGGGCATTATTTACGTCGTCAAGATTTGTGGCACGTCTGTTTATCTTAAATATTAAAGAGGTATCGTCAGCAAACAACACCATTTGTGGTTGGTTTTTAAATAAATGGGGTAGATCATTAATATATACTAAAAAGAGGAAGGGACCTAATATCGATCCTTGTGGTACACCCATCTTTACATTTAAACCCATTGAATTGACACCATTTATTTGTACTTGCTGCTGTCTATCATTTAAATATGATTTTACTAAACTAAGCGCAAGTTTTCCTAGGCCGTAATGTTCAAGTTTCAAGAGTAGGGTTTCGTGGCTAACACAATCAAACGCTTTTGAAAGGTCACAAAAGATTCCTATGGCATCCTGTGCCTCTTCCCACGCAGTAAATATGTGTTTTAACAAGGTAACACCAGCGTCAGTCGTACAACGTCCTTTGGTGAAACCATACTGTTTTTCATGTAAGATCTTATTGGTGTTAAAGTGGTTGAGCATTTGATTAAGCATTACCTTTTCAAACACCTTGCTGAAAACCGGCAAAACGGATACGGGTCTATAGTTATTGGTGTCTTTACTATCCCCAGATTTGAAAAGGGGTATAACTTTACTGTATTTCATAAGGTCCGGAAAAACTCCTTGGTCCACACACAAATTGAATATTAAGGCTAAGTACGGTGCTATAGTCTCAATAATAGCTTGACAAACTTTAATAGACATTCCCCAAAGATCTTCGGTTAATTTGATTTTGATTTGCTTGAAAGCTTTAATGACTGCAGTGGGGTTAATATGCTTAAATTGAAACTCAACCGGACATGGTGAAACGTTTGCTCTTAATAAATCAATGGAAAGCAAGGATGAAGAATTTAATGTTTCAGTAGTTTTAAGTGGGATACTAGTAAAGAAATCTACAAATTCTTGAGCAACTTCGTTTTTAGTGGTTAGAAGACCACGCGAAGACTCTAGTGTGATCTCATTATTACATTTTTTGTTTCTGTTAGTTTCACTATTAATGATTTTCCAAACCGTCTTAATTTTATTATCGGCGGATTTAATCTTGTTGCTAATGAATAAAGATTTAGCTAATTTGCAGGTGTTTTTAAAAATTTTTGAGTAAGTTGCAACATAGTGATTGAAAGTTTCTGAGTTGAAATAAGGCTTAAGGCCGTAAAGCTCAAACAATCGTTCCCTACTTTTTCTTATACCCTTAGTTGCCCAATCACTAAACATAAACTTTGGGCTAATAGATTTAGTTTTTATTTTTAACGTATCATTGAACTCTGTGTAGACAACCGAAAAGAATTCCTCATAAAATTGATTTACATTTTCAATATTATATCCCGGAGTGCCTAAATTACTAATAAAATTATTATTAAATTTATTCAAATTGCTAGGTGTTATTTGTCTAGATGTTATCTGGGTTTTTTGTGACGGTGTGTAAAACTCGAAAACGACGGTTTGACCGCTGTGATCAGATGGAAGGTAATTTACAATGGCTTTATTTAAGTAGTCGCAGCAACAAAAGACATTATCAATACATGTAGCAGTGTCTGTAGTAATTCGGGTAGGCTCCGAAAAGACATTTATCAAATTAAATGATTTAAAAAGATGTAAGAATCTACTGCTATTTGAATTTATATCTAAAATATTAATATTAAAGTCACCACAGATAACTAGTAATTTATTACTTTTTGCAAGTTTTGCTAAAGCATCTTCCATTACTGACTCAAATACAGAGTAGTTTTGATAATTTGGGGGTCTGTAAACGCACACTATGACATGCTTATCTAGCTCAACACAAGACATTTCAATACTATGTTCAACCGAAAGATCAATTATATCATTACGAGTTTTAAATTTAATGCCATTTTTAATTAAGATAAGTGAACCCCCACGCATCTTAGATTTGCGGTTAAAGGAACTGCCTACACTGTAATTCTCAAAGTTAATTAACATTTCATGATCTTTTAGCCAATGTTCGGTGAAACATACAATATCAAACTTGGTTTTTTCTAAAAACAATTCAATCTCTAGTTGTTTCGAAGAGAAACCTTGAATATTTTGATGGAATAATTTCAAGGAATTCTGCTTAGCCCCTTTTTTAAATTTAATTATTTGAGAGCAAGAAGGTACCTTGGTGTTAGTGAGTGTAACACTTATGTTATTTATATCTTCTGTTGTCTTACTAGCTAGTTTAAATGAGCCGGAGTGAGTGACAATACTCCCCCGCCTTCCTTGTAAAAAGGTATATTAGTATATGTATTAATAGTCGCAGTGTTAATAATAGAAGAAAACATAGACATAATATTTATGTCCGAGTGAATATTATAAGCTAATAGCCTAGCTATTTTGTGTCTACAACTAGTAGGTAGAAACACATTACCCCGTGTCGACCTAAGTTTATCAACAACATTGTTAATATCCAGATACATAAGTTTGTCACAATAGTGACCTACCAAAAAATGAACATGCTTATTCAGCATGTGAATATAATTGTTAATTCGTTTCGATAATCTTTCAAAATATGGAAAAGCACACAATATTATTTTACGACAGTTCAACTTTAACAACTCAGTTACACTATCTGTGATGTCTTCTGTTGTAATTTTTGAACTATTTCCTATAAATATAGTTAAATCAGTATTTTTACTATAAACATTTCCAGTTACTAATGCCATTATCTGTTTATAAGTTAACCCTGGCATACAATTATTTTGACTGGGAAAACTCAGGTTATTACTTAATAATTTACCTACACCCCTTCCTATACTATCTGAAAACATTACTGAGTGAGAACATTCACAACTATCATATATCTCAGTTTGTACCACTTTTAAATTATTTTGTGGAATATTAACTGCATCTTGGTTGAGTATACAGTCCAGAGGCAAATTCTCAGCCTGGGACGGGTCCTCCATTACCTCAGGCTGGGTAGTGTCAAGGTTGGAAACCGTATGGCAACTACATTGACTCATTACCAACTCATTTGCTGCAAGAATATGTTCCCTTATTTGGTTTTGAGAACTCACATATTTACTAGAAAGGGAACTAAGTGAGTCCTGAAGTACCTCTATTTCAGACTGCAATTGCTGAGTATCTATATTATATATTTTAATACTGTCTTCTAACTTTATTTGGTAATTTTTTAACTTGTTCACTAAATCAACACGTTCTTTCCTTAGTGGAATGTTTTTAGAAAAGTGTTTATATTGTTTTTTAAATTGATTACATTTTTTAATTAGTCTATTTAACTTAGCATATTTTTTTATTTTCTTATTGCTTACTGAATAATTTTGTTTTAGTAAGGAATCTTCAGTCAAATCAATAGTTATTAAGGAAGGGGAGGTACAATTACTATTTAACAATTCCTTATATAAGTGGTTAGTTTCAATAACCTGAGTAGTTTGTCTTTCTCTCTGTAACTTTAAAATACAACTATTGGCATGAATCAATTCATCTTCTAGGTCCCTAATCCTACATAAAGCCTCCTCATATAAATTACTGCAATTGCTGAAACCATCTGTGACCACCTTTAGCTGATCCCGTTCATCAACAACGTCCAAGTATTGCTGATGAAGGTCTACTAACTGCCTTTTCAAGGAAGAGTTTTTGCTGTTGACTTTAACGACTTCCACCTCACTTTCTTCTCTCTCCTGTAACAGTTGTTGGACTTGGAGTTTTGTTTCTTTAAGCTCTTGGAGGGCCGTTCTCAACTTGAGCTCCATCTCCTGAGCAGTAGTACAACTTGTAACAAAAAAAGAAATTAAAATAAAGCTAAAACGCCTGTCCAATACTGGGTGGGTCCTCCCTTTATAGTAGAACTTTTTATGTCATAATTTTATTTTGCATAACAACGAATAGCATAAACTTCATTTCGCAGAAAATTGTTTGGCAGACACTCATTTATCATACATTCAAAACTCATAATTTTGTAAGTCAGAATCATCTCTAGACATAAATTTCATATCCATAATATTCAAAAAGCAGAAACATCATTTCGCAGAAAGTTCACAGTCAGAATCGTCTTTTGACATATATTTCATATCGATATCATTAAACGGCAGAATTGTCATATCGCAGAAAGTTTATAGTTAGAATCATCTTTATCATTATTTGTTGTCATTTATTTAAATTATTTATTTCTTTAAAATAATATCATTTATTTTAACTATCATTTAATTGAATTTGTAATAATGTCATTTAATTCCATAAGTTATTATTATCCTAATGTAAATAGTTCAGTTCCGGGTAAACTACTAAAAACAATCTCATTTTCTATTAATGCAAGTCGTTACTGGCGTAGCGGGTCTCAGTTTTTGTAAATAGTAGCAAATAGGTATTAAATAGTGCACATGGTTTCAAGGACATATCTCGTTTGGTCCAGTCATCCTGACGCTGACGTTAAATCATACATCATCAACATAGCATCCAACATGGCGACTGCTGAGCTCGGCAACAAGTTCATCGATATACAGATTGAAGAGCGTAGGTGAGCTCAATCCTTCCTGCCTCACCCCGCATTCCAACCTGTACGAGTCCGACAGAGCTCCCGACCACTTAACGGTATTGACCTGGCTCCCGTACCAGTGCTGGAAAATTCTAATGACTTCTGGCGCAACTTGCCTATCGAGCAACTTTTTCCACAACACTTCGTAGGAAACCAGGTCAAACGCCCTAGACAGATCGAGGAAGCAGGCGTAAACAGGTGTACTCCGATCTGTGTAATATCTGACAGCATGTTTTAAGCTCACTATAGCACTATCTGTGGACAGTTTGGGCCTAAACCCAAACTGGTTATCGTGCAAAGTTATTGTACTGTTTAGCTGAGCATTAATAATAATAATAATAATAATAATAATCTTTTATTTGCAGACCTTAGTCCATAGCGTTAGTAATATATGAAAAAGACTTACTTAACTAATGTTAGTATCACACATAATCAACAAAAACAATTCAAATATAATAACAATACAATGACAGATAATAACATTAATACGACACAAAGTAGAAATGGACATAAAACCACCTGCACGACACAGGTCGACTCAAAGCATCTACTTTGAGTCAACCTGTGTGTGCAGTCTCATCCATCGACCAAGCATAGGGCAGTCCCACCGGTCACTCAATGCCCTCAACATGCTGTGGGAGCTGTCATCAGTTCTGCGCCGGAGAGAAGCGCATCGCTTGCGAATGATGGCATGAAAATCGTCTATCCGCGCATCGGCAAACATACCCGAAGCGCTACAAAAACGCGGCATTATTAAGCATGCTGTCAAATACTTTCGCGATGACTGTCGCTAATGATATCGGCCTGTAATTGTTTTTATCAGATAAATCACCTGTTTTGTTTTTAACAATTGGTACTACGACCGTCTTCATCAGCTCGTCTGGCAAGTACGAATGGCGAAGGCAGAACGTGAACAGCATAGCCAAAACACGTGGCAGGTGGGGACCTGCATGCTGTAGGTGCTCAATGCTGAGTCCGTCATGTCCTGGAGACTTACCCCTGGTCATACACCCTATGGTTTTAGCTATGCCCGCAGCTGAGAACTTAACTCTTGGTTCCAGGACAGTACACTGAAACTCAGCATCGACCACCCCACGGGATGGAATAATGCTTGGCTCAACACAAAACTGGGACTTAAAAATATTAGCAATATTCCTTTCCGCAGATACGCCATCGACGCTCAAAGGCAAACCTGGTTTAAGGTTTTGCTTTTTTGTAGCTTTCCAGAAGTTCCGAAAGTCTTTTTTAGCGTGCAACTCGGCTAAAACGTCCATCTGTATTTGCTCTTGGTGATTCTGGCACCACCTTAACTTGGATTTAAAGATCTTACGAGTGTCACACATTTCATCATAAAGCACACCAGACGTAGGTTTGCCACATTTAACCCACTCAGTAAATTTGAGCCTGGCGTACGCGTGAGCCCCACTTACGTGTCGTGTCTATTCCAACCCACCACGCGCTTTGGCTTCCTACCAACGACTCGTTTCTCCCTGCTAACAATGGCGGCCTCCCTTAAAGCGGATACCACATCACGATACAAACAATCTATTATTTGATTGTGACCCGAATCACTACACATGCGATCACAACAATTCGACAATACGCTAGGTAAGTCAATATTACGCAATCGCCGATGGCATTCTTGCCTATATGTGTGAATAGCATCTAAGCTTTTTTCACCCCACACAACTGAGTTAGCGTTAGCAACACTCTGCTTAACTTTCGGCCTAATTATTTAAGATCACATTCGATCAACAATGGGTAGTGATCCGACCACATAACATCATGCTTAACGCTAACAGTCAGAACAGTTTTCAGAGACGATTCTGTGCAGAGACAGTGATCGTGACTTAAATTGAAACTCAACCGGACATGGTGAAACGTTTGCTATTAATAAATCAATGGAAAGCAAGGGTGAGGAATTAAATGTTTCAGTAGGTAATGATAAATGATAAATGATGTTTATTTTGCAAGTAGGTTTTCACAAACACTTTTACACGTCTTTTTTTTTAAACTAGATGAGGCCGGTGTTTCGTACCCGACTACTCTGAGAAGAAACAGCCGAAACAAACTCAGAGGTCATAGTCTCTTTTATAGTCCAGACAAAAAATCTTGGTCAACTTACATGAGGACTATGCAGATTAGTGTCTGAAGTGGTCTTTTTAAGAAAGCACCACACAGATTGAGTAGACCTGTCCAGTCAGTGCAAGCATTTGTCAGTTATCGTGTAGCTCGACTCATAACCCAAGGAGCTCAACGAAACGACGAACAATACCAAAAAAAGGACATTAGTGAAGGTCCGTAATAGTACTCAACTGCCAGACAATCGTCAAAAACAAACAAAGTAAATAAAAGTTATGATCCACATGGTCCTCACATTCACAATAAACAACTACAGACTAGAAAATATGTACAAAATAAATTAATGAGATCATAATGAAATCATAAAATGTCATAATAAAAAATGTCAAATTAAGTAAAAAAATAATAATAATAAAATATAAAACAAAGTAAATATTAATGTCAGTGTATAAAATAAAGGAATAAACAATAAATAAATGAAAGAAAGAAAAATTTTGACACTCACTGAGTAAATTAAATTGGAGCAGTTTAATCCCAAGCCTTTTTATCTTCAAGGTAATAATTAATATTATAGTAAGCTTTAAGAGCTAACTTACGTTTTACAAAAACTTTAAATTTATTGAGGCTTAGTGTTTGAACGTCGTTTGGGAGTTTGTTATAAAAACGTATACATTGGCATGTGAACGTACCCCCTATTTTTTTGAGCCTCGTTGCCGGGACAACACTTATGTTATTTATATTTTCTGTTGTCTTAAGCTAGTTTAAATAAGCCGGAGTGAGTGACAATACCTCCCCGCCTTCCTTGTAAAAAGGTATATTGTACTTGGATTTAAGACGGGACTAACGCACTAAAAAACTAAAAATAAAAACATTTAGATCGTGTTTGCGTAATATTATAAAAGCGAAAGTGAGTTTGTTTGTTTGTTACCTCTTCACGCTTTAATGGCTACACCGATTTTGATGAATTTTGGTACAGAGATAGTTGGGAACCAGGAGACGGACATAGGCTATTATTTTTTGCTGTAAAAAGAGTGGGATATGAGGGAGAAAGAGGGAAGAAACGGGAAAACTCAGCGTTGCTATTACAAATCAATAAGGCGCTACCGAATTTAGCGCGAGCGAAGCCGCGGGCAAAAGCTAGTTATATCATAATACTATAACTAAAAATGCTGAAATAAAAAACTTTTTTGTAAAAAATAAAACCGACTTCCAAAAAAAAAACTAAAAAGTGGAAAATAACTTTCTTTCCGGAAGTCGGTGGCTAAAAAGTCAATTTTAGTAGTTTTTATTATCTGAAAACGAGGGAACCCGAGATGGCACTAGTTGGCCCCCTCACATATCTTCTACCCAAGAAATCCAACCAAAGCGTTCCAAAATAGGATCTCTTTAGTCTTCTGTGAAGCAGTTAGTGATAAATGTGTGTGTTTAACTATTACATATTATGTTATCATATGAAACTTGGACTATTTCGTGTTTTAATAGCGCCATTTGAATAAGCTTTGTTAAGATTTAGACATTTATAGGTACTTGTGTCCCTGTGATAAATAAACGATTTTAAAATTAATTTACTTTAATTAAAACTCAAAAAAAATTAACAACACGTTTATCACCCAGGGGTGATGATGGTGAACAAAAAACCACGTGACTCCTGAGTCACGTGGTTTTTTTGTACACCATCAGTCAACTACCTAAACCGATGGAGTATAACTGGGTTGCGGGAATCAGATGGGCAGTCACTCCATGTAAAACACTGGCACACAGGTCCATCTGGTTATTCTGGAAACCGACTCCAAAATACTTGAGAAAAGGGTAGGCAGGTGACGATCTGTCGAAAACCCTTCATTATATTTCTTATAGTTATGTTTTCTATGTACCTGAAAAAAATAGTGTAGATGTGTCGAATAACGGCTCTATTAATTATATTTATTCATAACGGTTATCAAAAGTCATACCGTATTTAAAAATTTATCACACATCACGCTGGAAAAGAAAAACCTTAATATAGGACCTTATCGCTCGAAAGTTGGGTTTAATCAGGAGTAACTAATTAATACCTGTTATGGACTCATGAACAATGTTAAGTTGCTATGCTAATAAATCTATATACATAAAAGAGAAAATTACTGACTAACTCATTAAAAAATCTGAGAAACTACAAATATTAGGAGTCTCAAATTGAGGAATTCTTTTAAGACGTAAGCGCTCAGACGAGATTTTGCAAAATTTAAGCCTTTTTCGCGGGCGGAAAATCATAAAATAACTTCCCCCACTCTGCCCAGAGCGGGGGACTGTCAGGCTTTTACTAAATAAAACCCTGGGTGGTTTTATTTAGTAAAATTCTGTACCTTCTTTTGCCCGTTAAGTTTCGGGGCCGCGGTATCTCTTTCGAACAATCGGCAAACCTGGCCACGGTAGCCCT
This sequence comes from Ochropleura plecta, assembly GCA_905475445.1. Lineage (NCBI taxonomy): Eukaryota > Metazoa > Arthropoda > Insecta > Lepidoptera > Noctuidae > Ochropleura > Ochropleura plecta. The sequence goes on along the minus strand of FR997731.1, from coordinate 17,796,042 downwards.
GGCAGACCCCTCTGCTTTGCTGACATCTCTTTGAGGAGCGCGTGGGACACAAACGCGCCGTAGCGTCGACATGCAATAAAGGATGCAAGTTTGTAAGAATGAGATTCTTGGATAAACTTACTGGGATTGCCTAAAATTGACGGTAGTATTTATTCCAACAGTTTGATCAGTACATAGGTAGGTACAAGTTCTGCATAAACCTACTAAAGTTTTATCACGGTGTACGCGGGTGTAACAGCGGGGCGCAGCTATAGGCTATATAAATAAAGGAAAATTCTGTAGAAATCAGGATATCAGCGGGACTAAAATGGCTGTGACCATTGTATTTGAACCGTATTTAGTATTTTGATACGCTGTTTAATTAAGTTATTGCAACAAAGTAATTTAAGAAAAATAAATCATGGTAAAGGGATGTGATACATAATATCGAGTTAAACTTGTAGGATTTTAAACGATATCTACCATAATTTTAATCGTTTAAGCATCAATCTCCTCAGTAAGGTCAGCTACTTTCATCAGAACGGTCCCGATTACTTAACCTAAAGCTTATAATTCTATTAATTTAATATATACTTCTATATAAAAACCATTAAATTATTAATCACTAAATATGTATTTCGTAAAAGTTACCAAACGGGATAATAAATATCTAACTATTTTAGAAAGATCTATGTCGTTACTATTAAAAATGATAAAATATTGTATGAGTCTTTTTTTTTGCTGATGGGAAATCATTAAATATCCCCCCGCCCTGGGCGGGGCGGGGCGGAGTGCCAGACTTGTAATGACTAAAACCCACCCATGTTCCTTCTATTGCCTTTTATGTTCCGGGGCCGCGGTGTCTCTTTATCTCTTTCCAACAACCCGCAACCCCGGCAGGCGGTGGCCCTAGCAGGCCCCTTCTTTTTGCTGATATCTCTTTGTGGCGGCACGAAACGGCATCCACATGGTCCTCACATTGTGTCGGTTAAAAAATTAACTCAAGCCTAAAGATTCGATCTGGATTCGAAGAGGGCGGGACTGCTTTCTCATGGTGGCATGGAGAGAGCGACTATCGCAACCCCGTGCAGGGCACGCCACAATAGTGGCGGTAAGTCCCCTCTTTGAGGAGTGGCTGGAGAGGCGTCATGGCGTCCTCACCTACCGCCTGACGCAGGTCCTTACCGGAAACGGAAGTTTCGGGAGGTTCCTGCACAATGCGCAATCGGGCGGGAGGAAACGCCCGGTTGTCACCATTGTGACGATCGCCCGGAGGACACGGTGGAGCACACAGTGGCGGTCTGCCCAGCTTGGGCGGAGCACCGCCGTGCCCTCGTAAAGGCGATCGGCGGCGGCGATCTCTCGCGTCCGGCCCTGGTTCAGGCCATGGTCCGGAGCGAGAGGGAATGGGAAGCGGTCACCTCCTTCTGCGAAGCAGTAATGCTAGCAAAGGAGGTGGCCGGGCGTTTGAGGGAGAGAACATCTAGCCAACCCAGCCGCCGCGAGAGACGCCCCGGGCGCCGCGAGACGACTCCCGGCCACCGTAGATGCGGGCCTGTGGACGGTGAGCAATGGGTAGCTCACCGTCCGTCCGTTTATTGACGACAGGCCGTGTCGACGGCGCGTTCGTGTTTCACGCGCGCCTCAAAGAGATGTCAGCAAAGCAGAGGGGCTTGCCAGAGCCTCCGCCTGCCGGGTTGCGGGTTGTTCGAAAAAGATACCACGGCCCCGGAACGTAAAGGGCAATAGAAGGAACATGGGTGGGTTTTAGTCAGTACAAGTCTGACATGCCCCCCCGCTCCGCCCAGAGCGGGGGAAGTCATTGGATGATTTCCCACCCTAAAGAAAAAAAAGCCTAAAGATTAGCAGTAGACATCACAATTTGCAACGGCATCCCCTTATGGTATGTACTACTCTAGAGATTATACGATAGTCAAAATTATAAAAAAAAAGTTATAATTTAATTGCAAAATCATGTGCCGATAATTATATTTAGTTCAAGAAGTAATATCCGCTGTGTGTATTACCATCATCATATTAATGATGATGGTAATAAATTACGTATATAATAGTTAATTAATGAAGTACTTTAACAGGAAAAGTAGATACGTTTTTCTTGATGCGACCAGTAAGGTATTGTACTTGTATTGTACAAATAGGTATACGTAGGCACGTTAATCCTAAAATACTGTCTCGATTTCCTGAACTTAGTAAAGGAGAGAACAATAACATGTTTTATAATTAACACTTGAAACGGGATATTTACCATGTTTATTATTTAAATTGAGTTTCCGATATTTCAGCGATGTTGCAAACGCCATGATCACGGATGAACTGAAGTTATTGCGGGTGGATGTTTACGAGCAGCCAAAACGATCTACCCTCTTTCTTATTCGTTTTTTGCGTTCGTTACCACTAACACCGTCATTCACAACTCGATTTTGCTCTCGACACACAAAACTCACTGTATCATGTAGCGATCCTTTTTCTTTACTTTTTGGGTTTTTACACAATTGAACCACTGGATTCCAGGCTCTTGATAATTGAAACCCATCTTCTCGGTTGAAGTTCCTATATTTGGTAATCTCGATTGCTTCTCTTACCAATCTAGGAATATAGTGGCGTTCTGTCGAGATGACCTGAGGGTTATGTAACTCAATCCAGTGGTTCGATCCTGCTTCCAAAAGATGTTGAGCTATCGCCGACTTATGAGTGTCATTATTTTTCACTGCCCTTATGTGCTCAGAAATCCTACAAGCCACAGTACGCTTCGTCTGACCGATGTATGATTTACCACAGCTACAGTCTACCTTATAAACACCGGGCTTTTCCAGCGGAAAATTGTCCTTTGGCGAACGCAGCATCTGCGATACTTTCTTGAACGGAGTGTTTGCAACCTTATCTATCACTCCCTTCACATATGGCAAAAATGCTGGCTGCATCTCAACCTCGCACTTCCGGTGCTTAAAAATGGTTTTTCGTCTACGTTGTGCGGTCTTCACATTATACCCATTCCTCTGTAGGACGTTCTGCACATGCGCTAACTCTGCTCGTAAATGTTCCTCGTCTCTCGGCTTTCAATTATCAAGAGCCTGGAATCCAGTGGTTCAATTGTGTAAAAACCCAAAAAGTAAGGAAAAAAGATCGCTACATGATACAATGAGTTTTGTGTGTCGAGAGCAAAATCGAGTTGTTAGTGACGGTGTTAGTGATAACTAACGCAAAAAACGAATAAGAAAGAGGGTAGATCGTTTTGTCTGCTCGTAAACATCTACCCGCAATTACTTCAGTTCATCCGTGATCATGGCGTTTGCAACATCGCCGAAATATCGGAAACTCAATTTAAATAATAAACATGGTAAATATCCCGTTTCAAGTGTTAATTATAATATTAGTAACCCTGTCAGTTTAAAGACTTATAATAACATGTTTTATATCGAATTGATAGCCAACCTTCGACCTTGGAAAGTGAATAGGTCAACTGTATATTCGAACTATAGGATGACCTTACTGAAGATTATGAGATTAGGGAATTGTCAGCTAGGAGCAGAATAAAACACTTAGCGTCTCGATAGCACAGCGTATATTCGCAGACTAGCGCGGCGGTGGTTAAAATCATAAGTTATAACTAATTACCCACTTATTCTAAATATTAACAGACATCAATCTTACGAGTCCGATGAGGACCTGCATCAGGCGGTAGGTAAGGATGCCATGGCGCCTCTCCAGCCACTTCCTAAAGAGGGGACTTATCGCCACTATTATGGCTTGCCCTGCAAAGGATTGCGACAGTCGCCCTCTCCATACCACCATGAGATCACAACGGCGGCGGTCTGTCCACTGAGCGGCGATTTGCCGCGGCCTCCCGCCTCCCGCCTCTGGCTATGTTTAGATTTCTGTACCGGTGAAACTTGAAGAGTGAGTGGAAGGTTCTCAAGACAGTGGTCGGATGACAACGCAACGACGCGTCTTGTACCAGGCCAGTCAGTTTAACTGTCATACGACCGAACCAACTGTATACTGTATAAATACGTGTGCCGCTAGTATCGATATGGGTGTTTCACTTAAACCACATCCTTACGTCATATCAACACATAAATAGTGTCGCGGTTCGATATGCAATTATTGAGTGACCACTACCCGTTGAGGCCGGATTTATAACATGCACAAGTGCATAGCAATGGCCTGGACACCACACTTACTCGTTTGGATAATTGTTGTAAGATTGTTTACTTATTTACATGATTGTTTCAACAAACTATTATAGGACTGTTATTATAAAATGTTTTTGCATATTCAAATTAGCTTGCAACTTTGTTATTTTTGCAAGGTTCCTTTTCCATGAAACATGGATGGTTCTTAAAGTAACAATAACTTCATGAAAACAAATTCATGGCTACACGTAGGTAACGTCAGTCTATCAAAGAAAACTCTTCGTTCCTTTCACACATCAGCATGACATTGTTTGATGTGCATCATGATGCACAATGCGCAAGAATTGAAATGTCGCCCCGGAGGCGTATTGCCATTGTGTATATCAGTACAGACACCCATAGTCTGTACTAGATCACTTTGTGCTCTTAAAAATAACAAATACTCTAAAGCAAACTACGTATAACTACAGACCAGTCTGTATAAGTATACAGTTTGCTTGCATATTTTTAAAGCAAACTACGTATGACTACAGACCTGTCTGTATAAGTATACGGTTTGTTCGCATATGTCTAAAGCAAAATGTGCTCTCACTGATTACTACCTATCAAAGTGGCTCGACGGAGCCCCGCTTCGCGGGGCTCCTACCTCTGCATTCAAGGTTTAAAGTAACCTAACACGAAGGGGATGGCGGGGTCTTTCAGACCCCGCCATCCCCTTCGAACCTAACCTGTCCATGTCGGGGTGCCCCAAGTCCCGAGCTCTCACTGATTACTACCTATCAAAGTGGCTCGACGAAGCCCCGCTTCGCGGGGCTCCTACCTCTGCATTCAAGGTTTAAAGTAACCTAACACGAAGGGGATGGCGGGGTCTTTCAGACCCCGCCATCCCCTTCGAACCTAACCTGTCCATGTCGGGGTGCCTACTACGGCAGCCAAATTGTCTGTACTCGTATGTGTTTTGCTCTCACGAATTAGAGCAAAGTGTATTTTATTTCAGTCTGTCTCTGTACTGATATGCAGTATGCTCTCTAGCTACAAGAGCATATTGCGTGCGATTACAGAGCAACCCCTGTCTGTGCTAGTATACATTATGGCAATACGCGCCCCGGAGCATGCTCCGGGGCATTTCAATTGGCGGCAAAGCTAATCTTGCTTGTTTGTCCCGGACTGGAGGTGCAATTAATTTTAACGAACTACCTGCAAGACGTTGGGATCCCTGTTATGCGGGGGCCCGCGCGAAGTCTGGATCCCATAGATCTTTGGGACGAGCTGAAAAGGTGAGTGCGGGCACGAGATCTTGCTCCTATCACTCTTCAAGACCTCTAAGATGCCGAAGACGGATCAGGATGATGGATGAGGCAACATTGCTCAAGAAAGCATCGTGAAGTTAATTAGGCCCATAAGGGACCACATGGTAGCTATGTGTATGTACACCTGGTACACACACAAACACATTTTATTTTAAGGATGGGCAATCATCAAATAACTTCCTCCGCTCTGGGTGGAGCGGGGGGAGTGTGAGACTTGTGCTAACGAAAACTTACACATATTCCTTCTATTGCCCTTTACGTTCCGGAGCCGCGGTATCTCTTTCTAATAACCCGCAACCCTGGCTGGCCCCTCTGCTTTGCTGACATCTCTTTGAGGCACGCGTGGAGCACTAGAATGCTTTTTCTAGGTTCTTAAACAAAGAATTATATACCTTAAGGGTCACTAGGGCTGTCCATTGTTCTATGTCCGCGTCTTTGGTCTTTAAACTCATGATTTCCAAATAATACTGAACTTACACGTAAGTTCACACACAAATATGGAGAAGCTCGTGTCTAAATCATAGCAGTCGCTCGGGTTGATCTTCAGGTTAAGCCGCACTTGCCTGGGTTGTTCCTTGAATTCGTTCGTCCATTACAGACCATTAAGCAGTTGGTCCCGGCTGTCACTTGTTGTGTAGTATTGAAAGTTTGTCACCCAAGTGTTATCGTATTACCCAGCGCTAACTGAGTTAAGGAACTCAGACAGGAATTATAATTAAAACAATTCACAAGTATACTTGTTTAGCAAAATAAATAATAAGAAAGCGTAGTAAAAAACGCGACATGCATTTATATTCGTTTGTTTTTATCTTCGGTTTCCTTTTAATCGCGCGTTTCTGAGATTATTAGAACAATATCTGTTACCATACCATACTACGCAGTAATAGCACAAAGATGGTGATATTTTAGTAGGTATGAGTAGTAAGTAGGTAGTAGGTTAGTAGGTGATCTTTGATGCGTAAGCCTGGTAAGTATACTTAAATGGTATTGAAGAAGCTTATTTCGTGGTTAGGTGACTACACTCAGAGTATTATGAAGTTATGTGTAGGCTCCGCTCGCCTCTAAAAATATCGCCTTTTTTGATAAAAATGTTCCACTCACCACGCTTTTTTAAAATTTTGGTGTTTTAAATTTTCACTTTTTTTTTGTTGTTGTAGAAGTTATTCAAAGGCTAACTGTTCAATATTATCATCTAATAATGTTTAGATCTATATACCATCTTTAATTCATGCTTGCCTAGTACTTTTAAGAGTATTATGAATAACGCTAGAAGACGACATGGAAGATTTAAGAAAATAAAAATATTTATTTATTTATTTAAAAACTTAGAGTGCTAACGGAACTATCAACTTATTAACAATCGGGAGCGATTTGGGGTATCGAATATTCAACGGGGCGAGTAACTACAATTAGGCAATTAGGGGCAAGATCCAAGGGGCAAACGGAGCCTACAGAAAAGTTTGTCCGTTGGTCGATCATTCAGTTCTTCTTCTTTCTTTCCCGTATGATCAGTGCGCATCCTGAAGCAAGTGACACTGCACTGGTGTTTGCTATGCTACTACTCATGGGCCTCTAACTTGGCTTAACATGCTGTCGGGAGATTTCTCTCAGGCTCGTCACGATGAAGTGATAATAATAGTTTTACAATACTCTTAAGAATGCCAAAAATCAGAGCTCGGTAGTAAGCCTTGGGTTTGAACTCGAGATCTATGTATGACTTGGCAGTCCGACGGTCACATCACTAGGATTTCAATTAATAAACAGATAAATCAATGTTGATATGGACGGGCATAGGTTAAGCATTCTCTGTTATTGATAGCACTTTTAATAAATAATGGCATTTGTCATAAACTTATAACCTACAATACAAAACTCAAAGGCAGAACAAATACTTACTAAAGATATAATCTTCACTTTGATTTCAGTGTGCACTCAGCAATCTGCAGCTCACAAATGGAGCAGCTAACAAAAACTGTGAGTTTTATTTATTAAAGCAATCTAAAACAATCAGTCGAATTGAAAACCTCCTCCTTTTTATGAAATCGTTTAAAAAGTAATATATAGTTCCGACATAATACAAAAACTACCTGTGTCGATATCACATCTAGAGCTCCTATTTTGTCGTAGTGACAGTGTCTATGTAAATGAGCAACCAGCAAAAGTAGCCATTCGCCGCAAACTTATGTACATTAAATCATTAGAAACTTTGTTGTGTTGTACCAAAAAGTATTTTTGACAATAAATAATTGCTAAGAATATGATAGTGGAGTACATCGCATCTTGGCTCGGCCATCAAAAAAACATTTGTGCACATTGATGCAACCCCAATAACCTATGTAATTTAATTTTATTGGTTAAATATGTGCGTATGCAAATCATAGAAGTCATCAAATGTTTTATAACAACAGTTTCTTGTTAGCGTAATTATGATGTCAATTAAAATGAATTACACAATTTAGACACACTTTAAGAGTACTTATTTTTATTGTACGTTGGTACAATAAAAATAAGTACTCTTAAAGTGTGTTTCAAAACATATTTCTCTAATTCTTTGACATGAAAAACTTGAAAGTATGTAGGCAAGTCAAAGCAGTCCCCCTTTTTTTTCGGGTGAGAAATCATTCAATGACTTCTCCCGCTCTGGGCGGAGCGGGGGGGCATATCAGACTTGTACTGACTAAAACCCACATGTTCCTTCTATTGCCCTTTACGTTCCGGGGCCGCGGTATCTCTTTCGAACAACCCGCAACCCCGGCAGGCGGAGGCTCTGGCAAGCCCCTCTGCTTTGCTGACATCTCTTTGAGGCGCGCGTGAAACACGAACGCGCCGTCGACACGGCCTGTCGTCAATAAACGGACAGACGGTGAGCTACCCATTGCTCACCGTCCACAGGCCCGCATCTACGGTGGCCGGGAGTCGTCTCGCGGCGCCCGGGGCGTCTCCCGCGGCGGCTGGGTTGGCTAGATGTTCTCTCCCTCAAACGCCCGGCCACCTCCTTTGCTAGCATTACTGCTTCGCAGAAGGAGGTGACAGCTTCCCATTCCCTCTCGCTCTGGACCATGGCCGATAGTCGCTCTCTCCATGCCACCATGAAAAAGCAGTCTACCACATCGAACTTTTTTGTGAAGCACATACTGTATTGTATAGATACAGTAACATTTGATCATGCCTGTTTTTCATGAAACACCACGTTTCTAATTATTGTGTATAAATTCCAGTTGATGACCCAACAATCGTGTTCCCGGGACCAATACAAGATGTTAGCAATCGTCACGGAACTGCAGATGTAGCAGAAGAATGCAAGGACAAAAACTTCTGCACAGTCAAACCTGATGACTACCCTCAGGAACTGTTCAACAAGATTTTTAAAGGAAAGTTTAAGGTGAGTTGCTTAAATGCGGATGGAAAACCATCAAATAACTTCCCCGCTCAAGGCGGAGCGGGGGAGTGTCAGACTTGTATTAACTAAAACCCAGTCATGTAAATTTTTAACCATATATATTCCGCGGCCACAGTATCTCTTTCGATCAACCCGCAACCCCGGCAGACGGTGGCGCTAGCAGACCCCTCTGCTTTGCTGTGAAACACTAAGGACCCGTAGACACGGCCTGCCGTCACTAGACGGACAGGAGGTGACCTATACATAATGTATAGGTCACCGTGTTTCACACGCGCCTCAAAGAGATGCCAGCAAAGCAGAGGGGTCTGCTAGCGCCACCGTTGCTCACCGTCCGCATCTACGGTGACCGGGAGTCGCCACCGCCGATCGACATTACAAGTTGGGCAGACCGTCACTGTTTGCTCCATCGTTTCCTCCCGCCTGATTATGATCCCGTCCGGTAAGGATCTGCGTCAGGCGGTAGGTGAGAAAGCCATGGCGCCTCTCCACCCACTCATCACAGAGGGGATCACCACTATTATGGCCTGCGCAGCACGGGGTTGCAACAGTCGCTCTCTCCATGCCACCATGAGATTGCACCGGAGGTCTGTCCGCTGAGCGGCGATTTTCAAGATTTCAAAGAGCGTGCCCACACCCGGGTCCTAAATAGGGACCGCACGAATCCGTCATAGAGCCTACGGCAGGAGGGGTTTTGCCCCCTCAGAGTGGACAGGACCCGCTTGAAAGCAGCCCCGGCTAGCTCGAGTTTGCGTTTGAGTTGAGCCAAACGTCGGAAATGCGCCACGAAATTCCATCGGCTGTCGAGGAGGAATCCCAAGTACTACCATTCTGATCCCAACCTTTCGAAGGCAATAAATATATTTTTAAGACTGAAATACGACGACGATGTAGTAAATATTTCAAATAAACCAGATTATTTGAATCAATGTCATTTTTTAAAGTCTAGTTCGTGAAATTAAAGAATATTTATGTGTTTCCAGATGCCAGCATTCCAGCCCACTTATGTGATGACAGGTGATCGCCGAGGAGACTTTGACGAAATAAACAACTGTGAAACTCATGTCACGGTAAATGCTTTTTACATCTATGACCAAACTATGATAATTGGTAACTGTAGTTGCTATAGGAAAATTGACAAACGAAAGAGCAATCAAGCCGAACATTTATTTTATAAACAACGCATTAACAACACTGCATAATATCATATTAGATACGTGAACAAGCGGGTTTCACGACGCGGACCGCTGTTCCCTCAATCGATCCGTTTATTACTCATCATCATCTTCCTGCCCTTGTTCCATTTTATTTGGGCTCGGCGTAACAGGATTTTTTCTTCCATTAGGAGAATATAAATCTGCTACTCGCTACGACATCATAAACTGTTTTAGTATTAGCTTAGAAGACATCCGGAAAATCCGGATTTAACAGATTTTAAACCCTTTTGGGCTTTCTCCTACGATATCTTTTATTCACCATTCTGGTGCATAACGATGCCTGCCGATGCCTTCACGACTGATTTCCAGACAAGGATGTTTTTACATTTACAGTATTCTCCAATTTACAAAGTCAAGTCCAAAGAAGGTGTATGGTACACAGTCGTACAAGCCCCTGAGGAAAATTATTTACAGATGGTCCGACTAGAGACATGCAAGTGAGTACAACTACCATTCTTACTCTTATCGAATTATTTACTTCAAATATGTACCTGCCTAAAGTTTTGCTTGTTTGCTTAGCTAGTACAACGCATGTCTTCGCAATAATAAAAACAAATGAATGATAGTAATGAAACAAGTTAATTTAAGATGATCTAAACTTGAACTTGAACTGGGGTATAACTTGGATTTAAAAATTTGTTTCAATTTCACTTGCTGACAAGATTGAGATTCAGAATGTGTGCATCTATTTTCGCACGCAGACTTTTTATTACTAGACAATCAAAATTAATTAAAATGTTATTTTGGTTAGTAAAAAGGTAATTACAAAAATTAAGTTTTAATACGTTTTGTTAAAAATATGAATACATGGGTATAATGCATTACCACGGCATGTATAATGCATAACCATTCATAATCCTTTATGCAAAAAAGACAAAACTTTCTGCTTTCGTTCCCTTATTGATAAAGTTATAAGGTTCAGCAAAGATTTTCACATAGTTAATTGAATAGCCGAACTACACTCTGAACATGCGCGTGGTGAACCTTAAGGATTCAGAGAACGTTAGTTGGAATTGTAGTGCTTGTGAGATGCGTAGGAGCTTGAAACCTTGCGTAGGATATTGAAACTTTGCGATTCTAGCAAAATAGTGACAGGAAATGGCGAGTCCGCTTTTCAGTTAATAAAAAACTAATGGTGTGATCTTAAACTGAACACACCAAATTTCAATAAGATATAGTACCTACGACTACTTCTGAATCGTTGTTATAGTTTAGAACTGTTATTTCAATAAAAAAAAAGTGTATATTATTACATCAGCGAAGCGCCTGAAGAAAAAGAATAGTTTCAAGTTAAGTATAATTTTATGTATCTCCCAATTTTTAAGGCGTTTAGTTTGTAACCGTTTCATGGTCGGTGAGACTACACGGGACTTTTTGCTTTTATTATGTAATACCTTGTATATACGCCTACTCACCGTTTTTTTATTTTATTTTTTGGGTTGGGGAATCGTCAAATAACTTCTCTCCCCCGCTCTGGGCGGAGTGGGGGAGAGTGTCAGACTTTTACTGACTAAAACTCACCCATATTCCTTCTATTGCCCTTTACATTCCGGGGCCGCGGTATCTCTTTCGAACAACCTGCAACCCCGGCAGGGGAGGCTCTGGCAAGCCCCTCTACTTTGCTGACATCTCTTTGAGGCGCGCTTGAAACACAAACTCGCCGTCGACACGGCCTGTCGTCAATAGACGGACGGACGGTCAGCTACCCATTGTTCACCGTCCACAGGCCCGCATCTACGGTGGCCGGTAGTCGTCTCGCGGCACCCGGCGCCCGGGGCGTCTCCCTTGGCGGCTGGGTTGGTTTGAAGTTCTCTCCCTCAAACGCCCGTCCTACTCACCCTTAACTTTTGCTGGTGTGTTATGTTTTTGTTTAACGTGACACCCCTATTAATATTCTGCCTCTCTTTTACAGAAACGTTGGAAGTCCATGCTTCACGGAAGCTGTAATGCCTTTTGGTAAGCCGCTTTGCAAGCAGATAAACAATGAATGGGTGTTCCTAGTTCACGATGGTAAAGATGGCACAGAGAAAATCCCTATTAATTTGCCCGTCTGCTGTGTCTGCCATTACAAAAGCAACCAATGATAAAAAGCAGAACATAAACGTTCTTTGGGGTTCAAACTAGAACTAAACGACGAATAATAAGTCTACGTCCTGTATTATTTAACCTGTTACCATAATAAGAATTTTAGTTAAATGTGAACGTATTTATATCTGTTGTAATGCCCGTTTCACATTATTAGTGCTGAACTAGATCATGTCGACATTATTCCAGTCATTATTATAAATTAAGAAATTACAACAATCGGAATCTTCTAGGCAAGCTTGCGCCACTCTAGGCCGCATCATCGCTTCACATCAGGCGAGTTGCGGCCAAACGCAAGCCTATTTAGTATAAAAAAACGTTAAACAGTGAACACGGACAGGTGTTGTGCGTATTCGTTGTTCAACGTTTAATCTACCACTAATTTGACTGTCCACACGATTCTAAGATCAGTCCAGTAACTGGTCTAGATCTCTCACTCGATCCTGCCAGGGACAGTTCAGATCATTCTACTTTGATAACCAGCGCTGGATTTGTCATTGAAATGGATTGCTCCTGAAATTATGTGAACTGGACACAACAAAGAACATAAAATTAAAAAAGTTCGCACAAAATAACAGAGCAAACTGAACAGAAGAGGCAGTTAAAATGAAGATATAATATTGTCGACTATCACTTTAAAACACAATCTGTTTATTTATTTTCTATTTTCTGTTTGTGACCCACCTTCAATAAAAAATATTTTTCTATTCATTATATATTTTTTCAACTTTCGTTTTTATTCTATTTTTGTAAGTTAACTTAAGGACAATTCTAAGGAAGGTTTAAGTTTAAACTTGTCAATGTCAGATTCAAGAAATTCATTGCTACCAGTCAAATTATGATTATTCAAAAAATAAATATTTTTAACAAAAAGGGTGCTTTTTTTACTCTAGCTGCAGCGACACGAAGAAGAAAACCATGGCTGGTAAAGCCATGGTTTTCTTTTTCACTTCTTACTGGCCAACGATCTTAATCAATATTATCTTAAAAATCAGGGGCTTTTCAAAATTAGAAGCGATTACCATAATATAAATACACGCAGTAAACACGAAATTGTAATTCTCTTTAGATCAACAAAAAAAAAAGATATTTCAAAATCAAGGACTACGTACGAATTCTGTATATTTTACTAGTCTCTATTAAGATTGGCCGTACGTAGATGTCCCCGCAAGAACGAATGACAAAATACGTGTACCAGTTGAAATCCGAATCACTTTTACCCAGTATTTTGAAATCAGCTTATTAAAAAGCTAATCTCAACATAAAAAGGTATACTAGCAATGTAATATTGAAAATAAGGACTGAATCTTTTACATGCGACATAAAAGTTCGTCTGTCATCATGCTTTAAATTATCAGAAACTCCAATCGAATTCCTGTTTATATATAAATATATATAAACTTTGTTCATAATTAAAAAAAAAAACTTTGTCCCACACTAGGAATTTCTCCTGTATCGTAGGTGCGTTTACAAACATTTAAACTCACATACACAAACAGCCAGACCCGAAACAACTATCTGCAGGTCATACAAACATTTGTTCCGTGCGGGAATCGAACCCGCGACACGCAGCGAAGCATTCGATCGCTCAGCCACTGCGCCAACCGTGCCGTCAATACATAAATAAAAGGCTGAGCGATCGACTGAACGGAACGATAGACGGTAGCAAGTGCAAATAAATGGTGTCAATTCAATGGGTTTAAAAGTAAAAATGGGTGTACCACAAGGTTCGTTATTGGGTCCTTTCCTCTTTTTAGTACACACTAATGATCTACCCCATTTAACAACAAGCCACAAATGGTGTTGTTTGCTGATGATACTTCTTTAATATTTAAGATAAACAGATATGCCATAAATCTTGACAACGCAAATAGCGCCTACTTCAGGTCCATAATTGGTTCACCGCCAATAAATGGGGAAGAAACGAAGTGTATAAGGTTTTCTTTACCGAATGTTAAAAACAGTGAGTGTGACATAGTATTGAATCAAGAGAAACTAGAGTTCGTAGCAAAAAACTGTTTTCCTGGGGATCACGCTCTACTCATGGCTACAATGGAGCCCGCATATAACATTTGCCAGACGGCTGAGTTCAGCAGCATATGCTGTTAGAAAATCCGTCAATTTACTGATGTAAATACTGCGAGGCTAGTCTATTTTATTTAGTTATGTTCATGGTATAATGTTATACGGTATTTTACTATGGGGATCAGCTGCAGACATCGAGTGTATATTTTATTCCGCAGCAAAGAGCCATCAGAGCGATATATAACCTACGTAGACGAGATTCTTTAAGCGAACAGTTCAAGTTTATGCTGTTCTCACATACTTAAGTACTAATGCTGTAACAACAATATTGTAAAACTAAATGATTTAAAAAGAGTAACCATGGTAGTTTCCTGCTGGTTCTTCTCCATAGAAAACGACCAACCCGCACCGTGGGCCTTTTCTCGACGTTTTATTAGTGATCAGGCCCGGCATGCCTCAAACGCGGAGACGAGCGAAGCAAAGAGATAAGCACGATTCAGCAAATCATAGGAGAGACGAGATATCCGACGTATATGCTTTCTTACAGTAAAATTGTACATCTGGACGATGATTCCTCATCCATTCCATTTGTACAATTCCACTAAACATGGGATACCCAATATCATGTGTATAATGAGTTTTCTGTTGTCTACAAAATAGCTATTACATGGTAACGGAACCGTAAAAACCTGATTATTTTACTACCTTATAAAGCCCCATTGCATAAATTCCATTTCACTTCGGAGGACCAACGCTAGTCTCTAAACTTACCATTTATTCTGTGCTTTTTCATCACGTTCAACACATGGGCGTAGTGAAACTCAGGGATTTTAGGGTTCCGTGACCTTATTACTAAGGCTCCGCTGTTTGTCCGCCCAAACATATAAATTACCGCTTGCTTATTTAGAAGTAATTATTACAGAGAAAAATTCAATGAAAATACTATTGTGCTCTCTTAGGATTTATTCTAAAGTCGAGCAAATTGGTCTTGGCTCTATCCATTAATTTTTTTTTTGTAGCAGTCCAAAAGGCGAAATGTCAATACAATAGTCAACTTGCAAATCGAAATCCAAAGGTAAAAGCTTTTATCTAAGCCGGTATGTAGAATAATCAGTCCAAACGTAAAGCCAAGTCGTCAATAATCCATAAAATCACACAGAAAATAACAGAAATTCCACGTTAGCCGTTGAAAACAAACAATGGAATAATACGAAATAGGGATGCAAACGATACATAGATATTTAAAAACATCGATGTATCGTTCATAAACATCGATGTTTTAACATCGATATTGATAAACATTGGCTACGGCTATTAATTATTATAGATAACTAGGCTGTATGGTCTACAGTTCTTTGCCACAAAAAATCTCATTTGTCCTTGCGTTTGTGTTCTCTATGACAGCGCTAAAATAAACACGGTTAGCAGCATAGCAGTTATCATCAAAAATTAAGATTCAATTCGAAGAAAAACACTTCATCCTATTTTGCGTATCTGCGTAAGTAGTGATTGTGGAGTGATTTAGAATTTATTTGTTAAACTGTTCATTATTTAAATGCGAGGTGGAAAACACTTGCAAATATGAATTTTAACCCCATCATTCCTTCTACATTCATACATATTTCTACAGAATTTGTTCAACTTTATTACCTTTTTCACACCAATTAATCGTTTACAAAGACACCTATCTTTTATATAGCTTTTAAATTGCTTGCACAACAAACAAAACTTACATGTATTGACAAAAAAAACGACTGTATAAATCCTACAAACATCGATGTATCGTTCATAAACACCGATGTTTCTAACATCGGTGTTTCAATTTTAAAAATATCGATATTTTAATATCGTTGTTTTTTATGAGCGATGTTGCATCCCTAATACGAAATAGTTTTGACACTAACAGTCAGTTCATATTGACAGCATAACGTTTCATTCTACGTTATTATAAATAATCGTAATTATTTTAACATTTTTGTAAAAAAAAAATGTCAACGCATGTTTAATATTAACGTTTGTATGTATTTTTTTTATATTTTACAAGTTTCATTTATTAAAAAAAAAAATACAACCGTAAACATCCACTAGTGTGAGAATATAAATCATTAAGAGTAGGTTGGAATGTAATTCGAAACACGGTGCGTTCAATAACTGCATGATGACTTATTTTTAAGAAAATAAAAATCTTTTCTAACTTTTAATATCCATGATCTAGTCATTCAATATTTTTTAGATAACCTTCCTATAAACTCTTAGTTATAATAAACATTAACTCGCAAGTGAACGATACTTCGTTAATTTATAAATAATGTGGGTCCAATTTCGCCGGCCTCCTTTATTTTTATCTTTATCCGGAATTAAAGTTATTTTCCACTTTTTAGTTTTTTTTTTGGAAGTCTGTTTTATTTTATAAAAAAAAGTTTTTTTGCTAAGTACGCTGTTTAATTAGTTATTGCATTAAAGTAATTTAAGGAAAATAATCATGGTAAAGGGATGTGATACATATAATAATATCGATACTCAGTTAAACTTATAGGATATATTTAAAACGATCCCATTTTTTTTATACCTTGCTCCACTCTAGGTATTTCTCCTGTATCGTGTGTGCGTTTACAAACATTTAAAATCACATACACAAACAGCCAGACCCGAAACAACTATTTGTAAGCCGTACAAATATTTTAATGGTTAATTTTAATCGTTTAATTAAGCATTAATCTACTTAGTGAGGTCTGCCACTTGAAAGTGCGAGCGAAAGTAATTGGACCGTTTTGATTCATCAAAACGGTCCAATTACTTTCGCTCGCGTTAAATTCGGGGTAACACAGTTCCCCTTGCGCCTTATTGATTTATAATAGCAACGCTAAGTTTTCCCCTTTCTTCCCTCTTTCTCCCTCACATCCCACTTTTTTTATAATAAAATATATAGCCTATGTCCGTCTCCTGGTTCCCAACTATCTCTGTACCAAAATTCATCAAAATCGGTTTAGCCATTAAAGCGTGAAGAGGTAACAAACAAACTGACTTTCGCTTTTATAATATTAGTAAGGATGAGGATTATAAACAACCTTTTTTTATTAGGAAGATCTATGTCGTTACTATTAAAATGATAAAAAAATTGTATCGCCTTATAAATGTCTTAACTCCGGCCTAAAGATTGTCAAGAAACATCGGAATTTGCAAAACCCTCTTATGTATGTATTGCTATATTGATTACACTATAGCCAGAATTATAATTAAAGTTCCTAAGTTATGTGCCGAGAAGTTTACCTTTTTCAAGAAGTAATATGCACTGAGTATGATGATGGTTATAAATAATTATAATTAATTAATTGACTACCTTAATTAGAAAAGTAGATACGTATTTCTTGATGAGACCAGTAAGGTATCGTTGTTTTGTACAATAGGTATACTTACTAGGCACGTTCATACTAAAATATTGTCTTCGATTTCCTGAACTTAGTAAAGAGAGAATAATAACATGTTTTATGTAGTACTCATTGCCAACCTTTGAACTTGGAAAGTGAATAGGTCAATTGTGTATTAAGATCGAACAGTAGGATGTCCTTACGGGCAACCAATGTAAGAAGGTCTTCCCCGCCTCTGTCTATGTTCAGATTTTTGTATTGTGGGGGAACTTGAAGAGTGAGCGGAAGGTTCTCAAGACAGTGGTCGACTGACTACGCAACGACGCGTCTTGAACCAGGCCGGTCAGTTCAACTGTAGACGGCAGTTGACATCTGTCCGCGAAAACAGGTGTACGTGTGCCGCTATAATCGATATCGGTGTTTCGCTTAAACTGCATGCCTACGTCATATCAACACATAAATAGTGTCGCGGTTCGATATGTAATTATTGAGTGACCACTACCCGTTGAGGCCGGATTTATAAAAATATGTTTTGAGTGCCACTAGTGCATAGCAATGGCCTGGACACTACACTTACTCGTTTGGATAACTGTTGTAAGTTTATTTTGCTGTTTTTATTTATTAATATGATTGTCTCAATAAACTATAGGACTGTTATTAAAATATGTTTTTCGGTATTTAAATTAGCTTGCAACTTTGTTATTCTTAAAGGCTCCTTTTCCATGAAACTTGGATGGTTTTTTAAATAACATTAACTTCATCAGATATAATCATAGCTATACGTAGGTGACGTCATCCAATCAAAGAAAACTCTTCGTTCCTCTCAAACATCAGCATGACATTCAATGCAGAAAATGTTCAGCATGGATACTATGTATTGGTTACTTACTCGTATAATCGAATGGTATAATGCAACTTAAGCGTAACAAAAAGAAAGCTTTATGCATATGCATATTCAACGATATCAAAATATTGACACAGAGCAGTTCACTTATACTTTTAGTGTGTTCATAACGGCAATGTCATGAAAGTAAAAGTGTAGTCACTTTTACCGCGCGTGTTATGGACAAGCACGAACGATGTTAATGGTATTGAGTGCAATCCGAATTAATTGCTTTATAGTGAGTATTTCATTATTGTTTATAAGTGAGGTTAGGTATAAATATCCAAGATTTCAACTTTATCTGGGTTCTTAATAACGTACTCTTAAATCCAAAAACGGAACCTTGAGTTTACTCATATCGTACACTTAAATAACAGCACAAGCTTGGGTCTACGTATGTATAACTATTTAGACTATATCTATATATATATCTTTTTTTCGGATGGGTATTCACTAAATAACTTCACCCGCTCTGGGCGGAGCTGAAGAGTGTCAGACATGTACTGACTAAAACCGGTACCTGTTCCTTCTTTTGTCCTTTGTATTCCGGGGCCGCGGTATCTCTTTCGAGCACCCTTGAAGTTACTTGGAACATTGAAACCAATTTTAAACGCTTTTAGTAAATATGCATACACTTATATTCTGCTTTACAAGGATGAAATAATTTTTTGTAAGTAAGTACTTAAAAATAAACAGCTGTTTTAATTCAAGTCAATATGTACCTGTATATCAGTCAGACATAATTATGAATCATTAGCAAATTAATGGCATTATTAAGTTGATAGCGAAAACACAGAATTAATTAGCGCATCAAGGAAGCCGGCTTGACTGGAAAATTAGAACATAATCAGATGAAATCATTAACGCTAAAATTGTCAAGTTTAATATATATATGATTTAGTTCCCGAATCTCGACACTGTTGCAAACACCATAATCACGGATAATCCAAACAACACACAGAACAAAGCAGTCTTGAAATATCGGGAACTCTAAACAAATACTAAAGTTGTCAACTATCCTGTTTTTAGTTTTGTGATAGGGATAGTGACCATGTCTGTTTTAAACCGTGTAGGTATTATCAGAAAAGTCCATGACGAGTTGAATACGTCTTCCCAAACATAACAATATGTAAGTATAGGGAAAATAAAACAAATACCTGGGTTATAAATACACGAAGTAACCGATAGTGAAACAAACTAGGTAATAAATTGGTTTTGTAATATGTTCTACATACTGCTAGGTCGTTACTGGATAAATTTTTAGTTGGTCTCACCATGTTGGTCGCATAAACTCGTATTTGTTATCACCTCTTAGCACTAATATGTCTAAGCATATAATAGAGGCATCTCAAGGACAACATCGACAATTATAATAGAAACAGTTATTATGCAAATACTTGACGTATTTTCTACTCACTTTTGCTAACAAACCACTATAAATAGCGTTGAACGTAGTTGCCATTGTTTTAATCGCATCTGTAGTCTGTAGTACCTATGTTTAATGAACTTGTTGTTTTCATTTCATAAATTATACTGTTTCATAGCTAACTGCAATTGTACGCGGATTTTGTTTTGTTTAAAAATGTACTATTTTTTTCACGGCTTTGTCACTACAGTATCATCACTGTACAGTACAATCAGAACCAACTCGTCGAAATGCTGTGAGCTTTCTTATTTATTTTACAATACCTGGGCGACGGAGCTCAACTTGTGTAAAAATATAGTAAACTATTTTACCAGATATCAGACCTAAATAGATCGTTTTTTCGGCCTGGAAACCACTACATTGCAAGTTTCGTCGAAATGGTTTGAGCTGTTTTCAAGAACGCGAAAACAAATATTTATTTAATGTACAGTGAGCTGCATCAATTGGGTGCCCCCCTTAAAAGTTAATTTAAATACGACTGGAGTACTCAATTTACTACTGCCCACTGCACATTACGAGTATTTAACAAGTTAGGCTTCATCATCATTTTCCTGCCCTTGTCCCATTCTATTTGGGGTTGGCGCAACACGTTTTCTTCTTCCATTCTCCCCTATCAGACGTCACGGCATCATTTACTCCTTTCTCCTTCATATCATTCCTTACACAATCCATCCATCTTTTATTTGGCCTTCCTCTCGCTCTCCGTCCATTAACATTCAGATCCATCACTCTTTTAGTCACATGTCGTTCATCCCTCCTCATTACATGTCCATACCAAGACAAACAACTCTCTTTCAATTTTTCTGTAACAGGCGCAACTTTCAAACTTCCTCGAATATATTCATTTCTGACTTTATCCATTCCTTTTAATAACTTAGGCTTCTTAAATGCAAATAAGAGCTTCTGGAAAGTTTTGTCCATAACAAATTTTCCCAAACATGTTATTATTTCTTCATTAAAAAGTGGATTTTACGATGGAAATATCTATTGCTGATGTTCTAATTATCATTTATAAAAACCCCATTTTTTATGAGGGTACCTGTTGTACACCATCTAAATAATTCGTTGTCAATGGGCTATAAAAATAATTTGCAAAACTCGAATGGAAAATACTAACGCCATTAAAACTATATTTGGAAAACCCTAAAAATAAATTACGATCAATTTAATCGGTATCAATAGCATTATCAATCTATAAATAAGTTGTTCAAGAGCCGATTTCTGTATAAGAGGTATTCCCCATGCTGATCAGGTTTTGTCACACATATTACATAGCGATGTCAAATGATATTTTCAATTATTAATTACCTCTTGAATTATGGAGTCACCGGTTGGTGTGAAGGTGCTCTATTAATCAAGAGGAAACAAAATCTAAAGTTATAAATATTCACAATTGAGGTGAAAAATCTTAACGATATGACGGAAAATAACTGTCAATACTAACATCTTAATTAGTGTTACGGGGTAAGGGTAATACCGTACCGTTTAATAAATTTAAATGGTATACATATAGGTTGATAATAGGGTAATTGACTAATTTTTAAAAACTAATTCATTGTGTGCCCTATGGCCTAATTTAGCTGAAATATTAATATTTTAGTAAAACACAAACTTTAACATTATCGCTACAAAATGCTTCATACTGTCATGGCGACTCGTGCTACGTTACAAATAGCAAAACAAATAGTTGGTTGGTTGAGTGGTTAACAAGTATTTACAAATATTAAATTAAAAATCAAATCAAATATGAAATTATTTAAATGGATCACAAGTTTTATAAATATTGTATAGTACCTCATTGTGAAAGTCCAACAATCATTACACCAAAAAAACTATTTGTATATGTGCCTCGAAAGGAACAAACAATATGAAATATCTGATTGGTACTATGTATATACTTTTGCTGAATGGTTAGTAGGCTACTTAGTTTTATGATTATATTGATCTAATCTTGTATACATACACCGAAGTTTCAATATTCCTTTTTTTACTAATTTGTTTTTTTACTAATTATCTGATTAATATTTCGGAATTCTGCAGAACAAAAATTGGTGTTAGTTGCGAAAAATGCACCCAACATGACGGAATCGATCTTGAGCAAATTACTGCTATTAGCTGTTGTAAAACCTGCTTTCATTGTAGCAAACTAAACTAGTAGTAACTTTTCGGAATAACGATATATTAATTTAAATTTTCAACAAAACACAAATAGATGCACAATAGAGTAATGCCCACGATATGTCAAGTTTGTTTTGTGTTGCAACTTATTACGTCACGCGTCGTCATTGGCGTTCGTTGTCACGTGACTAATGACAGTATTTCCGGAATTTTATTTCTCAAAAATATCAAATAATCATGATTTTTTAATCAATAAGGTCGAATTTTCACATTTATAAATATTAAGCTACCATAAAATAGAAATCTTCAAAATATTTGCTTACTGTCAAATACCCTATTATATAGTTACTAGTCGTGACGACTGACATGGGAAAATGGAAGAAAAAAACTTGTTATGGCCAATTTATAATATATAACATGATGTATGTAGTGTAGGAAAGTTTTATATACATAAAACTTTCCTACACTATCAATTATCATCATCATCATCTTTCTGCCCTCGTCCCATCATGTTATAGGTTATTAATCTGCCATAATTATAATGGCAGATATAAATAACATGACATTGGTTAATTAAAATATATTAGTTTTAAAGATTAATTATAGAAAAACACAATACAACGTTTTATTTAAATAACTAGCGTTTACCCGCGGCTTCTCTCTCGTTAAATTCGGTATAACACAGTACCTGCTACCTGCAGTTTTTGCCCTTGCGCCTAATATTGATTTGTAATAGCAATGCTAAGTTTTACCTTTTATTCCCTCGTTCTCCCTCACATCCCACTTTTTTTTAAAAAAAATTAGCCTATTTCTGTCTCCTGGTTCCCAAATATCTCTGTACCAAAATTCATCAAAATTGGTTTAGCCATTAAAGCGTGAAGAGGTAACAAACAAACTTACTTTCGCTTTTGTAATATTAGTAAGGATAATATATGACACGAAAACCATAAACCACAGATATAGATTGACTATCTATATCTATGTCATAAACAAAGCTCGTAGAAATGTTGTAATTGATGAAATTTGGCACAGAGGTAGATTATAGCCTGGAATAACACAGAGGATATTTCTTTTCGGTATCACACGGGCGAAGCCGCAGACGCCAGCTAGTTGATAATAATATTAAATTAATCATGTAGCAGCAATACCCAGGAGTTAATTACTATCGACTTGTTTAATTATTGCTCGTCTAGATCAAAGCCAAAAGGAAGTTAAAACTTGTTTTATCTATGTACATAATTATGTAAACATTCATCTGATTCGACGAGGTCATCTTCCTACGCAAACTACGAGAGTCAATCAACTGAGGGAATAAAAACAAACGCGTACGTTAGTAGAGTAGACGAAGGGCAACATCTTATTTGTGACCAAAGTTCTCCTTCTTCATCGTGCTGACTTGACTCTACATGACGTCAGGAAATATCTCTCAGGTGTGCTGGTTTCACGATATTTAAATGCACCAAAGCAAATACATTACGCACACGAATTAATATATGTTATGGATCTGAAAAATCAGGTCAAAGTGGCTAAGAACTGTGCACATCACAAAAATGCACATAATTATATGCGACTCTTAAAGTATAATATGAAGATGAGTTGCACATATTTCAGGTAGAGCACATAGTAAGGCGTGGTTGCTCGGCGCCGAAGCATTCGTTGGGCCTGGAGCCAAGAGCATCAGAAAATTATGTATTGTATTCTCTATCATTAGTAAACTCGATCTACGTTCTTATTTTCATAGCGGACTAGCTGCAGAATAGATACATTTTTTAAAATGCAATTGATTTTTAAGTTATAATCGAACCATAACAACGAACATTAGGTATAATTTTTCATAGACCCGAATGATTTTTAAGAAACTGATGTCATGTTGATTTAGCTATTTGTATTACCTACCTAGATAATTAGTAGGTACCTATGCATTTCTAGCGCCTGAGTGGGTGTATGTGCAACATTAAAATGCACAGAAACTATTCACATAATTGTATTAACATAGGTAGGTACTTGTTTTCCTAACATTAGAAAAACAGGTAGGTACCTACCGTAGGCGTAGATGGCGGCTGGCGGATGTTATTAGTCGCGTAAAATACTATAAAATGCACATTTTGGCACACAGCTAGTCCGTGTTACAGAAATATTTGCAAGTTACATAGTATAAAAAAGAAAATATTCCGATACTCTTTATTGCATAGGGCCATTTTGGACGTAGTCTTTTTCTTCTAATATACATGGAAGATATGCTATTCAATCTTAATACTAATGGAAAATGAAGACTCGATAAGAATTTCCGTCAAATACTATGATGGTATTTGACGGAAATTCTTATCGAGTACACAACTGAAAAAGCTGAAATAAGCTGAGCACAGTTAAAATATAAATGATTGATCGTGATAATTCCTCAGTAGGCTAAAACCTTGTACAAAATCGTAAATCACAAAAACCAAACATATTTTGCTACTGCTAGTAGTGTCCACAGATCTATGGGTGTGCCAAACGTTATTTTAATTAGTCAATATTTGCTTTATTTGTTGAACTTACATTAACATGGCGAAGTTAACGTGGTTATAATATAAGAAAATTTATTCAATAGAATTATTAGCATCGTTGTTGTGATAATAATCTTGGTTATTTCTGATCTTATACATGTTTTTATAACCTGGACGGCGTTGAAACAAAGACGTTTGATATAGTAATTATCGTATTATGATGCCATGATACACACTGAATCGTGCTACGTGTTTCATTTTATAGATTACAGTTTTTTTTTTGCATTATCTTCATCAGTTCGTATTGATGGTTGACAAACATGTACGGGTGGTGACTTAATTTGCCGTAAAATATTAATCCTTTAGAAACTTTTTTTAAAACATGGAATGCTTTGAAAGCGTTTTCCCGTAGTCTGCCGTTTATGGCAGTGATAGTGACCGTCGGACTGCCAAGTCATAAGTCTCGAGTTCAAACCCATAATATTAGTAAGGATTCCGGTGAAGGAAAACATTGTGAGGAAACCAAACATACCTGAGACATATAAAGCCAAGTCAGAGGCCCATATAGACGGGAAAAAAATCCTGACACCAGGTATAAACACTAACCACACCTTCACTTTGTTTCATTTATGTTTCATGATTCCTTGTGACAAATTGAGGCCTTACTTTGGTTCAAAAAGAGCCTGTACTGCAAAAAGAAAAGTAGATTGACGTAACTCGTAATTGTCCCACTAGTGCCCGAGGTATCATTCTTGTTTAATTCAAACATTCGGGTTTTTCCAGTGACGTTTTTCTAAGTCATATGCCGCTATATAATCATGAATAGCGTAGGTATATGGATGTATCATGCCATAAAACAATGACTTATATGGATGTTTTCTGAAACAAACATCTTTTACAAATGTTGTTCGTTCCGTTCTAATTAATTTAAAATGTTCACCGTTAATTATCTACTTAGAATATGTATCATTTTCCTCTCTTTAATACAATTATGGATATGACAATGAATATGAATACTACCTTTCAACCTATCTACCAATTACGTCCATATAGTTTTCCATAAAAATAGGGAAGTTTTGGTTAATTTTTTGTACCTTATTTAGTATTATGTAGGTATCACATTCCTTTTTGTTTACACCACCGAATGTTATAGGTAGGAAAACAGCTCCTGTTCTCATTTCCTATTTGCGAAATTAAAGTTAGCCATTTGTTTTCGGGTGTGAGTTTTGATTACGAAAAGCTATCTCCAATAAATTTAAATGACATCCGTGATTGAATTGTATTAAGCCATTATGACTTCACAAACGACGTAAACCTGCTATTCTCTCGAATTCAAAGATGTCGTAATTATAATATCGTTTTATTTCATTAGTGGTTTGAACTAATGTTTTTTTTACATACATTTTTATCGAGATGTTAAGATTTAACAATGCATACACGATATTTTCTACGACTATATTTAGTTTTTAGACCGCTGTCTCGTCGTTTTAATTTTGTAAGTACTGTCTTTTAAATAGGGACGAAACCCTATTCAAATACGTAAACATCAAAGACTAAATAAACTTAGTTTTATCCTTTGAGTTAAAGAATGAATGACTTGCAAAAAAAGAGCTGTTAATGTCTACTAATCTAACGCCTCTTTACTACTTAGAATTAGGTAAGCTAATGAATTGTCAATTTTGTTTAATTAGTCATTGTACATATTTAAAGGCTAGCTAGCGGACACTAGCTTTGAACATGTATTTTAATTACTTACTGTTTATCTTATTTTATGTATGCTTTGCAAGTCCCTCCATAGTGTGGTACTACTTAACGGCTTCTTTCGCCAGAAACTGCAGACACGAAACACAAACGACACGAAACGAACGAAAACACATTGTAAAATTGAAATTTGTATGTGTTGCTTAGACTTTTTTGATGTGTGTAGTTACTCTAAAAAAAACAAACAAATCAAATATTTGATCACATAGCCCGCGAATCTCAATTCAATCGTACCGCACACCACAATCTTTGATCTCAGTTAAAACCAGTCCAAACTTCCCTTTGCCAACGAAACCGAGGTTTAATTAGTTCTATCGCTAATTACTCGCAGGGCACGACTGACGACCATTTCAAGCATTCCATGATTTATTGCCAGGCACTATCCAACGGCTTCTTTTGCCAGAAACTGTAGTTCCGGACTTCAGGTATTTATTTTTGAATTTCAAAATTAATTGTAGGTACAAAATATTACTGAAAATAATACCTCATTTAGAATACGAACAAACGTCAATTGATTACCTCAATCAAGTAGGTAAAGGTTTGTATAATTGTACAGACGCCTGCACATCAAGCTACCACAATCTGTCAGATTTCTTTGATAGATTTTCGACTTTATCTTAAGTATTAGGTTCAAGGTTCATTGGGAAAAATTGACAGTTTCGGGTAGCTTGATCTGCAGGCGTCTGTACAACAAGAGAAACCAATTCGACGATCGAACGAATTGGTTATTTTGCAATAGTGAATCATAGAATTCTCTATTCCGAAATTTCGTATTTAATATTGATGTTTATATTAAATGTCGAATAAACTATGATAGACGTTATAAAATTTTATGGACATCTTCTGTTGCAAATACTGCTAAACATAGTTATTTTAAGGGGGATGCCGGCTAACGGCGCTACTTAGTTCAATCTACGTTTTTGGCAATTTGCAGGTCAGCTTTAGGTCGTGTGTTGATCAAAATATGATTCGCGGTTTTTTTTAATAAACACACTAGGAATTTCTCCTGTTTAGTGGGTGCGTTTGCAAACATTTAAACTGACATGCACATACAACCAGACCCGGAACGACTATCTGTAGGCCATACAGATATTTGTTCCGTGCGGGGATCGAACCCGCGACACGCAACGCGGCAGCCGATCGCTCAGCCACTGCGCCAACCGTGTCGTCAAATTGGCGATTGGATTAAAGATGCATTTACAAAATTAAGATCGTAATAATCTTACATAAACAACAAGGGTGGAAGGGAAACCGATGCAAAAATGGTTGCCACGTATTTATTTAAGTAGTACATCATTCTGAACCTTTTCTTTTCGCATACATTTTCAGACTATTTTTAAGTAGGCGCACTTAATTTGAAAAACATGGCAAACGATTTTGAAATAATGGTTGTTTGGAATCAAGCGGTATTTGTGTTTACTGGCTATAATATTTTTGTATAATTTTTAAGTCATCTTATAGGATTATGAACTAGAACTTAACTAAATACGTGTTTGTATAAACATACACCTTCCTATTATGCAACCAGATGTCTAGATAGTTTTCCTGCCTATTATTTATGTTTTTTAAATACAATAATCATGTGGAGAAACCTCTGCGCCCGTGTAGGAATGAATCCTATTTACCTTATTGTGCTTATATTTAGAGTTCATGCCATCACCTACCTACCTATATACTTAGTTTGATTAAGCCTCACTCAAGGTATGCTCCGTTAATACACTCGGCGTCACAAAAGCTCTCCTCTCTGAAAATAACATTTAAGCACATCCAGCCTTCAGCGCGTACGTTAAGCCCAGTTAATATTGGTTTCAACTGAAAGTAAGTATGTTTAATAACCTTTAAATTTACCATAGTTAGATTTTATAAATAAATGTTAAGAAAGGCATAACAGGTGCCACTAATTGCGTCTCTCTAGTAGGGTGTAAAACAACCGACCCAGGTAAAATGTTAGCCATTCGCTATCCAGGCCTTGAAGTGAACACACTTGAACAGTTGCAGTTTAAAAAACGACCTTATAAATAAATACTACTGCAGATGAAGCCGCTCAAGTGACAGCAATCATGGAAGCGGCAGTGTGATGTTGCTCGAAAACTGAATTTAAGCACAACGGTTCCAAGAAGATGACATGGTTCTGGCAGTCAACGTTGCACATCCGAAAGAGACGACCATTTCATTGTATCGACAATTACTTAACGCAATCGGTTCTCCAATGCTGTTGAAGTGCAAAAACAGCTTCAATCAGTGCGCAGAATTTGTGTAAGCATCTCCACTGCTACGGGAAAAGAAATTTGCTGATACATGAGATGAGAGCTGATACAGACTCAAAAATATCTGCACTGCATAGGAGACCGGTTGCAATTTGCTCGAGACCATATTGATTGGACAATAGAGTCAGGAGTCTCGTATGAAACAAGGGTGTGTTTTCTCTGGGCGTACTAAAACTTTAACGTCAACTATAGGCGTAGAAGAATGTACAGGAGGCAGGGGGAACGATCCACACAAGCCTGTATAGAAGAGACAGTAGAATAGCGAACAACTTCCGAATTCTCAACGACTAGCAAGCATACTCAAAGTTGACACTAATAAAATTCCAAAGGGTTTATTTTTACTGGTATTACTAAACAGAAACAGACAATAATACTGGTAATAAAGCTTAGAAACGACTTGTACATAAAGCCAGTCTAATGACCGTGAAGATAAAAACACAATGCTCCCATCATTATAAAAAAGGAAAAATAAATCAAAGCAATTATTTTACGCTCACAAATACATTTTTGCTGTCGTTGGATCGAGGCCATGAGCTGATAAATTAGTTGATCGCGTTTAGTTTACTCATCCAACTAAGTCGATATGTATGGGACCATGATGGTGGAACACTTATTATGGACCGGAAACATGATTGTGGTAAATTTTCAAAATTGTGGCTGTACTCATCCATAGCATTCACACATAAGTACTTTTCTTGTAAAATATTTTTACCTAAGCATGTGATGTTACAGTTCGTGGGTTGATGACGACATAAAAAAGTATTTTCGCAGCATCACGTCATTTAGAACAGCTACCCTATCATGACGTCTTAAAGCAGAACATATTCCACTGAGGGAAAGAGACAGAGCTATACAGGCTGTCTAGCACCATCTCTTTCCCTCAGTGGAATAAGTTCTGCTTTAAGACGTCATGGTAGGTCTACTGAACTAGTTATTCACCCACTTACTGGCCAAATAATAAACTTGAGCAACAAATCATTTTGTTGGAAACGAAAACGCGAGCAGAGTAAAACAAGTGAAAAAACTGCTTGCTTTGAGTTCAATCACAGGTCTATAACGAATTGTGAATGCGATATAATTCGGCACGTCTTTAATATATGCTTCTAATAAAGTTCTTAAACCAACAATAATGAACTTAAAGGGTTCCGTCGTTTAAACGAAAGTTCCTGTTTGTAAGTCTGTTGTAAATGCAAAAGTAGGGCGGTCCACTGCTAAAGAATTATATGTTTGGGTCTTTGGTCTTTAAATTCATGATTTCTAAATAAAACTGAACTTATACGTAAGTTAAATATGTATATGGAGTAGCTCGTGGCTAATAATGACTGCCGTTCGGGTTGATCTTCAAGTTAAGCCGCGCTTGCCTGGGTTAGTCCGTGGATGAATTACCACATATTACAGACCATTAAGCCGTTGGTCCCGGCTGTCAATTGTAGATCTCTGACAGTCGTTACAGGCTGTCGGTGGCCCGAAAATCTGTCAACCAAAGGTATCGTATTACCCAGCTTGCGCGCAAACCTGGGTTGGATGAATAACCATCCATTACAGATGAATATAATATTGTTGATATAACGCAACATTCGATCAAACTGGAAGCCGACTCCAACATATATATTTAACTTGTTGGAAAAAGTCTAAGCAGATGATGACGTAAGTGGAATATAATAATACTAGCTGCGCCCCGCGGTTTCACTCGTGTGGTGATAGAATATACAATACTAGCTTTTGTCCGCGGCTTCGCTCGCGTTAAATTCTGGGTAACTCAATTCCTCTTTCCTGATTTGCAGGTACCAGCTATTTGTAGTTTTTGCTCTGGCGCCTGATTTATTATAATAGCAAAGCAAAGTTTTCCCTCTTTCTCCCTCGTTTCTCACTTTTATTAAAAAAATCTCTGTACCAAAATTCATCAACGTCGGTTTAGCCATGTATGCGTGAAGATGTAACAAACAAACTCACTTTCGCTTTTATAATATTAGTAAGGATATCTTTATGGTGTTATTCTGATATGCAAGCTATATTTTTTTTAAGTTTCATTAAAATCCATTCTGTAGTTTTTGCGTGAAAGAGTAACGAAACATCCATACATCCTCACAAACATTCGCATTTATTCACAATATTATAGTAGGATGTATGTACCTAATTACTTTCATACCTTTGACAATCTATTTAGCGGAAGCGATAGTTTAAATCTATACTAATAATAATAAAATATTGTAAAGAAGTAAATTTTGTAGGGGGTAATCTCTGGATAATAAAATAATAAATCTCTACTGAACCGATTTTGAAGATTCTTTTACCAATAAAAAGTCACAGTATTTGAAGAGTCTATAAATAACATCACTACATCACTACATCACTTAGGAGCTGAGCAACGTGTGAAATCGCTGGGCACAGCTAGTAGCCTTTTACTTGTTCTTCATGACTCGGTCCGAAAAAAATGTCCACAAGACTGTACCCTGTCGGCTAAAGAACTACATATCGTGTGGTGTAAAACTACCCTTTAAAAATCGAAAAGGCACGTGTTCTACCCTTCATTGAGATCATTTATTTGTTCTAAATCATGCCTCCTAGTTGCGGAGATATTGGGGTTAAAGTTCCATATTTTTCTATTTATTTTTCTTCCAAATTTTTAATGCTATGCATCCATCAATCAGCTCAATGTTTTGTGAGTGTAGAATTACTCAATGTACAGACGCCTGCACATCAAGCTACTACAATCTGTCAGATTTCTTTGATAGATTTTCGACTTTATTTCTAAAGTATAAGGTTCAAGGTTCATTGGGAAAAATTGACAATTTCGGGTAGCTTGACCTGCTGGCGTCTGTACCGTACCGTACTCTACTGTACAACATAATTTTTCGCCCCCAATAAAAATGTCGTTTCCCAGCAATAAATTTTGCGTAGAGTAACTTAGTTTAGTGTGTAGAATGCATGCAATTTTAAGCTAATTGCCAACTGTTGTTTCGAAGACAACAGAAGTCCTGACCAAACAAGAATCAGGCGGAAGTAATACCAGTTTCGGATTTCTCCTCATACAAGCCATGACGTCGGTTTTAATTAATCGTATTATTTTACATTCATATTTACCTGCTTTCGTTATTTACTACGCTCATATACAGATTTGCCGTTGCCAAAATCAACCTTGGGCGAGTTCTTTGAATTCAATTTGCGCTGCACATTGCAAACATTACAAAAAAATGAGCACAAACAAACATACGACAATTTAACATACCATCCACTGAAATCTTTTAGATGGAAAGGTATAGAATATTGGGTCTTTTCCAAATTTACATTAAAAGTGGAATTGAAGTACTACTTCGCTAGACATTTAAAAAAACTAGTTTTTTCGTATTCGTCGTAGTGTATTCGTTGCGTTTAATACTAAAATAGCATAATTCACATACCTACCTACGTATTTAGCATCAGTGGACAATATTTACTACCTATAATATAGGAAAGATACTCTTAATTACCATAAAGTTTGTTTTTGCAACAATTATTATTGTTCATGGAAATCATAAAATATTATGTATTAAACACCTACCTACTTGTTCACTTTTAAGACTACAATCGCGTACTTTCATGGTCAGTTTTCTTTAGATTAAGGTTGAATTATATTATTATTTAAAAAGAATACATAGTACCTAGACGCTACTACAATTCAACACTTACTCAGTTTTGAGGTTACTATTATACCTAATACAATAATAACTTTCATTTAAAATTTCATGTACTGTACCTACCCTAAACAGTTGAAATTTCAAAGTTGAAAGAAAGTTACCCGCGACACGCAGCGCAGCAGTCGATCGCTCAGTCACTGCGCAAACCGTGTTGTCAAACATACTTACCGACCAAAAATTTTCGTAATTCCTTAAAAATAGGAAACTTGAATAAAACGTATTTTAAGCAATGCTTTTCTCAATTTCAGATGACAGCATCAGCATACAAATGCAAGCAAATCTCAGAATCGTACACGGGTTCAGATACCGACTCCCGCCATCACTACGACTATGCCAACCAGGAACCTGTAGGACTCCAAAACAACCGTGCCCTTGAACGGACTAACACACGAATAGTTGACATCTCTCCCGCCAGCTACTCGCCAAACGTTTCTGATAATGTGAAATCCGCACAACTCAGAATAGGAGAGCCAATACAGACGAGGACTGAAAATGAATCCAAAGTTTTAAGTTGGAAACCTTACGCAGAGAGTAGACGAGGTAAGACCAGCATCCACCCAGCATTCATATGGTGAATAATTATTAATAGAACAAATTTATAGCTATGTTTAAATTCCTACAAGTTTTGAAGAGACAACTCAACTCGACTAAATTAAAATACCGAGATGTTTCAGGATACAGAGTAACTGCTATTGCAAAACTCTTTGAACTATATAAGATATTAGAAATCTTGTGTGTGCCTATGTTTCCACATGCATAAGTACCAAAACTCCGTGCAAATTGGTAACATAACATAGTTAATATATTTTTATTCTGTATCCTAAGTTCACCTTTCGGTAGCTACATAATACCAAACCTCATTCAAATCTAACTGCACCGCACAAGGTCGGCCATTTACATCACTTGCAACACAAAGATTATTTTAGCACTAGCGTCATTATCGGTAATTTCCTCCTTTTACGCACTGAATATGGTCAACCTACCGGCTTATCGACGAATGTTGCAATAATTCAATGGCGTAAATTTTAATTGAAACATGGTTTTTCCTCTTACACCAACCACAATGCAACATTTAATAGCATGTTTTTGAATGTTAATAGTAATATCTACGAGATGTAAATTTCACTAATATATCGAAACAAAGTAATCGTGAAATTTTATGGCGGTTCTTCTTTATATGAATAGACCAATATAAATCGTGTACCTAGTTTGTGATCGTTCATAAATGCTTATTGAGGTTTATGTGATATAATAAAATATTTGAATTGATTTGTCAAGTTATAAATTAGGCAATGGAAAAAACCTAGATTATTCAGTCATTAACCATAACCATTTACAATATAATCAAATAAATGACTACTGGGGCTTTATTTAAATTACTTATATTATGTATTAATGATGGAGGCAAGTTTTGAAAATATCCAGTTAACTGAAAAATGTGGGTCAGTTCAATGGACATGTTTTTATGCTTATTGTATTACCAAGAAACACGCACATTTTTTTTAAATTGAGAAACGTTTATTTTTGTATGATGACGTAAATCCGGTAACTAAGTACTACACGTATTACTTATATACACAAAAACTCCAAACACATCAATTTTAATATAAAAAAACGATATTACTTGCTTGCAAATTACCTTATAATCACATTGTCTCCGGTTTTAAGGTTAAATTGTACTAGGTTCATAAAAACGGCCATTCTAACACGGATGTATAATTGTTTTTTTTCTTTGCTTTGATTGCATTGAGATACTATTCCACGCGCTTTTTCTTGACATAGTAAATATTGCATTGTCTCACAACGATCTGATTGTTTTGGATGTTAATCTCCTATGTGGAAATTAGCAATCTCTTGTGTCATCATCATTTTCCTTACGCTTTCACATGGATCTACTGCCTGTACCTAAGCCTAAATATACATTTATGTGCTTAATTTCGTTATTCATTTTCAAACATATTGTTTATATTTTTCATATTTCTTAAAAAAAAATAATCAAAAATATAAGCTTATTTTCCTTTATTCATTTTTTTACTTACTGTTTACATTAACACTATATAAAGTATGTGGAAACAGATTCCTGTCGGTATCGGGAGCAGGGACCAAGCTACCGGTTATTACCGTGTACCGACGACACGACTCAAGGAAGACGTGTGGAGTTGCATCTATCTTGTATAACTCCAGCACCCTCATGAGCCACGTATGTGGCACTGCGTCGTAGGCTTTCTAAAGATAAAGATATTTTTATTTTGTCTTTATCTTTATCTAATAATTCATTTATTTGCGTACCATAATGTGTGTAGTAGATGTTACAAAAGGCTTAAAGCTAAAAGTACATTTATGGACCCTGTTAGGGCACAGCAACAGTGTTAAAATTAAATATAATCTAAATGTCAAAAATATTACAACATTACACAATTTTAGTTTGAAACCTTTATATATTACAGTTACACTGTAATAATGTATGCATCATGACGACAAATCTTTGCGGGATCGACGAACCTGTTGGCATGCCTGTTGAATGGTCATGTCGATGAGGAGTAGTACCGCGGGAGCCATTCTTACGTCGATTTTGAGAGGCAGACATAATAGAACTTTTGGTAATTTTTGCTCTCGAAATGGACATAACAAGTTTATAGACAGTTGACAAACACGGTTTCGGTCTATAATTCTTGGGTTCCTCGGAACTACCTGACTTATAGAGCATAGTTAAAAACTGTGTTAGAGACCTGTACTCTAGGCATGACTGAAATTGACATGCCAGCCAAGTGTGTAAACTTATGAGCCAAAAGTTATGCAGTGCTTCCGGTTCCGGAGACTTCCAGTTCAGTATTACAAATTGGCTCCATTTCTGGAAGTTTCACACATACGCTCGACATCATCCAGGCACCCTCAGTATGACAGACGGGCAACGACCAGATGCTGTGCCAGAAAGAACTCGTGGCCACATGACACATCACACATCTGACTAATTTGCCTTATTTTTATAGTCTCTAGAGATTTTAAAGCAACTACAAAAGCATCTTTAATATTCCAGGTCAAAATAACGACAAAATTGTATTCCCTGGGCCAACGTCTGAAGAATTCCAGCTGGAGATACCAGAGCATTGCAAAAGCCTTGGAATTTGCGAAGCTGTTCCAAATTACCCGAAAGAACAAGCCAAAAAACTTATTGCGGAGGTATTTTAAGTGTTTTCTACGTTTTAAGTTCTGTTGGGCTGTTGCACCTGCATCCATAGTATTCCATTCCTGTAGCACTACTCTCTATGACCGAAGAAGTTGGTAACCAGGAACATAAATAGTTGTCCATAATTATGTGTTGTTTGAAATCTTAAAAACGCAATTCACTTTATAGAACTGTGCAAATGAATATCAGAATAGCATTGGAAATGCGATTTTGTAACACAATCACAAAATTCTAACCCAGTGAGATGATACCTATAAAAAAATAGCCCTTCAGTTTGTCAATGGTGCAATTGTTCAGTTTTTCATGGACCTCATGTTATACTATTAACTTAATAAAACAAATGTTAAAACCTTAACCAAAAACATTCCACTACCCCTTGCAGCACTAACCATGATTTACGTTCATGTGATACCTATTTACAACCCATTTTCTCTTGTTCCTCACAGCTCTCCGGTTTAGGCATGTTCCCCGATGACAAACTGGACGCGCCAGACGTACCAGACATCGCCCAGAGGGTTGGACCGTATGAGGAAAACATAGAGTTGTGCCAATTTGAGTCAAAGGTATGTTATGTTTAGATCAATAATTCTGAAGTCATCATCTGGTGCCTTGCGTTTTCCACACTATCATGAGGTCGGTTTCCATTCTAACCGGTTAGTTGTATATTTTACTTCCCCGCTCCCGTGGGTACTAGCGTGATTTGATATAGCCGATCACTCAGTAAAAATGTAGCTTTCTAATGGTTAAATATTTTTTTAGATCGGTCCTATTCAATACAAACAATCAAATAATCTTTTCTCTTTAAAATATTATATAGTGTAGATGGACCTAATTCTTATCAGGTATTCATTTTCCATCTACTAATTCTTATCAAGTATTCATTTTCCATTGCTACTAAAATAATCCTCGTTTTCCTAGTTGATGACTGATACACAATTTAATTGTACCTAAATAATACTGAACCGATTTTTATTGAACCTAGCACTACTGCCTAACTTGGATTATTACTAGTCCAACTAAAACAGTTTTTTTACAATTCGACTAACAGTTTTTTTTTTAAATAAGCGCGGAGAAACATACATGTATATCTATTAATATACAGTTATGAAATTTACTAGTACATATAGGTCGAATCCTTGTTATATTGTTATGTATATTTGAAAAATAATAAGTTGTAACAGTTAGTCAATGGCCCGAAATTCTGACAACCAGTCTTACCATGGGGTATCGCATTACTCAGTTTTGAATGGGTTGTGGAGGTCAGATAGGCAGTCGCTCCATGTAAAATACTGATATTCAGCTGCATCCGGTTAGACTGGAAGCCGACCCCAACATAGTTGGGAAAAGGCTAGGCAGATGATGATGAATGGTCTAATTAAAATATATGCTTTGAGTTTGAGTTTTTGAGTTTAAAATTGGTAGGCACATACCCTACACATGATGGTAAAGTAATTGGAAATATCACAAGGCGGGGATCCCTTTTCAGCGAAGGCAGTCGTACACTTTCTCTAAGCGACACATTGTTATTTACCGACATCAGCGCGAACCAAGTCGCTGGCACAGCTATTCTGCTTCAAATGTGTGGTTCTATTTCTATTTTTGGAGCATTTACTAAAATAATGTGTAAAATTATGATTTATCCAGGTTTTGTATCCAGAAGCAGCAGTCGACTCCGCTGGGAAATGGCACCTAGTGCTGAATCAAGCCGACAACCCAGTACAAGGATTCAAAGTAGAGATTTGCAAGTAAGTAACGTTTATTCGTTTAAAGCAAGCTACTGCCTCATTGGTCTGATGGTTGCAAGCGCTGCTGCTGACCATAAAGACCTGAGTTCGAATCCCAGGTTTGCACTAGTAAATTTTCAGTAGCAGTAACGGTGTCTGGATTACTACCCGGCTAATGAAAATAGGCTCGCCCCTTATAATAAGGCACTAAAGCATAACTGGCGAAATGTGTGTGTGCTGTTATGTACACCTTTGCTTAACCGTAACCCTTAACCGAGCTTACAAATAAAAAGTGCATGCTAAGTTTACAAAGGACTTCTGCTAATTTGTACTATTCTTGTATAGAATTACTTTATTCTTTCTGTAAATATTAACCTTAACTTCTATCAACTCGATTTATTACAGAGATATGAGCACCAGCGATGGGGAAACTTCGGAATTGAAGATAAAAGAGGGGGAATGGTATTTTTACAAATATTTTTCATCATTTTTACGTCAAAAACTGTACGGCTTAAAATAACCAATTATATTGTTTTTTTTTA
The DNA here is from genome assembly GCA_905475445.1 of Ochropleura plecta. Taxonomy (NCBI): domain Eukaryota; kingdom Metazoa; phylum Arthropoda; class Insecta; order Lepidoptera; family Noctuidae; genus Ochropleura; species Ochropleura plecta. The sequence continues at coordinate 17,758,436 of FR997731.1, read as the reverse complement.
CAAATTGTTTCCATCTAAAAATTCAATTATTTAAATTGGTGCCTTTTTATTTTATGCGGCGAGATGCATTACTAAAAGAAACTGTACAGTAATTTATTAGATAATAACATCACAAACGGAATTTTGTCAAGCAGTTCAGTTCAAAAAGAGTTAGATTACTTTATACATTTGTCTGATTTTAGATGGCACTTTCATAGGGTGAAATCCATAACTGTTCAGTACTTATTAGAAAAAAGTGGTTTGGAAATATGGTCTGTTTTTTTTTATTTCTTTTTTATTAAAAGCTTATTTTAAGTCAGGAGTTGACATGTTTTTCATTAAAACATGTTTCTGTATAATTCAATCATCCAATACAGTAGCAGGTAAGGATTAGATGGTACAAACAAACATAATGTGTCAAATCAGAAGCAACGACTACTTTCAGTCTGTTTTGGGTTTAGCCAAAACCTTTCATGGCCTGCTCAAGTTATTTGATGATTTCCCGTCCATAAAAAAGGCCTCATGTCTTAACCCAAACAATCTTGTGTAAACCAATAAAACCCAGTCAGGAATAATGTAACGTTATGCAATATTTCGTTAGTCATGTTGAATTGAACCTAATTTGTAGTTATTACATGGACGCTAAAAGAAAAGGCACTACTTCTCCATCATTTTATTTTAGTAATTACAATCCAAGTTTTAAGCCTATAGCATTTTTGATTTTTTGGTTAAGCAGCTGTGACAGACATATAGACAGACGAAATAACAACATAACTGTTCCTTTTATGTAAAAAATAAGGAAAACGTGTACAAGATGATCCCTTAAGGATGAATTCTCCAGAGCTGCGGGTTGGTTCCAGAAAGATACCACGGCCCCGGAACACAAAGGTCAAAAGAAGGAACATGGATGGGTTTTAGTCAGTACAAGTCTTGACACTCCCTTTCGTCCCGACCAGAATCCGCTCCACCGCGTCAATTGATAGTAATAAGTTTATTCATCAAAAGAAACGAAATATAAACAAAATTATCGGTGAGCCCCATCCGAAAAAAAGAGAGAAAGCTACTAGTTTAAACGATATTACCTTTTCTATAGATTACCTTTTCCCGTTGCACGATTGTTTACAAAAATGTAGGGTAACAATGTAGGTAAACTTTGCACCCGTCGTAACACTTTGTCGCGCAAAGGTTTAATGTAGATATTAAAGTTCGTTTTTCCCAATAAATTACTCTTTACTCAGACCGCCATTTCCAATTAATTAACACAGGCGCGGCGGGTATTAGAAACTTCTTATTACCGGGAAAAACACCTAGATGGCGTTAATTGTTTTAATCAATGCAATCGAAATGTTTAATCTTACCTCAAGGGATCATCTTGTACACGTTACCTCTAAATAAATTATAAGACTAACTTTGAAAATAGTTAACCCACGTGTCTTGAAATCAGGGTTGAACTACGCAATCACCGCTTGTACAGATATAAAAATAAGCGCTCTGTCAGAGTCAAATTGTTACTATAAAGTGGAGTTGACTGTAGGTCATCACAAAAATGCATCTAATAATTATTTCAGAGTTATTAAAATTATGTCTTGAATTGTTTCAGGCAAGACTTAACGAAATGTTCCGGAATAGCTGTATTCGTGAAAGGATACCAAGGCCGTTGCAAACAGAAGTATGTGTACCGCAAAATGCACGTACTTGAAAAAGGAACTAAGGTGGAGCAGGCACTAAAAGTGCCCAGTTGTTGCTCGTGTGTTGCCAGAGTTGTCTTAACTTAATATCGAACAGTTTATAAATTGTGTGTTGTGTAAATAATTACTAATTTATATTAGAATGACAATTGGTGAGTATATTGACCAGCAGTTCTATATTATGGCAGTTAACATCGGAATTCTTTGATTTTCGCTGTTAATTGTCATAGCCAGCACTACCACCATTATAAACACCGTTTAATCTATTGTAAACTGTTATCTACATCCCTAGTCGATTTCGAATTATTGTAAAATGTATTTTATTGTCTTACTTATGTAAGACTTTTGTAGTGTAATAGTTCTAAATAAACTGTGAACCTGCGCATAATCGATAAAGAGAACACTAAATAAGTAAATTATGGCAACCCTTATAGATCTACAGATCTTATACTTAATCCATTTATCAAACTTGATGATTTCAGCAATATCTATAGATATTTTTTACATGAATACCTACAGGTTGATTAAAAACCAGAGTTTTCATCCGTACTATAAGCGCTACGCTTTTCTTGTTTTGTAATTGATTAAAAGAAAATAAAGTTTTGGTAAGCCGGGCTTTTGTTCTTTTTACGTTATCATTCTCTAACCTAGCTAAGAGGCTATTTAATTAGTCATTACAATTTATTATTTTTTTACCCTTTAAAACCCTCACAAGGGTCGGACATGATTGTACTTTGATTGTCTAACTGTATCAATAAAATTACTTTATCCTTACTAATATTATAAAAGCGAAAGTGAGTTTGTTTGTTTGTTACCTCTTCACGCTTTAATGGCTAAACCGATTTTGATGAATTTTGGTACAGAGATAGTTGGGAACCAGGATACGGACATAGGCTAACTTTTTTGGAAAAAAAGTGGGATGTGAGGGAGAAAAAAGGGGGAAAAAAGGGAAAACTTAGCGTTGTTATTACAAATCAATAAGGCGCAAGGGGAACTGTGTTACCCCGAATTTAACGCGAGCGAAGCCGCGGGCAAAAGCTAGTGATACATATTTTAGACAACTAGATATTTCAACAACCAATTTTGTGGATAGTTGAAAGCTTTGTGTCATATTTATCTAACTTTCAAAAAAATGGATTTAAGTACCTTTAAATATAATAATTATGTGTATATTTGTAGATATTTATTTCTGTCAACATTTCAATAATAAAAAAAACTCATTTGGCATAAGTACGAATCTATGTTTTTTTCTTATTTAGATGCTTACCAAGTTGTTATTGTTAACGATATAAATAGATAGGCAACCAATCTACCTACCTATAGGACAGATAAGTCATTTCTAAGAATAAACATTGTCTAGATTAAAAAATAATAAACGAATATCAATTTAAACTGGTTTTGTTTCTTGAGTGTTGAGATACAGTGGCGTATGACCTTCACTGTTTATTTCCTACGGCTTAACGCTGACAGTTAAGTAGGTACGTAGTTCAGTTTATTACTAACCTACGTAGCCTTACTGATATAAGTAATTGCACACAGCTCCGCTGATTAAAATATATTTACAGTTAATTAAATGTAGATATTAGTGATATTACAAGATCCTAATGCATGAGTAGAGTGAAGAGCATCTGGAGTAATACTCCAGATGCTCTTTTGAATATTCTAGATGCCAACCTACATAAATATATAGCGACAAACTTTTACAGTTCCTAATTTAACGGTTTGACGTGGATAGATTGAAAAAATAATACCTATGTTATAATATTGAAAGCATACACAGCAGTTCACAATTTATCGACTGTTTACAATCTCGTGAGAACGTTTATGAACAAATCAAGTAGGTAGTTACAACCTCCGTGGCTTTATCATTTCATTGGAGACATACAGGGAAAACTCGGTAGGTAAATATGTAATGGTTGCCCATCAGGACCAACCAAACCAATCCAGGTTACCACCTACCTTACCTAAAGATCGTCCCGTGCGGCTGTTATTATTTAACAACAAGCTCCTCCAAATAAGTGGTAAGTCCCTACCCAACATAATCTAATAGTAAGTAATTATCTAATTAAAAAACAAGCAAGCAAACAAAGTATGTGTGGGTTGGTAAGCAGATGTTATGTTATGTAGGTACCTATTAGGGCGCAAGCCTATTGCCGTCAATCGTGCACTAATCGAAACACTGGCTGCTACATAAAAAAAGGAAAATTTACTGTTAACGATCTGTGAATCAAACGTACGCTTACCGTGACTACCACAGAGTACTTTTATGTGACTACCAAGTACCACACTACCTTTCCTAATACCTAAACCATAACATACATACATACCTGAAGAGACTATAGAGCCTTTTCAAAGTCATCACAGTTGCAGCACCTGTTTATGCTGCCAGCTGCTTGCTTTAAGACCTGTGGTGTAGACTGGCTAAGCTCCCCGTCTTCAGTCTTCAGTTCTATAAAAAGGTAGGTAATTTATCCTATGACTTAGTTAAAACCTAAGGCAATGCGGAGGTCATAATTTGACAGTTTCCGCAAAGTAAATAGAGGGGAAGTAGGTTATCTCCGGCCCAATTCGCGATATAATTGCCTACTGTCATAGGGTTGTCACTTTTAAGTTATAAGCTTGTTATTTAACCTGGCTGTCCGTACAAAAACACGGCCACGGAGCGGCACAAACTACGCCGCACGTAGGTACTGTCGCTTTGACCTGCCGTGACCTTGTTGCGCGCCGTATGATTTCGTATGCCTACTAAGTGTCCAACTCGTAACCTTTTATTAATATTTTTGGGACAAAATATAACATGGTGTAAAAACTATTGGAATCGATTCAGTTACTTATTCTGAACAAACTATATTCAGGTTTCGCATATTCTAAAAATAATGTTGTATTTAATTTAAAATTAGTCAATAACTTATTTTTAATTACGATTTCATAACTGTGGGTAGTTAGGTACTTAGTTAATATACCTACAATACTGAGAAATCGGCACAACTAAACGTAAACAAAGCAATAGCGGTAAATCAGTTGACAGATCAAAAGTACAAACATTCTAGTGGGAAAGTAGACCTACCTACCTACCTACTTCGCGATAACTCGCGGTACTTCTTAGCGATAAGACCGCCATTGTAACCATAGATTTAACATCTTTTTGTAAAACAGTTTTGTTTCGTAGATTTTGGTGTGCAATAAAGTATATTCTATTCTATTCTATTCTACTTCCTCTGTGTGATAGAAAACTAATATGCTAATACAACAAAAAGAAGTCAGTAGGTAGGTAGGTATCTCATTATGAAGTAAAAAATTGAATTATGCTAGAATAAGTGAGTAGCTTACCTTTCCTGTTCAATAGGTAATTTGAACTGAGACAATTCTGGAATTGATGAATTATTAAGACACCCAAACACACAGCAATACTTTCTCCCGCGGTTATCAGACATTTTTTATTCGTTTAGCGGTGCCGAAAAGCCGTGACGCGCGAACCTCGTGCAGTGTTAGCCCCGACTGGCGCAGCGCGAAAGGAGCCGAGATTTTGTTTAGTGTGCGTGCGGCGACGCATAGATACTACGGCGCACACATACAAGCCGCGCGCTACGCGTTTGTATGAAGTTATCGTACTTCCCCTCTTTATACTATGGTTTCCGTATTGCAGGAGTAGGTACCACTTGCTATAAAACCTAACGGTCGCCAAAAGTACTTTCATCTACACTTCAACTTATTAGGTACTGTAAAAAGAATGTAGGTACCTAGCACCAAAATAAAAAGAAAGAAGACAAAATAAATGTTTGGGTGCCCCATGTTATTATAAATATTGGGTCTTAAAATATGTCCAAGCTTTTTCAAAGAGTCTTTCCGAGTCTTCCTCCACTAAAAACAGAAGGAGAAAGAAAGAAGCTTTGCCGATAAGGTGATTTATGGTATATGTGTGTGACTGTTGGTAGAAGGGGCGGCAAAATGATACGCGTGTTCTTCGCTTGAGGTTTATTGGGTGACCGTGCGTATACAACTCAATCGGTTTAAACAGTAACTTAACCTAATGTGCCTAAGACTAACTAAGACTATTGTGCCTACGCGCTAACTAAGACTATTGTGCCTACGCGCTACAGTCCTCCCCCCTTAGTTTAAGCTAAATTTTATTGTTATCAACCCCAATACAAAATTATAACTAGAGGTACAATATTATATCTACGAACTAAGTAAAGGTACTTAAACGCTACGGTGGTCGGACACTATTGGCGCGCACTTTTCACTGTTTACGCCACACTATATGTCGGTTTGAGGTTGACGCTCGGGTGGTTTGTCTGCATGATGGGCGGCACGATGTTGCTGGTATGCTGTGTTATAGCGCGACCGATTCTTGTCTCTACGGCAGTTTCGATGCGGCGTTTGCAGTGTCGCCACCCCACATAGAGTACGCAGATGGTCACGGCTGCGCTGACTAAGACGACAGCGGCCAATGACATCTTGAAGGTGTTGCTGAGGTCCTCGTCTTCAACCTTGGCTTTGTTGCTCGCAGCTGCGCTGTTCTGTACTACGATGGTCATTTTGCTGTTTGGTTGGCCCATTGTAGAGTTGAGGTGCTTGTTGTCGTGTGGCGGTGGAGTGTCGATGTGGGCTGTGGTTGATGACGAAATGACGATTCACATGTCAAATCTCACGGTCTTCTTAACGATGCGGCCTGATCTCGTTACTTGCTGTGAGGCGGGCTTTGCGGTGTCGGATGACGTCTTATCGCTTGGCGACTGTGGCACGGTGTTGAGTGGCGACTTATCGCCTGGCGGATGTGGCGGGTCGTTATGCGTTGTTGGAGTGCTCTCCGGGCGTGGGACCAACACATCATCATCTCTTAACAAATAGGCTGGTTTCAAGCGATCAAGTGACACCGTGGTATGTTTACCGTTACAGTCCAACGTATAGAATTTATTATGGCGTGATAAAACTTTGAAAGGGCCCACATATGGTGGTACTAAGGCTCGCCTTGCCTCGTTTCTGACAAATACATGAGAGCAAGTTGATAAATCTTTGTGAATAAATACGTTATTATTCGTGTTGCTATGTGAGCTTGAAAGGCTAAGGTTTGGGACAGACGACAAGGATTGCGTTAATTGTTTTATAAATTCGCGATCGTTAATATTAGTTGTAGGTTTAGATTGGAATAGATCGCCTGGAAGTCTAATACTACTACCATACAAAAATTGTGACGGACTATATCCTAAGTCTATTTTAATCGCTGTACGTAAACCTAACAGTATCATAGGTAATTCATGTACCCATAGTTTGTTATCTAAGCATTTTGCCATAATAGCGGCTTTTAGAGTACGGTGTAGTCGTTCAACCATGCCATTCGCCTTTGGGTTGTACGCTGTCGTGCGAATGCGTTCGATGCCGAGTATTTTTAATAATTGTCGAAATAAATCAGATTCGAATTGACGACCTTGGTCTGAAGTTATTCTTATTGGACAGCCGAAGCGAGTGATCCAATGTTCAACGAACACCCTAGCAACTGTTTCAGCTTTTATGTCCTTTACTGGTGTAGTGGCTACACTATAATCTGGTGTTTGGCTCGGCAACGCACCACCACGTGCTTACGGGTTGACGGTCGGACAACGACTGACTCCCACTCAGCCCTCGCCTTGTGACGTATGCGCTCGAGACAAATCATAAGTTTATCTACATACACTACATCCCTTCCTTATTTTACTTTATTGAATTTAAATAAGAATACTACCTGTATTGATTTATATTAATCTTGACGTATAGATAATATACTTATGCTTTGCATTATAAAGTATTTCTCAAGTTACCAACAATCGGTTTGGTATAGATTGTACCATTTTTTATCAACTTAAAGAATGACTACATAATTTGCAATTCATAACTAATTATTTAGATTCAATCATTAATTTACCACCTTCCATCTCCTCCCCAAAATGTTTATTGAATCAGTCTTTATTATTTGGCGGAGGTGGAGCTTGTGGATTACATTTCTATATTTTTTTTTCAAATATACATACTTTATCTCCTGGTATCAAGTCACTTTCTTTTGCCTTCCATTTCGTATCTGAATATTCTTTACGTAAAGGTTTTTTTTTGTTTTTTTTTTTCCATATCTCTTACCTCTTCGTCTTTCAGTTGACAGTTAATGTCACTGACTGTTATACGGTAGGTTCTTTTTTTACAATACGGTATTACACCCATTTTTAAAAAGTATCTCATTTTGATCCTAGGGTCCTAGTGAACCACCAAAAAAACTAAAACATTTTAATCAATCGATAAGTGCCATGAAACTGCATTTCAATTTTACAATTTCTATTTTCGCGCGTAAAATCACAAAAACTCTTGACGCCATGTTACTCTGCGGTCATGACGTCAGTTGGTCATGTAAACAAATGCGCTGTTATTAGTCTTTCAGTTTCGTTGTATATTTTATTCTTGGTAAATTTGTACTGTCTTTTTTTTTACGAAACCGTCTTCCATGGTATTATTACTATTATTTCAATAAAAATAAAATGTAAAGTTTTGTTTTTTTTTTTAAATACAAAATAACAAACGTTGCTCAGTTGACAGTTGTCACTTTTTGTTTACATGACCGTATGAAGTAATAATCATGGCGGACACACTCTTTGGCGGACACTGTTTCACTTAGTAAAACAACAGACTAAAAAGTGAAAACTTTGAAATCAATTTTAAAATTGATTTAGTTATTTTATAACTAAACTATACCGGACCGTATGTCTTTGTTTCCGTGGAAGTTGGGTAGGCCTTAAGTGTGGGACGCAACGTGCGTCGATACTCTTGCGCCATCCCATCTTCCTAGCTCTTCGTGCTGCGCTGGCGCTGCTGCTGCGGCTGCAGAGAACCTCAAGCGGCGTAAATATAGTAACCTTATTGGGAACTATATTTTTGAGCCGTTTGGGGTTGAAACTCTGGGACCGTGGGGTCCTTGTGCTCACAGCCTTTTTAAGGAAATTTCAAAACGCTTGGTTGACACTTCCCGTGACCTAAGGGCTGGCTTTTACTTTGGCCAGAGGCTTAGCGTTGCCATACAACGTGGCAACGCGGCCAGTCTCCTGGGAACACTGCCAACTGATAGCGTTGAGGACGAACTCCTTGACGCTATTTTTTAATTTATCTATAAGTTTAGTTTAATAATTTTAGTTTATAACACACTTATTTAAGTTAAAACTTAATTAATTATTTTGTCCGTTATTTTATTAACTAAATCTAACATTTTCCGACGGCTTATTGCCTAAGCTATCTGAATTGTATATTTTTAGAATTTCTTTCATATAGAGTAAAATACCCTATTCTGTGACAGAAGTTTCAAAACCTTAAACCCAAGAATGTTTTGTTTTGTTCTTTTGTTTTGCAACTTCTTGCTTTATTCGTTTTCAGATAGTTCCAAACTTTGTCAAATAACTAATTTAAATTGAGAACTACAACGTAAATCAATAACTATCATCAGTTTACTCCTCTAACATCACATGTTATCTTCTATCAATACATTGTACTACTTTTTTATTATAATTACTTTGTGTACTTCAATACATATCTAGTAAATTCCGTCATTATGAGTTTATTTTAATTTTCAATATCCTCGGTAGTAATTTATTTCATTATCTGCCTAGCCCTTTCCCAGCCATGTTGGAGCCGACTTAAAATCACCGGATGCAACCGAACACCAGCATCTCACTCGGAGCGCCTCTACAACTCAGCTAGTACTGGGCAATACGACACGACACCCCTGTCGGGACCACAACTAAACGTGACGGGCGGTCATCCATCCACAGACCACCCCCGGCAAGCGCGGCCCAACCCAGAGATGGATTCGAGCGGCTTCTACGATTTAGCCACTGACTGCCATAATTTCTTCGGACAGACAAACCTCTAATAACCCTAGTAACGCCCGATCTCATAATAAATACAGTTGTGACACTTTTTCCTTTAGACGCACCAAGCCTGAGGCTTGTGTGCACCACTCCCATATCCAGTCCAATTCAATCCTTCGCAACATTGAATCCGTCGACTCCCTCAAACATCATAACTCTTACCTACTCCTGGGAGTTATAGAAAATCTCCTTTTGCTTTTCCTTCTTCTTCTCCTCCTTTTTACTTTTTAGTTATTTTTTTTTTTCGATATTATTTTTCAGTGGCCTCTAACTAATTTGGAAAATATCTCTATTACTTTTTTTTCTGCTTGAAAATCAAATGTCTACGGTGGTGGTATACTAGGCTTATAAGCCTGAAATGATGAGACAATTTGATGTCGAGTAATTTTTTTCCAATACTTTATACACTTTTCATTTGTATCCTGAAGCTCTCCAATTTTTACGTTAAACCCTGTTCGTTGATATATTTTTATGTCCGCACTTGTATTACTATTTTAAACTGGTAAAATTCGAACTTCCGAGCCACAAGAATGCGCGAATTTAATGGATAGCCAATGCGTCCAATTTAATGGATAGCCAATGCGTCCAATTTAATGGATAGCCAATGCTCCCAATTTAATGGATAGCCATTGCACCAAATTTAATGGATAGCCAATGCAACCAATTTAATGGATAGCGATGCGTCCAATTTAATGGATAGCCATTGCACCTAATTTAATGGATAGCCAATGCGTCCAATTTATGATGCTCGTAATCTACCGTACTAAAACAGTGTATGGTATATGTCGCATGCCTTAGTAGCATTGGTTCTAGGACATGCCGGTTTCCTCGCGAGGTTTTCCTTTACCGTTTAAAGAGCATTGGTGATGAGTGACAACACATAAAGCCTGCCTGGTTTCGAACCCACGACCTTGGTCGGACTAGGCCATCACCACTCTGGATAAATTTAATACAACCAACATACATTAAGGTGTGTTGTTGTTACATAAAACTTATATGTATATATTTGATAAGTTTAACTAATTATTTACTTTTTTATAAATGTCATACTAATTAATATACGTTAATAAGCAGGCCTCTTCACTATATCCAACTTATTCCAATTTAAAAATTGCAAAATTGTCAAACAGTATTTACATATCTTGTTTATTATTTAAGTGATTATTATATTTAATTATTTATTTTTCCTTCCTCCTTTCATGTATGAGAGACTCTTTCTATAATATGTAATTTGTTGGTATTATTTAAAACCACCACTTGATCAAGTCACTAACACTTTTGAATTTTTAAAAAAACGTCCCAAAGCGTAGTTCTCTATAAAGAGGAATGGACAAAAACTCCATGGACACTCTAGTTTCACTCTTATTGTTTACACAAACTTGATGACTACTAATATTCATATGGAAACTACAGACATACAAGTTCTATAAATGAACCTGACTAGAGTACCTTTCACAGCGCACTGTGTAGCTAAAGTGAACGCATCCCACAGACCTTTTGTACGAGTATAAACTAAACGAGCCATAATTATGAAATAATACTGGCACACAGTCAGGTGGCAAATACGAGCAACAAACAGCAATATAAACTGCGACTTTATAGCTACATCAGAGAACATAGAGGATTATCTTGAGTGTACACTGACTGATGGTTTTCTCCTTATTGACATCCACAATTTGCAACGATAAGCCGTTGATCTATAACTTCTTCTCTATCAATCCTCAACGCAGCATGAAAACGTTAACTTTTACTTCCCTATAATTCAAGAGTCATTCTTGAATTAACGAACAGCCCCGTAAAGGCCTAATGTCCTTTATAAACTTTGCTCTGTTTGGGAGTAAAGTAAGTATCAAGTTCATCGATTGCAATCTGGAAGACGTCTGCTCCATCTGTGGCAGATACATCAGGAACATTATAAAATATTTGTTGCAGTTCTAAACCGCCAAAATCCATTAAGCTTGCCCTTTTCTTCTTGCACTTACAATACCAGAAACATCGAGATAAATAACGTCTGGCTCCAACCGAAGGTTCTCCTTCGCAGTCGAACTTCTCAAGCATCAGTTACGACATGTTAATGTTATATCTGGAACCAGCCAGTTTATTGTTAGTTCAATATCAATTTAATGATCAGAAATATCTGCTCTTTTATCACGTCAATTTAATGACTATTATATACAATATATAATGCTGTTGAGGATATATTATTTCCTCTGAATAATGTCAAACGTTTACAATTGAATGACCAGCTATGCTGCTTCTATCTCATTATGTTGATATCAATTAAATGATCAGTATAAATGTATAAGTATACTGCTTTACGAAAATGCAAAATAACTTTGTCATTTCTTTTGTGTCAATTGAATGACCAGCTATGCTGCTTCTATCTCATTACAATGTTGATATCAATTAAATGATCAGTATTAATGTATAAGTAAACTGCTTTACGAAAATGCAAAATAACTTTGTCATTTCTTTTGTGTCAATTGAATGACCAGCTATGCTGCTTCTATTTCTTTTGTGCCAATTAAATGACCAGGCACTAAGCCAGCTTACTTGCTTGATTGTGTTTGAAATTAATTCAAAATAACCACCAATCAAACACCTCTGCCTTTCTCTTCGAGAAATATAAGAATGATGTTTTGTCAAAATAACAGAATCACACATCTTCCGACTTAACGTAGCCGGCGGAATCTAAAAAGTTACTTGTTAGGTACACCTCTGCCTTACCCTTCGAGGATCCACTTCATACTTCACACTTCGAAAATCCACTAATCACTTTTTATGTATTTTTTTTTTACAATTAACCTCAATTATGATCACTTTAGCAATAGTTACTAATTACTAATAAAATAACCAAGTTAATCGTTCTTAAAACGTGTTATCAGTGCTGGTGCGTTCCAATGTAATGAGTCATAGCACATCTCAGCGTAAACAAGCGAGTTATTTTATAAGGCTATGTTGTCGCCTCCGTTATTTATGAAATTATTTCGAATATTCGAATCATAACGGCTGTTTAGTAATTCAAATAACTTAATAGTCTAAAATATAATAATTTAAGGTAAATAAGTTATTTTGGTAAATGTAAATGAGACTAAACTAAAAGTGTTGTGTAAACGCACTTTCTAATATTTCTCTACACCATACTAAGTATTATTTCACTGCAGGCACCACTGTCTTTTTTTTTTTTTCGTTTTATTGATTTATCCTCGTCGCCAAATGTAGTGGCTACACTATAATCTGGTGTTTGGCTCGGCAACGCACCACCACGTGCTTACGGGTTGACGGACGGACAACGACTGACTCCCACTCAGCCCTCGCCTTGTGACGTATGCGCTCGAGACAAATCATAAGTTTATCTACATACACTACAACTGGTATAACTTCAGGCCATTTCGTCACTCTATCTATAATGGTGACGCAATATTTAAAATCCTCAACAGGAGGCAATTCTCCTATTATATCTATGTGGACATGATCGAAGCGATTTCCTGTGTTAAATTCGCCTAGTGGAGTTATTGTGTGGCGTTGAATTTTACTTTTTTGACATGAAATACACGTTTTAACGAAGTTTTTGACATCGGTGTTCATATCGCTCCAAAAGTATCTAGATTTGACTAAACATTTCGTAGTCGCGACACCGGGATGACTCACGTTGTGCAATGTTTTGATCGCGAGTTCTCGGAATTGTTTAGGTAGATAAGGACGTATATCGTTCGTAGAGGTCTCACATACTATTTTTATCTCGGTGTTAGGCATAGTAATTAATTTAAATTGAAGATTGTCACGTTTGCGTAGGTTTTCTAATTCAGAATCGCTTTTTTGTAACTCGGATAATATTTGGTAATCGAATAAAGATGGCAAGGTAATCTCTTCAATTCTAGATAAAGCATCGGCTACTGTGTTTTTATCGCCTTCTATATATTTAATATTATCGCAAAATTGTGAGATGAAATCTAATTGCCTCAAGCGCCTTGGCGAATCTGAAGGTGAAACTTTTTTTGTTAACGCGAAAGTTAATGGTTTGTGATCTGTTAATACGGTTAGTTCTCTACCTTCTATCATATGACGGAAGTGTTTTATTGACATGTATATAGCTAGAAGTTCCCTGTCGTAGGTACTGTATCTAGTTTGGGCGTCCGTCAGCTTTTTTGAATAAAATCCGAGGGATTGTAATTTTCCGTCGACTCTCTGATTTAGAGCTGCGCCTACACAACTACTAGAGGCGTCTGTCATTAATACTAAGGGTGCGGTTGCATCCGGGTGGGCTAGCATGACTGCGTTGTTTATTAGTTGTTTACATTGACTGAACGCTTTTAATGCGCCTTCAGTCCATGTAATCTCAGTTTTATCGCGTTTTTTTGAGTTATGTAAGTACGCGTTAAGTGGTGCTTGAATCTCTGCGGCTTTTGGAATGCTTTGCCTGTAGAAATTCATCATGCCGAGAAAACGTCGAAGTTCCTCAATTGTTTTTGGTTGCGGATAGTCAGTGATAAGCTGTGTTTTTTCCGCACTTGGTTTTACGCCCTGTGAATTAATATGGTAACCGAGAAAGTCTAATTTGGATTTACCAAATTCGCACTTATTTGTGTTTATTGTAAAACCGTAGTTTTCTAAACGATTCAATACTGTTTCTAAGTGTTGTAAATGTGTAGGTTTTGATTCCGATCCGATGATGATGTCATCTAGGTATAGGAATGCGAAATCTAGACCTTCCAGTGCTTTATTTATTAATCTCTGGAAGTCTTGTGCAGCGTTACGTAATCCAAAGTTCATTCTTGTAAATTCGAATAACCCAAATGGGGTTATGACTGCAGTCTTGGGAATGTCTTCGGGTGCCATGCAAATATTAAAATAGGCTTTTCGCACATCAATTTTAGAGAATATGGTTTTCCCTCTAAGTAGGTAAGTGAAATCGAGTAGTCGTGGCAATGGATAGCGGTCGGGTATAGTTTGTGCGTTGAGTCTACGATAATCTCCGCATGGTCGTATTTCCCCATCTTTTTTAGTAACGCATACAAGTGGGTTAGCCCACGGACTATTAGAAGGTCTACAAATGCCTAGTTGCATCATTCGTTCGAATTCAGCTTTCGCTATTTTGTATTTCTTCGGATTGAGTGGGCGTACTTTTTCATGAACCGGGGGACCGGTGGTATAAATCTGGTGCTGTACGTCATGTTTGGGGTCTGCCAGAAAATTTTCCAGTTTGGTGATGTTAGGAAACTTCTGTAAGATAAGATGGTATTCGTCATTAATATCTATTGAACGAATACTCGGGTCGTCGGAGGTAATAACGTTTGTGGTGCGTGATAACGATGTGATTTTGTCGACTAATTTCCTGCCATGTAAATCTACCATGAGTTTATTTGCGGCCAGGAAATCGGCGCCTATAATAGAAGTATGTACGTCGGCTAATATAAATTTCCATCTAAATATACGGCGTAACCCTAAATTAACCGTAATGACTTTTTCGCCATACGTCTTTATTTTTGTGCCGTTTGCTGCATATAATACATAATCTGACGTCCTACAGGCGTTTTGCTTGTTTGCGGCTAATACGGAGACGTCAGCGCCCGTGTCGATTAAATATCGTACACCTGTTGCAATGTCTGTAATGCACAAACGATGTGATTTTTCGACACCGGCGACGTTATTTATTCGTGCCGGTGTCTGAATTAGTTTCCCGAATTTTGCGCGGAATGTTTACGGCAATTAGCGAGATCTCCGCATTTGCGCGCATTATTGCCGTAGATGTAGTGATAAAAACACAGAAAACTTGAGTCACCGGGTTTCGCGGGCTGGTTTAAAAACTTTTCTCTGTCTTTTTGTGAACTTTCGCGACTTTTGGAACGCGATCGAGACGGGCCGGAAGCATGTCGGGCTCGTCCTCGCGGTTCGTGGTGTGTATTTCTATTGCTGTCACTTAGTTTGTTATTTAATGCCGAAATTTCAGCCTTCATTTTGTTTAATTCGTTTAGAATTTCGGAGGTATTTTCTGAACTCTGAGAGAGCCTCGTAACAGGGGCTATCTCAGACGGTTTGGTATTTTCCATAATTTTATCAGCGATTTTAGCTAGACTTTCTAATTTTACTTCGCCTGAGTCGCATGCCGTTAAGACGGCCCTAACGGAATGTGGTAGGCGCCCGGCCCATAATAATTTTAAAGTTTCATCTGGTATTCTGTTTTTTCCTAAATTTTGCATTCGTCTAAGTAGCTGTGACGGTTTTTGATCTCCGAGCTCTATTTCGTTTAAGAGTTGGTTTAGTTGTTTAGTTTCCGACTCTTCGTAAACGGAAATTAACCTGTTCTTCAGCGTTTCGAATTTATTTGATTCGGGCATGTTTTCTAAAATATCACTAATGTCACTTAATTCGCTCTGTTTTAGCCTAGCTATTAAAAGTTGACTTTTGTGAAGGTCACTTGCCTTTTGGGGGTCCACGATGGCGCTGAATTGATGGAACCAGAGTCTCGGCCGGTCTCGCCAAAAGTCCGGTATCCGTGGTGTGATGGTAACCGCTGTCATCTGCTGTGGCTGCTCCAAGATCGGTGGTGTAGCTGTAGACATGGCTGCAGGCTGTGGTTGAGCAGCGGCTTGGTAATGCGGGTCGTTCATCGCGCGCGGTTTTTAATTACGATAGGTATGCGAGAGGCGCGCGCGCACACGTCGGGTCACCACTTTGCCGATAAGGTGATTTATGGTATATGTGTGTGACTGTTGGTAGAAGGGGCGGCAAAATGATACGCGTGTTCTTCGCTTGAGGTTTATTGGGTGACCGTGCGTATACAACTCAATCGGTTTAAACAGTAACTTAACCTAATGTGCCTAAGACTAACTAAGACTATTGTGCCTACGCGCTAACTAAGACTATTGTGCCTACGCGCTACAAAGCAAAGACGGAGCGTTATTTTCCACCAGACTTTACACTAATATACATACCTGGGAAAAATATCACTGTGGTTTTTTTCTTTCATGTGGTACCTAGGTACAGTTGATTTATGTTTATTATCACTTATTACACGCTACATTTAGGCATGAATCAGATTTTTCATAAAAACAAATGACTATAGGTAGGTAGGTACTTACTAAAAACCTTCGTTGATATCGGTCTAATTTTGCAAACATTTTTACCACCTTGCAAATCTCTCTCTCGGTTTTATTTCATTTCATAAATATCGCAAGTAACGAAGTAAACTTAACGAATTGTTAAAATAACAATGAAAAAATAATTCAAGAAACCCGCGTCGCTGACCGTTAATATAAACAAAAGACAAAATATTTTTTTTTTCATTTGTTTTAGTTAGTATAACAATTTATGAACAGCCAGTGATATTTAGGATCATCATTCTTAATATGACACGTAAGCAATCGAATTGAAAATAAGGTATTGTTACCCAAAAAAGGTAGTTATAATACCTATCTATTTTAAAATGTTTTCACGCAAGTTTACTAAATAATGATCACAGTTGTGCTGAAAGACCGATGACTAGTTCAAAAAAGTAGCTAAAAGAGCGGAATGTCAGTAATTCTACTGTCAAAAGTGATCAAAACAAAAGTCGTGGTGCTAGGCCTAAAATGCTATTCACTCTAAATAAAAAGAATTTAATAACATTATACTTTTCATTTCTTAAACCTTACTTAGTATTCGCTAACATGTCTTCAAATATTGTAGAGGCGGGTGAGTTAATCTTGTGGAATGAATTAAAAAATGAAATTAAAATTCAGTGAATAATATTGTGATTGAATTTTAATTTAATAGGATAAAATAAAACAAGCTTTAGTTTGTACGAACAGTACAAACTAAAGCTTGAATTTAATTCAATATTAATCCACATTGTTCTGATTTATTGCCACACCATTGCATGTTCAATACTCAATACTCAATATCTTTATTGCTTTACCATAATGTGTACTTAGGTGTTAGTTTATAATAATGAGATCATTATGGACCCTGTAGGGCGCAGCAAAAGGGTAGAGGAGAGGAAGCTCTGTTTTATAATATAGTTGCTAGTTTTTACAATAAAATTATTTATAGAAATGTGTTTTCTTGTATATTTACATCTTTATTTTTATTATAATTCTGCTGATTTGTATGTGTAGGTATTACTCATGTTAACGACCCCACATCAATCATTCTATACTTGAACAACATAAATTAAATTTTTCAGATAAATACTCGGTAGCTTATGTGACTGTTCCCAACACAGACGTCGGCAAGACTATTGGGCACGGTCTAGTCAAAAACAAGCTAGCTGCCTGTGTCAATGTGATACCACAAATCACATCCATTTATGAATGGGAAGGAAAAATCAATGAGGACAGTGAGGTAAATATACTTGTTTTCATTCAACCACTCAATGCTGAGTGTAGGTCTCCTCCAGTATACAAGTCTTGCCAGCTGCTCTCACCAACTAGGTTATTTTTCCACTGGGCTCAAGCTCATTTCTCGGTCTCAATTCTTTGAAGTGGCTAGGCAAAAGGTTCATATCTGTATTAAAGCTGAATCTCGTTTAAGATTACTATTGGGTCTGCTAAGTGGCCCTTATTTAATTTTTATTCCGTTTCTTTTCTTGAGGTGTCAATGTCACGTAAATTGATTCAGCCTGAAATTTGGCAGTGGTGTGTAACAAACATGAGCAGGACACATAATCAAGTGTCACTTGGCTACTCAGGAAATCCTAATATAAAACACACCTTAAACATAACATCACACCTTGTTAACCCTAAAGGGTAAAGCAGAGATACCTATAGACCAGGGAAGGCTAACCGGATTGAGATAAGAGATTGGTTGATCATGGCTAATAGTCCAGTTGATCGCGGCAAAGCAAACAAAATAAATACATCTAACAGATGCATAATGTATCATATTGTGTAATTTTTACTAAAAAAACTACATAGTTGGCCACCACTGCCATAGACCTATCAGTACAACCATATTCCAAAAGTTATGTTAAGTTCCATGTAATATGGAATAAGACCTTTGCCATCTGCTGGGCACATATCCAGACCAGCTTTTAATTAGAAAATCCTGATGGAGTCGAAGTCAAATTCTTTATTGCTAACTAATGTATATAATTATGTATATGTAGTAATTTAGATCTTAACAAAAGGTAGGTTCTTAGAACTCAGTTACCTGTTTAGGCATTGCAATGGAGATGCTCAATAACACTGCCCAACCTGGAAATCAAACTCAAGTTATTATTGCAACCACTAACCCAATTATGAGGCAGTACATCCTTAAATTACAGCCAATAACATTTACTAATCTCCACCTTCTCTCAACTTCCAGGCGCTGCTGATGATCAAAACAAGGACATCCCAAGTGGACAAACTGACAGAATTTGTTCGCAGCAACCATCCATACACCGTATGTGAAGTAATCTCACTACCAATCAAAAATGGAAACCCTCCTTATTTGAAATGGATTGGGGAAAGCGTGCCAGAAAACTAGTGTGTAATCAACAAATAAAACAGCAACAAACACTATCTACTCATCAATGTTTATACTATAGGTACTCAAATATACAATACTCATAAATGATAAAAAAATAGATAGAGCGAATAATGAAATGAATTTAAAGGCACTGACTGTAGATATAACAAGTAAAAAAGAAGTAAATAAAAATATTTTTTGACGGCACGGTTGGCGCAGTGGTTGAGCGATCGACTGCTGCGCTGCGTGTCGCGGGTTCCATCCCGAATATTTGTATGACCTACAGATAGTTGTTTCGGGTCTGGCTGTGTGTGTACACGCACCTACGATACAGGGGAAATCTTAGTGTGGGACAATGTTTAAAAAAAAATAACACTCGACCTGCATTTAAATTAAAGCATCATTAATTTTAGTTCTAGAAACCAGGTGATCCCAATTTTATGAATAGATTAAATCTGTGGAATTTAAGTATTGCATATAAGTCTTTTACCGAAGTTGGACCTAGTCTTATTTAAGTAAAGTCCCGTCTGTAGTGAGCATAAAATGTATAAAACATTTCTGTTTGAAGTACCTATTTGTTTGTACATTTTTAGAAAGTATGTTTCATGTATCATTCCGTGAATCACAATGGATGTAAAACTATTGGTAATACTGTATGAGCCAGTTGTTTAAAAACAGGAATAGTTTTCAAATTGCGTGACACAAACTTAGCAAAACGATAAGGGCTGAAACTGCATTAAACGGACACCCGCGGGGCCCGCCAGCGGTAACACGCGCGGGCTTGTTCAGTCAATAACGCATGACAAAAAGCTTCTGAAAATGTCTTTCGACAGAGAAAGAGTATTTGTGAAACTGCAGTTTCGCTCTGTGATATGAGGTCAAGCGAATGAACTCTTTAGGTACCTGTGACAGGGTCCTTCACATACCCACAGAGCCCACGCTTGCAGACACGCGGCGGGTGTTTGTCGCGGGTGCCCGTTTAACGCAGTTTCAGTCTGTTTCAGCCCTTAATACCTTAAACTTAGTGGCTAGCCATCGGTTCATTACTATCTTGTAACTAATTAACATTGTGTACAATGTGAAGGGCCTTTTACACATGAGTGAAGTGTTTGACCAATTAATTAGAATATTAGATGATAAAAGAAATCCCTCCAAGTTGGTTAAAACTGAAACCGAATGTGATCAACACATTTCAACTGCGTTTAAGAGGTGATATTGTCAATGAGGTATACCAATTTATGACACTGACCAACTCTTGAGTGTGGTTTTAATGTGCTGATGACATGATAGGTTATTTATTTAGTGGAATTCGCCCTGAGTGTTAGAAACAGAAAACTTTTATTGTAATAAATTTGACTAATTAATTACTGATAGCAGAAGACTTGTTGTGTTTACCAATTTTTATTTGTAGCCATTGTCTTGTACAGAAGTAGTAACTTATACCGAAATCTAAGTAAATTATTAAGCCAAATACCTACCTACTTTAAATTTGTAAGAAATAAATGATTTATTTGAAACAGTAGCTTTATTAACCAGTAATGGAAAAAAAAGATGGACTCTTAACAGAACACTGAACTGAAACAAATTAGTAACACCTAAAAACAACTGGGGATGGGGATAGTTACGATAATCAAGGCAAACATGAGCCTGCCGAGGTCGCGGATTGTTCGAACGAGGTACCGCGGCCCCGGTACATAAAGGGCAGTAGAAGGAACATGGGTGGGTTTTAGTCAGTACAAGTCTGACACTCCCCACCCGCTCCGCCAAGAGCGGGGGAAGTTATGATTTCCCACCCAAAAAAAAAGCAAACATGAGTCTATTGAAGATCGTGTCAGTGGCAAATGGCAATGTAAAATATAGGTAAAAAGGTACCATGGCAACAGCGAATGCAGCCTAAACTCTCCTCAGATCTGAAAAACTTACCTAGCTATCGATAACTCGTACATAGGTACATCGTAAGTAATTTCATACATTATGGTAGAACCGATGCTGCCAAAAACGGTGTTAAAATTAATTCCCATTTAAAATACGTTTCAATTAATTTATCTTCAAGTTTCAGCCGCGGCAAATGTGTTACTTATGGTAGATGTTGGAAATGAGCCAGCTACCTGTTACCGTCACAAAGTAAGATCCAGTAAGCGTTAAAAGTACCTACCTTGCTTTGAACCTTTTGTGGGATTTTTTTTATCACAAAGATCGCGCAAAACTCGTTTTTTTTTCTCTCATTCCCTCCTGTCAACCAACACGCATTCATTGCCTTTTTTTTTAAAGTCATGCCTCACACAATCCATCCATCGCTTACTTGGTCTTTCTCTCGCTCTCCAGTCCACATGCAATTCGTCCCTCCTCATTACATATCCGTAACAAGACATTCGATTCAAAATAGTTCCATACCTATTTGCACTAAGTATTATGGTATTCTACATCTTGGATATTACGTAGATAGTAAGTACTGTATACCTACTTTTTTTGGGGTGGGAAATCATCAAATAACTTCCCCCGCTCTAGGCGGAGTGGGGGGAGTGTCAGACTTTTACTGACTAAAACCCACCCATGTTCCTTCTATTGCCCTTTACGTTCCGGGGCCGCGGTATCTCTTTCGAACAACCCGCAACCCCGGCAGGCGGAGGCTCTGCCAAGCCCCTCTGCTTTGCTGACATCTCTTTGAGGCGCGCGTGAAACAGAAACGCGCCGTCGACACGGCCTGTCGTCAATAGACGGACGGACGGTGAGCTACCCATTGATCACCGTCCACAGGCCCGCAATAGGTACATACCTACTTAAGTAAACTCAGTACACAGAAAAATAAACAGTTGTTACAGGTAGGGTTACCTTATACCCACCTAGTAGCAACGTTTGGTAAAGAAGCTGCCACTTTTAGATACCAAAGTGGTTGTCATCAAGGGCGTCGCCAGAGGTGGGGGGGGGGTGCTCCCCTAGAGGCTCGGGAGTTTTTATTAAGTTAGAATTTTCTCTGCCTGACGACATGGAATGTAATACATTGTAGCCTTGTAGCGTACCGCAGTAGAATCACTTCTGTGCCTCTGGATTGGCATTCCTATTGAATTTTCGTATAATCGACCAGCATAGACAGGCTGGAATAAATTAGAAACTCCTTCCCCGAAGCCTTAATAGACAATCTTGTGTTGTGTGCACAAGGTTGCAATTGGACATTGATCTCCATATCGGAATTTATTTGACGCAACATGTGAGAAATAAAGCCAATATTCTCTTATTTTTTAGCTGTGTCTAAAAGAGGGCCAAGTAACGCCTGTACCTATATCAAAACGATTCCAAACTGTCTAAATCTCTAAACATTTAGAGCTCGCTATTATATCCGGCTTCCTCGCGGTTCCTAGATCTTGACTTCGTAAGTCAAGCAACTAACTGTTGTATGAAGGACCGAAATATTTCCAACTTGTCCAAGGTAGGTTGCCAAAGTATTGAAATGCAAGCGTAGCGAGTTCGAAAATATACATTTACAGTAAGTAATTACCTACTTACATATCACATCTAAGTAGGTAGGTACATATTTTTAAAGAAAATCTAACTACTCTGGAGTGGAGGGCTAAAATTTTGTTTTAGTCCCTCATTTACATTCTTAGAAGAACGAAACGAGAAAGAGTAAAAATCTTTTATTTTCGCAATTTTCTGCCACCACCCCTCCCCCATCTCAAAAGCTAGCAACGCCCTTGGTTGTCATTGATAGTCGAACACATGGTTGACATAACTCATAATGCCTATAGCGAGCATCAACAAGGACTCGAAAGGATCCGATGGTCAACATTCGAAGATTATTCAATAAAGGATCATGGCCGACCAATCAAGTTCACGGCCCGGGGGTCTCGTGACCGTTGATCTTCTTGTTAATTTAATCAAATAATTCCATTGACAGTGCTAGCACACAACACAAATTAGTTTATTGTACCTACTTATCTACCATCCTAAGGATATAGGTAATTCGAAGGAATAGAGTTAAATTGTAAAATGTGGAAAATCTTACAATTGACACTGATCTAACTTCAAAATAAAACTGTTAGGTAGGTACCTATAATGGGCTTAGGTACAAGATACTCACAGTGTATTCTGGAAGCCGACGAAATAGGTACGTTATTATCTCTCATGATATGTAAATTACAGCAGCTATTTACTACCCACTTACATGTGTATTGTTTCTGACTTATGTGTATTAATGGCATTTAACTAACTATCGGTTCGTAACAGTAGGACCCAGTGTAATAATTCCGAATGTAAAACCGAGTTTCTTATTTAAGTACTAGCTTTCGCCCGCGGCTTCGCTCGCGTTAAATTCGGTATAACACACCAAGCAGACCTGCAGTTTTTGCTCTTGCGCCTGATTGATTTGTAATAGCAACGCTAAGGTTTTCTCTTTTCTTCCCTCGTTCTCCCTCATATCCCACTTTTTTAAAATAAAAATTAGCCTATGTCCGTCTCCTGGTTCCCAACTATCTCTGTAGGTACCAAAATTCATCAAAATCGGTTTAGCTATTAAAGCGTGAAGAGGTAACAAACAAACAAACAAACTCACTTTCGCTTTTATAATATTAGTAAGGATATCGTTCGTATTAAAATACAATTTAAAACCGTAGTAGAAAGTGGTGCATGAACACGCGTTCAGCACGCGTTTGGCAAATATTTCTTCCTCCATGGAGAACTAAGCAATCCATATGCAATATTTATGCCACCCATTTGGCAACGTACATTAATATACGATGTGGCCCCAACTTGCCATTGTAGGTACATTCAGAGCACAGTAAAGGTCGCATGTACTATGTACTAGTTTTGAAGTTTTTGCCTATTTGGCGTTCTGCCAAACTGTGGTTGTTTCACCCTATGATAATGCACGTGATTACAATTAAAATATTTCTTCTTGCTCACAAATTTTGGCTGAAAATAATTTTAGATTAGTATTTTCGGTTTGTTGATTTTAATGTAGATACCAGTTAAATGTTGGCAATTATCGTCTTTAATAACACTCACCGGTAAGACACATTGATGTAAATCTAAATTATTTTGCTTAAGGCACAGTATAACTATCCGCCTTGTCTATTAACATTAAAAATATGTGTACCAGATTTAAAAATAAACACGATACTACGGTATATATTTATGCCATTTCCAGCATGCAAAAGTCTTCAGAAGCTTCGAAAAGCATATTTTCTGAAATCGCTGACTCACAATAAGTATGTACCTACCTACTTAAATAAAAATTTAAATATTTGGGTAGTCGTTCCCGCAACTATATTTGGAACCAAACAACATAATAAATAATTCGACGAAAATACCTCCGCGATTCAGTAAGTGTTCTGTTCAGTGTCAAAACATTTAATTTTAAAATATGTGACACTATGAAAGACTCTTACGCGGCTCACTTACGTAACGTGCAATAACATCTCTGTTACATAAAAACTACCATTATCTACTAATTGCCTCATCTATATTAACTGGAGACGTACATAAAACATAGACCGCGTGTAACAAAGAAAAGACAAATGGGTACTTTTGGAACGAAACCGAACACATCTTCGGTCGCATTTCGCCCGACCAATCGTAGCGTTCGTAGACGTCTACGAGTTTCGTAGCGCCCGCTGACGCAGTAGGGCGGCGTAGCACTACGCTTATCGGGACACAGGCTGAATACATTGACCTTTGTTAAAATCGCCGAAATTCAGTTTCAATTAGGTACCTTATACTCAGTTAGAAGAGAAATAAAAGTACTCGTGTGTCGGCAACGCGTGGCGTCGGACGTAATGTAGGAGCCGTTCTGTTATGGCATCAATAAAAATCTTTACGGAAACATCTGCAGTCATAAAAGCTGTCGTATTGGTTTCGGCGATGCTCACGGATCGCGACGAGGAGTGAGGCTGAATCAGTTGGCGTCGAGGATCGCAAGCGAGAAGGTGGTGAACGGGGTGGAAGGATGGTCATGGTTCCGACGGGTCGGTAGTGCAGTGCGGCTCGCGCCGGCGCGGATCGATCGCGCGAGTTCGACCGCGCGGGGCGCGGCGCGCTCGCTCAGTCGCGCGCAGTCACGGCGTGCGGGCGCGCGCATCGCTGCACGTGCATGGCGCGCCTGACTGGATGCCTCGCGCCCTCGGGGAATGGCTTCGTCCGAGGAAGAGGCGACTACAGCGTCGACCGACTCTTATCCTGAAGATGACTGCCTCAGTGTCCGAAAATGGTGGTGCTTTCTGCTGTCGTCGATATTCACCTTCATATGCGGGTTACTGGTGGTGGTGGCATGGCGCGTGTGCGCGTTCTGCTGCTGCCGCCAGGAGCCGGAGCTGGCGCCCAACGACCCCAAGCAGAAGGAGCAGAAGGCGGCACGGCAGGGCAAACAAGAGTTCGAGGGCACGTTCATGACCGAAGCGAAAGACTGGGCCGGCGAACTCATATCCGGTCAGACCACCACCGGACGAATTCTGGTAAGTGCTGCTTATCAACTCCACCAACTTGTCACGCTTGATGTCACAAGTTACCTAGTCCAGAAGGTCCCTCTTAATATTTCATACAAATGTTCGCCAAGGTGGGTGATTACTAATTCGCGTGGCATTGTTACATTAAATTCGTGTGATACCTACCTTGTGACTTTCGATATAATATAACGAGGTACTTTAGTACAAATTAGTTGAGATGGCCGTATCATTAACGAAGGTTCATCGATTGCTTTCGTCGTTAAGATTAGAAGCCCCAGTCGGTATATCAATTAAACGTAAGCGAGTATTTTGACACCAATCGTTTTACTATAGTTACACATTGATTGGTGTTATGAATTTTATTAGTAAGGTAGATGACTTTTATCTTGTTAATATATTGTGTTCATTCCTTTCAATCGGAACGTTATTCTATTATCTATAACTCATTATATTCTATGCGGGTAGATTGTATTTGGGTAGGCACTCGAGTTTATATTCATGATAATATTTATTTAACGCGAAGTACATTTACAGTTGAATAATTTCAGTTTTATTTGCAAACATAAACCTCAATTTCAGCAAATCAATTTCGAAATTAGTTGAATCGTAAAACTTCTTGGTGATGCACGTAGCGGGCAAATTTTTCATTCCACCCCCGGTAAGAGACGATATAAAAATATCGCTGAACATTAACCCAAATGTGTTCCTTGGCTTAATGGTCCACACCCCTACGGCCAGTGATCACCAATGTCATGACGTCACATTACCAACCTTGTAGATTATCCACTAGTTTGTACCAATATTGGCTGTTTAATATTTACTACTTGATTAATCTTTAATACAGTACCCATTGACTAATACAAAGCATATATATATACAAATGTTATTGTGAGAACTAATAAGGAATAGAATTGATACAAAGAGGCGTGCCCACAACGGTACCTATATTTGGAGCACTTCGGACAGAAAGTTTTTAAATTAATGTGTGTGTTGTATATTTACTACTTATAGAACTTAACATTTATCAAGCTTTTTAGATTTTACTAAAAACGATTACTTTGCGCATTACTAGTGAGACAATCATCTTATTCATCTAAATCATTATCGTTTGTAGATTTGCTTCAATGTGCTGAATAATTCAAAGATGACTCTGCATAATTAATACAATGTGGGTATAGAACACACAGGTACATGTAGGTACCTAGGTACCTATTCATAATGTCTTCAAGGCCAACATAATAGAAACTAGATTACAAAGCTTTTGCTTGTTGTTTTAAAGCTTTATGGGATGGGAACAAACACATGCTGACACAATTTTCCAACTAAACAACAACATAACATCATTTATAGAAGAGGTAGGTAGATACTCAAACTTTACGTGTGAATAGGCCTCCCTATAGTATAGCATATAAATGTTGCAATGACTAACACCTCATTTCAGACACATTTTAAAACCAGCTTATTCATTTGGAACCGCCAGGGTAGCCCGCGAAAAAAACTTATCTACATTTTCTTTGCAATTTGTAGGTCAGTGTTAGGCTGTAGGTATCTTAATACTAACCTACAAATTTCTAATATCGTATTTACAGAATTTAATCCCATTGAATATTTGACGAAAAAGGCTTAATGGAAATAAATGTACTTTTGGGTAGTATTATATTTGTTACGGTCGCGAATGAGATTTGAATCTATATCCAACCAAACATTGACCTGCAAATAGCAAAAAACGTAAGAAAAATTTAATTTCGCGGGCTACCTTAGCGCATCCTCTTAAATGTTTAATGACTACTATGCAGGACCTCGTGTAAATGACGAGTTACACGAGGTCCTGCATAGTAGTCATTGCATGCAGATAACTGCATGCAATGACTACTATGCAGGACTGTGATACTATGGATACTGTGCTCGTGGCTTGAGCGGTGATCGCCACGCTTGCTCAACGTAAATTCACGATTTCAGACTGTTCGTTCCCATACTCCTCGGAAACGGCTCAACCGATTCTTATAAAAAAAAAATTATGCATATTCAGTAAGTCTGAATCATCTATTTTTCAAACCCCTAAGTGAGCAGCGGGTGAAACCTTTAGGCATAGCTAGTATCATGTAAAATTCATAGCTTTGCTCAAAATACTTCGACTAAAAAAATACGTATTGAATAAATTTTGCTATATTTTAGAACTTTAGGATTTTTTTCTAAACATGGCCTTAAGTTAAGTTACCTAGTCCTACTACTACGTGTCTATAACTAGCTTTTTAAATGATACCTTGATGTGCAAGTTTTAAAAACACTATACAAAAAAGCGCACTTAATACCTGAAGCTTTTCTACCAGTCAACCTCATCAAAGCATAAATTCTCTCAAGAAAAGAAAAGTGGGGTTGGCTCCACTAAAACTAACAAAGGTTTTTTGACTAACTAATTCTTTTGCACCCTGTTCAACTATCTGAAAACGGATCGTTAGGTGGAAATCGATGGAAACCTTTAGTTACCTAAAGCCTAACTGATCCTTAGAAAGGATTCTGAAGGTTACCAGTTAACCTGTTAACGCTCCTGAAGGATAAAAGGGTACTCTGCTACGGTATGATTTATTTAGGGCATGACCAGGAAAGGTAAGGGCACAGAAATCGGTGATTAGGGACATCTTAAAGTATCTATTTATTTTTCTTGGAAATGGATAGTATTATTTCTTTGTTTGTTAATATTTCACTCATTTTACCCGCTAATTAGCCACTAACGTATAATAAATTATGTAATACAACACCAAGAAAAACTTGTTTAAGTAAAAAACTGGAAATACCCCAATGATCTTTTGAAAACTTAATATAGGAAAATTATGTTGAAAACCTTTTGCAGCTTGGCCAATTATTGTTGATAGATTGAAGCTATTTCTCAAACAGAGAAGGAACGAGCGTTGATCACCACGCTTGCTCAAACGGGTCGGCGATTTTAAACTTATGTTAAGTAAAACTCCACGATGTTTTCATTCATCAATATCTGTGATGTCCATATATCTAATTCCTGTGGGCTAATCACTCTTCAATGTAACCTCGCCTCCTCTCCTCTCCTCAGACCGTTCTT
Source organism: Ochropleura plecta (assembly GCA_905475445.1). Classification (NCBI taxonomy): domain Eukaryota; kingdom Metazoa; phylum Arthropoda; class Insecta; order Lepidoptera; family Noctuidae; genus Ochropleura; species Ochropleura plecta. Next base: position 17,729,944 of record FR997731.1, on the reverse strand, counting down.
TCCAGCAATTTCTGCACATAACATGATTAACACAACGAATACTTCTCACTGACACAATAAAACTATTTACTAGGTAACATTTAATAAACTAACTGTAAATGAAATTATTAAAATTGACGACTTGCAAACTAAATATGGTAACTAATAATGGTTTAATGACAATTCAAAAGAGATTCTAATTAATTGATTAGTTGTCGTATCACTTTTTTGAATAGATTTGTTGTGTGAACAAACGTTTATAAACTAGAGATAAGGCGAAGGCAATCAGACGGGCCTCTTAGAGCCACTGCCTGCTTGGGTTGCTAGTTATGCGAAAGAGATACCGCGGCCCCGGACACAAAGGGCAAAAGAAGGAACATGGATGGGTTTTAGCCAGTAAAAGTCTGACACTCCGGGGAAGTTACTTATAGGTTACTGGGGGAAGTTATTTGATAATTTCTCGTCCAAAAAAAAAGAAAGCCGAAGTCAATTTTCAAATTTTATGAACATGTACGGAACTCAGAGTGTGTAAAACAATTAATTGAGTACGGTAATTAAGTTAAAATCTAACTTGATTTTAAAATGGCGTCCTATTATATATATCCTTTCTCAGCTTTCGTTGAATTTGGCCAAAACAAACTCAACGTTCAGATCTAGCGAGCGTCTTACAGAATGACCGCACTCACGTAATATGAATCACAACCAATGACCTAATACCCGTAAAAACTCCACATAATGAGATTACAGTAGGTACCTACAGTAGACGAATTACAAGTATTAAGTACACTTAGGAGCACAAATATGTATATACGTTATACACGTGACGATTTTTTTTTCGTTTCCCAAAACAACTTTTTGTTTTTACGAGTTGATTTTCTTCTATGATCAGTATGTAGGATCATCTACGTAGTGCTAAATAATTGGCTTTGTTTCATTTCTAGAAGATGCAGGTAGTTGTGCAGAAAAGAGAATTTCAATAATAAAGTTGATCTTAAATCAAATTAGCAATCGTTAGTCCCCGAGAAAGTCTTTTGCATTTTTCTAAATGGACACATTTTAGTGTTTATGACTGTACCCACATTCTGTTGCTATGGAAGTATCGCGGTTTACGTTACTCACTCTCTTAAATGTATTAGCATAAACAGTGGATTGGGATATTCGAGGAAATGAGTAATAGCTATACAAGGAAATAAAATACCTGCGCTTAGAGTGTCGAAATGACTGATACAGCTTAGAAATGTTGATGAAACTCGTATTAATCGACTTCTCGTAATATAAGAAGATAATGTTGTCCACCATGTTGTCCATTTTAGTACTTCAGGGTAAACCGTTATGGAATTTAGGTTATGTTTTCATTAATTATATTTCGTCGATTTGAGTGTTATATTAACAAATTAACACTAATAAACTAAGCCTTTTCCAAGCTGTGGAACCACGGCAATACCAAGCCTAATAAATTGTCTATTACGTACAAGTCCCTTGTAAAAAATGCGTATAGATGCCTATCTATCCTTTTATTTAATTTGCCTAAATTATCTTTAAACATTGCTTTTACTTCACTAATATAATTTACTAAAGTAACATAGAAAATTACGTAATCGAGCACAGGCTTTCACGTAGGTTTCAATATTTCAAAATAAACTGTGACCAATTCCACAATTCACAAATATGTCCTCCTATTTCCCAGTAAATGAACTAACTAGGACAGATTAGTAGCCAAGTGTGTGTACAATATTAGTTGAATGTCATTCACAGCTTCAACGCTGGCATCCGATGCATCCACGAAGCGCCAATACTACGCCCACCGTGTTTGAAGACCATCACACACAAGCGTCTATCCCGGCAAAGATTTACTTCGATTCCGACATTCAATGGAAGATAAATTACTTTGTGATACTACCTCCGTATTTGCGCGATGAGTGTTATAAAGATGACATGAATGTACAAAATATTCAAATTAGGAACGTTATGTTCGGAAGTGACTTGAAATAATTTAATTGCGCACTGTAAAACTACTTCAATTATCTCATGGGAACTTAATACTTACAATAAAAAGTATTATTTATTCAAACTCAGGTCATAACTTGTGTATCAATTTTCATTGAAATAATACCTTAAATATATTGTATGGATGCAAAGTGCGACAGCGTAATGAAATAAAACCCGAAATACCAACTACAGTATTTATAAAAACATCGAAAAAACCAGTAACTGGAACTAGGTCATATTGGTCATCATGTAACTTACTCACGTAGGTACCACGGATCACAATGAACCTTTATACTGAAAATATTTCACAAAAAAGCTTGTTTACATCAATGTGGATAGATAGCTCCCGCAGGATAAAAAATGATAAATGTAGCAGTGATCTGACACCGAGTTTTAGGAGTTTTAAAAGTAGCTTATATATCGAGAATGGTTTACGAGTTCACATCCAGATAGTACGACATACTATGGACTGACTATCAGTGTACTTTTATAACACTTTTACTTCATTCCTTAGCTATGAATTTTCTTTTCTTTTCATAAGTTATTCTTAATTATGATATACGGCGCGTATAAAACCAAGAAACATGTAACTATACCTACAAGTTACAGTAAACCCGAAAAACCTCCAAATTAAACCTAATCGTAAAACGTAATCACACGAGCGTCTACTAAGTACACTCCAACACGCTCTAGCATTACTCCTGTAACGTTAGGCCTGGCTTACATTAAAGCTGAGATCAAGAGCGGAGCGGAAAGCAAGCGTCTAAGAGAGACGAGAGCCGCTATATGGATTTCAACCAATTATATTGGTTTATTTCCCCACGCTTCATCTCCGCTCCGCTCGTGTGCGTGGAAACCCGGCCTTACGGTCCCGGCACAGCTCCACCCGGCCCGGCCCGGAGTCCGGGCACCACGCGATGGCAGACCGTGACCCACTTTCCTTTATCGATGCGCTCCGCCCTGTAGTTCAAGTACGTTTTCCCTTTCGCCATCCATTGATGCGTTTTGTCTCATGCCTCATTACTACACAAAGAATTTAGGGGTAATGGTGTGCGTGCAAGGGATATGACGTCGTTTAAACGTTTTCCTTATCAAGTCGTAGGTATCTGCCTATGTGTAGACAGTAGAGTATTTTGTGAAGATTGAGGGTAAATCCGGATGACGTTTGAACACACTGAGATATGAGGATGATTAAAAGTTATTAAAACGGAAAGTGGTGATATTAGTTGATGGCTATTTCAAGTAAAAATATACCTACGTAAATTAAGCATACGTTTTGCATCTGGTCTATTCTCATGGGGTTTTTATTTAGTAGCTTTATCGTACCTCTAAATACATTTAAAAAAAATCTTGTTAACAAACACAGCAGAAGATTCAATGTTATCAACTGTACTTATTTGGTACATGTAACAAAAAATAGTAGTAGATAGAACAAAAACTCTCAAGTTTACCTATGTAAATTATGCTAATGAATAAAAAATACCTTGCCTAATACCTTATTTTGAACTATTACCGGCTGCGAAAAAATATTTCGCTTTATTTTAGGCAATTTCTATCTACATTTTTGGCGTTTTTTTTCAATAAATAGGTCCAAGTTATGCTCGATAAAATAGACTTACCTATCGCAAATCAAGGTATGATAGCGTTTTACTTATTCGTTTTTTTAGAATTCTTATTTTTAACCGACTTCAAAAAAGGAGGAGATTCTCAATTCGACTGTATTTTTTTTGTGTTTGTTACCTCATAATCGGTTCACCCAGACCAGAGGGTCTGGGTGAACCGATTTTGATGATTCTTTTTTAATTCGAAAGCTGGTGGTTGTCGTTTGGTCCCATAAAAAAAATATCAAGACCCGGCCAGTAGTTTTTGAGTTATCTTTAATAATGCGTATTAGATTGACTTCGTCTACGTTGTTGATATAATTTTAGAGGTTGTCGAAGACAAATGAACAAAAAATGCTATGCACTATGATTTGGAAGGTTATCGCAGTTTTTTGAGGTGATTGTATTTTAATTTGGTGATAGATCTTCAGTGATATACAACGGAACTCTTCAATAAATGACCGCAAATCTGCCGTGATTGCTGCAATCACATGTATAAGTATGGGTTTCGCCAGGGTAGGCAGGCGAGTGGGAGCAGGGTGCCCGTACCCCCTCCCCTCCCCTCACCTAGTCATTAAGAAACATAATCATTAGATCAAGTATCAGCTGTATCCCCTAGGCGATGATGCATATGATTTCTGAATTGGTTTTAAACTAAAGCATAATTTAGATAGTATTTAATACTATAGCGTGATGTGGAACTAAGGCACTTGTCCGTAACGAGTAGTACTAGTAACGAGTAGAGCTAGAACTAGAAACGAGTTAGCGAGACGTGGGGAGCAAGTGCCTAGTTCGGATATTTGTGTAGCTCGGCTATAAGCGAGTGTGCGAGTGAGGCGGGCGATTACTCGCATCACTCGCTCGCGGCAGTCAGGCATACAGTCAGTCTTGCGGCCTCATACGCGACCAAATGACATGACCACTGGTTGCTCTATCGGCGTGATTTCTAATCGCTTGGCGAGTATCGCCGAGTGAGTGTTATCTTTCATAGCTCTTGTCACTAGTGAAGCGAGTGCTCGCCGGCAGTGTGAACAGTCAGCGATCAAGTGTTTGTAGGTATATGCATCTCTTTTATTCACACGGAAAGTATATCTATTGTACGTTTCTTGAGCGAGAACATAGCCGATAGTTAGTCGTTTTCTCGTCGTTGGTGAGACAACTGCCTAAAGCTTGTATTTAAGACGGGACCTACGCACTAAAAAGCTAAAAATAACCGTGTTTGCGAATTATATCATAATACTATAACTAAAAATGCTGAAATAAAAAACTTTTTTGCAAAAAAGTCAACGAAACCAACAAAAGCCACCGACTTCCGGAAATTAAGTTATTTTCCACTTTTTTTTTTGGAAGTCGGTTTTATTTTTTGCAAAAAAGTTTTTTTATCCAACGTCTTGTATTGCAGTTTATGTACCAAAGCGCGTCTTCACAATTAGGTACAAGGAGTTACTATCCGCGATAAACTGACCATGAAATAACAAAAAATGTTTCTTACCAAGTTACAAATCGTGTATCCTTGGAAAGATATCAACGCATGCGTACTAACTTGTTTTTGCTTAGTTTTTTATGTCGTTGGTTCATTGAATCACAATACCTTTTTTATGGTTTAAATAACTTTGTATGAGTATGTTTTGCCATTGGTTTGAATCAATACGTAGTGGTTATTACATAATCATTTTTATTAGTTCAAATTGTTGTTCGATTGTCACTCAAAAATCAATATCAGTCAATAAATCTTTGATAAAACCTACCATGTTTTTTAAACGTTATTATTTACTAGCTTTTGCCCGCGGCTTCGCTCGCGTTAAATTCGGGGTAACACAGTTCCCCTTGCGCCTTATTGATTTGTTATAGCAACGCTAAGTTTTGCCTTTTCTTCCCTCTTTCTCCCTCACATCCCACTTTTTTTAAAGAAAAGTTATATGCCTATGTTCGTCTCTAAGGTCCCAACTATCTCTGTACCAAAATTCATCAAAATCGGTTTAGCCATTAAAGCGTGAAGAGGTAACAAACAAACTCACTTTCGCTTTTATAATATTAGTAAGGATTAACATATCACCACGCGTGTAATACCTATTGGGTAAAGTCAAAGTCAAAGTCAAAATCATTTATATTTATGTAAGGATTTAAGTGCTGTCACATATCTCTTTTAGATTATTTTATTTTTTAATTAATGTTGCCGCGAATCCCAGCACATTAACGTTGCAACTAATAATGAAGTCCATCTTTGCGGTGTACCCGATACAACCAAAAAAAAACAATAGACGAAAAATTCAAACAAATTACTTTCGTTTTCTTATTCAAAACTACCCTCAAGCTGGAAACATTGCGTGACGACCCACACTTGTCCTTGTATGGACGATACCTATTTATTTATGATAAACACACGCCACTGCAGTCTTTTATATATTTAATAAGGTTACACATTACACCTCGACACTCACCGTATTGTATTGATTTTTATTAGAAGCCAAATGAAATAAATTATTTAAGTCCGGGCAACCGATAATTTCTTCCGTTCTAGGAAAGAATGGTTAGTTAAGAGGTGATGGGTTTAGTTTCGTTATAAGGTTGGTAAAGTATGAGTTGTTATCAGCTACTTGGTAAGTAACTTGAATGGGTAAAACTCAATAAAGTAGATGAGATACAAAAACGCATGCTTCCTTTAATGTTGTCTTTAGTACAGTGACATTTGACGTTAGTGACATAGACAAATCATAGACTAAAATGTTGTTTTGCCAACAATGGTATTGGGTTGAAGAGCTGACTCCTGGTAGCTTCCATACCTACAGGCTTTTTTCCTAGCTTGGATTTCAAGTGCTTCACATTTTATTGTCCCAATTTATTTATTTATTTCATAGGTATTTAGAAACCATTCTATCTGAATTGAGTTCGATTGAGTTTGATCTAACTTGTACTTTTGTCTGTAGAACCTTATTAAAATATAACAAACAATTAGTTTGAATTTTAAAAACTGTTTCACCAAAAACTAAATAGGTTTTCCACTATAAAAAGCCAGCATTAAACTACAACCACGCGACAGCACAAACTGAATGCTATCGCTAGAAAAGCGCATGCAAAAATGCAGCTAAAATAGAATTGTACACAATACCTTCAACGGTGACCCATTAAACTTTAAACTGGGCGTCTGGTGTACAGTCAACCGCACGCCAATGGAACACTTCAGTTGAACAGCGCGCCAGCGTCTCTATCTCATAGCAGTAAAGGCGAATTTCATAGTTCCTTCGCTGTACCTATTCGAATGAAATGGAGCGAAATTTTCTCCAACGATATCTTTGGTATTATACAGACTACATTCTAGATCTACCCACTAGAATGTAAGTCGCAACTTACGGGTTACGATTCTCGAAAATTCTGACGAACACCCAAGTAAATCCACGCAGAAAGGATTAATATTTACTTCCCATTCTTCACTACAAGTGAAAATAGACTTGAGTGTAAATAGAAGCGTTATTTTTAGTTTTCTCATTAAATTTCCTAATTATTTTCATTTAAGTAGTTTCAATACATCATCTTATACACTTCGTTAAAAACTTTAGTTTTGTAGTTTTCGCTTCAACGTCTTCGAAGAAAACCGGTCAAGTGCGAGTCAGACTCGCGCACCGTGGGTTCCGACTTGTGAGTATGGTTTTAAATTAAAATAGATACATTAACGCGTTTCCGAGATAAATGGAAAAGGGTCTTGACAGACAGACAGACGGACTACAAAGTGATCCTATAATTGTTCCGTTTTTTCCTATTGAGGTACAGAACTCTAGAATGGAGTAGATTTGTAGTTTCATTTTTTTTTTCTAATCCTCTTGAAATAAAGCGTGTGTTTCACCGTAAGAAGCACAATAATGCAAGCCAAGAATGCAAAAACTTTTCATATATTTTCGTACAAACAAACACTGGAGGTACCTCACCCAAGTGGTATCCTCTAAACGAGTAGAAAGGGTAACAAAGAGGCAATATTGCAGGAAAATAACAAACTTATTCGAATTTATGTCAACTGCGGCATTCCCTTCATTTTTGGAAGAGGCTCATATACAGACGAGTATGTTAGGTTACTTCGGCTATGTTATGTGTTCGTATATTTGGATGCATGATAACACTACAAAAGTAAAAATGTTAGCAAATTTTGAATACGGGAAACTACTAGACTAAAATGTTATACGATATGCCTACTTGGGGCCAACAATACGGAAATCCCCTTAGGCGAACAGATTGGTCAGAGACCATCATCATCGTGAAAAGTAGTAGCTTATAAAGGCAAGCCTAGCTTTTAGGTTTGTATCGCTCTTTATTCGATAAGCTAAGCACAAAATACTTACAATACTAATTTCAAACGATATAATTAGCATTTAGAAATTAAAGATGCTTAGGCGCGTCGCCCACACGACCAACAGTCGAGGCGAAATCGAGGCGCGGGCGCATTAGGCGCGTCGCCCACAGGATCAACAGTCGAGGTGCAGTTGAGGCGCAGGCACTTAAGAGGCACGCCGCAACGAGATTTTCTTTACAAATGTCGCGTAGGCGACGCGCCTAATGCGCTTACAAAATCGTATTTATTTTATTTACACGACCAACCGTGTGGGCGACGCGCCTAATGCGCCCGCGCCTCGACTTCGCCTCGACTGTTGGTCGTGTGGGCGACGCGCCTTACGGTGTTGGTGTGACCGCGGTGTTGTTTCTCGGTTTTCACCAACATTTATTTGCTTTATAATATTTACATTTTAAACTCATATTATTCACCAACTGAACTCGTCTCACTGTGGGTTTCTTTTGGGTCAACTCGTTCCACCGTCGACCGCATCGCTGCCCACAGGACACGATTGAGGTCAAAACTAGACGCATTTAATGTAAAAAGTTATTAAGCCTTAAAATCCTTGCGAAGCTGAGACGGCTTGTAAGTTATTATTATTACATCGAAGGCATTTTCCACACAGTGCTAGGGCACAACATTTGCAACATATTTAGATGTGACCTTAACATTTTCAGAAACCTTGTCACCATTTCCCGTCACTATGTTGCATCGAAAGCGTTACATAAGTCAGATGGACCCGAATACAATATCGACCTCCGTATCGTAAACTGGGTCTTCTATTCCTGATATAGCCACGTCAGACCTGCCCTCCATCTGTCTCTGTATTTATTTAAAAATATACCCGTTTGTGCCGCCATTTTTGGTCAACTGTCAGTGGCCTGACCTTTGAGAGCGGGAGTTATTGTTTATTCCTGGCGTTGTTTGAAATCGATTTTGTCTCGAGTGGAAGGTTGCGAGAATTGTCTCGGAGTTTTGAATACTTTAAGACAAAATAACTTTGTTATTTTTTTACTTAAGCTCGATGCTTTACGAACTGATCATCCGTTCACTATAGATTAAATTGAACAAATGAAAACCTAGCTTTTATAATTTTGGTGCAGTCGGTATTTTTGTAATCGATTTTTTTGAAGTTATTTGTGGCCTATTCTACGCACTTTTAATGGAAACTTTAAAGAATGATTGTATTTAGCAATATTAAACACATGGGTACTTACTATTACAGGAAATTTGATATATTATAACTTCAAAAACAAAATTATATCCATGCCTAATAATACACATAATCTTCTTTTCGTCATCGCTTAGTTTTCAATCTAAAAGCCTTTTTTCCGTACATTCAAAAGCGCTCACCCCACCCAGGGGTTTCAACGATCAATCAATAACCTAAATTCTGCCATCTATCACTCGGCTATTCTGCAGGCGAAAGCCAAAATCACGGACCCTAAACAAAGAGGCCACATAGCCCATAGCATATAGCCCACGTTTGAGAACAATCCGCCCCTACGGGCTATTACGCATTCCAATGGCGATAAAAGCCTTTATTTCGGTGGCAAATTCGTTCGAAGTTTGGCCAAAGTCTGAATCTGTAATATCGGTAAACGTAGTCGGGTAATATTTGGAAATGTCCCCATATTTCTGCGTGTCCAGTGTATTTGAACGGTTCAATTGTTCAGGCGCAAAAGGTTTGGTTATTTTTTGTTTGGTAGCAAATATCAACATTCAAGCAAGTTTCTTTTCTACCTAATACCCAGTAGAAAAATAACTCAATCTTGTAATTGTTCTAAACATTTGCATTTTATGTGTATTCAGACACTAAGACTGTAAAATACTGTCATATTCCCCAACCAGGTAACAATAGCATCTTCTAAACATAATGATAAGTAATACAAATTCAAATGAGCCAGTGTTATCAAGATTTCCTGAGTAAAGGTCAAATGTATTTTAAAATGAAAGATAGTCGGTTTATGTTAATGTCTTCATTTTGTGGTTTCCCTTTGGAGATAAGACCCAAACCGCCGCGATATCTTTGCTATTTTTAATCTTCAAATAAATATGTCGGCGTTTTGTTGAGATTGCTTGGTTCGTTACTTTATTGCAAATGTTATTTCTGCGGTAGCTTTCATATTTAAGACTTGTCTTTTTATTCAAGAGTGGAAACGGGAAATAGTGCGCTTGGCACTTAACTCACTTTTTTTCAATACTGTGATTTGTACATATGTTGCTACCCGGTCATTCTGCCCGGCCTAGCAAACTCACTATAAACTATTCAAGTTATTATAGTTTTTCAAACTTTAACAGTGCTCTATTGACAGACATCTCAATTAATGAAAAGCTTTAATTAATTAAATAAACTTATAAGATAAAAAAACATTATGAACACTTCCTACACATTATAAACCTACGATGGGACATAGGTACAACCCCTGTCTGCACACAAGGTACATGCGTACCTACCACCTATACGTCTATAGCTAGTCTAGGTACTCAGTCATTATAGCTTAGAGGGGAAAACCTTGCTCATCGTGAAAATTGTACACTGAACAGCAGCTGGGTCACCTGTTTGACCATTTCCACTCCAGTTGGCTTCCAGTTAACCAATGCTCTAAATACGCTACGCTTTGCCAGATAGTAATGTCGATGATCGATTGAATTACATAAACCGTGCCTGATTAAACGGTATTCATATTTTTAAATAATTACATGGTTAATTTAAAAATCGGAGACAAATCAAGGCTTGGTTGGATTGAAGGTTCTTTAGAAAACATCAAAATACAGGTCAGTAACTAATTATATAGGGCAGAGATTTATGTAAAGCAAAGACAGATGTAGGTAAGCTAGTAGTAGCGTTCATCACTCACACGCACAATGCCGCATTCCCTTCGCCGCGGTTACAAGGCTTCTGAGGTTTCCCCATTTAGGACACCCTTACTTACGTCGCGTGACACACTGCCACCAATACACACACTGTGTAAATATAAGTAGCAGTTAAATAAACAGAGTATAATAAAATGCCTTTTAAGAATGAATTTCATCCATACCCATTTGAAATAATCCTTTCTACTCGATAAGATGTCTGTTTTTATCCGCAACTGAGAGATAACCAACCAAAATAATTCATTGTACTAAACCCATACAATTCTGAACGTCTATTCCTTATCTGAGAAATAAAGCCTTCTTGACGCGAGACAAAAACAAGACATCTCGGGCGAGCTGGCCTCTTCCTAATCTCTGCTATATAGGTCAGTGGGCGGCGCCTATCGATTGCCAGCACTTGTGCGTTCGCAGGAACGTTCGTTTTGTCGTTAAGTTTGTAGCCGGCCTAAGCTGGAAATGTTGAATTATTTATATATTATTTATTGGTAGTTCTGTATTGTGGAGTAGTTCGTATGCTGCAGTGGTGCCGTCTGTAGTGTTGGTATCTACTTGAAGTATAAGTTTAGTGGAGAGACTCCTTGAGTGGACCACTTGAGAGTGGGATTAAGTGAACGGATAACTTCGTTTTTGGATTGCGATAACTTAATTTACAATTCACTCAATATAAACCATCTAAAATTATTTGATGAGAGCTTTGCTGACAATGGAGAATCAAGCAATGCAAGTATGCAAAGCATAGCAGTAGACTACATACTACTTTCTTCAATCGAAAAGAAAGTCATGTTTAAATTAATCAAACAATGACCAAATACGTCATTGTTTGTCATTTAAAAACATTCTAAATCTTTGCCGTTATTAAATAATTTTAACAACAAAAGAACATGACTATATTAATAGACCTGTCTCCTCCATTTGTTCCACTTTACTTTGGAAGTCAGCACACCAGCTATATTACTGCTGAATCTGGCGGTCAAGTGGCTGATATGTGTCGTCAACGCTGCTAACCCTTAGACATGACTAGGAGTGAGTATCAGTGGGAATGCCTCCAGCAGTAATGTGTGACGTCAGCGCTCCTACCCTTGAGATATGGCTAGGATGGATCAATTTAATGGCTAGACATTAGTCTCGTCGGTGCCACTGAAATGTTATTAGACGACGCAATCCTATGGCTGGCCTAAGTGCTTTAACCTTCATAAGGTCTTCGGGTCAATTTTGACCCATTTTGGTATAAAAATGTTATTTTCTCAGAAAATAAGCGTTCGAGAAGTTTGATATTCAATGACTTTTAATTATTTGCTTCAATTTATTTATTATTGGAATAAGTTTATGAAAAATTATTAAAATATTCAACATATGGTTTTTTTTACTGTAACGGTCTTCGGGTCAGAATTGGCCTCAATTAATAACAAGAGCACAGTGCATCTATTATCGTTCTAATTGTTTATGTTTCGCATAACTTTTTGAATGAGACTTTGTTTTGAACTACCTACACAAATCTCAGTGTTATAATATTATACATCAATTCAGCAATACGTACCATAGTTTACAGTGGTGAAAAAGTTATTTGCTTATAAAAAAATATCGACAATCAAATAGAAGGGGTGTTATTGGATGATATATCAGACAGTAATGAATCTTATCCTGAAACAGAAGATTATGTCGAAGAAGTTGAACCATCTGATAGCTCGAATAGTGACAGTCAAACAGTGATTGTGACTTCAATGACGTCAAAGAATGGGCAAATACAATATTCCAGAAACCCTGTCATACAGTCTTGTGGCAGAGCTTCCAGGGAAAACATAATGAACTTGATACCAGGATTGACACGCTACTCTTGCTCAAGGATCACCTCAAAAGAAAAACCAGTTTTTGAAATCCAGAATTTGAAATGACCTAAATGATATAGATCTGTTCGCATACATAAAGAAGGCTGCTTAGCAAAACGACTACACTATTGGGAAAACTTAGGTATGCAATTGGCGATACCGTACATAAAAAACATGAACCGAGGGCAGATTTATCAATGGAAATTGCAAAAAAGCTTCGTCAATGTACTGAAAATATACAAAGTCCATCAACTTCGACCCAACAAGGCACAAACAACACTGGTTCAGCTAAAAAGGCTCCCAAAAGAAGCCGTTGTCAACTATATGCTAAATCTAACAATAAAACTCATTTGATCGGTGCAGATTGTAAGAAATACGTATGTAAAAAATATTCTAATACCTAATTATTCTATGCACCCAGTATAATAAGATTTAATTTCATTTACTTTTTACATAATGCTCAGGCTCTTTTTGTATAAATGTCTAACAACATTGTAACTTTTTGTTTAAATTAGATGTATTACATTATATTTTTTTATAAAAATTAAAAGTAATTCTGTAGAAATAAATTTAATATATTAGATCAATCCATTACATTACATGTATCTTTATTTGCTGTTCATTTTTCAGTTTAATTCTACTACTGGGTCAAATTTGACCCGAAGCACGGCAACGTTCGTAAAATTAAAGACCTTATGAAGGTTAAGATCTCCCTGTAGTTTTTGATTCATGTTTTTGAAGAATATTCTTGGAAACCGAAGTCCCCTGAGTTCCACATAATTATATTAAATATGTATTTTATTTTAGAGCCAGACAGTTTTTAGGTCAGTCTGTTATTCATTGTGTTCATGTTTATCTGTTATTGGAGACTGACCTAAAAACAACAATAACAAACACAACAATAACAGATAACCTTAAGGTTATCTGCTATTTAACCTTAAGGTTATCTGTTCAACGTGTACACGTTGAAGTCTAAAACATTAATTGTAATGTAGAATCAATCAGAGAACGCCCTTCCCAATGTTGAAATAACTAAAGTTTTCCAATTTGTGAAATGATGCAAAGAAAACAATCTTACAATCAATCTGTTCTTCAGTTATCTATACAAGTGCATCTATTCATAGCTCTATAGGGATGTTTGCAGACGATCGTAAGTGGCGCCTGGAGACGGGGCTCTAATGACATCAGACAAACACTAACCATCTCGCAAACGAGGTGAGAACTGTTGAAGGATCGTAGCAGTTTAATGGTCTGTACAAGGAACCCATTAGATGTTGAAACTAAACAAACTCTTTAAAAGCAATTTCATTATATTGCGGCAAGTGACAGGCGATCAGAATCACGTTTCACTTAGCTTGAATTTGACGCACCCTTCGCAATCAGATATCGATGTCACAAAACAGATGGCCGAAGGACAAAGGGCGAAGCTTTTACCCGGAATGTGACCTTAGCAGCTAGCTGTTTACTTTAGGTAATCAATACACTATGTATAGGTAGGTAAGCTGTAGACAGCTACCTTTGTCACAAAGCAGGGTATGGTGTGGTGCTGACAGCTAGTTATGTAATTGTTTAGATGGCTGCAATAACAAAATGTTTTGACGACACGTTTGGCGCAGTGGCTGAGCGATCGACTGCTGCACTGCATGTCGCGGGTTCGATTCCCTCACGGAACAAACAGCCTACAGATAGTTGTTCCGGGTCTGGCTGTTTGCAAACGCATGTATGTTTGTAAACGCACCCACGATAAAGGAAAAAATCCTAGTGTGGGGCAACGTTTTTAAAAAGAAAAGAAAAAGATAATGTTGTACCTGTATTAGGTTTCTTTTTGGAAATTTTTCGTTGTCAATTTCTAGGACTACCTACATTTTTATTTTTCTTATCGTTTTTCAAAAGTTGGTTTTTGGTAAATGCGGTCTGTCAAAATTACGTCACCCATCACTGGATTCGCGTTTGCTACATTGTATCAGGGGTTATTTTCTTGTTTCGTGAAGGCCATTTCTATAATAGTCACGCGATACGTAAAGCCGAAATTTCCTAGAAAATCGTTTGGAACGATACAGTTTGGAATACATCCTCGTGATTAGGTGTGACGAAGTTTTGTTCCGCATCATTACTTGATATTTTGTTTAAATCCGTAACTAACGTGCGCGCGTGATTTTATGATGCATTTAGGAATATGGTTAGTTTTAGTAGGTCGTTGATCCCGTGTAGGTAAACCAACACAATTAGAAATATAATTTGAGTGGCGATCACCCTCGCCCTCGGCCCATTCAATCCATGGTCTGGAGTAAGAGCAAATTGGAAACAGTTACCACAAAACGTCCCAGCCGCCGCGGGAGACGCTCTATGCGTTGGGTGCCACGAGATGACCCCTGGCCATCTTAGGCGCAGGCTTGTGGACGGTAAGCAATAAGCTAACCGTGCGTCTGTCTAGTGATGACCGGCCACTTTGATAGCACGTTCATGTTCTACGCCTTCCTCAAAGAGATGTCAGCAAATCTGAAGCCTCTGTCTACCGGGGCTGCGGATTGGTTTGAAAGAGATACTGTGGCCCCAGACCACAAAGTGCAATAGAAGGAACATCGATAGTTTTTAGTCAGTACAAGTCTGACACTCCTCTCCGCACTGCCCAGAGCGGGAGGATTTATTTTTACCAAACGAAAAAAATCCTGTAACCTTACATTTGTTTACTGGAGTATAAGGCATAGTACCTATTCTATATTCATCCAAGTATTTTTATTTTCAAAAGAACTGAGAAAGAATCATAACATTCCATATCTTTTATACCAAATTGTACTTTAAAATGAAACTTTCTAGTTACACATTTTCGGGACGTAAATAATGGCGTTTTGGCCCATTGCCTAGGAGACTATTAAGTAAGCCATTGCACTCGAATGACACCACAACTTGCCCCGAGCTGTTCCCACATGCGTACATTCACGCCGGGTGCCTTTCGGTGTTGGCAGAGAGAACAAGGTAACACGTGTGTGGGTATGCTGCTAGCTTTAGAATTTTAATTACCAATGAAAGTGTTTTTAAAAATAACGGTGGGCGAGACACTAATTAAATAGTGAGGAAGGTCAGAACAAAAACGCCACACAAGAAGATTCTAAATTAAACCTAGATCATTTAAAAAAATGTATGCTTGCTGGGATAAACCTGGAAGATTTATTTCGAAAATAAAATTCTCATTATTATCAAAATGAAAACATCAGTCATTAAAACGCTCAATTTCACGGGCAAACCTGAAAATTAGGAAATGCAATTCATTAAGAAATAAAATACAAAAAACTCAGATCGTCGACACTCCCACCTTAATGACATTATTGTATATGACGTGTCAGGGTGTTAGAGAGAGACAAAAGACCTTCTGACGTCACAGACGTACGTTGGCAAATGGCATAGTACACTCCCTGGCAGAATGCCACCACAGCTGTCTCCGAATGTCCCCACAGTTATTAACAGAGGATATTATTAATAAAATTGTATTTGTTTTGAATCATAATCTGGTTTCACGTGACCAGATCCACTATATCAACTTGTAATGTTGATGACGGTATTGGAAGAGCAAAATAGAGTATGTCAGGTGCTCTTTCTAGGGTTTTATGAGTGAGTATGGAAAGTTGGTTATTGTGGTATTGTTAGGCGAAGACAAAAGTTGGTAAGTATTGCTGACTGACAGCAAAAACCGACTTCGAAAAAAACAGAAGTTACTGCGATATTTAAAACGACTTAAAAATATGCAGTCAGTTTCGTTGGAATTTTTTTTTCTTTTTGCCATCGAATCCCAAAACAAGGGTCTCGTTTACCAGAAAGCCAGTTTATCAATCTCTTTAAAACCCCGACAAATCACAGTTTTGCTGCTTGTAGCTTTCAATCTGTATCCTCATACATTTCATGCCGGCGTCATGCAACGCAATCCATCTAATATTCAGCGGAGAGGCCCAGGGCCCTGACCTATTACTTTGGTAACGCTTCTACCATGATTTCATCTGCGTAGTTTATATGCAACGATATGTATGTCGGTTGGGTTTCACTAGATACTATTTAGCAACCTGCTCCTACTTCGCACGGTTTTTACGACTTAACAAAACATCCGGAATACTTTGTCGTATTATTTAAGTTAATATAAAACCTTACGGAATAACTTATGGAAAAACTGCATTTAAATCCATTACCCAGTAGGTTTTATAGAACAACGCACGTAGCCGCATGGCAAGAAAAAACAACTTTAATTTATGTATCAGGTAGAGACCCACCCAACCACGTTCAAGTTGTTAGTTTCAAAAAATAACACAACAACTGTAACTAGCTCCTGCCCGCGACGTCGTCTGATCTATGGCAATTCCCGGGATGTTATATAATACTAGTCATACACTATATAAGTGCTCATTCAAACCCCTTCAGCTGCTTTTGTGTGGCTGATTAAGATACAAAATTTCACATTTAAAGATAAAGAATTCATAATTAGGTACACTTATTTACTATGCAATATAGGAAATAAATATCCATAAAAAGCTTAAATGAAAATGTCATTTATATAAGTAAACGTATTTCAATCAAAACAAATCCTTACTATCCTTACTAATATTATAAAAGCGAAAGTGAGTTTGTTTGTTTGTTACCTCTTCACGCTTTAATGGCTAAACCGATTTTGATGAATTTTGGTACAGAGATAGTTGGGAACCTGGAGACGGACTTGAAAAACGTGGGATGTGAGGGAGAAAGAGGGAAGAATAGGGAAAACTTAGCGTTGCTATTACAAATCAATAAGGCGCAAGGGGAACTGTGTTACCCCGAATTTAACGCGAGCGAAGCCGCGGGCAAAAGCTAGTTACCTATAAACAAAGCCAAACACAGCGATACCACATACTATTAGTGCGCCGTAATTAATTCAAGACTACTCAAATATTATTTTATTTGAGTCAACAATTCAGATATCAAAGATGCTCATTATAACATATAAAATCCATTCATATATTGTCTGATGCAATAATTTTCAAACTCTAGCCTATGTAGGTATTAATAAAGCGTTCGTGATCATTACTAAGATCATCAACCTTGACATCAGTTTGAGTACTTATCAATTTTCTAGAACGTTTAACTCCTATTAGCACTAACAACCATAGCTGTAAATTACGTGATGCAAACCGCATAAAGTCAAATATGCATCAGGAAAATTATATGTTACACCCGCGTAGACAATAGTGGCCTGTGTTAGTTAAGTACAAGCTATATATCCAAGAAACTTAATCCAAATCTATAAAGACGTTTAAGTTTGACGTGAAGGAGCAACAAAAATACAAACTTAAACAAACACACCTTCAAACTTTCATAATTATATTTTATGGTGTGATAAAGATTGACATGTTAAAACTCGAAAGACTAGGCCGATGACGATGTTCTCGAAGTTGGAAAAAGGCGAATCGCCCTAAATCACTTGTTTTTTACTCGACTTGTAAAAAGAAAGAGGTTCTCAATTCGGCGCTTTAAATACAGGATGGCGTGGGCAAGGTGGCAAAAGTTTTAATCCTGAGAAAGTCAGTCCAATTTATTATGTTTGAAAATTAAGACTAGTTTTTGATTTCAATCAATCACATAATACTAATAATCTACTTGAGTGCAGCTGGTTGTTTTGTTCAAAAAAATCACAAAAAAAAAGTGAAAAACAACTAAACCCGGTAAAATCTGGAAAAGATTTTCTTCTCGCCTCTCGACGAACAGGAAAATTAATCTCCTCTTGACGGCCGAGAGCATCGACTCCTCGTATAAATGAGCTTTAACTGATATTACTGCTTGCATAACTAGGTTCTATAACAGATACCGACCAAGACAGGGTAAATTATCGCTTTGATGTCGGTGTAGCATTAGCGCGGGCCTTAGCTTAGCAATTTGTATAATTAGTCAATCAATACCCACATTCTATGGTACCTACTGTAAATTTGTAATGCTCGCTAACATGTTAATTGGTTGACAAAGCTGTTGTTAGTTCTTCCTTTGTCATACCCAAGCCTTTTTTTTTCGGGTGGGAAATCATCAAATGACTGCATGTCAGACTTACTAACCAAGCCTAATGCCTAATTTAATGTCTACCTACTCTGCTTAAATGATATACGGTGATCCAAATCAATAAACATAAGTTATACAAAAAAACACATGGCATGACACATGACATCACACCTCTAATCCTCGAAGGGTTAGACAGAAGAGCACACCCACATTTCGATAGTCATGTGTATGTCCCACGTAATAGGCGAGCCTATTGCCATTAACCGGGCACGAATCCAGTCGCGGCCTATTGAGAAATTCCTAATAGATTACTCAATAAAACTTTTCCGAACTCGGAAATCGAACCCAGGAGCTCACGCTCAACAGTCACGCTTGCGACCACTAGACCAACGTAGCAGTCGAGAAATTAAGAAATATTTAAAAATAAATTTCGACTAAAAATAACTAATTAGACAACTCAATTCTTTTGAGCCTACTGAAAATGACAATTTGAACTGTTTTCGCTTCCACTTTTCTGTTTTAGAAATAAGTTTCCGAAGAAAAACCGTAGCCTCAAGAAAAAACACAGTTCACTAAAGTTTTCATCAATATTTTTATTTACTCGAAACCTGAATTTCGAGCCCCGTTGAAAACATGTTTACAGCCGAGCATCGAACACGGTACATTACTCACAATCACTCACTGTCAGGAACTAAGAAGTTGTGTTTTCACAAAATAATGCTTCTATTATTAACTGCTGCAGATATCGGATGTAGGTTCAACGGCGGAACGAGATAGTTTAGTAATTTTTACACATAGGTTGGCTCAGCATTTTTCATAATTATGTTTGACGACTATTTTCATATTTGAATGTATATTGCGTTCGTTCTCTGGCGAGATCGATACTTGAGTAAATGGTCGTGACGGTTGGAATAAACTAGCCTTGTTATGGTGTTCTGTTACCTGAAGTCATGGTTTCTAGCTATACCTGAAGGATAGGTGTTCCAATAGAATATTCAATTTATTTTTGGATGTACTGTATATGGAGTGGAAGGAGGCCTTGGCACAGGAGTAGGAAAGACCATGCTACGAAAAAATTGGAGTGCACGCGCCAATAAGTGCATGGCTTAGGTACTTAACATTCTCAACAAGAGTAAGTGCTCAACCAAAGGATATGTGTTAGTGATCATGTGCCCATTAAAAAAATCTATCATACCTATCACGAAAATGTAATGAGTTAGGTTTCAAAATCAATCGGTTATTTCAGAATACTAAGTTCCTAATTACCTCCATGTATGGGCGTGTATTTTGGGGCTTTCACAACACTGAACGTGCCTAATTTTTGGTCTAACTGCTAATTAATTGCATACTTTATAGTCTGTTATCTGAATATTAATTTGTAATTATTTATTTTGAGCTACCTTACTCTTTGCAAGGTATAGTTTTGAAAGATTTATACATTCAAGATATTTAATAATTTCATTCAAAATCATACAAACTCCGTCATGTTATTGGTTTTCTAGACACAATACCCATGCAATTAAAATCAATCGCTTGTTAACAAGCTAAGGCCTGTATTTAAGGTACTTTACTTGATAATGGCTGCACAGCAATACAGGTTGTTATGTAAGTGTGTTGCATGACTGCGCACAGGAAACTCCTAATCAAAGAAAATGTCATGTCTGTGAAACTCATTATGTCTTTACAGGTAAATGAGAGATAAGCAGTTGCGTTTTAGTTACATTTCGTTTTATTGTATCTTTGTTTTGAATAAACACAAAGTAAGGAAAAATCGTGCTTAGTAACAAATATGACGAATCCAGTGTCGTGTACCTACTTAGATCAATTTTCTTTGATAGAATCCAACAGATTTGTCTTGATATTCGATCGTCATACTGGAACACTTTACCAACTAACTAGCATCATGTTTCCATCGACTATCCCTTACGTTATTTGACACAGGCTTACAATGAACACTTTGAAAATGTATTTAGGTTACGAATCTTATGTTTATGTCACACAGTTTCGAGGATATAGCAGAACTTTTCTTAGATTTAGCCTCTATAATAACTAGGTTTCTTGACTGTATACTATCTATAATGAATGTAAAAACACTCTTCTTTTCTTATGGAGGTCACTACCAAATTTTGCCTGCTACGATCCTAACATAGGTAGGTACTGATGTTATTTCATCCAAGTTCATACAAATGTACCTATGTTTATTTATAAAATACCTATGTATATGCTGTTGATATAAACCACACATGAAGACTGGCAGTTCCCACAGCTTGAAAACCACTTAAGTCATCGCGTACGACATCTTTATACGCCATTAGATATTAGACCTGTTCGTGACGTCAGAAATGGGGCGCCAGATGACGTCAGATTGTCGCACATTACAGCCTGGGGAATGGGTCACTGAGTGAACTGAGATCAGAAGCTAGACAGTGAAAGTTATGACTTTTATTTGGAATTTAATAACTACTTGGATCTAAAGATAAACTAATTGTTTATTGTAAGTTCGTTTAAACTTATCCTAACTTTAATATCACTTATAATATAACATAACTGCCATAGACATCCATGGTTGTCCTTTTTTATAAAAAGAACATTCGTTCTTAATTCTTTCACTGAAACAATTCTAATGAATAAAATAATCAATCGTGTATTACTAAACACTATTTTTAGAAGTCCTTCAGCAATCGGCACTCTCTCAAATACGTTAACCTATTTAGGAAAACAATAGTGATAGCAATATTATGTATGTATTATTCATAACTAGTTTTTATTCGCTTCCTAAATATGTATTATCGGATGTTGCCAAATATTTTATTATGAGTTACCATGCTCCTTGCCTATAAGAGGGTGGTCTTGCTACGACTTCTTGTCACGTAGAACAATAACGTGTGCCCCAAACATTATTATTGCTCAGCACAGTACTTAGTGGTTTATTGACTATCATTGAAAACAAAGCCTCATGCAATTTTATTCACTTTATTCGTGGCAACATCTTGATATACTTTTATTCTACTCCCGTGTTCATGTGTGCAGTATTGTGCAATTGCAATTTTCTCGAGTCTAAATTATTCCTTAATTAATTATTGGTTTACTTGCTACTATTAATAATATTGTAAATGCAGAAGTTGGTGAGTTTGCCAGATTTGGATGACAGTCCCGCGGTCAGATAGACATCTATAATCCACACGTTATTTTTTTGTAATCTACAGCTTGACTACCTCGTTTACAAAGCCAACTAGACACATAAAGAAACAATAATACAAGTAGGTACACTTTGCTATTTTCATCCCATATTTTTATATTCCACAAAATATCCCATACACAAGGGGGAAAGTTCTAACAAGGCTGTCCTCGTATAGAAATAAATCCAAATTACGGTTCCGTAGTCTGACTCAGTTTATTGTCTAGACCAGAATGTATGGCCCACTATTCTCAGATATTTTTATTAAGTTGCCTCGCCTGTCTGCCTCGCTAAATTAGGGAAACTATTGTCGTTCCCGGAATGTCACATCCCGTGGCCTGGTTACTAGAAATACCTCCGCGTCGGTGAAAATAGTTTGATGTACAGGTGAATGTAATTCGTGGTAACAGAGTAAAACAGTGTCCATAGCCGAATTCGTAGAAACTGATTTGGATAAGGCAATTTTTATAAAATACCATCGTCAAAACAATGTGTGCCAAGTTCTCCAACTTGCCACATATTGTTTATTATTCTACATTAGCCTATTAGGTTTAGGTGCTTGAATTTTGCACCAATAATATCTTATAAGCACCGATAGACGCAATTGCTTTTGTTTAAAACAAAGTGCCGTTAATTTGCTTTTGGCCACCGCGGTTGCGCCACGTATTTTTGTTTTTGTTTTCAGTTACCGAAAACAAGTGGTCTCATTATAAATAAAGGTTCTAGAGAAGCAATCTGATAGTGCTTCAAAAGACTAACAAACACAACGTATCGTTACGTGTACGCACGCTCAAACCTCAGATTTGGCGACATTGTTCAAAGTTTGGCACAGGTGACGTAATCTTAAAAGGTCATTCCCATTGGCAGCATGAGTGGCACCCACACCACGCTGACTAAGTCCAATATTGATCTAGTGTCAGTCACCCTGTAGTGTTCTAGGTAAACGATGTCTAGAAACATGTGGCACTTTACCACGTCATATTTTATCACGTTTTCCGCATTTTAAAAGCGCATTAGACTAGACAGACAGATATTTGTGACTTAAATGAAACATTTTAGCACATAGTTCTTTAACTTTAATTGTATTAAACTGTTTTTTTTTACTTTTAAACCTACTTCTTATCTAATAAATCTATCTATTATTATCCGAAAAACAACTAAGAAAGTTTTCCATGTATTTTTCTCTTACTTTTCTTGAACACTTTGTTTTCATTTCGCTTTTCGCAGGTCTGCTGCAGAAGTTCTATCTTATAAGCAGTATCTTTGTACTCAATTTTTATATATTATTTTCCTGTATTGTCTACCTACAGTTTGCACAAAACTAAATAAATAAGCTTCGGATTATCGCAGTTTACTGCTTGAATTATACAAATTGAGCCAGTATCCTCAGTTACCCACCTTCCCTATGGTAAAGCCCCAATAAATACGGGATGTTATTCCCTTTCATCCGCATTTGTTTTTCGCAGATCCATTACGATAACACACCGAATTCGCAAAGAAAGTGATCATAGGCTTATATAAAGCGATCGTCAAGGCCAATGATGTTAGTTCTACTAATAGAATAAAATTATATACCATGGTATTTTGTCACTTGTTTTTGTGGATGTGTTCCATGTCAAATGGAGGATGAATTTAGAAAACTTTGCATAGGCCGTCTGTAAAATTTTTCTAGTCCCGGTTTTTGAAAGGACAATCAAGACAAAAACCTAATTTCAACTGCTGTCTTTTCAGTCTCTGTTTATATCAGTCTATGACCTTTACAGTGACTGAAATTACGGTAGCAATCGAAAAAAGTCAGACATGTATCATTAACGATATCATCAGCAAAATTGCAACCACAAAGTTGCAACAATAACAATTATTGCAACATGCAACTGATCCACACATTATATCTGATATTGACACAACCGTTAATTGAAATAAGCTTCCAATTAACAACAGTGTTAACTCATTAAATATTATGCCGCAACCGCTACTCACACAATCATATGCTATTTATCTTTATCACGTCGCTTAAATTAAATGCACATGACCTGAACTGTAGCAACGAATGAATAAATATATCTAGCACGACAGTGAACATTATTAGTATTATTACCTCAGTCTTAACTGGATAGTGAAATGAAATGGTTTTCGTTGTTAAAAAGTAATTTCAAAACACGGTAAGAAAGAAAAATATTTATTCCGGGCTAAAACACACTACATATTCAACAAGATACAAACAGGAAATACGTGGAGAAAAAGAAAAGAAAAACAGAAATATGCGCCTCAGTAATTGCTGATTTCGACAAAGTTTTCTGAACAAAACTGACTACTAGCCATATTTTCTGGTTGTTTTCAATGTCTTCCTTTTTATTAATATTATTAACACATGTACCATCAAATTTATGGCAGCTCCATCTTCATTAAGATTTTCACGACCGTGATCACCATTGTGCCTAATAAATCAATGGCAGATACTCTGAGTATCATCAAATCCAAAACTCGACTAACCCGTACCACGTACATTCTATATTTACCGAGCTATATTTGAAACCGTCGTGTCACAGAACGCGACATCGTCTCGTTATTGCTTCAGTATAATTGGATACACGACTTTAGACTTTATTGACATCGGAAAAAAATACTCTATTTGATGTCGTTTTATATACGAATATTGATAGAAATGGTTTTATCGACTTGTTTCTGTGTCAGGGCAAAAGAAACTGACTTTCTTGTTTTAAACTTTTATTGTCTGTTGCTATCATAAGTAAAACAACAATTCATCAAGCCAGTATGTTTTAGTTTCATATCATACTTATTGTTTAATATTAAAAAAAGAAGTGTATTGAACGAAATATCAGTAATGTAGAAAGCTAGTTAAAAATATAAGTTAAAAGCGTATTTAATCATTATCTGCGACTATTTCAATCATAAAAAAACTGAAGGCAAAACAATCTTCATGTAACATAACGAAGAATTGGACAACTGTTCTTAACATTTGCGAGAAAGCTAACCTAACTCTAGAGTATTTGTTAAGATTACAAAACGCTTACACTGTTCTAATATAAACTTCCATGACAAATGAAGTGCAAATGTCAAATGCTTTGTAATGTTTACTGGAGCTGTTAACGAAATAAGTGTTTTCCTTTAGTTGGATACAAGTGTAGATGAGCATGTCATTAACAAGCTTGTGTGGGTAATGCTCAGGTGAGCTCACTTTCAGTAGTTTCAGAATAACATAAATTGAATCATGAAAAGTGAGTTTGTTCAAACTATTAGGTATCAGTACAGGTACACTTTTTAAATGAGAGTAGGCAATGACTAACCGATGCGACCCCAACATAGTTGGGAAAAGACTAGGCAGATGATGGGTGGGCAAATACTACATAATGCCATGCCTTGTAATTTTTGTAAAACACATAATAAAGTTGATTTTAAACTTTCAGAGACAGTTTTTAGAATATCTCTATAAAAACTAAGAAAACGTTCCCTAAGAGAAATAAATCCATGTATTTCAAAGGTAGCTGACCCCAACGAAGTACTTACACGAATTGTGTAGAAATAAAGTGTAGAATCCACGATGTCGCTATTGAATTCCCAGTAAAAGCATTGTCAATAATGCAATTGATTTAGGGATCGCTCGGTGTTCGGGGATTGAAAATATCAAACACGATGCCGAGATGTTGTCGCAAATGTAGCTTTAATAATAGCTTTGTGTGTAAATGGAAGATATTTGTTGTTTGATAATTCCCATGATACGGAAACAGGATAAAAATAACATTTTCACATGAACAAGTTTTATGCCAACATACTAGTTTTTCCGCACATAGTTTAGGGGTTGTATATAAGGGGTTTTATGAGTATAAACGTATAACTACCATAAACTAAATCATTCTAGATATAAAACAACAATAAAGCTACACCCAAATTAGGTACATAGCATAATAGGAGTTGCGAGTAGCATTCATATGCAGCAGCTAACAAAAGATACACAGTTGCATTATGTGAGGACAATGGCAATCGTCCCACACTTCCTGCTAGCACATTATAACTGAAAATTGCAATTCCGGTTGTACGAAATTCAGATTTTTTGTTAATGTCTTCTGTGTTCCCGAATTGCTTAATTACCCGCGTGTTTTTATTCTCTAACGGAATTTAATAAGCAGTATATGTAGTTTTTATCCATGCTTTCTAAGTAAATCTGTAAAGATTTTTCACAAATCGATAGCATTAATGGCATCATATTGAATATACCGTGCTTTCATAGAGACGCATTTTTGCGGAATTTCTCATCAACATTTACGTCATAGCGAATAAGCCCAAAAAGCTTTTCCTGAATTTCATATTTTTTACATGAAGCAAAAAGGCAAACAAGCCGACGGGCCGCAGCTTATAGCCACCTGCAGCGGTTATAAATCATGGAAGTAAAAATCCGTTTATCGATACGGGGAAACGTGTAGGAGTAAATATGTGTAACCTTTATTCAATATGCTGACCGTACGAAGTAAGCGTCCCCGAGAAAAATCCGTTTTGCCACTGTAGCAGTTTTCATCTCGATTTGCTGAGTAAAGAATGTCTTCTTTTAAGATCATTAATATATTATGAAACTTTCTCATTTCTGTATAATTAGTACAAAGCTTTTTTATTCTCAATATTACTGCTCATAGACAAAATGGACATTCGCTCTTGTCTAGACCCACTTCATTCCATTCATCACTTTGTCAGTCTTTCATCATTCCATCATCACTAACAGTAAATCCAGATAAACGTTTATTATGTATAACTAGAATTCAATCCAGACTTATCAAGTTTGTTTACGTTCAAATTACCAACAAACTAAAAATATCATCCGTATAGACGATTTTCACGAGCACGCGGAGAAACGCGTCTATTTTGATAGTGACACAAAAACCGCTTCTCCCCACCAGGATGACAAATGTTAAGGTTATTTATAAATTGTCTTTCTTATTTTCTTAACGGCTGTTGAACCAAGAACGGTGGCTGAACGGTGAAGTTCTGCTTGATAGCCAAGCACCGGAGCTATAGTCAACTTGTCGATTTTATTTATTAAAAAATTGAGTCCAGTTATTTTTTCAAGGTTTCTCTTTCCTACAAACTATCCTGAAATGACCTTCGATTATTGAGAAAAATATTTTGACAAACAATATTACCAATGTTACTAATTTATTGGTTTTCCATCAAAACACATGTTCGTGTTTATATGTCGTTTTATGAATCCGTATTTTATTTATTATTCCGTATCGTGCCAGATTTTAATATTCATCGTTAAAACTTTAGACATGAAGACGCCATACAACTTTATAAACACACTCAAGTAATTTATAGACGAAGGCTCATTGTGCCTTACTCTTCTATCTTCACAATTCATTGAAAATCCTTGAACTATTTATAAACGCCAATTCAAAATATGTGAGAAGCGATGTTATTTTTTTTGTTTAATTGTGCAGAACTTACTAATAGATTATGTTATGTAGTACCTAGGACTGTTTATCGGCGGGAGGTGCGAGTGCCCCATTTGTTCTACACAGGAAAGTGTAGAACAAATGCTGGAGTGCGAGCTCCTCTCCGTAGATTATCCGAAACGTACAACACACATTTTATGAATTTAGATATATTCGCGCACAATCAAGTGAAATTTAGAAAAATGGCTATAGAATTACTTGCTGCTCATTCTTCAATTTCTTCATGATTATTTCCTTTTTTTTTTCATTTATTCCTTTTTTTCTATTTGGTGATTTGTGTTCCACGTCTTAACGGGGAGCACTTTCTAGAATAGGATAGTGTGACTTTTTAAGATTTTGTTTTTTTTAATTCTCACTTCTATACTTATACGTCCGTTTCCTTATTTAATATCGTCGTTATTCCGTGGACAATGGTGTGGGTTATGCGTTTTAAAATATTTTTATTGTACTTAAACTAAATTTCAATATTGTAACGTGTAACTGTTTTTTGTCCCAAATAAATAAAATAAAAATAAAATTTCAGCAATTGGAAATCTGTGACCAAATACATAAATATTGTCCATATCCACGTGCCCTGTTGGCTTACCGTCACAGTGTAGGGTATTAAACGATTAAATCTGCCGACCACTCAGAATGTGAAAAAACAGAGCTTGCAAAAATACACCTATAAATATTTTAATGGAACCCATTACACATGTGGACGGGCTCACCGTTGACCTGTATTTTGCTCATTCGAGATCCCGGATTGCGGAGTTTAGCGTCATAAACCGAAAGTGTGCGTTTTGTTTAATTGCTTGTGAAAACGTTATAAAAACTAGCCGTGTAATGTTGTTCAGTATGACTTAATAGTTGACTGAAGCTCGTAAATCTATTTTTGTTGGACACTAGCGTCGATCTGCGGTGAGCCCTGAGTGGAGTTATCGGATTTAAAAGTTTGATGTTTTCCCAAAGAAACGTAAGAAAATTTGAAAACCATGGGACAGGATGCGGTAGGTTATAAAACAGTGGCAGGTTTCAATTAGGTAAACTGACATGTACTTTCTTGTAGCTCATTCCTAGTTTTTAGCACGATTATATTTTATAGTAAACAAACAGCCAGGTTTTTATAAAACATATTGTAACATGTTCATACGGTTTTCAATAGGTACCCAACGTTAATTAAAACATGATCATGGTTTTAGTCTTAATTTGCTGAATTTCGGCAGATTACAAAATTCGGTGACCTTTACAAACTCACCCACGGCAAAGTTCAAATACTTGACTATCTTTTGGCAATCTGCCCAACGAACGTATTTAAGGGAAAGTGTCATCCATCACTATAAACAAGGGCTTAACTACCGTCCCTTCCCACATGGAAGTCAACCGATACCTTTACTAATCCCAACAGCCATTACTGTGAGCTGTACGTAGCTCCACAGAGATTAAACAGCCACTAATCATTGATAGGGATGTAGCCGTCGCATATCCGCTAGTTCCGCAACTATCGGATACACCTGCGAGCAGAGGATATCCATCGAATTGATACTAATTGTTACGGTGTTTTATTTTATTGAAATAAATGTTCGTTTCCGTTTATTTATTTATCATACTAGCTTTTGCCCGCGGCTTCGCTCGCGTTAAATTCGGCGTAACACAATTCCCCTTTCGTGATTTGCAGGTACCTGCTACCTGTAGTTTTATTTTAGTTAATTTATTGTAATAGCAATGCTAAGTTTTCCCTTTTCTTTCCTCGTTCTCCCTCATTTCTCAAACTTATATAAAAAATAAAGGTCCCAACTATCTCTGTACCAAAATTCATCAAAATCGGTTTAGCCATTTAGGCGTGAAGACGTAACAAACAAACAAACTCACTCTCGCTTTTATAATATTAGTAAGGATATATATATAGTCCTCCTGACCGTTTTCCGCCACGGCGGCCAATCTCAGCGGAGATTAGCCATCGGCGCGGGAGCTTATTATAGTGCACAAGTGTGAGCGCAGGTACAGGTTCACTCTCTGTTCCCTCACTCTCATAATTCGATAGGACAACAATCTGACACGACCGGAGAGAGATCAGGTGCAGGACCAACTGCTTAATGTGCCTTCCGAGGCACGGGGGTATCTTGCCGCCACCTTCAAATCCGGACTGCTACTGTGAAATTCCAAATGGAAAACCCAAAAATGACTTTTATCCGACCCGGGAAACGAACCCAAAACTCTGTGCTCAGCAGTCGCGCTTGCGACCGCGAGACCTACGGAGCTAATATTTATCAAACTGTGTTAGTGAAACAGAGATGCAGAGGTGGTGTGTTTTAAAAAGGAGCTCATTTTATTAGCAGCCTGCATCATCCCCATTTTTTTTTGTGGGTGGGAACTATCAAGTAACTTACCCCTGCCTGGGTGGAGCGGGGGGGGGGGTCAGACATGTACTGATCAAAACCCACTCATATTCCTTCTATTGCCCTTTACGTTCCGGGGCCGCGGAATCTCTTTCGAACAACCCGCAACCCCGGCAGGAGTATCATCTCCGTTGAAGTGTCCCCATGCCAGAAATACCCTTGACCTGCCTATCTGTTTGTCTGCACTCGGGTGTTTATGCTCGTTTTATCAACTCCCACATCTACATAAACAGTTTAGAGAGACGTGCCTCAATGATACTCGCATATAGTAATGCAATCTGATACCGCTTATGCTTAATAGAGCTAATTAGGACAATTAGTGGTGCCATTTAATCAGAGCACGTTTGCGTAGTCATCAACACCGGAAGATTTATGACTGGTCCCAAATGTAACGTATGTCCTGACACTCTAATTCCTCATTTGACCTAGCAGAACCTTTGGTTACGATGACACAATGAGATGTGCATATATTGAGCAATCAAGAGTTTTTTTTAAATGTACACATGATAAGAATTGTGTCGATTTTACTGTTACTATATGCAGCATGACTACTCCTCTTTCCCGTTCATTCGATCCAAAGGGTGTGTGGATAATATCGCTGCCGGTGATAACACTACCAGTAATTATAGCGTTAGCAATATTGTAAAAGACTAAACAATTTTGTTGTACCTTTCAAGTACATAGACAGTTCTATCTCTCTAGTTCAGGTAGGTTTTCTGTGTTTCAACGCCAACTTTATCGGAATACCTATCATTCTGTTATCATATCCGAATCTGCAAATATCCGCACTTTAGGTCTCATTCCTAATCGAGGCTGTGCGACATCTCGTTACAGTGAGGCCATGCCGTGGCCTGATTTATGGCCTTCAATTCCAGTCCACGTTTCATTACGCTTGTATTTCTAGGCCGGCTGCGTTCGAGTGGATTTTAATTCGTAAGAATACTTTGACACTTTTATAGCTGTTCGGTATCCTCGCCTTCTCGACATTTATAGGCAATTCATCAATGTCTACGGTTTAATGCGTGATTTTTGAATAGTCTCATGGTAAATGATCACGTCGTAGATGATTTTATGATGTTTTTATTTGTAAACCACATCATGTAGACCACTTTCGTAACATTTAGAATATTATTTATTTATTGAAACTTCACAATGTATGTAATATACACAGGCGACTTAATGCCACAAGTCATTGTCTACCAGTCAACCTTCGGGTTAACTACTACAACATTGTGATAGGGTACAAAAACTATATCTAAAAGAATAAAAAATCTATTTGTTTTCGAGAACTTATATAGATACTAATGCACGTATTCTAATAAATACATTAGTTGACAGTGAGTCTGAAATTGACATGATTTTGCCTAATGCGCCCAATTTTACACAACATTAACACTCGTTTCATAAAATAAATCGTTACTGTCTGGCTTTTATGCATAAATTGCTAAAGTGAGGGCAACAAGTTGTCTGTTAGAATGATATCTCTATTACAAACTACGAATGTTGACAACATCATAATATCTATCCATTATATACATCACCCCAAACTACGATGATTAGTTTTGTTTACTTGTGGGACTTTGTTGACTACAACTTAATCCCCCAGTTGCTGAAGCTCTGAAAGTTCCCTTTTGTAACAATTCTTGAATCTTATATTGTCATTAATCATATTGGGGTTATTTCGGAATGTTGTGTCGATGCCAAGCTGATATACGAAACAGTTTGAAATTAAATACAATTCTCAAACATTGTAAGGAATGCAAGAACCCGACATTTTAATGAAATATAAAAAATAAAGGTAGAGAATTCAATTTAGTGAATATAATTTTTAGACCATTACAAAATAGGTACCAAAGTTAGGTATTCATTTTGATTCAATGCGAATGCAAAACAGTGAATCAAAAGCGATATTTCACAATCAACCAAACAGAAACATCAAGATGTTCGTCCATCTGTCACAATTTAATTGATCAACATATTCTCGAGCCGAGTATTCTCTTTAATCTGCAGTTTGCGAAGCGAAAACTCAATCAGTGGAATGGACTAAATGGAAAATAATAGTTTGCTAGTTAATATTGTTCATGAACTCATCATAATTGGGACGGCATACAATGATGACTCTATAGAACATCGTCTTAATTAAAAGCACAAAAGGTAGATGTAGATAAATGGTTAACTTTAACAAGTGGTAGGTAGATGTTTTCTACCATGGAGAATGGTGTTCATGTGTATATAGCGGAACGGAACTGTGTTCAATAATCTCCGGCAGCCATCTACATAACATTTAAGGGCTTATCGGTAAATGAGGCTTTTACTCCATTTCCTAATGTTTTCATTCTGATATTAAATAAAATAAAAATATATTTATGATATTGATTCAAGGGATATTAATTTCCGAGCATTGGTATGGTCAGATTTTTATACCAACTCAACAAAAGCACCCTAAAATATAAAGAAAAATGAGATCAATACGAAAACTACATAAAATACTGACCCAATTCATGCAAGAACCCGCTCACACAGACTTACATATCATTCTACACAAGTAGCTACCCGCTAAAATTCTAGAATTTCTCCCAAGACGTCTTTCCGGAAAAAAGGTCAGTTGTCGGGATAAGAGATCGTCGTCAAATCGTCGGATCTGATCCGACAATGGTCGGCAAACTTTCTGAGACAAATATCTAGGTCCAAGCTTTTATCGGAACTTTATATTTCACAGATAGAAAATCCTTGGTAGTAGCAAGGTTCTTTGAAATAGGAACTTCGTAGGAATTGGACTGTAAAATGAGTTGGCAAGTAGGTTGTAAGAGCCGGAATCCGAGAGTAGATGGTAGGTATCATAAAGTAGGGGTATTTCTTGCAGAATCTTTTTATAGAAATAGGTACTTACTCAAAGACTTAACGTTATACGTGTATAAAATATGGATCCTGTGTAATATATGTAGTAAAAAGTCCTGTTTAAAGACCAACCCCACAATACGTCCCATTTCCAACAATTTTGTCATTACATTTTTTTATGGTTTTATTTGTGAAAGTTAGTGGCGTGTCACGAGGACATTAGGAGAGTTCTATCTGCTGGCTAATTGCGAGCGCAGCCGAGAACTTTGCACATAAAAAGCGGTATACTAGCAAAGTTCGAGGTTGTTTTACTGCTTTTTCCGACCGTAATATGGTCGTACGTCCAAGATATGTTGTAGGAGGCGCGCCTTGCGAGGTCATGTGCCAGAATAAATACTAGCATGTTGAACTTTTGTATTTTTCACGTTCAAGGGCTCTAGTCTTCTACTTAGCGTGTCGATGGCAACCTAAATTGAGTCAGCCCAGAACTTGGCAACGAGTTTGGCGCCTTCAGTAGCGTCTAGTAATATCCAACTTCTCTTTACACTGGAAGTTGAAAATCTGCCAGAAAAAAAACAAAGAACCTTCTTGCTATTCTTCAAGGAAAATATTTTCATCCTTCGCCAGCTGCCTGTTCATAATTTTTCTTATCACATTCATTAATCCTCAAGTGAGCCCCTCACTCAACATTTTTGTCAGCGCCAAATAGCCAATTTGTGCATCCGGGTAACCACATTTTCCTCCTTATAATATTAGAACTTTTTCACTAAAAGACATCGGTGCTACGCTGCGGTGTTACGTCATATTATAGTTATGTTTTTGCTATGTACCTACTTACTACTGATGATACAACTTTTAGAAAGTTATTTGGCTAATCATTAATAATGTAATATAAACTACGGTTTTTCGGTGCCCATAATTTAAAATTCCAAAAAGCAACGACCATTTCGTCACCCCATTTGTTTATGCCTAATGAAAATAAATAAAAAGAAAGGGCTTACGCCTCGGCTTCTTTCCAGCGTCTAATAACGTTGAGCTAAAAAGAAAACCTCCTAAATTCCTTCGACTGCGGCTTACCGTCCCGGTTTAAGTACACAATGCTCCTAAATACTTCCTTACTTCTGGAGAAAATGGAAAAGTCCGAATAACGTTACGCCAAGCATTCGGTTTCCACCCCGCTGACTCACCCCCGTATTTCTAAGCTCGTTCATACTTACACGGGTTGAAATTTCCATTAGACGCTAAGATAAAGGAAGCATTTTCAGTGGCCTGTAAAAATCGCATGCTTCGCTGGTTTAAATTGGTTTTATATATCAAATTTACTTATATTTGTGGTTTGATTAAAAAAAAAGGAAAAAGTATGAACATTTTGGTAGAAATAAAGCAGGTTAACCCATAACTAGGTTAACATAAAACTAATTAGCAATATTTAATATTCGTTTCAACGAAATGTCATAAAGAAAATTTTAATCGTTGTGTCGTGCTCAAAATCCATAGCTAAACTAACTCAATAATCACAGCACACGTGAGAACTCTGTGTGAACATGTAAAATGGCCACAGTTTGTACCAAATACGAAGGAATAACCTGCCTACGCAGAGATTGTACCCAAAAATCATTAGGCTCCGTATGTCAGCACCTGGTATTTCCGACAATTACCGAACTTCACGCGGGCAACGCCGCAGTCATGAACTAGTAATTGAATAAACCCACTTAACAATGTTTCCTTTAAACCCCATGAACCTACAGTGCGGTATACAAAAGATCAACGACCTATTAATATGCCGTAATAATTGCCACTTAAAATTTTCCCCTTTCTTTAAGAAAAAAAAGCCTACGTTTGTGAGTTAAATAGGTATAATTTATAGAGGCATAATGGTGCTTATAAATAAGTTTAATGGGTATTTTTCATGCCTGCCATGGCTACCCTGAACCGGGTCACGGTCAGCGGTAAGAATGATGAATCGTTTGGAATGAGAGTCGTTCAGTATCAAAGCTTTAGTTGCGTTTTGTTTATTGAACTTGAGTTAGTAGCTGACCCTAAGAGAGATTAACAAAGATCTTGAAATTGTTATCCTTTTCCGATTAAATAGTAGATATAAGTAAAGCTGCTATCTCCTTGGCATACCTACCTAATGCCAAACTTACCTTCTAGGAGAAACAAGGTGGTCAGACGAACTTCCTTCAGCGCGGTTTAAATCTCAATAAGTTTCTCAAGTCAAGGCGGTAACCTTGCCTGGCAGGCCACCGTTTCTGTAATTGGATATCGACTACTAACGAGATTAACCTGCTGCGTGCACCGAGGCCCTTGTAATCTAATAACATCCATAACTCGACACATTTCCTTATATCCTCCCTCATTGTGTGATATCTACTTTGGCTTTATTATATTAAAATTTATGTATCAATCGATAATTATCTTAATTCTGGGTAAATGCCTCTTTTCTAGCCAAAAAAAACAGGCATACATAGTGAGTGAGGGCAGAAAACTTATTTAAATAATAAGTTATTTCACAGTGATTTTCTGCCCTTAGCCAGAGGTGACCTAATGTTACATAACTTCTTACCAGGTTTTGAATCCGTGTCCTGGAGCTGTAACTAGCATTGTATATTTTTATATGCAATGACAGTCTAGGTGCTACGCATGCTAAAATCAATCATTTTGAGTTAGTAGAATGTGTTTGTTCTAAGCTCCACATTAACAAATTTTAACAAAAATTATAATCAGCACTTTTTGAACGTTAAAGTACAAGAGACAGTCCCACAAAAACGCCCTTCGCCACTTCCTGTTTTAGCTGGGAAGAAGTGGCGGAACAAACTTTTATACCAGATTTTATACAATTTCGGTTATCACGAGGTAAATTTAAGAAATGTATATAAAAATATTCCCAAGAATAAATTAATCCCCTAATCTAACTGTGCCCGCTTACATGTGCAGTGAAGAAGTCACAGAAGTAACTAGAACCATAGTACAAAAGAAATAAGCTAAGCATAAAAAGGATTTTTTTAATGTATTACTTATGTACTATGTCAACGCAGCTTACCACCTTAAAAGCAATATTGCCTAACAAAGCCTAATTAATAACATTCTAACCATCACTCAGTAACACTATTACAAAAGTTAGTACTACAGGGAAGTTTAGTATGGAAGCCAGCATGCCTGAAAAATAATTATCGAAATTATGATAGGAAGAATCGTAAGCCCGTGGGCGGTTGACACAAGATTAGAAAAAATCACGATTAAGAAAGACTATAAATGTACTGTGGTATAAACCAAATTCCCACTACCAGCGAGCAATCAAATCGAAAAAACAAAGCGAGCAAACATTAAAGTAAAAACGAAAGTCATTTAATAAAATGTTATTTGAAAAGTTCGTTGCTCTGAAACCTAATGTTTACCGATAGAAATCAATTTCAAAACCTTTTATGAGGCTGTATACCCCGCGAGCGGTAGTTTCTCCAAGTGCCAAGTTAAGGCAAGTTGCCAAGTCTGATCACTTAAGTGACAAGTTGATGCAATTTGAAACTTGGCCTCTTAGACTTCAAAGCTTTGATGCAATAGCGGAAATTATTTAAAGAGAACATTTTTCTACTCAAAGAATTACCAAAGTGAAATTCAGTGTGGTTCCTTGACTTAACTTTGAGAGTACTTGTTGATTTGCACTTTATTTCTATATTTTAAGGTTTCATACCTTAAGAGGAAAAAACAGAACCCTTATTTGTCTCCTGTCGCCTGTCTGCTTCCTGAAGACCCTTCTTCCTGGGAACGCGTGAAGTTATCAAGTTAAAATTAATAGATGCTGCGGTACCTTGTGAAAAATTAATCCCTAAGTGTATGCAATCAAAGGATATGGCCGTTTATGTCGCTTTTTCCATACATAGCAGGTAATAAATACCTATAGGGTAAATCATGAAATTTGGAATTGAAGTTAAACCATAGAGCACCAGTAAAGAGAAAAACCCGAAAAAAATATAATTAGTAGATGCATCATAAACTTAATTGCAGTTAGTAAACTAACCGCGACCTATGTCGATATATGGTTACAACAGTATTTCAACGACAACGTTTTTCTTTTCGTGAGAGCAATGTATTTTTCGGTATTTTCATTAGTTACCAACAAATTTATACGGACCCTGGATGCGCGTGTCCGACTCGCACTTATCCAGTTTTTTAGCTAAACATCTCCATAAAAAAACAGAAAAGTTTTATTAGCAGTTTAGACAGGCCAGTTGTGCTTTCTCATGAAACACTGTTTTAATCAACTTTGCTTCTATATCGATCTAGGAAGCATGTTGCAGTCTAGTTACTGACTGGCTTTTAGGTTTCTGATTTTAACCGTCACAAATCTACAAATGATAGCCGAGTCCAACGGTTTAGAGTATTTCCCGTAGCTCGGAAAGGTGTCCCTGGAAGTACCTATGGATCAAAGGAAATACGGGAGTGGGCAAGGTAGTTTCCAAACTATTTAACCCTGAAAATTGTGGCCGATGTGATCCATATCAGAGCGAACCGGTATAAATGAACGACTGTACAGCTGCCATACCTTAGCCACTGTTCTCCCCTACTGATTTGTGCTTTCTTACCTGGAAGAAGAGAGGCCTCAGCCCAGCAGTTCATCTCAGGCTGTGAAAAAAAATAGCACTCTCCAATCACTACGCTTTATCAACCAACCCAAAATAGACCAGTCGACCTGTTTTTTCAGGCAAAACTTATGTATATAAACACTTATGGGTGTTCTTAATGTATGCCTTTGTATACATCATTTTGGTTAGAGTATGTGTACCAATAAACTTGCCTATAAAAATACATATCAGAGAAAATGAGAAAAACAAAAACATACTTACTCAGTTTTACGACGTAAAAACAATATGTCGGAAGCTATTCCTATGCTAATATAGCATGATCTATCCAGAAAGATGGACGTTGGCATTCGCGTCACGTCGCATCATGTCACGCCTCTTGCTCTTACGGGATGAACCTCGACGCGGTATGAAACATGTATTAGATGCAGTACGATATCCATCTTTTAATACCAGAATAAACTATGGATCTTCAAGGCCTGTGGGTTTAGCACAAACACGCGGAGTAAAGGTAGAACGATTAGGAATTTGTTTTTCTTGGTTTCGAACATAGTAATTAACATTTTTAGACTTACTTTGTGTATGAGAGTTCTTCTATTTATGCTTGCCGCATAATTTGATAATCAAATTTCATCCGCGTAGACCGGGATAAAACGTCAAAAGTGTGAAGGAGTGACAAACATACACATATAAACTTTCGATGACTTTGATCCAGATATGGTTTGGATTAACAAAACGTTTACATACTTCGCGAGCTCGTACTATTACCTCTTGTAATACAGTTTGCTGCAGTAATAGAACAGCATGATAAACTTGTTTAATCACTTACAAAAAACATTGCTAAGTACATTGATAAAAATAACTATCGTCGTACTTATGCAAGCAACAGACTCCTGCTTAAATGTTTTACTAAGTTTACAATATAAAACATGGTCCCAAGTTATTCTCATGTAAATATAGCAGTTCCAACAGGATAAGTTAATGTAAATGTATGTAAGGAGGCCAATACTTGATGTATGTCGCACAATATTATGCTGGTGCAATATTGTAATGACCTTATTTTATATATATGACAGGTATCTTGTTGGGCGAACAAATTTAAGCAGAAATAAAAATAAATAACAAATTCGTTACGAAAAAAAGAATAGCAAAATGTGTTACTGCAATACTATAAGTTATAATAAACAAATTGAAACAAAACTAAATATTTTAACACATCCTTGGTTTACATTATCGATACAGTTTATTTATTTAGTCCTCACTTACAACTATTATTACAGGTAGAACCCAATGCAACTATTAAGCAACCTATTCTTTAAATAATAACAACTTTTGACCTTTTACGTCGTTTTAAAGCAGTACTCCAGTAAGAGGGGGGTGTCTAAGAGACAGAGCTGTACTGGAGGCCTAGCGCCATCTCTTTCTTACACTAGAATACAAACTGATTTAAGATGCTAACCCTGCAGATCGGTAAAATATTGGTGTTTATATAAATGCATCAGTCTTAAATCCCTGTGATAAAAACTTAAGACACCATAGATTACTAAGACTACACTTAGCCTCATCATTTGATTAAGTCATTATTAAAGCAAATTATAATCACTTAAAACAACAACACAGACTACCCAGTACCTACATCATCAACATTTATAAATGCTTGCGCCCTTGCGCAGACCTCCTTTTGTATGCATCGAAGTGTCGCAAGGAAGCATCCAATTTACAACCATTTCCATTCGGTGCTCACTTGTTATTTTAATAACGTTCTTTTTATATTAAACTACGTCGCATTTTCCGGTTTAGGATGGAAATATGAACACAATTTACTGCAGCCTTCTTTGAATATGGGAATACTTTATCTATAATGATGCAAAGTGCTTTGTGTGACAGAGTTTTAAGGGGATTGTGTAACAGTAGCGCTTTGTACTATCTTCTTTTCGAAGACACAAGTATTTTGCTTTGTTAATGTAACACATAGTATCACGTGACTAATCCACGAAGGGTTAGGCAGAGGTGTTCATAATAGTTCACTCACATTTCGCCAGTAAGTCCCATGTTGTAATAGAGAGCAGCCTTTTTTTGGGCCACGCTGGCCACATTATTCACAATGCCCAGCAACTCCTAAATGCCAGAAACAACAGTAGCGACCACCCTAAAGACCCACACTATGAAGCTCGACGAAGCATCACGCCTGTATTAACCAAAGGGTTAAGCAACAGTTTAACTACAGCACACCCACTCCCCTATATTATGGGGCCAACCTATACCCATGAACCTTTCTCAAATCATGTCTCCCGGCTACTACAGAGAGAATCCCGATGGAAAGCTGTAAAATACTTTTCTCTACCCGGGAATCGAACCCTGCACCTAACCTGCAGCAGTAACGCTTACACCTAAATCGCGAACGCAGTAATTCTAGACATCATATTACTAATAGGCTGATTTATATGCCTAATCGTACCATTACATGCATATTAATGAGAATGTATGAACTCATAAACTATACTATATGATTTAGGTACTAATATGGGATGTCTACACCTAAGCCTTGGAATACTAATTAAGTATATTCGGAATTTATGGCCATTTGAATGAGAGACAGCCATTAATTTTCGACGGCCTAAAACGGCGGATGTAAAAGTTGTATTGGTTTCATGAAATATGTATTAGGACTACAGTTGCTGAATAAAATTTGTGGCTAGCCCTAGCTTGGTTTGTGAAATAAAAACCAATTTCGTAAAGTAATTTGCGAGATTACGAAACTCGTGTAGAAGAGTGAGAAGTATGAATTTTACTGAAAATGTTTGAAACGAATGTGCAAGCAATGAAAGCTTGATCAATCAAGAGTCCATATTTCGTAACTGATACCCAGTAATGTCTACTTTGCTAATGGGTCATCCATCAGCGTCTTTCATAACGTAAATTGATTTTGATTCGATTAAATGACTAGGTACCTATAGAACAGGTTAATTGAAAGAAGCTCGTCGACCTCATCTCTCTCTTTTGGACAAGACTGACGTTAAGAGTAGGCCCATGTAATATAAAATAGGTATAAATAAATATCTACCAATTATTGTTAAGTTTAAGAAAATTATTTTATCAAAATAAGACGCGCTACCGTTTTAAATATTTTATCTATTTAATGTTTTTGTTGATCTCGCTGTCCAAAAGATGAAACAGTAAATTTGAATAAAATTATACACAACAACAGCGAATCCTACAGGCCTACAGCGTAGACCGTGCTACGGGCTACGTCACCGTAGCCTTCGTAGCGCTACGCTTTCTACCCCCCGTAATAAAGATTTAACAAAAGGACATCATTTATTTATTTCAAGATGACGTACTTTCGTCGTGTTACATTGTACTAAAAGCACAATTGTTTTCCATTCCAGGTAGTGTTGGTGTTCATCCTGAGTATAGCATCGCTCATCATCTACTTCATTGACGCGTCCAGGTAAAAAACATTCCCTATACCTTTTAAATAAATTGCATCGCTAACATTATTAATAACTTACTAATCTTGATAATGCTGAATTCAAGGAATACGTGAGTCAATACTCATAATAAATGTGGTCGAAACTGTTTGCTGATAGTCCTATATGTAGCTTCTGTTTATTTGTCAGCTGTGATAAACTAGTGAAATAGCTTTCAGTGAACCTGTTCCTAACTGTTGTGGTCGTATTGAATGGTGCATGTGCTATACACGGCGTGTTTGATTTCAGTGAAGAGGTTGAGCGATGCCAGAATTGGAGCGACAATATTACTCAGCAAATCGACCTTGCCTTTAACATATTTTTTATGGTCTACTTTTTTATACGAGTAAGTAAAACTTTCTTATCTCTTTACTCCGACTTGGGTCACCAAGATAGAGGCTGTACTTAGTTTGAGAGTCGCTGTTAAACCTGTCAGTTCTAACTTATTACCATGTTCGTGTATAAAACAGAGCCATCTGTAAGCTAAATTAAATGTATAAAAAAGATCATTAACAGTTCCAGTTTAATGTAATAACGAAAATATCTTTCGATATGTCATGTGACATGACGAAAAACTCGTTTAAATGGAAGAAAACTCACGACTTATGAAATTGTTTAAATCAAGTCGTTCCTACCGTTTCGTAAACGATAAACTTTCTGAAGAAGAAGAAACAAACAGCAGACAGATACCTGTATTTATCTTTGGCTATTTAATTAAGTCTTGTCCTATATTTCTACCCCTTATTTATGTTATACAGGATGGAAGGAAGACCGACGATAAATCGGATACTATGTATTCAGTACATCATTCTGAAAAATTGTTTCTACGAAACTGCCACCGTGTAAACGGTCAAAATATATATATGGAACACCAGATTTTCAACAGGTTCAGAATAATGTAACGTCGGTATCCTTTCCACCTATTAAATCCATGGAAACGGCTGGACCGATTTGTATGAAAAAAAAAAAGTTTTTGGGTGCATTCAAATCAAATCATTTATTTCAATTAGACCATTACAGGCACTTTTGAATGTCAAGAAACAAAATGAATCTACAGTCCCGGTCACAAGGCATAATAACTTGTGAAGGTACTGTACTGTATCATTTCGGGTAGGTCTGAGAATCGGCCAACATCTATTTTTCATACCCCTAAGTAATAAGGGGGACCTGAGTAGCGGGTGGAACCGCTGGGCAAAGCTAGTTTACTACAATAATGATGCTCTTAATGCGAATATTATACCGTGTATGTTATTTCTGTTTCAGTTTATAGCAGCTAGTGACAAACTATGGTTCATGCTCGAGATGTATTCATTTGTAGATTATTTCACGATACCCCCATCCTTTGTATCAATATACCTGGATAGAACGTGGATAGGTGAGTTATTCTCATATTTTAACAAAATCTACTTTAACCTCGAGCCAAGCGACCACTTGGCTACTGGCAGCACAGGAAGTCCTGGTTTTCGATTCCCAGTTTGGAAGAATGAATAATATAATTAATCAGTAGAAATCTAAATTATATAATTTGCAATATCAAACATCGGCGTATGTGCCCGGGGCCATATACGAAATAAAGGTGTACTATACACACATACTTAAATCATCTAATCCCATCGACTCATGCAGCCGCTATAGAATAGCATACTTATAATATAGATACTTTAAATAGTTGAGTTTACGGTGTACAATATAGTAAATTCGTTTGTTTTACAATATTAGTTATTCCATGGTTACAATCGCGGTGTCTTATAGCTGAAAACGATACCTTCAAGACAGCTTTTGGATAGACTGTACGAACATTAAATATAAAAGATACAGTCATTGGTGTACTACTTATACCACACAAACATTAACAATAATTAGACGTGATGTTGTGTACGTAATCGAATTTGATCCGTGAACTGAGTCCAATTTTCTAATTGGCTCACCCTGATACTGGATCCGTTTAAATCTCTCATTGCAATCTGTGTGTCAGCTGTTTAAGAATGGCGACGGACGATAGATTGATTAATTACATGTCGTCATCACATTATGAGAGTTCAAAGTGAAAATGCCAGATCTCAAATACCTTTTAGGCATTTAGAACAGTCTCCGTTGGCAAGTTCCAAATTCGGGTACAGATCGCATTAAATACGGGACCAGTTCAAAAGATGAGACGCAGTAGCTTACTTTTTAAGTGCCTATAGTTTTGCTACTTCAAATTCATTTGCTATTCAACAAAATATGAGACTATACAGCGTGTACCGAAAGGTGTTCTTATATTTAGACTACCAAACTGAACAAGTTTCTTCATGACATCATAGATCGTGTAAAAAAAAAACAAATTTTGTACTGGACAGTACAAAACTTAAAAAAAACCTAGTCGACCCAATTG
This sequence comes from Ochropleura plecta, assembly GCA_905475445.1. Taxonomy (NCBI): domain Eukaryota; kingdom Metazoa; phylum Arthropoda; class Insecta; order Lepidoptera; family Noctuidae; genus Ochropleura; species Ochropleura plecta. The sequence goes on along the minus strand of FR997731.1, from coordinate 17,687,059 downwards.
TTTGGGATAGCTGGTTTGTATTTTCACGATTTCGATGATGGTCACATGGGAAAAATTGTTCGGTTTGATGAGCTGAATCACACTCTGAAATATAAACACACCTTTCTGGCACTCTCTGTAATTATTAACACAACTATCAACATGCACAAAATGCCTACTCTTGATAAAATGTAGGTATATATTTTTTGTTCATATTGTTTTTAAATTAGAAATAACCACACGTTTGTCTCTGTTCCAGGGCTGAGATTTCTCAGAGCTCTACGCTTAATGACCGTGCCTGATATTTTGCAATACCTCAATATATTAAAAACATCGAGCTCAATCCGGTTGGCGCAATTAGTTTCTATATTTATATCAGTGTGGCTCACCGCTGCCGGCATTATTCATTTGGTAAGTGCTAAACGTCAAATTTATTACTCGTGTGTGTTTATGAATCATGGTCGGATCAGGGGATTTTTGAGACTTGATAAGTCAGCACCCAGTTAATATTCTTTTGTATGTAGAGCACTGGCAAGGGGCAGTGTATGACCCAAATACTAACTAGGCTCTCGAAGTCAGATAGGCAGTCGCTTTTTGTAAAATACCGGAAGCCGACCCCAGAATAGACAGAAAAAGGCTAGGTTGATGATATGTATAGCAGTGGCATAGGCTCCGATATACGATATGTAGGTTGCGGCACTTTGTGTCATCCTATTGTGATATCCTATTGTGCTTTTGGATTCACCTGTAATTCATTATCTGACAACCTGGCATGTAAATAAGCTAGATTAAAGATTAAATTCTATTATTCCGGTTTTAGATTCTTGCTAACCTTTTCCTTTGTTTCCTTAACTTGGGATCTCAAGAACCAAGGGCCCAAGTTTTTTTTTTGTAACCTGGTCACTAGATGGTGTTTGTATCACTTAGAGGTATCACAGTGTTTCTTACTTTTTTATTTTTCGTATTTCAGCTGGAAAACTCCGGTGATCCATTAGATTTCGAGAATGCCCAGAAGCTCTCGTACTGGACGTGTGTGTACTTCCTCATAGTAACCATGTCCACCGTAGGTTACGGTGACGTGTTCTGTCACACAGTACTTGGAAGAACATTTTTGGTTTTTTTTCTCCTCGTCGGCTTGGTAAGTTTCACTTTCAACTGCTCTATCTAAATCTTTCTATTAATAAAATATTTAATGAAATGAAATGAAATATAAAGACAAATATCTGAATTTTCTTTGCAAGGAGACGCAAGTCTCTTACTTCCCCTCAGTAGTAATTTGGAACACAACATAATTTAACTTTCGAGTAATGTAAAGTAGTTTCATACTTTCTCACGGCTACAAAGTCGTTACGGCAAGCTTGCGGTTCCTTGTACGAGGCTAAATTAATAACAAAGCAAAAGGAAATATAACAAACATTTGCAGTTTAACGGTTACAAAATAGTTCACATGGGACTTGCTAGACAAGTGGTTTATCGCACAGCTCGTTGAATGATTGTAAGCCTGACTATAGTGCACCATGTGTAGAGCATGACGTTGTGATGAGGTCGCGAGACGCCGAGCGGCGCCCCGCCCGGGCGGATCCTCACCCTCATGTGCCATCTTCTAACTTCCCGGCTTCGGAGGACTATCCTTCGACTATCGCCGACTACTCAATTTTAATACGCTTTTCTTCGAGCGGCTGCATGGGTGTATTTTGTTTTTCTTTTGCTTTGTTACGTGATAGTCACCACGAACGTGCCGGAGGATCTGTCTCGCCGCGCTTAGAGTACGGAGTGTACTGGGGACTGGTCCGAACGAGATACGTTGCGCGAGCGAGCGCGTGTGTTGCGCGTAATGTCGCGCGTGCGTCATGTCGCCATGTCGCGTCATGTGGCGCCCGCCGCCTCGGCGACCCGGTGCCGCGTCCCACCCCTCCCACTCGCGATGCATGCCGCACCACGCCTGGCTGTGTTCAGTTGCTCACATCACCGGTAGACACACACTACTTCCTTTTTATTTTTGTTTCGCTCCGCTACCGGCTACACTTTACGACTCGCGTCACCATAGAGAGGTTCCGATCTCATTGTGGACATTGTCGTGCACCACTCGATGGTGTCCGCGCGCGGTCGGACTGCATGTTCAGTCGACACCGTGGTCTGTTGCAGGCAATGTTTGCTAGTAGCATTCCCGAAATTATAGAGCTGGTAGGAAGTAGGTCCAAGTACAGTGGCGAGCTGAAGCGCGAACATGGAAAGAGGTATCCGTTTGATAATATAACGTGGTCGGCGAAAGTGAAGGCGGCTCATCTCGCGCCACGCTCGGAATGAACCGCCCGAGCTTTCGGCGCCCACGTGGAATCATCACCTTATAAGAAAGCTTGCTCAGTGCCGTCAGATGTATTGTGTTATCTACTCGTGGGCACGCGTGGGTCCGTCGGCGCGCGGCGGGTGGCGTTTCGCCCCGGGGCTACGCAGGTTGTACCCCTAGGGCGAACGTCGCCGCGCGGCACGCCGACCCGGCCCGCCCGTGCTCGCGTCTACCAAGCGTCTATACCGAATGCCCACTGTTTTTAGTTTAGGTACCGGTCGAACCGATTTCTTTTTAAGTTCTGATCATCGATTAGTTAGCGTATGTATCCTTAGGCTTTGCATGCACCCGGTCACGAGTCCCGTCACGGCTCCCGCCGCTCCACGGCTAGCGTAGCTCGGCACGGCACCCCAGTCCCGCACACCCACACACAGCCACAGCCACACGCAGACAGACGACTCTCACCGCACACAGCCTCGTGCGCGAGGGGGCGGGCCGGGCGGGCGGGGCGGGGCGGGGCGGGCGCGCGGGGGCGGGCCGGGGGCGCGGCCACTCACCTCACGGTGTTGCTGTGTATCGTAGGCTGTGTTCGCCAGCTGGATCCCCGAGATCACGGAGCTGGCGGCGCAGCGGAACAAATACGGCGGCCGGTACAACAAGGACGTCCGCCGCAGGTACCCTGCTCTCACGCCCCCGCTCCACGCGGCTTCCTGCCTTCCTACCTCTCACGGTTTCGATCTTGGTTGATTGAATGCGGAGTTTGCTAATGAAATTTATTAATCCTTCACTAGAATCGGTCTCTCGGTGCCGTGGCGCATGCTCGAAGAGTTAGCTCCCGGCGGCCGCGCCCCTCTCCCCGAACTAGAGAGACAGGCGCGCGGTCGACCGACGCACTACTACATGCCTTTTTTCGTAAATTTTACTCGAGATACCGTTGAGCTTTTTAATCCTTTCTAACGAGACTAGATCTGGAGAGAGCCGATGTAAAGTTTTGTAATGCTGTCGATGAAGTAGTGTTTGGTTTGTTCGCTTGCACACGATGCCTGTCGCCACGCTGTAGCGCTAGCTCCGGCACTCGCCACAGTCCCGCGACACACAGCCCGTGCCGCGCCGCGCCGGCCGCGCGCGCCGCCCCCGCGCCGCGCCGCGCCGGGCGAGTCGCCGGCGCGCCGCCCGTCCCGCGCCGAGCGCCCGGGCCGCGCGCCGGCGACTCGCCCCCCGCTCTCGGTTGAATGAATGTGAACGTCTTGTTTTGTCTGTCGGCGTTTAGGCGATATTTGCCAGTTGTATCCCAGAGATAATTGACTTAATCGGCACTAGACCCAAGTATGGCGGCACCCTCAAGAATGAGCGGGGACGCAGGTGAGCCGCTGTCTTCACTCCGTTCCGTTGAATGTGTTCCGTGTTGTGACATCTATTCTTCCTTTTCCTCTCTTAGCACGCTTCTGTGTTCTCACTTATCTTAGCGGGACGCAAGTCCCGCGAGTTGTCTTTGTTTTTATGAGTCGATATTGATTGTAAATTACCTTTGAATTGATTTGAGTTCAGTTGAATAGTGAACAGCAGATAGTGGCTAGTGTTATCGCTCGTCATTATAGGTATCATGATTATGTTCTGTTAGTATACGTACGTAAATTAAAGGAATGTTAACGTAAAGCTTAGTTACGGAGAGTTAAATGTTGAGTGGTACCGTACTGTAGTGCGTTGTTGGAGTTCTGGTGTGCGTTGCGAAGCGAGGCGTCGACAGCCCCTGCCTGCGGGCGGGTGCGCCCGCGCCGCCCGGGGGGCGCTGTGGACGCGCGCGCACCACCCTGCCTGTCCCCCGCCCCCGCCCCCGCCCCCGCCAACGCGCCGTCCGCTACCCCGCCCCCCTCCCGCAGTCCGCTCCGCTCCGACTGTACTCCTGCCTGCACGACTTACTGTTACTTGTACTTGTACTCTTAATGTTGACCCTCTTTAATGTTTTTGATCTGTAATGTAATTTTGAATCGACCCCCTCGGTTATTTTAGTGTAATGTATTTTCGTAAATATATTCATAGAGCGTGGCAAGGCTGTGTGCATTGAGGACATTTTTAACGCAAAATTAGTTTAGTTTTATTGAACATATCATTTGACATGATTGACATCATCCTAGCAACGATACACCAATCATTTTATGAGAAACTTTTGGATTGATTTTGGAAATTGTTTGCAATGTTTATGGATCGTATTAAAAATACAAAGGTAGACAGATTTAATGTTTATATGAATAAAAATGAAATCAGTTCCTTTGCCACACCTTAGATGAATAGTAGTTGCATGATCGTGTAGACCTGAGCTGTTTGCATCCCTTGGTTTGTTTGACTTCTTATTTTCTGCTCTGTGATAATTTTCTGATTCTGAACTACTTTTCTTTTATTTTAAAACATTAACCTTCACCAATATACGGACTGTCGACTGTCACATTTCAACAAACGAGTGTCCACCTAACAGTGTCGATGTGAACTTATTAAGAATTGCGACTCTGGCTTCAAAACAAAATACAATTTTAAACGAACATACATATTCGTCCAAGTGATTACATATATTATCCCAAATACATAAACTGTACTGAGACGCAAGCTTTTACTGTTTATATAGGATTTTTATCTAAACACAGTACAAAAGGCGTATAATCACAGATGCTATATCGTAGAGTACAATAAAACGTAATAAGAGAAAACACGCGCCGTACTTACACATATGTCACAGTATTTATTGATACAAACCACAACGTAACTAGATCACAACTTATATATAACAGAAAATAATTAAACATATATATAGATTGCTGTGTCTAGATAAGAATTAAACACGCTGACTGTTTCGAAGTTTCACAAATGGTATCCGCTTGCGAAAATAATAATCATTAATTTAATTCCTTCATATTAAGTATACAATATATGACGCATTTCTGAAGGAATGTAAGCATAAATACTAAAAAAACTGCGATTACTTACAAGCTTAATAAAAAACTAACCCAGCTTTTACTAAAAATTATACGTAAAATACGTAGATTTCTAATAAATTTAACAGTGATTAGTAAAGTTACTTGCTGTTTGTGTGAGTACTGAATAGTCAGTGTGATAATAACATTTAGAAACAAAATCATCACACCTCAAAGTATATTATCCATGCAATGTATGCTATAATTGTTGTATGATCCCCTAAAGACACTACATATAATGTCCTGCAAGCGACCTAAACTACCCCTGTCCAATAGTCGTCGTCTCATTTATTTTATTTTATTTTATAGTGTGGTAGATAGTTACACAAATCCTGAACGAAACTGAGCTTTCTAGAACAATGTTCATTTAATTGTGGCTTTAGTTTTAATATTGGATTTACTGTTTGAATTATTTAACTTTTAAGCTGACTTTATTAAAATTTAAGTTTTTATATGACTACAGGCCACAAACTAATGAGCGTATAGTAATAATGAACGTTTTAATTTGCTAACCAGGTCATTGTTTTATAATAAATCTTGAAATTTTGACTGCGACTAACATAGTTAAGAAATATGTTATATTTGAAGTATTGGCGTGACAAAACAACGACGTGGTTCTTGTATATGTAGCTTCTCTTCACGCTTTTATCACTAACTGTTTTGTTTAACCCTGTCGTGACCTTTTTCTTTCAATATTTTTATTATCAGTTATTTCCATCCGGTCCCAGGTGTTAAATAAGACTTCAAATTGCTGTTACTTCTGTCTTTTCCTTAACTTTAAGATGAGCTTTTTGAATATTTGCTTCTTAAAAAAAAATCAAGCCAATGTAAAGTTTTTTTTCAACACGAAGCTTAAAAATAAATGACAATTTTGCAACTTTCCAATCAACTTTTTTTTCCAACTTAACAAGCTTAACTTTCTGAGAACTCGCTTCTGAAGCTTCTTTCTTTGTTTTTCAAAATGCAATTAATTTGGTAGATGCACCTTGAGCGTGGCTTAGTGGGCCGGTGTTATAATAAACTTGTACGTTTTCAGGCATATTGTGGTCTGTGGACACATAACATACGAATCTGTCAGCCATTTTTTAAAAGACTTCCTTCATGAGGACAGAGAGGATGTGGATGTCGAAGTTGTTTTTTTACACAGGTATGTATCTTAGCAATAAGTTCGTTTTAAAACTTAGATTAAACATAATAATAACATATCTTAGTCAAATGTAACGAGACAAATATGCAAAACGATGCCTCAAACATTGAGGTTATTTTTTGATTGAACAAGAATTTTATCCGATCTTTGTTCATGACGAAATTTAGATGAACGATTGATGGGGGGCCTAAACGCCGCATTAACAGAATCAATGTTAAAATTCCTTAAATGAAGGATTGCTATTTTTTGTCAATTTTACGAATTGTAAAGTCATTCATATTTTTATTCTATTGTGATTCTGCTAAAACGACCATTTTGACTCCCTTTATTTCTAATGTTGGTCTTATGTGCAGCTAAATTAAATCAGCACACATTCGGGATGCGAATATATTTTAAAACTTTAGTAAAAGTTACGACAAGTAGTTTCAAATTTACAATAAGTTTTAATTTTTTTCTACCCTCCCTATTGTGTTATTGTATAGTAAGTTATTGATAATAAGTATTATAAGTCTGAGAACATAATTGACATCAGAATATATACTGAAAAAAATAATAATTGTGGTGATGATTCATAACATGAAAAAAAACGAAAGCAGTTATGAAACTCGCTGGCAAACGATATCTGTGTACTGTGGAAGCAAAGTCACGCATCAGTGCGTGACGCTGCGGTGTGTCGAAGCTTGCGGCTTGTCGAGTGGTGGTGTGTCATGTGTGCTCCACGACGCTTTCAGAAAAGAGCCCGACCTTGAGCTGGAAGGTCTCCTCAAGCGTCACTACACCACCGTCGAGTTTTTTCAGGGTACAATGATGAATGCCGTCGACCTTGAACGAGTCAAGGTTAGAATACAACCATAGAGCAGGCATTAGATTAAAGCACGGCCGTAATTCTCATTGACGCGTCTACGTGAATCAGTACTTTTTTATTTATTTATATGTGCATCAAACAGAACTCTTTCTTCTGTAAAGACGCTGTTTCATAGTCACAGTAGGTATTGATCACTTTGGTAACGTTTATCTTGTGATTATTTTGATGCAATCATTGCTTCTCACGGTGCTGCGAGGTCGCCCGCGGGTACCTGCGGCGCGACCCCGCACCACCACACGACTGCGTATTTTGGTACATAGAGTTGCATGGTAAGGCCTCGCCAGGCGGCGGACTGTCCGGTAACCATGGCCTGCGTGTTAACTGAGCGTTCATGACAGGAAACCGCCCGACCTGGAGCTCGAAGGCCTGTTCAAGAGACACTTTACCACTGTGGAATTCTTTCAAGGCACCATTATGAATCCAATCGACCTTCAGAGGGTGAAAGTAAGTAGCAATGCACACACGAGAGATAATCAAAATGGGCGTGGTGTCGGTTTGACGATGTAACATATTGTCTAGAGTAGAGCGATGCTCGTACTAACCTATCGCGAGTTGTCGGCGCGGCGCTCGGTACCCTTCGCCCTCGGCGCTACTGAGCGCCCGCGCCGCTTGCCTCTCGGCCTCGCTGCGCTACTGAGTGTTGTGGCAGCGCGGCGGCGCGCGCCCGCTGGCCCCGCTAGGCGACGCGCGACGCGTCCGCCGCGCTCAGCCGGCCCACCATGTGTCTGATTGGGTGTTGTTGCAATGCTGGCCCGTTTGTCACTTCGATATCGATTTTCTGTACGTTCCGATGGCAATATTGGCATTAATGGCTGCCGAAGAAAGGGTTACCATTTCAAAATTTAACATTTTTATAAGTAGTCGAGTACAGTTATCGATTGTCGATATAGTTGGGTAAGTTGGCATGGCTTATAGAATGTCAGCGCTTGTCTGCATGTTACCTTCTTCTTTCAACCCCACCTGCTTCTTATAAAATGAACACCACCCAAGGAAACTCATTTAAATTTAAACCCAGCAAAATTGGCTTATAAATTCAAACGTATCAATCGAGTCGGGGTGCTCATTTTTGTATTTTCGGCCAAATCTGCATGCCGCAATCTTCACGCTTTTGTAAACCTCCGCTTGAATAGACCGTAGAACTAACTTAAGTAAATACTAGACTAAAGTCGACTAAATTGTTCTCTGTCTTTCCTCCTAACAATAGATGTGTAAACTAACTTGTCGGTAACTTTGTGTGTTCACGTTTGATTGGTAAGTGTTGTGACCCTATAAGTGTTTTATTGCTTACCGCAGATCTGAATTCCCCAAAATTTGCATTGATATATGAATAACTTGCTTGGATGAGTTGAGATAAAACACAAAATTATTATCAAGTACACCCAGATATAATTGTCTAGTAATCCGATTCGAAATAGATTCTTGTAAAACAATTTGAAAACTATACCCTGAGCTGCAGCTTGAGTCTAAAACTGTAAGCGTGTCATGCAAATGGTAAAAAGAGTCCTAGCTGAAAGCGATCGTGTACATCTTCACATCAGTGAAGTCCATTATAGAGCTTCATCCTCAAAAACAAAATACGATCACAATGAAAAACCGCTATCGCTTTTGGAGTCTCTTATCCACCATTTATATGTCACGCGCTTTCTGACAGAAAACTATAATAAGTTCCAAACCTAGGTACATGAAGCAGATGCGTGTCTGGTGCTAGCCAACAAATACTGCCAGGACCCTGACGCAGAGGACGCCGCCAACATCATGAGGGTCATCTCCATCAAGAACTACTCCGACGACATCCGGGTCATCATACAGCTGATGCAGTACCATAATAAGGTGGGTAGCTGGTAGTTTGCGGGTTATGGATGCGAAAAATGCATTGTATGAAGGAAAGAATTTAAGTAGGCTAACCGAACGTAAATAAATCGAGAACTGGCCGCGCTGGCGCAGCTTTTGAGTGGTTTGTTTGTCCAGCAGTGGACTGTGGTAGGCTGAATTGATACATTGATTGATGAAGATATTGAAAAATTGCAATGTCGTTCAATTCTATGTTAAAGGCCTACCTCCTAAACATTCCATCGTGGGACTGGAAGCAGGGCGACGACGTGATCTGCCTCGCGGAGCTGAAGCTCGGCTTCATAGCACAGAGCTGCCTGGCGCCCGGCTTTTCCACCATGATGGCCAACCTCTTCGCCATGCGCAGCTTCAAGACGGTCAGCCTTCCTCTTACTACACCCACACTTCTATAAACATGTTCCTCAAGTACTTTCAGAGACCGAACCTCGACCCTCCGCCGGATAAAGCTCGCTCTCTGAACGTACAACAAGTTCTAACGATACTATGCGGCATTTCCACAGTCACAAGAAATGGCTATATGGACTAATGACTACATGCGAGGTACCGGCATGGAGATGTACACCGAGACACTAAGCTCTACGTTTATCGGGATGCCGTTCAAACAGGCCGCAGAGTAAGTGGGCAAGGAACGAGATGCTTTAATAACGTGACACCAGACAAACGTCACACACAAACCTTTTATACTTTACAAGTGTTTGAGCATTCCATACCGTGATTACAGGACAATCAATACTAACCAACTACGAAACGCATAGCTTATCATTTTAGTGTTTTTGTTAATTTTGTTTGCCAGCTTACCGTCTGTGGTTTTGAATAAATATCAATGTTTTTATTCGATTTCATTGTCATAGGTACTGCACTGAATAACGTTTTAGCCGGTAACATCTAAATATACACACATAATATAGGGTTATGAAATACTAATTGTGAATAGTTGTGTAAAATAGCCGGCGAGCAGCGCGGAGTGGCCCAGGCACGGACGCCATAGCCCCGTGAGGTGGCTATGACTAACATGGCACGAGCTTTAGCGTCTCCTATTGGTTGATTGCAGTCCCCCGACACACAAGCTTGGCAGAACGATTACCTGCAGGGTACTGGCTGCGAGATGTACACCGAAACACTGTCGACTTCCTTCACGGGGATGAGCTTCCCGCAAGCGAGCGAGTAAGACTCCCCTCGATCCTTGGGCGCCTGCACCGCACCGTAGACACTGTGTGCCGACTTGCTAACCCTAGCTACCTGACTGTGCACTCCTAACCGATAACCTAGACACGAGTAGGCTGGATATGTTTAGAACTAAAATGTCTTCTGATTTTCCAGAATAGATTGTGCATGTTGAATGGGTAATATATTAGTCAATTTATTATTGTGTAGTGGTACGTATTTTAGACTACTGTCTGAGCTGATTGTAAACTGTGTTCGTACATCTAGTGACGGCACTTCTTCAAGTTTTATTATATTTTATCAACTGTCTTTACTTTTTAAATACACACATTTGCATCTTATATCACACAGGAAAAATGGATTCCTTTTACCTTGGTTAGTAAAACTTACGATTCCATAAAAAATACTTCAGTGCAGTAAGAGAAAATTGTAAATATTCTGTCATTAATCTGAATCATTGTCTTCATGCACTTGGTCTTGGGCTTCATTGCACAATTTTCTATTAACTTTATTAAAACTACCATCTTCTTGAAGTGAGCTATTCACAGGTTTGGGAACTTATTGGTTTAAGGGCTTACTCCTCCTTCTATCGCTTTCTCTGTCGTACACCTTATTCGCTGAGCACAACACTCTACGTAGAATATGCACCGTAGTCAATAAAATATGCATGGTACTATATTTATGTGTACTGTTACATCGTTTAATTGTATGTAATTCTTTAGTATTGTTGTAGGAATTATATTAGCTAGCTTAATAGAATCCAACATATCTGTCGTTTTTAGCATGTTATTGAACCTTAAATGTTTTAAAAACCGTAATATTTACAATTATTTAAGCGTTTATTACTTAATATCATTTTTCGAAATGTTTAACTCGAAGAGAGGATGGATAATATGGTACCAAGAGAAAACAAAAGGAAAAGGTATCGTAATAATCGTTAAACGATTAGATTAAACGTAAATCGGTTGGAATTAATATTCCTACATTTTGATCTCATTTGGACCCCTAAAAAAGAAAAATGTATTTTTTGTGTATGTATTGGAACTATCCCTCGGGCAAGTTTACAAGCACCAACTGCGTTCAACAAACATAAACCTATTTTAAAGGCATCATAATCAATAACAGAAACATTCAAACGTTCAAAAAGAACGACACACTATAGTGTATCAGGTCTATTACCTGCTTGTTCTGAAGTCAAATCACAATATATCATCAAAAACCAGATCACACAGAAACTTGAACGCAAAGAACTTCAGATCAAGAAGGTACATCATATGTATCCTCCAGGTTATGCTTCACGAAGCTCAAGCTGCTGCTGCTGGCCATCGAGATCAAGGGCGAAGAGGGAGCCGACAGCAAGATCTCCATCAACCCGCGCAGTGCCAAGATACACGCCAACACACAGGGATTCTTTATAGCGCAGTCTGCTGATGAGGTTAAAAGGTTAGTCAAGGAGCTTCATTTTCATCTTGAACTCATAGATGCTGGTAGTCTGGTATTTCTTCGCCTGAACAACGCAAGGAAATTAGCTCCTCTTAGCATCTTTCCAAAACAAGAATGTCGTAATCTGGCCAACATCCTTCAGTCGTTGAACACTTTCTTCAAGCTGATTGTGTTGCCGGTCGTAGTGGCAGTTTTATCTCCTTAGTACTTACTACAAATGTTGTCATTCCAGAGCTTGGTATTATTGCAAGGCCTGCCACGAGGACATCAAAGACGAAACGCTCATCAAGAAGTGCAAATGCAAAAACTGTAAGATCACTGTATTGCTATCATTACTAATACATTACCTAACTTAGCAAGACAATCTGTACAGAATTCTCTACATACAATACTTTAAGCTAACTTCTTAAATTTGTACTATTCTGTGACATTCTTTCTGGAAATATTTAATGTTGTTTTGAACTGTGTCCCGTAATATATATGTATGTGTCACTTACACAAGTGTGAGCACAAGATGTTCGCCGTACACGTAGGCATAGGCAGGAGCCCTGGAGGCGCCGGCGACACAGACCCGCTCGACCTCACACTGTTTTCTTTCTATTTGTGCGACATTAATGAATATATTGTTCGGCTAAACTTTTAGTGACCGCGCACCAGCGGAAGGTTGGAGCCGACATAGGTAACTTGCACTACACCTAACCTCACAACTTGACGTTTTCCGATATTTATTTTCGTGTCTATAATTTTGTTGAGTTGCTTTAGTGGTGTTGCGTCCGTACCTCACTGACTGGATCGGCTGCAAGGCATTATCTTGACCCGTGCTCGTTCACACCCTATAATTTAGCGATCATTGTGTATGTCCGCTCGCTCGTGAATGGATTCCGCCACAAGAGAAGCACTCCGACACTTCACCATTTTTCTGCCTTTTGAGATATTACTCGCTCTGTTTCTGTATCAATTGAGAGGATTTAGTGCATCATACAATACCGCTTAACATTCACATACCAATCAGGACCTGTACATAGTATCACACACAGTTACTTGTCAAAATTATATCCGGACACGCAGTGCGGTGCGACTCAACGACAGTTGAACACATTGCTATGATGCACTTCTGAGCCCAGCAGCACAGACAGTACTTGCATGTAAACATTAATAATATGTAGAACTTAATATCGCAGACTGAAAGTGCACCGTCATGTCCCCGAACACTTAGATATAATAATATAAAAGAATCCACGAAAGCATGTCTCAGAACGCAAGGAGTGAAGATCTCAAACTGCTGATAAAATTGCCCATCGAGAGTGAGCTTTGGAGGACAAAGACTTATGACGACAGTTCCGGCTTGTCTGTGCTAACGACGCGACAGTGACTAACACAGGGAGGAAACTAAATACAGTCACGATCCATTACATTCATCACGCTTTTGACAGAATCAAATTCTATCGCTCCAACATCAAGCTTCACTGCACAGAATCTGATTCTACCAAACTCATCTAACAAATTAATCATACGTACACGTTAGGAGCGTACATTCGTATTGTCAGTGTTTGGATTTTTACAGATGTCGGAATGATGATGATGCAGACTGGGATGGTGAAACAAAGTCTTAATACGTACCGTGCTTGTCTCGACGGTACGGAAACGAAATGACAAATATACCGTATTACCGTACCTTACACACGTATAGTTTGTTTGCATCAACTAACCATTGCTATGGACGAATTGAAACTGGGCTACAATATACCTATGCTAATACACGATAAAACGACACACGCAACTAGTATAGTGCAGCTAGGCTAAGACACTATAATAACAACAGCTCGCTTAACATACGAAAGATCTAGGTAGACAGTATATCAGAGTTAAACACTGTTCACGTCTGCAACCCCTATAGGAAACCCGACCTCTATTACTATCCAGTCCACACTGAGCAATCTGTCAAATGATGTGACTATTTCCCGTGTCCTTGCCACAGATTTCAGTTTGGGCGCTAGTAATGAGAAGTCGAACATAACTGCGTCGTCATCAACTACTTCCTACTCAGAGATTACTTTCAGCTTTGCATCTCTGTCTGCATTAAGATCTTTTATTTGCGTATCTTCTGTAACACCCACAATTTAAAACAGGTTAAAATGGATTGTGTAACAAGTGAGCTAAACGTATTGTTTCTCGGTTCAGTGGCTACGTTCAGGAAGGGCGTACGAGCCGTCCAGATGGTTGGCAGGGCAAGTACGTAACCTCAATGTTAAGATTCAGTGTACATGTCAATGTGATGTTATACGCGACCAGTGGGGCGGGTGACTCCCGGCCACCATCGCATAGCAAACGTGTCCTGTTTATCATTGTCTTGTCTTATACGTTTCTATATGTGCATTTATACAGCAGTTAGATGTTTGCCTCTCTATTAGCCGATATTTAAAACATCGAGAGACATTATGTGATGTCGTTTATTTATTTTGGTGTTGTTGTTATTATATCTCAAAATATTTTTCTAGGAGTATTTTGATCCCTGATTTTCTGCATCAACATAGTCCCTCTGATATTGATGTTGTGAAGTAATAGATTTTACAAGAAGTTAATTTATAATTTATTTATGCTTTAAAGTTGAAAAGATGATTTAATGACCCCCTGCCTAGGGAACGTTTAGATGCTCCCGCCTCGATAGAACCGCGAGGACTCAGCAGTTGCTAGCTGCTGCGTCCGATCAGCCGAACGATTTGGTATACTCGCCTTACTGTTATCACATCCCTGTAATATTTACGATTCTGTAATTTCATTTGAGCCATCAGTTCTTAGTACGCTCAACGCCATTCTAATCATTCCATGTTTTCATACTCTCATACCCTTTGCATTAGTCATGGTAATGTCTAGGGTTTTAAATTCATTTAATTCAACAAGTGAAACATAATACTTATTATAGCACGTAGAGCTTGTCTAGTAGTTAGATACTTTTTGTTTTGTGTGTCGTTTGTACTCGTAGCTTTATGTTTGATGCATGTGTGGTGGTAGGTATGTTTTGATAACTGTAGCATTAATTAGTTGTGACTATAACTTGGATTTTTCCTAAGTAATTTGATTGTGTATCGGTTTCATCTTCAGCTTTCTTTGGAGCTTCTCTCTGGACGTACACGTACCGTAACTTTGTGCTAACTTTTTTTAAACTAACACTTTAGAGTCCAAAACACCTTTTATCTTAATATTTACGTTCCAATATTTAAAGTGCTAATTGCTTTCAAAATACTTGAAAAGATGAAACCGATGATTGTACTATTGAAGAGATCTGAGTCAATATGGACAGACCGGCCACACGCTGTACTATATCGCGATGTGCTGTAGGAATTGTATTTACTGAGTGGAGTGGAATGCGAACTTGTGCTGATGTTTTGCAGATGATCACCATCCTCCCCCCACCTTCACGCCGCCAGAGTTGCCCAAGAAGGTCCATGTTCGAGGTACATCTCAGGCTCCGAGCCGAGTGTTTTTTTTCGTTTTTCTTTTAATCATCGGCCCACCGAACCATTTGACCAGCAATATGCTTCGTCCTAGGTTACCGTTTCGGTACCGTGCACCTAGTTGCTTTGTCACGCATTACCTCATAGCGAGCACTGACAACTGGCGGGATGGCTCGGGGTACGCGCTTCTCTCGCATGGAACCGGCTACCCTGTAGTGACACGACCCACTGCCGCTCCGCCGAGCGGTACTTCTAAACTAACAGCCTCACACTAAATTTCACAAAAGTTTTCCAACTAACAAAATTGTAATGAACACGAATCAAAATCATTTTGAATTTATTTTACTTTTGCATTCACTATTTCAATGAGTAATGAATCAACGACAATTGAATTGTTTCCATCGATCTGTGCTTCTTGGTAAACTCTAAAGCGGATGTATTATCATTTGTGGTTTGTACCCTTCTGCCGCGCATTGCAAATATTCATGGCATTGTATTTATTTGTCTGAATGATTAAATACCTATCATATTAAATTAAAGAGTTGCCAATTCATGGATGATGTATGTACTAGTCTGATAAAGAGCCTGATTGTAATAAAGATCAAGAAAACCACGGTACCAGCCGCTCTGAACATATTACAATCAGAATGATTCCATTAAATCTAAAATTATCCAAACCTTAGTTAATTTTGTCCAAAATTGGCAACGCTAAAGTGAATGCTATGTGGGTACCTACATCTATGCTTTTGTTGTAGAATATTGATTAAGAGAACATACGTAATTATATATATATTATATAAGTAATTTTCAAAACATTTATAAAAATGAAAATACCTAGATTTTCTAATAAATTCAGTACCTGTAAAAATAGATTCCCTTAGTTCAAAAATGCAATTTTTAAAAGTAAATTAAAATCAAAAATTACAAGCTTTGCTGCTTATACAACTTCATTGAGTAACACTGTCGCGTAAATTTTTATTATTGCCTTTCAGGTGAAATTGCGAGGGAAAGAGGGGAGGATACTAGTTGTAAGTATTAGCAAAATAATATAGCTATTGTACATCATCACCAGAGTTAAGCATCACCGACAAAGTTGACAACTTTGATTCATGAAAGTAATTTTAATGACACGTATGACATGTACCTATCATCTTTATGTTAACCATGAAAGCGATGATTTGGGCGGAAGCCACAGTAGCAAAATCTAGAAAATCACACAATGCTGTCGGTCAGTGGGTCATCTTAGGGGCGGAGTTAAATGGTTTCTATGCGAACCTAAATGGTTTCTATGGTTAAGCCTTCGCGCGACAAACTTTGCACACGGGTGCAAAGTTTCATACATTGTTACCCTACATTTTTGTAAACAATCATGCGACGGGTTAGTATTAACCCGATACTGCAATAATATTGGTTAATTAACAACAAAAAAAAAGTAATGAAAATTTTTCTAAGTCCTCGCCCCATAGTGCCCCTAAGGCTACACTCCAACCATGCTGTCCTCTGAAAAGTGAAAATCTTACAACACACGACACTAAAAAACACAGAAAACTTCATATCTGAAGCCAACTAGGTTAGCCAAAATAAAAATATGAAAAAACAAACTCTGTCAAGATAAAATACAGAAAGAAGAATAAAAGAGCACAGATGGCCAATACAAAACTAACTCAAGACTTCCTTCCTCTAGTAATAAATCGCAATCACCGGAACGCAGCGCCAACAACGCTGTTGTCTCCGATGGCTAACCAGCTGATGAATACCACCACAACGAGACAGGTCAACAAGGTCAAGCCCAACGTCAACAGGGCCCCGCCAGATACGTGAGTCTACCACAGAAACAATACCTATACCGTTTTAATTACTAAATGTTAACGAGTGGTGGTACATGGTGTAGCTTAGAGTATATCAGTTGGTGTTACGAGTTCATGATAGCATATCAGAAGTTGAATCTCAAAATACATTTCTGCCTTTGGGAAACTTTCTATTTCCTTTCATACACATGAGATGATTAGTGTTTGAAGAATCATTTTCTATCTATAATCTGTCTCTTGAAATAATAAGATCTTCCTTCAGTCATGTATCATCACTCCCAATTAAATAACGCTATAATTGGAGCTTTCTCTGGAGCCAAGCAACACAATCCATGTATTAATTTTATTTAAGACAAAATAAATATTTTGGGCGAAACACGGCTTCAGAATATTATTGAAACTAGCCGAATTTAACTTCAAAACATGGTCAAAATTATAAATATTAAAATTAAAACAATGAATATAAATACATTCCATAAAGTCTCTTCTTCTATCCTTGATTTTTCTTTCTATCGCGGCTTGTTATTCGAGTATTTTATTTTAGCACAACGTGCACAAAGCACTAAATTGATATATTACCTGTTTGCACATTTATTTTCCTTAAAAAAGAAACGGAGACGACTCTTTGACCCTGTGTTACAGGAATCCCCAGGATCAAGATACCAATTACCAGGCCTATCACCTTGCCTACGAAGTGAAAAAACTCATGTAATTGAAAATTATTCAGCTAGATCATTTTATTATCAGTAGTTTTGATATTTGCAAAGTACTTAAATTCTTTTACACGAGTTAAGTCAGCAATGTGTCAATGTTGCCTACATTGGGTGTGTATTGCACGGTCCTTGGACTTAGCACTACAGACGACTGCGCAGACTTTTCTCGATTAAGTTTGTAGAGTAGTGCTTGCCTCACTAGTCAAATGTATAGTTCGAATACGTTTAGGAGTTTATTTTTAATATTTTACCGTGTACTGCACTTGATTTCCGCACGACACACAACTACAGCATGTTTATGTCACTACATATGTTTATACACATTCAATATTTATGTCTGCGATGCGCATTCTTGTACATAATATTATAGTAGTTTAGATATTATTGTTTTCAGTATCTACAATACAACCAGTAGCTTCAGATTATCCACTTGTAAAATAACAGACTCTCAGAAATACCTAACTTGATTTCACTGAAAATCCCGATGTAAAATATTTTTTGTCAATAATGTTCTACTGCCCCAGAACCCAATGTAGTGAATTATTAGAAGCTATCTTCAGTAGTGGCTATTCTTATCTTTTCATATTCCCCACACTTAGTAACAATGATCTAACTCTTAGCCCCTAACCTTTCAATTTCCTCTACTAGATTAAATTGAAAACAATAAACAAAAACTATAAAATCATCTACATAAACACATTCTGTTCATACGCACGTGAATTCTATTTGATAGAAACCTGTACTTACATCCAAACTTTGTACAGGCCAACGAGTAGAAGCAGTGGTGGTAACCAAAACAGCAATGGCGTCAGCCTACCTGCGGGCTTGGCTGACGACCAGTCGAAAGATTTCGACTTCGAAAAGACTGAAATGAAGTACGACTCCACTGGGATGTTCCATTGGAGCCCCGCAAGGAACCTGGAAGATTGTATATTAGTAAGTATCTTAATTTAGCCTATTCAGATAAAATTTGCATCGTTTTTTCCATCTTTATTCATATAGACCTAAACAAACATATCTCTCTCTTACAGGACAGGAACCAAGCTGCCATGACAGTTCTGAACGGGCACGTGGTAGTGTGTTTGTTCGCGGACCCTGACTCGCCGCTCATCGGGCTGAGGAATTTGGTAATGCCACTGAGGGCCTCCAACTTCCACTACCACGAGCTCAAGCACGTGGTCATCGTAGGAAGTGTCGACTATATTAGGAGAGAATGGAAGATGTTGCAGAATCTACCCAAAATTTCTGTTTTGAATGTGAGTAACGCTATTTAGACACGTAGTTTTATTTCCATCTTTAATTTTCCTGATTCATCTTTACATTATTTTTTTTTCAGTTTTCTTACTGATATATTCTATAAAATCAATAGTGCCATCAGTCTGCGTCTCTGTATTACATATCAACTCATTGTCTTTCCCAGGGTTCACCGCTAAGCCGGGCCGACTTGCGTGCAGTTAATGTGAACTTGTGTGACATGTGCTGCATCCTATCAGCAAAGGTGCCATCCAACGATGATCCCACGCTGGCAGACAAGGAAGCTATCTTGGCTTCGTTGAACATCAAGGCTATGACGTTCGACGACACGATAGGGGTGCTGAGTGCAGGAGTTGGGACGAATGGGAACAGTACGGCGCCGCCGCCGCCTGGACAGCCACCGGCGCCCGTACTGCTGCAAAGACGGGGCTCCGTGTATGGTGCCAATGTGCCTATGATTACTGGTGAGTGTGTCTTCTTTTCCCTTCTTATAAAGCTCCATGAAATTGCAATTAAGCAGATTCATACATATCATTCGTCTTTATTCTTCGAGAAATATGATACAAATAAAATGATGGATACCTACTAGTGCTTCTTCAAAAGACATGCTTCAACCTCACCACATTGTTTCATCTCATCCCTACAGAATTGGTGAACGACAGTAACGTGCAGTTCCTGGACCAAGACGACGATGACGACCCGGACACGGAGCTGTACCTGACGCAGCCCTTCGCGTGCGGCACCGCCTTCGCCGTCAGCGTGCTCGACTCACTCATGTCTACCGTAAGTATCAGTACTCTCTTCACAAGTTTCTCTTTCTACCAGGTCCGACGGGAAGTTCCATGAAGCGGGTGGCAAGGATCCCAGATTTGACTGTCAAATTTTGGTTGTGATATCAATAATTCTTCAAACTTTTCTGATAAGTATTCTGTATTCTAGCGAGAATAGAAGATTGATGTGCTGTATAGCTACGGTGGCTTTTCTGTAATATGCGCCAGAATTCACTCACTTTGAGTCTTTTAAGAAACTAATGCCTGTTATTATTTTTCAGACTTATTTCAACCAAAATGCCTTAACGTTGATCCGCTCGCTGATCACGGGCGGTGCGACGCCTGAGTTGGAGCTGATCCTGGCTGAGGGAGCCGGCCTGCGGGGCGGGTATTCCACGCCAGAGAGTTTAGCTAATAGGTAACAAAAACTCAATTTTTTGTAACCTCATTATTTCTACATTTAAAGTTGCTGAACACTTAAGAGTTAGAAACACAAAAGGCGGCTAAGCTTAGCTTCATTTGCTTTGTGTTGTTTCCAGGGATCGGTGCAGAGTGGGTCAGATCTCGTTGTACGACGGTCCATTGGCGCAGTTCGGCGAGGCCGGCAAGTACGGTGACCTGTTTGTGGCCGCGCTCAGCACTTACGGAATGCTGTGCATCGGTCTCTACCGGTTCCGGGACACGTCCTCCTCGTGCGATGCCAGCAGCAAGCGATACGTCATTACAAACCCGCCTGATGACTTCTCGTTGTTGCCTACCGACCAGGTAAATTGTTCACACTGATGTACATTGCGGCTCCAGTATCATGCTTTTTTATTCTTACATCATTCTAGCCTTTGGTAACATTTACTAAATTGAAAATCTTTCACGACTCAAGTTTCTGTGCAAGCTAGTTGTGAATCTATGATCCGTATGCGCAGGTGTTCGTGCTGATGCAGTTCGACCCGGGCGTGGAGTACCGCTCGTCGCGGCGCGCGGCGGCGGGCGCGGGCGGCAAGGACGACGCCTCCTGACTATTGCTGTGCAGCGCCCTCACGGACGGGCCCTACTCCTACATCTAGGCTGTAGGCCCCCACTCCGACAATCCTGCCCCACCCGCCCGGGACGCGCACGCCGCGCCACGCGGGCGCCTGCGTGACGTCACGTTGCGTGGCGCGGCGTGGGACACATCCGTCCCTGACTAACCCCACAGCAACACTCCCGCACTCTCAACCTCGTCTCTCGGGTAAACGTCCACGTATTACTTAGATTTTGTCCTGACTTACTAAGTCGTGAATGGGAGTGCTGCTTTCTCTACTGCCCGGTTTTCTTTTTAGTTTTGTCAACTGTATATGTTAGTATTCTAAGTTGAACACTTCCTGCACAGCAATCTACACTCCTCAAACGCACTCTTGTATAGTCTAGCATTCGTTTGTTTAGCTGTATCTATCTACTAAAACTTAAATCAATAATATAACGAAAGCTTAAAATTATGAACGTATGGATATTTACTCCTATAGCGACTGGGTTCTTAGTCTATAGCACTTCCATCAATTCAGAACAATAACTGGATCTTATAAGTCAGGAGAACGGCAGTCTATAGGAGCCGCAGGAGAGGATAGATATAAACAAGCTGTTAACAAAACAGAATTTATAGAAAGCGCTTAAAGAATATAGAAAAGCTTTCGATGTCTAGGATAAAAGATTAGACGGAGTTCTGTAAAACGCTGTTGTTAACGATTGTATACATGTTAAAGGTTCGAACGTAATTTAAGGCGACATTAGAGAGTTGCATATTGAATTGTTATGGCACATCACACCAGCCGTATTGTCTGTGTATACAGGTAGTATACCGCTGATAGCAGGACTTTCTAAAGGTAGTTGCTAATTAAAAACATGAGCTCCCAATCTGTCGCAGAGCTATCGCGAGAGCGGTAGATTTACAACAGATCGCACACTGAGAGATGTCAGGTATAAGAAGCTGCGACTACCTCTAAAGTACTGAGCACAGCGGTATACACTGCACCCTCGACTCACAATCATATATTGACACATTATATAAAACAATTACTTTCAATTTAAATAATTTAGCTCATATATGCGGTGGTGGTTTAGTTTTACGCTTGGTTTATGAAGGTGTTGGAGAACACATATATACACACATGCATACACATTTTCGGCCGAGTCCTAGCACACCTCTTTGTAGTTCTACAACTGTAGTTCTTGGCACAGGATATACCATACAGCGAGTCCTAATGATTCAGGAGCTACGATTGGATCGGAATGGATGAATCTAAACATTTATATCTGGTTCTAATATAAAAATAAAAGAACCAGTTATAATATTTTCTATCACATGTTTCGCGTAAAAAATCCTAACAGTTTATTCTGTCTATAACTTCTAAGAAGTTGTCTTTTATCAGCTAAATCTTCTTCTATTCGTTTCCTAAGGTCTCTTCGATTATTTGTAAGCATTGCTCAACGAAAGGAACCTTCTAAACTTTTAATTGCATGTTGGTTTCACGTGTAAATGGACATAGGTGTAGGCTATCGCTTTTCTTAGAATATCCATTCCTTATTCTGTAGATTTTTTTCTGTCACTTTTCAAGTAATTAAGTGCTATTTTTAAAGCTGAAATATAGACATTATTATAAGCATTTAATGTTATTCATCGACTGATTGTTAAGCACGTCATATCATCATCGTTACTTTGTGATTGTACGAAGTTTATTTTAGTCACTATTTTTAAGTTTTTAGTTGTTTAATTTTTTTTCAATGGATTCACATTGAATTCATTTTTTAGTTTTAAGACACTCTGCCATATTCAAATTGCACGTATGGTAGTAGTCTGCATACAGTTTCATTGCTCACATCTTCGTTTATTTTCTTTTTATTAAATCTTTATATTACTAAGGTTAGACTACTAGTTGAATATTTTCATGCAGAATCGAATAAACATTCTTTCCAGAAACTTGAAAGCGGATCGAATTACTTACCTGACGCGTTTTACACCTTCAAATCTGCATAAAAATACATCAACTGTTACAAGAACATAGTAACTTCCAGCCTCACCTTATAGTACCACGTTTTTGTTTTATTTTATTTTAATAAAATTATATTATGCTATATTTTTTTTCTTTTTATTTTCTTTTATTTTTTCCTATTTGGCGGGGGGGTTGTCAAAGTGGACGTGAATCATGGCGCTGCACATGAAAAATCAATGAACTGAAATAATTATAAACTACGAAACGATGCCATTGCGAGATTAGTTCAAATTCGAAGATGGTTTTTTGTTTGCGAGGACACCGAGTGCGAAGTGTAATTTTGCTGTAAATGTGTGATATTATTTTCGAATCGTTGTTAAAATAGATAGGCTTCTGAAGCCTGCAATGTATTTAGTGTTAACTCCGGGTGCTTTGACGATTGTGGACTCTCATAGTTTACTATGTTGATTGTATTAGATAAGCTGCTGTAACCGGCTGCGCTCGGGCTCACCTCGCGCTCACCTCGCGCTCTCCGACCGACACACTAGCAGTCGCCGATGCAGCTGGTTACAGCTCCTTTTTTAGAATTTATTAGGCATTAGTTAACATCTCCTCACCAATTAGAATCATTACAGAACGTCGAATAGTACCTAATACAACGTAATGCAATAATTATTACTAAAATACAAGATGTTTGATGAATATGTAAAGTACGAGTACTCACGCGCGCCCTTCACGCGTCGCACGCACGCTACAGCACTACATTCGTTTAATTAATACCTACCTAATAATTAATAAATACCTCAATTTTACTGATAGTTAGTATTCAAAAGTATTTAAAATTTTGTCAAACATCCTGTACATAGATATCTTTATCACAATCATATAGATATCATCCATTTCAATAGAATAGGCAAAACCGGCCTTAATTACAGATACATAGGTTAATGTGTAAAGTTTCACGAACATTCGAATGTGTGCTCTTGTCCTGAATATTCGAAACTGTCTTCGAGAATATTCCAAAGTATGCGCTCTACGGATATTCGAACACGTGTGTAAGTCCTGAGTATTCAACTTGCGGTCATTTCAGTCCAACAATGGAAAAAGCACAGCTACCCTAGTTCGTAAAGGAATTGAATGCAAACATACTGCCATATTTTTGTAAACACTACATTATCCATAGAGCAAAGTACCCGAACGAAAAAGTACAAAAAATGAGGCCCTGTATATGAACGAAAATTCCTGCGACATTAATGTTTAAAATTATAACATGTATTCATATTATTCCAAAGTACATAGCGTACTATAATAGCACTCGTACCTGTGCTAATAAAAGGGAAATAATCTACCTTTCTGCAAGGGGCTGACATAAAAAAACAATTATAATATTACACATAAACCACGGGCGTAAAGAAAATTGTAAAGTTTATGAGATGGTTGTGCACGATAGAATATTATTTATGTAATTAAACTAATCGGTCTGTCCAAAATATTTAATTAAAATGATCATAATATTGGCTTATTCGGCCGAGTCTGCAAGGTAGGGGCGAGTCGGGCATGGCGACGGGCCGACCTGCGACCACCGCACACAGCCGAGTATAGTGGGATAGTTGTAATTTGA
Organism: Ochropleura plecta; assembly: GCA_905475445.1. Lineage (NCBI taxonomy): Eukaryota > Metazoa > Arthropoda > Insecta > Lepidoptera > Noctuidae > Ochropleura > Ochropleura plecta. The sequence continues at coordinate 17,662,773 of FR997731.1, read as the reverse complement.
GCTTGATATATCGGTAAGTAGTGACCTATGCATGGAGCCCTAGCCAAACTAGGTACCTAATATTTAGAGTACCGCCGCGAGCTGCATTCGACACTCAATTTTTAAAGTTTTTAGCTAGAATGTTGTAAATAGTCAAATGTAATTTTGTATGTTACATAAGAATTTTTCAATATACGTCTCCTTTGCATTAAAATAGAAGGCTACGGTTACATTAAAAAGTTTATATTCAAATACTATCGTGTGTAGTTTGTTGTGAATTAGGCTTCGATGTCACTGTATGCTAGTTAGGGATAGAGTTCGGACGTCTCATTGTAAAAATGTAAAATACACGCTATTGATTTGGGATTAAAATATGAATGTTAAATAAGTATTAATATTAAATGACGATTTTTCCTTTAATATTTTTATACAGCATTACAATATATTTATCGCAATTAAAAGTTTATAGAGGTGGGTCAGTGTGCAATTTAAAAAATAAAAATAGTGTTTAAAATTGTATAATCGCCTTAACGAGAGAGAATATAGCTGAGTCCTTCTGCGTGTGTTTGCTTGACGTCTAATGTTACCATTATTGTTTCATATGCAATGTGTATCCGAATGTACCGTGTGCATGTTCTTGACGAAACTTTTTGCTAGCTAGGTGACTTAGTGCCCGTACTCCGTGAGGCATACACGTAACGCGACGACGAACGCGCGCTCGCGTGCGCACACGACCTTATATTCTAAATGCGATTATTATTTACTACCTATTAAACAGAAGTAAATTAAAATATTAGATGCATTGTTTGACGAAGCAGGATTTATTGAACGTAAGCGGCTGTAACTTATGAAAATAAATAATTATTGGACGTTGGATGTTGGTGAAAATATTTTAATTTGCTTTTGTTAAACTATTTATTACACAAATAGTAACTGTTAGTTTATTTTATGCCATATTTTATTAGATAATAACGCATTTTATATTTAAAATCAGATTTATACGACAATTTGACGTGCGCAAGTATTTAGTGGTGGTGATCGAATTGTCTTAGCTCTTCGAATTAGAATAACTATGGGATCTCGACAAATGGCACGGAAACAACCTTTCTTATATTGTAATTAAAATATTACTTTGCAAAGCATGTGTCCGCTGAAGTGTACATGGATGGAATACAGGTCGGAAAAAATAAATTGGCTTTACCTTTAACAGTTTATAACAGAAAACATCTGATTTTTAGTTGAATCATGCAGCCAAATAGGCGAAAGCTCACTTCATGTTACCCATGTCAAAATTATGACAATTCAGAAATGACGGTCATTATTGATATTATATTTTCAAATATAATGCTGACAAATGATCCATCGCCGGAAGTCAGAAGGCACATGCTTCGTTAATACGAGGCGAGACGAAGGTAATTTAGATACTTCCGCCCCTGAAATTTCTCTCTACGATTCAACGATATCTTACATCTACGAAATCACTTACTAGATCGATAATTATACAAAAAAAAACACTAACTAAAAAAATGCCTACTAAGCATACTTAGTAAATCCATGTTCTGTGTGCATTAAATTCTAGAATTAACAACATTGTTGACTATTGCTAATAGCTTGAGGTTGTTATCGTTTTTAGAACGGACAAGGTGAATTTTTCATGTATTATATATACGTATATATAAATCTTACGCTCTATAACGAATGTTCGCTAGACCCTTTTTGTAAGCTGACGCCATCTAACGTGTTGTTACACTAGTCCTCTCTTATTAAAGTAGTATCAATATATTAATGATGGCTGTGAGATAAAATATTGTAACAATTTAAATTTATATTGTGTAAATGAAGAAGATATAAATAGCAACATAACTGAACGCTCTATCGCAACGAGTCTGGTCTCAAACTATAGGTTTTTCTGTCCTTTTATCAGATTGGTTTTCATTGAAACCTTTGTTAGTACATATGGTTTGAATTTGAACCAATTGTTATTGATCCCTGATAATCGGGCCTGTATTATTTTGGCACTGTATATTCATGCATGAAATAGTTACTATGCAAGGTATCTATAGTATGGTAGATCGTTACTTTCAAGTCTATGGTGAGTATAAATCAGATATCCATACGTATGCATATTGCTTTTTCTCTCAGATCAATAAATTGAACATATGTGCATAACATGACAAACATAACAGATATCAACAAAATGTCCATGATTACTATTACATGCATCCTACACAGTGCCAAATAAAAACAAAGTTTTGATCATTTTGGCGCAAAATACGCCTCGATACAACGGGTTGCCAAATTAAGAAAATTCTAAAACGATTCTACTTTTCAATCTAAAATCGAATATAATGATAAAAGTCAATAAATAACTTTAGGTCTTTGAACTAGTCGTATTATTCAAAATAAAATAAAATTTTAAAAACGATTGGTTTATATTTTCTAATGGCAACCCAAAATTCAAGCTCACAGCTTTCTCCGCAGTTGCTCAAATTCTCAGCATAATAACCCCATGTTTCACCGCTTCTAGGTAACCATTTACAAACCACCATATGACATATGATGTTACATCTCCCATGAACATGGGCGACATTTTGTACAGCTACCTAAACGAAATGGCGTCCACCACGGGCTATGTAATATTATCAGACTGTTCGAAATGTATCACACCACGAAAACAAATTATTTAATATTGTTGATGTTGATTGTTAATAAAATGCAAATAATGTAAATATCAAAATAAATTCTGTATTTGTATTTGAATATTTGGTTTTACTGATACCCCTTATTTTTCCTTTAATATTTTTCACAAAAAATCTCAAAACTCAAAAGCATTACAGGCACTTTTGAATGTCAAAAAACAAAATGTTTAAGCTACAGTCCCGGTCATAAGTCATAATAACTTGTGAAAGTACCTGTAGTTGCCCATTCCAAAGTGTTGATCTCTATGGAGAAGAATGGGCAAGAAACTCCATGATTGATGAGTTGACTCTCTCTCAAAGATTACCAATGCGACGAGGAAAGGTATCCTGAGCTATGTTAGAAGGATGCCAATTAAAACCTGGTTGCCAAAATCCTAATTCAGACAAACAATTCATAAAGGATCTCATTAGTTCCAACATCTGGTGCAACGCAGAAATCGAGAAGAGGTTATTACATTAAAAACAAGATACTTTATAAAGAAAATATATATTCATAATGTGGCATAGCATTAAATATCAACTAACTACCAACAAAATGTTTATGTACACACGAAACATTGTGCTTTACAATACAAGAATTAATCACAAATACATTTTTATCATCTAAGGACTAGTAAAAAGACTAGAAAGTAATTACAACATAAGTACAACCTCCTACTTAGCTTCCATTTGTCAAATTAATATACGAAAATAGTGAACTTTATAAATTGTACAATGTTTGGTGACACATACATAGTTTTTTCAACAATTCATTCATTAAATAAGGTCTAAAATAATATTAGACATACCTGTCTGACATAAGTATAGCATAACATAAATTGAACGTGAATTTTAGATTACAATCCAAGAGTTCTGCCATCTCACCATCACATGGAAATGTTGACCTTATGCAACAGAGATAGGGTTCATTTCAATACAAACAGCAGTGAATTTTTGAACTAATAAAAGGCAGACAAAGAGGTAAAGATCCTTAATAAAAGTTTTTAGGAACCTCCATAAACCACGTCGCAAGGACTAAAACTACTTTCAAAATCGCAATTTTGAGTGAGTAGGAACAAATGAGTCTTAATGAGTTTCTATCTTTAGTTCATAAATCTAGTTCACATTTCCAAGAGCAAGCGTTGGTGAGATTCTAACACCTCGTGAACAAATATAACAAGATTTTTGAAAAAATATAAAAAAGTTAATTTCTCAATTGACATAAAAAGATTTATATTGAGTCAATTGTATTTCACCCTGTCCAAATAGAACATACCTTTAGGAACAGACTTTCTAGATCTTACATTATGTTTCCTAGCCGAGCCAATAGAAACTTTCTTCTTCTCTTCCTCTAGAAGTAAAGGTGGCAAGGAAACCTTTCTAAAATTATAGTGAGAAGAAATACCGTTTGGTAGCTTTGTGACGTCACTCTGCGGTACTTCCGGCGTGCATATAGGTTCTAATCTTGCCAAATCTCTATGCCTTGCAGTTACAACTCTATTATTCATCAACGCATTTCTTTCCGACGCACTCAAAGCCATCCCGTAATTTCTAGTATCCAAAGAAACAAAAGACTTAGCACTATTTCTATCACAATTTAAAGATGAATCTGGTCTGGGATTCCTCATCCACCGAGAAGAAGCTAGCTCAGATCTTAGGATGGAAGGATTCTGTCTCTTTTTGTAGGGACTGTGAATATGTATTGGTGTGATTTGGAGGAGGGAACAGAACGCGTCGGGTAAATCTGTTTCATCGTTATACATTGGGTAGAAGGATACCTTTTCTCTGGACAGCCTGTGCTCGCCCACGTCCTCGGCGACGGAGACTCTGGGTGAGTTCTGTGGCGTGACGTCAGTGCTACTCTGCGACAGTCGCTCCTCGCTCTCGCTGAACTCTGCGTAGTCGGTGTAATGCATCGCGATGACCTCGTCGTGATCCATCTGTCTGTACGACAAACGTTTTTCGGGCAATTGTATACCTTTACCCACGACCCTGGAAATCAATAATTGCTATTTAAATATTTATATCTTGAAGGTCATGTTGCCTGTTAGTTTAATGTCGTGCCATGGTGAAAGTGTCACGAACGATTCCTTTTAATTCGAATGACGAGACAGAATTACGATTGTGGTACCTTTAATAATAGATGAACACTGTTTCACAATATTTTTCACGGAATATAAAATCAAAGTTTGGGATGGCTATTTACTTTGAAGATACCTTTCCAATGTTAAACAAATAAAAACGCTTAAAAAATAAAATACACTGACAGCAGGATTCATTTTGATCTGTACAGGTCAAAGGTACAACAACTACTATTAATAATCAAACCAAAGTAGGTTTTTGAGGAATAAATTGCTGAAAATGTATGCTAAGTCCGAATTAATTTGGTCGAAATCATAGCCTTGGCCACATTATTTCATAAAAACTGTGGCCCATAATTCTCAAAATATGTAAATTACTAGAATGAACGACACATTTTTATTGTTAGAGAACGTTAAGCTATTTAAATAGTCAGGCTTGGGTCAGTATGCCTTGCGCAAGACGCTGGAGGGTAGGTGATGCCTTGACCTAGTGAACTTACATAAAAGACTGTTGCTACCTACATCACGGTTGAAACTATGAAGGCGGGAGGTATGAATCGAAAAACATGCGAGATCAGAGCTTCAAAGTATAAAGATGTAAACATGTGTTTGTCTGAATTTTTTCTTGAAAAGTTGCGTAATGCATTGATGATTTTTTGTAAACCAAACTGTGACTGTATAAGTTGATGAATGCACAATTTGTTGAACAGCTTCAGGGTTACAAGGGTCATCATCTGCCTAGCCTTTTCCCAACTATGTTGGGGTCGGCTACCAGTCTAACCAGATGCAGCTGAATATCAGTATTTTACATGGAGCGACTGCCTATCTGACCTCCACAACCCAGTAAGTACTGGGTAATGCGATACCCCTTGGTAAGACTGGTTGTCAGACTTTCGGAACACTGACTACCTGTAACGACTGTCAAAGATCTACAAATGACAGCCGGGACCAACGGCTTAACGTGCTTTCCGAGGCACGGAGGATACTAGGTATGAACGGGTGGTCACCCATCCACAGACCAACCTAGGCAAGCGCGGCTTAACCTAAAGATCGACCCGAACGGCTGCTATTATTTAGCCACGAGCTCCTCAAGGTTCAGGGTTACAAGGTTATAAATGACAATAAGGAGGCTGGAATATGAGAGGAATATTGGGGTGTTATACAAGGGTCGTTTCTCGATTCTCTATTGTCTGCCTTTGACAATGCACTATTTAGTCCACCGCAGCCTCAATCATCGTCATCATCATTTAAGATAAAAACATGTCATCTGTTGGATATTAGCCTCTCCCAAGCATCGCCACACGTTGCTTGGTTGTAAAACACATATTTGCGATTCGGGGATGGTATATATAGATTCAAGGTGTGGACTGGCTTGTGCAATAAATATGTATCTTTTACCTGAGTTGTGGATGTAGCTGTCTCCACTGTTTACACTCTTCAATAATGTTTGGTCGAGTGCACTTCTCTCCATCCTCATTGTACAGAGTCCTCTCAATGCGGTCCCACTCATCAGCTAAAGTCTTAGTTGCCTCTGCTGTGTTCCGGCGCAATGCAGACCCTGCACTACTGTCACTTTCTTCACTGTGCAAGTCTGGTGTTCCTTCAAATTAATTATTGATTGAATTTATTCATACAACTACCTTGTTGGTTTAGTGGTCACAAAGCAACTGGTGAGTATGAGATCACGGGTTTAAATCCCGTCTGGACAAAGTTTTCTATAAAAAATTCTCAGTAGCAGACAGCAGCACAGACTAATAGTCTGTATTTGAACCCAGTTCATGGCCCCCATTATAAGATATTTGACATGATTGGTGAAGCATGGGTCTAGACTCTAGAATAAGGTATACCACTACTTATTTTCGGGGCATTACAGACATAGTGTTTTGCTACATTTATTAAACTTCAATTGGAATACCTTGTTGATTTAGTGGGCAGAAGCACTACTGTCGATTTTTTTTTATATTTTATATTTTTATTTATTGTTCTACAAAAAAGTATGTACATACATAATTTAAATGATACTGAACCTCACACTAGGATACCCTGTGCTGTGGGGTTCAGTCTCTTTCACCTAAAGTGGAACAATATACAATCGTATTTTTTTAAATAAACCTAGAGATTATTTAACTTAAGAAAAAATAATAATAAAATGATTAAAATAGAGAGATTGTATGAAGGTGTGTCTAGCAACAAAGAATGCCTCAATTCTGAGGGTCTACTACTATTAGATTATGAGGATGTTTGTCTGTCATCATTAGTTGATGGCAACCATTTATAATATGGGACTCATATATAACTGACAAAATATGGCTGTATTTCACCCACACATACATCTCTACCTAAGTTTTGGGTAACATGTGCAATGTTATACTCCAAGTTGTTCAGTCTTTAACACATTGTCTGTTACGTTCCCATCAACCTCAAGAATGTAGAGTAAATTAAGAGAAGTCTGTGCTTGCTACTTACTATCGGTAAGCTGATATTTTGTACACATCATAACTATTAAAAAGCTTTATTAGGCAAGGTTCAACTTCTTTATTATAACTAGCTGTGTCGCAGTTTCTCTGGTGTCAATCAGGTATAAGCTATCTACAAAACCAAATTTCATCCAAATCAGTTAAACCATTTGAGCGTGAATAAGTAACAAACATGTATTTTTACATCACTATCTCAGCTATAGGAAATACTACAGGATTTCTATTTTTAATTAGAATTTTTTCTCACTCTAATTGAAGTACCTGTTAACTTAAACATCAATGGAAGGCTCTAAAGAAGAGTACTATTCTTAATTGAAGATACCTAGTAGTTTGACTTGCATAAAGTGTAATAAATTGAAAACACAGTTACCAACCTGTCTCACTTTCCGAGAAAAAGTCCGAAAAAGGCGTCCCGGCCCTTTCCAAACTGTTCACCATGTACGGTTGGACCTCAAATGAATAATTCAAATTCCGATTCACAAAATTACTCGTGTTTGCTGACAAAGGCGGTAGCTCCTGCCCGGAACGGTAACCAAACTTCTGCTGGTTAATATTTGGCAAACAATCGATAAGTTTACTTATATTCTTCTCCCGTGCCGATAAATAGTTTCGTGCAGACATAATCAAAACGAATTCAAGACGTTTATGTGTTCCAATTCCAAGCCCATAATAAATTGTTCTAATTTGCTATATAATTTCAAGTTTACTTTACTCTCAGAACACTTACGGAATAATTTATTGAAAACATTTATTTTGTTTGGAAATAAATCAACACAACAGATGAAAAATTAGGAATGTCAATAAAGTTTGACAACTTGACAGGCAGCAACAGTTTGACACTGGACGTCACCTTGGTTAAAAAAAAATCTGTTGATTTTCAATTTGTTTAAAAAGTATAACTCGTTTTGAAAGGATTGGGGAATGAGTTCTGCGTTACGTAGATGGTTACAAGTTGTAAGTGATAATTGTATAGAGTATGAAATTAAAACATAGGAAGCCTAGTTGTTTTCTCTGCTGAGATACACTTTTTAGCATACCTTTTTTTATCACGTTCCTGGTTTACGCGAATCTTAACCAGGTCTTACCCACGATCTTTTGATTAACATCCACTCGTCTGGCTGTGGGCCTGCTAACAGTTTTTCTACCGTCTCTTGCTAAATAAATCCAATGACGGTTCCACTCAATCCACTCCGCCCACTTTCACTATACTTTTACGAATCTTTTTTTTTCTTTTCCTTTTTTTATAATCAAATGTGTTATTATTTTTCTTTTACAGTTTTCTCTGAATATGAGGAAACTTTTCTTCAAAGAATTTCGATGGTAATTGTACGCTTTAATTTTCTTATTGCTGAAGAAATGCATTAGCGTTGATTTTATTATTTTGTTGTATTTCAATGACTGACATTGGAGCCATTAAAACAGTGCCTCAACCCAATGAGATTACTTAACTGGCTGCGGTAATAAACATTTATTTATTTGCAAAAAGACACAAGAAAATGACGTAAAACCACATCTATTAAAATGAACGCAATTTATGAACGCACTTATTCGGTTTCCGCTCGGGCTGTCAGCTGGTCGGCTGTCGGTGGTGTCATTCTATTCTGTCATAGCAAAATCGATCGGTGTGCAGTGCGAAGTTAGGAATATTATTTAGGAATTAATAAAACAAGAACTAAAAATGTCTAAAATTGCTTCAAATACTGGTGATAACACTCAAGATGAGGTAGATACAAATATAACATTTTATTTCCTATACTATTTTGATTTTACACATGTTTGCCGCCTTTATCTATCGTAGACCAAAACTATATTTTCTTGTAAAGGTTTTGTTATTTTCCATGCTTTTTTTATTAGATTAGAAAGCATTCGATACGTGTTTTGGTTTATTCTTAACGGCGTTTAATAAATAATTAAAATGACGCAATGCGCCAAACTGCGAGTGATGACTATGTTACATTTATATTTTATTAATAGCTGAATGTGTGGGATGTTTAAAAATTTATTCAAAAATATGTCCCAAACAAAGGATTCATAACTATACGCGTAGGTATTACATCTTTACTCATATGTAAGCCTGCTAATTAAGTTAACAATATTAGGTACCTACATATAAAATGTCTTAAAAGAATTGGAATGATGAATTTCCCACTTTATAAACACGTCAAAAATTCTTATAATAATCTTATTAGGAAAAAAAAATTGAATGTAAATTTTATCATAGGTACAAGGAACAAAAGTAATGTTATAAGTGAAATAACACATCTAAAAATTAAATTAAATTGAAAGAAAATTTCATGTTATTGTATCCTAATTTTATTTTCAGAAAATTCTGATGCCATTCACATACATCCAGCAAGTACCAGGCAAGCAGATACGGCAGAAGCTTGCCTCTGCCTTCAACTACTGGCTTAAGATCTCAGATGAGAAGATGAGAGCTGTGGGAGAGATTGTACAGATGCTCCACAACTCCAGCTTACTGTAAGTTTAGTGATAAATCCATAATTTCAATTTTATTAATGAGTTATTTAAAATATAATGAGGACACCTGAGCTAGCAAATGTTGAGAGGGCCGAGGACAATCTAGACTAAGAACAAAACAGGTTTATTTTTACAATAGGGTTGAAATAATGTGTCCTAGAAAGATTAGGCTTTAAGTCATGCTATGCTATTTAGCTATGCTGTCATAGCTTGATTTTTGTTTATTGTATTCAAGATAATTTTGTTAGATCATACAGAAATTTCAGAAATAAATACCACTATAATTTGTTATAGGTAATATGATTATAATCACATCATTTTGGTTTGATTTACTTAATATATCCAATTTTGGCAGTCAGAAGTAGGTAGGTAGGTTAGAATTAAACACCAATTGGATATGGGATAAACAAATCGTTGATGATTTATTTATCCCATTATTTTGTAATTGATACTATTAATAGGTGTGTGTGTCCTTTGTTAGCAAAGACTTCCCACAACGGTCTCCATTTCACTCTGTTGTAAGCTGTTGTTGTTCATCCACCACCTGCTATAACTTTTATCTTATCCACCCTGGTGACCAGCCTCGTTTTTGTTTCCTATGCCTTGTAAAGTTAACTGATATTCAAGTTAACTGATCACACCTGAAGTTCTTTGTTCGCTGCGGCGTAAATCGCCGCTCAGCGAACAGACTTCAGGTGTGATCTCATAGTGGCATGGAGAAAGCTAATGTCGCAACCCCGTGCAGGACACGCCACAATAGTGGCGACCTCTTTGTAGAGTCACTAGAGAGGTGCCACGGCGTCCTTGCCTACCGCCGCAGGTCCTCACCGGAGACGGAAACCTGTGGAGTTTCCCGCACATAATCGAGCGGGCACTACAGTGACAATTGCCCGGAGGACTTGGTGGAGCACACTGGGGGTGTGCCCCGCTTAAGCGGAGCGTCGCTGTGTCCTCGTAGAGGCTATTAGCGGCGGCGACCTCCGCCGACCCTACTGGCCGGCGTTTCTGCGTAGCAGTTATGCTAGCAAGGGAAGTGGCTGGTTTTTTGATAGAAAGAACCTCCAACCGTCCCAGCCTCCGCGAAAGACGCTCGCGGCTACCGTAGGCACGAGCCTATGGGCAGTGAGCAATGTGTAGCTCACCGTCCGTCGTAGGTATAGCGACGACTGGCCGTGCCGATGGTGCGCCTGTGTTCCACGCGCGCCTTAAAGATATGTCAGCAAATCTGGAGGGCCCGTCAGGACCACTACCTGCTGGGGCTGCGGGTGGTTTGCAACACAAATTGCAAAAGAAGGAACATGGTTGAGTTTTTTATTCTGGCTCTTTCTTCCGCTCCGCCCAGAGCGGTAGAAGTCATTTGATGAATCGAAAAAAATTGAAAAGTTCAGTGAAATAGCCAGGAAAGTTTTTTAAGAGTCCTAAATGCTGTATGTCAAATACAATTTCGATGTTTTTGACAACACATAGAAGAATTACCAGTACTGGTAAACTAACCATAAAAACAGAATAGAATATCTGTTGTTCATGAAAACAGATACAACATTTGATGGAAAAAGTGAAGCGTTTTCTATTATAGTACCTACGCAAAAAGTATCCACCAATCAGAATTCCAGGATGGTATAAAATAGAACCATTTCTATTTATTAGCTTATGCTCCCTCAATTCCTTCCACGAAACATTACATTAAAGAATGAATGTATTCAATGTTGATCAAAATGACAATGAAGTTTAAAAAATAAAAGACAAAATGTACATCACTTACACACAGAGCACACTACGATAACAAGAATAATAATTAACAATAATTTTACATCACAAATGATCTCTAGTATCATTTTTGGAAAACATTTAAATGTTAACATTACAAATGATGTATGATAATACAATTTGTATGCAGTGTATGTAGTCCCCATTCATTATTATTGTTTGGCATTGACATGTTCCATTTATTTTGGAGAACTCCATTTGCATCACTTGCAGGTTGCTATTCTAAGTAAAAAAGTAACAGCAAGGACATTTTGAGCAAAATAAAAAATTCTTCCTTTTAGTATTGTAGTACCGCATTGAATATATTGTTTAAAGAATTTATTAAAAATATGGAATACAATGTATAGCAAACTCGGACCGAAAATGTGGTTACGCACTTTGTTACACTACTAGATGTTCCTCGGATATGACTTTTATACCGCGGCAGTAACGATCATCTGATGACGTTTACCCTCCCCCGCGCGCCTGATAATGTTGGCGTGAACGATTGTACCTAGTTATGTAAAATTATGCGCAGGTATTGTCACGACATCCATTGTACCTATTATACTTACAAGTCACTGAGTTTTGCAGTATCCTGCTTACTTAATTTGTGCGTGTCTCATGAGACCACCTCACCAAAACGTACACTCCAAATTAACAAACCTTAATATAGTAATACAGTGTGAGGTTTTGAGTTTTCAAACCCCCCGAAATCTCGGCCAACTATAAAAAATGTAACCGAAGCGAAAATCAATAACTTACGAACTTGTTTCGCTCGTCAGTGCTCTTATTCTCATTTCTGTATGTCTAGGTAAACAAAAAAATATAATGTATCTGAGAATATCCTAAAATATTAAACCTCGCTATTATTAATAGGCAGAATTTAACTACCCATTTAAATAAAGGATGTAGGAAAACCTATAAAATTCGAGGTGGGTGCTGCAAAATCGAGTTCGCTTTGATTGCTTCCTACATTCTCTTAAATAATTTCGTTCATGTTGGTTGTCCGCAATAAAAGTAATTTTATTTTTTATAAACTTTTCTGTAACATTGACACGGTCAGTTCTATTTCTGTCTAAATGGACAAACATGATACCTGTCATATCCTCGGAGTAGAAATTTCGAGCGCTCTTTGCTCGCTATTGCTCTCTGGTAAATTACAACAACAATACATAAATTGACAAAGTAACTTTAATATCTCAAATGGAATGGTGAAATGAAACCACCTAACCTCTTATCAATCCGAAGTGGGTTGCTGACATTTTCGAGCTCTCTCGCGGACTCTGAGTGTTCTTTCGCTGACTGATGAACTCGTTTCGCGAGACACCATACGCTTATTCTGTTACACCCTGTATCATCTATTCCCAATTCTCGATGTATTTTTGCTTTCATTTGGAATTGGCTCATAGACGCCTTGATCATGTTGCAGCGTCAAACACAAGGTTCCATCAGCCCAGCAGGACACGATTGACATTACATACTTTAACGCGTGAGTGAAAAAATATTCATTAATTTGGTTAAGGTCATTAGTCATTTTGTTACCGCTGGGTATGGTCATATGTCACCTGTTCGTATTGGGTACGGTTATTGTGTTCCTGCTGGGTAAGGCTATTAGTCATTTTGTTCCTTCTGGGTATGGCCTTTGGTCATTTTGTTCCTGCTGGGTATGTCCATTGGTCATTTTGTTCCTGCTGGGTATGGTTATTAGTCATTTTGTTCCTTCTGGGTATGTCCATTGGCCATTTTTTCCTGCTGAGTATGCTCAGTACTCATTTTGTGCCTGCTGGATAGGGCCACTGTGTTCCTGCTGGGTAAGGTCATTAGTCATTTTATTCCTTCTGGGTATATACATTGGTCATTTTGTTCCTGCTGGGTATGGTCATTACTCTTTTTGCGCCTGCTGGGTATGGTCATTACTCTTTTTGCGCCTGCTGGGTTTGGCCAGTGTGTTACTGCTGGGTAAGGTCATTAGTCATTTTGTTCTTTCTGGGTATATCCATTGGTCATTTTGTTCCTGCTGGGTATGGTCATTACTCATTTTGTGCCTGCTGGGTTTGGCCATTGGCCACTGTATTCCTGCTGGGTAAAGTCATTAGTCATTTTTTTCCTTCTGGGTATATTCCATTACTGATTTTGTTCCTGCTGGGTATGGTCATTACTCATTATGTGCCTGCTGGATATGGTCTTTACTCTTTACTCATTTTGTGCCTGCTGGGCATGGCCACTGTTCCTGCTAGGTAAGGCTATTAGTCATTTTGTTCTTGTTGGGTGTGCTCATTGGTAATTTAAGTCTTGCTGGGTATGGTCATTGGTCACTTTGATCTTGCTAATCCTTTGGTCACTGGTTGGTGTGGTTCTTCCAACTCGTAATATGTGTCTTCGGATTTTGAATCTGATCTGGCGACAGTTTTTATTACTTTGAGTGTTTCCAAAGAGATTTTGTGACTATAACTATAGTATTCTGGAAATAGGACATACATTTTTAAACGTTTGTCTAATTGATATTATAATGCTAAAAAAAACAAGTTTCACAACAGATACGCATCAGTAGACCACTATGACTAGAAGAATATTGTTTAGATTGATGGATGTGACGTTTTCACTTCTTCTATTATTAACACTTATTTATCATATAAAAAACAACTAATATATTAGCTTATTAACTGTACATTATACATGACACATTAAGATATTTCCATGGCCTTTTATATTTAATCATGTTAATGCAAATGCATTGTTGACTTAATACCGCCGGGTGTTGCGTAATTCGCTAGTTTGAACACGAAAGAAATAATTGTATGTTATAGGTATATTTATGAATTGTTCGTAGCTGTTGGCACATGTTTAAAATTTGTCATTTTGATAAAGGTAACATTTATTGTCTTGATAAGACTGTTAGTACAAAAGAAATCGGAAAATCGATAATCAATCTCTTCGAAAACACGAATGAGGGATATAATCAAAAATTATCGGTTTTTTCTTTTTATTGCTAATTGCATGTATTTAGGCGTTAACTCATGCCAAATTAACACCTTAAGCAAAGCAAAAAGGAACTTCGGAATATACTGGATCTTTTCTTTTCATCAACTTTCAAAATGTTAGTCTGAAAGGTATTGATTGATCTTTGGAAGAAGCTAAATCATCGACATAACACATAAGAGAGCCAACTCAATCACGCGGCTCAGTCAGGTGCTGACGCTAAGCAGTCGACCGAGAGTAGACAATAGACCTTAATCATTCGCTAAGACTTTTCCAAATTATGTTGCCACTATTTAGGCTTCCACTCTAACCGGATCCAGCCGAATTCTCCATGACACAATAAGTATTCAGTATTACGAAACTCTTTGGTAAGACTGTTTGTCTGAATTTCGGGGCTGACACTGACTCCCTGTAACGACTGACAAAAATCTTCCAAGGCTTTACATGTTTTCTGATCGTATATGTATAGATGCTCACCCATCAATGGACCGAACTAGGACATCGCGGCTTAACAAACTAGCTATTTCATAGTTTAAACTTGTAAAGATCAGTACATATAGATTAGTTAATGGAGGTTAAGGTCTCGCTCGACTAGTTGCAAACAGTATTCAGATGTGGTATGGATAAGATCTTGTGGCTGAAATTCCAATGTAAGACGCATTATTAATTACGTGCAAGTAGGAAAATGGAACGCCAACCTCGATAAAACAGCGAGATGGTATTGTGGAGCTGTGTCGCAAACTACTCCACATCCTATCCTGCTGTCTTGCCCAAAAACATGCAGCTGAAATGTCCTCTACGCTGCCAATGACGCGGTAGAAGTGGCAATGCCAATGTTCTGGGCTAACAAAATATAAAAATAGTCAGCAAAACAGTTAAGTAACCAGGGTCATCGAATACAGTTGAAATTTTCTTAAAAATTGAAGAATATTTTCCGAAAAAGTTAAATTTATTTTATACTATCTTTTGCCCGCGGCTTCGCTCGCGTTTAATTCAGGGTAACACAGTTCCCCTTTCTTGATTTGCAGCTACCTGCTACTTGTAGTTTTTGCTATAGCGCCTTATTTATTAAAAACAATTTTGAGCTCGCTCTAACAGCCTGCTTTCTCTTAGTTCTTAACTTAGCTTGTTAGTCCACCAAGTAACTCCTGTATGAAGGGTCGAAAGTTCAAAACATTTCTAACCTCTGCAAGGTAAGGTGTTAAAATTGTTGAACTTGCTCCGCTCGCTCTTCGAGCGTTATTTCCTGCTGGCGCCCCTTGACTCTCATCGCATTGACCATGGCATCTCAGGGGCTTGCCCCTCCTGAAAAAGGACCCTAGGATGTCCAACGTAAATAAATTACATTTCAGTTGAAGATATTACTTTCTAAGAAAAAATCAACTATATCTGATGACTGAAAAATATGTGACTGGTCTAATTTATATGATGGGATGGTATTCCCTATCTCACATCTGTTAATTGAAGTGTTTAACAACGAGAGTTAAAAATAACACTGACTCATATGGGGAATACGTGCGAGACGACGTAATTTATTTATTCCTGACGATTGAATGTCTGTTAAATATTTTAAGACTTAAGTGACAAAGATTTTTTAACCACGGCCACGTTAGATAGCAACTGGAAGTTAAAGTTAATTTATCAAAACTTTGTTTCCTTGTTTGAAAAAAATCTCCAAAAAGGTCTGTATAATTTTTATTTTTTCTCCACCATGGCATGAACATGAGAAAGATTTTTTGTTGCATATCTGTCGTAACTAACCAGCTTTTTTCTAATTTAGAATAGCTCATGGATTATTAAAGATGCGATTCTACAGGACAGTAAAAAGTTGTGTGCTGTTGTCTTAAAAATTCTCCTGACTCCAAAGTTTTTATAGCAAGGCGATCACTTAAATTAAGTAATTGTCCCAATTGAGTTTGAGGACGTCAAGGTCGCTACAGATTCCGCAAATAAAACGATCTTGTAAACTCGTTGAAAGTATCATCAATTCCAAAAGAAGGAGGATAACAACTGCCACTATATTCTTGTAATTGCACTTTGTTTTCATAAAATTCCTTCTTGAAAATCTTTGTGTTTACCCCAGTATCGACGACATTCAAGACAACTCGATCCTCCGGCGCGGCATCCCCGTGGCGCACTCTATCTACGGCGTGGCCAGCACCATCAACGCTGCCAATTACACCATGATCGTGGCGCTTGAAAAGACGCAGGAGTTGGGACATCCTATGGTAACTTATATTGAAACTAGCTATTGCCCTCCGTCCGCTAAGGGACTGGGATTAAAAGTAGCCTAAATATTAATCCAAGTTATTCACTACCTGTGTGAGAAACTTCATAAAAATTCGTTGAGTAGTTTTGTGAAAAAGTAACAAACATCAATATATCCTCATAATTTTCGCATTTATAATTTAAGTAGGATATTCCTTTCTACACATTTTTGAGTAAGCAAACAAGGGTTCTACAAACCCCTTGTATCGTTTTATTTTTGATTCGTATATACCTACACGAAAGTAGTGGACTACGTATATTTTCAAACAAATTACAGCGCTGTCAAAGAACACATCGCTAGCTAGAAAACATAATAATTGCCTGCGGCATAATGGTAATCATTGTGTTGTACCACGTACGAAAGTTCTTTTTATGCATTTATAAGTGCTAAAACGATTCTGACCCAACTCCGTACTATCTGTACTACTCACTGTGACAGTTTTATTTAAGGCAAACCGTTTAGAAATAGAACCTAATAAAGTTGTTGTTCCAGGCCACAACCGTGTACACAGAACAGCTTCTAGAGCTGCACAGAGGGCAGGGCATCGAGATCTATTGGAGGGACAACTTCCAGTGCCCTGCCGAGGAAGAGTACAAAGAGATGACCATCAAAAGTGAGATATTGTGTAACGTTGATTATTATTTATTTAATAAAAATAATATTTTATTATTTCACGCCGTAATCCTCGAAGGGTTAGGCACAGATACAATAGAAATAGAATATAATAATAACCAATAGAACTTCCAAACAAAAAAAAATACTACAAAGAAGTTTAATAGGACTTTATTCCCGTTTTATGCTGAAAGAGTTAGTTGATTTTCAATTGTTATCGATTAAGCCTGTACTCTGTAGTAGTAATCATAATAGACACCGGTCTTAACTTTAGCCATTCGTGTAAATTGGTTTAACTAATATCAATTAATTAATTTTTACGAGTCAGTGTCTATCTCCAATTTTTTCTGTTGATTGTATTTCACTGGCAGTATTGCTTTGTCACCCTAGGTCACCTGCACGTCAAAAATCTGCAATGTCTTATTTTTTTATGACTATTTGGTATTTTCAACCTTATTGATGTTTGATGCACTGAAGATTTTTGCCCAACTATAGTTATAAACCAATTACAAAATTTGTTTATATTAAGCCTATTTCATACTAACGTATAATATTGAAAGAATAACACAACAAAATGCAGCTTGACTAATACATAAAATTCTCGTGTCACAGTGCCATACTCCTCCGAAACGGCTCGACCGATTCTTATGAATTTTTATGCATATTCAGTAGGTCTGAGTATCGTCCAACATCTATTTTTCATACCCCTAATTAAGCAGCGGGTGAAACCGCTGGACACAGCTTGTATTATATAAAAAAATAGTAAAAAAAAAACAAGAAACAGTTTTGCTCGTATTTTTCTATAATGTATGCATCGAGAAGCTGACCACAACATAGTTAGGAAAAGGCTAGACAGTTGTTGATAATCATATGCATAAAAAATAACAAGTCCGCTATCTTTAGAAGTCCGACATATTGGATTTAGAATGACGTCACTTAGCAAACCATTAATTGTCATCCAAACTAAATATTTATGGAAAAATGTAACCTTAATCAAAACGGAAAGTGTGTCAAATTTAACTTTTTAGATTTTACAAAGCCAATAAAAATGAGGTTAAAAATGAACATGTAGGTAATAATACTCCCTTTATGTGCTAGAGACGGGCGGTCTATTCATGTTGGCGATCCGTCTGATGCAGCTGTTTAGTGACAACAAATCGGACTTCAGCAAGCTATCCGGGATCCTCGGCCTGTACTTCCAGATCAGAGACGACTACTGCAACTTGAGGCTCACAGAGGTAAGCTTCTATTACTGTAGCGAAAATAAGTACACTAAAACTACACTAGCGATATCTATGTCGTAAACTAATACTAAAATCCTGTCAAATCAAAATCCTTCATTGCGATATTAGTAAGGTTAGGTTATCGGCGAGTTAAGAACAAACTGAAAAAAACAACTACCTAACTATAACTACACAACTGTTGTCGTAATCTGTTGTCTCTGTCTTTTTGCCGGGCAACCCGTCTTGTTGGTGCATCCTCCTTTTTTAACAGGAGATTATAAACTTTACAACCTTTTCTGCTTACTTCAAACTAACAGCATATAAACAGAGGTGTCCCTAATAGTACACCCTCATTTCGCCAGTTATGTTTAAGTCCCATGTTATAGGAGGCGAGCCGATAGAAATGATGAACCTTGATCAAAAAACACTGCGCGATGTGGGAATCGAACCCAAGACCTCATAGTTAGAAGTCGTACTTGCGACCATTACAACAACGAAGCAATCGCCTAAATTTTTATGACTTAAGCCCCGTTCCAATAAACAAAAAAGACTCATTTTGCTTACGGATGGTAGTATTTTGACATAAGTTCTATGAGACTTATGTCAAAATCCTACTATCCGCAAGCAAAACGACTCGTTTTTGTTTATTGGAACGGGGCTTTAGTAATCACCATAATTATCAGCGGAAGGACGACTACTGTTAGACAGAGCGACGATTGACATAATAGGTCACCTTCGAGCTGCACTGCCCTTTGGGTGTCCTTCAGCCTTTCTAAGAGTCTGACTGTGAGCGAACACGTTCTTTTCAATTGATGTATTCTTCAGTTATAACAAACTCAACACTCAAGTTTTATAACGCTTGCCAAAATTGCGCGTGTGAATGGGTGGGACCATATTAATTTCATACCTAGAACTCTTACTAAAATAACCGTGATTCATGATCATGATAGATATTATAATTACCCTCTGTATTTTTGAGCTCGTATGATTGATCGATCCATAATAGTTCCTGACATTTTAGTCAGATGTTTAATTATGTTAAACACGTTCAAGGTCAATTTTAAAGTATTCTAATTAAATGTTTATCACTGTGTCGTGTTTTCAACAAACGTTTTGCCAGAGGTGCATTCACATCTAGTCAACTCAATTATATAAGTGCCATTGCCATAAACCGGGTACAGTTTACAACTTCAAGCTGCTAATGACAAATTTCTGATGCCCAATAACACTTAGCCTTTTTTTTCGGAGGGAAATTCATCGTATACAATTCTCCCGCCCTGGGCGGAGCGCAAAGAAGTAACAAACTTTTATTGCGTAAAACTCATCTATGTTCCTTCTTTTGCCCTTTGTGTTCCGGGGCCGTGGTATCTCTTTTGAACAACCCGCAACCCGGGCAGGCACTGGCTCTGGCAGGCCCCTCCGCTTTGCTGACATCTCTTTGAGGCGCGCGTGGACCACAAACGCGACACCGCCTGACGTCCCTAATAACACTGAGCCTGAACTGAAAAACAAGCCTGAGATAAGGTCTCCGTTACTTTGCGGCCCGTAGACAAACAAGACAGTGACAGCAACAGGGGTTAAGTAGCAGAGAATGCCTGGCATTAGGGCACCCGCTTAAACATACAGGTGCACAGAGTGGGTGCCCTCTGTCAAAGTTATTAAACGTGTTAGCGCTGCTGTTCACATTTATTTTTCAATACAGACACGCGCCCGCTTTCGCGCTTTGTATCGTTTTTTTATGAATAATACAAAGAATTTCTTCTGTATCGTGGGTGCGATTACAAACATCACAACTACCTGTCAGCCATACAAATGTTTGTTCTGACCAGACCCGCGATACGTAGCGGACCAGTCGATCGGTAGCCGTGCTTTCAGCTAAAATAAATAAATCGCATGTTACTTATGATTATGATATGTCCCCAGTACACGGAGAACAAGAGTTACTGCGAGGACCTCACGGAGGGCAAGTTCAGCTTCCCCATCATACACGCCATCCGGCAAGGAAACAACGAAGTGCTTCGTATCCTTTACTAATATTAACTACATTTTATTGAAACATTCTTGATAGTGTGGGTAACCTCTTCTATGAGCTTAATCAATCAATGTAATGAAAATAGTTTCAAAACCACGAATGCCTAGAATATTTTTAAAATAGAAAAGTCTAATCAATAGACTAATGCTACAAAAGTTATAGTACGAGCCATTTACCAACGTCAGAAGTGATACAATTTCCTTAAGCTACCCTGTAGACATACTCCGTCAAAGAACGCGCGACCTGGAGGTGAAGCGGTACTGCATCACGATACTGGAGCGGATCGGCAGTTTCGCCTACACCAGGACCACGCTGCAGAGCCTCGACGAAGAGGCACGAAGAGAGGTCAGATATTTATTAATAATTTACTTGTGTAATAGTTGACAAGTTCGCATACAATCTTATAGAAAACTGTTAGTGTAATACAGCAGCTTGTTGCAAGTATTTGTCGGCTGATTGTGATCTGCCTAGCCTTCTTCCAAGTTAGACCCTCTGTCTCGAACTTATATAAAGAAACTACTACTGCTTATATCCTTTACTTTCTCTTTTCATCCCCCCTACAGAGATTTTTATCCTGACTACCCCCTCCCCTCCCTATCCCTGGCTACGACCCTGCCCAATTACTTCGGGTTCCGTGTCAGTTAATCGGTAAGCCTGTAATATCAGAGTCTAAAATCTTCAATCTCCGTTCCAGGTGGCCCGACTGGGAGGCAACCCCCATTTAGAAGCCCTTCTTGATGACCTGCTGAGCTGGCGACGAGACATGCCCCTCGACAAACTAGAGAACAACGTATAAACACCAGTATGTTCACTTGTACCCGTAACTAGGAGAGTAGATCATTCAAAGAGTAGCTGTAGGAAAGATCAGGAAAGATGCAATCATAAAAAGATAACCTTCTTGAAATAATTTATCAAATTAATTTGATAAGGGTCGGCTTCCAGTCTAGCAGGATTCAGCCGAGTACCAATTTTACTTGGAGCTTGTACCGGGTAATACGATACCCCTTGGTTGGACAGGCTGTCAGATTTTCGGGGCACTGACTACCTGTAGCGACTGTCAAAGATCTACAAATGACAGCCGGGACCAATAACGTGCTAGGAAACTCGGTACGTAATTGATGGTGACCTGCTGCAGAGTCCTCATTTTATATCATATTAACATCAGTTCATAACTCAGTGGAGCTACAACATCAACATCAGCATCTACCCCCTTCCTAGTTGTGCCTACGAGCTAATAAAAGATTATGTTTAATTTTAGTATGAAATACATTTTATTTGCTTTTCAATACAGAATTGTTATCATAATTTGTGCACCAATTATAATCGCAAAGTTATAAAGAAATTGGAAACAATAGTGTGACGAAAATGAAAAAAAGAACCCCGATAAAAAGTAAAATTCCTCAATGATTTAAATTATTTTGCAAATCTATTTTTTTTTTGTGAACTAGATTGTATATAGTATGGTCATTTTTTTTATAAGATCACTGGTTAAACTTTAAACAACGATGTTAGGCGATGTGTTTGTGTGTAAATATTATTATATTTTTTTATTCAGTCATAATTATACATTTTACATTCCGAATGTTTTAATTAGAAGGTGGAAGGAGTATCAGTAGAGTAGACAATATAGTTAAAAGACATTTTACAAGCAATTTGTACTTTACGCTCTTCAAATTTGTCTTATATTCTTCTAGCTTCAGTTTGTCTTATCAAATCATTACTTATCGTTCGGCTACATTTTGTTTGTATAATAAAATATCGTATTGGTTTTTAATTGGTTGCTAAATTGATTTACTACATAGTGATATATTACCCTGATATTATCGGCTGTCGGGTTGCTATTTAGTATTAAAAACTATTTTGAGGTATAAAAAAATATATCATAGACTTCAAAATAACGCCACAGTGTACCATTTAGCCAATGGCCAAAGCAAAAACCTTTTGAAATATCAAAACGTGTTCAAGAGTAGTCTCCATCAACATAGTTGCAGAATATGGACGGTGGCAACGCTTGAACGTGGTTTAAAATAAATTCGGTCTCTATCATAATTAATACCCTGTCGTCAAGCGATCACACTGCCATCTGTAGTCATTTTAGATAGCGAATAGATATTAATTTTGCCTTGTAACACAATAATACGCATTATGCTTATTACTTAAATCGCTTTGTACTTATGCGCAATAAATGCTTAAATAGATAAGCTTTGTTACTTTTGTATTAAAATAAAACGATTGTTACGGATTGTCCTGTTTTTATTTAACTGACCCAACTTGAAACAATTATTTAAATACATTATGTATTTAAGTACGTACTTCCGTAGCAACGGTTTTATTTTTCAAGAATTTGCGGTTTTAATCTCTAAAATCGTAGTGCTGTTTTAGTGTCAATTTTATTTGAATAAAGATTTAACTATAAAACCTCATGATTATAAATATAAACAATAGTCATACAAATGAAATGACCAAAACGAATGCAAATCGTAAATTTAGTAACTAAAATGTTCATTATGTAGCTTTTTCGAATATTTAGCAATGTTACAGTAGTGAGTGAATCGTTCATATGGTTGACGATTATTAAATTGAAGAGAATTTAAACTACTTACTTATAAGGCACACATAATTTGAAGTCTATACGGAGTAATTTGACGAAACTTACTTACATTTCTCTAACAATATAAACGATCTGGCACCGTGTATTCACTGCCTCAGTTTTCAGTGGCGAAAATTGAATATTTCATAAGGGACGGTACTTTCATACAAGCCTTAAAAGCTTGGCTTACCCTAATAGCTTACATGTTCATGTTTCTGGACAGTGCTGTCCATATGGACTTGTGTTATTGTGGGCACGCCACATGACCAGGAATTCAAAATAGGTTAAAAATTTCAAATAGAATTTATAAATGTCGCTATTTCTGTGTCTTCATATCCGCTAGTCTGCTGTCGTTATTGGAGTTCAAAATTTTATAAAACAGCTAAACTAATATTTAAGGATTTTTTACTATTTAGCTTGGCTAGATCTTTAGCAGTTGGTGTAGGTATTTCATATTTGTATATTTAAATAATTATTAGAGGCAGCCAGGTTGTGCACCTTAAAAGATAATAAGATTATTACTAATAACAAATATATCCCTAGTAAAAAGAAAAATCGTAGATCATGCTTTGTAGAAAATCATGAGAAGGTTGGGTTTAGTCAAGCTTATGCTATTGCTTTTTTAACTCGATGTTAGGGCTAAACAGTTAAGTGAAGTTTAATTTAGTGAGAATAAAGAAGGCGAGAATGCAATTAAAATAGAAAAGAACAGAAATAACTAAAGAAATTACTGGGTTGACTTCAGGTGCAAGTTCTGGTCACAGCTGAAAATAATTAAGACCAATATATTTTGACTCTCACATGAAACCTAACCACACGGAACCTAAGACTAAAATATATATAAAATATTAATATTCGTAAATTATCTGAACACATAATTTACAAATATTAGGTCCTTACATATGAAATTGGCGTTTTGTATGGAAGGAACAAAAAGTCGAATATTTTTTAATATAATATATTTAATTAATCAAAGTATGAACCATTGTTTTCAATGCACTTTTGCCATCTTATAGGTAGTTCATTGATCCCTTTACTAAAAAAACCAGTCGGACGGGAATCAATAAAATCTTTGAAGGCGATTTGGACTGCCCCATCGGAGTTGAATTTTTTCCCTTGCAAAAAGTTATCCAAATTGCGAAAAAAATGGTAATCTGTTGGAGCAAGGTCCGGGGAGTACGGAGGATGTCTAAGACATTCCAATTCAAGCTCTTCTAATTTGGTAGCCGTCTGTTGCGCAGTGTGTGGTCTGGCGTTGTCGTGAAGCAGCAGTGGCGTGGAGCGATTGACCAGCCTTGGTTGTTTAGCCGCTAGCTTTTCCATCATGGTTTGTAATTGCTGACAATAGACATCAGCTGTAATAGTCTGGCCAGATTTGAGAAAACTGTAATGAACAATACCGGCACTAGTCCACCAAACGCTTACAAGTAACTTTTTTGGGGTTAATTTTCGCTTGGGGCAGGATTTGGCTGGCTGGCCAGGATCCAACCATTGCGCTGAGCGCTTCCGATTATCGTAAAGAATCCATTTTTCATCACAGGTAATGATTCGGTTTAAAATACCTTCATTGTTGTGCCGGTTCAGTAATGTAACGCAGCAGTCGACGCGCGTTTGCCGGTTTGCTTCAGTCAATTCGTGAGGTACCCACCTTTCAAGCTTTTTAATCTTCCCAATTTGCTTCAAGTGAATTAAAACAGTTTTATCACTAACATCGAAGCCTGCAGCTAACTCGGACGTGGTTTGCGATGGGTCCGCTTCCACAATAGCCTTCAATTCTCCATTATCAACTTGGGTCTCAGGCCGTCCACGGGGATTGTTCTGCAGGTCGAAATTTCCAGAACGAAAACGTTGGAACCAAAAACGAACTGTGTTTTCTTTTGCAACATGACCGCCATACACATCATTCACCCTTCGAGTCGTTTCCGCAGCACTAGTGCCACGGCGGAACTCGTACTCGTAAATAATGCGATATTTTAAATTTTCCATTTTGTAAAATGAGTGACGCAAACAGAAAAAACAGAAGAAAAAAAACAAATGAATGACGGTCATCGAAGCACAAATACATGAGTAAATAGCTGTACAAATTTGAATTTGGAATTCCTTACCAAAGAGGAGAAATTCGTGATTAAAGTGGCCAGTACGAAAAACGCCAATTTCATATGTAAGGACCTAATATTTTATCATTACGAATGTGTGTAGTCTTAGCATAAGTCACATAATAATTCCTGCAATATTTTGAAACCTTGAAAAGTATTTATTTTGTATATTTGATGATGTACTTAGACTTGAAAGTATTCGAAATGTGTTTTATTTCATCATATTTTTGTTATTGTTTGGATATTTTCATGTTTTAGCTTTACAGGTATAAATAGTATTACAATTTAGTCAAATCACATTCCATAAAATTAGACAATTGCATAAAAATCATAAACCAATTACTTATAATATTGAAAATTTGCTCTTGTCGATTTTATATTTATAGTTAATAATTTTAAGAAATTCTAGAACATAGCGTAGGCCTAAAGACGTACTTAGTAGGTACTAAGGCTAGCCAATTACTGACAATAATAGCTTCATACCAAGTTTTCGAATATATTTATGTATAATAACTAAATGGTTTTTGCGGTATAAAACGCAATTTGGGACTTTGGACATTATCTCAATCATAAGGAAAAAATATAAAACTAAAAAACAGCCAATATTTATACAGTCAAATATATTTACCCAGTTGTAATTATCTGCCAACCTACACACTAGCGCCGTAGTAATAATAGGTACTAATGTTTTGCAATTTATAATACTAACAGGAAGGTAAAATTATGTAACTTTCATAAACTATTTTTATGAAACATAAAATGTTGTCAGTTATTATTGCGTTTAATTTAAAACATTTTAGAAATTGTGTTGTTTTGTTTTCATAAATATACTTTGTTTTCATGTGTCTATGGTTTTTATTTATTTTATCATATCAACTTCTAGGCTTTAAAGGAGTGTCCACATTAATCGAAGCGGCTTGTGCCCGTCTGAAAGAGCTGTGTCCATACAAATAATGTGAACAATTCGACGTCGCGCGTACAACGATGGCCAATAAAATACAAAAAAAAAATCACTAAGGCCCTTATTGATTGTTTTCTATGGAGAAGAACCTATAGAGAAAGAAACTCCTTGATTAACGTTATTCGTTTTTTATTGCTTGGATGGATCACACATTTAAAAAGCGATTTAGAAAGTGTGGTCGCTTTCCAAATCATTATTATAATTTGACACGCTTTGTCTTCCAAATTGTGACAATAAACTACTATGTTTATTTTTTTATACTATTGATTAGAATTTATAAGAAAAAAAAACAACATAGTTTTCGGCTATTTTATTACTACCTGCATAAGTTGTAAAAGAGGGGACATGCTTATTTAGTTAACTTCTTGTTTATTTTTCACCTGCATAATACAGGTACTTTAGATAAAAATAAAAACTAGGTTTTTCCAATGTTAGACCTACTGTCTCAAGTCTTTCTCTCATTCAAGCAAATAATGACACTCACTTCTTCAAAGAGTCTTATGGTGAGTAAAATGGTGTCCTCTCTTGATCTTGTATGCAAAATACAAATAAATGTGAGTTACATGAAATTACCGCTAAGTCTAAGGAACCACTTCACTACAGATCCATTATAACATTTTAGTTTTCTAAGTGGTAATTTACTGTAAAAAAAGCTTCCACATAATGAAATTTTTTTAAGTAAATAAATATGGATCTTTTTAATAAAACTGTCATCGAAACATATCTAATGGATCAAAAATAAAGCTTTTGTGTGAATGAACAGTGATTTTATTTTTAGCAAACCCGTCGCGACCTAGAATGGCTTTGTGCCAATAGTCGGCCGCAATTGCGCGAAAAATTCAATAACAACTATTTCTAAGATCATAAATATTTCTGTTAACAGAATTTTTTTCATTTCCTAGAATGTTTATGTATCGAGAACATTATTTTAATACATATCGGCCAGAATCATAACCCTTCTTTTTGTTTCGCCGAAGTTACTGTCCAATCCAGTTCTTGTGATGCAAGCAACTATCATTCGAGTTAAGGAAAATGCAGTTATGATTAGGGGTAAAATAAATACTATTTTATTTTCTTTCAAATACAGCTTTAACTTAACAAACGTCTTAGGGATTGGCGATACTTAGATATTTTGCTTTCCGTGTTGAATTCATGACTACGGTGACATGTAGCTCGGCATGTATGGGGGAATACGTGCCACGGTCCAAAGGAATCTGATAAATACAAAATTCACAGCTGTATTTGTTTGTGTGTTTGGTAAGGCCATCTTGAATAAAACACTGAATAATGTTTATGTACTTTATTAATATTTTTACAGTTGTCACAAACTACAGAACTGCGACTCTACTAGTCAAGGTATTTCGTTGGATCAAAATGCTCCTGAACCGTAATATATCAACATAAATAAAACTAACATTACAATTAAATTATGATTTATATTATTTTATTTTTTTTATAAATCGTCACAATAAAAGAATATTACATTTTAAAAATCTAAAATCATATACAAATAATCTCTCTTATTGAAACTAACAGACGAAAAAAAATCGAAGCTGATTTTTAATGGAAAATCTGATGTCTGTATCACAATGTTATGGACACTTAGTTCCCCAGTAGATTCACTAAATATACATAAAGTTACATTTTTAAGCATTTTTTATTTGTTTCAAGAAAGCAAAAGGTTACGTTATAAAAGCTATACTTTATATCAAAAGCCTCAGTACATCGCTAGTCGCGTTTAGCTAAAATCGAATACCAAAATTACAAAACTCCATCGAAGGCGTATATCGAAAGTGTCCTAGACACTGCGAACAAAACCTAGTGCTTTATTGAAATATTAAAAGTTACCCTCCATTGACGCAGAACATAGCTTCTCTTTATCATTTTGACTTGTATATTCATCCTTATAATCAAACGCAGTTGGCAAGTCATAATTAATCAGTCATTTTCAAATGTTATTTAACTTTGAGCTGTCATAAATTAATCCATTGATGTGTCTTATTAGTCAAGAAAATAAATAAATCATCAAGTCACAATATAACACATTAAGGAACTTATATATGCCGATGGACTTCTCTTACGCGGCATTTGTCGAGGTAACTAGGTAGTTTAGAAACACAGCAGAAGAAATGGCAAGCCGAAATAGCATCTACCGCTCTAACTACCCCAAATAATATCATAAGTTGCAATATTTATTAAAATTTAACGACTACTTTAGTCAAGTTTTAAACAAAAAAAGTTTGTTAAACACTAAAAGCGTCAATATAAGAGAAGTATGTTTCGCATTAATGGAATGTGCACATCTATAAAATATATTACAATTTAATATCATAATAAAATTAATACGAATTCATTAGCACACTATAGTAAGAATTAATAGTAAAACGTCCATCGTTCACACTAATTACAAGAATTGTGATTTTATCAGAAATATTTACTTGTAACTAGTGATGGGCCTGCCACCGTACTAGTGATGTTACGTGATTTACATCATACTTTTACGAATTAAAGTTTTAATAAAATATCAATTCTTGTTTGCACACAACATTCGTCTTCAAATGTACCATTTTTTCTGTCCGTACGTGTTCGTTGTGATTGCGTATTTTGAATAATAATACGTTGTTTGAAAGCGTTTTTAAATATTTAAAAAAATGCCTGAAAAAGATTTACAAAGTTGTTTTGACTTAGAAAAGGGTTTTAAATAATATATTAATTGTAAATATTGTCATAATTAAATCTAACATACAAGCACCAGCTTAGTTACTACACAAAGGATAACATTAAATTACTAGTTGCGAAATATTGGGCCAATATTAACTTCGGCGAAATAAGACATGATGAAGTCTTAGTAACAATTTAGTACACAAAAATTTTTAAATTGAATTTTTAATTTTTCTTCTATCTTCCATCAAATACTTCACGATTTTTGTGTCTAGAAAATCTTTATTACTAAAAAAATATACATGTTGTGACAAACAACTTTCAGTAGCTATATGACATTTCCAAATAAAAACATGTTTCATACAAATTCGCCAAATTTATAGGTCGCTTTGTAGGAAGATAATGTTCTTGTACCAAAATGTCTAAAAACCAGATAATTATATTTGTCGAATGCGTATGTTCAGTAAACAAGATTTTCTAGACACTAAGCTTGCACTAGGAAAAACTACATATATTTAGTGCTCATCGAATTCAAAATACCATTCTGTCAAAGTCAAAGAACCGGCAAATACTGAACTTTATTTAATAATCGTTTAGCACTCGATAATGTCTATGTTTTTTTTAGTACAGACAAGCCAAATAAAACCGTAGAGTAAAAACAATTCTATTTCAAAAGTACACAGTTCAAAATACTCAATCACAAGGTCCGTATCGTGTTGCACGGAGTGCGTTGCCAGCGAGCGCGTGCGCGGTGAGGGGCGAGTGGGGGGGGGTCGCTCACGGGATCCAGCCGACCACGTAGCTGCGGCTGCGCGTGAACTGGGTCAACCGTCGGACGCGACCGCCTGTAAGGTGGAGACCAGGTGTTACTGTACATTATTTCTTTTGACGTTGATCTGTCAAAGTCATCGATGACCCATTAAGCAGCAGAACGGACAGGCGACGTGCAGGTCACCAATGAAACGTCTCGCCTCCGTTCTGTTCCTTCAATTGGCCCAAAAAGGACCCTGTTGACTTTGATTGGGTGTATAACGTCGTTTAATTGATTCTGGTGGACGAATGAAGTGGTACATACTCTTGAGTTTTACGAATTTATTAGTTTTAAGAATAAATAATCTTGTTATAATGTTGTTAGCATTAATAATGCATCTGAGAATAACATAGGACAACTTTGCCTTGATTGACTCAAAAGAAAAAGTAAGCTTTTTCTAAATAAACTGATGAATATGACTAAAGTACGGCCAACGAGAAGCGATACCAAATGTAAAAAAAAACCCATGCTAAAGCCCCATCTAAAATGGCCGCCCGAATGTTGGCGAACCCGTCTTAACGTTGTCATGTTTTTGCCGGGAGAACGAGACATTACGACAAAGGCACAAGATGGAAAGAGATAAATATTAGATTGTCAACGCCACAGTTGTTCTTTAGGTTAATGACATTTCGTATCGCTTCTCGTTGGCCGTACTATAACTCGGATGATACCATTTAAGTTTATTAACATACACAGCTAAACTTAATACATAAGGCATTAAGTCCGCTTTTGTACAGTTTTTACTTGTGCATAAAGTTTTAATAAATAAATAAATCTAAATTAAGAATTTAAAGATCTAAAATAAATAATGTTTTCTTTCAACTTTTGTTTTGATTTTTTCAACCCATTTACTATTTGTTTCTACTTACCTTTGTAACATTTTTTTTCTACTCAAACGTAAAAGTGACATAGTTTAAAACCTTAACTTATTTATATAGTAGGTGTGTGCAAATAGCATAATGAAAAGTGAATTTAGTATTTTTTACAATATCATTAATAAACTACTATAAATAAATTATACATAGATAGATCATATATTTAGCGTATTTGATTACAAAGCAAAGCATAATAAGTAAAAATAAGAAATTACATAAAAGAGGTATATTAGAAGTCAATAATAAATACAAAGTTATCAATAAATATATAGAAATGAAAATATATAAGGTGTAGTTTAGGTAATTGCGAAGCATTTTCTATGTTACTTTTAAAAATAAATAGTGTTTATTGTAAACAAAATGGAATGTTTAGGGTTTATCGCGTTACAGATGTTTTTATATTTAGTCTCCCTGATTTTCATATTTTATAAGGGAATGGGGATGGCAAACATAAATAGGTATAATATGCGTGGAATAGTGCAAACATGCTATATACTGGGGGAAAAATGTGCTTGCAAATGCACA
This sequence comes from Ochropleura plecta, assembly GCA_905475445.1. Lineage (NCBI taxonomy): Eukaryota > Metazoa > Arthropoda > Insecta > Lepidoptera > Noctuidae > Ochropleura > Ochropleura plecta. The sequence goes on along the minus strand of FR997731.1, from coordinate 17,631,697 downwards.
AAATGCATCTTTTGCATAAATTATTTTAAATACGTTAAACCGACCTTCCAGCTCTAACTTTTACAATGAAATGGTTAACATTATTCGTAACATTTCAAGCTGGGAGAGCAGAGTTACATTACAAAGCGTCATCAATTTCAAGTCCAATTTGAATTTGAAATGAATATTTGTCCAGTTTATTTGAATAATGCATATTTGAAAATGCCAATGGCAAGTCTAATGACATGGTCGATGAGTCGATTTCAACAGATATGTATATTAAAACAAGTGACAGCTACATTGAGATTGACTAACTTTTAAAGATCATTCCGTAGTGCCATAACGAATTTCAAAGAACAAGTGTCTACGTTTTAAAATTAAACTAGCTTTTGCCCGTGGATTTACTTGCGTTACGTATATGTATATCCTTCTGACACTTGGGGATAATGTAGTAACCCAATAGTTACAGAATTTTTTAAATCTGTTCTTTACTTAGTTCCGAAGATAAGCTCCAACATACAAACTTCCAAATTTTATTTAAAGATAACTTCAGGGCAGGAACATGAAATCAAAATGTTCATGTCTGTTGAAATCGACCCTCATATTTCAATGTAATGACGTCAAAAAATAGTAAGAGTATAAACTTACCACATGCGACAGTTCAAGGCTCTAAGCGCTGTTCTGGCTCCGTCGCTGCTGGCGTACTGGAATGCATACACACCGACACGTGTCACACATTTATATACACGTATATCACATCACCGATGTTCGCTAAATTGACACTTGAGCAAGAAGATATTAGGGGATAATATTGCATGAATTTAAATGGGGATAGGATTTTTTTTTAACTATTCAATGGGCTTTAATCTATATGGGATAAAATTGCATGACTTAAGATGGGCTGTTTTCATATTGATCTTTGTAGATTCATTTAATTAGATATGGATTCATTTATTGGGTCTTAAAATTACAATCTTTGGAAGTAAATTAAATTAATATTTGAAATATGTTTTGTATATCAGAAGTTAATAGCAAATGTTAAATCTCAATAGAAGCAGTAAAATCAGCAATAACGATCTAAATGCAATCCAATCGCTACCAGTTCAATGAAAGTTCAACTGAAACGGTAGTAAAGTTTATTTTTAGTCCACTTGAGCTGCCATTTTCGTATAGCGAACATCGATAACGTAGTAGGTTCATTTAGAAATAAATCATGACAAAGGATACACATATATTAACAATCAATCAGTTTCATAACACACAACGTTGGAAATACAGATCCATGCTCATCATAGTCTTTGTCTATGAATTTTAGTATCAGAACTTCATTCCGCATACAACTGTTAGTATACATAACCATGCGTGTCATTGAGTTCAGGAAAAAAATATATCTTTCAATTTATGGTTCTAGTTAATAGATGCTAAACAAACATATATGACTATCCTGTCGCAACTGGGACCCCATAGCTTCGACGAAGGCTTACTAAGCGAAAATTCTTGATTAGCTAAGCCTTTGCGCTGTGAAAAACCGTTATTACCCGAAAAATAGCACGGCACTATCGTAATTGGCCATTACATTCGCGCCAAAACAGATGACAGTTTACCAATTTTTGCGGCGATTTCTATATATTATTGGTCTGTTCTACGTTCCCCTCACTGCTAGAAATTAAATTGTTAGCTGTTAAGGTTTGTAGTAGAAAACACATCAAAATTTATTAGTTTTGTTTTTAAATTGAGATTTTTAAGGAAAGAGAATTGAAGGAATTAATGTAGAGAGTATTTTAGAGTTATAAAGAGTAAATAAATTGTTATACTAGAAATATGTCACACATGGCGTTTTGTTACGCCATTTATGTCATATGGACTAGAGATATATTTATGTGCAGTTTTATGATTTAAAGGACAACTAAATGCTTTCAGATGTGAATTAAATAAATATCTGCATTCTAAATTTCTTGTGACATGACAGTCTGTTTCAAAATGTAGTCATTTATTTTATTTATAATCCTATTTTCAAAAGTGTTGTTTTCACTGAATTAACTATTATTCTTAACATTTTTTTTTAATTTAGTTTTTTTTTCAATTACAATCGTACTCCTGCAATAAAACTGCACGTTGTTGTAAAGTGTAAGTGTTCACTCAATCAGCCGGCATTATAAATAAGCTGTAACAAAAGCGTAGTGTGGTTAATGCCGTGCCAACTATGTACCGTGGCTGAGCTCCTCGCCTATTGGCTACGCGCCCCCTTGGCCAGCTGATTAAAGAATCGGAACTGAAGTCGCAGCGTTAGGTCTTTCCGTACTGGAATGGAACAACATATCTCTCAACTACTATCTCACACATGTGTTTTCTGTCTCGTCATGTGAATTAGAACAATTTGTGCCAATGATATGTTTAACACTTCAACTTTAATTTTTCTTCTAAACGGAATATGTTTTAGTCTGTAAAATTACTGTATATAAAAATAAAGTGTAAATAATGAAATGGTTTATCAACAAAAAAAACCTTTTTTTTATTATACATCACAATGACAATTCCGCTTAATCTAGTCAAATATGAAACGTAAACTTTCATGACTATGTTTGATTAAATAAGACAGTTGTGCAATATATGCCTTCAAACCTTACAGAAATACAGAAGCGAGGACAACCTGATGATACACAGAAATCGGTACGCTGTCATAACAATAGAGTCGTTAAAAGACCTGTACGCCAGGCAAATCTGTGTTCATCAGGTACGGTATCACTCCCCCCTTCTATATATGAGTGAGCAATGGATACTATTGAATGTTATATTGTTCGAATTCACATAGAACTGTGTATAAACATCTACAAAAAATAGAGATAGGGGGGGCACGCGGTGTGGTGTGAGTTGCAATCAGTTCGTCACTACTCACGAGTGCGGGTTGGGATTCACATCAGGTGGCGCCGCCATCACAAACCGATCCACTTGCTCGCCGGTAGGCAGCGGTACTTTATCCGTACTCTCTTCTGTTCTGCCTTCCTCGGTTACCGGTGCTACCGGCTCGCCGGCTAGACGGTCTTCGGTAGGCACCGATTTAGCTACCGGCTTTTCTGTTTCGGTAGTTACCGGTTTTTCTGACTCAGTAGTCACTGGTTTTTCTGCTTCGGATGTCACCGGTTTTTCTGTTTCAGTAGTCTCTGGTTGTTCTGTCCCGGTAGTTACCGGATTTTTAAGTTCAGTAATAGGCTTTTCTAGGTTAGTAGCGACTGGTGCTTGAATGCCATTTGTCAAAGGTTTGTCGGGGAGTAGTGGTCCATCGCCTATCGTTATTGACGTAGGTCTGTCATCAGGTTGCGGTTTAGCTTTGACAGTGAGTGAGGTTTCGGTATCAACCGGTTCGGAAATGATCGGTTTTGGTTCTTCTTTAGTGGGTGTGACGGCTTCTGCGCTGGGCGGCGTCATGTTGAAGAAGCTACTGTCGATGCCGACAGCTGGAGGCCTGCCGCGAGGTCTGCGCAGGCTCAACGACACGCTAGTCTTCTTTAGCACTCGGCAATCTGATTGCGATAATCGATTTGGTTTATCGATGTTGCTTGTGTCTAATGGGTAATCGATACCTCGTAGTGATGATTGGTAAGAATCTTTGTACAATGTTCATTCAGTTCATGATCCAAGTTTTAGCACAAATGTAATTTATGATTTGTATGACAGTTAACACCAAAATGATTTCTTCAAAATTATTCAATCCAAATACATTACAATTTATTCGATACAATCCAACATAGTCTCTATATTATTATCATAACTTGCATTTTATAAAAAAAACTGTATTAAATTTTTTAAACATTTTTCTTTAACATACTGTCAGGTTATATAATGTAGGGGCTTAAAGCGCTTAATACTTTATAGATATATTTCAGAAAACAATAACTGCCTTCAGCGGTTTCATCGCTGACTCGCATTAGACACAAGCACAGTAGTTTCTCTATGTATCGGTGTATATTCTCCAGTAGTTTCCGAGTCTTGACTGTTAATACAAGCTGAGGATGGGCTGTTGTCGCAAAATGCGCCATACGTGCTGATGTAGGCGTGAGTGTGTGTTAAAGTCGCGGTGGGCTGACTACTATGTGTTGGCACCGATGTGTACAATTTACTAATTACTGTTGAGGTTATATCAGATAGAAAGCTAGAGGTAAAGAACAATGGTCAAATTTCTATAGGAGCTGGACTTGACTTTTGTTTTTCATGTCCCATAATAAAATATAGTGAGTTTGGTTTGTTTTTATGTTTTAAACACCATCCTATTAGAAATTCATATCTAAATAGCCACATTTTTTTATAATTACCTCATTAATGCTTTGAGGTTAGAATCAAATGAAAAGCACAGAATAATCGTTACAAGTGGTAGTTATCAGTCCGTAAGACAATGCCAAGGTCAAATAAACAGAAGGAAATCCAAAATAGCACAGTATGTATTACAACAATTTACAAGTGGAATGATCCCCGGGTGTCAATCAATGGTGCGGCTCGATGTCCACAGATTAAGTAACCTGTCGATGACAAATGACGTTCTGTTATACGTAGTTGAACAAAACGCTTATATTAGAATGAAGTTACATAATTATTTTTTTATGACAAGAATCCGTAATAATAATCAGTATATTAGTTGATTTAATGCCTGTAATTGTATTCAATTGCAGTCAACAACTATTCAAAAAATCGTGAATAATTATAGTCTTTTGTTAAAAAGCCATTTTAAAAGCGAAATGAATCGTAAACGGGTGCGTTCCGAAACTATTATTCTAAATAATTTCGAAAATGTTGTGAAAACTAAAATATAGATAACTTTTTTTGTGGCTACTTAAAAATATAATTCTTGTGTATTTTAAGACCTTAAAAAATTACGGTATTTTTCATATATTACGTATACGTATTGGGACGCCATCGTTTCATAGTCTGGTACGATATGACCATCCTTCTTTATAATGAGTAAAAATACACTTTTCATTCTTAAAAAAAATAGCTAGTTTAGAGTAGTGCTTCTAATAGGTTGACTAAGACTAACAACAGGCGTAAAACCCATCGACTTTGTAGGCTGTATTTGTTTTGAATACATTTATAAATGTACTACTCAATATCCATGATCACGACAGGCCAACAAGTAGTATGTCAAACACCTCGACTATACAATCTAGGATTATAATTGAAATGTGAATGTTTACGCCATATAGTGCCGGCGCCGCGCGGTAGTGCGGGCCGCGCCATCTGTGCAGACCGCGAGCGTTACACATAGTGCTGTCAGAGAGGCTAGATTAGACACTACAGCCGTGATTTTAGTTCTATTGGCATTATTAAAAGTCAACAAATAGCAATAGTGTTCATGGAGCAGAAATCAGAATGTTATTATTTTAACATTCAGTTTCCCAAGTAGGTTTTCTTACGACTTACAGGAAAAGAGGTAACAAAAATTGTACAGTTTCTATTGTCTATTCTGTAGTCAAAAAGGGTAATTTATCTATGTGCCCCACTCTCCTGTTTAGCTTAGACTATTATAAACAGGATTCCAGTAAAAAAAAGCTTAATCTATTAAACGTCTGCATGTGTCTGAACTAGCCTTTTTTCAGATGATACAATAAAATGATATAATAGTGAGATTCTCTACGAATCGTGTTACTCGACACTTGAGCATGTTGAACGGCATAGTGAGCTTTAACATTCAGAGCTAAGAGTGAAAGTTCAATGCAACAAAATGTTATGAGCAACATTTTTATAGATCGTAAAATAGATGTTAAATGACGTTTTTTGAACATGGTAACATTTATTTCGATTTGAAATGTATGCAACATCATCATCTCACAATATGCGTAAGAACCTGTAATAAAACTGGTCAATGTTCATCTTAAAATAACTTCTGTTGCGATGAGCATATATGCAATACAAGCTACGCATGTATAGCGGTTATATTGCTTAGTATTTTGGCATCTTCTATTTATTTACTAATCTTGCATTGTAAATAGCTAGCTTGATAGTGGTGAAAAGAGGATTGGCTATTTACGTATTCATTTTTTCGTTAAATTCCATCCCATGTTAACAAAATATTCTTGTTTTAAAATAAAAACCTATTTTATATTCCTTATGAGTAAAAAAGTATACGAGTAAACCCCAAGCTAAATAATAATAGCCATATAATAAGCAAACCAAATCGTCTTTGCACCATTTCCCCATTTTGTATGGATTGTATACTATACAGATACCTTTTAATTCGTCGCACACACACATAATTATGGAATTATCATTTTAAATTGAGTTCTAAGTCCTAATACCATGTGTTATTGTTGTATAACTAAGTTTTTTTTTTAGACACAGAATATCTAAAAAAGTGCACCCAAATTAAAATTTTATAGTTATCTAGAGAGATATATTTTGGTAAGAAAGTCCAAATTCCAACTCCAAATTAAAGTTGTATAGTAATGATAGGGTCGCTTTGATAAAGATAGACTTCCCTAGATATTTGTGCGTGTTCTTTATTATAAAAGTGAACCAACATACATGGTCCATGTTTCTGACAATAGCTTGGCCTACAGAGAATTTCATAATTGTGTGTGCACACCAACGAATATTCCAGCGTATCTGCGTATCACAACCCTTAGACGAGTGGCACTCACTTCTGTCGATGTTCCTCTGCAGATGGCTGGCGATCCTGTGCCTTGCGTCGCTGTACTCCAGGTGCAGTCCCAGCCGCAGCAGCGTGGGGTTCTGTTCCACCAGCGACGTGATCTCCATCTCAATCTTGTTGCCTAGTACTTGCGACCGCTGCAGAACGAACATAAAAGTTAAAATCAAGTAACAATGATGAATTGATCGTGTAATTCAGTTTTAAGATGGGGGCATTCTGTAGTTTCTGCGTACCTTAGGAAAAGGAGAGTTAAACGTTTCCTCAGTTGAATCAAAATTTCGTTTATTCATTTCCTTACATATTTGTTATATTTTTACATATTCTTATAAAAAACGAAAAAACATTTAAAAATATAAAAAATAGTAGTCCACCAGCATCGGGAACAGGGTCCGAGCTACCGGTGGTCAGGGCTCTCGAGAGAGGAACCTCCTAACAATACGGGCCGTGTCCAGAAGTACTGCGCACTGAATCAAGCCCTTGATCCAGCTGCCAAGCGATAGCCTCCTCAGATGTTGGTCGAGGCTTTTGGCTATTAAGCCATTGGCCGACACGACTATCGGCACAATGACTGCTGTATTTACGTGCCATATGTCGACAACCTCGCGAGCCAGATCTAGATACTTAATTAATCAAAATTTATTATTAAAGTGTGTACAGATAGCACGTATATTACCGTTTTTCGAGGAAGTGCATAGAAAAAATGTTGACAAAAAAAGTGTAAATGGGCAATATTATCAAACATTCAATAAGTTTGGTAAGAGAAGGCTGTGCAAATATAAACATAAGGCTGAAATTGAAATTTTAACTCGTTTTGTGCATTCGACTGCGCAAAAGACGAGTATTTTGTATAAAGGTCACTCATAGAGACTTTATCTGTAGGTATTTCTTGTTTTCCATATTGCTGAAGTAGCTAAGTTGATTGATTCCCAATCCCCTCTCTAGACTTGTATTTGAATCAAATGTAGTGAAATCAAGAGTGTGCACCCACCTGGTTAGAAGCCCGGAACTCCTCGACGGTGTTGGTATCGAGCAGGGCCTTGACGAGCTGCAGCACGCCGTGCGGGCTGATGAAGTTGGTCTCGACGCTCAGCACCCGCAGCGCCACGCAGTCCCGCAGGCACGCCGCCAGCCGCGCCGCAGCGCGGTCCGACAGGCCCACGTTCACTAGCGACACCACCTCCACGTGAGTGTTGCTCTTCAGCGCCTCGAATAGCTTGTCGAATTTCTCGTCGCTTATGTTCTGTGGACGATACAAATAGTTAGGTTTAAAACAGGTACAGATCGACACTTTTAAAACGTCTAAATTACATTGTACACCACTTCCTACGACATGGCGTTTGTTGGACAAAAGAAGCGGCGAAAAATCCATAGCAAATGTTTTTTGATTCCAAACTAATCTTCTCGACAAATGTATTAATATAAGTCAGAAAGCGCGCTAATTTATTAACTAAAGTAATAAGGTAACTTTTTAATCACGTTTAAAACTGAGGCAAAAATAGCACAACTTTTTCACAAAAATGTCAAAGCTCCATTGTTAAAGTGTATACCAGACTTACCTTAATATTATTCCAATTGAGATCAGTGAGGTTGGGGTCATTCTGTTGCACCCGCGTGATGGTGTCGTCAGGGTCTGTGTCGTTGGGGGGATCCATGGGGTACACCTGCAAACACAACAACAAAACTATTACTATTATAGTCATACATCGTGACGCTCTTAGGCCAACCATGCACAGAAATCATAGTACAGTTTTCGCATCAATTTATCTTAGATATTCAACATTGGCTTATGTTGGACGGGGAAGGAAGACACAACGTTTGATTGAGCGCGTTTTTCGTAATAGTTTATTCATTATTCGGAAATTGTGATAATATCATGATGAAATGATTTAAAGGTGAAACTGTTTTAGTTTTCCTTTTTCTTCTGTTTGTAATCGCAGTATTTCCCTCCAATTTCACATACCTTAGGTTTAGTGGCCTTAGTGATGCCATCCCAGCCGAGTCCGACGGGCTGCCCCTTGTTGAGCAGCGAAGCGTGGTACTGATCCTGATTCATCATCGAGTGGAAGCCGAGGATAGCTGAAAACAAATTGACAACTTGTTTAAAACACCTTTCAAGAATGGATGGCTTTTTATTGAAATTATAATAAACCAGTAGAAATAGAAAGCTTTCTCTAAAATAACGAGTTCCATTTTCACAGGTTTTTCCCATTTACCACCATAATAATTGGTAAATATAGTACACAATCCGCCATGATACTTAGGTAAAAGAAATTTCTAGACAATTCAGTAAACTGACATAGTCATTAACTTTATTTATAACACCTATTTTTCGTGTTGCGAGTGACAGTGATAGCGGTACCGAGCGCAAAAAAACGAATCAGAAAGAGGGTAAACCATTTTGTCTGCTTATAAACATCATCATCTGCCTAGCCTTTTCCCAACTATGTTGGGGTCGGCTTCCAGTCTAACCGGATGCAGCTGAATATCAGTATTTTACATGGAGCGACTGCCTATCTGACCTCCACAACCAGTTAATACTGGGTAATACGATACCCCTTGGTAAGACTGGTTGTTAGACTTTTGGAACACTGACTACCTGTAACGACTGTCAAAGATCTACAAATGACAGCCGGGAACAACGGCTTAACGTGCTTTCCGAGGCACGGAGGAAACTCGGTATGTAACGGGTGATCACCCATCCACAGACCAATCTAGGCAAGCGCAGCTTAACCTAAAGATCGACCCGAGCGGCTGCTATTATTTAGCCACGAGCTCCTGTCTGCTTATAAACATCTACCCGGAATAACTTCAGTTTACCCGTCAGAAACTCAAAATTAATATTAAAAATGGTAAATATCTTGTTTCAAATATTCAGTTAAATGTAAAAAAATAGTGATTATAAAGTGGACCAATGACTGTCAAAATATGTATAGATGAAGACGACGCCAACTATACTCGTCAGTTTTAGCACGCTTACCTTACGTGTTGTGCCAAATGTTTATTTACTTACATTACTTATAATTTAATATGATGTTTTAGTGTTACGTCATAGTTATAACCGATAAGCGCTAACAGCTATTGTTTTGGGCTTTAATGAAGGTTAACGAACGTTTAGGAGTTAAATAGAAATTTTAATATAGGTTCAAGGTCACACTTAGAAAACTAGGTAAGTTAACTGAGACACCTTGTGAAGGATAGATAGCAGTCGCTCCATGTAAAATACTGGTATTCATCGGCTTCCGGTTAGACTGGAAGAAAACCCCAATAAAATGGGAAAGGCTAGGCAGATGATGATGTAATAGTCTGGGGGACCCTGTCATGACCCTGAACATGGGTACAAGGGTACAAGGGTACCCATGTTCAAGAAATATTGTAATTATCATAATTGTGTGTTTCTTTATGCTATTCTGATCAGAAGAAGATGCTAGAATAAAAAAGATAACAAATAATACTGCATTCTAGACAGTAAAAAAGTGAAGAAGGCGCCTCATTTCCTAAAGCCATTCGATTCGTATGTCAGTAAAAACTGTTTTTCTAGTGATAATTGTTTTGACAACACTACAATACTCTATGCCACAAGCGATCATTTTACTTTTAATATGAAGACGTAAATTATCCGATAATGCCGCCAGAAATCTAGAAATAAACTGATGCTTTTTACAAAATAAAGTATACAAAACGAAATGCATCATTCTTTCTACAAATTCCAGAAGCAATGCAATAAATTATATAATTTTGAATATAAAAAGCTGTAAATGTTTTATAGATGTATCTTTAGACATAAAAACTTTTTGATTCGCATCTACGAGTTGCAATGAACTCGAGACAATGCTGGCCGGTCGCCAGGGCATCACGATGGAACATATTGTCATTACAAAAGAAAAATCCTGATTTCAGCTATCATAAATAATAAGAAGTGTCGTAGATCTGTCGTAAGAGTGTCTCGTTTGCCGGTAACCATGTCATTCGGGGTATATAAACAGCACAGAGATTATCACAATATGTGGTACTAGGTTAGCGAGCAAATATTTCGTTTTCATGACGCCTGCCAGAATGTTGACGTACTTCACATTCGCGTGCATTTTCTGTCAATATTTGAATTTATGAATACTTGTTTTTAGTATCCAAAACAATAATGGAATAGATAAGTTTAGGCAACTATTTTTAGATAGTAAACAGTTCTTAGGTAAGCCGCAACTCAGTATAATTTATAGCCGATTGTGATAGATTACGAGCCAAAGGCAAGGGGTTTAGTGGTGTGGCACAAATTGGAAGAAGCCTAATGTTTGCAGTGGACTGGAATAAGCTGGGTTGTTAGATTGATTTAGGCAGCGAGGCGGCATCCTAATATATACGGCTTCCTTAGCCAGGTGAAGTTATATTTATTTTTGTTACTAAATTTCGGAAACGTTTTTGATATATGTGTTTCTTTTTTATAAGTCCAATGAAGGCGAAGGAGAACGCCATGTAATGATGTAAACCTCTCGATTACATATCCAAAATCAAAATATTTTTATTTCACATAGGCCTACATGGGTACTTATAAAACATCCAGAAAAGGTGCACGGTTCGGGCTGGTCGTTTCCTATGGCGAAGAACCGGCAAGAACCTCAATGGTTACTCCATTAAATATGGTTATACCATGTTGTTGTTACAGCATAGACTTATGTTGTTCTAATTGTGATATACATAACTGTCTGCATACACCGCCTGATTTAACCCTGCTGGCTGATTCCTACGTCATTATCCTCGATATTTCTTATTCCTACCATCTCTATACTAGAAGAGATTCGATATAATGTTCTTAGCCAAGCTAGTAAGGACCTAAAGAAGTATAGTGACATACCAGCCAGGTCAATGATCTCCTCCTGCGAGGCATCAGTGAGCGCCTGCTCGTACTCGTCGCCGAGGTCGATGGAGATCTGCTCGTCAGCGTCGCGCTGCTTCTCGGGCACTGGCGGCGGGATCCACTGGAAATATAGGCATGGCGTGTTAGTACCAATGTTTAGGAATATTTGGTAAAACAAACTGCAAACAAATACGAGCTCATCTCTGTACTCAAGAATAAAAAAAGGGATAAGTGTATTTTTTCCATTCACCTTCCTTTTTTTCAGTATCCATGGTTAAGTTAGAGTCATTCTACATCTCACAATCAATATTTTTTAGGTACATCATCATCTGCCTTTTCCCAACTTTGTTGCGGTCGGCTTCCAGTCTTACTGGATGCAGCTGAATACCAATATTTTACATGGAGCGACTGCCTATCTGACCTCCTCAACCCAGTCAGTACTGAGTAATATGATACTTCTCGCTAAGACTGGTTGTCAGACTTTCAGGACACTGACTACCTGTAACGACTATCAAAGATTTACAAATGAAGGCAGGGATCATCAGCTTAACCAAGCACGTTAAGCTGTTGATCCGTGCTTTCATTTCAAGGCACGGAAGAAACTCGGTATCTAATAATCACTTATTCACAGACCAACCTAGGCAACCTATTATTTAGCCACAAGTACCAATACTAAAAAAGCAACTATAATATATTTAGGGATCAATTGCAGTCCCGTGATAACTAATTAATTCACTAATCACTTCACACTTATCAATATGTAAATAAACCTTGAACTACGGAACCTCAACCTACGCCGACGTGCCTTCCGTCGGTCTTGTCTATCATAGTGTAGTCTAGTGATTCATAGCTAATTAATTCAATTAAAACCTGCACTAGTTTATGTTGCCGTGACTTAATCTTGAACTTTTTTAAAGGTTTACTTCAAAACGTAAGAACCTACTACTGGTTTTCTTCTAAAAACGGTATAAACCCTGTTTAAAATTAATATGCCCCCCCCCCCCCCAATGTGAAGCGAAGCACATTACATGTATAAGTGTATTGAAAAACTTCGTTTGATTTCAAGTGACAATTTGTCACTGCTGTTCTCGGATCTATCACACCCGCGCCTAGCGGCTCGACCGTTAAATCCGCCTCGGCCGCACTTGAATCAAATGTACTATATCACGCTTTTTACATACCTTCTTCCCACGAACAACACCAGCGACAAAAGGCTTGATCTCAGGCCGGTCTGGCGTCTCCAGAGCTTGTTTGTTTATGTGTTCTATCAGCTTCTTGCGATTTAAGGGCCCCGTGGGACCCTTCTCACAATCATAGTTGTTACGTTGGTCTGGTGGGAGGAAGTTGTCCTGAAATGTTATAAAGAGGTTTAATTAATATTGATAAGCCATAACACGGCCTTGACTGCTTTAGCGGTCTAGTGATGGCAATTGCGAATACTGCGCATGAGGTCAAGTCCTGGTCCTGGGTTAGATTCCCAGGTTGAGAAAATTGTTATTGGGTTTTCCTATCAGAAATTTCTCAGTAGCAGCTAAAGACTCTGGATGAGTGCCCAATTGATGACTTGATAGCAATAAGCTCGCCCCTATTAGATGGGACTTAAACATAACTGGTGAAATGTGGGTGTATTATTAGGTATATCTCTGCTAACCCTTCGGGGATCACAGGTGGGATGTCATGTTAGGATAAGACTTAGGAGCATGATTTACAAATATTATGGTCTTGTCTTGCTTTACATAATAAGTTAAAATAAAGTGTGTTTATTAAAATACCATAAACTTGATAAGAAAATAATTTTGTATACAAAGGAATATCCACTACTTTATTAAGTTCTAATTGGATATGAGTTCCATGCATTCATTTTTCAAATTTTGGTTGCCATTTCAACCTAATTTGAATGACAACAAACAACTCAAAGGTTGGGGTCATTACTGTATTAAAATTTATTATTAAAAGGATATTTTTGGTTTCGTATATTTTTTTTACACTTTTCATTTATATTGATGCATACAATTAAGTAATTTACTGCAAGAATAGAAAATGTTAAATCTCTATACTGAATAGTGATTAACCTAAATGTCAGATTATTTCAAAATAACATGATAATGAAGTTTATTTCTCAAATATTGAATCAAATTAATCAGTAGATAATAGACTGCACCCATTAATTTTGAATCAATATTATTATTACAAAAAAATGAATCATGCTCCTTATTCAGTGAACAGGTAAATGATTTTTTAATAATATTTGTTTATCAATTCACTGATAGGTAGACCTGCCCTTTTTAACAATGATAACTTTTATATCATAATCTGTTTTCAATAATGTCTCTAGATATTAAAGTAAGTCAATAATAATAGACTTCTGGTTACCTTGTGGGTAATTTGTTATTATTAAATGATTACATTTGGTAAATAAGAATTTGTTTATAACCCTTGTAGTGTTATAAACAAATTCTTATTTACGTTTGATTCCACAGCAGCATGATTTTTAAATCCTTGATTTGATATTTAAGTGAATGATTAAAGAATGACCATAGTTGAATTAAGATAACTTCACACAAAACCTGTGGAGGGTTAGGCAGAGGTATGTTTAGGTTTTGTAACAACTAAAATGAATACTTTATTGTTACATTAATTTGTACAATACTTATATATTTTTTATGATTACAAATAGGTAATTATTTTTATTATTTGTTTTTACTATCAGATACACCTCTGCCTGACCCCGAAGGGTTTAAAGGCGTAATTAGTAATGGCGTGTGTAATTCTAGTAATAAATGGCGAAAAAAACACTGACTCATTTGAATAAAAATAGACTACATACAAATTGGTAGGTAGCAAATAAAACAAAAATGGCACAAAAAAAAACAATAAAATGTTGAATGTTACAATTTACATATTCAAATACATGCAAAGAAGTCTTCAATACACTCAAAAGCAGGGAAGCAAGACAAATTGATGGCTATTTAAAATAATAAAAGCAGTTCATAAGAATTTCAGTTTCATGTTGCATTAACTACTAAGAAAACCATTCATTTCTGCCTCAGTAGGTTAATTTGAAACATCTTTACTACTGCTTCTGTATAGAATCAAGTTCCTTTAACTTCACACACAATTGTGTTGCCAGGGAGTTTGTTCAGACTCTTCTTCCTAGTTAACACTAGAAGTAGTGAAGGGGGAATGATTTTAAAGAAAGTGCTGATATTTATACATAATTTGATTTTATTATACATTAGCTCTCTCATTTTTTGTTCTGTAATTTTTTTGTTACTATATCACTTCACCACATTCTTGTTAGTACAGTGAAGTTTTTCTCACAAACTTCTCAAAAACCTCAACTGTAAAATGTTAATTTACTGTGTGAAGGTTTATAAAAATGTGTAACAAAAAATTATGAACCGGAACTAATATTTCAGGACATGTTCTCCACATAGTTGGGAACCTGCCAAACTTTAGGATGCCCATTCATAAATTTTGATTAGAGTAAAATTCCACATTTATATCTTAACTAGCTTTTGCCCGCGGCTTCGCTCGCGTTAAATTCGGTAGCGCCTTATAGATTTGTAATAGCAACGCTAAGTTTTCCCGTTTCTTCCCTCTTTCTCCCTCATATCCCACTCTTTTTAAAAAAATAATAGCCTATGTCCGTCTCCTGGTTCCCAACTATCTCTGTACCAAAATTCATCAAAATCGGTGTAGCCATTAAAGCGTGAAGAGGTAACAAACAAACAAACAAACTCACTTTCGCTTTTATAATATTAGTAAGGATATCCAGCCATAAACAAACTCATTTTTTCAAGGCAAACACTTCTGATAAAACCTCCAAGGTGAGTTGTGAGAAGTCTATGGTTCAACAATGAAGCAAGTAATTTGTGTGAATGTTAGTGGCATTATCCAACATAATACTGTGGCCTTCAATATCAATTGACTTGGCTGATGATGTGAGCAGATTGTAAATGTGGGTAGAAAAATTATGAGAAACATACCTACATTGTTATGAAAAATATTTGAGTAGGTATCACTTTGCAGAAATGAGAGGCCTAAATCTGTTGTGGTGCAATTTTCCAACTGTTGGTAAAGTTCATTGACAGATATAGATTAGATTTCATTTGTTTAACAAAACAAACCTGTAATTTTTTATGAAGATGTGTATTATAATGACTTTTGGGATCCGTCAGTGGCGAATACTCAAACCGAGTGTGCCAATTTAAAAAAAAAAAAAAAAAATGACTTTTGGGCTTGCTGATAAAGATATTTATAAAACTAGAGCATTCAAAACAAGCAGAAAGATTGATTACTGTTTATACAGCGTAAATGAATAGAGTTGACTTACATCTGGATCAACCTCCTTGGCCAGCATAGTAAGTTCTTCCTGCGACAGCTTTGCCAGCAACTCGTCGACGTCCACTTCGTCGTAGGTGGACAGCTCTCGTCCGTACAGCTTCGCAGGCGTCGTCATCGTCGTAGTCTTCGTCGATGACGATTTCTAAAATCACCAAAACACTTGTTTTACCAAACTATATCTCGCACCGTTTGAGGTTATTTTTCGATACAGGCTGCACTAAATAGCGACCATGAAAAACATTATCGGCTAAGTTACGTAAGGAACACAATCAAACAAAGAAATTGAAGATAAAACATCAATATTTGACAAGACACTTTCGGCGTTCACCACACCCACAAATTAATGAATGACGACATTTTTAACACTGCACACAGCCCATATTTTGAAACAAAGTTTAATTCATAATTGTTTTTATAAGAATCGAATAAAATTTTGCATCTTCTTACATTAAAGGAGTAAATAAAACTTTTTGGTAACAATGCTAAATACAGCCAACGTCACAAGTGCCCTCTTCCAATGACAATTTTATACTAAAAGAAGTTTAAGTTAGAGCGAGATGGAAACAAGTAATTGTTGCCACTATTCATTGAAGTTTGAAAGAGATGGACAAAGTCAACAACAGTCGTAGGGAAGGGATTGATGGAAGGAGAAAATGTAAATTTTTCGATTCGATACCGGTTTCTTATCAAGGCGCTAAATACAAATAAACCCAATTATGAAGCTACTTCAATAACAATAAAAACTAATACAAAACACAATAAAAACCTAAATGGGTATTTGTAAAAGATTATATTGAAAAAATTCAGTCAGTTTCGTGATCAGATGGAAGTACCTAGATACTGAGTTTGATAAACAAGGTTTCCTTTTACAGTGATATTGATTTATGAAATCGTAGGACAATCTTGTGAAACACTACTCTGGCGAAATCCATGCCCTGTAAAATCTTCGTGGGTAATAATATAACACTATACAAATGGACAAATGGGACAAATGGAACAAGATTATAACACAATGGTACCCAAGCGAAGGTAAAAGAAAAAGAGGAAGACAGCAAAAAAGATGGAACGATGATAAATCAGACAGGTTGCTGGAAAAACATGGAGTAGAGTAGCTCGAGAGAGGTCAGAATGGAGTAGGTTGGAGGAGGCCTGTGCCAACTGGCAAACGGATTTACAAAAAATAAAGAAGCACCAAATATGCGAAAAGTTTTAAATGTTTAAAATAATTGTTTAATTTATTCTAATAGTATTAGTAGTAACTGTATTTGTTTTCCGAATAAAAAGGCTTATTATTATATTATTACCTACAATTTACATAAATTATTCAAAGTTATTAACAAAATTTACTAGGTTTATTAAAACATTTAGGTTAAACGATGTAAAACGTAGATATGTATTTATGCTGATTAACGTGAAAACAAGAATAAGCCTAGCAGCTTATCTGTGAAATGATCGATATATACCTACCTATTAAAGAAAAACGGGGTTGGTCAATTTTTTTGATGACCAGTGTAAGTATTTCATTGTTTTCATCTCTAGTATCATTCATTATATTTAACGCTTTTACCTATTTGGTACCTATCTATAAAGTTGTGTACCTACTTATTGTATAGGAACGTCAAAGTACTAGATATACCTAGGTACTCCACACGTCCCCATTGACTGGAAACAGTTTATCATCATTACCTACATCCACCGAACCAATTGGAGTTATAGGTACATAGATACGACACTCATTTAATTCGCAGTGTATAATCAGTTCGCTCGTCGCATGTTATACGATGATTTTTTAAATAAATGTCACGGTCTCATGTTAGACAGGTACCTACCCTGTCTAACATCTCATGTTATGTCCGGTCTCATGTTAGACAGGTACCTACCCTGTCTAACATGAGACCGTGACATGTCTAATTATATCATAGTCAAACTAAAACTGTTAATAAGGGGCCAAATTCACTATTAACTGTCAACATCAAGTATTTATTCGAACAACACACGACTGATGCGACCAAGTTGTTTCGTGACGAGTGCGCTAAATATATTTTCAACTATAATGGAGTGATTACGTCACACAGTGTACTCGCCATACCAAGACTATCCCACCCACTAGTTATTGAACCCGCGACCTTTGTAATTATAGCCTACATTGTGGCAACTGAATTGTTATGTATAGGGGAACTAGTTGCAAGCTGTTATATTATTTAGATATGCAAGGCACTAAATTGGTAACTGATAAGTTTATCAAGGTCAACCTATGCAAACAACGGACTCGGCGGTGGCGTCTGGCATCATCGGTGCAAATTAGTTCTGTTTAAAGTTAAACGCACACTTATTAGCGCTGAATAAAAATTTTGAATTCCTATAAAATCAGCGCCAATTGGACGAATATAGCACATTATATTGTACCTACTTATAATAATAGAAGTTTTCGTTTGTCACATTTAACTTGCGGTAAATTAGAGGTACTTACTACGGAAATTGAGTGAGGCACTATCTACAATATGCCAAGTTAAAAGCAATCAATAATGCAAGACTAAATATTACCTAATGGCTCTGGTTTATTTTTGTAAAGTTAATTAAATTTATAGGATAGCCAAACAAGATATCAGCAAAGCCTGACTTAGGTACGTTATAATGAATGTGTTGCTACCTTTTCACGCCTAAACCACTGAACAAATACCTAATCCTGAAATTTTGCAATATACGTAATCAGACGTTTGGACTTGGACATATAAGCTACATTTCATCCTGTAAAAAATACCTGGGAATCAACAATAACTTTTTAATGATAGTAGATGGCGGCACGTGTCTTTCGAATCATGATCGAATTAAATTATTACAAGTACTTACAGTACCTAAAACCCGAATTGATTGTCACATTCTATATTAATGAGTGCGATGCCGCAGGCAAAGCTAGTTTGAAATACAATCTTGAATTATATTGAAATGTTTAGAAACACATTTGTTTTGATACAATCATTTAAGGGGTTAAGGTCTCAAAAGTCACGGTTAAAAATAGAAAGGATTTTGTTTTGTTATTTAATATTGCGTGGGCACAAGACTTAAAATATATTCAACGTCCGTCACGTTTGTCAAAATACCATTACAGATTGTAATCTGGAGGTTATGCGTGGAAACAATTAATTTTACCAGCCAGCAAGAATGCTTTACACTAGTCTTATTAAATGGTGGATTATCAGCTCCGGTGTTTACCAGACAGCAGCATATATGCCGCAAATGCATTAGAGAAAATCGTCTATATTATAATTAAATTATTAATCTTTATCGCCTTTCCAATAGGTACTCGATTGATAATAAATATCTCGTCCTGAACCCGCAAGAAAAAACTTATTCTTTCGTAACGCATCTCTATCTCCTTCCTCTTTTTCTTCGAGTGTTGTGCTTTGTGTGGTTGTTGGATTCATTGGTGTATTAGGGTACGCAAGGGCGGATCCAGCTTTTTTATCAGGGGGGGGGGGGGGTCACCATGTCGCAAACAGCTTGTCTCCGCAGTCTAGTTTGGATAGATATAGCTATACTTAATATTATAAAGGAACGTGAAAGTGTTTTCGTAAAATTTTCACGTTGAAACCGCTAAACGGATAAGATTTCGTGGGGTTTTCGTCATCTATATTTATTGACTTATGCACGTGCAAAAGAGCTAAGCCCGTCAGACGGTCTTCTGCCATATACGCCCTAAGCCAAGCTTTGACCCTTCTTAGTGTGGAAAAATACTTTCTTTACGCCAAAATGCACAAAAAACGCATTGGCAAATACTACAAGTTTTCACATTGTGCCTGAGGTATTGCGACAAGAAATGACGTCGGATGACTTAGCCATAGCCAGTAAGTTGTTTAAAGCATGATTGGCGCACGGGGAGCGTTTGGCGTGCGATGCTTTTTTTGCCAGCTCGTGTACTGCAACTTTTGCATTTGAAGCAATACACACTGATTTAAATCTACATAGAATTTGAGGCCGAGGTTTTCAACAATCTTGGCCAGTGTTGCACCTGTCAACCGAGGATTCTTCATGCAATAATTTACTATTATCACGATGGCCTCGGAGTGGTATATTTTAACGACCACAAAAAAATATCGTTTTTACTATTGGTCGCGTTTCGCAGACTCCGTCGGGTAGGGCACACTAGTAGATATCCAAGCGATAAAATAGCGCTTAACAAAGCAGCCAAAGAACAGAAAATCCTTATAACGATGATGCCAATGAAGTCGCCCTGGAAACATGCTTGGAAAGCCTAACACCTACAAAAGCCACAAACCATTCACTATGGAGAGCATGCAAACACTATGATCCCCCAGATGTCCACAAACCATCTCTTCTTCGACACATGATGGAAACTGGTCAAAAACCGCACAAGAAAAGGCTTATGTATTTGCACACCACCTCAGTCAAGTTTTAAAACCAAACGATGCTAGTCTGAACCAAGACCAATCAGATGTAGACCTTATTCTCGACCAAGACTTACAACTCGATCTACCACTCAAAGCTATTACACCGAGAGAAATCGTCAAATACTTCAAATCCATGAACA
The DNA here is from genome assembly GCA_905475445.1 of Ochropleura plecta. Classification (NCBI taxonomy): domain Eukaryota; kingdom Metazoa; phylum Arthropoda; class Insecta; order Lepidoptera; family Noctuidae; genus Ochropleura; species Ochropleura plecta. Next base: position 17,611,333 of record FR997731.1, on the reverse strand, counting down.
ACATTTAAATAAGGCACCGGGGTTTGACCTCATTGAAAAAAAAAACTGCAAGAGCTATCGCGTAATGCAGCATGCCATTCTGCGGGTAGGAAACTTTCCGGATTTGTGGAAAGTCTCCCAAATCATAATGATTCACAAACCCGGCAAATTGGTTCACAAAGTAACACCCTATAGACCAATTATGTAGCTTACTGTCAAACTATTTGAAAAAATATTTCTTCAGACTTAACACAGTCCTGAAAGAAAAATCATTAATTCCTGACCACCAGTTAGGCTGCCGTAAAGAACATGCGACTACAGAACAAGTCCACAGGATGACAAGAGTAATAAGGAAGGAATTTGAAAGCAAGGAATACTGTTCCACAGCCTTGCTGGATATACAGCAGGCCTTTGACAGGATTTAGTACAAGGGGTTGTTATGCTAAATAAAATCCCTATTACCACACACGTACTTCGGAACACTCAAGTCCTACTTAGCTAACAGAATATTCCAAGTTAAAGAAAATGATTGCACATCAGATTTCCACAAAATCGACGCAGGAGTGCCTCAAGGGTCGGTTCTTGGACCGGTGTTATACTTTCTGTATACATCTGGCCAAATGGAGAATCGCAGCTAGTAAGTCCAAGTCGGTTCACGTGAAGTGTGAATCTTCGCAAATGGTACTCAACTGCCTCATCAGAACTCTGTCAAACACCTTGGAATGCATTCGGACCGGCAGACTCACGCAGACTCACTTGGAAGAAGCATGTGCAAGCAAAAAGAGATCAGATCAACCTCAAATACTGGGGCCTATAATACTGGTTACTGGGAAGAAACTCAAACTGTCAATGGACAAAAGGATCCTTAAATGCTATGTCATGCTGAAACCTATTTAGACTTATGGTATTGTACTGTGGGGCTCAGCATAATGATAATGCAAAGGGCGCAAAACTATATCCTAAGACAAATATCAAATGCGCCATGATTTATCAAAACAAAAGAGATCCACGAATTTCTTAACCTACCAATGGTTCAAGAAGTAATCAACTTATATGGGTCCAGCTATAAATCAAAACTCATAAAACACCCAAATCAGCTTGTAGGACAGCTGACCATCCCCGAAACACTTCGCCGCCTTAAGAAACGACGTGATTTTTTTTATTACAACAGTCATTCTGAAGGCGACTCCATTGAATGAAGGGTGGGCTCCGCTGGGAGCTGTCTAGCACCCGACAAGCCATACTGACTACACCTCATCTGCTTATAGTCAACACGACTGATTACAAGATAAGGAAAAGAAAACAAAACTATTGGTCGCAAGCGTTCTCATGAACTTGCGCCATTCTTTGACTATTCATTTGATTCATTACCTCAATCTCTGGTTAAGGAATGTCAATAAAAAGATTTTGCCTGCTTTGACGGCCCTTTCGTGATATTGGTGTCGCTGGTCTGTTAGGAGAACACCATTGTTACCTAGAAAATCATCAAATGCTTCCAAAGGTTCTTTAACTAGTCGTTTTAGAAGCGTTTTGATTGTGTGCCACCACCAGGTGCAGTAACTTAGCAAACAAAACACAATATTTACAGTAAAGGGATTGATCTTATGCGACCATACAACCCAGTGAAACTTTTCCAGGTGTGACCTCTGTGCATATTTTTTTTCTCAAATAGTACAGCGGCCGCGCTGCGCGACAAATTTAAACTTACAACCGATTGAATAATAAAATTTTATTCGATGTTTTTCACTATAAACAGCTATAATATAACCAATAACAGCATAGAATAAATTATGACTATGTGCGTCTTTCGCGTATAATTTATTTACGTTTATAAATAAAATTAGATAAAAATGCAGTGGCCACCTATGACCCAGCCTGTCGCCCAGGGGGGGGGGGGGGGTCATGACCCCCATGACCCCCCCCCCTGGATCCGCGCTTGAGGGTACGTGAGGAAGATGAATGTTGAGTGATGGATGATTGCTGTAAGTCTACTGTGTGTGATGTGTGGGCTCTTGTGTTCTCGGTGTAGCATTAACAAACATAATAATATAAACATAATTAAATATAATATATAATAATTAAATATTTTATAATCTACTATGTTTCCAAATAAAGTTTTTTTTTCTATAAGTATCTTGCAAAAATGTGCAGAACTAAATTCAACAAGCTAGCCCTATTAAAACCTATTTACCCCAATTTGTAATTACATGTTTCATCACTTATGTCGAAAATTAAATCAAATAAGCCACTGCTTTTTTTCTCTAATTACACGATTTAACATATTTTCACAATCCCGGAAGGCATTGCTATCTATCAACATAGATCGTTTTCAAAACAATAGGCTTTTTCAGTGGGTTAATTTGTAGTCATTAGTAAGCATACAATGATATTAGTGCTGTGTGTTAGGGGTATACCTATTGCAAACGCGAGAAAGTGAAAATGTAACGCTAGTAAAAATACTTTTATTGTTGCAAAAAAATATATTTCAAATTAACATGTGTAAATCAACATTCTAGTTGGCTAACGGCAATATGCAATTTAGCACTGTTACCTACACAGGAAAACAGACTGAGTAGTGATTGATCTGAATCGATAAACGTTTGTTCCTGTTGAGCACGCGACGCTGCGACCGCTGGCGTCACGCCAGTCCGCTATAATTGGTGGTCGCCACACTAGAGACAAGCGGTATTCTTAGCTGCCCATTCGGCCACTGGCCTTCCTACTGATACAAATGTTATTCCCATGAAAAATAAATAATAATTTCAGTGCCATGTGCACTTGACCTAGTACCCGATAGGGATGTCTCGAACAATACTTGTCAATTAAAAAAAAAAACAGGTGAACAAACTTTTTGATCACTTCAAAATATGGCTGCCTGAACACAGTTTAAAAACTGACATCAAAATGACAACCATCGTGAATTCGTGACACTAAGCGTAAAAATAATGGACATATAATTTAAAAGTATTTGTCTGTTTAAGACTTTGAGGTGATTAAATTACTTCTTGTGATGGATAACTTGCCACTTGGTAAACCATATCCGGTATCCCCGGTAATAAGGGGTGCAAGGTTTGTTTTTCTGTTTGCTGGAATTATTTATGGTGTAGTTAAACAAATCAGGTACGACGCCAAGGAGACAATATGGCGCGAAGAAGAAGCAAAAAGACAGATAATTCGTGATAGGCAACATGCTATTTTGAAAGCGCAAATAGCGAGGGAGGAAAGAGAAACTGTTAAACTTTTAGAAACAGGAAAATTATTTGATCCCCCTGAAGATTTACTGCCTGTAAAACCCAAACACGATCCATGTGCAAAAGTATGCCATGATGATGATGAATGAATAATACTTTTTAATTTAATAATAATATTAAAAAAGTGAAAAGTAGTTTGATTCAAATATATTTGCCTTCATATAAATTAATTCACTTATTATAAAATAAAGTACCTACTTCGAACATATACTTATAATATTTTCTACTTAGATAGATTACGACAATTCTTCACAATTGTCGTAATGATTGTGCAATGCCACAAACATAATCTGTACGATGTTAACTAAAGCGTAAACTACAGCGCCTATACAGTACAGCAAAGAACTTTTTTACTTTCCAAGGTGGGAAAGTCTTAGAAGGAAAATCTATTGTCTAGTTTTCACCGAACCACGGCACATTCGCGCCATTGTAACACCACGTGTGGTGTTAGATATATTTAACATTCACACGAGATTGCAACACTTTCTACGGATGTGGATAGAACAGTAATCGACATGAAAACACGTTTGGCGTTATGAGACACATAGTTACTCACGAAGTCGTGACATCGAGAGGCATCGTTTTCGAATGTTTAGCTAACTAACAATCCAATATAGGTAGGGAAGCATGTTGTTACATAATATGACGATCGATATTACATCCCGCCTAAATCCCCGAACACCTATGCAGAGTATGTCTAGTGTGATCGACTCTGGGTAAGTCGCCTTTCCAACATGTTGATTTTTGTTGGAACTGAATGCATGAAGCCATTATATCTAATACAATAACTTAGCTCAAACTGACAGGACAATAATTATTTCGTAAGTAAGTGGTTGGCAGCTTCTCGTCAGTGTAAGGTAGCTTATATGGTTCCACTTTGTAAACTCTTATGTAAGTATAATACGTACCTACCCATATCTATTTCCATGCCTGCATGGCCAGCAATGTTGTTTGTTTTGCTTTCGAAACAACGTGTATGAGTGTAAGCTAAGGCTGTTTCCGGTTTATGCAACACGCAAATAGAGCTTTATTTACCGGTTGTTGTCGCACGCCGGTTTTTGTGCGTTTTAATCAATACAGACTCAGTAGCGAAAGTTTTAATTTTCTGAATGACATGAATAAATTGATAGACTTTGTTGTGTTCCAAGGCTGACTACCTGCATACTTAATAAAATCAATTTACACCGTCGTATGTTCTGCGCTTGTCCAGTACAAAATTCTCAAATTAGGAAATCCTTTTCAAGAGGTCTCTTTTTATTTTTTATGAAAACCTTGAAATGCTATTATCGAGGCAGTTTCTATCTTCCTCCTTCACACACGTCACATCACATCTCGGCTCTTTGCCTCACAAAGTTCCTACGTCTTAGGTACTAATATTATTGGTTTAAAAATAATAATGTAACTTTTATTACATTTTGTCTTTGTTATTTTGGGGTTGCTATAGTTGTACAGGTACCTACATATCTAACAGCAGCCTTATTATAAAATAATAAAGTTAAACATTGATGCATAAAATGCGTCCATGTAGGTAAGGTATGTGGATAGATAACTATATGTATAGTATAGTTGGTTTATCTCTTTATTTCCCAAATTACCACACTAATAATTTTTTTTTTTGTATTTTTGAATGTTCTTTTTTTTTGTTTTCTATGTTTTTATTAAGAAACTTTAACATTAAAATAACTGTATAGTAGAAACTTGCTAAGCGCAATCATACTTACGAAAAAAAACTTACCTACCTTTTTTTTTAGGACTGGACCATGTTGTGTATCCGACATGGTTATATATTAGCCGTAGTTAAGTCACCTTTTATGAAATGTTGAGGAGCGTTTACAGGCGTCACAAAACATTAAGTATTATTTTAATTAAATAGGTACATGAATCAATATTCAATAAAGTATTTAAATCCTATATCCTGTCTCACAGCATCACTATCGGAAATTATGCTCGCGGAATTAATAAGTAATTTATTTGTGATTCTACAATCTAGAATCTACATGCAGTGATCATGCACGTCCTGTTTCTATCGCGAAGCGCGCCAAGACATACAAATTACTGTGGGATCCTCTCCATTTTATTTTACTGGTAAAAGGACGAAATGTGTGTCTATGTACCTATTCTGTAGTGCATCTGTGATTTACAAGATAGAGTGCTTGTGGTCTATGGTCATTCATAGTGCGTAGTGCGTACACATTCGGACTTTGGTACGTCTATCTCTTTATAATTAACTAGCTTTTGCCCGCGGCTTCGCTCGCGTTAAATTCGGGGTAACACAGTTCCCCTTTCCTGATTAACAGGTACCTGCTACCTGTTGTTTTTGCCCTTGCGCCTTATTTATTGTAATAGCAATGTTAAGTTTTCCCTTTTCTTTCCTCATTCTCCCTCATAACTCAATCTTTTCTTAAAAAAGCACATGTCCGTCTCCAGGGTCCCAACTATCTCTGTACCAAAATTCATCAATATCGGTTTAGCCGAATCGGTTTAGCCGGTCCAAAGGAGTTGGATTCGACGACACGGTTGGCGCAGTGACTGAGCGATCGACTGCTGCGCTGCGTGTCGCGGGTTCGATTCCCGCACGGTCGCGTCGGAACAAATATTTGTATGGCCTACAGGTAGTTGTTTCGGGTCTGGCTCTTTGTGTATGTAAGTTTATATGTTTGTTAACGCACACACGATACAGGAGAAATTCCTAGTGTGGGACAACGTTGCCCCTCACTCGGTATTTCGCCTGTATCGTGGGTGTGTTTACAAACATTTAAATTCATATCACAAACAGCTACACCCGGAACAACTATCTAAAGGCCATGCAAATATTTTTTCCGTGTAGGATTCGAACCCGCAATACCTACGCAGCGCAGCAGTCAATCACTCAGCCTCTGCGGCAAGCATGCCGTCAAGAATTGAGATTGTTAGGTATTGTTAGATTTTGTCGTTCAGCATTTACTACATAACTAGCACAGTATTGAAATAAGGGTCAGTGAAATGCAAGACTTTGTCATTAAAATATTACTTCACAATAATCGTCAAGGTTTGATGAGCTCCGTTGCATTTGCGAACAGAAAAAAACGATGCCTTTTTTTTCTTCCCGCCATTATTACATACAAAAAGTCTACGTTCATTACGTCGCGTTCATTTGATGGAAAAATTCAAGCGGTCGAGCTTGTTAGTTTTATATCGCAATATCGATCGCATAGGCTAAACGAGTCACATGGACACGCTATTGCATTATTTTTCCTATTACCTAACGGCGGCAATTTGTGCATGCAGTTTTTACGCAGTAGATATCGCCGTATCGCGCCTTTAGATAGTTATGTGACTGCTCTAATTGAAACCACAAATGAACTTTTTCTAATGATTTAATGACCTCTGTAATCAATTCAGTGGTTGCATAGAGAAACTTTTAGAAAACTTTAACAGTCAGCAATCGTATCATGTTCTAAGTACCTATTAACATTCCCACCATAGTCTGTTCTGGTGGCCAATGCACGCAAGAGTACAAATTCTAAAAGAAGAGATTAACATCTACGAATATTAACCATTTGCGATTAAAGATATAAGGTCTCCCAATGACCTACCATAACGCAAAACCATAGAGTTATGATGTAAATATTTTTATACAAGAAAATCCGTTGAATATTGAGATTGAAGATTGGAATACCTCAAGGTGAAAGCGCCAAATTAGCGCGCGAAATTAAAAAAATCGTCGTTTTTGCATTATGTAGATCAGTGTCGAATAGTGTGTTTTAAATGATTGATTCTTTAGTAAACCCATATTTTAAACGGTCGCAATTCATATTTGAATCAACATACAACCTGATACTAACCTGCAAATAGCATAAAACATAAGAAATTTTAAAGTACCTACGCGTGCTATCCTACCGGCCTACCGTTAATATTCCCCCTCTAGTTTCCACATCGTTGGGTAGCAGGAAACAAAACAAGAAATTAGTTTATATCACGTCTATTTTAAATGTACTCGGTTCTTTATTCTTATAGGTACAGGTTTTACCAAAACACTATGAAATATTTTTTTTTTGTAAAAGTTGAACATATGTATTTTATATTATATTTAAAATTGACCATATATTCGAAGGCTGTGTGAAAATAGAACATGATATACCTACATTAGTTGGCTCGATCAAAAAATCAATGTGACACTAACTTTCGATTTCAAACACGGTTTTTCACCAAATTTTACTTTGGAAAGTATTTGAAAGTTACATAAAATAAACAGGCTTGTTATTTAAAAAGGGCATGGTAAAAATATTTTTTGAATGGGAACAATTTTCTTTTATTAATAAAAAATAAAACCAAAGTGCTGTTTTGGCTCTGCAACATCGACATACACCCAAACAATCGACCAATGAGCGCTGAGAAAAATGTTGCGGCAAATGAGGCCCTTTTGTTTAAATGTAGGTACATACCTATTAATCGGGATAGGCCTGTATAAAACGGGATTTTATAGAATTTTATTGAGATATCTGGCGACAACGACTGGCTGAATAGGTACTAAGAGTACAATAGGGCTATTCTCTAACCATACAGCCAGCGTCGAGCGCAGCACGGACCCCAAGCGACTCTACAGGAAACTTGACACTGCATTAGCGCTACTGCTAATGATACTTATCGATCGACAACCAGTGTGCCCGTCACAGAACATATAACTAAAGGTGTTCTGTGATGTCTGTCTACTTGCCCTAGTTTGTTACGACAACGTAACCAGAGAATTCGTATCAAAACTTACTTCGGTACTTGTTTTCGGTTTACCTGATCTATAAAATCACAGAATTAAAGAAAACACTAAAAAGTGGAATATATCTTTACTTTCGGAAGTTGGTGGCAAACAAGTCAATGATACAAACAAAAGACACTGACTTCCGAATCCCTTTTTACATCCTTTTTAGTTGTTGGTATGATAATTATATATCTCACATAGATCTTGTCGGAAATTAATTTTCCATTGTTACCAAAAAAAGGTTATAACCAGATCATCCTTATAAACATAATATGATATATGAAATTAAATCTCTGTAGTTATATAAAATCAGACATTCATAAAAATCATTTGATAACACCTGATTTAATATTAGATATGATTAGGACACTTTTAATAATTTAACCTATTGTAAAATTAAATATTTACATACCACATTTAATGGTAGAATGTAGATGGGCCACAGGAATGTTATCCATTTTATGTATGTATGTGCAGTTGTGCACCTATATTCTGGCAAATATATTATTCTTATTCGTATTATTTGTGAAAGATAACCCATATGAGACCCTTGAGTATGTCTACAGTGTGTTAAGTATGATTATAAATAATTCTGAAAATCGGCCCACTATTTACGGAAAAGTCGCGTAGGTAACAAATATACAAAAGAAAAACTGTCAAATTGAGAACCTCCTCGATTTTGTGGAAGTCGCTTAAAAATAAGGAGGTAATTGTCAATGTAAAGCAGGTAAGTACTTATTTACAGGAATTAAATATATTTGCATGTAATATGTTTTGTAGGGTTTATCATGTAATTTCTATATTACTGACGAATGAACCAGATCAGCCAGAGATCAATTTTTTGTAGTGATTTCATCATGTAAAGACGCAATAAACCATGATAGAATGAAAACGCACTTTAAAGGCACCTTGTTAATCAATTTAAGTCATGTAATTGATGAGCTTACCGTCGATTTGATATGGTCTTTTAAAATAACAAAGATTTTTAATAATAATAAAATATTCCATATTTTAAAATAAATTCAGATTATCATTCAACATTCCTTTTGCCATGCATATAAATACAATTACTTGTTAGGTATTCCTCATTGTATTAAATGCTTTAGGTACCTCTGGATCGATTTTTTTTAAACTGTGTATATGTATACCAATGAGGAATGTTTATTTTAGTATAATTACCTGTTATCCTCATACACAGACTAGACTGCACGCGCCCAGTGACAGTTTCATTTATTTGTCAAATAAATTGTGGTCAATTTGTATGAATTAGAAACTAATTATACTGAAATTATTTTAAAACAAATTCTTTTTTCCATTCATTCATGATTTTTATGATTCAATCATTTACGATTGCCCTATCGACGGTACGGTAGCAATTGATTGCTGCGCTACGGGTTCGATCCCCACATGGGACTAATATTTGGATGGCCTCCTGCATATAGTTGTTCCGGGTCTGGCTGTTTGTGTATGTGAGATTAAATGTTTGTAAACGCACCCACGATACAACACAAATTGCGTGCATGTTAGAAAAAAAGCAAATAATTAGAAATCTTATAGTTGAAAAATCCTACTTCCTATTAAAAGCGAAACGCTGTGAGAATGGATCGATAGACGACGTTGTTGATGAAATGTGTACCACACATATATTTTATAACCTGGATTAACAGATAGGATAAGTACTTTTGTCCCAGCAGTGCAATCCCATGTGACAATTACTTAACTCCAAGCGGGCAAAGCCGCTGGCATAAGCTGCTACAAGATAACGGCAGAGATTTAGGCAGAAAGAGACGAAATGACATATCAAGATAGTAATGTTAATCGAACAACATTTTCCATAATTAGTTCCGTTATCGTTCGACTTCGCCCGAATGCACTTTGCTTCGATGACGTGAAACCGCGGGGCGCAGCTGGTTGATTATTATATCAAACTCAAAGCATTTATTTCAATTAGACTCTAGATCTCTATGGAGAAGAATGGGCAAGAAACTCCATGGACACTCTTTTAAATCATAATATTTTTACAAAATCATGGATACATCGTTCATGTTGAGATTATACATACGCATACATTATGTAAGAACGATGTAGAAAAACTCATTAAGAGCGTCCAGAATAAAAGCAAAAATTTATTTATTAAACTCTTGTTGAGTTTAATAAATAAATTAGTTAAAAATAAATAAATAAATTTAATATGTAAATATACTAGCTGTGCCTAGAGGTCTTATCCGCTGGTCAGCTCCTTTCTATCAGGGGTGTGAAAAATAGATGTTGGTCGATTCTCTGACCTACCCTAGAAAGTGTTATTCCAGTTTGAAATATTGGATTTAATAGTAGGATATTTTGAACCCGAAAATTCACGCCGTACAAAAAAACGTGATCGCTATTGGTGCGCGAATCCGAATCACACATGACCGGTTTTTTTAATGCACTTTTAAGTATAAAATGCAGAGAATTCCTAAAGTTGCCAGTAATCTTGCTTATACGTAAAGAGCAGCATTTGAGCATGTCTGGAGCAGGCTCCAGTTATTTATAATTCCCGTTAAGGATACCTCTCGATATGGTCCACCCTGCCATGTCAGTGTACTCGCTCGACCTGTTCACTTTAGTTTGTTTTCTCTGTTTTTACGATCACGTGCAAGTTCCGGTGTGGTGCTGTTCTGGAGAGTTCAATCTGCACTTCTACACTATTTAGGTACATGGTTTTTGTAAACTCAAAACTTCTCGACTGATTTCAAAAATTCTTTTGCCATTATAATACTACATTATCACTCTTATGAGCTTCACTCAGATCCAGCTTGTAGTTTGTAAGTTTTTTGTTCTGGCTGGAGGCCTTAATTTTTAAGGCATCCACTGAAATCGTCCGGTTAAGGTGAAAGCTCCAACCTACCCGCGAAATTCAAATTTTCTTACGTTTTTTGCAATTTTCAGGCCAGTGCTAGGTTGTATGTTGATTAAAATATTATTCGCGGCTGTAAGACGTATGTAATTATAGAATTATAATCATCAAAATCACCAATACAACCCTCCAAGTTCATAAAGCTGTAGGAAAGACTTTTTCTGTTTTTTTTTGTTCCTACGCCTTTATGAACTTGGAGGGTTGTATTGGTGATTTTGATGATTATAATTCTATAATTACATACGTCTTACAGCCGCGAATAATATTTTAATCAACATACAACCTAGCACTGGCCTGAAAATTGCAAAAAACGTAAGAAAATTTGAATTTCGCGGGTAGGTTGGAGCTTTCACCTTAAGAAAACGACAACCTCTTAGGGTGAACTGCGAGAAGCCATTAAAAAAAAAATAACTTATGAGGTTACCAGCGAGTGAAACGCGGTACAGCTAGATTTTTAAAATTTGTGTAGAGTCTATTACTTTACTAGGTTAGAGTGTTGGTATAAATGGATGGGAAAAATGGTAGGTATAATTATTTGCAACAAATAAAAGGATAATCGCAAACTATGAAACTTATAACTCTAGTCAATGGTGTTACAAAAAGAGAGAGAGTACCGTTGGTAGAAGAGCATGTTTTAACCTTATGCTTTCGTCTTCTTTGTCGTTTCCTGCTGGGGATTGCGAACCCATATGACCCGACTCTTGCCCGACTCCAAGCCATGCGGTGTCCTGCAGTGTGACCTGCAGTGTGAACCGGTCGGTACAGATTGTCTCTAACAGCCTTCTTGATTGCGTCTGACCATCTTGTCGGTGCTCTTCCTTGCGCGTTTGTCTTCTTACTAAGGCAAACCTTATCCCTACACATACTTATAAGAAAATCTTAATTGGTAGGTAGGTAGGTTCTTAAACAATCAAAATATAACTCAATTTTGCGTCGCGCAGTCAGGTAAAAGTAAGACATATCTTCAGTTTCATATAAAAAGGTTTGATTTCGTAATTTATTTAACAAACCATTAGAATAAATGTGCAACGTTTAGTGCATTAAACTGAATAAAGTTTTAATTAAGAATTGACGGCAAGGTCTTTAATCTCCTGCTTGCAATTTTTTGCATGACCAACTCCGCGTCCCGTTACTTGCAACCGGTTTTGTTCCACAGTGTTCCATTATTTACAGTTTTTTGCACATTGGAAAAACGTGTCACAAAAAGAAATTAGTTTAACGGAAACGGTGACTGAACGTGTTTTAATCCGATTTGATTCGATTGGATTCCACTGCTCGAGATTGGTAGACATTTGTACCTTTACATTTGTACATTTGAATGTACAAAAGTTAAAGTTATTACAAAATTCAAAAAAATTCAAAATTCAAATCATTTATTTCAATTAGACCATTAAAGGCACTTTTGAATGTCAAGAAACAAAATGAATCTACAGTCCCGGTCACAAGGCATAATAACTTGTGAAAGTACTGTAGTTGCCCATTCCAAAGCGTTGATCTCTATGGAGAAGAATGGGCAAGAAACTCCATGGACACTCTTTTAAATTATAATATTTTTACAAAATCGTATTTACATCATTCATGTTGAGATTATACAAATATGTGAGAACGATATAGAAAGACGTGCACAGTAAGAGCGTCCAGAGTAAATAAAAAGCAAAATTTAATTATAAATCTAAATAAGTTTAAAAATGAACCGTGGTAGCTAAAAATGACCAGTCCCAACTGACAGCGCCCGTTCACGAACATGACGTATGGATCAGCCCCATTCAGCTCGACCATTTTGAAGGGAGCTAAATGACCCGACACACCCGCCACCATCAGCGAGACTTTTAAGTGAGCATGACACTATCAACCACCAGGGCTTCGTCAAGTCAATGATAATACATAGCACTCACATATGGGCTTAATAATTATACAATACTAGAGAATTGATTCTATACATTGCAAAGATAATCTTACAATCTTCTGCAGCTTCCACTATAGCTTCGGATACTGAGTTTACCCCTATGCTTGTGGAGCAGGACCAGCATTGAGCCAAGCATTTTTATCATCAATATAATCCCCCAACTTATAATATGCTTGCCTACATAGTGTGCGTTTAATACAAGATTTAAATTTCGTTTCATTCAGTTGAAGAATGTGGGGAGGTATTTTATTGTAGCATTTCAAACAGTACCCCATGAAAGATGAGTCTACTTTAGCTAACCTGAAACCTGGTTGAACTAATTGGTCCCTATTTCTAGTATTATAATTGTGTCTGTCACCTCTTTTACTAAAAAGATGCAAGTTTTTCCTGACATACATGATGTTTTCATAAATATATTGACAAGGTACTGTCATGATGTTAATATCCTTAAACTGTTCCCTTAAAGAATCTCGCCTACGTAGGTTATATATGGCTCTGATGGCTCTTTTCTGCAGAATAAATATAGACTCGATGTCTGCAGCCCGTCCCCAAAGTAAAATACCGTATGACATTATACTATGAAAATAACTAAAATAGACTAGTCTCGCGGTATCTACATCAGTAAACTGACGGATTTTTCTAACAGCATATGCTGCTGAACTAAGGCGTCCTGCAAGAGATGTTATATGCGGACCCCATTGTAGCTTTGAATCGAGTGTTATTCCCAAGAAAACAGTTTTTTCGACGAATTCTAGTTTCTCTTGATTCAATACTATGTCACACTCACTGTTTTTGACATTTGGTAGAGCAAATCTTATGCACTTCGTTTTTTTCCCATTTAATACTAAATTATTAGCGGTAAACCAATTAAGTACCTGCATTAGGGCATTATTTACGTCGTCAAGATTTGAGGCACGTCTGTTTATCTTAAATATTAAAGAAGTATCGTCAGCAAATAACACCATTTGTGGTTGGTTTTTAAACAAATGGGGTAGATCATTAATATATACTAAAAAGAGGAAGGGACCTAATATCGATCCTTGTGGTACACCCATTTTTACATTTAAACCCATTGAATACATTTAAACTAATTTAAATACAACATACTTTACTCATCGTTAGTTTAGGCCCGTAACACGATCAAAACACACTTAGTATACGCTCTGTCATTTTACAATGTTGCAATGTACGGTTCTATAAGTACCTTCGCTGAATGCTAGTTGCAACAAACGTCACTATTTTATGACATCAGATAATACAGAACGTCTGTTAGAGTGGATATCGAGGCCACTGATTGCAACAGTTTGTTGTTTTCGAATTAGATGTAACTCAATGTGTTACCGATATTGCGTGCGCAGAACATTTATGTGTTGGATGGGAAGAATATGACGGAAATGATAATAATAGAGTTTAGAATACTGCACAATAATAGACAGCAATGTTGTGTTTACGAATCTCAATCGATTTCTATGCTACAATTACCTACATCAGAGCTATACTAAACCTACATACATATCTCTATATATTTCTACATTACTCAAACTAGCTTTCAGAGTTCAGAAATAGATTAACCTTTGGGCGATAAGCTTTTTATTGCAATGAAGGCTTTTAAAGTATTAAATATTTTAGAAGTGAAACTATTCTACAAAACTATTTCAACATTATAGGCTTATAATGACCTGCTATTTATAACTTAACAAATATTAAACAACGCACGGTTGCGTCTTAAGTAAATATGATGTAGTTGGCATGGTGTACTAGTTTCGTGATAATAATAAAATGTATATTTCGTAATAACTATTGTTATATAAACTTAATATATGACTAGCGTGTGTCGGCTACTATTTTATTACAATTACCAACTTATAAAGGGGTTATTCGAAGACGAAACACTGAAGGCATTTTAAATTCCAGTCAAATTACAAAATTATGACGATGAAGCAGTTTTAGCTTCGCGTTATAAAGTTAATCAGTCGATTGAATATTCAAATTATCCTGTTTTTACCTATTTGTCATAATATTACTTTTAAATACTTTTGCTTTATGAATATAACTTTATGAAACATTTTGGTGTACCAAAATCTAATTCGAATCACTGATAATTTCAGCGAGCTGTGATCTTTTGGCTCGCGATCACAATAAACTATACATATATCTACACACATAAAGATAAACAACAGGCTGCTGCTATTTTGATAAAACCGATGTTAACCACTTCCCTCATTTACTAAGATCTTTACAACTGTGTATGATGATGAGCAACTGATGCAGTCTACATAATATTTTATTTTGACCATAGTAGCTGGCAGGAGTATAGACTTATTAACATATCTACCTGAAAATCTCAACCTACACTAACAAATCTTATGATTTACAAGCGTTTCCTGATACTTAAACATTCCCAGTTTTCTATTTATAAACGTTTAACATCATTATTCTAGAGTTTGGCGTCTAACCTCCGCGCTTGCGTAGTGGTTATAAATTTAAAAGCCATACATTTCTGACGGTCGTAAAAACATAAGCTAATTTTTGGATAATCACTTAATTTAATCTGTAAATACTAAAATGGTGGAAAATAATTATACCAGGTGTTTGTTTGATATATTACTTGTTTATTAGACTAGAGAAGGCATGCTAAACACGCAGATTAATTAGTATAATAAAGTACCTAATAACACAACAGTATATTTTTTTATCAAATCTCTTCAAAATCGTCACGGGCACGGCACGTCACATTAACGGAATATTAAAGTCGATAACAATGGCCTCAGTTAGAACAAGCGGCTATCTTAAATCGATCAAATGGATCGAATCGATTCGATACATTTTACGATACGGTCTCATGGTTCATTTCGTTCCTATAACCGAACATTATTGGCAGAAATGAAAAGTTTTATCGGCTTAGCGCCGTGAACAATTGCGTGAGAGACTCCTATTTTTAGAAGTAGGTGAATGAAAGGTTCGTCTCGCGAACATTTTGATGCTGTGGTTCTTTATTCCACCGCTTGTGACGAAATATTGTAATTTTATGTTAATTATTTTGTAAGTATTTTCACTCACCAAAAAATTCGAAGCTTTTATTCCTGTTTTCCTGGTTTTCCCCCTATTCATACATGTTATTGTTTTTTCCTACTATTTTAGTTAGCACAACTCTGCACACGTGATATTGTATCGCATTTCATTGTCGTCAGCAACATTGACCCCATAATTCCATGGGCGGTGTTCTAATTAGACATTCATAATGTTAAATAAGTCCTTTTATCTAATTAATGGGATCATGGCATTTTATATTATTTACAATTATTTTTATATTGTATTTTAACCACATTTAATTCTAGCTCGAGGTGAGAGCCTGTGGGGATTCGTCACATAGGGTATCCTAGTATGGACTCCAGTCTCTCACAAAAGAACATATTTTTTTTGCATTTGTTACAATGTTATGCTTATATTTGTATATAATAGACCTATATGCCAATGTGCACCTTTGTGAAGAGAGAAAATAAATTTATTATTATTATTAATGCCGTTTTCACTGACACTAAGAAACACCTAATTGACTTCCAAATTAATGAAATCACTCGTTTAGGTATCGCTTATACAATTCTAATAACGAATACTCTACTATTTCTATAAAGCACATTAGAAACAACTATGTTAAATCATGAGGTTCTGCATTTATCAGTGTTACAATTTAAATCAGTGCACAATAACCATGTCAAATAGTAACTAAAGTATTTATATAAAGTGTTCCAGTAGTAACACGGTATCATTACTCGGAAATTACTAAGCTAATTAGGTATACTTACAGATGTAGGTGAAGTAATGGTTGTTAAGTCCGTAGAGGACCATGCAATCTGAACTAAATCTTCAAACACGCTTATCGCGACGAGTGTGCCAGTTTCAGCCTTATTTACTTCAGTAACATAACTACTTAGCAACGTAAACTCAATAGCATTGTAGGCTTAAATCGGGATATGAAAGTAATGATATCTATTTCATAAATTGGACAAAGTCTAGACAAAAATCTCTACCTAGATACATCTGGTTTTTATTTTTTTATGGCCGTGTCATATGCTTGGCTACTGTTTGTGACATATGGCACTTTAACAGCTATGCAATTAATGTCGCCGTGACATATTGTACCATTCCAAATATTTATAGGAGGTACCAATATCCAAAGCGCACGTCATGACGTCACACGCACGTGGCGGTGACGTAAGCTAAATCTGTTTTGTTTTGATTTCTGAAATGAAATTGGCAGCACACAAAATAATCAAAATAAAATTCAACAAAAAAAAGTTAAAACCACTAAAAGAGTCAATAAAGTGAATTGGAATTTATCGGACGTTTTACTACAGTTTTATTTTTATTTCCCAATTTTATTGCTTCTCCTTTCTTTTCCAGGTTCTGTCTAAAAATACCATGAATTCGTGAATCTAAACAATAAATAAATCATCATTTAGAACAGATTCCAAGTAGTTAATCTATTTCGAGATAGTTGGATATTTCTATCTGCATTATAAATAATAGGATGGAGTGGACTGTGGACATTCCTTGCCTTGGTCGCGTTACTGGCGAAGGTCGTATCATACGCCCACACCTGAACAATAATATTTTGAGTCATTTCCTAGTCACAAGCAGGTCTAGGTGAGTTTATAACTCTATGCCGGAAACATTATTTTGTGTCTCATCATCACTTGGAGTTATTGCAAGAATGTAGGCAGATAAACAACACAAGGCGTGCAAATAGGTGGAATTTTATATTTTTCATAAATAAAAATAAAGCTTTGATGACTTTTATTTCAAAATATGTACATAATATTAAATGGGAGAATACGTGCAGGTGGTTCTATTTATTTATATTGTGCTAGATTGTGGAGCAATAATAGCAAATCCTAATCTTGTTATAAGTTCCTTTCAAAAAGCTTTTCAACGAAAAAAAAGTACCTATACATTCTGATGGCCCTTGCTGATCCCAATTTAAAATTGAGAAAATCACAAGTCTATATCGCTTCTTACTACTGAATTCATAACACAAACAATTTGAACGCATTTATACTCGAATTTCGTAAAGACTAATAGAACGTACCCTACATTAGAAATTCAAATTACGAAGTATTCGATATCCGGCGGCAATGGCAGCATACGTAGGTTTGGCCCATATATTCTCATTGACGCAATCGGGCCATCGCATCGCATCGCCCTTGGACGGCGTTTGACCGATGCAGTATTTTACCAGTTTTACGACAACCAACAGTCACTTTGATCAAAAGATTTCTGGGGAAAGTTGTAAGAAAATTCGAACGAAAGAAAGTTGGCATTTTGAATTTTTGACTGAGACTTTTTCTGCGTTCGTGGTTTGAATTAGGACATTATTCTCTGACAGTTGTTTTGTTTCTTTTTTTCATTTCGAAGAAAGTTTGTTTAAGTCACTAAGTACAATGAAAGTTGATCGTAAATTGAAAAGACTATGCAAACTGTTAATTAACTATTGCCATACTTTTTTCTATTTAGGAATGAGGTGTAATTTCAGACAGCATTTCACACCAAGATAAATGACAAAACTCTCCAATTCTCTATGTTAGCGATGCCAAAGAAAAGTGTGAAAATATGACATAACTTGAGTCATAGATATTTGCTGCCAACATTTAGCGATCATTTGAATCATTAAATGGCTGAGAGTTCTCAGAAACGTGTGAAGCCATGTCTTTATTACTGTAACGTAAACGTATACGTTTGCGATTATGTCTCCCAAGGCCCTATGGAATCCCATTTTGGCCTTATTTTTAAAAAGAAGTTTAAATGCAGAGTATTTTCCACTTTTGGAACTCGGTTCGAGTTTTCAAACAAACATCAAAACGCGTTTTAGATATTACATTACATCAAAAAGAGAGTTTTCTTTCGTTTCCAAACCTTTATTTATTTGCAAAGAATCCCTATGATAATTATCTCCGGTAGACAGGAAGTCATTGTTTTTAATTAATTCTCCTTGGCACTGGTCCTCTCCTACCATAAATCTAATCTCGAATTATTTACCACATTAAATTGTCCGCATTGTTTATTTGTAAACCAACGCACCGTACTATGTTAATTTAAATAAATTCTATGAAAAACATGCATATATCTACGTAGGCTAATCATGCAAGAAATCAACTGCGAAACTTGGCTACTGTTAGTGCGGAAGTGTGACTGTGAACTTTATGGGAACAAATTGTCAAAAATCTCAAGTGCATTTTGAGTTTTGTTTTAATGTGCTAGTCAAGAAAAAGTAAAAATAGTTCCACTCATTTGTCTATGACACATGACTGGACAGTGACATAATTACCTAAAATGACAATGTGGTTAGGATCTGGAAGACAAAAGCCATATAAATAATAAAATTAATCTGCAAAGAAATACTTTTATTGTTTCTATATTTTTTAATTACTGTTATTATTTGCTAAATATTCTCCAGCGTTTGATAGTTTATTACCAGTTTACACGTGTTATTGGCAAAATTGTGGTATCTCTCGCCCACAAAAGCCATTTAAGAAGAGTTGAAGTTGAAGGATCCGGAAGCGATAGGATTTAAACGTATCGCTGTTTCTTTTCCGTTACTCTTTGTCAACAACCGGAAAGACGCACAAAGACACGTACATAATCCGGATAAGTCACACGGACTTGGCATTTCCTGACAATCATAATCATAATTTCTAATAAAAGCCGAACCACGTGACAATTTACTACTTATTCATATTCCTCTTCCTGCACATGATTTATATTCTAGCCTTGTTTCTCCAGCACTTTGCTCACACCTCATTTGTAGATAATTTGGCAAACTTATACTTCTATAATTCATGAGTAATTAATTATGAGTAATGTTGTACTAGTCTTGCATAGTTCGTATTTATAAGGACAAGATTACAATTCCGTTGGTTGCGAGGAATAGCAAGAATCTGCTTTTCTATGGCTGATATGGAATTAGATTACGGATTAAGGTGAAAAACATATAAAAAAAAACAAATTAGAAAATAATCCGTAGTAAATGGAAACGAAAATCTACTTATTATATTAACTTATTATAGTTGCCTTCTCTATAAGCTTGTCGTTTTAATATCATTAATAATAATTTCCCTTTTTAATCACTCTGTTCTGGCTGCAGGGTGAGATCTTATCTGACATAAAAAAATAACAGAACCAAAGGTGTGCAAAATTATAGATTAATAAAAAACCGGGAAGTGGGTCATAAACTTGTAAGATTTGTTAACTTGCAGGCAAATAGGTACTACAAACTAAATAAAATCTTGTCTTAAAACAATTGATTAAAATAAGTAAATGAGGCATGCTGTGCCAGTTTGCACTGATGTCCTAAGAAATATTAGAGCAGAATTTATCCCAGTCGATTGTAATTTCATTGACATAAAGATCTGAATAGTAATTGTGACAAAGCTTTGATCACGAATTTGATCATTATATTTCCAGTAGTTTGTCTATTTACATAGACAAGCTTTATCGGGAAACAACCATCATGATATTGAATAATGTAGTCCTCATTGTAAAGGACTCGACACACCATTCGTGTCGTAAGTCGTGACGTGACGGAAGACACTATCTGTCACCGTTCTCAGGACTCGTGTAGAATTTATGATGATCATGTGAACTTCTTTCAAATGCTTTCCTTCATTGTTTTGTTAGGATTTACTATAATTCGAGTAGGAAATGTCATGCGAGGTTGGAAGTCTTGACATGTCGTGGGTGCATCTTACTTACTTAGTTTTTATTTTACTGATTTGCTCCCACGGTTCCCGTGCGTGTGACGTTTCTATTTAATTTTCTGGGACTTAAACCATCTTAGGAGAATTTTTTATTTACGTTCAAGAAGATAAAATGCCAAAAATCATAAACTTTGTTTCATATTTTTAGCGTGTCACTACCACCACCAAGGACCCAAGCAACTTCTTCAAGGAATACGGTAAAGACAGGGTTGTTTTTGGCTTCGCTTGAATGGTCGTCAAAAGTTTTCCCATAGCAACACACTATAGGATAAGTTCTAGTATCTTCTGTCCTAAAACAGATCTTAAAACCAGGTCGATCTGTATGCCAATCATTCAAAAGCCTTAAGCCGATAACTTAGAACTTTGTATTGATATAAAAATAACTTTAAGTAGTTATTTTGGCATTAGTACTCATTAGTTGGTATGAAATTGACGGATCTGTGTTGTTTTCTTTCTCAGATGCAAGTGAATAATGAATGTTCAAGTGATTAGCTTTTATCAAAGAAAAATCTAATAAAAACAATAATAAAGCTACATTTCTCATCATCTTTCATAACCTATGTGTCGTGATTTCGTGAGCGATATATACTTATCTCACTAAAATCGCTTTGGGATTTATTTCGTGGTACAGTTTGCGTCGTGCGAGTGAGACTCTTTTTATTAAATTCCTTTTCAAAGTTTATTGAAAATGTAAAAGGTCTACCAATTTTGCTGTTTACACAATAAGCAATTTTGTAGTTATTTCCTAAATAGCATCAACAGTTTTACTTTGGACTGACACAGTTTTGTAACCCTGACACGATATAATATGTTGCCGTGCTATGCTCAAAAGCGGTTACTCAAAAAAGATGTTAATGATGATTTTAACGGTATTATGTAGCTTAAATATATACGCATCTAACGAGCTTAGCCAAATAGCTGTAGGTATCTATTTTGAAACATTCAAAAACATAACAATCAAAATTCATAACCTAAAAACCAAACTATATTTACAAAACTTATTTTTATCGAAACCGGCCTTCCTTAAGATACCGCTTTTGCGCTTAGCACGGCAGTATGGGTTCCCAAGGTACCTAGCTATCAAAGCCCATTTAAAACAGTCCTAAATCAAATCTGACAGTTCAAAAAACCGCACCATAAACTGTCGTTACAACTTCTCTGCAGTAAAATTGTTTATGGTCTACATATACTTTATGAACGTTGTTCGAAATGCAAAATTAGCCCAGGATTAGTGGCCGTGACGTGGTCTTACTCATCCACTACAGTATGCGCAATATCGTTAGCGATCATCGTGCTTACTGGTCTCCCTGTATATGTACAGCTCTATGACTGATTCATGAAGTCTGTTCTCCTTGAACTGACAACAGATTATTTAAAAAACGCACTGACTATTCTTCGTGCCGTATCATTACAAATAGATATTACGTGATACTACGAGATTCTTCTATGTATTATTGTGATTTTCGACGATATCATGTTGACTATGGATTTTGTTTAGTTCGGAGTACATCGGCGTTGTCTGGTAGCGCTCCGTTCACGCGTCTATTTCCATCGTTCAATGTAAGCTCGACGTTTGACTCGGTCAAACGGGATTATTAACCCTTGCACCGCTCTATCACTAAACAAACGTAAAGTTGACCTTTATGATTCATGCGTTTCGCATCCGCGCTTTCTATTTACACACAACCTTGCTTTAATTTTATTTTTAAACGCAATGCTTTTATTTGATTTCCAAAAATGTACCTATCTCGGCGGGGCGAAGCAGTTGGATCTATTTTAGATTCGTCTGCACGCAATTCAACAAAGTCGTATGCTGAAATGTTTCCGTCAAACGAATTTCATCTTTATTTTGTTACAGTTACGGCGCTCTTTTGTTTGTTTTCAGATGGATGTAAACAAAAAAGTTGTACTTTTAATTTTACATTTCACTGTTCCCTTGTTTATGTGACAAAAATGAGCAATAAAATGGCTTTATATATTCATAAATTAATTGTTTAAAACCAAAGAGTGTAGAAATCTCAATCAAACCTATTTTTTTAGTGTTTTTCAGCTACCCTTCTTACAAGATAATAATCTGAAAATTGTAAAAGATTTTCTTCTAGTCTCGCGAAGATCGGCACTACGTAGGCAGTTGGTAATGTGGTATTGTTCGCGTTTAGCATTTGGCTCATTTAGCGATGGCTCAGTTTGTTCTGTCGGGCAATTAGCACTTTTCGGCGGCTGTCATCGAACCCGCCGGCTGATGGCTGATGAAACTGTTTACATTGCCAGACGTGCATTTTGTTACGAAATTATTCGTAATAAGCTAGAAAATACTTTTTTGGCGAACTGAGATGGCAAAAAAGAAAAAAGGCTTATGATTTTGCAAAAGATGATATAGCAATGGGAAGGGAACGATTGAACGATTGACGATTAATAGAGTTGTTTAGAAGAAAATAAAGTGCGTAACTATTGTTACGCCACTGCTACGCCACTACTTAGGTATGCATTGCTACTCCCGTACTACGCTACTGCTACGCTGGCTGTCTGAACTGGATGGGTTGATAATGAAAATGATAAGAAACAAAACAGACAAAAACAAAGTAAGTACCTAGGTGCAATGTGATAGAAAATCAGATTCTTTTGATTCTTGTTTGACTGACAATGACTTCTTCAGACTCCCCTCGTTTGAAGTCTACCCTCCACAGGGTAGACTTTAAACGAATTTTTAACGAGCTTTGTCCACGTTCAGAATGCTCAATGCTCAATCAAAGCTGTAATACAAATTTTCCAGTCTAAAACAGACTTTCAAGGATCTTTACCGCAATGTACAAAATAAGACTAATTTATCCCAATTTAGACCATACAACGTCAACAGAAATACCCTTGAAACATACTCGAATCCTCCAATAATAACTGAACATCATTCACGTTGAATCGACACAGCCCACACAAAGGACACACGGACGCAAATGCGCATTTAATTCGTACCTACATACATACAGCAATTTATTTGGCTATTAACTTGATTTGTCTGTACAACATTCAATGTTCACCTTTACGTTGAAAATTGCTGTTCATTGGTACGTTTTGCTGATAGATTTGTAATGACGATAGGTATACTTGTTTTCAATACACAAGCAAGACATAGGATCCAGGAGTCGGGAGCCACACGATGACCCTCAGCTACCGTAGGCGCAAGCCTGTGAACGGTGAGCAATGGATAGCTCACCGTCCGTCCGTCGCGTCCGTCTAATGGCGACAGGCCGTGTCGACGGCGCGTTTGTTTTCTATGTGCGCTTCAAAGAGATGTCAGCAAATCTGCAGCAAAGCGGGTAGGTTCGAAAGGTCCTTTGGGTTCCGGGGTCTGTCACTCCCCTCCGCTCCATCTAAAACGGGAGGAGTCACTTGGTAAATTCCCCTCCAAAAAAAAGGGTAAAAACCCTTTACGTAAACAGTTTTTTTCTATCTGTGACTTAAAATAGCAACTGACTCAAATGAGAGAGGCTTCAAACAGAACGGGAATCAGCATGCCGCAGCATCGACGGTGCGATCGGGAACCCGCTGAATTTCTTGCTCTAGTAAAGGACGATCCTTAGCAATAGGAACTTGGAAAAATACGATTCCGTGCCGCCAGATGAGGTTCAAATCAAATCAAATCAAAAGCATTTATTTCAATGAAACCATTACAGGCACTTTTGAATGTCAAGAAACAAAATGAAGCTACAGTCCCGGTCACAAGGCATAATAACTTGTCAAGGTACTGTAGTTGCCCATTCCAAAGCGTTGATCTCTATGGAGAAGAATGGGCAAGAAACTCCATGGACACTCTTAATTAAATTATAATATTATTACAAAATCGTATATACGTCATTCATGTTGAGATTATACAAAAACTAGCTTTAAGCAAAAATTCGGTATAACACAGTACCTTCCTACCTGCAGTTTTTGCCCTAGCGCCTTATTGATTTGTAATAGCAACGCTAAGTTTTCCCTTTCCTTCCCACTTTCTCCCTCAAATCCCACTTTTTTAAAAAAAAATTGCCTACCAAAATTCATCACAATCGGTTTAGCCATTAAAGCGTGAAGAGGTAACAAACAAACAAACTCACTTTCGCTTTTATAATATTAGTAAGGATAGTAAGGATGTGAGAACGATGTAGGAAAACGTGCACAGCAAGAGCGTCCAGAGTTAATAAAAAACGAAACAATAGTTCAACCCTTAAAATAATTCTGATGCAAATAAATGAGGAACTTTAAGACCGGAATACATTATCAATTCAAGTGATGCAATGCTTTTTAAAACAGCATAGCAACTGGTTCTTTAAATAGGCTACGAATTTGAGCTACGTTGCTACGAAAGCACTCTCTGAAAACAACGTGATTATACCTAAATTATTTAATGTTGTTCACATTTAAACTTGAGTTATTATAATGTGTAATCGGTGATTTTATTATGAGCCTCGAAAATGTAGTTAACTTTAAGCTCAAAGCCGTCTTGGGCCTGTAGTAGATTCCGCGGCCCCGGAACATTTAGGGGCAATAGAAGGAACATGGGTGGGTTTTAGTCAGTACAAGTCTAACACTCCCCCCGCTTCGCCCAGAGCAGGGGAAGTTATTTGATGATTTCCCATCCGCAAAAAAAGTTACTATATCAAGTTAATACTGTCTAGTGCATGGCTCATGCTTAAAATCAACGTACCTATTGTTTTTTTTACGTCTGGTGTCTTCATGAAACTGAGCAACTTCTGAACAGATGTGTGAGGATATATTCTGTTAGTTTTGAATCGAGATTCATAGCTCAGCATATGTGCCAAAGACATCCACCATCTACAAATACTCGATTGAACTAACAAGAACATGCTACCAAGACTAACAAGTAACGAGATATAAGAGATATGCAGCTTCTGAATTCATCTCCTTAGCTTCGGAATAAGCCAGTGAGTTTCTGAATCACGTCATCCCTAAAACAAGCATAAACAACTCACCCGAGTTCAGTGACCTCACGGATACTTCCCAGATTTTTATTACAAGCCACTTTCTTTACTGTTTTGTTATATTTTATCGTCAGTTTACAGACGTGACTTTTCGAACAGAAAAATCTATCCAGGTCACTTACTGATTTTTGTGTTTGTACAAAACTTTTCAACGTCTTGTTTTTATGGAGAATTTGTGCAAATACACCATAATGATCGTTTGTTTAGTTTTTAGTGGGTTATCCAAACATTTATGGTAAATCAACCTCAACAAAGTCTGGGAACTCTTAATTCTCATTTTTAGAAGGATTTAATAGTAATACTGTTGCAGATTTTTTAGGCGATTGGCATCGGATTTTGTATTTTTTTTTTGGACATTTTGTATGGACCATCGCCAACTACAGACGGCTGCACCGCAATTTTTGTATGAAATATGATGCTCTGGGGCGCGTAATGTGCCCTTAGCTTTAAACTGCAAGTCTTAACAATTAATTAAAATTGTTTCTTATGGG
The DNA here is from genome assembly GCA_905475445.1 of Ochropleura plecta. NCBI lineage: Eukaryota > Metazoa > Arthropoda > Insecta > Lepidoptera > Noctuidae > Ochropleura > Ochropleura plecta. The sequence continues at coordinate 17,585,345 of FR997731.1, read as the reverse complement.
AACCATTGTCGTAGATAATTGTTATATCAATTACACAATGGGCTTTCTCATCACATACACTTTCATTGTGATTCAACAACGCTTTGTAATATGAGAATCTCTTATCTTTCGGTTCTGTTGATGAGATAACCTTTTTGCTTTTTTTTTGCGTTTATAATGAATGACCATAGACTACAAACCAATAATGAACTGACAAACAGTTTATCTACTCGATAACAGTAACCTGAAGTAATCTAAAATTAATTAAATGGGAGAAATCGCGAAAGATTGCTGTAATTTTTCCTGCGTTTTAAACTAGGCTATTAATTCATTCTAATTACGTAGTTAAGTCGTAATGCAACAATTTACGTGTTACAGCCTACCTGATTTACAGTTTCAGGCTCCAACATTGTCTCGAGGAACTAATATTTCAGTATGTGGAGCAATGGATGCAATGAATCATGCCAATTGTTTACACTGTATTTTCTAAATTAAACATTGTTAGTACGCCGACCAAAATTAGAAAATGTAAAATAATTTTAAGTGCGTTCTAGAGTGGTAGATTTTGAAGCGAGCGCCTTTAAAATTGCGTGTGAAGTCGAGGGAAACCACAGTTGGAGAATGTATGACGGATTTGAAATCAACCTGTTAAAAGGCCTTTTCTAATGTCATAAAGCAAATCCATATACGAACTGGCAGACAATACATCAATTCCAAATCATTTTACATTGTCGCGACAAAAAGGCACGAAGCTACATAATTTCTTCATTTCTGTGAAGACACGAGCATTTCCAATTACAAGCCCTCCATTGTTCCCAAACAAAAGGCCATTCACTGCTCATGCGCATTATGTTGACGTTGTATCACATTGTCTCGACAACTCAACACACGACTCTGGTTCCACGCTCCGACATTATAGTAAGTCGACATCGAGACTCGTGTGACGACATCCTGAACTTACAATTTCTGTTGTAATAAAGCAAAATTGGAACAACTTTATCGATGTTCTGGTAGATTTGAATAGCACAACACTTTTACATTTGTGCAGGAAAATTGTCGTTGAACAACCTTTTACATTTCGAACAAAATAGAGGAGCACCAACTGAATTAAAAGTAGCTTTCTACGCTTAGTTAATGTGGCATTACACGACCCATTTAACTTTAGGAAAATAGACGAGAACAGGGTCCTTAGTCGCCAGACTTTAGATAAAAAGACGTTTGCGTAACGCAAATAAATTAGTGTCAACACAAAAGGTCGGCTCCGACTATCCCAATTAGCTGGTCACGAAACAGTTGCGCTCCATGGCCCATAAACAAGCAAACATTAAAATTACAGCAATAATTTCTTAGAGGCCTGCGCCAAAAACAAGTACGCGCTGTATTAAATATAATAATTTTGCGCTTGAAAAATATTTGAAAAAATATAGTGCAGTCAAGTTTCTTATCGACAGTTAGAGCTGAATGCATGAGAATTTATGTACTAGGTAAAAGATAATTTCTGACAGAAGTTGTCATAAACCTGGAGACATCAAAAGCGTCTTTATTTTATGTTCACCTTAATTTTTTGGACTGTCGTCCCACTGACGGCGACTAATAGGTATTTCGCTGTACAACGTTGTTTTTGAGTTTTCCTAGAAATAATTAATTTGCACTTAACGATGCAAAATTAAGAGTGACTCCAAATTTCTTTTTTACAGGTCGTGAAGCGAAAATGATGTAATTTTAGACTAGTGCGTCAGTTGATTTATAAGAGCGGTGACAGTTGACGGTAGAACTCGCCTTCACCTTGGTGCGGGAGCTGGTTTATATCAAGAGGATTTTACATTGACAGCGCCCGTGACACCCGCGCTCTGGACTTGTCCAAAATAAACACCTCTAACAATGATACAGGCGAGACGCAATAAAAATATATTAAGTGTCGCCGTTTGCCGTCTCCCTCGTTTGTTAACAAGGTGATATTGGGATCAAAATATGTTATAGTCCAGAGACACATTACGTTTCACCTGATCCTAAATGCAATTACTGTCCACTGCTGCTAAATACGTCTTAGTGGCAAAATATAACCGCGGCGCGGGCCTCGATCAAGGCCACTTGGTTGATCCTTTCCACTTACTGAAGGTATCTGTTTCCTCGTGGTGGTTGTGGTGATGGTCTCCACAGTCTCTTCTACCATTGTTGACTCGCTGTCGCCCTCTTCCTTGTCGGTCCATGGTCCAAAGAACTCCGACATGGTTGCCGTTATATTCTGCTACACCCACAGCACTGAACTCCAAAAGACCTTTGACACACATTCACTGCACTTCACAGAACGTTCACAAATAATTGGTCGATATCACACATTAATCCAAAAATGATTTATCTTATGAGGACCGTTTTAAACTTCGATTTTATCGTGTAATTCTGGTTCGTTGGGTGGTATGCCCATAGCTGTGATAAACTTTAATCACGGATCAATATACGGAAAGCGCCGACAGGAACGTTTTCTGGCGCTGCACTGCGGAGACGGCCAGAGTTGATGTTGTATAAAATCCTACTGGAAAACTGAAATAACCGGCGCGAACAAAAAGCACCAGCCAAAACATTTCACGTGCGGGCGTATTATTAGTTGGACGATCTAGCCGAAAGAGTTAAGTGTCACGGTGGCCTTTTGCTACAATTATTCCAGATTGTTATTGGCATTTTCTACTTATTATTTTGCAACGCGAAATACCAAGTGCTTTATAGAGCGCGGTTGTCTGTGCACGCTTCACAAAATTGACTTTGACATAAACTGCCTCTTAACGTCACTTTTAAACGCTTTGGTAAACTCGCTAACTGGTTAATTTTCGAAGCAAATATCAGCTTGCAGATTTTGTCTTATTTGTCGTAATTGTATTTTATGGTGGAATTCCGATCGCGATTCCACCACATTACGAGAATTGGCTCGACATCAGAGTTTTTATGATATCTAAATTAAAAACAAGTATTTATATCGAACCAAATGTTAGCAGTTCGTTATATTCAGCTTTTATTAAACCCCTAAATATTTTAAGTTACACACTACTGGCGCGTAACGCATTTTTAATAGTGGACTATTTGTGCCAGTTCTACTTGAAAAATAAAACATTACGTAAAAATCGCAGTCTGGAAAATCCTTGAGCATTGCACACTGACTGTTATTTCCAGTAAATATTTAGACTCAATTAATTAGCTTGCAAAAAGTTAATAAAATCTAGTGTTTGGTGCTGGGCTACATTATTGTATGTAGCCATCCAGAGCGGCGTCGGCGTAGGCGCTGACAGCTCCTCCACTTAATATAAATACGCGGTTCTCCTAACAGCGCGCGATAAATCTGTGGCATGCTTCGGGGATTAACGCCCGACACGATACTTTCGCAGCTATATCGTTATCGATAAAGTCCTTTATCCAATGTAGTCGCATCACTAGACTAAACATGTTACAACAATGTAGACCGTACAAAATTTAGCATATGGTTCAGAATCGAATACAGCGACAAATTATGGGTCATCCCACAAATATTCCAGGTTTTTATGCATGAACTGGTAATTGGATCGAAATCTCTTTCATGTGAGTGATCACTCGGTGATTTGCGAATTGGTTGTAACAGATGGTAACAGTTCGGAAACTTAAGACGTTAATGAGAAAATGTGAAGAATTAATCGTATTGTGGATTTTTGTGCCAAGAAACATTGCTTGTCACTTGGGAACGTGAAAAGAAATTAAATTCTGTGACCAAGGTCTAAGGACTGAAAAGACTTGTCACTATAAATTAAATTCGCATTAAAAAGTCGGAGAATGGAATCTGTTGTAAAAAAAACTATTTCCTGTCTTCAGGTTTGATTGGGTAGGTTTGTAATATATTAGTGTGTTCTAGCTGGGTGAATCTGGGACTAGAAAGGTTATTAAAACATTCGTTTTGTGGCCAACATACAGCAAGTACCAGAAAGGTGGTTATATCAAGAACCTAAACAAACACTAAACTGGTAAATTTTCTCTATGGGGCCAATATAGCGATCGCAAAAAAAAATTTGCTGTCCCATACAAAACATCAAAATGTAATTGTTCCACACGTAGTCGCGTCATTATTTTTTGCGCTGTCGGTAATTTGGTACCCCGGAGAAAGTTGTTCATACTCAGTACCCTTAAATATTGATTACTAACCATTCTTTTCCGATACACGCAGTAAGAAATAAAGTTTAATAGGACCCAGTATTTTCCAGGAAAGATTATAGACAAGACAAGTATCAAGCGAAACCTCATCTGAGCGAAAAGTTATTTATTACGAAAATTCACAGATAGATTATGATGGAGCTGAAGTTTTTATAGCAAAGCACAGGCAGTGTAGAAGTTTGCTCATTAGGTAAATAAAAATGTTTTATTGCGGATTCTTTAAACGCTTGATTTTAACGATGTTTAATTAATTTACGCGGAACCGAGTCATGGTGATGGTAATTAATGTTTATTTAATTATTGTTGATTGTGTGTAGAAAGTTATTGAGGGATCAAGCCTCAAAATGGAAGAAGCTGTTGTCCCATCCTATTTAGAATCGGGCGTATTTTTTCAAGTTTTTGCCATCCTATAGATTTTATAAATGCGGAAAAAAAGTTACTGCCCAAGTCACAAGGCATAATAACTTGTGAAAGTACTGTAGTTGCCTATTCCAAAGTGTTGATCTCTATGGAGGTTGGGCAATAAACTCCATGGAACTCCATCATTCATGTTGAGATTAAACATACATGTATTTGAGAACGAAATATCTACACGTTTCCTTTCTGGGATAGTCCTGTAACAAGATTATCATTCATCTCAATTGTTGGCCAGTTAATTTTATGACCACTGACACACGCGTGGAATAAAAAACATAATTCTCCATAACAACTCCCTTTTGGCCTTTCAACAGGTTCGTAAGTACACACGACGGCAGGTCAACCTATTCTAAACTATTATAATCTGATCTCTCTAATACGGATCGCACGCCGAAGTAGAGAGATCAGGTTAAAATGGTTTTGTATAGGTTGATGTGCCGTTGTGTGTACATAGATGGTCCTTCAATGGAACCATGTCGTTACACCAACAATACACATGGTGCTATTTGTCTATTTGATCAAAGGATACATCCGAAACACAATATTTAGAACAATTAAATTAACATAACCTACATACTGAGAACATCAATTACAAATGTATGGCCGGCAAAGAAAGTCTAACATCAAAGTTCAAAAACCTTACTGTTTTGGCAAACACGATTCTGGAATTACTCTGCATTTTCAAAGTTTTTCTTCATGGGACCACCATCATAATCGTGAAAAAATTATAAATTGTCCTATCTAAAATTGCAGAACCTACTGAACCCAAATCTATGTATGGTACAACAGTTGTTTTGGTCCCATGAAGAAACTTGTTCAGTCTGATGGTCTGCATCCTACCCTAAAATTATCCACCACTCTGGTGCACAATGGTTAATATAAGTAGGTACCATTGTGCACAAGAGATAGATTACTTTATATTTATTTTGTTAACATTATTATAATTAAAGAGGTACAATTTTATTTAAAAAAAACCTAATAATCATAATAAATTATAATCTTTATATATTTAATTACTCGATACTTATATCTACTAGTTTGTTTCCCAAGATAAATACTAAAGTTTTAGTCTAGATATGTATTTAAATCCACTATTATTCAGTCAGAAGTTCGTGGAGACAATAAATAGAATACCAGCTTAAATAACTGTCCCACGGCTGGGCAAAGGCCTCTTCATACAGCGAAGACAAGCGGAATGAAATATGCTGAAAATATGAACTGCTTTTAAAAATATAGAAGTGTCATTCGTTGTAGTTTGCTGTCTCTACTAGCGTTTTGTTGACAAAATGCATTAAAAAACGGACAAAAGGTTACATAATTCCGTAGTTATTTTACTACGTTACATTATTTTATTACATCCAGGGGGGTCAAGCCCATTCCCGGCCCCCGCTCGAACTTCCATTTAGTAAGCAACGTATCGGTAGACCCCTCCCTTTTTGTCCAGTTTACCCCCTTTCCCCCCCTTAAAATTCCTAGCTACGGCCCTGTTAGTACCTACAAAGGAACTTCTCATTGACCAACATGTTATTTTGACAGTATGCCAATACGGAATCACGGGAACATTAGTTTGTTTGTACGTCTCCCGGACACCAAGAGCTGACACTACTGTTTTTCTGTTAACACGCTGTAAAGTGTCAAAAGAAGGGAAGTAATACGTTGTAAAGAGAATTTACAACTTGTTGTAGAAACTTGTTTTGTTCATGAAAGCCATGGATTATCAGGTTGAAGCTGGTCCTTGAAAAACTGCTTTCAGGTTGTTATTTTCAGTTAGTTATATCGGTATTTTTAGCTATGCCTAGCGGTTTTAGCCGCTGCTTAGGTCCCCTTCATATGAGAACCACACTTATATAGATAATTACGACCGATTCTCAGTCCTACCGAATATTCATTTAAAATTTCATAAATTATGTTTCGGAAGAGTATGGCTACTAAAACTGTGACACGAGAATTTTATGTATAAGAGAATATATACGTTCTGGAATCCCTCCAAAACGTTTGCGTTTCAAAGGGCTGTGACGCTGGTGCATAAAACAATGCCCATTGTTATTTAAAAAAAAAAGAATGTCGATCTAAAAAAAATATTATTCAATATAATGCGTAAAACATAATTGAAGCATGTACTATAACGAATCAATTATGAAACTGAACGAATTGAAAAAGAAATATCATTAAACAATTTTCCCAAACGTTCCTTAATAATAGACAAAAGTGGCGCAAAATGCTTAAATTGCTCGAAACTTGTTGCACGAACATGCAACAATGAACACAATAAAACTAAACAATGTTGCGCAACTTTTGTTTACCATGAATGCGCGGGTTTACAACCATGTTATCACCACGTTCGTATAATTTAATGAAACTACAGTACCACTGAAGGTGCCAACCTCATGATGACTTACATTTTAATTCCTAAAGGGAAGTACGTACTCACGTGTCGGTCTCCACTCCATCATGGCGACGCCAGCCAAGGTCACTTACCTGCAATTACAGTCCAAATTAAATCTAATGAATGACTAGGATTGTCAAAAGTGTCATTATCTCATGAGATGGCATGTGAATGTTTGGTTCAAATGTTGGTGTAGTTTTGTACGTTTTCCATGGTCAGTAAGTGCCCAATGTCTGAATTTCTCATAATTAGCAAGTGAACTATAAAACAGTGATGTCAACTCGTGTCCCTTTATTTTGGCGTATCATCCGGGTGTTTCTATATTAATTATAATTTATTTCTATTGAATTTATTAACGGACACTTGAACGAATCCTTTTGTATTCCACTTTGAATAACAATAAAGAGCTTCAAACGTTGCGGCGTAGAAAACTTGGCAACCAGTTATTTATTCGTAATTTTATCTCAACAAAAACAAAAGACCATCTTTCAAGCAAAGAGTTTTCATTCGCTTTTCAAATCAAACAAAAAGAAAACGCAGAATCATAAACACCGGGAAATCTTCTCAGACACAAATAAAAGTGACAGGTGATAAAGAAAGCGCGGGAAACGGCCCTGTCATTGGGCAAGGACACTAGTGCCTCACCTGGAGCCGCCCGTGACCCGCACTATAAATACCGGGACACATCCGTTTTTAACCCATTATATAATGACATTTGCGTCACTCAAGGCTACTTGAGTGTTGCAGATTCCGCGTCTCTTTATAGTCTGACGTCACAATCTCTAAGCTTTCGTCAGCTGTCTCAATGTATTATCAGGTGAAGTCAGAACTGTTAACAAGAATTTCTGCGAAGTTTGCTTTTGAACTGCTAATGAATGGGAGTTGTGCTAGCCGCTACGCATACTAGGTACCTACATCTTTATTAATTCAGTATCAAAAATCACATTAGCAATATAAAACATAAGTCTCTAAAACTAAGAGACAGATTACATGCAGTTGACCAGTATTGACATTTGTGAAACGGTATTTATTATATTCGTCGTCATTGCGTAGAAGAAAATTCGCATAGTTTATGGTCTAGCCTGCTACGCCGTAGGCAAAGCCGTAGAAGGACCTACGGAGTCTGCTACGAAAATGCTGTTTTGTATAAGATTTTGTTGTGAGTGTGTTATGTTAGGTATAGTTAGTTAGAAAACATTGACATTGAGTTATAAATTTCGATAGCAGATATTCTGTGTGTCCGTCAATCATTACTGTTTACTCGAATAACGAAACAAGTGACCTTCTTTGATGTCGTTCAATACTAAAATTCCATTAGTGAACAAAGCCCTCTTCATTCTAGCTTTACAATTCGGTGTGTGTTTAGTCTGCATGAATCGGGGGCCGCAAATTAGGTCGAGTTCTTCTGTCTATGAGATTGATCACTATTTACTAACTACGAACTGCTTCAAATGGGGTAAGGTACTAAACATTTGACTAGAATTTAATCAGAGCTAGTTCACAACAGTTGTATTACATAATTAGTTTTTATTTTAGCTGTTTTTAAATTTGTACCATCATATCCATGCTACATAACATCACGCCCGTAGGGTTAGGCAAAGGTGTGCCTTTTTTTGGGGTGGGAAATCATCAAATAACTTCCCCCGCTCTGGGCGGAGCGGGGGGAAGTGTCAGACTTCTACTGACTAAAACCCACCTATGTTCCTTCTATTGCCCTTTACGTTCCGGGGCCGCGGTATCTCTTTCGAACATCCCGCAACCCCGGCAGGCGGAGGCCCTGGCAAGCCCCTCTGCTTTGCTGACATCTCTTTGAAGCGCGCGTGAAACACTAACGCGCCGTCGACACGGCCTGTCGTCAATAGACGGACGGACGGTGGGCTAAAGGTGTGCCTAATGGTACACCCACAATTCCTTATTCGGGCCGGTAAGTACTTGCCGTAACCCGTAGGATATCTTAATCTTGACAGACACGCGGGCGAAGGTGCAGGCAAAATCTACCACCTAATAAGGGTACTTAACAGCTAATGACTTAATCGTCGCGGATGTTAGCAAGTTTCATCCTCCTCTGTTTACAATAACGATTCCCCAATGAATATGTATCAGCATTGCTCGTCGTGCGTGGCTGCATCAGCTCGAATGGCTCGTACATATTCAGTAGCTTCATCAATGGATGTATTCGGAACGGTTTTGTAGGCAACAACGGTGCAGGGTGATGCAAGACGACTTGTAAAGGCATTTACTACTCACCCACGAGTATAAAAAGGGTACTGGCTTGAAAAGAATCGGAGCGAAAAGTTTGTATTATGAAGTGTTTTGTCGTTAAATAGTCGTTGCGCTTGTGGCGACGCCAAGCGGACAAAAAGCAACAGAGTTTCTAAAGATGTAAAGTCAATGTTTTATACAGTTTGTTTGTTTTCAAAAATCTTTTACTGTATGCAAGATGATCGACTAAGAACAACTGCCGGATCATCCTGAAACTACAAAAAAATATTGAGTAATGCGAACATACGTAAATGTGAGCATCCCTGTGACCATGGAAGTTTTGGATAGAATCGATTGGATAGAATGAAATTCGGCAAAATATATTTTCGTGCTCTTTCATTCAACAACATCAACTCCAGACTGAACTAAAAGTAACTCTTAATAATAATTTCGTACATTTTTAGCTAGTTACCAGGAAGTACCGCATGTCTCCCAACCAGGTCAACAACCGACGACAAATTCGCAGAGTTGTACAACTTTTAACACTACATTACCGAAGATTTATGTGTTTTTAACATTTAGCTTTAATGTACTTGTTTTAGTAGTAATTAAGCAATTTATTACTTCAATAAATATCTATGAAATTAGAGAGTAAAGAGTATGTTTTATTACTTTATCGTGCCCTTTTTGACGTAAGCTTTAAATCTTTAAGTGGATCTGTAGCTAGGGTTGATTGAAAGTGAGAGGAGCTCTCGACTAAATAATAACAGCTGTTTTCGTCGATATTTAGGTTAAGCCGCGTTGCCTAGGTTGGTCTGTGTCCGTGGATAGGCAACCACTATACACATATGCAGAGTTTTCTGAGTGGCTTTTTTTTGCGGTTGGGAAATCATCAAAAAATTTCCCCCGCTCTGGGCGGAGTGGGGGGGGGGAGTGTCAGACTTGTGCTGACTAAAACCCACCCATGTTCCTTCTATTGCCCTTTATGTTCCGGGGCCGCAGTATCTCTTTCGAACAACCCGCAACCCCGGCAGGCGGTGGCCCTGGCAGGTCCCTCTGCTTCCTACGTGGCTCATCATCATCTGCCTAGCCTTTTCCCAACTATGTTGGGGTCGGCTTCCAGTCTAACCGGATGCAGCTGAATATCAGTATTTTACATGGAGCGACTGCCTATCTGACCTCCACAACCAGTTAATACTGGGTAATACGATACCCCTTGGTAAGACTGGTTGTCAGACTTTTGGAACACTGACTACCTGTTACGACTGTCAAAGATCTACAAATGACAGCCGGGACCAACGGCTTAACGTGCTTTCCGAGGCACGGAGGAAACTCGGTATGTAACGGGTGGTCACCCATCCACAGACCAACCTAGGCAAGCGCGGCTTAACCTAAAGATCGACCCGAGCGGCTGCTATTATTTAGCCACGAGCTCCTCCTGCTTCCTACGTGGCTAGGATAGCATTTTAAGCCGTTAGTTAGTCTCTACTGTCATTTTTCGATCCTTAACTGTCATTACAGGTCCGAAAGTCCGACAACCAGTTTTTACAATGGGTATCGTACCATCCAGTACTAACTGGGTTGTTGAGGTCAGATTGTTGACGGTACGATTGGCGCAGTGGCTGAGGGATCGACTGCTGCGCTGCGTGTCGCAGTTTCGATTCCCGCACGGAACAAATATTTGTATGACCTGCAGATAGTTGTTCGGGTCTGGCTGTTTGTGTATGTGAGTTTATATGTTTGTAAACGCACCCACGACACAGGAGAAATTCCTAGTGTGGGGCAACGTTTTTTTTAAAAAAAAAACGAAAACGATAGGCATTCGATACATGTAAATACTGGTATTATGCTGCATCTGAATAGACTAGAAGCCGACCCTAACATAGTTGGGAAAGGCCAGCAGATGATGAAGTAGACCGTCACTACTTGTCACGTCGGCACTTTTATGTTATTATTAGCTGCCGCCCGCGGCTTCGCCCGCGTCATATCGAAAAAAAGTATCCTATGTGTTATTCCAGACCATAATCTACCTCTGTGCCAATTTATTTTTTTATTCATCAAGCTCCGTTCAGCTGTTTTGACGTGAAAGAGTAACAAAAAACATTCACATTTACAATATTAGTACGATCATTCTCCTAACCTTATCCCAATAAATTTGGGGTTGGCGTAGCATGTCATTTTCCTCCATATTTCTCATCTTATGATTAACCCTCGCCGACACTTTTATAATGTTAATAAATACTAATGAATACATCATTAAATTGCCAGCGAGAACGTTTAGAGTTAACCGTTTTGTATTTGATTATGAAACACGGAAATAGTTCTCGATTCTGCCCATCCGTAAATCCTACAGGAGTAGTCATTGCCACACAAATAAAAACTAATTGCCTCATTTATTTTACAAGTTAGGCAGTTATTCATTGGAAATTGTAAGTCAATTTAAAACAAAACGAAGACTTATGCCAAGAGCAGCATCTTTGTTCAAAATGAAAATTATTGATTGATTTGTCTAATAAAAAGAAACCGACCAAGTGCGACTCGAAAACGTACAGCGAAGGTTCCGTACAAACTTGCGACATAAACGGCCATATCTTTTGACGGAGGCCTCTAAGGGACCGCAGACTTGATTTTAACTCGATACCTCAACGCGTTCCCGAGATAAAGGGTCTTGACAGACAGACAGGTAGACGGACAACAAAGTGATCCTGTAATTGAACCGATTTTTTTGAACTTCTTTAGAATCGTTGTGATTTCAAACCGGATGCAACCGAAAAAACGACAGGTAAGAGACACAAATACAAAAATGTGTAGGATGAAGCCGGCAAAGAATGAGACAGAAATATACATACTATTTTATATTATCGGTCTCTCCTCTAAAGCTTTAATGCTTTACGATAAGTTCTAAATTTCCGCAACTAATATGTTTTTTAACGCAACTAGTTTAAGTTGAGTGAATTACAAATACATTCGTGCATTTGAAAAGTCTTTATGTCTTTGAGTTAAGGTCACAATTTCTTTAAACAAAATGTATTTTTACCTTGTTATGACGCGGTGGACATAATTTCAATTAGATGAAAGATTTTTTCGTGAAAAATTAACACATAAATAATGACGAAAATCGTTTCAATTTGTATCGTATTTAAGTTATCATAAGCCTCTTGTATCATTTGTTGAAACTGAAAATATGGAACTTGAGCAATAAATTATGTAACAAATGTTAAATAAAGTATAAAATATCTTTTAAAATTAATCAAATTACTTTCATTTTTAAACAAATAATCTTTGTAATTATCCTACCCTTGTTATTTAAATTCATCTCATTCTTTTGTCGATTTACTGAAGTTTCACTTCGATCGTGTGTGAATCGCACACACACCTTTTTTTTTATTCAGAGGTACGGAACCTTGAAACCTACACATGCTGAAAGAGACATTGTAGCTTAAACTTTTAGTATGCATTCAGCACCTATAATGTTTATTCTATCTATTCATTCTTTTTTTGCCATATAAAAAAAATGTATGCCACGCATTTGTCTTTTGTATCAAGTATTTTATTTTGATTCTCATACAGATTAGGTACCAACGATTCATAATATTAGATAGAAATTTACTGGTTTAGGAATTACATAAAATTTTAGAAAGAACTTGGTAAAATGAGACCATTTTTAGGATTCAATAATGATTGAGTTAGTGAATGAATGAGTTTGTAATATGTATAAATAAACTCGCTATTTACTCACTCAATCACTATTGAATCCTTAAAAAGGTCTCAATTTTAGTAATCAGAGATTACCTATAAACTGCATTATCTTACGTCACGGAATATTCTACGACGAACAGGAAGTAAATGAGTTAGTTATCATCGAAATGAAATAATTAATGTTTCCTTGTATCTCATAATTGTATTTACAGGCAACACGGGCGGTTTTGGCAATCGTAGGCGTGAATGAATCACTGGCCGCACAGTGGGTTTATAACAGCATGATGTGGACAAAATTTTATGATCTTTATTTTTGTTCTCTTTGGATTTAATGTTATAGAAATATGAACGTTAAGATATTGTTTTGTTTAAAAAGTGAAGAGATAATAAAATGTGAAACTATCGGCTGGCGTTAAAATTTTGTGTAAACATAATAATATTATGAGTCAGACAAGTGCAATATTTTAATTATATCTTTGGGCAGATTTAATATTAAGAATAAAAACTTTAATTTATTTGTTATCATGGCTTTTTAATAAGTTTAGATGGTAACGATTGGGTATGAATTGGGAAGATGTAACCACAAAATCGTGAAGTGAGGCTACCTCGACGGAACAGTTACGGGGTCACTGTCGCTGCAATTAATTCATAGTTTGTGACAACTCAATTGTCACAAACTATGAATTAATTGCAGCGACAGTGACCTCTGTGTTACCATTGAGATCGTGAAGGTTTGCTTAAAAGAAGAAGAACGGTTGAATGACAGTATAATTTATCAAGTTGAGAACTAAGTTAAGTCTAAATTGAGCTTTTTATTGAAGTTCATTTGATCCAGGAAAACTTTGGAATGTAAACAAAAACATAAATTATCAAAATAAATGACTATCAAATTGCCCTTGGCTCTACATGCCTTTGAAACCAATTATATGTCGCTTCACGGCACATCGTTTATCGCTTTAATTAAATAAATTATATTCGCCATAACTCGAAAGCAAGAACAAACTCGAAGAAAATAAAAATAATATCATCATTACTGAAATAGCTTTCATCGCTTTCTCGTCAAATTTTTTGAGTTGTTTTGCGGTCATGAACTCGGTTTGGAGTTATTTTAGTAGTAATTATTTACATACTTAAAGCATTTAATAAACAAACACATTCAACAAAGACAAGTATGAATTGCGTACAATGCATGTGCATTACTGCAATTTTGGCAGACTTAACAAAATAAAAAGTTTGTCTTTAAGCGTATATCTATATTAAATACAAATAATATAAACAAAACATAAATGTGTTTTTTTAAACAACCTTTTAAATTGTCGATCAGTACAAAACACGTTGCAAAGGGGAATGCTCTTGCGCACCCATTCTCTGCCAAAACGAGACACATCACCATCCACGTTAATAACTTTTTTTTGAACATTCCCAAGATTCACGCTTTCATGACTAAAATAAGATACAATAAAAATATTTCGGATTAATGAACGTTTAAGAATCTTGTTGTCAATATTTAATTACTAACGGTTTGTTTGTTTTTAAAAACTTATTTAAAACTCTCGTTATGTGGTGAATTTTAAATAGGTACACTCACCTGCAAAATTGCAAGGCCACCTTAGGGTCTGTTTATTTTCCTGTGAACTTTTCAGTCCAAGTTTTTGGAAAACTAACTAGATAGGGTTTCACATGATTTTGTTTCTGCACTGACCATAGCTTTTAAAACCCATAGTACCTACATGAATGAAAAGCTCTAGTTTTGGTAATTTTGTACTACCTAAACGTACCGAAAACAGAAGAAATGTAATTTTTAGCCTCATATGTAATTTTTCTAAGAATGTAGGTTAAACCTGCTTTTTCAGATCATTTTCTCTGTAAGGACATTTATCAAAAAAAACTACAAGACGCCACACATAATTGGCGCATTGTCAACCGAATGACTAACATTGCAAAACCTTTGTTCGCCCTAAAGGGAATATAAACCAAAAGATATATTTGTCCACGCGTCGTCGCACTGTGCTGTTGTCCGGTAAATTATATTCGGACAGCTGCAAGTGACGCGTGTCTACTCATCGATGTAGGTTAATGCAGGCAGCGACATCTATGCGACGGGGAGTGAACTAGCGTTTCCGACGGCTGCCGAGACGTAACAAGCGTGGCGCTTGCCAGCTTCAACGTTCAACATTTGCTGGAGATTTTGAGATTTTTCACGAAAGTTTTGCTGTCCAATAAATATTTGCAGAATAGAACCGAATGTTTAAGGTATGAATTTCTATTAATTTAATTACTATCACTTTATTAACTAATTTATATTACTTTCCAACGGCAGAGACGATATGACGACAAAAGAGAACAAGAAAATCAAACATCCAAATTCATTAGTTTCGAGTTCATACTGTGTCTTTTGATGTGAAGACCTTCAATCTTCTTCAAAAGCAAAGCGTAGATAGCTATACGTATCGACATACACCACATATAGATCCACATATTATCGCTAAAAGCCATGTGCTATTCCAACAAAGACTGCGATGATGGACGTCGACTAAACGCCGGCTGTTTCGCAGAAATATATGACGAAACGTATTACGTCGTTAAAACGTAATGTTTGTTAGAAGAAGAGAAGAAATAGAGGCTCTGAGAGAAAGAGAAGCAAGGAATATAAACGTTACGGGCGGCTAATTTCGAATTGTACTCAGGAGAAACTTTATGCATCAGAGCTTTGTTCTTTACTAAATATTAATTGATAAAGATTTGAAAATATGAATCGTTTATAAGACCATCATTAGTCCCAACGATAAATGCCTAAGACGCGCTTGGTAAAGACGATATATTATTACGTTAACCATTATTAATGTCACCATCCTCAGCAATAAGGAATCGTATAAAGAAAAGAAAAACCGACCAAGTGCGAGTCAGACTCGCGCACCGATGGTTCCGTACAAACTTGAGACATATACGATCAAATCTTTTGACTGCTTAGACTCAGAGGGTTGATTTTTGTACGGATCCCTAAAAAAGATAGAGGAGCATAGTTGGCCATAAATAAATTCCATAGACATAAAGAACATTTTGACCATATTTATAAGATATTTTTAGAAGTCATTGTCATCACAATTTTATAGCATAATTAATAAATAGTCTTTATAGATATTTCTCGATCCACTTCCAATATGCAATGACCTGATTCTGAATCAGTGTAGTTTTTTCCTAAGAAACTCTACTTGTTTTTGATTTAGTATCGCCATAAAGTTTTTTGCGGAGTTTGTGTCATTTCTTCTCATTGTTGACTCATCTTTACTGCTCTTGTTAAATGCACAATGCATACGATGGTCCTTTCTTTTGAGTTTTTATCGTGAATCATGATCTCAAATGACATCTGACTGCATTGTCTGCATCTTAATTTACAGGAAGATGATCATTTGTTAAAGTTTTCAATTTCCATATGACAAAGATGTTTGTAATTCTCACAGCTATCTTCGTCGTTAAAATAAAAAATAAAATAAAACAATTGAGTACTATCATCACTGTTCATAATTTATAGGAGCTTGTACAGAGGAATCAAATTTCTATTAAGCTGCTTAGTAGACCATTCGATATTAAACCTCTGATGCTTGTGCGCAAGATAAAGGGTGGAAAGCCCAACACATAACAATTACTAGCGGCCGCAGTATCACCCGCGTGGTGTTCTGTAATAATCCCTAGAGATTGAAACAATCCAGGTTATAAACTACCTATCTGTGTGCAAACATTTCATCCAAATCCGGTTCGTAGTTTTTGCGTGAAAGAGTAACAAACATCTATATCTACATCCTCACAAACTTTCGCTTTAAAATATGATATTAGTAGGATATGTTAAAACTCAAAAAATAAATAGCATATTGCTGCAACTAGAAAGTTCCCATTTAACCATCGTTCTATTTAAATAATTATCCTATGGTCTAACCCTAACGTGAGACCCTCGAATCTACAATGAGGTGTTGAATGTTGTGAATCATCGAATTATTCTCCTGCTTTGGGCGGAGCGCAGGGAGTGTCAGACTTTTACTGACTAAAACCCAAACCCAAGTTCCGGGGACGCGGTATCTTTTTTGAATAACCCGTTTTAAACCTCTTATTCCTTAATTTGAATACTTACGTTGGTCATAAGTCATAACCCAAACAAAACATAAAATTATCCACTTATATTATTCTATTAATTAAACCATTGACCCTCTGCGCACAAATAGAGAGGCCATGATATTGATCTTCTATATCAATCAGCTAGAATCTAATCCGATTTGTCAATACAAACAACTATGACTGACAACTGACTGTCAATGAGTTTGATCGACTGTCGGCCAAATAAAATAAATCATTGTGTGTAGGTACTCTATTTAATTGTATATGCCAATATGTACTATACATACCCACATGAACATTTAATTTATGCAACTGGTACATATCTAGACGTAAAAGCTTTCCTCTCGCCACGGAAGATCAGTACAAAGACAAATACTAAAAGAAGACCTCACAATTATTACGGTTTTCGAGTTTTGTTTAAAAAATAGAGCAAAGATTTTAGGTTAAAGATTTAGGTAAGAGTTAGGACATCTTAAATATTTTATAAACAATAACCCATTTAGATAAAGAAATGACTAAGAACAAGAAACTAAAAACAAGACTTTGTATAAATTATTTGACGAAAAATAAATCGACCTGTAAAGTCAAAAGAAAGTGAGCAAATCACCCCCAAAAAACCGTAAATTTTCTAAACTTGGCATTGAAATCTCTACGACAACTCGTCGATAGCTATGACAGCTGTTATTTTTTGCGCGGCAAGTTTCACTTTTGTTCTTATCGATTATAATGCACGGACTGAGAAAATCGAGACATTCAACCATTTAAATCGATTTCACGCGCAGGCCGGCAAAAAGATTGACATCCATTTTAAAATAAGGTGTTTTGTTATACTTAGGTCTTCGACGATACGATACGTTTGCGTTGAAAAGTGAAAACTGATCCAGTTATGTTGAACTTGTGAAATGTCTTAGAAACATTAAAATCTACTATTTCAAACGAAAACTTATTGATTACGGTTTTTCATTTGTAGATTCGATAGACCTATAGTAGTGACAGTTATATATCAATCTATTTCTACACTAATATTATAAAGAGGATAGATTTGTTTTTTTTTGTTTGTAATGGATAAACTCCAAAGCTACTGTACCGATTTTAACCATTTTCTCATTGGCTACATGATTACGAAGTCTATACAAGATCACGCTACTACCCACGGGAGCGGGAGAGCAACTAAAGACGCGGGTGAAACCGCGCAAGACAGCTAGTAATACATAATTATATAAAATTCTCGTGTCGTGGTGTTTGTTACCAAACTCCGAAACGGTTGGACTGAATTGTATGTGTGTGCATATAGGGTTGGTCTGAGAATAGGCCAACATCTATTTTTCATACCACTAATAGTGATAAGGGGGACCTAAGCAGCGGGTGAAATCGCTGGGCACAGCTAGTAGATATTATTATAAGGTACGGTACTGCTACTAAAGTTGTAGCATCAAATAAGAACAATGGTAAACAAGTATGCAACTAGACACAATTTAGACTACATAGATTTACCTAAATAAGTGGAGAACTAAATTGACTGCATGACGTTTAATGTTATAATCAGACTCTACAGGAGATTTATTGAACTTAAAAAGCTAATACAGTACGTATAGTTCTGATATTTAAGAGTTCATTCAAATCGATACAAGAAGTCACTAAACTCTACACGAAATTAAAATCGAGATCGAGACTAACACAACCGAGTAAGTTTCACGCATCGGCAATCAGCGTCTAACCAAGACAGTTAGAATTACCATTACGTTCATAGCTGTATAGTCTATCATGACCGCAGGTGATACAGCAGTTAACAAAGCATTACAAGCTGTTTTCTTTGGCTACCTTAATAATTCTGTACAAGTTCACCGTGCCAAGGTTTTAGGAAACAGTGCTAGCCAGGTGTTTATTTATACGAGTATTATGTGCATCTTTATTGGAGGGTAGTATGCAACCTCGGCCCTGTGGACACGGAATGCTTGAATGGTTTTGCTAGTCATTTAGTCAGTATTTGATGTTATAGTTATTTATTTTATAGACAGACACCACAAGACAGAACTGTAATAGATTATTTTGTAAATGACGTAAGTATAGGGTGAACAATTTTATCCGTTTTCTACAAAATGTGCGTGTGGCTTTTCGAACACTGCGAATTTTGTCCGCATGTTTTGGTCAACTCTGCCCCTAAGATGACCCACTGACTGACCCAGTTTCTTTATTCATTAATAGCTTCTGACATGATGATTTCATCATACAGTGCTGCAATGGCTCTCTAGAAAAAAAAAGAAAAAAGACATAGCAAAATAAAGATGGCGGTATGAGTTCGAACTTTAAATACCAACTTGCCAAAAGGTTACAGCTATGTCAGCGGCGACTGATGTTTACAAAATGTGTTCATTGACATTCAGTAGCGTTAGGTACTTCGCTATTATAGATAACAATCAAGGTACCTACCTACGTGCTATTGGACCTGTCTGTCTAACGTCTAGTCTAGCAGCTGCGCAACTTACAAAACTTTACTGGCTTATCTAAATCGAGTGCATAGCATATTTTGGTTGTGCGACTATGCTCCCAGTTACGGTATTTCTGTATCAGTGCTTGTGTTCTGAAGAGATAGCTTGTCTAGGGGTTGCTCTGCTTGCAAGTATACAACTAAGTATTTAGGTTTTACGAACTTGATGTAATGTTTCTCATCGTCATTAGAATTACGACCAGACGATAATTATGTCTATAGTGATGTACCTACAAAACAACGGTTTTTATAAAATATATCCTAATTTCGCGGATAATTTGATTTGCACGATGATGTAGACTTTATTTTAGTGAGATGTCAGGGTCAAAATGGTGCACAACTCTATGTCACGTTGTAGATTTCGCCACACAGCTAAACGTGAGTAGGTACATACTATAATAGCTAGGTCGTAAAAGACCAAAACTCATAAATCAAATATCAAATAACAGCCGAGTGCCCACAACTCATAGGACCACAATAAACCAATTAATATATTGATCTGGAATTAACTTTCGACACGCCAACTGGCGAGCTAATAAAAGTAATCTTCTAAAGTCGTTTTGATATAGTATTTCTCCCGGCTCCACCCGTTTCGCAACACTAGGGCCTGTGACGGACGGCCAGTGGGCGTTGTCTCATATTTAATCGTTAATTGGTCTCGTTGCCACATTATGCAAGTGATAGCCAGACGAAAATAGATCGAGAAAACAGAAGCGACGATGGCGATCGTATTTATAAGGTTTAGGGCCCGCCTACGAGGTGAATTGTGGAGGAGATACTTGGAGATTATAGTGGGAAAGTAATTGTTCATTAAAATGTCTAATCCCCGAATGGTAACAAAGAAGGGAGATAAGAAGAAGTGAGAGAGAAGAAGGGTAGATTATGTAATAGGGGACGTGCTTATTGTCATCAAATGTGTACAAATTCAGCGTCCAGATAACCAGAATCAAGACTCGAAGCGAGTATAACCCTCAAAAATTTATAGAGGATTAATCTTGATCGCAGAATTGAGAAGCATTTGATAATGGTAAGTGATACTCATCCAGCAATTGATATAATATCTTACTACCATAGGTACTATCATAATTACAAATATTATATAACTACTATCCTATTCATATACGAGAATGTAATAAATGCAAAAGTTTGACCGGATGTATGCAGGTTTGTTACTCTTTCACGCTAAAACTGTTGAATAGGTTTGTATGAAATTTGGCACACAGATAGTTTATAACCTGAAAAGGATACTTTTCATCCCGGTTGTACGATCTCGTGGGACAAATTCCACGCGGGCGAAGCCGCTGGCATAAGCTGTGACAAAAATAACGGTAGAGATTTGGGCAGAAAGTGTTAAATGTAACAAGATAATAAAGTTTATTGTTCAAAAAAATCCATTATTGGTACCGTTACGGTCGCGTGAGTGTCGTGACCGACTTCGCCCGAATGCACTTTACTTCGATGCCCGATTAGGTTAACCCAATACCCATATTAGTACAAAATATATGGTTCTGAATTAATTTTTGTTCTAACTTGATTTAAAATGATTTATGTTTTACCTTAAGCATTTGTTAGACAAGCGATTATTCGTTTGCCGTTAGATTGAAATATTACCCATGCTTTCCTTTATTGATATTCTTTATAAGGAAGAATGTGAACTCATCCTTCCTACGTGTACCTAAATATCAAAGTACAGTTAGTTTTCACATAACGTATGGACATAAACATATTTGCCCATAGGGGCTAAGCAGAGACTGCAGCACTACCTGCTAAAGATCCTTACAAAACTATTTTGCACCGCCCCCGTTCATATGTTCATCTGGTCTTACACGCAAAAGTTATTTAGTTTTTAGTTAATTAGCTAACCAAAAATATTCAATATTCTCAACTAGCAGCGCTCGAAGGTTTCGGCCGTGTGGACCGGGATAAAAAGCAGCCCATGTGTCAATCTAGGTTATATTATGAACTATCTATATACCATAGTCGGTCTAGGAGTTTGAGCGTGAAGAAGTAACAAACATACACACACATACAAACTTTTGTCTTTATAATATTAGTGTGATGGCTGACGCGCTCTCGTTTCGAAAACAAACCCGAATTTTATTTTGAAGTTGAAATATTCTACAAACAATTCTTATTTTGAAGCAACACCAATAATATTGTCGTCGAATCATTAAGAAACCAGTGTCGCCTGTCGCACTGTGATTAATAACGTTACGAAATGTGCGCCAATCTAGACAACACTGCCAAAATACTAGTCTAGCTAGTTTCCAGTAATGCACTAACATAATCTTCCAGATTTTCAGGAGCGAAAGGGAACTTCTACAGATGTGTCAAAGACATTGTAGATTTGAATCCATTGTTTTTTTTCAAGAGATTTTGCGATATGAAAACACATGCATCGATTTTAATGGATGTGATCAGATTTTCTATCGATCCTACAAACCAAAATTAGTTTTTCGAAAATTCCACGGTTTAACTACTTCGTATACAGAGTTATTGGCATGACAAATTGAACCCCAGGTTTATCTACGATCGCTGTCAAGAGCCCAATGACACCATTGTTGCTGATTCTGATGAACCACCAGATTAAACAAGACTAAGACTAAATGTCATACCTAATCACGTCTAATTTTATTCCACACAATTTTAGTCGCAATTAAACGACGTTTTAGCTTGACAGCCACAATTTTTTTGGTGAAAAACGTCAATTTCAGAATAGCGAGATTGCCATTTTCTCTAAATTGACTAACTAAACTATCATTAATGCTGTCAAACTATAATTTGGTTAAGTTGTGTCATTTCATTTAATCAATTTCAGAAGAGGAAACGTCGTTTGACAGGTATACCTAATTAAACACAATTTTAGTGATTTTTGAACAGAATCGACTTATATCAGAATAAGTCAAGAGGATGACGAAGGACGCGCGTTTTAGGGGATTGTCTTTGTGTAATTGACGTTCAAAAAGTGCTGATCATAATCCTAGTTTGAATAATTATATGACTTTGATTTGATTTAACAGAGCGTTGATCTCTGTTAACCAATTAAAATTAGAAACAAAAATACCTTTATATGGGTTTACTATTACCTTTTGCGGTTACAAACGTGACGTTATTTACCAATGTACTTACTTAACGTCTTTATCTATCATTTCTATTGTAGGTAAGTGCAATACCTTATTGAGAAATTGCACCTAGTGTAGGTACGGTCGACATCTACATTCCTTCTTGCGGATAAACTTTAATGGATTTTCCGGCGTTTCCACACTCTCCCCTAATACGTTTACGACTAGTCCAACGACCTGTGACTCACGTCAGCTCAACTCACACCTGACACATAAATATCGTCACAATTAGGTCGTACGTATACTTTATGCGTAAGATACTTTTAAGTGGTCATTAGGATAGACCTAAATTGAAGCGTGGAGGTGAATAAGGCTGTTAGTGTGCTTAATCTGTGTATTATGCTAATTTGTAATTGCAGGTTTTATACTTGTGTGGTAATGGGCGACCGTGCTCTGCTCGGGTGAAAATGGGGAACATGATTTTTCCCACTATATGAGTAGTTAGACTGACTTTTGCAGCCTATAAGCGAGCAGTTTTCGGAAAAAAAACGGACATATGTGAATCGGACTCATGCACCACGGGTTCCGTACAAACATGCGACATAAACGTCCATCTTTTGAAAAAACTCTATGATTTTTTCGTCGTCGTAATATTTGATTTTCTTCATAGCTCCGAAGGACTACAAATTAAAAAAAGGTTTAAATTTTTACTTGATGCCTCTACGCGTTCTCGAATTAAAGGGTCTTGACAGACAGACAGACAAATGGAAAAACAATGTGATATTATAAGTTTTCCCCTTTGAGGAATGGAATTCTAAAAAATATTATAAATATAATAGTAGCAAGTATATGATTGTTTGGAATATGGAATTATTATTAATTTACTTTGAACTATCACCAAAGAATGTTGAAGACAAAATTGAGTTATCCATTTCACAAAAAAAACAATTAAGTAGATACTGAGCTCCATTCACTGATTGCAGACTACATTATAAGTATCATCGATATGAAGATAGCATCGTATGATTTAGTTAGTAAAATAATTAACTAAATAAAATATTATTTCATTGATATGGCTCATGCACATTGTATTTACAAATGGCTACCTATGGCTGGTGTTAAGGACAATACGCAAGTCGCTAATGAATTCACAGGATGTTCAAAGCCTGATATGCATTGTAAGCAATAATTGTTAAGGAAAATTACATCAACAACCTACCTACAAGTTACAACATCCAACTTAAACAATAGCAAACAGGCAATAGGTTCGCCCCCATTATCATAATATAGACTAACTAGCAAAAGGAATGTGCTATGATTGGGTACACCTCGATCTTACCTCTCAGGGACAGGAAGAGTGATGCCATGTTATCCAAATTAGAGATTAACTACACTTATCGATAAGGAATGTGACGCGGTATTGAGTCGGTTTGACCAAACCAAAACGAGCAAATTGTCATTGTTATATGGTACCAAATATCCATCGTTATGATCAGTCAGTTTGCGAATAGGTAGGTAATAAATTTAAAATTTATTTTATCGTTCTGTATTTTGATTTCTTTTCTATCTACTAGGCTATCTAGTCAGGTATTGTTCCGTGTTTTTGCCGATTATGCGTCGATATGTCTGGTCATTCCCATACTTTTATAAAAATAAATATTCCTATTCAAATACACATGGTTTATAAATAAAATAAGTTAGAAATAAACACATTTATAATGTAAATGGGATTCAATTGGAGCGTTACTTACGTGTTTTTCCTCAGATACTAAATACAAGTGGGCCGCAATTATTTACTCTAGATTCCGTACAATTTCATCGCGTTGAAAATTTCACTTTCGCATGAAATATTTCAAAAACTAGTTGAAGGTACTTAACTTTTTTGTCCACAATGGTTGATGGTAGTATGATTAATTTAATCTGAAAGTTAAGTCTCACGAAGTATCTATTCTTCCATACTAATATCATGAATAATTGTAATTTTGGCTTTTAAACTGTGTCATAATTTCTGACTTCGACGCAGAGTTGCGAATAAAAGATAATTCTATTATAATATTATAAAAGCGAAAGTTGTAGTATGTTTGTTGCTATTTCACGCAAAAAACTACTGAATGGATTTTGATGAATCTTTTTTATAAAGTAGCTTACATATACCTAAGAATAACACATTGGTTACAATTAGTAAGATTATATTGTATATTCTATCACCACACGAGTGAAAAAGATTTATAATATTAAATCCTACTTGACGTTAGTAATAAAAGGTACCTAGAATATAGGTATGTGATGATCACCTATTTAATTTATTTCATTACATCCTGCTGATTAAAGCAATAACGTTATTATTTTATATCAGCTATAGAAACATAAAGTAAGTACATTCCAGTAATAAGGAAAATTTCAGAATATCACTTCCATCGAACGAACGGAAACCATAAAGTAGTCATCATGTTTTATGGTTGTTTCGAACCACAGACAATGGACGGTAGAGAATAATCGACGTGTTAGAAAAGCTTATCTGTGTTCTATGGCCTTTTCTCCGCTTTACTGAGAAACAGAAAATAATGTTCACACGATCATAAATCTTTAATGTGTCTTATTTTTATTAAAAAAAACAATACCTAGGTACTTAATTTCTGATTTAAAAATGCAAGACACAACTTAAATGGCGGGCAGCACATTTTGTTGTTTTGGCCAACTTACAGAAAGACGGCTTACGAAAATGTGCAGTCTGGTCGCTCTGTGCAAAAGGGCATTTTTAAGCCACATTGTACAAAGATTTTTATAACGTAGGACTTTTTACCGAAACAGTGACATTTATTAATGCGGTGGCGCTGTTTTTAAGTGTGTATAGCACAGACTGGATAGGTATATAGGATACTACTAGCGTTCAGTAGCCGTGACAACAAAACACTTCTATATATTCCCCGAAACATGTCATCAATAGAATATGGAACTACTAGTTTAACGTAAATATCCTAAAGTCAACGTCCCAGTTTCGAAGCACAACAAAAGAAAAAAAGACTGTTTATTACTAACACTAACGTTTAAAGCTATTTTTGGATAGAATTGCCGAACTATTTATATTTGTGAACGGTTTAGATCACTTTAAAGGAAGCGAAAGTATTTGGGATAGCGTTGCTCACGTGCCAATGACCTTACGGGTGAATACTGACAATTTGTAATGAATATTTATCCACATAAACGCTCTCCTGTTTAGAAACACATAAGCTTATTTAGTTTATTTGAGCTGTTTGCTACGAAAGTCCATGACATTTCTCCAAGATTGATAGACACTTCATTATTTTAAAGATTACGGTGACCATGTTTGGCTTTAAGTCTTTTTAGGGGAAATGGGCGATAAATATATAAAAGCCGCTACATGGCTGGCTGCATATGACACACGTGCCAACGAACTCACCGTGTGAACAGAAACTTTGTCATAAATAAAGCTAGAAAGCGTTCGGGCGTGTCTTAACATAAGTGGAACAGAACATAGTCCCTATATACTATACTTTCTTTAACTGTGTAGTATCTTACTTCAAAATGAGAAAAACCATATTTGAAATTATGAAAGAAAAAGAAAGGTGTACCTACAGGTAAGGCCGGAAAAGCGCTAGTGACTACACAAGTTGTTTGTTGAAATGTAGCGTTTTTCAACATTAAAATAAAAGTGAATATAATCACATCGTCCAAACCAACTGAAATAACATAAAAATATTAACATACAAATTACATAACAAAAATTTTCTTCACCCAGCTACCAAAGCTTGAAAACACCATGAACTTCCAACGTTGTTAAAAACTTGTAAAAATGACGTAATGAACTTTCTAAGGTCGTTAAAAAAGAATATTTAGTGTACGAAATATTCGTGATTCGTACGCACAATGCATATCACCTCGACATTGGAGTAGCGACGGGCGACGCGCGTCTATTTCTGTACACCCCCGAGCTCGTTTTTCATCTTCGTACATTGTGAACGTATTGCAATAGACGAAATAGATAAACAACTGTTATGTATCTATGATTGTGTCAGCTTAAGATAGACATTTTGTGATTTTAGCTGTACTTAGAACTAGCTTTTTTGTACCTAATTCAAAAGTTCAAAATAGATTACATTTTATAAAAGGAACAAGTCAATGTACTTTTCTAATTTTAACTAACTAATCGCTTTAAATAACCGAAGTGTCAGCCAAACCTGTGAATGTTCGACGCAGTGATGAATTGTATTGGAAAGGGGTCCTGGAGATGTCTTGCGTAGCAGACTAGCAGCATCTTTAGATTAAATGCTACCGTGAATTTTGTGGGCTGTTTTAATAAAGTGTTAATTAATTTTTACTAAAGATAGGTAGTCATTCCAAGCTCGTCCCTCATTGTGCACAAAGTCTATGCAAGCAATTTTTTAACAGTATCAACTGTGTTGTATTAGTTTTCATGATCTGCATGTTTTAGGAATCTCTTACTTCAGTCTTTCCTCAATAAGTACTGTATTAAAATTTTTCTTTGCCTATTTCTGCTTACTAATGCTGACTGTTTATTTTGAGAAACTGTTCCGTCCCTTAGTCACCGTTACGTTAGGAGGCCATAGCATTAATATAACCTTAATAAATTCCATTAGCCAAATATTTTTACTACTCTATAATAGCATTTGATGACCGCGTGGAAATAAACGGATGTACGAGAGGTATTCCAACCAATTTCGTTAGGAATTCGCTTTTGACAGCACAAAGTACTTAGTTTCAAATTTTCAATTTACTGTTTAGATTAAGTTTACACTGCTTTATTACGACTACAAATGAGCTACTCAATCAGGGTTGATATCAGGACAAAATTCTTGATGGTATAAAATCTTGACAAGTAAAGCTATTAGGAATCTTGAACCAAGTTTGCGCCCTGGAGAATATTCACTAGCACAGATCAACGGCCATATCCCAGTAGAAAGAGAATTAGTAAAATTAGGTGCGGAATAAAGTTCTGTGTAATATAACGACACTAAGTTTGACGGGTGGAGTAAACACTGCGACATGTTTTTCTCTATTTATAGACCCTGCTACCCTACCATGACATCTTAAAGCAGAACTTATTCCACTGAGGGAAAGAGACAGAGTTATACAGGGTGTCTAGCACCATCTCTTTCCCTCAGTGGAATAAGTTCTGCTTTAAGACGTCATGGTAGGCCTACAGATCTAAAAAATCTACTTGAAAATGTAACAACCGTGAGCAAGAAAATAGGCAGATCAACGTTGTTTGATCTATTTACGCGAGACGTCATTATATCAGGCCTATTTATTTATACGAAATGTGGAACATGCCGCAACTGTAAAAAACACATGACAAGAATTATTTATTTTGTATTTTTTATTGGAAATATGACAATAGAAAGTGGAAAATAAAATAACTTATTGACAGAAAGTGATGCTGTTGTTTACAATTTTTTTCACTTTTGTAAGTCGATTGTCTATCCCAAATCTAAAAACAAAAGAATATTGATTCCAACATACGCAAGAATGATTCGTTTTTTCATGGCTCAATTCTGTATAACATAGACACTGAATTTATTTCAATTACCAATCTAGTTTTAGTGAATAATGATCATCTAAAACTAGGTGATACAGTGCAAAATTGTTGTTTACGGTTTTAGGCAACTTATCTTCAAACTTGATTTTAATAATTGAGAAACACAAATTCTTCTTCATCTTTATTTCTTATGCGTTACACAAGTAAGTTATTGTACCTATGTGTGTAATATCATTGACCCCGACTTGGCATCAAATGCTAGATTCGAAAAATCACACGTTAGCCTCGGCATGATAGCATATATCGATATTTCAATTGAAATTGCACACGTCTATCGCAAATATAGATAACGCATTGTATTTATAAATAGTGTCTGAGAAAATTCGAAATAGAAACGTCCTGACTTCGCCCGACACTATGATGACATTGAATTAAGTTTTATCGGTGTCAAAGAACCTATTAACATTTTAGCGAAAATTGCGTGTCGGTGAGCTTTGTGTCTAAAAATTCTTTTATATTTAGGTCACAAGGCGATGATGTTGATAACGATGGTATGGAAAAAAGAACATAGCGAATGCTTCTGAATCATGTTTAAGCATTGAAAACGGCGGAACTTGGAACGTAAAAACTGGAAATATCGAAAGATCTATCTGCACAGTCCCACTATTTAAATGATAATCGATATTAGCCAACTAGGTGCACCGAGCAATAGGCTTACAATTAAATACTATGGTAAAATTTAGTAACACAATCAAAATGTTTGTAAATAAGTAGGTAGTCTTCAAAGCCACCGATGACCATGAGGATAACGTGTTTATAGAAATATGTCAAGACACTCGTGATGTTCCTTTAATATCAAGTAAATGTCAGCTTTTTCAGGTGTTTTTGTAATAAATCGTGTGCATTTCAAATTATTAACAGCCGCGGCGACCTTAAAGAAACGAGAGCGGTTTATTTATTAGAGCAAAATAATTTGACAAATTATATCCAGTTCTCTCTTAATTTTCTCGTGTAGTTGACGCCTTAATAGATTGCGAGATTAGTAAAAGTGTGTAAATTAACTTGTAATTTGGTAATATCGTGTTGTTTCGCAGTGATATGGCAAGATTTGTGCGTGCGTTAATAAACAGATACATGCACGCACGGATTAAATTGGTGTATGTTGAATATGTAATACGCAAAACATATAGATTTCGTATAACTTGGTAGTAAAACAAGACATTTCACAACAAGTTGAAAAGCATTTTTTAAGTTTTTAGGTTAGTTAAGTATGTAGTGTAGGTATGTAGATTCATTGTGTAAAATTATGGTTTTCATTTTTGCTGTATTTTTAGAGATTTAAGATCACTTTCTTGTCAGTCTGTTAAGAACCTTCATCTCGGGAACGAGTGGAGGTATCGAGTTGAAATTAAAACCATATACCAAACCCTCTAATGTACAATTTGTGACATAAATGACCAAACCCTCTAAAATACACCCAAGTGCCTCTGCACTTGGGTGTATATTAGAGGGTTTGGTCATTTATGTCACAAATTGTACGGAACCGTCGGTGCGCGAGTCCGACTCTCCCTTGATCGGTTTGCGCATAACAGAGGACTTGTTTTGCATCTATGGCAGCAGTATTTAGTGTCAAGTGAATAACAACAAGCGATAAAAACATCGCTGGGCGAGCAATGGCCGACCGAATTCGCGCGTTAATCCCCCGCCAACGATTTGTCCGTACAGTTTTAATTATATCCGCTGCGTTCCATTTTCGCGCTTCGCGACCCAACCGTGCCGCAACGGCTTCCGCGACTTGACGTTGACCCGATCGACGATCGCCCGTCGAATGCATGATGGACGCATGGATAAAATTAAACTCACCACGCCAATTTACGTTCATCAACCCTAACTTGCGATCAAAATGTTCTACAGCAGCCTGTAATGCACAATGACAAGCCATACATTTTGTTTTCGCAGTAAAGCATGTTTTATACCCGATGTAATGGCGGACAAGCGTGCGCTGGAGCACGATCAAACGAACGGGATGTTCCGTGCTCGTCAATTAAGCAAAATCGCACATTTGGCAATGTTCCCGAACAGTTGTGTTCCACTCTTGAGATTTTAGCGTTTGATTCGCGAACCGAGGAGCGCCCATGTCCATTTATGGTTGTATTGCACACTTTCCGAGTCGAGCGGCCTAAATCGAACGTTCGCAAAAACTAGTCCCAAGGAATTTGTGTCACGAAAGTTGTAAATCTCGTAGATTTTTATTTGGATCATTTATTGCGACATTTTTAGGATACTGTGTTGTTTGTTAATCGAACACAAGACAAAAAATATATTCCTGTGAAGTAGTAGAACGATGATACAGATCACGATAAGCGTAACGAAGCGGGATTTATAGCTTTTGTAAAAAAAAACTGTTCACTTTTATTAAGAAACAATACCTACAAACAGATTGACTTTGACGTATTCTCACTAATGAACAAGCGCTAAATTAGATGAATTTCTAAAAATCTAATCACTACTTTTCTAACGACTGCCGTCATTTGCTCGTAATGCAAGCTAAAGTCAATTCATTTATAAGAAAAAAATACTCTTACTGCCAACTAAATTAAGTGGCTTAGAACTTATTGGCAGTCTTTCTACATAAAATCATCATTAAAATCATTAACTTTTTTGACGGGCCTGTTGGTTTAGTGGCCCTGACTGCTGAGCCGGAGGTCGTGGGTTCGATTCGCACCCAGGACAAACTTTGTGTGATGAGCATGATTGATTGTTCTGTGTCTGGGTGTGATTTATCTATAATATGTATGTATTTATAAATTATATAAGTATGTATATCAGTTGTCTGGTTACCATAACACAAGCTCTGCTTAGCTTGGGATCAGATAGCCGTGTGTGAGTTGTCCCAAGATATTTATTAACATGGCAACAGTGCATGCACCCGCACCGTTAGTCTAAATCTTCATTTGATGTTTTTACAAGAAAATGGAATTTCGGTCACTAAAAATCAATGTTGGATAAAATAACAATGACGCAACGCTTTATGCTTTTTCATTATCGATAATGTTTTACAATCAGAATTTTGTTAAGGTGAACAAAATTCTAAGAGGTGAAGCGCCATATACACAAAACAAAGTTGTCTGTCGATAAAGATATTTTCTAGAACAATCGTGATTTTATCAATCATTGTATTAAGTTTGTGCATAAACTAACCAACCAACCTTGAAACGTTACTATTTTTCATACCGTTGTGCACGTAACCATCAATTATATAAAACTAGCTTTTGCCCGCGGCTTTGCTCGCGTTAAATTCGGTAGCGCCTTATTGATTTGTAATAGCAACGCTAATTTTTCCCGTTTCTTCCCTTTTTCTCCCTCATATCCCACTCTTTTTAAAAAAACAATAGCTTATGTCCGTCTCCTGGTTCCCAACTATCTCTGTACCAAAATTCATCAAAATCGGTTTAGCCATTAAAGCGTGAAGAGGTAACAAACAAACTCACTTTCGCTTTTATAATATTAGTAAGGATAAGGATTATCGTTTACCACGTCCATTCTTCCATCAATGGAGGAATAAATCTTTATAAAATCTATGTTCCTTTAAGAGAATGAGATAAGTCTATGAATACCTAAATGTTTTGCCGAGCAACTTGCATAACACATTATCCCCTCAAGAATCGAAATAGCATAGATAAAATGACGTCGTTAAGAGATGTGGAAATGAAAATATTCAGACAAAAATCCGGAAAACTGGAGAGGATTGCGATTTGTTCGAAGACCCAGACAATTTGATGACATAAATAAAATAAATAGACGCCTTGATAGCTTCGTGGATATCGCTAGAAAATTGTTTCTCTAATAAACCGCAACGGTTTTTTCAGATTAACATATGCATGATATATGTATGTATGTATTAGTGTAAATGCATAACTAAATACCCTTTACGTTGGGAAATACAAAAGCCATAATCATGTTT
The DNA here is from genome assembly GCA_905475445.1 of Ochropleura plecta. Taxonomy (NCBI): domain Eukaryota; kingdom Metazoa; phylum Arthropoda; class Insecta; order Lepidoptera; family Noctuidae; genus Ochropleura; species Ochropleura plecta. Next base: position 17,553,350 of record FR997731.1, on the reverse strand, counting down.
GTCCTATGTGCACTGATTTGTGAATCATCTTGCAAGTTTGACTGCTTGTGCAAACTGGCTAACCTATTGGCCACTTTGCCCAGACGATCAAACTTGCTTCAATGCACAGTTAAGACGTAGGTACGTTTTAATACCTTAACGTATTTGAAATAATAATTAAATACATTATTAACATGGGAAAAACTATTTACCACTAAAAGGACACATTACATCTTGCACCTTGACGATAAGGCATAGATAAACAGACAATGTGTCACCTGTGCAAGTCGACTGGTTCTGCGCCCACGATCAATATGGCAGACTGCATCCCCTGCATGGTGACTCATGGGGTATTTCCTTCCATTCAGTAATGGAACTGGGACCCTGTTTATAATTGTGGAAAAGCTCCTATACTTATAAAAATACATGTGTCTTGGGATTAGTTAGAAGGAAGTAGATTTATACTAATAGATGGGTTATTAATACAAGGCTCTGCAAAGCTCCTAGATTGTTGATTGTAAAATATGTAGATATATCAAGCATGTTGTTGTTTAATCTTAGTTTTTTTTTGAGGAAACTGCCAGGAAAAACACACGCTTTGATCAATACTTCGTAGAATTGTTTTTGAACTTTTATCATGTTTTTTGTTCTGTAAGAAAATGTGCTGCTGAAAATTTATAGATTTGCCATATTATAGTGCACGAGTTTGTTTGAATGATAAATCAATTAGCTTCCATAAAACATATTTTCTGTTGTCAATTTTAACATTTTGAAACGAGGAATCTTATTGTATTAGTTTCAGACATTGTAATATAAATCGTAGCATGAAACTTTTAACTGGGTAAGTAAGAATTTAAACATATTAAAATTCGTAGATTCGTAATCCTTGTTTCTTTTTTATAGCTAGTCCGTTACGTGTTCGTCTTCTGTCTCTCGTTGAAACCAAATTGTCAAGTTAGTGATAGCCTAATGGTATGACTGTCGAACTAGGAAGTCATAGGTCTCGAATTCAAACCCAAAACACGCACTTCTGATTTTTCGGATTCATGTGCGTATTGTTTATATCACTTACTTTGGTACAGGAAAACATCGTGACAAAACCAGCATGTTTGAGACACATTTCTCGACGGTGGTAGAGTGTTAGCCGAGCGAGATGCCCATGAGCGGCATAAAAACAAAACCAGAAGGGTTACCATGACATCTCATAGCAGTTCTTATTCCTGTGTGAGAAAGAGATGGTGCTAGACACCCTGTATAGCTCTGTGTCTTTCCCTCAGTGGAATAAGTTCTGTTTTAAGACGTCATGGTAGGGTAGCAGTAACCAGGTTAGCCTAGTGTGGTGGGTTGTGGTTGATGCCTAAGCATTAACTACATGATAAAGAAGAACGAAATTGTCTAGTTCATAGAAATTTTAAAAACAATACGCCTTGTGGATAACTATGGTCTAGTCCAATCAACCAATAGTTTGACGACTTGATTGGCGCAGTGGCTAAGCGTTTGACTGCTGTGCTACGTGTCGCTGGTTCGATCCCTGCGCGGAACAAATATTTGTATGACCTACAGATAGTTGTTCCGGGTCTGGCTGTTTGTGTATGTGAGTTTAAATGTTTGTAAACGCACCCACGATACAGGAGAAATTTGTAGAATGGGGCAACGTATAAAAAAAACAAAAAAAAATTATGAAAAATAGTAGGAAATGTGTCTCTAAGATTTCCAGTATGTGCCTTGTTACCATCGCATTATCTACTCATTTACCCATTAGAGGGTAACACGCCAGTCATCGGCGATCATTTACCGTGACAAGTGGATAACTAGGTGATACATTGGTAACTTGGCAAGTAATGGTGCATGACAAACGAGTAAATGATTGAAGCTATAATGTAATACCTACTGTTGGGTTTCACTTAGCCCCAGTATTTGTGGCTTTTGTCTTTAATTCGATATGTAGCTAAATAAAAACTTGGCTAGGATTGTCTGTGGAGGCAAAATCAAAATATTTTTATTTTACATATGTCTCATGGGCACTTATAAAACGTCGAGAAAAGGTCCACGATTCGGGTTGATCGTTTGCTATGGAGAAGAACGGGCTAAAAACTCCATGGTTAGGTACTCTTTTAAAATCATTTGGTTAGCACTAAAGTATGGAGAGGACAGCGTAGGCCCGACAATAAGTCATTGCTTACTTTAAATAAGAAAAGAAGTTAACAAAAGCTAACAAGAATCTAACGGGTACCCATCCACATATATATTACATACCGAGTTTCCTCCGTGCCCCGGAAAGCACGTTAAGCCGTTGGACCCGGCTGTCATTCGTAGATCTTTGACACACGTTACTGGCAGTATTACCCAGTACTAACTAGATTGTGGACTTCAAATAGGCAGTCGCTCCATGTAAAATATTAGTATTCAGCTGAAACCGGTTAGGCTGGACCGACTAACCCCAACATAATTTGGAAAAGGCTAGATTAATGATGATGTTGTGAACTTTTTGGACCAAAAGTGCCAAAGAGTGTCCATGGAGTTTCTTGCCCATTAATCCATCGAATGGGCAGCTACAGTACTTTCACAAGTTATTATGTCTTGTGACTGGGACTGTAGCAGCATAGTATGTTCTACTTAGTAGAACGGTAGTTGTTCTGAATTCCAAATGTAGATTAGGCGCGGAAGTGATTAGGTATGTATTTTTTTTAATTTATGATCTTAAAGATTTTTTTAGTTCAGGTTTCTTTAGAGTTACTGATTGGTCTGTCTGTTAAGACCTTTTATCTCGGGGATGCGTGGAGGTATCCAGTTGAAATTAAACTATATATGTACTCAAATCTGTGGCCCCTTTGTGCTGTGAAAAAAATCAACCCTCTAAGTCTACGCGGTCAAAAGATATGGCTGTTTATGTCGTAAGTATGTACGGAAGCCTCGGTGCGCGAGTCTGACTGATTTTTATTATTTTGGATAAAACAGTTTCCAATAACGTCACTAACGTTTTTAGCACTGTAGATACACTAACTACTAAGGCCTCGTGGTTTATACGACTCGGCTCGAGTACCAAAACACAGGCGAGGCGGCCGGGCCCCAAATAATTACCCACATGTTTTCATAAACGCCCACCATGTTCACAGAAACGCAACTCGACCGTGCAGTACTAATTAAACGTTACAAATTCAAAATACTCCATGTACTTACATGTCGTACGTTGCCCAATTTTTAGTTTGAAAGCGATATTTTAATCCAGATAAATATTAGGAAGCGTTTATTGGTGGACTACGGTTTTCCGCAGCTCTTTCAAAGTTATATAGTACTAGCTTTTGCCCGCGGCTTCGCTCGCGTTAAATTCGCGCTAACACAGTTCTGTAGTTCAGTTCAGTTCTGTTCCTGCTAACTGTTTTGCCCTTGCGCCTTATTTATTGGAATAGCAATGCTAAGTTTTCCCTTTTCTTCCCTCTTTCTCCCTCATATCTCAATCTTTTTTAAAAAAAATAGCATATGTCCGTCTTCAGGGTCACAACTATCTCTGTACCAAAATTCATCAAAATCGGTTTAGCCATTTAGGCGTGAAGACGTAACAAACAAACTCACTTTTGCTTTTATAATATTACTAGCTTTCGCCCGCGGCTTCGCTCGCGTTAAATTCGGTATAACACACCAAGCAGACCTGCAGTTTTTGCTCTTGCGCCTGATTGATTTGTAATAGCAACGCTAAGTTTTCCCTTTTCTTCCCTCGTTCTCCCTCATATCCCACTTTTTTTTAATAAAAATTAGCCTATGTCCGTCTCCTGGTTCCCAACTATCTCTGTACCGAAATTCATCAAAATCGGTTTAGCCATTAAAGCGTGAAGAGGTAACAAACAAACAAACAAACAAACAAACTCACTTTCGCTTTTATAATATTAGTTATAAGTTATATAGTATATTTTCTTTTACTGTAACTCCATCTTTTATTGACAATTCAAAAGTTAGTGTATAATACAAAAGTAAGTAGGTACTTATTATTTGAAATAAATGCTTTGAGTTGATTTGAGGTTTCCATGAACCTCAAATCAACTCAAAGCATTTATTTCAAATAATAAGTACCAAAAACCTATGTTATAGCGTTATATTGTGCTGCAAACATTGAATAAACATTACACAAACATCATGGCAACATTTTGCATTAATATATTCTCTCATTTTTGTGTGGACGGTATAACGGACACCTTAAAAAGCAAATTAAAAAGAGTAAACTTACTTTTTCTTATGGGTCAATGTAAACAAACAGTAAATAGATAAGACAAAAGTTTTTATAAAAGTTAACAGAAGTGATTAGGTTTGTCAACAACATTGAACGCGTGTAGGTACAGTTTCGTGAGCCTGCTATTAACCATTAAGGAGTTCTTTTGGTGAAGTCGTGATGAAACGACCCTGCCTGCAGGGTTAAAATATCATGTTCATGTCTGTCTTAAAAGTGTATTGTCACCAAAACCAAAGGTGTGGTTTGAATTCAGTTGCAAGATTTTACTTAATTATACTAACTGACAACGCAGGTTAAACCCCAATAAAATATCCCATATAAAATAGTCAATGCTTGTTAAGCATTGACTTCAGAATAAATGCTTAAAAAGTAAAGTAAGTAAAGTTGGTACCTAAAGCTGATGGAATCAAGCAGTGTTTGTTTCGATCATACCATCCACACCGTCTACTTATCTGATATCTATGGTCTACAGTCACAGAATGTGAATCAAAATGGTTTTGTACGATTTGCTACGGATCACCATAAATTTTTAGAGCCAAAACCACATTTGGCGGTCTCAATGTTATTTTACATCGCAGATGTTATTCGTTTCAATGTTTTTGTAGGTTATTTCCATCCTAGTCTGTGTCCTATATTAATGTGAAAAATATTCTAGATATGACTAGCCTAGTAAGAAGAATGAGAATGTAAGATTTAGAGAAAACAGATTTCATTAAAGCAAATACGTTCATAGAATTTCTCAAATTCAAGCATTAAATTCTAAGGCAAAATTGGTTTTCCAGTAAATATTTTGCTACATAACTAGATTTTTGTTTCAACTTTGTATTTAGATATCTAGAGCTACGTCTTCTGTGACGCAGGCGCATGTTTTGTATTAACACAACTGACAACACTGAGAAAACATAGCAGCAAATATTTTGGCATGCAGAGTGCATTAGATGTTTTACAAGCTCTTCCAGTTTTTTCAACATTCCTAAGAAACATAGGGCGAAATGTGGAGATAAGAATGGTTTTTAAGAAGATAGACGAATGAGCTCAAATAATTAAAAAAACATGTGTCTGCACTTGACACTTGTACCTATAGCTTGCGACTTGTGCGATGGTTTTGGGCCACAGCTGTTTGTCATTCATCATTCCAGTTTAATACCTCGTCCCTTTGATGCGCTTAACATAATCGATCTTCAAGAAAAAAAAACAAAACCATTTGCCAAAAAGATTCATCCAAATATTTTCGATGTCTTGAGTCAGGTATGCAAGGACAGTGATGTCAAATAAACACAAGCGCGATACTGCCAGACCACTGTTTTACAACCGGTCATATAAAATTTGTTTCACACTTTAAAAAGTGGGACATCAAGGATGTTGTTCCAACTCGTGGAGTAACAAATTTCATTTCTAAAAGTGTCCCATCAATACGTTTACGAGTGTATGCAGGAAGGTAGGTACCTACTGTACATGGGTTTTGCACGCAAAGCAACCGTAAAGACCTAAACACAAGTGGTTCGGACGCACACATTAATGCTCGCATTCGTATTGTGAATAAACATCGTAATGTAGCAGATAAACTAGGATGGGAGCCAAGACGAAAATATGCCACGGCGCGTTTTTCCATTGGATTTTGCGCTTTGGAAACGAACAGTAGTCGCGACAGAACCAACCGACATTCATTGTTACTCAGATGGAATGTGATAACAGCAAGCGGCGGCTATCTCTTATGCTGGTGTCGGATGCTTCACGTACACAGAATAATATATTAGTCACGCTTGAGATTCATTACATGTACCAGAATACATCTCTAATGACGACACTTTCTTCTAAAAGAGAACGTTGCACACTGGTCGCCTTGTTGTTGTTCTAACTGCTACTCTGTTTAGGTCGATAACGTGAGAGGGTGTGGTTTGTGGTGTGTAATGAGTTATAGAAAGCTTGTGTACCTATCTGTATGTGTTGTATGTTCATTGTGTACAGTGTCCCATGTTTGTGTATGTCTTGCAAGGTCACACGTGGAGTGCTCATGTACGAGACAGGTCGATGCACACGCGTCAAGGTGGGCACGGAAATTTTCATTCAACCGCCTGTTCTATTTACATCGCCGATTGCCACAAATATTGTAAGTGGCGCATCGCGCGCGCACTTCCTCCACACTGACGTAGGTAACATCGGACCTTCGCGTGCCATTCACTCGAACCATAACAGATACTAGGGCCTATGTGCCGGCAGGGCTAAGGCCTGTTAGGCTAATGTGTTCCCGGAATACTTTTGGACATCCGGTTGTCAGTCATGGGACGTACAAAAGAGAGCAAGAGCGCTATGGCTGAGGTGTCTTGTGTGGTGGTTCGTGAATGACAGGCGACGTCCCTCTGGAGCGCCGCGGCGGGCGGAGTGCGCGCCGCGGCAGGATCTGGTGTTTACGTTGTGTTCACTGTCAAACGTGTTATCTGTTATGTGAGCAGGTGCGTGGCGCTGGCGTCGCGGCGTGCGCGCGCGCCGGCTATATTTGTGTCGCGCGGGCGTCGTTACATAAAGCTGTCGTGTGTCGATCCTCACCTCCTCTATCTTGAGGCTGGTGCGGACCACCTTGCGGGTGACCGCGCTCTCGTATGTCTCCTCGATAGTCTCCGCCATGGTTGCGAGTCGCGGGCGCAGCGGGCGACGCGCGCGGTAGTTGCGCCGGTACTGAGCGGCGCGCGGTTATTTTTAGTCAGCGGCGTGGTTCGGCCGCCTCACAGTAGTCACAGTGGTGTAACTGGCACTCGGGAATCGGGATCGGGGTGGCGATGCCGATGGCGCGCTGCGCGATACTGCCCGCCCTGCCCGGAGAGCAGGCGCTGGCGGTTAGGGGCGACGCCACTGACGCGTCGCACTGTTGTGACGCTGCAGACGCTCCTGACAAAGAGCCTCGATGACGCTGCACTGTTTATTGTCTTGTTAAAACAGCTTCATAACCCTTTTCCGCTAAAATTATTTGGTTTGCTGATCATGTTCGTTCTGATCACGAGTTCCACTATCAACCGGCGTTTGCCGGCGAACAGCCAATTTTCTTAGAATCTGTATATTCCTTTAGATAACAGTTTATAATAAGATATATCACTTTATCAAAAGTCAGCTGTTTTTTAGGTGGGTGTGGGTGCGAACGTCGCCAACTAACAAATTAGCTGAAGCCAGAAAATGTGTCTATTATTTTGAATCTTATATTATCACAAAATACTTAGCAATCTAGAATTCGGAAAGGCGAAGTCAATAAATGGAATTTGTTTTTTGACACGTTTATTTAGTAGTATAAGCCTCGTTCCAATAAACAAAAACGTCTCGTTTTGCTTACGGATAGTAGGATTTTGACATAAGTCTCATAGAACTTATGTCAAAATACTACCATCCGTAAGCAAAACGACTCGTTTTTGTTTATTGGAACGGGGCAGTTACATACATTATGCGACTATTCTACTGACCACTATGCGACTATTCTACTGACAAAACATTATAACTACCCTCAAGACAAATATGAAACTACTAGTGCCATCTAGAGGAAAACTACAGAACTAAAGCGAAAAATTGCTACAAGATGGCGCTAAACACAAGAGTGTACAATAGACATTAGACATGCGATTGCCATGGTTTGACTCAACATTACGTAGGTATAAACAAATCATTAGATCAATTGCGTAAACAGGATATTTATAAATGATGTTTTCGGCTTTCATGTAGATCGATTTATAGAGTAACCGGCAGGACTGTATCGGTTTTTACTTCCCATTCGACCGTAAATAAGGGGTGCTGCACACAGGTTCAGGTTGACACAGTTGGGTGTCGAAAGCGAATATTATGTTACGGGAAAACTATGAATATGAAAGTGTCAGGATAATTAAGGTGAAAGCTCCAACCTACCCGCGAAATTCAAATTTTCTTACGTTTTTTGCAATTTTCAGGCCAGGAACAAAAAAAAAACAGAAAAAGTCTTTCCTACGCCTTTATGAACTTGGAGGGTTGTATTGGTGATTTTGATGATTATAATTCTATAATTACATACGTCTTACAGCCGCGAATAATATTTTAATCAACATACAACCTAGCACTGGCCTGAAAATTGCAAAAAACGTAAGAAAATTTGAATTTCGCGGGTAGGTTGGAGCTTTCACCTTAAAATATGATATACAAATATGGCTTTACTGAGTTATAAAAATTAATACAACCCTAATTTTTTTATCTTATTATAATAGTCATGAAATGAGATTAATTGAACTTATGAATGAGCTATTGTTATTGTGTAAATAAAATACTTGTAACGGCCGCAAATAATATTTTAATCAACATCCTACCTGACACTGACTTGCAAAACTATGTACTTACGATTTTTGCAATTTAATCTTCGATCATAAAAATTTCATCGTAAGTTAATTTGAATTTCTCAGGCTGGATCACTCTTCCCTGTAATATATTATCTCTCTTATTCAAAATCCGTATTTTAGTGTAAATTAGCCTGTGCAGAAAAAAATACAGACTGATATGACAGTCTGATTTTTTTTTCTTTGCATAGCTTCTATCGCGGGCCTTGAGCGTGGAGACCGAATCCAGAAATTTTGTACATTGGAAGTACTTTTTAAATGTTGTTTTAGTTTTTTTTTAAATATTGCATAAGTTTTTTTTATTTATTGCTTATGTTGATAAAATATAATGCTATGCAATAGCTTTACCGCGGCAGTCCCCGAGAGCCACACGTATTTTTTTTACCTTTTGACCTTACCTCATTGGTTTATTTGCAGCGGATAGTATAAATTGAAGGATTTTATGATTGTAAAAAAAAACCTCAATGGCCAATGGGAAGGCAAATCAAAGCTGATTGTAGATGTGTTCATAGTAGTCCCAATATTAGACTAATGAAATAAAGCAATTTTGAAATAAAACTGACGATGCTTGGTATACCAAAATTATAATTTTACTGTCAATCTCGTCAGCAATGTCAATATAGCCAGCATATCTTATAAGCTATGCTGGCGATATGAGATTGACAGTTGCATTCCCTATTGTTCATGTTTGCAATCTTTATATATAATTCTTCTGTGAGTGTGTATGTCACTGAACTTCTCTCAAACGACTGGACCGATTTTGATGAAATTTTTTGTGTGTGTTCAACATCTGGGAATGATTTAGATTCACAATTTTGTCCGCTGGACAATGTTTTTTTAATTAATTTTTAATTTATTAGTAGTTGTTGATTTTAGAATGTTTTACATTGGATCCGACAGACGGCGCCATCGCAAATTAGACAGCTTATTAGCTTATTAAAAAAAGTTTGAAATTTTCAAATTAAAGACGTGTAGACAGGACAACGTCTGTCGGGTCCGCTAGTGAATAAATATAACTTAACCTTTTTTTCTTTAGTGATTTGACCTTGTACCAATCAGTAGACATTTTCTGATTACGATCAATTTCTCGTTTTCTGATTACGATCAGTAACTACACGGCAGCATACGCAGCATATTGGATAAGATGTCTCGCTGATGGTGGCGGGTGTGTCGGGTCATTTAGCTCCCTTCAAAATGGTCGAGCTGAATGGGGCTGATCCATACGTCATGTTCGTGAACGGGCGCTGTCAGTTGAGACTGGTCATTTTTAGCTACCACGGTTCATTTTTAAACTTATTTAGATTTAAAATAAAATTTTGCTTTTTATTTACTCTGGACGCTCTTACTGTGCACGTCTTTCTACACCGTTCTCACATATTTGTATAATCTCAACATGAATGATGTAAAAACGATTTCGTTAAAATATTATTATTATAATTTAAAAGAGTGTCCATGGAGCTTCTTGCCCATTCTTCTCCATAGAGATCAACGCTTTGGAATGGGCAACTACAGTACTTTCACAAGTTATTATGCCTTGTGACCGGGACTGTAGATTCATTTTGTTTCTTGACATTCAAAAGTGCCTGTAATGGTCTAATTGAAATAAATGATATGAATTGAATTGAATAGATGGTAGATAGTATGATTAGCTTATTATGGACCCACAGAGAATATAGTATAGTTTCATATTTGATGTTGTTTTTTTATTGGTTGAGAAATCATCTAATGAGCTGGTCCCGCTGTGTACGGTGTCAGACATGTACGGACTAAAATCCAGAGGCAATGCGGCGTCTACAGCAGTATAGGATGCATAAACTTTCTGTTACTCGTACCAAAGTGAAATAAAATCAGTAATAATACGTTCAATTTTTTATTATCATTACACAATCATGCAACATATAAATTATTGTATAATAAATATGTAGGTGTACCTAACTCTAATGTATAAATTTCGAGATACATTCTTTTATACATATGTATATATCACTTAACGTATATGGAGTCTCCATTTTATCACAAAAACCTGGGCACTGCCCTGGAATGAGAATCTACCTCTTTGCCTCTTTGATAGTTTTTATACTCTATGGCTGTAATGAAAAAAGGAGGCTTGGTTTATGGTGGGAGACTCTATATTGCACGTTATAATGTCACTTTTCAGCTAATACTTAAACATATTTTATTGTTTTTTTTTTGTTACGCCTGTGGCTTTGTGCTGCGAGTCTATTCCACTTGGCTGGAAAATAAAAAGAAAATTGTTAAAAACACACATAGCTTAGCAGTATTTTTTTAAATCTATTCATTATTGATAAAAAAACTAAAGGAAAGGTTAACTTATTATTTCATAGTTAAAATTTAAAAAAAAAAAATTACAATCCTACAATGGGTAACGCAAGGAAACTGCGGATAGCGCCCGCGCTATGTTCAGCAGTCCACGTATTACAGCTTTTTTTTCAATTTTACCTCAAAAGATTTCTTGCAATTAAACGCAGAAAGGGATGTCGGGACAAAGTCTCTTTTGTCTCAAAGATGTGCCTATAACAGCTGTTGATAGTGAAAAGTAGAAGGAAGGAAGGAAGGCCTTATTCCTAAAGTGGCTGATAAAAACTTCGGGAAGTCGGTCAGTCAAAAAGTAGAAACTACAAGCCAATAATTATGTTTAACGATGATGATCACAATACTAACATGACACGCATGGTGTTGGTGAATCCGGAGCCCTGCTTCCAGCCGGTGACGACGACCACGCTGTCACCGGTCTTGATGAAGCCGCGCGCGCGACCGAACTTGAGACCGGACTGCACACGGTTGTCTACGTCCTTCAGCCAGTCGCCGGCAGCTCCCTCTGTGGGGGAAAAGATTTTGATTGGTAAATTATATACAGTATTATAAATGAAAGTAAAATATAAAAAAACACTGGAAACTTCAGTGTATCGAAAAATCCTTTTTTCGAAGTAAATAGTAAACCTCATAGACATGCCGTGTATGGGTTTTGGTTCATAGACAAGCCGTGTGGCGTGGCGGGCGACGGCGATGATGGGACAGCGCGGCCGGTACTTGTGCCGTGGTGAGACTACAGTAACGTTAACATACCTTGGTACACGATGGGCAGCACGCCGCGGTACAGATGCGCCTGGCGCGCGGTCTGCGCGTGGCGGGTGACGGCGATGATGGGACAGCGCGGCCGGTACTTGTGCCGTGGTGAGACTACAGTAACGTTAACATACCTTGGTACACGATGGGCAGCACGCCGCGGTACAGATGCGCCTGGCGCGCGGTCTGCGCGTGGCGGGTGACGGCGATGATGGGACAGCGCGGCCGGTACTTGTGCCGTGGTGAGACTACAGTAACGTTAACATACCTTGGTACACGATGGGCAGCACGCCGCGGTACAGATGCGCCTGGCGCGCGGTCTGCGCGTGGCGGGTGACGGCGATGATGGGACAGCGCGGCCGGTACTTGTGCCGTGGTGAGACTACAGTAACGTTAACATACCTTGGTACACGATGGGCAGCACGCCGCGGTACAGATGCGCCTGGCGCGCGGTCTGCGCGTGGCGGGTGACGGCGATGATGGGACAGCGCGGCCGGTACTTGTGCCGTGGTGAGACTACAGTAACGTTAACATACCTTGGTACACGATGGGCAGCACGCCGCGGTACAGATGCGCCTGGCGCGCGGTCTGCGCGTGGCGGGTGACGGCGATGATGGGACAGCGCGGCCGGTACTTGTGCCGTGGTGAGACTACAGTAACGTTAACATACCTTGGTACACGATGGGCAGCACGCCGCGGTACAGATGCGCCTGGCGCGCGGTCTGCGCGTGGCGGGTGACGGCGATGATGGGACAGCGCGGCCGGTACTTGTGCCGTGGTGAGACTACAGTAACGTTAACATACCTTGGTACACGATGGGCAGCACGCCGCGGTACAGATGCGCCTGGCGCGCGGTCTGCGCGTGGCGGGTGACGGCGATGATGGGACAGCGCGGCCGGTACTTGTGCCGTGGTGAGACTACAGTAACGTTAACATACCTTGGTACACGATGGGCAGCACGCCGCGGTACAGATGCGCCTGGCGCGCGGTCTGCGCGTGGCGGGTGACGGCGATGATGGGACAGCGCGGCCGGTACTTGTGCCGTGGTGAGACTACAGTAACGTTAACATACCTTGGTACACGATGGGCAGCACGCCGCGGTACAGATGCGCCTGGCGCGCGGTCTGCGCGTGGCGGGTGACGGCGATGATGGGACAGCGCGGCCGGTACTTGTGCCGTGGTGAGACTACAGTAACGTTAACATACCTTGGTACACGATGGGCAGCACGCCGCGGTACAGATGCGCCTGGCGCGCGGTCTGCGCGTGGCGGGTGACGGCGATGATGGGACAGCGCGGCCGGTACTTGTGCCGTGGTGAGACTACAGTAACGTTAACATACCTTGGTACACGATGGGCAGCACGCCGCGGTACAGATGCGCCTGGCGCGCGGTCTGCGCGTGGCGGGTGACGGCGATGATGGGACAGCGCGGCCGGTACTTGTGCCGTGGTGAGACTACAGTAACGTTAACATACCTTGGTACACGATGGGCAGCACGCCGCGGTACAGATGCGCCTGGCGCGCGGTCTGCGCGTGGCGGGTGACGGCGATGATGGGACAGCGCGGCCGGTACTTGTGCCGTGGTGAGACTACAGTAACGTTAACATACCTTGGTACACGATGGGCAGCACGCCGCGGTACAGATGCGCCTGGCGCGCGGTCTGCGCGTGGCGGGTGACGGCGATGATGGGACAGCGCGGCCGGTACTTGTGCCGTGGTGAGACTACAGTAACGTTAACATACCTTGGTACACGATGGGCAGCACGCCGCGGTACAGATGCGCCTGGCGCGCGGTCTGCGCGTGGCGGGTGACGGCGATGATGGGACAGCGCGGCCGGTACTTGTGCCGTGGTGAGACTACAGTAACGTTAACATACCTTGGTACACGATGGGCAGCACGCCGCGGTACAGATGCGCCTGGCGCGCGGTCTGCGCGTGGCGGGTGACGGCGATGATGGGACAGCGCGGCCGGTACTTGTGCCGTGGTGAGACTACAGTAACGTTAACATACCTTGGTACACGATGGGCAGCACGCCGCGGTACAGATGCGCCTGGCGCGCGGTCTGCGCGTGGCGGGTGACGGCGATGATGGGACAGCGCGGCCGGTACTTGTGCCGTGGTGAGACTACAGTAACGTTAACATACCTTGGTACACGATGGGCAGCACGCCGCGGTACAGATGCGCCTGGCGCGCGGTCTGCGCGTGGCGGGTGACGGCGATGATGGGACAGCGCGGCCGGTACTTGTGCCGTGGTGAGACTACAGTAACGTTAACATACCTTGGTACACGATGGGCAGCACGCCGCGGTACAGATGCGCCTGGCGCGCGGTCTGCGCGTGGCGGGTGACGGCGATGATGGGACAGCGCGGCCGGTACTTGTGCCGTGGTGAGACTACAGTAACGTTAACATACCTTGGTACACGATGGGCAGCACGCCGCGGTACAGATGCGCCTGGCGCGCGGTCTGCGCGTGGCGGGTGACGGCGATGATGGGACAGCGCGGCCGGTACTTGTGCCGTGGTGAGACTACAGTAACGTTAACATACCTTGGTACACGATGGGCAGCACGCCGCGGTACAGATGCGCCTGGCGCGCGGTCTGCGCGTGGCGGGTGACGGCGATGATGGGACAGCGCGGCCGGTACTTGTGCCGTGGTGAGACTACAGTAACGTTAACATACCTTGGTACACGATGGGCAGCACGCCGCGGTACAGATGCGCCTGGCGCGCGGTCTGCGCGTGGCGGGTGACGGCGATGATGGGACAGCGCGGCCGGTACTTGTGCCGTGGTGAGACTACAGTAACGTTAACATACCTTGGTACACGATGGGCAGCACGCCGCGGTACAGATGCGCCTGGCGCGCGGTCTGCGCGTGGCGGGTGACGGCGATGATGGGACAGCGCGGCCGGTACTTGTGCCGTGGTGAGACTACAGTAACGTTAACATACCTTGGTACACGATGGGCAGCACGCCGCGGTACAGATGCGCCTGGCGCGCGGTCTGCGCGTGGCGGGTGACGGCGATGATGGGACAGCGCGGCCGGTACTTGTGCCGTGGTGAGACTACAGTAACGTTAACATACCTTGGTACACGATGGGCAGCACGCCGCGGTACAGATGCGCCTGGCGCGCGGTCTGCGCGTGGCGGGTGACGGCGATGATGGGACAGCGCGGCCGGTACTTGTGCCGTGGTGAGACTACAGTAACGTTAACATACCTTGGTACACGATGGGCAGCACGCCGCGGTACAGATGCGCCTGGCGCGCGGTCTGCGCGTGGCGGGTGACGGCGATGATGGGACAGCGCGGCCGGTACTTGTGCCGTGGTGAGACTACAGTAACGTTAACATACCTTGGTACACGATGGGCAGCACGCCGCGGTACAGATGCGCCTGGCGCGCGGTCTGCGCGTGGCGGGTGACGGCGATGATGGGACAGCGCGGCCGGTACTTGCTGAGCAGGAACGCGGATTTGCCGCTCGTGGTGATCACGACGATGGCGGACGCGAGGCACTTAGTGGACGCCTCGACTGCGGCGATGGCTGTCGAGTGAGCGGGGTCGATTGGGGGCTTCACCTGGAAAAGTCAGAAATTGAAAAAACAAATGCACATGGCTTCCACATGAGGCCTTCAATCATCGTCATCAGTTATCTATCAGCTAAGCATAATTGATCATAATCACGAGCCTTAAGCAGTTCACTGCTTAATAAAGATTTCTACCATTTTGTGGGCATGATTATTCTCCCAATGTTATTTTTTGTATATAGAAAGTCAGAACCCTGTTCAGTTTACATATAAAGAAATTGACTTGTCTTTCATTAAGGATAACTTCACATCAATAGTACTGTTCCGTTAAAAATTTCGTTTCTCACCTCAACAACCAGGTCATTGAAGAGCTGTCTATGCCAGATGGCGGCCTCGGCCTCCTTGCAGATGTTAGCCATGGTCAGCACGCACTCCACCGGGTAGTCTCCCTTCGCCGTCTCACCGGACAACATGACGCAGTCAGCGCCGTCCAAGATGGCGTTAGCGACATCGGAGACCTCAGCGCGAGTGGCGCGAGGCTTCTTCACCATAGATTCCAACATCTGAGTGGCGCAGATTACTGGTTTGCCAACCTGAGTGGGTGGAAATAAAAATTGATTTTGATTATTTATTGATCAGTTTTTCCTACAAGATTAAATCTCAGCAATATTATATTATAAGTTGTTGTTTATATCAATGTCACATTTCAACACAGCATGCTTTTGTACTTTTCTTTTAGTTTTTGTGTGCACAATAGTTCTATAACTATACTACTTAGGACATTTATGTCTACTAAGGAAAATATAAACTAGGCTAGACATCAATAATATAATGAATGACAGAAGTGGTACACGAGACAAACTTAGGTTAAACTCTGTCTAGAGGATCAATACAATTCAATGAATGATTAGAGATATTGTTGTCTTACCCTGTTGCAGCGAGCGATCATTGTCTTTTGTGCGAGGAATACTTTCTCAGGGGGAATCTCAATACCGAGATCTCCACGGGCGACCATAATACCGTCTGAAGCCTGGAAACAAATAAAAATTATGACATTAAACTGAAGAACTAGTATAAACTAAAAATAAGAAGATGAAAATTGGGGCTCTTCAAAAACTTCAATTGTTCACCATACTAAGTTTCATGTATAAATGTACAACACATACTCATTTAAGATTTTATTTTCACTGCCATGGAATGGCGATTTTTGGGATGAAGACCCCATTTTATCGAAAACCTGCTATCTAAATAAACAGTACAAAAGCCTTGTCTAATAGAATAAAACAATGACCCCAGAGAGTGGGCATAGAGTTTATCATCTCACATATTAGGTGATAGATTCACTGTCGCATTAGGTTAAGGCCTGTAAGCTGTAAGGAAGAAAAATAAATAAAAAACAAATGACATTTGACAGTATTTCGAAATTGCACTTTAATTTGCAGTCTTTAAGATCAAAACTACATTGCATTGACCTCAAAACTTCTTGAAAGTCATCCTTTATCACTGAATCCACTACATATCTAGTTAAGAGCTGCATTCTATTAACCTAACCTATATAGTGGAAGTATGAATGGTATGATATGCAAATTGCAGTCATCCGCCAATTTCATTGAGTTGTAAATTTGACCTGACTTGCTTGTCTGAACCTATTGAGCAAGTATTCTAGGATTACGTTTGAGTTAGGCTAGGTCACCCACTTGTTCAGGGTGTCATAAAGCTGAGAAAACGACAAGGTAATATTTGCAAAAGTAGTTTTAAAATCAGTTCTCTAGTATGATGTTTTTGGTTCATATTTGTTGGTTGGTTTTTCTTTTTTTTTTAATATTATGTGATAAGTTTTAATTACTACATTATTACATGTTTTGTTTTCAGTTCGAATAGTAATGAAGCTCAATTAGTAACAAACAATAAATATAATCATTATCTTTGAATTTTTTTATTTGCATCTATTGTGGTGAATGCTATATTCACCTACTTATCTTGTACAACTGCATCATTCCAGACATGCACTTGTATGTTTATATAATGATTTACTTCTACTTAGTTTAGTTGTTTACTTAATTGATACAAAATGTTCAGTAAAACAAATAATAGATTTTTATTATTTCTTCAGGAATTCTTAAGAAGTTACAATGGAGCAAGATAATGTCAAAATGCGGTTTTGGCATCGCTCGCTTTATCTTATATAAAATTCTCATGTCAGTTTTATTTGCCATACTCTTCCGAAATGGCTTCATCAATTTTTACGATTTTTTATATGCCCATTAAGTAGGTCTTAGAATCGGTCGTAAATCCTATATATTTTTATTTTAGTTAAGCATCAGGTGAAACCACTGAGCACAGCTTAGTCTATGTATAATCTTTGAATACATTATTAATACTAAAATAATAATAGTTAGAGACTATAGTATTATTGTCTTTTTAAGAGTGTTCTCGGTAAAAAATAACAAAAATCACAAATTCGGGGTTTTTTAAAGTTAAATTACTCATTAATGCCGGTAACTTTTAAAAAAACTAATTTTAGCCCCGTATAAAAAATATCTTCAAGTAGCAAATGTATAGAATTATTTTTAAAAAATGATAATATTTATCAACATAAAACCATCTTTTAAATTCATACTTTTGAGATTTTACCGGAAGGCATTAATTTAGGAATGAAATTGTGAATCAACAATCACTCGTGAAAGTCTGAAAAAAATACGTGGAAATAGAAGAGATACCAATGTTGTTATTGTATAGAATAAAAAAGTAGTTTTAATTCATGAAGTCCCGAAAAAAAAATTTATTCTCAACCTAAATTTAACAAACTAAAACATCATTTATTACTCGATTTTAGGGCTGAAAACAATAAAAAAAAACACCAGTAATAAGTAGAGTTTAGGCAAAGAGAAATAAAAAAAAAAAAATAAAAAAAAAATGATTGTATCGACATTATAATATTTTAAAGTTACTTATAAATAGCGCAGCGCCGAGCGGTGTCGGACAGTCGCGCGGTCGCGCTTTTAGAGGTAGGACCTGTGTCGCTCACGTTCCCGCGCTGCCGTGGATCGACAATAGAAATAAGTAGTTACGCCGAGGATTCATACTACGCCTAACCCGTTTTGATCCGTAAGTGTTTTTTTTATAATGTGTTAGCTTTTTTTTTATTTCATACATTCGAATTATAAATGAACGAATGTATTTTTATGTTATAGGTGATGGGTCGAAAAAGTAAAGTATGCAGCGGGGGTACGAGTGCGTTCTTCCCGAAATTATTGATCCCAGAAAAACCAGATCTATGCCACTGAGGGAAATTATGTTATAAATAAAAGTTTTTTTTATTAAATGATTTGTTAAACATAACACGATAAACCTTTATTTTATTTTCCACCTACTCATCCCATGCGCAAAAATGTAAAAAGCTATCGAAACTTACAGTAGTCCTACTTTCAATAAAAGCTACATTAAATAAAAGATACAAAAATAAAAGATACATTAAAATTACATTTACAGACGTAAAAATTAAATGAAACAATTTAAAATCGGTACTGGTTACAAAAGGATAAATCAAATTATCTAATTCAAAGAACTGATAAATTAACCAAAACATTTTAGTTTAATTCTCCAAATTACTATTTAAATGTGGCGTGAAGAGCATTTTAGGGCCAAAGGATCAAAACGGGTTTGTCATTCTTAAAATCCGCAGTGTTCCTAAAACGCGCGTGTGTGCCGCGCGGATGCACACAGACACATCGGGAGCTAGTCTATACCTAAATTACGCGCAGCCCGTTTACCGATAGCCCTCTTAATGGATTTATATTCTAACCTCAGGTTGCTTAGATGTGTAGGTACGTGTTCAGTAACTATTTACAAAAATTACACAATTCAATAGAAAATAGAATTCACAATAGATGCAAATAAAAGAGAAAAATGGTTTTATTATCAATGAAATTGGGTATAATTGGCTTATAATTTAATGCTACTTATATTGAAATATTATTTCAGTTATGTGTATTAGTCACATTTTTCTTTTTTATTTCAATTTGAAGACCTTAGTCTCTAAAAAATCTTTTAAATAAAAATGCTTGTGTGACATTCGAAGACATGTGTCATGTCATCTAACAACTCGCAATGAGCTTTAGGCCCACTTCACGCGAAACGATCCATCTTAGCCCACTTCCCCTCGCAGAGAATTTCGTTTATGCCCAAAATTTTAATTTATTTATTAAAAGGTAGCTTCACAGCTTACAGGTCATAAACATAAGATTATAAAATTTAATATGACGCCAATTACACATAGACAACATTAAGATTAGCCGAGAGTGACTAATGACCGCGATTTGTAAATTAAGTGTACTCACGGTAATAATCTCATCAAGGTTGACCATGCCCTGATGGTTCTCGATCTTAGAGATGATTTTGATGTTCTTGCCCTTGTCGCCGAGGATGCTTCGGATCTCCGTGAGCGCCGCTCCGTTGCGGATGAACGATGCGAAGATCATATCCACCTGGATCGGAAGAAATCGGGGTTGAGTTGGTTTTATCTTTTGAAAACTGTTTAGGAATTACTATTTCACTGGTTTCACACAGTTTGTTAATTTGTTTACCATGCTGCCTTTGCATTTCGTGCCAAAAATGTTCTTGTCGCTGATTGGTCGCTTTTCATTCAAGATGGATGACTATTATAACAGCTGAATAACAGACATAGGGCTCTCTCATGGCTTTACTTCATAGCCTAGAATTCTGTCTTTGACAAGTAATGAATATTTTACTAAAGAATCATATTCTATGTACCAAGTTTTTTTTGTTTTCTACTTTCTTCGTCAATACATGAAAATGCCTGTTAAATGTTAAAATTGCTAGCATTGTTGACTTGCGTGCTTAGTTGTTTATTACGATATTTACGTTAAGTGATATTTATGTTAATTATTGTCTTCAGTTCATGGCCATTTTCAAAACGTGGTTATAAAATGTACACATTTTATATAGATAAAATGTACCTACAGTCAAGAACTAAGATAAAACTATAAACTAATATTTATCGGCATTACTTCGACAAAAACACAGCTATCAATACGACATTGCTGTTTTTTTAAAATCATTTACGAGAAAAAGTTCTTGCACACATTATTATAAAAGCGAATGTTTGTGAGGATGTATGTAAGTATGTATGTTTCTCTCAAGGGCGGATCCAGCTTTTATATCAGGGGGGGGTCACCATGTCGCATACAGCTTGTCTCCGTAGTCTAGTTCGGATAGATATAGCTATACTTAATATTATAACGGAACGTGAAAGTGTGTTTGTCAATTTTTCACGTTGAATGAAACCGCTAAACGGATAGGATTTCATGGGGTCGATTGCATTGGTCTTCCACTGCAGCGGAGTTACCTAGTCGCAGACGGAGTCACCGTCAAATTCTATTTTAATTTAATTGGTGCACACTGAAGAACATTACAAACTTATATGATGAAATGTATTCTTCGTTTGTGTCGTCTCGCAAAACGCCTTATAAGTTCCTCGTCATCTATATTTATTGACTTGTGAACGTGCAAAAGAGCTAAGCCCGTCAGGCGGTCTTCTGCCAAGCCAAGTTTTGTCCCTTCTTAGTGTGTAAAAAGACCTTTCCGCCGTTGCAACACTAACGGGTAGTGTCGCCAGAATACACAAAAAAAACTTCTTATGTTGGGATCAAGTCTTTATCACAAGTTCAAGTTCAAGTTACGAGGGTCGAAATGGCCAGCGGAATGTTTTGATTTCGCTGCCATTTCACTTTGCAAAGCTGGTACTCATTTATAATCATTGACAGGAGTAGTCTAGTAATCCTTACTAATATTATAAAAGTGAAAGTGAGTTTGTTTGTTGCGTCTTCACGCCTAAATGTCTAAACCAATTTTGATGAATTTTGGTACAGAGTTAGCTGGGACCCTGGAGACGGACATAGGCCAATAGGATTAATTTTTTAAATCGAAAATTGAGGGAGAAAGAGGGGGCGCGTTCTTTAGGGCGGCGCACCGCCCACTACCTGAACGCGCCCCAAAAGGTGGTAGCCATTAGGCTGATCCGGGGCTACCGCACGATCTCCGGCTAGGCAGCGAGCCTCCTTGCCGGATCTGGAGGCGATGGTCCTCGCGCGCCTGTTTGAGTGGCGCGCGGAGGCACTACACCGGGGGGAAACTCCTCTACCGTGGCAAATTGCCGCTTGGCGGACAGACCTCCGGTGCGATCTCATGGTGGCATGGAGAGAGCGACTGTCGCAACCCCGTGCAGGGTACGCCACAATAGTGGCGGTAAGTCCCCTCTTTGAGGAGTGGCTGGAGAGGCGCCATGGCGTCCTCACCTACCGCCTGACGCAGGTCCTCACCGGACACGGAAGTTTCGGGAGGTTCCTGCACATAATTGGGCGGGAGGAAACGCCCGGGTGTCACCATTGTTATAATCGATAATCACACAGTGGCGGTCTGTCCAGCTTGGGCGGAGCACCGCCGTGCCCTTGTAGATGCGATCGGCGGCGGCGATCTCTCGCGTCCGGCCCTGGTTCAGTCCATGGTCCGGAGCGAGAGGGAATGGGAAGCGGTCACCTCCTTCTGCGAAGCAGTCATGCTAGTCAAGGAGGAGGCCGGGCGTTTGAGGAAGAGAACCTCAAACCAACCCAGCCGCCGCGGGAGACGCCTCGGGCGCCGGGCGCAGCGAGACGACTCTCGATGCGGGCCTGTGGACGGTGAGCAATGGGTAGCTCACCGTCCGTCCGTCGATTGACGACAGGCCGTGTCGACGGCGCGTTCGTGTTTCACGCGCACCTCAAAGAGATGTCAGCAAAGCAGAGGGGTTTGCCAGAGCCTCCGCCTGCCGGGGTTGCGAGTTGTTCGAAAGAGATACCGCGGCCCCGGAACGTAAAGGGCAATAGAAGGAACATGGGTGGGTTTTAGTCAGTAAAAGTCTGACACGCCCCCCCATCCGCCCAGAGCGGGGGAAGTTATTTGATGATTTCCCAACCCAAAAAAAAGGGAGAAAGAGGGAAGAAAAGGAAAAACTTAGCTTTGCTATTACAATAAATAAGGCGCAAGGGCAAAAACTACAAGTAGCAGGTCAGAAAAGGGGAACTGTGTTAGTTTATAAAAGTTAACGCTTTTCTATTTTTTTACGAGTTATTACAACTTCAATCAATCCTCCCGCGTCCGAATTTGTTCGCCATTTGATAAACAGAGCGGGCGCTCGGGTAGAGGGTTGGCTCGCGTGACTCGCTGGTGCGCGATAGAACAATAGGCACAGGGGCCACCATTTGTTTTTTTGAAAATATATAAGCATTTCTGGAACAAACATGTGGAATAAGATTGAAAAACTATTTTTTTCTCATTCTTAAAAATTATGAGCTTTCAGTGAAAAATCCTTTAATTTTTTTCAGAAATTCAATCCAGTGAAACAAAAAATCGGCTGGCTGGATTAATTTGGCTCTTCGTAGGGTTTTTGTGGACATATTGAACTGAAAAAGGCACACTTAACATTAGTGGTTTCCTCAATATTTTCGAGCCAGTGCTTGACTTTCCAAAAAACCACCAAAAGCCGTTTTTTTTGTTGCAGTGTCAAATTCATGTGACAGAAAAAAAATTGGCTATTCTTAGAAAATTCATTAAAAATCTTGAAACCCACCTTTAACTTAAAAAAATCTAAAAAAAAAACTAAAAAAAAGGTTTTTTTTCTGGCTGATTTTTCTAAGATTACTCAAAAAACCCGCGAGGAACAATATTTAAAAGTTATAATCCAAAAATTAGACACTTGGAGCCACAATTTACTATTTTTTGGTTTCCCGTACGACAATTTTTCTCGAAGTTACGGCCTGTTCAAAATGTCCAAAAATTTGTTTTTTTTTATCCCTTATAATGTAACCAATAACAAGCACAGTATTGTATTATTATGATTATGTGCGTCTTTCGCCTATAATTTGTTTACGTTTACCTATAGATAAAATTAGATAAAATTGCATTGCCTACCTATGACCCAGCCTGTCGCCCAGGGGGGGGTCATGACCCCCATGACCCCCCCCCTGGATCCGCCGTTGGTTTCTCTTTCACGCCAAATCTACTGAATAGATTTTCATAAAACTTCACAATAATATAACTTTCATATCAGAATTTCTAACACAATAGGCTACAATCATAAGGATTTATTGTATATTCTATCACCACGCGAGTGAAACCGCAAGGCGCAGCTAGTTTTATTTAAATATAATTTTATTAATATTCTAAGACTAAGCTTTAGGTTATCTATATTGGTAAGCGTCAGGACCCCTGGACCAAGAGAGATATTTGATGTTTAGAAAATACCAAAATTTACTACCTTTTTGCTACTATTTGATACCTAACTTCAAGTATTTAGTACCTCGACTGACAGCGAAAAAACACGTAAAGAAAGTGGTCAGCCATTCTGACATCAGGACGTCTGGACCATTTTTTTTTTCATAGTTCGAGACAACTTAACTAATTTCTCTTTGTAAATATTTACTACCTTTTTAGTACCTCAACATATATTTTTTTCAAATATTTTTGGCATTCCAGAAAAATGCTACGCATGAAAGATTTTTATACATAATGGATTTTTTATAATGGACATTTAATTTGCCACATAAAGCTTATATTTTTAGGATATAGATACATTTATATTGTGGATTAGAAAATCATACACTGTAATATAGAAAATAATTTTAATAACTAGGATTGTAGGCTACATATCAAACTATAAATATCCAGTTTATGCTGACCTCTTATTGTAAGGAAATCCTATAGAATGCTAGATCAGCGTATACTGGAATCTTATAGTGTACATGATGTTATTGATGAAAGTTAAATAATTAATATTTCATGGCGTATATTAAACAATGAGCAGTCATGTTCTTACAACTTATAGTAACTCTACTAGACATATCGTCGTAACATTGCCATCTGCGACTCCCGAAGGTGTAGGACATTATAAATCGCATCGCAATCGTAAGAACATGACTGCTCATTGTTTAATATACGCCATGAAATATTAATTATTTAACTTTCATCAATAACATCATGTACACTATAAGTTTCCAGTATACGCTGATCTAGCATTCTATAGGATTTCCTTACAATAAGATGTCAGCATAAACTGGATATTTATAGTTTGATATGTAGCCTACAAATCCTAGTTATTAAAATTATTTTCTATATTACAGTGTATGATTTTCTAATCCACAATATAAATGTATCTATATCCTAAAAATATAAGCTTTATGTGGCAAATTAAATGTCCATTATAAAAAATCCATTATGTATAAAAATCTTTCATGCGTAGCATTTTTCTGGAATGCCAAAAATATTTGAAAAAAATATATGTTGAGGTACTAAAAAGGTAGTAAATATTTACAAAGAGATAAATTAGTTAAGTTGTCTCGAACTATGAAAAAAAAAATGGTCCAGACGTCCTGATGTCAGAATGGCTGACCACTTTCTTTACGTGTTTTTTCGCTGTCAGTCGAGGTACAAAATATTTGAAGTTAGGTATCAAATAGTAGCAAAAAGGTAGTAAATTTTGGTATTTTCTAAACATCAAATATCTCTATTGGTGCAATCTTTCATGCGTGGCATTTTTCTGGACTGCCAAAAAAATTTGAAAAAAATATATGTTGAGGTACTAAAAAGGTAGTAAATATTTACAAAGAGATAAATTAGGTGTGTTGTCTCCACCTATGAAAAAAAAAATGGTCCAGACATCCTGATGTCAGAATGGCTGACCACTTTCTTTACGTGTTTTTTCGCTATCAGTTGAGGTACTAAATATTTGAAGTTAGGTATCAAATAGTAGCAAAAAGGTAGTAAATTTTGGTATTTTCTAAACATCAAATATCTCTATTGGTGCAATCTTTCATGCGTGGCATTTTTCTGGACTGCCAAAAAAAATTGAAAAAAATATATGTTGAGGTACTAAAAAGGTAGTAAATATTTACAAAGAGATAAATTAGGTGTGTTGTCTCCACCTATGAAAAAAAAAATGGTCCAGACATCCTGATGTCAGAATGGCTGACCACTTTCTTTACGTGTTTTTTCGCTGTCAGTCGAGGTACTAAATATTTGAAGTTAGGTATCAAATAGTAGCAAAAAGGTAGTAAATTTTGGTATTTTCTAAACATCAAATATCTCTCTTGGTCCAGGGGTCCTGACGCTTACCTATTGCTGACTATGCTTTTCATAATTCTCTTCTGTTTCTCTTTCTGAAAAACGTTGCCCCTCACTAGGAATTTCTCCTGTATCGTGGGTGCATTGACAAACATTTAAACTCACATACACAAACAGTCAGACCCGAAACAACTATTTGTAGACCATACAAATATTTGTTCCGTGCGAGAATCGAACCCGCGACACGCAGCGCAGCAGTCAATTCAGCCACTGCGCCAACCGTGCCGTCAAAATTATTAATTAAATTATTACTGTTATTTTTCTATAACCTCGTGTACAGTTACGGATGTAACTCTGCTATTAAAATGCTACATTCAGTCGGTAGTAGTTCAAATATAGTCGTGTTAAATGACTTTTAAATATCAATTTATCATATATTTGTATGTTATGTGATTTCTCCGTCAATATTGCGCCAATTTCCAAAATTATTTCAATAAATAGAAAGATTAGGTATACTCCTGAGGTTGTCCCATATCAATTTTATTGCTTGGGTAGTTGGTAAAAGAAATATTTTTTTTTCAATTATGGATCCCACAGCCCAACCAATACAGTAATACTTTAGACCACTATCATTGTTTGCGGGGTATGCTTATCAACCGCGGGGTATGATTGTCAACCGAAAAGTTAGATAACTTGTTATCACAACATTCGCACGTGTTTTTAATATTTTATTCAAGAGCACTCATCGATCACCGACTTGTGAACGTGACGTCATTATAAACTGTCTGGTTCTTTTATATATAAATCGGTTTCATGAGTATTTTCCGATTTTGGTGCAATGAACAGTTTTGGGAAAAGATTACGTCGTTTTCACGCTTGTCTTGCGTGTTTGATGACGAATTTGGTTGATAATGTGGTATTAGCATTTCCTGTAGCGATAAAAAAGGAAAGAAAAGGTTGGCTGGTAGAGAATGCCTTATGGCAGAATATAGTTTAATAAATAAAAAAGAATGGAAAATTATGCGTTCTTTTTTGTTTTATAAGTATGGTATTAACAGCGAGAATTTGTATCGCGATAGGATTCGTTCGCGAGTTGCGCCTGTAGAATTTTTTTTAGGAATTAAAAAAAGTTGTTGAATCGTATCCTTCTTGAGAATGATCTTTGAAATTCGTAAATGCAAGATTTTCGACTCTCTTTTGGTACCTAATAACATGAATTATAAAATTTGTAAAAGATAGCATCTATCTTATTATAAAACCAGATTAACGTGTGTGATCTCTATTAAAATATATCACACAATTCACGCATGGCAACAGAAAGATTGTCAGCAATCCGGCGCGTGATTCACCAGGTTGTGTCAATGAATTTATTTTTAACCGTTGAATAATTAAACACTTTAATGTATATGTATAAATATTTTTATAGAGATTTTGTTTTACTGTATTTATCATTTTAACTATTGGGTGGCAATCAAGTGTAAATCATGGAATGTACCTATATTGATGATGAAAGAATTCGTCTGCTATCGTCGTATGCAGCTTGGACAAGACGAACAAACAGAATCTAGACACACCAGCGTCAAAATATTTTCGTTGGTTTTTAAAAAAAACCGTGTGGGAATTACATTTTTTTGAAACAAGCAGTTTTATTTCTAGAATAGCTGTTTCCCGTGACCTTCGACAGCGTGAAATTATTATAAAACCCTCACTTTCCTATTTAAATCTGATTTGTTAACTATTTCACCATTTTTGCACGGAACCCTAATCCTTTTCCTAAAATTAAAGTAGCCAATGTCAGCAAACATCAGCTATTTGACAGTAAGTCATGTCAAAACAGGCCCAGCCTTTTCGAAGATTAGCCCGAACAAACATACAGACAGAAATGGGGCCATTCATTTATTACCCTTCCACCCTATATAAACACGAATGCCGTATTATATGTATTATACTATCCTTACTATTATTATAAAAGCGAAAGTGAGTTTGTTAGATTGTTACGTCTTCACGCATTTTGGTGAATTTTGGTACAGAGATAGTTGGGATCCTGGAAACGGACATAGGCTAATTAAAAAAAAAACGTGACAAAAGGGGGAGAAAAAAATATTTTTTTCGATTATCACGCGGGTTAAAGTTAGTGTTAGCCCAAAGTAACTATGCCACGCGGAAGTCGCGGGCGGAAGCTAGTTGTAATATAAAGTAATATGTCTCATATCATAACCCCTGCAGAGGTACAGCAGGTGCGTTGCCATAAGACCTGCAATATCACCTACAACTGATATTTCTGACCTTACATAGGTGATATCTATAAATACCGCTTACGGCCCTATCGGAACAAGTGCGATAGTGCTGACATCAATTAATTATAACTATCGGATGTTTGCAAGCACGCTGCAAACACGATACAGCGGGATGTTTGTGCCAATCATGATTTATTGTTCCATAAGTATATGTATGAATATTTGTGAGGATCGCCCGGAGGACACAGTGGAGCACCCTGCTGCAGTCTGCCACAATTGGGCAGAGCACCGCTGTGTCCTCGTAGAGGCTATCGACGACGGCGACCTAGAGCGTCCGGCCTTGGTTCAGTCCACAGACCACAGCGAAAAGGAATGGGAAGCGGTCTGCTCCTTCTGCGAAGCAATTATGTTTGCGAAGGAGGTGGATGGACGTTTGAGAGAGATCCTAAAACCGTAGGCGCGGGTTTGTGGACGGTGAGCAATGGATAGCTCACCGTCCGTAGTGACGACAGACCTTGTCAATAATAGTACGCATAAGTAAAATTAATAATATTGTTGAAAATGTACTACTTTTCACATTATAAATTAGGTATGGCACACACTGGCCAAACGTGAAAATGACGATATCACTCTCCGTATGCATTAAAGTACCTCATCATCTGCCTAGCCTTTTCCCAACTATGTTGGGGTCGGCTTCCAGTCTAACCGGATACAGCTGAATATCAGTATTTTACATGGAGCGACTGCCTATCTGACCTCCACAACCCAGTTAATACTGGGTAATACGATACCCCTTGGTAAGACTGGTTGTCAGACTTCCGGAACACTGACTACCTGTAACGACTGTCAAAGATCTACAAATGACAGCCGGGACCAACGGCTTAACGTGCTTTCCGAGGCACGGAGGAAACTCTGTATGTAACGGGTGGTCACCCATCCACAGACCAACCTAGGCAAGCGCGGCTTAACCTAAAGATCGACCCGAGCGGCTACTATTTATTTAGCCATGAGCTCCTGCATTATCATTTTGATCTCATTAATTTATTTTGTAAATATTTTCTAGTCTGTAGTTGTTTATTGTGAATGTGAGGACCATGTGGATCATAACTTTTATTTACTTTGTTTTTGACGATTGTCTGGCAGTTGAGTACTATTAGGGACCTTCACCAATGTCCTTTTTTTGGTACTGTTCGTCGTTTCGTTGAGCTCCTTGGGTTATGAGTCGAGCTACACGATAACTGACAAATGCTTGCACTGACTGGACAGGTCTACTCAATCTGGGTGGTGCTTTCTTAAAAAGACCACTTCAGACACTAATCTGCATAGTCCTCATGTAAGTTGACCAAGATTTTTTGTCTGGACTTTAAAAGAGACTATGACCTCTGAGTTTGTTTCGGCTGTTTCTTCTCAGAGTAGTCGGGTACGAAACACCGGCCTCATCTAGTTTTTAAAAAAAGACGTGTAAAAGTGTTTGTGAAAACCTACTTGCAAAATAAACATCATTTATCATTAAAGTACCTACGTATACAATTAGTCGAAGTACTTATCTACCTGTTATCAAATAGCAATTTGCTTTAAACTTTCTATACGTAATGAGCATCCATATCTAATCATACTAAAAATAAAAAACAAAAAATATTATGCAAAGACTACTGCCATTCACGTGTCCAGCGGGCGTTGACCCCGTGATCAGCTGTAGATAATGACCAAAAATATCATACTTTTATACATATTTATTTATTAAATATTAACAGATACCCTCCACGAATACTATAAACATTCGTTATGTTAGTGTAAACCGGGCACTTATATAAATACTAGCTTTTGCCCGCGGCTTCGCTCGCGTTAAATTCGGGGTAACTCAGTTCCCCTTTCCTGATTTGCAGGTACTTGCTACCTGTAGTTTTTGCCCTTGCGCCTTATTTATTGTAATAGTAATGCTAAGTTTTCCCTTTTCTTCCCTCTTTCTCCCTCATATCTCAATCTTTCTTTTAAAAAAATAGCCGTCTCCAGGGTCCCAACTATCTCTGTACCAAAATTCATCAAAATCGGTTTAGCCATTTAGGCGTGAAGACGTAACAAACAAACAAACTCACTTTCGAACACCCTCCACGAATTCTATAAACATTCATTATGTTAGTGTAAACCGGGCACTTAAATAAATATTCTACGTTATTTTAATAGGCTCTCTTACCGTTCACGTGCTAAAGTAGACTGAAATTAAAATTTTAACCCCATTGAATGACTATTTCATGAAAAAAAAACGGTCACGAGCGAGTCAAGATTCGCGTACCGAGGGTTTCGTAAAAACTTACTCAATACTTTATTGCATCCCATAATGTATAAAGTATTGAGTATTGAGAAAAAAATAGGAAATATGAATACTATTAAATTATAATTAAACATAGATTGTATGAATAAAGAATACAACGGCAAGTATATTGACATATCGGGCATCGATCAGCAGTCTCCCAGAACATGTTGCATAATACTATCCAAACGTCAACGCAAACGGTGTGTTGAATGGCACTTCTGATTTAAATTCTTTTACCAGTGCCACCAACGCATTTGTTGCGTTTACCATATTTGGGTGGGTTTTTTTACTTAGGGTTTTTTTTTTAAATTAATAAACACATTTAATTACGTATCATCTATTGTAATCATTAAAAATATTAAGTGGCACCAAGGTGATGTTTTAAAAATATAAGTAGCAATGAATGGGTTAAGGGTTCCGTTTTTTTCATTTTGAGGTAAGGAACCCTAAAAATTAGTAATAGTAACTTAGAAAAGTTTAATGATGATTACTCTTTAAAGCCATATCATATTTTTATTAACATACAATCTGAAACAAACCTGCAAATTACAACAACAAAAAATGAATTTAGCGGGCTATACTGGGGTCCTCTTAACACTAGAGATACTTACGCCTTGTTCAACACCAAAGATCAAGTCAGACTTGTCCTTCTCTGAGACGGCGGGCAGGTCCACGGGCAGACCAGGCAGGTTCACACCCTTACGGGAACCCAGCATACCTGGTGGATTAACAACATTGATCATACTAGGAAGGAAATAGTATCAAGATCGATAGGTGTGACTTTCTTGCCGTTTCATTCTAAGGAAAAGACAAATTTGAACTGTACGCTTTTCTTCTAACGTTTCATTAAGTTCTAAAGAATGTTTTAGACAAAATATTTTGAATTTTGATTTAAAGACTTAGATTTAAAGGGGGTTGAATTAAAGTAATATGAACTCTATTCGTTTAAGATAAAGTTCTTTTTTTACTCAACTCAGCTGGAATACAAGTTCCTTGGAACACCCCTCATAAGCCAAAGTGCGAAAAGCACACACAAGTTTGCAATGGGTACTATTATTTAATCTGGGGGGTTGAATTAGAGTAATATAAACTCTATTCGTTTAAGATAAAGTTCCTTTTTGGTTGTACTCAATTCAGCTGGAATATAAGTTCCTTGGAACACCCTTCATAAGCCAGAGTGCGAAAAGCACACATAAGTTTGCAATGGGTACTATTATTTAATCTGTGCCTATACAATGTCACCAGTCTACTCTCTAGCAGATGCGCCTCCTTTACAAGATAAATTTAAAAATATCTCGCTTGAGAAAAGGAATCTTTTCTTAATAGTGTGCACTGGAATGGAAAACATTTTGATTGAATGGAAACCATTCACGGTCTCAGACAAGGGGACCATTGTAACATGAAACCCGTTTTTTTGTGGAACTTGTTATCCGTTCAAGAATTTTACCAGCTGTTCATTGAAACTAGATTGTATATTTTTAACCGACTTCCCAAAAAGGAGGAGGTTCTCAATTCGGCCGGTATGTTTTTTTTTTCTATGTATGTACATCGATTACGCCGCGGTTAATGGACCGATTTGCGTGATTCTTTTTTTGTTCGACGCGGCGAAATAGCTGCCAGATGGTGCCATATTTTTTTTTTATAATAACTTGCCGTGTGAGGTATTATGCAATGCAAATCTGCTTGGGACTAACAAGTATCACCAGATTAGTACCATTTAGCTTCGTACAACAGCAATTTATTTTAAAATAATTTTTAAGTTTTGTTTTTATAAAATTTTGTTCTTTTAGTAGGGGAGCCCACGATGCTAAATGGGGATTTACTCGAGCGTCGTAGAGACCTATTGGGATGCAAAGCTTAGATGATAAGAAGAAAAAAATGTTATATGATTATACCTTTACATCGGTGGGGGAAGCAGCTATAGATTTTTAAATATGTAAAAAAAAACTGTTGCATGGACATCCTCGAGCGCGTCAGATATTGATAGCATCAATGCCCTACGTATTTTTAATAATGTACGTATGTTAATCTGATCGTTTGCACGGTGCGGGTGGTTGTATTTAAGGGTTGAAAATGAAAAAAAAAAAAAAATTATCGAGCGCGTCAGATTTTCTAAGGGAGTGTTAAGTGCACCAAATAAAAGCTCTCATTCACTAATCTGACGATTTCGATGGGACGCAAACTCGCGGCCATTTTCATAATGTGCAAAAAAAAATCGCCATTTTGAAATACTCAAGCGCGTCAGATTAAGATATATATGGTTCATCTTTATGTTCTAAAAGTACTGTCTCATAATCTGACGATTATCTAGAGGGATTCGCCTGATCTGACAAAAAAAAATTAGAAAAACGGTTCACCTTAAAGGCCATCCCTGCAACATCCCGCTAATTCCATTCCTGGGCGGATATTTTGAGCTCACTGAGTTAAAGAAATAATATTTCTATGCATTTGAGCTCTCCCAGCTCGAAAGTCTGATAGCAGTTTCATAGAACACTATTTTTGGAATTTTCAAACCGCAATAACATTTGAATGGATCAAGCAATTTTCACGCGGTTAGCGGCACTCGACGCAGTTTTATCATCCTCATAAGTAATTTTGCAATTTTAATTGATCGAACCACAAATTTCGGAGTAATCCCGAAAAAACACGTTTTCGGGTTTCTTTCGTTCACGATATCTCTCGAACGAATCAACCGATTTTGACCAGCTTGGTGGCGATCAAGGTGGTTTTTCATGTTCAAAGGCGGATTAGTTTTTGAAGTTAATCGATAAAGCCGGTTAAAAGTAATTCCAAAAAAACCACTTTAAAAAAAATATAATCTTATCTTTTTTGAGATATTTCAAAATTTCTCAAAATCTATCGGTCCGAATTGGTTCAAATTCACAGGACATCTAATTTTGAGGGAAATCTTTAGAACACCGTTTAGTGTATTCCGATCGGTTTAGTCGTTCAAAAGTTATAAGCGAGTCACATACTCACACACACACACATATAATAATTGTACATATAGACATAGTGATAACATCACGGGGGTAGTCAGGGAAGCTTCCTATGACCTTAAAACGTCAAGATCTGATGAAAACTCGATTTTCGCAAAACGGGGTAAAACCAATAACTTCCCGAATTCCTGTGATGGCGTCATGGCAGCAGAAATCAGAGTGGAGACGGAGTGAGAGAGTAATAGATAGAGAAAGAGTGAGAGAGGAATAGAAACGCGGAGAAGGAAATGTAGGCATCACACAGCTGCACGCATTTAACTTTATCGACGATTTTTTGTTATTTCGGCTTGCGGAAATCGTCAGATTATATTTTTTCATTATTCTTGAATTATTTCCTTCAAAATAAAAAAAAATTTAGCTACGCTCGAGAATGTCGAGATGACGTTTTTTTTTTACAACTTTGTTGCCCTCCCCTTTTTTTACGTCACTCTCAAATTGTCAGATTAGTGGAATATACACTTTTTAGGATGTAATTAACTCACTCTACCTTAATCTGACGCGCTCGAGAATTTCTGATGGTCAATTTTTTTTTACTAATCTGATCCTGTATCCTTCACGGGCGGCCTTATATATGTGCCTCACGTTTTGTGGAGGTACTTAACCGGGTACAAGGGATCCCCCTGTATATTAATCTGCCGCGCTTTAGTAAATCCCGAAATCCCCGCATGGGCTCCCCTACCATTTTATTTTGTCCTGTAAACGAGACATTCTTTTTTTTTTCATTCTATGTATAGACAATTTTAGTCGGGTAGATTGGCTGGGTCAAGTCGCGTCGTGTACGGTGTACCTAAGCCGAAGGGTGGCGAATAATGTCGATACATGGAGATAAATCTAAAACGGACTGGTTCAAGTCAATTCCATATCGATAAGTGTGATCACTACCTAATAATATGACTTGATTGTGATAGTAGAATACTTTATGGAAAATCCGCCGCAATATGTACGAAAACAACAGAGTATCGACCTAATGTGATTCACAATGAGTCATTTTACGGCTTACAATTTTTTGACTCGGCTATAAAGATCGTGATATCTATTTACTGCATTACGACAAACAAACACGTATCCATAATAATCTAGATGGTGCTAAAAATTGATAATACTTCGAAACGAATCAATATGTTTTGGGTTTTCTACCTTATGTCCACAAGATTTGATGACGAAAATTTCGTCAAGATCTTTGATTTTTTTATGGCAAAGCACTGGCTAAGATCTTTGGGTAGCCCCACATTACATTGGTGTAGTCCCAATGCCCAAAAATAATTATTGTTGAGTAGAAAAAAAAACTACTTTTGCCGCACTTAAATTCCCTGCTAAAACGAAGACATTTCAAATTAAAAAAGAAGGCATATCACATGCATTTCAAAATGTCAACCAACTGCGAAAAACAGTTAAATTGATAACCTACTTGTTTTTGTAGAAAACATGATGCTATGAAATCGTTAGAACAACTCGTAACGATATAATATGAGATCTGTAAACTCTGAAAACTCACCTCCATTCTCAATAGTGCAGACGAGAGTATCGACACTGGCGGACGCGCAGATGATGGAGATGAGACCGTCATCGATGAAGATCCTGTTGCCAGGCTTCACGACGTTGGTGATGTTCTTATAGTCCACGTAGATGACAGAGGCAGATCCACGCTCGGCGTAGCCAAGGTCGGTGGTAAGCTTGATGGTGTCACCTTTCTTGAGCTCTACTTCCGCGGAGCCACCCTGGGTATAGATTTAATGATTTTCAGGATTCTGTGTGAAGTTTTGTGTTCCATGTCCGATTCTTTAGGCCTTTCTTGCATACCGTAATCTCTATAGACTATTAGGACATAGGACAAAGATCAGATATTGAGTATTTTGTAAGCTATAGTAATTGTCTTGCCTAGTATTTTGAAGTTTAATTTATACAGTCACAGTCAGTACAATAAATTTGTCTATGCCTAACCTTAGTTAAACAAAGCACTGCCAACCAAACAAAAGAAGATTCCTAATGACAATTTTTTGTTTTCATCATTTTGAAATCTAAACCACGATTACTCAAAAAGAGGGTACCTATAGAAGAAGACGACATGGTCCGGTGGCCCAAAATAAATAAAATAAGGGCAGGATAATAAAACTTGGTTGCTCAAGACCTGGAAAGTTATACAGCTCAAAGCTACTTACACCTTCCAGCAATCCCGTCCTGATCTCAGGTCCCTTGGTATCAAGAGCGATGGCCAGAGAGAAGGGGGTACCAAGCTTGGCACTGTAGTTCTTCTCAGCAATGCGGCAGTTCTTGATAGTCTCCGCATGGTATTCATGCGAGCCGTGGGAGAAGTTCATGCGGGCCACGTTCATGCCGGTCTCCATCATGCGTTCGAGCATGGCTGGATCGCGGGATACGGGTCCTGGTTGGGAAGAAATATAATGTATCGGGGAACTGGAAACTGGTTGTTTTTGGGCCGAAAATCGGTACCTAATAAGCTGTTGTTTTTGGGCCGAAAATCGGTACCTAATAAGCTGTCGTTTGGTCTTGTTTGCTGCACCCATCCGTAAGCTGGTATTTTGATATACTACTCTTGTAACCAAAGTTATAACATAAATCAAAAGAGACTGAAAGATCGCAACTAATCTGGGCTACCAAACTAGTAGGAATCCTGAGGAAGAGAAATGATTGTAGGGTATCACAGGAATTCGAAAGATATGTAGTGTTTCATTGATCAATACTGTTTACACCGATAAGCGTGTACCTACTGTTTACTTCAGCCTTGGAGATCCCCATCTGGCAGGAGTGTCTCATCGCCTGCCAATCCTATCCCAATAATGTTATAAATGCGAATGTTTGTGAGGATGTATGGATGTTTGTTACTCTTTCACGTCAAAACGGCTGAACGGAACTTGATGAAATTTGGCACAGAGGTAGGTAGATTACAGTCTGGAATAACACATAGGATTTTTTCGATATCACCAGGGCGAAGCTGCGGGCGCCAGCTAGTGTTTCCTATTTAGCGGTACCACTACGTGCCATATTCATTTAGGTACTATATAGAGTTTCTAATGTTTGTTGACTATAGTTTCAATCTGCTCACTTTTTATTATTTTTTGGAAACAAAATAATCGCAGAAGACACTTTAATCATGGTGGTGATATAACTATTTTTTGACAATTATTTGAAGACTCTCATTTGGATGACGTTGTTATTGATCTTATAGACCATATACTCACCGATGGTACAGATGATGCCGGACAGACGCACATATGAGGACTTGGAGTCGATGTCCAGGCTGCACATGTTCTGCAAGTGCGAGGCCGCGTTGGCAGCCCCCATCTGCATCGCAGGCTTGTCATTGGAACCCGCCTGTGTAACACAAAACGGAAGACTTTCAACTATGATCTTTAGAAGAACGAGGTGTCATATTCCTGTCATGAAAAGGCTAGGCAGATGGCTGCCTGCCAGCCAGTCACATCAACCATTGAGGTCGTCTTTCAGTCCGACCGGATGCAGCTGAATACAATTAGTCGTATCAATTATTATTATCTACGCCAAGGTAGTCTTTCGGTACCTATCAACGCGTATTAGCAAGGATCTATTGCTTGCAAAAATCCTTTATGGCATATTGTCTTCTCTACCTGGTATAAAGTATGTATAAATCTACTACGCTTTGCAAAAATCTGAATACTTTTCATCTTTACTGTTCTTTCCGTGTGCTTCAATACACACTGAGTGAAGTATCTCTTTAAATCTATCTATCTATAAATCGGTATTGTATGACGGTGTTTATTGAACACAAACAAAGAGCTCACGATTGTCATGCAAGTGGCTTTTCATGGCTATTGAGACAAGTAGGTATAAAGGAAAATGGAACACTGTTATTTCGTCGTGAAGGGTGCTGTTTCTAGATGGTATGCACCCACCTATGTTTATTAAAGGCTGCTATGATAGTTATTGAAAGTAACGCAGTAATTTGCCGGCGTCACTAGTGCTTTTGAATAATTCGGAATTGTATACAGGGTGTAACATAATACACGCAAGACCTCTCGTGTGGTTGGTTCTTGTTCAGTTTCATAGTTCCAGAGACTGCACAGGGAGCCTTGGGTTTATGAGGTTACACCTTGTATTATTGAAGAGGCATCAAGAAAATTACTAATGGAATGTTGCTCTATCGTTTATCGTGAGCAATGATGTACTAATTAAATTCTTATCAGACTGAAAGACGCCAACTGCGACATACAAAAGTACCTATGACCTACCGCACTATACTATCTAGCTATGTCTGGAAACACGATCGATGATTACCTACCTACCAAGAAGTAAGTAATGCATGCTGCCGCCATAATATACCGCATTGAATTAATGTATTGAAACCTGAGGTTTGTACGTTTAACTGACTAATTAGTAAGGTATTTAAATGTTGATGGCTGGCGTTTCCTGATTCTAATGTAGGGCTTCAGTTCCATAAGCGAATTCTAGGAATCCTGTGAGTATTAGGACCCTGCGCCTGAACGGTATTGGGTTTGCACGGTTAACACCTTAAAACCATGCTTAACCTAACCTACCTTTTGTCATAAAATATTTGATAGCAAGTCGTGTCTCAGTAAGCTGGGAGGAATCTATAATTTCTTCTAGTACTCTTTTATGGCAAATAATAGGTAGGTATAAGTACCTACATGTTCATTAACTATGTCAAAAACCGGCCAAGTGCGAGTCAGACTTGCGCACCAAAGGTTTTGACTGCGAAGACTAGACGGTTGATGTTTTTACAGCTCTACGGGTCCTCTAATTTGAGCATTTGGTTTAAATTTTAACTCAATACCCGCGCATTCCCGAGATTAGAGTCTTGACAGACGGACAACAAAGTGTTCCTATTAGGATTCCGTTTTTTCCTTTTGATGTAAGGAACCCTAAAAATCACTAAAGCCCCGTTCCATTAAACAAAAACGAGTCGTTTTGCTTACGGATAGTAAGATTTTGACATAAGTCGCATAGAACTTATGTCAAAATACTACCATTCGTAAGCAAAAGGAGTCGTTTTTGTTTATTGGAACGGGGCTTTAGATATTTAAACTAAGTTTTTTTTGCTAGATCCATGATCTCGCGTGATGGAGCCTAGGGTGAAGCACACTAGCCTAGAACTAAACGATTTTAAGTACCTATTATTTAATATGTTTATGAAGACGTTTAGAAACACAGTACCTAGTTCATTTACATACAAGTACAATAAAAACAAGCAATTGACAAGTAGTGATGTGAAGATCCACTCTGCACTAACTTGCTCTAATAGCATTGACATTGATGCACAATCAGGCTGGCAAAGACTTTGAAATAATATATCACTAATTTTCCACTCAATCCATATCAAGAAAAACAGCATCAGGTGGTATACCTTGTTGCCAACTGGCATGATGTTAAGCTGCAGCTCTTTTGGCATTAATAGCGTTGTTTTTTTTTTGTTTCAAAGGTTTTTTTGTTTGTATAATGCCAATAAACAATATTCCTTCTTTAATTTATGAAGATATTATAATTTACCCTCAGTAGTTGAATGCGACTTTTAAAGATTTTCTTTTAAAGTATATTATAAGTATGAAGAAATAATGAAAACATGTTTATTTGGGACATGCTATGAATGCACACAAAAAAAAACTTTTTCTTTTTATTTTAAACAATTTAAATACAAAGACAATGCTGTGTGTCTCATGGCTAGTTCAGCTAATTGCCAAGCAGCTAGTGTCCGACACTGGATTTCAACAGAACCTGGGATATATTGTTTAAAACATTACAATTCTACCCAAATGTATTTTGTTCCAAGTGGGGGATATAAATATTTTAAAATTAAAATTTGTGTAAATGGGCCTTTTATTTTACCTGAAGGGTGAATACATTACAATGGGTATCATAAGATAATCATTTATTATAAATGATGATTATGCTCAAAAATTGTCTAGTTATCCTAGGAAAAATCTGATGTATACTTTTTTGGTAGGGAAACTCAGTCAAAGTGTATGTCTTAAAACTTACGATTTAGGTGTAGTAATTGGCTAAATAAAAATAATATCACCCACCAATGCTATAGGTATAGACCAAAGTTTTCAAAAAACAAGAGAATGATGTGGGAGCTAGAATTAGGTTTATTAGAAAT
This sequence comes from Ochropleura plecta, assembly GCA_905475445.1. Lineage (NCBI taxonomy): Eukaryota > Metazoa > Arthropoda > Insecta > Lepidoptera > Noctuidae > Ochropleura > Ochropleura plecta. Next base: position 17,514,416 of record FR997731.1, on the reverse strand, counting down.
GTTACTACAACAGAATTCCCTATTACTGAATATTATTATAATAATATTACCTATGCATAAATGAAGCTGAATATTTTTACACAAATATTCCAAACAAATAAATTAGACACAATAAAGAGAGACTATAGGCTATTTTTATGAAGCACAATTTTCCAAAATCTACTGTTCTGTTAGGTAATGTAGTCAAAGTTCAACCTCATGCTAGACACCAATAGACTAAATAATAGGTAATTTAAATCTGTAATTTTAAGTAACTTTCCATAAGCAACAGGAAATGAATGGGTTTGTTTTAGCCATAAAGGCCAGTGAAGTCATGCGCATCAAACTATTGTGTTGATTCCGAGATTATGTCACCATAGAGCATGGTTCTAATTTCAAATGGAAGAATGTGACCATTAAAATATTGTATAGCGGAACTCGAGACATTAAAAAATAGGAAATAATATGAGTCTATTCAGGGAATGCAGTGGTTAATTATTTTTTATGGTATTTATTTTCACTAATATAATTTCCAACAGAACATAAAATAATAGAATATTATTTTTTAATATTTTTGAGAGTAAATTAAAAATAAATCAAATTATAATTTGGCACTAAGCTATTTAATTAGGTTATGCCTTGGTAAATGAATAGTATGTTACTTGCCATTATTTTCTAATAATTAAATAGCATCCCTACCTACACAAATAGTTTCAGCAAATCAATAAAATAATATTGCAACTATAATTACTTATGCATGGTACTGATAATGTTGATTGCTTGCCATTGTGATTACAGCTGATATCAGTTAATCTTGAACAGTTTTTCAATTCTGAACTGCACATTAAGTCTATTCTCTATCTATAACATAGATAGTTATCTAAACGGAAGATTTCACAAATCATATGGTAGGCATGCAGTTCGTTATCACACTGTGAGCATCTATGGACATTGTCACTATTTATTTTCAAAGATTATGCATCCTTTCCACACGTACATCCAAAGGAAAGGAATATTTTAATTAGAACGACAAAACCGGCGTGAAAAATGATCGCCAAGGTAACCGCACACAGCCGTAACAAATCATAGGCTCACGTAATCGTAGTACGGGACCAAAATAGAATAATAGTTTACAAAGGGACATTACCTCGACTTTGCCATCGTTGACTGTAGTAAAAACCATAGCGACAGTGTTATTATGCAGAAATTTTTCACTGAACAACGCGGGTGGTCGGACTGCCGGCTTTCGTGATCTTGAACTGCCCTTCCGAATGAAAATCGGATTCCCGCAGCGCCGTGCGAACTGAGTTGCGTACTTAGCGAGACGCGAGCGGCGCGCGCAGAACAACGACGCGACCACCGAGGGGTGAGTAAATCCACCGAAACCAACTAGACCACCAATGATCACTTGATTTTCATCACAATTTGTTCATAAAGTGTTTTACATAGTTGGCGCAAACTGCAACTAACTGCTGAAAACCTTTGGTGCAGTGAGGAACAAGATCGGTTTTCTTCTATATTTACACATTTGAAATCTTGCCAATATTGTCCCCTGGTTCAAATAGTTACCACTTGTTAGGGTAACCATTATTTTTAAAATTAAATATCAATATTACGAAGCAAAACCGACATTGCGCTTCCGTACTTCAAGTTGCTTGTTTTATTTTTAGTTTACCGCTTGTTGTCAAACTTGACAACCTCAACTTCCGGTTAGTAACAACTTGAGTACGACTTTCATTTTTGTGCAATCGATATTTGCAGGGGTACACCACACTATCGGCATGTTAATTTAGGTTTTTTGTAGAGAAAAAAAATGAACATTGTGTATAGACTAAAATCAATGAAACAGTTATAAAAATCTGTTTATTAATCATTAAAAATACATTTCCGGTTTAGGTACACCTACATTTTGAACAGTTGGATCCAGTTACTGAGGGAGCGGCTTCCATTCAAAGATGTTGAAAAAGTAATAGTGAATAGAAAGGGTGATTTAATTTAAAAAGAAATAGAATGCTAATAAATCCTTTACGGATCATAAATCTATAATGAATCGACTGAAGTTATTGTTGGTAAAACTACTACAGACATTCAGATTGGCATAAGTGGATGGACTGTAAGATTTAGGAAATAGCTGATATTTCTGTCTTTCCTACCTTTTGAGACATTGAAACCAGGATAGCCAATATTTACAATTTATTTGTAGGCCTATGTCATGTTTCATGTTTATATTCATACTAGCTTTTGCCCGCGGCTTCGCTCGCGTTAAATTCGGGGTAACACAGTCCCCCTTGCGCCTTATTGATTTGTAATAGCAACGCTAAGTTTTCCCTTTTCTTACCTCTTTCTCACTCACATCCCACTTTAAAAATAAATAGCCTATGTCCGTCTCCTGGTTCCCAACTATCTTTGTACCAAAATTCATCAAAATCGGTTTAGCCATTAAAGAGAACGTGAAGAGGTAACAAACAAACTCACTTTCACTTTTATAATATTAGTAAGGTTTCAAAAATACCTAGCTCTAAATATATCAATATTTAACAAGATACATATAACTGAAAACGGAAAAAGTTTACTATTTAGTGGCTAAATACGTACAGACGTAAGTAGTATGTACCTGCTTATTTATTTAGTAAAATGTGATCAGTCTGGATCACGGACTCCCTCGCCAATGACGTGGACGTAGAGGATACGTAGGGCGTTGGCTGGCTCGCAGATGCACGAGTGAGGTGAAGTGCACTATGTTTCGGGCATAATTATGCTTTTTTTACTGAACATATAGGTACTGAAGTTATAATAATTATGTACTGGTAAGTTAATGCTGGCAAACAAGTACCTAACTTAGAGTCACCTATCTATAATAATAATAATAATAATAAATTTTATTTCAGTTACCAGATTACAAACTTATACATTTTTTACAATAGAGGCCTCCTTTTAAGTATTGGATACCTGTGCTAGGAGACCCCGCTCTTCTAAAACTAGTAACAATAATAATTTAGTAGTGCACATTTACGCAAAAGAAATTCAACTTATATCTAGGCAAGTATGTATGTGTGGTGTGGTGTGATGGGTGTGGTGTGGTGTGGTGTGGTGTATGTGTTTGTGTGTGCGTGAGTGTGTCCTTTATGGTTAGATTATTTTATCTTATGTTATTTTGTAACAGTGTCTCGATGTCGTCATAGCTCTTATATTTTAGCCAGTGTATTAAACTATTTTTACATTCTGTATATGTCATAGTATAAATATTTAAAAGTTTATTTAGTTTATTGTAGATGAAGGCAGATTGCCTGGTGTACTGTCTTTTTGCATATGAGGTTTTAACCGACACTTCTGGTGCAACAAGGTATTTTCTTCTTTTTTTGTTAAGGCTAGAGTCATAGCGGAGGGATTTGTGTAGTTTTAGAGTGACATGGAGTACATATAATTTCCTAACCGAGAGAAGGCCACTAAGTGAGTAAAGGTTTTCAGTGGGGAATCTGTACGGTTTAAAATACATCACTTTCAAAAGAGACCTTTGCGCTCTTTCAAGTTCAAGAAATTTAATTTTAGTAGCCCCGCCCCAAATAGATATACAATACACTAGAACTGACTGGGCCAGCGACACGTATATTTGGTTTAGTAGAGTCTTTGAGGTAACATGTCTTAAAGTCTTGAAAATCCAAATGAGTTTTCTAGTACGAGACATGACCATGTCCGTATGTAGATGCCACGATAATCGTTGGTCTACTATGATACCAAGATATTTTATATCAGTCACTTTTTCTATTTTATTGCAAGAACAATTTGTGCTAGTGGGGTCATCACAGTTATGTAGTCTAAGATTATGATTAGGTCCAGGTTGACTGTTGTTATAATTTGTGAATGCAATATATTTAGTTTTAGAGGTGTTTAGTGTTAATAAGAAAATATTTAACCACCTAGCAACTTTTATGAGTCCCTTTTCAGCATATCTATAAGCAGATTCCCAAGCATCTCCAGTGAAAACTATGGCTGTGTCATCTGCATAGGAAAAAACACGCCCATTTTCTAGCTTCATTTCGCATAGGCTATTTATATATATTAAGAAAAGCGTCGGCCCAAGAACGCTGCCTTGCGGGACACCGAAGCTAACTCTTAACTCATCACTAACGTGGTTTCCTATCTTTACACGCTGCTTTCTATCCTGGAGATAATCTGTAAGCAGGGCCAAAGGGACTCCTCTTACACCTACGTTTTCTAAACTGCGCACAAGGATAGGAACAGAGACGGTGTCGAAGGCTTTTTTTATATCCAGGAAAATAGTGAGACACTTTTTCCCCGTATCCACATTATTAACAATATGAGAGGTGATGTCTGCAACTGCATCTTCTGTCGATAATCCTTGCCTAAATCCGTATTGTGAGTCAGAAAATAAGTTAAATTTGTTCATATAATTTATTAGTCTAGTGTTAATCAGTTTTTCTATTATTTTTGAGATTGCAGTTAAGACCGAGATGGGTCTGTAGTTGCTTACATCGTTTCTGTCCCCACCCTTATGCACAGGTGTAATAATGGCTTGTTTAAGAGAGGATGGAAAAATACCTTGTGCGAAACACAGATTTGCAAGATGTGTAATAATTGGTACCACCACGTCATGGGCAGATTTAAGAAAACTAGTTGGTATATTATCACATCCCGGTGCGCTCTCTGTTTTAAGACTCATCAATACGCCATGGACTTCCTCAGGATCAGTTTCCAAAAGCACAAAAGATGAGACATGCGAACCCATTAGGTCAGAAGTCTCACGATCTTGCGATAGATTGGTAGAGATGATTTTCTCAGCTAAAACCTTACCAATATTAGAGAAATAACTGTTAACGTGATTCACGGACTCATGAGATGTTGACTTTATCTCTAACAAGTTTAGATTTTGAGTTTTGGTTTGCTTCCGATGCGTAATATTATTTATAGCTTTCCACATTTTTTTATTGTCTTTATTTGCTTTGTCTATCTGTTTCCTATCATATTTTCTTTTAATTTTTTTAATTAGATTGTTACAGTGGTTACGGTATCTCCTGTATGTTATTTTTAAGATATCGTTATTTGGATCTAAGCGTAGTTTTCTCTGCATATTGTTTCTGTTCTGGATGCAACGTAAGATTCCTATACTAATCCATGGTTTAATTATTCGGTTATTTCTGGGGATTAAGGTTGTAATGGTATTTTGCATAAGGCAATATTTAAGTTTTTCTATCAAAAGCTCAGTAAGTGTAACCGGATCATTCATTAAATTCAGTTCAAGAAAATTGTTTTCTTTTAGGGTAACTATCGCCTTTCCATAGTCAACAGCTGTTTTTGTTTTAGAACATTTATACGCGGTAGAGATGTTTGAAAACTTCATAAATATCATTAAATGATCCGTTATCGTAGTATCCAGAACAGCAATAGAGGCAGCTTTTTTGTTTTTGTCAATTTTCAGCATGAAATGGTCCAAACAGTTTTCACCTCTAGTTGGCAATGAGTGTCCTGGTAATAAACCGTGCATAGCAAGCATGTTAAGGTAGCTGTTTCGATTTGTACGCTCATTAGTTTGTTCGTTAGCCTTATGTATAATATTTATATTTATATCGCCAGTTATAACGATATTTTTGCATGATTTTAGGGAATTTAGGTGCTCATTAAGAGAAGATATAAAATCTTCAGCGTTGTTGTGTGATGGTGAACGATAGATACCCAGGATAGTCACATTGGGCAGGTTTACTTCTAAACATGACGCGTGAGCCAATATTATTTCTTTAACACTAACTTTGTGTGTGTTTTTAACATATGCTACTATGCCGTCGCAGCGGTTTATGTGATTAGTAGTGGAGAAGGACAAATAATTTTTAATATCAGGGATGGATTTGTTCGCGTCCAGTCTGCATTCACTTAAAATGATTAGATCGACATCAAACTCAAAATGGGTTAAGGAAACTTGTAAATCATTTAGATTACTATAAACACTTCGAATATTTTGAGAAACAATTGTGAAGTCTGAGTTTTGCACATTGAACTTTTTTGAAAATTTCTCTATTTGCAGTTGAGTAGATTGCGCGACAACTACATCGTCTATTTCTTGTATAATTGTGTGTGTACTATTCATTATTAAGGACGTTTAACGGTCTGTGGTGCAATAACATACAGGTGACACAAGTATAACTGTTATGTTTGAGAATAAAATCGAAGTTTATACTGATACTGTAAATATAATAAGTTGATATTAGTTTATTTGTTTTACTATTTTTAATATCTGTATTGGTTTTTCTTTGCGTTAAAATGTGTGACATGTGTGTAAGAGTGAATGCATGTTTGATTTCATTGTGTAGAACACGGTGTGCCTGTAATTTGAATGTGTATGGAGTGTGAAAATGACTTAAAAGTATTACATTAATGTTATTATTTAAAAAACAGATTGGTTTCGGTGGAGTTAACAAAATTTTATAGACTATTACAATATTATCTTTTACAAAACATATTAGCATAGCTAAGAATTTCGACATGTAGTAAAGATATCCCTCCTCGAGTCATATCTCTTGCATTAAAGCATGTACTTGGGATTCAGTTTTAATTATGTAAGTCGGTGACCCTTCCTGTTTTTTAACGTAGATTTTACCATAGGCGGTCCAGCAAAATTTGTATCCTTTAGACTTAACAAGATCCCGTGCAAGGAAGTGTAGTCGTGCACCTTTTGCGGTGAGTTGTTCCGAGACGAAAATGGGGGTGTCTACATTATTTTTAAGGCCTAGATGAGTAGCGCAGAGCTTGCTTTTATGCTTGGTGTTGTAACCTTTACACATCTTAATAATGTCAGTCTTTAATAAAGTGGACGAAATTTCCACTATAATAGGGGTGTTCATCATTCCCTGTTTCTTTCCCTTTACTCTATAAATATCCCTTATGTCGGGTTTTGTGATTTCACAGTTTATATTTTTAGTTAGGCAAAGCACCATGTTAATTAAGTCTTCTTTAGTCTCATTCTGTTGCTTAGGAACGTTTTTTATCTCTATATTTGACTTACGACATCCTCGTTGCAGATCCTCCACTTTATCCTCAAGAATGGTGATGTATATGTATCTAGGGCCCTACACCTAAGTCATGTTTACATACTATTTATATAACTAAAAAAAATACTTGAATAATTGTTGCATAAACTGTCCCTAAATGGAAAGCGAGGTTCCTGCCTATATCACATAAAAATTTAATGGTACCTAATACGTACGATTTATTTCCTTTCGTTTCAACACAAACGTTTGGAGACTGAAACTAAAACATTTCGATCGATAGTAAGGAATTAAACTAAACGGTAAGGGGTAGGTACTAGCAATAATTGGTACCTTCTTAGTGTCCATTAGTATTTACAAATGTGTTATAATATTAACTATATAAACATACGTTTGCATCTTTTGATTAATGTATGACATGACTAACTAACGAAATGAAAAAGTTAGGTTTTTTACCAAATTTATATTGGTACCGACGTTCTATGTAAATAGCGGTTAAAGAAATAATCAAATGTTGGTACCTACTTTTGCATAAAATTTCATAATGCCTACAGTGTAATATAAATTGCAGGCTAGTCAAAATGTTACGTGGTACACTAATAAAATACATACCATACGTTATCTTCACAAAATATGAGTAACTTTTTAGGTTATAAATTCCATGAAAAAAGATTATAAGAAGATACATTAAAAATTTCAGTGAGAAATCCTTATTTTATCATTAATTAACCGGCTTACTTAAGTCGGTTCTTACACTTATTCTTATGAATAATCATGCCGACCCCGAAGAAGAAACAAAACAACTAATTACCTATTATGTTTCAATTTATATGGTCTGAGGCTACTGTTGATTGTATTATCAAATTAATTGTACTAGTGTGCAGAGGTTACGCTGTGTTAAAAAGACTTTTCTTGCAGATTCTACATAACTTTGTAATGCACCTACACAATCGTAAAATAGTTAGTAAAAAGTTTAAAAACTAACCTCACTATAGGCCTTAAGTGTAATGTAATGAGAAATATTTTTTACTTACAAATGCCATTGTATTGATTTAAAAAAATGTTATATTCAATAAAACATATAATTCCACAATCACTATCACACAACTTTCTGTAGTTTGACAGCGGCTATGCAAGGACTTTTAGAGGTCAACTCAATGTCATAGACAAGTAGGTAATCAGGTAGTCATTCATAACGTCATTTCACAAAAGACCTTCCGGCAAATGTTGGAAACGTTTTTCAAAAATCAAAACACTGATTGTAAAATACTTGACGATCCCAAATTATTAACGCTTGCAAGCTAAATAATAGATGAATATTAAAAGTCATTGGTTTGATTAAAATAAAAAGTTATGTATCATCAAAATGTTTACAACCTATGCCAAAACTAATACTAAAAAAAAAACATAACGACGATAAATCATTTTATTTGAAGCCGACTAAATATAGAGATATTAATACTAATATAAAACTATTGTTACTAAGATTCTGAATAAGTACCTAGTAGAATTAGTACAGGGAATGTATTTTCAGAAATAATAGACTCGCAATTTAAACCCTATCAAGAATAAATTTGACCGGCATGGGGTCAAATTTATTTTTGAGATGATCAGAAATAAGTTCAATACCTAATAAAAATAAACTGACCTTTGCGAACCGACTCCTTGTTTCAACGGCCTTCATTTTGTAAATTAGATCAAATTATTAAATATAACAGACACGTTTACACACTGAAATCTGTCACTAAACTGTTCCCGGTGACCCGTCGGTTTATCTTGGAAGTGATAACTCTACCTACACCCTTATCTTCATCAGCTGTCAATAAATTAAACCTTACTATTTGCTACATTAAATTGGTATCCATATCTTCTTTACTAAACATAGAGATAACAACTAATCCCATATGATCCACATGCAAGCAACAAAAAATAATAATTTCGTTAGCAATCGTGGGAATTGGATTAGCGTCGATTTATAAGCAAGTAGCATGAAGGTGTTAACTAAGCATTGTCATATTTTCGTTCATCTTTTGCGATAGCATTGTAGCCTCTCTTCACGTGTACCGTTCCGAGATGTTTGCATAAATGTACAACAAAATATCACACCTTGATATCCGCGAAGGGCATAGGTGTACCTAATGTAGTTCACACACGTTTTCCCAGTGTAGTAGGGGGGCGACCCTATTGCCATCAACTGTTAACAAATCTAGACTACATGACCGAGAAATTAGTATTTTTTATTAAATTAAATTAGTATTTTTTATTAGAATAGGTACCCCTATAACATTTTCCCGACCCAGGAATCGAATCCAGAACGTCGTGCTCAGCAGTCGTGCTTGTGACTACTGAACTAATCTCTCCGATTGCGCGACTCTCTGGGCAAAAGTCAGGGTTTACAAAACTAGTTAACATTTATGCTGAAATTCCTCTTCACCAATAAATAAAAATACAAAAAAGGTCATTGAACTTATTTTTATTATCCAAATCGAATTTACATTGAAAATGAACGATAATAATAACATTTTGTTCGATAATAAAAACAAAGTCATATAGCTACTGACAAGAATTCTACCTTTTTCAAAGGTTTTTGGAATGGCATCCGCAATTAACACATAAAAATTAAGTAATTTAGCTTCGGTTGAGTGCTTGAAAGTCGAGCAAAAGCAGACAAGTCGATGACTATAGCAATGAATTATTACATAGGTTATAAATAAACATTTCAATTGTTTTATAAAAATACATTGAAACTTAAGCTTAGTTTAAGATAAGTTAATCTTCCACCACTACAATAGTCGACTTTCTCGATTATGACAAATCGAAACAATATTTATATATTTCTGTTTTTAGATAATTTGTATTAATTTTCAGCCAAAGTCACAAGACAAACAATCATAAGAAATAATTTACTGCAGACGTCTATGATGAACAGCATTTATATTGTGAACAGTATTCATTCTTGGATTGTACAGGGTGGAAGAAACACAGATGTGAGAATGATTACCACATATTCAGTATATGCAAATAATCGTCGGCAATTAAAAAAAAAAACAGCAGTTCCATACATTTTGGTTGCATAGGTATTGCAGTGTTATAAGAAACAGCTGTTTTCATATATATTTTTTTAGCCTATGTCGTGTTTCAACCTGTATATCTGAGAATTTTCCTAGTAAACACGACTGCAGTTTTAAAATCGAAAACAGACTATACATATTTGAATAAACAGAAATAAAACTAGATACAATTATATTTATAGCTGCCATACAAAAATACACAGTATTATTATGGTAGCAAGAGCTAGCCGTAACACAATAGAACAGTATTTAAAAGTTTGTAAAAAAAAAAGAAAGCAGTCACATTTCGTAGCAAGCATTAATGATCGTTGTAGTCTCGAAGTTTCTGTATCCTAAGTTGACTACTCTGTGCGTAAGTTTAAGATGGTACAAGCAAGCAGACGCTTCAATTAAATCGTCTGATCGAAAGACCCAGAAGGTTCTGGTATAAACTAGACTAACGAAGTTATTAATGTCTATGTCTCGCTTGTATACTATACTTTCCTATAAACTAATGACCATTTTATTACCACAATTGACGCCTACTTTACTGAGGCACTCTATGTAGGTACTCAATGTTTTGTGACATTTGTTTCGTTATCAACCTGCAACTTACTAAGTTATACTGAATTGGATGAAAATTATATCTCTGACGACGTGTCTTCGTTAGATTTTGCTCTATTTTTATATGTAGTTTGTGAAAGTCTAACAAAAAGTGCCATAAAAATATATTTTTCTACTTTCATTAAGATGTTTTTTTACTATCAATGATGATTGGATTGAATTTGAAACACTCACTGATATGAAAACTAGAGAACAAGATTGGTCTGATCACACTCCCAACTTAGGTATGTAGCTAAGCTGCGATCAAATAACGCGTATTCTGAACTTTGTCTTAGTATTAGAAGTATACTAGTTTGTAAAATGGTTTTAAATAAATAAGTAACGTTATAATTGACGGGCACGCGGTGACTTTGGACCATGTTTTTTTTATTCTATGATTTCAAAAAGGGAATATAGCAACTTCTGGGTTTTAAATTCTGGAACAATTATACTTTTAGGCCAATAAATAATTTCACCAACAGCGTAGTTATATATTATTTAAATACAGATATTATAGCATTAACGTCAATATACAATCAGTATGTATATTTTAGAAGGTACATTCGAACTATTTCATTCTTACTCGAGTCCATATTGTCAGATTGTAACAAGTGAAAATATTGTGAATGTATTTATATGTATACTTTACAATATATTTTGATCAATCTCTCTAACATCCTAATATAATATTTTAGCTACTCATAATATCACGTCAGGCCGACACACACGGTCCGCGCCTACATCCTATATGTCTTTTTAAGCATCTAACCAAACAAAAGATACGGCTCACAGGACGAGGGTCAAATAAACAGTAAAATGCCGCGACACATTCACTGTGAGGACGCGTCAGACGACCTCTGGGCGCCCGGGAACTGAAGCGGAACGAGTAAATTAAATAGTTCTACACACCTTCCGATACAGGAGACCGTCCTATACTTAAGTATCCGATTTATGGAGGCCGCACTACACAAATATTTGAATGAGATCGGAAGACGGGCGAACTTGAAACGGTAGATACGGAGCTCACATCGAGTACTACTAACGACGTCGAGCGTCAACACTCAGCGGGCGGCACTAGCCGACCTCGCTCTTGACGTAGAACAGAAGGTAGGGCGTGGCCGCCGAGCGCATCTCGGGCTCGGCCGACAGCAGGTCCTCGAACTCTTCGTTGGAGATGGGCTTCACCAGCTCGTCGTCGCACGCCAGCCACGCGGGCGCGGCGCGCGGGCGCGGCACGCAGCAGTCCCGCGCCGTGCACGCGGCGGGCGCGCGCGGCCGCGAGAACAGCGCGCGCATGAAGCCGCCCGGCGCCGCGTCCCCGCCGCCCGCGTCGCGCGCGCACGCGCCTGCGCACGTGGCGGCGTCGCGCGCGTACGCCACGTAGTGCCCGCCCGTTAGCGTTTGCCCCAGGTGCATTATCACACCCCATAGAATATATCTGAAAATTATGTCAAACTTGTAAGTTAATTTCAGCACGGTAGGCGACCACGAATCTGAAACCGACCTAGATCAAGCTATATAGAGATAAAGAACGACAATCTTCGCGGAGTGGCGGTATGAGTACAGCTGAGGATCGAGTCAGCTAACAAGCAAGCGGGAGATACCTACGTCCAGCAAGGATATTGATGCACATGATTTTGATGTAAAGACCGACAATGCGATCAGATAGACTATTTTTGGTCAATGGTCCTTTCCAGTAGACTTGCAGTTTATTGCGTCATTGGATTTCTATTTGATTGTACCTGTGAGTAGGTGGTTGTTCAGGCGGTCTCTTAGCGCAGGGCTCGCAGAAGCACGGCATGAGTAGCGGCGTGGGCGCGTGTCTCGTGATCTTCTCCATGCCGCCGCTGAAGCGCTTCAGTTGCAGCACGAGCAAGCGCGGCAGGCGCGAGTACGCCACGGAGCGACGCGCCTCGTTGTAGCGAAGGCAGCGCTCACACCAGTACTGGAAATGGTGATTTATTTGAAATTATTCACATATAATATTGAACAATTTCCAAAATAATTAGTTCTGTTCAATCTATTGCCTGCTGCGAAATTCAAAGTTTTCCCTTCTGAAACTGTCAACATGTAGTATGCAGAAGTCTAAATGGGCAATAAAACTACCAAGCTGGCACTAGACTTTATCTTGCTGTAGTAAATAGGCCAATACTTGGTAAATACTTGATTTACTCGATCTTTGGAATTCTCATAAGTTTTCTTCCCATTTGGTAGATATTCCTAACTCATCATCTACCTGCCCTTGTCCCATTCTGTTTGGGGTCGGCGCAACACGTTTATTCTGCCCTGTCAGACGTCAAAGCATCATTTATTCTTTTCTCCTTCATATCATTCATCTTTTCTGTTGCCTGCCTCAGCCTTAAGGTTCAATAGCGAAAAAATGTTTGAGAGAAAGTTGTACAATATTTATCTAAATTACCTTATTCTGATCGCGCAGGTACTCCGTAGAGAGACAGGCGGCGCGAAAGGGCTCTTCTTCCGTGTCGTCGTCAGTAACAGGTACACACAGCTCACACACCGCCTGCGCCTTCTCCGTCACAGCTTCACATTCTAGACACATCGTGCGGACCACCATTGTGCCTGCAAATTGAAGAATATATTTTATTGTTGAAATGTTTTGATACAGGATAGATATTCTGTTCCGTACCAGATGTGTGATGATTTTTGGGGGTGTGTCTAAAGACTATCAACTGAACAACTTCGTACACCTTTCTGGTGCTTGATTTTTACGACCCTTGTCGTAAAAATCGAGTAACTGTTCAAGATACTTACAATTGTCTGTGGTTGCAACTACATTTCACCTCATGGCATGGTACATAAAAAAACACAATAACCAATGTGATCGTAAACTTTAGAAGGATGCGATATCTGCAACTAAGACCAACCAGTTTTTGACCTGATACTTGATTCTTGGCTTTTGTAGCTGGTTACAAAGTAAGCTTTTTTTTGAAGAAACTCGTGTAGCTGTGAAAACTTGAACATGTCAAGTTAACAGCTTTACGGAAGAATTCGGAGATAACTAAGATTTACGGCTTTCCTTACTAATATTGTAAAAAGCGAAAGTGAGTTTGTTTGTTTGTTACGCCTAAATGGTTCAACCGATTTTGATGAATTTTGGTACAGATATAGTTGGGACCCTGGAGACGGACAAAAGATTGAGATATGAGGGAGAAAGGGGGAAGAAAAGGGAAAACTTAGCATTGCTATTGCAATAAATAAGGCACAAGGGCTAAAACTACAGGTAGCAGGTACCTGTAAATCAGGAAAGGGGAACTGTGTAACCCCGAATTTAACGCGAGCGAAGCCGCGGGCAAAAGCTAGTTTCTCTATAAATATGTTACCTTCGAAATCATCAGCGACGAAGTCCCACCCTGGCCTAGATCTCTCATCTCTCTCCGGGTCGGCGGGCGAAGCAGGACGGTCTTCAGTAGGTGACGCTCGACTCTTGTCGCTCGCCTTCACCTCTTTGCGTTTCTTCCAGGACTTGCGCAGGTTACCCAGCGTTGGCTTCCCGCTATCACCTTCTAAGCTAGGCTGGCGGCCTATACCATTGCTAGAATAATTCGTTATAACAGCAAATTATTTGACAGCTATTTGCGATGTTGCCAGCTTTCAGAATGCATCTTAAATATTTTAGCCACTATCATCCCAGGATACACTGTTTATGTGCCATTAAATAAATTAAGTATACCGCAGTCCTCTGTTGGACCCAAGTTTTATCAAAATAAAAATATTTTTATTTCACATAGGCCTTCACGGGCACTTATAAAACGTCGAGAAAAGATGCACGGTTCGGGTTGGTCGTTTCCTATGGAGAAGAACCAGCAAGAAACTCCATGGTTACTCTTTTAAAATAATTTGGTTTTAAAATGTTGTTGTTACAGCGTTAGTACTTAAGTATGAGAGGACAGTGCAATAAGGCATTGCTTACTAAGAATCTACAAGACCAACCATGTCCACTCATTCACAACGATTACCTAACTAAAGGAACAGGCATGGGCTTATCAAGAACAATTAGTTTTTTTTTTCCATTAGGAAATTCACAGTTAGTTTCATACTCAGCGACAATAAATATAAAAGATCTTTAGGCACTTGGCACAGGAGAGAGATGTTAATGAACAGCTGATTCAAATGGACCATTAAATAGTTAAATTACCTGTCACCATTTTCATGTATCTGCAATCTATTGGCGCGTGCACTGAGCGCTCGGCATGTTTCCCGGATGTTGTCTAATATGCAGACAAGAAGCTCGTGGGCGTCCTGTTGTCTGTTACCTATACAAATAAATTGATGAAGAAGAAATAAAGATTAATAACAATTATACTGTGTTATTTACTTTGCATCCAATGCAGTTGCATGGTTAGAATTTAGAACAATTTACTAGTGATGGATCTGAATGTTGATGGACAGAGAGCGAGGGGAAGGCCAAAGAAAAGATGGATGGATTGTGTAAGGAATGATATAAAGGAGAAAGGAGTAAATGATGTCGTGACGTCTGATAGGGGAGAATAGAAGAAGAAAACGTGTTGCGCCGACCCCAAATAGAATGGGTCAGGGGCAGGAAAATGATGACTTATATTGTATGATCCAAGTCTTTGGGAGAAGACCTGACTACTTCACGAAAAAAAAAATGATTCGATGAAATTGTATTAACAATGAGGTTTCTGTAAGAATAAGCTGTTATGTTTTAATTTCCATGAATGTGTTTTTTGTGTGTACAATAGACTAAGTCTACATGTACTTAGTTTCCCAAAATTCCCTCAAAAACAAAGATATCTCGCACACACGCATACGATAAAATGTTTGATAAAGTAAGTCATGCACCATACTTTCTAAGTTTCATCAGCATTATGTGGGTGGGTAGGAGAGTCTATGACTCAAACTAGACAAACTGCTACAAACTATTTTAGGAGCAATCAATACTTGCATATTTCGTACGTCATGTACGGCTTTCTAGAGTGATACAATATCTGTATTTTCCCGTGAATCTTATGTGAATGCAATGGTGATATCAAATATTAATAATATCAATGAGATGACGTCATCCATTTTATACATTACTAGGTTTTGCCCGCGGCTTCGCTCGCGTTAAATTCGGTAGCGCCTTATTGATTTGTAATAGCAACGCTAAGTTTTCCCGTTTCTTCCCTCTTTCTCCCTCATATCCCACTCTTTTAAAAAAAATAATAGCCTATGTCCGTCTCCTGGTTCCCAACTATCTCTGTACCAAAATTCATCAAAATCGGTTTAGCCATTAAAGCGTGAAGAGGTAACAAACAAACAAACAAACAAACAAACAAACAAACTCACTTTCGCTTTTATAATATTAGTAAGGATATAGTAAGGATCCAAGAATAATAGTCTATTAATGTCTAGGAATAGTCATTGCTGGTTCTGATCCATTAATGTAATACGTTTTTCTCAAGGTCTGTAAAACTCGTTTTCAATTTCTACGAAAGGTAATAAGTAATAACACTACTAAACTAAGCATCATGTTCTTTCAATGCTAATATTTTGAATGCAATAGACAGGAGAACTAAAAAACTGTTTTGCAAAAAGTACTTTACCAATTTTTTTCTTTACTTCAAAAAATATTACAAGAAAAGAAGTTTTACTAATAAAATTAGACGTTGTATTGGTATGCTATTTGAAGCATCCTGGTATTCTTTTGGGTTCCAAATTAAAATGTTTACATAAAAAAAGGAAAATAATGCAAATTGCTTTACTAATGGCGCGAATTGTTGAAAGTGTTGCTTACCAATTACTAAAATTTTAAAACTTTTTCGATATTTTCTGCAAATTAAAGTTTTCTTTTAATAATAAATACTGTTTTCTAGTAGCAAACCTACTTGAAGACAGTTGTTTGACTTCGCGTCTCAGCCGCTAAATGTGCATCTTTCAACTGTCCAGAGGACTGGGCAACGGTATCAAGAGACAAGACTTTCTATTGTTTCTAGATACCTTACATTACCTAGATACCTTACGTTTTAGTCAGTACAAGTCTGACACTCCCCCCCGCTCCGCCCATAGCGGGGGAAGTTATTTGATGATTTCTCACCCCAAAAAAAAAGGCATCAAGTGTGGAGCAAAAACAGAGCCTTGAAGAACTTAAAGGGGTAGAAGTTAGTTTGAGGACTTGTTGTTCTCAAGAGATGGGTAAGATCAGTGCAAAATGTTCTACAAAACATCAGGGAGCTAAACAAATAAGTTTTTACACTTGTAACATTATGAACCTTTACACAACCATCAAGCTTGTAAACACCTTTTACAGAATAAATATAACTAATAATGTTTCACTATACCTTCAAAAGTGGAATTGACATCTCGAAGCGCAGCTAAGAAGGCGTCGGCAGCGTAGGGTTCCGGGCTAGCATCTGCAGAGCTACTGTTGAGGCACTTGCTCTCTGCTGCACGAAGGTTGAAGTATGTCTCATGGAGCTTCTCGGTTGCTATCTGAAGAGTAGTAAAGGATTGATATAACCTTTGTCAACACCACACTCAGACTATCATATAAAATAAGTAGATGTGAGAGCTTCTGTATTTATTATGATATAATTGCCTAGTAGACTTAATTTATTTGCTAATTTTGTTGCAGTTAGTTTTGCAGCAGATGGGTAGGCCAAAGCTGAGACAATAGCTATTATTGTTCCTGACTGTCCCAGGAACCATTTTGCAAGTTATTTAATTAATCTAAAAAAAAACCGGCCAAGTGTGAGTTGTAGTCGCACACCAAGGGTTCCATTATCTATACGACGTCAAACGTCAAAATCTTGTTTGTAGCATGGAAGCCCCTCCAAATATTTATTTTATTCAATTTACTAGTATTTGTTGTTATAGCGGCAACAGAAATACATCATCTATGAAAAATTAAATTTCCAACTATCACAATTCATGAGATACAGTCTGGTAACAGACAGGCAGCGGAGTCTTAGTATTAGGGTCCCATTTTACCTTTTGAAACCTTAAAACTAGAGATGAAACGGATATCCGGTAACTATCCGGTATACGGCCTTGTTTTCACTATCCGGCCGGATACCGGATAGTAATACAGTATCCGGCCGGATACCGGAAAGTAAAATTTAAAAAAATGTCATTACTTTACACAAGGCAAATCATACTCCAATAGGTTATGGACACCGTTTATTTTTATAATCGCACATCAAAAATGTTTGTTTTATTAATTACTTATTATTTTAATACTCAAAATTAACAAGTGGCAAATTGTGATGAAAAAAAACCAAATTTTTCAACGCAATAAAGGGCCGAATATCCGGCAGCCGGATATCCGGCGCTCTAGCCTAGTACCTGGCCGAATATCCGGTATCCGGCCAAACTACTATCCGTTTCATCTCTACTTAAAACACATAGAAAATGGAACTTGAGTCTGTAATAGACAGATCATCCAAAGTACTGAATCATAGGATGTAATAACAAAAACACTTCTATTAGTCTCTAGTCTTCTCTAGCCCATTTTAGTCTTGTCCATTGGTATTCAGCAACATACTTGGAATAGGCTATGTAGATGTCGATCTGCAGAATCTGTTACTAACTGCCTTTTAAATTAGGTATTTAAAATTAATTTCCTAATTAGCATGGTGATAAAAATTATCTATGCAATACAAGTAAATATTGTAATCATATAATTAATATTGACCTAAAATTCTTTATTCACAAATTGGGTCTACCTGATTGTATTATCATTATCAATAATGTTCTTATCAGATAAATTGTGACCCTCATCTTGCTTATGATAAACGAAACAAATATATGATTAAGAAAACAGTTCTTGTAACAAGTAGAGGAAAATGATAGGGATACATTAATCATCTGTATCAAAAACTGAATGAATCAGTAAATATTATCACTGAGCAAGAAAACTATCATATTTAAAAAAAAGTATATTATATTACTGTCGAAATGTTTGTGCTCTATGCTTATCTGACATCCGCGTAGAAAAATGATTTGATGGAAATCCCTAATGCCACCAAGATTAAATTGTGTGAAATATTTTGTTCTTATTTGTGTTGCTTAAGTTAACTATAAAAAGAATATGATATTACTGCTGAAAGCATGCAGGGTCAAAGCAAATTTTATTTCAATTCACAGACCTGTCACAGATCTTGTGCAATGGTTTTAATAAAATATATAAGAATCATATAACATAGAACTATTTCTGCATTGTGGCGCAAACCACCAAAATTTGCCTCCACTTTAAAGCATGAGTTAAATTCCTAGCAAAGCAACAAAATAAGAAAGTTTTTTCAATCAATTTAGGGCATAAGATTATAATGTTTAATAAATCCTTCAAAAAATGATTACCTGTATTTTACTCTTGCCCGCACTATTATCAGACTGCCCTAAAGACAGTAGGTCTTTACTGCTCCATGATCTGGTGCCTGATGAGGCCAACCCAGCTGCACTGCGGCCCAGAGAGGAACTCTTTAACCTGATACTGCCTAGCTTCTGTTCCACACTAGCTAGGTCGGACACCAGATGGTGTAGGTTGTGGAGAAATCGTGGTGCATATCTGTAACAATCATGATGGAATTGTGGGTATCAAGCACTGCTGCATTAGGTCTTGGATCAGGTTGGTAAGTTAGTCTTTCCATGCTCACTTCACTGTAGCGTTTAAGTCTAGTTGATAATATAGGTTAGCTTTTATGGAACTTAAACTTAACTAGCATAATATAGGTTGTTTACAGACACACCTTAACACCTAGGGATAAACACTTAACATGTTATGCAATGAAATAACAAAATGGGAACTTTTGAATGTTAACTTAAACTTCCATACTTTAAAATGGTTATAGATGGATACAATATTCTTTATTATGTACACCATACAAATGACAATAATAACAGTATACAACTTATAAATTGGGGTACACAATGGGCGGTCTTAGCTAAAAGCGATCTTTTCAAGACAACCTTTGGATAAAAATTAGATTTAAAGGGGGAGAGACAGTACTGTAGGTAGTCAGTGGTGTTTCATTTTATGGATGAATAGCTACATTTATAAAAACAAAAATAAAAATACTTATATATAAATACATATAATAGGAAAATGTAACAGATGTTTACTACAGCAACCAATTATTGAATTTAACATTATTTGGAATATATGTAATATGGCACTTAAAAAGCAGTTTTCACTCAATTTCTCTCTATTATAATTTGCATAGCATTTACATCAACAACCATATAATTAATATTTTGATTTTAGAATAACTGAATAATCTCACAAGACTGCATGGCAAAATAAAGCAACAAATTGGAACTGAATGTAGATTAAGCAACAGGAGTATGAAATGATTGTAGCACATGCGAGTTCTGCAGTTTCTACCTACCCCATGTGAAAGTGTGTGATTATTTAAGGTATGTCAAAAAATTTATTACCGTAAAGTATAGAGCACACTATTGAGGAAGCAAGTGTTCCCCAAGTTAGATAAGGTGGCAATGGGAGTCTTCCGCTGTTGTGTGCTCCCTGCATATTGAGTGTCCGATGTATGGTGGCCATTCAACATGGCAGTGCTGGCTGAGGTAGGCTCCAAAAGTATCAGCTCAAACTCTGATGATTTTTCTGCAATATTTCACTAATGTAAGATCCTCTGACCAAGATTTGTGTACAGATTATGTGATGATTACTTTGTTGACTTGTACCATAGAGGATATCTGACAGCTACAGTGATCATTATTATAATATCAGAAGAGGTTGGATTTATGTTTTAGCTTACACTTTTGTACAAAAATGATGTTCAATTAATTAATTTGCGTCAATACATAATCGTTATAAGATAGAATAAAATCTAAAAAAACATATTTTCACTACACTGACAGAAATGCATGTAAGATTATATATAAACACTACACGACAAGGTTTATTTTCCTCGATAGCACTGAGCACAACTACATAATCACTGAAGTATTGCACATCGTCGGCGTCAAGTACCGGTAAGTTACACAATACCTGCTGGCTTTGCTGTCTCAGACAGAGGCTTCAATTTCTTCGCAGCCGATAAAGTGTTTGAATACACGCTTTTTAGAGGCCTTTTTAGGGGCTTATTCTCTTTATTCCTATTAGTAGACTGCTTATAAGGGTCTGCGTTCTCCTTCGAGTTGTCTGTCGGTTTCTTACATTCGTTACTCAAATATGTTGCATTATTCCTATTTAATGACAGGGAAAATCTAGATTTGTCCACTCCTTTTTTCGTTTCAGTCACAGAGTTAACTGGCATCTTCAGCATACCTGAAAATTGAGATTGTATGTAGCAATTAAACATAAAATACGGAGGCCACTTCGCAACTTTCCCATGGCATGTCAAGGATAACGTCCTAAACCTCAGTTTCATTTGTTTTACTTACGTAAAAGTCTTCATTAGGTACATTGACTTACATTATAATGTAAGACAATGTATTCTCTTATGAAACTATTTAATTATAACTGCAAATTTGTAAAATTTAACCGCGAACAGCCCCATTGGAAGCAGTCAGCCATATTGGTTTATTTGATTGATGATTGATGATCGACGTCCGTCTGTCCTTCGATTTCCTAGTTCTATTTTGTTTATGGATTTGACAGTTCGGTTTTTATCAGATGATTTAAAAAGATTTATTTTCAAATCATTAGTGTTCTTTGCGAAAATTCGTGTATTAATCCCATCATAATTAAAAGCTGTAACAATATTTTGTTTTTATTTTTCTAGAATTGGAATTATGGATATCTGCATTGTCTATGCACCATGTGATAAGATAGACCATCATAGACTAAAGTGAACTAAATGGAGGGTGCGTTCGTATTAATTGAGAACCTCAAAAATCGTACACCGTCTCAGAAGAAAATAAATGTTTCACATTTAAAAAGAGGTAATTAGGCATTGACTAAAGAAAACGTCATTTTTAAAAAGAGCTAAGAAAAGAATTTATTTTAAACTGATATCTTGAATTTACCACTTTGGGTTTACATTATGACTAATTTACTCAATTGTCTTTGGCTTGGTTGGATTGGCGAGCGGGAATTTTGAAAAATCGACTACAAAACATTTCAATTTTCTGAAAAGTCTGAGTATTATATACTTTATGGTGTTTATCAAGGGAGTTGTGGAAAGAAGTGTTTATTTAAGTGTATCCAAGCCATATAATATTGCAATAGCTGTTGTCCCTAAATTTAATGAAGCTGAATAAATATGATTATTCCTTTTTTCACTTCTTTTAAGAACCTATACCTACATATAGGGTTCCCCACATCTATCAACACGGAATCGCATTTTACTGTCCTTTGGCTCCAGGAACATGAAAAAAGGTGATTCCGTGCTGATAGATGAGGTTCGATCCGTACGTACGTACCCATAAATATCTAAGCACAAAGTTTTGCGTAAACAGTGATTTCTGTGGGTACAAAAAAGTAATTCGATATTTGTACAATAGGTCCTATTCAAGCATTTTGTGCAGAAAAAAAAGTTATTATTCAAAGATTCCCGGCAGGTACGCTTAATAAAAGAAATTCGTAAATGGCTGCTGCCTATAACTCATCTATCTGGAATTTAAAAGAAAAGAGTCAGATAACAAAAGAAGCAGTCAGACAGTGAACTTACAATAAAATCATCACTAAGTACCTCCTTCATAATTTTTCGTCAGCCTTAATTGCTTCAACCCCATTTGTAAGGGATTATTATTATGATTGTTCTCCTGAATGTAGAACAAAGCGTCGCGAGCATCTTCGAAATTTACGACCGCCGCGAAAGGAAGCTGGTACGCAATTAAAAAGAGATTTTCCAACCCTAAATTGAGGTTGTAAATCCTTGTTGAATTGTATAGTTATTTAGAATCGATGATGAAGGCACGGCTCATGCTTGTTTACAAAACCGTTTAACTTTACAAATCTGTCCCCTGAGAATTTTGTCAGTGTGCTTTTATTACCCGACAGCCCGACTACCAAGGATAGGTTATGTTTATCGCACGTAGGTATCTTGTATTTAAGCATGTAATATTATTTATTTATTGTATGCAAATGATTTGTTAGGGCTGCGTCCCAATTGGTATAAGTCAAGTCATTGAATTGGCAGTTCGTGTTGTTTGTGGTTGCTATTGTCATACACAATAAATGTGGGAATCGAGTTCAGAGCTCAATAAAAGTGTGGAGTCAAATAACCTTTAATTGAGACACTTTCTCCAATTTATTCCTAAATACATTTATTTACCTATTTTTTTTCAGTCATGCACTAACAGAACTACAATGAATGCATTAGTAGGTAACTTTTTTTCCTCATGGACTGTGTACAGTCAGCATCAAAAGTCGATGACCACATTCAGATTTTCAAAATCACTGTGCATTATATCACCCATAACTCGCTCAACAAGATTTTGCGTCAGTATTGAATGAACATCATTAATGTTCAAAATTAACTGAACACTACTCGTCAAAGGTCACTGAACACCATTTTGTCAAAAATTGCTGATCGTTATAATATCCGAAAACATCTTAACATTCAGTTTTACAAAAGTCACTGCACAATATAAAATACTTGTTTTGGTTTTCTAGTGTAATCACGGCAACGCTGCAACGTCCAAAAATAAATTAACATCATAAAGAACAAAAGTTACTGAACATTACTTTGTTTCGGATACGTAGCGTGTAAACTTTGACGGCACAGTTGGCACAGTGGCTAAGCAATCGACTGCTGCGCTGCGTGTCGCGGGTTCGATTCTCGCACGGAACAAATATTTGTATGACCTGCAGATAGTTGTTTCGGGTCTGGCTGTTTGTGTATGTGTGTTAAAATGTTTGTAAACGCACCCACGATACAGGAGAAAATGTGTGGGGCAAAGTTTAAAAAAAAAAACTTATACTAATGACGACACGGTTGGCGCAGTGGCTGAGGGTTCGACTGCTGCGCTGCGTGTCGCGGGTTCGATTCCCGCACGGAACAAATATTTGTATGACCTGCAGATAGTTGTTTCGGGTCTGGCTGTTTGTGGATGTGAATTTATTATATAATATATGTTTGTAAACGCACCCACTATACAGGAGAAGTTCCTAGTGTGGGGCAAAGTTTAAAAAAAAATAATACTATCAAAAGTAGCTTAACTGCAAACTAAAAACGTGCGCGTTACTATCTTCAGAGTTTTAGAACCAATCTTGTCCTATCCAAGCTCATGTAAAAAAAAAGTTAAATGGATAGATCTTTTCTACCAACCTACTTGGACCGAGTGAAAATGCATAAAAAACATGGCAGGCAGCTGTCAACGCCTCTTTTTATTTTTTGTTTTAAAAACAAAAGACGACAGAAGAATATGGTGTCAGTTATCAATTGCGCTTTAGTGACAAATAAACATTATAATGCCATTTATGTAATAAGTATTCCTGTAGGTATTACGTCAAGTTTAAAATAGGATTGATAGCTGTCACACGTGCTGGAGAGATATTTTTTTTCTAAACAAAAAAAAATATTAACGGTATTGATTTATCGAACCATTTAATTTAATTTTGTTGATAATAAGTAAAAGGGTGGTGATTTATATTTGCATGTGTCTATTTAATTTATATACCAAACACATATTATACGTACCGAAATACACACACATAAAACCCAAAACATATTTCATTTTGTTCAGGGACTTTAGACATAAACCATGGTATGCTATTTTTGTCAAAAATTTGTTCAGACACTTTAGAGACGAAGAATGTTATGCTTTTTCTAATATAACTTTGTTATGTGACTTTTGAAAAGTGATAGTCACCTACTTATGCCCTTTTAATATAATCATTTATTTCTGGCGCTTGTCATGTTGATCGATTTAGGTGTAATACGGTGTACAGTGATTTTGAAAATCTAAATGTGATCATCAACTTTTGATGCTGACTGTACCTAAATTGTATTTTTTTTAGTTGGCCCCCACTTCCTATTCCAAGATTCCCTTTTCACATTGGCAGAATAGTCGACATCGGCTTTGCTTGCAATTTAATGAAAATAAAATATATTAGACTGTTATAATCAAAAAAGTGAATAAGAACAATGGTATCATGCTCTGTCGCAGAGCCACCATGTTTGAATTCGATCAATTACGTCTTAAATTTATGTAGGTACGTCAAACGAACATAATGTACCTACACTTACCGGTATTGCTGTACGTGCATAAGTTAATGATAAAAAAACTTTTTAACAAAAAATTGAAGCGACGAAAAGTGAAAAATAAAAAACCTTTAATCTTGCTAAGCTCCAAAGTTAAAGTATAAGATTAATTTCAAGTCGGCGCCAAACAAACTATTTATTGATTTTCATAACGTAACATGGTAAACGTTGACAACTTGATTGATCGTCGATCACTGTTTGTTGGCGCCGCGCCGCCTCAAAATTAATCTCATACTTTAACTTTGGAGCTTAGCTAGATTAAAGGTTTTTTATTTTTCACTTTTCGTCGGTTCAATTTTTTGTTAAAAAGTTTTTATTTTACTCTTTTTGGTTTTCTCTTACAACAAATTTGTTGTTGCTTTACTTAATCTAATTTGTATAAAATTTTTGACTGTTATTCAAATTCCAAATTTTTCGGCTTTCCACTCTGCACGACAGGATTTTGACATATGACACATCAGCTGAATCGGTGGGGTGACGCGAATTGTCATGAAATTCAAGATTTTTCATCAATTTACAGCATTCAATTTTGTTATTAAAAATAAATCACAGCGGCTGTTTCATACGATAAGTTTGAGGTTTATATTTCCAAAAACCTCATAAGGTCGATAAAACGGCGTCAATCTATTGCAAAATGTGTGTAAAATACATATTACTACACCCTTCCAAAAATTAGGTACTTTAAAAACACTGGAAATAATGTATGTACACAAGATAACCCTTTGAAAATAAAATCGGAAATCTAAAATAAAAACAATGACATCCCATCTGCATTCTTATTTTTGCCATGTTACATATAAATTAATAAAAAAACACGATACAAATCTCGACAAAAAATACTACAAAATGTGTTGCAATATGACATTTCTTAGTGCTGACCGTAAAACTAAGTTTCATCATTACGATTAAAAACTTAAAAAGTTGCATTCAACCTAATCGATAATCGTAATAGAGTAAACTTAAAAAAAGGGTTTTGGGACCACTGAGGAATTTACCTATGGAGGTGGCATAATATTCTACTATAGATATTATAGTTGTACAAATATCTATGAAATCGATTATAAAAGCAAGACATTTTGTCACGTGCTTTTTTATTATGCTATAATTATTTTGTTATGCGCCCAGATTTGAGGTACATTTGCTGTCAAACGGTTTCGCGGTAAAAGATTTTGGCTGTTTTCTTGAATGACGATAAATGAAAATGGCGGCCAATTTTGTAGGTCATGCTAATTCTGTAGGTAGCCAGTCAGGCAGCCCAGCCGGCACAACCATACCGTACCGCACCTAGAAAGCCATGCCTCCGCAGTAGAGCCTTGTTTTAGACATACAGGGACTTCGTACACAAGTACACATCGGGGCTCTAAAATATTGACACTTAAAAGTATTGGTTGGATAAAAAAATTAGAAAGGTATAAGAAGACCTTTGCGTAGCAGTAAGCGGTTCAGCCTATTAAAAATAGACCGGCCAAATGCGAGTCGGACTCACGCACCAAGGGTTCCGTATAAACTGACGACATAAACGGTCATATCCTTTCTCTACGTAGACTTGGAGGGTTGTTTTTTTCACAGCTTCAATGGACCACAGATTTGATATTTGGGTTCTGTTATTTATTATGAGGTACGGAACCCTAAAAAGTATTTTTAAATAGTGTATCTCTCTTTTTTGGAATCTAAGGACTTCTTTAGGAATTTAAATATATGAAATATACTCTCTCCAATGAAAAAAGAATTTTTCAAATCGGACGTCTCAGTAAAAAGTTATGCGTGGTCATACATAAAAAAAAAAAAACAAATATACATGTCGAATTGAGAACCTCCTTTTTTTCATCGGTTAAAAATAGACATTGATTGCAGCTGGCTCTACGGCAGAGCATGACACGAACAATGAGCATCTCTCTAATATTCGCCTTATTTTGTTTTGTGGGAAAGAGGCAGTTTGTAAATGATATTTTTCCAGGAGGTATTTAACTGCCACCGAGGAAAGTAAATCTCTAGATTTATTTTCTATTTAGCAACTACTAGTTTAGTAAGCCAGGTCATTAATTTCCATTATCTTGTGTTAACTGTATTAGAAATTCAAATGTACTGTGTACAAGTTGAGGCCGTAGAGATACATGATACCTACATAATGCCAGTGGCTTAATTAAAAATGCATATGTGGTATCCCCTGTATTGCATTAGCAGGGTTTAAATTAATTATTTAGGCCTCTACATAGGTAGAGGCCCCGATACCGGGACCCCGGAACATAAAGGGCAAAAGAAGAAACATGGGTAGTCAGTGGAAGTCTGACTCCTCAAATAACTTCTCCCCTCTGAGCGGAGCGGGGGAAGTTATTTGGGGATTTCCCACTCATAAAAAAGGGTAGGTACCTTAGGTATACCAAACGTGGTTTAGGTACAATTCGCAAAATAGCTTAATCGGATTATTCCTCACTAACGGATTAATGTGAAACATTCAATATTCTTTGGGAAAGACCATTGGCAAATGACGTCTTTCGGCACATATTAATTGTAAATGGTCTTTACCATTGACAAATATGTGTCGTGAGACGTCCCTATACGAAATTTTAGAGCAATACGCATGTTGAAACGAAAGCCAACATCCAACAGTACGTTTTTATTTAAGCATAAATTAAGGCGTCCCATATTGTCAGTGGAGACTATCGTAAGATCTACGTCTGACTGTTGCTAAGCTGTGCGATAACCCATCTGTCCATCCGTCTGTCAAGCAAGCGTTGTGATTAGGGTAGTACGGAATACCCCCTAGGGCTAGTTCACTATAGCGCACACGTAACTTATCCAAGTACACAAGCTAGCCCGTTGTTTAACATCTACACGGATATATTCGGTCTAATTTCGGAAGACTTTTTCATTATACTTACACTTAATTTCACGCTTGTAATTTCCGAAAGGTTATGCAGAGACGTACTCAGGTATGTCGTAAACATAACTGGTTAAATCTGGGTGTACTGGGTGTTCTAGGTATTAGTAGTACCTACACCCAGATTTTGCCAGTTATGTTTAACTCCCATATAATAGTGGTGATCCTATTGCCATTAACTGGGCACGGATCCCGACTCTGTGGCTAATTCTGAGAATTCTAGATGGCAAAACCCAATAACTTTTAAGTTTTTTGTGATCTCTTTAATCAGTTTTTTTTGTCAATAGTTGTCAAATGACATATTTGTATTACCCTTGTAGTGAATAGTTACAGTACTGATGGCAACATCTGTATGACTTGTCTCATATAGTTATTTTTTTGCAATATTTTTTATTTTTCTTGTATAGATTTTTTTTTACCAATTCGTTGTGAATGGTGGTGGTTGCCTTGTAGATTCTTAGACGCTTGTTAACTTTTGTTAACGTAGTATTTTATATAGTATTACGTTTTGTAAAGACTTATTGTCGGGCCTACGCTGTCCTCTCATACTCAAGTACTAACGCTGAAACAACAACATTGTAAAACCAAATGATTTTAAAAGAGTAGCCTTGGAGTTTCATGCCGGTTCTTCTCCATAAGAAATGACCAACCGGAACCATGCACCTTTTCTCGATGTTTTATAAGTTATGTAGGCCTATGTGAAATAAAAATATTTTGATTTGGATTGACTTCATTTTAACAATTTGACCGCCCCGGAAATCTAACATGGGCCTCCTGTCCAGCAGTCGTGATTGCGACCACTAGACCATTGAGGAAGTTTTCATAAAGAAAACATGAAAAACCTACGCAAAGATTATGTGTGAAAAATCTCATTACGAGAACCCACTTGATTAATTATTTTTTCAGCAGTAGTTTTCCTGAAAGCTTCATTAATCAAATGATCGTGCGGTTTTTATTACGAAATAATATTCTAAACATGTGGTCGGTACGCACGAACTGTTACATAGAAAAAATAAGAAAGATATTTATGTTTTAACATATAGGTTCATAGATAGATTGATAGAATTGTATTTTTTACCGTTGGTCATACTTTAAATTCGCTTGCTTTTCCTCTCTCTCTGTGCGATGGAGTCGGTTATCGTGCAGTTTAAAAACCTTTCATATAGAGTTAGTGTATAAAATACAATAGTATTAAACTATTATTCGTTCATTTATTCTTTTCTTTACATATAATTAAATTTTTAAATATTTCTTAAAAACAAAAAAAAAACATTTGAAAATATAAAAATAGTAGCCCACCGGTATCGGGAACAGAGTCAAACAGGTCATTAAACTTGTTATTAGTATATAAGTAGATAAGCTTAGAAATCTTGATGTTACCTGGATGTGGCTACGTCTCTTTTGAAAAATCCTTACCTAGTTCTATTTATATGCTCTACATCTTCTCAAAATGCCTTCGAAACATGTTTCCATCTGCAGTAGTTCGGGCTTGTCACCACTTGTCAATCATCATTCACATAAAACATTTTGTCTACAATAAGTTCAACTGTTGCATCGAACGAAGACTTGGCATTCATCATTTTTTTTGCTGTTTTGGCAGGAGGCAAAAATCCGAACACGCACCTACACCTTTCTTACACCTCCCTGCTCTGCTCGTGTCCCTCTGACATGGTCAGATTTGATTGTTTTACTGCTGTTTTAAAATTATATTTAATTTTGAAAAAGTTTTACTGTCCATTTTTAGAAAGAATGTTTGCAAATATAATTGAACATTCATCACTTTAGACATTAGCGGAAGGGTCGACTACGGCTTTGCTTGCCATATTATGAAATAGGACGAAACAGTGTAAAGCTAAAAACATAAGCTAGATTATGGTATGTTCACTGTACTATCTGTATCTCTCATTTGAAATCTCTTGTCTCATATCATCAATATGTTTTCATGTGAAGTTCGTAAGTAGTACGCCCAGTAAGATGTGCAGTGCAATTTCGTAGGGGTACAGATAATCTAAGCCCCGCGAATTGGTTTGAGTCATTCAATCCAGACTCAGAGAGTACGGCGACATTATTGCGTTTCTCATTTTATACTTATTACCTACAGAACTTCTATGAATATTAGATTTTCTTTATAAAAGCTATGCTGAGGTACTAATATGTACTTAAACTGGTAAAAATATTGAAGTTTTGTTCCCATTGGCATAAAAGAACCTTTTGTGAGGAAAGCTTTTCATATGCACCATAAAGTGTGCGTGAACTTTTAAAGGGAGTATCATAATGGTTGTTGTTTCTTTATTTTGCGGAAGGGCTTCTTTATCCAACTTCTTTTACAGTATTTTTCCCATTTTTCTAAAATCGTGTAGTGTTTTTTTAAAATTATATTAGCGATGTCTGGCCGAATTTTCTTTTATTGGTCAGTACCTACCTTTTATTGACTATTTTTAGACCTGGACCTGATATAGTGCAGGTTCAAATAAGTCTTTAGGGTAAAAATTACCTCAAAACCCATTACGTGGTAATAAAGAATAACACACGAAAGGCGATTTTGTGTGTAGGGTGCATACTGTGGTAATTGTGGTAATGTTTGCCAAGCTGTAAACACTATTTATGAGTGCATTTCGCAGACTTCGCTACTATATTAATTAGACTAAATTCGTAACCAACAAAACGCAATCTGTACTGTTCTGTTAACAAACATTTATTCAGCGATCGCTGCCGAGTGGACAAGTCCAATAATACAAATGCAAATTGCTCCCAGCGTCAATTGCGTCGGTGTCAATATTGAACAGGAAGCGGACCACCCCTACCGGATCCCGTTACTAAGCACTAAGCGTAATGTTAGGACCGCTTCGAAATACCCACGCAATTTTAGAGCGGGCTTTGTTTTTGTAATGAGATTGGACTAGATTGTAGGAATTGTTGAAATAAAACGTGTTCAATGAGTGTGTTGGCTACATTCAACCCCCTGCAAGGTTGGATGTAGGTATGTTTTGTTTTTTGCTTTGTTTTGTTTTTTTTTTTAGCTTAGTTTTGTTTAGGTTACATAAACGATACTTGCATTAAATTGTGTAGTAAATATTGCAGGTACTTCTTTTGTAATTACACGTAATTATAGACAGCTTGGTAGGATATGTGTTGTGTTGTTAGTAAATGTATGTATGTATTTAGTGGTCTTTTCCTTTCTTTCTTCTCGATGATTTAAATTTTGTCCGCCCATTACGTACAGATCTCGAAAGCACTGCCATTTGTGATATTTTAATCCTGAAAGGAACATGTAGTGGTGCAGGACCGGCAAGGAGAAAAGGTGCGGCGTATCACGACCTGTGGTAGGGTCCATACTCACATTGTACCCAAGATGGGTCGATTACTATCCAGCTTGATAGGATCATTTTTTTTTCTGTAAAGATAATAATCTACTGACTAAGCTGGATTCATTTTATCGGCCCGCATCAGTTGCATGGCTCGGGTTGGCATTGACCTTGACTCTTTGTCGAATAAAGGACCATCTGAAGTAGTAATGCGGGCCGTCAATTGGCGCCCAAGTGGGTCAATATGTGTGCAGGAAAACCACATAAAGTTATGTTCATTATGTTTGCTAAACTTACTTCATATCTGGATTCAATTTATGGATATTCTATGTTAAATGTAGTATTCTAAAAACAGTTCTATCTTTGTTTCTAGCCTTGTTGAACCCTAATCAGTTAACAAATACTGACAGATAAGCAAGGGTTTACGCAACTCGTGAATTTTAATTTTGTGTGTAGATACTGGATTTTAAATGATACAAAGCGCTTTAAAGCTTTCAACCAGATTTATTTAATGCAGACTTCATGCTCGTGCATGAAAAATATGGTTTTGGCTATTTTTTAGCAATTCCAAATTGTTTTATGTATGTCAAACCGCGTGCACTAATTAATTATTCATTGGCTTATGAAAATGTATATTTCTGCTGAACTCACGAAAGATAATAATTCTATGCTTATCAAAAGAGTGAATAGTAACATTCATAGCGATGAGGAAAAATAAGGGAAGATAAATGAATTATGTGCAAGATGACATGACTAGGATAAAAGTAAACATATGAAGGCTTGACAGAGATGGATGGAACAAAAAGGGCATAGTGTATCTTCACGGCCAATCGCTAGGGGTTTTACAAAATCTTGGGATAGTCATATACTGCTGACCTAGTTCTAGTTTCATCAATTTGGTCCATAATGGCTTTGGTAGATTCATAAAATTACTTTTCGTATTTTGACTGGCTCGTTTGTCGAGTGGTCGTAAGCTCGACTGTTATGCATGACATCTTGGGTTCGCTGCCTAGGTTGGGCAAAGTGTTATTAAGTTTTCATATCAGGAATTTCTCAAAAGCAGCTACGGAGTAGTACCTAATAGAACTACCCACATTTCCCCAGATATGTGGGTAGTACTATTAGGTACACTTCTGCCCAACTCCTCAGACATTACAGGCGTGATGTTATGATGATGTTTAATACATTACTGGAAAAATTAAGGGATCAAATAAAAATCCAAATTTTTGGGAAATTTTTAACAGGCCGTAACTTCGAGATAAATTGTCGTACGGGAAACCAAAAAAAAAAGCGCTGGCTCGAAGATATTGAGGAAACCACTAATGTTAAGTGCACCTTTTACAGTTCAATATGTCCCCAAAAATCCTAGAAAGAACCAAATTAATCCAGACAGCCGTTTTTTTGTTTCATCTGAAAAAAATAAAGGATCATGTTTTTTGCTCTGAAAGCTCATAATTTTGCATTTAAATCAATTTTTTTCTCATAAGCTTGTATTTGTTGAATTAGAAGATGATGTTTTTAGGAATTTACCTAATTTATTTATTTATTTTTTTAGTTTTTTTTCACCGCCGATTTGCCAATATCCTTATCAATGTAAAACCTTATTTTAAGACGCTTCAAAATGATATAGGTATGAATCAGTAACGCTACCTGCATTTTTGAATTAGAAGATTTTGTTGCTGGCAATTAACCATTGACCAAGCCGTAACCAAATAGGCGCCGCGGCGCCCGGTTTCGTTACGTATTTAACAAAAAAAAAACAAGCAACGTTATTTAAGTATTTAAAAAGCTTTAAAACAATCCATAGATACTGTTTGTAATTAGTACAACCGTTAATTATATAGTTTATGTTAAACTAGCTGCACCCCGCGGGGTCAGCAATGTAAACTGGGATATTCAAACTCTCAAAGTCAAACTCAAAGTAATTCTACATATAAACCTTCCTCTTGAATCACCTCTTGAAAACTGCATTAAATCCGTTGAGAAGTTTAAAATATCTAAGCGAACAGACAGCGGAGACTTCATGTTACACTACGTAAAGATGATCTATAACTTTATTTCCATGGAGGTTTTTATAATAGCACTATAACAAAGAAAGATTGACGACACGGTTGGCGCAGTAGCCACTGCGTTTTAGTTTTTCTGCTGCGCCAAGTGTCGCGGGTTCGATCCTCGCACGGAACAAATATTTGTATGACCTACAGATAGTTGTTCCGGGTCTGGCTATTTGTGTATGTGGGTTTAAATGTTTGTAAACGCACCGACGAAACTAATGTGGGGCAAAGTTTAAAAATTAAGATGCTCTTTCGATCAGCTTCAAGAATATATCTCCCTCTTACCCCGATATCTTTTATATACTAAAATATGTTTTTTATGTTTAAATAATTAAAAAAATTAAAGCAAAATTAACTTTTTAATTTAAAGCACAAAACTCCACAACAACCAAATAAATGTATTCACTGTAACTGTTGTCCGAGGTCTAAACCTCCAGGCACACCACTTCAACATTTTCGTTAAAAAACAATACAAAACCATTCGAAACCAATATGAGCATTTATTGGAATTAGTTTAGAGTATTTAGTTGGAAAATAGATTCTCTTTTCAATCGTTTAAACCACTTTAAAAAAGGTAATATTTACAGATCAATCTAATATATAAAATTCTCGTGTCACAGTTTTCGTTCCCATACTCCTCCGAAACGGCTGGACCGATTTGAACGAAATTTTGTGTACATATCGGGTAGGTCTGAGAATCGGCCAACATCTATTTTTCATACCCCTAAGTGAGCAGCGGGTGAAACCGCTGGGCACAGCTAGTAGTACATTATTATGCATGTGAGGAAACTTTGTCAATGCGGGCGAGGCGGATTTAACGCCCGAGCCGATAGTCGAGGGTGTTTTAGAGTCGAGAACAGCAGTGACAAATTCTCATGCGAAAACGACTTTATTGAAAACACTTACGGAAAAATTAAATAACAGAATAAAAAGTACTTTTGTCATTATTGTCTTTTGTATAATATTAGTGTGATTGGTAGGATGGTATCTATCGTTTTGTGTCAGATCCATCCATGTGCAAACTTTCTTCTAATCCAGGTTTAAGAAGACTTTATCCAGAACCAGAGTCTTGTCTTGATCTCATTTAAATATTTACGTGTAATCGCTGTTTCCAACATCGAGCACTGTTTCGCAAGTTGCACGTTCTATGTTCTACAAATGGAATTGTGGCAACAAATTCTAATTTCAAGAGATCTTGCTACGATTTTATTACGGTATAAATTCCACTTTTCAGACTTTGTCTGCAGGGGACATTACTCTGTTGCACATGCAAGTGACAGCGAGATACTGTACTTGGAACAGTTGCAACTCAGATTTGAAGTCACATCCATTGTCTGTAATCGCCCTAGTGTGTTTTTTTAAACTTTATGCGAGGTAGTTTGAATGTGTCGTTAGTTCATCATCATCTGCCTAGCCTTTTCCCAACTATGTTGGGGTCGGCTTCCAGTCTAACCGGATGCAGCTGAATATCAGTATTTTATATGGAGCGACTGTCGTTAGTTACACTTCAAAAATATAAGAGTGCAAAAAAATAAATAAGTGGTTATTGGTATTGGGTATTTTATCTTTATATTGGGCGAAGGCGTGTTTTTTTGAGTCTTTTGTCTTTTTAAATCGACATTTTTTTAATATAATTTTGTATTTTGTAAAAAGTTTTTGTTATGGTATGTTGTAGCCATTTTAGTTATGGTATGGTAGTTCCATTGTTACTTAAAAGATTTTAGCAGATGATCATCCATATATGTATATAAATAGACATAAAAGAAAAAAAAATGTATGATAAAAGATATCTCTTATGCTACTTAAGCAATAAATAAAATTAATATGGGACAACATCAGGAGTATATATCTAACATTACGACTATAACATTCATTTTAAAAACGGCCTATAAATGACGGAGAAATGGAGTAACAAACAAAAAAACCATATAGTCGAAATGAAAACCACCACCATCTTTTTTGAAGTCGTAAGTATATTTATAGGGTAAAATCTCAAAACCTCTTACAACTATGTATTATTTACAATGTATAAAACTTATTTTCATTGTGTTTTTCTTTTGTAAATAAAATATCAACCCTTACAACAACGTACACTTACAAGCGTGTCTAAATTATTCATTACAACAACAAGTTACAAGATCATCCACACACCTAAACATAACATAATTAAACTGAAAATCAACATTATGGATCACAAGGAAACCGGAACATTTCCCCCACTGTGTGCTTCGGCTTGAATTAGTTTATGCTTGATAACATTTACTGCAATAATAGGAACTGCTTTCGTTCTTCAGAAAACTTTGTTTATGGTATGGTATTATAGGTTAGGTGAAAGGGCAATTTAGGACAAAATAACGGTCAATTAAGAACGGTGAGCAATCGGTAGCTCATCGTACATCCTTCTATTGACGCCAGGCCGTGTCGATGGCGCGTTAGTGTTCCACGCGCGCCTCAAAGAGATGTCAGCAAAGCAGAGGGGCCTGCCAGGGCCACCGCCTGCCGGGGTTGCGGGTTGTTCAAAAGAGATACTGCGGGCCCGAAACATAAAGGGCAATAGAAGGAACTTGGGTGGGTTTTAGTCAGTACAAATCTGACACTCCGCCCGCTCGTTAAGTTAAGTTATTTGATGATTTCCCATCTGCAAAAAAGACTGGTCGTCAGTTTCGGGCCTTTGACCAGCTATAACGATCGTTAAAGATCTATTAAATGGCAGTCCTTCCTGTCACAGTTACACATTTGGGTAAAAAAAAACATTGATAAATAAAATATGTCTGGATTAATTTACTACCCCATTTTATAAAGTATTTAATTAGACGAGGCTGACCTACAAACTTCTCGATAGGTTCAACAGTATGTCAGTTATACTTAGTTTTAAAAATGTTGCACTATAAATTTCAGACTTGTGAAGCTTTTAATCGACACCCACTTTGACATTGAATAATCGGATTTCCACGTGCTTTCGAAATTGGACAGAAATAAATGTAACAGAAGTTTACCTTTACGCAGAGACGAATTTTGCTGGGGAATATTTGCTTAGGTTTGTTCATGCCTGCTCTATGTCCTTATTGTTCCTGTTTTATTTAGGATTTGATGTTCAGGGTAAGTGTATTTTCTAACATAAGTAGACTGATTAAAATATAGAATACCGGAAAGATACTTACACTGTCATACTCAATGCTTCGTCCATTCATTTCAGCTTCTGAAAAAAAGTTCTTTGTCATTCCTGATTAAACAAAATGTAAAAATCGACTGTGCGGTTGGCGCAGTGGCTGAGCGATTGACCACTGTGTGTTGCGGTATGGCCTGCAAATACTTAGTTGTTCTGGTCTGGCTGTTTAAGTATAAGTTTTAATGTTTGTAAACGCATGTACGATACAGGATAAATTCCTAGTGTGGAGAAATATTTCAAAAAACGAAAAAAAGCCTAGAAACTATTAAATCTCATAAAAGAAAGAAGGAGAGGAAAATGATTTATTTACCTCGCACATGACCAAACATTACAAAAAATATATCTTAGCATGGTGCTATAATATTAAATGAAAAAAAAACCAGCCAAGTGCGAGTCCCACAGTGTTTCGTAGCATCAAACAATACAATAACAGCATTTTAAATGCTCATTTGAATGATATAGAAATTTACACTCAATTTCAAAACGAATTTTGCTCTTGATGGAAGGAAATGAAGATGGTGAAAAAGTACAATATCTCATAAACTAAATTTAAAATCCAGTTCCAACCGATTTTTCGTTGAAAGTTATTTAAACGTACTACAAACCTCATATTTTCAGTATTATCTTCCTTTTACTTTAAAATTAGGGGGTCGACTTACGTAACAAATGTCTTATCAACCAATTACTTGAGAAAAAAAATGTGATAAACGTGGACATAATTTTTTACACCTATTTGTAGACACCTTACACAATATACGAAGATATATTTTTTCAACCCTCAGTTGCATGGACGGCCACCCCTATTAACTTATTTGTGTAGCTATTTATAGAAGGCATCTTCTCTCCAAATTTCAACTACATAT
This sequence comes from Ochropleura plecta, assembly GCA_905475445.1. Classification (NCBI taxonomy): domain Eukaryota; kingdom Metazoa; phylum Arthropoda; class Insecta; order Lepidoptera; family Noctuidae; genus Ochropleura; species Ochropleura plecta. The sequence goes on along the minus strand of FR997731.1, from coordinate 17,477,385 downwards.
GTGGCAGCAATAGTCTCAGATTTATGGCTGTGACATATGGACAGACAGACTGTCAGAGCGAATCTAAAAGGGTTCCCTTTTAACCATTTCGCTACAGAACCCTAAAAAGCAGCGCTGGTATTCTAATATTGCCTAGGGTTAGGTATGGAAAAATAAACTAAAGTATACATTATCAATAAGAAATCCGAACAACCCAATACAGATTCCTACACCGTCCGAGACGATCTCGAACGATTCCGGTAGATTCACGAATAAATTGACAAACTTCGACAAGTACCCATGTTGTAGTAAATATTCCACCGGCGTAAGTAAAGATTTTCACTTTTTCTATTAGGTCCCCCGCTTTGGGCTTCAGGGACACTTCGGCAAGTTTCCCTAACTCGTTTTTAATATTGCCAGTCAGCTTTTTTATTTTTGTGCTGGATTTTTGTTGTTCTAGGTATTTATTTAACATTGACGTTATGTTATTTATCTGAAGGCTCGGAGAATAATCGGTTTTTAATATGGTTTTTATTTATTTATAAGGCACTAAATAAAAAATCTTAGAAGTTAATCTTGACTTACTTCCAGTTTTTCAATTGAACAGATGTTTCACAAAGATGTTTAGTTTAGATAACAGCTAGCTGGCGTCCGCGGCTTTACCCGCCTGATATCGAAAAAAAAGTATCCTTTGTCCATCCATCAAGATCCGTTCAGCCCTTTTGACGTGAAAGAGTAACAAACATCCGTACATCCATCCTTATAAACATTCGCATTTATAATATTATATATGTTTAGTTTTATTAGACGGACATAGGCTAATTTTAAAAAAAGTGAGAGAAGGGGGAGGAATTTTAGATGGGACTTTTCGCAGTTTTGAAGGTAGGAAGCTAAAAATCGGTACACACACTTTTTGATACCAACGAAAAATACCTGCAAATCGGGAAATGGTAACCCCGTGTTACCCCGAATTTAACACGACTGAAGCCAAAAAAATCAAGTTTGTTTTATATGAAAATAAAGAGGTACTTAAATATTGAAAGTAACTAACTTGAATATTTATTTTATTCTGTTTTTGGATGTTGAAATAAAAAGCTTTCAAGAGTATGTACGAGAGTATCGATGGTTAAATCTTTTCATACCCGACTGCGCGACGCAATGGAGGGTAATTTGTTTATCAGCCTATACAGTATACATGTGTGTGTGTGTTCCTTTGTGGGTCTCTAAAAGCTGAACGCGTAAGACAATTTTGATGACTCTTACGGCAATCGATTCTCGGTCTTAATCTTTAGTGTCATTTAAGAAATCAAAGTTTAATATAGCTACAACCGAGAGCCATAATATTGTGAAATATAAAAAAAAATAACGGCGACAAACTATGTTAGGAGCCATTGAAAAGGTTAAAGATAAAAATAGACAAAAAGGTTAAACCGTCTGTGAAATCTTTCGACTTTTAAATGTGACTTTTTAATAAAAATATAAGTCACAAAAAATCTAAAAAACCCGACTGAGTTTTGCGTTTCAGTCGAGTTTGTTACAACCCGGTAGAAGTAATTACTTAGATAATAAATAGAAACCACATGTTCAACAACCCATCAATAACTCGCCATGTCATTGATGCCTCAAGAGCTCCTTGTTGAAACGCCTTCTCCGTCTCCAATGAAGCTTGAATATTACAGGATATTCAATCGACATAGCTCATTAATCAGCGGTAGGTGATCATTAAGTCGATCAAGCACAAACAATCGTTTGTGACGTGGATGCTCCCTCGTATGTCGAGCGTAAACTGACTGACAATTTGGTTAAGGAAACATTCATGGAATTGTTAAGGCGTTGAGGTAATGTTACGTGTCAATAAAATGGATTGATTTGTTTATAAGTAGCAAAAGGCTTAAGGTTTAAGTGTTCCTAATAAAAGGGCGCCTATATTTTGCTAGTTTTGTTTTATAGTCCCATGAAGTAAGGGCGAGTCTGTTGCCAGCAACCAGCCACGAATCCAGGTACCACAGTCTTTGTTCAGTGGTGATGATAGAAACGAGAAAATGGATATGAAATTCCATTTATAAATGTAAAGAAACGCTTAATAAACAAAGGTGTTTTAAGGAAAAAGGTTAAAGTAAAATGATGAATTTTATTACATTTATATCAATTCTGTTTATGTTACTTTTTCCTTTATTCCTTACTAAAATATTCGTAACGTCTAGATACAAAATCCTGTATTAAGGGGATCAGTTAGGAAGATATTTCGAAGTATTTAACTTTACCTGCCAAACTCGCGGTAAACTTGAGTCAGCAAAAGATAAGAATATTGAACTTTCCGACTTGCGGTGAGCCAAGTACAAAAGTTTGGCTTATCTGTGTAAAAAATCAGCGTCAAAAATCGGGCAGAGTGTCTTCTTAGCAATTAACCTACTTAGTTTATTTCCTAAATGGTTTCCTGGCACGTTATCGCCTTGTTATTTCAGGCATGTCGGCGTGGGTGTCATCCAGGGGTTTAAGTTATTACTCAATGTTCAAGTTCGGCAGTAAAATTGCTAGTAGGTTTATCTGAAAAACAAATACATCCTTCTAACTAATTCACCTTAATGACCATAATCGTAGATTTCTCTAGTAGGTAGGTAGCACTAATAATTTCTTTTTCAATTAACACGAGTTGATTGAAAAAGAAAATGAAGACCTTCAGAGGTGTGTAGCAATCTTAGAACAAGACATTTTTATCGTAGAGTATCGAAGTAAGCATTCTCGTAGCTAAAGTAAGCTCGTAGAGCTTACATCGTTGTAGATTGTAGTGAATTTGTAGCTACACCACTCGTAGCAAAAATTTCAAAATGTGAGGCACAAAGAAAAATGTATTCTTTTTATGTATTTATTGTTCTGTGAAAGTATCTACACGATATTTAGTTAGCAACTGGAACTAATACGGATAGAAAAGTTTCCGCTGCTCGCATTTATCATTGTTAACAAGTTGATTCCGCTCAGATACCGTGCCCCAAGTACAGTCAGCAAAAGACATAAGTAACCAAGCTCGTGGTGAAGGTTACGTGGAGTCGCTGGTTACAGGCGGTTCAAGACCGCTCTCTGTGGCAGAAATTAGGCAAGACCAACAAAAGTGACGATAGGCCGTGTCGACGTAAATGCAGAGGAGCCAGCCAGGGCTACTGCCTCCCGGAGTTGCGGGTTGTTCGAAAGAGATACTGCGGCCCCGGGACATAACGGGCAATAGAAGTAACATGGTGGGTTTTAGTCAGTACAGGTCTGAGAGACCTATGTCCAGCACTGGACGTCCACAGGCTGAAATGACGATGAAACAAGCTCATCACCAAGAATTGTTTTTTTTTTAAGATACCGATAGACGTTTTAACTTAAATTTAGTTTATTTAATGAAAGGTTTTTTAGCAAATTAATTCAAAAACATATAGGGATTCTGAAAAAAAGTGTATCTGTTGAGCCTGGTTACTAAACTCTTTTGCTGACTATACATACTTTTACTTTTATTCTATGTGATACAAAAAATGTTCTACAAATTAAAATGGCGATACGGTCTCATGGAAATGTATTAAGAGATTCTATTATGTACGCTGCAATCTAGTCGCTGCAGGTCGGATAGATATTTATGTTTCCCGTGAAGATGCATTTTTCGAACACTAAGCAAATCGTACATGATAGTTTAAAAACTGTTCTAAAGCACAGACTCCAACTTTCTCTGCTGAGCCAAATGTTAAAAGAAATACATTTAGGTTCTGCCTAGTTTTAAAAAGGGCACTACTTAATAAAAAATTAGTAAACAAATGCTAACCTTGCCAGAAATGTCTGGAAAATGTATTGTGACTCTTGTTATATCCTGCCGGGGTAGCGGGTTGTGGGTTACTCAAAAGAGAAACGCGGCCCCGGAATATAAAGGGCACAAGAAGGAACATGGGTAGGTTTTAGTCGGTAAAAGTCAGAATAAATATCTTCGGACAACTCACACACGGCTATCTGATCCCAAGCTAAGCAGAGCTTGTGTTATGGTAACCAGACAACTGATATACATACTTATATAATTTATAAATACATACATATTATAGATAAATCACACCCAGACACAGAACAAACAATCATGCTCATCACACAAAGTTTGTCCTGGGTGGGAATCGAACCCACGACCTCCGGCTCAGCAGTCAGGGCCACTAACCACTAGACCAACAGGCCCGTCAGAAGTTTTTGGATGATTTCCCATCCGTAAAACAGAACTCTACTTATATAAATTATTATATACTATCAGCTGTGCTCAGCGATTTCACCCGCTGCTTAGGTCCCCTTCTGATGATAGTACGAGAGCCCACGACCAAAATTTTTGTCTCATAGCAATACGGCCAAAACCGCATCAAATCGATAGATACGATTATCCTGAACTCGAAAATACCAATATCAGACATTTTCCGCGTAGCGTTTGATCTGACCGAATTTTCAAAATTGTCAAAGAATTTTACCGAACTGCATCATAGCAATATGTCTGATTTGCAGACTGTAGTTGAATGATAGTTCTGAGATACCGGAAACATATTTTTCAGACGTTAGTGGTGTAGCGCAAACCCGTAAAATCACTTATGAAAATTAAAAATGAGACAAAAAAAATGTCTCATAGCAATACGTCTGAAAATCTTTTTTATTAGTAAATTTTGGTTATTTGATGCGAACAAAACAATTTTCAGACGGAAATGTGAACGCATTAAATTTTGAGACCGTTTTGAAAATGTTAACAAATTTTACCAATCGGTATCATAGCAATATGTCTGAAAATTGTTGGACATGATAAAATAAGTTGTCCACATGTGCAAAAAATTTATATCAGACAAATTAAGTGTAGCACCTTCTCTATCAGACAACTTTTCGATACTCAGATATCATTTAAAAATCGTATTGAGGCATCTTGAATTTTCTGTTACAAACCAATGAATACGTTGCGACCCTGAATTTATTAGATGATAATTAACAAAGAATTTACCCGAAACCGTAACATTGAAGTTGAAGGACTGAAATAAATCGCACAAAAGGAAACTGGGATGAAGTTGAAAAAAAAAAGCGCATCGCGTCATAGACGTCACTCGGGATTCGTTCTTTTCCTGCTGCATGTACCTCACGACGACGAGTACAATTTCGGCCAATTTAATAGACAACATTTTTATTATTATGTTATTCAAATATTTTATGTGATTTTTTATTAAATATACCGTTGGAATTATAATCAAAGGTGATATTTATCGAAAGCAAAACGGGGAAAAAAATAATGTCAGTTTGTAATTAGCAAAACTATTTTTCATTCAATTATTTTATTTGTACGTGTATCAAAATGTACTATATTCAATAGATAAAGTTTTTATCTACAACAAATAAAATTCGAAGTCAAAAATGCTAACAAAAAAAAATACGTAGTAGTTTTTTTTTGTAATTTTTGAGAAACTACAAGAACTAAGTTATAATTTTAATTTAGAAACACTTGTTAATTACCTACTTCTTTGATCTCAATTTCCATTTCTCAATTTAATGAATCATTATTTAATCTTTCTTTCAACCATAGAACCAGTAAGAAATTACGTAGGTAGGCAACTTAGAAAAATTAAATAATCAACGGGCGTGCGTTTTATTTGCCATATGTGTACGATGCGCAAAGCGATCCCCACCCTTCCGCCGAGCGCTCAAGATCCGTGCCGGTATCTATAATAGTAAGAAAGGGGCAGGAGCGTAACAAGCGCTGAGGCTGTTGAATATCTATGAAGGCTGTAAATTTAAAAAAAACATTTAACAGAGGCGTCGGCCAGGCGACTCCGAAACGTTATTTTCGTTTTTGGGAGTATATGCTACACTTAAAGTGTCTGAAAACAGGTTTTTGGTAATCATGGCAGAAATACGAAAAGTTGAAAAAAAAAATTATTCGTATTGCTATGATACAGGTCGGCTAAATTTGTTGACATTTTCAAAAATGCGCTCAGGCTATATGCTACGCGCAAAATGTCTGAAAACAAACTTTTTCGTAATACAATTATAAAATCTATGTACATTTTCACTATCAGACGTATTGCTATAATACCGACTGTCTTTTTTTTGACACAGCAGAAATGGCCTCCCACGCAGTTGCTACACTTTCGACCGTTACTACACACCTAGTCGGGTTCAGAATCATACAATCTAACGATTTTATAGGGTTTTTGCCGTATTGCTATGAGACATGGTTTTGGTCGTGGGCTCTCGTACTATGAGGGATGGGACTTAGGGGTATGAAAAATATATTACGACCGATTCTCAGAAGCCGAATATACATATAACATTTCATAAAAATCAGTCAAACCGTTACGGCAACTAAAATTGTGAGACACGAATTTTATATTCACACGAACACGAATATTTTATATCTAAGAAGAAGAAATGAAAAGAAATTGTTACACCCAAAAACAGAAATTCTTGAGTTCCTGTTACTATGTATGTCATGTACAAGATACTTAAGTATCTTCCCAAAACATCGCTAACATACTTTGAACTCTATAGCTAGCTCTCATTAACATTCACAGCTGTTATTAGGCTGTATCTATGTAGCCGCTACTCAATTGCTTTTGATGCACTCGGCGGTCCAACGCTGTAACGAGCGATAGGCGGTGGAATTTTCATTGAGATAAGCCACCATGTACCATAGGTAGGTATAGGTGGTTTCGCTGAAATGTTAAGATTCTGATCCAGAAATCCACTTCCAATTCGTGTACTAGGTCATTGATGTCATTATTGTTTACGTTTTTCTACTCATCATCATTTTCCTGCCCTTGTCCCATTCTATTTGGGGTCGGCGCAACACGTTTTCTTCTTCCATTCTCGCCTATCAGACGTCACGGCATCATTTACTCCTTTCTCCTTCATATCATTCCTTACACAATCCATCCATCTTTTCTTTGGCCTTCCTCTCGCTCTCCGTCCATCAACATTCAGATCCATCACTCTTTTAGTCACATGTCCTTCATCCCTCCTCATTACATGTCCATACCAAGACAAACGACTCCCTTTCAATTTTTCTGTAACAGGCGCAACTTTCAAACTTCCTCGAATATATTCATTCCTTACTTTATCCATTCTTGTCACTCCACACATCCATCTCAACATTCTCATCTCCGCTACATGCAATCGTTTTTCATCCACCTTTTTTACAACCCAGCATTCTGACCCATACAGTACAACAGGTCTAATCACGAACTTGTATATTTTCCCCTTTAACTTGAGGGGCATCCGTGGATCACATGTTGTTCCAGTGACCTGTCGCCATTTCATCCATCCTGCGTTGATCCGGTGCGTTACGTTTTTCTACTGTGAACCGCGAAATAGTATAAACGTTTGCTTGCATTACTAATGATAAGATATATTATTATATATAGAATTGTTCATAAATGAGTACAACGTTGCTTTTCAGGTTTTTGGTTATTTCAGCTACCTACAATTTGTGCCTGTATGTCCTATTAATATTATAAATGCAAAAGATTTAGTATGGATGTATGTTTGATCCTCTTTCACGAAAAAACTACTGAACGGATCTTGATGAAATTTGGCACAGAGGTAGTTTATAGTCTGGAATAACACATAGGATACTTTTTTATCATCACGCGGGCAAAGCCGCGGGCGTCAGCTAGTACTACATATATGCTACGCTTCATCATAATGAAATTTGTAGAAATTCAGCTAAGGCAGCCACATAAAGCGTCTAGACTATTCAGCTATAAAGACAAAGTGGGTTTCAATGTTCTTCTTCATAAAATTTATCCTAATGTAACTTTCATTATTGGGAAATGCAAACTCACACATATCTGAATTACCCAGCTGTAGAATGTGGGTGTACAATTAAGTACACCCCTGCCCAATCCTTTCGGATAAACAGACATGATCTTCATGAGAATAACATTGACATTATATTATTATTTTATGCCACACAACAACAAATTGAGGATCTTCGAACAGATATACACGATTTAAAACATGCTTCGCTACCTCCATTTACGACTCCAACGGGGTATGTAAACATGAGAAGGGGAGCTTGGAACGTAGAAAGTGGCCCTGTAGGAATGACATTGAGCCAAGATGATTCCTTTAATGAACAGGACTTACAACAGTCGGCCAATAACGGACAGAAACCACAAAGCCCTGCAACTAAGACTACTGATAACTTCCAAGCAGAAGTTATAGTGTGTAAACCGTTATCTCGAGACGTGCAAATAAATGAGTCACCGATCACGAATGTGCCGGTAGAAGCGGGTAGCGAAGAGGCGCCAGCCGTCAGCTGTGAGAATGCTAAGAAATTAAAAGTCAAACAGACATTTATCGAAAGCTCAAGTATTCCTAAACTAACAATGCAGAATAACAACGAAAAAGAAGATAATTCTTGGCAAACTGTACGTAGACATAAAAAGAAGCAAAGTTATAGGTACTTGGGCGAAAGAGGTAAAGCAGAATCGACAACATCATCTTTCAAAGCTGCTGCCAAAAAAATACCAATTTTTATAACGAATGTGCATAACGATACATTAGAGTCTGACATTATTGATTACATAAAAACAAAAACTCAGGAGACTGTATTCTTAGAAAAGGTTAATACAAAAAAAGTATTAGATCACAAAGCCTACAAGTTCTTTGTTTCTGACTCAAAAGTATCTATGTTTTTAGACGATAAAATATGGCCTGAAGGTATTATCTTTAGACGCTTCGTACATTATAAGCAACGAAAAGTAGACGGAGTATCTGCTGACATCGGTCCACAACCTACAAACTATGGATAGTACAACTAAAACCTATAAGTTTGCAACCTATAATTGTAAAAATGTGAAGAGCGCCGTTAGCGATATTCAGCGTTTGTGCGATGAGTGTGTATTGATAGCATTGCAAGAAACCTGGCTGCTTCCAGAAGAATTGGCGTACCTAAATAGCATAGACAGTGGATTCAGTTGCAAGGGTACATCAGCTGTGGACATGACGGCGGGCCTACTGCGTGGCCGACCGTACGGTGGTACTGCGCTTCTATGGAATACGCGGGTGTTTCCTAGTGTGACTGTGATAGATTGCGATAATCCGCGAGTGTGTGCTATTCGCATTAATACGGCCGCTAGCCCGTTTATTGTGGTGAGTGTTTATATGCCAACAAACAAATCGGAGAACTTGACGCTGTTTACTGACTGTATGGGTACTGTAAGTGCTATAAGTAATGATTTTGAAAACGAACCTATTTTTGTTTTAGGGGATTTTAATGCACATCCCGGTGAATTATTTTTTAATGAATTGAATATTTTATGTAATGAGTTCAAATGGGTTCTTATCGATGTAAATAAGTTAGGTTTAAATTCTGATACATTTACATATATAGATCAAGCGTGTGGATCTAAGCGATGGTTGGATCATTGTGTTGTCTCGCAATCGGCCGCTGTCACAGTGTGCAATGTTTATGTTGATTATGACGTAATGTGGTCAGACCATTTTCCCGTTATTTGTGAATGTAAGTTAGACTGTTTGACTCCGGTTAAAATAATTCCGAGTGTATCAAGTAATAAAATTGTGTGGGGGGAGAAAACCAATGATCTTATTACACTGTATAGAATTGAGAGTCATAAACGTCTTAAACTTATTGATTTTCCGTCTGAGCTTCAAAATTGTAGTGATCAGTATTGTAGTGACCCTACTCACAGATTAGTAATTGATAAGTTGTACTCTGACATTGTGTTTGCGTTAGCCCAGGCGTCTTCGGAGAGTGGGGGAGGTAAGCGTACGCAGAATAAACGTAAACCTAAAATCACTGTTGGTTGGAATAAACTCGTGAGTGATAGTCATAGGGTGGCCCGGGCGAGTTTTCGGGAATGGCGATTATGCGGTAGTCCTACTACTGGAGATATGTTTACGAAGATGTGCGAGAGTAGAAAGATATTTAAATCGCGTTTAAAATGGTGTCAAAAACATCAAGACCAGTTAAAAATGGACACTCTCGCTACTAAGCATACAGTAAAAGATTTCAGTGGTTTTTGGAAATGTACCAACCGTTTGGGGACTCGGCCGGGTCTTCCTGTTACTGTTGACGGCTCTAATGATTTAAAAAGTATTGCTGACAAATTTAAAAGTAATTTTACTGTTCGGTCACCGTTAGGTCCAATATCGTCGTCTCGAAGCAAGGGTGGGGTGAATGGGGAATGTGTGGCTACCAGGGTCATGGCCAGGGATGTATCTCGGGCGGTGAAATCTATTTCAAAAGGCAAATCACCTGGCCATGATGGATTGAGTGTAGAACACGTGCAGCACGCTGGTCCTCATATTTACAGGGTGCTGGCCATGCTGTACAACTTTTGCATATCACATTCATACCTACCAAATGATATGATGAGGACTATTGTAGTTCCGGTAGTAAAAAATAAGGCGGGAGATTTGTCAGATACGGCCAACTACAGACCTATCTCCTTAGCAACAATAGGCGCGAAAGTGTTTGACAGCATTCTGAATACACAATTAAACAAACACCTAAAATTGCATGATAATCAGTTCGGATTTCGGTCGGGACTGTCCACGGAAACTGCGATATTGTGTATGAAGAGTGCTGTCAGATACTACACTGACAGGAAAACATCTGTGTATGCCTGCTTCCTCGACCTTTCCAAGGCGTTCGACCTGGTCCGGTATGATATTTTATGGGACAAAATGAAAGCTGCTCATATACCGGATGAACTTATTACTATCTTTAAGTACTGGTACGGGAACCAGGTGAACCATGTCAAGTGGGCGGGCACATTGTCAGACCCATATAGGTTGGAATGTGGGGTGAGGCAAGGGGGGTTGAGCTCACCTTCCATTTTTAATTTATATATTAATGGGCTGATCGAGGCACTCAGCGAGCAACATATTGGTTGTTATATTGATGGCGTATGTTTCAATAACATCAGCTACGCGGACGATATGGTGCTGCTGAGTGCCTCGGTCTGCGGACTCAGAAAGCTGATGAGTATCTGTGAGGGTTATGCAACTGATCATGGACTTTTATATAATGTAAAAAAGAGTCAATGTATGGTCTTTCAGGGCGGACAGAGAAAAGTTCATGAAATACCAGCTTTACGACTGAATGGCATACCTTTGGAAAGGGTTGATTCTTTTAAGTACTTAGGCCATTTAGTCACTATGGACTTGAAAGATGATACAGACATTGAACGGGAGCGAAGGGCGCTGTCGGTCAGAGCGAATATGGTGATCCGTAGGTTCGCACGTTGCTCAGTACAGGTTAAAATCACTCTCTTTAGAGCCTACTGCACAACTTTATATACATGTAGCCTATGGACCAACTACACGCAGAGATCTTACGGCGCCCTTCGAGTCCAGTACAACAATGCGTTCAGGATGTTGTTGGGTCTCCCCCGTTACTGCAGCGCCTCGACAATGTTTGCGGAGGCGCGCGTAGATTGTTTTTACACAATGATGCGCAAGAGAGGTAGCTCGCTGGTGCGGCGAGTGCGGGGGAGCTCCAACACCATGCTGGCTGTGCTTTCGGAAAGGCTCGACTGCGCCTACATAAATCATTGTTGCAGGTTGCACATTGGATATGGGTAATTAGTGTTTGTGTTGTCCAATAATTTAAAATTTTATTTTGCTCAATTGATTTCCTGATTTATAATATATGTAATGTGACTGATTGAAATAATTAATAATGTGTATAATTGTGAGTCCTGGTAACTTGAAATAAATGATTATTATTATTATGTTAAGATTGATTGCCCCTCTGTCCGAGACACTAGACGCCCACAAAGCGAAGTGGATTGACCAGATGCGGTAAATGGAGTCCTTTGTCGTTTTCAGGCAATTTTCCTTTCGAAATTGTTCTTAACGTGAGTGGGTTATGTTGGTAGGAGTGCTTTCTTGCGGTATTTTACATAAACAATTTGGGCCTCAATAAGGTTAAGTAAGTTCTACTTGAATGTAGACAGTGAAATTTAAAAATGCCCACGTTTCTTTTGAGAATTGCGGCGCTGTTTTAACTTTAATTTGACGTTTTCAGCAAAAACATACTTACCAAATTAAGCTCTAGGAATTGCATTTTCTAGGAAACGTTTATTTTTACGAAATCATTTTCATCATTTTCCTGCCCTTGTCCCATTCTATTTGGGGTCGGCGCAACACGTTTTCTTCTTCCATTCTCCCCTATCAGACGTCACGGCATCATTTACTCCTTTCTCCTTCATATCATTCCTTACACAATCCATCCATCTTTTCTTTGGCCTTCCTCTCGCTCTCCGTCCATCAACATTCAGATTCATCACTCTTTTAGTCACATGTCCTTCATCCCTCCTCATTACATGTCCATACCAAGACAAACGACTCACTTTCAATTTTTCTGTAACAGGCGCAACTTTCAAACTTCCTCGAATATATTCATTCCTTACTTTATCCATTCTTGTCACTCCACACATCCATCTCAACATTCTCATCTCCGCTACATGCAATCGTTTTTCATCCACCTTTTTTACAGCCCAGCATTCTGACCCATACAGTACAACAGGTCTAATCACGGACTTATATATTTTCCCCTTTAACTTGAGGGGCATCCGTCGGTCACAAGTTGTTCCAGTGACCTGTCGCCATTTCATCCATCCTGCGTTGATCCGGTGCGTTACGTCTCGGTCTACTTCGCCATCCCCTTGGACAAGCGACCCGAGGTACCGGAAGTTGGAGCAGATCGGTATAGGCGTTCCGGCAAGGGTTATGGAGAGACCGCCGAAATCGCAGAACAAGTTTTCTGTTTTAGTTCTGCTTAATTTCAGGCCAACATTCTCCAGTCTTTGCCACCACACTTCCAATCTGCTCTGGACCTCTTGGCCGCTCTCGGCAACCAACACAATGTCATCGGCAAACAGCATGCACCAGGGAGCCTCTTCCTGGATGTCCGACGTGAGAGCGTCCATTATCACCAGGAAGAGGTAAGGGCTAAGAGCCGACCCTTGGTGCAGACCGACAGCCACATTGAAGGTGCCGGTAGTGCCCGCTGTGGACCGGACTTGGGTACTGCATCGACTGTACATCGCACGGATCAACTGCACATACTTCCCAGGCACACCTTTCTCCTTAAGAGCCCACCACAAAACCGCTCGCGGTACCCGGTCGTATGCCTTTTCGAGGTCGATGAACACCATGTGCACGTTCTTATGTGCACTTCTGTATTTTTTGCACAACTGGCGGATAGCGAAAATGGCATCCGTCGTTCCCCGACCAGGCATAAAACCGAATTGGCTCTGTGTAATTTCGCTCTCTTCTCTCAGTCGCCTTTCAATAACTTTCTCCCAAACTTTCATACTGTGTGACATTAGCTTTATTCCTCTATAATTGTTGCACTCCAGCACATCACCTACGAAATATTAGGTAGGTACTATTTCTTATTTCATAAAACTTTCATCTTCGTACAAATTAGGATGGCGCCGCTAGAAACAGTTTGAACTTCTCCAAGATTATTGGCGAGTAGAGATTGAAAAGAACTGATTTGATGGAAACGTTGACCGAAGAAAAATAAAATAAAAAATAACACACAGTATAAAATATTCATTAATTTTTATTTTTTCAATTTCACATAGAGTTTCTAAACGTTCAATAAATACAAGATGTCGTTACAGTTTACATAAAAAATATATTTACACATAGTTGTATTATTTACATAGTTATATAATGTACGTATACGAGTAACTTATGGTAACATTAATATTACAAATAGCTTATGACCTAAATATTATTGGTTTGGTAAAATTGCATAAAGATCTCAGGTTTTTTTATGGAAAACCTAGGGTACCTAAGCTTTTAAGATAACAAAGTGAAGTTAGAGTAATATGCAGTCTTACGAAAGTCTTGAAACTTTGGTAGCTATGAGATATCCTATGGATACCACTACAAAATGGATAATCCATACCATCACTCCTGTAATTACTGAAGGATTAGACAGAGGCGTACCCAATGGTTCCCAAGTAACAGGGGGAGAACCTATTGCCATCAACAGGGCATAAATCAAGAATCAGCGGTTACTACTAAGAAATTATTGATGAAAAACCGAATTACAATATGCGCGACCTGAAAATCGAACTAAGGACCTTATTCTACGGCGCGCGGCGGGAGACTCCCGGGCGTCGGGCACCGCGAGACGATTCCCGGCCACCGTAATGCGGGCCTGTGGACGGAAAGCAATGGGTAGCGTAACCGTTTGTCCGTCTATTGACGACAGGCCGTGTCGACGGTGCGTTAGTGTTCCACGCGTACGCGAAAGCAGAGGGGCCTGCCAGGGCCACCGCCTGCCGGGGTTGCGGGTTGTTCGAAAGATACCGCGTTCCCGGAACATAAAGGGGAATAAAAGGAACTTGGGTGGGTTTTAGTCAGTACAAGTCTGACACTCTCCCCCGTTCCGCCCAGAGCGGGGGAAGTTATTTAATGATTTCCCATTCGCAAAAAAAGAACCATATGCTTAACAGTCGCGCTTGCAACTACTAGAACAACAGGGCATTCAAATGTTATTTTAACAGAACCTTTTAGGAAACAAAAACAACTTGTTAGAGACTGTACGTTCTTTTATCTAGAAAGTTATAATGTAACAGAACCTTTAGGCATATTGTGCGCTAAAACTACGTTCAACAGACGAGTTATTCTGTTCGGGTCACTGCTTTTATTATTCGTTTGAAAACATGAACACAGTAATATGAAAATTGTGCTGAGAGGAATGCCTCCCGTTTTTATCCCAACATCCGAAATTACAGTGACGCCTGTAGTCTCACATTTGGTGATTGTGAATCTATGTGGAGCACGTAATGTAACAAGTACCTACTCGTACATTCGTTTGCATCCCGCAAAGTAGTCACTGTTTTTAGGGTTCAATGGAAAAAAACGGAACCCTTATTGGATCACTTTGGTGTCTGTCTGTCTGTGAAGACCCTTTACCTCGAGAATGCGTTGAGATATCAAGTAGAAATCCAAACCAAATACAGAAGTCTGTCCCTTTGTGCTGTGAAAAAACCAACCCTCTAAGTCTACGCAGTCAAAAAATATGGCCGTTTATGTCGCAATATTGTGCGGAACCCTCGATGTGTGAGTCCGACACGCACTTGCCCGGTTTTTTTTGTTGGTCTATCTGGTCAGAAAAAGAGATTAATTAGGTTAAATTCTTCCCTACTATGTATACATTGAAGTTGTGATTGTTGTAATTGAACGTTTTGCTTTAATTTAATCACTACTCAGCTGAAAAAAGGAATGCATAAACATTGAATATGATTTACCACATTACTACTGTTGCGTCTTCCCCTAGTTACTAGGGGAAGACGCAACAGTGGCTATACTAGTACCGTACTAGTATAGCAGCCACTGTAGTGTAGCCATACTAGTACCGTACTAGTAGTATACTAGTGCCGTGGATATACTAGGGCCTAGTATATCCACGGCAAAGTACTGGTAGCGACATCTCTAGTCAAGAAATAAAAGCTTAGCTCATCGTCATACATCTTTTCGATCGCGATTGGCTAAAATACTGTTCCCTTTGCTCTTCTCCTTGATTATTGTATTACGTTACTTACAATATTCTGATCGTGAACTAAACGTTTGATTCTTATTTTTCAAAAAACCCATAAAACCTCATCATCACAACTCATCCTTACACACATCGTGTCCTCACCGCTGCTGCTATAAATACATTTGTAGATACATTTGACCTCTTTTCTCAACGTTAGATGCAACTTCGGCGTCTGAAATTGTGCGCATAGATACTGTAACTCACATTGACGGTACAAAGTATCGGAAAACGATGAATACAGATCACATATTAGATCGTTTCAATATCCACGGTTCGTACTGCAGTGCTCCGGATTCAATACATTTCCTATATTGCTTGAGGTCGTATGCACACGGAGCTATGCACTGACGTCGACACACGCATGTCTTGACTGGCTGGCGTTGGAGAAGCGTGAATAAGATGTTTATCTGTTATTAGCTATTGTATTTCGTAAAAGATGTATTTGAACCTTGTGTCTACCCTAAAATGTTTGTATTTATGCAAAAAAAAAAACTTTTAAACTGTTTTTAGGGTTCCGTAGTCAACTAGGAACCCTTATAGTTTCGCCATGTCTGTCTGTCCGTCCGTCCGTCCGTCCGTCCTCGCTTAATCTCTGTGACCGTTAGCACTAGAAAGCTGAAATTTGGTACCAATATGTATATCAATCACGCCGACAAAGTGGTAAAATAAAAATTGGAAAAAAAATTTTTATTAGGGTAGCCACCCTATATGTAAAGTGGGAAGTGTTTTTTTTTAAATTTCAACCCGAACGTGTGATATATTGTTAGAAAGGTATTTAAAAATGAATAGGGGTTTACTAAAATCATTTTTTGATAATGTCAATAATTTCGGAAATAACCGCTCCAAAAGTAAAAAACAATGTGTCCCCCCCCCTCTAACTTTTAAACCATAAGTTTAGAAAATATGAAAAAAATCTGAAAAGTAGAACTTTATAAGGACTTTCTATGAAAATTATTTTGAACTTCATTGACACAACAGTTTTTGTACAAAAAAGACAAAAAGTTGTATTTTGTACAACTTTTTGTCTTTTTTGTACAAAAACTGTTGGAGCGCCTGCCGCGGAGCGTGCAACATTGCACGCTCCTCCACCTTTAAACTCATAAGTGGGAACACTTATTGTGACGGACGGGAAACTACGGAACCCTACACTGAGCGTGGCCCGACACGCTCTTGGCCGGTTTTTTTTACTTCTTATTGTAATATGTACCTCCATTCTTTGCAAAATAATCTTATTCAAACATCATATGTTTTGATTTGTTCCTTTTAATGATGAATGCATCCTGTTATTTTTTTATTTAAATTATGTATGCATAGACTTGCAAATACATATTATGATTTGCTTCTACGTCTTTGCTTTTTAAGCTCAAAGACAAGATTTCTAGACTTAATCTAGTGGTCCCGGCTGTTGCGCAAGAGGTCCTGCGTATGATTCCTAGATCGGGCCGTTGGCCTTTTTTTGTTATTGGGATTTCCTACTAGGAACTTCTCAGAACCAGAAACGGAGTCTGGATTCGTACCCTATTGATGACAATAGGCTAGCCAACTATTATGCAATGCCCTTTTCGCCATATATATTTATATAATATATGGCGAAAAGGGGCTGAATTAAATTGACGGCACGGTTGGCGCAGTGGCGAGAGCGATTGACTGCTGCGCTCCGAGTCGCGGGTCCGATTCTCGCACGGAACAAAATATTTGAATGGCCTACAAATAGTTATTTCGGGTCTGGGTGTTTGTGTATGTGAGTTTAAATGTTTGTAATCGCACCCACGATACAGGAGAAATCCCTAGTGTGGCAACGTTTATTTAAGAATAAAAAAAAGTTTTATTAGGTACAGCTCTGTCCAACCCTGCGGGGATAACAGGCATGTTGTGTATACTATGTTTATCTCCACACATATTTTAGTAGTTATGCAGGTAACAGTGTAAAGCAAGATCATAAATATTTCAGCTACCTAAGTGCACTGGAAGTGAACTGACTGTACCATTTAGTCATTTTAAAATCTGTCTACTTAAATTCGAGATTCTTTGCTCCCAACATTTAATTTTTAAAACTGACGGAGCGACGAGGTAAAACTTTTAAAATTTTTGTCGGGAAATTGTGGAGCTGCATAGCAGTGTGACTTTGAGAGTAATAGTCGTACGTACTTTTAGTCTAAAAGGTCCTTACGACACTATTAGGCACCCTTACCTCTGCTAGCGATTAGCGAAAAGACTTAGCAAATATAGCCGAGTGCAATTAGACAAAAAATACTCAAAAGGTGAAATGAAGTCTAAATTTGTAGTTAGTAGTAGTTTTTGAAACGAAGTTCCTTATCGCGCGTTGCGAAAGGGGGCTAGACGGAAAGAATTAAGACAAAAAGTTGTAACGACACTTTTTGCTATAGTTGTAAGCCGTGCGACGCGCGACGTGCGGTATGCACGTGTTTCTCTGTCTGTCTGTCTCTCTCTCTCTCTCATAGAAAGCAAGCCAGTTATTTTCGTTTCGTCTTTCTATTTTGAATTGAACAGTGTGGTGTCGCGACGATTATTTTTGTTGAGTGTATACAGGTTTTTTGTACATAACAAATAATAACTTCGTTCCATTCGAGTTTTCCTTGACATCTCTCAAGTTTTTTTCAGATTTTCTTCCACACACCTTTATCATAAGTTTATATTTGAATGAATGCAAAATGAGCCTTTTTGGTTCCTTTTGCTTTGTCAGATATAAACTACAACAAGTCGCGTGACTTCAGGAGAATTCTCGCACATTTTCGAGAATTTCTGCAGTTAGCGTTATTGTGATTTGCTTCCATTTCATTCCGCGGCAATGTAAATTGAGCCTTAGAAACTCGATGAAGAAAGTCCCATGAAAACACGACCACTCACTTCGTTCCACCGTTTTTCCTAATTGAACTTCAACTATTAAAAATGTTTTTTTGAACAGTCAGCAATCAACTGTTATATTTTCTACTGATTCGAAACCTACATCTGTGTCCTTTTATTAAGCGATAAAATAGTCGGTAGATATTCGCTTGGTATTCAGTGGGACATGTACCTAATTCTGTCAGAGTTTTTCCTATGCATGCGACGAAATGTGGTATGTTATTTAAATTCTGAATGCATACAAGACTCAGTTTTATTCAGAGAGAATTATGGGGAAACCGATGCTAGTTTCAAAACAGTAATGCAAGTAACAAAATTCTATTTCGTAAGATAGGAGCATAATCCATTGGTCTGTGATCGAATGTTGCATATAAAATTATATATGTTGTTTTCTGAATCAACATGTACTATGGAACATTTTTTTACGCTCAAATGGATGTTTTCTCATAATGTTAACCGTTCCATACACCATCTTGTTTTATTAAAATAACCGAACCAAGATGTCTTATTGTTTAAAACCATTGATATTACAAACATAAATATGAACTTTAAATTACTACGTAATATTATTTAGATATAAATCTGTACATTCAATTAAATATCTACTTAAATATAATATCATATTTTATTTACAATCTTTCTTTACATTTCATTATGTTATTTTTTACCCTTCTTTCATTTTTACAACACCCTCGAAAGCCTTTCATCTTTCTTAATCTTTATTTAATCAAGATAAATTAAGCTACAAAGTTAATAACGCAATTATTCAGTATTAAATCTGACGGTGACGGCCCTTTTCATATAAAATTAATAGCGTCAGCTTAGAGTGATTGGAAAATATACTCGTTGATAAAACGCTTATTAAACTAACAACAAATTGTGACTTTGATAATAAAATGTTATCAAATCATCTAAAAGGTTGAAACATCTTCAATGGCAAACATTAACTCGAAGAATTGTACAAAAACGTCTTTATTATAAATGAATAAACCTAATTACGTACATTCATTTGTACAATTTGTTTAAAAATAATGAATTTTATAATAGATAGAATCAGAACAGAATTAAATTGTGACGCATTTTGCATATATTGCACCCTTTGTTTAAAGTTTTCATTGTCAACATTTTCATAAATGTACAAAACAATTACGTTATGGGTCTCCCCGTCTGGATATTTCCTACGCAATACTCAGTTTTGACTAGTGTACCACTTAGCTATACATGTATTATTAAGATAAAGTTTTACACATAATTGTACAAACTTGGAAACGTTTATAACGCTCAAGTCTGAAGCTTCCTTACGCGGCGTATTTATTTGGTTCAGGCGTACAGGTCGTGCGGCGTGCGGGGCGCTCGCGGGGCGCGGCACTCGCGTCATATCCACGTGCGCTCGGTGGCGTGCGCGGCGTGCGGCGCGTGCGGCGCGTGCACGTGCGCGGGGGGCGCGTCAGCGCACGCGTCGTGCGCGCCGCCCGCGCCTCGCCGCTGTCAGGCGGTGCTCACCAGCGTCTGATTGTAAGTGCTATGCATCGAAATTCGGATAGTGCCTGTTGGAAAAAATACGATATTAACTTCACATGTTTCGATTTCATGTCTCCCGGTTTTTCACGGAATTCATTTTTTTATGACAAGTGTTAGTAACAAAATGAGCAGTCAAGTTGTACATGATGAAGCCGCTGGAACGTGTGAAACATCATAGGAAGAAAGCTATGGGAAAGCAAATAAAGATAAAAGGGTATGACCAACCGAAAGAAAAGAGCTTAACTACAGACGATTTCAAAGCTATCACGAGTGTGTCATGTTAGATCGTTCTATTATAACATCGATAAGGTCAGATATAAAATAACTGAACTTGGCTCCTCAGTATTTCTTACTTGTGTATTTTATTTGCATGGAGCAAGTGGGGAGAGCCAGGTGGGTTTTTGATGAATTTTGTCGTCTTGAATAAACCTATGAAGAAGAAATTCTTGTCCATGAATTGTACTTTTTATTCATTGAATAATAAATCGTTCTAGCTAGAGAAGAAATGGAGCAAACAAGTTTTCAGGTTAAAGGGGAGTGAAAAACTGTACCAACAAAGTAATGGGCTTGATGACTTAAGATGCACATGAATTGATTTTGGAAGTATTAGAACGTAATGTTTTTTGTTGTATGGTGTATTTGAGGGATAAGATAAATTATGTGCATGACTTGGTTTGGAATTAACAAAAGACCTTATTACCATTTTCAAAAAAGTCGAAAATCAATCTTTATAAGGTATAACCAAAATATAAATGAGAAGCATTTACAGCAAGCTATTCTCTAGAACGATCAAAATAAAGGGTTCTATCAGCTTACTGGTACCATTCTTCCTACTGGGCGATAGAGATCGAACAGATCGGTCCAGACGTTCGGTTCCGAAGCCCCTGCGTCTGTCGAACGCCCCTCCTCCGCCGAACGCACCGCAACACCAGAAGAATTGCTTGAAACCTCTTCTAAATCTGCGTAAGAAACTTTTTCATTATATTCTGCCATTTAATAAGATTTATTGGTAAAAGAATTATAATAAAGCCCTGTTTGGGTAATTAACGTAACAAGAGTCTCAAATATAATCTGGTTTGCAGGCATCTTTATTGGCAAACTTTGACATTTGGATTGCCCTTTTTATTACAAAAGTTTCTGTGAAAAAAATCTTGGGTGATTTTCCTATCCTATAAAAATGATTGATACCGTTGTGATTCAAATAGATGTATACTCAGACCAATGATTTCTGCAGACACAAGAAAAGATAGTAAATTGAGGTTAGAATCTAACATCTATTTATAAGGAATATCAATAAAGGATTCGCTCAATAAGTTCAACAGTTCACAAGACGTTTATTCACGGTCCGCGAAATATAATCGTTATACAATAAAAGTTTTACAGCTGCGAAAACTTACTTGGAATTCATCCAACAGTAAATGATGGGATTGTACATGGAGTTACTCATGGCCAGCCAGTAGATGCCCAGGTATATTTCTTGAATGTGAGGGTAGTTGACGACGTCTGGGTAGTATGACGTCACCAGGAAGTACACGTGAAAGGGCAGCCAGCAGACGGCGAATATTACCACCACAACTATCATCATTTTGACTACCTGTTAAAAGATTTCACATCCTTACTAATATTATAAAAGCGAAAGTGAGTTTGATTGTTTGTTACGTCTTCACGCCTAAATGGCCAAACCGATTTTGATGAATTTTGGTAAATTGGGACCCTGGAGACGGACATAGGCTAAAGAAGAAAAAAAAAAAATCACGCGCGTTAAAGTTAGCGTTGGCCCAAAGTAACTATGCCACGCGGACGAAGTCGCGGGCGGAAGCTAGTTATTTATAATTTCTTTCTTCCTATTTTTAATGTGATGCAGAGGAGTGAAGAAAAAGTCGTGACGAAAGTTTTGAATATAAATGAATGATTGTACCAAAGAAACGGTGCATGGACTGTGAGAAGGATAACATAGCAAAACAGGAGGTGTCTGATGAAATTACGAGTAATAGAAAAAAGTGGATGAAAGAAGACGACCTCAAATAAGTGGGGATAAGGATAGTGATGATGATATTGATATTTTCGTTTTGTCTTCCTGAAATTCGGAAATACGCATATTCTATAGTCTAATCCTATTTTAGTTAAATTATTTGCAAGAAACACAATCAGCCTCATCCATAGAACGAGTATTATTGATTTATAATCGACGTATTATACCAGGTTACGTTTACACCGCGCGCTTGTTCTGGTGTCCTTGTTTCCTTATCACTTCACGTTAATTCTTTGATGAAGTTATAATTAGATGGCTGCCAGTCGACTGATCCTCTTTGCTTTAGTATCTAGTACGCCACGTATAAATGTAATTTCAAAATACAGGCAATTACTTACAAACGCTTAGTTTATCTGTATTTTGGACTTTATGCACATTGAATATTAAATTCAATGCAAATACCACTTCAACTCTAACACATCTCTGAAGCATATATTAATCAAAATCAAATCAAAAGTCATTTATTCAAATTAGGCTGATGATCAGCACTTTTTGAACGTCAGATTACAAGAGACAGTCCCACAAAAACGCCCTGCCCTTCGCCACTTCCTAGTGTTTTAGCTGGGAAGAAGAAGTGGCAGAACAAACTCCCCAGCAACACATCTGTCTGTCAGGTTCGAAGAACCAGATTTTATACAATTCCGTTTATCACAAGATATGATAAAAAAAATTAAGAAATTATTCATTCATGGTATTATCTGAGGTAGTTGTAATAAGTTTTACAATTTGATATACGGCGATTATTCTCACAACATGTTGCCAACTTTGTATTCGCACAAACGTAAACAAATAATTTGTGTTACAAGTTTAGGCTGGCACATATTGCCTAGGGAAGGTCAGGCAACCCGGGGGAAATCAATTTCTTTAAAAAGCCCCGGAAACCATTATTAAGAAAGGAAGACGGACAATAGATGAAGATACGATGTTTAAATTACTCGGGATACAATATTTTAATATGGATTTCAGTGAGTACCTCCTGGGCCCTCGAAATGCGGTCGCCGAAACCGCTTAGGAGTTTAGAAGAGATTTTAATAAAACGAGGATGAAATGTATTCCTCTAAGACTTTTAATAAGCTTTGAAAGTTTAAGGATTTGCCGGAATTTGAATTTGTTGATGAGTATTGAATACCGAAGTCTATTTTTAAATAAATGCACTAATAATTAAAAAATATTTCTTACAAACTTCTTGTGTAACTGAAGTTGATTCCTAAATTATAAAATGATTATTGTGTATTAGAATTAAAACACTAATTTCGTCAGTTTCAATCAAGAATATCCTTTTCTCATATTCCTTGATGCTTGTGAGATTTTCTTGAGTATAACAAAATTATTAATTTGCATGACAAACACATGGAAATTTTGTGGTTAATATAGGTCTGTATCTAACAGAAGATTGCTTTCATCAAATTCCCATGCATTTCCAAACAAAGTTAATTTGGTCGTAATATGAGATTCTTACGAGCAGAGTTTTTTAGCTGACTTCAGAAAAGGAGGAGGTTCTCAATTCTTTGGAATATTATTTTATGTGTGTTTTCTATCAATCATTACTCGAAGTTTGGAACGATTTAGAAAATCATTTTGTCTTGTTTAAAAGTGTAAACTTTCCAGTGTCGTCCGCAGGATCTCTCAGGAGAAATCGATGGAACTCTTCATTTATAAGTAGATATGAAACGATGTTTTTTTTATAGTGATTTGTGCATTTGTTTGTGTGCAAACAAAAACAGTTTTTGTTGTAATATGGATCTTATATAGATACTAGCTTCCGCCCGCGGCTTCGCCCGCGTGGTGTGTTGATAAAAAGCAGCCTATAGCAAAAATAACAAAATCGAAGTATAAGTAAAATTAGGTACGTCTCATTTTTAAGGTTACGTCCCCAATGGGTAAAAACTCTATTACTAAGTCTTCGCTGTCCGTCCGTCCATAGGTAATGGTACGAATCTAACTAATAGGTATGTAGGTATTATGAAACTTCATAAAACCTATGTTTTATTACATTTTATGTAATTAGATCTTATTGTACCTATATGTTCACAAATAAAGGATTTGAATTTAGTTTGTAAGGAACGTGTCAACTCAACGTACTCTGTGCTCACGCGTCTGCCCGTGTTCGGGTCGCGCACTCAGCGATGAGCGACTTGTTCCCTACACCGCGCCCGAGCGGGCCAGCCTAGTCACGGCGACATGAAATTAATTTTGTTGCGCGTTATTTTGATTTTGCTATATCTCCTAAAGTATTTATTTAATCTGCATGATGTAAAAGGAAAAAATAATCTTCATGAAATGTATGAACATTTCATGAAGATTATTTTTTGCATGAGCCAACCAATTTATTTAAAATGATAAGGATTAATACTGTATTTGTGTAAATAGCTTTCCAAGTTAGCGCTTTATAATTGCCCATTTGTTAAAGTATTAAAATGGATATAGTATGTTATCCTTAAGATATAGACATATGTCACCGCTGACTTTTCTGTGGACCTATATAAGATACACAATTACACCATACATTATTTTGTTATATCTTAAAGGGTTTAGGCAGCGTTTTCGTTGAAAGCTCCCAGACAGCATACTTTTTGCCGACATCTTCAACAAATATAGTTAATGTATACAGAAATAAATACAAAAACTTAACAAATTATATACTAAAACCTTCCTTAAGAATCATTCTATCTATTACTAAAACCGCATCAAAATCCGTTGCGTAGTTTTAAAGATTTAAGCATACAAAGGGACATAGGGACAGAGAAAGCGACTTTGTTTTATACTATGTAGTGATTACAACAAAAACCGTTTTTGTTTTGCAAAAATAAATCTGACTTCCAAAACATGAAAAATTAAAACGTTAAGTTTAGAAGTCGGTGGCTCATTTGTTTCAGCTTTTTGTCACTTTCTAAAGCAAAGGTTTCAGGTAGTTTTGAAACTGGTGTTCGGTAATTAATTCCTGAGAGAAAATAGAGGCTAGAAACTCTTGCTAATAATCAAAATGTCGATATCCAATAACGTTTCATATTAGGCCTGTTCTAGTGTAATTACTGTATGTGTATGTAGGCACCAAAGTAATTACGATATACTCCGTGAGACTAATTAGGATCATTGATGTGTGGAACCGAATCAAATGAGGTGTGTCGTGCTCAGACATTAGAAGTTATATCATACTAGCTTTGCCCTGCGGTTTCACCCGCATCTCAGCTCCTTTTCTAGAAAAATAGATAATGGCTGATTCTCAGACCTACCCGATATGCACACAAAATTTCGTTCAAATCGGTCCGGCCGTTTCGGAGGAGTATGGTAACTAACACTGTGACACGAGAATTTTATATATTAGATTAGATAAAATATAAGTAGGTACACTAATGGAAAAAATTAAGGGAATAAAAACATCCAAAATTTTGGAAAATTTTCATCAGGCCGAAACTTCGAAAGAAATTGTCGTAGTGGAAACCAAAAAAATGACCGATATCTCGGCGAGAAGTCGATGTATCAAGGTGAATAAAAAAATAAATTGAAGCTAAACGACCAAAGTATCTGATTCTTACTGTAGTTAAGTAAACAACATTTTTTCCACGCCAGTAAACTACAAAAAAAAAACATTTTTTTTTGTTGCTGGTTTTTCTAAGATTACTCAAAAAACCTGGGAGCTACAAAAATTTAAACGTCTAATACAAAAACTAGACACTTGGAACTACAATTTCCTAGTTTTTGGTTTCCAGTACGAACAATTCTCTCGAAGTTACGGCCTATAGAATTTTTTTTTTTTTGGTTTCCTTCATTTTTTACAGTAGTGTATTTCACTGCTAGTATATAGTCCTACTGGCCTCTTTCAACCACTGTGAAATTGAGTGCGCTTGCCGTTGAAAAGAAAAGATGGAGGCCTTTGCCCAGCTGTGGGACAATATAGGCTTGTGATAAAAGTGCCCTTCTAGGATGGTACCCACGAGTGAACTCCATATTACCTGGGTTTCAAGATCTCTTGTATTTATGTTATCAGTTTCATAAAATACTAGCTGTGCCCAGCGGTTTCACCCGCTGAGGTTTAGGGGTATGAAAAATAGATGTTAGCCGATTCTCAGACCTACCCAATATGTACCCAAAATTTCATAAGAATCGGTCGAGCCGTTTCGGAGGAGTACGGTAACTAACATTGTGACACGGAAATTTTATATATTAGATTTTACTTACCCTGCGTTTACTCTTGACGTTGTCCAATTGCCTCTGCGTGCATTCTCCGATGGACTGCGAGCCCCATAGCTCAATGCCGACCCTTGAGTACGTGTACGTCATCGACATGATGGGCAGGAAATAGGTTAACACCATAAATGCTACGTTGTACCTGGAAGTTTGGAAAATCGTATAGAAAACATTATAGGGCAGAAGAGTGCCTGCAAGGTTGATGATAGATTCCGTATGAAAAAAGCCGAGTCACCTAATTGCCAAGTGTGTAATAAAGTCGAGGATGTCCAACATTTGCTATAGGAATGTGAAAAGAACGATGCGGGAGTTAAAAAATAATATGTCAGAGCTTTCGTTAGAATTCTCTCCTTCTTCATGCACCTAATGCGGAAGAGCCGATACTGATTTATAAAATGGTTGCTGCATCACTACCTCCCTCGCTTAGGCAATAATGTTATAATAATTGAGGTTTATAAGGTAATAGTTTTAGGGTATGATGAGCCTTTTTTTTTTTTTTTTTTCGGGTGGGAAATCATCCAATGACTTCCCCCGCTCTGGGTGGAGCGGGGGGGCATGTCAGACTTGTACTGACTAAAACCCACCCATGTTCCTTCTATTGCCCTTTACGTTCCGGGGCCGCGGTATCTCTTTCGAACAACCCGCAACCCCGGCAGGCGGAGGCTCTGGCAAGCCCCTCTGCTTTGCTGACTCTCTTTGAGGCGCGCGTGAAACACGAACGCGCCGTCGACACGGCCTGTCGTCAATCGACGGACGGACGGTGAGCTACCCATTGCTCACCGTCCACAGGCCCGCATCTACGGTGGCCGGAAGTCGTCTCGCGGCGCCCGGCGCCCTGGGCGTCTCCCGCGGCGGCTGGGTTGGGCAGATGTTCTCTCCCTCAAACGCCCGGCCACCTCCTTTGCTAGCATTACTGCTTCGCAGAAGGTGGTGACCGCTTCCCATTCCCTCTCGCTCCGGACCATGGCCTGAACCAGGGCCGGACGCGAGAGATCGCCGCCGCCGATCGCCTCCACGAGGGCACGGCGGTGCTCCGCCCAAGCTGGGCAGACCGCCACTGTGTGCTCCACCGTGTCCTCCGGGCGATCGTCACAATGGTGACACCCGGGCGCTTCCTCCCGCCCGATGATGTGCAGGAACCTCCCGAAACTTCCGTGTCCGGTGAGGACCTGCGTCAGGCGGTAGGTGAGGACGCCATGACGCCTCTCCAGCCACTCCTCAAAGAGGGGACTTACCGCCGCTATTGTGGCGTGCCCTATGGTATGATGAGCCTGACATCCCTTTGTAAGATAAACGTCTCTAAATTAATAAAGATTAAAAAAAAGGTTATCATAACGTCTTACAGTAACAAAGGACAAGACGTAGAAAATCGTAATCTAATACTTGTTACCACTTGGTAACAGCTCCTTCTGTTTAATGACATATGCCTGCTTGTCAGGAAGTATGCATATGTCAATTTCGAAATGTTCGGAAACAACAATGTCCGCTCTATAAGTCTTGTAATCACTTTGACTGGGATTGTTTTTTTAATGACATATCAATGGGGGAAAAGACAGAATTATACAATAAAACTAGGGCCATCTCTTTTTCACAATGGATTAAAAATAAAACAATCCTGCATAAAACGTCATGGTCTTGGTCACTTGAACATTTAACAAATGCCACAAAACATCACGCCAGTAATCTCTGAACGGTGAGGCAGAGCCACATTTCGCCAGTTACGTTTAAGTCTGATATTACAGGCGTCTAGCCTATTGTCGTCAACCGTTATTGAGAAATGACTGATGGAAAAACTTAACAACGCTTTTTCCGACCCCGGAATCAGACCTAGGACGTCGTGCTACGCAGTCTCTCTTGGGACCACTCGATCGTGTTTATTGTTTTCAGAGCGTTTCGTGTTCATGTCTTCGACATTTTGACGTTTCCATTGTTACGCTGTTAAAAAAATGCTTTGTCTAGGTCTCAAGGATAATACAAAACCTTTATATAATTCGTTCTTAGACGTGACGAGGTCGAGATTCTTTATTTGCATCATATTTTATTACATTTTGGCCGTACAAATAAAAAGGATTCATATATTGACTTCCTCGTCGACGTCCTTGAAAGAAAGTTTACTTACGACAGTAATATTCTATCAGAATTTAAAATACAAAAAAATAACGAGTACAGACAATTATTTAAAAAAAAAACATAAAAAAATAAATAAGTAACCAAGTTGACTTCAAAAAAAGAAGAACATGGGGTGTTGCACTATAAATGATTTTGTAGGTCAAAAGCTCACTCTCATTGTATAGATAGAATACACAATAAAGAACCTAGCTCACCATCAAATGAACGCTAATACTACTGTAAAAAAGAACCGGCCAAGAGAGAGTCAGACTCGAGCACCGAGGGTTCCGTACAAACTTGCGACATAAACAGCCAGATCTTTTGACTGCGTAGACTTAGAGGGTTGGCTTGTTAGGTTTTTCACAGCACAAAAGGACCACAGCGTTGAAGACATGGTTTTAATTTCATCTCGATACCACCACACGTTCCCGAGATAAAGGATCTTGACAGACAGACAGACGGACCACAAAGTGATCCAATAAGGGTTCTGGTTTTACCATTTTGAGGTACGGAACCCTCAAATCAATATTTTGAGAGGCACTTACCAATATTCAAGCTGAGACCTGGTGGTAATGCCGTCAGGCCATTCGCTGAAGCACACCCGCCTGTAAAACACAGCATTAAAGTCGACGATGTTACAACCTTACATTTTACAGTCCTCTAGATAATAGTTTTTGTGAAAGCTACCATTTTAGACGGAATCCGCCAGAGAGTTTAATTGTGAAAATACTAAAAGCTTTTGAGGAACTTTTTGTACCTACTTTCAAGTTTCAAGCCCTAAAAACTTTTTACTTGTATTGAAAATTATTATTTCGGATTATGTCAAATATTTTATGATTGACACAAAATTGAAGAAGTTATTGAAAATTGACTTGTTTTGTATCAATCGTGTTTCCTAAATTGGCTAGCTACTTCAGACTTTTGTTGGGAATTTAAAGTTTTCCAGACATATTTTTGTTGGGCTTGAGTATTTCAATGTGTATTGTAATAACTTCATCTATAAACATGAGTTTATTATTGTGTTTAAGATTTTCTGACTACAAATTTTTCTTAGAGAATATTATTTTTGTTTTGTTGATGAACGATGAAATGGCTACCCAGTTTTAAGCAAGCGTTGTGAACCCTTCTCTACACGAGAAGAGATCTTCCCGTGTAGAGAGGTATTGTTATTTATATAATATATATAAGGTGGAGCACAATCCCAACAGAATGACTATAGAGAGATAGTATAAATGGCGTTAGCTGACCAAAAGGCAACCAAGATGGTGGAAGACCATGATTTGAAGCACACAGACCAAGGAATCTTAGTATAATACGAGCCCTACAACAGCAATACGTGGAACAAGGCTGCTGGAGATTGTTATGATGAATAAAAAATTTCAAGACTTGTCTTATTTTTTACCTTATCGTCCCATCAGGCAGATAGTCCATGTCTGTGGTAAAGTAGATCAGGTTGGGAGCACTGAGGATGGAGCTCCAGAACCAGATAGCTCCCGTGATGCCAAGTGTAGCTCGCTTGCCTAACCTCGGCTGAAGAGGACTCATGATGGCCACGTATCTATGAAAAAAGGTTTGTTAGTACGATGGTAAAGTAGACAAAAAGTATCGTTTTATTTTCACTTATTATGAAAATCATAAAGATAAAAAGTACAATACCCCTGTGTATGCTTAATATGTTCTGAGAGTGGGTACTTTGTATGAAAACTTTAGTGTGAAAATCTCAAGCTTCATATAGCAATAATTTTAAATACTTGATTCTAACGACCAGCAAGATAAGGTAAATCTTGTAAATAGCTCTGTTATGCTCTATCATAACAAACATATTAAAACACATTGTTTTAACTAAATGAAACTAGATTTTGTAGGTATTAAGTCATCTTAGATAACAAGGCAATTTTAGTGTGTTGTGTCAGCTTGATTTTGTTAAATGAAAAAAAACCAAGTAGATGAGGAAAACACAAAAAGGACATTTGGGTAGGTCAAAAACTGGGCAGTCAAACACAGACAAATTAAATCAAAGTAATGATCCACATGGTCCTCACATCCACAATAAACAATTGAAAAATTATTTAAATCGAATAGTGATAAGCTAGTGATGTATAAAGCGACGAAGGAAGCCACGGGGTGTGGTAAGAAGGACAGGACCGGTAAAAGCCCCAGCGATGAATGTAGCTAATGGATTTCCTACGTTAGAGCTTATTCTTTGAACACCTTTTATCAGCGATATCAGCTTTTTTATTATAGTTGTCGTGTAGCTGACGTTTTACGAAAAATGTAGATGAAAAAAAAAAATTCGGGTAACTATGGAATTAATTGGAAATATGAAAAACAAACTGCAAAATTAAAACTGCGTAGTTGCAAAATTTGTTGTTTTGATTTTGTTCCTTAGATGCTGTGGGAACAGTAAAATTAACTACATAATGATATGTAAGTATCTATGAACCTGCCTCTAAGTACTTAGCAAACTAACCAAGACGTAGTTTGAAACACCCTGTTGCAAGCGAAATCAGAGTCTTGCGTTCCTAGAGCGATGCGCAATGGAACGGCAACATGTAACGTCAAAAATTACGTCATGCATTAAATAATAAATAACATTTTTATTCTTGAAATTATTATATAAGCCGAAAACAGTAGTGAATTCTCACGAAAATCAGGCGACGTTTATCAATACACTTACGATAAAAATAAGTAACACAACCAAAAGTACTTTTGTTAATTAATCAATATGAAAATATGATTTAATTTGTTTTTTCCCGCGCTTTATTTTCTCAGACTGAAGGAGAAACAAAGGTGTGACACCAAAAATATCAATTTGTTGAAATTTACAAAATATAACAAATAAAAATAAGTATAGGTATATTTATTTTTGATATTCTGTATTTAAATTTATATTAAATATGACGGTTTTAAAAATATGCGCCTCCTTTGCTCTACATCGTAGTGCAATAAGAGCCAGTTATGTGTAAATGAATTCATATTTTTCTTATTTCGTAAGTATTTGAGATTAAAAAATCTTGAAACGTCACATAATAAAGAAAATATCTCACAAGAGCTGTGACTTATTGGAAATTATTTCTGTTGACAGCAAAAAGCCCTTGTACGCTCGTTCAATTTTATACTCGTAAGCATACCTCACGATGATTTTGTATGTAAATGCCTATAAAAAGGGCAAATTACATTTCTTTTCTTTGAAGACTTTCCGCTTTCTTGGTAATAATACAAAAGAAACTCCTACACATATGTACATGAACCCTGTAAATGTAACACTTATTTTTTGCGCAATTAAACGAGAAATACGTTTTGTATAAAGATTCGCTTTTGAATCTGGAATCTTCATTTATTTCAATCAAGCCAGTTGCCTAATTAGTTGTTTGTTTTTAAGCGGAAACGGAAAAGTATAATTAATTGAAATGACTATTCATCGACAACGTTTGTTGCCAGCCTGCGAAATTAAAAAAAATACTATAGGCTAAATATTTTCCACAGAGATTACTAAATTATTTAAAACATTTTAAATATGTAGGTGTTGTTAGCGACAATTATTCTGAATAGTCCACAAAAACTGAGTGTGCAGGACTTAGCACGAACGTGCGGTGTAAATGTAACGTACCGAAATTGCAATAATCCTTTAGTATTTTAGATAAACTCTTCGCAATAAGCACAATCAATATCCATCCATAGATATTCCGTAAGTTATTTAAGTGTTTCCGTTATTTGAGACTCGGGGGCTATGCTATGTGCAAGCCCTGATAAAATAGGTATTTGATTATTTTTGTTTTTTATCTAGAAATAGTAGACTATTTTTTTACAATATGAAAATACTATAATTGATGTCCTTGTCACAAGTAATATTAATCCTTACTAATATTATAAAAGCGAAAGTGAGTTTGTTTGTTTGTTTGTTTGTTTGTTTGTTTGTTACCTCTTCACGCTTTAATGGCTAAACCGATTTTAATGAATTTTGGTACAAAGATAGTTGGGAACCAGGAGACGGACATAGGCTATTATTTTTTTAAAAAGAGTGGGATATGAGGGAGAACGAGGGAAGAAACGGGAAAACTTAGCGTTGCTATTACAAATCAATAAGGCGCTACCGAATTTAACGCGAGCGAAGCCGCGGGCAAAAGCTAGTAATCAATAAAATAATTTATTTCAAAGATCCACTTCCGGATCCAGTTTCAAATAAATTCTTAAAATCTTGAATATAAAATGTCAAACGATCGATTTCAAAATTAAAATAACTAGGTACTTATTTAATTTTAAAATCGACATGTGTCGGTACGTTACGTTTACACCGCGCGCTCGTGTTAGGCCCTCGGGTACTTATTACTACGGTTTATAATGTTACATAATACATAGTTCTGATAACTTACCTGTCAACACTGATCGCCAGCAACGTAAACACAGACGCAGATATGCTCAGCACGGCTATGAACTGGCAGAACTTGCAGTAGAAGTGTCCAAACGGCCAATCAGAGTTCAGCATATAAGTGAAGTTAAACGTCACGTTGAGGGTTGAAACCATCGCGTCTGCCACTGACAGGTTAACTGACAAAGATAAACAAGGGTTCATGTCAGATTTTACAAAAAATAAACATGTACAGACGCCTGCACATCAAGCTACTACAATCTGTCAGATTTCTTTGATAGATTTTCGACTTTATTGCTAAAGTATTAGGTTCAAGGTTCATTGGGAAAAATTGTCAGTTTCGGGTAGCTTGACCTGCTGTTGTCTGTACAAAAAAATATTCAAACATGTTGTTTGCAATAATAAGATTGAAATCTTTCCTACATTTTCCGAAGAAATTCTAAAATTACATTACATCAAGCCTCTAGTCCCCGAAGGGTTAAGCAGAGGTATAAAAATAGTATTTTTTTTTAAACGTTACCCCTCATTAGTAATTTCTCCTGTATTGTCGTGGGTGCGTTCACAAACATTTAAACTCACATACACAAACACCAGACCCGGAACAACTATCTGTAGGTCATACAAATATTTGGTCCCAATGTTATTATTTGTTTATGTTAATGTTACTATTAAATGTTAGTGTTTAATAGTAACACTAACATTTCACCATTCACGTTTTTTAAGTCACATTTAATAGGAGCGAGCCTGTTTATATCAACCGGGAACAAATCCAGCTTTAGTAGCTTGTGCTGAGAAATTTCTGTTAGGAATATCCAAGACCACTTTTCCCGTCCCGGGAAACTTGCGTACAAAACAAGAAATAAAACCGACTTCCAAAAAAAAAACTAACTATGGAAAATAACTTTCTTTTTGGAAGCCGGTTGTATTTTTAACAAAAAAGTTTTATGTTTCAGCATTTTTATTTATGGTATAATGATATATCACATAATTTTTATCGAGTAGGTATTCATTTTCCATTGTAACTAAAAGATTAGCAGATCATCCATATCGACATAAAAAAAATTATTCTGATGAATTGAGAACCTCTTCCTTATTTTCGAAGTTGGTTTAAAAACCGTTATTTATTAGGGTACATCTATGGGTATATTTATTTGACACCTCAGAACGCCAAACTGGGCAGGGAATGCCTGTATTTAGGGAGTCTAATGATTCTTCCTGAATAAAATTGTCTTGCATATGCTAATTCACAACATTATATCGATTGTTACTGATTGGATCTTAAACATCATAAAAGTTACTTGATGATAGTAAGCAGATCATCAGTCACTTTATATTTTTTTTTACCCCACACTAGGAATTTCTCCTGTATCGTGGGTGCGTTAACAAACATTTAAATTCACATACACAAACTGCCAGACCCGGAACAACTATCTGTAGGCCATACAAATATTTGTTCCGTGCGGGGATCGAACCCGCGACACGCAGCGCAGCAGTCAATCGCTCAGCCACTGCGCCAACCGTGTCATCAATTATGTTATATGTTAACTATTGTAACCACTTACCAATCCTGGTTTTCAGATGACATTTAGTAATTTATCGAAGCGTTATTTATTGTTCAGCAAAAACGGTCTGATGTTAGTGTCGTTATATAAGTTAAATTTCGTTGCTTCTGCCTTCGTTTTATTTGGGACTAAAAGCCGGGAACG
The DNA here is from genome assembly GCA_905475445.1 of Ochropleura plecta. NCBI lineage: Eukaryota > Metazoa > Arthropoda > Insecta > Lepidoptera > Noctuidae > Ochropleura > Ochropleura plecta. The sequence continues at coordinate 17,443,048 of FR997731.1, read as the reverse complement.
GAAGCCTTTTCAGTAATTAACAGCGATGCGCGTGAATGCAGCCTTCACATTTACACATTATGAAAGCGGCACCTACATTTAATTTAGCATGCAGAGTTTTAAATTAAGTTGTCTTGCTGTATTCTAAACTACTCGTAAATTCATTGCTTTGCATCTTTTTTATTTTAATTTCGACTATAATGTCTTATTTGTTTTTTTAGGTTTCTGTTTTCATAATCGGCTTCTTAGCGCCTCAGGTACTTGTCTACAGGGCCATTCGTCATGATTTTTAAAAATTAATATTTTTTTAATTTTGATTTTTTAATTTATATCTTCTGATTGACATTAAAAAAGCCAAGTGCAAGACGGACTGAGGCAGGGTTCCGTACAAACTTGTAGGCCAGTAATGAAAGTGCCTACTGAACATTTCATTCACGAAAAGATAAACTATATTGAAGGACAAACTTAAGTTTGCCGTTGGAAAACTGTTGTTCCCAAACATCGACGTAGATCGCGGTTAGTTTAGTTAGTTTTACCAACTACAATTAAGTTTGTTTTCACATTATTTTCTTCAATTATCTTAAAAATATAGAAATTTACGGTTGTCGGATTTTCTCTTTGCTGGTACTCTATGGTCTTGCTTCTTGCCAAATTTCATGATTCTAGTTGAACGGGTATATAAATTTAAATTAATCAAATGATTAAATTGTTTATTGTTTGATTTACTTTTATTTTTTGATAGCGTAGACTTAAAATGTTGATTTTTTCACAGCTTCATAAGACCGCAGATTTCAGCATTTGGTATTAAGTCGCGGTAACAAGCTAATCTTTAGGTATTCGCGGAAGTGAGGCTAGCTGCATATTAGGCATGGTCTGACACAAGTACACGATAGTATTGCATCGAAAGAATAGAAATAAGGTCGAAAAGATTTCGGTGTTTGAATTTATTTGAATATCATGTCCGCCAAAATGTAGGTCATTTTGCAGTTTTAATTGAATATAAAACAAATACAGCTCCGTGTTTGAAAAATTTTAGATATCTCTTTAGTCTATACAATTTCCTTTGTTATAGATATAAAAAATATGATGGTTGTCGCTGAAAAAATTGAGAATTTCGAGACGGAAAAAATTTTATCGTGGTCTTTTTAGACATTTTTTTTTCGTAGTACTAGACCACTTTTGTTAACTGATTTTGTTTAAGTCTTTACTTCATGTATTGAACTATACACGGTAATTTTTTTTGGCTAGTGGCATGTACAGATACGGCTAACTTTGCGACGAAAATCTAGACGCTTTACGAAGTGTTTGCTTTGTACAGCGCCTTAATTTCAACTCGATACCTTATCGCGTTCCCGAGGTGAAGGTTCTTGACAGACAGATAGACGGACAACAAAGTATTCCAATAAGGTTTCCGTATTTCCCTTTTGAGGTACGGAACTCCAAAAATTAACTTCTATTTAAAAAAAAGATATAATTCAAGTGTTTTCCTTCAAGAAGTCTTCCTTCTTTGTTAATTTGAACATTAAGTACCTATTATATTAAGTTTTGCTACTGCCTTATAAATATCATCTCTTAAAATTTTATATCAATATAGATAATATTGACATTTGAGTAGATATTTCTAAATATAGCACTTGACAACCAAATACAGTCTTAACGTGACATTAATTTAACTTTTTAAAACTTCATAAATAACCTTTCAACAAAATTTCAAGTCACGGCACGGTGGCCAATCTCATTAGAGATCAGCCAAGTGGCACTAATGTGTGCGTTGACACAATAAACTCTTCTTTCCTTTTCTCTCATAACTCTTGTAGGAATTATAGTTCTTGACTTACCTAAGAAGTAGTTCGTGACGCTTCTCATCCGTTTGTTGGCGAGGACTATCCAGATGACGACGAGGTTGCCCACGGTGGCCACAACCACCATGCCTGCAAACAGCACCGTCCATAGCACCTGTCGCCACCATGGCAGGATGAAGGACTGGTACGGCTGTTGAAACAATTGAATGATTAGTCTATGTTGATATTGTGACCTGACTGAACAGAACCAGGGTTGATAAATAGTGTTTTTCTGTTAAGTTTCTCAAAGAGTGTGGACACGCACTATCTTTCATATATTATTAAAGACTAGTTGGTACCTGCGGTTTCGCCCGGGTGATATCGAAAAAAGTACCCTTGGTGTTATTCCAGACTATAATCTACCTCTGTGACAAATTTTATCAAGATCCGTTAAGCCGTTTTGACGTGAAAGAGAACAAACATCCAAGCATATGGATGTATAGATGTTTGTTACTCTTGTTTAGATGTATGAATGTATTGAATGGTTTGGACAAACATTCGCATTTATAATATTAGTAGGATTGTTTGTAAACTTTTGATTAATAAACCGAAATTTATTCGGGTGTGATGAAAATTTAAAAAGAAATGTCAATAACAAAAAGTCAAAAATAAATTTGAAAAAAAAAACAACTAGCTAAGTGCGAGTCAGACTCGCGCACAAAGGTTTCCGTACTATCTATAAAAACAGCAAAAAAATGTTTGTTAAATATTTATTTTATTCTTTTGTTTAGTATTTGTAATTTTAGCGGCAACAGAAATACATCATCTATGAAAATGTCAACTGTCTAACTATCACGATTCATGAGATACAGTCTGGTGACAGACGGACAGACGGACGGACAGCGGGGTCTTAGTTATAGGGTTGCGTTTTGGTACGGAACCATTAAAAAATCCCTGCTAGCTCTTTTAATCTTTTTCTAGTTCTGAAGTCGGAGCAAAAGAGTTGACAAATGAAGTCTTCCGAAAAGCATAGTTTTTTTTAATATTGTTATTTTACCGTTAGGACTTAAATACAATTAAAATTAAATTATTTTTAATTAAATAAAATTAAAAAAAAAACCCGTATGAGACGATCTGGAAGCCGACCTCAACATAGTTGGGAAAAGGCTAGGCAGATGATGATGACTTAAGTCTGAAAGGACAGCGCAGGCCCGACAATAACTCATTGCTTACTTTACAAAACGTCAAAGAGGTCCCCACGTCACGAATGTTAAAATGTTTCGAATTCGCAAAATTGTGACAACAATGTTGAAGTTTTGAAAGATTATATTTTCATTTCTCTTTGAAAATAAATTCGTTAGGTTTCGTTGTGTTTTGATTTCAGTACAGTTATTAAATTCGCTGTCTAGCTGAAGCCGCAGACAGATGCTTGTATGAGATATTTGCTCGGAAACAATCAAAACAGAACAATTGGTTACGAAAAAGAAAAGACTCGAATAAAATGTATTTTCTGTAGGAATTGCGCCTCTGTGGATTGTTGCTACTGTATAATTTTGATTACGTTGAATCGAAAGTAGAAGCTTTGTGATTTTTGATTTTATTTTTATAAGATTTGTTTAAAAGTTAAGGTAGAGAAATTAATGTTAAAAAGATCTGACTGATTTAAAAAAAAAAACCAGCCAAGAGCGATTCAGACGCGCACCGAGGGTTCCGTACAAACTTAATACATTATCGATCATATCTTTTGACTGCGTAAATTTAGAAAATTGATTTTACCACATCTCTAAGGGATCACAGACTTGAGTATACAGTTTTAATTTCATCTTGATACCTCCACGTGTTCCCGAGATAAAGGGTCTTGACAGACAGACGCACAACAAAGTGATCCTATAAGGCTTCTGTTATGCCTGTTGAGGTACGGAACCCGAAAAATGGGCATGTTAAGATAAGGTTTTAGTTATTTTTCCAAACAAAAAGATATTCAACTGATGTGCATAAGTACTTACTAACATTATGAACAAGTGTAGATACCTAAATAACACGTGCAGTTGTAGGAAGATAAATATTAAGTGAGGCGAAATGAAATACTTCTAACATTATCGGTGAAACTGTGTAAGGAAACTGCCCGTTCTTTTGGGACCAATCCATTCTGGGGAGTAACAAATGGCAGGGTCCTGCAGATATATTGTGCAGTCTCTACCCCATACATATTTCTCACACTGCTTAATTCTCTGCTTCGCGAAATAAATCATTCGTATTCATATACGAATGATTTATTTTACTTTGACAAAACAATAAGTATAGTCAAGTAGGCATGCGTGTAAACGCGGGCTAAATGCGGGGTAAATGCGTGAAAACGTATAAAAAGACACAGTGGAGTAAAACATGACAAAAATGTGAGTACGCATTACACATGCCTGAAAAAACATTAATATATTTTACGATACGTTTATAACGATGGATGTGTAGGGATGATGTGAGCACGTATGCCTTCAAGAAACCGATTCAATCTAACTTTGATAAGATCCAGCTAGACCCAGTTATATGTTTTCATACAACACAATAAATGAACAGTATACACAAAACTGTTGTGTGTGTTGAAAACAAGTATGTTTCACAAGTTGTACATGGTTATAAACGCGGAGTCAGAGTGGAGATGTGAAAAACGCTAAGAATAAACTTTGCTCAGTCTGAGCCTCATTCATTCAGCGCTTTTTACACTTTCGCGCGTCAGCATAGATAAGAACCGGTAGATAAGAGTTGATTGCTGCCTTGTAAGGGACTTGAGTGGGAACATGTCGGAAACATTTTTAACATATATAGTACGGCCAACGAGAAGCGATACGAAAGGTCATTAACCTAAAGAACAACTGTGGCGTTGACAATCTAATATTTATCTCTTTCCATCTTGTGCCTTTGTCGTAATGTCTCGTTCTCCCGGCAAAAACATGACAACATTAAGACGGGTTCGCCAACATTCGGGCGGCCATTTTAGATGGGGTTTTAGCATGGGTTTTGTTTACATTTGGTATCGCTCGTTGGCCGTACCTTAGTTGAGTATGGTTGATATTGATTTGGCAGAAAGAACTTTGATGCTATCCTTTAAAGAAGGTTTCATGTTGATCTATAGTAATACATAATATCTTGTTCTTTTAATTCGAATGCCATCTTCTAAGTATGTCGACAAGACGTCGTAACCTATGCAGATCGTCTTTTATGTTTGAAAATATAATCCTTACTTCCTTACTAATATTATAAAAGCGAAAGTGAGTTTGTTTGTTTGTTTTTTACCTCTTCACGCTTTAATGGCTCCACCGATTTTGATGAATATAAAAAAGTGGGATGTGAGGGAGAAAGAGGGAAGAAAAGTCAAAACTTAGCGTTGCTATTACAAATCAATAAGGCGCAAGGGGAACTGTGTTACCCCGAATTTAACGCGAGCGAAGCCGCGGGCAAAAGCCAGTGTAATATATATACATATATTACACATATTTTCTTACCTCCGTAGCATTTTGGCTGTCGTTGACATATCTGTTGTTAACGTCATCAAAGAAAGTGACGTAGAAGTTGTGATCATGGCCGGGTGCGGTGGATCTGTTGGTCGCTAGTGTGGGCACCAGCTCGTCCAGCATCGTAACATGGACCTGAGAACAATAGAAATAAGGTTTCAATTGATTTAAACTGGTGAACGATGAAAATAAAATAAAAATGACAACGAAATGTTGAGTTTTTGTTGAAAATTGCCCTTTTCGCCTATAACCCGAAGATCTACGATACACCATTTTTCTAAAGAGCTTTTCATTTGTATATCGATAATATAGCTCGCATAAAAAGCTAGTTTGCTGTAGGTATCTATAAATAGTCATTCAGGTACTTTTAGGTAATAATCAAGCCATTCCACAGAAGTAAATACTTAAATACAAAAAACCCCTTTTTGCCAAAAAACTGTCAGAAAACAAATGTATCATAGAAAAGACAGAGCATTAATACGAATACAAATATCTAATTAATACAGCAAAACATGTTTCATTTACAAAATTAAGATAGAAACACTATCTACAACTGTAGTGTAGTTCGTCTAAACATTATTACAAACAAAAGGTATCTAAACCAACTTGGTTTTAAACACATTGTTATACAAGCGAAAGTTTGTGAGGATGTCTGTAAGTAAGTTTGTTATTTATTCATGCAAAAACTACTGAATGGATTTTGATGAACCTTTACAATATTACATATCAGAATAACGCATAGGCTACAATTCATGACGATATATTGTATATTCTATCACCACGCGATTGAAACCGCGGAGCGCAGTTTGTGTCGGGTGTAGAAATCTGAATGAATGTTTAAAATGGGACATTGCCATTGACAGCATTAAGGACGAATTTTTGACGTTATGTTTTAATTATTTATTTAAGTTATTTTTATATGTAGCTTTAAATTTTCAAACGATTAAATTAAGTTTAATGTTAAAAAATAGTTTTTAAAGCTTCACGAAATCACTTCAAGATGTATGTCAGTTTACAAACTATGGACAAACAGACTGTGTGTCTATTTCAAGAAAGGTTTATTCTAAAAGTATTGTAGTATTTATTGTACCTTAAATAAACAACGATTACGAAAGGAGTGGAGTTGAGGTTTATACATACAGAGCGGTGTTTTGATTGCAGCTTGAATTTAAATATGGTAGGGACGTTATCTTGAGATTCGTTCGTGTTTTCTCTAATTTGCATAGTTGTAGAAAGTTCAGGAAAAGAGCCGTCTTATATTTTTCTAAAGAATGAAATAGTATTTATTGACTCGTAAAGGGAACAAACTGAGGGTTCCGTACAAACCTGCTACATAAACAGCCTTATCTTTTGACTGAGTAAGTATATTTATTTACATAAAATGTAGTATAAAAGGATCTTACAAAATAGTTTGTTAGATTTTCTCACAGCTTTAAGGAACTACAGATTTTAGTTTGTTTTAATTTTAACTTGATATCTCCACGCGTTTTTGAGGTTTTGATAATCAGACAGACGAACAAAGTGATTCTACAAGGGCTTCGTTTTTTCTTTACGGAACCCTAAAACCTAAATAGAAAGAAAACGGCGCCGAAACATTTAAAAAAAATGACACAAAGCAGGAAACTGTGTGAAGCGACAGTCGTTTCTTTGATCACAATGCATTAAAAATAAGTTGGATATTTTATTGTTTGTCCTGAAATGACAAAACATTGCGCCTGTATCCGTCGAAGGGTTTGGTAGACCTAAAAGTGTTTAGTGTACCTAAAAGCTTCTCTACATTTCGCTAGTTATGTTTTCAGTCCTATGTAATTAGGGGAGAGTCTATTACCATCAACCGGACACCCATCCAGACAACGTGGTTTTCTTTTTTGGGGTGGGAAATCATCAAATAACTTCGAGCGGGGAGCAGGGGGGAGTGTCAGATTTGTACTGACTAAGACCCATCCATGTTCCTTCCATTGCCCTTTATGTTCTGGGGCCGCGGTATCTCTATCGAACAACCCGCAACCCCGGCAGACGGTGGCCCTGGGAGCCCTCTCAGCTTTGCTGACATCTCTTTGAGGCGCGTGGAACACTAACGCGCCGTCGACACGGCCTGTCGTCAATAGACGGTCGGTCGAGTCGTGATAAGATAGGCCCGCAACTACGGTGGCCGGGAGTCGTCTCGCGGCGCCCGAGGCGGCTGGGTTGGTTTGAGGTTCATGGAGCCCAGGACCTGATTCTCATTATATGTGTGTTCAGTGTTTGTCCTGAAATGTCCTAGTTAAAATTCATTGACATAAAGTAAAGGATGGTTTTAATATTGAAAGGTACTAAAGCTTAATGTCCACTTGAGACATCATATGTTGCAGAATCGTCGTAACGTTTGAGACCCTTTTAAATGTTTAAAGCCATACATTCATCATTACTAAGCGATGGAGGTTTGTTAAAGTTACAGTAGCTAACTTTGTTTTACATTTATTGTAATGATGCCTATGTACTTATTGTTAATATTATCGTAATGAAACATATTCATTAGTTGGTCTGATAATAGTTATTACGATACGCTTTCTCGAAAAACTAGCCCTTATTGCACTATGAGTAGGTTCAACATGCAATGTATTGCTTAGCTTTATTTTTTTCTGATTTCATCACGAAGCAACTGTTCAAACCCCTATAGCCGCTGGTGATATTTTTTACATTTTATTCTGTTGTTTTAATTTCTCCGTAACTGTATTGAAAATTGTCGTTTGAATCACCTGAGAATTTGTCACTGCTGTTTTCGACTGTATATCACCCTTGCTTAGCGGCTCGGACATAACATCCGCCTCGGCCGCAATGACAGAGTTTCCTCACTTTAATCAAAATGTACTATTTTTAATCATGGGAAAGTCATGTACTTAGGTCAGTTTTTGCAGACTGATACAATTCTGATAAACCTAAACTAGACCTTATTAGCGTATTACATCTGTCAGGCTTACAGCTGTCTATGTACCATCTCAAGTCCACATGAGCTAAAATGTGTAGGTACTGTAGTGAAAGTAAGAAAACCAAAGGAAAGGTCATTTTGAAGTGACTTGCTCGTGATTGAAATATAGATAAAGCTCAGATAGCCCCTACGCGTGCGTCAAAGCGAATAAAATTTTATTGTATTGTATAACGGACTGATGTTCGCAACTGTAAAGTGCGTCTTTCGCGTATTAATTGAATGACATGAAATGTGAAAATATGATTTAATACAATCATTGCTATTACAAATCTTTACGTAAAATGCCTTTAATTCAACAATTCAGAGTACGTACAAATAAACAGAGTGCATCAAGAAAACATACACAATACCATGATGTTCATGTTATAAACTTGTCTACATAATAACAAGCTATATATATATATATATATATATGTATATACAAAGTACAACATCATGTGTCCCGGCTGGCGCAGACGTTTAACAGATAAATTGACAAAGGAAACGGCCATTATCTCAAGAGGGACTTCATCTATCGATAGAATGTATCGAATCAATTGGGCCCTCAGTGACGTCGATATAGACCGAATTGGGTACGATTTCCTTTAGAATTTTGGCAGACGTTGTGCGTACAAGTTTATTATTCTGACTGGTTTTCTAAAGAACCACTAAATTGGTAATTACGTCGATTTGAGATGTAGTGGCAGATCAGAGTGTTGTCAATTAAATCTATTAGACACGTCATCATCTGCCTGGCCTTTTCCTAACTAAGTTAGGGTCGGCTTTCAGTTATTTTTTTGTTGAATATTAGCTTTTGCCCGCGGCTTCGCTCGCGTCCAACTTTCTCCCCCTTTTCTCACATTAAAAAATAGCCTATGTCCTTCTCCAGAGTCGCAACTATCTCTGTACCAAAATTCATCAAAATCGGCTTTGCCATTAAGGCCGTACCCTACGCAAATAACCTTGAGTATTCGCTTCCCTCTTTGCCGCGCAGGAGTGAGTGAGTGAGAGCAGTAGTGAATAATGCCTATTTTTTAGAATAAAATCTATATAAAATTAAGTATTGGGTTTTTGGAAAAAATATTTCTACCAAAATGTTCATTATAGAATTGTGTATCCATTAGTGTCAGTAGCAAAATTAAACAATGTTTACTTTACGAGGAGATGCATTTTATTGATATTTTTTCTCATTTCGGGGGCTTTGTTGTAAGGAGATTTACTAAATAATGACTCAATAAAAATAAAAACTAAATCTACAATAATGGAATCAAGATTATAAAGAAATTTAATGTATTTTTTTTGATACTTAGTTCGTTTTAAATAACAAGTAGATAGCTCTAGAAAACTGTACAAAAACGACTTGCGCGGCGTTTTGGTCGGGGTGGCGCCTTAAGGCGTGAAGACATAACAAACCTACAAACTCACTTTCGCTTTTATAATATTAGTAAGGATGGAGTGGCTGCCTATCTGACCTCCACAACCCAGTTAGTACTAGGAAATACGATATCTCTTGGTAAGGCTATCTAAAAGGCTAAATATTCGATTATTGAATCTTACGCGTAGTTTATTTTTCTGTCCAAGTATCAATAGTACTAATCAATTCTTACCTGAAGCGACTAATGTTTCACTGCATAGTTCTGACGTACGCAACAATTAGGCTAATTTCCCTGTTGCTTCCGCAGAATTGATGTTGCCTCTGTGTACGTGATTAGCACTGCTAATCTGATTCACGAAATCACTTAGTAAAGAGGCTTTTTCGAAGTTTTCTATATACCATTTGAGGTACGGAACCCTATCCGTACCTCAAAAGGAATTAACGGAACCCTTATTGGATCACTTTGCTGTCCGTCTGTCTATCTGTCTGTCTGTCAAGACCCTTTGTCTCGGAAATGAGCGAAGGTATCGAGTTGAAAATATCATATATTCAAGGCTCTGGTCCCTTGAAGGTGTGAACCTTCTTAGTCTACGATGTCAAAAGATAAGGCCGTTTATGTCGCAAGTTCGTATGGAGCCCTCGGTGTGCTAAAAAACCCGCCAAGTTTTGGCGGGTTTTTTTTACACCGGGTGTAGAACACAAACAGGAAATTTTAAAATGTTTCTATGATCGATATCAAAATGACGTTATGCAAACATTCTCTGTGATGTATACAGCAGGTGGGAATAATATCTGCCAATGTTACCATCAAAAATATTATAATGTAACTGTTAGTTACACGAGTTTTCGTGGACTATAATTAGTTAGACATACTTCTTGTGATGTTCTAGTTTTAGAGCATGTACCAGACCTGAATCCTTACTCTATAATAATCCTTACTAATATTATAAAAGCGAAGTGAGTTACGTGAGTGTTACGACAGTAAAAGATCTACAAATAGATGAATTTAAGCCACCAAACTGAAAAACGTTTTCCATGGGACCAACCAACAGACAAAACTTTAAGAAGCATTCGACGCAAAAGTGACACATTATTTGGTCACGTATTTATTCATAGTCATGTATTTATCTACAGATTACTTTTCATATGATCTTATTGCAAATTACTGCAGATTTAAACACAAATATGACTTCTCCCATTGTGGACAAAGCGTTGTCCTTCAAGTCAGCATCATCAGAGGGGAGTGTCAGACTTGTACTGTTTAAAAACCATATTCCTACTTTTGTCTCTTTTGTTTCGAGACCGCATATTTCTTTTAAGCCCACCCGCAGCCCCGGAAGGTCTACCCACCCCAATCTTTATGGTTATGTAAATAAGTCGAAAATCTAATCGTTATATTCAGTAAACGAAATCAATCAGACAGCCTCCATTTAACCTAAATCTGAAGGTGACAACCTAACAAAAATGTTTTATTCCGTAAGATTAAGTAGATTTTCTCTTCATTGTGTTACTATGGAACCAAATTAAGGAAAGATATAGATCTGGCAACAAAGATTCACGTCCAAAACAGAAAAGTGTTTTTTTTCATAAAACGTTGCCCCACCCTAGGATTTCTCTTGTATCGTGAGTGCGACTCACATACACAAACAGCCAGACCCGGAAAAACTATCTGTAGGCCATACAAATATGTGTACCGCGCGGTGTCGAAACCGCGACACGCAGCGCAACATTCAATTGCTCTGCCAATGCGCCAACCGTGTCATCAAAGTTGAAATGGTTGGAGTTCCAAGAACCGGACACGCTGACACAGCGCTACGCTTGCAGATTTAAAACGAGAACCGTCTGAAGAATTCACTACCAGCTTCACTGTCCTCTGATCATTATAATCTGGATCTATTCTAAGTCCGACGTAAGTCGTTTTCTTCTAGGCAAGCGAGCTTCACTCTAGGCTTTTTTTGTGGATGGGAAATCATCAAATAACTTCCCCCGCTCTTGGCGGAGCATGGGGGGGGGGGAGTGTCAGACTTGTACTGACTAAAACCCACCCATGTTCCTTCTTTTGCCCTTTATGTTCCGGGGCCGCGGTATCTCTTTCGGACAACCCGCGACCCCGGCAGGCAGTGGCCCTGGCGGGTCTCACCCTATCAACGTTTCACATAAGTTGAGAAAAATAAAGATTTCCATTTTCAAAATTTGTATCCATTAGCGAATTAGCAAACGAATAAATCTATTTTAATTTGAATTAAACATTTTTCATGTTAAAATGCCTACAGCAAAATTTTCGCTATCACGCGAAACATAAATTACATTTGTGGCTGTGACCAGATTCCCTATTAAGTTACTGGTAATCAACAACCAATGTTTGAAATAGGTTTAAAATCAGACTTATTATACGAAGGCTACAATTATAATAAACTAGCTTCCGCCCGCGACTTCGTCCGCGTGGCATAGTTACTTTGGGCTAACGCTAAATTTAACCCGCGTGGTGATCGAAAAAAAATATCTTTTCTTCCCTCTTACTCCCCTTTCCTCACTTTTTTTAGCCTATGTCCGTCTCCAGGGTCCCAATTATCTCTGTACCAAAATTTATCAAAATCGGTTTGGTCATTTAGGCGTGAAGACTTAACAAACAAACTCACTTTCGCTTTTATAATATTAAGTAAGGATACAGCCAGCAAAAGAAATAAGTAATTAAATCAGGGTCCACAGATATAGTAGATTTTTTCTTTGGAACCGACGGACTTAAAATCAATTTATTTAATGAACTGTTTGTTTTCTGACAAATAAATTTAACTTCATTCGAAATCATTTGGATTAAAAAAATGTATCTGACGTGTCTGGTTGCTTATCTTTTTTACTGACTGTACTTAATTTTCTTTACCACTGATCTAGCGTGTTTCCGAGTAACAGTAAACGACTTCTTTATTGTTTACATTACGATGCCGAATAGGAGATTATTGAAGTATAATGTAATGTTTTTCTGGCATGTAGGCTTTACTTGTATTCTTTCATTCTTGATCTATATACAGTTTCTTTTCTATATACTTTTGATCGATGTTACGCGAGTTATTTTAATTATGTTTGAAGGTTCAGAATATAAGCCCGTTTATATCAGCACCTACCTAAACAGGTAATGGAAAACAAAACTTTTTTAATTAAATTTTTCGTAACACAAGTATATTTTTTACTTAAATGGAAATTCTTAAAAACTTATGTAGAAGTATTTTTATGTTATTAAAATAAAGACTTATTTTTTTTTAACGCCCAAACAAAAATATAGCCAGTCTAGGCACGTGGAATTGTTCAAACTCATACTCAAAGCATTTATTGCAATTAGACCATTACAGGCACTTTTGTATGTTATAAAAACAACAAAAAAAGATGCTGTTACAGTCCCAGTCATAACACAAAATAACTTGCGAAAGTACTGTAGTTGCCCATTCCAAAGATTCCCAGAAACTCCGTAACTCCAACTCCATGTTGGAAACTTAATTTTGTTTTAAATATTTGTCATCGTCAAGCTTGGCGTTAATAGTAACTAGTCGGCCACTAGGTGAATGTAATTGGAGGATAAATATTTTTTCAGGTCCCTTTAATTAAAAGGTAAGGTAGGCTTAATTATAAGGTATTTTTTCAGCGGTTTTATAAACAATTCAAAGGTAATTGAATCTAATGTTTTATGTTACAAACGAAGGCGGTTTGCACTGTGAAATTTAAATTAAAGTTTAGTGTTTATTTTAGGAAAACGTGTGAATATTGAACGTGCTAACGTGCTGATATTATGATCGAATGTATGAAAGTAGGCGAAGCGCAAGGATTTAGTAAATGATTTTAGTGGTGGCGATCTGTGGTTTCAGCCTAATAATGGGGGTCCATTAGAAAACGAGTGACTTTATGTATGAAAGCGCATCATCCTTTGCCCACGCTTTTCTAAATACCAGTATTTAAATTGTCTAATCTTGAGACAGTGGAGCTCCGTGCTCAATAAAATGAAGTGACTAAGTCGAGCGCAGCCACGGACAAAAACTAGTACTAAATAAACCCAAGTTCCTTCTTTGCCTTATTTGTTCCGCGACTGCGGCTTTCCGAGGCGCAGAGGAATCCCGGTATGTTAAGGGGTGTCACCCATTCACTGGCCAACGCAAGGAAGCACCATTTAACCTGAAGATCAACTTAAGCGGCTGATATTATTTAGTCATGAACTCCTCTTATGTCTGAAAAGGCACTAACATAAAAAAAGTTTGGAAGAACATAGCAATATATCGTTTTGTACCTCAGCAATTTCAGCAAAGTACATACTAATACTAATTACTAATTGTACCTAAGTCGCCCACGCGTTATTTCGTTCCTTTTTTAGATAAAACAAACGGATCAATGTGTGTAGATTACCTAATGGAAGAAATTTAAGCTGGTGATGAAATAGCAGGGTGTGTCGTGTTCGACCCGCCCTGTCACCGCATACGAACATTGGCGATTTAGTTATTAGGTGACAAATAAGTCTGATGGTGTTGTCCATGTTATTTTAACCTTGCTTGGTGATGGTTAGGTACTGAGCAGGTAATAAGTAAAATGGTAGCAAGTTTTAATTCCGTTTGGAGGTATATAGTGAAGCTGAAATTACATTACGTCTGAGTGATCTTGATTGTCAACTATAATCCTTACTATTATTTCAAAGCAGAAGCACAGAAAGTGAGTTTGTTTGTTTGTTACGTCTCCACGCCTAAATGGCCAAACCGATTTTAATGAATTTTGGTACAGAGATAGTTGGGACCCAGGAGATGGACATAGGCAATTTTTTAAAAAGAGATAAGGGGGAGAAAGAGGGAACAAAAGGGGAGAGAAAGATATTATTTTTTCGATCATATGCCATGCGGACAAAGTTAGCGGAAGCTAGTACATAATAAAATGTTTTTGTTAACAAGTCATTACCATGGAAAACAGTTTCGTTCTATTTCCTTTTCATACTTCATAATAAACAGCTGTAATTTACATTTCCATCCTCCATTTAACATTCACTATCGCATATAAGGTTATCTGCCACATTTTTCAATTTCAGATAGCTATCTGACTAAATGATTTCCTGAAGGCGTTAGATGTCAGGAAGATTTATTTTTATCTCGACTTTTCTTAGACTGCAATTTATTAAGCCTACTCCGCAGACAGGCAGTTTCCTTATGAAGATTGAAAGATATCAGGATACCATTGACATTTTGTGGAGCGATAATGGTGTCATATTGTCAGTTATATGTTTTAATGTTCTGATTAGTTTATTCATGAATCTGAATGTCATTAAAAATAATTGTGATAGTCTAAGTACGTACTTAGATAAAGCTCAAATAAAATCAGCTTTGAATTAATCAAAATTACATTGTGTAAATTAATAATGCTTACACAAAAACTTGCTTGCTTAAACTATTATAGCCATTAAGCCTGATATAGTGTTAGTGGATCGATAAGAGCGGCACGTAATGATTGATAATAACGATCCCGTATGACGACAATATCGTGAAAGCCGATATAGATAAGCTAATCAAGAATAGAGACTGGCTCGCGAGGTTGTCGACATGTGGGATGTGGACTCAGCGATCATTATGCCGATAGTCGTATCTGCCAATGGCAAAATTGCCAAGAGCCTCGACCAACACCTGAGGAAGCTCTTGTTTGGCAGCTGGATCAAGGGCGTATCAATACAGGAAGCGGTACTCTTAGACACGGCTCTTAAGCATTGTTAGGAGGTTCTTTTCTCTGGGGCCCTGACTGCCGGTAGCTTGAACCCTTTTCCTGATACCGGTGGAGTAGTAATTTAAATGTTTTTTGTTTTAAATAAGAAATATATAAAACTGTTAAAAATGTATATAAATGATTAACAAAATAAAAGTTATCAGTGGGGTCACCATGATGTTTTAAAGCACACACTTACTACACAGTTGGCGCAGTGGCTGAGAGATCGACTGCTGCGCTGCATGTCGCAGGTTCGATCCCCGCACGGAACAAATTTTTGTATAGCCTACAGATAGTTGTTTCGGGTCTGGCTGTTTGTGTATGTGAGTTTAAATCTTTGTAAAGGCACCCACGATACAGGAAAAAATCCTAGTGTGTAGCAACGTTTTTTTTATTTTAAAGCCATATTATTTTATGTCATTTCAGTGTGGGGAAGAGATGGCGCATAAACATCTAGCTCTGCCTCTTTCCCACCCTAGAATGTCATTAAAATAATCCTGCTTTAATAATCCACCAGGCATTAATAAATGATCCTTTTCACAATTAAATAATCTTATTTAAGTATGATAAAGATCATTTATTTGTATTAATACGCAAGTAATTCAACGTATTTCGCAATTTAATTAGGAAATGCAGTCCTCTAGGTATTGTACGAACTCCGTATAGCTCTATCAAACAAGACCGTTTCTCTGAAATCCTATTTTGTGCCTCAATGGCTCTTTGAAAATGCCGCAAAAACGATGTAGTCGAATTTCTCCTTAGTCTTCAGATACATTCAAAGGTTTCTGTCAAAGGTGTGTGTAATTAAAACTTATATAATTAACTTTAACTTTGTTAAGTAATGTTTTTGGGCTGTGAAAGTTAGGAAAAGGGTTGAACATTAAATTTGCTTTTTTGTTGACATCTTTTTAAAGTTTACTTTTGCGTTGTGAAATTAATGTGGCGAATTTATCTTGAAAGTGGTTATTATAAAAGAGAATGTATTTTATTGTCAACAAAATTTAAACACACCTGTTTCACGCTATTGAATAAAGCTTGATTTACAAAGTATAGCACCAGCTTTCTTCTTTTCTTTTCGTCACTCTAACCGAATGCAGCAGAATATCAGATATATCATACTAGCTTCCGCCCGCAATTTCGTCCGCGTGGCATAGTTACTTTTAGTTAACGCTAACTTTAACTTGCGTGATGATCGAAAAAAATGTATCTTTCTCTCCCGTTTTCTTCCTTAACTCACTTTTTTTTAAAAAAATAGCCTATTTCCGTCTCCAGGGTCCCAACTATCTCTGTACCAAAAGTCATCAAAATCGGTTTGGCCATTTAGGCGTGAAGACTTAACAACCAAACTCACTTTCGCTTTTATAATATTAGTAAGGATTTTACAGGAAGTAAAAAAGTCTGCTTGTCAGACCCAGTTAGTATTGGGAAATACGATATTCCTTGGTAAGACTGGTTGTCAGACTATCGAGCACTGACTATCTGTAATGACTGTCATAGAACTACAAATGGTAGCCGGGATCAGATAAACTAATGAAAAAGAAGAATGTTGCTCTAGAATGCGGCCATTCTGTAGCTCAAATACTAATTTCGATTTAAAACAGATAGATTGCCCACTAATCTCTCTCCAGAACTAGTTATACATTAAAATTGATGCTGTTTCAATGAAACTCAACGTGATTAATCCAAGTTTACTGGAAACAGTTGTTTAACATCGTTTAGCGGTTTTACAGGTTTAATACCATTCATAGTTTAATACCTTTATAATCGTATCAGTTCATGTAGAAAGCGGAAGTTAATCGGGACGAATATTTAAAGTGTACCTATGGGGGATTCTAGTTAATTAAACAGGGATTCGATTCGGGCTTTGTGGGCCGCCGGCCGCTAAATGTTTGAACCTGACGGATGTTTAAATAATCTCCCGTTAACTCATTCGGTGTTAACTGACACATCAGCTTTTCTGTTTTGGTATAAGGCACGTTAATTGTGTTTTATTTAGTATTTAGTTTTAAACATGATTTAACTATATAAAAAAAAATTGCAGTTGTTTTATTCTACACTAACTTCCGCCGCGACTTCGTCGGCGCGGCAAAGTTACTTTGGGCTAACACTGACTTTAACCCGCGTGATGATCTTTCTCTCCCTTTTTCTTCCGTCCGTCTCCAGGATCCCAATTATTTCTGTACCAAAATTCATCAAAATAGGTTTGGCCATTTAGGCGTGAAGACGCAACAAACAAACAAACTCACTTTCGCTTTTATAATATTAGTGAGGATTCTAACTCACTTTTTCTTTTCATTTTTACGCATAATTTACGTTTTACTTTTAAGTTTTGTAGTGCAAGTTCAAAACTATTATGTCATACTGTTGCAGTGAGTTATGTTTATATGTCTATTTTAATGATTTATCTATGTTTGAATTTTAATTAAATTTTAATATCTTGACTTAACTTTTTGCAAAACTCAAATGTTACATCTAAGCCGGAGGGTTGATTTGTACCTCAGGACAGTAGGACCATCTTACTTCAGACACCTTTCCCTACATGAGGATGTGGTGCATGTCAGCACCTGTAATTATTGAGGTCGAAGTAAATAAAGATTATGAAATCTATTCCCACGATGTACAGGAATCAAATAGGGTGAGATACATAGATCTCTAGTTGACGATAGAATGGGTCGCAATATTGTAGGTACTGTCTGTATATGCGTTTTTTTATGTTACGACATATTGTTCCGATGCTGGTGGGCTACTATTATTTTTATTTTTAAATGTTTCTATTTTTTGTTTAACAAAAATGATTATACATTTTTGTTTAACAAAAAATAGAAACACGATGCTGGTGGGCTACTACACACATCAAAAGTGTCTAGGGATCAAGCATTTTTATGCGGATTTCTTGAGATTGAGATGTGGCTTTGTAATAAATTTATGATTTTATAAATTTATATGGATCCTTTTTGGTGCATTTCATAATTTGAATCAGGAACTCTCAATCAAATTCGAGTAAAAGATGAAAATAAGCTGTCAATATTTTCCCTATAAAAACATACAACGCATTGAAGACATTATTAGTGCTACTGTTTCCCTACTACTGATTAAAACCAACGTTATTATGGAGCGGCGACGTCATTTAAGCAGGGAAGAAATGCTCAGAGCCGTGGGAATGATAGAAGCTGGTTCCCGGCAACGTACTGTAGCTTTAGCTCTGAATACAAGTCAGAGTGTTATCAGTCGACTTTGGACACGTTACCGAAGCACTGGTTCCGTGGCTGAGCGCCATGGAGGACGGTATCGCTGCACCACACGGAGACAAGACCGATACATTCAAATCTTAACTCGAAGAGCTCCAACAATAACCGCCATGATGTTAGCCGTGAGGCTTCATCACTCTTCAGGGAACTTAATTAGCGACCAAACAGTCAGAAACCGCTTGCATGAGGTGAACCTTCATTCCCGAAGACCGCTACGAGTACCACCTATAGCAATGCACAATCGTAGGATTCGATATCAATGGGCTCTTGAACACAGAAATTGGGCAGAAGAACAATGGCGTTTCGTGTGCTTTTCTGATGAGTCTCGTTTTGGTATGAGACCGGATACAAAACGTATACGACACTGGAGAACCCCTGGACGCCAACAGCGATTAAAATCCTGCCAGGAAGTCCATCCTTATAGTGGTGGAACCATCATGGTATGGGCGGGTATTTGGATCGGCGGAAGAACTGAGTTGATTTGGATCAGAGGCAACCTCAACGCTCAAATTTATGCTGAGACGATTGTATCAGACGTCATCGTTCCTCTACAAGTGCAAATCGGTCCCTTATTTCAGTTAATGCATGATAATGCACGACCGCACACCGCAAGAGTTGTAAGACAGACTCTCGCCGCAGCTAACATCAATGTCCTGCCCTGGCCTGCTCAGTCGCCAGACTTGAACCCGATTGAGCATGCATGGGATATGCTACAGAGAAGAGCTCTGCCGAATATGGAGGGTATCCAGTAGCAAGAAGACCTTTTTTTGTTGTTGCAACGAACATGGGCGGCCATTCCACAGCGTGATTTGGATGAACTCATTTTGAGTATGCCAAACCGATGTTCTTGTGTTGTTAGTGTTCGCGGTAGAAACACGGATTATTAATTGTTTAAGTTACCCAATAAAATTTTAAAGAAAACTGTTATTTCAGTCTTTTTTTCGAACTTTAATGTTAGTGGTTCAAATGTCAAAAATCCCTTTATTAGGAAAATGGCAAATTTCTTTATTAATGCAAAGGTGACTTGGTTTATCGTTACTGTGACAAACGAAAACACTTTATTTGATGAATCCTTAAAGAAAATTTTAATTAATATCAATCAGGAGAAAAGTTATTGCAAAAATATATGTTGATCCCTCGATACTTTTGATGTGTGTATTATTTTTATTTTTAAATGTTTCTATTTTTTGTTTAACAAAAATGTATAATGTGTAAAAATAAATAAATGAAATAAAAACTTAATAAGCAATGGGTTTTGTATAAGAATATCCACAAAGAAAACAAGAAAAGCACATCTAAAATCTGTTCTATTTATAAGTGCTACCTAATAAATAACAATTATCTTCATTTAACATACAAAAATAATGTTAGAAAAAATACAACGCGTGCTGACGGAATACGGTCCGTTTTCCCTACTCCGGTATTTTCTCGTGTAAAGGTTAACCAAAGGAAATTGGTTGCCACGGTGGCTGCGATGAACCTACCCCTACACACCAACCTCTATGCATAAATTCAAACGTTACTTGACATACCTACGTGACTTCTAACGTAGATTGATTTCTAACGTATACCGAAGCTGATGTCTTGTTTGGTAAACGAAAATAAACGGGTCGTGTTTCATGTTAAGGAGTATTTACTTAATCGATGAATGTATAAACATATCACAAAAATCAAGGAAAAAATCATCAACATTTTATGTTAGCTTAAAAAATAGCTTTAAAAATTTGGTTATTGTTTTATTCTAACTGGACACAGTCGAACCGTTCAACTGTTTACTGAAGCATAGTTTTATGTAAAGATTTTTATGAACTTATTTTTGTAATATAAAGAAAAAATCCTGTAACAAAATAATATACGTAGCCAAAATTAAAATTTAACGACACGGTTGGCGCAGTGGCTGAGTGATCGAATGCCGCCCTGCGTGCCGCGGGTTCGATTCCCGCACGGAACAAATATTTATATAGCCTACAGATAGTTGATCCGAGCCTAGCTGTTTGGTTATGTGGGATGTTTGTAAACGCACCCACGATGCAGGAGAAATTCCTAGTGTGGAGCAAAGTTATAAAATAAAAAATAAAAAGTTTTCTATGAAACTTTAAGAATTTCGTATCTTAATAATTACAGTCAGTCGATCTCTAATAGCGCCTACGTTGATCCGGTAGGTAATCAATGACCCCAAAGTCTGACTACCAGTCTTACCAATGGGTTTCAAATAACGCTCCATAAAATGCCGGGTATTTAGTTGCAGCCAGTTAGACTGGAAGCTGCCATCAACATACTCATGACAGAAAACTCACTGATACCTTGATAAACACTTTTATTATTTCACAATATCACTTGGTTACACTTTGTTTTAAACTGTACATCTCGACGGTTACAATAAGACTACCCTAGGAAATAGAATTAGGTTTACTTATCGGCTCTAAACTTACTATACCAAAGTGGAGAAAGCGCGCCATTTTTTAGCCGATGGGTGGACGAAGATAATTGTTACTCGTAACTATTTGTCAGACATATTATTTTAACGTTTTAAAATTTAGTTTAAGTTAATTTGGAAATATATCATCATAATATAATGTTTAAACAATTTATTAAGTGTTTAGTCAAATTGCGCACCAATAACATTTTCAAATGTTGGTACTTACTCAAATTGACATTAAATATCTTTATTTATTTTGCAATTGCTTACACTCGACAGCAGGTTATACAGGTGATTTCTAGTAAAAGATTTTAATTGGCCACACAAACCAGACATTGTTGAAGCAAATAATGAATAAACAACGTTATTACACAATGCCGCTGGGTTTAAGTGTGTTTACAATACACCATTAATAAGTTAAAATCCCGCTTAAATCAATATTCCCTGAAGCGATGGGTTCTTAAGTGCGTATAATTGAATGAAAACACCCCAAGCATGACTTAAATATCCTGTAATTGAACAAATTGATTTTCAACTAGAGCACTAAGTAAGAAGAAAGAAAGAAAGAAAGAAGAAGAAAACAAGTTTATTTGGTACAAGCCATTAATGCACACAGTAATAAAATAATAAAACTTAAATTCTAAACACAAATAAAAATAATGTATATTATTGTGTGTCTCACGGCTGCGCCAAATGGGCCCAGTTCAGCAAACTGCCGAGCAGCTAGTGCCCGACGCTGGTTTTCAACTGGACCTGATATAGTAATGTGACGGACGTAAAACAGTTTTAAGTGTATAATATGTATGTAAATGAGAGTGTGAAATGTGAAAAAAAAAAAAAAAGAAGATAAACCACATAATTGATTGTAATATGAAAATTCAATAAATTAATTAAAGTTAAACATCGGGTAAATATTCATTTTTGGACGGCGTCCACGACATGAAAAAAATGTAGGTAGGTAATAAATTAAATAATTGAGGCATTTAGTGCGACCATATCCAGTTTACGTTGCGCTTCCACTAGATACTGCCGCAAACGATTTTTAAATGTCAAATAATTGTTTATCAACCTAATCGGTGGTGGCAGGTTATTCCACACCTTGGAGGCCGCATAGCGAAAACTGCCTCTAAAAGCTGCTGTGTTATGTGGGTGAGTAGATAGTTGCTGCGAACATTGC
This sequence comes from Ochropleura plecta, assembly GCA_905475445.1. Classification (NCBI taxonomy): domain Eukaryota; kingdom Metazoa; phylum Arthropoda; class Insecta; order Lepidoptera; family Noctuidae; genus Ochropleura; species Ochropleura plecta. The sequence goes on along the minus strand of FR997731.1, from coordinate 17,420,892 downwards.
CTTCTCGCACATTCGCGCGTACTAGCTACCCAACTGAGTTTCTGAAATAAGTAGTCCGGCTTTTGATATTTAATTACACCAAACAGAAGACACGCCAGGTGTAGTTTGCGCCTGGACTTCATTTTTAAACTATAGTGTTTATTTAGAAAGGGTGTTACATGACTTCTGCGTGGAATGTTGTAACAAAACCGAGCGCACGCGTTTTGTACCCTTTGTATAAGCCGATCTGTACGAGCTAGCAGGCGCGGGCCGTATACAGTATCGGCGTAGTTCAACCTAGACAGAACTAAGGTTTCCACCAGTTGTTCCCGTAGCGATTCGGATAAATAAGACCTCATTCTGTACAAAACTTTCAGACGATAGAAACAATTTCTGACCGAATCCGCGACATGTTTTTCAAAACGAAGGTCCTTGTCCATTGTAAGACCCAAATTTCGAGCCTCATACACTCGCTCGATTGGTTCCCCCATTAACTCCAAACCAAAAGTCAAGGGTAGTCGAGCCAACTGCTGTCTGGTACCGAACACCATGTACTTAGTCTTTGAAGGGTTCAACGACAGGCAGTTCTCTTCAGACCAAACGGCGATTCGCTGAAGATCTTCATTTACATCTTTAATGGCACTATCATATTCCTCAGGCCTAAAGGAAATATAAAGTTGGACATCGTCGGCGTAAATGTGGTATTTGCATCTCTGAAGGCTTTTAATTATATCTGCACAGTACAAAATGAAAAGAATTGGGCCTAAAATGGAGCCCTGCGGAACTCCTCTCTCTATTTTTAATAGTGTAGATTCAAGAGTAGTGCCATCACTAAAACACAGATTAACAAGTTGTTCCCTATTAGTGAGGTAACTACGGAACCATTGCACAGCTTCAGAGTCGAAACCGTAGTAGTTTAATTTCGATAGTAATAATGGAATATTTATAGAATCAAAAGCGCGGGAAAAGTCTAATAGAACGAGAAGTGTGCACATTCCCTTATCCTGGGCAGATAATATGTTGTCAGTAACATCCAGTAAGGCAGTAGATGTACTGCGCTGTTTCCTGAACCCGGATTGTAAGTCAGGTAAAAGATTATTTTGCTCCAGAAAAAGTGTTAGTTGGCGGCAAACAATTTTCTCTAGCACTTTGGATAAACATGGTAAAATACTTATAGGGCGTAGATCTTTTAAAGTAGATGGGTTCGAATTTTTTGGCAAGGGTCTAATGGAGGCTATTTTCCATTGGTCAGGGAACGTTGACGTCGTAATGGAGCGGTTAATGATGTCCGTTACAACATTTAACGTGTGCGGCAGAGTCATGTTAATCATATCCAGGGTTATGTTGTCGTAGCCTTCGGCGTTACTATTGAGGCTAGAGATAGTGCGTGAGACATTGTCCTGGTCTACTGGACTAATTGTGAAAATAGCTTCGCAATGTTTATTTTTTTCATAATAATTAATAAGCGGTGTGCTAGCCAGGGAATTACCGGGTACAATCAAAAAATTTCTGTTTATTAAGTCAGGATCTGTGAAGTGCGACGGAAGGTCTTTTTTAGGTTTAAAGATAGCTAAAGTAGATTTAAGGTTTTTCCATAGCAATTTAGGATTTTTAATTTTATTATTAATGTTTTGTTTGAAATATGCAACTTTTTCACTGTGCAGAGAATTAATCACCAAGTGTTTCAGGTCTTTGTAGTACCTTTTTTTGGAGTCAGTTTTCGTTTTCCTAAAACTAAGCAGTGCAACGTCTCGCAAACGCATCATGAGTTTGATAGTATCTGTAATCCATGGATACGATTTTTCCTTTACAGTACATGTCTTGACTGGTGCGTGAGCATCGAACAGAAAAGATAGATGGGTATTAAAGACATGCACCATATCATTAACGGTGTCAAGTGACGAAATACTACTGAGGTTTAATAATGAAAGATCTAAATTAAACCTCTCCGTGCATATATTTTTAAGTGGCCGATATTTTATAATATAAGGTTTGAATTTTTCGCGCCTAATATTGAACTCAGTTATTACAATACAGTGGCCGTTTATTGAACCGAACGATTCCACTGCTGTGTGTCTTGCTCTCATGTCAGTGCATACAAGATCGATGAGAGTTTCGCTGGTTGCTGTGTAGTGAGTTGGTGTAGTGACCAACTGTGTAAGACTGAGACAATTTAGAAATTCATTAATATTTTTAGTTTTCATTCCGTTTGTATCTAGCAGATTAACATTAAAATCACCAAGTAGTATGTAGTGGTCACAATTTCCCAATGAGCTAATATAGTCCGTAATGGCATCAAGGAAAAGAGCAAGGTCAAGCCATGGCGGCCGGTAAGCAGTTCCTATTGCAATTTTTTTGCCGTTCAATGACAGTGTTAACCACATTTGCTCGACGGATTCGAACCTGGGATCGAACGCACGAGAACACGTACGCGCGCTCAGTCCTCGCCGCACATAAAACCCGACTCCCCCACCACGGCCCGCGCGAACACTCGCTGGCCGCGGCGTGTGACGCAGACGATAGCCCGGCACCGCCGGAGCGCGCCCCTCCTCGCCCGGACGGAGCCAAGTTTCGTTAATAGCCATAATGTCGAAGCAATGCCTATCAAGTGCGCCAATCAAGTCGTCTTGACCTGTACCCAATGAGCCAGCATTAAGAAGCCCAACTTTTAAAAATTTTTCTCTTTTAGTCGTCATTACAATTTATTAAAATAAGTTCCGTCATTAGTAAAAATTAAAAGTAATATCATCAGTGCACATTCAGTTATAGTTCGATATAGTAGTGGTTTAGGTAGAAGTGTAATTATGTAGATAGTGTGGTAGATAGTGTGTAGTATTAAATATAAAATAGGTTTTAGACTGTAGTGTACAAAGAATAAGTATTTAAAACGTAATAGAAGTTTTGCGATGAGTAGGTGTAGGTAAGTATGTATAGTGTTATAAAACTGGTTTACGTGTATTTCACTAAGGTGCGCCGCTAGACACGCACCTGCCAATACAAAATATAGCATATGATGTGTTAACAAAGTTGTGAATATTGCTATTGATAGGCAACTGTTACATATTTTTGCTAAACTCTCAGTAAGGGTTCGCATGAGTGGAAATATATAATCAAGAAAACAATTACAAATAATTTGAAATGCAAAATAAGAATAATATACAGACAAGACTACTCTAAATTGCGCCATTTGCGCTGGTGCCCGATGGCGCGCCGAAGGTACGCAGTATGTCTGCCTCACACCGGATATGGCAAGTAGCATCGCCGGGTTTGTGCCGAGCGAGTATACGGCCTCGCTTTGACCACACGAATTGCCAACCATGGCGAGTGGCCGCCTCACGTGTGCACCGAAACAACTCTCGGTTGATCTTCGTAAGGCGCTCGTTGACGTAGAAGCGCGTCGCAGGGCCAGGCAGATCGAGATCCGCTGTGGTCATGCCGCGACGCGCGCGTGCTCCCTCCAGCAGCTCGTCCCGCAGGTCGCGGCGCGCGAGACGCACGACTAAGAAGCGCGGGCGTGTCTCCACCGGCCCCATCGCCTGCGTCGCGTTGATGCGCCTGCCTCCAATGCGCTCGGCGCTCACTATATCGCGAGTTTTTATTTTTATCCCAATCTTAGCCGCTACCAGTAAGACAGTGTGGACAGGGTTTTCTCCACTTTTCTCAGGAATGTTTGAAATTTGCAAGTCATTTGCAAGCAATTCCTGGTCACGGTCGTTAATGTCGCTTCTCAACTGGGTGATAAGTTCGTCCACATCTGATGACTGCGACACCTGGGGCTGAGCTAGCTTGGTCTCAATCACGGCCACTCTCTCCTCCAAGTTGCACATCTTATCATTTGTTAACTTAAGAGATGACCTTAGTTCCGACAGATCATCACGCAGGTGCTGGAACTCATTGCGTACGGCCTTTAAAAATTCTTCTTTAAAACTGCTAAGCTCTGTTCTGAAAATATCAAGGTTTAGCTCTTGAGTCGCATCTAAGGCTGTGGTGTTTGAGGGGCTGGTGTCCATCAGGTTTACGAGGCTTTCCTCGTTGGAAGCTGGTGCTGGTGCCCTCGCCCTTACCGGTGTTTCAGCTCGGTTATCCCTCACCTGGTTCTTTTCGCATTCAGGGCAATGCCAGGGGGTCGTTACAGGACCTGCATTCTGGAGTCCTACGCATCCTCGATGGTACCATTTCCCGCACTTGCTGCAATTAGCAGCCTCTGCAGACGAAAGAAACTTCCCACAACCTCCGCACTTAACCATGGTGTATAGAAACGTTTTTTGTTTACAAACTGTTGGACAATTGATTTATCTAGGTAGTTCACCACTCAGGCAACAGATGGCGCTATCCCCAAAAATGTGTTTAAATGAGATTTCTACGGTGTTATGATACAGATAAACACCATAGGTTGAACACAGCACCAGAATTAGGAACCGCACACACTGATGTTGAGTCACAGGTTTGATTCCCTTTCGGAAAAAGTTACAGTTTATTTACTGTGGGTTACGGGTACTTTTGCCTACACCGGTGTTCACTGTTTATATATTTTGAGTTTTTTGGTATTTACACGCACAAAAACTTTAGACAGCAATTCCACTTGTAAGTTGTACGTATACAAGTATTTACACAATCAACTTTGCTGGTATTAATTATTATTATTATTTAATCGCGAGAAGATCAAAAAGTGCTTAGGGCTGTTTGACATCCGTGACGTCACTCCGTAAGTACTGTTGAGTTTGTATAGAAAAAACCGACTTCTAATAAACTCAAGAAAGTGGAGAATAAGTTTAGTTCAGGAAGTCGGTGGCAAAAAAAAAATGGATTATTCAAAAGTCCGAGTTTTGCAAAAAAAAATTTTATTTCTGCCTCTCGAAGTGGTGTTGTTCCCAGATTTCAGCATTTGGTATTAATTTCAACTCGATACCGCTACGTGTTCCCGTCTTGACAGACAGACGGACAACGAAGTGATCCTATAAGGGTTACGGATTCAGCTGAATACTAATATTTTACATGGAGCGACTGCCTATCTGACTTCTACAACCCATTTAGCACTAGGCGCGGATCCAGCCATCAAAAAAGGTTGTGGGCACAGCCACCAAAAATTAGCAAAGTGAGAGTTGGATTGGAGTACGAACTCACTCATGAACAATCATGGACTTATCTATGTTTTGGTCGGTGGCGGCGGCGTTTTAGTGGAACGGCTGTGTTCTAAATCACGCTGATTTGGAACATGCTGCAGGCTCATCAGTCAACCGTTTTTATCATCAGCGTATCGATCTTGTCAATAGATCATAATTACAACAAGCAAATTAGGGTTGTGGGCATGCCCACAGTGCCCACAATGGTGGATCCGCGCCTGTTTAGCACTGGGTAATACGATACTACTTGGTACGACTGGTTGTCAGACTTTCAGGACATTGACTATCTGTAACGAATTGACAGCCGGGCCCAACAGTTTAACGTGATTTCTGAGGCATAGAGGAAGTTTAGTTTATTATGGACTGGTTACCCATCCACAGACCGACCTAAGCAAGCGTGGCTTAATCAGTCACGAGCTGTGATAAAAAAATTGGATTCGGGATTCTTGTCAAGTAAATGACAAATTGGCGATAGGCTCTCACATAGGATTTAAACGTAACTGTCGAAATGTGGGTTCACTATTAGGTACACTTCTATCAAACCTTTCGGGGATTGTGGATTAATTTTTCGGCCTTGTAGATTGTTAGACGCTTGTTAACTTTTGTTAACTTATTATTTTATTTTAAGTTTTGTAAAGTAAGCAATGACATATTGTCGGGCGGTCTCTCATACTGAAGTGCTAACATTGTTACAACAACTTTGTAAAACCAAATGATTTTAAAAAAGTAACCATGGAATTTCTTGCCGGTTTTTCTCTATAGGAAATGACCAATCCGAACCGTGAATCTTTTCTCGACGTTTTATAAGTGCCCATGTAGGCCTGTGTGAAATAAAAATATTTTAAATTTGTTTTTACAGGCGTGATGGTCTCTACGCACTTAAATAGGTATTTCGATTAACGTTTCTTCATCGAAAACTCAACTCTTATTAAGCTATTAGTATGGGATGTGGGTTTCGGTAATTTAACTACGTATAAAGTTTGTACATGTTTGTCCTCATACCTCTTGTTGAACATTAATTAATGTTGACACTAAGTTTCTTCACACACACGTCCTTCTACGCATTACTCATTATTAGAAAACTAGCTGTGCCTGGCATGCATTGCATTTCACCTAGTACCAACCTTCCTATCCACCTAATTAACAAACCGAATGTGCGTTGTAAAAGGTTGTATCAAACTTACCACATATTTTTTTCGAATGTTTAATTATTTTATTCTTTTATTTGGCACAATAACAAATTCTACAAATCAATAACCATGAAAAGCGGTACAGCCGTTTTTGATTTATAAGTGTTCGAACAAATCCGACTTTTTAATTGCAAACCTAGTCTTAATCATCTCCTTATCTATCTTAGATAACGAGATGATTAAGACTAGGTTTTTTGAGTTCTTTTTGGGACATAGGATGAGATAACCTGATATAAATACCTCGTAGCTCTTGTTAGTAGTTGCAAGATCGGGTGTTGAGCTTTGGGCAGAGGCGTACCTAAAATAGTACTTCCAAGTCTTATGTAATACGGGAGAGCATTTTTTTGCGGATGGGAAATCATAAAATAACTTATCCCGCTCTGGGCGGAGCGGGGGGGGGGGGGGTCAGACTTGTACTGACTAAAACCTACCCATGTTACTTCTATTGCCCTTTATGTTCCGGGGCTGCGGTATCTCTTTCGAACAACCCGCAACCCCGGCAGGCGATAGCCCTGGCAGGTCCCTCTGCTTTGCTGACATCTCTCTGCGCGCGTGCAACACTAACGCGCCGTCGACACGGCCTGTCGTCAATAGACGGACGGACGGTGAACTAAGGGTGAGAGCTTATTCTCATATACCGGAGCAAAGGAATACTTTGTTGCTGCTCAAGGGAAATTCATCGTAGAAAAACAAAATATCACTTTACCCCACCCGGGAATCAAACCCAGGACCTCAGCAGTAGCGTCATATTCATTTCGCTCGTATAAAATGTTGCCCATGGCTCCCGAATCGTATTACTAATAACAACTCGATGGTCACCTCATTCAGTCCAATAGTGAAGATACTAAATAATAAAGCACACATAGGCCAAAATCATAACTCTTCTTTTTAACCATACTGTAGTCGGGTAAAAATTAAGTGACGTAACATTGTCTGTGAATTGCTCTAGGTGTGCATTGAATACTCAGACCGGGATTGAAGCTAAGTTTTCAGCTTTTTAATAAAAATGCTGAACATTTAAATAATTGTTGGAGACTAGCTGCTAAACGCATTAAAGTTTTTAACGCATAAAATTTTAAACGTAATTTTCTGTGTCACGTCCATTTCAGGGTTTGAGACACAGGCAAGTTTTTGTAAAATAAAAGGTTAAGCTGAACCAAAAATACGCATGTTTTTCCAACTAAAGAGAAAATTAAAATATGAAGTAAGGTTAATGAAATTCACCTTTACGAGGGATAGATGTGAGTCATGTTACCGACTTGTGGAGGAAAAGGGTAAGATTATTCCCCGAGGACTCGTAAAATATGACTAAAGGGTAATACTAGGTCAGAGGGGTCTGTCTGCCAGGGCTTTTGCCTGCTGGAGTTGCGGGTTGTTCGAAAAAGATACCGCGGTCCTGGAACACAAAGGGCAAAAGAAGTAACATGGATGGGTTTTAGTCGATACAAATCGGACATTTCCCCCTGGCTCCGCCCAGAGCAGCGGTAGTTATTTGATGATTTCCCATTCGAAATAAAAGGGCTCACACTCTGTAGTGTTATATTTATTACTAGCTGGCGCCTGCGGCTTCGCCCACGTGATATGGAAAAAAATGTGTTACTTAAGTTTTAATCTACCTCTGTGCCAAATTTCATCCAAACCCGTTCAGCCGTTTTTACCTAAAAGAGTAACAAACATCCATACATCCATCCATCCATCCTCACAAACATTCGCCTTTATAATATTAGTAGGATTTATTTATTTTAGGCCTGGTGTTAATTGCAGTTTAGTTTTGATGTATATATATATATACTCTTTCACGCCAAAACGGCTGAACGGATCTTGATAAAATTTGGCACAGAGGTAGATTATAGTCGGGAATAACGCATAGGATAGTTTTTTTATAGTCAGTTTTTTTTTGCAAAAATCTTTTTTTTAAGTGAAGTGCAGCTGTAACTGTGGTTTTAAGACCTTCTTATCGCATCATCATAGCATGTTTTTTTATTAAAGGAAAATCTGCTCATTATTTTTTGAGTAAAGTACATAATATATTATTCATGGTCGTGTTCACATGTATTCGTCGAGCTAAACTCTCTTTTGAGGTTAGGTAAATAGCAGTTACACAGTAAAGGTCGTATTTATTAAAATAAAACAAAGTTAACGAGTTTTTTCATCTCCAGTTTTATTTTTAGTACCTTTGGACCCTTTTTGAGGTTCTTTGGTCATGTTGATAATATGGCTTTAAGGGACAAATAATAAAACTGGTCGTGGGTGAGTTTTATTCCTCCTCTGAGAATTCAATGAATTAAGGTGGTAGGTATAAAAGAGCTATATTGAATTTGGACAAATTCTGCTTACTTTTATTGAGCTGTAAACTTCTGTTACTAGGTTTTGCTACGTTTTTTATGGATTAAATAAAGTTGTCGGTTTTAACAAAGATTTTAGTTAAAGTTAGGCTTGACAGCTTTTATTTTAAACTCGTAAATTTAAGTCAAAATCATTTATTTCAATTAGACCATTACAGAAACATTTGAATGTCAAAAAAAACTAAATGTTAAAGCTACAGTCCCGGTCACAAGACATAATAACTTCTGAAAGTACTGTAGTTGCCTATTCCAAAGCGTTGATCTCTATGGAGAAGAATGGGTAAGAAACTCCATGGACACTCTTTTAAATTAGAATACTATAACAAAATCGTATTTACATTATAAAAAACATACTTTAACTGAAAATTCTCTGTAAAAGGTGTATTTTCAAAGAAATATACAGGGTATAAATTAACTCTTCACGAACAATCATGCATTCTGTATACATATCATACAAAGTAAAGCCCCGTATTCATGGTAAACATTTGTTTAGCAACAAAGTTGAATCAACGTGTTGCGGAATTGCTGTCAACATGTTGCTGGCAACATTGCGTGTTGCAGAGTTGATAGCGTCATGTTGACAAGCTCTCGCCCGACAAGCGTAAACATCAGTTTAGCGACAATTGTTGACGTGTGTGAACGTGTTTGCAACAGTTTATAAACATGGCAGTAGTGTGGAGCAATGATAGAATAATGCAACTAATAGAATTATTTCAATCAAAGTAAAAGCAAATAATGTTGCTGGGAAACAAGTTTTTCCTTGGGTGAAAAATCACATCCTGTAGTAGAGAGATCAGGTTATAATAATTTAGAATAGGTTGACCTGCCGTCGTGTGTATATTAAAAAAAAGGATTTACAAAAAAAAGTTGTTTTAGTTGGATCTTTGACCCCCTATATCTCTGTAAATAGGTTTAAAAAATTCAAAGGTATAAAAATGTCGCAATGTTGGGGAGAATAGTTCTTCTCGGTTTCGTAAACGGTACTTTTAGATTCTCTATGATCCGACGCAACGAGAATACGGAAATAGGTAAGTATTTCAAATGGGAAATTATCATGTATAATGTACCTACATTTTACGAACAAATACGGAAGTAGGATGTAAAGTTACATTTCGTAGCAACTGCTACGCCACCGCTACGACAAACAGCCTACGGGTTACGAATGTCTACGGGGTGCGGACGATCGCGTAAATGATCCGTAAAAGTTTTTGTTTGACTTTCACGAGTTTCACGCATCCGTAAGCTAACAAAACTTGGAATTGGTTTTATTTTTCCTTTTATCTTTTTTTCGGAAGTGTAATACCGTTTTATCATATTTATTTTATGTTGGGTTAAGGCCTCTGACATCTTTTCCTTTTTTGACAAATTTAATCTTTGAACCGATTTAAAATGAAGACGTTTAATTTAGAGGCTTAGTTGATTTTCTCTGAACACTGGTTTAATCATTTGGGAAACAGTGGTTATATTATAAATTTTTTAAACCATGGATAAGATAAGAAACCTTATTTAGTTTTAGAAAGTCATTTATTTGACGCGTACACTTATGTTTAAAAACTAATTTTCAGAAATAATATTATTTAAATTTTAATGACTTTCATTTTTTTCCAATACTTTTAGTTCCCAAATCCCTATTTAACTTGAAAATTTGTCAAATTATTTTTAACTGTTTTTATTTTTATTTTGAGAATGTAATCACATCAGTCTTCAAAAGAATTGACTTCGGATTCCCAGTTATCATCACAAGGCTTTCAAACGCCAGATGTACCAAAGCGTTTACTCTGAAGTCTTTAAATCTCGGAAACAGAATAAGGAAAAATGAAGTTAATAGGATTTGCTTATCAAAATCCAATTTGCAGACGGCCGATATATTTAATTAAAAAAAATTGACGAGGAAGCGAACGCTGCGTATTTTTTGTAAATGAATAAGCGGAAATTATAATGGCAAGTGGAAATAAAAGTTCGTAGAAAAAAGAAGAAACCGCAGAATATATAGTAAGAGTTTCTAAGCTGCTAACTTAACTTTTATTTAGAGACAAATGAACTTTTTAATTTTTTATTTTCATGATCGGATATGAACTCATGACATATGAAGTCATGAACCTCAAGGACATGTGACTAAAAGAGGGATGGATCTGAATGTTGATGGACGGAGAGCGAGAGGAAGTCCAAAGAAAAAAAGGATGGATTGTGTAAGGAATGATATGAAGGAGAAAGGAGTAAATGATGCCGTGACGTCTGATAGGGGAGAATGGAAGAAGAAAACGTGTTGCGCCGACCCCAAATAGAATGGGACAAGAGCAGGAAAATGATGTTCGAATATGAACTCATCTATGTTTACCATAAAGAAAACATGATTCTCGGCAGCCATGTTGCTGTTTAATTCCACAATTCTTCATTCTTCTTTCTGTAAGTTCGAATTGTATTTTTTGTTATCATCATCAAATGTCGTTCCTCCCATGTTATTTAGGGTTGGCACATCACGAGTTTTCTTCTATTCTCGCCTGTCAATCGTCACGCTGTCATTTAATTCTTGATTTTTGTCTAGCCTATAACTCGTTATAAAATATACATCAATAACCAAACGAAAATTTTTAAAATACGAGTATAATGTAAATCTTATTACTCTTATCTTATTACTTAGACATTATTAATTTCGTTTATTCATTTCTATACATACTTTTTATATTTTTACATATTCTTATAAAAAAAACATTTAAAGATATAAAAAATAGTAGTCCACCAGCATCGGGAACAGGGTCCGAGCTACCGGTGGTCAGGACTCTTGAGAGAGGAACCTCCTAACAATACGGGCCGTGTCCAGAAGTACTGCTTTTTGAATCAAGCCCTTGATCCAGCTGCCAAGCGATAGCCTCCTCAGATGTTGGTCGAGGCTATTGGCTATTAAGCCATTGGCCGACACGACTATCGGCACAATGACTGCTGTATTTACGTGCCACATGTCGACTACCTCTTATTATTATTTATTATTATTATAATTTGCCTTTTTATCCCACTGCTGGATCTGCCCCCATTCCTTTTTCTCATTATTTATAAAGAATTTAGTAGTAGTTTAATATAACTGGTTGCAGGTAAGTATAGGTATACAATGCATTAAACAATAATAAACTTTCTTATAGACACTTTCGCGTTCCAGAGGGAATTCAAAATGGTCAGAATCTTATCTTAGGCATACTAAAACGGACGATTCAAACTTTAGTAGTCCAATGTCTTACAGTTCTGTTACCTCTACTAATCTCCGATCCCTCGGGTCACAGAAACCATTGACAAAATCTCCTATTAACGAAATCAGTGAACCAAGCGAAGGCGTCCTCCAGACAGCCTGATTACCTATTCAAGTGTCCAAGGCAACAACCGTAAAAGTCCCGTTAAACGTGACGGTTTTTAAGTAATTCGTATACAAACAGACGATAAAATCATTGAGACGGTTCGCTTCTAAATTGTTGCGATTAAGGTGTGTCGTCACTAAATCATTGTAAAAAATGTCTGCTGCTAAATAAGGTCTAGCTAAAAAAATGTGGCAAGTACCGGTTGGTACTGTGGTCCTTGACTTAAACACGATGATTGATGAAAGATATTGGTTCATTAATTAAAATGGGCGCAGGAAAACGTTGTGAAGAGCTTTACCAAACGACGACAAATCGCACTGAGTCTGCTTGGTGAATTTTAATCAACTCCGTCTCAAAGAGAAGATCGTCGTTTCCTAATTTTATCGGATGACAAATGATGTTTATTTTGCAAGTAGGTTTTCACAAACACTTTAACACGTCTTTTTTAAAAACTAGATGAGGCCGGTGTTACGTGCCCGACTATTCTGAGAAGAAACAGTCGAAACAAACTCAGAAGTCATAGTCTCTTTTAAGGTCCAGACAAAAATCTTGGCCAACTTACATGAGGACTATGCAGATTAGTGTTTGAAATGGTCTTTTTAAGAAAGCATCACACAGATTGAGTGGACCTGTGCAGTCAGTGCAAGCATTTATCGATGATGACGATGATCCATTATATAAACTACGTTGTTAAGAAACATGGACATTTTTTACGTCATCATCATCATTGTTCTGCCCTTATCTCTATTTATTTAGGGTCGGTGCAACATTGCTTTTTCTTCCGAAATTCTCTATTGCTCGCCATATTGTCGGTTATCTCTTTTCTAGCCATAACATACCCAGTCCTCCCAATGTTTCTATGGCCATCCTCTACTCTCCAAATATCGATCTCCACGGTGCCTTCTACCTTACAGGTTTCCGTTTGGCAGCAAGTCGCCTGATCCGAAGCGATCATGCGGCCTAGGATAGGGCACGCTTGCTTAGAATAACAGTCATTCATTACACATATTACCTATACTGTGTATAATCAAGTTTATTATTTTTAGTATTTAAATTCAAAATATTTCCTTCTGACATAATATTCATACATAATATTCGCCGCACATTTTCTTGACATCCTTATACCACTAGCAGGATTCAGCAGAATACCAGCCTCAGGTAGTCTACCTGGCATTACGCTGAGCTGGACTCCTATTTATTGCAACCTGAGACACACACCGCCCAGTAATAGGAGACCTTTATTAATGTATGTGATGTGTCTAAATGTCTATGGGTCAATCTAACTTACTTTTTTTTAATGTGATATTTTTTGTATTAATTCCTGTATTGTGTCTTTTGCTGATATATAATTTATCTACCTAGAAGATAAATGATTTATCTATCTATCTAGAAGAAACCAATTCACTTAAACTTTGAAGAGATCCAGTTTACTGAATTAAAAGTAACAAATATTTATTCATCCATTACATCACCAAAAAAGGTTACCAGACTCGTTAACGTAACACGATGACACAAGTTCAAGGGCCCTTTACCCTATTAAGACTTAATTGATATATTTGAGGCAACAGGATAAAGGCGGCGGACGGACAGCCTAAAACATTGCCAGTCCAGTTCAGCCTCAAACTATTGTGTAGATACGATGAGTTAATTAGCCGGTGGAGTTTGGTAACTAGATTCGCACTGATTAGAGAAATATTCATTGATTAATTTAATATTGGGTTATGAAAATAATGATTGATGTAAGCGTATTTGTGAAAGAGTTTCGCCTGTTAAGTTGTGAGATGTAATATTTACTTACATTTCAGATATTCACTCAATCATTAATAGTATTGAAAATATTATAAAATTCGAAATCATATTTGTAAGTGATTGAAATCTTAAAATATTTTCTTGATCAAAAATATTGACTGTCCAAAGAAAGAAAGAAAAAAAAAGACCAAAATAGGTTAATAGTTCGAATTACGTTACCATTCGTAAAATGGTCACAATGCGACAATTCACAATATTAACTGCGTCTGTAACCATTTTAAGAATTTTATATCAAAAACGAATTCTAAAAAAGTAAACACAATAGACACTATATTATATTTTTTTATTGAACAACCGGCCAGTAAATCCTTCAATACAAAAATATTGACAAAATAAACTGAGTTTAACTTGTCCCTTTCTTGTTTATCTTTTATAGACCTTCTTTCCTTTATGAAACAGTGCACAGCCATCGAATTTACGAATAGCTTCGGGCAAGATCGTTGGATGCCCGACATGCGGGATAAAAAGGGGTGTAATATTCTTTTCTACAGAAGCCGTACCAATATTAAAAATGCGACTATTGCTTGAATGTGACCTTTTCAATCCTAGACAGCGGAATGGATTTCGTAGAAATTTGACACATAATTATAGTATGAAGTCTATGACCCGGATTGGGATATAATGGTACTTTTTATCCAGTTAAGTTGTCCCCATAGGATAAATTTTGAGCTCCGTGAGCTAAGCTGTGAAAATATTAAATAAATAAGTAGATAATTTAATGACAATGACACAAAAAACGTTTTGATTTGTTGTAATGACGACGAGTACTGGCAAAAAAGCATATCAAATGTAGGTAAAAACTTACCTATCTGATAGTTGCCTTACATATATGGGTAGTCTGTAAAACAGCTCAAATGGATGCCTAACCTTTTTATTTAAAAGCATACAGCTCTGTGACAAACAGACGGGTAGAAGTTATTGTGGTCCCTTTGGCACTATTAGGGAACCCCTGAAACATACAACTAGGCTTTTATCGCGCCGAAATATTGTAGTAAATGATGCAAAGCCTTTTGAGTTACGTCAATGTTTTGGTTCTACCGTGTATGAATATTTTTAGCATAAAATATGAGTATGTTGTGGAGGTTTGCTTCATACAATATTCTATTTAGAGACGGGGAAAATAATGAACCGTTTCATATTACTGTATGTATTTTGGGTTTTCGATATTTCGACGCACGCCATTCTCACGGATAAACTGAAGTTATTGCGGGTGGATGTTTAAGCATACAAAATGATCTACCCTCATGGCGTGTGCAACCGCACCGAAATTAACTCAAAATTACCAGTTTATATGGTAAATATCCCATTTCAAGTGTTATAAATAAATAAACTATGGTCAAAAAGCACTACCTCTCTCCTTAAACAACAACATGAAATATTTCTTTGCTCTTCATGAGTATTATTTTATATGTATATTATATGTATTTTTATATAAGTATTTGTTTTTGTAATTATTTTTTTTAAATGTTTGAAAATTAATTTTGAAAAATTTGACGCCACAGACTACCTACAGTACAGTTTCTCCTCTTCTTAAATCCATCCAAAGGTTGTCTTGAAAAGATCGCTTTTAGCGATAAGACCGCCCATTGTGTCACCTTATTTATAAGTTTGTCTAATGTTGTTCTTGTTACTTGTATGGTGTACATAATAAAGAATATTCTAACTTCTATCTATAATTAATCGGCCATATCAGTTTAAAAACTTGTACCTGTAAAACGGTTCATTGACGGTTTATTTTAGACTAGCTTCCGCCCGTGACTTCGTCCGCGTGGCATACTAACTTTAACCCGCGTGATGATCGAAAAAAAAATTGTCTCTGCCCTTTTCTTCCCTTCCCCCCCTTTTCTCTCTTTTTTAGCCTATGTCCGTCTCCAGAGTCTCAACTATCTCTGTACCAAAATTCATCAAATTCGGTTTGGCCATTTAGGCGTCACAGCATCAGAGGCGATCATAGCATCCTGAAAAGTGAAGTTGTATGAGCACTTAGGACATTCTAGTAAGTCATGTTTTCAACATTCGCACAAACTCACAATGTACGTCAGGTCGATAATGATTATTTCCGATTATGCCAAATTGTATTTCCAGTGGCCTGTTTGGATAGGCAACCAATTTAGTGTTTTCCGTAAAGGGTACTGCAATTAATATCCGCGTTCAGGGAACCCGAAATGGCCGCTTTGGCAGAATCATAGTAGAAAAATAATAACATGCATTACGCTATTATTTTTAAAATAGTTGTCACTTTATGCCTTTTTAGGACCTCAGCGAGTGGTTATGAATAGCTAATAATAACATACTAATCTATTCACAACCACACGATTGCAATCGTGCCGTGAAACCGTGTTACGACATGAAGATGTCACTCATACCGACAAAAACAAAATACCTGGAAAAAATAATATATTTATCACTTTAAATTTTCTACCACAAATAATTTATATTTGCTACCATTATGAAACGTATCCTGTTAAACATACAATAATACAATGTTATAATACAATATACAATGTTTTAAAAGAAGAGACTCCACACGGATCCGTGAATTGAGTTTTGCCGGTTTGACGATTGGATTACGAGAACATAGACTAAAGTGTCGATTACGGTTACGGTTACGATTTGATTGTTTGTGAATAGGTATGCCGGTCCCATTTGTCTAAATATCGTGTGTTGATGTTTTAAATAATTGAACAAAACTTGTAAACTACAAAGCAAAACTTTAATTTCCAAGGAAATACAACCGCTGTTACATTTATTTACTTATTATTTACTCGTCTCTGTTTGTATTTAATTTGATTAAGCTCCCGTTTCAATTATCTGAGCACGACTGCTTACCGATATTTCTATCTGTAAATATTTAGGTTCTAACCCTGAGATTTGCTTTGTTTTTGATTAAATTCGACGCCCCGTGGTTGTTTACACGTATTTGGTTTATTTACACGTAGATAAGTACCAATACGTTCGTTCGGAATATCTCGATAAATCTTCGTATGAAGTTGCCCGGATATATGAGAGCGTCACCTACACAAGCCGTGTTTGTGAAAATATTACAGATCTATCATCCATAGACATATGCCAAACTGCTATGGCAAATTGAACCTTATAATCAGTAATCACTAGAGACCGGATTATATTTTTCATGCATATTTGCATGCATATAACAAGCTTTGTTTGTTGCATATAATCCGATCTCTAGTAATCACACTCAGTGGCGTGTCTAGAGTACAATAGGGCAAGCCAAGCTTTAAGGTTTGAATTTGTATGTTTTTTTTTCCGGGATATAAAGTAACCTATGTACTATTTCGTTTAGCCGTTCTGGCGTGATTGATTAACAGAGATCCATCCATCCATCCAAATTTTCATATTTTTAAAATTACTAGCTGGTGCCCGTGGCTTCGCTCGCGTTCAATTCGGGGTAACACAGTTCCCCTTTCTTGATTTATTAAAAAAAATAGCCTATGTCCGTCTCCAGGGTCTTAACTATCTCTGTGCCAAAATTCATCAAAATCGGTTTAGCCATTACGGCGTGAAGACGTAACAAACAAACAAACTCACTTTCGCTTTTATAATATTAGTAAGGATAAGTACAGATTATACTCTAGAAACAGTTTGCGGTAAATGTGCGGAAATGTAGTTAAAAGAATGTCTGTGTCACCATGAACATGTTAGTTAATTTTACTCTTGTCTTTCAACAAAAAACAACTGACAGACTTGGATTTGTTCCAGTTCTTAAATAAATATCTGTAGGGGAAATCATATTTCAAAACTTTATTTTTATTACGACAATTATGTTTTACAGCACCATATTTTTGGATTTTTCGGGTTCTGTATTTTCCTTTCGAGGTATGGCTTTTTGGATCACTTTTTTGTCCGTTTGCCTGTCTGTCTGTTTGTCAAGACCCTTTATCTCGGGAACGCGTGAATGTATCGAGTTGAAATTTAAACCATATACTGAAGTCTGTGGTCCCTTTGTGCTGTCAACCTAGAAGTCTACGCAGTCAAAAGATTCATGGCTGTTTAGTAAGTAGTAAGTTTGTACGGAGTCCTCGGTGCGCTAGTTTGACTCGCTCTTGGCCGGTATTTTTTTATGAAGCATTACTAGACTAACATACTTTTTACAAGTCTTTATTTAATCTACTGCGCGTGATGGCATGAAGTTTTCTGTTGGAATGCTACAAATAAAATACTGATTAATGCCAACACGTGTTATTATTTCCTTCCTGTATTATTTTTGTTTAGTTTATTCATTTATATAATTTTTATTTTTATTACATATATCTCTTATTCAAAAATAAAAAAAAAACATTAAAAAATACAGACATATTATTTTATTTATTACGTGTATGCACGAAAACCGCTGGGCAGAAGTCTCAACACAATGGGTGGCAAGACATGGACAGCGCCGCGGAAGCGACGCTCAATTCATCATCATTCGTTTTCGAGGAATTGAAGAGTTGGCAGGTGCCAAATTCAGTTCACCCAGAACTAAAAGATAAGTAGATACACAACAAACTGCCAGAATAATACAACTAATGGTTATTTATTAGGTTACAAAAAAATAACATTAACCAAACATTTACCAAAAATTGGTTACATTGTTATCTACTTCTTATTTCTAAAGCCTAACTGTTATAAAAGAAACCTCTAGCTCCCTTGGCAATGTACTGAAGCAGTAATTCAATACTGCTCATTCCATTTTCATACAACACTGGTATAACTCGAAAATGTTCCATTCAACGCGAATATTAATGGTTTTTACTTGATCCGGCTTATACGTATTTTGTTTGTTGAAAAGATGTGTTCGGCTTACGTTGAAAACAGTTTCCATATTTCGATAAAAAAAGTAGAGAGCGATTTTTATTCAAAAGATTGATATTCTTGTGGAAATCCTTACTAATATTATAAAAGCGAAAGTGAGTTTGTTAGTTTGTAACCTCTTCACGCTTTAATGGCTAAACCGATTTTGATGAATTTTGGTACAGAGATAGCTGGGAACCAGGAGACGGATATAGGCTAATATTTTTTTGAAAAAAGTGGGATGTGAGGGAGAAAGAGGGAAGAAAAGGTAAAACTTGGCGTTGCTATTACAAATCAATAAGGCGCAAGGGGAACTGTGTTACCCCGAATTTAACGCGAACGAAGCCGCGGGCAAAAGCTAGTTTAATAAATAAATCTTTATTTCAGACCATGTGTCCATAGTTATTGTAAAAGTTATAAAACATGAGCATGAATAAAAGTCCTTGAGATATTTGCTTATCTGCAATGAGCTGGATGCTGTTAGTCTCTGCCCCCGGACTCTGCCTAACAACGATGCGAGCCGCTTGCGCACTATGGCATGGAAGCCTACCGTATCTACCCTGGCCTTGGCAAGCATACGGGAGGCACTAAAAAACCGGGGTTGCGGGTTTTTCGATAGAAATACCGCGGCCCCGGAACGTTAAGGGCAATAGAAGGAACATGGGTGGGTTTTAGTCAGTAAAAGTCTGAAATGACTCCTCCCGCTCCTCCCAGAGCGGGGGAAGTTATTTGATGATTTCCCACCCCAAAAACAACATCTTAAAACCATTATTGTATTGGACACGCAGGGCATTGAGCGACCTCTGCGTATACGTGTATTTAATGCGAACAAATCAAAACGAGTTTAACAATATTAAAAAAGTAGTGCCTCTGCAAAAATATCGTTTTCATCCCTTTTCCATAGTGCAATGCATTAGTACCTACATAGAATTATTGAAAAGCAATAATACAGTAACTGAACTGTCAACTAGACTGAACCATAACAAGTTGACGACATGGTTGGCGCAGTGGCTGAGCGATCGACTACTGCGCTGCATGTCACGGGTTCGATTCCCGCACGGAACAAATATTAGTATGGCCTACAGATAGTAGTTCCGGGTCCGGCTGTTTGTGTATGTGAGTTTAAATGTTTGTAAACGCGCTACACCACGATACAGGAGAAATTCCTAGTGTGGGGCGCGTTTTTTTTATAAGTAGGTACTGAAAGTCTGGCGCAAGCAATGTAGGCTACCTATTTAATATTTAACATTCTCGCCTTTGGGACGGTCTGATTTTAAGTGCAAAGCTGCTAACACTAAGTTATTAAGTGACATCACATTGTGTAATCTCATAGCAGACTAAGTCAAATAAATATTTTAGTTCATAAAAAATATACTAAGTTAGTATGTTGTTTACCATGATTGTCCTAGCTAGCAATGTATTTTCAGCCAAATTTTATCTCAATCGGATACAGGTAAGTGGGTCAAATTTTTATTTCAGAGTTTTATTTTACATAGGTAGTTACTGGTGTACCTAATAAAAAGATTTTAAAGTTTACAAAAACCGTTAAATCCTTCCTCGCAACATTAGATTACACAGAAACTAAGCAATTATTCCATGTACCTAATCGAGACATTGCAAATAAAAACACGCTCCCAAATCACAAATCTTGTACACTCCATTCACTATTCACGCACACACACACACTCATAACCCCACTATCCTACACACTTCCCCTCACACGCACACACACACACACATGGTATACATATTTAATCCAAAAAGTCAAAATAATATCTTGATGACTTCAAATTACTTCCTTCAATTTAAATTTAAGAAATTACTTTTTTCTACTAGCGACTTTTAAATAAATAAATACGGTCTGAAAAACTATAATTGTAATTACAGCTATATTGTAATAAAAGCAACTGCGATTCCAACTGTCACTTATAGCACAGTGAATCCTATTTTAAGTGACAGAGTATTGTTGTTGTATTTTTTTGATTATTGAATTAATAAACGTATTTGTATTTTTCTTGTTTTCTTTATCGTGTGGTTAGCGCCTAGTCAGAGCATATCTATATGCCATGCCACCCATGGGCTTCTGACTTGGTTTAACATGCCGTCGAGAAACATCTCTCAAGCACGTTTTAGTTGCAGAGGGGCTTGCCAGAGCCTCCGCCTGCCGGGGTTGCGGGTTGTTCGAAAGAGATACCGCGGCCCCGGAACGTAAAGGGCAATAGAAGGAACATGGGTGGGTTTTAGTCAGTACAAGTCTGACATGCCCCCCCGCTCCCAGAGCGGGGGAAGTCATAGGATGATTTCCCACCCGAAAAAAAAAAAAAAAAGCACGTTTTAGTTCCCTTCAAATTGGTTGATCTGAATGGGGCTGTTTCATGCGTCATGTTTGTGAACGAGCGCCATCAGTTGGGTCTGGTCATCTCTTAGCTGCCATGGTTTAATCTTGTTAAGTTTATTCTTTAATGAACACTAAAATTGCAACACTCCTCTTTAACAAAAATCAATTACAATTTAAAGTATAATGTTGATATTAGTTCTAATTATTGTTATTTATCTTAATATTCATTATATTATTATTGTTTAGTGTGATCTAAATAAAATGCTGTGCTTACCTAATTTGGATGCATGCAATGCTAATTAATTAATCAAATTTAATTGTAAATGATATATATGTACTACGTGTGTGTATTTAGTTGGTTTGCCAAAATAAATGAGATAGCTAATTCAATCACAACAATGGCGGTAATATATTCTCGTACACAATATGTACTAAATGGAAACTGTCTCCACTAGTTAGTTAATAACACGAACCATTAATTGGCTCTAGTGGCTACCTTCTGCGTATATTACATTGGGAACAATAGCATGCATTTACGTGTAACTGCCGAGAGTATTGTGGAAAGACAAGAAAAAGGATATGATTCGAATTCAAATTCAAAAGGAAACTTCAGCCAAGACACGATACTTGAAAAGAATTTATAGTATCCAAGTAGCAGTAGAACACTGGCTCCTAAGTCACAGGTTTTCCTAGTTTAGGAGGCAGGGTTTCAAGTCTTGTACGCCTTCAACAAATGTTAACCACAGCTAGATCTTAAGCATATTGTTAAGACTTGTTTCAATAAACTATTATTATTATATAATACAATCATCCTAGCCCTTATGGATAAAAACATTATTGTTCAAAACAAAGTTTTGGTTAATCCCATAGTGTCAAGTAAATCTTGTTTTATTCCTTCCATTCTTAATCTCCTAATTTACCTCCAGGCGCGTTGCAGTCCCAAGATTGTTTAGTTTCTCTTTCTTCTGTTCCCCTAAACAACTCGTAGCTAGCTTTAACGTTGTAGATACGTGATAACAGAAGACTGAGTGAAGTCACTGATCCAGCTACTAAATCCCTAGCGGATTGAAGGGGTATTGAATTCGTGAGAAAACACTTATGAAATTTGAGTTTGACGTCAGAGGATTTTGGCACACATGTCTTGGATTCCAAATATTGTTGAGTTGTCTTTGTACGAGTGAAGTAAAAGTATATATAAAAGTGTATAGCAGACGGGCCTGTTGGTCTAGTGGTTAGTGGCCCTGACTGCTGAGCCGGAGGTCGTGGTTTCGATTCCCACCCAGGACAAACTTTGTGTGATGAGTATGATTGTTTGTTCTGTGTCTGGGTGTGATTTATTTATAATATATTTTGTTTATTTATTCCATCACTATCACACATACACACACCCCAACACCCCTCAAACACAAACGTACACACATGAAAACCTCCCCATACATATCTAGAAAAAAAAAACAATATGTATCTACACATATTGTTTTTTTTTTCTAATTGTTTAATTTTAATTATAATAATAATATATTTCTAATTGTTTTTTATGTAAACTCACAAATTAATTTATTTGAAAATTGTCTTACTTGCTGTTTAAATTTAAGCTACTAGTTATGCAACCCGGAACAGGTCCCCGACCTGGTGATCTGTACTACAAGTGTTACTGCCTACCACAGGCACCAGCCAAAAATTGTCAGTTAATGGTTCTTTGTGTAAATATTGTCCGTATTTTTTGGCTTGTGGTGAGAAATAAAATTATATTATACTAGGTAGCTTTTGCCCGCGGCTTCGCTCGCGTTAAATTCGGGGTAACATGGTCCCTCTTTCCTGATTTGCAGGTACCTGCTACCTGTAGTTTTTGCTCTTGCGCCTTATTTATTGTAATAGCAAAGCTAAGTTTTCCCTTTTCTTCCCTCTTTATCCCTCATTTCTCACTTTTTGAGCGAAGCCGCAGGCAAAAGCTAGTTAATTATATCCAAAGGTCTCCACCCACTACAACGTACCATTGCTCGCGATAGTACCGCCTGACATACACCCTACAAGTTGCGTCGTCTGCGTTGATAAATTATGTCCGGCGACACTTGTAGGTCAAACTGTATCGTGCTAATGTGAACGAGGGTTACTCTTTGATAAATCGTGTTGTATATGTTACAATCATTTTTATTTGAATAATTCATTGTGTAAAATATAGTTATTTTGTGTTGTCACGGGGGTATAATGTTTTATTTTTTATTTTATTGTATTGGGTATTTGTCTAAATACACACACGAAATAGGGGAAACTTAACAAAGTGTCTTGAGCGTTAGTGTCTGCATTTTGTAAGGACGGCTGCTGGAAACACACGTAGGTGCCAAATTCTAGTTCAAATTAAAGTTTTCCGACAATCATTTCTATATTTTTGTTGAGACAAAAAAATTGTTACTGTGCCATAATTGAAGGGAGTCATGACCAGCAGAAGGGCTTGCCAGGTCCACTGCTCACCGCGGTTGCGGGTTGTTCAAAATACATACCCGGAACATCAAGGGCAAAAGAAGGAATATCGATGGGGTTTTGTTAGTAAAAGTCTGACACTACCTCCCGCTCCGCACAGAGCGGGGGGAGTGGTATAATGATTTACCATCAATAAAAAAAGGGTGTCAAACCTGAAAGACGTGATTTCTTTAAAAAAGAAACTGTGTGACTTAGCTGGCTATCTAAGTCTTCCGCACGACCGCACACCACTTTGTTAGTATTTTTCTCTCAAAAATATTATAATGCGAATAACGATGATTAATTTGGAGTTAATGGTTTGAGAAACCTGAGTTTTTAGGGCTCCAAACAGAAAAATCGGAAACCTTATTGGATCACTTTATTGTCCATCTATCTATCTGATAAACAGACAGACCTGTTTGTCAAGACCTATTATCTAGGGAACGTGTGGGGGTATCAAGTTGAAATCAAAACCATAAAGTTACTTAACTCTGTAGTCTCTTTGTGCTGTGAAAAAAATAAGTTTATGTTTACTGTCGCAAGTTTGTAAGGAACCCTCGGTGCGTGAGTTTGATTCGCTATTTGCCGTTTTTTTTTTAATTGTTGTCGTGTTATTCTCTATGACACTTAATCATTTAAAGAGTGGCGTATCTTTTAATGACGGCCCAGGAAAGCGTTGCCGCGTCTAGAGAAAACCTGTTTGTATCGTTCATGGTTTGATATCCGCATTAACCTTTGGTAGGTAACTCCTTGTTCCGTCTTTGTATAATAGGGTCTTTGTTTAACTGAATGTCGCATACATTGACGTTCCTAATCGCCAACAATACAACAAACCCTTTAAGTAAGCAGATTGTTCAGAAACCTCAACATTAAGTATAGAATTAGGTTATTAGGAGAAGCCAAGCTTGTAAACTTGAATTAAAGTAATTAAATATTCTTTCTACAATGTGTTTTTATTAAGAAACAACTCGTTCCCAGCGGTTTCACCCCCTGTTCAGCACCTTTTCTACAGAAGGCCAACCTTATCATTTAGGGGTATAAAAAATAGATTACGACCGATTCTTAGACCTATCGAAGAAACATTTAAAATCATTACTAATATTATAAAATCGAAAGTGAGTTTGTTTGTTTGTTACCTCTTCACGCTTTAATGGCTAAACCGATTTTTATGAATTTTGGTACAGAGATAGTTGGGAACCAGGAGACGGACATAGGCAATTTTTTTTTAAAGTGGGATTTGAGGGAGAAAGAGGGAAGAAAAGGGAAAACATAGCGTTTTTATTACAAATCAATAAGGCGCAAGGGGAACTGTGTTACCCCGAATTTAACGCGAGCGAAGCCGCGGGCAAAAGCTAGTCAGAATATAAAGTCGTTTCGGAGGAGTATGGCAACTAAAACTGTGAAACGAAAATTTTATATTTAAGAAGAAGAATAAGAAATCCGCCTCAAACACATAACCTTATTTTTGAAAACGGTTAAAATGCGAACATTATTACAATCCGATTACTGTATAATCCACCGAAATTTTGACTAAGTGGCATCCTTCGGTTATATTTTAATACGATACGTTATGCAGGATTATTAGTTAATCCCCGTACGAGAAAATTAATTAATATTACTGGAAACAGAAGCTAAATTCTTTATATAGGATAATAAGAGCTCAGGATGTTATTATTATGTAGGCTAATGCTATAAGGGAGGTTTATAAAAGCAATAATGTTCAATAATAGATACAGAGCTCCGTATATGTATACACAAGGATTACCATTACGGGATAGTGTATTGGTACCATTATTAAAACCGGCCAAGAGCGTGTCAGGCCACGCTAAGTGTAGGGTTCCGTAGTTTCCCGTCCGTCACAATAAGTGTTCTTTATCACGGTACGTCATGAAAGCACGGAAAATCTTAACATCGACTTTTAAAAAAATGACGTCATTACGCAACGCCATCTATCGAACCATTTATGAACTGGTTTTTACCTTAACATTTTGATGGTGTTAAAAAAATGAATTTTATTTTTGTTCTAAATTGCCTTAGCATGTTCTTGATAGAAGTTTTATGTAGTTATAAGATACCGCCAATGCCAAGGAGAGACCAACCGAACAATTCGGTAATACCCGATCCAATGTATTAAGTACCTACAGCGCCATCTCTCGGGGAATTGGGTTACTAATTTTATTAATACAAAGACGTTCAAGAAGTTTTCGGTGGTAATTTTGGATTGCGAGAACCGATTTCAATAATTCTTTTTTTGTTTGAAAAAAGATACACGGTTCAGGATAATAAAATATGTAAACGAAGTTAAAAAAAATGGTTGCATATACGATTATACTACAAACTTAGTCCAGAAATTATTTTGTACAACTTTTTGTCTTTTTTGTACAAAAACTGTTGTGTCAATCAAGTTCAAAATAATTTTCCTAGAAAGTCCTTATAATGTTCTAATTTTCAGATTTTTTTCATATTTTCTAAACTTATGGTTCAAAAGTTAGAGGGGGGGGGGGACATATTGTTTTTTACTTTTGGAGCGATTATTTCCGAAATAATTGACATTATCAAAAAATGATTTTAGTAAACCCCTATTCATTTTTAAATACCTTTCCAACAATATATCACACGTTAGGGTTGAAATAAAAAAAAAACACTTCCCACTTTACATATAGGCTGGCTACCCTAATAAAACATTTTTTTCCAATTTTTATTTTACCACTTTGTCGGCGTGATTGATATACATATTGGTACCAAATTTCAGCTTTCTAGTGCTAACGGTCACAGAGATTAAGCGAGGACGGACGGACGGACGGACGGACAGACAGACATGGCGAAACTATAAGGGTTCCTAGTTGACTACGGAACCCTAAAAACCGCCCAAGAGCGTGTCAGACTTGCCGCAGCGAGGGTTCTGTACAAACTTGCAACATAAACAGTCAGATCTTTTGATTGCATAGATTTAGAGCAGTCGATAGCTAAGCCACTGCGCCAACCGTGTCGTCAAAAAATACAGAACCTTATGCTCAGCAGTCGCGCTTACGACCACTACTCACGAGGCAGTCGTCTTTATTTATTACTAGCTTTTGCCCGCGGCTTCGCTCGCGTTAAATTCGAGGTAACACAGTTCCCCTTGCGCCTTATTGATTTGTAATAGCAACGCTAAGTTTTCTCTTTTCTTCCCTCTTTCTCCCTCACATCCCAGTTTTTTAAACGGAACGTATTACACTAAACAACAACATAGCAACAAGTATTGGATTACAATTTTCTTCATGTTGTCCAGTAAATAACACGTAAAAATTTGAATGTCTTTGGGTAGAACGAAAGACTAAAAGGAACTTGTGCCACACCACAAAAAATACTATTTTTTTTAACCGACTTCTGTTCCGTATGTATTTTTAAATATCTGTGATGCTTTGTGTCTAATGTTATTTTTTTTTACTTTGAATGCTCGTCTTTTGCGACTAGTAAATATATATTTTATTCTATGATGGTGCTGGCCAGGTACGTAAAACCAATAGCCATTAAATAAATAAAACAACGGTTCCTTATTTTCTCTATGGATTTATTTCACTAAACAGGGTTTTCTCCAGACTGTCAGCACTGACTGATGTAGTTTAGTAGTAAGCAAGCTCGCTGAAATCTTTGATAGTGAATCAAAACGTTTATTTCCATCCTATTGTAGTACCTGAGCCTGTCTGTAATGTATGAGTGGGTTTCACTTAAGCATTTGCAGACTTTAACCTTTTCGACGCCCATCTATATAATACGCGATGTGTCCTCCAGCGCCACGCTACAAATGTATAACGTATCTATAGTAAAACGTAGGAATGGGATTAATGTCCTTTCGACAAATATGTAATATTATAAGTTGAAATTAATGTTTATTCACCAATTTACAAGGCTAAATAAATACTGGTACCATATTTTATTTTATTTCATAAAAAAGAACAGTATGTAAACCTGGATATATTTCCCACAATAAAATAAAAGAATTGTAAATTTATTAGACGCGGCGCCGGCGATAAATAACAATAACTGAGTTATAGTTATGTTTCTATTGATTATTTTTCCGACCCAAATATCGACCAATAGAATTGCACCATTCGACGTCACGTGGTACAACCTACATGGTATTATACTGATAATTTTTTGAAAATTTTCTCTGGTCGTTGCTATGCATAAAAAACAAAACATGGTGCAATTCTATTGGCCGACATTTGGGATGGAAAAATAATCCCCCGAATACCACACGAGCTTCAAAATTATCTGGCATTTCCCGATAGGTTCCCTGCAAACAAATAAAATCGTCAAGTTTTTCAGGAAAAATCACTCGCGCTTCGCGCTCGTGATTTTTTAACCTGTAAAGAAAAACTTGACTCCTTCATTTGTTTGTAACGAACCTATCGGAAAATACCCGATAATTTTGAAGCTCTTGTGGTATTATAAGTGAATATAAAACAAACAAGAACTTGTTATGTGTTAAAAAGTTCAAAATATAGCTTATAACAGGGCAATTTTCCATAAAAACAAAATAAAAGGTCTTGTAAAAGTCGTAAATTTATTTTATACTATTATTACCTACTTTTAATCAAGTAGTGGCGCTGAAGGCACGAAAATCTCGAACTTGTATACAAGTGATTGGCGTTCAAAAGGTTAACAAGTCATTTGCGATTTGCATCGAAGTGTCCTGAGAACTTTTCAATTGGGTGAGTGCATATTTACTGCAAAAACTGAAATCGGTCTTGAATGGTAGTCACTGATCGGTATTGTCAGCTTTTTACGCTAGGGAAATGACTGAATAAATATGAGAAGAGAGGAACAAAGTGAAAAACGAAACCCTCCTTTGTGTTTAGCCACAGTCGGGTAATACATAAATGTGTATATTTTTAGGGTTCCACACCTCAAAAAGGAAGATCGGAACCATTAGTGGATTTTCAAGATAGTGGTTTTCACTTTGCTGTACGTCTTTTAAGATCTTTTATCTCGGGAAAGCGTGGAGGTATAGAGTTGAAAAGTCACCATAAACCATATACTTAACTCTGTGGTCCCTTTGTGCTGGGCAAAACCAACCCTCTAAGTCTATGCAGTCAAAAGATATGGCTGTTTATGTTGCAAGTTTGTACGGAACTATCGGTGCGCGAGTTTGACTTACTCTTGGCTGGATTTTGTTGCTTCGTTACGATTTTATTCTCGTGCGTAAAGAGATACGAAAGATTAAGAATCAGATAAAAAGTTAACGCAGCATCGTGCAACTTTAAGTTTGCTTAAAAACCTTAAAAATATTATCAGAATTATCTTCTGTACGAGTAGCAAAGTCCAAATGAAAACATCAAATCAGTCTAGAAAAGTCATTATAGTTTTTGCAATTTCTTGAAAGCACACAGCGACTACAAAAACAATTCAATTTTCAAAGCAACAAACGCTGCAATGGATACTACACTAGTACTGAATCTAATTCAATGGGAAACATGCTGTGTTACCAGACAGACATTGATAAATGAAGCTCCCTTTTCTTGTCTTGAAAAAATATGTTTTTATCCTTTAAAGCTAAGCGCATACTACGGTCGCACAGAGGGGCTTGCCAGAGCCTCCGCCTGCCGGGGTTGCGGGTTGTTCGAAAGAGATACCGCGGCCCCGGAACGTAAAGGGCAATAGAAGGAACATGGGTGGGTTTTAGTCAGTAAAAGTCTGACATGCCCCCCCGCTCCGCCCAGACCGGGGGAAGTCACTTGATGATTTCCCACCCGAATAAAAAAATACTACGGTCGCAGCCAGTGACTCGAACAAACTGTTTTGTAAAATTCCATAAAAGCAGATTTGGATTGGCGTCGGACCGCGTCGCACTACAGCCATTATGTCACTCAGCAATAATTGCAGCCGTGAGATCCTACTAACAGAATAAATGCGATTATTTGCTAAAACAAAAAAAAGAACAATGGCTGTTTGAAAGTGATCATGGTTTAGTGACGTAGTTATGTGAAATTTAAGTTTCCGGGTCATAGATCTTACAATTTAAATTAAATGATTTCCGTTCTCTAATTTTGGGCCAGCCCTAATCTGAGCTAGCCCTTACTGGTATCTCCGGCGGCAAACAAAGGTTTTTCCGCGATCTCTCTGAGCCACTCACAGAAACTTCGGTCGGATGCTCTTTGATGACATACTTAAACCCACGCGCTTATTGAATGGCGGTGTTAGATTATTTTAGGAGATTTCCTTTTATATCCCGGCTTGCGTGGTTCTTAATAACTTCCTGGCAAGAGGCTGTTGGATTTTATAAAGAGGAAAATGTCAACATCATTGTTTTAATATATATTTGTCGGCACGGTTAGCGCAGTGGCTGAGCGATCGACTGCTGCGCTGCGTGTCGCGGGTTTGATCCCCGCACTTATCAAATATTTGTATGACCTACAGGTAGTTAGTTATTCCGAGTCTGGCTAATTGTGTATGTGAATTTAAATGTTTATAAACGCACCCACGATATAGAAGAAATAATTAGTGGGGGGCAAGGCTTAAAAAACACTTTTTGGATTTATTTTAATTATATGTTCCAATGTCAAAGCGCCTTTCACACTACGTGCAAGCGTAAATACGATAACTAAAGCTTTACAATACAAAAAAAAGAAAAAAGAAGGCGTTTAAACAGATGTGAGCGATCAGAGATATAATTTTCTGACGCTAATAGGCTCACAGGCCAGTCGTAGAAAAGGTAAGGTAAGCATGCCTATGTTGTTCCGTAGATAAAATGAACACCCTTTTTTTGCGGATGGGATAATCATCAAATTACTTCCCCCGCTCTGGGCGGAGTGGGGGGGGGGAGTGTCCGACTTGTACTGACTAAAACCCACCTATGTTCCTTATATTGCCCTTTATGTTTCGGGGCACGGTATCTCTTTCGAAAAACCCGCAACCGCGGCAGGCGGTGCCCTGGCCGGCCCCTCCGAATGAACATCCTTTACTTATCGAGATCGAACTTTTTATGACGAGTTCGAAAAAAAAGTATGGTAGTGAGAAACCCGACATTATTACAATCTTACTAAAGGATATTTTGTTACCTTTTACCCAGGTAGAAATTACAACAGTTTGTGGTAGTCAGATAGACAATCGCTTTATGTACTGTAATGTTTAAAGGTTTAAAGGGTTTTCTAGTTAATTAAAGCACTTAGAATAGTTTAAAGAATATATTTTTAAATCATTTTAATTTACATGTCTTCTAGCAAAGCTGTCAACCTATTCTATCTATAAAACGACCTGAGTATTTGAACATTGTGTTTTAACAGCCAGTATTGCTTTAGTTATAAAACCTCTTACATGAGCTACGCCCACCCTTATGAATAAAAGGATCAACGTAGATCTTAAGTGAAACTTAACTTTTATTCATCAAGTTCGAATACACAAGGGCTCCTGCTTATTCCTAAACCAGCATTTCTACCTACGGGGGAATATAAAATAGGCACGCCTCTGGAGAGGTAATTTCAATACGATGACCGGTATAAAATAGTTTGTCCCTCCATTTAGAGTTATAATAGTTATACATTAACTTGTGCTAACGTGCACTTAACAAATCTTAAATCAAAGTATTGAAATTTTGTCGCAGCAAAACCCCGAAAAGCAACGATACGTACCCCTAAACAAATATATGATAAGCTCATATATACCCAGATGGGGTTGAAAAATAAAATAAAACTGTACATCATAATCTTTAACTCCATCGGACGCGATTGAGTCTCAAGGAAGAAAAAGAGGATAAGGTCCAATTTACGTATAACTCTATCCATTTCAGGTTATTCTTTAACTCCATCGGACGCGATTGAGTCTCAAGGAAGAAAAAGAGGATAAGGTCCAATTTACGTATAACTCTATCCATTTCAGGTTATTCATTACATTCAATAAAAAAATTAAACATTAGCAGTCCATATTGACTGAACTGTCGGACTTCAACCATCAGCTTTACCAATTGTGTCAACTCAACACACTTTACTAAGGCTATGCCTCTTATTGTAAAGTTGGTTTCACTGAAGATTGAGTGATGTTCCTCCCTTCCGTCGTTGCTTTTGACATTTATATCATAATATCCTCTATGATAAGTAATGGATAGGAATCTGTAACAACCTTTTTATTAAGTTTTCTATAATCTACACAAAACCGCCATGTCTGGTCAGGTTTTTGTACCAAAACGACAGGTGAGGCATACGGGCTCTTGGATTCTCGGATTACTCCGTTGTTAAGCATTTCTTTAACATGTATGTTTATAATGTCAAGTTGTTTTGGAGATACTCGATAAGGATGTCGATGTACAGGAATTTCATCTGTCGTTTTAATATCAATTTCTACTAAATTACAATTACCCAAATCTGAGGCCTTAAAAGCAAAATTTTCTCTATAACAAGAGTGTAGGTTTCGAAGTGCAGTGTTTTCGCAATTTTCCAGTGCTGGATTAATGTTAATTTCATTCATTACGTTATGGTTTAATTTTGAAGGTGAACTAAGACTTTCAACATCGTCTTGAATCAGCTTAGAAAAATACAAATAATCATTTTTTGAAATTGACTTCCAACCTCTTTCTTCTACTGGCATAATATGTTCATCTATGACACTTTTATTTATTTTTGTGTTGTCATGGTGATCATCAAATATTAAAGAAGATGACAATGATTTGACATTCTGTTCGAAGAAATTACAGAAATTTATACGAAATTTGCCTTTAAGCAACAATTCGTTATTATAAAAATCAATGACAGCATTATATTTACGTAGAAAATCTTGACCAAGTACAAGATTTTGATAAATATCTTTAATCACTATAAAGTTGTTTATAAAAACACAAGAATCTATTGTGAAGCTTATTTCCACACTTCCCGAAGTTTTTAATAAACTTCCTGAAATTGTTCTCACAAAATGATCCATATTGTCACTAATATGTTTAAGTTTAAGTTCTAATAATAAGCATTCTGATATACACGATATTGAAGCACCCGTGTCTATCAGCGCAGTATAGGCCTGTTTAGCTATGAAAATATTAATAAAAGGACTCATATCACCCGTTTGGTAATTCTCGTTTCTTGTTGGGAGTTTATTATTCCCGGACACAGGTCGCATCTCCCTGTTATCCATTAGCGTCTGTGTCCTGCATAGTTTGGGTGGGATTGATTTTGATTTGGTGTTTGTGGGCTTCTATAGCTGGGGGCATATGTTTCTCCATCTCTCGACGTATTCGGAGGTGTAGAATTTGAAGATAATGGTCTCGGACTCATTGGTCTTGCTGTAGTGGTTGTATTTTGTCCAATTGATGTTCAAATCTTACTTTTGTTAATAACCCTTTGGGTTGAAGGGGTAGATTCAATGAATCTTGTTGTGCATCCTCGAATATTTCTTTTAATTGTTCGAGAGTGGCTCGTAATTCTGCCTTTGATGCATATAATCTAGTTCCTAATTTTAACTTATAATCAGTTGATACCCCTTTTAGAAAACTTTTAATGAATATTTTGTCATCTTTTATATTTGCTTTGAGTCCAAAATCTGCTAGTCTGTAGAAAAATGCAATAATATCTTCATTTTTCTCTTGTTTAGAATTATAATTTTTTTCTACGAAATCGATATTTGACGGGAATTCCGTTCTCATATGATCGCAGATAGTTTTAAAGTCCATTTCATCTTTATAAATGAATTTAAAATATGCTAATGCGGGTCCATTCAAATATGCACCCATGATGAGCGTTAAATCATTTTCTGGCCATTTATTAATAGCCGCTATTACGCGAAACTGTGTGATAAAATCATCAAAGCAGTTACTGTTTGTTCCAGAAAAATTTACTGAGTGCGCCATTTTGTAAATTTTACGTAAAATTGGTTTAACCACTTATCTGTTTTTCTTTTTCTCGTGATATCTTCTCTGGTAGATACTTGCTTGCTCTTTACGAGGGGTACAATTTATTTCATTATTTTGGGGGCTAAAAGAAAAAAAAATCTTCACACAATATTTGACGCTTTGTGCACGCGTAAAATATTTTATTTTTTATTTGTATTTGCGTTTTTGCGCCTCCACCAAATGTAATGTTTAAAGGTTTAAAGGGTTTTCTAGTTAATTAAAGCACTTAGAATAGTTTAAAGAATATATTTTTAAATCATTTTAATTTACATGTCTTCTAGCAAAGCTGTCAACCTATTCTATCTATAAAACGACCTGAGTATTTGAACATTGTGTTTTAACAGCCAGTATTGCTTTAGTTATAAAACCTCTTACAGTACACACAAAACCATTTTAACCTGATCTCTTAACTACGGTGTGCGTTCCGTAGTAGAGAGATCAGGTTATAATAGTTTAGTATAGGTTGACGTGCCGTCGTGTGTATAATACTAGTACTGAGGTGAATCCAGTTAGAAAATACCCCAATAAAGTTGTGAAAAAGATAGGCCGATGATGAATAACAAGGAAGTTCCATCCCCTTATTCGTCAAACAAACAAACAATCGGAAATATTCGTATCACCCGACGCCCACGTAAAGTCACATTCCTACATAAGACAGCCGACACCTCTTATTATGCGATAAGAGCTGACAGAATTCAATATCTGTACATTCCGTGAGGTGGAACATTCCTATGCACGCAATAATGCCCCTTCTGATTGTTGTAGGTGATCCTTACTAGTATTTTGAATACGAGAGTGACAAATCTGTTTGTGCGTTACGTTTTACGGCTAAACTGCGGAACAGATTTTATTCATTTATCTAATAAAACTTTATGCACAAGTAAAAGCTGTACAAAGGTTGACTTTATGCCCTAGGCATTTTCTACCAATCTACCTTAGGCTGATGCAGAGACAAAACATAGTAGGTGCGATAAAAGAAAAAAAGAACAGATTTGAGGGTGATTTGAAAAAAAATTTTAAGCTAACTAAAAAAATATTCCTATGGTGATCCCCAGATCCACATAGGGATATTTTTTTGTAAAGAAATGGGGTTTTAAATAGTCTTCTTTTCCGTGTTGTCGTTGTCAAGACATTTTTTTAAACGTTGCCTCACACTGCGTATGTATGTGTAACGTGGGGGCATATTTACAAAAACGATTACATATAACAACAACAAAATACTATTTCCGGAATCGAACCTACGACACGCAGCGCAGCAGCTAAGCGCTCAGCTACTGCACCAACCCTGCCGTGCCGTTGTTTATTCATATTATTATTTAGTTTATTTATTTCGTCGTATTTTGCTGATCCACGATCTCACCAATGCCACGGCTTCGTCAGTGGAAGCGCCAAATTCCTATTAATAATATAAATGTGAATGTTTGTGAGGCTGGATCGATGTATGGATGTTTGCTACTCTTTCATGTCAAAACGGCTGAACGGATCTTGATGAAATTTGGCACAAGATTTAGGTAGATTATAGTCTGGAATAACACGTAGAATATTTTTGTTTTCGATATCACATGGGCGAAGCTGCGGGCGCCAGCTAATCTATAATAAACACGCTAATGAAGTCGGTTCAAAAACTAATCTTATATAAGCGACAATGAGTGACATACGAGATAACGTGGTGGCTCGTTTTTTCATCAAATAAATCGCCTCGTCTGTTTTCTGTGAAAATCAGGGCCTTCGTGATTACAATTTGTCGATATTCAAATTGGGATGAGACTTACTCAAGTCGGTGTTTTTTGAAATAGAAGATTGCCAATCATAAGTAGCCGAAACCGATATCTCGGTTCAGTATTCTAATTTCGTTTAAATAAGAATAATTTACGATATAATTTACTTTGGATTTTTGCCAAATATTTCTGTAATTTTAGTGACCATCTCAGTAATCTACTCATTTATTTAATCGTGTTTTTTGAGATATTACGATTCAGTGTTTTTTTTTGTTATCTTTGAAGATAATTTTACAGATTCTTAGATAGTACTAAGTTAGGGTTTCATATAGATTATTTTAGGATCTCATAATTCCATCTTATCTTTTCTTTGCAATAAATTGCGGTGGGATCGTAAGTTCATAAGTTTTTGTTCAAAAACAGAGCAATTAAACATTGCTTAGTTACTACTTGTTTCTGAACTTAATAATTAAAGTTAGACACTTAGCAATCTGTTGATAATTTGGGGCCCATTGTAAGTGTTTAATTGTACTGTTGAGTTTGAAAACATTTATCTTTGAAGATTAACTGGTGTATATATTTCTAGTTTACTAAAGTTCTATTCAAATACTCGGTTCAGTAGAAATATACTACTAAATATATTGGAAGCACTTGCCTAATTATTAAGGCAAAATTTATTAAGTCTATAAATGAAAGTAGTTAGATTGCATACGTCAAAGTAGGTAGGTTTCATATTGTACGTTGGTAAGAAGGCTGCTAGGCTTACATGAGATTGATGGCACGGTTGACGCAGAGGCTGAGCCATCGACTGCTGCGCTGCGTGTTGTGGGTTCGATCCCCGCACGGAAAAAAATATCTGTATAACCTACAGGTAGTTTCGGGTCTGGCTGATTGTGTATGACAGTTTAAATGTTTGTAAAAGCACCCACGATACAGGAAAAGTCCTAGTGTGAGGCACCGTTTAAAAAAATGGACAATACAAAATGGGCGGGTCCTATGCACGTTGACCGCTAAACATAAATCTCCACACGATAGGTGTCCGAAGACGGATGGTGCCGCAGAGGCCGGCCTAGAAAGAGGTGGCGAGATGATCTAGAAGCATACCTATTGCTACACTTACCAATTACCGAGTGCTGCTTAGATGAAACACTTAAAACAGCTCATGGAAGGAGTTGAGGAAGGTCTTTGTTCTGGAGTGGGACAGTACAGGCTAAAAAAAGGTTGCATTCGACGCTACTTAGCTCTTAGGTAAAGAGCTAGACTAATTTGATTATAGCTTTTGTTTTTTTTTTGTGAATGGGAAGTGGGAGTCGCTAGAGAGGCGTCATGGCGTCCTCACCTACCGCCTGACACCATTGTGACGATCGCCCGGAGGACATGGTGGCGGTCTGCCCAGCTTGGGCGGAGCACCGCCGTACCCTCGTAGAGGCGATCGGCGGCGGCGATCTCTCGCGTCCAGCCCTGGTTCAATTCATGGTCCAGAGCGAGGGGTAATGGGAAGCAGTCACCTCCTTCTGCGAAGCAGCAATGCTTGCGAAGGAGGTGGCCGGGCGTTTGAGGGAGAGAACCTCAAACCAATCCAGCCACCGCGGGAGACGCCCGGGACGACGGGCGCCGCGAGACGACTCTCGGCCACCTTAGATGTGGGCCTGTGGACGCTGAGCAATGGGTAGTTCACCGTCCGTCCGTCTATTGACGACAGGCCGTGTCGACGGTGCGTTTGTGTTTCAGGCGCGCCTCACAGAGATGTCAGCAAAGCAGAGGGGCTTGCCAGGGCCTCCGCCTGCGAATGAGGATGTATGGATATTTATTACAATATATTTAGCTCGTAGATTTACACATAGGATAGTTTATATCCCAGTAGTGTGACCGCTTGGGATATTTATGGAAACTCACGTGGGTGAAGCAGCGGGCATAGGCTAGTTTCCGATAAATTGCTTGTCTGCGACAAATACGACAAAATAAAAAAAAAATTATGTTGTTTGGAGTTTGGTATTAAATTAAGATAAAATTCTAAAGGTTCTTTATGGTTTATATCTTCCATTTTTGGTTAGCAATAAGTATATTATTCTGTTCTATTATAGATGCATAAAATATTGGCAATTATAACGAAAATATTATTAGTATATTTAAAAAAAACCGCTGTCCTGATATCTTACTTTTTGAATTGTGTCATAATTTTTGGACACAAACGAAATATATCGAATACTCGGCAATCACTTTCGGACTAGGTTCGATTGAAATCAAAAGTGCAAAGGCTGAACGAAAAATCACATAAACAGGAATTTTGCCGCTTTAAATCAATGCTCATATTCAGAGACAATACAATTTTATTTTAATTTGCACCCGTGTTGTGGGATCCGATTAATTGGGAATGCGAAAACAATCTGTGAAAGCATTTCGGATCCCCTTTTATGTCCTATACGAGTTAAAAAATCTGATTCAATAGGATGAACAACGGACAACTTTACGATTTCAATAAAACCGGACGATGCTCACTGCTGTCATACTTTATAAACGTTTGTCGGGATATTCACCAGCTGGGAATATTGCCAATATTGGTACGTTTCGACATGGGAACGATTTGTGAATTAGGTGTGGCAGTTAACTTGAATTGCAGTGTTATGCAGGGTCACGATTAGTAGTGTGATTGAACTTGTGTTATCTAAAGATGAATGGATTTTAGACAGCTTGATTGATGATTATGTATAGTCCTCCTGACCGTTTTCACCCACGGCCACCCAATCTTAGGGGAGATATGTTATCAGTCTTATAGTCTTTTAAGTAAATAAATATAAATCAGTGCGGAAGATATTATGGTGCATAGCAGTGTGCGCAGGCACAGGTGTCTGTTTCCTCACTCTCGTAGTCCGATGGGACGGCAATCCGACACGACCCGGGAGAGATCAGGCGCAGGAACAACGGCCTCTTTATGTGATTTCCAAGGCTCGAATGTATCATACCCCCAACTTCCAAACTCCGGGTTGCTACTGAGAAATCCTTAATGGAAAATCCTAATAAGGAGTACTCAGTGCCCAGCAGTTCGATTCCCGGGCGCCAGAACGTTGAGTTAGTTTGATATACAGAACGCATGATTGACAGCCTCGTGAAGGGTTCGGCTACACCCTATAGGTATTGGAGCACAATATATGAAGTCATAGAGAAGACCCTGAAAAGAGATCACAGCGCCTTTATCCAGGCGCCTGTGACATTCTTTCAGCAATAACAGTGCTCAAAAACATAATTAGGTTACGCAACCGCCTGCATTGCGGGCTTCTTCGATACGGCCGATTGGAAAATCATAGAACGAAAATTTTATGAACTTTTAATTTTTCTACCCGCTAAGCAATTTAGATTTTGTTTTACGTAGCCCCAAGCTACTAAATAGTTCCAGTAATTACTGTAGAAAACAATTGTAAAATAAAATATGAAATGCTTTGTGATAAGTGTTAACTCTAGGTTCTCAGGAAATTTTGAGAGCACGCTATTTAAGCAGATTAACACTAAGACTTATTAATAGAAAATCTTCTTTAAAGTCAACATTAATATTTATAAGTATGTTTCTGTTTTTGTTTCTTCAAATTACTTTGCTCTGTCTCCAACTATTAATAATTCATTTTGTTATAACTACTGCACCGTTTCTTCTGGAGGACTCTACATTGCTTGAGTATTGTCCGATGAATATTTTAGTAGCACTCAAAATACGTTTGTCGGGCGTCCGGGATGACAGATGGTAAAACAATCGAGGGTTCGAGAATACATTACGTTCTATTTTTTAAGTGGTAGCAGCGAATTTGAGCGATTCTATTTTAAGTGTGCCTATAATACCCAAATCTGGCATGTAGTCTTTTATAAGACGCTTTTATTAGCTTAATAATACTTTTGAATTAGTATAAAAAAAAAACTTTTATTGACACACGTAGACTATAGGCCTATTTTTTGTAAACAATATTTTTTGTAACAATATTTTAAGTCAACAGTGGATAAGTGTTTTCTATAGCTACATTGTTCTAGTACTTTTTCTCTCAGCCAAATTTTATTTAAACACCTTGAACATTAAAAGCTGACCTATGACGATTCTCAACGAAACTAATATCGACTGAACTCCCTATATTTATGGCCGGATTATATTTTCTTTCTGCGGTCGAATATCTTTTATAAAGGCAACCAAGTCAAGCAGGTGTATTGTTGGACTGCAATTTATTGAAAAAGCTACTTAATCTCTTGGGATAAGAGGTCTATTGCAGGGTTACAAAATATGTTGGTAGCAATATTAGAAGCGAACTTGAGAAACATGTTCGATAAATACACATACATGTAACGAGACTGCGTCGTTCGTCGAATGATTGCAAGCGAGCTAAGCATGAGTTCTGTTTCTTTGCAAATGGGAAATTATCAAATAACTTCCCCGTTCTGGGCGGAGCGGGGAGTAGTGTTAGACTTTCTACTGACTAAAAGCCACCTATGTTCCTTCTTGTGCCCTTTATGTTCTAGGGCCGCAGTATCTCTTTCGAACAACCCGCGATTCCGGCAGGCGGTAGCTCTGGCAGGTCTCTCTGCTTTGCTGACATCTCTTTGTGGAAAGCGTGGAACACTAACGCTAATTGCCACTAACGTCACTGGACGGACGGACGGTGAGCAATGGGTAGCTCACCGTCTGTCCGTATAACCGCATCTACGGTGGCCGAGAGTCGTCTCGCGGCGACCGACGCCCGTTTTTCCATTAGGAATTTCTTAATAACAGTTACGGTGGCAATAGGCTCGCCCCGGCCCCTTTTATATACTTAGAACTAGCTTCCGACCGCGACTTCGTCCGCGTGGCATAGTTACTTTGGGCTAACGCTAACTTTTACCCGCGTGATGATGGAAAAAAAATATCTTTCTCTCTCCTTTCCTTCCCTCTTTTTCCCCTTTTTCTCACTTTTTTATATCTCTGTACCAAAATTCATCAAAATCGGTTTGGTTATTTGGGCGTGAAGACGTAACGAACAAACAAATAAATTCACTGTCACTTTTATAATATACTAATATTATACCTAAGGATAATATTATACATATAAGTAAGGATTTAAAATTACTTGGCGAAATGTGGGTATATACACCTATACCTTTGCTTAGCCCTTCGGGGATTACAGGCGTGGTAGTATGTATAAGTATATAACGTATACAGTTGGTAGAGGCGTATATAGCCACCATTTCGTCAGTTATGTTCATCGTACTATCTAATAGAGGCGAGCCTGTTTGCCAATAATCTGTTTGTTTCTGAAAATCCAATACTAAGCTCGGTTCCTAAACAAACCCGAACTAAAATAACTAGAATACCAACGCAATGTACACACGACGGCATGTCAACCTATTCGAAACTTTTATAACCTGATCTCTCTACTACGGATCGCACACCGTAGTCGAGAGATCAGGTTGAAATGGTTTTGTGTAGGTTGATGTGCCGTCGTGTGTAGGTACATTTGAATTAACACCTTATTCTGAAACCTGTAAGTCTAAAAATGTACTCCTGAACCAGTTTAACCGAAGCAAGAAAAGCTGCTCTACCTGTGATGGAGATTCACGGATGACTCCACATCATCTGCTTAGCCTTTTTTCAACCTTATTGGGGCTTCCAGTGTTACCGGATGAAGGTAAATATCAGTATTTTACATGGAGTGACTGCCTATTTGACCTCCACGTCCACGACACAGTTAGTTCTAGGTAACACGGTACCACTTGGTAAGACTGGTTCAAAGACTTTCGGGACACTGTCTACCTGTAACCACTGTCTATTACATTATTCAATGACAGCCGGGATCAACGGCTTGACGTGTTTTGGTATGTAATGGATGGTCATCCACCTAAGCAAACTTCAAAGATCGGAGCCGTGCGGCTTCCTGACGTTTTCGGTAAATCTCAGTGGAGTTCAGCAATCGGCGCGGGTAGTATAATAGTGCACAGGTGTGCGCGCAGGCACAGGTGCACTCTCAGTTCCCTCACTCTCATAGTCCGATGGGACGGCAATCCGACACGACTGGGGAGAGATTAGGCACAGGACCAACGGCTTAACGTGCTTTTCGAAGCACGGGTAAACTCCTAATGGAAAACCCCATATCACTTCATGCCCGACGCGGGAAACCATGCCAGGACTCCGTGGTCAGCAGTCGCGTAATAAGAGCATTGAAGATTTCCAACAGGCTTAAAACTAAAATACAAGTCGATTAAACTTAACCATTATTACGAAGAAAACACTACTATCATGAAATCTATAGTTTTAATTAAAACGTTCACAAGACAAGAAGATATAAACTAAACCTAATTGCTTACGTTTGCGTATTAAACCCCGAGGGAATGGGAATGATAAATATGTGTTACCAAACTGTCAGTATAATGAATGCTGGCACAAATGTCACACGTGTTGTCATACAGATTGCGGTGGTTTCACTAACACAACATACGATTAATTAGTTGAAAATGTATCCCTACTAATTCTTCCTTGAATTCCTTTTCCTTTGTGTCATGGAAAACGTGGTTGAGACAAAAATATTGGCATTTGGTTTCATGATTTTTTGATTGTAAATTTGTTAAAATACACTCCGAATTATTAAGGTTAAATTAAATTATTTTAGCCTCTTGGAGACACTGTTGTGATTAACACGAGATATCCTGATAGGTTGATTATTCCGCCGATAAAAAGCTACTTATATCACAGAATTTGTTTTTCAATGGTTATAAGAATATTTAATAAATTACCGAAATCATATTGCAGCAAAAAATCAACTCTCTAAGTCTACTAAAAGATGTGGTAGTTAATGCTGCATGTTTTTACGGAACCAACTCGCACTTGGCAGGTATTTATAATGAACTAGCTTCCGCCCGCGACTTCATCCGCGTGGCATAGTTACTTTGGGCTTTTTTTTTTTCGGGTGGGAAATCAACCAATGACTTCCCCCGCTCTGGGCGGAGCGGGGGGGCATGTCAGACTTGTACTGACTAAAACCCACCCATGTTCCTTCTATTGCCCTTTACGTTCCGAGGCCGCGGTATCTCTTTCGAACAACCCGCAACCCCGGCAGGCGGAGGCTCTGGCAAGCCCCTCTGCGTTACTTTGGGCTAACGCTAACTTTAACCCGCGTGTTGATGGATATAAAAAAATAGCCTATGTCCGTCTCCAGGGTCCCAGGGTCTCCAGGTTATAATTTTAAGTAAGGATATAATGATAGAGAGAAAAAAATGGTAAAATAAATGAATAAAAGAGAATCATTTATTAAATTCAAGTACACACGACGACACATCAACCTATACAAAACCAGTTTATGCGGATCTCTCATTGTACTTGAAATCTATGGTGTACGATCCGTTGTTGAGAGAGCAGCATAAACTGGATTTGTATAGGTTGATGTGTCGTCGTGTGTACATAGCACTGTTTGCATATAAAAATTCTCCGTACACACCACGAGTTTTA
This sequence comes from Ochropleura plecta, assembly GCA_905475445.1. NCBI lineage: Eukaryota > Metazoa > Arthropoda > Insecta > Lepidoptera > Noctuidae > Ochropleura > Ochropleura plecta. The sequence goes on along the minus strand of FR997731.1, from coordinate 17,378,486 downwards.
ACAGTTTAAAAGGCATCGTTTTATTGATGCACCACCATCTCTACCTACACACAAAATACTTAGTTAAGCATGCTGATGGCTTGAACTTAGTGCTTAAGTGCGCAGCAGAGGGTTTAACGTTATCTGGATGCTCGCACACATCCGCTTGCAAGCATGTTTGCTTTTCTATGATGTGTTTACACTTATATTGCGTGACGACAAGATTCTGTTGAACTTTGGCATACGACGTCATTATTATTTTGTAGGAATTTTACTTTTAATTGTTTTTCGTAAGAACTAAATTCATTGCATGTCATAATATGATAGATCCTTATAACTAATATAATAAAAGCGAAAGTGAGTTTGTTTGTTTGTTACCTCTTCACGCTTTAATGGCTAAACCGATTTTGATGAATTTTGGTACAGAGATAGTTGGGAACCAGGAAACGGACATAGGCTATTTAAAAAAAAAAATAGTGGGATGTGTGGGAGAAAGAGGGAAGGAAAGGGAAAACTTAGCGTTGCTATTACAAATCAATAAGGCGCAAGGGGAACTGTGTTACCCCGAATTTACATGAGCGAAGCCGCGGGCAAAAGCTAGTTATATATATAATAAAATTCTCGTGTCACAGTGTTAGTTACCATACTCCTCTGTAACGGATTGACCGATTTTTATGAAATTTTATATGCATATTCAGTAGGTCTGAGAATCGGCTACTATTTATTTTTCATAACCCTAAGTGATAGGTGACCTGAGCAGCGGGGGAAACCGCTGGGTACAGCTAGTTATCTAACCTTAAAAGGAAAATACGGAACCCTGATAGGGTCGCTTTGATGTCCGCTCTGCATGTCAAGACCCTGTATCTCAAGAACGCGTGAAGGTATTAAGTTGAAATTAAAACCGTATTACTCAAGTCTGTAAACCCTTGAAGCTGTGAATAATCAACCCTCTAAATCAACGCAGTCAAAAGATTTATGTCACAAGTGCGTACGGAACTCTCGGTGCGCGAGTCTGGCTCGCCCCTGGCCGGTCGTTTTTCTCGTTTGAAACCACTAGAGTGTTACTTAAATTTTTTTCTAGATTTTTCCCCTCCCATTCTTCACTGGCCACACAAAAGTAGGAAAAAATGTACCTATGTAAACGCAACCACTGATACTGAAGATATTGCTCGTGTGGGGTAAAGTTACTGAAAAAAACAACTGAAGATATTTAATTAATTTTAAATCTCTTCTCGATTCACATAAACAAAAGTTTATTCTGGGGACAGCTACATCATTTAAATCTTACCGTATAAACGTACGTACCTTACAAATTATGGACTAAATACTATAGAAAATAACTACCAAATAATTTCATAATAATATATTACTTTTTTGACCCTTTTCGGGATTTCACGAGATTTAACGAGGTAGGCTTTGTTCACATTTTAATTATGACCAGTGTATATTTAGTCCAGTACTAAAATAATTAAGTAATGAATTATAAATTTTCGTTTAGCCGTAGTATTCAATGAAAATGTGTTTTATTTAGGTAAATATGCTATTATTTTGAACTTAAACATTAAAATGGTTCCATTAATAACTAATGGATGAACATTTATACGTTTTAAATAAACACAACAGTGTTATTACATGTAGTAGTAATACAATGCATTATTAGATGATAATTACCAGAATTAAATTACCCTACAATTAAAGTCTACACTCTACTACCTAGTCAAATTAAACATACATTTTATGAATAACCATAATCCTTACTAATATTATAAAAACGAAAGTGAGTTTGTTTGTTACGTCTTCACGCCTAAATGGCAAAACCGATTTTGATGAATTTTGGTACAGACATAGTTGGGAGCCTGGAGACGGACATAGGCAGAAAGATACTAACCTTTTTCTATTTTTTTTTAAACAAAAGTGAGTAATGAGTAAGAAACAGGGAAGAAAAGGGAAAACTTAGCTTTGCTATTACAATAAATAAGGCGCAAGGGCAAAAACTACAGGTAGCAGGTACCTACAAATCAAGAAACGGGGAACTGTGTTACACTGAATTTAACGCGAGCAAAGCCGCGGGCAAAAGCTAGTCAGGTTATAGACGTTCTCAAACAAGTTTGTTTCGTCAAGTTTGTTACTTGCATTCATTGATCATGATAAATATTTGAGAGGGGACCAATAATTACGTGATACGTTTCTGGATGGAGGCAAATCTCAAGAACGATAAAGGGTATCTCGGCAAATATCACGTATTTTTATGGTCCACAAGAAACAGTTTCAAATTAAGCTTAATTAATACGTTTCACCAATAGAACGAGCCAGTTATGTTTTCTTAAGTGGCATGTAAAAGGGGGTGAGCCTATTGCCATCAATCGAACACGAATCCAGATTTCGTGACTGCTTCTAAGAAATTTCTGGTGGAATAATTTTTTTTTTAATATTTTCCCGACGCGGCTACCGAACCCAGGATCTCATCCACTACAGTCAGTTAACAATTATCAAAGCAGATTATCAAAATCAACAATTGCGATGTCAAGGACCAACAATTTCGACACGATTTTATTAGCAGGCCCTCTAAATGTTAATAAAAACTTTAGCTATAAAACCTTATTGATAAAATACACTTGGAGTTCTAATCTTACTCCCCAAACGACCAAGGTAAATCTATTTTGTTCTCCAATACGCCTTAAAAGGAATTTGTTCGTCGAACGACTACTCAACGTAATCCAAATTAGATTCCCAGCATATTGTTTTCCATGTCTTCGATGAATGTATTGATCCATTTAATAAGTCTTGGAAGGTAAAAATAAGTCAGTTGAAGATTTTTTTCAAACATGTTTGGAAAGAACATCATCTTGGCAACCAAAGGGTTTTTTTTTCGGGTGGGAAATCATCAAATGACTTCCCCCGCTCTGGGCGGAGCGGGGGGGCAATGTCAGACTTGTGCTGACTAAAACCCACCCATGTTCCTTCTGTTGCCCTTTACGTTCCGGAGCCGCGGTTTCTCTTTCGAACAACCCGCAGCCCCGGCAGGAACCAAAGGCTTTATTTAGATTTCGAACCGAATAGTGAGATTAATAGTTTTTCCTTTATTTCATTATTTTTAAGTAAGTTTACCTTCACGTATCGTTGATAACATGTTCTTCGGTCTGTTGTTCTTATACCCGTTCTGTTTCTCAGAGGTAGGTACATAAAATTATGCGACATAACACAAAGTTCATAGGAGAGGCAAAATGGCGCGGGGTAAAACTTTGAATACAATTTTGACACAGTTGTGTTGTTTGAATACAATTTTGACACAGTTGTGTTGTTTGAATACAATTTTGACACAGTTGTGTTGTTTGAATACAATTTTGACACAGTTGTGTTGTTAGAATACAATTTTCACACAGTTGTGTTGTTAGAATACAATTTTGACACAGTTGTGTTGTTAGAATACGTTTTTCACACAGTTGTGTTGTTAGAATACGTTTTTCACACAGTTGTGTTGTTAGAATACAATTTTGACAGAATTGTGTAAGAAGATATTGGAAACAACTCAGTAGTATTTGTTATTATTGTTTAAAACGTGTTAAAGTTAACTCTTATCTGATTTTGACTTAACGCTATTGATTTACATATTGATATGAGCTGTGTCCAGCGGTATCATAGACCTACGGAATATACTAAAATTTCATAAAAATTGGTCAAGGCGTTTCGGAGGAATATGGCAATTAAAACTGTGACATGAAAATTTTACATATAAGATAGCACTTTCGCACCTAATATTATTTCTGTAATCAGTATTTATCGTCATAGAATTCGGTGTGTTAAGTTATGTTTTTTTCAATTTTATTTCACTGTTTATGTATTCCAAACTGTGGTTAACTTTTTAAATATTTTTTTTGCGTGTGATGACGTCACAGAAAACTCTTTACACGTTCATTAACTTCAATAAAAAACAATGACTTTACGTAAAGGAGGTAAATAATCTTATCATTCGTTCTTTATTATATTATCGATCTATCTAGTTCTAGACTATCCGCCTTCACTATTAAACACTATTTTTGAACTATCCGTTCTATTATAAAGTAGGTACATATTTAACAATACCTAAACTAGATAATTTGAAACTTCCATGCGGGCTTTTTATATTTAGAATCGTTATCTCAAATGGGCTAAGCTTAGACCTACTGCTTGACATAAAGTTTCAGTATTTTATGAAATAATAAAGTGTTTTAGGTCTAAGTTACGATAACATAATGTTGATATGGGTTTAGGAGAGAGGCTGACGTTTTATTTCAGCCATTCTCTTTATACGGTTTTTGAATTTAACGAATTTAGTACATACTAAAATCCCTCAGTTTATATTATTACTCAAACCGCCATGACAAAGTTAAGGAGTTTCTTTAATTACATATTCCTTAGGCTTTATAAACATAGGATTTATGTTATTCGTGGTTTTTTCACTCAAATCAAGAAACATTTTTTTTTTCGGGTGGGAAATCATCCAATGACTTCCCCCGCTCTGGGCGGAGCGGGGGGGCATGCCAGACTTGTACTGACTAAAACCCACCCATGTTCCTTCTTTGCCTTTTAAGACCTTGCCCACCTCGTCGAGCAGCACAATGGGCCGTAATGCGGACGGAGAGTCCGCAGGGCGCCCCGGCTTCTGTATCAGGACCAGTTTTCCCGTCTTCCAACGAAGTGGGAACTGGCCCCTCTCCATGCATGCGATCAAGAGGCATCTTCATCAAGATCATGAACAGAAAGCCAAAAAAAGTGGTAGTATTTTATTAGCAGCTATGTGTGCCCGCGGTTTCACCCCCGCTTAAGGATTTTAGCGTGAAGGTTTTATAGCCCAGACAGCCTTCCCCCATATATTTTTTTCAATTCGGAATAGTACTTCCAGAGATAAGCACGTTCTACCAAAAAAAGCCCTCAGCTTTATATTATTATAAGTATAAGAGATAGCAGGCGCCCGTGGCTTCGCCCGCGTGATGTTTAAAAAAAAGTAACCTATGTGTTATTCCAGACTGTAATCTAACTCTGTGCCAAATTTCATTAATATCCGTGCAGCCGTTGTGACGTAAAAGAGAAACAAACATCCACACGTCCATCCTCACAAACATTCGCATTTATTATATTATATTAGGAAGATAAGATTGTCATAATCTACCGAAATTGTTTTGTCCATTCTATTGAATATAGTTGTTGAAATAAAAACTTTTGGCCGAAAAAGTATCTCCATGAAAAATTACCTCTTAGCGCAACGACAAAGTTGCATGCAAATAAGTTATGAAATAACCAACACTATACATTGAAACATACTTGAAGGAGAGAGAGATTTCTCGGAATGATTATTCTTTATTAATACATAAATATGTACTTTTTTCTTACTTTTTTTGTTCTACTGCCCCGTTGGTCTAGAGGTTGCAAGCGCGACTGTTGTGCATGAGGTTCTTAGTTTGACTCTTGATTCAAGCAAAGTATTATAGTGGATTTTCAATCAGGAATTTCTGAGTAAAAACTAAGGAATCCAATTTCGAGTCCGGTTGATGGCAATTGGCTCGCGCTTTATTACATGGGACGTAAACAAAACTGGCGAAATATGGGTTATTATTACGTAATCCTAAGCCTTCGGAATTTACAAGCGTGATGTGACATTATCATTTGAGTATATAGTATATTACCATAGTTAATGAACAAGTTGTCTTCGTAGCATAGTCTACGAAACGTAGCACAACCTACGCAGCGTAGCATAGCCTACGCAGCGTAGCATAGCCTCCGCACCGTACAACAGTCTACGAAGATGGCGTAGCACAGCCTATTAAGATGGCATAGCATTGCCTACAAAACAAAGCATAAGTTAAAGAAGTTAGTGTCGTTTTGATAGTTTTCATTAATAAATTGATATTTAAATATTGACCAAGTACGAAGTGACCAAGACTCAGTATAAATATTTTCTTAAGGAGAAAAACACACCCACGTTAACTATTTGTGTTTAAAGCACACGCGTCGTTATTAATGAATAGATAGTTATACGTCAAGGTGACATATTTCCCTTAAGCCAGGTTGCGTGTTGTTCGAAGTCACGATATGTCACTAGGTTGTGTGTTAATTAAGCTATCCAATGCGTGGGTAGGCTGAATTAAGGTACATTTCCAAAACTGATGGCGGAGTTCAAACATCCTTGCACATATACATTGCTGCACATATTGGACGGCAACAGCTTCCCTCTTTTCAGTTTCGCGAGAAGTTTGCTGCTAAATAAAAAAAAAATATCGAATCATTTTGTCTTTGCAAATATGGGTAATTTGTATATAGATGTTGTCCCATATTATATAGTTTTCTATATTCTACCGTTGCATAGGCATGCAAATAATATTCAAATCTAAAATTAAGGAGATATTTAAAAAAATACATAAAAATATATTGAAATCTTTACAAAGCCTTTTGAAAGCTGGACAATAATGTCAGACTGGAAAAATTAATAAAAATATAACAGTAGTGAGTTTGTTTGTTACGTCTTCACGCCTCAGTGGCTAAACCGATTTTGATGAATTTTAGTACAGAGATAGTTGGGACCCAGAAGACGGACATAGACTTTATTTAAAAAAAATGAGAAATGAGGGAGAAACAGGTAAGAAAAGGGAAAACTTAGCATTGGTATTACAATAAATAAGGCGCTAGGGCAAAAACTACAGGTAGCAGGTACCTGCAAATCAGGAAAGGGGAACTGTGTTACCCCAAATTTAACGCGAGCGAAGCCGCGGGCAAAAGCTTGTGGATAATAAGAATGATTGACATGCTTATTATGTCTAGCAACATTGGTAAGATGGGTCACCATCTATCACATACCGAGTTTCTTACTATAATAGAAAAAAATACAAAATATAATATCACGTATCTCTTAATATGATACATACCTTGGCCGGAAGAAAACTCTTTTCTACATTTGTTTGTATGATTTGCACGTCGTCGGTGCTATAGAAAGAAACAAGAGAACAAAGCCAAAACATATTAATATAGGAGAAGAAAGAAAAACAATAAAGACGCAACAATGGCTAACAATGTAAGTCGTTCGAACGATGAACGAATTATTGCGTTTCAGTTAACGTTTTGAGAGCAAATGTACACCGTACCGACTCTTGTGCTTTAAAATAGGGCTCACTAATATTAAAAAGTTGAAAGTTGGTGTTTGTTTGTTTGTTACTCCTGCATGCTCCAACGCTTCTACCGATTTCGATAAAATTTATTAGTGTATGTGACATTAGGATGATTTTATTGATATCGGAGACCCTGGTCTAAACAGAACCAACAAAAAAAAATGAGAATTAATTATTAGTTATTTTTGTATTTGAATGTTCGGTGATTAACTATCATAACGCAATTAACAAACAGTGACACTTTTACAACATATTTATGGTATACAATAATTTAATATTCAAAACTTCCTTTAGAAACGTGTTTTTCGTCGCCTGAAAAATAACCTTTAATGATTTGTCTTAGTTGAGATCGTGGTGTGCGAGTGAAATATATGTATAGAGTAAGTAAACTTTATATGTTGTTAGTGTTAATTTCTACTGTAAATAAGCAGTAACATTTATAAATAAATAATAGTGGGACAACAACAATATTTTCAATTGAAGAAATCACTCTTAAAATTAGCAGAAATGTCAAAATATTTCAAGAAGTTAGTCATTCAATTATGGAAATGGCTTTTTGTTGGTTTTGTGGCTATTTAATTCAGGCGAGTCTAAGTCGTGTCGTGAATACTTTAAAAACAATTATTTTATTGCTTTAATCCGAAAATTGTAAGAGAAATATTGGTTGAATTTGCCTAGGAAAATATTACAAACAATCATAGTAACCTGTCTGGTAGTAATCTGTCTATCTAGCAAAAAGGGTAAGCAGGCTAGGCTAGGCTGGCTAGGCATTTAGTCCTTTTTTCCGCAAAAGTTTGATCTTTGTGAAGACAACTCATTCGGGGCTAAAATGTAGCACAGATATCCGTGTGAACTAGAAAAATATAATTGTGCTCGTAGTAAAACTAAGCTGCAAGACAATGATGATCGCCTGCGTAGATACATTCCTAATAACTGACGTGAGTAATTGACCAGCACATTGTGTAGCAGGCGTACGGACGACGTAATTACGTCAATAGGAGCAACAGGCAGAAGTAGTGGTGTGCGATCACTCGGCCACTTACCTTCACGGCACAATCTAGATAGAAACAGAAGGACAGCTTAATCGAAAAGTACATACAATGTGCATATTACTAATAAAATACATAAAAACCCTGTCCGATTCGAAAGGCGCATGTAGGTATGCCAATAACATTAACATTTATAAAATATGCTATATAAAACTTTTATGAATTTTTTGTCCCAAACTACCACCACTTATATATATCTATATTGTCATGTGGGATCGAGAATGGTTTGTTTATGACGTGTCGACCCGAGAAGCGACCTGAAACTCGCCCCAGTGTTACCATATACGTTTCCTCATTTTATAACATTTAATTTAATTCTTGTCGGGCCATTTTTTTTTCAAGAAAAAAGGATTACGATAAATAGAATTCACTCTAGATACCTAATAATAAATAATCTATCCCTTCACGGACCGAATAGGTTTTTTTACATATTAGTGTAAACATATGCGTAAACGGTATAGATGTTCCAAAAAGGATATGCGCCTCAACAATTATCGTCAAGAACGATCGCAGTAGGTTACCCGACACAAAGAAAACTGAATAGATATGTGCAATACCTATTACAGAAGGGCACAAGTACAAAACTTAGAAGTTTTACCTCTGTTGGAGTTAATGAGTGTCATCGTGATGTTACATTCATATTTATTTATTCGGAAAGATGAAAATTACTAAAACTCATCCCTTTTCTGCTTTAACTGTATGTACGGGTATTAGAAAGGACTGACAGTCGCGAGTGCGCCTGCACTTCATGTGTGCATGTTTGCAAGCGTTTTCGTTCTTTGGATGGAATGGACCTTCTGTTACCTATCTATTTCATGTCTTTCACGGTTTAGTAGGTGTCACAGGAAATTGGATGATATCACTATAGCATAGGATTCGTTAATTATTTGTTTAATCAAGAAATAATTGAGTAAACTAAAAATAAGAATGGGAACTTGGTACGGTGAAAAACGGAGTTGGTTTCTGAATATGTGAATCAGAGTTGAGTGTTTGTTTTAAAAATGAAATACAACTTAAATGTTAAATCGTAGTTCAAATAGCGCGGTTTTTTTTGGTGAGTACTGAAAGATAAAACTTCTAACGCAAGTAAAGTAATGATGATCATTTATTTCACTAAAATCTGCATTTAACTTTCAACCACTAGCTTCGAAAATATTAAATTACAAAGATACAAACACGTAAATAAGTCTATTATGCGTTCTTTAAACGAAGAAGTCTTTTCATATTACTCATCATCTACTATGTAATTCGTTGGAGTCGGCTTCCAGTCTAACCGGATGCAGCTGAATTCCAGTATATCTCATGGAGCGACTCCACAAACCAGTTAGTACTGGGTAAGACTGGTTGTCAGACTTTCGGGATACTGACTATAACGACTGTCAAAGATCTACAGTTTAACGTGCTTTCCGAGGCACGGAGGAAACTCGATATGTAACGGGTGGTCACCCATCTAAGACCAACCTAGGCAAGCGCGGCTTAACCTAAAGATCGACCTGAGCGCCTGCTACTATTTACCCACAAGCTCCTCTTCTTTTCATATCACTAAGAAGAAGAAAAATAAAGCTTGAAGTGCAAATACTTGTAAAGCATAAAATCTCATAAATATCAGGTAACCTGTTGAATGGGCACAGATAAAGGTATTCGTACGAGGCTTAAGCTTTGTTAACTGTTAAAGTGGGGATCTTTTTGTCTTTTTAGTAAGAATTATGGTCGAGAGGGCCGTGCGTTGGTAGTTTAGTGAGTACTGTTATAGCTTTGTGTGTAAATGTGTGTGGGGGCGTTTATTCGTAATAAAAAGAAGTATAAAACACTTTAAGACTGTATTTTATGCAAAGCTATTCCCTTCTCTATATTTTCTATTTAATCAACTTGGGTATTTGAATGTCATTGCAAACCAGCCTACACTCGGGTGTGTTTAATGTAGGTACTATCATTGAGTGCGCTAAGTAGTATCGCTCGCCTCCTGGTTCCCGTCGCATCTCTTTTTGCATCGATGTCATTTGCGATGAACCACTGTGTGATACGACCTTTATATGTCTTCCAATCGCTGACACCATGATCGAAAGTTGATAGAATGCCACAAAATGACTGTGCCATTTCTCGCAAGGATTTATAATTTTTACTATTGTGGGTAAACTCGTCGCCACTGTTGTGTAGGTACGTAGGCACACAAGTGAAACTACTGACAGCTAAAAGCACACTGGTTTATTCGTAGATCGGGGCAGCGCAGGAGCGCGGCCTACGCACACATATAACATACTGACATACACATATATAACAGCTATCAAACCAATACAATATTTTGTGAGGTTTACTTGAGTGTTAATATTTGTTACAAACTAGTTGTAACAACCACATATTTAAATATTTATTTAAACTTCATGTACAATAGTGGTACATAGGCGGACTTAATGCCATAAGGCATTCTCTACCAGTCAACCTTTGGGTAAAATACGACAACATTGTGATAGGGTACAAAAATATGTGGTAAATATGTGGTTGTTATTCAAAGCCTTGTTCCCGAGTACTCAACAACGATTGGCGTATCTACGTTAACGTTTCTTGGTCTTCTATAAATCTATCTAGATAAAAACACCATGTCTTATTAAAATACCAGATGATATTAGCATTAAAACCGTGGTTCGATAACTTAAAAAAACAGAACCCTTTTAACGATTACTTTTTTGTTTTGTTGTCTGTCAGTCTGTTAAGACCCTTTTATCTGGGGAATGCGTTAAGGTATCGAATTTGAATTGAAATCACATACTCAAGCCAGTGGTCTCAAAAAAAGGTACGGCTGTACAGTACCAATCCCACTTGCAATTGGCCGGTTTATTTTTTACTTTTTGTTTATAAAATTACTAGCAGATCCTGCAGAACTTGTCCTGCCTCTTGGCACAAAATCATATCAGGTGATAATATAGAGAGAGCAGCGGTTCGTACCGGTTTCAATTGTGTTTGCATCCACGAACCCATTACATTTCAAAGGATCGCAATTTTTTTTTTCGAATTCGGCCTTGCCGTTTAGGTAACAAACACACGTGTAGAAGAATTATATATTTAAAGATAATCAAGCTAACACAATTTTGCTACAACACATTAATTACCACACTAGATGATTCATTGAATTGAATTGATTTGATTGAATCATCAATGAATGCTTACCAAATTCAATTAACAACAGGATTCATAAACTGCGTGTTTGTGTTATCGATAGATTCAGTTATTGGACAATAACTAATTAAATTAATTGCCAGCGCTGGCTACTGAATTTAATGAGGTACTTCTAAACTAATAAGCCAGCGCGGGTAATTAATTTAATTTCCTGTATAAAACACAAAAGAATTTAATTAAATGAGCGCCTATTAATAACAACACACTTTTTAGCACTGAAAACTTTTTTTATACTATTATTCGCAAAAAAATATTTGAACTCCGAAACATGGCAACCAAGGACATAAGTTATCAAAGGTTTTATTTAAATTTCGAACTGGCTTGCAAATATAAATATGTAATTGAAAAAAAAAAGAAATGAACAGAACAGGCGCGTGAAAAATTATTATTGTTTGTTGATAGTACTAGTTCAGCCTAGGTACTACTTAGTTTTAATTTCTCTAGAACCTATATACTTTGGTCTGTTCTGAAAAATATACCGATGAAACATTGGCATATAAAAAAAAAAACTTGAGACATTTTTTTAGTACCTAGTTGGTTTTTTTGTACGAACTTTTAAGGTTACACGAGCATACCTTGTCAAAACCCAAATTAACCTCGTAACATAACCTCAAAACCAGTGACCATACAAAAGTGATACCAATAGCTCTCGTAATGCGTATTCCATTGAAATTGACTGACCATTCCAATCTGATCCAATTATCCAATAGCTTCTGTCAATCACACTTAGGATCCGTCGAGCTGATAATGAGTGCGACAGGCCTTCAAAACGGACAAGCGTAAATTAAATTTTCTACAAATTGATTCTTTTTCGGGTTGATTTTTTGGTTTGTCAGCTGATTTTGGAGATTTTTCTCTTGAATTACTTTTTGGAAAGGGTTACTCAGCAGTTTTTCAGGGTTCGTACCTCAAAAGGAAAAAACGAAACCCTTATAGGATCCCTTTTTTGTCCGTCTGCCTGTTAAGACTTTTTATCTCGGGAACACGTAGAGCTATAAAGTTGAAATTAAAACCATATACTGATCTCTGTTGTCTCTTTGTGTTGTAGAAAAATTAACCCTCTAAGTCTACTCAGCCAAAAGATATGGCTGTTTATGTGGCAAGTTTGTACGGCACCCTTGGCGTGCGAGTCTAGATTCGCACTTGACCGGTTTTCCTTAGGTGAAAACAAAGTGAAAGGTTTATTAAAATATCAGTTTAGGACGCTAGAAATGTTTCCGTCACTATGAACAATGTTGCTGGCAGCTCCCAAATATTAAATCGAGTTAGTTCGAGAGTTCGAATATTTTAAACATTGATGAAGATAAAATGAACGTCTTTTTGTTTGACGTCGTCCCTGAGACAGACGTGTCGCGGAAAATTGGAAGAGTTGCAAGTACGATATAAATTTGCAATAATGTGCGTGTGTTTACTTTAAGAAACTTCCTGATACTTCCTGAAAACGATTCCCTTATGTTACAGGCATGTCAGTGACAGCTTGTTTTTGTCATAAAGTTCGGGAAAAGTATGGCAGTAAATCTTACAAATCTTTATGGCTACATCAAAGTCAAAGTTTGTTGGGCCATTTGTAATTTTTACTGCTTTTCAAAGGACGTTATCATCAGGTATTTTTGGAAAAGAATTTTGTCTTATAATATGTTCGAAGTTTATTTAATTTAAATAGAGTTAATAAAATCGGACGTCTCAGTAAAAAGTTATGTGTGGTCATACATAAAAAAATATACATGTCGAATTGAGAACTTCCTTTATTTCGTCGGTTAAAAAAACATAAATGGCTCATTGATGGAATAGAAAATACGTATTGAAATGCGTGAAAATAGCATTTTATAACAACTTAATTGTCCTTTTGTAAGTTATGACATGTTTATTTATAGCATAATTACGGTCACAGGACGAATTGTATCTAGTTTACACATTTTATGTCCTACATCCTCATTTTGTATACAACTCTAACATCCTATTTTGATTTTTGAGAACAGGAAAATACAATAAAATAAACTTAATCCGTATCGTAATGCCTGAGTGGTCAGGTAGAGGTATTGCCACCAACCACATGTTGCCAGTTATATTTAAGTCCCATGTAACATTTTCATCAAACGGCATCCTAACACCGCAGCTGCTATGTGTATGATGAAAAGTCGAAATAACATTTTGTTCGACCCGGGGATCACACTAAGGACCTGGTGCTCAGCAGATCGCTAGACTAACGGTGCAGTACATTGAATCGGGTATTCATGTTGTACATTCGTCATCATCATCATCTATCGGATGACAGATGATGATAAATAATAAATAAATAAATATCTTGGGACAACTCACACACGGTTATCTGATCCCAAGCTAAGCAGAGCTTGTGTTATGGTAACCAGACAACTGATATACATACTTATATAATTTATAAATACACACATATTATAGATAAATCACACCCAGACACAGAACAAACAATCATGCTCATCACACAAAGTTTGTCCTGGGTGGGAATCGAACCCACGACCTCCGGCTCAGCAGTCAGGGCCACTAACCACTAGACCAACAGGCCCGTCCTGATGATGAATGTACAACAACTGCTGTGGATACAGCCCAACTTGATGTGCCGTGTCGATGGCGCGTTCATGTTCTACGCGCGCCATGTCAGCAAAAACGATGTCAGCAAAGCAGAGGGGCCTGCCAGGGCCACTGCCTACCGGGGTTGCGGGATGTTTGAAAGAGAGGGGATATATATATATATATATAGGGGAGATAGGGGCGCCTCCCACGGCGGCTGGTTTGGTTTGAGGTTAGATGGATATCGCTCCCAAAGATAAAACAAAAACAATGATTCTATAATTTAGTATTTTCCGGCAAAAGGCGGATAGCCATAAAAGTAATTAAAACGAGCATCAATGGCCTAGGGAGTTATAAATTCAAAATGAACAATTCAAAAGGCTATTGAGATACCTACGAGCTAAATATAGGGATGGAAGCCTTTGGCAATTAAACACATGGTTATAAACATACCTTTGATAATTTTATGTGATGTGGGTTTCGTGAAATGTATCCTTATATGTGTGTGTTCAAATTCTACGTGATAAATATGATTGGCTTTGACTGGATGTACTTTGGAGGTTGTTCTCATATTTAAGCGGAGAAGGTATTGTTTACACAGTCATATTCTATTTTTCCAATTTCAAAGCAATTATTTCAATTAGACAATTAAATGTACTTTTGTGCAACACACAAAGTCAGGAAAATTAAGGGAGAAGCTACAGTCCCAGTTACAAGGCATAATAAACAAGTGACGAAATAAAAGAACTCGTGAAAAAGATCATACGGCCTGAGAAAATGAAGCTGCCCGTGTCCCAAAAACAAAGAAAGGTGGCGTAACAATTATTACCGAGACGAAACAGGACGCGGATTAACTAGACTGCGCAGTTTAATTCTCCACATCCGGACTTATCGCTGACGAACCCAACAATCGCTAACCCCAGATTGTAGTTGTAGGTGTGCCGATACCGGTACGCTCATATTTTTTGTTTTTTTTTTATATAATTAAACATAAAAATATGTGTAAAATATACGTACGCAAAAATATTGGAATATAATTACAAAAAAAAACTTACTAAAAAAAAGATTCTGGGTATTTATTATTTAATTTAATAATTTAATTTAAGATAGAAATATGTTTATCTATAAATAATAAAAATCAAAATATTTTTATTACACATAGGCCGACATGGGGACTTGTAAAACGTCGACTAATCTTTGGTTACTCTAATTATACAACAGTATTTCTGGACAACTATTCATAGAAGGTTCCTATCTCAAGAGACCTGACCACCGGCACTGTTATCTTGGATTTTAAATATTTTAAAGAAATATAAAAAAAAATTAGGGGACAAATAAATAAATGAACATTATCTATATTAAAAGGAGAAAGTCTTTATCGTTTTCATACCTACGTAATTAAGTGTTAATTAAACCGTAATAATAAATGATCTTTTTCGTAATTTGGATGTTCATTTCGGTGTGTGTCAAGGGACAACATGTTTACTATTTGATACAAAGTACCTTTTGTAATTAAGAATATGATTAAGTAGCTCCGCCCTGTGGTTTTACCTGCATGGACCGGGATAAAAAGTATATGCCTTTGCATTATACAAAGCGCGCTATTTGGTAGACAAAGCGCGGGGAAAAATTATAAAGTTTCATTTTGATTAATTACAAAATTACATTTGGAGGAGCTCGTGGCTAAATAATAGCAGCCGCTCAGGTCGATCTTTAGGTTAAGCCGCGCTTGCCTAGGTTGGTCTGTGGATGGGTGACCACCCGTTACATACCGAGTTTATTCCGTGCCTCGGAAAGCACGTTAAGCTGTTGGTCCCGGCTGACATTTGTAAATCTTCGACAGTCGTTAGAGATGGTCAGTGTCCCGAAAGTCTGACAACCAGTCTTACCAATAGGTATCGTATTACCCAGTACTAACTGGGTTATGGAGGTCAGATAGCAGTCCTTGTAAAATACTGGTATTCAGCTGCATCCGGTAAGACTGGAAGCCGACCCCAACATAGTTGGGAAAAGGCTAGCCTTTTGCCTAGGCAGATGATGATTTAATTTCACCGAAGTGTATTGAAAGACGTCGCTTCATTCACGTGAGAATTTGTCACTGCTGTTCTCGGATCTATAAAGCTCTCGCCTGGGGGCTCGTGCGTTAAATCCGCCTCGTCTGCAATGACAATGTTTCCTAACTTGAATCAAAATGTACTATTGCCCAAGTGTGTTACTTGAGAATAAAAACGATTTTCTTAGGTATTTCTTTTGAATCAGACAATGATAGAGATTCTATTTTTTTAAGGAATCGAATAAAATAAATAGCTAATGAATAAAAGAAAGTCCTTTCATTCAGGACATTGGATTCCAAAGATCCTAGTACCCTTTTCTTTTCCACAATAAGGTTTATATACAAGATTTTCTTTTCAATTTTTTGTCTGCAGTCCACAATCAATTGAGTGGAGTTAGTTAACAAACACGTTAATTTGATCTATAGTTTTTGTGTGCGTTCCTCACTTATTTTTTTTTTTAATTTTAGCTAAAGAATTATGAATTGATCGTTTGAGATATATTTTTATCATCATCTTCTTGACAGTGTCTACCGTGACGTGTGACCGTGACCGTGTCGACCGAGTCACATTTTCAGGGTTCCGTGCCTCAAAAAGAAAAAAAAACCAACCAAGAGGGAGTCAGACTCGTGCACCGAGGGTAAAATCTTGCGACATAAAACAGCCATATCTTTTGACAGCTTAAACTTCGAGATTTGAATTTATCACAGCACAAAGAGACCACAGAGTCGAGTATATGGTTTTAATTTCAACTTGATATACCTTTACGCGTTCCGGAAATAAAGGGTCTTAACGCGTGGAGGTATCGAGTTGAAGCTCCAAGGAAGCTTCGAAGCTACGAAGTCAAAAGATATGACAATTATGTTGCCAGTTTGTACGGAACCTCGGTGCGTGAATCCTACTTGCGCTTGGCCGGTTTTTCGGTCAACCGTCTTGTTATAATTTATTTCATGACACTTGCCCTGTGGTTTTAGCTCTAGGTTTTCTCAATTAAAATACCTGGAAACGACCAAGCTAAGACTAATGAATATTTCTCTCGTTAGCAAGTTTAATATAGTCTCATGTCATTGTTTTAATTAAAAGAAATAGGGGGAAAATACTGTCGCTTTTTTATGAAGCTCTCCGTAAATAAAATAAAACTGATAAATTGGTGTCATATTTTAGAATTTGCTCTCGTGTACGGTGAATATATATGACACAGTTTGTATCTATGTCAGCTTGGAGTAGCTGCGGTGTTTTCACCTTTTTGGTATATTTACTGCTTTCTTAAGTAAAACGCGTTCGTTCATTTTTAATATTAGGTAGTAATTAGAAATATATCAAATTGTTTTAGGTAGGTATTAAGGTATGTATGGATGAAATACTTTATGATTTGGTGCTTTATGAGATGTATCTAATTATGTGGCAATTTTTTTAATCTTCTTTTTTCTCACCTTTTTCGATGTATTTTTTACTAGCTTTTGCCCGCGGCTTAGCTCGCGTTAAATTCGGTATAACACAGTACCTGCTACCTGCAGTTGTTGCCCTTGCGCCTTATCCATTTATAATAGCAACGCTAAGTTTTCCCTTATCTTCCCACTTTCTCCCTCATATTCTATTCGCATTTAAAAAAAATAGCCTATGTCCGTCTCCTAGTTCCCAACTATCTCTGTACCAAAATTCATCAAAATCGGTTAAGCCATTAAAGCGTAAAGAGGTAACAAACAAACAAACTCACTTTCGCTTTTATAATATTAGTAAGGATGTTGATTAGCTGTTCTGTGTTATTTATTCCTGCATCAAATGATGATGATGAATGATAATGATTATTGACGTATCCAATTTATGATTATACAAAAAGTTAACTTTTCTACATATTATAGTAAAAAAACAATTTCATTCCACACTCTTCAATAAAACGACACGCCAAATTGAAACACTCAATAAACAGGGTTAAATCTAATTTATCTCAAGTTTAGTTAAAACGACTTGACCCAAACTGTAACAACATTCGGTCCATTTACCCGTGTTTAGAATTACTTGGGTCCTTACAGAATGGCCCTTAACGAGAGAGCTCAAATGACCAACCGATGACGGAGGGCAACTCGCAAATCTGTTTTTGATTCCGAAATGTAATTAAGATTTCAAGGGTTAATGAGTATACAAATATAACCGCACTGTTATTGATTGATGGGTCTTTTTTTTTGGGTTGGGAAATCATCAAATAACTTCCCCCGCTCTTGGCGGAGCAGGGGGGAGGGCCAGACATCCATGTTCCTTCTATTGCCCTTTACGTTCCGGGGCCGCGGTATCTCTTTCGAACAACCCTCAACCCCGGCAGGCGGAGGCCCTGGCAGGCCCCTCTGCTTTGCTGACATCTCTTTGAGGCGCGCGTGAAACACTAACGCGCCGTCGACACGGCCTGTCGTCAATAGATGGACGGACGGTGAGCTACCCATTGCTCACTATCCACAGGCCCGCATCTACGGTGGCCGGGAGATTGATTGATGGGTTGGAGTTCGAATCGACAGCATGGCCAGCTCGACCGGTAGAAATTGAAAAAAAAAAACACTAAAATACCGTGAAATACAACTGCTAGTTACATATGTGCTGATCTACTGTTTCCCAGCATCCTGTGAGTACCTGATCATCCATTTTTAACATCTCTTAGCCTGTTATTGGTAGGCAACTTAAACCAGCGTTCTCGGGTAGAACTCGAAGCTAAAACTTATTTGGTCAATATTATTGGATGGGAAGAAATTGTGAGTAGTGTTTTTGTTGTAGAAAGCAGAGCGATAATTACGTAACACAATTTGTTTTTCGGAATCGGAAATCATCAAATAACTTTTCCTGCTCTGGGCAGAGCGAAAGGGAGTGTCAGGTTTGTACTGACTCAATCTTATCCATGTTTCTTCGTTTGCCCTTTATGTTCCGGGGCCGCGGTATCTCTTTCAAACAACCCGTAACCCCGGAGCGTTGCACTTGCGATGGTTTGTGCATTTAATTTTGATATTTCACCAACATTCATCTACGTTGTCCAACAGACAAACTTTTCAAATTTCATAAAGAGTAATTTCCTTCAAAATCAAACGCATTGTAATAGAAAAGTGTCTTATACAAATTCAAGTTCAATTTTTTTACCAATTTTTGTGGAGGCGCTTGATGTTTTGAGTAGTCGTTTGACGTTTAAAAGGTTTTATACTTTTCAAATCGTGAAAATTACTTTACTTAGCAAACAAATTAAATAATTTTCCTTTAGGTAAATGAAAAACAGTTTCATAAAATGTTCCAAACTGCTTTTAACCGAATCCTCCCTTCTTTTTTAACGTATGTTCACAGAGTACTTGCCAACTGTGAACCGATTTTTCTAACTCTTTTTTTGTTCGAAAACCTAGACTCCTCAGGTGGTCCCAATGTCAGTCACGAAGTCAGGATCTGATGTAGTTATAATGTCTGCTGCAATTTTCTCTGCGACCTACACTGGGTGCAAACGTTACCCTCACGAAGTAGTGAAACAGGCATTCTGTTTATCAGACTGTGTAACTTAACGCAAAAGTTTTTACTGGGAAACGACTTTTAACACTGACTACCTGTAACGACTGACAAAGGTCTAGAAATAACAGCTAGGACCAATGTCTTAACGTCCGAGGCACGGAGGAAACTCGGTATGTTTTGTGACAGTGAGAGTGGCTGTTATTATTTGGCCACGAGCTTCTCTAGGCTAATTTTAGGCACCTTCATCAATAATAGTAGAGCTTAGGAAAGGACAATTTTATTTATTTCTGTTTTATTTTATTGTAACCCAGATTATCATATACGGATTAGACGAAAATGTATTTTTTACCACACTGCTGGTCACTCATCCGCGGACCAACCTAGCTATTATTTAGCCAAGAGCTCTACACCTTAACTTATCTAGGTATACACTACCTACTCAATATTAATTGGATTGGCACGTAAGTAATAATTAAGTAAGGAATACTTGTCGTCAACTGCTACACTTTCTATTTATTTTACGAAAGAAAGAAACAATCATTTTCTTTCGTAAATTACTTAGTAACTTGTTATTATTAGAGTTGGTTCGCTTTTGCGTCTGTCTAGACACATATTTATATGTATATTAGAAAAAACCAAGATTTTACATCTTATCTACGTTAGGTAGCACCAGTTATTTTAGTTCTTGACACCTCTTCATAGAATGTTCGTTTATGTTGTATCTTTTTGCCAAAAGCCCAGGGTATGTTATACCTATATCTTATTTTTTTTCCATGAGAAATCATCAAATAACTTATCCCGCTCTCGGTGGTGGAGCAGAAGGAAGTATAAGACCTGTACTAATCAGCTGCTGACTCCCCACCACGGACGGGCCACGGACGGTGCGGCCTGTGGACGGTGAGCAATGGGTAGCTCACCGTCCGTCTGTCTATTGACGACAGGCCGTGTCGACGGCGTGTTAGTGGTCCACGTGCGCCTCAAAGAGACGTCAGCAAAGCGGAAGGGCCTGCCAGGGCCACCGCCTACCGCATACCGCGGCCCCGGAACGTAAAGGGCAATAGAAGGAACATGGGTAGGTTCTAGTACAAGTCTGACACTCCCCCCCGCTCCGCCCAGAGCGGGGGAAGTTATTTGATAATTTCCCATCCGCAAAAAGAAAAGCCCTGCACTAATTTGCAATTTGTGTTTCGGGGCTGCAGATTAAATTCATTCAAATACATTTTACATTTTGACGGCATGTTTGGTGCAGTGGCTGAGGGATGGACTGCTGCGCTGCGTGTTGCGGGTTCTATTCCCGCACGGAACAAATATTTGTATGAACTGCAGACAGTTGTTTTGGGTCTGGCTGTTTGTGTATGTGAGTTTAAATGTTTGTAAACTCACCCACGATACAGAAGGAATCCCTAGTTTGGGACAACGTTTTTGAAAAAATAAAATAAAAAAAAACATTTAACTTTCAAATTTATATGATGACAAGTGACAATATTATATAAATAATATGGGACTTGATACTAAAGCAGCCTCGAGGGTGGCAAATAAACTTGAGTTGGAAATAAACTTCGCTCTCCCAACAGCCTGTTTATCTGTTCTTCAACTTTCCAAACACGCTTTGATACATTTTGAAAGTGTTCCTGTGTATTTTCTGTTTAGAACTGACGAGATGTGGTTTTGAAAGAAAATAAGTATGATTTTCTGTTGTTGGTGAAAGAGAGTATATTTTTTTTAAGTATTAGCTGACGCCCGCAGCAACCTAAATCTGTGCCAAATTCCGTTAAGATCCGTTCAGCCGTTTTGACGTGAAATAGTAACAAACATCCTCACAAACTTTCGCATTTATAATATTAGTAGGATTTATGTAGAGACTTCAGATTTCACAGGAAACTAACATCAATATAATATAGTATTGTTTGTTTAAAGTTCAATGTAGCTTGTGAATACAAGCAAAGTATCTAGAAAACTCCACTACTACTAGATACTTAGGTACTTACGCAAAATCACTTCTGCAAAATTTTATCCTGCCGGGATCTTGCGTTGTTTGGAAGAGATATCGTGGCCCCAGAACATAAAGGGCAATATAAGTAACATGGGTGGGTTTTAGTCAGTACAAGTCTGACATTCCCCCCCGGTCCGCCCAGATTCGATCGATAATTTACCATCCGCAAAAAAGAACTATTAAACCATATTATTATAATGAACTTAAATTCAGGTCATTTTCTGCTCGATTGACTCTTAAAATATATAATTAGAGAATATTCGATTTGAATAAAGATGACTCTTCAAATAAATGCGTGACTTTTACTCTCGTTTTAGGCAAAAATGGTTTTTTGAGTGGTGTTAATTGCAAGGTCTAAATCAAATCCTTACTAATATTATTAAAGCGAAAGTGAGTTTGTTTGTTTGTTACGTCTTCACGCCTAAATGGCAAAACCGATTTTAATGAATTTTGGTACAGAGATAGTTGAGACCTTGAATACGGATAAATGCTACTTTTTGTCTCTTTCTAACCCCCACTTGCCCCTAAATAGAGGGTGGAAGTTTATATGGAGCAATTTTCAAGCTAAAAATTGGTATGCGGACAATTTGTCACCAACAAAAACATCGTGCATAATTTTTTTGAAAATCTGCCCCCAACCCCTTAAAAAAGGGGGTGAAATTTTATATGGGACTTTATGCAGTTTTCAAGGTAGGAAGCTAATAATCGGTACACACACTCTTTGTTACCAACGAAAAATACATGCAAATCAGGAAAGGGGAACCGTGTTACTCCGAATTTAACGCAAGCGAAGCCGCGGGCAAAAGCTAGTATTTAATACCTGTTTCTAAACTTCACTTAAATTAATATCGTACGAGCACTTGTTACACAACTTCCCGAGTCCCTAGTAGGTTACCGTTCGTGATGAAATCTATTTTGTTGCGTAAACCGAGCCTCGGCGAGACAATTTAGCGGATAGGCGTTTAGCAAATTGATCCGGACGTAGAACAAATCTGTGCCATTCGAGCCAGCACAATACGGCCATGTTTTATTTGTTGCTAGACTAATGGGGGATACGTGTTCTAGAAGTTTTGTGTTAGATTTACCTTGTCTATTGATCGTTCTAGGCTGCCAATCAACAATAATTTATCTGTGGCCAGACTTGCCAAGTCAAAGATAGCAATAATCAATTATTAGTAGAACAAGTCAATCATTTTAGACTTGTTTTTGTTGTTGTTGATGTATAGTGGTCAAGAGCGAGTCAGACTCGCGCACCGAAGGTTCTATACAAACTTGCGACATAAACAGCTATATCTTTTGACTGCGTAGACCGACTCGAGTATATGGTTTTAATTTCAACTCCATACCTCCACGCGTTTACGAGAAAAAAGTGTGTCTTGATAGACAGACAGACAGACGGACAAAGTGTTCCAATAAATGTTCCGTTTTTTCCTTGTAAGGTAAGGTACCCTAAAAACATCAACGGATATCAATTATAAGCTAGTTATCATCTCATTATTGAAACTTGAAACGGGATATTTACCATTTCCTTTCACATATGGCAAAAATGCTGGCTGCCTCTCAACCTCGCATTTCCGGTGCTTAAACAAACATGGTAAAGGAGAATGCCCATTCGAAGCCCACAGTGGACAACAGACTAGAGAAAAAATAAGTTATGCATAAATTTTAGCATAATAAAATATGTTTTTACTTTCTTCCATTTATGCGCCACTACAATCCACAACAATTCTTTTAAATAAGTAAGTTTACTGATAAAATAAGCTGTATTTTCCTATTTAACGCTAGTAAATATTGCCAGCAGCAAAAAAATATTTTGAGTATTACGACTAATGAATCGATTCGAATCGATTTATGAAAAAATACTATAACCCCAATATCATACCCACGAGACTTTACGGGTATTGTAATTACTTGCTTTAATAAAACCAACTTAAGGAAATATAAAAAAAACAGTTTGTACCCTCAAAAAAAAAAGAATGAGGATAATAAATCAATAATCGGTTTAGAAAAAAATTATCGATTTCGTTGATTGTCGATCGTTTTTTTTTTCGTGGTAGTGATAACACTGAACTGAATTTGATTCTGACACTGACAGTTTGCTTGTTGCTTCTGCCAAATGTGGATGTTTTGATTTGTGAACAAAATAGCAACCTACCAAGTAAATTACTTAATTAGAACTGCTATCTTTTCTCTTAACTATAATTTGATAAAAATATATTAAGATCATCCCTCCCATTATAAGTTAATTACCAAGTATTGACAAAGAGAAGTTTTCTTATTATCTCACACTCAAAGACTAATAAATGGAAAATAAACCCCAAAATGTTATTTGTTTTTAATATTTCTAAAATACTGGCGTCAATTTGAATATATTTTTTAGATATCTAATACAGTCAAGATTTTAAAACAATCAACTTTTATTGTAATAGGCCTAGGACACCATGGAGAGTGGGCATTCCCCTTTCCAATTTCAAGTTTCAATAATGCGGTTAGTAACCATGTCCGTTTAAAGACTTAGTTATCATCTGCCTAGCTTTTCACAATTATGTTGGAGGCTGCATACAGTCTAGCTGGATGCAGCTGGAGTAGTACCAGTATTTGACATTTAGCAACTGAATGTCTGACCTGCACAAGCCAGTTAGTACTGGGTAATACCCCTTGGTAAGACTGGTTGTCAGACTTTCGGGCCACTGAGTACTCGTAACGACTGTCAAAGATCTACGACTGACAGCCGAGATCAACGGCTTAAAGTGCTTACCGAGGCACGAAGGAAACTGGGTATGTAATGGTTAATCCACAGACTGCTGAACTTAAGATCAACCCGAGCGGCTGTCATTATTTAGCTACGAGCTCCTTATTAGCTAATGTTTATTTGATAATCTTACAAGTATTATTAACTAGCTGCGCCCCCCGGCTTCGCCCGCGTGATGATAAAAAATAGTATCTATATGTGTTATTCCAGACTATAATCTACCTCTGTGCCAAATTTCATCAAGATCCGTTCAGTAGTTTTTTCGTGAAAGTGGATCAAACATACATCCATACTCACAAACTTTCGCATTTATATAATACTAGCTTTTGCCCGCGGCTTCGCTCGCGTTAAATTCGGTATAACACACCATTTTGCTCTTGCGCCTGATTGATTTGTAATAGCAACGCTAAGTTTTCCCTTTTCTTCCCTCGTTCTCCCTCATATCCCACTTTTTTTAAATAAAAATTAGCCTATGTCCGTCTCCTGGTTCCCAACTATCTCTGTACCAAAATTCATCAAAATCGGTTTAGCCATTAAAGCGTGAAGAGGTAACAAACAAACAAACAAATAAACAAACAAACAAACAAACTCACTTTCGCTTTTATAATATTAGTAAGGAAGTAAGGATTAGTAGGATTTGGTAATCTTACGTTCCGCCAATAAATATTTCCGCCTTTAATAATTCCATCTCCAGTCTAATTAAGATCTAAAATGTTTACAGCTCTATTTCACGAGCAAAGTTTTTCCAATGCCACGGAATGTTTCAGTAACCGTCAGTGTGTTTAGTTGGGTGTGAATTAAAAAGTAAATTGTACTGAGTTTGTAACTGGGACATGATCCAACTAGGGTTGGGTAGTATTAGAATTAGATACTTGTAATCCTTACTAATAACATTATAAAAGCGAAAATGAGTTTGTTTGTTTGTTTGTTACGTCTTCATGCCTCAATGGCTGAATCGATTATGATGAATTTTGGTACAGAGATAGTTGGAACCCTGGAGAAGGACATAGGCTAACTTTTTTGAAAAAAAAGTGGGATGTGAGGGAGAAAAAGAGAAGAAAAGGGAAAACTTAGCGTTGCTATTACAAATCAATAAGGCGCAAGGGGAACTGTGTTACCCCGAATTTAACGCGAGCGAAGCCGCGGGCAAAAGCTAGTATATTGATAAAAGAAAATTATTAAAAAAATGTTGTTTTTATTTTAAATAAAAGGAAGATATGAAGAGAAAGAGGGAAGAAAAGGGAAAACTTAGCTTTGCTATTACAATAAATCAAGGGCAAAACTACATGTAGCAAGTGCGTGCAAATCAGGAAAGGGAACCATGTTACCCCGAATTTATAATGTTTTTAAGGTTTTTCGTATTTTAAATAGAGCAGATTCATGTGAACAATTTAAGAATAGAAAAGAATATACTTTATCGCACTCCAAAATTGAAACATAACTGTTTTATACAAATTGCTAATTCTATAGTTACAATGGCGGTCTTATGGCTGATAGCGATATCTTCCAAACAATCTTTGGATGGACTGTAATTTAATGCAATAAGATAAAAAATATGACTATAATAATGCAATATGATAATAAATATGAATATGATAATGCAATATTTTATGGTTTATAATTTAATCGAAATACCGCATGTATTTTGCAGCCCTGATTACAACTCTTCGTTATGTTTACTCTGGTAACAAACATTTGCACCGGTTGAAGCATGATGAAAGGGTGGCCACAGACAAACAGTTACTTCTGTTCGTCACGATGTCCGTCACTTGCCGTCTATCAACGGATGATTTCATTTTGTAAAAGTAAACAGCGGTGTATGTAAATAAATAGGGTCAGGGTTTTGGAACGTAGCCAGTCAGACATGTGTCTGAATATGAATGTCAAACTTCGTATAGCATTTGTTCAGAAATCTTTGGTCTTAATTAATTTGTTTTCTTCTACTTTTGAACTTGAAGTCTCTTGTTGATGCTGCAATTTTGGGCTTCGAGGGAACCTAGATAATGTATCTAGGAATTAAGCTTTGACTTGTCATAATATTTCCGGTAGTTAGTTTCAATCCATTATCTTTTTTTTCGTCATCATTACCGTTTATAGAATGTCACCTTGTGACCACGGCACAGAGCATTTAGCTCTGTACCATAGTCACAAATTATGGAAATCAATTACGTATTTTTAAGAGAATGTGTACTTACAAAACTCGTAGCGAAAACAGTGTTCAATCGCGATCACTCACCTAAAACAATACAAAATATTATTTATTAATAAAGGTAATATGTGAAACAACAGGTTGTCGACATGTTAGATGTGGACTGTGTGATCATTGTGCCGATACTCGTATCAGCCAATGGCTTAATCATCCAGAGCCTCCACCAGTACCTGAAGAGGTTCTAAGGCAGCTGGAGCAAGGGCTTGATTTAGAGAGCGATACTCCTGGACACGGCTCGTTTTGTTAAGAGATTCCTTTTTCCAGAGCCTTGATCGCTGGTAGCTTGGACCCTGTTCCCAGCGAAGTATTTTTTTGCTGAATTTATGTAAGTGTTTTTCTTATATTAAACATGTAAAAAGTAAGGATTTAATCATTCTTTTCTTTATAATGTTTTATAAAAGAGTTATTTCATCTTTCCCTCTTTTTCATATAAGCATGCCTTCATTTATGCACACAACAAATGAATTTCAGGTGTTTCAATCACTTATCTATCTGTCTCGTATAAAGACGAAGTTTGGAAACTAGTCTAAACTAGGCCGGAAGTGTTCGAGGCCATGTTCTGTTGCAGTTAGAACGCGCTACTTCTCTGTGATGATAGGTATTATGTGTTTAGTGTAGTCCACTTATCTTTTCAATAAATGTTTAATACTTTTCATTGCAATGAACAATATTATAGTTGTACATAAGTGATAATGAAAAAATGTTTGAAACTTGTGCAAGTAAAAATATTTTGTAACAAATATTTGCGACCGGTCGTTTTTATAAAAGCGACAAAGGCCTATTAATAAAACTAAAAATACCATTTATTTATAAAATACAAAAAAAAGGTTTTTTTGAATAAAAATTATAATAATTATATGTAATAATTTTTGGAACGAAGCATACTAAACGACAAAATTTCTGACCTTTATGCTGCTTTCTGCTTCGCACCAATACCCAAATAGTAGACGTTGGCAACACAGCTGCAAAATTAAAGTGGAACTGGGCTGACCACATCAAAATCAAATCACATGTCGCAACAAAATTGGGCCAAAGTAACAACCGATTGGGTTCCGAACAGCAGGCCCCGGCGACGCGGTAGGCCCAGAAGGAGATGGCGTGACGAGCTAGACTTCCACGGAAAGGATTGGGCCACAAGCAGCAAACGACAGAAAAATGGGAGGAAGGAAGAGAGGCCTTTCCCCTGCAGTGGGACACATCTGGCTCATAATAATAATAATTTTTGACTAACTTAAGATAAACAGCGACGTAAATTTGACTTATACGGCGTGTACCAGAAAATTTCGAGTGTAGGTACCAGTTGTACTATACGTTTCTGGCACACACTGTAAATATTTACCGTTATAAAACCCATTCTATTTATAGAAATAGTTTATAATATTCACACAACCTATATGCGGAAAAGATAATTATGAAAATTCTTCGTGTGTTGAGAGCCACATTTCGAGCAAGTATGTTGAAAATTTATATTCCTTATTCGTGGAAGATTGTCTGTAAACAGAGAATTTTATAGGTATTTTAAAATAAATAATTAACGTCAGACTTTCGCTGAAGCAACGTTATAATGTTAATCAAGGAATTACAAGAACAGTGTGTTTGTGTATTTATTTGTGCGGCGGTTGTCATTTTTTTTTTGGGGTGGAAATTTATCAAATAACTTTCCCCGCTCTGAGCGGAGCGGAGGGGAGTGTCAGACTTGTACTGACTAACACCTACCCATGTTCCTTCTATTGCCCTTTACGTTCCGGGGCTGCGGTATCTCTTTCGAACAACCCGCAACCCCGGCAGGCAGAGGCCCTGGCAGGCCCCTCTGTTTTGCTGACAACTCTTTGAGGTGCATGTGAAACACTAACGCGCCGTCGACACGGCCTGTCGTCAATAGATGGACGGGCGGTCAGTTACCCATTGCTCAACGTCCACAGGCCCGCATCTACGGTGGCCGGGAGTCGTCACGCGGCGCCCGTCGCCCAGGGCGTCTCCCGCGGCGGCTAGGTTGGTTTGAGGTCCTCTCCCTCAAACGGCCACCTCCCTCGCTAGCATTACTGCTCCGCAGAAGGAGGTGACCGCTTCCCATTTCCTCACGCTCCGGACCATGGACTGAACCAGGGCCGAACGCGAGAGATCACCAACGCCGATGAGAGTGCCGCCTTTAAAGTCTCAAAACTTTCAGTATCACTTCCAAAAGATACAATTTGACATGAATTGATTTTATGATAAACACGCAGAAATTATGCACTTGTAAACTTCAGGAATGAGATATGTTTGTACCGCGGCTTTTTGATGAGTACGCTCGTTTTGTTTATGTTGCGTTTTGTATGATACATGGCTCTGCCATTTCCAAGGTTTTACGACAAGCTTTACAACCAAGAGACGGCAAGGGGTATTAAAACAAAGAATGTTACACAATCAAACTTTGCATTTGAAACGTATTGTTTCTTTTTTCAAATTATAATGTATTTTTATTCAAGTGATCTATATATCACTATGTACAAACTACACATATATCTTTTTTTTGGGGTTGGAAATCATCAAACAATCATAAATCTAAAACTAGCTTTTTCCCGCGGCTTCGCTCGCGTTAAATTCGGGGTAACACAGTTGGTTTCCTGATTTACAGGTACCTGTAGTTTTTGCCCTTGCGCCTTATTTATTGTAATAGCAATGCTAAGTTTTCCCTTTTCTTCCCTCTTTCTCCCACATATCTCAATCTTTTTTTTAAAAAAAATAGCCCATTTCCAGGGTCCCAACTATCTCTGTACCAAAATTCATCAAAATAGTTTAGCCATTTAGGCGTGAAAACGTAACAAACAAACAAATTCACTTTCGGTTTTTTAATATTAGTAAGGATAATAATAAAAATTGTGTCCCGCATGATGAGAACCTCGTGAAAGCCGAGAAAGATAAGCAAACCAAATAAATTGACTTAGCTCGCGAGGTTGGTCGACATGTGGGATGTGGACTCTGCGATCATTGTGCCGATAGTCGTATCTGCCAATGGCTTAATTGCCAAGAGCCTCGACCAATACCTGAGGAGGCTCTCGTTAGGCAGCTGGATCAAGGGTTTGATACAGAAAGCGGTACTCCTGGACACGGCTCGTATTGTTAGGAGGTTCCTTTCTCTGGAGCCCTGACCGCGCGCCGGTAGCTTGGACCCTGTTCCCGATACCGGTGGGTTACTATTTTTATATTTTTAAATGTTTTTTTTATGTTTTTAGAAATATTTAAAAATGTAATTATATGTTAATAAAACAATAAATGTACGATAAAAATTGTGTACAAATATCTACATCATTATTAATAGGAAAACTGCTCAAAAGGTAGGTAGCATTGCAACATTGAATGGCAATGCTGACTCTCCGGCTTAGATATAACATTTTAGTTTTGCAAAAATTAGGTTAAGATATTAATATTTAGTTAACATTTAAACATAGGAAAAACAATGAAATATAATATAAGCGTAAGTTATTGAAGCAGAATGACATACTAATAGCTCAGAACTTGTACTACAGTAAAACTTAATAGTAAAACGTAAATTATGCCTGATTATGAAATAGTAGATATATGGATACCTAATAGGATCCTATCCTATCCTAGGCCTATTTTTGTTTTCAGCCTTTTCAAGGTGAATTCTGTGTAAGCATTTAACATTTAACGATCACTTACGAAATGTATTCCTCTTTTTGTCTCTCTTCTTCTTTTTTTAGTTTAAATATCGTTATACACCGTGAAAGCGTAAAACAATCTTCAGTCTCGTATGAAAAGTCTAAGAAAAAATTTTGTCTTCTCATTTATTTCCAATCTTGAATTGTTTGAAATAGCACACTATTTTTATTAAAAAAAGAATAAAGTGGAAAAGCTCCTATTAAAAGTCTGACGTCTATTTAAAGATTTCTACGACTCGAATAACAAAATTATGTAACAAGAAAAGCTAATTGGTGAGAATTTAAAATGGAAAATCGCTTGACAAAAATAAACAAGCTATTTTAAATAGTAAATTATTCGGCGAAAGAAATTAAGCAGATGTACTTTTGTTAGTGTGGTAATCAATATATTATCCAAATATGATGAAGGTGATGCCATTAATTGTTAAAAGAATTATGATGTGTTGATTACTGGAAGCAATCAAGCGGCACCAGACATTAACGTGTAGGTAGTTAGGTACAGTCAGCAAAATGGATATATGGTACTTTGTTTTTTTTCTTTATAGTGTTAAGATTTCAGTTTTTTTGAACTTTTGTGCGTATGGCACGTGCGAAATAAACATGTTTTCTGTCTTTTCTTAAACCAGGTTAGTCAGATGTAGTTGATTTATTCTTAGAAACCAATGGAACATATGAAATGTTTGTTTTCTATCAAATAAATTTAACTTTATTCGAAAACAAACATGGATTTATATATGTATATTTCTTACTTTCTACTGATCAAATTTCATCTGACGAGCCTGGTTACTTTTATCTTTTGCTGATTGTACTTTAGAAGTGGATACAAAATGGAGGTACTTTTGTAGTGCGTAAGAATAAGCTTGCAAAAAGATTTGTGTAGCTTATCGTGGAAAGGCAAAGTTGGCAACTCAAGTAAATCTTTTTAGTATGTATAATGTCCCTGGAACGAGTGTTTGTTAATAAATTCGTCGAAATTCAAAATCAAAAGTCGTTTATTCAAATTAGGTTGATAAGTAGCACGTTTTGCAACGTCAATACTAGAAGAGACAGTCCCCCGCAACGCTTTTCGCCACGTCCTATTGTTATAGCTGGGAAGAAGAAGTGGCGGAACAAACTCCTCAGCAAGACCTCTGACAGGTTAGAAGAACTAGATTTTAAACAATTTCAGTGTTCACAAAGTAAATTAAAAAAAAAACATTAATTTATTATCACATGTCAGTTAGCAAACACCAATTATCTTTTAGCATTTCATTTCAATTGTTTGCAACAAGCACAATCAGTATCCTCCGCAGATATTTATAAATTCTTGGACTCTGCTCCGAATTCGACGGACTACAATTTTCTTTATATTTTCATAAAATTAATCCTTACTAATATGTATTATAAAAGCGAAAGTGAGTTTGTTTGTTACTTCTTCACGCCTATATGGCTTCACCGATTTTGATAAATTTTGGTACAGAGATAGGACTTAGGTGACTACTCATCCGCAAAATATTTCATCCGCGGATGAAACGTTACCCTTTTAAAATTGTAAGGCGACGAATCATCCGCAAGTTCGGATGAGTCGTCGCATAGTTAATATTGATGTGGTCATATTGGCCAAATAGACGAACAAACATATTTTGTGTATAGGAACATTGTCTGTTCTTTAGTTTCATCGGTTTCGCTAGCTGCTATGTGTAATAATATCGTGGTTAAATCGAACAAAAATACTTCTATGCACAAGAATCGTTTTTATTAAGAATATAATTTTTTATACTGGTGAATCAGAATAATAAGCAATTTCCCTAAACAAATGACAGGTAGTTACTGTTTTACTGCGAAAACTGAGTTAATGTTATAAATATGAGTACATTTCAATAGTTTGATAATACTTAAATAACCAAATATTTACGACTACCGACGTTTTGTGCAACTTGTATCAGCGGTTTAAAAAACGAAAGGTTTGAGGGTATTTAGAAAATAATTGAGACAAGCTAAGTTGTTTTGTCATGAATATATTTTGTTAGTCAGTGTACATGAAATCATTCCTCCTCATATCCCTCGTCCAACTTCTGTTAAATGTCTTCTTTCTTTTGTGTTTTCTCGTTTTGTTTTCAAACTATGTAAATTCATCGAAATTAATAAAATTAAGTTGTAACTTTTTGGATCGTTAATATTTTTTTTTTTTTTACTTATAGTCTCTTTTCTTTTCTGTCATTCTGTCATATGAAATGATAATCTACATATTACTACATATTATAGTAAATTAATTAATAATAGAATTGCATAAAGTTTTTATGTTCCGGTGCGTGGGAAAAAACTGAGTTTTCATATTCCATTGCGGGTGATTGAGCTGCCTTGAGGTCAGATATTTTATTATTACTTATCCAAGAAAAATAAAACTCAAAACATTGTAACATTGTTAAGTTTCTATTTTAGAATCACAATTATGGATAAGGAAATTACGCGATTTAAAATGATTTCATCGCAACGAGGAGGAAAACTTTTAATGGAAGGAAACTATCGTTATTATAAAAAACGTGAAAATAAAAACGGACATATAGTTTGGCACTGTGCTTCACAAAGTTGTAAATCTAATTTGGTTACTAACTATGATTGTAACCTTATACTGAAAGAAAAACTTCATAGTTGTCAGTCTAGTAGTTTAGATAACCAGTTATTGGAGAAAATTGACGAATGTTTAGAAAGAGCCAAAACTGAAAGTACTCCTATGCCTACAATTTATAAAGAGGCGGTAGAAAAATTAGAGTCTACAGGATTAGACTTAGTCATAAAATTACCAAAATACAACAATTTCAAGAAAAGAATGTATAAACTACGTAATAAAGAACTGCAAACTAAAAAGGTGCGATTTTTTAAATTGAAAGATCTAACAGTTCCTGGTGTTCACAAAGACTTTTTACTTGCTGATTATAGCGAAAAAAGTGACAGGATATTACTGTTTGCCACTGAAGAATCCAAAGAAATTCTCAAGAAAGCTAAACATATTTTTTGCGATGGAACATTTAAAGCCGTTGTACCTCCCTTTAAGCAGTTGTATACGTTACATGTTGACATTGGCAGTACTAATACACATACGAATATTATACCAGCAGTTTATGCCTTATTGCCAAATAAAAAGCAATCAAGTTATGAAATTTTCTTCCATCTCTTAAAAAGCAAAATTCCCGAATTTGATCCTGAGTCCATCACTACTGATTTTGAAACCAGTGCGATGACAGCAGCTAAAGCTGTATTTGATAAAGTAACTACTCGAGGGTGTATATTTCATTTTAAAAAAGCTGTCCAAAACAAAGCTAAACTGATTGGAATTACAAAAAAATCAAACATGTCAAGGGCTCACGTGAGGCGTTGTATGGCGTTGGCATATCTCCCAAATATTAAAGTTTCAGATGGTTGGCTTTATGTATTGGGTGAATGTATACAAAAGGATGATAAAACAGCGCAATTTAACCATTATTTTCAAAATACCTGGCTAGAGAAGAAATCTATCTTGTCTGATAAATGGTATTTTTATAATATCCGGCACAAAACGAATAACGCTATAGAATGGTGGAACTCGAGACTGAATAGGACAATAAAGAGCAAACCTAACATAGCCGTTTTATTAAATACTCTTAAAAAAGATGCTAAATATCATTCTAATCTGTGGAAAAATCAAGGATTTATTTCAAAGAGAACGGAAGAAAGTATGGTAAAGGAAAAAAAAATTAATAACAGTTTGCGAGAGTTTATTGATAATGAAATTAGCCTCGGACATTGTATAGAGAAATTATCATATTAGTGATACACATCGTTTACAAAATTTCGTAGCGGTTGATTTTTTGATTATAATTTTTTTTTGCCCCTAAATACTAAGAAGGTTTAAATTATTTCGATTTTTCGTTATTAATTAATATTTTCTAACATATGTAAAAATGTATAATTCTTAATAACAATCTATTTAGATTTACTAATTTTTATAACATTAACTCAGTTTTCGCAGTAAAACAGTAACTACCTGTCATTTGTTTAGGGAAATTGCTTATTATTCTGATTCACCAGTATAAAAAATTATATTCTTAATAAAAACGATTCTTGTGCATAGAAGTATTTTTGTTCGATTTAACCACGATATTATTACACATAGCAGCTAGCGAAACCGATGAAACTAAAGAACAGACAATGTTCCTATACACAAAATATGTTTGTTCGTCTATTTGGCCAATATGACCACATCAATATTAACTATGCGACGACTCATCCGAACTTGCGGATGATTCGTCGCCTTACAATTTTAAAAGGGTAACGTTTCATCCGCGGATGAAATATTTTGCGGATGAGTAGTCACCTAAGTCAGAGATAGTTGGGACCCTGGAGACGGCCATAGCCTATTTAAAAAAAAAAGATTAAGATATGAGAGAGAAAGAGGGATGAAAAGGGAAAATTTAGCATTGCTATTACAAATCAATAAGGCGCAAGGGCAAAAACTGCAGGTAGCAGGTACCTGCAAATCAGGAAAGGGGAACTGTGTTAGCTCGAATTTAACGCGAGCGAAGCCTCGGGCAAAAGCTAGTATTTAAATATTTGCAAAAGTGTATAGACATAAATAAAGAAGAAAACACTTAATTTAATGAAAATATTATACAGAGTGTCAACTTTTCAAGAGTCCTAGGCTTACACCAAAATAAAAATTCTACATTGCAACAAAAATTGGTTTTGTGTAATTAAATAATAAAAGAATTTGTGTGCCCTGAGATCTAACAATAAACCGAGAAAGTGTTTTTAAGAACGTATACTAATGTTTATGTCAAATATTGCAACTAAATTTTAAAACGGCTGTCCCCAACCGATTGGGACGCGATGAATGGTTAGCTAAATAACATCATGCTTAATCCAATATGGCAACTCCAAGTCGTCAGTTACTTTGTTAATCAAATTATTTATCCTGATTTGAAAAGCCAACAACATCATCAAATTCTTGAACTGTCGGCAAGAGAAAAGAAAGGCACTGGCACAAATGAGAAAATTCCAGAATTATTTTCGGGATTTCACCATTCGAAAAACAAACTTTTCTGTTTCCAAAATTCCGAAACGCATTCAACCATCTCTGCTAACTTCACTTACGAACTAATCTGAATAGTAGCATGCAAAGTCGCAAAAACATGCAGCATTCATCTTGTACCGACGGAGCTTTTGTCACAGTTCCGAGAAGCATAGTAAATGATGCATGAGCAACCAGAAACTTCCTGTTTTACAACTAAGTAATAAATAAAAGAAAAACTACTGATAGAAAAAAAAATCCTTTTTAATTATAAGTAACTGTGCCTCGCGGTTTCACTCCGTAGACCGGGATAAAAACCTTAACCTAAAAACTTTGGTAATTTAGTGGATAGCTTCCCTTTTTTTCGAATGGGTAATCATCAAATAACTGCTCCCGCTTTGGGCGGACCGGAAGGGAGTGTCAGACTTCTACTGACTAAAACCTTTTGCCCTTTGTGTTCTGGGACCGCGGTATCTCTTTCAAACAACCCGCAGAAACATAATTTCATCCGAATCTGTGAAGCCATTTGAGTGTGATGAAAACAAACATGACATACATACTCACATACAAACTTTCACCTTTGAAATATTAGTGTGATTCCTGGGCGTATCCTTTGGTTTTGAAAGACCTGACCGAGTGCTTGGAAGAGTTAGTATATTAGTTGATAAATCTAACACTGTTATGATTGCTTGGCGGAAATAAGAATCCTTACTAATAGTATAAAAGCGAAAGAGTTACTTCTTCTTCAAGCCTAAATGGCTAAACCGGTTTTGATTAATGTTGGTACAGAGATAGTTGGGACCCTGGAGTCGGATATAGGCTAAAAAAAAGTAAGAAAAGGGGGAGAAAGAGGGGAGAGAACATATTTTTGTTCGTTCATCACGCGGGTTAAAGTTAGCGTTAGCCCAAAGTACCTATGCCACGCGGACGAAGTCGCGGGCGGAAGCTAGTAGCCTATAAAAACGGACACGGTTACGACAACACATTAAGGCGGGCCTTTCCGAAAAAACGTCGTTTTCTTTTGTGTTTTATTCGTTGAAATAAGGTATTAAAATTTTGAAAAAAACATATTACATAGTTCACTCTACGACCTATATATTCCTGCCGTCCGATACACGATTACTTGCACTTTATTGCATCCAATTAAATCGCAAAGACAAGGCTAAATCGTGATCTAAATATCATTTCATTCGATTTATATTAGGTTTTGAAAAATAAAACTTATACCATAATAAAGGTCGTAAAAAATGTGATGAAAATCTCCCACCATAATGTGAAATATGAAAATATCCCTACTCCCAATTTCAAATTCCGAGTATTTTCATCTATTCATGCGCTCGCGCGGGCTATTTAGTCCCGAGCGGAACGCGTTGGAGGTCGGACGTGTGACAATTTTTGCGAACGCGGTACCCCGCTCAGTTCTGTTACGAAAAAAGAATACCTACCTGTTTATAGTTGATTTTTCTAAGTTAGTTGATAGAATGTTGTATGATGTTGCCGTGTCTACGCAAAATAGATTTACAAACCTGAAATTTGCATCTAAAATATTTGAATTTATTCCTTAGATAAATGTAATCAAAGAAGTCAAAAATGCAAAAAACTATAATGGTTTATTTTCTTGCGGAATAGATTTACCATCGGCAACAATTGTGAAAAATAGTCGAATTTGAACCTTATGTTAGAGTAAATGAAGCCCACACACGCGGAAATGTTAAAATGGTTTACTGTTTTCAAATAACGTCAATGAGTTCAGTCCGCTCTGTGCCGCTGCGTTAGTGTTACTTAGTCTTAGCCTAGGTACTGATATGTTCATTTTCCACATATCTTACTCCCAACTAGAAGTCCGAATTAGCTCCTAAATAAAAACGTGGTAGGTGAATATTCATTAGTGCAATAATAAATTAGTCATTCATTTAGAAATAAAATAAGTATCATTTATTACGCATATTTTATTTAAAATAGAAATTTGATGGTGTAGGTATGCAACGTTTGTGTAGTCTAAATCCGCACACAACACTCTTGCCACAGTGTAGAAATGTGACAGTATACATGTACATTTTCTACACTCGAGATTACTTACTATTATTGCATGTTTATGTATGGGTTGTGCTGTGTGTGTTGTAAAAGTTTTTTAATTTCAAATGTTACTTTTTACTTTTATTTGTAACTACACACATCAAAAAAGTCTAAGGAACACATACAAATTTCAATTTTACAATGTGTTTTCGTATTAAGTCCATAGTATTTCTTTTTTATATTATTTTTAATGCTTTTTAAATTAAACAACCATTATTTTTTTCAATCCTTACTAATATTATAAAAGCGAAAGTGAGTTTGTTTGTTACGTCTTCACGCCTACATGGCTAAACCGATTTTGATGAATTTTGTTACAGAGATAGTTCGGACCCCGGAGACGGACATAGACTAAAAAAGTGAGAAATGAGGGAAAAAAGGGAAAATTAGCTTTGCTATTACAATAAATAAGGCGCTAGGGCAAAAACTACAAGTAGCAAGTACCTGCAAATCAGGAAAGAGGAACTGTGTTACCCCTAATCCCGAATGAAACGCGAGCGAAGCCGCGGGCAAAAGCTAGTTAACTATAGTTTTTACGAGTAAGTACCTACTGTAAGTACGTAGTACAAAGCAAGGTCCCTAATCAACTAAACAAACTAAAATTAAATGGTTGTACAAAAATTGCATACTTAAATTAATACAAAATGTGGCCTCCTCTGTTATTGAGAACTTGCTGGCACCGATTATTCATAGAATCGATGAAACTGTTAATGTCATCCTGCGGCAATTGCTCCCAATGAAATTTTAGTAAGTCTATCAGTTGTTGGGTAGTTCTCACTCCATCCAAGTTCCTTAAAACACGTCTCTGGAGCATGCATGCTCGATGGGGTAGAGGTCTGGCGATTGTGCAGGCCAAGGCAATACCAGGATGTTTTCCCTTGCCAAGTATTCCCGTGTGTACAAACCTGTTTGCGAACATGCATTCTCATGCATCAACGTGATATTGAAACCAAGCGTTTGTGCGAATGGATGGACATAAGGCCTTAGAACATCCTCAACGTAATTTACAGCGTTCTTGTTACCATTTACAAAAACGAGCTCAGTTGGTCTGTTCTTCATAATACCCGACCATACCATAACTGTTGAGCCTTTCAGTTTTTCCAAGACGACGATACACTCTTACCCTTCTAATATCAGACTTGAACCCAAATTGAGACTCATTGCTAAATTAAATTTTATCCCATTGTTCCCGGATTCATGTAATGTGTTCCTTACACCATTCATTTCGACGAGCGCGATTCCCGTGACGTAACGATGGGCACCTAATTGGCCGTCATACTCATGCAGTCGATTTCGCACAGTTTGGCAGCTAACAACAACACTATTTGAATTTTGTAGCCTTAAAGACGGGCGACTAACATTGGTTGGCAAGACGCAGTCAGATGTATGTATCGATCTCCCGTGTTAGTGTAATGCTGATGAACATGGCAAATAACGCTTCTCTTGACACCGAAATACCGAGATACCTGAGACTGACTTCTTCCCGCTTGCGACATACCTACAGCTGTTTGCATTTTATCTGCATTCAAATGACGTCGGTCCATGACGTAAAAAATGACTTAAATCCAAATTTATTCAAAACTTTTTTCAAATTATTGTTTAATTCATACTAAATTTTAATGAGCAAAGAAAAGGCTTTTGAATTTGTGAAAAAAATAAATAAATGATAGGTACTCGATTTTTTTTTACAATCAGCCAGTATGTCCTCTAGATCAAAAAAGTTTACATAGGTTAAGCTACTTGGTAAGAAATGGTATAATAATTGAATAATAATTTGAAATAGTATGTGTTGCTTAGACTTTTTTAATGTGTGTATTTACTTTTATTTTTAACTTTTTACTTTTTTTTAGTTTTGAATCAGTCCCGAATTCATGATCTGAGTGGCAGCCCGGTTATCTATAACCTTAAAAATACTTTCCAGAAAAATTTAATTCCACATGCCAACTCAAGTTGAGTTACTGCATTACTTTACTCTGTGACGAAACTTGGTAGCTACGCAAGGTCACGAACTCAAAACCGATGCGCTTAGCGCGCGCGTTTCCCGCGCATCGTAGTTCCTTACGTATCGGTACTCCTTGCGGGGGCTGGGGTAAGCCATAAATGCCTACGATGCTCGGGTTAACCCCGCCTTAAGTTAGGTTCCGGTATCCGGAGTATAGTTTAGTTCTACTGATTTAACCGCTTTGAAAAAAAGCCGGTCGAAAATAGCAGAGTCAGACTCATAACATAACTATGTAAAATGTTACAAGGTTGGAAATATCTTACCTAAATATGTTTCATACTGTCTTAAAAGGCCGTTCGTGATTCATAAACCTTTATTACATAAAATGACGCGTAGGTTTCATGAACGAAAAATACTGTTTTATCGGCAAAGTGGGCTTCCAAGCAAAAAGCAGACTTCTGTGTTCATGAACCAATCATTCTGCCTTGCCCCACCAAACACAATTAGTTAGGGACATAATTTGTTTTGAAACCGCTTAACTTAGTGGGCAATTTTACTTTTTATGCTGTCTACATTCATCACGTTTTGGGTAAAAAACCAAGCTTGACCGTAATAAGAAAGTATTTTATAGCGTTTTTATTTCAAGAGTTTTATGATCTAATATTCTTTGTTCAAAGTTTTCATCTATTGAGCCTCATTTGTGGTTTTTTTTTTCATAAATACTCTGTTACTTTAATGGCGTTTCCTTTTTGAGCAATCTCTTCAGTTTATTTATTGTTTGAGATAAATTTTGGCGGCAATCACCTTTTGTTTTGGGCTCATAAACAATTCAGTGTTTAATGAGAACAGGCATAAAGTTAAGATTGATTATGATTAGATTTCGGAAATGTTTGTCCTTATTTGGGGAAACCAAGTTCTCTCAAGAGGCAAATAGATCTTTGTAAAGGTACGAGGAGGTACCTACCGCATAGGCTTAATGGATAGATTGAATAATCTATCTAATACATAGTTTGAATGGATAATTGATAACTTAACTGGTAAGTACCAGAAGGGTTACCATGACATCATATAGCAGTTCTTATTCCTGTGTGAGAAAGAGATGGTGCTAGACACCCTGTATAGCCCTGTCTCTTTCCCTCAGTAGAATAAGTTCTGCTTTAAGACGTCATGGTAGGGTAGCAGTACACTCTTTTAAAGAAAAAGAAGGTCATTAAAAATTCAGTCTGAATTTAAAAGTTTTTTTTTTAATATCATCATCTGCCCAGTCTTTTCCCATGTTGGGGTCGGCTTCCAGTTTAACCGGATGAAGCTGAATACCAGTATTTTACATGGAGCGACTACCTATCTGACCTCCACAAACCAGTTAGTACTGCTATACGATTCCCCTTTGTAAGATTAGTTGCCAGGCTTTCGGTACACTGGGACTGTAGATCCTTCTTTTTTAGTTTTTACTCATCCACAGACCAATCTAGGCAGGCGCGGCTTACCCTAAAAATCTACACGAGCGGCTGCTATTATTAAGCCACGAACTCCAAAGAAATTGAAGGTAATCCCATGTTTATAAAAATTTGCAGCCCTAGTGCATTAGGACAAATAGTTTAAAATTGTCTGTGAATACAATACACAGATCTCTCATTTTCGCCAGTCCCAGAAATGTCTATAAAACAACTAATTTGCGAAGTTTGTCGCCCTACTAATCTATCGAGTTCCGTGATCTACACTGTACAATATGTTTATTACTAGTTTCTCCACACCGGTTTGCCTGCGTATGCGGACCAAAACCGACTTACAATAAAACACTAATAAACATAAAAATAAGTTTAGTTCCGGAAGTCTTGACTTCTATTTGATTCATCGATTTGGTTGCGGTATGATGGTATCACAATATAAATTCTTATCAATGTACAAATATATTATATTTTATGGAATAAATATTTGTATGACCAACAGGTAGTTGTTTCGCGTCTGGCTATTTGTGTTTGGGAGTTTAAATGTGTCCACAAACATTTAAACTCACAAACACACGCACCCACAATACAGGAGAAATTCTAGTGTGTTTTTTTTATACAATCTTCTTTTTATATTACCACTAAGAGATATAAGCATATATTTCACATACCTACGTTAGAAGAAAAAATATGGAGTATAGAAGAAATAACTATTGATAAAAAACAGTATTCCAAAATAATAAAAAAAAATGAAAATTTGCCCACAATTGACGGCAAAATCGCGTATACATACATACAATACAGTCAAATTGAGAACCCCTTTTTTTGGGATGGGAATTCATCAAACAACTTCCCTCGCTCTGGGCGGAGCGGGGGGGAGTGTCAGACTTGTACTGACTAAATGTTCCTTCTATTGCCCTTTACGTTCCGGGACCACGGTATCTCTTTCGAACAACCCGCAACCCCGGGTTGAGAACCCCTTGTTTTATAAGTCGCTTAATAATTATTTGCGTTTTAAAATGTCAAAATTCAACGCATTCTTTATAAACAACAAAGTAATGCATTTGAACGAACGTTTTAATTACAAAATGGCGAAATTACTTCGTTCTTTGCACAAATGATGTGTAAATTGATGCTGTTTCAGAAGTGAACAAATTAATGGGCCGTTGTTTGAATAAACTATTTAATATGTTCCCGCGTTACCGGGAAATGACATAATCATTGGATGGTGACAGAGTAAGTAGATAAAATGAATGTGATGTGTCTAAATGCCTATGGGTCAATCTAATTAAGTCTACCTTACTTTTTTTTAATGTGTTCTTTTTTCTGTTTGATATTTTTTTGTATTAATTCCTGTATTGTGCCTTTTGCTGCATCAAATAAATGTTTTATCTATCTATCATTAGGTGTTATGTATAATTGTTATTCATCATCATTTATATTCATTTCGATTATTATAGTCTCCTTTGAATACTTTTTCAATTTAAAAAAAAAACCGACCAAGTGGACTTGCGTAATGAGTACAGGAGAACCCAATGAGTCAAACATATCAGGGAAAAAAACTTGTACCTATAATAATTAGAGTTGGAAAATATTTATTTACAAAAATATTTTGAAATACGCGTTAGAAAATCACTGTTTTTTAAAAACGAGTGTGAACCGAGAGCACCTTTGACTAAGCTTATTTCACAATTTCATTAATAAATCAGATTTCCAACCACGCTTGTAGGGAAAAAATAAAAACATTCATCATTTAAAACTGCCACGTGTACGAATATCTGCGAAACAACATAAAATTTATGCAATGTAATCATTTACGTCCGTAGTATCTACGTACATAGAGTTACAGGTACCGACACCGGGCAAATAAATCGCTCCACACCCACTCTTAAGGAAGTAATCTATTTCAAACTTTGTAAATTTTGCCAGAATACTATTTTTGTTAAGAACTTGAGATTGTTTGCTCTAAGCCAGAAGACGTTGTTCGCTTAAAAGTTATGAGAACTGCAATGGAAGCATGATTTTTCAAAGATTAAACCAGACATAGATATTTAGCAAAATGGTTCTTATACTTAGTGTATTATAGAATCATTTCTTTTTATATATTTCGAATCCCAGTTTTTTTTTCGTCTTTATTATGAAGTCAAAGTCAAAGTCAAAAGTCATTTATTCAAATTAGGCTGATAATCAGCACTTTTTGAACGTCACATTACAAGAGACAGTCCCACAAAAACGCCCTGCCCTTCGCCACTTCCTAGTGTTTTAGCTGGGAAGAAGAAGTGGCGGAACAAACTCCCCAGCAACACATCTGTCTGTCAGGTTAGAAGAACCAGATTTTATACAATTTATATTATGACAAAAAAATTATAAAAAAATAAGAAATAGAAAATAAGAAACATTCCGGAACAACCCATTTAAAATAGATTAAAAAATTATAAAAAATATTTCTTTGCTCTTCATGATTATTATTTTATATGTATATTATATGTATTTATATATAAGTATTTGTTTTTGGAATTTAAAAAAAAATTGTTTGTAAATTAATTTTGAAAAATGTTACGCCACAGACTACCTACAGTACTGTTTCTCCTCTTCTTAAATCCATCCGAAGGTTGTCTTGAAAAGATCGCTTTTAGCGATAAGACCCCTCATTGTGTGACCCTATTTATAAGTTTGTCTAGTGTTATTCTTGTTACTTGTATGGTGTACATAATAAAAAATATTCTATCTATCTAAAAAAAAAACTGCTAATAGAGATTCGGATTCAAGCTTCGAGGGTTCCGTACAAACTTGCGACATGAACGGCCATCTTTTGACTGCGTGGTTGATTTTTGTTTTTTGAGTACATGGTTTTAATTTTATCTCGATACCTTCCCGTGATACCTTCCCGTGTTCCTGTGATTTAGAAAGGTAGAAGGGTCTTGGCAGACGGGCAGACAGACAGATGGACAACAGAGTGATCCTAAAAGGGTTCCGTAATTTTCCTTTTGAGGTCCGGAACCCTAAAAAAGATCATTACGCTACATCCTGAAGTATGCAAAAATTTACAAATGATGTAGATATTGTAAAAAGGGCACACTTTGAATTAAACAAGCTCTATCATTGTTGCTAACTAAATAAGTATCATAAAAAACAGAAGTGAGAAGACCAAGAAAAACAATAGATAATATCGATCCGATATTTTGTATAAAACAATAAATTTCCAGGTGTATAAATAAAATCGAATGCATAAATAACAAGAGCTCAATGAAACATTGCCAAAACTAACTCGAATACCAATAAACAGATAAGAATTCTTCAGCCGCCTTCCATTGTTTGTTTTAGTTAGATAATGCAATGTTATTCTAAATCTGACACAAAAGATATGATTTTAAACTAGGAAGTAACTCTTACAGGCAAAGTCTTTGTGTAACATTC
Source organism: Ochropleura plecta (assembly GCA_905475445.1). Classification (NCBI taxonomy): domain Eukaryota; kingdom Metazoa; phylum Arthropoda; class Insecta; order Lepidoptera; family Noctuidae; genus Ochropleura; species Ochropleura plecta. Next base: position 17,334,551 of record FR997731.1, on the reverse strand, counting down.
ACAGTTCCTCGAAAAGGCTTCGTAGACAGAAGTATGTTTTAAATTCACATTTCAACAATCCTACTAATATTATAAATGCGTATGTTTGTGAGGATGGATGGATGTATGGATGGATGTATGGATGTTTGTATGGCTGTTTGTTACCCTTTCACGTCAAAACCGCTGAACGGATCTTGATGAAATTTGGCACAGAGGTAGATTATGTACTTTTAGTACTTTTTTTTCGATATGACGCGGGCGAAGCCGCGGGCGCCATTTTCTATTAACCACGTACCCTTATGGTTCAAAAAATAAAAAGCAGATGATTCTCATTTATTAGTCAATAAAATATTGTTTCCATTATGCTCTGTCCGTGGTACCTAGATAAGTTTATAAAATTAGCAGGTCGGTGATTTGTCATTATCATTAATATAGTCATTTGTAGGCAAATTGTTTTATAAATTTACCTTCCCCTCCTTATAAATTAATTTAACGCATCATAGACTAAGGAAGCATTTTAATTCGTATTGAAATAATCTTTTCACTTGAACTCATTCCAAGTCTAAACAAATTAGCGTAGCAATTCGAAATTCAAAAGTCTATTCAAAATGGCAGAGATAACGAGAATCAGACAGACATTATTCCACGGTATTAAGTAGGCCGAGTTCTGATTAAACAAAACATTAGCTCAGTGAAGCGGCACCGAAACATAAAAATTCATTCATAATGAAAACAGAACGAACCCTTGACTGGTTGCTGACGTCAGCGTGCTCATTACCTTCCCTACAGAGCTACTCATTTACATATTCGTTGTTGGAGTTTTTTTTTAAAAATACAAATGTACTTTAAGCATTACGCCTGCAATCCTCTAAGGGTCAGGCAGAACTGCACCTAATAGTTCACCCACATATATTAATCACGCACTGAGCCAATTGCCGTAAAAATCTGTGGCTGCTACTGAGAAGTTTCTGATGGAAAAACTCAGTAAAGCTTTGCCTGACCCGGAAATCGAAGCCAGGACCTCTTGCTTGGCAGTCGAGCTTGCGACCACTAGACTAAAGAGGCAGTCTAGTCGAGGCAGTCCAGTCTAGTCGAGGCAGTCCAGTTTAGAAGAGGCAATCCAGTGTAGTCGAGGCATTCCGGCGAGTCGAGGCAGTCTAGTCTAGTCGAGGCAGACCAGTTGAGTCGAGGCAGTCCAGTCGAGTCGAGGCAGTATAGTCTAGTCAAGGCAGTCCAGTCTAGTCGAGACAGTCCAGTCTAGTCGAGGCAGTCCAGTCTAGTCGAGGCAGTCCAGTTTAGTAGAGGCAGTCCAGTGTGTAGTCGAGGCAGTCCGGCGAGTGGAGGCAGTCCAGTCTAGTCGAGGCAGACCAGTTGAGTCGAGGCAGTCCAGCGAGGCAGTCCAGTTTAGTCTAGGCAGTTTTTTTACACACCTACGTTACCACCCACGCCTTTGCTTTTTCCCGTAATTTTAGGTCCTTAGCATTAATTATCTATTTGTTTCCCGTCGCTTTGACGATATCGTCATTCAACGCACTTTTGGATGACATCGTACCTAATATTGGCCCACTCTGTTTGGTCTGGTGCCCACCAGCTTCTGTCAGGTTTTCTGTCTGTTCTTGATTTGACACTTAATAATGTCAGGTACAAATGTGTTGTCGTTCTATTACTAATGTGCACCAAAATTGAAAAAGGGGTGTCAATAAACGGTTTATTAAACTCATACAAACCTTCTTTAAGGTTGCGCCAATGGTGTTGAACGAGTTATTTTTAGGTTTCTTTCTACAAAGGTCTTCAAAAGCTCTTTACTTCGGCTTCTTGTATTTTGTAGACTTTGAATTATAAAAATGAAATTGTCGTTTGATCTCTGCAAGCCCTTGGGAAATCAGGCAATTCATCGTTATTGGCGTGTCAAGCTTTTTCTTTAGATTCGTAGGATATAAAATATGTTACTTTTGTTTAATGGTGTCAGTAGGTAAACGAAATCGTAATTTATTTAGTTTAGCGTGAACTAGGTCTTTCTGAATTCCGTGATAAGTACACACGACGACATATCAACCTTTGCAGAACCAGATTATGTGGATCTCTCATCATACAGGTACACCTGTATAGGGTACACCTGTACAGGGTACACCTGTACAGGGTACCCTGTACTGGTTTTGCATAGGTTGATATTGTGTGTACTATGTAGTTGTTTCTCGCGGTTTTCTAAGGGACTTCTTGATACTCACGGTTGAAAGTTTACTACTTTTAATCCTTGATCCTGTCTTCTTCTGCGCCGAATATTATACTAATTCATTTAGCTTTTATAGCGTGGCTGAGACACAAACATATGACGTAACAAATACCTATGTGTTTTTTATACTTTGCACTAGGGTAGTGCAAAGTATTAGGAATTTCTCCAGTATCGTGGGTGCATTTATATACATTTAGGTACACTACAGGCTATTGAATAGCCTATCTAAGAGGACAGTAACCCCAACCTTTTATTGTAGCATATTAGTGTTATTTGTTAAGCGTAACTGTTTTATTGTATTTACTGCAACACCATTTATGAAATAAAGCTTAATATTATTTATTTATTTAAAGTCACATACACAAACAACCAGACCCAAGACAACAACCATAGTAGGCCATACAAATATTTGGTCCGTGCAGGAATCGAACCCGCGACATGCAGCACAACAGCCGTTCGCTTAACTACTGCGCCAAGCGCGCCGTCATACTAGGAAGGAGTAAGTTGTGTATTTCTAATTTACAGTAAAGCAAGTGCAGTCACCTAAAATGAGCCGTGGTGTGGACTGTTGAAAAAAAAACATGAAATCTTCATAAGAAGTCTCCCATAAAGATTTTTTATAGAAATTTTCCTCCAGGGCTTGAAGACGAAAAAAGGCTTTTGTGAGATCCGGATTCGTAAAAAAGATTAATATTATCGTTTTGTGCGCGTCTTCACAATGTGAATTTTATTACGTCTCTGTTTTGACGATAAAACAATAGGGAATGGTAGGAAAAATCTTTTTCGGATGGGACTTAAATTAAGATTAAGACTTTTGCTACTTATAAATGAGTGGAGTCCACTCCATTCCTCGCAGAGAACATTAAGCCGTTAGACTCGGCTGTCATTTGTAAGATATTTGACAACACGAATGTCTTACCAGAGGTATCGTATGACCTAGTACTAACTAACTTCGCTCCATATAAAGTATTCAGCTGCATTCGGTTAGTTAGACTGAAAGCCAGATGTTGATTTATAGTAAGCTTAAGGCTTGTTTTCTAATATTCGATTAATGAGTAGTTTCTTGGGAAAATTTCAAACTCCCGAACATATGATACGCTCAAAAAGTATGCGGAACATTACCTTGGATTAGGTTTGGCTCATTTTCTTTTAGCACTCATCAATATGTTTTTTTTTTAATGTTACCAACATTATATTTAGACGTTTACTCTTTTAAGTGACTTGAATTATTAGGTTTTAAAACTTGTTGATCAAAGAAATTGTTCAGTGTGTAATTTATGTACGCTATAGAGTTTTAAGTGTTGACATTTTCAGTGCTGATACAAGATGGTTGCACAGTCTAGCTGTCAGGAAGTTCATGATACTATGTTGTTTTTCTCAAACATGCTTCGAAATTTTAACATTATTTTGGCAACACTCTTCGAGATAAATGAAAATTGCTGTACTTACTGGCCAAATCATGCGAGCAGCGGTCGGCAAAAGTTGTATGAAAATCCATACCTATCTTGTTTAAACGGTCAAATAAATTATGATGTAAACTCATATCTGTCATGTAATTTAAAAAGAGAACGATCTTTTACTCCGAAACATGGCAAGCAAAGAGGTAACTTTTTAAAATTACAAATAGATGTGTCTGATCTGCTTACCTATTGGAAAAACTAATGAACAATGTGCGCGTGAAAAATTATTGTTGTTCGTTGATAAGTACATCCTTACTTAATAATATTGTAAAAGCGAAAGTGAGTTTGTTTGTTTCGTCTTCACGCCTAAATGGCCAAACCGATTCTGATGAATTTTGGTACAGAGATAGTTGGGACGCTGGAAACGGACATAGGCTAAAAAAAAGTGAGAAGAGAAAGAGGGAAGAAAAGGGGAGAGAAAGTTTTTTTTTTGATCATCACGCGGGTTAAAGTTAGCGTTAGCCCAAAGTACGCGGACGAAGTCGCGGGCGGAAGTTAATCCAATATAATCCTGACTTTCCATCTTTTTTTATCACATATAGATGTCAGCTTGTTTAGGACTTAAGGTCTATTTTTCTTTGTTTGCTCGTGCCATTGCTCCCTTACAAGATTACCTTCACTAGATTTTATACAAAACATGTGCTACAAAACTTCAGGTTTTGGCAACTATTGGCTTTAATAAATTAGTATTGTGAGCTTTGTTACTTCGAAATAGAATATAATGTGGTTTATCAGATCATCAAGATTTGACGTCTATTGTAGAGCTTGTCAATTTATTAAAGCCTTGTTATCTAAAGAGGTTTGACTCAATGTACCTATTTTGCGGAACATTGATAAAAGATTTATTGTTTTAAGGATTATAAATGTATAGTTCTTATAACTATTGTTGATTTGTTTGGATACCCACAAAACTAACAAAACTATTACTTTTTATGCTTGCACTTTTTTGCGTTTGGGAAATCAATAAAAAAAAGACTAACCACTTTATTGCAATCGTGCGCAGATAAGTAGGTAAAGAAAAGTTTTTTATAACATCATATTTTTTAAACTAAATACTACACAAAACTAAATTCGTTTATTTGTCTTTAAAAAAAATACTTCAGAATCGAATCTTTGAACTAACTAAAAATCTTACGAGTTGAATTTGGCCCTTTTGCATGTAAGTTTCGATTGAATGAAATGCATGGTTAGCTAAGAGACGCCATTTTAATATCCCCCGTCCAAGCATGGTGAACTAGTTATTTTTCTGATGAAAGGCTTTATTGAGAAAAATATGAAAAATAATAACGTCCCTTGAAAGCTTTTTTTTTTAATAAAACATTTTATTATTTTTGTTGTATATGTAACGTAGTTTAAGTTTTAGTAAAAATTTTAATAATAAAAATACATAAAAAAATATTTCCACTTTATTATCATCTGTCATATTTTTACAACTAGTGAAGCTAAAAGCTATGCAAAGTACTTTCTACACGTGCGCTATAAACATTGGAATTCAGTATAAAAATAGTGTACTGATACGATCGTTCCTATTCATTAATAGTAGGTGTTAACAATCTTTGAAGAACGAATAACGTGCGTCTGTACCGGGAACACGTAGGAAGAGCTTGTGGCTAAATCATCCTTACTAATAATCATCTGCCTAGTCTTTTCCCAACTACATATGTTGGGGTCGGCTTCCAGTCTAACCGGATGCAGCTGAATATCAGTATTTTACATGGAGCGACTGCCTATCTTACCTCCACAACCCAGTTAGTACTGGGTAATGCGATACCCCTTGGTAAGACTGGTTGTCAGATTTTCGGAACACTGACTACCTGTAACGACTGTCAAAGATCTACAAATGACAGCCGGGACCAACGGCTTAACGTGCTTTCCGAGGCACGGACGAAACTCGGTATGTAACGGGTGGTCACCCATCCACAGACCAACCTAGGCAAGCACAGCTTAACCTAAAGATCGACCCGAGCGGCTGCTAATTTTTAGCCACGAGCTCCTCATCAAATCATCCTTACTAATAATATAAAAGCGAAAGTGAGTTTGTTTGTTAGTTTGTTACCTCTTCACGCTTTAATGGCTAAACCAGGAGACGGACATAGGCAATTTTTTTTAAGAAAGAGTGGGATATGAGGGAGAAAGAGGGACGAAACGGGAAAACTTAGCGTTGCTATTACAAATCAATAAGGCGCTACCGAATTTAACGCGAGCGAAGCCGAGGGCAAAAGTTAGTACAATATAAATTAAAAAATAACCGACCAAGAGCGAGTCAGACGCGCACCGAGGGTTCCGTACAAACTGGCGACATAAACAGCGAAATCTTTTGACTGCGTCGATTTAGAGGGTTGATTTTTTTACAGCACATAGTTGAGCTTATGGTTTCAATTTCAACTCGATACCTCCACGAGTTGCCGAGATAAAGGTTTTTGACAGACATATAGACAGAAAGACGGATTACGAAGTGATCCAATAAGAATAAATATTTTTATTTCACATGGGCCTACACAGGCACTTATAATACGCCGAGAAAAGGCGCACGGTTTGGGTTGGTCGTTTTCTAAGGAGAAGAACTGGCAAGAAACTTATCGATTACTCTTTTAAAATCATTTGGCTTTAGAATGATTAATAAAGACACGTACTATTTAGAGTTTAGATTATGCACCCAAGTAGTGAAAAACGTCTTTGCTATATTTATTTCATACAACCTCTTAAGACCGTTATCACCAGAACAATAGCTTTGTGAATACAGACCACCCCAAGGTAACAAAAACATAATCTAACATTAAATTATATGTGTACCAAATCCCAGCAAACTTCTTGAATTCTAATCTAAGGCAGGGTTTAGACTAAAGGGTGCACATATGCTGGGCTCCGCACAGCTGGCTGCTATTTAATAACGATACGACGAGGATTCGACGGCACGGTGGGCGTAGTTCTAGCGCTTAGGCTTAGCGATCGACTGCTGCGCTGCGTGTCGCGGGTTTGATCCCCGCACGGAGCAAATATTTGTATGGCCTACATAATGTGTTTCGGGTCTGGCTGTTTGTGTATGTGAGTTAAAATGTTTGTAAAAGCACGCACGGTACAGGAGAAATTAGAGTGGGGCAACATTAAAAAATAAATGAACAACTGTTACTTGACTCAAGGCCCGTTAGGTTCCCAATTTTCCTTGCCTTATAGACTGAAAGGCTTCTACCATTATGATTGTCATGATAGTTTTCAGCTGTCAAATAGTTAAACAAAATATACTTAATATTGCTCACTCCCCTAAGTTATTAGCGTATTAATATATAACCTATGTAGTTCTGAAAGTTGAAATCTATATCGTTGACAAATTTCGTTATAATCCAATTAGCCGTTAATCAAACAGACTTACATTTACATTTTATAATATTACTTAGTAGACATGAATTACGTTCGTGAAAAAGCTCGAACAGGCCGAACTGACCCGAACACGATTAAGTAAAGACTAATGTCAAAACTCCCTTTGTCGATAAGCACAAGATAAAAGCAGAATCTACATAATTTTTGCTTCGGGTCGTCTTTGTTGTTCAACTAATACATCAAAAATCAAAGCATTTATTTCAAGTGGACCAATTACTTTTTAATTTGTATTTGTACATTTCAAGAGTACCACTTAAAACTTTAAGTGGTACTCTTGAATTGTACAAATTAAAACAAAAATCCTTACTTATAATATAAAAGCGAAAGTGAGTTTGTTTGTTACCTCTTCACGCTTTAATGGCTACACCGATTTTGATGAATTTTGGTACAGAGATAGTTGGGAACCAGGAGACGGACATAGGCTAACTTTTTATTTTAAAAAAGTGGGATGTGAGGGAGAAAGAGGGAAGAAAGGGAAAACTTAGCGTTGCTATTACAAATCAATAAGGCGCAAGGAACTGTGTTACCCCGAATTTAACGCGAGCGAAGCCGCGTGCAAAAGCTAGTATTATAATAAAGCTAAAGTCCCAGTCACAACGTGTCATAACTTGGTAAGGTCAGGTTGACCATTCCAAAGCGTAGATCTCTATGGAGAAGAACGGGCAAGAAACTTTATGGACACTCTTTAACTTTTTCAATAAACGTTTATTCTATTCTTTTAAATCGGGATATTGTAAGAGAAATGCCGGTTACATTATTAATGTTGAGATTGTATGTTATGAGAGAAAGACGTGTATGGTCCTGACCGTTTTCGGCCATGGTCTATCTCAGTTAAGATTAACCATCTGCGCGGGAGATATCATAGTGCAGGCGTATGCGCAGGCACAGGTGCGATCTCTGTTTCCTTACTTTTATAGTCCTACTAGCTTTCGCACGCGGCTTCGCTCGCGTTAAATTCGGTATAACACACCAAGCAGACCCGCAGTTTTTGCTCTTGCGCCTGATTGATTTGTAATAGCAACGCTAAGTTTTCCCTTTTCTTCCCTCGTTCTCCCTCATATCCCAGTTTTTTTTGATAAAATTTAACCTATGTCCGTCTCCTGGTTCCCAACTATCTCTGTACCAAGATTCATCAAAATCGGTTTAGCCATTAAAGCGTGAAGAGGTAACAAACAAACTCACTTTCGCTTTTATAATATTAGTAAGGATGGGATGGCAATCCAACACGACCGGAGAGATCAGGAGCAGGATCAACGGCTTAACGTGCTATCCGAGGCACGGGGGGTATCTTACCGCCAACTTCCATACTCCGGGATGCTACTGTGAAATTCCTAAATGAAAAATCGAACCCGGGAATCGAATCTAGGACCCCGTGCTCAGCAGTCGCGATTGCGACCCGCAAGACCAACGGAGCAGTCAGAGAAAGATGTAACAAGACGTGAATATTTGGGCATTATTCCTCTAAACGGCGATGAAGGCGAATTTCTTGATGACCTGTTCACACATTGTTTTTAATAGGAATAGTGCCCGGACGGCTGGCACTATTGCCTGATTGGATAGCAATGCTGATTCTTTGGCCAAAAGAAGGCCAGCGCTCTGGTCACATGAAGAAACGATCAACCGTTTCTCAATATCTCAAAATACTAGGCGAACGCTCGTACTCCATGGCCCTACCTAGTGTTTTAACCCCAAACGGCTCCAACACATAACTTCCTTTATTTATAAAAATATGTTTATTTACTTTTTATTTTGTAAATAATGTACTCACGACGGCAGGTCAACCTATTCTAAACTATTACAACCTGAGCTCTACTACGGATGACACACCGTAGTAGAAAAATCAGGTAAAATGGTTTTTTGTAGGTTGATGTGCCGTCGTGTGTACATAATTAATTCAAATACCTTATTAAAAAAAAGGAAACTTCATATAAATAAGCTTTGGAAATAAATGTGTCGAATCGAAATCGTGTGAAACGTACACCCCTAACATGTTGGACCAAGCTTTTTGCTTGAAACAAACCCTAACCCCTGAATTCCTAGTTAGGACGTGTGAATTGTGTTCATGTAACGAGTCTGAATATAGATGGGAGCTAGGTCACTTAGGAAATTGATACCCTATTGGATCTTTATTTATTTGCCCTTAATACCTATTCGTATGTTTTTGCATTTACCTGAACCTTTTCTTGGTATCGCTTTGATTTTTGTTTAGGATTACGTTTAATGTCTGTTCTATTCTGAGGTTTATGGTACATACTGTTCCGAAACGGCTGGACTGATTTGTATGAAATTTAGTGTGCATATCGGGATGGTCAAGATCGGTCAATCTATTTTTCATACCTCTAAGTGAGAAGGGGACCTGAACAGTGGGTGAAACCGCTGGGCACAGTTAGTTTAGATATATGATTGAAAGATTGCGTCACACTAGGAATTTCTCCTGTAGGTGCGTTTACAAACATTTAAACTCACATTCACAAAACCCGCAACAACTGCCTGTAGGTCATACAAATATTTGTTCCGTGCGGGGATCGAGCTTTTTCTCCAACTATGTTGGTATCGACTTCAAATCTTACCCGAGTCAGCTGAGTACAAGTATATATCCTTACTAATATTATAAAAGCAAAAGTGAGTTTGTTTGTTACGTCTTCACGCCTAAATTGCAAAACCGTTTTTGATGAATTTTGGTACAGAGATAGTTGTCCCTGGAGACGGACTACTTACTTTTTGTATCTAACTAACCCTCCACTTCCCTAAAATAAGGGGTGGAAGTTTGTATGGAGCATTCCGCAGTTTTCAAGGTAGGAAACTAAACTCGGTACAGACACTCTTTGTTACCAACGAAAAATACCTGCAAATCAAGTTCCATTCTGTCTTTCAGTGAAAGAAAAGTTATTGTGACTAGAGAATTTTCCTTCTCATAATATAATTTACTATGTTTGTCTGAGTTGTGCCTATATTGCGAACGTGACGGCTTATTGAAAAGAATTTGGGGAATCAAATAGTCGGTTTATCGACACCTGTTCGGTGTATCGCGATGGGAGAATTCTATTTTCGTTTGTGATATTTCGCTGTGATGTAAGTAGACTTATTCTTGTTGTTAGGAAGTAATGTGAAGCAGTTTTATTTGAATAAACTCGTTGATCTCGCGGCTAGAGTGGTAGAATTTATTTTTATAGGGCAGGGTAGTATTTATTTTTTTTACTTTCTGCTCAGCTTCTTATTGTCATAGTGTAGTGTTATATAACCTATAGAAATCCCCAATTAATGTGCTATCCAATACCAAAAGAGTTTTTCAATTAGATTTCGTATTTCCCGAGCTTTGCGCATTATACATTTAAGCTTTAATATATTCGCCGCGAAACGACTCCCGGCCACCGTTGACGCGGGTATGTGGACGGTGAGCAATGGGTAGCTCACCGTCCGTCGCTCTAGTGGATCAAGCTTCAAGGATGTCAGCAAAGCAGAGAGGCAAGCCAGGACCACTGTCTGCCAGGATTACGAGTTGTTCAAAAGTGTTACCGCGGCTTTGCAACCCAAAAGGCAAAAAAGGAAAATGGATGGGTTTCAGTCAGTAAAAGTCTGATACTCCTTTCCGTTCCACCGAAAGCTGGAGAAGTTATTTGATCCCATCCGAAAAAATAGCTTTAAAATATTAGTATAGATCTAATAGGCCTCTATAGGTATAGGTACGGTAGAGGTACGGTATATAATATGTTTTTCCATCAGAAATCATCTAACAGAAATCAAACATAACTAGTGAAATGGCGATGTGAAGGTACATTTCTATATATATACTATCCTTCGACTATCCCAGGTGTGGTATTTAAAAGGAGTTCGTAACTTAGAATTTAGGAAGATAAAACGTTGCCGTCACTATTAAAATCTCGTAGATGCGTTTTAAATAGCGCGAACAACTATCTGTAGGTCATGCAAATATTTGTTCCGTCAGCGAATCGAACCGGGCGGCGACACGCAGCGCAGCAGTCAATCGCTCAGCCATTGCGCCAAGTGTGCTATCATTACTGCCATTATAGTTTTTCTAACAGAGCGTTTTTAAGGTCGAGAAAACCAAAAACCGTTATTAATTTGATTTTTGGGGTAATAAATAATATCATTTACACCGCAGACTATAAGTATCGCGAAATAACTGTCTTGGAAAAATAATTTGTAAGTCTCAGCCAACAAATAAATTACAAACAAAAAGATTAATCACATCCACAGAAATCTCTTCAAACATTTGTAACCAAATATCCGTAAAAATCGTTGAGAAGTGATGACAAACAGTAGTTCTATAATGTTAGAATGTAACTAGGGTTGCCAATAATAATAGGAGAAATAGAATAAGAATTATAAAAATGAGTATTAAAGAGAATTGTCGACCGCAAATCGCCTTATGTGAAGCGATGATGTGGCCTACAAACTTTGTATATATCTAGACTATATTTATTTATTAAAACTTTATGCACATGTATAAAAACAATGTACAAAGGCGGACTTAATGCCTTGGGCATATATCTCATATATATCATCATAATATATGGACTATAATCATCAGGAAGCAAAAAATCTGGCAGTGGATTTTAATTTAAAACAAAAAGTACCAAATTTTTGCAGTTTTTGTGATACATCATACTTTTGCCTATTTCATTTAAATACTTGTAACTATGTAAATAATTTGGTACATAGATCTCCAATATCTTCGTAACAAGGTTGCCAAATATTTTCTTTGAATACTCATTTACTTTTTTTGTGAGAAATCATCAAATAACTTCCCCTGCTGTGGACGGAGTAGGGACAAAAGTGAAAGACTTGTACTGACTAAAACCCACTATGTTCCTTCTATTTTTCTTTATGTTCCGGGGCCGCGGTATCTTTATCCACATACCTTAAGTTCTCTGGTAGGAACTTAACGACACTTAAGGGATATGCATCTAAACAAAAAAAAACAAATGACGGGGAGAACAGAACAAATACATTTCTGGCTTTGCTTAAGAAATTTTCATAACCATTATTTAGAGTACGGTTGACAACCCTAAATGTAGCCGTAACTTCCAGTTTACTAAATGAAGTGTGTGTGGTGGGTGGGGCTGATCGATGTGCCATTAATCATGTCCAAGACATGGGACACATACACGCTATCGACCTCATATCCCATCACTAGAAAATTGTTGTGGCCTGCGCAGTTTCTAAAGAGGTTATGAGATGGAAAAATGAGCCTTATCTGAACTCTTTTTAATAAACTACATGCAACCTACTTCATGTCTTTTTTCCCAATTTTATTTTGAAATTCGAATGATTGGAACATTGCAGGCATGTTTTCGTTGCAAATGTATTTTTTTTACAACATTTTATACATAAATTTGTATTAAAACCACAACATTTTAACGATTCCATTAAAATTCACTTTTTTATATGAATTTATATGCATACAAATTAAATGCTCACGTGTTGTCAGAAAATAAAAAAAAACGGTAGATAAGGGTGCAAATAACACATGTGCAGATTAACGAACATAATATTCGAAGTATCGAAATAACGTTATAACTTTAACATGAATTTAATTTTTTTTTGAATTTACGGGTGCGACCAACAGAAAAATATTTTATTTTACATACATATGTATGTCCTGAATCTAACTGGTCTGGTGAACTTTATTCCGAAAACCTTACATGGGCTATTTAAACGGAACGTCAGAACTCAGAAGACAGGACAAGGTTCTATTAAGAAAAACTATCAAAAAGACATCTTCAAATTTACATCATCAACAACAATGTAAATCCAGATTTTAAAAGAGTAGCCCTGGAATTTCTTGCCGGTTCTTCTCCATAAGAAATGATCAACCCGAAACGTGCACCTTTTATCGACGTTTTATAAGTGCCCATGTATGGCTATGTGAAATAAATTAATATGTTGATCTCTAACAGGTTAAAGGTTAAAATTTATTAAAATAACAATTAAAAATAAATGCAGCACTTGAAAACTTCTAAGATACAAGAGTGGCTGTAATGCACCGTTGACACGACTTACGCTCCTTTTAGTTTGAGTTTTAGTTTAAGTGCACGAAGTTTGACTTGAACTTTAAGTTATTACAAGCTAAATGAAGCTTTTACTAAAAGTTAAGCTCTTTTTAAAAGAGCTTATCTGTATTTGTAGATAAACTCAGGGATATTGTTTATCTTTTTTTAATGTTTAAATATTTTTAATAACAAAATAATATGTACGCATCGTGATGTTAATTATATGCGAAACCCGAATATAGTTTGTTCGTTATGCGGATATAACTTCTCTCTAATTAATATTTACGTCGTCTTAGCATAAATTGACCACATCGATCGACTCGGAATCGGCTTAGCTCGATCCGTCGTGTCGCGTCGTTTGAACTGAAACAGCCGTCTTATAGTTTTAAATTAAACAGACAAAGATCGTTTTAAAAGGTCTTTTCTCCTTCTTTTTAAACACGTTTAGTAAAAACGTGTAAACTGCAGCTTCACTTGTAACAATGTAAAAATCTTAGAAGTTTTTGACCAACTTCCCAGGTTCCCACCAGAAATTTCGCATAAATATGTTTAGTTTAAAATGCATGGTTAGATAAGTCGCGCCATTATCATATTTCAATTATTGTGCTTTGGCGATATAATCACCGGCGAAAAGATTTACACAAAAAGTTTTGGAATGTCTGGCACTAAACAAAACACGTTCAAATGATATCACCATACATTCATTTCACTTACATTGACTTCGATTTTGAAATACGCTGGTTTCCCTTAAGCGTGTTTTTGAGTACTTTTGAAAAAACAATCAATAGTATTTTTACTATCAGCCATTACCTAACGCAAAAAAAAACTAAAGAAATATTCTACGCAATACGCTGGCCGTTCTCATGTAATCAGCACGCACTTTGGAAACTGAGCCAGTATTGACAGGCCATAACGTTATTGGCTGTATGAGCGTAATGTTTGCCATAACATGGCCAATGTGAAAAAGAATATCGTTGACGTCATGCCGCCAAACTAAAGGTCGATCACCTACCCTAGTGACGTGTTGTTTTGTTCAGAGGTTATTTTTTAAGATATTTTTTGAATGGCAGGCATTTGTTGATATAGTTTGACCGAGACCGCTGTGCCGCGCCTTAGGTTTGTGTGTGACTAGACAGGGGGAGGGGGCTGTGCTGTTCGCAATGCTCTGTCAGTCTGCCGTCTATAGACGGAAGGACGGTGAGCTAATCCGCTAACCGTCCACAGACCCGTTAGGACACAGCGGTGCTTCACCGTGTCCTCCGGGCGGTTGTCACAGCCAGGCGTTACTTCCCGCCAAATCAAATCAAATCAAAATATTTTTATTTCACATAGCTACCATAGTATAAAGAGGGGAAGTACGATAACTTCATACAAACGCGTAGCGCGCGGCTTGTATGTGTGCGCCGTAGTATCTATGCGTCGCCGCACGCACACTAAACAAAATCTCGGCTCCTTTCGCGCTGCGCCAGTCGGGGCTAACACTGCACGAGGTTCGCGCGTCACGGCTTTTCGGCACCGCTAAACGAATAAAAAATGTCTGATAACCGCGGGAGAAAGTATTGCTGTGTGTTTGGGTGTCTTAATAATTCATCAATTCCAGAATTGTCTCAGTTCAAATTACCTATTGAACAGGAAAGGTAAGCTACTCACTTATTCTAGCATAATTCAATTTTTTACTTCATAATGAGATACCTACCTACCTACTGACTTCTTTTTGTTGTATTAGCATATTAGTTTTCTATCACACAGAGGAAGTAGAATAGAATAGAATAGAATATACTTTATTGCACACCAAAATCTACGAAACAAAACTGTTTTACAAAAAGATGTTAAATCTATGGTTACAATGGCGGTCTTATCGCTAAGAAGTACCGCGAGTTATCGCGAAGTAGGTAGGTCTACTTTCCCACTAGAATGTTTGTACTTTTGATCTGTCAACTGATTTACCGCTATTGCTTTGTTTACGTTTAGTTGTGCCGATTTCTCAGTATTGTAGGTATATTAACTAAGTACCTAACTACCCACAGTTATGAAATCGTAATTAAAAATAAGTTATTGACTAATTTTAAATTATATACAACATTATTTCTAGTATATGCGAAACCTGAATATAGTTTGTTCAGAATAAGTAACTGAATCGATTCCAATAGTTTTTACACCATGTTATATTTTGTCCCAAAAATATTAATAAAAGGTTACGAGTTGGACACTTAGTAGGCATACGAAATCATACGGCGCGCAACAAGGTCACGGCAGGTCAAAGCGACAGTACCTACGTGCGGCGTAGTTTGTTCCGCTCCGTGGCCGTGTTTTTGTACGGACAGCCAGGTTAAATAACAAGCTTATAACTTAAAAGCTTATAACTTAAAAGTGACAACCCTATGACAGTAGGCAATTATATCGCGAATTGGGCCGGAGATAACCTACTTCCCCTATGGGCACCTATAAAACGTCGAGAAAAGATGCACTACGCCCTATAACTAAGTCTATGCTTTAAACTTTCAAGGAATATGATCTTACCTAGAAGCTAGTTTGTGGAGGTCAGATAAGCAGTCGTCCCATGTAAGACATGGTCTGGAAAAGGCAAATGAAGAAAATGTCTATAACGATTTCTTTAATAATTTATTTTCCTAGTATTCCGCTTAGTTCCCCAAATCATAAGACTTCAGATTATTGATTCATATCTGTTACATTCCAAGAATCATCAAAATTATGATTTTATCTTATCTATACTAATATTATAAAGCTGAAGAGTTTGTTTGTTTGTTTGTTTGAACGCGCTAATCTCAGGAAGTACTGGTTCGAATTGAAATATTCTTTTAGTGTTGGATAGTCCATTTCTTGAGGAAGGCTATAGGCTATATAACATCACGCTACGACCAACAGGTGCTGAGCAGCGTGGGTGAAACCGCGAGGAACAGCTAGTTTCAAATAAAACTGTTTTCTTTATCCAACGAATATTATTGTAACATCGTGAAGGTCGTTTGATACATATTTTTATAGCGGCGTTTAGTTAGAAATAAAGAAACAACCAAATATTTTAGATACGCATACCTATTTGTGTAAACCGATTCAAAAGAAAAATATGCTGTGTATGTATTACCTACAGCGTCAAATCGTGGTCAGAAAATATTTTAGTTAAGAAAAACAATAGTGTAACATCTCAATTACAAATGTAAGGAATTTGTAATGCCTGTACTCCACTTTTCACTTATTGCATAAACCAAATTAAATGGACTAACCATAAGTATACAAACATTTTTTTCTGATGGGAAATCAACAAAAAAACTTCCCCCGCTCGGAGAGAGAGTGTCAAAACCTATCCATAATCATTATTTTGCCCTTTGTGTTCCTTTACAGCGATATCTCTTTCGAACAACACATAACCCCGGTAGGCAGTGACCCTGGCAGGCCCGTCTGCTTTCCTGACATGTCATTGTGGCGCGCGTGGTACACAAACACGCCGTCGACACGTCCTGCCGTCACTAGACGGATGGACAGTGACCAACCATTTGCTCACCATCCACAGACCGTAACCATACACACACTTGACAAATGCTTGCACTGACTAGACAGGTTCACTCAAATCTGTATGGTTTTTCCTTAAAAAGACAATCTCAGACACTAATCTGTAAAGTTCTCATGTAAGTTGAACAAGATATAAAATTTGTCGTATCTGGTGAGTTTGTTTCGGCTGTTTCTTCTCTCGTTTGAAAAAAACGTCGTGTGCAAAATAAACATCATTAACAACTTCACAACTTTTCCCAAAGGTAAAGAAATCAAAATAATATAATTAAAGTTGGTTCGAAGAAGATGCCGCGGTCCCGGATAAAAAAGAGCAAAATTAGGAACATGGGTGGGTTTAAGTCAGTACAGGTCTGACACTCCCTTCCGCTCCGCCCAGAGCGGGGGAAGACGTTTGATGACTACTCATCCGAAAAAAAACCCACACTTTTCAACCAAAGTGAATCAATTTACCTGAATCGTGTGATATGGCCATAACACAAACGTGTTCGAATTCAATAACGCTTCTGAATTCACAAAATGATAAAAAGCAGAGCACAGAGCTTTTTCATCGCATCGACGTTCAAATGTTATCGGTTACAAAACAATCAGTATACCGTTTGATGCGTATTTGTAATGAGCATGTTCGATTGTTAATATAATGGTTTGTGTCTATCACATTTCATTGCGAACGCCGGGGGCGAAGACACGCTGTGTCAAAAACAGAGTTTATTCAACATAGTTGATTCTTGCTGCCGACACAGAACAATAAGCAGAGGTGTCTGTTTAATTTGTAAGCATGTTGTTTCTTTGCTGTGAGACACATAAAATTATCTGGAAGAAACCTTTGAAGAAATAAAAATAACAAATAGGTTGTATGGAACTGTAATTTTCCACTGTAACTAAAATTTTCTGGCTCTGAACGACCAAATTTTGATATCTAACTGACTGAATAGCAACCTCCACTCCTCGAAAATCCTAGGCTTACTCACGAAGTTTTTTAGTTAGTTAGTTCCTTTAAATATTTACAAAAAAAGATACAATAACGTGATCTTGAGACCCTTGAGTCTTCCCTTTCAGATCTTGTTAGATACTAGCTGTTGTCCGTAGATTTGATCGCATGGACGTCGAAATATATCCCAAAAAACATAGTACCGGGATAAAAAGTTACCTATCTGTTTCATGGAGCGAGTTCTTGCTAGCAAAACCTAGGAATAATAATGATTTATGTGATAAAGATAATTCTTGTTTAATTAATTAAGTCAATAACAATTATCCCAATTAATTATTCAATCTATAATCAACTTTAAATTAAACAATGTAAATAATTTAGATTAAATATTGTCATTGTATCACAACTTAATGGATAGCAAGAAATAAAAGGCTCTTTTAATTTTATTTATCTGTTAATCCAGATTATACACTGTCTGTGTGAGAAATTTCATTAAAATTCTTTCAATCGTTTTTGCGTGAAAGCGTATTAAACATTTATACATCCTCACTAACATTCGCATTTATATTAATAGCAGGGTAGTAGAATTAAATGAGAGGATTTTGATACGCTATAACATCTATTGGAAGTGCGTATCAAATTCCTTTGCTGGGTTTTGAAAGCTAGACCAAACAGGGCTCACAAAAAACACACAATAATATTGCAAGAAATAATACATACCATCACAGAGAAATATTGTCGTCTGCCCAATAAAAGAGTAATATCGTTTTATTCCACATTTATGGCATTTATTGATGGCTAGTTAATGGGCATAATGGAAGATGATATTGTCTGTATATTTAGCAATGTCTCTGAATATTAAGCGAGGAATTTATTAACCTTTTGTGTCACTTTTTGCCATTGTTTGCGGACGTCAAAGTTTTGTCTTCCTTTAAGAGTTCGTCCAGAACTTTTATGGACCTAAATCTGAATGTTTATTACGTTTTGGAGATGCTTGATTCCGATTATACAGTCAAAACAGGTCTAGAAAGAACAATTCACATAAAAAACGTCGTTTCGGCTCATCGTCAGTACATAAAATCGTCTGTTTAATGTGTTTACTTTCTAATAAATATCACTGCAAATGAGTTTAGCTCAGTAGTAACACGCAAAACATATGGATTGACCTCGAAATAAACACGAATTTGTATAGTTACGAAATTGTAAAAGTTCTATGAATAAATGCATAGTGGATGTATTGGCGTTTCTTTGAATTTCAGTACGTCTAAATTATTTTTCTCATAGTAAACCGGAAGTCATGTTTATGCCAATATATTTCGGCAACCGATCAGATTTTTTATCAATCGTCTGCGTATTAAAATAATCGGCCAAGTGCGAGTCGGATTCGCGCACTGAGGGTTCCGTACCAAAAAAAACATGTTTGTTTTATGGGAAAATGTATTTATTAAACATACTAGCTTTTGCCCACGGCTTCGCTCGCGTTAAATTCGGGGTAACACAGTTCCCCTTGCGCCTTATTGATTTGTAATAGCAACGCTAAGTTTTTCCTTTTCTTCCCTCTTTCTCGCTCACAATGCTCACATACCACTTCTTTAAAAAAAAAATGCCTATGTCCGTCTCCTGGTTTCTAACTAGAGATAGTTAGTAACCAGTATAGTACCAAAATTCATCAAAATCGGTTTGGCCATTAAAGCGTGAAGAGGTAACAAACAAACAAACTCACTTTCACTTTTATAATATTAGTAAGTAAGTAAGTATAGTAAGTAAGGATATTTTATTTTGTTTTTAAGTATTAATTGTTATAACAGTACATCATCTGTGAAAGTTTTAACTGTCAACCTATCAAGGTTTAGATACAGCTTAGTGACAGATGGACAGACGTAAGACAGCGGAGTCTTAGTAATAGGGTCCCGTTTTATCTTTTACGTACGGAACCCCAAACAGGAGACTCCTGGGCAATGGTTTAAATACAAATCTATGTTTGAAATAGTGTTACTGTAGTTTTCAAAACGTATTAGGTACATCGTAAAGGGTAAAATATCGTCCGTCCGTCGATTGACGACCGGCCGTGTCGATAGCGCGTTCGTGTTTCACGCGCGCCTCAAAGAGATGTCAGCAAAGCAGAGGGGCTTGCCAGAGCCTCCGCCTGCCGGGGTTGCAGGTTGTTCGAAAGAGATACCGCGGCCCCGGAACGTAAAGGGCAATAGAAGGAACATGGGTGGGTTTTAGTCAGTACAAGTCGGACATGCCCCCCCCCCCGCCCAGAGCGGGAGTCATTAGATGATTTCACACCCGAAAAAAAAAAGGGTAAATTATCTCATGTATTTTTTTTTCGTTTTTTTGCGGATGGGAAATCAACCCACCCTTGCAATTAAGGCGGGTTTTCAGTTTCATATGAGCTTATCCGTTTTAAGAGCTTCATTACCAAATTCCAAGTATCCCAAAATAATACCCCACTTATATTATAAAAGCGAAAGTTTCTGAGGATGTATGTTAGGTATATTTGTTGCTCTTTCACGAAGTAACTACACAATAATATAGCTTATATTTCAGAATAACATATAGGCTACAATTTATTAAGATATATTGTATACTAGCTTTTGCCCACGGCTTCGATCGCGTTTAATTCGAGGTAACACAGTTCCCCTTTCAGGATTTGCAGGTATCTGTTATGTGTAGTTTTTGCCTTAGTGCCTTATTGATTGTAATAGCAATGTTAAGTTTTCCCTTTTCTTCCCTCTTTCTCCCTCTTATCTCAATACTTTTTTAAAAAAATAGTTTGTTTCCTTCTCCAGGGTCCCAACTATCTCTGTACCAAAATTCATCAAAATCGGTTTAGCCATTTAGGCGTGAAGACGTAACAAACAAACAAACTCACTTTTTCTTTCATAATATTAGTAAGGAATCTATAACCACGCGAGTGAAACTACCTAATTATGTGGTTTTGTGTGATCCATTAAAGCTGTGAAAAAAACAACCCTCTAAGTCTATGCAGTCAAAAGATATGGCCGTTCATGTTGTAAGTTTAAACGGAACCCTTTTTTTCAATTCCCCCCCCCCCCCGGGGGCGGAATTTGACTTGTGCTGACTAAACCCACCCATGTTCATTCTATTGCCTTTTATGTTCCTGGGCTGCGGCAGGCCCCTCTGCTTTGCTGACAGCTCTTTGAGGCGCACGTGGAACACTAACGCGCCGTCGACACGGCCTGTCGTCAAAAAATGGACGGATGGTGAGCAACCTACTGCTCACAGTACATAGGCCGCATCTACGGTGGCCGGGAGTCGTCTCGCGGCGCCCGACGCCCGGGGCGTCTCCCACCCCGGGGGGAACCCTTGGTTTGCGATTCCGACTAGCACATGGCCAGACTTTTTAAAAAAATATTTGACAGTTTTACAGTTTCAGGTAGCTTAGGTACCTACTGTACAGATAAACAGACTCACTTTTACATTAATAGTAAAGAAGATGTACAGCGCTACCCTCTCAGAATTTCTATTGCTTTCACGTAAGTGAATGAAATTCCTTTTTCCTCAACGCCACCGCGACATTCACCGCATTTAAACGCAAAAACTCGACAAGGGGAAGCACAATTGTTATTTAAAATGGATTTCTGTACATTTATGAACACTGTAGGGATGAAAATGTTGTTAAAACGACTGAAACTTTTATTTTTACTTTTTTCCTACGGTTACCAGGTTTTTCTTGTCTGTTTTTAGAAAACTTTGAATTGAAGCTTATTGAGGATCACCTACATTATAACTCTAATTAGATAATAAAAATAAAATTGCAGCAACATGATTGGGAAAAGGTTAAAAGATGATGCGTAACATTAATATACACTTGGGAGCAAATAAATCGAGCCACTTCCTTTTTCACGCATTATGGTAATTATTTTTGGTATTAAGGAACGCATCGATTCGAAACATATATCGCCTAAAAGGGTATTTAATAACCTTTACAATGAGGGTAGTTAGTTGTCAAAATTTCATTTTTATTAAAGTTTAAAGGGTAGAATAAAATTATCGCATTTAATTTGCTTATGACATTTTTATTGTACTCTGTTAAGAAAAGATTAAATTTGAGGTTTTTGTTAATCATACCCATATTACTTGTTATTGTTGTCTTTATCTGTGTCTGTGTAATCAAAATAACCTGATAAAATGGATACTACACCGACGGAAGCTGCCCAAGTTGTAGCTTTACTTGAGGTTGGACACGGACAACGTGAAGTGGCACGCAGACTTCATTTGAGTCGTTCAAAGGTACAGCGGGTATACCGCAGGTATCTGGAGACTGGTGCTTTTGTTCGGCGACCTGGAACTGGCCGACCACGGGCAACAACAGAACGTGACGACCGCTTTATTGCAACCAATTCGTTGCGCGACCGTGGACTTAATGCTGTTCAGCTACAGCAAGCGTTACGTGACGTTCGAGGAGTCGCAATCAGTAGGTGGACAGTGAGACGAAGACTAAAAGAACGAAATTTAACATCACACAAACCAGCAACTGGCCCAAAATTGACTGTAGCTCATCGCCGATCTCGCTTGGAGTTTGCTCGAGAACACATTAATTGGACGTTAGAAGACTGGAGGTCAGTTTTGTTTTCTGACGAGTCAAGAATCTGTCTTTTTAGCAATGACGGGAGAAACCGAGTGTATAGACGTCCTGGTGAAAGATTTGCCCAATGTTGCATTCGAGAAACGGTGAGTTTTGGTGATGGTTCTTGTATGGTGTGGGGAGGAATTTCTCTAGACGGAAAAACGGAACTTGTCTTCGTCGACCCCGCCAACGATGGCAGTGGTAGACGTGGATTAACAGCTGACCGATACATAACTGACATTCTTGAAAACCACGTAATGCCGTATGCTGGTTTTGTCGGAGAAAATTTCTTGTTTATGCATGACAATGCGAGACCTCATACCGCGCAGATCGTTACGGAATACTTGTCTGCGATCGGGATTCAACAAATCGTATGGCCAGCACGAAGTCCCGATTTGAACCCGATCGAACACCTATGGGACGAGCTAAAACGGAGAGTCCGAGCCAGGGTTCCCGCTGTTTCATCCATTCCCGAGCTTGAAGAGTGGGAGAACATACCACAATATGTCATCGTAACGCTGATCAGATCGATGACTAATAGGCTACAAGAATGTATCAGGGCCCGGGGGGGTAATACCAGTTATTAAGAATATTTTTTTTGCAATAATTTTGTTTTTTATTGTTTTTATGGACTGTTTTAGCCCTACTAAATTTTCTATCAAAATTACCATTTTTCTTGCAGAGCCAATAATTTATCATTCAATAAGGTTATTATTCAATAATTTACCCTCATTGTAAAGGTTATTAACTAAACTTTTAGGCGATATATAGTTCGAATTGATACGTTCCATATTACCAAAAATATTTACCATTTTACGTGAAAAAAGGTAGTGGCTCGATTTATTTGCTCCCAAGTGTATAAATAGTAGAATTAAACAAAGAAAAACCAGCCAGGAAAACATATTTAAAAACCTAATATTTGTAGTATTGCTCGCCGCCACAGCTCTCAGAATATAGTGTAGATGACAAAATTTGCTCACATTACAGTTTCCATAGTATTTCAAAGTGGCAGCTGGACTACTAACAAGCACATCGTCATCAAATAACCAGCGAACTTCCAAAGTATATCTTTAGTCCGCAGTGTCTTAAAGATTTCTGAAACTCCATGAAAAGGACATATACACAATGTCATCCTTACTAATTAATATTATAAAAGCGAAAGTGAGTTTGATTGTTTATTTGTTTGTTACGTCTTCATGCCTAAATGGCCTAACCGATTTTAATGAATTTTGGTACAGAGTTGGCTACATGGGCTAATTTAAAAAAGAAGTGAGATAAGGGGGAGAAAGGGGTAAGAAAAGGGGAGAGAAGGGTAAGAAAAGGGGAGAGATCTTCACGCGGGGTTAAAGTTAGCGTTAGCCCAAAGTAACTATGCCACGCGGACGAAGTCGCGGGCGGAAGCTAGCGCCAGGTGACTTTGTGATATGAGGATAATCAATATTCCTCAGACCCGACTTTATTTATTTTATTTATTTATTTAGGTTAACCAACAATTGTTTACACGTTACATTTCATTTAAAATTACACGAGATACAATTATAAGTGCAACAATTACTTACAGGCTAACACCACATGCATAAATTTTCTTAAATTATACATTTATAATAAATTAATAATAGGAATAAATTGTATTTTGGCAATCAGGCAATTTAATATTAATAATAAATCTAAATAATCAAATTAAATGAAAATATAATGACTTGCGTTAAAAGCAAAGCTGCTGGTTTCACTATCTGTTCATGAACTAAGTTATCATTTTTATCTGATACTTCAACTAAGTTTCCTGTTGGAGCTTGGACTGACTGACTCTTCGTAAATAAAAGTTGCTTATCCATCTTTTCTGCTGTGCGTGTTTTTTAGCCGACTTCAATAAAAGGGAGGATGTTCTTATTTCGGCTATTTATTTAGTATGTTTGTTACGCGATATCTCCGTCAATTGTGGGCCTATTTTTTAATATCAATTTTATTTGTATTGCTTTTCATGGGTTTGTGGCAAACATATCTATGAATCAATCAAGTAAAAGTCGCTGACTTCCGGAAGTAAATTTATTTTTCGTCTTTTAGTGTTTTCTTGGCAGTCGGTTTTTCTTTTGACAAATATGTTTTTTATCATAATTTTTGGTCACAATGATAGGTACACAAACTAAAACAAACGTTTATAGTAAATAAAGTTTTTAAACTAACATGGTTAATAACATTACTATTAAAACTTTAAACGGGATATTAACCATGTTTGTTATTTGTTTTAAGTTTCCGATATTTCGGCGATGTTGCGAACGCCATGATCATGGGATCACCCCGGAAACGCGAAACAAATAACAAACTTGGTAAATATCCCGTTTCAAGTTTTAATAGTAATACTATAGTTTTAATAATAAATATAATTATATAATAAAGGAGCTCGTGGCTAAATAATAGCAGTCGCTCGGGTCGATCTTTAGGTTAAGCCGCGCTTGCCTAGGTTGGTCTGTGGATGGGTGACCACCCGTTACATACCGAGTTTCCTCCGTGCCTCGGAAAGCACGTTAAGCCGTTGGTCCCGGCTGTCATTTGTAGATCTTTGACAGTCGTTACAGGTAGTCAGTGTCCCGAAAGTCTGACAACCAGTCTTACCAAGGGGTATCGTATTACCCAGTACTAACTGGGTTGTGGAGGTCAGATAGGCAGTCGCTCCATGTAAAATACTCAGCTGCATCCGGTTAGACTGGAAGCCGACCCCGACATAGTTGGGAAAAGGCTAGGCAGATTATGACTATAGTTTTAATAATAATATCAAATCGATACGCATTCCCGAGATAAAGGGTATTGATAAACAGACAGACAGCTTAACGTACCTATGCTTAACGTACCGTATCAACAACAAATTTTAATACATTATAACTAAGTACATTATTGAATAGCAAATAGACTTACACGTGCCAACGCCTACAATCTTGGTGACGCAATTTATTTACCTATAAGGAAATTATCGAAACATTCTCTGGTCAATTCAAAAGGATAATTTCGAAAACACCCACGTTTGATATTTGTTTATTTATTTAACACTTCAAGCACAAAGTACAGAGGCGGACTTAATGCCATAGGCATTTTCTACCAGTCAACCTTCGGGTGATGCAGAGACAAACAGTGGTAGGTGTAAATAAGAAATAAAATAATTAATTATAAGTTTATACTATATGGATATATAAAATACTATAAATATAAAATAAAATACTATAAATATATATCAAAGTATAGATACACAGATACACAAAATAAAAAGACCAACTATGGGGAAAACATTAACGGTGTGACGAAACTGATATCATTTTAATAAATTTCTTTTGTTAAAGTATTCAAAGAAAACGAAGGTTTTATCTGGAAGAAGACTTTTTCGTCGAAACTGTCGTAACTTGCATCTAATTTACTCGAGCCAAATTCCTCAATTCCAGGTAGCAGTACGATTTTCATTAATACCAGTTCGGTATGTCTGTTATTGAAAGTC
Source organism: Ochropleura plecta (assembly GCA_905475445.1). Classification (NCBI taxonomy): domain Eukaryota; kingdom Metazoa; phylum Arthropoda; class Insecta; order Lepidoptera; family Noctuidae; genus Ochropleura; species Ochropleura plecta. The sequence goes on along the minus strand of FR997731.1, from coordinate 17,308,950 downwards.
CAGGCGAGTCTTATCTGTTGGAAACTATGCGGGAGCTGACGGCAAACATTTGCTAGGTTTAGCGTAACTGCCTGCGTCGCCGATCTTGTACCTCAGCGACAATTCAGCACAGAATTGTCGCTGCAGGTACAAGGTCGTCTTCGATCGTCTTTTGTCTATCTATGAAAACAAGAATTTTAGTGTTGTACCCGCCAAATTTGCGACATAAACGGCCATATCTTTTGAGTGCGTAAAGGGGAATGCCCATTCGAGGCCCACAGTGGACAACAGACTAGAGAAAGAATAATTTATGCATAAATTTTAGCATATTAAAATATGTTTTTACTTTCTTCCATTTATGCGCCACTACAATCCACAACAATTCTTTTAAAAAAGTAAGTTTACTGATAAAATAAACTGTATTTTCCTATTTAACGCTAGCAAATATTGCCAGCAGCAAAAAAATATTTTGAGTATTACGACTAATGAATCGATTCGAATTGATTTATGAAAAAATACTATAACCCCAATATCATACCCACGAGACTTTACAGGTATTGTAATTACTTGCTTTAATAAAACCAACTTAAGGAAATATAAAAAACCAGTTTGTACCCTCAAAAAAAAAAAGAATGAGGATAATAAATCAATAATCGGTTTAGAAAAAAATAATCGATTTAATGTTTTTTTTTCGTGGTAGTGACAACACTGAACTGAATTTGACACTGACAGTTTGCTTGTTGCTTCTGCCAAATGTGGATGTTTTGATTTGTGAACAAAATAGCCACCTACCAAGTGAATTACTTAATGCGAACTGCTATCTTTTCTCTTAACTATAATTTGATAAAAATATATTAGGATCATCCCTCCTATTATAATTTAATTACCAAGTATTGACAAAGAGAAGTTTTCTTATTATCTCACACTCAAAGACATTATTATATGGAAAATAAACCCCAAAATGTTATTTGTTTTTAATATTTCTAAAATAGTGGCGTCAATTTGAATATATTTTTTAGACTAGCTTTCGCCCGCGGCTTCGCTCGCGTTAAATTCGATATAACACACTAAGCAGACCTGCAGTTTTTGCTCTTGCGCCTGATTGATTTGTAATAGCAACGCTAAGTTTTCCCTTTTCTTCCCTCGTTCTCCCTCATATCCCACTTTTTTAAAATAAAAATTAGCCTATGTCCGTCTCCTGGTTCCCAACTATCTCTGTACCAAAATTCATCAAAATCGGTTTAGCCATTAAAGCGTGAAGAGGTAACAAACAAACAAACAAACAAACTCACTTTCGCTTTTATAATATTAGTAAGGATATCTAATACAGTTAAGATTTTAAAACAATCAGCTTTTATTGTAATATTTGATGTCCACCTTGGGCCTAGGACACCATGGAGAGTGGGCATTCCCCTTTAGAGGGTTGATTATTTTCACAGCTTTAAGGAACTACAGAGTTGAGTATTTGGTTTTAATTTCAACTCGATACTTCCAGGCGTTTCTGAGATACAGAGTCTTGATAGACAGACGGACGGACAACAAAGTGATCCTATAGAGTTCCGGTATTTCCTTTTGATGTACGGAATCCTAAAAAAAGTAGTTATGAGGTATGTGAATATTGTGCACATAAGCAACATAGTATTACAACCAATCCTACAGATATTTGCTTAAATCAACTCGTTGACTTACCAGTATAACTTGCTTGCATGTTCACACGTACTTACCTACTAATACCACGAAGACAGTATGTACACACTATAATACACACAAGTTCTAATATTAGTTCACGTAAACAAATATAAGGTATATCGTAGCCGCCGCATGCAAAACAGCTTTTTGATACTATTCGTTTCATAGAACGAATGACGATCTTTTTTTTCGCATCGGAAAATAATAATAAATAATAAAACATTTATTTCAGGCATCTTAGGCCCATAGATAAATAACTTACTGACAATCATCATATAACTGTCCCCGCTCTGGGCAGAGGGGAGTAGAGTGTCAGACTTTTAATGACTACAACCCATCCATGTTCCTTGTTTTACCCTTTTTGTTCCGGGGCCGCTGTATGTCTTTCGAACAACCCGCAACCCCAGTAGTGACGTTCTTGGTTTAAGATATACGTTCAGTTATCGTTGCTTGTTAAAGTTGCTTAACATTCTGTATGTCTGTTAAGACCCTTTATCTGGGAAATGCGAGGAGGTATCGAGTTGAAATTTAAACCATATACTCAAATCTGTGGTCCCTTGCCTCTGAAACAGATAAAAACTTAGCCCTCTACGCAGTCAAAAGATATAGCTGGTTCGCAAGTACGGTTGCAAATGTGTACGGAACAATATGTGCGTGAGACCAACTCACACTTGGCCAGTTTGTTTATTAGCTTCACATACCAGGTGTAATAAACATTTTAATTTCCTTTATTTATTTACCTAAATATTTTTTTAAAATATTTTATTAATCAAATTATTAAAAACGTAGCCACCGGTATCAAGAACTGGGTACAAGCTACAAATGAGGGCTTCAGAGTGCAGAACCTCCTGACAATACGAGCCGGGTCCAGGAGAACCGCTTGAATCAAGCGCTTGATCCAGCTGCTTAACTCTGCCTGCTCAGGTGTCATGAACATTGAATTCCGTTTATTTATTCGCATACATGTTTTTATATTTTTACATATTTCCTATCAAAACTTAATAAAACAAAAAAGAAACATATAAAAATAGTAGCCCACCGGTATCGGGAATAGAGTCCAAGCTACCGGGTCAGGGTTCCAGAGAAAGGAACCTCCTAACAATACGAGCCGTGTCCAGGAGTACCGCTTTCTGTATCAAGCATGAACATTAAATATAAAAACAAAAAATAAAAGTTTACGTGAAAAAAAATCTCATCTATTAAATTCACGGTAAACTTATTATGATCACAGATCTAAGCTTTTCTATTAAATCCTTCAAAGATTTTTGCTTGGAACTCGTTCAAAGATGGTTGGAACAATGAGCTCATCCTTCCAATCATGTTTAAATGAGATCCAGATTATTAAGCCAAGATTATGTATGGCTTTAAAGCTTTACACAATACACAAAACACATTACAACTATACTCACCGTACATTATGATAAAAAATTGAAACATACCTACACGAACAAGTAAACTCGTACAAACACTATTAGACACACTCCATACAACTTAAATTACAGTTATCATTACACATATTACCTATACTGTGATAATCAAGTTTAATAATAATTTTAGTATTTAAATTCAAAATCTTTCGTACTGACAACTTACCTACATAATATTCGCCGCACATTTTCTCGACATCCGTGTGTCACTAGCAGGATTCAGCAGAATACCAGCGTCAGGTAATCTACCTGGTATTATGCTGAGCTGGACTCCTTTTTGGTGCAATTTTGAGACACACACCGCCCAGTAATGGGCGACCCTAATAAATACAATTATGTAATGTGTCTAAATGCCTATGGGTCGATTTAACTTAGTCTACCTTACTTTTTTTTTTATTTTATGTGTGCCTTTTTTTCTGTTTTGTATTTTTTTTTTTATATTAATTCTTGTATTGTGTCCTTTGTTGCATCACATAAATGATTTATCTATCTATCTATCTTTAAAACGATGCAAAATCTTTTCTTATAAAGCTAGAGATGAATAACCCATGCTATTTTCGAAGATTTAATGTTCGCATTTGTAGACATCAAAAGGTTATCCTTTATGGGATTTTCTATTGTCAATAATTCCTATGGATTACATAAAACCATATTTGGCAGTAAGGTTTAAGTTTTTTTTTAAATAACGTTGCTCTACACTAGGAATTTCTCCTGTATCGTGGTTCCATCACAGGCTACCTACAGTACTGTTTCTCCTCTTCTTAAATCCATCCAAAGGTTGTCTTGAAAAGATCGCTTTTAGCGATAAGACCGCCCATTGTGTCACCCTATTTATAAGTTTGTCTAGTTTTACTCTTGTTACTTGTATGGTGTACATAATAAAGACTATTCTATCTATCTATCTATCCATCTGATAGCCTATTGCCATGTATTGCAACACTAATTCAGACTTCGTGTAACTCTTCAAAAAAAACTTTAAGAAAAACTCAAAAACACTTTACCTTAAACTTAAACTCAAAGCATTTATTTCAATTAAACCATTTTTTTTATTTTTTTTGGGGTGGGTAATCATCAACTAACTTCCCCCGCTCTGGACGGAGCGAGGGGAAGTGTCAGACTTTTACTGACTAAAACCCACCCATGTTCCTTCTATTGCCCTTTACGTTCCGGGGCCGCGGTATCTCTTTCGAACAACCCGCAACCCCGGCAGGCGGAGGCTTAATTAAACCATTACAGGCACTTTTGAATGTCATAAAAACAAAAAAAATGCTGCCACAGTCCTGGTCACAAGTCACTATGCTCACCAGTTGTGCTTGCGACCACTAGACCAACAAGTCAAACAAAATCCCTAGGCAGTCTGAACTTAAGTCTCAAGTTGTAAATAGGACTCGAGCCTATTGCCATTAATCCGTCGGGGTGCTGTTGTAAAACTATTGATGGAAACACCAAACAACACCTTGTGTAAAGAGATGCCAGCAAAGCAGAGGGGCCTGCCAGGACTACCGCCAGCCGGGGTTCGAAAGAGAAACCGCGGCACCGGAACATAAAGGACAATAGAAGAAACATGGGTGGGGTTTTAGTCAGTACAAGTCTGACAAGTTATTTGATGATTTCCCATCTGCAAAAAATTACCTTGTGCGATTCGTGAATCGACTTCAAGATCTAATCTTTGGCAGTGGCACTTGGTAGTTAGGGCACGCCACAATAGTGGCGGTAAGTCCCCTCTTTGAGGATGTATAAAATCAATTCTCTAGTACTGTATAATTATTAAGCCCATATGTGAGTGCTATGTATTATCATTGACTTGACGAAGCCCTGGTGGTTAATAGTGTCATGCTCACTTAAATGTCTCGCTGATAGTGGCGGGTGTGTCGGGTCATTTAGCTCCCTTCAAAATGGTCGAGCTGAATGGGGCTGATCCATACGTCATGTTCGTGAACGGGCCTGTCAGTTGGGACTGGTCATTTTTTAACTACCACGGTCATTTTTTAACTTATTTAGATTTTAAATTGAATTTTGCTTTTTATTTACTCTGGACGCTCTTACTGTGCACGTCTTTCTACATCGTTCTCACATATTTGTATAATCTCAACAAGAATGATGTAAATACGATTTTGTTAAAAATATTATAATTTAAAAGAGTGTCCATGGAGTTTCTTGCCCATTCTTCTCCATAGAGATCAACGCTTTGGAATGGGCAACTACAGTACTTTCACAAGTTATTATGCCTTGTGACCGGGACTGTAGCAGCATCATTTTTTGTTCTTGTTTTTATGACATTCAAAAGTGCCTGTAATGGTCTAATTGAAATAAATGCTTTGAGTTTGAGTTTGGGTTTGAGGAGTGGCTGGAGAGGCGTCATGGCGTCCTCACCTACCGCCTGACGCAGGTCCTCACCGGACACGGAAGTTTCGGGGGGTTCCTGCACATCATCGGGCGGGAGGAAATGACCGGGTGTCACCATTGTGACGATCGCCCGGAGGACACGGTGGAGCACACAGTGGTGGTCTGCCCAGCTTGGGCGGAGCACCGCCAAGTCCTCGCGGAGGCGATCGACGGCGGCGATCTCTCGCGTCCGGCCCTGGTTCAGGCCATGGTCCGGAGCGAGAGGGAATTGGAAGCCGTCACCTCCTTCTGCGAAGCAGTAATGCTAGCAAAGGAGGTGGCCGGGCGTTTGAGGGGGAGAACATCTAGCCAACCCAGCCGCCGCGGGAGACGCCCCGGGCGCCGGGCGCCACGAGACGACTCCCGGCCACCGTAGATGCGGGCCTGTGGACGGTGAGCAATGGGTAGCCCACCGTCCGTCCGTCTATAGACGACAGGCCGTGTCGACGGCGCGTTCGTGTTTCACGCGCGCCTCAAAGAGAGTCAGCAAAGCAGAGGGGATTGCCAGGGCCTCCGCCTGCCGGGGTTGCGGGTTGTTCGAAAGAGATACCGCGGCCCCGGAACGTAAAGGGCAATAGAAGGAACATGGGTGGGTTTTAGTTAGTACAAGTCTGACATGCCCCCCGCTCCGCCCAGAGCGGGGGAAGTCATTTGATGATTTCCCACCGGAAAAATAAATAGGCACTTGGTAGATAGTATATCAAGGAGACTTCAAACATATTTGATTTCTAAAATCCAATGTTCGCGTTTTTATCTGAAGAAATTAAGAGTATTTGCACTATGAAAAAGAATATAGGCGAGCAATAAACAGGTGTCCCTTTCAATACAGCTCGCATTCTAAAACGTGCCCAGGTCTGAGTAACGTCTAGCACTGCAATATTAAACTGAACAAGATTCAAGGAATTTCACTATTTCTTGAATATTTACACGCAAACACTTGCTACGGTAGAATTAATAAAATATTCATCTTTAAATTTTTAACACACCTTAGGATTTTTTTCAGAGATTTGAAGTTGTAGGTACCTACGTAGTTTGTGTAAATAAATTATTGGTTTCATGTTTTGTTTGATGAAAAAAGACTGTCGCGATGTGCCTTCTAAAATCGTTTAAACACACACCAGAGCAGGGGAAATTATTTGATGATTTGCCACCCGTAAAAAATCACAAGAAATCTAAATTTAAATCAATGTAATGTAGCAGTATCGCTTCAGTAGCGATACTGGTCCCTAAAAAAAAGAAATAATAAAAATCAATCAATACCAATGACTTTAAAAAGCAAAGTGTTCAACTCGTGTATACTTCCTATTATGACTTACGGTTGCCAAACATGGGCTTTAACCAAGCACAACCATAATAAATTACGAATATGCCAACATAACATGGAAAGAAGTATGCTTAATGTTAAGAGAAAGGACAAACTAAGCTTAACACATATTAGAGGGAAAACAAAAATGGCGGACATATCACAAAAATAAAAAAGCTAAAATGGAAATGGGCGGGCCACTTAATAAGGGACAAGAAAGAGAAATGGGCAAAGCTGGTAGCCGAATAAATAATAATAATAATAAATATCTTGGGACAACTCACACACGGCTATCTGATCCCAAGCTAAGCAGAGCTTGTGTTATGGTAACCAGACAACTGATATACATAACTTATATAATTTATAAATACATACATATTATAGATAAATCACACCCAGACACAGAACAAACAATCATGCTCATCACACAAAGTTTGTCCTGGGTGGGAATCGAACCCACGACCTCCGGCTCAGCAGTCAGGGCCACTAACCACTAGACCAACAGGCCCGTCGAATGGTACCCGAGAGAAGGGACAAGGAAGAGAAGACGCCCGATACGAAGATGGGACGACGATATTAAAGCATCAGCGGGGTCTTTGTGGAAAAGAAAAACCCATGATCGCGAAACGTGAAAGACTATGGGGGAGGCCTATGCGAAAGCAAAACAATCATTGGAAACCGATGTCGAATAAATATTACCTATATATTTTTTTTAAGTAAATTTTTTGTAACTAGATGTAAGATTGTTAATAAAGGCTATTTTATTTATTTATTTATAATGTAGCAGTTTGTCAAGCAAACGAATGGGTGTTACAGGTTCACAGAAAATACACATTAAAAACGTTTTCAGTAAAAAGGAAAAACATCGTCAAACTTTGTTTGTTTATGTAGAACATCAATCGAAGCCCCAAACACTCGTTCAAAAGACAAACATTAACAAACTTATAACTCGGTAAAGTTACTAGTCAGTACCCTATCAAATCTTACCCCATTACCTTACAATAAATTGAATTGCCAACAACTTGTTCCGATCATCTCTTTCGTAACAACCTTCTGAACCCCCCTGTATGGCTCTGGAAACTTCCAACCGTATATTGAGGAGAACAAAGTTTAAAAAAAAAACGATAGAATCCTAGTGATTACTATCTCTGCAATAAGATACAAAAGGTTTTAACGACCCAACCGACCCTAGCATATTTTTAAATAACAAACTTTAATCTATTTTCACAACGTAAAGTTTAAACTGTAACTTGCAACAAAACTTTATGAAAAACCCATTAAATACGACAATGTTGTACGAAATTGGTTTGCACCTGAAGCTTTTACGTTGTGCCTATTAATTTGGCTAATTAAAAGCGCAGTAACTTCACTGCCTATATTGGTTTACTATATTACCGATGTTGTTTGTGTTCATATAGCAGAATTTCGCATGTCAATCAGCAAAGTGATCTTAATTGGTATGGGGAATCTAACAACAGCCGGAATTTATCATAACTAATTGATTCTCTTTATTGATTTTTCGTATCGTTTCATCTTGTGTGTTTTAGATAAAAAATCTTGCGCGTCATTCATCAATACCCACGTCTATAAAATGTGTACAGTGTTAATTCTAAAAGTAGCCATTTTATGACTAGGTTTTTGTTGTATGGGAATTACGATTTTGTTGTACACACGACGGCAGGTCAACGTATACTAAACTATTTTAACCGGATCGCACACCGTAGTAGAAAGATCAGGTTAAAATGGTGTAGGTTGATGTGCTGTCGTGTGTACATAAATATTAACGTGAGCTTTTGAGTTCGTTTGGCTAGTGTTATTGTTTCAGTTAAGTGCCACTTTAGCAATCTAGGGTAAATATATCGATTTCAGTAAAATATTGGGTGTGTAACAATATCACTTTAATTCACTCCTCAGGGAACCCATGACGTGATGGTATGACCTTAATAAAACTAAGCAGAATACCAAGAAATTTAGTAATGGCTTATCGCTGGACATAAAATCACATCCTACCATCTAAACAGTCGATTTTATTGGTTTCCAGCATATTTGAGATTCTGGAAACGATAAATTAATTTGTTATGTTGTCCTACATTGCTTAATATCTCTGAAGGTCTTAGATACAATTCGTTTGGGGCCCAGAAGACTCGAAGATCAATGTCCACGGTTACGTGTTGCTATTTATTTATTTATTAAAACTTTATGCACATGTAAAAAAAACATTGTATAAAGGCGGACTTACTGCCTTGGGCATTTTCTACCAGTCAACCGTAGAGTGATGCAGAGACAAAAACATAGTAGGTGAGACTGAGAGAGGTAAAACTACAAAATGCGAAGAAACTAATTTTGAGATGAGTCTGCCAACTTCTTAAGTAAGTGTTCGCGAGCTGTTACCTTTTTTTTTGCGGATGGGAAATCATCACGCGCTGGGCGGAACAGGAGGGAGTGCCAGACTTGTACTGAAGAAGAACAAAAGAACAAAAGAACCCATGGTTCCTTCTATTGCCCTTTATGTTAGGTTACCCGCAACCCCGGCAGGCGATGTCCCTGGCAGGCCCCTCTGCTTTGCTGACATCTCAATGTGAACCGACTGCTGGCCGTTCTGATATTCAGAGGGGGCGCATTCCAAAGGAAAACCGCCTGGACAAAGGAATATTTTAGGAGACCAGAGCGCTATGTCTATACAAAGTAATTAAACAAACACAAGGCATCCGTCATGTATGATTACTTTCACGATCACGATCTTGAAACCTCATTATCAAATTAATGAAGTACCTTAGGTCTTGTTAAGCTTAAATATTTCGTTACATTATAAAGTTAATGTTGTAATTTGTTGTACATTAATCAAAATGACGGCTTTTAGGTTTACTCCCCGAGGATAATGACCAGTTTTTATACATAATTAACAGTATCTAAATAAAATGTAATTATGGACAAATCAGATAAAATTAAATAATGGGTACATTTACTGAGCTTTTCATGGTGTTAATGAGGACTGGTGTATTCCCAGAAGCGGGCTACGCTACGGCAAATTCTAAAGGTAAATCAGATTATTTTTTTAAACAAATTAAACACATCTGTACATTTAAAGAGCGGTTTCCTTTAGCTCATGTGTAAAAACACATCTGTACGTTTAAATAGCGGTTTCCTTTCAAGCTCATGTGTAATCAAAAGTTACAAATTAGTTGCCTTCAGCGCCAATTAGTATCAGTGTCCGTACTACAGAACTAAATATGAAAGGCAACGAAGAGTTTGGTTAGCCTTTGAAGAAGTCAGTAATGAGGTAGTCAGACTTATGGACTTATGTTTTGAAATAACTCTATTGAAATGTTCACTCAGTGCATGTTTGCTTTGATGCAAGATAAGTTCAAAATCATAGCTTATCAATAGGTAAACTAAACATAGAAGAGTTGTTTTCTGAAAGGCTCGCTGACTGACTAGAACATAAAGTAAAGTAAATAAAATACTTTAGACTGTCGTTACTTACTTACCCTTGCTAAGTTATAGTAGTATGGTCCCACTAATAGATATTATACATGCGAATATTTGTGAGGATGGATGGATGAATGGATGTTTGTTACTCTTTCACGTCAAAACGGCTGAACGGATATTGATGACATTTGGCACAGAGGTAGATGGAATAACACATAAGATTTTTTAGCAGCTAGTAGAAAATAAACCTAAAGCAAAGAAACGAGAAGCGGATGAATAATACAAAACATCATGCCTGAAATTCATGAAGAGTTAGGCAGAGAAGTATATAATGGAACTACACTCTGCCAGATGTGTTTAGGGTACAAATCCAGATTCCGTAGCTGCTACTGAGAAAATCTTGAAGATTAAAACCAATAACACTGTGCCCGACATTCGGAAATGAATTTAGGACCTCTTGCTCAACAATCATGCTTGCGTCCATTAGACGGACGCGGCAATAAAAATAATATTAGGTATTCATATGTAAACGTCATTGCAGTTACCATCCATCCTACTATCTTATTTAATATTATAAATGCGAATGTTTGTGAGGATGTATGGATGTTTGTTACTCTTTCAAGTCTAAACGGCTGAACGGATGTAGATGAAATTTGGCACAGAGGTAGATTATAGTCTGGAATAACACATAGGGTACTTTTTTTCAATCATCACGTGGGCGAAGCCGCCCAGCTAGTACATAATAAACTCACGCCTTTTTCCCTCGGGGGTAGGCAGAAACCATAGCACAGAGAGCCACCTACTACGATCCTTCCTTACTACCTTTTGCCTCGCCATACATGACATGCATGATCATACATGTACACCGGATGCGAGTACTACTCACTTGACCTCTCTGAAGAACTTCACAAAGAAGGTCAGTGTATGTCCTTCTAGAACATTCCCCCCGGGGCGTTGCCATTCAAACTAGTTAGTTTAAATTAAGTTCTCAATTCAACAACCCACGCTAACAGTTCTAAGTACTGCATTGGCACTCCGTATGTAGATTGTGGTTTAATTACATCCCTTATATGGCTATCTTACGGTAGTAATAACGTGGAAGATAAGTGGACTTGTCGTCATGGCGAATTTTAAGATAAGATGCCAAACAATGGTGTTTGACGTCACATTCTATAATTAAGACGGATTAAAGCGATAAGAGATAGCGAATTTTATTTTTTAAGGCGTGTGTAGTGTAGGAAGCATTATTTTAACTTTTCGACGTAATAAAAGTTTTAATGCGCTCTGCGTGTATATGTCCATTTAATTATAAGCTTACTAAATTGGATTAAAAAGCACAGGCAGGCAAAAACCTCATAAAAGCTAAAATCGTACCTAAAGTCTGCAATGAAATGTACAATTATATTTACAAGAGTACTCATTCTTTTAGCATTTTCTTTTCTACTATGGTTCTGGTTTATCATCTGTGACTTCTAAACATACTACCTTTTAATTAACACGCTTATATTAGCTTCACTTGTAACTATGTATGTAAGAAAATCTTGGAATCTTAATTTGACCCAATTCCTGGTCTTCGATTAGGATGAAATTTTGCACTCGCTCTGATGACAATACATAACTGGCTAAGAAACGTCATTACAAATCCAATATGGCGGCCTCCCCAAGATGGCGGACTGGCTGTTTGAAATCAAGCCCATGATATGGGTATCAAATGAAAGGGTTTGCGGTCAGAAATACGAAAAAAATCAGGAATAGTCACGTAACTTAAATCCAACATGGCGGACATCCAAAATGGCGGATTTTTCATTTGTAATTTTTTGTGCGTGCTAAAAGCGTGTTTTTTTTTTATTTGATTGGATGTCCATGTCCGGAGTCCTGTCTACAGTTTGTGCGTTTCTTCGTGTTTACAAAATATCTTGTCAACAAATCGCTTGCATCTTACGTTTTACAAAATAAACGTGTATTTTACAAGCAAGCGTTTATGAAGATCCCTCGCCCCTTACCGAGCGCGTCACGCATAACTTAAGCAAGCAATGCTTACAATGTTATCATACTGATGTCGACAGATGGCTCTCATTTTGTTATATTAACTGCAAATATGCGTAGTTCAGCCAAAATGTACTGTACCACATCAAAATGTACCATACCACGTAAATAAATAATATCCCATTTTCAAAAGTAACTGTAAAGATTACATCTTAAGTCATTTATTTCAAAACTAAATACAGTGTTGAAAAGAAAATTGAAAATTATTTTCAAAGATAGAATTTAAATTACAAAAACATAAAAATAAAAATGTATAGTAACACATAAGATGTCAAAACTAATCATGTTATGATTGTATTGACATTTATTTATTTATTAAAACTTCATGCACATTTAAAAAAAATATTGTACAAAGGCGGAGATAATGCCTTTGGCATTTTCTACCAGTCAATCTTAGCTGACGCAGAGACAAAAACATAGTAGTAGTAATTGCAATGTGACAGAAAAAAACAGTTTCATTAATAAATAAATAGTAAGGAGAAGTAAAAACAAAATATGATGAAAAACTGACAACACATTAATTTGAGACGAGTCTGTCAACTTCTTAAGTAAGTGTTCGCGAGCTTTTACCTTAAATGTAAACCGACTGGAAGCCGTCCTGATATTCAGAGGCCGCCGATACCGCCTGGACAAAGAAGGAATATTTAAGAAAACCAGATTTATGTGTAGGACATCGTTGAAGACGATTATTGGAGGACCGAAGGTGCTTGCTGTGCGCAGCGCATAAATATGTATTTAAAATGAGAAGTAAGCTAGAGAGATGTAGGTCTCATTAGATTGCCTCCTTGGTTTAGTGGTCACAAGCGCGACTGCTGAAAATGAAGTTATGAGTTGGATTCCCAGGTCGAGTAAAGTGTTATTGAGATTTTCTTACAGAAATTTCTCAAAAGCGGCCACATCCTACTAATATTATAAATGCGAATGTTTGTGAGGATGGATGGATGTTTGTTACTCTTTCACGTCAAAACGGCTGAACAGATCTTGATGAAATTTGGCACAGAGGTGAAACTGGAATAACACATAGAGGATAATTTTTTCCGAAAACACGCGGGCGAAGGCGCAGGCGCCAGGCCAGCTAGTAGTCTAGATATGTGCCCGGCCAGTAGGCGAGCTCTCTTTTACATGAAACTTAATAGGCTAAATTAAGGTGGGCTAGGTGCATCTTTGCCCAACCTTTTGTGGATTACAGGCATGGTGTTATGTTGTGATAGTTAACGTTGATTATTTATACTCTGCTTGAAGAGTACGATTTGTGTATTGGACTTATTTTGCTGGATAGTAAAACCTTTCATTTGGAATTTGAAAATCAGGATAGCTCATTTTAACAGAACCACAGGCAGAACTATGTGAATTCGAGTTTAATAACTTTTGTACAGTCAAAGTATAGTAAAGTTATTTCTAAGCTATGTTTCACTATAATTCTTGACTTACTTATCATCACACTGATAATATAAAGGCTAAAGTTTGTATGTGTGCGTGTATGTTTGTATCTTTTTTTACACTTAAACAGCTTAACAGATTTGGATTCGTTTTAGCATACCAAAACGCGAATAACCCGCAAACCCGGCAGGCGGTGGCCCTGGCAGGCCCCTCTGCTTTGCTAACATCTGTTTTAAGGCGCGCGTGGAAGACGAACGCGCCTTCGACACGGCCTGTCGTCACTAGACGGATGTACGGTGAGCTAACTATTGCTCACCATCCACAGACCCGTATCAACGGTGGCCGGGAGTCGTCTCGCGGCGACCGACGCCCGCAACGACTCCCGCGGTGGCTGTGTTGGTTTATGGTTCTTTCCGTCAAATGTCCGGCCACCTCCTTTGCTAGCATAACTGCTTCGTAGAAGGAAGTGACCTCTTCCCATTCCCTCTCGCCACCATGGACTAACAGGGGTGCGAGAGATCGTCGCCACGAATCGCCTCTACGAGGAAATAGCGGTGCTCCCCCCAAGCTGGGCAGATCGCCACAGTGTTCTCCGGGCGATCGTCATTGTGGTGACACCCGGGCGTTTCCCGCCCGATTATGTGCAGGAACCTCCCGAAACTTTTGTGTCTGGAGAGAACCTGCATCAGGCGGTAGGTGAGGACGCCATGGCGTCCCTCCAGCCACTCCTCAAAGTCCTCCTTATCACCACTATTATTTTATTGGCGTGCCCTGCCCGTGCAGGGCAGACCCTATGGTCGCGACAGTCGCTCTCTCCATGCCACCATGAGATCGCATCGGAACTCTGTCCGCTGAGCGGCGATTTGCCACGGCAATATCTTATACCCTGGATTACCACAAGCTACTTTTTAACTTTTTATAAGTGGATGGAACCGCGAGGCTTAGCTAGTAGTTAAAATCTCGGAACAATTAAGTGTATAAACAAGGACAAGCATAAGAATTAAAAACTTGGTCCATTTTGAAGATGTTTTCTGAAAGAAAATTAATTTTATAATTAAGAAAGAAGCATTATAAGTTTTTTACATCTTACTTAATTAAGATTCCCTTAGAACAACTTAGTAAAAACGTGAGAACTTGAACATTACATAACTTTTGCTGACAAAAAAAAAACAAATGTATAATTGAATCTCAAATTACTCATTTGAGCTAATCGTAAAATTCTCTCGTAAATTTTATTTTTATTTTCAGTAACCTAAATGTTGGGGTGTTATATATTATTTTCTTTATTTATCTTTATACAAACCTTGTTAACTTTTACACATATACATATTAAATGTTAGGACTCTCCATTTGAGGGTTCTGGGAAGAGCCTCTTTTTTCTTCATCCAAACCTCTTCATCATTCGGTGGCGCATTCGTGCTGGGTGGCCAACACACTTCCACCTTAGCTTGGCGGTTTTTCCCCTACATATGAACCTGAGCGATAGAGCGCTGGGTGCTTTTTCTGATGCAATCTGTTCGCTTTCCACTTCATCATCCGCCTAGCCTTTTCCCAACTTATTGGGGTGGGCTTCCAATCTAACCGGATGGAGGTGTTACACCAGTACTTTAAATAAAACGAATGCCTATTTGCATTATTGTATTAAATGATTTTAATACAATAATGCTGTGCTTGCTGTCACTTGGCAGAATAAATATAAATAACCTTTAATATTAAATATCAGTTTTTATCTGGCCTTAACTAGTTAATGTGACACTTTGAAAAAACGTAGAGAAATAATAGAACTGCCTTTGTATATAAGTCACGTTAAGACGCTCCAAAAAATTTCAGCTATGATTTCGCCATTGTCCTTTGATCAAGATCCACATCCACACTTACATCCATCTATCCATCCTCACAAACATTCACATTTATAATATTAGTAGGAATAGGATATTTAAAAGTTATATTATCCCGTTTTTTTTGACGTTGCCATGATCACGGATAAATTCGGATCGAGAACTCAGTTTAAATAATAAACATGGTAACTATACCGTTTCAAATGTTAATGTGAATGGCAGTTTAAAAACAAATTGTGTTTGCCTCAAAAAATAACGAAACGGCTGCAGACGATTCAAAAGTCGGTAAATTTACGTCGCGAATTCAAGCCAGAGCTTCGGAACAGTATTTAAATAAAGTTTGCCACCCTTTATTTGAGTTGTCCTTCAAACTAACCCGAAGGCGATAGATTTAATACTAAAACAGGTGTAAGCATAATAAATTTTGTGTAACACAAACGGAATGCGAACGATTTCTGCCATTTCATCGCTTTAAGCGCTTTTAAAACAATTGTTTCACTGTTTTCCATCCCTATGATGAGAAAAGTGACATGTCTGAGAGATCCAATGTCCATTCAAATAGTCAGAGTCCCAACTCATATCATCTCAATGATGAAAACTGTGATAGGTCTGAGAGATGTAACAAAAATAAACATCTCAATGATGAAAACAATCACATGTCTGAGAGATCCAATGTCCATTCAAATAGTCAGAGTCCCAATTCATATCATCTCAATGATGAAAACTGTGATAGGTCTGAGAGATGTAATAAAAACAAACATCTCAATGATGAAAACAATCACATGTCTGAGAGATCCAATGTCCAGTCAAAAAGTCAAAAGAAAAAATGTCAGAGTCTCAATGATGAAATCAGTCACATGTCTGAGGGATTTCACAATAAGTCACAGTCGTCCAGTCAGTCACACAATGGATCATCAGTCGTCAATACTTTGAATCATTCAAAGCAGTCGTGGGAAATTAGCTTATTGGTAGGAGATACCAAAGTCAAATGCATTATAGACTCAGGTGCAGATGTCAATATAATGTCAAAACAAACATTTAAAAATGTTAAAAGTCAGAATAAGCTGTCAAAATTGTCACTTGTCAAATGTCAAGTAAATGTCACAGGATTTGGTGGAAAATCCATTCCGATTTTAGGCAAAGTCAACTTAAGTTGTAATTTTTGCTTAAACAATAAGAACATTGTTGAAAACATAATGTTTATTATACCAAATATAGAGTGTCCAAATGTCCTTGGTCTCCCAATTTGTGAAAAGCTAGGTATAATAAAACGTGTCTTTTCAGTGTCAAAACAAGACTTTTGTGAGCAAATTCATACACAATATAATGATGTATTCCAGGGTCTTGGCTGTCTGCCTCCAGTCTGTCATCTGAAACTCAAGCCTGATGCAGTACCATGTGTGGATCCGCCCAGGAAAGTCCCATTCGCATTACAAGGGAAACTGCGTGAGGAGTTGGATCGCATGGAGAAAATGCAAGTCATAAAAAAGGTTACAAAACCTACAGAGTGGGTTAATTCAGTCGTTGTAACAGTAAAAAGTTCAGGTCAGTTACGAATTTGTCTTGATCCCAGAAATTTAAATAAAAATATCATGAGGGAACATTATCCACTCAAGTCAATTGATGAGATTAGGTCTCAGCTCGAAGGGGCTGTATGTTTTTCTCATTTAGATGCATTTTCAGGATTTTGGATGCTACGTTTAGATGAATATAGTTCAGAATTATGTACTTTTCAAACACCATTTGGTAGATATAAGTATTTAAGATTACCCTATGGCATAAATGCCTCGTCTGAAATATTTCAAAGAGTCATGATGAATCTATTTGGTGACATAGAAGGCGTACTCATATTCATCGATGACATCTTAGTCTATGGACCAAATGAGTCAGTTCATAATGAAAGATTACATAAAGTCATGCAAAGAGCTCGTCAAGTTAATTTAAAATTTAACAAGTCAAAGTGTAAATTTTCACTGTCAGAAGTATGTTTTTTAGGTTATGTCTTCAGTAAAGACGGTGCAAGGGCAGATCTTGAGAAGGTCAAAGCAATTGTCAACATGCCTACACCGCAAAATGTCAAAGAGTTACAGAGAATACTAGGTATGATAAACTACCTAGGACCCTTTATAAGTAACCTGTCAGAAAAAACACAAGTATTAAGAAATCTTTTGAAAAAAGATTCAGTCTGGACTTGGGATGAGAATCATAGTCAATGTCTGAGGAAACTGAAAGATGAAATCACAAATTCACCAGTTTTAGCTCATTATAATCCCAAGATTCCATTAGTCTTGTCAGTCGATTCGTCAAAGTCAGCGTTAGGCGCAGTCATTTTACAAAAAAATAAACCGATAGCATACAGTTCAAAAACCTTAACTGAAACCCAGGAAAGATATGCTCAAATAGAAAAAGAGCTGCTAGCAATTCAATTTGGTTGTGAAAAATTTCACCAATATGTATATGGTAATAGAGTCACAGTTCATACTGATCACAAACCTTTAGTCTATCTATTTAAAAAACCATTACATGATGTCCCAGCTAGATTACAGCGTATGATGTTAACTTGTCAAAAATATGATTTAGAAGTTATACATGTCCCAGGCAAAGAAATGTTCATATCAGACACATTGTCAAGAGCAGCTTTGAAAGAACATTATAGGCCTGAAAATGAATCAGAAATGTCTTGTCATGTCAATCTAATGTATGCTAACTTAGCAATTACAGATAAATATAGCACAAAATTGGCTCAGGAAACTAAGAAAGATGAAACCCTGCAGCTATTAATAAAGTATTATAATGAAGGTTGGCCAAAAACCAAAAATAGTGTCAGTCCATTAATAAAACCATTCTGGAATATACAAGGAGAAATCCATAAAATTAGAGATTTAGTATTCAAAGGCTCAAAATTAATAGTACCACAGTCAATGCATAAAGAAATGTTAGTAAAAATTCACAAAGGTCACCAAGGTATAAATAAATGTCTAAACTTAGCTAAAGAATCTCTTTATTGGCCAAATATGTCTAGTGATATTAAGAATTTAGTAGAACAATGTCTAGTGTGTGCAAAATTCAAACCATGTAACCAAAAGGAACCACTACAGAATTATGAAATAAGCAAATATCCATGGCAACAAGTCGGTATTGATTTAATGCATTTTGATAGTTTAGTATATTTAATTGTCACTGATTATTATTCAAAATTTATAGAAATTGCATTATTAAATAACAACAGTACATCAAAAAATGTAATAACTCATTTAAAGTCCATATTTGCTCGTCATGGAATACCATTGTCACTGGTATCAGATGGTGGACCTCCTTTTCAGTCAGTTGATTTTAAAAATTTTATGGAAGAATGGGACATAGAACATATTGTAACTAGCCCATATCATTCACAGTCTAATGGACAAGCAGAGAGTTCAGTCAAAATCATAAAAAACATGCTAAGAAAATGCAAAGAAAATGGATCAGATCCATACATAGCATTGTTACAATACAGAAATACAGGTAAAAATAATTTTTCATCACCAGCACAGTTACTCATGTCTAGGAACTTAAGAGATAACATTCCAACATCATATAAGAAGTTGAAGCCAAAAGTGGTAACATTTAAAGATTACAAAGAGTCTGTCAAGAAAAATGATAAAAATAAGTCAAAATACTACAATAAAAATGCCAAGTCAATGTCTATGTTACATCATAATGATCATGTCTATTTTAAGAGAAACCCTAGTAGCAACTGGGAACAAGCTATTGTTAAGCAAAGATTGTCAAATAATAGATCATATGTTGTTGAGGATGTCAATGGAGTTAGGTATAGGAGGAATAGAATACACTTAAGACATAAATATTCTCATAATTGTGCTAACCCTCCCATGCAATCCAACTCGTCACAAAGGGGAGAGGAAGGTGACAGACAGGAGTCTAGGCATCAAGAATCCTCATCTCAGCAATCCTCAAATGTAACAACTAGGTCAGGTCGTATTGTAAAACCTACCAGAAGGTTAATTGAAGAAATGGATTAAGTTAAATTATAAATAAGGTCATAAGTAAAGTTTAAGTATAACTATAAGTATAATTAAGCATGTTGTCTTGTATAAACTTAAATAGCATAGCACTTATATTAATTGTCAGTCAGGGGTCTAATTTGAACTCAACAAGGGGGATGTTGTAACATCACTATTTTAGTATGTTACTAAGATGGTCTTCACTAGTAAATGTATTATCTGTGGTCGGCAGCGCTCCGCCACACTTCATGTCATGATGTAGCCCTGTGTGTATCTCTTGTCCTGTGTCTCCTACCAATAAACCTGTATCTTACCCAACGGACTATCATTCATAAACATCCAACATAACAGACGGTTTGTTTGCTTTTCATTCGATTCTATTAGCAATTTTTTTCTGGTATACTTGATAGATTGGGCTTTATTGCTGTTTCTATAAGGATCAATTACAGTGTTGTTAATGCTGTTATTTTTCTTCTTAACGATCGCCTCTCGTGTTACTAGGGTGAAATTGAATCGATGTTACATTATTGTTACGGCTTTTCTTAACGACGGATCTAATGTCGGCACTGTTGGCGTGGTGCCTGAACAATTGACTGCTGCGATGCGTGTCGCAGTTTCGATTCCCGTTCGAGACAAATATTTGTATGGCTGTTTAAATGTTTGTAAACGCACCCATGACACTGTAGAATTATCTAGTGTGGGGCAAAGTTTTCCTTAAAAAAATAGGAAACTTTTTGCGTTGAATTTTAAGGTTCGTATGAAATTGGATTGTTTGACTACTCCAGATTTCTATTTTCCCAAAATTTATTCTTGCTTGCAGATGACAGAGAAAAATCCCAAAAAAAGAGATATGGAAACGAGCGCCATTTTAACAGACGGTAAACCAAACTTTCCTCAATTTTTCAGAACCCGTGACATATAGAAAATTTATACGAATCCATTTGAAAATTTTGTTACGAAGCGAGGTCCGGACAAAAGTTTTGAAGTATGATCAAATTTTGTGGCGCATTCCTCCTGTAACCATCTTTCAAGGATTGTTGAATACCTCAATCGGCGCGCCATTAAATAAATAAATATCTTGGTACAACTCAGACACGGCTATCTGATCCCAAGCTAAGCAGAGCTTGTGTTATGGTAACCAGACAACTGATACATACTTATATAATTTATAAATACATACATATTATAGATAAATCACACCCAGACACAGAACAAATAATCATGCTCATCTCACAAAGTTTGTCGTGGGTGGGAATCGAACCCACGACCTCCGGCTCAGCAGTCAGGGCCACTAACCACTAGACCAACAGGCCCGTCATTGTACTTTCAAAAAGTCTATAAATGCTTTTTTATATTTGGTAAAGCTTTAAAACTTTCGAAATGAAGAACAAAGGTTTAAAATTTTGATTATTGTAAACAAAAATCAAAGGGCAAGACGAGTCTAAATATTTGCTTCTTTTCTGATCACTTGTCAGAACCCAAATACAAATGCGAATGAAAAATAAATAAATAAAATAAATAAATACTTTGGGACAACTCACACACGGCTATCTGATCCCAAGCTAAGCAGAGCTTGTGTTATGGTAACCAGACAACTGATATACATACTTATATAATTTATAAATACATACATATTATAGATAAATCACACCCAGACACAGAACAAACAATCATGCTCATCACACAAAGTTTGTCCTGGGTGGGAATCGAACCCACGACCTCCGGCTCAGCAGTCAGGGCCACTAACCACTAGACCAACAGGCCCGTCATTGTACTTTCAAAAAGTCTATAAATGCTTTTGTATATTTGGTAAAGCTTTAAAACTTTCGAAATGAAGAACAAAGGTTTAAAATTTTGATTATTGTAAACAAAAATCAAAGGGCAAGACGAGTCTAAATATTTGCTTCTTTTCTGATCGCTTGTCAGAACCCAAATACATATGCGAATGAAAAATGGTATATTACGACCCACAACTATTTTCGTCAAAGGACAAAGCTACAGTGTGTTTATCAGCTTTATTGATGACATATATTTCTGCGATTGTGTCATGCGTGAAGAATGGCAATTTCAATTCCTTTGACACTTTCATTGATGTAATTTCGTATTTTATTATATGCTCAAAGGACCGAAAAAGGCTCTGTGTTTTGAAAAGACAGGACAAATGCCCAAGTAAGAGTGCGTGGAGTAAGGCGCTGCAGAAACGGACAGTTTTGCGTCTTGTGTCGGATGCAAACTCTTTTTTTTTGTTTAGGAAATCATCAAATAACTTCTCCCGCTTTGGGCGGAGTGGGAGGGACTGTCAGATTTTTTACTGACAAAAACCCATCCATGTTCCTTCTTTTGCCCTTTGTGTTCAACAATCCGCAGCCAAGCAGGTACTGGCTCTGGGATTGAAAACTACCTATGTCTCAGTAAGGGATTCATAATTTTCTCAAAACAGCAGCAACTGCTACACACACAGTTTTATTATCAAAACCAACATGAAACTTGAGCTGATGCTTCAAAATGTTTGTTTGTATAGTTGGTTTGCATATGTATCGTAAAGCTGGGAGTTTCGTACTTAAACCAACAGTGGTTGTACGTAGCTAAACGTTTCAGGGGCCATAGATAGAGAGATAGATAGATAAATCATTTATTTGATGCAACAAAAGACACAATACAAGAATTAAAACAAAAAAAACATCACACAAAAAAAATGAAACACATTAAAAAAAGTAAGGTAGACTAATTTCGATTGACCCATAGGCATTTAGACACATCACAATATATATTAAGGTCGCCCACTACTGGGCGGTGTGTGTCTCAAAATTGCACCAAATCGGAGTCCAGCTCAGCATAATGCCAGGTAGACTACCTGACGCTGGTATTCTGCTGAATCCTGCTAGTGACACACGGATGTCGAGAAAATGTGCGATGCCATAACATCACGCCTGTTATCCTCAAAGGGTTAGGCAGAGGTGTACCTAAAGGTACACTCACATCTCACCAGTTATGTTTAAGTCCCATGTAATAGAGGAGAGTATTTAGCCACCAACCGCAAAAATCTAACATCCGTGGCTGCTATTATGAAATTCCTGAAGGAATACTTCAATAATACTTTGCCCGACGTAGGAATCGAACCCATGACCATGTGCTCAGCAGTCCCACTTTCGAGCACTAGACCGTCGAAGCAGCTTTTTTTTTCAGCGTTGCCTCACCTAAGAATTTCTCCTGTATCGTGGGTGCGTTTAAATACACAAACAGCCAGACCCGAAACAACTATCTGCAGGTCATACAAATATTTGTTTCGTGCGAGTAGAAAAAAGAATCTATCCCTTGACACGCAGCGCAGCAGTCGATCGCTCAGCCACTGCGCCAACCGTGCCGTCAAATAAAGTAAATTACAGAAACATGAGGCCCATTAAAGATACAAACATGATATACGGCGTTTCCAGCTCGTATGGAGCTCTTGGTTTTGGTCACAGCCTCAATGGCCGAAATATCCGAGGTTGCGGGTTATTCGATAGAACCCGAAAGGTACCGGAACATACATAGTAAAAACAATTCCCCTCCGCTCCGCCCAGAGCGGGGGAAGTTATTTGGTGATGTCGCATCCCCAAAAAAAGGGGTAAAACATTTTGTGTCAATACGAGAGATGAAAGAACAAAACGGCATTTTAATATATTCTTTTTTAACAGAATAAAAATATTTTACATAACTTGTAACAGATATGGAATATTAATATTACCGTGTCAAATAAAAAACATGTGTGACAATGTACGTGCATGTTTTTCTCCAAAGCCATCCTAGCGATATCTTTGAAATATTGTCAATGTGTGTATTCTTGGTTCCCGTTTAAAATATACATAGGTATATATAAAATATATATATATCATTTTGGAACCGTTAGGTGGCGCTGTTGTTTGTGAAATTACACCCACGCGAAACTGGGTCACGTCGCTAGAAATCTACAATTGACAAATCACATTTAATAATGAAAATAAAATTTAATAATAACATTAAAATGAGTTTTTATTTTTTCAGAAATATTAAAATATGTATTTTTTTATTAAAAATGAAAAAAGAAGAATATTTTTTTATATCAAACTTAAAGTATTTATTTCAATTAGACCACTACAAACACTTTTGAATGTCAAGAATGAAGGAAGCTACAGTCCCAAACACAATGCATAATAACTTGTGAGAGTATTTATTTTATTGTATTTGAAAATATGTTAATATAGTCAGGATCGTAGTACTTGGAACTGAAATGGCATGCGTGTATGACCGTGGACGAAGCAAAATATATATATATATATAAATAATAAGGCTTCAGGTGGCGTTCTGTGGTTTCTGTCTACCCCTTTGAGAACAATGCGTGAGTGTATGTATTATATTTTTCAATGATTTAATTTGATAGGCAATGTGCCTATTATTTACCGCATAAATTGGTAAGTATAACATTTATTAGACCCAATATTTAATGACATATATTTAACATTTATTACAGCCGCATCTGTATCAAGATTCGGGTACGCGAGTAGGTACGGTATAAAATAAAAATAACATAGTAATATCATTTAACCTTGCAGGCTTGTAATAAGACTATAAAATATTTATTGGTGTACGTAGGTACAGAATATTTATTAAAAGGCTTAAAGAAAATAAACCACATTGGCGTAAAAAACAAGTTTGATGGCTCATTTCGGGTTTCTACGAAATGGTCTGGTTGGGGACAAAATGTTTTTAGTCAAAATTTCGAAGGCAAACGACTTATGTGTACTAACTTTAATTTGCAGTTTGTATTACTAGACTTGCTGGCACCTGCGGCTTCGTCCGCCAGGTGATAGAAGAAAATATGTACGCTATAAGTTATTCCAGACTATAATCTACCTCTATGCCAAATTTCATCAAGATTTGTTCAGCTGTTTTGACGTGAATGAGTAGGTAACAAATATTCATACATCCATCCTCACAAACATTCGCATTTATATAATTATATTTAAAAAATTAGTAGGAAAGCTTCATTAGCCAAAGTAATATCTTCGCTGTTTGGTAGTCGATGGCATTCTTAATGTTTTATATTTAGTTACAATAACTGTCAAAGAATTACTGTTGTAATTAAAACCCGGACAAAAGGGTGATTGATATTGACGATCAATTGACATACTTTTAATAAGCTGTCAAAGCACAATACCGCGATCAAATTTTGTATGAATAAAGCAAATTCTATCGTCACTAATTTAGTAACTCAATGACTTAACGATTTATTGATTATTGAGAAGTTTATTCCTGGAATCATTGGTTAATGGTGTCAAATAAAAAACTAAAAATTTATTACAACTTTAATACTGTTAAAGTTGTAATTAATTTTTAGTTTTTAGAGTTCCGTATCTCAAAAGAAAAAACAGAACCCAATTAGATAGCTTTGTTGTCCATCTGTCTGTCAAGACCCTTTATCTCAGTAACGCGTAAAGGTATCGTGTTGAAATTAAAACTAAATACTCAACTCTGTGGTCCCCTTATTTTTTTTTTCCGGTAGGAAATCGTCCAATGACTTCCCCCGCTCTGGGCGGAGCGGGGGGGCATGTCAGAATTGTACTGACTAAAACCCACCCATGTTCCTTCTATTGCCCTTTACGTTCCGAGGCCGCGGTATCTCTTTCGAACAACCCGCGACCCCGGCAGGCGGAGGCTCTGGCAAGCCCCTCTGCTTTGCTGACTCTCTTTGAGGCGCGCGTGAAACACGAACGCGCCGTCGACACGGCCTGTCGTCAATCGACGGACGGACGGTGAACTACCCATTGCTCACCGCCCACAAGCCCGCATCTACGGTGGCCGGAAGACGTCTCGCGGCGCCCGGCGCCCTGGGCGTCTCCCGCGGCGGCTGGGTTGGGCAGATGTTCTCTCCCTCAAACGCACTCTGTGGTCCCCTTATGTTGTAAAAAAAAACCCTCTAAGTTTACACAGTCAAAAGATATGACCGTTCATATCGCAAGTTTTTTATTTACTGTGTAACGTTTAAATAGTTACGGTCATCATCTGCCTAGCCTTTTCCCAACTATGTTGGGGTCGGCTTCCAGTCTAACCGGATGCAGCTGAATATCAGTATTTTACATGGAGCGACTGCCTATCTGACCTCCACAAACCAGTTAATACTGGGTAATACGATACCCCTTGGTATGACTGGTTGTCAGACTTTCGGAACACTGACTACCTGTAACGACTGTCAAAGATCTACAAATGACAGCCGGGACCAACGGCTTAACGTGCTTTCCGAGGCACGGAGGAAACTCGGTATGTAACGGGTGGTCACCCATCCACAGACCAACCTAGGCAAGCGCGGCTTAACCTTAAGATCGACCCGAGCGGCTGCTATTATTTAGCCACGAGCTCCTCCGTACCGTTTAAATAGTTACGGTAAATAATTTAATTTCACGTACCTGATACATGCAATGAGTGTAAATGCATTGAATGTAATAATTTAAGTTCACAACCCTGTTAAACATTTTGGTAGTACTTCTCAGAATCTAGTAAAACCTTACAAATACGCTTGTTAAATATAACGACACAAAACGACTAGGTACGTCTTATCGGATATCAATATCGGTGTTCATAAAATTTGAAAACCTCAAGGAAATTATTATTATTGGTAAGATTTTCGTAGTATCAATCTGCTGGGTGTTTATTGGCATTATGCTGGTTGTTTTCTGTTCGGAATAAACACAAAATATACGTTCGGATTTAGTGCATTGCTCCACAATATAAAACGGAAAAGAGAAACTGTAAAATTACTGATTTAGTAATATTTAATTTAAAAAAGTACTAAAACGGTAATATTTAAATCAATTTTTCAAAAAAAAAAACCGACTGAAAGAAACACTTAAAAGTGTATAATAATCAAGCAATAGTCACTGATTTCTGAAAGTAACCTTATTTCCGACTTTTTAATGGTTTTTTGGAAGTCGCTTTTTTACAACTTTCCTTTTTTAAATTAAGGCTTATTTTTCTTTACGTATTTTCTATAGATGGGCCCGGCTTTTGCTTACAGAGGCACCATATATCCTAGTTACCATTGACTATAGCACCAATCAAATTAAATTGCCTTTACCTCGGCATACATACATACATATATGTTGGTGTAGTTTGCAATTCAAAGTGGGTAACTGGGCCGTGTAGGTGCTAATGTTGCCATTACGCATGCTGCTTGTGAGTTCCAGCTTAAGTCCGAGCTAAATATTTACACAATATGTTGCCATATTATAAATGAAAATAATTCTTAGGGTCGGTTTAGACAGAAGAAAAAATGCAGAAGACGTGCTACTGAGTCGCGAGCATGCGGACGGCGGCTCTTGACGTGCGCGTCAATGTCCATGGAATTTGGTACTTAATCAAATAGTTACACGGTCCTATTTTCAAGGCTCACAATACATTGTTCGATAGTTTTACCGTTCTGTCTGAACTGACTGCTTGAACCTAACCAAACTGACAGTTGCGTGAAACGCGTGGTCGTAATCACATAAAAATAAACAAATTTGTCAAAATTAAAGTATTATTCTCTGTACAAAACGATCTACCTGCAACTATGTTCTGGCGTGCCAAATGTGCACAAGTAAGTTTGAGTAAAATGATAAATGCTGAATTTTGCTCATTAACCAAACCCTCAAAAGGAGGAGAGAAAAACGATTTTTCCGTGTTAACAAGTCCGATTTCCGTAATTATTATTTATTGTCCGTCTGTCAGTTGTACAACCAATCGCTTTGCTTAGGACGCGGGGTAATTGAATTTCCGCATAATTTCGTCACATTTCAAATGAAGTAAATCATTTAAGTTGATTCCTGAAATATTGCCATTATCATATATTAGGCACCGTCTAATCGTTTTAAATCCAGCTGGTTACATCGATATCTGTCATCACAACAGATATAATACGTACATTTGCAGCATGCGGTAACAATTTCACAGATGGCCATTTAAAATTCGGCTCTAAACCATTCAACACCATATTCAAGGACTAACATTACAGTTTTTGCACGTTTAACATTATTTCTTTATCTCAGTTTATATCTTACGATACCAAAGTATTGTAAATCACTCACCTTTTTAGCGTTTCTTTAAACAACGTAGTTGTTTTCGTACACTCTGATCTGAAAAGAAAAATTGGCTGTTTTAGTTCGAATGGTTAGGTTGATGTAAGCTGAAATAACTTCCTGAACCATGGAATTCGCAGCACGTGCTACTTGGTTTTTGAAAGGAAATCCTACACATATATAATACTAGCTTTTGCCCGCGGCTTCGCTCGCGTTAAATTCGGTAGCGCCTTATTGATTTGTTATAGCAACGTTAAGTTTTCCCGTTTCTTCCCTCTTTCTCCCTCATATCCCACTCTTTTTAAAAAAATAATAGCCTATGTCCGTCTCCTGGTTCCCAACTATCTCTGTACCAAAATTCATCAAAATCGGTTTAGCCATTAAAGCGTGAAGAGGTAACAAACAAACAAACAAACAAATAAACAAACAAACAAACTCACTTTCGCTTTTATAATATTGGTAAGGATTTTATGAAATTTGGTACAGAGGTAGATTTATAGTCTGGAATTACACATAGGATACTTTTTTTTCGATCATCACACGGGCTAAGCCGTGGGCGCCAGCTAGTATACAATATTTATGTTAAAAAACCCTGTCCGATCCACAAAAGGATCCACATTACTATTAATAATTAAATTCTATTAAATAAAATTAAATTTTTAAATATTAAAAAAAAAACTTTTAATTATGGAGGACATGTTAAAATAAAATGCACTTACATTAAGAAATATAAATGGCAACACACCATATGTAAATAACGGAAACGAGAAACTTTTGTGAGAAAGTATTCCCACAAAAATTTCGCCTATTATATCTGCTCAAATGCCATTGTAACAGGGTACAAGTCTATTGCCTTCAAGTGGTCCCAAAGTTAGCCTACAGGCTGCTACTATTAAAACTTAACAATTAATAAATTTTTCAATCACAATACCTATAATCTGCACGCGCACAGTTAAATTTTACAAGTTCAACAGCTGAATTCCAATTCATCCTGCTAAAGTACCCTCCAATATTCAGCACTAACTACAAATAAGGGATCAGTTTAAGCTATTTGTCTACAGAACCCTAAAAAGGCTAACTTATGACGGTCATACCATCCATCACTCAACCAATTAAGTGGCCAAAATCCAATTAAGTGTGTTCCTCGTATCATTGAGTGTTCGACAGTTACAGTTAATTCCGTATAGTGTGGACTGGGCCAGCAAATAGAAGACACTGGGTACTTTATTACGGCTATGGCGTCACTGACTGAACCAATATTGGAAGGGATTAGGTCGCGAAGGTGACCTTTTGACTGTGGGGAAGTTCAATAGGATGGCTAATTTTATGGAGGCAAGGATTGATTCAGCTTTGTGTATCGTATGTGGAAACGATCTTTATTGATTGGCTGACGAAAACTAGAGAGGGGTTTTCTAGAATGAGGTGTAAACATTTTGAAAATTTTGACGTTTCAATCGTCGATGTTGTAATGAAATAATGATGACTTTTGTTTATTGACCGCATAGCTAACAGGCTCATTCGCGACGATGAGGAGGTGGGTACCAAGTTTCATAGCCTGGCCCACCTCCGCAAACTTGCATGTTTGTCAGTATTATGCAGACTGTACTTCAGTGCAGTTTCAGTCCACCACAAGAGCTCTTCGAGCTTATTCAACCGTTTTCTTCGAGCCTCATATCTTGTCAGTATTCCACACGTTCGCACTTTGCTACATTTTTTAAATTGCGCACAGCCAAGGAGTGGAATTCCCTCTCTGAGTGTGTGTTTCCATGCAGGTACATATAGTCTGAATCTATGAAGTCGCCAGTCAACAAGCTTCTTTTGGCTCGTTTCATCGCCGACCTCATGTCTGTCCTCATCTCCGTCCCACTATTGACGACAGGCCGTGTCGACGGTGCGTTAGTGTTCCACGCGCGCCTCAAAGAGATGTCAAAGCAAAGCCTGCCAGGGCCACCGCCTGTCGGGGTTGCGGGTTGTTCGAAAGAGATACCGCGGCCCCGGAACGTAAAGGGCAATAGAAGGAACATGGATGGGTTTTAGTCAGTACGATTCTGACACTCCCCTCCGACCAGATCGTAAAAAATACACCTAAAATCCCCATAGTAAATTCACATTTTCACCACTTTAGTTCCAAAGCAGTAAAAATCTATTCCTTAATATGACTAGTAAGTTTTCTCTTTACGAAATCAAATACGGGACGTGTGTTGAGTCCGTAATAACATTCGTTTTACTGCCCGAATATCGAATAGGTAATATTTTAGTATCGAGAAATCGGTGCTACCATCTTTTATTATTTTTGGCGCTATTGTACGTCGATTATTATGAAATAACTTGGTTACAAACACCCTTATTATTGGGGATGAAATGAATGGTTGTTTGGGTTGTTCAATAGTTATGATAATGGTAAGGTTATTAAAATAGCTATGATGCAACTACTACATGATGTTAGCCATCGTTTTGGGGAATATCCTTATTGAAATATTTTGGGAATCGATAAATGACGTAACGTGTTTGGAAAATACATTTCTGAGGTTTAATGTTTTCTACAGACAAATAAAGAAAATCAACTATTCGCCTGTAATTTTTGTAGGGTTAGGCATAGGTGTTCTTGATGGTATATCCATGTTTCACCAGTTATGATTAAGTTCCATGTAATATGGCGAACTAATTACCATCAGCCAAACTCGAATCCACACTCCGTGGCTGGTACTAAGAATTTATTGATAAAAAAAAAACTAAAAAGACTGCCCGTCCCGGGAGTCGAACTTATGACCTCATTATCAGCAGTCGCGCTTGCGATCACTAAACCAGCCAGGCAGAATAAAAAAGAAATAAAAAATAATATTTATTACATCTACCGTTCTAAAGTTAAAACTTGTAGATTTCTTTTATATAAATAGGCAAAATACATAAACGCGTTAATTAATTTACTTTTCTTTTAAATTGAACACGTGAAAATCCACTTTCAGCATTCTTTTCAGTGCGTCCATTTTGTTGCTATGCAATCTTTTTGAAATCTGGCAATAATGTTCTAATTTTAAAGCTTCATTTTATCTTCGCCACAAATATATCAACGTTCGCAATTCTATTTTTAAAAACTTAAAACCAGAAGGTTGTTAAAATGACGTCACCATGTTTGTTTTTATTACCTCCACGTATTTAATATAATATATTGTTGCCGAAACTGTAAAACGTAATGGCGATTTTACAGATTTTGTTGAGAAAATAAATAGAATCTGGCTTAAAGCAATGTGGTTGGGATGGGATTCACAAAGAAATGTGTACAAGGGCATTTATTTACAAAGGTAGGTATGTAACCTACCTAATTATAATTTGCTTTGATCTGCTAAACTATGTGGTTTCAACCGAAAATTGTTTATGTGTGTTTCGGAAATATTTTAATACTGTTTTTAAATTAGTTTAAAAACAGTAACCAAATAACTGTATTGAACTATATGTTAGCATAATATGTATAGTTCAATACAGTTGTTTGGTTAAAAGTTTTGAATGTTCACATTGCAGTAATCGGCAATGAAATATTAAAGATTTACAAAATGCAAATAGGTAACTCCAAGCTTCCATCGTTTTTAGGGTTCCGTACGTCAAAAGGAAAAAACGAAACCCTTATTGCATCACTTTGTTGTTCATCTGTCTGTCTCTCAGTCTTCAGTCCTTTATCTCGGAAACACGTAAAGGTATCGAGTTGGAATTAAAGTCATATACTTAAGTGAGTAGTCCCTTGGAGCTGTGATTTTATTTTTATTTTTTAAACTTTGCCCCACACTAGGAATTTCTCGTGGGTGCGTTTACAAACTTTTAAACTCACATACACAAACACCCAGACCCGGAACAACTATCTATAGGCCATACATATATTTGTTCCGTGCGGGGATCGAACCCGCGACACGCAGCGCAGCAGTCGATCGCTCAGCCACTGCGCCAACCGTGTCGTCAAAATCAAAACTCAAAATTGACAAAGTCAAAAGTTCAGTCAGGTTAGTTTATGTTGCAAGTTTGTACGGAACCCTCGGAGCGCCAGTCTGTCTCGCGTTTGGCCGGCGTTCAAACATAACCAAGATAGTGTTTTATTAGACAACTAGCTTTTGCCCGCGGCTTCGCTCGCGTTAAATTCGGGGTAACACAGTTGCCCTAGCGCCTTATTGTTTTGTAATAGCAACGCTAAGTTTTCCCTTTTTTTCCCTGTTTCTCCCTCACATCCCACTTTTTAAAAATAAAAATATTAGCCTATGTCCGCCTCCTGGTTCCCAACTATCTCTGTACCAAAATCCATCAAGATCGGTTTAGCCATTAAAGCGTGAAGAGGTAACAAACAAACAAACTCACTTTCGCTTTTATAATATTAGTAAGGATATTACATTATCTATGACATTTGAAACGAGGCGTGACCAAAAGTACTGCTTTCTGTATGATGCTTTTGATAAACGGAAATTATTGCGGGTGGAAACGTAACTGTTATTATAAAAAACATGTTATATTCCCTTTTCAAATGTTATAAATAATATAAGTAAGTCATTTTCGCTTTTAATAAAATGGCTGAGATTTAGGCGATAAATTGTAAATTTATTAACGAGAAAATTCTCTTTAATTATATTATTTAGCTTTATTTCCTTTCGAACGTTCGCGAACGTTCGCGAACATTCACCCAAGATGACTCACGCGTCGAGGATTTTTGTTTTTTTTTTTTTTTGGTTTGACCTGGATAAAAACGCAAATTTCGTGGTTATATTGATAATTATATGCAATAAATTATACCTTCCCGGAAAGCCCATTAGTTTTCCTATCGAACTGTGTAAGATTATAAATAAATGAAACTGACCTGACTGCGTAGCGACGAGATAAATTGGCATTTTGCAAATTTTCTTGCACATATCCTTTAACTTTCTCACATTACACCAAAACCACACACATATTCTCGAAAAAAACACTTGAATACGATAGTCCATACATTTACGCAAAAACAATAATACTCATATCACATCAAAACACAATAATTACACGACACAATCACTTTTTCCGCAACTCAACAAAAAGCCGCCATTCTTGCCGCATTCGCCGCTGTCCGTACTATAGGCAATGTTTACGACTTTGGCGCCATTTTTACCGGTTTATTTTCTTTCAACAACGATTATGATAACAATATGCAATTATATCACTTTGTAGTAACTTCATTATGTTTATAGGTAAATAAACTAACAACTTATGTAGATTTCAAAGCATTTCGAGATAAAGGAGGTGTTTTTTTTTCGGCCATGACTGTACCGAGGTACAAATTACTATTAAAACTCCTACCAATAATTTGTATTTTGAGCAGTATTTAAAATCCTAAAATACTAGATAGAAAAAGAAATAAAAGTATATGAAAAAACACTACCTCGCAACGTAACTGCGTTCAAAGAAACGTTTATGACATCATTGACGGCTGTCAATCTGTTTCATCTGTCAAAATCACGTCAAAATAATTCAAAATATATTACATCGGTGTTCAATAAAAACCTTAAAAACATGATAAAAACGGGTTATAATGAATTAAAATATCCACCCATAGACTGGCGAAAAGCTGAGAAAGCTATACCCACCCTTTTGAAGTCTGACAAGAGGATCTAAATTATGTACTTATAGGTCATTCTACGCCAACTACATGGTCTATGATATGATACAGGATTTTAATAATATCTTCAACTTCAGGATTATACCTTCAACTCTTCATGAATGGCATTTGTGGAAGCGTAATACAAGAATATATATTACTAGCTTCCGCCCGCGGCTTCGCCCGCGTGGTGTGTTGATAAAAAGCAGCCTATAGCAAAAATAACAAAATCGAAGTATAAATAAAATTAGGTAGGTACGTCTCATTTTTAAGGTTACGTCCCCAATGGGTAAAAACTCTATTACTAAGTCTTCGCTGTCCGTCCGTCCATAGGTAATGGTACGAATCTAACTAATAGGTATGTATTATGAAACTTCATAAAACCTATGTTTTATTACATTTTATGTAATTAGATCTTATTGTACCTATATGTTCACAAATAAAGGATTTGAATTTAGTTTGTAAGGAACGTGTCAACTCAACGTACTCTGTGCTCACGCGTCTGCCCGTGTTCGGGTCGCGCACTCAGCGATGAGCGACTTGTTCCCTACACCGCGCCCGAGCGGGCCAGCCTAGTCACGGCGACATGAAATTAATTTTGTTGCGCGTTATTGATTTTGCTATATCTCCTAAAGTATTTATTTAATCTGCATGATGTAAAAGGAAAAAATAATCTTCATGAAATGTTCATGCCAACCAACCTATTTAAAATGATAAGGATTAATACTGTATTTGTGTAAATAGCTTTCCAAGTTAGCGCTTTATAATTGCCCATTTGTTAAAGTATTAAAATGGATATAGTATGTTATCCTTAAGATATAGACATATGTCACCGCTGACTTTTCTATGGACCTATATAAGATACACAATTACACCATACATTATTTTGTATATCTTAAAGGGTTTAGGCAGCGTTTTCGTTGAAAGCTCCCAGACAGCATACTTTTTGCCGACATCTTCAACAAATATAGTTAATGTACACAGAAATAAATACAAAAACTTAACAAATTATATACTAAAACCTTCCTTAAGAGTCACTCTATCTATTACTAAAAACCGCATCAAAATCCGTTGCGTAGTTTTAAAGATTTAAGCATACAAAGGGACATAGGGACAGAGAAAGCGACTTTGTTTTAAACTATGTAGTGATGTCTTTAAGATTTGATTATCGTCATAAAATAAAAGATAATCGTGAAGCTAGGTAGTCGGAATAACAGTATTGATTCTTCTATTTTCATTATGAATTCTGGTAGGTAGTAAAGACATCATCATCATCGATAGCGAACTATAAACTCATAACAATACTATTGTAGTCTTCTTTGACTCATAATAAATAAACTACAGAGACGGGTAACCGAAACGGAATGACAATTTGACAAATTGACAATAATATCAACAATAGAAAAAAAACTATCGGCCTAGGTCTGGAGCCCTGGCTTTTGGCCGGCAGATAACCAAACGCAAAAAATAATACAAAATGTGAAATAAATGTATTTTTTTTAAATTCTTGTTCCCATGATTATTCACAAAAATGTGTACTAGAAATAAAAACTTATCTGTAATACATAAATAAATTCTGTAAAGTACATTTTTGTGTTTTCATATATTTATAAAATGAAGTAACGAAACGCATCATCGGAGATGTAAATCATGACTTGCCAGATTGAAATTCTTGGGTTGCAAGTTTTGACATCTTTGATCGACAATTTCTACTGGTACAAATGCGCGAATAATTACAATATATTTTTTTACAAAATCTACGATTTTTTTCCTATAATTTCGTATTTTTGTCCTTGAGGTACACGGTTTGGCCATTTTTGTAGGGGATAAAAAACGCATCCTTTTGCACTAAAACAAGTCGAAATACGACGGCCATGACGGAAAAAAATACCTATCTTCACAAGTTTCGTCACTTTTTCACTGGCATATTTATTACTTTTCCAAAAACAAACACTTGCAACGTAATCTACACTTATTTCTCAGTAATTCTATATAAATCTTATAAGATTACTCTCCGTTTTCTAATTGGAAACATGATTTTAGTCCGCACGCAACCACACACAACAATGGCTCGAAAAGTGACAGATAGCTGAATGACGGATCACTTTATTTTTTTCAATCTTCTTCATTCCATGTATCGATATTGTCAATGGAAAATATTTTAATAGAAAGCGAATGAACTATTCTGTTCAATCAAATAAAGAACGGGTTGCAACTTGAAAATATACGTCACAGAAAAAATAGCCAATCGGTGCAAGTCACTCTCGTACACCCGTGTGTACAATTGCGCGATGGGAACTCAACTTTCTCGTACAACCGTTTGTACGAGAAACGCGCGAGAGGATATTCATAAATTATATAAAATTGCAAATTTTAAGGAATAGAAATTTCTATTAAGGCTTAAAGAATATAAATAATGTTATGTTAGTATTTAAACTGAACTGGTCACGGTCAGTTAAATACTAACATAACATTATTTTTGTGGTCACGGTCTCGCTATTATGTGTTTGTTAGACACCTTAAGTTACAACATTCACCTACTGTTCTATCTTGTACCTTTATGTATCACATTACACCTTTAAGTAGCGCATCGGATCTCATGGCAATCAATGCCGGTGTTCCTCAAGGGTCTGTTCTCTCTGCTACTCTTTTTTTGCTGCACATCAACGACCTACTTCAGCTAGGAGCTGTTGGGTACGCAGACGACAGCACAGTCTCAGAGAGATACATTTCCAGTGCAAAAGCCGGTAGGGATGAGATAGCTACTCTTAGAGAGGCCATGGTTGAGCGGATGAATTTGACCTTAAACCTTGTTTCCCAATGGGGTGATGACAATCTGGTCAAGTTCAACGCTCAGAAAACACAGGCTTGTCTTTTCTCAGCCAAAAGGAGCCCATTTAATTTATCCCCTACTTTCCGAAGTACATCTGTACCCATTACCGACCGTCTGGAGCTCTTGGGCATGGAGTTGACGTCAGATCTCAACTTCGGTCCAACCATCGAGTCAAAAGCACAGACTGCAGCTAAAAAGCTGGGCATCCTAAATAAGGTGAGGCGATACTTCACGCCGGGACAGCTTTGTAACTTGTATAAAGCACAGGTCCGTTCCTGTATGGAGTATTGCAGCCACCTATGGGATGGCTCGGCAAAATACCAGCTCGCTGCACTCGACTCGGTGGAACGCAGGGCCAAAAGGCTCATAGGCGATGAGATGCTTGTGTCCAAGCTTCACAGCCTGGCGCATAGGCGTAACGTTGCCAGCTTGTCGGTTTTCTACAGATTGTACTTCGGAGAGTGTGCGCTGGAGCTCCATGACCTGATCCCACCATCTCCGTTTTACTACCGGGCTACCAGACGAACGGCAGGGTACCACCCGCACTTGGTCGATATACCGTCTTGTCGTACTAAGCGCTTTTCCTCAACTTTTATTGTGCGCACGGCCAAGGTGTGGAACTCTCTGCCAGCTTCTGTGTTCCCTACCACATACGACCCGTCTGCCTTCAAAACAAGAGTTAATAGGCATCTTCTGGGCTCGCTCGCTCCATCGTAGACCTCATCTGTCGCTTACCATCAGGCGAGATCGAGGTCAAGAGTGAGTTCATTATAAATAAAAAAAAAAAAAAAAAATAAGTCATACTGACACTTTTATGAAAAACGCAAGTAGAAATAGCTTTATCCTTACTAATATTATAAATGCAAAAGTGAGTTTGTTTGTTATCTCTTCACGCTTTAATGGCTACACCGATTTTGATGAATTTTGGTACAGATACAGTTGGGAACCAGGAGACGGACATAGGCTAATTTAAATAAAAGTGGGATGTGAGGGAGAAAGAGGGAAGAAAAGGGAAAACTTAGCGTTGCTATTACAAATCAATAAGGCGCTAACGCAACTGTGTTACCCCGAATTTAACGCGAGCGAAGCCGCGGGCAAAAGCTAGTTAGATTAATAAAGTATTTTATCAAGCTTATTAAAGATCTTTATTAGATATATGAACAATAACCTATTTAAAACTTTTACCAAAATTCAAAAGCAATTTTCTTGTGAAAAATCGGTTTGATATAAGACTTATTTCCTAATAATATTACAAAATACTATGTTCTTAAAACCGTTAAACGTTAATCAATACAGTAGAATAAAATCGCTTTTTTGTATATACAAAATATTGCCCGTGACTTTACATACAATGTCTCTGCATCACCATAAGGTTGACTGGTAGAAAATTTCCATGGAATTAAGTACGCCTCTGTACAATGTTTTTGTAAGACAAGTAACAGTAGCATGAAGTTTTAATAAATAAATAAATACAAAAACTTACGTCTTCTCCCCGTGTATGACCACATATATAAACTTGAACAAGGTAAAAGCAGTATGTACGGATAGTAGCAGCCTAGCAGGTATCGCTCTGTGGCTTCTGACTACCCCTGAAGGAAATAGTACATTTTCAGTGACTGAAAAATGAGGAAACATTGTCATTCGCCGTTAGCCGTTAGGTGAGTATGATTTAGAACTGAGAATAGGCGTGACCAATTCACAGGTAAATCAAACGACGTTTTTTCGATACACTTACGGAAAAGTTAAGTATTTGTGCTATTAATCGTTATGAAACTATGATTTAATTTGTTTTTTTCTCCGGCGTCTCTCGTTCTCTTCTCAGGCTAAAGAAAATGGAAAAGTATGACTTGTTTAGCTACCTGAAATCAAAATAAAAACTCAAATAGATATCGATAAACACAATTTAGTTTTTGATTAAAATATGAAGGCATTATAAACAAGGGCCTCCTTGTTTAAAAAAAAAAAACTGTCGGCTATAGGGATTTGAGCAGTTGTTTATTGCTATCCGTCATGAAACCGAAAAAATTAAAGCCCTTGTTGCGGATAGATGAGAAAAAGCACGTGTGTAAAATACATTATTGCATGTAGAACCTAATCATAGTGAATTAAGATCCAGTTTTTGAGGAAGTGTATTGAAAAAGAACTTTATTAATATCTCTTTATTTAGGACTAGCTTCCGCCCGCGACTTGGTCCGCGTGGCATAGTTACTTTGTGTTAACGCTAACTTTAACCCGCGTGATGACCCGAAAAAATGTATCTTTCTCTCCCCTTTTCTTCCCTCATTCTCCCCCTTTCCTCACTTTTAAAAAACTTGCCTATTTCAGACACCAGGGCCCCAACTATCTCTGTACCAAAATGCATCAAAATCGGTTCGGTCATTTAGGCGTGAAGCCGTAACAAACACGATACGGTTGGCGCAGTGGCTGAGCGATCGACTGCTGCGCTGTGTGTCGCGGGTTCGATTCCCGCACGGAACAAATATTTGTATGACCTACAGATAGTTGTTCCGGGTCTGGCTGTTTGTGTATGTGAGATTGAATGTTTGTAAACGCACCCACGATACAGGAGAAATTCCTAGTGTGGGGCAACGTTTTTAAAAAAAAAGTAAAAAAGAACAAACAAACTCACTGTCGCTTGTATAATATTAGTAAGGATTTATGAAAATAACCGAAGGTAACTGAATGCCTATTCAGTTATTTAACGAAATAAGCTACGTTAGAGGTCCTAACTGTAGCTACCTTACACTTAAAAAATCCAAGTGCCTACTTAAATAATAAAACTGATTCTAAATACACTACAGCTACAACTAAATAAAACTACAGCTAAATAAATTAAAAAATAATAATTTGAATTTATAAGTATTTAACCTGAAAATAATTTAAGTACTAAATTATATATATATTTTTTGTTTTTTTTTTTAATATATCTAATTATTCCTATTATCTATAGGAACCTATTAATTACCAAATAAAGTAGGTACTAAAACTAAATAATTCTAATAGAATTATTATATATAACAGAAAGTTTATAGTTAGAATCATCTTTATAATTATTTGTTGTCATTTATTTTAACTACTATTTAATTGAATTTATAATAATGTCATTTAATTCCATAAGTAATTATTATCCTAATGTAAATAGTTCAGTTCCGGGTAAACTACTAAAAACAATCTCATTTCATTTTCTATTAATGCAAGTCGTTACTGGCACTCACCGGCCGCTGCCGCGGCACCGCTCGCTCCGCTCGCTCGGCTCGTGCGTAGGGGGTCACAGTTTTCACCTAACCTAACCTACCCATTTTTTTGCAAAAATTTAACCACGTAGCAGGTCACTCTTTTGACCTAACCTACCCTAGCCATTTCTGCCATCTGATGGTATGCCAGGTGAAATTATACCAAATAATAATAGCTCTAAATGAAGATTATGCTAAACGATACTATGCGAAATTTGAATTCTGCCAATCGTAATTATACTAAATGTAATTCTGCCATCTTAAAAGTATGCCATAGTAAATTCGAAGTTTTAAACATTATGCCAAACGATAATTATATCAAATAATTTTTATGCCTTTAAAATGTTCGTTTAAAGAAAAATATGCTAAGTGTGTTATGTCAAATAAATTTCGGAGCATCAAGATTCTGCCAGATAGAGGGAACCCGTCCAATACTATCTACCTATGTATACCTACTTCACTTAAAAATAAAAACCTATAAATACTTTAATTAATATTACCTATAACTATATAATTATAGTTATAGGTAATATTAATTAAAGTACTAATGTATAATAAACTACGCTTTTACCAATATAGTATAAAAAAAAACTGAGCATAAATTAGCCGAAACTCGGTTTCTAAAAATCTATGCGTACCTATTACTACTTCACCTAAAAAGAAATAAAATGTAAACTATGAATAATTTGTAATTAGAACGAATATTTAAACACTACCAAAATAACTAATACCTATTTTATAAAATAACAATAGGTAAAAGAAATCTAAAAAGAAATTATTTAAAGACTAAAAGTCGGGCTGAAAGCATTGTCTGTCAATAAGGTCGAACACTCTGAACGTCTATTCGCATCAACAGCCAAATATTACACAAAAATAATCCTTATAGCATGATTCAGTATTTACGCGCGATGGCTTATTAGCGTATTTCATGCATAACTTTGGTGTTTGTATACCGATTTATATGATTCTTTTTTTATTGAATACGTAATAATGTTAACTGTTTTTAATTAGAGATGAGTGGGAGTGTTATAAACGTAAGAGTAGACAAATATAATCAGAAAGCTTCGAACTGCTAAGTTATCGGGAGTTACACGTGTTATTGTGAGTCAACCATAAAAGATAGACCTATGCTGTTGTAGGATATTTTTTATATAATTTTAAGGAGAACATTTCCGTCATACATGATT
The DNA here is from genome assembly GCA_905475445.1 of Ochropleura plecta. Lineage (NCBI taxonomy): Eukaryota > Metazoa > Arthropoda > Insecta > Lepidoptera > Noctuidae > Ochropleura > Ochropleura plecta. Next base: position 17,268,543 of record FR997731.1, on the reverse strand, counting down.
TCTGTGTAGCTTTAACCAACTTCTCCCGATTACCCAACATTTTCCTTCACTGCTCTGCTCCTATTGATCGTAGCGTGATGAAAAGTATACTATAACCTGCCCAGGAGTATGAAGAATAATTGTACCAAGTTTCGTTAAAATCCGTCGAGTAGTTTTTGTTTCTATAACGAACATACAGACATCCAGACAGACAGACAGACAGACAGACAGAAAGACAGACAGACAGACAAAAATTTTACTGATTGCATTTTTGGCATCAGTATCGATCACTAATCACCCCCTGATAGTTATTTTGGAAATATATTTCATGTACAGAATTGACCTCTCTACAGATTTATTATAAGTAAGAAAGATAAGATAAGAAAGAATAGATTTCATTAAACAGTATACGAGAAATACCTTAAGCTTTCCTTTTCTATTATTTCTTTCCCTCGACGAGTCCTAAGCAAATGCCAATTACGTAAGATAAAAAAATCACATGTCTAAATACTAAAAATGAATCCAAAAGAAAAGTGGGATAAAATAAGCCGTAGTCAAATACGTTTTAATGTATAACCACAATGTGGGACTGTTGGGGATTTGAGAGATTTCAGCTTTGTAGGGATTGACTTCATTTCTTTGAATATGTAACACGACAAAGGTTAGGATTACATTTATATGCTTTTATAATGTCTCTTGTTTGTGACTTTATTTACGAAATTGCGAGATTATTTTCCTTCTTGTCTTTTCCAGCATAACGTTTCTTATGTTAATTTAAAATTTATTTCTGCATTTTAAAATATAATCATGTATGTTTATGTTTAGAAATAAGTTTAATTAATATTGTTAAGGTTGTTTATGGCTAGATATAATTTTAATTAATATAATATAATTGTGAAAGTTCCTGACTATTACATAATAGATACTCACTGCAATATTATTTTCTTAGTTATGAGTTATTTTGCTTCGCCCTAACAGGATGACCCTGTTAGGACTCACTAGTTGTATGCCTACTGTATAACTGTTTGTACAGTGCGCATTAAAATTTATGTATATATATATATATATATAAATGTATGCGTAGTTAAACAATATATAAAAATCGTTAATTATTAACAGCTTCTATAATATAGATCTCCTTGATAGTGACCGTGTTTTTCAATTCTACTTATAATTGGGGAAAAAATGTTATTTTTGTTATTTATAAATCGAAAAAAGGTGCACAGTTCGGGTTGTTCGTTTAATAACACACAACCCGAACCGTGCACCTTTTTTCGACAATTACCATTTGCCCATAGTAACTAGGGTTACTAATTATTAGAGATGCCACGAATATTCGGCAACTATTCGGTATTCGGCCTATTCGGCCACTTTTTTGCTATTCGATATTCGGCCGAATAGAACGTACTATTCGGCCGAATACCAAATAGCAAATCTTGTAAAAAAAGACACGTTATTTTACTCAAAATAATGTATTTATTTCCAAATTACAACATTTTAGTAGTTAAAATTAATCAGTGGTAAGTTGTGATAGATAAAAACGAGCTTTTGAGCATTTTTCAGCGCGAACGCAACGAGAAAAACAGGTTGTGACTTGTCTTATTCCAGCTAACGCGCCCCCACCAAGCATGTACTTCGCGCCGAATATTCGGCGGCCAAATATTAGGCGTTTCGGCTAACAGTGTTGCCGAATATTCGGTATTCGGTATTCGGCCAATTCACTATTCGTGGCCGCTCCCAAACATGAGCGAACAGGTTTTATGCAACAGTTTTTCCATTGTGGCTTGTATTATTGTTTATGTTCAAACCATAAACAAATATATAACTAGAATTGTTAGTAAGATTTTTGTAAATAATTTGAAATTTAATACAATACGTAGGTACATAGTTAGACACAATGACTAACTAACAAGGCTTAAATTTCCATATATTTTGAAGTAAAACATTTTAAACTATAAGAGGGAGAGACAGCCAGTAATGAAGTGCGGTATGAACGTGAAACTTTAGCTAGTAGGTACTCCTGCACGTTCAATTAAAGCCGACAAAGTATTTGCTTTTAAATTTTAAATAACTCTCTGAAATATTGCTGGGAAATTGTGAGAGGCTGCCAAATTGGGCTTTCAATTACGCTGTAACAATCATGGGCATTATTCAGAAATTTATTTATTTTGATGTGTTATTTGGGAAAGTCTCATGTTTTTCTTCAAAGTGTCTTTGTCTTTGTACGTAGAGCTTTATCATTTTCTAGAATAAAATTAAAGTTAGTTCCATACATGTTAACATGTTGAGTAAGATATATAATATAAATATGTAGGTATACTAATAATAATACCAGAAAGCGGTACTCCTGGATACGGTTCGTATCGATAGGAGGTTCCTCTTTGGGGCCCTGACTGCTTGGACCCTGTCCCGATACCGGTGGGCTACTACCTATTTTTTGTATTTTTAAATGTTTTTGTTTTCTTATTTTTTTTAAAATAGGAAATATGTAAAAAAAATATAAATGTGAGTAAAATAAATGATGATAAATACCATCCTATTACTGTCCCACTGCTGGACAAAAGTCTCTTCTCATACAGATAAGGTACGAGCATTGATCACCACGCTTGCTCAAGACAGGTTGGCGATTTCATACTTGTATTAATTATAAGTTACCATAACACAACTGGTTACCATAACACAAGCTCTGCTTAGCTTGGGATCAGATAGCCGTGTGTGAGTTGTCCCAAGATATTTATTTATTTATTTATTTAAGTCCAGGTTTCTTCATGATGTTTTCCTTCACTGATGTCTGTGATGTTTTAGATAAACTTTAGAAAGTACATATGAATTGAAAAAGTCACATTGGTAATTGCCCGGATCTTGCATAAGAGGTGAGGCACACGTGGAAATTAATAAATAAATATCTTGGGACAACCCACACACGGCTATCTGATCCCAAGCTAAGCAGAGCTTGTGTTATGGTAACCAGACAACTGATATACATACTTATATAATTTATAAATACATACATATTATAGATAAATCACACCCAGACACAGAACAAACAATCATGCTCATCACACAAAGTTGTCCTGGGTGGGAATCGAACCCACGACCTCCGGCTCAGCAGTCAGGGCCACTAACCACTAGACCAACAGGCCCGAATAATGAAAATTTATAGAATTATTCATAATTACGACTTACAAGACTTAAAAAAAAGTTATTTATTCAGTTTCTTTTGGAAATAAGACAACAATGTCTATAATTTTCTAACAATTAAAATAAGCTGATAACAAATTCCAGCGTACGAAGATCCAGTGATGAAATTATTTTTTCCTTGAATACCACACATGTTTATCAGAACATTATTAAATTGTAATCTCTCGTTATTTTGAGGATATATCAAAATATTCTATGTCAGAGATTGTTTACATTGTTTTCACATTGAAAAAAGCTGCACAAAATTAGTTGTGAAATACGACACTGTTCAATACAATTTGATCCATTGGCTACACGACTGTACAAGGTGTACTACATGCAAGACAAGTTAAAATCTATGAGCAGTGATAACCTAGTGGTGTGACCGTCTTAGGTCACGAGTTCGAACCCATGGCAAACACCTCTGATTTTTTGGATTCATGTTTGTATTGTTTAATTATCACTTGCTTTGTTGAGATTAACATCGTTAGGGAACCAGCATGCCTGAAAGATTTTTCTCGACGGCGTGCTAGCCAAGTCACGGGTGGCATAAAAACTCTGACACCAGATTGGTCACTTTCCTATTATAGCAAGTCCATTTTTGTGTGAATTCACCAACAAAAAAAACAAACAGAAGTGGTTCAGTTTCATGAGCCTAGGCAACACGAAATAGGTCTTGCATTCTCCATCTTAATCCTGTGGTTAAAGTAGTCCTACCTGTTGTAGGAGTGTTTATACCACCCAAGGCTGGCTCAACATGCCGTTGAGAAATATCCTCACGATAATTTACTTCACCGAAACAAGTTATAATAGTTATAGATGCCTGTCTTCGGTTCGGACTCAAGATCTATGACTTGGCAGTTAGACAGTCATACTATTAGGATATCATTGGTTAAAATGGAAATCATCAAATAACTTCTCCGGCTCTGGGCGGAACGGGGGGAGTGTCAGACGTGTACTGACTATAACCCACTCATGTACCTTCTATTGCCCTTAACCCATTTCTTCCCAAGGTACCAAATTTTAAAAAATAAGTTGTTTCCGTTATGTATATCTGAAAAGCAGCTCTTATGTAACGCAAAAATATGCTTTTAATTTTTACAAGTTTTATAGATGCTGAAATTCAGGACCGCACCTTAAATGGGGCGTTGGGAAAATATGCCTACGGATTATGTATAGGGAAATAAAACACACGATCTTATGTGGAATCTCTTTTATTTATAAATTGAAAATAAAACAGGCAAAAATTAACAAATTATATAATATCAATAAACAAAGAATTGAAAAAAGCTATAAATAAGAAAAAAAATATTTTGAGGTGTGGACAGATTGAGAACAATGTTAAAACATCTCAAAAAACTCTAATGGATTATCTTTATCTAAAACGAACTCGGGTGTAGTGGTTTCCTTTTCAGGTTTTGCTGATACATCTGTGTGCCTCCACTTCCTCGTAACCATAGTCTTAGCTTTTTTGCTGGTGGTTCAACGACTTGAGACGTGGTTGGCTGCTCCTCCTTTTCTTCCTGATCAATTCTGTCCACGTTTTCCAGAATTTCTTCCGATGATAGAACCGTACGTCGAACTTCAGCTTCGGCCAACAATTGACGACGCGCAAGATTACTAATCTCCATTGCATCCTCGATTCCCCTATCTTCATCACTCAAAATCGTCATTTTCAGGTGGCGTGATAAAAATTTCAGCAGAAATTGTAAGGTTATCGTTTTCCAAAGCCGATATAATTTCATGAACATTCAACCTGTAACAAAAAAAAGCAAAAAATTACTCTAAAAACATAAAAAAACTACTACTCAAACAATTTTTTACAATAAACTACCATGGTGCCTCCTATTCCCAACGCACCTCAAATGGGGCGTTCAATATAACCGTGTAAAAGGCATTATATGAAAACAAAATATCACCATTTTCATAATAGTACCCAATAATGTAACAAATAAAATACTAAAAACATTAGTCCACTTAAATTTTAAAAAATAAATATAAAAGTTATTACTTACCTTTTCCGGGAACTCATGTTGGTTGAAATTCACTTAACTCGAAGATTTATAAAAATGTAACGAATGAACACAATTACAGTCCTTTAGATTAACTGCAAAAACGTCTAGTTTAAGATAAAATTATAACATCTACCCTCACTTGTTAAAATGTAGTCCTTAGTGTTGTAACATCACTATTTAGTATGTTACTATTATGGTCTTCACTAGTCTATGTATTATCTGTGATCTGCCGGCACTCTGCCACACTTCTTCCTGTGATGTCTTACTGTGTGTACAACTCCTGTGTCTCCTGCTAATAAACCAGTATCTTACCCAACGGAATATCATTTATTAAGAATCCAACATAACATGGTGTCAGAAGTCATTCAAGAAAAAGTCGAGGTCGTCGAAGTAAATGCCGGACCAAGCGGACGTCAGCCATGATGGTGAGACAAATTTTCAAACACGTGTGAAGCAGTTGAATATTTCGTCAGATACCACGAATAATAACGCTGAATCGTGGAGAAGATGGTGGCAACAACTCGATTTATATTTGTTAGCCACAGGTCTAGATAAGTCAAGCGAGAAACGGAAAATCGCAATTCTGTTACATTGCATTGGAGAACGAGGTCTCAATATATTCAACACATTTAACCTCAAAATAGACAAGAGCACGCTTGACGAAGTCAAATCGAAATTTGACAAATTCTTCGAGCCAAGAAGAAACGTGACCATGTGCAGGTATTTGTTCTTCACACGTAGGCAAAATAAATCCGAAAGCATCGACGAATTCCTCACGGATTTGGAAAATAAAAGCAAAGAATGCGAGTTTGGAACGCTCAGAGAATCTCTCATTAAAGATATTTTCATAGCAAACCTGAACATAGATTTTTCACATATACGTCAGAGATTACTCCAAGAACCTGATTTGACATATCAGAGGATGCAAGAGCTGGCAAGAACACTCATAGTCGCACAGCAGGATGCTGAAAAAATCGTCAAAGGGTCCGGTGAAAACGTCACACGTCGTGAAAGCGTCATGCATCTCAAGAAGAACCATAGCCGAAGCCGAGGGGACGGTCGACAGCGAGCTTCCAGTCGCAGAACACCTTCACCAAGCAGAAGCAAGTCAGCTACAAACAGCACCGTGGAGTCATGCAGTCGCTGTGGGCAGTCTCATCGCTACAAGTGTCCAGCTAAAGGCGTTCAATGCAGGTCATGTAAATCTTATAATCATTTTGCTAAATTTTGTCTCAAAAATAAAAAAGTCAGTCAGTTGCAATCGTTTAATTCAGATAATGGTAGTCAAAATTATTTCGTAGGTATGCTGAATAGTCAAAGTCATAATGGTCAAAGTCATAATAGTCATTCTCACGGTCAGAGACACAGGAACACACAGACACACAGTAAGACATCACATCCATCCATCCATCCCTATGATGAGAAAAGTGACATGTCGGAGAGATTTATTATCCAGTCAAAAAGTCAAAAGAAAAAATGTCAGAGTCTCAATGATGAAAACAATCACATGTCTGAGAGATCCTATGTCCAGTCAAAAAGTCAAAAGAAAAAATGTCAGAGTCTCAATGATGAAAACAATCACATGTCTGAGAGATCCTATGTCCAGTCAAAAAGTCAAAAGAAAAAATGTCAGAGTCTCAATGATGAAATCAGTCACATGTCTGAGGGATTTCACAATAAGGCACAGTCGTCCAGTCAGTCACACAATGGATCATCAGTGGTCAATACTTTGAATCACTCAAAGCAGTCGTGGGAAATTAGCTTATTGGTAGGAGATACAAAAGTTAAATGCATCATAGACTCAGGTGCAGATGTCAATATAATGTCAAAACAAACATTTCAAAATGTTAAAAGTCAAAATAAGCTGTCAAAATTGTCACTTGTCAAATGTCAAATAAATGTCACAGGATTTGGTGGAAAATCCATTCCGATTTTAGGCAAAGTCAACTTAATTTGTAATTTTTGCTTAAACAATAAGAACATTGTTGAAAACATAATGTTTATAATACCAGATATAGAGTGTCCAAATGTCCTTGGTCTCCCAATTTGTGAAAAGTTAGATATAATAAAACGTGTCTTTTCAGTATCAAAACAAGACTTTTGTGAACAAATTCATACACAATATAATGATGTATTCCAGGGTCTTGGCTGTCTGCCTCCAGTCTGTCATCTAAAACTCAAGCCTGATGCAGTACCATGTGTGGATCCGCCCAGGAAAGTCCCATTCGCATTACAAGGGAAACTGCGTGAGGAGTTGGATCGCATGGAGAAAATGCAAGTAGTTAAGAAAGTAACAAAACCTATAGAGTGGGTTAATTCAGTCGTTGTAACAGTAAAAAGTTCAGGTCAGTTACGAATTTGTCTTGATCCTAGAAATTTAAATAAAAATATCATGAGGGAACATTATCCACTCAATCAATTGATGAGATTAGGTCTCAGCTCGAAGGGGCTGTATGTTTTTCTCACTTAGATGCATTTTCAGGGTTTTGGATGCTACGTTTAGATGAATATAGTTCAGAATTATGTACTTTTCAAACACCATTTGGTAGATATAAATATTTAAGATTACCATACGGCATAAATGCCTCATCAGAAATATTTCAAAGAGTCATGATGAATTTATTTGGTGATATAGAAGGAGTTCTAATTTTTATTGACGATATTTTAGTGTATGGTCCAAACGAGTCAATTCACAATGAAAGATTACATAAAGTCATGCAAAGAGCTCGTCAAGTCAATTTAAAATTTAACAAGTCAAAGTGTAAATTTTCACTGTCAGAAGTATGTTTTTTAGGTTATGTCTTCAGTAAAGATGGTGCAAGGGCAGATCTTGAGAAGGTCAAAGCAATTGTCAACATGCCTACACCACAAAATGTCAAAGAGTTACAGAGAATACTAGGTATGATAAACTACCTAGGACCTTTTATAAGTAACCTGTCAGAAAAAACACAAATGTTAAGAAATCTTTTAAAAAAAGATGCAGTCTGGACTTGGGATGAGAATCATAGTCAATGTCTGAGGAAACTGAAAGATGAAATTACAAATTCACCAGTTTTAGCTCATTATAATCCCAAGATTCCATTAGTCTTGTCAGTCGATTCGTCAAAGTCAGCGTTAGGTGCAGTCATTTTACAAAAAAATAAACCTATAGCATACAGTTCAAAAACTTTAACTCAAACCCAAGAAAGGTATGCTCAAATAGAGAAGGAGCTGCTAGCAATTCAATTTGGTTGTGAAAAATTTCACCAATATGTATATGGTAACAGAGTCACAGTTCACACTGATCATAAACCATTAGTCTGTTTAAAAAACCATTACATGACGTCCCAGCTAGATTACAGCGTATGATGTTAACTTGTCAAAAATATGATTTAGAAGTTATACATGTCCCAGGTAAAGAAATGTTTATATCAGACACTTTGTCAAGAGCCGCCTTGAAAGATCACTATATACCTGAAAATGAATCAGAAATGTCTTGTCATGTCAATCTAATGTATGCTAACTTAGCAATTACAAAAGAATATAGTACACAATTGACACAGGAAACCAGAAAGGATGAATCCTTGCAATTATTAAAAAAATATTATAATGAAGGATGGCCAAACAATAAAAACAATGTCAGTCCATTGGTAAAACCATTTTGGAATATTCAAGGGGAAATTCATGTAATTAAAGATTTACTTTTCAAAGGCCCAAAATTAATAGTACCACAGTCTATGTACAAAGGAATGTTAGAACAGATTCACAAAGGTCACCAGGGTATAAACAAATGTTTAAAACTAGCTAAAGAATCTCTGTATTGGCCAAATATGTCAAGTGATATTAAGAATTTAGTAGAGCAATGTCTTATATGTGCTAAGTTTAAACAAAGCAATCAAAAGGAACCACTACAAAATTTTGAAATCTGTAAATACCCATGGCAACAAGTAGGTATTGATTTAATGCATTTTGATAGTTTAGTATATTTAATTGTCACAGACTATTACTCAAAATACATAGAAATAGCATTATTAAATAAAAATAGTACATCTCAAAATGTTATTACTCATTTAAAGTAAATTTTTGCACGCCATGGAATACCATTGTCACTAGTCTCAGATGGTGGACCTCCTTTTCAGTCAATCGAATTCAATTTTTTTTTGCAAGAATGGGACATAGAACATGTTGTTACTAGCCCATATCATTCACAGTCTAATGGACAAGCAGAGAGTTCAGTCAAAATTATAAAAAACATGCTAAGAAAATGCAAAGAAAATGGATCAGATCCATACATAGCATTGTTACAATATAGAAATACAGGTAAAAATAATTTTTCATCACCAGCACAGTTACTCATGTCTAGGAACTTAAGAGATAACATTCCAACATCATATAAGAAGTTAAAGCCAAAAGTGGTAACATTTAAAGATTACAAAGAGTCTGTCAAGAAAAATGATCAAAATAAGTCAAAATACTACAATAAAAATGCCAAGTCAATGTCTATCTTAAAATAGACATGATCATCATAATGATCATGTCTATTTTAAGAGAAACCCTAGTAGCAACTGGGAACAAGCTATTGTTAAGCAAAGATTGTCAAATAATAGATCATATGTTGTTGAGGATGTCAATGGAGTTAGGTATAGGAGGAATAGAATTCACTTAAGACATAAATATTCTCATAATTGTGCTAACCCTCCCATGCAATCCAACTCGTCACAAAGGGGAGAGGAAGGTGACAGACAGGAGTCTAGGCATCAAGGATCCTCATCTCAACAATCCTCAAATGTAAAAACTAGGTCAGGTCGTATTATAAAACCTACCAGAAGGTTAATTGAAGAAATTGATTAAGTTAAGTTATAAATAAAGTCATAAGTAAAGTTTAAGTATAACTATAAGTATAATTAAGCATGTTGTCTTGTATAAAGTTAAATAGCATAGCACTTATATTAATTGTCAGTCAGGGGTCTAATTTGAACTCAACAAGGGGGATGTTGTAACATCACTATTTAGTATGTTACTATTATGGTCTTCACTAGTCTATGTATTATCTGTGATCTGCCGGCACTCTGCCACACTTCTTCCTGTGATGTCTTACTGTGTGTACAACTCCTGTGTCTCCTGCTAATAAACCAGTATCTTACCCAACGGAATATCATTTATTAAGAATCCAACATAACACTTAGGACATAAAATATAAGCGCACCTTAAATGGGGCATTGGGAAGATATGGGTTAATGTTCCGGGGCCGCGGTATCTCTTTCGAACAACCCGCAACCCTAGCAGGCGGTGGCCCTAGCAGGCCCCTCTGAATGTCTTAGTTAACAATAAAAATAATGTCAACAGACAAATAGGAATGCAATGCAATGACTTTATTTATGTAATCCACAAAACACAACAACAATGTAGAATAACAATGCAGTCGGTATAATTTCAGCTTATTGTTGTTTTGGGGATGCAGCTAAGTAATAAATATTTGTGATCTCTCTCAAACTTTGGGCACGAGCCAAGGGAAATAAAACCACGGGGTAGGGCTTACTTGGATGTACAATTTAGGTTAGATTGTAATACAGCCAGTTAAGCCCTACCAACTTTTTAACCACTTAAAATAAACAGAGTTTTAGTTACATCCGCTTGTAATCCCCCAAAAGGTTAGACTGAGGTAAAGTTAATAGTACATCTACATTACACCATATATGTTTATATGCCATGAAAATCCGATTACAATAGGGAAGATTTATTTTTAAAATAATTTCACGTGAATGAAGTTTTTGGGCAACAGCTGGTTATTCATATTTTTGATTCGGTGTTCGCTCTGTGAGAGCAGACGCCATTTTTAGGGTTACGGAACCCTAAAAAGGAAAAAACGGAACCCTTATTGTATCACTTTGTTGTTCGTCAGTTTGTCTGTCAAGTTCTTTTATCTCGGGAACGCGTGAAGGTATCGAGCTGAAATTGAAATCCTTATCCTTACTTATATTATAAAAGCGAAAGTGAGTTTGTTTGTTTGTTTGTTACCTCTTCACGCTTTAATGGCTAAACTGATTTTGATGAATTTTGGTACAGAGATAGTTTGGAACCAGGAGACGGACATAGGCTTTTTTTTTAAAAAGTGGAGAGTGTGAGGGAGAAAGAGGGAAGAAAAGGGAAAACTTAGCGTTGCTATTACAAATCAATAAGGCGCAAGAGGAACTGTGTTACCCCGAATTTAACGCGAGCGAAGCCGCGGGCAAAAGCTAGTCATGTATACACTTAAGTCTGCAGCCCCTTAGGGCAGTGAAAAAATCAACCCTTTAAGTCGCAAGTTTGTACGGACTTGCAAATCATTTATTTGAACATCTACCCACATTCTCCGGTCAACAACAGCGTCGAAATATTGGGAACACACACCAGTTGAAAATCACGGATGATGCCCATGACAGTATAACTTTATCTAGGCGTTTATTTCAAAGAGTAATTTGGTTACGAATTATTTACTTATTACCGACGTCACAGTTTTAGGAAATACAGTTTCTAAGCACCAACCATTAATGTGTAAATTGAAACTAAGTATCATTTAGGTGTTGAAAAGACAGCCAAGCGTCTATGTCTTAATAATAAGCCGCCATTTCTGAGAATTTATTAAAAGCTGTCAGAATGTGATATAATGAATCCGGTCTGTTCAGTTCTGAGAATAAAATAGTGGTTTCATTGGAAAATGTTCTTTCTTTCAAGTTCAATTTACTATGTAAATATGGCGCTAAACAGTATAAAGCTTTAGAACTCATTCACAACAAGTGAGATTTCTTATATTTTAAAACTAGATGAATGAGCTCATGGAAAGGTCCAAAAGGAAAGCGCGGTAGAGGAAGACCACATGGGCAGAAGACATTATAAAAACGGCTGGCTTAGACTGGATGGATTCAGCTCAAGATAGAGATAATTGGGCTTCTTTGGAGGTGGCCTTTCTCCGCGGAGGGGTTCTTGTAAATTAAATTAATACATACATAGTATAATAAGATTAAGAAAGATATTTAGATAAGTTATTTTGAATTTTTTTACTAGAAATACAAGGTTTTTTTATTTTAATTTATATTTTAAGACTAGCTTCTGATTGAGGCTTGGCCAGTTTCATCATCTGTCTAGCCTTTCCCAACTGCATTAGGGCCAGCTTCCAGTCTTACTGGATGGATGTGAATACCAGTATTTATTATGGAGCGACTGTCTATCTGACCTTCACAACTCATTTGGTACTGGGTAAAACGATACCCTTGGAGAGACTGGTTGTTAGAATGCCAGGCTACTGACTACTTGTAACGACTGTGATGGGTCTACAAATGACAGCCGGGACCACAGCACCGGCTTAGCGTGATTTCTGAAGAACGGGGGATAGTCGATATACAATAATGGTCACCTATCCACAGACCAACGTTGTCAATTCCCCTACTCTGGGTGGAGTGGAGGGGAGTGTGTGGTCTTTCGCCCTTTATATTCTTGGGTTGCAGGTTGTTCGTAAGAGATACCGCAACTCCTCTCCGCTCCACCCAGAGCAGGGGAATAGACAAGGTCAGTCAACCTGCAACTCAGGCAGGCAGTTGCTCTGGCAGGCCCCTCTGATTTTCTGACATCTCTTTGAGGCGCGCGTGGAACACCGGCCTGGTCAAGCGCGCCTTAACCTTGATTATCGACCCGTGTGGCTTTTATTCTTTAGCCACAAGCTCCGGTCATTTCTCATTTTTAATATTACGGCTAGGAAAGGTTTTCAACACATTCATAGGAAAGTAGCTTTCCTTTTTACGTGTTCTCAAAGCAATATTGTTTTTACTGCTACCGTATAACAAATGAAGTAAGAGAAAAACTACCTGGAACGGTAAAGAAAACAGAACGTTGGCTATATTAAGAACAATACGATTGTTGAAGGTTTCCATTTATTCAGTACGGACGCAGGTACAGACAGAATAGCAACTGAACGAAAAAAGGTCATGTTGAGAACCTTTTGAGGGCGCAAAATTCTTTCACGAAACATATATCGATACTCGACTTGACTCTCTGAAATAAAGCGATCGATTTTATTCGATACAGAAGAGGTGCTCGTTGCTAAATTATAACAGCCGCTCGGGTTAATCTCAAGGTTGAGCTTGCTTGGGTTGGTCAAAGAATGGGTGACCAGCCATTTTTTTTGCGGATGGGAAATCTTCAAATAACTTCCCCCGCTCTGGGCGGAGCGGGAGGAAGTGTCAAGCTTGTACTGACTAAAACCACCCATGTTCCTTCTATTGCCCTTTACGTTTCGGGGCCGCTGTATCTTTTTCGAACAACCCGCAACACCGGCAGGCGGTGGCTCTGGCAGGCCCCTCTGCTTTGCTGACATCTCTTTGAGGCGCGCGTGGAATACTACCGCGCCGTCGACACGGGGTGACCACCCATTACACGCGCGTGGAATACTACCGCGCCGTCGACACGGGGTGACCACCCATTACACGCGCGTGGAATATTACCACGCCGTCGACACGGGGTGACCACCCATTACACGCGCGTGGAAATCTAACGCGCCGTCGACACGGGGTGACCACCCATTACACGCGCGTGGAATACTAACGGGCCGTCGACACGGGGTGACCACCCATTACCAAGTTTCCTTCGTGGATCGGAAAGCACGTTAAGCCGTTGCCGCGTTGGTTCCGGTTGTTACTTATAAATCTTTGACAGTAGTTACTGGTCAGTCTTACCAAGGAGTATCATATTACCCAGTACTATCTGAGTTGTGGAGTTCAGATAGACAGTCGCTCCATATAAAATACTGGTATTCAGAAGAATCTCGTTGGACTGGCAAGCGCGGTTTAACCTAAAGATTGACCCGAGTGGTTGACAGCAAAAGCTGTGGCAGGCTGTTTTTCCTAGTCAAAATATTGTTATATAAACTAACAATAATATAAAATGGTAATGTTTGTGAGGTTGTAGCGGGTATTCTCTGGATATACTGAACCGATTTTGAAAATTCTTTTACCAATAGAAAGTCATGGTAATTGTGAGTGTTATAGGCTATAAAACATTACGCTATAACACTTAGGAGCTGAGTAGCGGGGCAAAACGCTGGGAATAGCTAGTTAGAGTAAATGTCTCCTTATGTCTCACTCTAACAGAAGTATTCAAATGAGTCTCAAAACACGATGTTGTCTTGATTGCTCATTGTAACTGGTCTAGGTAATATGAAAGAATTAGGACTGATTGACTGCTTGTCATCGCAGACAATTTGTTATAGTCAAGTAGAGGAAATTGGCTGTCGTGGAGAAGGTCAAATGCTAATGGAGCTGTAATGTAAGTACCTATTAATGTGTTTACGTACCACATTCCGCAAAACGGAAATCGTAGGAAAACATTCGTGAAAATCTAAACATGACTGTAAAGCAAGGTCACTCAACTTATTTTGAAGGTGGTCCCAAATTTTGATTTCGTGTCATCTGGTGAACCATGTAGTTGATAAAATTAAGTTTTAATTCTTTTTTTTAAACGTTGCCCTAGGTACACTAAGAATTTCTCCTTTATCGTGGGTGCGTAAACAATAATTGAAACTAACATACACACACAGCCAGGCTCAAAACAACTACCTGTAGGTCGTACAAATATTTGTTCCGTGCGAGGAACGAACCCACGACACGCAGCGCAGTAGTCGATCGCTCAGCCACTGCGAAAACTGTGCCTATAGACCCGGTAGATAAACTACTTAACTTGGCGTTTAACATAAAATAAAACATTAAGTTAGTTCTTCATTATATGCTAGATATTGGTGACTTCATCTGAAAAATTCACCTCCGAGATAGCTTCCTCGGATGTGGTCTGTTTTATGTAGATTGTAAACACAAACACAAATATTTGAACAACCTTTGAGTATTAAAAGCAAAATACTCTCGATTATGAAAATTCTTAATAAAGTATTTAGAAATAGCGTACGATCTGACTCACGTAATTTGCACTTTCAAACTTTATGTATAGGGTACATCGGTATTTTAAAATTAACCGTTCAGTAATTAAGTCGAATTTATGAGAGCGTCAGTCAGAAATTATGCGAAATCAACCAAAATCTAACCGCTCTGACAAAGTCATTTTCAGTTAACGTCAGCAAATAATATGGATTCATTTTAACATGTCAATTCCATTTCATCGACTTCCATATTTGCTGCATCAGAAATCCTTACTTAATATTATAAAAGCGAAAGTGAGTTTGTTTGTTTGTTTGTTACGTCTTCACGCCTACATGGCTAAAGCGATTTTGATGAATTTTGGTACAGAGATAGTTGGGACCCTGGAGACGGAAATAGGCTATTTAAAAAAAAAGATTGAACTATGAGGGAGAAAGAGAGAAGAAAAAGGAAAACTTAGCATTGCGCCTTATTTATTACAATAAATAAGGCGCAAGGGCAAAATTACAGGTAGCAGGTACCTGTAAATCAGGAAAGGGGAACTGTGTTACCCCGAATTCAACGCGAGCGAAGCTGCGGGCAAAAGCTAGTTCTATTATAATCTCTAACTAACATTATTTTTATCATTTCTCCTCCTCCCTGTTTCGTTTTCCTCAATGCTGTGGTTGTGGCTCCCACGATGCACTTTGCGGTTGATCGCTTTCTATGTGGTTCGATCTTCGACAATGTATGGCTTCGCAGTTTTTTGTGTTGTAGATCTTATCAATCCCGCGCATGGCGCTTTTTTTTCTTGGCCCAGATTTCAAGGCTACTAAGAAATTCATGATGAAAAATTTCAATAATAATATATATTGCCTTATCTGGCATAACTCATTTGCTTGCGACAAATTTACCGACGAGTCAGAACTAGAAACTGTTGTAACATCACTATTTAGTATGTTACTATTATGGTCTTCACTAGTCTATGTATTATCTGTGATCTGCCGGCACTCTGCCACACTTCTTCCTGTGATGTCTTACTGTGTGTACAACCTGTGTCTCCTGCTAATAAACCAGTATCATACCCAACGGAATATCATTTATTAAGAATCTAATATAACATGGTGTCAGAAGTCATCTGAAGAAAACGAAATCTAAAGAAAAATGCCCAATCCAGTCGGCGACGCGACCCGGCAAGTCGGCCATGACGGTGAGTCAACTTTCAACTCACATATCAAAAATTTCAACATATCGTCGGATCCAGCTCATAACAACGCTGAATCATGGAAAAAATGGTCGCAAGCATTTGAGCTATATTTACTAGCGACAGGCCTTGACAAAGCAACTGAGAAACGCAAAATAGCCATTCTACTGCACTCAATCGGTGAGCGAGGTCTGAACATTTTCAACACATTTAACCTAACAATCAATGGCAGCACGCTTGAAGAGGTGAAAACAAAATTTGACAAATATTTCGAGCCAAGAAAAAATATCACGATGTGCAGATACCTATTCTTCACACGTAAGCAGGAAAAATCCGAAAGCATCGACGAATTCCTCACGGATTTGGAGAATAAAAGCAGAGAATGTGAGTTTGGCACGCTCAGGGAATCGCTCATCACAGATATTTTCATTGCAAACCTCAATTTGGACTTGTCACATGTGCGTCAAAGGTTACTGCAAGAACATGACTTAACCTATCAGAGAATGCAAGAGCTAGCGAGGACGCTCATAGTCGCACAGCAGGATGCTGAGAAAATAGTCAAAGGGAGCAGCATCGCCAGTGAAAACGTCATGCATCTCAGTCGGAGGAGCCGTAGTCGAGGAGATGGTCGACAGCGAGCTTCCAGTCGCAAGTCAGCTTCAAGCAGTCGCAAGCCAGCTTCAGGCAGTCGCGAGTCACCTTCAGCTTCAAGCAGCTCGAAGACATGTAGCCGCTGTGGGCAGTCTCATCGCTACAAGTGTCCAGCTCAAGGAGTTCAATGCAGGTCATGTAAATCTTATAATCATTTTGCTAAATTTTGTCTCAAAAATAAAAAAGTCAGTCAGTTGCAATCGTTTAATTCAGATAATGGTAGTCAAGATTATTTCGTAGGTATGCTGAATAGTCAAAGTCATAATGGTCAAAGTCATAATAGTCATTCTCACGGTCAGTCACTCAGTCAGAGACACAGGAACACACAGACACACAGTAAGACATCACATCCATCCATCCATCCCTATGATGAGAAAAGTGACATGTCGGAGAGATTTATTATCCAGTCAAATAGTCGGAGTCCCAATTCATATCATCTCAATGATGAAAACTGTGATATGTCTGAGAGATGTAATAAAAATAAACATCTCAATGATGAAAACAATCACATGTCTGAGAGATCCAATGTCCATTCAAACAGACAGGAGTCTAGGCATCAAGGATCCTCATCTCAACAATCCTCAAATGTAACAACTAGGTCAGGTCGTATTATAAAACCTACCAGAAGGTTAATTGAAGAAATTGATTAAGTTAAGTTATAAATAAAGTCATAAGTAAAGTTTAAGTATAACTATAAGTATAATTAAGCATGTTGTCTTGTATAAAGTTAAATAGCATAGCACTTATATTAATTGTCAGTCAGGGGTCTAATTTGAACTCAACAAGGGGGATGTTGTAACATCACTATTTAGTATGTTACTATTATGGTCTTCACTAGTCTATGTATTATCTGTGATCTGCCGGCACTCTGCCACACTTCTTCCTGTGATGTCTTACTGTGTGTACAACCTGTGTCTCCTGCTAATAAACCAGTATCATACCCAACGGAATATCATTTATTAAGAATCTAATATAACAGAAACCTAAATATTGAACCATTAAATTTCAGAATATTTGTGTCACGTATATCTAGAGCCATATTTTTATAGCCTAAACGTAATCAATTATATCTAAGTAGTCACAAAGTAATTGATCTAATTGTGTGTGCGAGACTTACGGCCCGGGGGACTAATTAGTATCTATTGCTTGATATGTTGAGGGTGATTTGGCCTTTAGCGTGGGCCTATACCTAAAATTTATCGCGTTTTCCAAACTAGTGCTAGCAGCGAAATAGCAATACGTTACATATAACGACTGATTGTCTGTTTTGACCTCTACAACCAGTTAGATATTAATAAGATAGTTTGTCGTAAGATAGGGTAGTGATAAGCATTATTTTTTTATGGATGGAAAGTCAACAAATAACTTCCCCCGCTCTCGCTCGGGCGGAGCAGAGGGGAGAGTCAGATTTTTACCTTCTAATACCCACCTATGTATGTACTTACTTTTGCCCTTTATATTCCGGGGCCGCGGTATCAATCCACAACTAATAAAAACCCGCAAAAAAATTGATTATTTACCATCCAAAAAAGGCCTAATTTGTAACAGATGACTTTTATAAGTATTTTGAAAATTTTCTACCTGCTCACCATGAACTGCTGATTGTGAGTACGCCGTTCACGATATTATACTGATGTTTTTTTGATAGCTTACAAAACAATAAGACATTCAAAAACAAAAATACAGTTCTGCATTTATAAATTAAGCGGGACAGTTATCTCCAAACAAGTGCATGACATTTTCATAGCTTTCATTTCATAAACAGTCCAAAATTATATCGTGTATCTGTATACTGCGACAAAAGTTTGTATTGTTTCCCCTTTGAATAATTTTTTGAGTCCAAATGTTGCAATTTGCATGCCAAAATAATTTCCCATGAATATTCCATTATGCAAGTTTAAGATATAACTGTGACCTATTTTTCTTGACAGATCTTAACGAGTTTCTTCGGATGATAAATTGCGCGTTTCCATTTTTTATAACTTTATTTAAATATTTTATTCGTCCGTTATAGCCGAGATGGACCAGAGGTTAAGCGCCTCGCCCCTTATGGATGTGGTTGTGGTTTCAAATCTGGGCAAGTACCAATGTGACTTTTTCAATTCATATTTACACAGTTTCCTAAAGGTTTCTCTGACAGGACATCACAGATATCGGTGAAGAAAACCTAGACCTAGAAACCTAGACTTATAACTAACTAGCTTTTGCCCGCGGCTTCGCTCGCGTTAAATTTGGGGTAACACAGTTCCTCTTTCCTGATTTGCAGGTACTTGCTACCTGCTGCTGTATTTATAGCGACAAGGTTTTTTTTTAAGAAACGTTGGCCTACTCCAGGAATTTCTCCTGTATCGTTGGTGCGTTTACAAACATTTAAACTCATATACACAAACAGCCAGACCCAGAACAACTACCTGTAGGCCATACAAATATTTGTTTCGTGCAGTCGATCGCTCAGCCACTGCGCCAACCGTGTGCCGTTACATGGGCATAACCGTTATTTGGGAGTGCGTTAGTAACTGGAAAGTAAATATAATTAAAAATATTTATTACAGACCAGGCACATAAAGTAACAAGTCCATTTAATAATAATTATGTTAGTAGTAACAATACTAAGTTTCGTAAATCAACATTTCTCTGCTGGACTAGAACTAAGAGATATACAAGTAACCAGAAGAATAGGGAAGAAAGGAGAAAAGCCCCGGCCGATCACGGTAACATTTACAACACTGGGCACGAAAATTGAAATTTTTAAAAGGAGAAGTGTATTAAAAGACACCGCTTACTACATAAAAGAAGATTTTCCACGACATGTTCTAGAAAAAAGAAGAGAACTGCAAGAACAGGTAAACATTGAAAAAGAAAAAGGAAACTTCGCCACTATCCAGTACGACAAACTGATAATACACAACAAAAATACAGATTATTCAAACACTAAAAAAAGGGCACTACCTATATCACCAAATTTCAAAGATCTATCGCAAGCAGAACCAAAAGCACAGGCTAATAAAAAGAACAGAACTGGAACAAGAATACAAAGATCATCAAGCATATCAGAAGGGGTGATCAAACCAGGAATACTCGGTTTCCTAACAACTAATACCCGAACCACTAACAACGAAAACATTGTACCAAACGCCCAAATAAACCAAAATGAAAAACAATAGCAATTACGACCCTCTCTTACGAAGAACAAATTACAAACAAAAACGAACACCAAACCACATCTTCCAATCCGGCCGGTCCCCGTGGAAGATTACGACCAAAACCCTCCAGAGGAAACACCAGCAAGAATCCATCGTCACGACATCTTAAATATAATGACCTACAATGTTAGAACCCTATCAACTTATCCACGTCTACTGGAGCTAACAGAATCCTTAAGAAACGTAAAATACGATATTATAGGTCTCTCTGAAACCAGAAGACTCGGCAACAAAATAGAAGAACATGAAGAGTTCATTCTCTATCATATTGGAAGTACGCCAGGATTGTATGGAGTAGGCTTTATTATCAAAAAACATTTAAAGAAAAATATAATATGTTTTAAGGGACTATCAGAAAGAGTAGCGCTACTAAAGATACATATCAATAACTTAGACCTAAGTATCATTCAAGCCTACGCCCCAACAGAATCTGCGAAAAAAGAAGAAATAGAGCTTTTCTACAATACTGTCGATAGCGCCATACAACTTTCAGGAAATAACCTTATAGTCATGGGCGACTTCAACGCCAGAGTTGGGCAACCTAAACCAAACGAAACCATCACGGGAAAATACGGCTACGGAGAAAGAAATGGTAGAGGAAGTCGACTCATTGATTTTGCGCAAGCGAACAACTTAAGCATTATGAATACTTATTTCAAAAAGAACAACAAACAGAGATGGACCTGGAAATCACCGAATGGTTATACAAAAAATGAAATAGACTTCATTTTAACAAACTTACCAAAAAACGTAGACAACATACAAGTCTTAAATATCACTTACCCTTCAGACCATAGACCGATTAGGGTAAATTTCAATATATTCTCAAAACCAAAAAACCGTAGTCAATTCGGCCAAGGCACCAGATCACAGTTAAGGAACGAGAATGAAGTACAAACTTACGTCAAATCACTGAGCAGTTGTGTCACAAACCTGCTCGAAGACTGGGATGACGTACAGAATGACTACGATAAAATAACAAACGCAATTAATACCAGCTTAAAAAAAGCACATGAACTGACCTCCAACACCGCCACAAAGAAAAACCAAGTTTTATCAGCACGTACAAAAGTACTAATCAGCAGAAGGCAAGCTTTACATAATATTAAGTTAAAACCGAAATCAAGAGCTATGAAAAACGAACTACGAGCTCTATATAAGCTCATTAGCAAACGTATCAACCAAGACTATAAGGCTCATCGCACACAAACTATTGAAAAACATCTTCATGTCACGGGAAGCGTCAAGAAGGCGTACAAAGAACTGAGAACACATAAATCATGGATTGAAGAGTTGAAAAGTAAATCGAACAATACACAAAATCGAACAGAAATACTCAAAATAGCAACAGATTTCTACGGAAACCTTTATAGCTCGCCAAATCAACCACCATATAAATTACCGAGCAATACAGAGGAAGAGCCGAAAGCAACTATTGATGAAGAAGAAGTGCTGAAAGGAATTAAAGCGTTAAAATCAGATAAAAGCCCCGGACCTGACAGGATTACCAATGAAGCCATAAAATTAGGATGCAAGCATCTAGTCCAACCTCTAACTGGACTGTTTAACAAGATACTTAGCTGCAAAAACTCTCCACGCCAATGGTCAGAGTCGGAAATCATTTTGCTCTACAAAAAGGGTGATCCAAATGACATTAGTAATTATAGACCGATTAGCCTACTACCTTCATTATATAAACTTTTTTCCTCCATAATAGAGAAAAAAATAAAGGAAACCACAGAAAAATTCCAACCTATAGAACAGGCAGGCTTTAGACGAGGTTTTTCTACGACTGACCATATACACTCGCTAGAGATGGTTATAGAAAAATTTCAAGAGTTCAACAGACCACTCTATGCCGTTTTTATTGATTATCAAAAAGCCTTCGACACTTTACTTCACCCGTCGATCTGGAAAGCTCTACTCTCTCAAGAAGTAGCAATAGATTACATACAAGTCCTGAAAAATATCTATGACAACAATACTAGCAGAGTCAAGCTAGAGACCACTGGGCCAGTAATACAAATAAAAAGAGGCGTCAGGCAAGGAGACCCTATCTCCCCAACAATCTTTATAGCGGTACTAGAGTCCATCTTCCGCAACCTAAACTGGAAGAAAGCCGGCATATATATAAATGGCAGTTACTTGAGTCATCTCAGATTTGCTGACGACTTAGTTTTACTATCTGAAAACTCAAACCAGCTACAATTGATGATAAACTCTCTACACGAAGAAAGTCGAAAAGTAGGATTGGAAATCAACTTAAATAAAACAAATGTTATGACGAACCACACTAAAATACCTATATACCTTGAAAATCTACCTTTAACCTATGTTGACAACTACATTTACCTGGGAAAACAAATCTCATTCAACCCACACAATAACGCAAGAGAGGTAGAGAGAAGAGTCAACATCACTTGGAAAAAATTCTGGAGTCTCAAGGAAATTCTGAAAAGCGACATGACCATAAAGCTGAAAAGCAAAGTCATGAATACCTGCCTACTACCCTCTCTAACATATGCCTGCCAAACATGGAAACTTACAAAGAAAATAAAAAACAAGATTACGACAACTCAAAGAAGTATGGAGAGAAGTATTCTGAAAATTAGAAAAATCCAAAAAATCCGCCATATAGACATAAGACAGAAAACTAAAGTCATCGATGCTCTCAGTTACGCACAGAAATTAAAATGGCGATGGGCAGGACATGTAGCTAGACTCAGTGACAACCGTTGGACCAGAAAAACAACATCATGGTTAGGACCTTCAGGTCAAAGAAGAAAGGGTAAACCAAATGCACGCTGGACAGACGACATCTTAAAAATAGCAGGAAAAAACTGGATGCGAGTAGCAGAAGATAGAAAACACTGGCTATCTCTGGAGGAGGCCTTCACCTTCCAAGAGAGGGGTTCTTGCATTTAAACTATGCATATAATAACAATCAGTTAGAAATTAGGAACTTACAAGTTATTATCTTAACAATATACATTCCTAACTCAAATACTAAAACACGTTTTGTAACGGATACTTAGTTTTAAATGTATTTTTATTTATTTTTTTAGCAAGAAATAAAAGGCTTTTTTATTTTTATTTTATTTATTTATTTTATGTTAGTAGAAGAAATTTAAAAACTATGTTAGTAAAATTTAAAACAATCAATATGCTGGACATGCATGAGCGACCACTGCCTCAGGATTTGGCTGTCCACTCTGTCCGACAACACACTCAGGAGGCTGTTGTTGCTACCCTTTACATAGACTATCTGATTTTTTTTTAAGTTATTTTTCATTTTATGTTCGTAGCATTGCAACTTAATAAATTTACCTATATCTATTTCCGACAAACATTTTGTTCCGTAAATCACTGTATTTTTTTTATATTTTTAGTTTTCGTATTTTTAATATATATATTTTTTTTTAATATTTTTGGTTTAATCAAGTATATTTTCCAATTAGTTTCTGCATCTAGGCCTGAATATTTTTCGCGAAATAAGAATAAAAAATATTGAAAACATTGAATATTACTAACATTTAAAAAAACGGTCCATTCGTTCCCAAGTGCAATTTTCCAATTGCAATTCATATAACACTAAAAATTCATAAAACTACCTTTTCATGCCGACAGTTCTCCTTTGTTTCACAATTATGCTCATGTTTACTAATAATTAATTTCATCGAAGCTTTCACGCTATTTCGAATGTTATTGTGAGTATTGACGAACATAATTCTGTGTCGGTTTTAATCCAATTGCATTCATGTCAGACACAGCGTATAGCCACAGTTTCACATTTAAAGTTAGCCTCGTCTGGTATGATCGTTTATATAAGAGGGGTGCACAACTGAACAATGTTATTCGATTGCCAATAATTAGTAATAGAATGGAGGACGGAAGGTCTTTAATTGAATTTGAAATGACGTCATTCTCATAGAGTCTGTATAGAGACTTAATTGTATGACAGTTGAGAAACACGTGGCTTAGTGTATTCGAGGTCATTATTCATTTTCCTGCCCTTGTTTCATTCTATTTGGGGTTGGCGCAACATGTTTTCTTCTTCCATTCTGTTGGGCCTGTTGGACGTCACGGCATTATTTACTCTTTTTTCCTTCACATCTATCTTTGCACAATGCATCCGTCTTTTTTTGGCCTAGCTTTCCCACTCCACCGATCAAAATTTAATTAAAAAGTAGGTTAAATGCTTTTTAACCTCTCAAGGACCGCCATTATTTACGTCAACTATCCGTCAAGCACCACCGGGCGGGCCCTTATCGTAAGCGTAATCTGCTTTTAAGACTACAAATACAGTTTTAAATCGGTCGGGGTTTGGTGGCACAAATTTGTGCTAGCGGGGCTCAACGGTAATACTTGTTTACTGGTACGTTTTTGTGCCGCTGGGGCTCTAGAGGTTAAACCAGCCAAATGAGAGCCAGAATCGCGCACCCAGGGCTCCGTACAAATTGTAGGTAACTAATGCAAGTACTAAACATTACAGCTGTAATAAAAATAAACTGTGTTGAAGGACAAACTTACATTTGCCGTTGGAAAACTGTTGTACCCATACATCAACTTATGTCGCGGCTAGGTTACCAACTGTCTACTACGGAGTTTGGAATTTTCCCTTTACTGGTAGTACTCTATAATATTGCATCTCGCCGAATTTCATGATAATAGATCAACTGAAAGTACTCTATAGGTTATGATTTATTTTTGAATGTATGGGAAATGCGACATATAATGGCATATCTTTTGATTGCGTTGACTTACAAAGAAGATTTTTCACAACTCCAAGGGACTTCAGTATTCATTAATAATTTTAACTCGATACCTCAACCCACGCGTTTCCTAGATAAAGGTTCTTGACAGACAGATGGACAACAATGTATTAGGGTTTTGTATTTTATCCTTTGAGGTTCGGAACCCTAAAAAGTGTTACATTCTGATTGCATGGATTGTTTGGATGTTTCTTCTCGACGTAAATCGACTTCCAGTACATCTAACCACGAGGCTGTTTCCTCTTACTTTATATTGTTTTTATTTCTTTTTTTAATGCGATACATAAACAATTTATTACGAACGCGGAAAGAAATAAAAAGAAAGAATTACCCTCATTAACTGTTCTCGTGATTTAAGATAGGAACATTGATTCTTGGCGGTTCTGTGTAATGTCATTTGGCAGTTAAAAGCATTTTAGAGGGCCGTAATCCAAAGTTATAACTTTAATATGAGGAAGATTTAGCTTGAATGGGAAGACTAAAATAGCTCTAATGCTAGGCTTTCACCGTTCACTATTATTTAGAGACGTGCTCTAAGATTATAGAGACCCGGTTTTAGAGGATAATGTTAAAAGCGTTTCCTTCTAGAATGACAATGAATATGAAATAATTCGAGCGAATTGAAATTGTAGAAATATAAAATTGAAATCGTAGAAATATAAAATACCTATAAATACTTCCAGAAACTACTTTTTAATCGTCTCTTAGGAAATTTTCCCAATAAACACTTAACAAGTACTAAAGTTTTGAAGCATCGTAACTATTAAAATACTGCTCATATAAAACTTATTAAAAAGTCACTAGTAAACATAAATATGCAGAGCGCGATTTTAATTTTATGAAAAAATTCCCATTTTTATTTTTATCGACGCAATATGAACTTTTTATGAATAATGTGAGTACATACAAATATGCATACACATCGGTGACGGAAAATATCGTGAGGATACATAGACTTATTAGAAATATTTATTACTAGCTGGCGCCCGCGGCTTCGCCCGCGTGATATCAAAAACAAAAATATCCTATGTATCACCAGACTATAATCTACCTCTGCACCAAATTTCATCAAGATCCGTTTAGCTGTTTTGACGTGAAAGAGTAACAAACATCCATACATCCTCACAAACATTCGCATTTAAATATTAGTAGGATTCTGAAATCAGCAAGCATTTTTTT
This sequence comes from Ochropleura plecta, assembly GCA_905475445.1. Taxonomy (NCBI): domain Eukaryota; kingdom Metazoa; phylum Arthropoda; class Insecta; order Lepidoptera; family Noctuidae; genus Ochropleura; species Ochropleura plecta. The sequence continues at coordinate 17,242,503 of FR997731.1, read as the reverse complement.
TTCTTTAAAAAAATCGTTGCCCCACACTAGGAATTTTTCCTGTGGCGTGGGTGTTTTTACAAACATTGAAACTCACATACACAAACAGCCAAACAAGCATTGTGAGATCAACTGTCATGCCTTCTCCATAAAAGAAGACTAGGTCCAGCAGTAGGACTGTAAAAGACTGGTAGTACCTAATATTTATAACTCTCCCATACAATAATCAGAAGTATGTGAATAGCATTGACCCTGCAGAATATAATAATGTGGAAGAGAATTTTTTTATTTAAATTAAGATGTGTAAATATACAAAATGGGCTTTTCTTGAACAGTGCGTAATTTGAAGTATATAAGTGTGTATGGTAGTTGAAACTGAGACGTAAACATTATACATACCGCGGCCCTGGAACATTAAGGGCAAAAATAGGAACATGGGTGGGTTTTAGTTAATAAAAGTCTGATAGAGTAAATAGATAAAGGTCTGGGAGAGTGTCAGACGAGAAGTAATTAAAGAGAAGTTATTTGATGAATTCCCGTCCGCAAAAAAACGTAAAAAGCACATTGAGCGTTGGTATTGGTTAGAATAAAGCAACGTGATTGGCTCTTTATGTTGTGACAGGCGGTCATCATTGGTTGATGATGATGTGATGTACAAACGGTGACTTCTTATGCCTGAACACCCATGACTGAAAAACGTGGAGTTCTATGGAGAGGTCTATGCAAAACAATCTTTAGAAAATTTATGAGTAAATTTAAAAAAATGGCTGATAAATATAATTTTTGGGTTCTGTATGTACTTCAAAAGGAAAAATAAGAAACCTTGTAGGATAACTTTGTTGTCTGTCTGTCTATCAAGACTCTTTATCTAAGGAACGCGTGGAGGTATCGAGTTGAAATTAGAATATACTCAAGTTTTTGATGTGAAAAATCAACTCTCATATCAATCTCATTCTCAACATCAATATCAATTCAAAAGATATGGCCGTTTATGTTCCAAGCATGTACAAAACCCTCGGTGCGCTAGTTCGACTTTATGTAACTAGATTGTTAGGTTGTCTATAGACGCTATTATTAAATCCTTACTTCCTTACTTATAATATTATAAAAGCGAAAGTGAGTTTGTTTGTTTGTTTATTTGTTTGTTTGTTTGTTACCTCTTCACGCTTTAATGGCTAAACCGATTTTGATGAATTTTGGTACAGAGATAGTTGGGAACCAGGAGACGGACATAGGCTATTATTTTTTTTAAAAGAGTGGGATATGAGGGAGAAAGAGGGAAGAAACGGGAAAACTTAGCGTTGCTATTACAAATCAATAAGGCGCTACCGAATTTAACGCGAGCGAAGCCGCGGGCAAAAGCTAGTTAAAATATAAATTGTGAATAGCTGTCCATAAAATCAATAGCAAGTCTTGAGAGTTCCTGGTATCATTATTCTTGTCGTCTTGCGGTGTAGAATCATTAATACTGGCGGATGTTGACGTTGATGGGTCCACCATCAGTTCACTTCAGAAGTAGTGATAGCAACATCTGTGTGACTCGTCTTTTAGTTATTATTTTGTTTTTGCAATATTGTTTTATTTTATTTTTATTTTTTTTTTACTCTTGTATAGATTCTTTTCTACCTATTCGTTGTGAATGAGTGGACATGGTTGGCCTTGTAGATTCTTAGACGCTTGTTAACTTTTGTTAACGTATTATTATTTTATTTTACTTTTTGTAAAGTAAGCAATGACTTATTGTCGGGCCTACGCTGTCCTCTCATACTTAAGTGCTAACGCTGTAACAACAACAACATTGTAAAACTAAATGATTTTAAAAGAGTAACCATGGAGTTTCTTGCCGGTTCTTCTCCATAGGAAACGACCAACCCGAACCGTGCATCTTTTCTCGACGTTTTATAAGTGCCCATGTAGGCCTATGTAAAATAAAAATATTTTGATTTGATTTGATTTTGAGTGTTATCTTAAATATTTTTTGTAGAGAAACCAAGACAACACAAACTAATCTGTACAAAAAAAAACCGCCAAAAAGCAAGTCAGAACAAACTTATGACATAAACGGCATTTTTTGACTGTTTAGACTTAGAGGGTTCATTTTTTTCACAGCACATAGGGACCACAGACTTGAGTATTTGGTTTATGGCAATTTCAACTCGATACCTCCACGCGTTCCCGAGATAAAGGGTCTTGGTAGACAGACAGACAGACGGACGGACAACAAAGTGATTCAGTATGGGTTCGGTTTTTTTCTTTTGAGGTAGGTCATCATCATCTGCCTAGCCTTTTCCCAACTATGTTGGGGTCGGCTTCCATTCTACCCGGATGCAGCTGAATATCAGTATTTTACATGGAGCGACTGCCTATCTGACCTCCACAACCCAGTTAATACTGGATAATACGATACCCCTTGGTAAGACTGGTTGTCAGACTTTCGGAACAATGACTACCTGTAACGACTGTCAAAGATCTACAAATGACAGCCGGGACCAACGGCTTAACGTGCTTTCTGAGGCACGGAGGAAACTCGGTATGTAACGGGTGGTCACCCATCCACAGACCAACCTAGGCAAGCGCGGCTTAACCTAAAGATCGACCCGAGCGGCTGGTATTTATTTAGCCACGAGCACCTCCTTTTCTTTTGAGGTAGGTACGGAACCTTAAAAATATGTACAGTCAACAAAAGAGATATAGATATAGATGTCGTCAGATTTAATTGATTTTTTGACCGATGGACGTCTACAACTCAATTTTAATTTATTGAATGAGCTATTGGTTTTCTTTCAAATAAATTTATCTCTATTCGTAAATTGTAAATATTTTTTTTTATTCACTTGTTGAAATTTTCACACTATGTCTGACGAGCTTGGTCATTTATCTCTTGAATATCTGATAATTATTGTTTCCCCGTATCATTTAAATGGACGGAATCCCCATACTGTCACCTCCTTTCTAGCCATATTAACCTTAACACACTCCTCCATCTATCAGGTCTTTAGTTTTCTCTTATAACCATTCACATTCTTACTTAAATTTCCTACAAAAATCACCACATTTTCTGCATAAAAGGTTCATACTACGAAAACCGATTATTCCGCAACGTTTCATTCATCCCACCACTTAAGGCTTCCTCTTATGCACTCATTCCTTATTTTACCTATCCACGCTAAATCACAAATCCCTCTTTGCTTTCTCTTCTCAGCTACATTCCATTTATCTTTTTTTCTTTTTCAACATTCTGATCCATACAGCATAATAATACCCTTGTGGGTATAAAGATCTAGACCAATTTGATTTCCATCGGAAACTGATCGAAGAATCCAATCTTCTGTCCTTAATAGCGTCACCAGGTGCCTAGCGACCATAACTTATAATAAACGTCCAAACCACTATTAATCTATGGTCTGTCTGTCCCAGCGATGTTTAATGGCCGACTTAGAAGATTTTCTTGAGGTTGGAATTAGCTATTTGTTAACTGTCTCTTGTATTAATGTAAGCAAAGTTTTTTTTTTAATATTTTGCACGGTAGCTTTTATTTATTATGGCTTTAGTAGTGTGCAGTGCAGGGGAGGGAATGCAGTGATTTGTCTTTTTGCGGTTTTACGAGTACTGAATTCTTTCTCACAAAAATGCAAATAGTTCCCTTGCATTTTTGTGAGAAACATTTTTTTTTAACACAGGTTTGAATTAATGCCGCATTGTGTTGATATTTTGCATTTCAGTAAAACATCCTTACTAATTATTAAAGTAATATTATAAAAGCGGAAGTGAGTTTGTTTGTTACGTCTTCACGTCTAAATGGCTGAACGGATTTTGATGAATTTTGGTACAGAGATAGTTGGGACCCTGGAGACGGACATAGGCTATTTTTTTAAAGTGAGAAATGATGGAGAAAGAGGGAAGAAAAGGGAAAACTTAGCTTTGCTATTACAATAAATAAGGCGCAAAGGCAAAAACTACAGGTAGCAGGTACCTGCAAATCAGGAAAGGGGAACTGTGTTACCTCGAATTTAACGCGAGCGAAGCCGCGGGCAAAAGCTAGTTATTTATATAAAACGCGCGTCAACTACGAGTACTAAAATTAATCTATGTTCATTGTTTGTGCCAGCGATGTAAAGACGACTTGGAAGATTTTCTTGAGGTGAATCTGACTATTGGTTTATTGTCTCTTATATTTAATGTTTTCTGCTATATTTTGCTACAGATTATATTTATTAGGGCAACGTATTAAAGTTGCAAGGTAGTAAATGTAGTAATTTATCTTGTCGAGGTTGTATACAAGTATTTGCATTTTTGTGGGAAACAAAGTGTTGTTTTAATTTTTGTGTTGCGTTTTTGTATTAGCACTATCTGTGGAAGGTTTACTAATAAGTATCAAATATATATATTACAGGGCATCAAATTATTCACCCTCATCGCCCAAAATGCCCAAAAGACTGGCATTTCCACGTTGGATAGCAATGCTGATTTTTTGGCCAAAAATATTGATATTATTCACGTAATATCTATTATTTAGATATATATTATAATAATAATTTTAAGTTTTTAATTTAAAAATATATATAATATCTAGGTATATTAATATAGAAAACGTGTTGCGCCGACCCCAAATAGGGCGACAAGGGCAGGAAAATGATGATAAGATCTAGGTATATATTTAACTAGCTTTTGCCCGCGGCTTCGCTCGCGTCAAATTCGGGGTAACACAGTTCCCCTTTCCTGATTTGCAGGTACCTGCAACTTGCAGCTTTTACCCTTGCGCCTTATTGATTTGTAATAGCAAAGCTACGTTTTCCCTTTTCTTCCCTCTTTCTCCCTCTTATCCCACTTTTAAAAAAAAAATATAAGTAAGGATTATAATCTTGATATTTATATACGTAAACATACGAGTACAATAATGTATGTATTTAAATAATATTGAGTTGATTTAAAAGACAACGGAAAATGCAGGGTAGAAGGTACTGTTGACGGCTATATTTTCATTATCAATAAACATTTATTGTTTTTCTGAATTATATTCTGAATATGTGGTAATCGTCCGTGCATTGTTGTCGATCTTTGACCGTGTAACATGGTGAATTTATAATATTCCGAACAACATAATGCCCGTAAATAAAATACCTAGGCATCAGTTTGAAACAACAACTGAGAATTAAGCATCTCCAGAGACCTAGACATAATAATACATAATTACGCTGAATATACGTAATGCCTGGGGAGAGTAGGGACTATTAAATACCGAATTAGGTTAGTAATAATTACTATTCTACCTACAAGTTTATTATAACATATTTTAACGCATGAGCCGCCAGGCGACGGTGTTAGGGCCGACAACAGCAGTGACGAATTTTCACGTGAATCAAACGACACGTTTTCGACCACACGGTTGGCGCAGTGGCTGAGCGATCGACTGCTGCGCTGCGTGTCGCGGGTTCGATTCCCGCACGGAACAAATATTTGTATGGCCTACAGATAATTGTTTCGGGTCTGGCTGTTTGTGTATGTGAGTTTATATGTTTGTAAACGCACGCACGATACAGGAGAAATACCTAGTGTGGGGCAACGTTTTTTTTTTTTTTAAAAGAGACACTTTCAATTCATTTCGGAGAAATAACATAACAACAAGAAGTACTTTTGTCATTAATCAATATGAAACTGTGATTTAATTTGTTTTTGAAGGAGAAACAAAGGCATGAAATCGTTATACAGCCTATTATTGCAAATAAGAAATTCGAATATAGGATTTAAAAAATTGCCATTTTGTTGTTAAAAGCAAATTATTTTCTACATAATCATATTTATTTGTGAAATTCTGTATAAAACCCTATTAACATTTTGAATAAATATGAAGTCCAAAAAAGCAAGCGCCTCCTTGTTTTAAAAAAAGGTATACAATAAAAAACAACTGTTTGAGCAATTTTTTTGTTATCCGTGATGAAACAGAAAAAAATTAAAACTCTTGTTCCGATAAATGAGAAAAAAACACTCGTGTGAAATAAATTGCATGTTGAACCTAATCGTAGTGCAAAAAGGGCCAGTTTTCGAGAAAGTGTACTGAAAAGTAATTATTACGCGTGGTCTTGCAAATGATCGGTAGATCTTTTACAAATGAAAATCATCAAAATTCCGAGTAATCTGCCTTGCTGTGCCTAGTGTTTGCAAGATTGACTTCCAAGCTGGAGTCCTGGGTTCAATCGGGGATTTTTTTACCAAAGATTTCTGCCCGGTCTGGATTTGTGCCCAGTTGATGGTATTAGGCTCACCCCCTTTTACATGATAACTGGCGAAATGTACTATCAGGGTGTACCTCTGCCCTTGGATATGACAGATGGCTTTATATATATTGTTCCACTATAGACGAAAGAGACTGAACCCCACAGGGTATCAGTGTGGGGTTCAGTGTCATTTAAATGATGTATGTACTTTGTTGTAGAACAAATATCTAAATAAAAATAGATAAGAAAGTTGAATTCGACATTTACCTTCTGGGAAGTAATGGTGATGGATGGAAAGTGAATCCTAAATTCCGTTATGGAAAAAAAAAAATAGTCAGATATCAAAAAGTTTTAAAAAAATAACGTACCAGTTTATCTTCAAAACATTTTAGTTGACCAATTGTCCTGTTGAACTTTATTTAAATGGCTTTTAATATCACTGTTATGAATTTATGTCCCTGTTTTATTTGTTTACATTTAGCACAATTAGAGTCCCTTATGCACGGCTTGGAATCAAATAAATGACTGTCAGTCGTTCCCACAGCTCATTTAGCAAAGAAAAATGATTTGTCACGTGCAGAAATAAATATAGAACTGCGCACACGCAAATGTCATGTCACTCAAATCACAGTTACTAATAGATCGGTGTTTTTGAAAATGATCAAATTGAAAAAAGGAATTAATATCTAGTTTTTAAACTTTTTTCAAACAAATATTTTCGGTATAGTGTCCAATTTAAAATGAGTAAATGTCTAATTTATCATTTTTAATCATCATTTCACATTTTTAAACACACAAATTGTCTAATATAATATTTTCCTTTGTATATTGTATATTTTTTATAATCTTAATGAATGTTATCCAACTATATTTTTAATCCTATCCTACTTATATTATAAATGCGAAAGTTTGTTAGTATAGATGTATGTTTGATCCTCTTTCACGAAAAAACTAATGAACGGATCTTGATGAAATTTAGCACAGAGGTAGATTATAGTCTGGAATAATACATAGGATATTTTTTTTATCATCACGCGGGCGAAGCCGCGACTCCTCTACCTAACACTTCGGGAATTACAAGCGTGATATTATGTATATAAAAAATCTGTTCGCAAAACTAATATACTGAGTTGCTGTTTAAACCCACCTACTAGTACCATGTACAAGGTGTTACATAATAAGCGATACCTCCCGTGGAAACCCATGAAATTGTACATCGTTTAATTTACGAGTTTTTAAAATTGGAAATAAAATGTTTTTCTAAGGAACTGACCCGATCAGCTAATCATCATGTATGGGAAAACTGTAAAAGATAAGAATATCTAAAAGTCATAGAATATTAATTAATTTAATTGTTTTTATTACGTAACCAGTCACTAGGAATATCTCCTGTATCGTTGGTGTGTTTACAAACATTTAAACTCACATACACAAACAGTCAGAGACGAAACAACTACCTGTAGGTTATACAAATATTTCTTCCGGCGGGGATCGAACTGACAGAGCTGTCGATCGCTCAGCCACTGCACCAACAGTGCCGTCATAACAGCGCATTTTTTATATACTTACTTAACAATTCAAAGAAATACCTACAACTCTTAAAATTAATGGAAACCTCAGTTCCAACACTCTTGTCTATATTATTCATTCAAAATTCTTTTCACACTTTTTTCTTTTTTTTTTCACGACGCCAAAGGAACCTCTTTACAGTGTCAACACATTAACGTTGACGTGTACCAACTGAAGGTAATGACAGGTCACTTGCTCACGGCTATCAACATAATAGAATGACAAATTGCCCTTGGCGGGAGGGAAACGTCGAGAGATATCAAAAAAGAAAGAATACTCTTAATTTTTACGTTCGTTTGAAACGAATTCATTAGTCTTTTACTGATTTTATACAAAGGTAGACTGATGAGACAATATAGAAATGGACTTTGGGGACATTGTCTTGTTTATTAAAGTATAGAAGTGATTATTATACATTGTTATTGTGACCATTCATGGGAATTCATCAAATAACTTCTCCCGCTCTGGGAGAACCCCCCCGTTCCCCCAGAGTATCAGACTTTTACTGTCTAAAACCCACCCATGTTCCTTTCGAACAACGCGCAACCGTGGCATCTCTTTGAGGCGCGCGCGGAACACTAACGCGCCGTCGAAACGGGCTGTTGTCAATGGTCGGATGGACGGTGAGCTACTCCACAGACCCCCATCTACGGTGGCCGGGAGTCGTATATGTATAACTATATCCGTGGTCAAACTTCTCAAGCTTTTAACATAAAATTTCTGTTCTTTAGTTTTTTTTCTACTTAGTTGATGTTAAAAAACTTAAAGGAAATCCATCTTTAAAAAAATATATCCCACTGTTTGTGCAGTTTTTAAGTTGTTGAAGATTTTCAACGTTTTTCACTGAAATATAAACCAGTTTTTTATTCATTGCAATCCACTGATGGATCTAAATTAAACCTAAATACTGGCATTTATTGTATCAAGTTTTTGTAGTAAGTATTACATTTTTGACGATGCGTAGCCAAAAAAGCAATATTTGACGCTTATCCTTTTCATTCGTGGAAGATATGTTATAATATTCAAGTGCAAATATCACTCGTCAAGTTTATAGGTATTTGACCTATCGGATAGACTGGCTTCACAAATATCTGAGGATGACAAACTGATTACAGATGTACTATTTCGAAGGATGGCTAGATCTTTAGCACCAATTCAGCATTTAATATAGGTAATAATGTTTAAAAATAAAAATGTATTAGTAAATGTTGTTTGTCCTATACTAGGAATTTCTCCTGTATCGTAGCGTAGGTGCGCTTACAAACATTTAAACTCACATAAACTAACAGCTAGACCCGGAACAACTATTTGTAGGACATACAAATATTTGTTCCGTGCATCGAACCCACGACACGCAGCGCAGCAGTCGATCGCTCAGCCACTGCGCCAACCGTGTCCACAATTAAATACTTTATTACAATTACATAAACTAAAATAATTATTTTGCTTAAAATAGTTATAGGTATTTGCTGGTATAACACGATTGAGAAAAAAACCGATTTCCGGAAGTAAATTTATTTGTTTGTACATTACATACAGTGTGAGTCTTTATAATGTGCACATATTGAAATGAGGGAATCTATGCTTAATTTTATCGACAGAAAAAATATAAAAAAAAAACTTACTATTTTTTTTATAAATTTTTCATGGAATTTTTAAAAAATTGTTCGCTACTGTGACCTCATCGTAAACAAAACGCCGTAACTATTAAACTAAATTATCTATCACGACGAAACAAACTCCATAATTATTGGAAGTAATTTGGCGTCCTCATAAAATGAAAATTGTGGAAAAAAAACTACCTTCAATTGAAAATAAACATGTTTTTTAGCAAAAATCTGTATTTTTTTCATCAATTTTTACAATAATTGTAAAATTTCTCAATAAGACGACCCGATTACCTACCTTTTTTATTACTTTAAGTTATTCTTCATCGTATTAGCCACATAATGGTAAAATTGCATGTTTTTTACTTGTTTCGTCGTAATAGATCATTTAGTTTAAAAGTTACGGCGTTTTGTTTACGATGGGGTCACAGTAGCAAACAATTTTTTTAAAAATTCCATGTAATATGTAATATGTAAAAATTTAGATTTTTTTTTATATTTTTTCCGTCGATAAAATTAAGCATAGATTCTCTTATTTCAATATGTGCACATTGTAAAGACTCACACTGTATATTATATTTACGTAGGTAACTTAAATTATTTTATGTTTAATTAATTAGTTAATGATAAACTAATTAATTAAACATAAAATAATTTAATAAATAAAGATAAACTGTTTATCTTTATATTTAAATATATAAAATCGCTTTCCTGATATTTAGACCAAGGATGTAGATGTACAATAATAACATGATAAACACAATACCTCCTATGTGGTCTCTCGGACCATGGAACCGAACAACGTACATATTCCAAGAGATCTTGAAAGAAAATTTGTTCAGTTATATGGTCTGAAACACAACGCTAGAGATCTTGCGTGTTGCGGGTTGTTCGAAAGAGATACCGCGGCCTAGGAACATAAAGGTCAAAAGAAGGAATATGGGTGGATTTTAGTCAGCAAACATCTGGCCACTTCCCAAGTTATTCGATGGTTTCGCAAAAAAAAGGTCCTACGCGTTTTTATGGTAAAACCATAGATATCATTTTTAAAAATTCTATGGATGAAACTCTGTAAATTAATTGCGTATTGGCCAGCTGATATTTTTTTAAACGATTTCGGTGCTGGACCTTTAGAGAAAGTGGCTGTAGACAATCGGTCACTGCTATTGTATTTCATTAGTTTTTCCATATTGCTAAATGCCGAAGGTCGTTCGGAAAACAATATCATAAATATAAAGGCACATGGTCATTATCAGACGTCTCCGGGTTCATCGTGATTGCTGAGCTATCGTGGGTAGGCGGGATACGAGAACTCAAACCACGTGCTGTGATCTTAGGAGTATTATTTCAACGAAATTCTAACGAAATCATAATCAGAACTTTATAATTATATGGAGTATAGCGACGCTCCACCGAACATGTCTTGCTTCAGCGTGATGCGAACGGCTTCTTCCTCGTCCGACGGTCGCGTGCATGAGAGCCCGGAGTTGCATCAGAGCGAAGAAACGTCAAACCCTGTTTTTTTTAAATGTCAACCATCATCCTTGACGTTTCTTGACACTCTTAAGCCCCGTTCCGACTCGTTTTTGTTTATTGGAACGGGGCTTTAAAGCATCAAAGCGCCGTCAAATAAATATTGTCATCAACAAAATATTGTCAGCACGATTAAATTACTCACATAAATCGGTGATTACCACAAATATGGCAGTACGCCAGCATATTGTAGAAATGCGATGTGAATATATCCCCAATAAACATAATGTGATACAAATAGTTTATTCATATGCTTTATTATTCGAAAAAGATTTATTGAATGTGAGATCCATTTGGCTTTGCACGCCTACGTTCGTTCGCGCTTATGTTAGGGAATCTAAGGGCTGTCTCACACAACAGAACACTAACGCAGCGTCTTCGACTTCAGGTGATAAGACTTGCGAAAACGACACGCGCGTGTTTGTGTCGGACCATTACTACAATTAGTACAGAACTTATCGGCACAGCCATGGCTATACTGAGTTACAATTATCCCAATAGACTATCACACAGATTAAACCGTTTTTACAAAAGTGATTGTAATGGTCTAATTAAACGGAACGTAAAGGGCAACAGAAGGAACATGGGTGGGTTTTAAGTCTGACATGCCCCCCGCTCCGCCCAGAGCGGGGGAAGTTATTAGATGATTTCCCATTCGAAAAAAAAAAAAATCTAATTGAAATGAATGCTTTGAGTTGAGTTTTTGAGTTTGTCCCAGTGTGATGATGATGACGGAATGTAAGACTGGAAGCCGACCCCAAAGTTGTAGGGAAAAGGCTAGACAGGTGATGAGGATATTTTAGCAACCAACTTCGAAGAATTAATCTTGTAAACGAGTACCTAAACTTAGCTGTATAGATAACATCGTTCGTAAAGTTTGGCTTCAAACCAATCAGTAATCACTAATTAGTTTAGTATATTTTGGGACCTTCCATAGACGAGAACCTAATGTATAGCATGAACTTCATAAGTTATTGCGTTATTTGCGCCAAGTAAGTAGATATTTACGACTTGTGACCTGTAACACGAATAGCATTAAGAGAAGACTTTCCGCTTCGTAAGACATGTCACTGTGGTATATTACACCGCTTTAGCAGTGACAGCTTAGGGGCGTGACCGTCTTAATGTCAATTCAGAATCAAAAAAAAAGTATTTGCCATAGTAGTAATAGGACTTTTATTCAGATTCATGTACTTATTGTAAAACCAGCTTTTGCCCGCGGCTTCGCTCGCGTTTTATTCGGGGTAACACAGTTCCCCTTTTGCTGATTTGCAGGTACCTGTTACTTGTAGTTTTTGTCCTAGCGCCTTATTTATTGTAATAGCAAAGCTAAGTTTTCCCTTTTCTTCCCTCTTTCTCCCTCATTTCTCACTTTTTTTAAGAAACAGGTAGCCTATGTACTATGTACTATCTTTGTACCAAAATTCATCACAATCGATTTAGCCATGTAGGATTGTACGCGTGAAGACGTAACAAACAAACAAACTCACTTTCGCTTTTATAATATTAGTAAGGATTAACACATACTTCGGCGTAGGACCAAACTAGCCTGCCTTAGAGATATTTCTCAACCTTTCGGGAGTTGGTGCTGCAAGTCGACTCCTGGCGACCGTAGAAGCGAGTTTGTGGACGGTGAACAATGGGTAGCCACCGTCCCTCCCTCTAGAGACGACAGACAGGCCGTGTCGAAAGAGATATCAGTTAAACACATTGACCCGCTAGGGCCACTGCCTGTCGGGGTTGCGGGTTGTTCGAAAGAGATACCGTGGCCCCGGAACACAAAGGGCAAAAGAAGGAACATGGATGGGTTTTAGTTAGCCCAGTACGGGAGAAGCTTTTTAATGATTTGATACCCGAAAAGAAAAAAGAAGCATATTTGTGACACTTTGTATAATCAGTGTTACTTTGCGTGCTCGTGGTAATTGCGAATAATATTTTTTTTTCTTTGTAAGTAAAGCCAAGTAAGAAGCCCATTGGCAGCATACAAACTTTGACAAAAGGTTTGGCACAAACCGAACGAAAAATAAATCAATGATGGCGTCACAACTTCTTATAGGTATTTATTTTCTTTTAAGTCACTCTCCTAAAATGCGTGTTATTCGAGGTCAAAAGGTAAACTAGACATTAGTCATAAAGTTTGTTTTGTATACTTTGGAGACGGCTCCGGTTAAAAATAATATGAAATATTGGTTCTTGAATAATCGGGGCACCTACAATGACTTACATACGAAACCATTTAACTCTAGAAAGAATAGAAGACAAACATGGAATCCGACCTGTTCTGCAAAGGGGTAAAAGAAAATGATCCATGTTGTCACCCACATTTGGTGTCAAGGTAACGAAACTATGTCGTAAAAACAAGTATAGCTTAGACATAGATTCAAAGAGCATTACTTTTCCTCCAAATATTGAATCAGAATGCTATAATTGTAAACATAGGTCAAGTTACAACGTGTGAGATGTTACAGACAGGTAAGTAGATCTTCCATATTTTGCCCCTCTCCCTTTTCTCACTTTAAAAAAAATAGCCTTTGTCCGTCTCCAGGGTCCCAACTGTCTCTGTACCAAAATTCATCGAAATCGGTTTGGCCATTTAGGCGTGAAGACGTCACAAACAAACAAACTCACTTTCGCTTTTATAAAATTAGTAAGGATTAACATGACATTTTTTTTCCTTATTTATCAATTATTATGGAATATTTATAATACTGTATTTAAATATTTTAGTGTTAGTACAACATTACGCTACTGCCCACGGGAGCGGGGCAGCAACTAATGATGCGGGTGAAACCGCGCAAGACAACTAGTCCTTACTATAATATTATAAAAGCGAAAGTGAGTTTGTTTGTTTGTTTGTTACGTCTTCACGCTTTAATGGCTAAACCAATTTTGATGAATTTTGGTACAGAAATAGTTGAGACACTGGAGACGGATATAGCCTATTTTTTTAAATGGTAAATCAGGGAGAAAGAGGGAAGAAAAGGGAACACTTAGCTTTGCTATTACAATCAATAAGGCACAAGGGCAAAAACTACAGGTAGCAGGTACCTGCAAATCTGGAAAGGGGAACTGTGTTAACCCGAATTTAACGCAAGCGAAGCCGCGGGCAAAAGCTAGTGTTATATAAAATAACAATGAAATAGCTCCGCTGATTTTCCAGCACATTTATCCATAAATTCTAAATCTTTTTTATAGGCCTTCGCAGACTGTTAACCTTTTGTGGCTTATAAATAAAAATAAAAAAATACATGAGGGCCGTACCGCGTGAAATAAATCCTTCTTTTGTCTAGGGGTAAACAGTTTAGCAGAGTACGGCTAAAAATCCCTGTATTTTTAGTGTTCTTTAGCTAAATTATGGAAGAGGCCTTCTGTGCTTTAGATATTTTCCCCACATATGTTTAATTATTACAAGCTCGCGTCCTTTTAATCGTTTTAGGCAGCTTAGTAAAAAAAAAATAGTTATTAATTGGCAGGCCCGCATTGTGAGGAAGTTCCTGTTTCTGGAGCTCTAACCACCGGTAGCTTGGACCCTGCTCCCCATAGCGGCGGACTTAATAATATATAATTCTATGAAATATTTAAACATACAAAAACATTTACAGAAATAAATAAAGAAGTTAGTAATGGAAGAAATAGTTATGGTAGAAATAGTAAAACTAGTCTGAACTAGTTTACTCATCTTAGTATTAAAAATACTTACAGTGCCAAACCATCCAGAAAAAAACAGTCAAGTGCGAGTCTGACTCGCGCGAAGGTTTTGTAAAAACTTGCGACATAAACGGCCATATATTTTTGACTGCGTTGAATTAGACTTAGAGGGTTGATTTTTTCACAGCTTCAAGGGACTACAGACGTAAGTATATGGTTTTAATTTCAACTTGATACCTCCACGCAATCCTGAGATAAAGAGTTTTGACAAACGGACAACAAATTATTATTATTATTTATTTACAGACTCCAATGTGGTCTAGTGTGTTAGTAACAATATGACTTAGCCTATGTTAGTACTTAATAATTAGAAGAGATCGAGTGCGATAAGTTAGCGCCCACATTAGCGGACTGTCTGCCCGGTCAGTTATTGATTGCAGGATGGTGTTGGGCCTGCCACGCAGCCTGTGGAGTAGTGAGGCAGATTTTTTTCGCCACAATGCATCAAAACTGACAGTGCGTGCGTCAGCAAACATTGCTGAGGCACTACAGAAGCGTGGCAGTCGCAGCAATACCCTGAACGCATTATTATATTATATATAACAAAGTGATCCTATAAGGGTTACGTTTTGAGGTACAGTACCCTAAAAAGACACGCGAAGTTATTGGTATGATATTAGATATTAGTATGGATAAATGCTTAGACGTTCCGTTAAAGGGTGCGCCAATATAAGCTTTATGTTCAGTAGTAAATTAAAAGGTGATTGGACGATACGCGTCCGCCATTTTATGGTCATACTTCATCACATAGAGTAGGTATATGATCGTTTTATTGACATGACTAGCGAAACGCCCTTGCTTCACATGGTTTTTGTGACTTGACGATATCTATATTTGTTGTATATTGAAGTGCTTAAGTATATTTATTCTTGATCGTTTATTTATTTGTTTACATATTTTTTCATATTTCTTATCAAAAACAAAAAAACATTTAAAAATATAAAATAGTAGCCCACCGGTTTCGGGAACAGGGTCCAAGCTACCAGCAGTCAGGCCTCCAGAGAAAGGAACCTCCTAACAATACGAGCCGTGTCCAGGAGTACCGCTTTCTGTATCAAGCCCTTGATCCAGCTGCCTAACGAGAGCCTCCTCAGGTGTTGGTCGACGCTCTTGGGAATTAAGCCATTGGCTGTAACGACTATCGGCACAATGATCGCTGAGTCCACGTCCCTCATGTCGACAACCTCGCGAGCCAAGTCAATATACTTGATTTGTTTATCTTTTTTGGCTTTCACAAGGTTCTCGTCATGTGGGACCACTATGTCAACAATCATTGCGTGCCGCTCTGATCGATCCACCACCACTATATCAGGTTTATTTGCAACAATAGTCCTGTCAGTGATGATGGATCGATCCCAGTACAATGTGATATTGCCATGTTCGAGATCTGGGTCGGGCACATACCTGTAGTACGGCACTTCCGATTCCACAAGGCTGTATTTTAGAGCAAGTTGCTGATGGATAATCCTGGCTACAAGGTTGTGGCATTTATTCTTATTATTATAATATTAAGTAAGGTTAATAAATGTCCCAAAAAGTAGAGGACCACAAAAATCGGTACTACTCTAGAAATATCGAAGATAATATTTTTTACTTTTCATGTATGATGATCTGATATAGAACTAAAGTACTTGCCAGTTTTACAAATAAAATATCTAGATTTCTTTTCTCCCACTAGGGAGATAACAGTTATTTCTAAAAGTGTCGCATTTATCCCGAGTTTACCCTACAGCCCTCTAAATTCATGTTTTCGCAAAAATGACAATTAATTTAAAAAAAACATTAGTTTCTATTTTTCTTTGTTTTAAATTGCTCAGCTTGTAATAATACATTATTAACGTAGGTCCTTTATCCAAGTCTAGGCCTTAGGTATTTAATATGGACCGAGCTTTGAACATAGCAATTAGCTTTGTTAATAAAGCAGTAGCTAATTTAATTTTGCTCATTTGAGTAAAATGATTAGTTCTAGAAATTCTTTATTTTTATTTACTGCGTTTAAGTATACGCCTTAAACACATACGTAAGTATACGTACTGATATCATCGTGTACGCCACTTGCGTTTGTTTGAGCTTCTGTGAGTGACACAAAACATGCGTAAACGTCGAAAATTCGCTAATATGAAACGGGGCCCTTAGCTGGCACTTTCGCAAGACCTATGAATGTACAGAAAGGTGACGGCACATGTAATGATTTAAATCTCTCTGTAAATATAGTTTTTCGAATTACCATTTCAATACTTCGAATCCTCCTCTCTATCCGTGGCAATCAGCAGCAAAATAAACGAGACACCCCGGATGAATTTGAAAACTTTTCCAATCACGAAGTAAAAAACGGCTATAGATATTGCAATTTTATCGAACCGGAGTGCCTTTTGCATATTTTCAAGTTTCATCATGACTTTTTTTTAGATAGGAAATCTTCAAATAACTTCTTCCGCTCTGGACGGAGTGGAAGGGAGTGTCAGATTTTTTCTAACTACAAGTGGGGTGAGAAACCCAAAAAATAGTAGGCAACGTAATTATAGAAAAAGAGGCTGGAAGACAGTCCTTAACTTAACTTCAATGTAGACAGACTTCTTTTTGATTCTTCAATAAACCTATACTTGTAATGTACTCGACCTGTGATTCCTTTTAGATATATATATAGGTAAAACGTTCCACTTTTTCTTTTGAAAGTTTCAACAATTTACGGTCATGACTCAATATAGGCTTTACCGTGAAAATCATAGTTGTAAAAGACTACCCATCATGGCAATATCCCACAACTAAAAAAATGTTGTCATCTAACTTCACCCACACCTTATGCAGTATAGTTATTTAATTATCTTAAGAACAGCAATTTTACGAACAAATCTTTATTACTTTATATAGATTTATACAAAAAAAAAACTTTAAAAATATGATGACGGTCAGCTTACACGCCGTGACCGTGACAAGTACATCACCACTCAGAATGATGACAGCATCATGTTGAGTGTAGTGAAAATCAGCGCTGTGCTCCCTTAGCACAGGCTAAAGGGAACCCACAGCACAGCGCTGATTTTCAACCCTTTCTTTCGTTGCGTAGTCGCGTATAATAATTGATCCCCATATTTCTATCTATTTCTCTTAGTTACAATGATGTAATGTTATAAAGAACCCCTAATTTATTAACCCTTTTTTTTCGTGTGGGAAATCATCATATGACTTCATGGGGGGCATGTCAGACTTGTACTAACTAAAACCCACCCATGTTCCTTCTATTGCCCTTTACGTTCCGAGGCCGCGGTATCTCTTTCGAACAAACCGCAACCCCGGCAGGCGGAGGCCCAGGCAAGCCCCTCTGCTTTGCTGACTCTCTTTGAGGCGCGCGTGAAACACGAACGCGCCGTCGACACGGCCTGTCGTCAATAGACGGACAGACGGTGAGCTACCCATTGCTCACCGTCCACAGGCCCGCAACAGAATTTATTAACCCTTAAATAGTAAATTTATTCATAAAAATAATTGTAATTCGCAAGAGTCCCCAGAAGCAATTCAGCAAAATTTACGATGTTATTTTAATGTTTTTAACCGACTTCAAAAAACACAATTTTATTGCAATTATTTTTGTATGTTTGTTACGGGATTTCTCCGTCGATTGTGGGCCGATTTTCAAAATGAACATAAGACACCGACTTCCGGAATTCCGGAAGTAAATTAAGTTTCCGTCGTTTTAGTGTTTTTTTTAAGTCGGTGTTTTTTTGGCAAAAAGATTTTTGTTTGATACGTCTATAAAATGTGACCAATACTGACCTACATGCTCTTTACAAAAAAACATTATTAATGCCATGAGTCTATAAAATCTACCGCTAAAACCATTTATTTATTCGTGGTTGTAATGCTACGTAGTTTCGGGCTCTAACACGCGAATCGTGTCGGTCAGTATTAAAACCTACTTTAATAATATTATTTGCGTTTAAAACCTGACGTTTTAATACCACAAATAAGTACAGGCAATGTTATTTGGAAGGCGTTATTTGAATGGGCGAAAACGCAAGAAACTCTTTAATTTTTGACCTAGTTTGACATAACGACAAGTGGCAATTGTAGTTTCAGCGGCATTAATTCAAACCGTATTGTATTTTAACCGACTTCTAGAAAAGGGAGGTTCGAGGGTTCCGTACCTCAAAAAGAAAAATACAAAGCCCTTTGAGAATCATATTGTTATCTCTCTGTCTATCTTTCAAGACTCTTTATCTCGGAAACGCGTAGAGGTTTTTAGGAGCTGTGAAAAATCAACACTTTAAGTCTTCTTATGTCGCAAGTTTGTACGGAACCTTCGGTGCGCGAGTGCGACTAGTACTTAGCTGTTTTTTTTAATTTTGATAACCAAAACTTTACAAAAGTATATTTGCATCAGTCTGCTCCAAATTCATTTCCAGCAGCTTCTAAAAATACTGATGCTGGACGTTCATTCATCAACCCAGAAACACGAAGGAATTTCAAACGTTGAAATCTCACCTTTGATTACTGGTGAATGAAGTTCATCAATTTGCTATCAAAGAGGCTGTTCCAGTGATTGCAGAGATGATTGCACAAGTTCTCACGAAACCACGGCTTTATGTAAACCGTTTCGTTATCATTCAGTGGTATACATGTATTTATTTATTTCAACTTTATGTACAATAGTGGTACATAGGCGGACTTAATGCCATAAGGCATTCTCTACCAGTCAACCTTTGGGTAAAATACGACAACATTGTAATAGGGTACAAAAATTATATAGTAGCTGGCGCCTGTAGCTTCGCCCGCGTGATATCGAAAAAAAGTATCCTATGTGTTATTCCAGACCATAATCTACCTCTGTGCCAAATTTCATCAAGATCCGTTCAGCTGTTTTGACGTGAAAGAGTAACAGATATCCATGCATTCATACATCCTCACAAACATTCGCATTTATTATATTCTAGTAAGAAGTTAGATTTATTAAAAAAATATAATTATTTGTTTTTGAAAACTTATATACTTATACAGATGTTAATACACATAATTCTACAAATTAAATTAACTAAAAGATACATTTAAAAAAGTATCTACCTACCTTTACATTTCATAAATGAGTTTTATTTATGAAAATTCTGATATTGCAACTTCAAAACAGTATGTCAAAAAAATGGAAATTTTCCTGATTGATGCGGTGTTCAAAACAAGGTTATCATACTCAAAGTTCTATCAGACTGTCAAAAATTAATTGTGATGATCGATGAAAATGTGATCTTCTGAAAATTATAGGGAACAGTCGTGTGTCGTGTTTCTACAATGATTTCAATTATGGTAACACTTCCTATTACAGTGCTCCAAAGGATTAGAAGGACTGTGACATCTATTGTATGTTATGTGGGTACTCATAGAAAACCAATAATGTTGTGCTACCTGTAATCCTAACTAATATTATAGAAGCGAAAGTGAGTTTGTTTGTTTGTTTATTTGTTACCTCTTCACGCTTTAATGGCTACACCGATTTTGATGAATTTTGGTACAGAGATAGTTGGGAACTCGGAGACGGACATCGGCTATTTTTTATAAAAAAAAGTGTGATATGAGGCAGAACGAGGGAAGAAAAGGGAAAACTTAGCGTTGCTATTACAAATCAATAAGGCGCAAGGGAAACTGTGTTACCCCGAATTTAACGCGAGCGAAGCCGCAGGCAAAAGCTAGTGAGGAATAAAGCAATCTTGATCGAATCTGCGTATCATTCACTTCGTGGTGACAGCGGTGGGATGAAACGTTAATATTACATGCTAATTGTGAATAAGAGATATTTAAATTAGACACAGGATCTGTCTTAAATGTAGTATCCTTGAATATTCGGAACACCGCTCCATTTTGCGTCTAACTAGCTATGCCCAGCGGTTTCACCAGCTCAAATAAAAAAGTTAATTCGTTACGCAATTGCCCCACTAAATTTCTAATCAGCTGCCTGACTAATCGTTCAAGATATAATAGTGTTTATTTTTACAATAGTTTGATCAATCTCCATTGGTTTTAAACTTGCCTATTTTCGTTCGATAAGTATGTATCTAACCGAATGCAGCTGAATACTAGCATTTAACATGGAGCGACTGCCTATCTGACCTCACAACCCAGTTAGTACTGGATAATACGATACCCCTTGGTAAGACTAGTTGTCAGACTTTCGGGACACTGACTACCTGATATCTACAAACAGCTTAACGTCCTTTCCGAGGCACGGCGGATACTCGGTATGTAACGGGTGGTCACCTATTCACAAACCAACCTAGGCAAGCGTGTCTTAACCTAAAGATCAACCCGAGCGGCTGCTTTTATTTAGCCACGAGCTCCTTTATTATAGTAACAAGCGATTATAGATAATTCTTTTTTTTTTAAACGTTGCCCCACACTAGTAATTTCTCCTGTATCGTGGGTGCGTTTACAAACATTTAAAATCAAATACACAAACAGCCAGACCCGAAACAACTACTTGAAGGTCATGCATATATTTGTTCCGTGCGGGGATCGAACCCGCGACACGCAGCGCAGCAGTCAATCGCTTAACCACTGCGCCAACCGTCAAATTCTTACGTTTTATTTGATTTACTTCATGTTGATGGAACCATCCATCGTTGCATACAGTGCACACGACCAGTTCCATATAATTTATGAGTTGCATCGAGATGATGACGTCATTTGAACAAAAAACGGTTTAGTCTATCGCCTGTCACGTAAATCGTAATGTTTGTGCAAAAAACGTTATGAGTTATTTTAATTTAGCTTTTGTGGTAAATACATTTTTGGTTTCTTTTTGTATGTTTGCCTATTTAGTATGTCTTTGAGCTGTTTGGGGTTGAAGAAGCTCTCAGAATATCGCTAAGCGGTTGGTGATCGTAGGACTGACCTATTTTATGGCCCAAGCAAGAGTCAGTATTGCCATCCCTCAACATTGCTGTTAGCCTTCTGGGCACTTTTGCCGTTGTTTTTTTACTATACTTGAGATTTCTTTCTTCTCGATTTAAAAGCACTTAGGGTGCTGTTCGTTTGTTTCTTGTACAAATGCGTATTTCATTCGTGTCGAGAAAATCTACGCAGTCAAAAGATATGGCTGTTTATTTCGCAAGTTTGTACGATAAAAGCGCAAGTCTGACTCGCTTTTGGCCGTTTTTTTTCACTTATTTGTGTCGTTGGCGTCATATACGACAATGACGTTCTAAAGGTTAAACTTCCTCTTGTTAGTGTGCTATATAAATTGTGTTTCTGTAGCCCGGAAAAAGTTGGGCGTTTTCAGCAGAGACCATTAGTTAATGTAATGAACAAACAACGAGACACGATAATAAGACATGCCCCATAATTTGTGGAACAGCACCACATTCTACACTCCAGGGCAGTCATCAATGAATCTCCACCTAATAAACTTGTAACAAACTTATTTGGTTTCGTTTCACGTTTATATCAAATCTATTTTTGTACATTTTGTATACACAACGCGTAGCCGCGGTGAGTTCCGTAAAATAATTTATTTCAAACAAGTTAGTTATAAATCATATTTTTTTATTTTGATATCATAATTCTCAACGTCATAGCGATTCGTAGTTTTACGGTGTAACGTAAAGAAATGTCGATCATGATAATGGAGGTGTTTTGTAAAAGTCTCAGAAAAGCTTTTACACGAAAAGCGTAGGTTTAAAAAAGATTTATTATATGTGTGCGTGTGGTCTAAACTCGAGAGAAAATGTATAAATTGGTAGCAAGGTGGGATTCTGTCTAGCCCAGTTAAGCAGACACCTACTTGGTTCACCAGCGAGATGCCATACACAAAAACGGCCAAGTGCGAGTTAGACTCGAGCACACAGGGTTCCGTACAAACTTTAAGAATTGTTACAACTAAAAATGTTTTATTGAATAAGTCGTTGAAGTGCCATAACTAAATAAATAAGTAAACTTCCGACATAAACGGCCATGTCTTTGGACTACGTAGATATAGAAGGTTGATCACAGCTCCAAGGGACAACAAGTTTGATAATATGGTTTTAATCTCAACTTGATACCTTTACGCGTTCCCGAGATTAAGGCTGAGGCTACATTAGGCCGCGACGCGACCTGCGACACATGAGCGATTAAAACAAGTAAATGAATGATCACGTATATGGCTACACCGTACATCAAATATTACTAGCGATCTTTGATTTCTTTATGCGATAGGAACAACATTACTGAAATCACGGCATCGGCTACATCTACATATGAGCGAAATTGAAGCGAATTTATTAGAAAATTTCTCACTTGCACGACTAGTTCAATAGTGCTGCTAAATATGCGTGTGGCTACATTATGCGTATAGTAAACCGCGATGGATGATTTGATCGCATTCTAAGAAAATGTACTGTAGCCTTGTCATCGCCAAATATACGCCGGAATTTCGCTTGTGATGTAGCCATACCATGTTTTTCTCGTTTCGCTCTTCCAGTCGCATCGCAAATCGCTGCCTACTGTAGCCTCAGCCTAAGGGTCTTGACAGACAAACTGACAGACGGACAAGAAAGTGATCCTATAGGGTTCCGTTATGTATACACACTGACAGGTGGCTTGCTTAGTGCTTACAGAATAGCAAATCGCCGCGAGCAAAGTGAAACTAACGTTCTAAAATGTTTGCAACCATCCGCGCTACACGCTTGTTCCCTCTACTAGTTGTCAAACGTGACAAACTATCACGCAGTACAGTATACAGTGCAGTCAGAAATCGACCTATAAGATAGAAATGTTACCAAAAAGCTCTGTTATACGCCGTTATAATAACAGGAAATGTCTCAGGATTGACAAAACTATTCCGTTCTCGCCGACAAGGCCCCCGCCCGTTCGTAGAGCCAGCCCGCTAGTTATTCAAAACCAGTCCCTAAATAATGACATCTTTCAGATCCAGTCTGTCCTTTTGCTGTCCTCCCGCAGCAACGCCTTAAACCTAAGCTCGAACCCCACAGTTTGGTCGCTCAGTTTTTAAGTCTTTTGCCCTGGTTGGAGGCCTTTCTCTCAAAGCATCCACAGGAATTGCCCGGTTAAGCAGACAACAACCAACAACAACAAAAAGTATTGATAAACTAGCTGGCGCCCGCGGCTTTGCCCTCGTGATATAAAAAAAGTATTATATGTGTTATTCCAGATTATAATATACCTCTGTGCCAAATTTCATCAAGATCTGTACAGCCGTTTCGACGTGAAAGAGTAACAAACAGCCATACATCCATCCATACTCCCAAACATTCGTATTTATAATATTAAGTAGGATTTGCATTTCTTCATCCATATTAAAATACGGTATTTACATTCTGTTTCAACTGTTTAACACGTCTTCTTGTTAGCAACATTCTCATTACGTATAGAATCCAATGTGTAAATATAAAAATGTAATAAAAATATCTTTATTCAATATTGTACGAAGTTGGCAGGATGTTCGGTATCCGTCGACGTGCCTACGAACAATGATATTTAAGTAAACAATGGCCGTCGAAATAAACCAGAAATTGCTTTATTTATTGTATTAATTTTCAATCTCTACGACCCGATTGTACTCTTCGTTACAACTTTTGATTGCAATGACTAACCAACACAAATAAATCGAAATACCCGGACATATCAAAGGTAGGTTTATGTCCGGTGATCGCAATTTATTTGAGAGACAAATCACGCTTGTAATCGCCAAAGCGGTAAGACAGAGGTTCACCTTATCGTATACCAGCAAGTTTCCAGTTATGTTTAGGTTCCATGTTACAGGGAACGAGCTTATTACCATCAACCGTGCACAAATCCAGTCTCCGTAGCTGCTACTGAGAAATTCTCAATAGAAAACCCAATAACCTCTCGCAGGTCTTCTGGAAGAGATTTCTTTATGAAATAAGCAGTACCTTTGTACTCCTTTTTCTGTATGTATTTTTTTTCGTAATGTTTTGTGTGTACATAAATAAATAAATAACATTTTTCCCCCGACCGGTTGATGCCAATGGGCTCGCACCCACATGGGACTTTAATAAAGCGAAATGTGTGAGTACTGTTAGGTATAGCTCTGCCTTGTCCTATGATAATTACAGGCGTGATGTTATTGACTTAACTTTAAATCGTAAAAAAAACTTTCATGTACAAAAACCTGTATACACTAAACAAAAATAATCGTCGCGACAACACACAGTTCAATGCGAAATAGAAAGACGAAACGAAAATAACTGGCTTGCTTTTTATGAGAGAGACAGACAGAGAGACGCGCGCGCGGTACGGCTTACAACTATAGCAAAAAGTGTCGTTACAACTTTTGATCTTATTTTTTTACGTCTAGCCCCCTTCTGCAATGCGCGATAAGGAACTTCGATTCAAAACTTCGTTCCAATATCTACTAAAATATTTAGATGAACAAAAACTTACAAGCATCAACATTGTTTTACATGAATATTTGATACTTACGATCTCTTTATCTTATCTATGATTTCCTAGTATTTAATCTAGGCTTCATTAATTTTCCTTTGTGTGTCTTTTATATTAAAACAGATACAATAGCAGTTTCTAAAAAATATTTTAATAATCTTTTTGCCTTTTAAATCACAGCTTTGCTTTTCATCTGATCACATTTTCTCTGAACTAAACTATATTTTATATTGTTCTGTGACTAAACTTTTGCTTGGCTTTACGTTCCCAAGCTACCTTCATCATTCCTGGAAAATGCTAGACATGACATGCAAAACAAAAGTTGGAAACAGGATTATAATAAAGCAAGGAACTCACATGTCATATTCTAAGAACAGTATTTAGTTTATTATCCAATTCGTATAACTTTGCCTAGGTAAGTGCGAAGTATTTTGGAGAAGAATATCTTTCCCGAAATACTTCGTACGTACTTACACGTTACATTTTAGTGTAAGACATTCGCACCTATAAACTATAGGCGTGATAGTACTTGATTGTATTCATTTTTCTCTCTCTCTCTTCTTATTTTATGGTATTTGATTAAACTGATTTTAGAGGTCATAAACCCTGTCTTGGACCTCTGAAGTCTCTGCACCTACACAAATATGAACCGTAGGTACCGCATTGCGCTGAATATTGTTTGACGACACGGCTGGCGCAGTGGCTGAGCGATCTACT
The DNA here is from genome assembly GCA_905475445.1 of Ochropleura plecta. NCBI lineage: Eukaryota > Metazoa > Arthropoda > Insecta > Lepidoptera > Noctuidae > Ochropleura > Ochropleura plecta. The sequence goes on along the minus strand of FR997731.1, from coordinate 17,216,789 downwards.
GCTGCGCTGCGTGTCGCGGGATCGATCCTGGCATGGAACAAATATTTGTATGACCTACAGAAAGTTGTTTCGGGGTTGGGTGTTTGTGTATGTGAGTTTAAATGTTTGTAAAATTTATTGTATTTTCTGAAGATCCTAGTGGGGGGAAACGTTTTTTTTTTTTAAAAAAAACACTATAGTCTCACTATTTTTGTATTTTTTCGGATGGTTAATCATCAAATGACTTCTCCCGCTCTGGGCGGAGCTGAAGGGAGTATCAGATGTGTACTGAATAAATCCTATCCATGTTCTTTCTTTTGCACTTTTTGGTTCGGGGTCGCGGAATATATTTCGAACAACCCGCAACTCCGACAGGCCTTCGCCTCCCTCTGATTTGCTGACATCCCTTTGAATCGCGCGTGGAACACGAACGCGCCGTCGACACGGCCTGTAGTGACTAGAGGGACGTAAGCGGTAAGACGGGAAGCTACTCATTTCTCACAGTCCACGGACACGCGTCTATGTTGGCCGGGAGTCGTCTCGCGGCTCCCAAAGCCCGGAGCGTATCCCGCGGCAGCTGGGTGGGTACCTAAAACATTTAGCCACCTCCACCGCTAGCATAACTGCTACAGAGAAGGAGGTGAATGCTTTCCTTTCCATGTCGCTCCGAGAGTCTCACCATGTATAATGTGTATTTGGCTTGACGGAAACACTTCCGTAACAATATTCATATCCTCATTCTAGGTAAATCTAGCCTTCACGTGTATTTTAGTCAAAGCAGTAAAATGCTTTATTCGATGTCGGTATATAATATTTTACGTTAGATAGATAGATAGAATATTCTTAAGTATGTACACCATACAAATGGCAAGAATAACAGTATACAACTTATAAATAGGGTGACATAATGGGCGGTCTTATCAAGACAACCTTTGGATGGATTTAAGGAGGAGAGACAGTACTATAGGTAGTCTGTGGTGTTTCATTTTACGAACAAATAGCTACATTTATAAAAACAAACACTATATACGTTAAAAGGCTAGGTAAAAAAATTGCTAAAGTTTCGTCTCAAGAAATTCAATTGAATGTTTACCCAAAATTGTTTCAAGTGTCTTTTACTACTAGTTCATTTGATTTCAAACTGATTAGTTAGAAGTGGTGGTGGGTATCTTTAGGCAAATAGCCAGGTTATGATAAAGTCGGGCGATAAATTCAGGAGGATCTTTTAGAGATTGGTCACCTACAGGGTTTTTGTCCATGCCACAGCAGTGTTTGATTGTTCCATCTAAAATAATGATATTCAACTTCATCTGGTTAGACTGGAAGCTGGCCTCAAATTAGTTGGAAAAGGCTAGTCCGATGACGTAGACAGACACGTTAGGGTTCCGTACCTCAAAGGAAAATAACGGAATCCTTATAGGATCACCTTGTTGTTCGACTGTCTGTATGTCTGCCTATCAAGACCCTTTATCTCGGGAATGCGTCGAGGTATTGAGTTGAAATTTGACGACACAGTTGGCGCAGTGGCTGATCGATCGACTGCTGCGCTGTGTGTCATGTCGTGCGTACGATCGCCGCACAGAACAAATGTTTGTATAACCTACAGGTAGTTGTTCCGGGTCTGGCTGTTTGTGTATGTGAGTTTAAATGTTGCAAACATACCCACGATTCAGGAGTAATCCTAGTGTGGGGCCTTTTTTTGTTTTTTCGCAATTTTGGACACAACCCTCGGTGCGCGAATTCGCACGGTTTTTTTCTAGAAGGAACATCATACATACAAATTTAATCTTCTCGAAATCTACTGAACATAACTTAAACCTACTTTACTTTGGCATTGTGTGCCTATAAAGGAAGAAACGTAGCAATAAGAATTAGGCCAATGAGATGGAAAAATGGCTCGTGGCTAAATAATAGCAGCCGCTCGGGTCGATCTTAAGGTTAAGCCGCGCTTGCCTAGGTTAGTCTGTGGATGGGTGACCACCCGTTACATACCGAGTTCCCTCTGTGCCTCGGAAAGCACGTTAAGCCGTTGGTCCCGGCTGTCATTTGTAGATCTTTGACAGTCGTTACAGGTAGTCAGTGTCCTGAAAGTCTGACAACCAGTCTTACCAAGGGGTATCGTATTACCCAGTACTAACTGGGTTGTGGAGGTCAGATAGGCAGTCGCTCCATGTAAAATACTGATATTCAGCTGCATCCGGTTAGACTGGAAGCCGACCCCAACATAGTTGGGAAAAGGCTAGGCAGATGATGAGATGGAAATAACAACGGACCCTCGATCTCAAAGTGCCTCAACAAACGGAAACATTCTCTATCTGTCCAAACGGTTGGTTTTCCTTATTATTTTCTACGAAAGGAACTACGCATTAGGATATTAATTTAGAGGTGTTTTGAGATCGTAACACGAACGTGAAAAATTCCGACTTCAGAAAAACAACAAAACGTGGAAAATAATTTCATTTTCGTCGATGACTTTTGTTTATTTTATCGTTTTTTTTTTACTACCGATGCCTTTTTAATCTTGCCCCACACTACGAATTTCTCCTGTATCATGGCTGCGTTTACAAACATTTAAACTCACATACACAAAAAGCCTGACCCGAAACAACTACCTGTAGGTCATACAAATATTTGTTCCCTGCAGGGATCGAACCCGCAACAAGCAGCGCAGCAGCCAATCGCTCAGCCACTGCGCCAACCATGCTGTCGATTTCTGCAAGTAAACTTATTTTCCACTTATTTATGTTTTTTATGGAAGTCTGTTTTCTTGGATTTTTTGAAGTTCAACCTTATTAGTTACTGTATGATGTTATCCCACAGAAATTCTTATCAAGTATTCATTTTCCATCGCTGCTAAAAATACATAAGCATATCATCCACATAAAATATAAAAACAAATGTGTATTATTAAAAATAACTCTCACTATTGGGTAGTGAGAGTTATTTTTTATATTTTATGCAAAATAAATAAAATTAAAATGGGACCACCTCGGGAGTATACCTATTCGATTATAAAAAGAATTTGAATGAGTTTTGAGGATATTCAAAGAAACAGCGAAACAAAAAAGTCAAAAGTCATTTATTCAAATTAGGCTGATAATCAGCACTTTTTGAACGTCACATTACAAGAGACAGTCCCACAAAAACGCCCTGCCCTTCGCAAAAAAAACTACTTCCTACTAATAGGTATTATAAATGCGAATATTTGTGAGGATGTTGATGGATGGATGGATGGATGTCTGTTACTCTTTCACGTCAATACAGCTGAACAGATCTTGATCAAATTTGGCACAGAGGTAGACTATGGTCTGGAATAACACATAGGATTTTTTTTTCTATATCACGCGGGCAAAGCCGCGGGCGCCAGCTAGTTTTATATAAATAAAGAGCAATAACTGCGAAAGCACGTTAATCCGTTGGTCCCGGCTGTCATTTGTAGATCTTTGACAGTCGTTACAGGTAGTCAGTGTCCCGAAAGTCTGCTGACAACCAGTCTTACCAAGCGGTATCGTATTACCCAGTACTAACTGGGTTGTGGAGGTCAGATAGGCAGTCGCTCTATGTAAAATACTGATATTCAGCTGCATCCGGTTAAACTGGAAGCCGACCCCAACATAGTTGGGAAAAGGCTAGGAAGATGAACTGCGAAGCGATTAATTTTAACGCTTATATTTACTCCGCGTTTGTTCTAGTCGCATATCAAATTAAAGTGTTCAGTAAAGTTATTAGTCAAAAAGGAATATACAACAAGTGTCTTAAATAAAACATTGTACTTTTTGAGACATATAGTAAGGCTCAAAACGCTGTTTATCAATAACTATATAAAAACAGCATTTTTACATAAAGCGTATTATGTCATCAACCGGGTCAGACATAATATAAAAAATGACTGTAATTCAACAATACCTGCCCCTCATAATAGCGCCATAAAATCCGCCCCAAATAAGAACTAACTTTGTCCATTATTCAATAGAACAATTTCTAACAATGTTTGGTACCATACTCTGCTTAATATAAAGGCAAATATGTTACAAGAAGACCCAGTTTCGTGGTTTACTTTCCGGAACTGAAAAGAGGGTTTTGGGCAGAGGAAATTACCACTATTAATTCTGAATATTTATACTGGAGTATGTCTACAAACCAAGATGATGCAGGATACTTCTACTTGGTACATAAGAGTAACAAAGTCACAAAATCAATGTTATTTTGTGACACTGAAAATGCCAAACTGGTCGCCAATTTAAGGCTGACTCAATTTAAATTGACATCGAAACTCTAAGAAGAAGAATGTTATTTTAATAAACCCGCCCACCTAAATAAGGTACCTAAATAAGGTTCCGATTTAAGGCGGTACCCTACGCAAATAACCTTGAGTATTCGCTTCCCTCTTTTCCGCGCAGGAGTGAGCGAGTGAGAGCAGTAGTGAATAATGCCAATTTTTTGGAATAAAATCTATATAAAATTAAGTATTGGGTTTTTGGAAAAATATTTCTACCAAAATGTTCATTATAGAATTGTGTATCCATTAGTGTCAGTAGCAAAATTAAACAATGTTTACTTTACGAGGAGATGCATTTTATTGATATTTTTTCTCATTTCGGGGGCTTTGTTGTAAGGAGATTTACTAAATAATGACTCAATAAAAATAAAAACTAAATCTACAATAATGTAATCAAGATTATAAAGAAATTTAATGTATTTTTTTTGTTACTTAGTTCGTTTTAAATAACAAGTAGATAGCTCTAGAAAACTGTACAAAAACGGCTTGCGCGGCGTTTTGGTCGGGGTGGCGCCTTAAGATCGATTTTGTAACTTAATATTATAGTTTATGTATACCTGGATAAAGCTAAATAGTTACCAAAACGGAATGAGATCACTGCGGCGCGGCGCGCGGCGTCTTGTCAAAAAATCTAAATCATGCAAACTGACATACATTGCAAGTTACCTTAAAAACGTTGTTTCTGATAATGTGATAATGTTCTGATAATGTTTTTTGATAAATTTTGATGAAAACGTAATTCAATCTGAATTTAAAAGTTTCTTGATTACAAAACATTTTGAAAAACCGCTCAAAAACTCAACATTGTTAAATGAAAAACAGTAATCAGGCTTTTACTTACTAAAACCCACCCATGTTCCGCCTTTTGCCCTTTATGTTCCGGGGCCGCGTATCTCTTTCGAACAACCCGCAACCTCGACAGGAATAGATCATGCCTGGGTTTGAACTTCCAACCATCAACCTAGTCTAGTCAGGAAATTATGAATAAGTACCTAAGGAAATATATCATGAGCCAGGACTGACCTATAGGCAAGCTTTCACAGTCAAATCCATTAGCAACAAACTTATCAATGAACATCACAAATTAATCGTGCGTACCATAAACTAAGGAGTAATCAATTTTGTTTGCGACCATTTCTCATGTGTTAATAATACCATCGTTTACACTTGGTTAAGTATAATAAATATACAAGATATCATCATGAATAGTAGGTACACATATTACTTTTTTTTTTGCTGGTGGGAAGTCGTCAAAAACTTCCCCCGCTCTGGGGGGGGAGTTTCAGTACTTGTAATGAATAAATGCTATCCATGTTCTTTCTTATGCACTTTTTGTTCCGGGGCCGCGGTATCTCTTTCTAACTACCCGCAACCCCGGCAGGCGGTGGCCCTGGCAGGCCCTTCTGCTTTGCTGACATCAATTTGAGGCGCGCGTGGAACACTAATGATGAGGCGCGCGTGGAACACTAACACGCCGTGGACACGGCCTACCAATTAGTTCTTTGTTTAGGCATTTTGTACATACAATGGAAAAGTGTATTAAAATAACAATAAAAAATGCAAGTTATCTTCTTTTTCATGTCATTAGTTTTTTATCAACTGTTTGCGCATATTGCAACTGTATTATTTTAATATCATTACTAACTAACAAGCTATTATTACATCGTATCATTATTTATGGCAATAATCATGTACTTCTGAACAGATAAACATTTATTAGTGGAGTTTATTGTATTAATTCTCAATTCAATAACAATTTTTGTTTAGAAGTGTATGAGTGATATTGATAATTAGGAAACCTATTTATTTAACGATTTATGTGCACACTGTATACAGTAAAAAAGACAGGAACAGAAAATAGGTACAAAAGTTAGCTTATTTCTAAAGAAATCACTTCCAGCATACATGCGAAAGGAGAGTATCTAAATAAAAAGAGATGTAGACACAGTGCGTAAAGAAAACCGAATATAGAATGCATTAAAACATAAGCAAAATAATGGCTATATACAATATAAGTATAAAGAAACATACAAGTACAAAGACAAATCCTTAGGTACTAATATTATAAAAGCGAAAATGCATTTGTTTGTTTGTATGTTTGTTTATTACGTCTTCACGCCTACATGGCTAAACCGATTTTGATGATTTTTTTGGTACAGAGATAGTTGAATCCCTAGAGACGGACATAGGCTAATTTTAAAAAAAAGTGAGACATGAGGGAGAAAGAGGGAAGAAAAGGGAAAACTTAGCTTTTTCACTCTTCTCTGGAAAACTGAAACTGTCTGACAGTCCCTAATGTCACCCACCTACTTACGTAGGTATGTACTGATATTGTATCTTGTATTATAAAATCTGTATACATATATGGTAAATAACCCAAGAGAATTATGCAAACTTGTCGAAATGATGAGACTTCGTATCCCTCTAATCAACGAAACAAATCTAGCTTTGAGGTTTATCTCGGATGATATGGATTCGTATCCATTGTAGGACTCATTTACTAATATTGTACTTGCGAAAGTAACTGTTTGTTTGTTGCCTTATTACGACTAAGCAACTTGGGGAAGGACATAGGGTAAATATTATTACGGTAATAACTAAGGATAAGGGATGAGCAATATTGTATTATGTCCTTGTTCCCCATCAATTTGACAACTGACAACTCTCACGACCATAGTATATTAATACTGGAGACCATTTTTTTTGGGTAGGCTACCTTAAATAACTTCGTCTGTAAAAATCTGACACTCCCCCGAAGTTTCAGACTTTTACATACTACCTAAAACCCACCCATGTTCCTTCTTTTGCCTTTTTAAAATCCGCAATCCCGGCAGGCAGCGGCTCTGGCAGGCCCTTCTATTATGCTGACGTCTCTTAGAAGCGCGCGTGGAATACGAACGCGCTGTCGACCTTGACAGGGCCTGTCGTTGATAGACGAACGGACGTTGAGCTATGTAGTGCTCGCCGTCCACAGAATGGTAGTGGGCCGGGAGTGGTGTCGCGGCGCTGAACACCCGGTGCGTCTCCATCGGGGCCTGGGTTGATTTGAGGTTCAATACTGGAGACCTAATGTAACTAATACAAACTAAATCTGATATTAAGAAATTCCTGACTAAAAACACTTGTTCTAAACAAATCGCGAACCTAAAACGTACGAAGTCACGGGTAACAGCTAGATTGAAATATAACAAAAGATAAACAAATATAAATAGTATCGAACAATAAATATAGATATCAAGAGCGTTACGATAAGATTACGAACAGATAAATTATGTACTTATTTGTAGGATACAAGATGTTTTCAGGGGCAAAATATATGTATTTTTTAGCTATCTAGAACCCACTGAGGGAACGGACAGTTACAGATTATGAAATAGACGACATAAAAACGCTGTCAGGGTTTTTATAACATAACTAATGTGGTGCATAATACGATAGAGATATTCTCTCTCAGATTTTTATATACCTACAGCTGAAAAAGAAGATGATATATACAAAATATTCTTCCTGCATTGTGATGGCGTAATATTAGTTTAGCTCCTGTAATACTTAAAAATGAATTTAACCGTCAGGCGAAGGATGAAAATTGTCAAACATAAAAAAACAGTGATAGTTAGTGGTAGGACCATCAGACTGCCACGTTATAGGTCCTGAGTTCGAACCTATGGCGCACCTCTGATATTTTTTATATCGTCTGCGTAATATATAATTATCACAAGCTTCGGTGAGGATGAGAGATATTTCTCGATAGCATATTAGCCAAGTTGGAGGCCCATGAGCGGTATAGAAACTCTGACACTAAGTTAGGCATTAACCAAGAAGATATAAAGCCAAACATACAAATTATATGAAAAGCAATGAAGAATGTTTTTTTAGAAATATCTGTAGGTACTTCAATTTACTAAACCTAGATAGATTCCAGCAAGTCAAGGCTAGGCCTAGTGGTCTATAATAGATTAAGCAAGTATTGTACTATAACGAGCGTCATTACTACCACACATTATGCATACATGATGTTTACTTTGTAAGTAAGTTTTTACAAACAATTTTCACACTTCTTTTTTTTATTTAAAAACTAGATGAGGCCGGTGTTTCGTACCCGACTACTCTGAGAAGAAGCAGCCAAAACAAACTCAGAGGACCTTTTTTTCTTTAAAGGTCCAGAAAAAAATCTTAGTCAACTTACATGAGGACTATGCCGATTAGTGTCTGAAATGGACTTTTTAAAAAGCACCACACAGATTGAGTGGACCTGTCCAGTGCAAGCATTTGATAGTTATCGTGTAGCTCGCGAAACGACGAACAAAAACCAAAAAAGAACATTTGTGAAGCTCGCTTGTAGTACTCAAACTGCCTGATAATCGTCAAAACCAACAAATTAAATAAAAGTAATGATCTACATGGTCCTTAATATTAATATTGACATACTGTATGACTACATACATGTTCTTTTTTATACCGGCTGCGTGTGTCGGCTTGCAGCATTCATCATTAAGCTTTGTTTGTGCTGTTTCTGCGCTGTAGCTGCTTTATTATTCAGCTGACATAACTAAAAACGCGTTATAGAATATTTGGAATTGTCTTGTTGTGTCACTTCCGTGCCTCAGAAACGTGTAAAGCAAATCACAGCCAGACCAACAGGTCTGGATGTGAAATCACAAACAGACCAACAGTTCTGGCTGTGATTTGAAGATCTTTGGCAGTCGTTACAAGTAGTCAGTGCTCCGAAAGTCTGACAACCAGTCTTACCAACGGATATCGTGTTAGATAACTTCCCCGGTCTGGGCGGAGCGAGGGGAAGTCTCACACTTGTACTGACTAAAACCCACCTATGTTCCTTCTATTGCCCTTTATGTTCCGGGGCCGCGGTATAGATCTTTCGAACAACCTGCAAACCCGGCAGATGACAACCTTGAAGATAGTATTTGATCTCAACGCAGGCGATAAAGATAATTTTAGTCATTATTATTAATAAACGATTATAACTTATTAATCTACGAGAATACGAAAATCTTTTCTTCTAGATAAAGATAAGTAACAGACGACTTCAATAATAAATCTTTGACCTGAATTAATAGCTCAATTAAACGACAATAGATAGGTAGTGTTCTAGAGATTTATTAAGAGTTAAGACAAAGCCTAGCAAAATTATAGCTTTCACTATTAATTTATAGAGCAAAAGTAAGGACCGATTAAAGCTCTACTGGGGCTCACGATATCTCTTTTTTAGAAATAGTTTTAATGCATTTTTAACTTAAATGGTTGGCTGAAAACGGTTTTCAGTTGAAAAGAATTGTTTGATAAAAAGTAACTGATAGATTAAGTTCTAGAAAATTATATGTGTATATGTATACGTACATTTAATTATCTTCATAATTAAAAAAAAGCCCATGTTTGGCATTTTAGTTCAAAATCTTTCAATATTTGTATACGTCTTTTTTTCCACATGAGAAATTATCACTAAAATCCACATCACAAAAAAGGTGTCATATAAAAGGCCAATAACATTATTTAAAAGTCATATAACGACCTATTTGTTGAATCTTATTCAGTCCAGAAAAACTAAAGGTCAACGTTTTTCTTTTATTATGTCTATAACTTCGTTAGGCGCGTTCCAATAACCAGCATTGTCCTTTCAAGTAAGCATATTTATTATATTACTTGACTTCGTCAACAAGCAATTATGAGGACCATCAGTACTCGCCATTGACCTTTGGAAGAAGCTCCAAAGCAATGAAAATTTATTCCGGCAACTGAATTAAGATAAGGGGTTTCATTACTTGATAATTAGGTACTAAGTACCTAGTGTTATGTAGTTAGTACCTTTAAAATAATCGAATTCAAAACCACAATATTTATACTAGGTTTCGTTCCCCTAAAGGAAAAGAACAATACCCTTTTTTTTCGGGTGGGAAATTATCAAATGACTTCCCCGGCTCTGGGTGGAGCGGGGGGGCAGACATTAACTGACTAAAACCCACCCATGTTCCTTCTGTTGCCCTTTACGTTCCGGGGCCGCGGTATCTCTTTCGAACAACCCGCAACCCCGGCAAAGAACAATGCCCTTAAGGATCACTTTGTTGTCCGTCTGTTTGTACGTCTATCTGTCCTTCTGTCTGTCAAGGCCTTTTATCTCGGGAACGCGTGGAGGTATCGAGTTGAATTAATTTACTAAAACTTGTGGTCCCTTGGAGCTATGAAAAAATCGACCCTCTAAATCTACGCAGTCAAAAAATATGTTCGTTTATTGTTGTACGGAACTCTCGTTGCGCGAGTCGAACTCGTAGTTGGCCGGTTTTTTTGATGAGTTTCAATTTGATTCTTTGAGTGCAAGAGTGTACAGCCAAGAGAGCAACACCGAGACTAGATGAGCACTCTAATTTACACTCTTGTCCTGCTTCGGAATCTCCGCGAGATAGTATGGTCAGAATAATGATTTCGAATCCGATTATTCAGAAAAAATTCTAGGGTCTTCAGACTAAACCACATAAGTCTTTTTGCTTGCTTTTTGTTTTTATTAATGCAATAACATTAATTTAAATTAATACATCGACCGACAAAAGCATAAGTCACAGCCGGTCATTGCAATTTAAACTACAATGAATACCTTTTCAACGTCACTATTCCCTTCACATCTTACGATATTATAAACAACATAAGTTTGACTTATATGGTTATGTCTGCTGAACCTAGAATTGATGTCATAGAATATGAAATTATACTTATTTTCATGAAACTCCGGTGAAGTAATTTCAAGATTATGTGAAAACTTTTATAATAAGTACACAAAAAAAATAACTTTAGTTCGCATGTTAAGTAAAAGTTGTGTTTTCCCGTAGCGAGTTGTTCATAATGTTCTTAACAGATACCATCAGCAGCTTCTTTCTTTAAATAGTTAAAAAGGAGAGGGAAATTCGTTATCATAACAGTTTTTTTATTCAACTGAGTCGGCGTTTAAGTTTGCATACAGATAGATAGATAGAATAAGCCTTTTCAAGGCAACCTTTGGATGTATTTATAGGAGGAGAGACAGTACTGTAGGTAGTCTGTGGTATTTCATATTACTAAATGAATAAGTAGCTACATTTATAAAAACAAATACTTTTATACATATATATAAATAATAATCATGAAGAGCAAATAAATATTTAAAACTAAGGTTTGACCGCGGCTTCGCTCGCGTTAAATTCGGGGTAACACAGTTCCCCTTTCCGGATTTGCAGGTACCTGCTACTTACAGTTTTTGCCCTTTTTTGCGGGTGGGAAAGCATCAAATATCTTCCCCCGCTCTGGGCAAAGCGTGGGGGAGTGTCAGACTTGTACTGACTTAAACCCACCCATTTCCCTTTACGTTCCAGGGCCGCGGTATCTCTTTCGAACAACCCGCAACCCCGGTAGTTTTTGCCCTTGCCCTTTTTCTGTACCAAAATTCATCAAAATAGGTTTTGCCATTTAGGCGTGAAGACGTAACAAACAAACAAACTCACTTTCACCTTTATAATATTAGAAAGGATTGTTGTTTAAGGAGAGAGGTAAGTTTGCATATGTTTAGTATTCCATTCTCTTACGGCCTTATTTGAATGGAGCACACCTCGTTGCGGCACAAATGCCAGATGTTGCACGGAAGAACATCTTAAACCAGATTGAGTGACAATTAAATTAAGCCTAATGTCTTGCAAGATATGTACATTTTGAGAAGTCAATTGAGGTTTATTTCATTGAAAGAGAACTATACTAATATCTGACTAAAGAAAATGTTAGAAAAATAACTGCTGAATCTGGTCAAAGCACTACCACCATACCATACCGACCATATTTATTTGTATGGCCTACAGATAGCTGTTCCGGCTCTGGCTGTTTGAGTATGTGAGTTTAAATGTTTGTAAATGCAACCACGATGCAGGAGGAATTACTAGTGTGGGGTAAAGTTATATTTTAAAAAAGCAGGGGTAGATAGCACACTTTAATTGTAGAAAAACTGGCTCCAAAGGTACAGGTACTTTACCTAGTTTGGGAATCAGCTGTCTCTGACTTCTAGCACATAATTTGCCTTACCTGTTATTTAGAAATTATATTTTTGTGTATTTATATGGCTATGCTAATAAATCCTACAAATATTATAAATGCGAATGTTTGTGAGGATAGGATGGATGTATGGATGTTTGTTACTCTTTCACGTCAAAACTGCTGAACAGATCTTAATGAAATTTGGCACAGATGTAGATTATAGTCTGGAATAACGCATAGGATACTTCTCATGATTTTTATCGATATCACAAGGGCGAAGCCGCGGGCGCCAGCTAGTATAATCTAAAATCAAAGAGGCACATCATTTTTCTGCTCTGTCTAATGTTTTAATGGGGTTCGGCCTAACACGTTTTTAGGGTTCCGCACCCTAAGGGTAAAACCATCCGTCTCTCCGTCTGTGCATCTGTCTGTGTTAGGCTATTTTCACATATTATGTATGTCTGTAGCCGCTATAATAACAATACAAGAACTAAAAAACAGAATAAGAATAAATAAATATTTAAAGGAGTTCCATACAACAATCATGTTTTTTTTTGCCGTTTTTACAGTTAATGGTACTAAACCCTGCGTGTTTTTTATCATTCTTTCCTCTCACCTTTTTTACATAACATTTCTCACACTATCAATCTATCGTGTTTTTGATCTTCTTATTTCTTATTTATTGCAACTGGAGTGCCTAGTAAGACCTTATGTATGAATGTGAATGAGGGAAAGGAGTTTCAGATCAAAGCAGGCAGTAGTCAGTAGGTTACAACTTTTAGAAAATCATGACCTCTTGACAAACTTCTTGTTAATGTGTCGATGATAATCTAAATTGAGTCCATCTAAAAATTGGCAATGTGTTTACCACTTTCAGTAGCGTCCATCAACTCCTGTGATGTACAAGTGACAGGACAGGCAGGACACGATTCAAGTGTCCCATCTCTTACAAACTTTCATGCATAAATAAATCCTAAATCAAATCATTTACTTTACTTTACTAGGTGGCGCCCGCGGTTTCGCCCGCGTGTTATCTCAAAAAATTATCCTATGTGTTATTCCAGATAATGTACCTCTGTGCCAAATTTCATCAAGATCCGTTTAGCCGTTTTGACGTGAAAGAGTAACAAACATCCATACATCCATCCTCACAAACATTCGCGTTTATAATATTAGTAGGATTAGCAAAAAGAGACAAAAAAACAGACCCACAAAATTTTATTCAACAGCTGTTATACAAAACACTAACGGGCTAGCCCTGGTGCCACAACGAACTTTTGCCCTAATGACATAACCATTAAACCAAACAAAAAGAACAAGTTTTTCCTCTGCTTAGTGTTAGTTTAAAAATAAACAGTCGAAATAGCTTTGAATGTTCACATTACGTTCCATTTGGCAGTTTTGTTTTGCAGTTAATTCAAGGAGATATACACAATTCTTATTACATACATATACACATACATAAACTCGCGCTTATTTCTCATGGGGTAGGCAGAAACTACAGAACGCCACTTGTTCGATGATTGATATGATCCTCACAAACTCCTTTGCCTCGTTCACATTTATACATCTGTGAACACACGCACGGCGGTTGCAAGTACTACGCATCTGACTTTTCTGAAGAACCTCATAATGCCATACACAATTACTTTTAACAAATTAATCTAAGTCATGTATAAATTCTTTTCTTCCATAGAAAGTGTTTTGAATGGGTGCCTTTGTAAAGGATAGAATATGGAAATCTTTATTTATTCATTTAATGCACAATGTAAATAGTTACACGCTAATAGTTACAGCACTAATGAGTACATGACCCTATTAAGGCGCCGCAAAAAGTCTTAAAACTAATAAAATTGTATTGCAGAATCTATTATCACGTATGGTAGGAATTTTCATAATATAACATTGCACTCTATTTATTTCTTATTTAAGGCTATTATACAAAAGTCACACAACGTAGGCTACTAGGTAGGTAGCTACGCTGAGGGCAGTTTTTAGAAACAAATCTCAGTCGTGATCTTGAGAAAAACTCGATCTTAGCGTTAGACCATGCTCTTAAGATGTTTCTTAATTAATACTTGCAGTATCAAGATCATCTCAGCTCTATACATAGTCGCACCACATTTGATACTAATTAATAGACGGTTTGAAATGTGATCTCTACTTTAACCACAGATAACGTAGAATCTGTCATATTGATGCTCAAAAGACCGAAGTTGACAGAACCTAGAACGAAATAAAAAGTCTGATCTGTTAAAAAACTATTCCTTAGTAAGTTTTTGTTGGGAAATTCTATTTCAACTTTAATATTTTGTTAATTACAGGCGTTCACACTCGTAGCGTCACAAATAACAAGTAGTTTTTTTACGTACCATCTTAGCAATAGAACAAATATATTAATCAACAAGTGTAATAGTGTTCTCACTTGAAAAACGATAAGCAAACCGTGTTTCAATATTTGTTTCTTAATTATATCGATGTCTCTAATGCGGTCTTATGACCGAGTTTCAGAAGTGAGATTTGTTTCTAAATACTGCCCTTACAATAAAATTAGGTAATTGTATGCATGCCATACATACTATATTTTATTAAAGATTTATTTTTTTGTAGTATTAGGTAGTAGGCTGTTATAACAGTAGTTTACACTCGTATAAACTACAAACTGCACTACTTTATATGTAAAACACCATGTATATTAACATACTTTTACCTATGTGAAACGAATAAACCTATTTGAATTTGAATTTTTAGGCGCCGTATTATTAGTTACCCTTTCACCTATCATTTATTTATGACTTTTCCTTTATTTACTATTTATTAAATTGCCTAGTAAAGTGGAAATAGTTGTACGCAAATATCCGTTCATTGGCGACAAATGGCGAGACGGAAGTATTCACGCCTCGCAACCCTCAAAGGGGTTGACGCATATACGACTCATAACTCAACTGTCAGTCCTGCCAGCTCATAAGTTATGATATTGCTGACGTCTGACGGAAAAAATCAGCAAACTGCTCAACTTTGAAGTGAAGGGATATGTCAGCTTTTGATGGTGTTCTGTAGCAGTATGTCATGACTGATGGCTGTGATTTTCAAAGAAACGTGTAGATTGATTCTACGCACATGGATTTATTTGCTTACTGAGTGCACCATTTGTCAATAAACTTAGTTAAACTATGTTTTCTTGGGCCATTTTTCCGATGTTCATGAGTGTTAGCAGCACGTTAGGGCCGTTAAGTAGCCGTGTCGACGGCGTGATCATGTTCCAAGCTCCCCTCAAAGAGTTGTGAGCAAAACAGAGGCATTTCCCATTGCCGCTGCCTGCCAGATATGCTGGTTATTCGAAAGAGATACAGCATTCCCGAAACACAAAGGACCAAAGAAGGAACATCGATAGATTTTAGTTAAAGTCTGACTCCCTTCTGCTCCGCCCAGACCGGGAGAAGGTATATGTTTTTTTCTCATCCGAAAAACGAAATAAAAGGACCTTTAGGTTGTACTACAACTATCATGTCAAAAGTTAAGCTTATAGAAACAAGTTCGAACTTCACCTGTCTTGTACAAATACGTTTTATGCGTTTGATTTGTAATAAATGCTGAAAATGAATCAGTAATCGTTTGATAAACCGCCTATTATAATAAAAAAATACCAAACCATTAACATTCTGGACCTATTTTGGTTTCCACACATTATGGTAGAACACAATATCACAATATTAAAGGCAGTTTGGATGGCTATTGTTCCCATAGTAAAAGACCTGTGTTACAATATTTTATTTTAATGGACAAAAAAGTATTTCCTATCTATCCCAAACATGAATGATTTGTAATGTATGTATAAATATGGTTTTGTAAAAAAAATATTTAAAAGAGTGTCCATGGAGTTTCTTGTCCATTCTTCTCCATAGAGATCTACGCTTTGGAATGGGCAACTACAGTACTTTCACAAGTTGTGACTGGGACTGTCTTGTGACTGTGACTGTAGCAGCATCTTTTTTTGTTTTCATGACATTCAAAAGTGCCTGTAATGGTCTTATTGAAATAAATGATTTGCTTTGATTTATCTATAAACCAGTGAGTATTTTCTTTTTTATTCTGGCTATCGCAAAAATATTCTTGTCAAACGTCCATTTTTTTGGAACCAACACTACCCAATATCACCTGCCCAAAAAGCAACGGACAAAAAGGTGTGTGACATCGCGATAGGGACACGGCCTGCGTTTGTATTTCGAATATCCAATTTAGGACAGGAAATAGGCGACATGTTTCAGTCTATTTGGAACCGAGAAAAATAGAATTATTGAACACTTCCACGAGTCCGTTCCAAACAAATTATTCGACCCAGATACATGTTTTCAAATTCCAAAAAGGGTTTTTTTTTCGATGATGCTAACTTTTTGCCTCAAGACCGCGAAAAAAAAAGAAAAAATCTCAGCTACAAGATGGTAACGAAAAGGAATACAAGCCGAAAGCATTCACGGTCTAAATGTCTCAAAGACTAGCACTCATAATCTTGCTTCTGCCACATTTTCATCTCCACTAAGACTTGCATTTTCCTCATATCTTACAAGTACTTCAGTATCACACTTTCTTTGTTCAGAAACAACACCTTACCCCTTTGTACAAGTGAAAACGGGAATTAACCCTTCTATATTGTGACGTACCTATGGTAAGTAAATCCGGCTTAATCCGGTTTCGTAATCCGGATTTCGAAATTCTGTATTTTATTCGCTACATATTAAATCCGATTCTAGAACAATGTGATGTATAAATTATAGTTTTATTATTTTTAAATATGTTTTCAATTGAATTTAAAATGGAGTTAAACCTCAAATCGATGTATCTTCATGAAAAGTTTTTTTTATTTAGAAAAAAGTGTAAACTTCCTTTTTTCCTACTTTTAAGTAAGAGTTTCTCGAGACTTTCTGCGTAAATCTATACTAATATGATCAAAAGGGAATACTTTTTTGTTTCTTTGTTTGAACAGACTAGACTCCGACACTACTGGATCACTTTTAAATATTTATTCATCAATAGAAAGCTAAATTATTAGCTAACATCACGCTACCACACTAAGGAGCTGAGCAGCGAGTGAAACCGCTGGGCTTAGCTACTATTGTCTGTACTGAAAATGTTTAATAACGCTCTAATTAACATTATACATTTATTTTGTATTTGGAGAGCGATACTACGGTTTTTCTCATTAGTAACATAAACGATAGAATTAAATGATAATTATTTTTTGTTATTAATCATATGACGTAAATGTAAACTCATGGTACAACGGGAAATGAATATTGTAATGTACATATAGACTTATTAAAAAAATAAATAGCTTTAATGTTGACGCTCATAAAAAACAGGCATAGACAAAAATGCCTGGCAGGTAACAACATAATTATTAATGTAGAATAAAATATTAAAATTACTGATAAATTGATTAAATTCGGTAAGAACTCTTGTTTAACAAGAAATGATCGTAACAATGTAGCATATTAATATAGTTGTATCCAAAGTATGTATCATTTATTAATTATTTAATAAATAAAAAGTGCACTTACCAGTGTCGAAGTAGAAGCAAATTGTTTGTAACTTTTCTCAAGTTCACTGTCACTTTTAAGTTTCAGCCACCACCTCTTCCTTTAAAACTTGTAAATGAATCATATTTAAAACAATTTAAGCAGCTAAATGTTTCTCTAAAATCTTATTTCTAAATATAAGTAACGATTACCAAAATACTATTAGTAAAGCAGAAATATTAATTTAAAAACACTTTGAAACTAATATCAAAACTTTTCGCCACATGAATTTTTCACATTGTCAATCACTATGCGTATTTTAAATTCACGTCATTATACATACCACAGATAATAAAGAAGGTTTTTTTTTATAAACTTTTTCTAATATTACGATAAGTGCGTTCGGCCAGGCGAGCCGTCGACTCGTGTTCGTGAGCGCTACGTCGGAGTGACACTGGTGTGCTGCTGACCCGGCGCTCCCCGATCGCGATTTGAGTTTCGAACGTGGATTCGCGCAAACGTCAAAATGTAACCTTCACGACGGTTAATCTTTTGGGTTCAGATAACGAAAAATAACAACGGATTATGATAATTATTATAATGAGATATCGTAACGTATTAGGTTTCACATGTTTGGTTAAACTTAGTAAATCTAATACGTTACGATGTGTAACGTACGAGGAACGTCATATTTTCACGGATTATTAATATTTTGTGGCATCCATGAATTTTATGTGAAAGGTTATAAATCACTAATGACCATAATTACCATTTTAAGCCGTTATTTTATTTAAATAAAACATGAAAATATGTATAAATACATTCATAAGCATAGACTTTTTTCATAGACCCTTATTAAAACTTTTAAAAGACCGTAGGTACTTATGATTTTTATTAATAAACGGGAATACAAACTTAGTGTAAGTCAAGCTGTTGCGCCCACAAGGGGAGGTTTTTTCAATACCGAGTAAGTTAAGCCTCTTACTGAGCGAGATTCAGGAATATCTACTCAATTATGATAATTTTATTGGTACCTTCGTAAAGTGTAGAGCGTGGATGTGAGGATTTTCTTCAGAAGTTTCCGGAATTTATGGTTTTTATTTGAGAATGTATTTTTTTTCAGTTAAGGATTTTTTTCAGAATGATACATTTAATATATTTTGCAATAAGATAGTTTTAGCCGTATAATAGTTGTATCCCTAAATATAAGATAACATTGTAATAAATCGCTTTTATATCACTGTCTTCAAGGATATACAATGTCGCCCATGCGCATGTGACCGCCCGTAATATTCTGAATATTCATGAAAAAATGTCGAAAATAAACTTGAAAAGGGGGGGTCTATCTATAACATTTTTCATGTTATTCAATTTTTCATTTTTTAAGTATTTATATTTTTTATCTCCGAAGTTTATGGGTCGATTTGGATTCTGTTTATTATTTCTAAAAGCTTCTGAGTTATTTTAACAGGTTAATTAACATTTTTACAAAAAAATATCGACTACGAAAAAAAAGACGGAATCGAAGTGATTTTTTTTTTTTTAGATTACAAATAATGATTAAAAAAGTAGTCCTATGGGGATAATTTATGGTCTTACACTAGTTTTTTTTTTAAATAAATACACAATTTTTTACCGAAAAAATGACTTCGATTCCGTCTTTTTTTTCGTAGTCGATATTTTTTTGTAAAAATGTTAATTAACCTGTTAAAATAACTCAGAAGCTTTTAGAAATAATAAACAGAATCCAAATCGACCCATAAACTTCGGAGATAAAAAATATAAATACTTAAAAAATGAAAAATTTAATAACATGAAAAATGTTATAGATAGACCCCCCCTTTTCAAGTTTATTTTCGACATTTTTTCATGAATATTCAGAATATTACGGGCGGTCACATGCGCATGGGCGACATTGTATATATATACAAGGAATATAAAAGGGATATATATATATACAAGGATATACATGTATATCCTATTATTATTTTCTTTATTTTAGACACTAGTGTTTTTTATCTAGTGTATTTTACCATTATTTTGCAGTGATATAGCTATATCACTAGATAATATGATAATGATAAAATATCATGAATTGCAAAACATGAAACACTAGTGTCTAAAATAAAGAAAATAATAATAGGATCGTTTGGTCCAAGTGAGTGAGTCAGGCTATCAATAATAAATATCAATATGGTGTTTCAGCCGCTACTAGATGAAGAACTTTACTGATGTTTTCATAAAATATGATACCATTCTGTTGGGCCCCTGAGAAGGCCATCCATATTAATTAACTAACCTTAGGTAACGACTGTAGATATACGGCATACAGGTATAAGAAAAATGTGGTAGTGTTTTTTTGTCCCACTCTAGGAATTTCTCCTGTATCGTGGGTGCGTTTAAAAATATTTAAACTCACATACACAAACAGTCAGACCCGAAAGAACTATCTGTAGGCCATACAAATATTAGTTCCGTGCGGGGATCGTACCCGCGACACGCATTACAACAGTCGAAGGCTCAGACACTGCGCCAACCTTGTGGCCAAAAAGTAGGATTAAAGAGTATGTGGATCATGAAATTGTAGATGTACAGTAAAATACTCTCCTTAAACTAAAATTATATGTTTTACAAATGTTAACTGCCGCGGAATTGTGCAGAGAAAAATATCTGTGTGATGAAAAATCCAATAACATTTCATTCATCTTTGTGCTAGCACAAAATGCTGACAACTTTTGATGAAAACCGCACCGCGCCAAAGATTAATCTTTCGTTTTGTCGATCGATCAGCGGATTTTTTTCATCTATTTTTTATTCGTAGTTCCTGAAAGTTGATTTAGGGAACTAGATTGTTAACCTCTTTTCTCCAATTGAGACAAATAGTGTGAAGTTATTTTCAATAAATCAAAATTGAAATATTTTTATTTTAACATAGGCCTACAGAGGCACTTATAAAACGTCGAGAAAAGATGCACGGTTCGGGTTGGTCGTTTCCTATGGAGAAGAACCACACCAGAAAAATTATTGTTTATGCAGGTCACAGTACGGTTATGTGACTAGGAAAATCACTTTGAAAATTAATAAATAATTTGCAGTAAAGGATTTGATTAATTTTTAACACGCTCTCGATTACCCAGCGAGTACACTTGTGTAGATAAGATAATGTAGCGTATGTCAACACTTGATTGCTGGTCATTTTATAATTCTCGTTACTGTACACTCTCAGGGGTAGCAGACCAAAACAAGTAGTTATATTTGTAGTCTACCTACTTACCTACCTATGAAGGATGAAAATTACCATTACCACCCATTATGTTAAAAATACAAATATACAGTGTAAGGAACATAGCCGCACAAACTGTTACTTCCTTACTAATATTATAAAAGCGATAGTGAGTTTGTTTGTTAGTTAGTTTGTTTGTTACGTCTTTGATCGAACGATCGAAATTTATGAATTTTGGTCAAGAGATAGTTGGGACCATGTAGACGGACATATGCTAAACAAAAGTGAGAAAAGGAGGAGAAAAAGGGAAGAAAAGGGGATAGACAGATATAGTCAAAGTAGCCCAAAGTAACTATGCCAACAAATACAAAAACCAGCCAAATCCAAATGCTAGTCGTACAAACTTGCGACATAAATAGCCATGTATTTTTGATTGCGTAGACTTAGAGGCTCGCTTTTTTTCACAACTGCAAGAGACTACAGACTTGAGTATACGTTTGTAATTTCACTCGATACCTCCATGAGTTCCCTAGATAAAAATCTTGACATACAGACAGACAGGCGTACAACAAACTTTTTCTTTAAGGGTTCCGAATTTTTCGTATGAGTTACCGAAGATAAAAAACAGCTGTTTCATACAAAAGAGCAATACTTACGTCAAAATTGATGAAACAGCCTTCTTGATTAAGTATGTATCTAGTATGTTTTATCGTTTATTATGAATCGCCGCGGCGACGGTGCGTAAGACCCAAGTGTTGTGTAATAGGTAGATATGGGTACTCGTTTAAATATACGCACGAGGGCTCAGAGCTACTGTTGTCCTTATTCGTCCCATTAAGCTCATTCCACCGTTTCCTTTGTAGATAGGTATGTGTATACCGCGGCACATTGGGCATGGCGAGATCAATCGATCCCAACTTGTAAAATTTTGTCCACTGTGCAGCAATCTGAATAAAACAAATCCTTTGATTACATTTTCCATGATAAAAGTAGCAGTAAGTAGTTTAATAGATACATTTGTATTGTATTTATAGGGTGCTCAGGCACAGGTGCACTCTTTGTTCCCTCTCACAGTCCAATAGGACGGCAATCCGGCACGACGGAGAGAGATCAAGCGCAGGACCAACGGCTTACCGTGCTTTCCAAAGAACGGGAGTATCTTAAAACTTCCAAACTCCAGGTTGCTACTGTGAAATTCCTAATGGAAAAACAGGAGCAGTTTAGTCAGCTGCTACGTATACCAAGAACCGCAACGAGGAATAATGAGTTCATACTGGAGGAATTCAATATCACTTTTTCCCGTCCCGAGAATCGAATCCAGGACTCCGTGCTTTCAATAATCCACCGGCAGCGTGCCCTCAACAGTTTCGGACATGTTGTGCGTTGGCCTAAGCATTGAATGGAAAGGCTAATGATACGGGGTTGGGTAGAAGGTAAACGAGCGCAACGCAGAAGGCTTACGCTACAGGAGACCACTTGGCTTGGCAACGTGTCGTATGTGATCACGGTCCTCTGCAGTGAGGAAATGAGAAACACTAGACTGCGAAACACACTTATATCTTAAATTAGCGTCATGGCAGCGGCAACGGCGTAGTGCTGTAAAATATGGGTCTAAACTATGCGTTTCCCGGCTGTCATATTCGCCCAGGAAAAGTAAAAATCGATTATTCATGAGCGTTCCTACTCACATTACTAAATCTTGAAGATTCCTGAAATGACAGTTATCATACTTAAAAAAATATTAAGGAGTATTCGGATATCAATTCTCGTTCGTGCTGAATTATGCCAAAGGGGAAGAAAAATGGCACGTAAATCTTTTGCTACTTTGGTTTTTAGAAGAAAAATGTGAAAGAAAACAGTGGATATGTGAAGAGTTTTACTGACGGGGATTGTATCGTATTGCCCAAATATTATTTTTAGCTTTTACTGTTAAAGCACTATTTAAACTGTCATCAACGGGATATCCTCTGTGATTTCTATTTGTTATTAACATCCGATATTTCGAAGCCGTATATATCTCGCAGGATAACTGGATAATGTGGGTGGGTAAAAAAATATTTAAGGTTTAGAAAAATCTTTTTTTTATATAAAAACTTTGCCCCACACTACGAACTTCTCCTTTTTTGTGGGTGCGTTTACAAACATTTAAACTCACATACACAAACAGCCAGACCCGGAACAACTATCTGTAGGCCATACAAATATTTGTTCCGTGCGGGAATCGAACCCGCGACACGAAGCGCAGCAGTCGATCTCTCAGCCACTGCGCCAACCGTGCCGTCGAATCTGTCTACCCTATTTTTTTGTCAAATTGTGAAGTTCATGGAATACAGTGCTAAGTATGCTCATAAACAATAGCCGCTGTCATAATAAAGACTTCAATAAACTAAGTGATACTGTGAGTGTGTTTTGCTGTGACTTTATAATTATCGAGATCCAGTAGTGCGCGCCGCAAAAGCCTAAGAGGGTAGATAGATAGGGCACGCCACAATAGTGGCGGTAAGGCCCCTCTTTGAGGAGTGGCTGGAGTGGCGTCATGGCGTCCTCACCTACCGCCTGACGTAGGTCCTCACCGGACACGGAAGTTTCGGGAGGTTCCTGCACATAATCGGGCAGGATGAAACGCCCGGGTGTCACCATTGTGACGATCGCCTGGAGGACACGGTGGAGCACACAGTGGCGGTCTGTCCAGCTTGGGCGGAGCACCGCCGTGCCCTCGTAGAGGTGATCGGCGGCGGCGATCTCTCGCGTCCGGCCCTGGTTCAGTCCATGGTCCGGAGCGAGAGGGAATGGGAAGCGGTCACCTCCTTCTGCGAAGCAGTAATGCTAGCAAAGGAGGTGGCCGGGCGTTTGAGGGAGAGAACATCAAGCCAACCCAGCCGCCGCGGGAGACGCCCCGGGCGCCGGGCGCCGCGAGACGACTCCCGGCCACCGTAGATGCGGGCCTGTGGACGGTGAGCAATGGGTAGGTCACCGTCCGTCCGTGTATTGACGACAGGCCGTGTCGACGACGCGTTCGTGTTTCACGTGCGCCTCAAAGAGATGTCAGCAAAGCAGAGGGTCTTGCCAGAGCCTCCGC
This sequence comes from Ochropleura plecta, assembly GCA_905475445.1. Taxonomy (NCBI): domain Eukaryota; kingdom Metazoa; phylum Arthropoda; class Insecta; order Lepidoptera; family Noctuidae; genus Ochropleura; species Ochropleura plecta. The sequence continues at coordinate 17,192,706 of FR997731.1, read as the reverse complement.
CTGCCGGGGTTGCGGGTTGTTCGAAAGAGATACCGCGGCCCCGGAACGTAAAGGGCAAAAGAAGGAACATGGGTGGGTTTTTTGTCAGTAAAAGTCTGACATGCCCCCCCGCTCCGCCCAGAGCGGGGGAAGTCATTTGATGATTTCCCACCCGAAAAAAAAAAGAGGGTAGATAGATTTGTGCATCTTATTTTTTTTTACCTTACACCCGCCAGCTAATACCAGGAGCTTATAAGCAATGGAAATCACGGATGATGTCCCGTGATTGGTTAAATAGTTGTCAGAGGCGGCGCTAGACCAAATGCGGTCGTCGGCGACATCAGCTTTGCGAAATTCAGTTCCAGATTATGTCATAGCTTACACCCGCCGCTGTTGCCGCTTTCTTTTCCGTCTTTACGGTTCTGTACCACAACAAGAAAAAACGGAACCTTTATAGGATCACTTTGTTGTCCCCGTTACGGACCTAATCGAAACAGTTTTGCGAGGCCTCCTTGTGCGGTCGCCGACGTCGCCGACGCCTAACACCGCCACTGAGTTGCATTGCATTACCCAGTTCTAACCGGGGTTCTGAAAGATAGATGCAGTTCATGCAGTAGCTCCATGTAAATACTGGTATTCAGCTGAATTAGACTGAATGACAATTATGAAAAGGCTAGGCAGATGATCATGACACTAGAATGTTTATTAGAAACTTGCGCGGTTTGAATAATAGTGCAATGTTTTTCAACTAATCAACGTTAAAAAACCTGGATTTGCATTATACGATTTCTCCTATTCGACGCCCCCCGCGAATAATCTGGTAATCGTAAAAGTGTAAATGTTCAGGAAAAATAAAAAACCATTTTTCCTTAATAACTCCATTAAACAACAAGTATCCGAGACTTTTTATATCGCATATGGAAGCTAATTTTTTCAGCTATCTGGTTATTTCAACAAAATTTAAGTAGTCCCAAGGGCTTTGTTATAATTTAGCTGGATGCATTTTACTATATTAGTGTAGGTTAAGCTCTGGTCAGTAATGTCACTTACGATATTGTTCGTGTAAATTTATATTTTCGACGGCAACAGTAAAATCTTGTTGCGATATTATTCGTGTAAATTTATATTTTTGACGGCAACGGTAAAATCGTGTTGCGCTATTATTCGTGTAATTTGTTTTGTATACTGAACATTTGTAAAAAGCAATTATTAGGTTATTCGATTGTTTAACAGTAACGTACATTTTATTGTTATGACTATTACTGTTTATTCGAATAGTTTACTTATGTATTATTTTGATTCTCTTTATTTTTCTTTTCCTCTCATTCTTACATTTTTAAATACATATTTCCTAAAAAAATAACAAAACAAATATTTAAAAATATAAAAATAGTGGTCCACCAGTATCGGGAGCAGGGTCCAAGCTACCGGTGGTTAGGGCTCCAGAGACAGGAACCTCCTCACAATGCGAGCCGTATCGAGGAGTACTGCCTTCTGAATCAGGCCCTTGATCCAACCGCCTAAGGAGAGCTTCGACAGGTGTTCGTCGAGGCTCTTGGCAATCAAGCCATTGGCCGTTACGACAATCGGCACAATGATAGCCGAGTTTACATTCCACATGTCGACAACCTCGTGTGCCAAGTCGAGATATTTTAGTTGCTTTTCTTTCTCAGCTTTCACGAGGTTCTCGTCATGCGGGATGGTAACATCGATTATCATTGCGCGGCGCGCTGATCGGTCTATCACCACTATGTCATTCTTATTGGCAACAATAGTCCTGTCGGTAATGATAGACCGATCCCAGTACAGCGTGACATGGTCTTTCTCGAGAACTGGGTCGAGCACATACTTGTCTTGTAGTACGGTACCTCAGATTCAACAAGATTATATTTAAGGCAAGTTGCTGATGAATAATCCTGGCTACTTGGTTGTGCCTATGCAAGTACTCGCTGTTAGCTAGACGAGGACAACCAGAAATAATATGTCTGATGGACTCACCAGGACGGTGGCATGCCCGACACACGTCAACCGTCCCGTCCTTCATAATATATTTCCGGTAGTTGTTCGTCAACATAACTTCGTCCATAATCGCACAGACAAAACCTTCAGTTTCCCCAAATAGGTCACCGAATCGTAGCCAGGACACGGACGCCAGAAAATCTACATCGGGCCCATGAAGAGCCTTGTAGAAGCGCCCGTGAAGCTCCTTACCTTGCCATACTACCTTGCGGTCATCGGTAGTAAGTACTACAGGTTTGCGCCAATTCTCTTTAGCCATGGACAGCAGGGTGAGTCCCTTGTCCACTGGGACTACATCTCGGTGCATACCCACGTCGGTTTTTAAAAAATATTCCCTGAGACTGCACACCTCTCGGTTATGGAGGGTCTTTGCGTTTAAAAAGCCTCGACCCCCACACTTCCGTGGGATGTACAGTCTCATCACTAATGATCGTGGGTGATGCATCCGATTTCCAGTCAGCAGTGTACGGACTCTCCTATCCAGGGCATCAAGTTCAGTCTGAGTCCATTTGAGTATGCCGAAAGAGTACATTAAAACCAACCCTAGTTTGTTCAGAGCGTCAAAAACTGTAAAATTATAAATCGGGTATTTACGTTTGTAATGGAAAACTGATACTTCAGACTGTGGTACATTCAAAACTTTTTCTAAATCAAAAATGGCCACAACGGTGTCATCTTTATTTAGTGTTTCTTTTTCTTCTTTTTTAATTTCACGAACTCTTTCTTTCATACTCAAATGTTTTCTGTAATTTTCTTCTAAAGACGCCTTTTCAATGGAGTCAGCTTGCTGATATTGTGAACATAAAGTACACTGATCCTTTTTAGGCTTAAAAAAGGAATAGTTGTAGTTAGTATTAAACACTCTTTCATACTGTCGTTTTGAAGCCATCTCAACAATATCTGGATAATTCTGATTTGCAAACCATGACTTGTAAAGTCGGTACATTTTTGAAATATTAAGAGATTCAGACAAATATTCTCGTTTAGACTCTTTTCTCGTGTAATGCGATTCTACTTTGGGAAATAAATCAAAATGATTTCTGATACTGGCTTCTGTATCTAGCTTCATTTGATGTGGTCTATTCTGATGCCTGCCTCGTTTATCAATCAAACTTTTCACCCCGTTCCTTCTAGCCTTCATACTGGGGCTCGAGCTCCTTTTCAGATTACCCTGGCCCTGGTAGGTTTCGACCCGGCTGGGCCCCTGCTGTTGTTGACAACTCCTTGAGGCACGCGGGAACAGTGCACGCCGTCGACGTCTTGGGCTCGGTCCGGACAGTTACCGGACGGTCGGACAGCGAGCTACCCATAGCTCGCCATTCGCAAGCCCGCGTCTACGGTGGCCGGAAATCGGGCTCGGAATCCCGGCGGCGGCGAGAGCGCCATTGCCTGATGCGGTCGGCCTCCTCCTTTGCTAGATTACTGCTTCGCAGAAGGAGGCGACGGCCTGCCACTCCTCCTCGCTCCGGACCATGGCCTGAACCAAGGCCCGGCGCGAGAGGTCTCCGCCGCCGTTCGCCCCCACGAGGGCACGGTGATGCCCCGCCCAAGCAGGGCATATCTCGACCGTGTGCTCCACCGTGTCCTCCGGGCGTTCCGCACAGTGGCGACACCCGGGCGTCTCTTCCGCTTGAATCCGGAACAGGAACCTCCCGAACGTGCCATGTCCGGTGAGGACCTGTGTCATGCGAAAGTTAAGGACGCCGTGAGGTCTTTCCAGCCACGCTTCAAAGAGGGGACTTACCGCCATAATTGTGGCGTGCCCAGCACTGGGTTGCGATAGTCGCTGACGCGATTTCACCATGAGATACCGCCGGAGCTCTGTCCGACTTTCACCCCGGCGTTGCATCTCCACGCGCATATCGTGCATGTGTGCAAGGACTGTTGCCTCCAGATCCCATGGTGGAGTGTTGACTACATCAGATTTAATTAAATCCTAATAATTACCCAAGTCGGTTGACTTTTGAAACAGACTCTAAACTACAATAATAAACTCGTTCGACCTATATTTTAATAATTTGAAAACAGCGGTTGCTGGGATAATTTATCTATAGAGACAAGAACGCCAGCGTTAATTTGAGTACCTACCTATTACTATTACACTACTTACGTTTTTCTGTAATCACAGTACATAAAGACACTCATCTTTTCTGCTAAGATCTGCTTGTTCCTTGACAAAGTTGTACAATAACTTTCTTCTGGATGTACTATATGATTTTAACTGGCGCGGCAACATAATTATTACAATATTGTCCTATAATATTCACTTCACAAAGTATAGGTTAGTTCAAATCTATCTAAGACGCAAATTCACTTCCTAACAATCAAATAATTATTTGCAGTACCTTTCACTCGAACGGACTCTTTGTGACTAATATTAGGTAAACAAACATTATTAAAGGACGACCGAACGAAATGGGCGGAGCAATAGCTTTTGCCGTTGCAATAGGCATAACCGAAGACGGTACATGTCCTTACAGGTTAAGAAAACGAGCGCGGTGTATTGGTAATAGTCTATTTATGTTTAGATGATATAATAAAACTTACACGAATAATATCGTAATATCATTAAGAAAAGGGTTGTGTATGGAGCCACTCGATAATGAATGTAGCTGGAAATCGTTTTCGTAATAAAACCCCGAATAAGCCTGTACTAGCACTTACTTAAATAAGGTAGAAAACTATTTACCCGAATAATATCGTAACAATGTTTACTGTCAAATCATATTGATATTTTTTTTCGTAAAGATCTAAAACCATATTATTCTAAATACATTTTAATGAATTTTTATGGAATATACGCGTAGTTTTTCATATCTTCGTAAATAAAGATAGAAAAATTCTGAAAAAAAATTACATGGTGTATTTTAACTTCTAGATGCCGAAAAACGCATAACATGAAAAACCCCGTAATAGGTCATTACCGGATTATTCGCGGGAGACGTCGCTATTTGTTACTCGTAAATCTCAGTTCATTTGTCTAGACGTAATTTTGCATTTATTAGGTGTGGTTTTCATGAAACGTGTTTTGTAAACATATTTTTTTGTGCAAATTAAATGAAGCGCGGTTTAACACTTATCACAGCATGTTTTGAATTATTTTTATCGTTCGAAATTGGTTGAAAGATTTATGTTAATGTTTTTGTTGTTTAAATAACATTTGTCACGTACTTTGTTAAATGTAACTTCGCAAAGTTATTTAAAATGTTTTTACAAAAAAAAAAAAAAAAAGTCCACCTTACTGCTACCTACCTACTTACCTTACCCTTTTCAACTAATAGAACCAATAAACATATGAGTATAAAGGTTATAAACTGGTTTTTAGTCACCCAAAAATACCAGCTCTTTAGTTAAAACCTGTTAAAGCAGGGTTTAACTTAAGGCGGTAACCTTGCAAATAACCTTGAGCAATCATTCCCTCTTCGCCGCCCGCGCAGGAGTAACAGTAGCGAATAATGCCCATTTTTTGGAATAAAATCTATATAAAAAAGTTTTGGGTTTTTGGAAAAAATATTTGTACCAAAATGTTCATTATGAAATTGTGTATCCATAAGTGTCAGTAGCAAAATTAAACAATGTTTACTTTGCGAGGAGATGCATGTTATTGATAATTATTTCTCATTCCTGGCTTTTGTTTTAAGGAGATTTACAAAATAATTACTGAATAAAAATAAAAAATAAATCTACAGTAATGGAAACAAGATTACAAAGAAATTTAATGTATTTTTTTTGTTACTTAGTTCGTTTTAAATAACAAGTAGATAGCTCCAGAAAACTGCACAAAAACGGCTTGCGCGGCGTTTTGGTCGGGGAGGCGCCTTAAACTAAGCTAAATGTTATTTACACGGTGCTGTGAAGCTAATAATTGAGTTAGAAACACAATTACACACTAGTGGAAAATTAATTACTTACCTTTGTTTGTTGCACTTTGAACATTAAACATTTCGGGCTAATTGAAGCTAGGAAAATATTTATTACACTTACGTTTTGGTTGTGACTGCGTTCGAGACTCGCAAATGTGTATTTGTCTCTAGAATCTTTAGTGGCGCCAACGATTTTTCAGAAAAATAGGAAAAAAACATGAAAAGAGCAAATTCTCACTTTGTTTTAGTCATTACTAGCTTCCGCCTGCGACTTCGTCCGCGTGGCATAATTACTTTGGGCTAACGCTAACTTGAGCCCGCGTGATGATCGAAAAAAAATATCGTTGGTCCCCTTTTCTTCCCTTTTTCTCCCCCTTATCCCACCTTTTTTAGCCTATGTCCGTTTACAGGATCCCAACTATCTCTGTACCAAAATTCATCAAAATCGGTTTGCCCATTTAGGCGTGAAGACGTAACAAACAAACTCACTTCCGCTTTTATAATATTAGTAAGGATTAGTAAGGAAGTAAGGATTTTAACATGACTGCCAGCTGCATATATTTTTTGAACATACATTTTGATTAAACTTATCGCATACAATAAATCACAAAAGGGACCTGGAATTTTGAATATCACAGGATATAAAGCAAAGGGTTTTTTTTTCAGATTGCAAATGAATGACTCCCGCTCTGGGCGGAGCGGAACGGAGTGCCAGACTTTTACTGACTAAAACCCATCCAATATTCTGTAGCCTTTTGTGTTCCGGAGCCAAGGTATCTCTATCAAACGATCCCGTAGTCCCTATAGTATCAGGGTCACAAAACAACACATTGTTCTCAGTCAGAACATAACCACTGCTCAGATTCTGAAATAATATTCACCTATCAATAAAATTAAAAAAAGTTCCAATAAAACTAAATAACATCGCTGCAAATAAGGCAATAAGTGGCCATTTTGCCAATGTTAAATATTACTTGATTTTCAGTAGTATTAAAATTAAATTCACGGCATACTTTAGCGGGCAGCGAGCGGTAATGAACGGAAAACTTTGTCGTTCACATAGGTACGGCGGAAGTAGCCTACTGATATTGCCCGCATCATACTTTATTAATTTAAAAACTATTTATATTACCGATGCTGTATACAATGTTGATAATTCTTGCAGGCTTCCCGTACAACGTTCGAATACAAATACAAAATGCTTCATTTAGTGTTACAAGTTTTGTACTGCTTAAGGCGCTGTACAAAGCAAACACTTTATAAAACGTCTAGATTTTCGTTGCATAATTAGCCGTATGTGTACATACGCCAGGCCAAAAGAATACATTGTATAGTCAAATACATAAAAAGACTTAAACAAAAACAATTTACAAAAGTGGCCTAGTACTACGAAAAACAAAATGTTTAAAAGACCACTAAGAAAAAATTTTTTCGTCTCGATATTCTCAATTTTTTCAGCGACAACCATAATATTTTTTATATCTATAACAAAAGAAATTTCATAGACTAAAGACATATCTAAAACTTTTAAAACACAGAAATGCTTTTTTTTAACATTCAAACAAACCAGCTTAATGCGAGTCGGATTCGAGCACTGAGGGTTCCGTACAAACTTGTAACATTAACGGCCACATCGTTTGACTGCGTAGACTTTTTTATTCTACAACTCCAAGGGACTACAGACTTTAAGTTTATGGTTTTTATTTCAACTCGAAACCTTCATGCGTTCCCGAGATAAAGGTCTTTGACAGACAGTTGGACAACAAGGTTGATGTATGGTATGACCCAATAAGTGTTCCGTTTTTTTTCTAAAAATGAGAATAAAACAAGAAATAATAATAACCATAAAGATTGAAGCAAAATAGGATACTTAATAAAATGCATAATACTTTCATCATCTGCTTAGCCTTTTCCCAAGTAAACTGAGGTCTGCCTATCTGACCTCTAGAAGTCATAACCCAGTTAGTACTGGGATACCCTTGGTTATGACTGTCAAAGATCTACATATATTTTAGTCGGAACCAACAGTTTAACGTGCATTCCGAGGCACGAAGGTAAGTCGTCGGTATGTGAAGGGTGGCCATTCGTCCACATGACAGACAACTAAGCGTTTTCTCCTTAAGAAAGGTAGGTGACCTACCTCCTTTGACATAATACAGTCAGTTACAGTAGTTTTAACATAATATAAAAATATTAAATCTAATAAAAAAACCCGTCTAAGGTTGTAAGTATGGAAAACGTACAAACGTCATTACGATCTGACAGCAGCTGTAGTGGACTGTATTAAATGAGTGTTTTCCTGTTGGTTCTTGTGTTTTATTTGAAGTGTTCTTGACTCACAATTAAACTGCACATAGATTTCACCGTTTATTCGGGCAGCAATTCGACAATTTACAATTTTTCAATGGATCGTGCGTGTTCTGCTAAGGCCGCCTATATATATCGTCTGGGCAGCGGGGCGCACGTCGCGGCCGTGTGTCGTTACGCCCCCTGCCCATTGGCCAATAGCTACGCGTAGCCCGGCGGAGCGGCGCGAGCAGGTTTCGACAGGTCGAGACTTGTCGCTGCAGGAATGCTGGTCCGCCGGACCTTACAATATTAACCAATCAAACAACTTCTTATCTTTATTTACTAAACTTAGTTACCTAGTTACGTATATCTTATTTACTTACAACAATAAACATTTTATTTACATGTTATCCACTAAGTTAACAGTCAAACAGTACATACTTTACATTATGCTAGTTTTAACAAGGAATTCAAGGAATGTTGAACAATATACTTTAAACATACTATTTATAGGCATATGTGTGAGACGTTTATCTCGTCGTTTGTTACAGCTTAGCTGCTATATCTCGGCGTCCGTTACAGTTCTCCCCCCGGCGCAGCCTGCGTAGCCTCTTCTTTCTTAATCAGGACGACGAGCTTGCTTGTAGGCCGCCTGAAGATGCCGGTGCGGGTTCGCACCTCGACGACTCGGATGCTGCCGTCTGTTCCAAGATGCGTGTTCTCGACGACTCCCATCGGCCAGGTGTTGCGGGGCAGCGTGTTGTCCACCACGAGGACTACGTCGCCAGCTTGCAGGGGTCGCGTGTCGTTCTTCGGCTCGCCGCGGGGTACCAGGGTAGGTAGGTACTCACGCAGCCAACGCCGCCAGAAGTGGTCGGCGAGCGCTTGGCTAGCTCGCCATGCTCGTCGGTCGGCTTCGTCGCAGGGTCCCGTCGCTGGTAGGCCTTTTGACGACCCCAACAGAAAGTGGTTGGGGGTCAGGGCCTCGGGGTCTGTAGGGTCAACGCTGACGTGAGTGAGTGGTCGTGCGTTGATGGAGAACTCAGCCTCGGTGAGTAATGTGCTGAGGACTTCCTCTGCCGGCGCCTTCTCTCTTAGGGTCACTTTGAGGGCGGCCTTGACTGACCGTACCATTCTCTCCCATGCGCCTCCCTGATTGGGCGCCCCAGGAGGTATGAAGCGCCACTCCATTCGCTGTTGTAGCCCCTCGTCTTGCAGTGCAGGCAGCCACTCGGTGTAGGCGACTCGGAGCTCGTGATCAGCCCCTCGAAAGTTGGTCGCGTTGTCTGAGTACATAAGTTGCGGCCATCCTCTTCGTGCCGCCATTCTTCTTAGCGCCATGATTGCAGAGTCGGTTGAGAGGGACGCGACGAGTTCGATGTGCACGGCGCGGGAGGTGAGACATGTAAACAATGCCCCCCACCTCTTCTCTCGGCGACGGCCCACTTTGACCATCATTGGGCCGAAGTAGTCCACCCCGCAGTTAGTGAACGGGCGGTGGAACGGGTCCAGGCGGGCGCCCGGTAGGTCTCCTGTAGCCGGCGTCTGTGGTGTCCCCTTCAGTCGCTGACAAAGGGCACAGTTTCTTTCAACGGTGCGCACGGTGGGTCGCAGGTGAATGACCCAGTAGCGTTGTCGTAGGTCGTTCGTCACGCGCTCGCGGTTGGCGTGTCCCGCAGCGCAGTGTTCCCGTAGCACGATGAGCTTGGTCAGCGGGTGCCGGCCGTCCATTATGACAGGCCGCTTTGTCTCCGTTGGTGCTGAAGAAGCCTCGATTCGTCCTCGTACCCTTAGTAGTCCATCTTCAATTACGGGGTCTAGTCGGTACAGCTTACTTGCTTTACTTAATGGTCGAGCCGACTTGATTCTTTCCATCTCTTCTTTGAAACTTTCTTCTTGCGCGTGTCGGAGCAGTTCTAACTCGGCGCGCTCGACGTGACGATGTTCCATCTTCGTGGCCCTCTTTCGACAGATATCTGTGAAGGCGAGAGCGCGTGCGGTGGCCCTTACTAGTACCTCGTACTTTGAGAAGCGTGCAGGGTTCGGGAGCCAGCTGTCTCGTCTTGGTTCTTCTGTCGTATGCAGGGTCTCTTCTTCGTCTTCTTCTCTTGTCGACGTCACTGGCCACTGCTCTTCCGGTTCGTAGAGGAAGCTGGGCCCTTGGAACCATCGATCCTCTATGGTTAGAGATGCGTCGTTGAGTCGCGTCGCGTCGTCCGCCATGTTGTGTTCTGTAGGTAGCCATCGCCATTCTTCCTTTTGAGTCAGCTCAGCAATCTCACCCAGCCTGTGTGCTACGAATGGTGTGTAGCGTCGCATGTCGTGATGGATCCAGTGTACCACCGTCGACGAGTCGGTCCAGTAGGTCGTTCGACCGATCTTTATTCTGTGTTCTTTCTTTATGTTATCGGCAAGTCTCGCTCCGATGACCGCGGCTTGTAGCTCGAGCCGGGGTATAGTCTGCGCCTGCCTTGGCGCTACCTTGGCTTTAGCGGCCACCAACACCACGTCGATACTCCCGTCGCTGTTTGTGATTCTCCAGTAGGCCACGGTCGCGTAGGCCTGTTCGCTGGCGTCGCAGAGTACGTGGAGGTCGATGCGTTCGCGTACCTTTGTCGTGTAGCAGCGCGGTAGTCGCAGCTTGCCAATCTCCTTGAGGTGTGCCAGCCACGCTGCGAAGAGCTCGTTTTCTTCAGCCGGTATCTGTTCGTCCCACGTCGTCCGGAGGCGCCACAAGCTCTGCAAGATGATCTTCGACCGGATAGTGTAGTGACTCAGCAGCCCGAGCGGGTCGTAGATGGACATCACGGCGCTGAGGGCTTCACGCTTAGTCGGCGCGCGTGCTCGGTCTCGCACCTCCACTGGGACTCGGCTCATCGAGGTGTTGAAGCCGAGCTCATCCCGCTCCGCGTTCCAGTACAGGCCGAGGATCTTGTTCTCCGGCTGTTCTCCCCCCAGCTGCGCAGGGGTAGTGGCGTGCAACTCTGCTGGTACGTCGCGCAGCACTATCTTATTGCTTGCACTCCATCCTCGTAGCGTGAAGCCGGCGTGAGCGTGTACCGTTCTTGTTTCTTCTACCGCCTTCCATGCTTCCATCGGGTCATCGTAGCTGGCCACCAGATCGTCCATGTAATGACTCTCCTTGATGGCTTCCAGGGCTCGTGGGAACTCCTGCCCGTGAATGTCCGCGTTGTGGTTCCGGACATAGTGGGCCATGTACGGGGAGCTCGCTGCGCCGAAGATCATGCTGGTCATCTTATACTTGGCTGGAGGCGCCTCTCGTTCATCACCTCGCCACAGGAACTGTTGTGCCGGTTGGTCTTCACGTCTTATCTGGATTCTCAGGAACATCTCTTGAATGTCAGCTGTTATCGCGACCGCCTTTTCCCGGAATCTAAACAGGATTCCCGGCAGTGACAGCAGTAGATCCGGTCCCTCCAGCAGTTCGTCGTTGAGACATACCCCGTTGCTCTTTGCTGCTGCGTCGAACACTAGTCTGCACTTGCCGGGCTTGTTCGGGTTCTGCACGGCAAAGTGTGGCAGGTACCAACATATCGGGCTCGTACGTTCCGAGCCGTCGCATGGTGTCGCGTAGCCTTTCTTCAACAGGTTCTCTATCTGGCTGGAGTATTCCTTCGCGAACTTAGGGTCGGCGTCCATCTTGTTTTCAATCTTCTTTAGTCGTCGAAACGCTTGATTGTAGCTGGGCGGCATGACGGTGTTGTCTCGTCGCCACGGCAGTCCCACCTCGTACCCTACGTCGGTCTTCTTAGTAGTTGTCTCGACGATCGTGATAGCGCGCTGATTCGCTTCGGTGACTCGGGGTTTCTTATGTATTCCGAGTGCTTCAATCTGAAAATGGGCCTCGACTAAGTTGTGAAGTTCCTGATTGCTCACGTTCGTTTCTTGGTCGGGCTCATATATGTGCAGCACCTTGTCTTCCAATATGATGGCGCTGCGTGGTGCTGTTCCGTGCACCACCCATCCTAGGTTTGTTCTCGATGCGGCCGGTTCGTTCGGGCCGCCAGTCTTGAGTTCCCGCGAGACGATGCACTCCCAGTGGTCGGTCCCCACTAGCAGTCCCGGGCGTGCGCGTTCGTAGCACACCTCGTCCCTGGGCAGGTTCTTCAGATGGTCATACTCGAGCAAGCTCTCGGGAATGGCCTGCTGATGCATTCTTAAGTTCTTCATAGTCCTCGCTCTGATCTTGTAACCTTGATTTTCTTTCAGGCCACGTACTTTAAGGGTGACCAGTTGACTCTCTGTTTCTTGTTGTGACATGTTGACACCGTTGAGACGCAGTGGTCGTGATGGCCCCACTGCCCCGATGCTGGCTGCTAGCTCCTTGTCGACTAGCGTTATGGTTGCCCCTTCGTCTAGGAGCGCGTAGGTCTGCACCTCCCCCCGTGGTCCGGACACGATGATTGGACACATCTTCAATAGGACAGCTCGTGGCCCAGCAGCTGATTGTGTTGCCACTGACAGGACGACTTCTTCCTTGGCGGGCTCGGCTGGCTTGACCTCCTCTGCCCGTGGTGTCTTGTGTAGCGTCGCATGGTGTGGTCGGCGACATTGTTCCACACCGCAGGGCTTCGCTTTGCATCCGATGCGTCGGTGTCTTCGTTGGGCGCACTTGAAACAGATCTTCTTTTCTTTTAAAAATTCCCATCGTTGGTCGATAGTGAGTGCCTTGTATTTAGGGCACTGTGGCAGTGTGTGTGCTTGCTCACAGCCAGGGCACTGTAGTTTCTCTTCCTCCGCTTCGTTGACCGTAGTATACACCGTAGCTTTCTTCTTGAGGGTGACGGCGGGTCGTGTTTCTTTCTTCGTACTTGCTACCGCACACGTAGATGGGGCATATGTGTAACGTAATGCCCTGTCCGCTTCTCTCATTAAGAAGCGAGATATGACGACGATCTCTGGGTCAGCTGTTCCCTCGTTTTCGTAGGCGTAGTCGCACCAACGGGAACGGAGATGTGGACTCAGTTTGTCCAGTACTTCTCTTGTCAGCAGTGGATTGAAGAGGTAGCCTCTTCGGTCTATTGTTTTCAACACGCAGATGATGTTTTGTAGTTTGACAGCGAAGCTATTGAGGTCGGCTGCTGCTGCTCCAGGTTTCGGTAGCTTCTTCAAGTCTTCGAGTGCCCGGTCTATGATTACCTCGGGTCGCCCAAAGCACTGTTCCAGGGTTTTCATGATTGCGTCTGGATCGGTGGCCGTATGTAGTAGCGCGGCCACTGCTTCTCGAGCTTCTCCCTTCAGGCAGCTTCTTAGTCTCTGTATGTTCTCTGCTGCTGTGATCTGGTACATCTGTGTTGAGTCTCTTAAGGCTGCTTTAAAAGCCAGCCACTCGTTGGCGGCTCCGGTGAACGTAGGCAGGTCGGTGTGTCGCGGTCGTGGTCTGGCCATCTTCTCAAGTGTGGCGGCCAATTGGTCGATGCTGTTTCTCGTTCTGGTTGGAGTCGGCGATCGTGCCCGAGGTACCTCAAACCTTATCTGTCTTGGTTCTTCTCTGGTTCCCCTTGCTGCTTCCTCCCCCCGTGCGTCGATCGGATTGGTTCTCAGCCACTCGTCTACTCTCTGATGCGGTGCCTCAGGGACAGGTTCGTCGTTTATTGACTCTTCATCGTTGATGGCAGACACCTCTGCAGCTAGTCTTTTCTTCACCAAGTCTGCTTCCATTTCAAGTTGTTTTCTCTGGAGCGCCGCGAGTCTCTCAGCAGCGTTTAGTTCCGCCATTCGTAGTCGCGTCGTGACACTTGTGTTCGAGCGGTGTGAACGTAGTGATTGTGTCGGTGATCTCGGTCGTTGTCTCACGGTCACTGTCGTTTGAATTCCCGAGGGCCCGGCGATGCTGGCTTCTGCTGGTCTTGAAAAGGGTGAGGCCGGCGGGTCAAGTGAGATTCGTCGTAATCGCTCTTGTTCTATGCGTTCTTGTTCACGGCGTCGAATGGCTTCTTGTTGCTCGTTGCGTCGTTGTTCTTCAACCTCGGCCAAGTCCGAGTGACTTCGAGTGATAACCATTTTAATATTTTGCTTGAACTTACGTTTCAGTACGTCTTCGGTTCGTTGTCCGGCACGTGGATGGTGACGACGTGGTCTAGGTCCGATCGGTTCGTCACGGAGCTAGTCACTTTGGGTCGGCACTAACACTGTCGGTTTGAGTCGGCGCACAGACGGTTCGGGTCGTGTCGGCACGCAGCCGGTTCGGTCGGTCGCTGCCCGGCACGTAGATGGTGACGACGTAGTCTAGGTCCGGTCGGTTCGTCACGGAGCTAGGCACTCTAGGTCGGCACTAACACTGTCGGTTTGAGTCGGCGCACAGACGGTTCGGGTCGTGTCGGCACGCAGACGGTTCGGTCGGTCGCTGCCCGGCACGTAGATGGTGACGACGTAGTCTAGGTCCGGTCGGTTCGTCACGGAGCTAGGCACTCTAGGTCGGCACTAACACTGTCGGTTTGAGTCGGCGCACAGACGATTCGGTCGGTCGCTGCCCGGCACGTAGATGGTGACGACGTAGTCTAGGTCCGGTCGGTTCGTCACGGAGCTAGGCACTCTAGGTCGGCACTAACACTGTCGGTCTTGATCGATGCGCAGACGATTCGGTCGGTCGCTGCCCGGCACGTAGATGGTGACGACGTAGTCTAGGTCCGGTCGGTTCGTCACGGAGCTAGGCACTCTAGGTCGGCACTAACACTGTCGGTCTTGATCGATGCGCAGACGATTCGGTCGGTCGCTGCCCGGCACGTAGATGGTGACGACGTAGTCTAGGTCCGGTCGGTTCGTCACGGAGCTAGGCACTCTAGGTCGGCACTAACACTGTCGGTCTTGATCGATGCGTCTGCTGGCAGCTAATTAGTCGATTTTCACTTCACTTAGTTCTTAATCCGGCGCTCGGAGGACCAGACTGTAGTGGACTGTATTAAATGAGTGTTTTCCTGTTGGTTCTTGTGTTTTATTTGAAGTGTTCTTGACTCACAATTAAACTGCACATAGATTTCACCGTTTATTCGGGCAGCAATTCGACAATTTACAATTTTTCAATGGATCGTGCGTGTTCTGCTAAGGCCGCCTATATATATCGTCTGGGCAGCGGGGCGCACGTCGCGGCCGTGTGTCGTTACGCCCCCTGCCCATTGGCCAATAGCTACGCGTAGCCCGGCGGAGCGGCGCGAGCAGGTTTCGACAGGTCGAGACTTGTCGCTGCAGGAATGCTGGTCCGCCGGACCTTACAATATTAACCAATCAAACAACTTCTTATCTTTATTTACTAAACTTAGTTACCTAGTTACGTATATCTTATTTACTTACAACAATAAACATTTTATTTACATGTTATCCACTAAGTTAACAGTCAAACAGTACATACTTTACATTATGCTAGTTTTAACAAGGAATTCAAGGAATGTTGAACAATATACTTTAAACATACTATTTATAGGCATATGTGTGAGACGTTTATCTCGTCGTTTGTTACAGCTTAGCTGCTATATCTCGGCGTCCGTTACAGCAGCTGTCAGTCACAAATGTCATAGGTTTATGACAAACGTAAAATAACTTGTCTTTGTCTCTTTCCGCCACCATCATCTTGAGAGTCTTTAGAAGATAACATCATGCCCTTGAAAGGTTAAGGTGAGATGTACTTATACACCCACATTTCGCTAGTTTGAAACCTATATTCCCTTATATAGGGAGGCGAGATCCCTAGAACATGATAAAATACTTTGTTTTGCCCATAATTCATAAAAATAGACACTGGGCATATCAACCTTGTAGAATATTGGTACTATTTTATGGTATTACTTGCTATCTGCTAAGCTCCGAGAGTTTTACTTTTTATCGTGCCGGTCCGCGACCTAATAAATCAAAGTTATTGGCTCTCCCGGGTTTTGTCTATTAAAACTAGCCAGTAGTTTTACATGGGCATGTTATGTGTACACATTCGGCCTAGAACCGATAGTATTATTATTATCATCTGTGGTTGAATAAAAATATGTAGACAGTTTTTCAAAAACCGTTTAAAATAAAAAATAAAAATTGTAGGTACCTACAAGTACTTATTATAGGTTGGTAAAAACTGACAATTTAATTGATTGCCAAGGAAGTTGACTACATACCAACTTCAACACACAAATTATAGTCTACTCGGATTACAACTGTCGCTCTGCGACATTTGTATGAAATAGTTAAAACCGCAAATTGTTGAAGTGTGGGGCGTCAATTTGCTTTACTATAACTATCCTTAATACGTATACGTAGCGTACTTAATACGTATTTTAGATAAACAAGGTAACGTAACTAACATAAACCTTTAAATGGCTTATATTTGGCGTCCGCCTATTATAGAGTACGATTTGCGCCCAGTGGTTTAACTCGCTGCTCAGTACCTCAATGTTGTAGCGTGATGTTATGAAGTCTATTAATTTCGTACCTGTGAAAATTTTCAAGTCAATCCGGCCAAGGAATCGCGTTCTGCCATACAAACTAAGCCACCCTGTTTCACCCCTTTTTTGCGCTAGGGAAATCATCAAATAACTTCACCCGCTCAGTACGGGGCGGAACGGAGTGCAAGACTTTTACTGACTAAAACTCATTCATGTCCCTGATCTAGACCTTTATGTCCCGGGGTCGCGGTATCTCTTTCAAACCACCCGCAACCCCGGCAAGTTCCCCCTTAGGAGTTGAATGTTGCAAAGTCCCGTCTTAGTGAGCACCTATGTCCAAAAGGGATATTTCATGCAAAATTTTATAATTGTAGTTTCTGAGATTAAGTGATGACTGAGTCAGTGATTTTCTCTTTTAAATACATGTAGATAGATAAATAATTAAAAGTAAGGTTGAGGTATTACAGAGTAAATTATTTTCACATTATCCCTAACTTTTAATGTTTCAAATTCTTCGTAAAAAGTTTCTGAAAGTTTTAGTTTTAATTAGAGGCTTTGTTACAGCAGTTCTTAAGCAATTTGAGATGCACTTTCCACATCACACATTGTTTTAAAAGAGTTTGTTTTTAGAGTAGGTATCTACGAAGGTAGATAGGTAAGGTAGGTAGGTACGTTAAGCTTACTGACAGCTTGAGCGTACAGACGCTTCACGTACCCATCGCCATGCTGCAAACGCAGCAACCCACTTTGTCCAATGTATTTATAATCCGTGTTTAATATAATTTCAGTTAGTTGATATTTTTTTTACGGAGAGTAAGTCATAAAATAACTTCCCCTACTCTGGGCGGAGCGGGGGGAGTGTCAGACTTTCACTAATCAAAATCCACACACGCAAGAATATATGTGGGTTTTAGTTAGTAAAAGTACAAATATACCCGGAACATAAAGGGCAAAAGAAGGTTCTTTTGTTTTGCCCCTTTATGTTCCGTATCTCTTTAAGGCGGTGGCCCTGGCAGGCCCCTCTGCTTTGCTGACACCTCTGTGAGGCACGCGTGGGACACTAACGCGCAGTCCCGATGGCCTGTCGTCACTGAACGGACGGATGGTGAGCTACCCCTTGCAGATCCTTTATCTGTTCCTATACCTTTAAACAAAAATATCAGCAATGTTCAGTATTTGTATTAGTGGACCAACTTTCCCGGACAAATTCCTTCTACGCAGATCTACCGGTGCTTACCTAAAGTTGCATAGTTAACTAATTACTAATATTATAAATGCGAATGTTTGTGAGGATGGATGTATGGATGTTTGTTACTCTTTCACGTCAAAACGGCTGAATGGATCTTGATGAAATTTGGCACAGAGGTAGATTTTTTTTCGATCATCACGCGGGCAAAGTCGCGGGCGCCAGTTAGTATATTATAAAAACACAACTTACCAGAGATCGTGCATGTCAAACATGGACTTAATCATCTAGGATACAAAACTGTACTGTGTTCAAATGCAAAGAAAAGGTAAAAGCTTTTGTTTCATATTATCTTGTTTAATAATAACATAATATCGCCTTTAACACCCTAGGGATGCAAGCACATTGTTATGCTACCTACCTACATCCTTAATTAAATGAAACTTGTAAAATGCCATATTATTATCAGTGTAAATGTTTTGAAAGGGTTCCGCAGAGCTCCCATAATTGCCTATTCTAGAACAGACAGAACAGATTTCTTTTTGCTAAATAGTCTTGCATTTAGTCTCAACTCGCCTAATGAGAAGCGACGTGGCGGTAAAACTTTTAATCTTCCTCAGTTCATGAGCCACAGTGAAACAAAACGACTTGTATTTACAAAAAATCTCTCAAACTTTCCTGTTTCAAAAAGCTACCTTAATTTAGTACAACAGTAGAAGACAAAGATCGTTCACGTTCAAATAAATTGTTTCAGGGGCCTTTTTAATATAGGCAGGCGTTTTTCATGAATTAAAAATGGCGGAATCTAGAAAAATGTGTTGTAATTAAATTCTGTTTGTGTGTTATTTCATTTTGACAGCTACACCTCGCTTAAATTAATATACTTTGTAATAGAGTAAAAAATGGCGCTGATAATATAATCAATGGAGAATTATTTCATTTTGAACATTTTTCGTAAAAAAAATATTATGTTGGGTTAAGTGTAACAACTAACACTCACTCTTACTCACTTTTAAAAATATATAATAATCGTCCACGTGCAGGTAATCTGCAATCATTCAAAATTAGTAGGTAGGTGTTTTTTAGTTGGCAAGTTAGAAAAATATATTTTTTGACATTATAGTAAAACTTGTGTAAGTCTAATTCTTGTAATTTATTGTGGGAATGTTTATTATTCAATTTAATAGTTGTTTTAAAATTTTGTGTATTTTTGATTATTTTATTTCTTTTATTTTGTCTTATTTATGGACTATATGCCTGAAATAAATGAATTATTATCACACAAATTTACATGAGTAGGTTTCTATCAAGTTCGAAAGAAAAGTAAATAACAATATTTTGAGCTGTATTGTCAAAAGTTATAAACGCACACGTTCGTACTTTGGAGCGTCTTTCTCGACACCACTCGATATGATATAACAAAAAAATGGCAAAAAAGGCAAGATTATAGTATTCCTTGGCTGAATTCTTTCAAAAGGAGTTCTACAACTTCTCAAAGTACCAATACCTATATGCAATATCACGCTTTTACAGCAGAAACAGACACTCCTTCTCCACGACCTCATACGATGTGACTATAAAGATCACATGTGGTAACCGTCGCGAGACAAGTCGTGTCTGGTTCATTGTAATATATTTAAAAAAACTTAAGATACGCACTCAGCACTCAGAAACGTCCGCAGAGACGATATGTGCAATTTCGAATTGTGTCGCACTTTTTAATGCTTGAAAATTCGAACTTGCACCGACCACATAAAATTGTTTCTAAACGCTAATCCTACTTCCTACTAATATTATAAATGCGAATGTTTGTGAGGAAGGATTTATGTATGGAAGTTTTTTACTCTTTCACGTAAAAACGGCCGAACGGATCTTGATGAAATTTGGCACAGAGGTAGATTATAGGCTGGCATAACACATAGGATATTTTTGCGATAACACGCGGCCGAAGCCGTGGGCGCCAGCTTGTATTTCAATAATGAAGTTAGTTCATTTGTTTTTTCCTAAGTCCCTGACGCACATCGCGAGTCGTTAGATCGTGTATCTCACGGCCAAGTGATAATACAGGAATGTTTCCCTTACACAGTTTCATAGACAAAGAATGAAATATACAAGGAGGTTCAAGATTGGTATCCATATAATAAAATTGCTCTACATGAGTTAACAGCAATAAGGGCTCTCAGAAAAACGCTTCGTGTATCTTGTTACATTCTTAGTACGTACTCGTAAAACTAGTTACTTCTTCTATGAAGGTGCTTGTGTAGAGATGTCTTGTATTATTATTTTATACAAGCTCATGCCAGCTTCTTTGCCCGCTTGCGAATTGTCCCAAGGTATCATGGTTCGGGGCTGAGTGTTGTTTGAAAGAGATACCGTAGGCCTGCAACATAAAGGGCAAAAAAACATGGGTGGGTTGTAGTCAGTAAAAGTCCGACACTCCCCCTCACTCCGCCCAGAGCAGGGAAAGTTATTTGATGATTTCACATCCGCAAAAAAAATGGGGATCGTACTATCGGAAAAAAGAGTATTCTGTGTAAATTCACTACACGTGAGGACTTGTACCTAATTGGCTTGCTGTTATCTATGGTTTTTTTTATTAAGTTTATTTATTTATTACAGCATGGAGGACCTGTATGTCCTCCATGCTGTAATAAATAAATAAATAAATCCAGGGCATAAACTATCAGCTTCGTAGTTTTCGAGTGATCGAGCAATTAGTATTTACACATCCCGACATAGCTACATCATCACAAATGTTTGCATTTTAATATTAACTAGCATGAAGCTTTTGTTTTGTTTAAAAATACATTTGGCAATTTTGCAGGTTCTGGTATGAACCTTCTCATTTAAAAAGAACACATAAGTGTTATATGATATGTTTATTAATTACTAGCTTTTGCCTGCGGTTTCGCTCGCGTTACATTCGGGGTAACACAGTTCCCCTTTCCTGATTTGCAGGTACCTGCTACCTGTAGTTTTTGCCCTTGCGCCTAATTTACTGTAATAGCAAAACTAAGTTTTCCGTTTTCTTCCCTCTTTCTCCCTCATTGTCCGTCTCCAGGGTCTCGATCCCTGTACCAAAATTCATCAAAATCGGTTAAGCCATTTAGGCGTGAAGACGTAACAAACAAACAAACTCACTTTCGCTTTTATAAATCAGTAAAGAAACACGAACGGAAAAGGTGTTCTAAATTCAAATATTTCAAAATGTCGAAATAATATAGTTTTTCTGTAACTGTAAAGTAGGTAGCTCTACAAAAGCTCTCACAAGGTCTAGCTCGGGGCAATACAAGACCGACCGACAACACAGCTTAGATAACTAGAACAAATCCTTAGCCTCTTGACAAGGATGCTCAAACCGTTTGTTAGAAAACTAGTTCAAGAGGCTAAGATACCATAAAGATGTTTTTAAGAAAGAAATGTTATGGGAACAACATTTTTTTTAGGTTTCCGTACACAAGTTTCAAAAGGACAAAACGTACCTTTATAGGATTAATTTGTTGTTTGTCTGTCAAGGCTCTTTACCTCGGCAACGCATAAAAATGTACTCAAGTCTCTGCCCGTTGGACCTGAGAAGAAAATAACCCTCTAACTCTACGCAGTCAAAAAATATAGCCGTTTATAAAAATAAATATGTTTTATTACAGACAAATTCATATCCATTTGGTTAACTAACCAAAACTAATGTTAGTACTTCAATCTACCAGATAAACAAAACAATTATAAATTATACGCCAGTATGGGGCTGTCCCACCTGTCCGCTATAGTGCGAGGATGCTGTTAGGGCTGCCGCGTAATTTGCGCATGATGGAGGCGCATCGCTTGCGCATGATGGTGTGAAAGTCATATGCCCGTTTATGCGAACATGCCGGAAGCACTGCAGTAACGCTGCAACCCCATTAACACCCTGAATGCATTATTGTATTGGACGCGTGTAGTTGACCCCCAGACTGCATGTATAAAACGACTGACAGTGCGCTGTGAACAGCGTACCGTTTATTTTGCAAGTTTGAACGGAACCCTTGGTGCGCGATACCGAATTACACTTAGACGGTTTTCCTTATATAGATGCCAGTGTTACCAACGGGTATCGTACTACCCAGTGCTGGGTTGTGAAGAACAGATAGGCAGTCGCTCTTAGTAAAATTTGGCTCTAAGGTAAAACTGGAAACTGAACCCTACACAGGGAAAAGGCTAGGCAGATATGTACGCTCAGGCCGAACCAATAGTTGCGGATTGTTCGAAATAGATACCCCGGAACATAAAGGGTAAAAGAAGAAAAATGGTGGATTTTTGTCAGTAAAAGTGTGACACACCCTGCTTCACCTAGAGCAGGGAAAGTTATTTGATGATATCCCATTCCCAAAAATAACTTCAGCAATTTGCTGTGTTTAGAATTTTTGACAGTTATACTTTGATCCGAGTATACTATGATTGGCTTGTTTAAGTTGGTAAGTAGTTACTTTGCTTGGCAATCAATTAATTTCTACCAACCTAAATACCTGTAGGTAGGCAAAAACAACCCAAACAATAGGCTAGTTCCAAAAGCAACAAAAAATAGTCCGTCTTTTACATTATTCAAATTCGATATAGTAAATTCGATCCATTAAAGTTACGTGTGACGTCACGCGTTGGTGCATTTTTTTGCAACGAGTGACGTCACACGTAACTTTAATGAAGAATATAATTAGGTATATAATTATGAATGTAATTACTTTGACCCTGGAAGCTACCCTATTGTAATGTAATTGGAGAACGAGCTTGTAAATATCAGTACGAAAAATAACAACAAAAAGCCGAGAATAGTTTTTTAAAGCCCCCCACTGTTGTCACACACCGTCACTATTCCCCAGGTCCCCATTACTATATCATAGCAGTCACAGTCGAACCTTCTATCAGTAAACAGAAACACACTTACTACGCCTTGTATTATTGCTTGCAAAGCTATTTAGACATCAAACGATCGTGACGGGAAACATTCCCGGCAGTCACAAGCAAAGATTAAAACATAATATTTGTTACAGATGTGAAAGAGGAGTTTTATGCCGGTTTTTTTTTCTTTAGAAAATGACATAAAATGAATGTCAGGTTTTCAATGTTTTATAAGTGTCTATGTAGGACTTTATGAAATATAATATGTAATTTCATTTTGATTGAAATTTCTGTTGAATCAAATCTGAAATTCTTGCTAAAAATCACTTTAACTCTATCGTTTACAAAATTGTCAACCTTATGGCTTGGGTAAATAAAAGATTTGTTGATTTCGATGAAGATTTTTTTTGTCAATATTAAGAATTCTATGGAACTCGGAAAAACAGTTATTTTAAATCTTACTAATATCAATACTATAAATGCGAATGTTTGTGAGGATGGATGGGTGTTTGTTACTCTTTAACGTCAAAACGGCCGAACGGATCTTGATGAAATTGGCACAGACGTAGATTATAGTCTGGAATAACACATAGGATACTTTTTTCGATATTACGAGGGTAAAGCCGCGGGCGCAAGCAAGTGTTAAATAAAATGAATTGCGGTAGTTGCCACTTTCAATGCAAAGTAACGGATACAACAACAGAAGACAACATCAGGGTATGTACACCACACGGCGACATATCAAGTTATACATTTCTAGTATAACAAGGCCTCGTTTTATACAGTTTTCCCGTACAATAAGAGATCCGCATAAACTGATTTTGTAAAACTTGATTGGCCCTCATGTAACGAACGACTCGTATGTCCCTTCTGTACTCCAGTTATTTTTTATCTATGCTACAGGAAAAGATCGCGGCTTCGCATTATAGGACCGGATGGGTATAATCACTTGCAATTCAAGATGATTATGAAGGTTTAAATGCCTGGACCGCCTGTTGGAAAAATGAAACGATCTTTTGAGGGAGTTTTATGTAATTGAAATGGCGAGAACTGTCGCTAGCATTCCGTTTGGTATCCACAAATCGCGCGCCGTAGTACTTAAATGCAGTCTTCGCTTTTAAATGTTTAAAAATGTGTTAATGCTTTTTTCTTCTTTGTAGATTAGGTTGAAAGTTAGACTGCTTTTTAGACAGAGCACATTGTTTTCTTGTTTTATTTGTATATCGCAATGCCTATATAAAACTGAAATCGTTGTGGAACTAGTGACCCGACATTATTTGTAATGGGTGCAACGTACTAATGATTAGAGATGTGATGCAGAAAATCTTTCCGAGTAATCTCTGAATGATGGCAAAATCGTATTAATTCTTTGTCCCATAGTTGAGTGGAAAAACGCGACCAGGCAACAGGCAGGCCGGAGTTGCGGGTTGTTCGAAAGAGACACTGCGGCCCCGGAACACAAAAAAAGGAACATGGATAGGTTTTAATCAGTAAAAGTCTGACACTCCCTTCCGCTCTGCCCAAAGCGGGAGAAGTTATTTGATGATTTCACATATACCTTTATTTAGTCGTTTTTAAAGTTGCCTTCAACAGGCAGCTTTAAAAAACGACTTTATTTTAAGTTACTACTTAAAGAAAATAATTATCTTTCATGGAAAGGAAAGAACAAAAATAAGTTTATTTGGCAAATGCCATAATAATAATAAGTGCACACAACATACAAACAAAGAAAGAAAACAAAAAAAAACAAAATTAAGTTTTAAAAACTTAGGTAAATCTAAACACAAAAACCGGCCAAGAGCGTGTCAGGCCACGCTCAGTGTAGGGTTCCGTAGTTTCCTGTCCGTCACAATAAGTGTTCTTTACCACGGTAGGTCATGAAAGCACGGAAAATCTTAACATCGACTTTTAAAAAAATGACGTCATTACGCAACGCCATCTATCGAACCATTTATGAACTGGTTTTTACCTAAACATTTTGATGGTGTTAAAAAAATTAATTTTAGTTTTGTTCTAAATTGCCTTAGCATGTTCTTGATAGAAGTTTTATGTAGCTATAAGATACCGCCAATGCCAAGGGGAGACCAACCGAACAATTCGGTAATACCCGATCCAATGTAATAAGTACCTACAGCGCCATCTCTCGGGGAATTGGGTTACTAATTTTATTAATACAAAGACGTGCAAGAAGTTTTCGGTGGTAATTTTGGATTGCGAGAACCGATTTCAATAATTCTTTTTTTGTTTGAAAAAAGATACGTTCAGGATAATAAAATATGTAAACGAAGTTAAAAAAAATGGTTGCATATACGATTATACTACAAACTTAGTCCAGAAATTATTTTGTACAACTTTTTGTCTTTTTTGTACAAAAACTGTTGTGTCAATCAAGTTCAAAATAATTTTCCTAGAAAGTCCTTATAAAGTTCTACTTTTCAGATTTTTTTCATATTTTCTAAACTTATGGTTCAAAAGTTAGAGGGGGGGGGACACATTGTTTTTTACTTTTGGAGCGATTATTTCCGAAATTATTGCCATTATCAAAAAATGATTTTAGTAAACCCCTATTCATTTTTAAATACCTTTCCAACAATATATCACACGTTAGGGTTGAAATTAAAAAAAATAACACTTCCCACTTTACATATAGGGTGGCTACCCTAATAAAACATTTTTTTCCAATTTTTATTTTACCACTATGTCGGCGTGATTGATATACATATTGCTACCAAATTTCAGCTTTCTAGTGCTAACGGTCACAGAGATTAAGCGAGGACGGACGGACGGACGGATGGACGGACGGACGGACGGACAGACAGACATGGCGAAACTATAAGGGTTCCTAGTTGACTACGGAACCCTAAAAAGGAGATAATTCTTGTCTCACGGCTGCGCCAAAAAGGCCCATTTCAGCAAACTGCCGGGCGGCTAGTGTCCGACGCTGGTTTTCAACTAAATCTTCTTTTAGTGTTAACCTAAACTGGTGTCTGAGTTTCTAAGCCATCTATGAGTCTATGACTTGACTTTTTATTTCGTTGAGAAATATTTATCAGGCATGGTGGTTTGGTTTCCTTACGATGTTTGCTTCACATTGCAATAAGCAAGTGATAATTATACAAAATACGCACATGAATCTGAATAATCAGACGTGTGTGTCTTGGGTTCGAAGTGAAGTCCTTTTTTTAGTCATTGTTATTTGTTAGACCGACTGGCAACCTCTAGACTATCACTGCAACAAAATAATAACTATAAAAATTGCAGTGGGGTCAACACTATGTTTCATAAAAAAAACTTAAAACAATTTATTTTCGGTGATATACTTTTAGTTTCCAATATACCAAGACGCTATTGATAGGAGACGGCCTAAATCCGATCCCTATTTCTCACCGAATCATTTTATTAGACGATTGAGCAATAATAGACCTATCCTATTACTGGAGAGATCATTGAGACAAGTGACATCTGACCTCGATTCTTTTGTTTCTTAAACACACGCACAAGACGCAATAAGCGGCCGTTCACAAGGTACAATTCTGCATGAGATTTTATGGTTGGTGCACACTCTCGCCGACGCTTTCCGAGACGAAAGTGAATATAGTAGCGTTCGTCAAGTCTCGGTATTCTTCGCTTGCTTTCAGTCACGTATTGGTTCTTTGCGACACGTCTTACAAGAGACATGGACAGAGCTTTCGGTTGCGATTTTTACTGTGCACGCGTTGTATACTACATATAGTATATAAAGTGATAAAACAAATAACGTACAGATCAATGTCGTGTGAACGAGGCATAATGTTCGGCTGTCCTTCCTAGTTGAACATAATAGATTCTATATTTCTGGCACAACTTGTTTACACAATTGTTGGATTAAGACAAGCGCTTCAAACAATTGTTTTAAGAATAAGCCGGACTGAAAAAACTGCGGAACAAATACAGCTAAACACTGAAATGGCTATTTCCACAAGCTTTTATAAAAATAAGCCTTTTCATAGCGCTGAAAAAGCGGTATACGATTTCGGTATTGTTATTTTTCGTACTTAGAAAAACTGTTTTGCCAAAAAGTTTTTTATTTCAGCATTTTTAGTTGTAGTGAGATGGGATCTTATACATTTTCTTTTCGAGTATTCATTTTCTATTGTTACTAAGATATCATATCGTCATATAAAATAAATTAAAGGAAAAAAACATGTATTATAAAAAATAACTCATAAATTACTCAAAGAATATAGATACAATTCGTGTGGATATCCTTTCGATTAAGCTCACAATCGATGGAGAAACCGCGTAACAAAAATACCATAAAAAACATACAATCGAATTTAGCTCCTCCTCCATATTTGAAGTCAGTTAAAAATAGGTTTGAAATCTTCTGACTAAGAAAAATAAGTATTTCGTAATATTTTCGTATAGAAATACAATTAATAAATAAAGACATGTTCAATTGTTTTTACATTAAGATGTTGCTCAAGGAAAAAGTCTATTGCTTGATTTACTCGGAGACATGGGTCCAATACGCACTGAAACTTTGGAGCGTTTCATCTAAAATGAACTAGGCCGGGACCAAACGTAAGGCTGCCTTCTATTTTCAAAGCGGGGCCCATGATTCCGGTTCAATAATGTCCGGCAACTAGAGCCGAACACTCGTTGATTTCCGGTCGAGAACATTTACCGGGATGTTCGGTGACTGGATTTGGAATTACAGTCACGGAGGATCTAAAATCCTATAACATGCAATGAATGAAGTTGGCAGATCTTGTCCAAGCAGCGCCAAAAGCATGTTGTTGCCACAACGATATGTTCTGCACCTGCAGCATTCATTCTATCCCAGCCCTTTTAAAGCTATCTAGCTGTAGGTGACGGGGACCATGTAGCAAGAAACGTTCACAAGGACGGTCAAAGATGCGTTGGTATGAAGATATCATAAAAACAGGATAAGTGACCACTTCACTTCTACTGTTTTGCCAATTCTCACGATCTTGAGCCACTTTTGTTGTGGATAGAAGTTCCCCAAAATCGTGAAAAGTGGCATAAACTAAAGGAAGTCTACACATACGTGAATAATATTAGAAGATGAGAGCTCTGGTTGTCCCACAATGAGCTAGTAGTTAGTAACCAAGGTGAACTTAAAAACTACAAAAAAAGACTTCTTAAATAATTAAAAAAGTGGGGTTTCTTTTCTTTCAGATTATCCTTCAAGTAATTGGAATACAAATATGTATGCAAGATAGCTCATAATTTACACAAGCAATGTAAATAAACGTTCTCGTTGGTATCGATACACATCGGTAGTATACTATGTATATTGGAAAATCGGCTCAAAATTTACGTAACAACAACAGAATAGAAAAAAAACAAAGAGCAATCAAATTGAGAACCTCCTTGAATTACGCTAGGTATTTCAACATTTATGATGTCTAAAAAAATTCTTACAAGATTTACTTTCGCAACTTTACAAAGGAAAACCTAGATTTTCTTTTACATGTTTTCTTAATAAAGTAAAAACAAAATTTGTGAGACCCCTCGATGTAAGTGCCTAGTTACCCTGCGAAGATGAATGAGCCACACTTAACTTTTTTTCGCTAACATTTACCAGGCGCGGTCTCGTGAAGTCAAAAGATAATTATGCCAGAACAGTTCCTTCCTACTTACCCTCGAAATTTACGGATTTATAATACGTCAGTAGACGCACGAGAGGTACAAAAATAACTGGATAATGGTAGACAAGTAATCGATTTAAACTATCGATCATATTAAAAAAAATCGGTGTCTTTTGTTTATTTCGTTGATATTTTACCACCGACTTTTGGAAGTAAAGTTATTATTTTAATTTTTTTTGGTAGTCGTTTTTTTTTGTACAAAAAGTTTTTTATTTCAGCATTCTTAGTCACACATTTTTTTTAATCGAATATTTGTTTTCAATTGCTACTAAAATATATTAGCAATTCGTGCATATAGACCAAGAAGTTAAAAATAAATATCATACACAATAACTCTAAACTACCCCAATAAAATAAATAAAATTGATATGGGACGACCTCGGAAGTATACCCTTTCGAACGACAAAAGAATTATAAAAATCGGTCCACAGTTGGTGGAGTAATCGGTTAACACACATAAAAAAAAATACAGTCGAACATAGAACCTCTTCCTTTTTTTTGAAGTAGATTAAAAACAAAGAATCACTGCAACTGTAAGTATACTAAAACATAATAAACGCTTTAATCTAAACCACTGATAAATCTAGTACCTACTTGAGGATATAATGCCACAACATCTATAGCGAAGCCACAATCTCTTAACAAACTGCTGGCTTACCCTGTTAGCCGTACGTCCGGCTACCGAAGCTGGACCGCTTGTTATATCTAGCTGTGTGTTTCCTTTCTTTAGTAACTGAATTCTTTTTCACAAACTCGACTTTACCGAAGTGTTTTCGAAAATGTTTGAGGCCTTCCTGATGCCTACTTTTGTTATTAGAACCAAGTTTTTCTTTTCTCTGCACAAAATCTACTTGAGTTACCCATTTATTTCTGTTTGCTATGCGTAGACCGGAATCAGGACTGACAGGATGTGTGTCTTGAGACAAGCTAATGCTCCGAGGTCGCGGGTTTTTCGAAAGAGATACCGTGACCCCGAAACAAAAGGGCAAAAGAAAGAACATGGATGGGTTTTAATTAGTAAAAGTCGGACACTCCCGTTTTGTGATGATTACCCACCCATCCGCAAAAAAAGACAAGCTATTGCTTCGCAACAGTGAACACTGTTGAGCACACTTATCGGTATCACCTCACCACATTTTGTGTTGCAGTGTTTATGAGTGTACAGTCAAGAAAAAGTATAAGTAACCAGGCTCGTCCGATACGGTTGAAATTTTCTTAGAAATCCATGAATGTTTTGGGTGAGTTAAATTTGTTTGATAGAGAACTGTTACAGTTCATTTTATAAATTAAATTTGAATTGTATCGGTTTCTACAAAAAAAAAAAAAACAAATATGTCTGACGATTGGTATGGTATATCACGTTTGTTGTCCGTGCGTTAAGGTTTGAGAAACTTGCCTTGCCTTGCTTGTACCGTTGTGGCACTTTACAAACATTTAAACTTTTATACACAAACAGCTAGTACGGGAATCAAATCCGCGGTACACAGCGCAAAACCAAATAACAACCACGGCGCCAATCATGCAGCTTTAGGGCGTGAAAACTCGCAATTTATCAGCCTCAAATGGAAAGTTGTCCAAAAACGACCGCACGAAAACAAAGCTCCAGTCTACTGTTCATTTTTTTAAAACAATGTTCACGCTGCTCTATTAAACTTTCATAGTTCTATATTGAAGTCTGCTTGAAGTAACTTCACGTTTTTTTTCTCGACTGCCAAATGCTGTCTCAAATTGGAATTTTCTTTTAAAAATTTCGAAATAAGAACGGTATTTTCTCCGTAACTGCCAGTGCTTTATGTTATGCAAACTTCTTTGTAATGTATACAATAATAGGGAGAGGCCAATGATCCCATTAAACATGAAATAAGAAGACCATATTTTCATTGTTCCCGTAATACTTATATTGTTCAATAATATTTTCTGATAAAAGGAACAATGGAGAACGTTTGTTAGGATATTTATTTGAATTCAATGGATTTTCATGTGGGTAAGTTGAAGACCCGATAAGCGAGACATAAAATGTAATTATACATATAATAAGGAAATCTAAAAGTTGACTGAAAAGTTGTACGGAACGAGGAAAATGTCGAGAGAAAAGTTTTAAGTACAGAAAAACCAAAAAACCGGTTAAGTGCGAGTCGGACTTGCGCACCAAGGGTTTCGTACAAATTTACGACATAAACGGCAATATCTTTTGACTGCGTGTACTAAGAAAGTTGTTTTTTTTCTAAACAAATCCAAGGGACTACAGAGTTGAGAGTACGATAATTTCAACTCAACCCCTCAACGCGTTCTCGAAATAAAGGGTCTTGACAGACAGACAGAGAACAAAGTGATTCGGGTTCCGTTTTTTTTCTTTTGAGGAACAGTACTCTAAAAATCGGTGGATCGACTATTCATACAGTCGATATTATTCATACAATGATATAGCAAGAAGGGATATTTCTCATAAAATAAAGAGTAATAAAAAAGTATGCAAGAAGAACACATGCTCTGCAGTTTGTCTTTACTGTAGACACTTCTAACACTTTAACAATGTTTTACATTGTTCTCACATAATTTACCATCTCGACATGAATGATTTAGTTAATTGTTATCTGTGTTACGTTGTGCTGCGTCACATTGAACATTTGTGTTATTCAACTTGCCTAACTGTAAATACTGGGCCACCGAGATACAGGCCATGCCTAGTTTTAGCCTACGGCGACATCTACTTTGCTTTCATTTAATTTTGCTTGTTGTATTTCAATGTTTGTATGTAACCTAACTAGTGTGTGTCAATAAAAAAAAATATTTACTAACTTTTGCCTGCGGCTTCGCTCGCGTTAAATTCGGGGTAACACAGTTCCCCTTTCCTGATTTGCAGGTACCTACTACCTGTAGTTTTTGCCCTTGCGCCTTATTTATTGTAATAGCAAAGCTAAGTTTTCCCTTTTCTTCCCTCTTTCTCCTTCATTCTTTTTTTTTAAATAGCCTATGTCCGTCTCTAGGGTCCCAACTATCTCTGTACCAAAATCCATCAAAATCGGTTAAGCCATTTAGGCGTGAAGACGTAACAAACAAACAAACTCACTTTCGCTTTTATAATATTAGTAAGGATTATTATTTTACTAAGGTTTTGTTACAATATTCTGATTTAAAAGAGTGTCTATGGAGTTTTTTGTCCATTTTTCTCCTTAGAGATCTACGTTCTAGAATGGGTAACTACAGTATTTTCACAGTTATTATGCTTTGTGACTAGGACTGTAGCTTCAGTTTTACTGTTGTCATGGTTGCAGTTCAAAAGTGCTTGGGCCTTCTTAAAATAAAAGCTTTTGTTTTTTTTTAATTTTGCAGACCTCTAATAAACTGGTATAAGTGCAGTGCAGGAGAATGCTGATTCTATTTTACCGTACCGTATCCTGTCGATTTGAGTGTACAGTGTAGGTGGCCTGTAGTCTCAAGACTATTTATGGATAACACCTGAATGAAGTCTTTTTGCGAAATCCTCCTATTAAATTCTTTTGTTTACTTGTTATGGCTTCTATTTATGACGAGGTAAGAATAACTGGAGACAAAACAGTTTTATTAACAAACCTGTTAAGGGCATCTGTTATTTTTAGATATGGTTATTCTCAAATAAGCACCAAACTTTCCATCTTAACGACTACATGGTCGACTGTACGGTTGGCGCAGTAGTTAAGCGATTGCCTGCAGCGCCGTGTGTTGCGAGTTCGATCCCTGTACGAACAAATGTTTCTTGTAGTTGATTCGGGTCTGGCTGTTTGAGTATGTTTAAATGTTTGTAAACGCACCCACAATAAAAGGGAAATTCCTAGTGTGGGACAACGTTGAGTTATTTTATTAATAAACCATATGTGACTGACTACAGGGCAAATGTCTTCTATTTCCACTGGTATCTAATTAAGGTCAAAAACAATTGGTGAATCTTTACGAAAAGAGTTGCTATCATCCCGCCATCCAGCTTGGCAGCTGAGGGACGTAGTTCACATTGTATATATCAGTGACTAGCTTTTGCCCGCGGCCTCGCTCGTGTTAAATTCGGGGTACCTAGTACAATTCCCCTTTCCTGATTTGAAGGTACCTGCAACCTGCAGTCTTTGCCCTTGCGCCTTATTAATTTGTAATAGCAAAGCTAAGTTTTTCCTTTTCTCCCCTCTTTCTCCCTCATTTCTTAAATGTAAGCCTATGTCTGTCTCCAGGATCTCAACTATCTCTGTACCAAAATTCATCAAAATTGGTTTAGCCATTAAAGCGTGAAGAGGTAACAAACAAACAAACTCACTTTCGCTTTTATAATATTAGTAAGGAAGTAAGGATAGTTAATTGATGTTAATACTTTTTTGTACTTTCATTAATCACCGTTGCTGACTTAATTCCTGTTTTTCCACGCTCTTATAATAATAACATCAGCCACCATCTTGCAGACTATACTATGTGACGGCATGGCCAAAAGTCGCCTACGAGAGAAAGACATACTAAAACAAAAGTACATCCTCCATATTTGAGCCAACACTGAACCTCTCAGTTGATCCCCGAGCCAGTTCGCAGTAGGTAAACGAAATAAATGTTGGCACGCAGCCAAACCACACTCGACCCGTTGGACTCACGCTCTTACATCGAACGGCGCTGTAGGACTCGTGTTAACATTGTCCGATACTGTACTAGCTGTAACTTGCTTTTTTATTACCAGCATATTTTAATAGATCACAGTTTCGTTCAAGTTTCATTGTCCGAAATCGGAAGGCCGTGTGTTGCTCTTTTGTGTAGACTTCTTTGTTGAACGCACCTCCAAATTTGAATAACTAGCTGTGTCCGCGACTTCGCCCGCGTCATATCGAAAACTATCCTATGTGTTATTCCAGACCATAATCTACCTCCGTGTTAAATTTCATCAAGATCCGCTCAGTAGTTTTGACGTGAAAGAGTACCTAACATAATATTAGTAAAATAGCTGGCCCCCGCGGCTTCACCCGCGTGATATTGAAAAGAAATATCTTTCTCTCCCCTTTTTTACCTTCTTTCTCCCCCTTTTCTCACTTTTTTTTAGCCTATATCCGTCTCCAGGGTCCCAACTATCTCTATACCAAAATTCATCAAAATCGGTTGGGCCATTTAGGCGTGAAGACGTAACAAAAAAACAAACTCACTTTCGCTTTTATAATCCTTACTTCCTTACTAATCCTTACTAATATTCCTTACTAATATTATAAAAGCGAAAGTGAGTTCGTTTGTTTGTTTGTTACCTCTTCACGCTTTAATGACTGAACCGATTTTGATGAATTTTGGTACAGAGATAGTTGGGAACCAGGAGACGGACATAGGCAAATTTTTATTAAAAAGTGGGATATGAGGGAGAACGAGGGAAGAAAAGGGAAAACTTAGCGTTGCTATAACAAATCAATCAGGCGCAAGAGCAAAAACTGCAGGTCTGCTTGGTGTGTTATACCGAATTTAACGCGAGCGAAGCCGCGGGCGAAAGCTAGTATTTTATATTAGTAAGGATTAATCAAAGGTTTCACTTTGTTTTGATAATGAATATACAACATCTGTCTAGTCTTTTCCCAAATATCTTGGGGTCGGCTTCCAGTCTTACCGGATTGAGCTGACTATTTAACTTAGAGCGACTGCCTATCTGACCTCAACAACACATTTTAACAACGATACTCCTTGGTAAGAATTTACGATACTCCTTGGTAGTCAAACTTTCGAGTCACTGATTACCTGTAACGACTGTCAAAGATCTACAAATGACAGTTGAAACCAACGGCTTAGCGTGCTTTCCGTAGCACGGAGGAGATTCGGTGCGTGTCAGGTGGTCGCCCATCCGCGGACCAACCTAGGCAAGCGTGGCTTAACCTGAAGAAAAAACGTTTTCAAAATGAGTGTCTTATTATAGCAAATTAATTATGAAAGTTTCATGATTGTTATAAACTAATTAATTTATATATCTACAATTTCTTTCAAAAAGTTCGTTAGGACTGTTTCCATGTAATATTAATAAAGTTTGAAAATATTTTTTGCCAATAATCCCTAATTATTGATAGTTGTTTATAACTTTTAAGACGGAATATTAACCATGTTTATTATTTATTATCGACTATTTAATTTATCCGCAAACATAGCACGTGCAACTGCGCTGAAATATCGGAGAGAAATTGCCAAATAACATAATAAACAAAATAATTTCATAAAGTAACATAAATAAATTTCAAAACCCTTATTTTTGTACCCAAATACATTTTCAAATTTAACCTAATAAATCGAACACACTTTTGAAACTTAACAAAATTATCTTTGGCATTAGTAAGTTCGATCGTCAATTGTTTATTTATGACGACACTAACCGAGAAGTGACGGGAGTGTTCACCCGCGCTCCCGTGTTGCCATTAGGTTCCTTTATTTTAGTTGTTATCTAAAATTGACTACATAAATAGAACTTAATCCGATACTTAATAGGACAGTCACGGATTGGACAGGGATTTTTTAAAAACATTGTGTGTATAAAACCATTTTATCGTACTTACAAAGGTTTTATTCATAATACTGCCGAACATTTTATGAGTACTGACCATACTTCGTTACCATATTTACTTATATGTCCGAATGAAATAAACCGTACTTATCCAGTTTACGACACACATACCTACGGATAGCCTTATGTTTTGTGGCATAGTAAATTTTAATATTCTGAACTACAAGTACTGAAGCGGAAACTAAACGGTATGTATAGTTTAAGTTGAAAGATTAGTGAGAAATGAGCTAACTTAGCCCAACTTCCATCAGTAAAACTAAACGCGATTAAATTCGGCTCAAAAGCTGACAGTGGTGCCGATTCTAACGAAATACCGGATTAAATTAGTCTAAGATTAAAATGACGTACCTTATCAAATCTAATTTTCAGGGCCGTAAATAATTTATTGTGAAACCAAGTAGATTCTCTTAGTATTTAACAAACAAGAAATAAACAAGAATATAATCGGAAACAAGAATTATTTAAAATTAAATTTTAGTGTTAACGAACGGAACCTTTCGAGCTTTTTTTTGCCGAAAAATCGTTGATGATTTCGCTGAAATCCAGTTCTCGGAGTAAATCGCTTTCAATGCTCAGGAGAGAAAGCTTCGATAGACGGTCTTGTCCCATCCTGATTCGAAGCCTATTTTTTATAATTTTCATTTTTGAAAATGAGCGCTCTCCAGTGCAATTTGATACCATCAAAACCAAATACATTCTCAATGCAATTTCGAGGTTTGGGAATGTAGCTCTGAAATTTTGATCTTCGAGAATTTGGTAGTAAAATAGTTCCGGCGATTGATCTTTTCCATAGTCCTTTTTGTATGAATCAATCAAAGTTACAAATTGAACCAACTCATTACCAAGACTAGGCTCTAAATCATCCTTATACACTTTCACCAATGCTTCTGCTGCAGCGTGCAAATTTTCAGCATCCATCTTCTCGATGTGATTCAGAAATCCAAATCTCGAACGTACAGCTTCATAGGCATGCAACCTTTCAGTAAGAGAAACAGATAGCTGGTCAACCACTGGGATGAAGGCGGATACTTTGTATTTCTCCTTGGGTGACAGATTTGCGTTTTGTGCTTTCCCGTAATCGAGTGGATTCAACCTCACATTTCTCGTTCTGGTGCGGGTGTGTGATTGTACATATTCATCAGTATGGGATATTTTTTTGGCTGCTTCCTCGTATTTATCGAAATCATTTCGTTTGGATTCCACGAATGATTTCAATGATTCTATTGCACGCATGGCCGATTCAAGAATCATTTTCGGGTCTTGCAACATCTTGTTTGTAGCGTTGAATCGTTCCAAGATATCATTCCAAAATGTTGCAAACAAAGCGGTTTCGAGACCACTCATCTTCTGTAAAAGGTGCGTTGCTTCATTCCTGACGATGTCTTTTTGCTCTTTATCGGAAGATATGCTGGTTAGAGCTTCTTCGATTTCCGAATAGCCGTTGACTAAGGCTTTCGTAGCTTCAGCTCGACAAGACCAACGAGTGTCGCTGAGCTTTTTCAACACTAAAAACTGGCCGCTTTTTTTCCCCGATAAGTTCTGTGGTACTTGCCCGCAACCTCCGAGGTTGCGGGCAAGTACCACCCCACTGAGCCATTGAGCCATTGGGGTACTCCCTCAAGATGGGTAGTAAATTGGAAGTGCTTATCAGGGCCATTTGAGATTTTGATATTTCACTGATTGCCTGATTGGAGTGAACAAATATAGATCAATGATTTCTGTTTCTGTTAATATTTAAGATTAATATAATCAAATGATCATGTATGTATAAAGTACTTTAGGCTGTAGGTAAACGTAAAAGCGAAAAAAAAAATATCAAAGGAAAAGATGTTTACTAGGTTTACTAGTTGAAATTCGAAAGATTTTTTTTTCCGAAGTCTCTATTGTGGAGGCCCCCTGCCTGTGGAGGCCCCGGGGCTTTCGCCCCGGTTGCCCCCCCCCCCCCCCCCTAAATCCGGCCCTGCTAATTTTATTCCAAACCATTTTACTTGCGATTAAATATAGTCCGATTTAGTTTGACAACCATATTTTTTGGTAAAAACCTCAATTTCAGAATAGTGAGATGGCATTTATCTTTAAATTGAGTAACTTAACTATTATTAACGCTGTCAAACTATTATAGTAAAGTTGTGTTACTTCAATACATTTCAGAATATATGATTTTTAGAGTAGTTTAGTTAGTGATAACAAAATTGACACCAGTGACAATGAATTGTCCATAGCAATTATGAAACGAACTACTCTAGATCGTAGCTGAGATACTAATACTCAGAAGGCGTTCCGTTTCTTTCTTGAAACACACCAGCAGAGAAAAATGCGTTTCAAACAAAAAAATCAAGCAACATTTACTTGGTTTGCATCCTTCCGTATTTCTATTCCAACTGCTTCGGAAGTCGCCGTCCCTTTAAGCCGGGGAGATAGAGGGAGTCATTCTATACCTACCATAGATTTATTTTTCCGTTTCCGCATTCCGGTTGCACTCAGCCATCAAAAAGCAGCTTTTGATATTTTAATATTTCTCTTTCGTCGGATTTAATTTTTTGAAGATACTTTACTATTATGCCTATGACACAAAAATAAAAAGATGGTCACATTTTTGCCCGGTATGAGAAAAATGTGAGGTGTAAAATCTACTGATGAATGACCTCGTTACGTTTTTGGTGCAACTTTGGTGCAACCGCACCTATGGTGTTTGTCGTCAGTGATTTTTTTTTTTTTGTACTTAAGGTGTAAACTCCAGTCGTGCGACGGAGCTGACACACACACTTTTTTTTGGCGGTACGGTTGGTGCCGTGGCTGAGCAATCGACTGCAGCGCTGCATGTCGTGGGTTTGATCCCCGCACGGAAATTTGTATGACCTACAGGTTTTAGGTCTGGCTGTTTGTGTATGTGAATTTAAATGTTTGTAAACGCAGCCACGATACAAGGGAAATTCTTTGTGCGAGCAATATGTTGATGTAAACAAAACTATGATACTGGAATCTCGCCAGACCTTTAATAAACTTTGTTCAACTTAGTTACAACACACAAGCTTTTATGTGATATTCTTGGACTTATAACATAATATTATTTACCTCATATTACGCTCTAGTGCCTACAATAAAAAGAGAGGAGCTTTTAGCTATTACTACTGGCACAGAACTTTACCAACTAACACATACGAATATGGCACATAAAAAGCTAATACCAAGTGTGATGGTGCTAAAAGAGTAGCAATTTGCCCCCAAGTATGTACTAACTTACAATATTATAACTTCATGCATTCACGCCAGTAACTCGTAGTAAGCGAGCTAAAAAAGTACACCCACAAACAAACACGCGATTATAACTTAATACAGTTACTGGTACCTATATACCTAATTATTTGTATATGATAGAAACAAGATCAGACACTTTTGTCAGTGTATATCTTAATATACACTCAGTCAGTGTATATCTTAATATATACTGACTGCCTGTTTCATGAGATATTTCATGTGTGTTTTCCAAAAAAATATCACCATGATATAACGGGGAAAATTTTCGGTTTCATTAAGGAAGGTTATGTATACCCTTTTTTACGAATGGCAAATCATTAAATAACTTCCCCGACTCTGGGCGGAACGGGGGAAGTGTCAAACTTTTACTGACTAAAACGCACCTATGTTCCTTATTTTGGCCGTAATACTCTGGGGCCGCGTTATCTCTAATTGTAAGTTTTTAATGATGCTTTTATTTTATGTTGTCAATGTTGATTAGGTACTGTCTACTTGTGTTGTAATGATGCTTTTATTCATGCTTTAGATTTAAGTTGAATGTTTCTTAATATTTTTAATTATTTTTTTCACTCTTGTTGCTGTTTTGTTTTTGTAACTTATTTTATCTAGATTTCCCTTTTTTTTACAACGTTTATCAAACTAAAATGTCTCATGGTTTTATCTGTGGAAAACGTTGTTGATATCACATTTGTTAATCTATTGTTATTCTTTATTATTTATATTCAATGTGTTATTGTTTGTTATTCCCAATAAATAAAATAAAATAAAATCTCTTTCAAACAACCCGTAAACCCGGCTCGTAGTTTGTACGGTCTATTTATCACTCGTAACTATACATATCCAGCTAGTAATGTTAGTCTAAACAGTTCGTATTACAGCCCACCCTCTGTCAGCGACCGACTGGCCTTGTTTGTCAACTAGCCGTTAAGCCAACACTGACGCCGACGCATCACCTGACTTTATTTAGTTAATTCCATCGACTCACACATTATTGGACGCGTTTATTGGGTACGTCAATTAAAATAATTGGGCTTATGTTTAACTTACCACCAGATATAGTAACATATAGCAGACAAAAATAGTAAATGATCACCAAAATGAAACCCGCATTTTAATGTAAAATTATAACCAAAGTTTTAACACTTTGCTATCCTATTTAAGCAAAATGACTCCAAATAAATCGTGATTAACCCAAAAATAGTAAATGATCACCAAAATTAAACCAGCATTTTAAAGTAAAATTATAACCAAAGTTTTTATTTCTGGGTGGTTTAAAAAAAAACCACGAAGGCTAAAGCGGGAGCTCCGCTCCGCTACGCTCCCGCCTTAGCCTTCTAACCTAACCTCTCCGAGTCGGGGTACTCTGAGTCGTGGTGTTAACCATAATGAGGTTATAATTTGACTAGATTTGGTGATCATTTACTACATTTGGTGATCGAATACAATTTAAAGTGCAGTCGTAACTAAAATAGCTGGTACTATTGTAATATTTTTCTGGTGATACCTAAGTAGATATTTTTGGTTACATAACTAAGGGTATCAAAGCATTTTATGGTGGTCATTATATTTAACCCCAAATAATTGTTTGGTTTCATGTCAGTGATGTGACTAAGTACGTTTTGTGTGGGTTTAGGGTGGTATTTAAAACTATTGATTCCCAAACTATGAAGCTACTGTAAAATAAAGAACCGGCCAAGAGCGAGTCAGACTCGAGCACCGAGGGTTCCGTACAAACCTGTGACATAAACGGCCAAATCTTTTGATTGCGTAGACGTATAGGATTGATTTTCGCAGCTTTAACGGACTACAGATTTGAGTACTTAAATGGTTTAAATTTCATCTCGATACCTTCACGCGTTCCCGAGATAAAGGGTCTTGACAAACAGACAGACGGACAACAAAGTGATCCAATAAGGGTTCCGATTTTTCTTTTTAAGATACGGAACCCTATAATGATACCTTTTTGATGAAAAATCCCGGGTGCGGCAGGAGACATAATTTAAAATAAAATGCTTTAAAAAGAATTTGCATTGGCCAAAGTTTCAAGAAGATTACGTGTTCATTACAAGGACAGTTCTAACAAAAAATTGCGAGATCAAGTAAAAACAGCAGTGACAAATTCCCACGTGAATCAAACGACGTTTTTAATACAATAATTCGGCTATATTAAAAACAGTACGAAAAGTATTTTGTTATACTTACTAATATTATAAAAGCGAAAGTGAGTTTGTTTGTTTGTTACCTCTTCACGCTTTAATGAAATAAATTTTATTTTATAAAACATAGGCTAATTTTTTTTTAAAATTGGGGAATGAGGGAGGATAGGGAAAACTTAGCTTTGCTATTACAATCAATAAGGCGCAAGGGCAAAAACTACAGGTAGCAGGTACCTGCAAATCAGAGCTATAAAAGCTAGTAATATTATAAATGTGAGTGTTTGTGAGGATGTATGGATGTTTATTACTCTTTCACGCAAAACGGCTGAACGGATCTTGATGGAATTTGGCACAGAGGTAAATTATAGTGGTGGTAATAATATGGTCCGGAATAACACATGGGATACTTTTTTTAGATATCACGCGGGCGAAGCCACGGGTGCCACCTAGTAAGAAATATTCTTCAACTTAGAACATATGTATAAATAACCATGTTTATTTATTTATAATACTCTTCTGATAAATACAATTTAAAATTTCATCAAATTGGTATTAATAGTTTTAAAAACATGCGCCTCTTTGCTGTGAAAAACAAAAGTAACAAACTTAATCACCCACCACAATAATACCACCCGTAACCTTTAAAATTACAATAAACCGGACGAAACTGCCGCCATCATGAAAACGAACTAGTTTGTGTTTTGCACAAGTTTTTCGAACAAACTCACAAAGCCTTAATGAGGATGACGCTAGCAGAACTGCTTTAGTTAAGTGCTTCGCTTTCAAAAGGCAGGCGAGGATTTCTATGGACACTATTAACACATTCATTTGTAGGGTAAAAGGGTTAAAAGTGTCAATGATATAACGTCAGAAGCATTAACATTTTAGGTACTAGCTGGCGCCCGCGGCTTCGTACGCGTGATATCGAAAAAAAAGTATCCTATATGTTATCCCAAACCTCTCTGCCAAATTTCATCAAAATC
Source organism: Ochropleura plecta (assembly GCA_905475445.1). Classification (NCBI taxonomy): domain Eukaryota; kingdom Metazoa; phylum Arthropoda; class Insecta; order Lepidoptera; family Noctuidae; genus Ochropleura; species Ochropleura plecta. The sequence goes on along the minus strand of FR997731.1, from coordinate 17,151,531 downwards.
TGTTCAGTCGTTTTGACTTGAAAGAGTAACAAACATTATGGATGTTTGTCATCCGTCCATCCTCACAATCATTTGCATTTATAATATTAGTTAGATTAGTATCGCGGTCGCAAGCGCGACTGCTGAGCACGGAGTCCTGGGTTGGTATCCCGGGTCGGGCAATAAGTTGTGGGTTTTCCATTAGGCATTTCACAGTAGCAGCCCGGAGTTTGGAAGTTGGCGGTAAGCTCCGGGTCTCGTAAAGCACGTTAAGCCGTTGGTCCTGCGCCTGTTCTCCTTCCCGTTGTGTCGGATTGCCGTCCCATCGGATTATGAAAGCGAGGGAATAGTAAGTGCACCTGTGCCTGCGCACACACTTGTGCACTAAGATTGGCCGCTGTGCTAAGATTGGCCGCTGTGGCGAAAAACGGTCAGGACGATTATATAGCCTTAACAAGACTGGTGCAGATAATACCTTGAATATACCTACATTAATATTGATTGGCACTAAGTGGGAAGTGCCAGGGTAGCCTGGCTGCGGGTTGGTTCGAAGAGAAATCACGGCCTAGGAATACAAAGTGCAAAAGAGGGACCATGAATGTATTAAAACCAGTACAAGTCTGACACTCCCTCTCGCTCCGCCCAGAGCTGGAGAAGTTATTTGATAATTTCCTATCCCTAAAAAGAAATAAAGTGGAAACGGAAGGGCCGTTCCGCCTCATCCTGAAGCTGAACCTGAGTTTTAACATTAGATGAATCCCGATCCGAAAAAACGTAGCCCGCAGACATTTATTTAGCAGATCACAGACTTGAAGGTTTAAATTCCAACTCGATATCTCCACGCGTTTCCAATATGTCTTGACAGACAGACCAAGTGATCCTATAAGGGTTCCATTTTTACCTTTTGAGGTACATGACCCTTAAAACAAAAGGATTAAGATCTTTTTAAACACGAAAGACCTATGATTGGTACTTCCCTTTTTGATGAAGAGAATTATCTTATCTAAATGAGTGAAGCATCGCAGGTTTCAAGATGACCAACTACTTAAGTATTCTTGACCCTTTTCGTGAAGGCCCTCGTCAAGACTTTCCAAGCGTACGTTTAATATGGGCCCAAAAGAAAAAGGACGCATTTATCATCAAAGAAAATGCACGCCCTTTCGGGGAAATAGGTTTATTTTGCCTAACAGTTATTTGACCTGATGAATATTAAAACATCCAAGAGTAATGTTTTTTTTATATGACCTGCCATCCGTATGATTTAAAACTGTTACCTTTATATTTTGATAATATGTGTTCAGCAACAAGCTTTAAGTATTTTTTTATTTGTAGGTCTTAGGTAAAATAGATACTGGTATTCAGCTGCATCCGGTACGACTGTAAGCCTAGCCTAGTTTTATATTTTTTGAATATTCATAGTTCAAATTTCATTCTGTAATTTGCGTCATCTTCAATCTTCAATCATTTTTTGGTCATTACAATTTGTTCACGGCAATCGACAGAGCAATCGCTTAACGAACCTTTAAAAACAGTCAAATTGAGAACCTCTGCTTTGCTGAAAACTCTTTGAGGCGCGAGTGGAACACTAACGCGCCGTCAACTCGTCGTCACTGGACGGACGGACGGTGAGCTACCCACTGCTCAACGTCCACAGACCCACGTCTACGGCAGGCGGGACGCCCGGAGCGTCTCCAGCGGCGGCTGGGTTGGCTTGAGGACCCTGTCATTAATCCCTGGATCCTAAACTTGTCGACAGCGGTGAAGGTGGTGTAACGATTACATCACCTTTGCAGGGCAAATATGGACGGAGATTGCACAAGATAGATGAAAAGGTGGAAGCAACAAAATGGCCCGCAGTGGGTCTGCAGTGGGTCGCGAAGGAGAAGAAAAGATTTAATTAGGCGACATTGATCAAATATTTCAGTATTCAATCGAACATTCAAGTTGGCCATCTATATCAGTTCCTAGGAACTTTATAAATAAGGGTAGCAAACACAAGTTACAATTAGTTTGCAACCAGTCAATACAAGTTAGCAACTTGGACACTTGGCGTATGCCATGAGAAGGGTGCGCGGCCCCGCGGTTACGGTAAACTTAGTTTCCGGTTCTATTTCAAGAAACCATGGGTACTCTGAAACTTACTGGAAATTACCAACTAATTACATCGCATTGAAATATTTCAATAAAGACAGCCCGGCCACCTCCTTCGCTAGCATGACTGCTTCGCAGAAGGAGGTGGCCGCTTCCCATTCCCTCTCGCTCCAGACCATGGAATGAACCAGGTCCGGACGCAAGATATCGCCGCCGCCGATCACCTCTACGAGAGCATGGCGGTGCTCCGCCCTAGCTGGACATACCGCCACTGTGTGCTCCACCATGTCCTCCGGGCGATCGTCACAATGGTGACACTCGGGCGTTTCCTCCCGCCTGATTATATTCCAGGAACCTTCCGAAACTTCCGTGTCCGGTGAGGACCTGCGTCAAGCAGTAGGTGAAGACACCATGACGCCTCTCCAGCCACTCCTCAAAGAGGGACTTACCGCTACTATTGTGGCGTGCCAATAAAGACATTGTTGTGTAATTTGGTGATGGTATGCAAATATGCACAGAATTTATTATCAAACCATTTTTTTTTGTATTGGGACATATTCGTCGTATACAAATTATGTATTAAATAGCTGGCGCCAGCAGCTTCGCACGCGTGTGAATGGAAAAAAAGTATCCTATGTGTTATTCTAGACTATAATTTACCTCTATGCTAAATTTCATCAAGACCCGTTCAGCAGTTTTGACGTGAAAGAGTATCAAACATCCATCCTCACAAACATTTCCATTTATAATATTAGTAGGACTATATGTCAGCTTGTTTTGAGAAAACTGAGTTTGAGTCTAACGGAATAAATTTTATCAATCCGACAAATATAATGTGGTGATCAAGTAAAAGTCTCAAATATTTTATTTTACATAGTATAGGTACATGGGGAGCTATAAAACGTCGAGAAAAGTTTAACGGTTCCGGTAAGTCGTTTCCTATGGAGAAGAATCGGCAAGAAACACCATGGTTAAATCATTATGGTCATGTTTTTGTTTTTTTTTAAACCTTTGGTTGTACAATGTTGTTGTTACAGCGTTGATACTTAAGTATGGGAGGACAGTGTAGGCCTGACAATAAGTCATCGCCTTACTTTATAAAATGTTAAATAAGATAACAAACATCTAGGAATCTACAAAGCCTACAATTCACAAATAATCTGTAAACGATATGTATCACTAGGAAGTAGCGAAACGCGGGCGAGCAAAAATGCAAATTTTCAGAGTAATTTGAATAAGTGACTTCTGATTTGTGAATATTTCAATATTTTTCATATCTTTCTAAAATTATCTTGAACTTTGTAAAAAATAAACAAATTACCCAAAGTCAATAGCTGTGAATTTTCTGACTGCGTTTTATTGTTAAAAATCTTCAATACTGATATAAACTGAAAACATTTATTTGAATACCCCCTGGAATTTAAAACGTTTTAATCCACCTTTACAAGTGCCATTTACCTCAATTAATTATAGGCAGAATCTGTTTGTAGTGCGTGCAGTCGTACACTCCTCTATAAAATACTAGCTTCCGCCCGCGACTTCGTCCGCGTGATGATCGAAAAAAAAAAATGTTTTCCTCCCCTTTTCTTCCCTCTTTCTCCCCCATTTCTCACTTTAAATAAAATTGCCTTTGTCCGTCTCCAGGGTCCCAATTATCTCTGTACCAAAATCAAAACGGCTTGGCCATTTAGGCGTGAAGACGTAACAAACAAACTCACTTTCGCTTTTATAATATTAGTAAGGATTTCTGAACTAAAATAAATAGCTTAAAACTTTTAAGCGTTAAATCAAATCACAAAGAAAATTTAAGAATTATAAAAGTTTAACATGAATAAATATTTGACTATTCCGAAGTTTATTCAAATCTAATAAAATTGGGAAAGTAAAAGAAAATATATTGAAAATATCTCTTTTAGTAATAACAGTGTTCATTGAGTCACCTTATTTATTAGTTCTAAACTGTAAATCTTGTAATTTGTGTAGTGTAGATAGTAAAGAGTATTCTATGTATCAATTCAATTTGTTTTTTTTTTTTTATGAAGATATCAAAATAGCCAATAGGTACTTGACACAACACATTTAGGGAGGTACTTGTAGACGATAAACGAAAAATGTATGAAAGCTTTTACCATAAAACTTTTATGTTGCACTCTGAAATAAAAAAGATACAGAGTGATTTCGAACCTTTGCCAGTCACCTTGGCAATGGCACTCGAAGATTTAATAGCAACCTGTACACAAAAGGTACACGGCGTACTTTTATAAAGCGAAAACGTTGTTGATTTTGTAGACTTCGTGAATTTCACACTCTGTAATTCGCTAAGTACGTTGTTCACTTTTTAGGATTTCGTACCACAAATGGAAAAAATCGGAGGAGCTCGTGGCTAAATAATAGCAGCCGCTCGGGTCGATCTATAGGTTAAGCCGCGCTTGCCTAGGTTGGTCTGTGGATGGGTGACCACCCGTTACATACCGAGTTTCCTCCGTGCCTCGGAAAGCACGTTAAGCCGTCGGTCCCGGCTGTCATTTGTAGATCTTTGACAGTCGTAACAGGTAGTCAGTGTCCCTAAAGTCTGACAACCAGTCTTACCAAGGGGTATCGTATTACCCAGTACTAACTGGGTTGTGGAGGTCAGAGAGGCAGTCGCTCCATGTAAAATACTGATATTCAGCTGCATCCGGTTAGACTGGAAGCCGACCCCAACATAGTTGGGAAAAGGCTAGGCAGATGATGATGAAATGGAAAAAATCGGAACCCTTTTAAGATCACTTTGTTGTACGTCTGTTTGTCTATCTGTCAAGACTCTTTATCTCAAGAACGCGTAAAGTTATCGAGTTGAAAGAGTTATCCTCTAATGCCCCGTTCCTCTCTGCTATCCGTAAGCAAAACGAGTCGTTTTTGTTTATTGGAACGGGGCATAAGTCTACGCAGTCAAAAGATATGGCCGTTTATATCGCAAGTTCGTACAGAACCCTACACAAGTCCGACATGCACTTACATGAACAAATCAATGCTTGTTTGACGAGTTTAATTTAACACATTTTTTTCACAGTTCTAACGCCGGACCGCAGATTTGAATATTTTTTACCTTTACGCGTTTCCGAAAAACTACTATATGAATCACTTAAATTAAATTGATTCCTGAGAAACGACGTTTCCTATTCTAAAATTGATTGAAGTGATACAATTACTATAGTTTGGTTACTCAAGTAAGAGAAAATCGCTATCTCACTATTCTGAAATCGACGCTTTTCACCAAAAATTGTGATTGTTAAGCTTTATTGGACTATCTTTAATCGCGACTAAAATGGTGTTTAATGAAATTAGATTTGATTAGGCATGTCATTTTAATATTATTTTATTTATTAAAACTTTATGCACATGTTTAAAAAACACTGTACAAAGGCGGACTTAATGCCTTGGGCATTTTCTACCAGTCTATATAGGGTGATGCAGAGAGAAAACAGTAGGTGCAGGGTGCATAACAAGGGTTCGAGAAAACATTTACAGATACAATATAACGATAAATACTTACTTAAATACAAACAAAATAAAGTAAAGAGAACATGGCGAAAAACCAACAATCTTTTAATTTGGAGACGAATCTGCCAGCTTCTAAAGTAAATGTTCCCGAGCTCTTACTTTAAAAGTGAACCGATTGGTGGCCATTGGTGACCGATGTTAGTCTAGCTTAATCCGGTGGTTAATCAGAATCGTCACCTAATTACTCGTGATACTAAGCGAACGAAATCTTCCCAGCATAAAAATGTCATGGTATTGATACCCATATTAATTCTACCTTGGTAACATCACAATATTTACATTTGTAAACTGAACCGTATCCTTGTATATTTACTAAATAATATTATTATACTTGAGGTTAAGCTGTAAACACGATACGTTTTATTTATATAGGCTATTTACACAAGTATTTGTAAGCTATCTAAAGATTGATTCTAGCCTCAGTATTTCTATTCCAACATCTGCTTGTTTACTTAACTCAACGCGTGTATAATCCAATACATTATAGCTGTATTTTCGTAGAAAAATGTACGGGAATAAAATATGTATTTTTACGTGTGAAGTCTTCCGTAAACATGCATTTAACGATTCTGTGTCATAATAGATTGGTATAAAGATTTCTGAAGATGATATAATGTTATAACTTTTTACGTGAATTTATTACCTTTTGTGAAACTAAATTATGACGTTTATTTTGGTTGTCTATCCTTTAGTGCACTTATAGCTCAAGAACCACTTATCCAACTTACGTGATGTTTGTTTTACTTCATAGATATTTTTCTGGCTTAACCGCCCGGTGAAGGAAAACATCGTTAGGACAACGACAGTTTCTGGAACCAAAAAAACGAAGATATGACTTCTTTCGACCTGCATTAGGACCGCGTGGTGGTGGCATTAACTCCCTTACACGGAAAGAGGTTGCGCGTCCCAAGAGTGGGAGCATTAGGGTAGCCCCCCATCTTTTAGCAGTGAATTGCATTTTTAGGGTTCCGTATCTCGAAAGGAAAAATCGGAACCCTTTTAGAATAACTTTGTTGTCTGTTTATCAAGAAACTTGGAGAGAGAGAGAGGAAACGCGTGGAGAGACTTGAAATCAAAAACGTGTACCCAAGTCTGTAGCCTTTGCCGCTGTGAAAAAATCAAGTTCACGCAGTCAAAAGATATAACCGTTTATGTCACAAGTTTGTAAGGAACCCGCAGCACGCCAGTTCGACTCGAACTTGGCTGGTTTTTCCAAGCTCCTATAATATCCAGTCATCCAGACACAGAGCGTAGTATAGCAATCCCGCATTCCATGCTGCAGAAAAAGCGGAAAACTTATAGCTAGATTAATGTGGCCAATTAGTAACGAGGATATAGCTAGAATTAATGTCAATATATCCATACTAATATTATAAATGGGAAAGTGTATGTGTGTGTCTGTTTGTTTGTCCGTCTTTCATGGCAAAACGAAGCGACGAATTGACGTGATTTTTTAAGTGGAGATAGTTGAAGGAATTGAGAGTGGCATAGGTTTTATTCCCACCCAGGACAAACTTTGTGTGATGACCATGATTGTTTGTTCTGGGTCTGGGTGTGATTTATCTATAATATGTATGTATTTATAAATTATATAAGTATGTATATCAGTTGTCTGGTTACCATAACACAAGCTCTGCTTAGCTTGGGATCAGATAGCCGTGTGTGAGTTGTCCCAAGATATTTATTTATTTGTCTCTTTCCAGCTTCCCACTTCCCTAAAATCGGGTGGATTCGAGCGAAGCCGCGGGCAAAAGCTAGTATAATACTATAGATTGAATGGACAATTAGTTATAAACCTCGAACACTAATTGGTTCATCAAGGTGTCATAGCTCATTGACTGTTAATTGTAGCGTCACAGTGGGCTCATTAACCTTTTCACATTAGGAATACATACATTATGATATACTATATATTGTATATATATATATGCTTATTTGGTTTTAATCATTTATAGGTTATGAAGTCTGTGCTTATTTTATGATACAAGTGGTATAAAGAACTTTTCGTTTTATTTAAAACAAAGTAAAAAAAATATAGACCTTTTTAATAAAAAAAAGCATTATCACGCTCTTTATTAATCAACTTAATTAATTCAGATGAGAACACCTAATCATTTTTTCAAAACATCAGCAATCAAATCTGTTTATATATGTACATATTTGCTATTGTTAAAGATTATAATATTTATAGATAATGACTGCCGCTAACAGGGATTTTTCGACCAATGCACACATTAGTAACTCTAAGTTAAATCCACAGCTATATTTTAGAATCGATCATCTATTTGCAAAATGACCCGATAGTATTTATTTCCTTCAAAATCCCAAGCGATGAATTGCATTAAATTATTATCTTCGGCTCACCAAGTGCAGGTGAGACGCGGACATGGACTAAATACGCGAATTAAAGTGAATCCTATCTGGAAATCTGCCCAGTGGTCCTCCAACTGGGTGACTGCTCGAGTTAAGTGCCTCTCATTAATAAACTTAGGTGCAGTGTAATGTAGTGTAGTGCAGAGATACGGCAAATTCTATCGATATCTGGGTAGTAGATTTCGATAACTTCCCGGATCTGTATTAATTTACTTTTAATTACTTTTACTATCACGCTTGCATTACTTATGTGATTAAAACAAAATATGTACGAACTTTTCTCTACACCAATGACCTTTTTAGGTATTGTGAAAGTGTCGTTAAACTCCTTGAGTTATGAGTCGAGCTACGCGATAGCTGACAAATGCTTGCACTTACTGGAAAGGTCCACTCAAATCTGTGTGATTCTATCTTAAAATAAAAAGACCAGTACAGACACTAGTCTGCCTAGTCCTCGAGTAAGTTGACCAAGATTTTTGTCTGGACCTTAAAAGAGACTATGATCTCTGAGTTTGTTTCGGCTGTTTTTTTCAGAGTAGTACCGGCGCGCGGCGTCATTAAGTTAAAGTGTTTGTAAAAACCTACTTTCAAAATAAACATTATTTATCATTTAAATAAAAAATGATATTATCATAAAATTGTGTTCATTTTGTACTTACATAAGTTTTGGTCAGTAGGACAGGATCCGGTTCGGCTGCAGACATCGGGTACTGACAGATGTATTGTGTTGCTTTATCCATTGAAGGTATGAATGATAATAAAAAAATAAGAGTCGTATTCATGTGAGACTCAATGTTCGAGTAAACAAATTTTTATTTTAGGGGACTAATTACCTGTCGAGGTTGCGGGTTGTTCGGGCAAGGGCAATAGAATGAACATGGGTGGGTTTTAGTCAGCACAAGTTTGACACTCCCCCCCCCCCGCTCCGCCCAGAGCGGGGGAAGTTATTTTATGATTACCCACCCCAAAAAAAAGGGGACTAATTACTACGAATTTTGACGATACGGTTGGCGCAGCGGTTGGGCGATCGACTGCTGCGCTGCAAGTCGCGGGTTCGACCCTCGCACGCAACAAATATTTGTATGGCTTACAGATAGTTGTTCCGGGTCTGGCTGTTTGTGTATGTGAGTTTAAATGTTTGTGAATGTAACCACAATACAGGAGAAATTCCTAGGGAGGGCCAGATTTATGACCTGATTTGATACCTAGACGTATAGTTAGTAAAAACAGTATAGCGGTGTATCGATACTTGTGACTAGTTGCTACATCCCTAACGCGGTCTTAACTCCGATTTTATGTCTTTTCCTTATTAATTACTTCAGTGTAATTAATACCAGCTGTGGAGTACATACATTTGTACGTACGTTTTATCTACTTTGCAAAATGTGGGTAGTATTTTATTTTTAGCTCGCTTTTATTCTTTGTGCTTTTCCTTTGTAAAGTTTGTTCAAGGAAAGAAGGCGCGAAAAGTTTTGTAATAACACATTTTATTTTAGTCTGTGTTACGGTACTGCAACAATATTGCTTTTGAAAATAAATTTTCCTAAGCCTTTATCAAAGGCAGGTACCCATAGACTAAGATGGGTTACCTAATTAACTCATTCTAGTGTAGATTTAAAAAAAATACTTTTATATTATACAACAGAATACTAAAAAAACATACTACATTTGGGTGAATATCCCAGGCGCTAATTTTACGTGTCCACGTTGAGAATCATGGTGTAAAATGATGGGATGTTTCTTAATTTTTTTTCTAGTGAACTACTTAACTTATTCCACTTAGGGCCACAATTTTTTTTTAAATAGGCTTACCTATGGAGGCTAGGAAAAATAAATAACTTTAAAATTCAAGTTTGGTGGCTTGTCCTAGCTCCATTTTTTGATATAAATGTATTTACCAAAGGAACAATTTAAAGTGAAGTAAAAAACAAATTATTTCATTGGTAAATGCATATGACACACTATCTAAAAACATCTAAATCATATTATAAAATTGATGTTAAAAGCACAGGATACTCGATTCAAGTTTGTCCTAGCAAAAATCATAATTTTGGTAGCACTTTTTCAATTTACATTATCATGAAGATTCGTGCGTGTGCGATCAATCGCTTTTTATGTTCTGTATTTCTCAGTCGTGCGCGGGAAGTGGCGCGTAACAGGTCTGTGCTTAGTGCTGTAATTGCTCGCCAAAAACGAAGTATTCATCTTGGGTCGAACAGGGGACAAGAATTTGTCAATTTTGGTGGATCGATTTGCTGGTGATTTTTTAGTGTTTTAATAGTAAGCTACGTATTGTAGGTAGTGATTTGGGTAACTTATTTATCAGTGATATTTATTCTTTTGTATCCTAATAACTGTATTTTTTAAGATTTTTTTTATGCCTGGTTTCAATTTTGGTGGTTCAATTTTGGTGGCTTTGGTGGCGATTTTCACCACCAAAATTGAAAATAAGCCACCAAAATTTAAATATGTACTGTTTATATATTATTTGTACATATAAAGACAGTTTTTCACTACACATTGTTCATTTATATGTATACGTTACTATTCTGTTTGTTTCTGTTCTGTTTGTTCTATTTATTAAAGTGCACATGCCATGCTATTTTTCTGCACTACTCTAAGGTCGACTGGCAATGGCTACTGAGACTGCACACCTCTCGGTTATGGAAGGTCTTCGCGTTAAATAGGCCTCGACCCCCGCACTTCCGAGGGATGTACAGTCTGATTACCGATGATCTTGGGTGATGCATCCGGTTTGCGTTTAGCAGTGTATGGACTCTCCTATCCAGGGCATCAAGTTCAGTCTGAGTCCATTTAAGTATGCCGAAAGAGTAGGTACATTAAAACCGTATTATAATTAGTATTATTAGCGTTTATTTATTTGTATACATATTTTTTTATATTTTTACATATTTCTTATCAAAAACATATAAAAATAGTAGCCCACCGGTATCGGGAACAGTGTCCAAGCTACCGGCAGTCAAGTCTCCAGAGAAAGGAACCTCCTACCAATACGAGCCCTGTCCAGGAGTACCGCTTTCTGTATCAAGCCCTTGATCCAGCTGCCTAACGAGAGCCTTCTCAGGTGTTGGTCGAGGCTCTTGGCAATTAAGCCATTGGCTGTAACGACTATCGGCACAATGATCGCTGAGTCCACGTCCCACATGTCGACAACCTCGCGAGCCAAGTCAATATACTTGATTTGTTTATCTTTTTCGGCTTCCACAAGGTTCTCGTCATGTGGGACCGTTATGTCAACAATCATTGCGCGCCGCTCTGATCGATCCACCACCACATCAGGTTTATTTGCTACAATAGTCCTGTCAGTGATGATGGATCGATCCCTATATAATTACGTGTACAATTATAAATACTTATTTAAGTATTAATTATTTTGATATTACATGTTTTTTTGTAATAAAGACGAGACAAGGTTCATGTTTAAAAACTATAATATCTTTTCTTTATACATTTTACGGTTTAATATTGTTATTTAATCATGTTTTATTTTAGAGTTTATTATGTTTTAGTTTCTTAGTTTTGCTGAGAAAAATTTTGTAGTATGGCAGATAATTTTGTTCAAAATAAAAAGTTTTTTTTTTAAGTCTACCCTCATAGTTCTCATTACGAGTTCATCAGATAAATAATAAATATTGTGGTACTTACTACCGATGACCGCAAGAAAGTATGGCACATGGCAAGGCAAGAAGTTTCACGGGCGCTTTTACCGGGCTCTTCATGGGCCCGATGTAAATTTTCTAGCATCCGTATCCTGGCTACGATTCAGCAACCTTTTTGGGGAAACTGTAGATTTTGTCTGTGCGATTATAAACGAAGTTATGTTGACGAACAACTACCGGAAATATATTATGAAGGATGGGACGGTTGATGTGTGTCGGGCATGCCACCATGTCACCCATCCGGGTGAGTCCATCGGACATATTATTTCTGGTTGTTCTCGTCTAGCTTACGGCGAGTACTTGCATAGGCACAACCAAGTAGCTAGGATTATTCATCAGCAACTTGCCTTGAAATATAATCTTGTGGAATCTGAGGTACCGTACTACAAGTATGTGCCCGACCCAGTTCTCGAGAAAGACCATGTCACGCTGTACTGGGATCGGTCTATCATTACTGACAGGACTATTGTCGCCAATAAGCCTGACATAGTGGTGATAAGATGTAATCACCCCGCATGACGAGAACCTCGTGAAAGCTGAGATAGAAAAACAACTGGTGGATCATAACTTTTATTTACTTTGTTTGTTTTTGACGATTGTCTGGCAGTTGAGTACTATTACGGACCTTCACTAATGTCCTTTTTTTGGTATTGTTCGTCGTTTCGTTGAGCTCCTTGGGTTATGAGTCGAGCTACACGATAACTGACAAATGCTTGCACTGACTGGACAGGTCTACTCAATCTGTGTGGTGCTTTCTTAAAAAGACCACTTCAGACACTAATCTGCATAGTCCTCATGTAAGTTGACCAAGATTTTTTGTCTGGACTTTAAAAGAGACTATGACCTCTGAGTTTGTTTCGGCTGTTTCTTCTCAGAGTAGTCGGGTACGAAACACCGGCCTCATCTAGTTTTAAAAAAAAAGACGTGTAAAAGTGTTTGTGAAAACCTACTTGCAAAATAAACATCATTTATCATTACTAAAATATCTCGTTGGCTTGACTTGGCACACGTGGTTGTTGACATGTGGAATGTGAACTCGGCTATCATTGTGCCGATTGTCGTAACGGCCAATGGCTTGATTGCCAAGAGCCTCGACGAACATCTGTCGAAGCTCTCCTTAGGCAGTTGGATTAAGAGCCTGATTCTGAAGGCAGTTCATCTCGATACGGCTTGTATTGTGAGGAGGTTCCTGTCTCTGGAACTCTAACCACCGGTAGCTTCGACCCTGTTCCCGATACCGGTGGGCTACTATTTTTTGTATTTTTAAATGTTTCTTTTTTATTTTCTGTTTTTATTTAGAAATATTTAAAAAAAATATTAAAATGTATTTAACTGAATAAACGAAATATTATTATAACAAGACTGAGTTTTATTAACTGATGGAGTTTTTTGGTCATTGAGCTTTATTAGTGAGATTTAAGTTTGTGACAAAAACTGATTTTTAATGTATTGTTTTAAGCACTTTCAATTTTGGTGGACCAATATCAATTTTGGTGGTCAACTTTCAATTTTGGTGGACAATTTTCAATTTTGGTGGCTACACTAATTTTTGAACTCAAATATCTCAAAAAGTTACCAAGATATTTTCGGACCTCATGAAGATTCCTTAAGCTTGAACCTTCTATTTTTGTCCTAGGTCAATAGTTTCACGAAAAGTTAAGAAAAAATTTTGCCACCAAAATTGACAAAAATATGGACTTGTTGATATTCACCCATTTAATAAAACAGAGATAATTTTGACTAACTTCCTAGGTATTTATTGCCTTATGTCTTTTGACGGGCCTGTTGGTCTAGTGGTTAGTGGCCCTGACTGCTGAGCCGGAGGTCGTGGGTTCGATTCCCACCCAGGACGAACTTTGTGTGATGAGCATGATTGTTTGTTCTGTGTCAGGGTGTGATTTATCTATAATATGTATGTATTTATAAATTATATAAGTATGTATATCAGTTGTCTGGTTACCATAACACAAGCTCTGCTTAGCTTGGGATCAGATAGCCGTGTGTGAGTTGTCCCAAGATATTTATTATTTATTTATTATATTTATGTCTCTCCAGTCGTGTCAGATTGCCGTCCCATCGGACTATGAGAATAAGGGAACAGAGAGTGCACCTGTGCCTGCGCACACACTTGTGCACTATACTATAGCGAAAAGTAAAAGCGTTCATAAAAAAGGTTGTTATCGTTTGAAACATCCAAAAAATAACTAACAGGGTACAGGTTACACTATTAGGGTGTTAGGTACGTTAAATTAAACAACAGTTTGCCTCCAATGAGCCGTCTGACGTCTTACTAGCACGGCGGACCAGAAGCGAGTGTGCGGTCCGTGTACCACCGCTCGCCATACCACTATTTTATTTTAGGTTGAGCCACTCGCAGTTCAACTCTCTTGAGTTGTTATACTGCTTAACCGGACTTTCCTGTGGTGACCTCAATAAATTAAGGCCCCCAGCCAAGGCTACAAAAACTACTATATGCTAAGTGCTCGCTCGCTAAGGGCACCCCCTGTGGGGTACAGACCTCGGCTTAGTCGCCCGACCACTAAACGTGTCGGTATTTATATACGCTATTGACTGCTGCGCTGCGTGTCGTTGGTTGATCCCTGCACGGAGCAAATATTTGTGTGACAGGTCGTTGTTTCGGGTCTGGCTGTTTCTGTATGTGAGTTTAAATGTTTGTTAACGCACACACGATACAGGAGAAATTCTTAGAGTAGGGCAACGTTTAAAAATAAAACTTACTTAAAAAGCAGCATCGCTTTACTGCATAAATTATTATAAGTTATTCAATTATTTTGCTAAAAGTCCCTCCACAATCTGAGGAGAGACGAGGAATGGCTGCACCTTAAGACCTCTTACAGTGAGTAACGAGTCAAAGAGCTGCATTACCAAAGACATACGTACACTTAACGTCTCTTTAGATTTAATTAAAGTTACGTCTTCTACACAGATTCGTTGAGAGGATGCGGAGAGGATCTGAGTACGTTTGTGTTGCTAACAGTGTGGAGAAGGTTCTTGTGTGTGACATCCGTACAAAGAAGGGGGGGGATAGGTATTTAGACGAAGAGACGACAAATTCGCTTAGTGTCTCTGCTTAATATAATAACTAGGTATTTATGTTGGACTAGCTAGCGCCCGCGGCTTTGCCCGCGTGACATCGTATCCTTTGTGTCATTCCAGACTATAATCTACCTCTGTGCCAAATTTCATCGAGATCTGTTCAGCCGTTTTGACGTGAAAGAGTAACAAACATCCATACATCCATCCTCACAAACATTCGCATTTATAATATTAGTAGCATAATCTGGTCACACGAAAGTATAGATAGTTGCTAAGGACCGTCAATGAGACTATTCAGATTTCTCCAAAATGTGACATAGGAATAAAAAAATAAAATTTGAATATTTAAATTTATTTAAATTTTTTGTGTAGTATTAGCAGAGCTGATGAGATGTCAGAAAAGCAGAGGGCACTGCGGAGGTTGCGGGTTATTCGAAAGAGATACTGCGGCTTCGGATTATAAAGGGCAAAAGATAGAACATGGGTGGATTTTAGTCAGTAAAAGTCTGACGCTCCCTGGGGAAGTTATTTGATGATTTCCCAGCGGCAAAAAAAGAAAAAAAGGGTATTTAAAATTTATTACCTTAAACAAATGTTGTATGAAATTATTCGTTTCACAATCCTAAGAAGCAAAATACGATAAGGTTGTAAATATTGTAGGCAATCGAAATCCATAAAACGTATTAGATAAGGATTGCGGAAGGCCTAGAATGCTAAAGAATTTTTTCTACTATTTACTGCCGTAATATTTTCTTTTGAATTGTTCTGCGATTCGTTTGATTGATCACGTAGATTTTTTTTTTCTATATTTTTTTCTTGGCAGGAAATACTGCTAATATTATAAATGCGAAAGTTTGTGAGTATGGATGTATGTATGATCCTCTTTCACGAAAAAAACTACTGAACGGATCTTGATGAAATTTGGCACACAGGTAGATTATAGTCTGGAATAACACATAAGACACTTTTTTATCATCAGGCGGGCGAAGCCGCGGGCGCCAGCTATATGTATTTAAAAAAAAAAAATTTTTTTTATTTATCAGCTAGTATTTATCTAAAGCTTTAAACGGGGCCAATATAGAACTTGGTTTTGCTTTCTGGTTATAAAATAGCGGTCAGATTGAATTGATTTGGATTGATTGTTACCAATGATTTTGGTTAAGTATTTACTCTAGGGCCATGGGTTTCGACTGCCCACGTAGTATTTCGAGAAATCGCCAAGCGGTTGGTCGACTCTTCTCGTGACTTTTGCCCAAAAAATTAGCATTGCCATCCAACGTGATAATGCTAGCCTTCTGGGCACTTTTCCTGTTGACAGAAATGTAGACGAATTTTTTGACGCCCTGTAATTATTTTACCCTGGAGATGGACATAGCCAATTTTTTTTTAAGTGAACAATGAGGGAGTTTGTGGGAAGAAAAGGGAAACTTAGCTTTGCTATTACAATAAATAAGGCACAAGGGCAAAAACTACAGGTAGCAGGTACCTGAAACTCAGGAAAGGGGAACTGTGTTACCCCAAATTTAACGCGAGCGAAGCTGCGGGCAAAAGCTAATATAAAAAATAAAAATATATTTATGTCAAAACAAACGCCAGAATGGTCAAGCATACTATATATATTACTGCGATGAACATATAGGTTCATATATATATAAAGATATTTATCGATGTAGGTATCTCTCTTTTGGAACGTTAATAGATAGTTTGTTCATACTAGTAAGTAATTATTTTTTTTTATTTTTTTTTCAGTAAAAGGTAGTGCGATGAATGTAGAGATATCGGGCTTTCAAGAGCTATCCGTTTTATATTATTTGTCTAATAACTTACGCTACAAGACAGGGTAAAAACAAGTTAATTAAAAGAACTAGACCAACCATATCAAAGTTTTCCGATCCAAACCAAAAGGGAAATAAATCAGCACAATCAGTTTTACTGTTCGTATGAAACGTAACTGCATACGAAAGTACAGTCAGCAAAAGATATAAGTAGCCAGGCTCGTTAGATACAGTTGAAATGGTCTTTAACCCGGTTGTTAACCAGCGTCGGACACTAGTTGCCCGGCAGTTTGCCGAGCTGAATTTGGCGCAGTTGGCGCAGCCGTGAGACACAATAATTATCTCTTTTTTTTGTGTTTAGTTTTTTTTTCAATTTAATTTTGTGTACGTTCTTTGTTTAATGTTGTGTGCACTTGCATGTGTAAAATAATTTTCATTCTTTCTTTAAAAACCATGAATGTTTTCGAATAAACTTATTTTTTTTATAGAAAACAAACAGTTAATTACATTTGAGTTTAAGAAGTCCATCCCTATCTAAAAAAAATATAAATATATTTGACAGGCCTTGTTACTTTTCACTTTTGCTGGGTGTACTTTACGGAGAATACAATATCGATGGGTACGTCGTATACTGCAGAAACACTAACTTTGCAATATGGAGGAACATCCGTGTTTTATTGGGTCGTCAGCGAGGTGTCCTAGGCGACATAAAAATGTTGATGATAGCAGTCGTAAGATGGAAAGCAAAGTTTATTTGGTCAAGGATTAATTTTGTTATTTTTGAAGAATGTGATCTTGTACAGCCGGTTATAGGTGTTAGCTGACCCACCCTAAAAACGATTGAATTTTAACCCTATGCTTATAACATTAAGAGTTATTTATTATGTATGAGTTTATTAGAATATGGCGGCTACTCGATGAACAAAAACAATATAATACAGACTCAACAATGATCTTTAACACGTTGGCATTAAACATTTCTTCTTAAACTCAACATCTCTAAGTTGTAGCTACTTTCTGTGCAAACAAAAAACTATTCTATTCTAAGTGACGTCATTCTAAATCCAATATGGCGGAGTTTTAAAGATGGCAGATTAGTTACTTTTTATGCCAGGCGCATACAAATTTGAAATGGCTATCGATAAATATCTTGGGACATCTCACACACGGCTATCTAATCCCAAGCTAAGCAGAGCTTGTGTTATAGTAACCAGACAACTGATATACATACTTATATAATTTATAAATACATACATATTATAGATAAATCACACCCAGACACAGAACAAACAATCATGCTCATCACACAAAGTTTGTCCTGGGTGGGAATCGAACCCACGACCTCCGGCTCAGCAGTCAGGGCCACTAACCACTAGACCAACAGGCCCGTCGATCGATGATATCGATGATAAGGGTTCACTCAAAAAATACATTAATTATAGGTACATCACAAGAATATTTAAATAACTTGTTTATAAATAAAAATACTGTAACCGTTTTACTGTCGGTAGCTAATATCGATTCTATGCAATTTTTAATTTCCTATAATCATTATGCCGGTCACGTTGGTGTGTGCAGAACTAGTCTTCCAGTTTACAGTTTTCTTTATGTCAAGACTGTTTTTTGATTTTATGCTAAGTCTACATTTCCTTTGAACTCAAAATAAACATTCAATTATGCTTATGACTGTGTATTAGGTCTTGACGTAGAATTTTACTTTACAATACTCAGAGAGCATCCACCGATATTTTACATTTTTTATATCACCGTTATCCTGATCAACAATTTAAATCTGGAACCGGTAAACTGATGCTGATTTTCTCGTGCCCCAACGAAACCAGGTCACGGTAGCTTATGTACTAGCCTACTAGCCGGTCCGATTTCAATGATATAAATTGGCCTGACATTATTTGGCCCGTGATAAACGACGGAGATAAAGATGACATGGTCTGGGTCCTGTGGCCTCTGCAGGCCACATTTTTTAGCTGTCAGACTGATATGGGACATTTGTATGGGTCATTTGGGGACATTTATTTTTGGTGATTTTAGAGATTTAAGGGGTGGTTTTACATATTTTGTATGTCCCCTTATCTCGTCAGTTTTCACTATTGTTAAGTGAGACCCAAATTCTTACTAATATTATAAAACCGGCCAAGAGCGTGTCGGGCCACGCTCAGTGTAGGGTTCCGTAGTTTCCCGTCCGTCACAATAAGTGTTCCCACTTATAAGTTTAAAGGTGGAGGAGCGTGCAATGTTGCACGTTCCGCGGTAGGCGCGGTAGTAAAAAATAAAGCTCAAGGGCAAAAACTACAGTACCTGTAAATCAGGAAAGGGGAACTGTGATACCCCGAATTTCACGCGAGCGAAGCTGCGGGCAAAAGCTAGTTAGGCTTATATTTTTGTTAAGATGTTTATCACAGGATTGATAGAATTTATTCCGTTGGACTTGACATCTTGACATCTTGAAAAAATACATATTTAGTATTCTCGAAATAACTTGGCATTAATAATCCTAAGTCAAAATTATTTTTCAAAACATTTCCTCGAAAACTGGCTCTTATTGCACTACGATTAAGTTCAACATGCAATGTATTTTATACACGTGTTTTTTCTCATTTATTGCAACAAGGGCTTTAATTTTTTTCTGATTTTACCACGGAGCTATAAACAACTGCTTAAATAACTGGCGGTGATTTTTCTTATTAATAAACATGATCATTTGTAAAACATTTTGCTTTAAACAAAAAAATTGACATTTGTTGGAGTTCTCAATTAAATAATATTTGAATTTTTTATTTTTGAAATTTTAGTAGTCTGTTTAGCGGCATCATACTTTTGCTTTAACCTCGGAAGAAAAGCACGGTAAAAAATAATGTTGTGTTTCATAGCGATTAATGGCAAAAAAAAATCATTCTGTTATTTAATTTCTCCGTAAGTGTATTGAGAACGTCGTAATCAAACGACGCGTCGTTTGATTTACGTGGAAATTTGTCATTGCTGTTTACAGCTCTATAACACCCTCACCTAACTACTCGCGTGTTAATTTCGCCTTGAAAGCAATGACAAAGTTTGCTCACTTGAATCAGAATGTACTATTTTCACCTTGGTATACTAGAAACATATTACGTAGACGAACATTTACAACTGTACCCGAACAGTTACTGAACGAAAAACAAAACACTTTTCGCGAAGAATTACATCATTAGATTTCTATCGCGCGAAAAAAATGTTCGCTTTTCGTTTTTTTACATTTGATTGATGATTTTTATTCTAGTTTTGCTTTCCAGTGTTAACAATTTTTAGTGCCACCTAAGTATGCTTAATCATCCTAAGTATAACGTTGCTATAGTTTGGACACATGCCATTTTTACATTTTTATTTAACCTGCGATATTTGTTTAAAAAAAACATTGCAAGTTATCCCCTACCGATTGAGCTGAAATTTTGCATACAGGGCTAGCTTAGTGACATCATTCTTAATCCTTACTAATATTATAAAAGCGAAAGTGAATTTGTTTGTTTTTTACGTTTTATAATTCATCAAAATCATTTGATGAATTTTGGTACCGAGATAGTTGGGACCCTGGGGACGAACATAGAAAAGCTTTTCTCACGTTTTTTTTTAAATTGAGAAAAGGGGGAAAAGGAGGGAAGAAATGAGGAGAGAAATATACATGTTTTTAGATCATCACGCAGGTTAAAGTTAGCGTTAGCCCAAAGTAACTATGCCACGTGGACGAAGTCGCAGGCGAAAGCTAGTATAATATAAAAAGATTGCAAAAGTATAAATTGTGTATCCCCATGACAATTAAAATTTTTAGCGAAAATACGAAAAAAAAAACTATTACTTTTACCATAAACTCGTTGTTTTTGGGATAATGCTTTCCTCAAAATGTATTTCTTAACAGTCTGAAAACTCTGGTGATGAAATTGCATTTACTTCGGTCTCACCCCACAATTTAACTAAAAAATTAGCGCGATATCACTGGGTCAGCACTGCTCAGTGAGAGCATCTCTAAGAGTTTAAATCTTTGCCTTCCCTAGTGTCGGAAACGTTTGTCTTGTTCCCACTTTTTGTCCGTTCGGGAAACTCGTCGGAGGCTTCAATCGGAAGCACTTAAGCAACTCGTTAAGCCGATGAGTTCTTCAATAAACTAGGTAAACTAAACGTATCCTATACTAACATTTAGATGTTTGTGTGCAAAATAGTTTGTTTTAGGAAACCTGTTTAAGTATCTAACGGGAATATTTGGAAAGGTTTAAGTAAAGTGGTTTTAATGTGTTTTCTTGAAGTTTTGATTATGTTAGTGTTTATATATGGGGCCTAAGTAAGCAGGTGTCTGCGAATTAAGAGATGAGGTTGTCACGTACCTACTTATATTTATAGTTTTTTTTAACAGCGGCTCCGCTTGAAAAATCAAAATCAAAAGTCAATTGTTCAAATTAGGCTGATCATCAGCACTTTTTGAACGTCACATTACAAGAAGCAGTCCCACAAAAACGTCCTGCCTTTCGCAACGTGAATACTAGAAAACGTACTGAGACAAATAAGGTATTTTACCTTAACAGCGGTCACGGTCTACCCGAGGTCCAAATTTCAGCAGAAACCAGATAGCTGAAAAGGTTGACGAATAGAATGTCTTTGGCAGTAAGTCCGCCTCTGTACATTATATGTGCTTTATGTATATTATTTTGTACTTACGCAAAATACGCGCCTTAGACGTGGAGTTGCGGACACCAGCCCGTTATACAATATGTAGATATTTAATGACATAATATAAATATTGAGGTCTGTTACCTAAAAATATATTAACATATTAACACAATCTTTCGGCTTTTAATGTGCGATGATACTTTTCATGTTATATTAGCTGTATACCAATAATCTCCATTATACATTACTAGCTTTCGCCCGCGGCTTCGCTCGCGTTAAATTCGGTATAACACACCAAGCAGACCTGCAGTTTTGCTCTTGCGCCTGATGGATTTGTAATAGCAACGCTAAGTTTTCCCTTTTCTTCCCTCGTTCTCCCTCATATCCCACTTTTTTTAAATAAAAATTAGCCTATGTCCGTCTCCTGGTTCCCAACTATCTCTGTACCAAAATTCATCCAAATCGGTTAAGCCATTAAAGCGTAAAGAGGTAACAAACAAACAAACAAACAAACAAACAAACTCACTTTCGCTTTTATAATATTAGTAAGGATAATGCAATTAAACTTGCATGAGGGTTTGAATCCCAAGTTGGGTAAAGTATTATTATTGGTTTCATAAAAAATTCGCAGTAGCAGCCACGGAGACATTTGTCCCCGGTTGACGGTAATAGGCTCGCCTCCTATTACATGGGATACAAAAACATAATTCGCGAAATGTGTGAAAGGTTTACTTTTAGGTACACCTCTGCTTAACCCTTCGAATATTACGGGCGTTATTTTAAAATCACCAACATTTACTTCCTATCAAAATATCATTCCTTGATAGAAAATGTTATGCGAAGAATCCACGCTGGTAGGATTCAAATATACCAAACCTATCAATTTCAGTACTCGAATGTCTGCGCCTAACCTGTGAGTGATAGTAGGGTTACCAACATAATTTGTCAAAAACATGGATTATTGATTATTGTTTCACTCTTTTAGGCATAGCAACAATATTTTTAGAAACAAAACTTGATATTACTAACAGATATTTAATTCAACCGGATCGCAGTAGGTAACTTTCTGTAATTTCTGTCTGCACCTATAACAAAAAGGCGTCAATCTAAATACTATTTTGGCAATTAATTTGCAGATTATTAATGAAATACTGGTACTGTGATTTTGTACTTCAAGCGTAGACAAACATTTATTTTAGAATGTCTAATAGGCAATTTATGTGAATTTGAAACTCACAACGGGTGTGATTTATCTATAATATGTATGTATTTATAAATTATATAAGTATGTATATCAGTTGTCTGGTTACCATAACACAAGCTCTGCTTAGCTTGGGATCAGATAGCCGTGTGTGAGTTGTCCCAAGATATTTATTTTTTATTTTAACGAAAGTAAATACCGCAGAGCCAAAAAATGGACATCGGAATCGGAAAACTAAACCAAAAAAGAAATCGCCACAGACAAAGCGTTACCATACAACGTGGTAACGCAGCTTGTCTCTTTGGCACATTACCAATTGACAGCGTTGATTATAGTACATTACGATATTAGTGCGTTATGATGGTTATAACATGCGAGGCGGAATTTCAGCCCGAGCCAAAGGCGAGGGCGTAATCGACCCGAGCATGTTATAACCAATACGCACGTATATCGTACGACGTTTTTTAACACTTTTGCGAGGAAACAGAAAAAAAACATTTCACAATACAAGTACAAAGAAAAGAAAATTTGAGAAAAATGGCGCGAGGATTATTTTCTGCCGTGGCTGCGTAAACATGTTGGCAAAGACACTAGACTTCACTAGAGCATGCAGCCAAGTTTTTAAATTACCGAATAAACTGTTTTTTTTTTTTAAATTTTAAATAAACTCAATCTGTGAATGCACACTGTTGCTTTCGTGGTTGCTTTAAAATGGCGATTAGTTCGAAATTTGAATAGCAACAGCGCGCTGCTCACTAGCTGGTCAGTCGTGCGGCGGCGATCAGTTCCAAATTTGAAATGGCAAATAATACTGTTATGGAATTTGTATAGATTATAACTTAACTATTTGCTTTGTTAACACACGCGTTTTTTATGACCCTCTTTACATATTTAAAACCGGTGGAATTACATCAGCTTTACGAGCAAGGGTGTTAAAAAAAAATATATATACTATACTAGCTTTTGTTTTGTTTCAAAATACATTTGGCAATTTTGCAGTTTTTTTGCAGTTGCATTTTGCAGTTGGCAATTTTGCAGTTTTGGTATGAACCTTCTCATTTAAAAATAACACATAAGTGTTATGTGATATGTTTATTAATTACTAGCTTTTGCCCGCGGCTTCGCTCGCGTTAAATTCGGGGTAACACAGTTCCCCTTTCCTGATTTACAGGTACCTGCTACCTGTAGGACATAGGTTAAAAAAAAATTGCCTATGTCCGTCTCCAGGGTCCCAGCTATCTCTGTACCAAAATTCATCAAAATCGGTTTAGCCATTTAGGCGTGAAGACGTAACAAATAAACAAACTCACTTTCGCTTTTATAATATTGTTATAGTAAGGATTTTATAAGGTAGTTTAAGTTATTTTAATTTATTTTTGTAAAGTATACCTACTATAAATAAACAAGCATAAAAAGGAAACTACTTCATTTACCAACAGTACCATATTTTCCCAAGTTTTATATTCCAAAATACTTTTCAGCACCAGCATGTCGTCGTCACATTTTTATTTTAATCATCAAATGCATGTTCAACATCTATTTTCATCCACAGTATACATTGTTTTACTATCCCTACGTCCCTGGAGGTCCTCGCAATCTCATTTCCCTGTCGTTTTAAAGCTCGCTTGTTCGGTAAAAATCATTTATCTGGTGCATTGCAACGGGACTCAATTTGTCAGTATGTTATTTTGTGGTTACGCTTTGTGTTGTGTTTTTAAGACCTGTGAGAGTTTTGAAGGGAATGTGTTCTTTGTTTTTAATAGAGTTAGGGTTTAGGTTTGCGTATCTCAAAAGGAAAAAAAACAAACCCTTATTGGATTACTTTGTTGTCCGTCTGTCGGCCTGTCAAGACCCCTTTTTGCGGATGGGTAATCATCAAATTACTTCCCCCGCTCTTGGCGGAACGGGGGGAGTGTCAGACTTATACTGACTAAAACCCACCCGTGTTCCTTCTATTGCCCTTTACGTTCTGGGGAACCGGTAAGTTAGATGTTAGTTAGTAAAAAGAAATACGGAATTACGCAAGCAAAACATTCCCTAAATAAAACATACAATCAATGTACCTTTTTATGATGAAAAAAATCTTCAGTAATTTCTGGGGATTCGAACAGGGGTCATTCTCCTGATCCCTTTGTCGGAGAGACCCCTGAATAAATAAATACTTATTAACATTGGACGGGGTCTTCACAAATAATTGACGTTCTTGTTTTTTTTCGGTTACAATCTAGCCCACAGGGTTATAACTTGGATTTACATTTTTATTAGCCGCTGGCCTTCTTTTACCCTTATGTTTTGGCTTGAGATGGATTACGTTATCAATATGAGGATTAAAGTTAGCTTTCATCAAAAATAATAAAATACTTAGAATTTGCTGGCAAGCCGAACACGATCGGAGTATTGGGACTTCTGAGCATTCCCGCTAAGGTAAAGCTCATCTAGGGTTTTTTTTTTTAATTAAGGGAAATTATCAAATAACTTCAGAGAGTGTCAGACTTTTACTGACTAAAACCCACCCATGTTCCTTCTTTTGCCCATTTGGTATGCTCCGCGGCCACGGTT
This sequence comes from Ochropleura plecta, assembly GCA_905475445.1. Lineage (NCBI taxonomy): Eukaryota > Metazoa > Arthropoda > Insecta > Lepidoptera > Noctuidae > Ochropleura > Ochropleura plecta. The sequence continues at coordinate 17,126,620 of FR997731.1, read as the reverse complement.
ATCTCCTTTGAACAACCCGCAACCCCGACAAGCGGTGGTCCTGGCAGGCCCTTCTGTCGCCTAGGGTTGCTGCAGCTTTATACGGCAAGCTAAGCCATTGAACCTATTAGCCATTTGAAGCCAAAAAAAAATCGTATATCAAGTCTTGACAAGTGTGTGATTGATGATAAAAGACTCGCCCCTATTACATGGAACAAAAGACATAACTGGCAAAGTATGGGTGTACAATTTGGTGCACCTAGGTTCTAAAGGCTGTTTAATGAAAGTAAGCGGACTGTTAAACACTTATATTCTTATTCTAATGAATACAAAGTTGGGATTAGACTTTGATAGCAGATAGGTGTGCGCGTCGGCTGTGTTTAGTGCTGGAATGCAACGCCGGCTGCCGCTGGCGCGCTGGCTTGGTGTCGTCCCGCACCGCTCTGCACCCTCCGCGCGTCCTCTCGCGCTGATCATGAATCACGCCTTGTGTGCGTGAATACCTCTACCTAACCCGTGTTGTTATGTAACCTATTTTTCCACCACAGTTTCGCTGACTAGTTAAATTTAATCTACTTAGTTGGAAAAAAACTTTTTCTTTTAATTCCATTTTATTTAGTACAGACATTTGTTTAAAATCAACAGCCTCGTAAAATAAGCAAACTTAACTGATTTCTAATGAAACTAGTAATTGTGTTTATCAAATTAAAATTGTATTTACATAACAATGTCTACAAGGACCTCTTTTATTAAATCGGAGTTTTTGATGTATCTAATGACTAACCCCTTGGCCATAACTCTTATGTTCACGCGACACACCTCGCGAATTCTGAATAACCATCGCGCGGCTTGCTGAGCGAAAATTCGTTCTATAGTTAGTTCTTTTAACTGTTCATTGGTATGAGTCACGTGATAGATAGAGATAATGAACATCGTGACAAATTAGTGAATCAAATGTATTAGCTAACTGCGCGGTGGCCACGACTTCTGAGTAGGTGCGACAAATAGCCATTTCCTCTGACGGTTTTTAATGTTTCGAGCCGATGAGCGAGGCTGCGTAGCAAGGGATGTATATATATGGATCTAACGAATCACAGAGCCCATTTAGCTCAAGCTATTCATCTTCGCTATTCTAGGGTGGAAACGCAGCATAAATCAAGTCATGTCGCTTGATAGCGTCGCACGTCGCATCTTTTTAAGTTATGAACAAGGTTGAGCTTCGCAGTTTCAATTCACTTCAAGTCGTGTCGTTTTGATGGACATTCATGTTTATTCAAATAGAAGGAGGCTTCTTATTCGTTATTCTATTTCTGATTAATAATTGAATGGAAAGTTAAAACATTAAAAATGCGCAAGTATGATTGGATTTCTACGTGAACACTTCTTAAATTCTGAACTTATTTTTAATAAAGTTAGTGATTGGAGTTTGAAATCTTCATTGTGGGTATTTTTAAATATCATTTGCACACAGATTAAAAAAAGAACGATTATTAAGGAGACTACGTGGTCAGGATTGCTTTAGCATAGCTTTTCAGGTTTTTTTTTAACACCATACTGCAACGTATCTACTTTTATAAGCACCGTCCGTTTTCACAAAGTTTTTAATGTCACTTCATAAAATACTGTATCAGTATTGTCTTGAAGTATAGCAACGCATGATTGACACTGCGCGAGCGTAAAAAATTACGACTTGGACAAGCCAAATTATTCAAAGATGTCGTTAGCTTACTGGAACAAATTCTATAAATGGTATAAAAAAACTATATGATCAGACAGTTAGAAAAAACTTGAAAAACTTTGTTTTTATAATCAAATGTTTTTTTTAAACATCTTGGATTCGTTACTCACATCTACAGACAGCCAGACCCAGAACCACTAACTGTAGACCATACAATTATTTGTTCCGTGTGGGAATCGAAACCGCAGACGCAGAGCAGCAGCCGATTGCTCAGCCACTACGCCAATCGTGCCTTCAAATCATAATTACGTCACATTGACTGCGGGTCGCATTCACACAAAAACCCAGATTTAACCAGAATGAAAACTGTTCTATACCACAAGGGAATAGCATCGCTCTCAGTTTGTGAAAGAAATTGTATTATCGTATCAATCATTCCAAACTTACCATTTTCATTATACGTAGGTAGTATGAATTTCATCCTTCAGTCAAGAACTACTGATTTAATTTTTAAGGTAAGGCTCCATAACAACCAATAGCTAAGCTACCGACGTATACTTTTTTATTTTTTTGCGGATGGGAAATCATCAAATAACTTCAACCGCTCTGGGCGAAGCGGGGGGGGGGGGGGTAGAACTTGTAAAATAAGGCCAACTAGCAGCGATACGAAAGGTCATTAACCTCTTTCCATCTTGTGCCTTTGTCGTAATGTCTCGTTCTCCCGGCAAAAACATGACAACGTTAAGACGGGTTCGCCAACATTCGGGCGGCCATTTTAGATGGGGTTTTAGCATGGGTTTTGTTTACATTTGGTATCGCTTCTCGTTGGCCGTACTTTAGTTACTAAGACCCACCCATGTTCCTTCTATTGCCCTTTATGTTCCGGGGCCGCGGTATCTCTTTCGAATAACCCGCAACTCCGAGCAACCTGCAACCTCGGACCGACGTACTTACCATCGCTTTGAATGATTGTCCAGGGTAAATCAAATGCTTCGTTTCCGTTACATACTTCAAACTAAATAACTTAAGGCACAATTAAACAAAACCCGACCAAGAGCAAGCCAGACTCACGCACTAAGGGTTCCGTACAAAACTGGCGACATAAACGGTCTTATATTTTGACTACGTAAATTAAGAGTTTTTTTTTTTTTTAAAGTTGTAGCGCACTAGGAATTTCTCCTGTACCATGGGTGCGTTTACAAACATTTAAAGTTACATGCATAAACAACCAGACCGGGAACAACTATCTGTAGGCCATACAAATATTTGTTCCGTGCGGCGATCGAACCCGCAACACGCAGCTCAGCAGTCGATTCAAATCAAATCAATCAAATCATTTATTTCAATTAGACCATTACAGGCACTTTTGAATGTCATGAAAACAAAAAAAAAAGATGCTGCTACAGTCCCAGTCACAAGACATAATAACTTGTGAAAGTAATGTAGTTGCCCATTCCAAAGCGTAGATCTCTATGGAGAAGAATGGGCAAGAAACTCCATGGACACTCTTTTAAATCATAATATTTTACAAAACCATGGATACATCATTCATGTTGAGATCAAAAATACATGTGAGAACGATGTAGAAAAACGAGCACATTAAGAGCGTCCAGAGTAAAAGCAAAAACTATTAGATAAATAAATAAATTAAAACAAACCGTGGCGGCTAATAGATGACCAGTCACAACTGACAGCGCCCGTTCACGAACATGACGCATATCAGCCCCATTCAGCTCGACCATTTTGAAGGGAACTAAATGACTTGACATACACGCCACCATCAGCGAAACATTTAAGTGAGCATGACAATCTCTCAACCACCAGGGCAACCGTCGAGTCAATTAAACTACATAGTACTCACACATGGGCATTACAATTATACAATATTAGGAAATTGAGTCTATACAATGCAAAGATAGTCTTACAATCTTCTACAGCTGCCACAATAACTTCAGATGCTGATCAATAAGTTTGCCCCTATGGTTGTGGAGCAGGACCGGCATCGAGCCAAGCATTCATATCATTAATGTAATCCCCCAACTTATAATATGCTTGCCTTGTATTGCGTTGTATTGCGCAACCACTGCGCCAACCGTGTCGTCAAATATGATTTTGAAACTGAAAGGAACCACAGACTTGAGTATAATTTATAGTTTAAACTAGCTTTTGCCCGCGGCTTCGCTCGCGTTAAATTCGGGGTAACACAGTTCCCCTTGCGCCTTATTGATTTGTAATAGCAACGCTAAGTTTTCCCGTTTCTTCCCTCTTTCTCCCTTATATCCCACTCTTTTTAAAAATATAATAGCCTATGTCCGTCTCCTGGTTCCCAACGATCTCTGTATCAAAATTCATCAAAATTGGTTTAGCCGTTAAAGCGTGAAGAGGTAACAAACAAACAAACAAACTCACTTTCGCTTTTATAATATTAAGTAAGGATAGTAATAGTAAAGTAAGGATTTCAATATTTTACCTTTACGCATTCCTGAGATAAAAGGTAAAAATACAGACAGATAAACGGTCAACAATGTGATCCAATAAGGGTACCGGTTTTTCTTTTGAGGTACGGAACCCTAAAATTAAAAAGATTGCTGGAAAACGCCTTTTTTGGGGTGAGTAATCAGGATATGCAGTAGGACTCAATGTTACTCACCCAAAACAGTGCGATGATGAGTGCATTGAACACAAGGGAGGTCATGGATATATTTAAAGTTATAATATTACTAGCTGGCGCCCGCGTGTTATCAGAAAAAGTATCCTATTTGTTATTCCAGAACATAATCTATTTCTGTGCCAAATTGCATCAAGAACCTTTCAGCTGTTTTGAAGTGAAAGAGTAACAAACATCCATACATCCATCCATTCTCACAAACATTCGCATTTGTAAAAATAGTAAGATTATTCCAGACCATAATCTACCTCTGTGCCAAATTTCATCAAGATTCGTTAAGCCGTTTTGACGTGAAAGAGTAACAAACATCCATAGATCCATTCATACTAACAAACACTCGCATTTATTATATTACTAGGATTATTCCAGACCACAATCTACCTCTGTGCCAAATTGCATCAAGAACCGTTCAGCTGTTTTGACGTGAGAGAGTAACAAACATCCATCCATCCTCACAAACATTCGTATTTATTATATTAGTAGGATAATCTGGAAAAAAATCTGGTAAAAAGTTAGAACTTTGACCCCAATATCTCTATGATAGAACAAGTGACTTTCGGCTTTGTTTATGGTATTTTGGGTGTAAAAGTGCTCTTATGAAGGCAGGATCGTTCACTGCGACACACGGCCTAGCTACGCAAACACAAGTGGCGGAAAAAGTGAACTGTGCTATATTATATTTATTTTTTCGGATTCCCGAAATCATCCAATGACTCCTCCCACCCTGGGCAGAGCGGGAGGAAGTTTTTTTCTGAATGGCATCTTGCAGTTCAACCTAGGAGGTTGTCGTCAGCTTAACTGGGCGATTCCTGTTCCTTAAAAAATTAAGACCTCCAGCCAGGGCAAAAAATTTAGAAACTAAGCGACTACACGCTACACGCTAAGGGCACACAACTACATAATATAATTCTAATAGGGTTATTTACTAAAATAACAAAAAGAAAACACTTGAAATTATTTATTCATCGTCATGGATTAAATATATGTATTTCAATCAGGCTTAAAGTTACAATTTTTTTGGTGGTAATTTTCTTAATCCAGTAATTTATGAGTCTGAAGAAACAATTAATGTCTGAAAAGTATCTTCCATGGCGACATTTCTCGAAAATTTTCTAGAATAATCTTGTCTGTATTTCCTGATATCTTTATTTCTACTTTGTTTTGCATCTTCACTTATACGACCTATGGCAATGCCAATATTGTCCGCAATGAGGGGGCCCCTCATTGTGGACACTAAAATGGTAATGTAGGTACTGTAGTTGGCATATTAAACCATTGGTAAATATAAACAAAAGCTGATGCAGTCCGTAGACAAAACAACTAAAATTTCACAAAGTTTATTTTGTATCCACTTGATATAATTTTCAAGATTGTATGGAATCTATTAATAAGACTTAAAGTGACTCCTGTTATCTGTGCAGTTTCGTCTGCATGCTGAAAAAGTATACGAGCAGTGTTTCCATCTGTTGTCGTCCCTCCTCCTTGGCGCGGCTTGTCTACATGTAGACCTAGTTTTTGCCAAAATTATTTTTGTATTCTTTTTTTTCACTGTTTATAATTTCTTTATCACTGCTTCTTGCTTGTTACTGAGATTATGAATTACTAAATATTAACATACATCACAGTTACTTTCCCAGTTTTAATTTGTAGCCCAAATGCAAGAAGCACTCTGCAAATCGTATCCAGGCATGTAGTAACGAAAGCCCATATTCAAAGTTTTCTTCAGTTACTTGTTTATTGATGCACTTTTTGATTATATCAGATATGTGCATTGACACATCTTTCAAAATGTCTTTGAAACTTCTCAAGTTTTGATTTATATTGAAATATTAACTTTTGCAAAGCACTGGAAATTTTAGTCAGTTTTAGAGCATTTTCTACTTTTCTATTAAGAATTTGCATTTTTTCTGAGTCTTTTCTTGAAGTAGACTCTTTATAATACTCAATAAGAGTTCTTCTATTAATATAAATCTCTTCAGAGCGGGATCCTAGAAGAGTAAAAAATAAATTATGAAATTCTACCTTAGGACTAACCTTGACAAAGTTTATTCAACATGCGCAAAAACGAGCATCACTTTCTAGGTTTTTCTAAAAGGAGAATAAGGAATGATCATTTTAAGGTACGTTTGAACACTTGAGTCCTCTAGAATTGGTACTTTTACTCTATGAGAAGTTTTAAAACAACAGCTGTTACGTTTTAATACTTATAATAACAGTTCCTTACCTCCAGGAGTAGAATCCATCACTAAAACACTTAAATCCACCGAATAACGTAATAATATTAACAGTTAAATTTTCGATTTTAATAAAGCAAAATACATCCGCTGCTTAACAAGTCAAACTTTGGACTGAAATCCTACGTAAGTGGGGATTCAGGAGAGCGCGGCTCTTGCGCAGGTAGCTAGACCATTTCATTGAGGGTGTCGCCTAAACAATAGAACTCAGTTTAAATTTAATTTGTAAATTTGATTATCTGCCAACTTTTAGCGATATTTCGCCTGTGTGCGTCGCTGAGGGAGGCCAGCAAAGGGACAGGCTGGATCTGAGTGAGCGGAGAAAAGTGTCAGACTAGCACTGACTCAAACCCGGGGCCACGATATCTCTTTCGAACAAACACGCAGCTCCGGCTGTGCATACCCTGCATGCATATCCATATTAGTGGACGGTCGAGTTTATCTTACCATAAGGATGGATGGTGTAGTAACTATTCCCTACCTCCTACTTTTATGAAAATATAAACTTGTTGATTTCCCTGAAGGCTGAAAAATGCAGCCAACGGGAAAGTTTTCCAACCGTGTTCGTTACTTTTTTCAGGATAATAGTGTTTTTCGTGAAAAAATCTATCTCGCAATCAGTTTTACATAATGGTTTTGGTAGTTTGGGATTTGTTATGAAAAAAACAGTTCTTGACTGGCCATTCCTGAGGGAATGAAAGTATTGGTGCGATGCTAACTGAAAAGAGTTTTTGTTAACATTCTCTTTATTCATTTTTCACACGTATTGTTTACATATTTACTTAATATTACTTTTAAAAGCGAAAGTGTTTTTGTTTGTTTGTTACGTCTCACGCCTAAATGGCTAAACCGATTTTAGTGAATTTTGGTACAGAGATAGTTGGGACCCTGGAGACGGACATAGGCTAAAAATGTGAAAAAAGGGGGAAGAAAATGGGAAGGACAGATTTTTTTTCGATCATCACGCGGGTTTAAATTAGCGTTAGCCCAAAGTCACTATGTCATGCGGACGAAGTCGCGGGCAGAAGCTAGTAAACTATAAAAATACTACAGTTTATGCTCCAGTATATCTGTGTTCATAAATCAAGACTGATTGATTGAAATCAAAGGATTTCCAAAAAACCCGGCCAGTTGCGAGTAGGATTTGCGCACGAAGGGTTCCGTACCATAAAACGAAAAAACATTTTTGCTGTCACGGTTCATGAGATACAGTCTGCGTCTGGTGACAGACGGACGGACAGCGAAGAATTAGTAATAGGATCCCGTTTTACCGTTTGGGTACGGAACGCTAAAAACAGAAAAAGTGAAAAATAACTTTACTTTCGGCAGTGGGTAGCTTTGTTTGCAATTTTGTTTTTAAAAGTCGGTTATTTTCTTACCTGTATCTGTTTTAAGCATAACTGACGAAATGTAGATGTTCTATTAAGAACACCTCTGCCTCTCCCTTCGGGGATTATAGGCTTGATTATATTAATTCAATTATCTTTCGAAGCTCATTCCAAATCTTTGACACGATTTAATGCTCCAAACGGAAGCACACGTGTTGAAATGATTTTACGATTTCAATCCATACGTAAAAGAAAATTACTCTTCAATTTAGGTAAGTGTTCAACGCTTTTACACACGACTGTACCTCAGTAATACTTCTGCCAATTGTTTGCAAGAATATTCGTTTCGAAATACAACCATATTTTTAAAATTATTTTATTCAATATGTATACAAAGAATTCTTTTGACTACAGAGAATTTCTGATATGAGTACCTACTTATGTATTTTTTTTTAAGTAAGTGTTTCTACCTAATTTAATAGAACTAAGTAAATTCATATAATACTAGCTTCCGCCCGCGGCTTCGCCCGCGTGGTGTGTTGATAAAAAGCAGCCTATAGCAAAAATAACAAAATCGAAGTATAAATAAAATTAGGTACGTCTCATTTTTAAGGTTACGTCCCCAATGGGTAAAAACTCTATTACTAAGTCTTCGCTGTCCGTCCGTCCATAGGTAATGGTACGAATCTAACTAATAGGTATGTATTATGAAACTTCATAAAACCTATGTTTTATTACATTTTATGTAATTAGATCTTATTGTACCTATATGTTCACAAATAAAGGATTTGAATTTAGTTTGTAAGGAACGTGTCAACTCAACGTACTCTGTGCTCACGCGTCTGCCCGTGTTCGGGTCGCGCACTCAGCGATGAGCGACTTGTTCCCTACACCGCGCCCGAGCGGGCCAGCCTAGTCATGGCGACATGAAATTAATTTTGTTGCGCGTTATTTTGATTTTGCTATATCTCCTAAAGTATTTATTTAATCTGCATGATGTAAAAGGAAAAAATAATCTTCATGAAATGTTCATGCCAACCAACCTATGTAAATAGCTTTCCAAGTTAGCGCTTTATAATTGCCCATTTGTTAAAGTATTAAAATGGATATAGTATGTTATCCTTAAGATACAGACATATGTCACCGCTGACTTTTCTGTGGACCTATATAAGATACACAATTACACCATACATTATTTTGTTATATCTTAAAGGGTTTAGGCAGCGTTTTCGTTGAAAGCTCCCAGACAGCATACTTTTTGCCGACATCTTCAACAAATATAGTTAATGTACACAGAAATAAATACAAAAACTTAACAAATTATATACTAAAACCTTCCTTAAGAATCACTCTATCTATTACTAAAAACCGCATCAAAATCCGTTGCGTAGTTTTAAAGATTTAAGCATACAAAGGGACATAGGGACAGAGAAAGCGACTTTGTTTTATACTATGTAGTGATTTTCATTATTAAATTGTTGGATCTTTGAAAATGGGGTACTTCAAATGGTATTTATTGGTTGATTTAGTAGTTTTATTATAAACTAGCTTTTACCCGCGGCTTCGCTCGCGTTAAATTCGGGATAACACAGTTCCCCTTGCGCCTTATTGATTTGTAATAGCAACGCTAAGTTTTCCCTTTTCTTCACTCTTTCTCCCTCACATCCCACTTTAAAAAAATTAGCCTATGTCCGTCTCCTGGTTCCCAACAATCTCTGTACCAAAATTCATCAAAATCGGTTTAGCCATTAAAGCGTGAAGAGGTAACAAACAAACAAACTCACTTTCACTTTTATAATATTAGTAAGGATTTCAATTTATCCTTGGTATATTTTCTTTTCTTTCTTTTTAAAAAAAAAGTTGCCCCACACTAGGAATTTCTCCTGTATCGTGGGTGCGTTTACAAACATTTAAATTCACATACACAAACAGCCAGACCCGAAACAACTACCTGTATATACAAATATTTGTTCCGTGCAGGAATCGAACCCGCGACACACAGCACAGCAGTCAATCGCTCAGCCACTGCGCCAACCGTGCCGTCAACAAAAAAAAGAAAGGAAAAAAGAAGGGACATGGATGGGTTTTCACATTGTTTGGCATTCAAAAGTGCCTGTAACGGTTTAATAGAAATAAATGTTTTTTTTTTTTGGAATTTACTCCTTAAGAATCGATTTTCATATATAAGGCGCCCGGTATGAGAAAAATGTGAGGTGTAAAATCTACTGATGAATGACCTCGTTACGTTTTTGGTGCACACGCACCAAAAACGTAACGAGACGTACAGTTGAATATTACTAGATGGCGCTTTATGAAATTTGTCGTCCGTCAGTGATATTTTTTTTTTTGTACTTATGGAGTAAACTCCAGTCGTGCGTCGGAGCTGACACACACCCTTTTTTTTTTGGTTGGGAAATCATCTAATGACTTCCCCCGCTCTGGGCGGAGCGGGGAGGCATGTCAGACTTTTACTGACTAAAACCCACCCATGTTCCTTCTGTTGCCCTTTACGTTCCGGGGCCGCGGTATCTCTTTCGAACAACCCGCAACCGAAATAAATGCTTTGAGTTTGAGTTTTTAGTCAGTAAAAGTTTGACGCTCGGCCCCGCGTTATTTAATGATTTCCCATACCAAAAAGCACAGTTGTACAATTCCCTTAACCCAATAACACCAAGCCAATGTTTATTAAAGAACTGCTTATTATAACCATTTTGTTTCACGACGCCACAAAAACACTGAGGTATTTGCAAAAACAGCTGTATTCGTGGAGTGCCAAGCGTTGATATTCTCCTATATTATACGACTTTATTCTTTTTACGAGGTCTCTCTATGCGTAGTATAAATATGTGTCAGTTTTCCTTCTATTGTGAAGTTATAAGGTCTTTAACATTTTTTACGAGCACATGTGATGAAACATGAAACTTGGGAAATACATCATTTTTTTTATTACTTTAATATTGCATTTTTTTCAAAATTGGTCTTCGTTTTTTTATACACCGTTTTTAACCGACTTCGAAAAAGGACGATGTTCTCATGTTCTCTGTGTATTTTTTTAACGCGTTTTTTCCGACGATTGTGAGGTGAATTTTAAAATCCTTTTAATAATAGGACGGATATCTTCTTCCCATATGAAATTATCTATATTGCTTGGGTAAATTATGAGTTATCTTTTATGATACATATTTTTTCTTCTAATGTCATCATCTGCCTAGCCTTTTCTCAACTATGTTGGGGTCGGCTTCCAGTCTAACCGGATGCAGCTGAATATCAGTATTTTACATGGAGCGACTGCCTATCTGACCTCCACAAGCCAGTTAATACTGTGTAATACGATACCCCTTGGTAAGACTGGTTGTCAGACTTTTGGAACACTGACTACCTGTAACGACTGTCAAAGATCTACAAATGACAGCCGAAACCAACGGCTTAACGTGCTTTCCGAGGCACGGAGGAAACTCGGTATGTCGGTGGTCACCCATCCACAGACCAACATAGGCAAGCGCGGCTTTACCTAAAGATCGACCCGAGCGGCCACTATTTATTTAGCCACGAGCTCCTCCTCATTTTTTCTTCTAATGTAAATGGTCGATATGCTAATGTCTCTTACTAGCAAATAAAAAATGAATACCTACTCGATAAGAATTTGTGTGATATAACATCATACCGCAACTAAATAGGCTGAAATAAGAAACTTCCGAAAGTCAGACGCTTTTGTTTGATTCATAGATATTTTTCCACCGATTCCTGGAAGTAAATTAATTTTCCGTCTTATTAGGGTATTTTGAAAGCCGTTTTTTTCTTGTTTTTAACCAGTCGTTTACAGGTACCTGGTGGATTTTATGTCATCAACAAAGTAATTCTGATATCCTTCCTGAGTTAGTCTGCTTCTGGTTTGATTTATATTCCTTGTCCTTTTTATTTACTTATTTTATTTACGAACCTTCGTAGGTTACGAACGCAGTTAGGAACTCAGTTAGGAACGCAGACAGGCGTTTAGCGACTAGGTGAGCCTAGCCAGTAGTGAACTAAATTGAACATTCTAGAATTAACTCATCGACCGCATGACTCATCAGTGTTTATAATACTTTTACTGCTGCAGTGGCCATTATCATCAGTTTTTTGGGACACATCTTTACGTCATAAACAATTTTGATATTGGTGACACAATTTCATTCTTAGTTGCGCTAACTCATGCGAGGCAAAATTGAAAGTAATATCTAAAGTATTTTGATTACAGTTAAGTGAAGTATATTGAAAACTACGTAACTTGTTAATAATGGAACTATCAGCAAGTTGCGCGGTTGAAAAATAATTATTTGGTAAGTATTTATCGTGTAAAGTTAAATGGTCACTTGCTTGGTCAACCTATGGCTATCGAATTATTTAAGTTAGTAATTTGAGATACCTAGATCTCAAGTTATTTCGAAATTACTTTTACATTCAAACGCAAAGGGATGTTCTGATAGTGAATTTGCAGCTAATCTCACAAAGAATAACGACACTGTCAGATTCAGAAAGTGTAGAGTCAGTGGACAAAGAAGTCCTTAGTAGCTGCATCTTTTATCGACATTTTATAAGTGCGTATGTAGGCCTTTTTGTAAAGTTTTGTGCCCGGATTATGGCAATAGGCTTTTCGCTTTTTTTTTTGAGCGTTTCAGAGTGTGAACACCCTTTATGTTCCCGGGCCTTGGTGTCTCTTTCAAACAACCCACAACCCCGGATAACATAGGGCTTAATCATAACTGCGCGAAATGTGGGTGCACTATTAAGTACGTCTCTGTCTAAACCTTCGAGAATTACAGGCGTGATGTTATATATGCATGTGACACGTCACTCGACTTGGACATGGCTTCCCGTTTTACTCCACAAACCCACCAGACAAACCAGCAAAGCATATTACTAGCTCTTATTACCAGGTCTGGAATGCTCATTCATCTGTCTCGGTAACAGACAAAAGGGAGCAGTGTACTGAATTAGTGATGACGTGTCGTGGGAACAATGCAAGGCTCATGTGACAGTTTGTACCTCATTACCTTGTAGCGTACGTTGTGTGTTAATTTGGACAGAATAATAATCAAAAATATTTGGTACGGAAATGGTTATTGATATCAATGGTGGTGGGTATCTGCAGACAGATCTTTGAATTTTTTTTTTTTTGGTAAATCCACGGAAAACGGTTTCATATTAATGTTAACAGTTGTCTTGATGGTTAAGAGCCTAGGCTAATATCTTTCTAGGAGCCCGATTCGCCATGTCGACGGCGCGTCAAAGAGATGTCAGCAAACCAGAGGGGCTTCCCATGGTCACCGCCTGCTGGCGTTGCGGGTTGTTCGAAAGAGGTACCGCGGCCCCGGAACATAAAGGGTAAACGAAGGAATTTGGGTGGGATTTAGTCAGTAAAAGTCTGACACTGCCCCCTCTCTCTGTCCAAAGCGAGGGAAGTTATTTGATGATTTTCCATTCGTAAAAATAAGGGGCTCAAATAAAAAAAGCAGTACTCCTCGATACAGCACGCATTACTTTAATAGCAGATCCGTTGTATCTTTTGAAATGTTTGTTCTACGTAATCAAATATAAATATTAGAAGCGCTTTTAAGTACCAACTAGCTGGATACCTGAGTACTCTAAAACAGTGCTAGAAATTTACGAATTTGTTCGTCAGATAGTAATTCCTCGAAAAGCCGATTATCCTAAAATCGAACTGGCTTTTGGGGTTGATGTTCAAAATCCTCATTTAATCCTCCTATCTGCTATGCTGCCATATATTCTAAAAATAGGCCTAGAAAAGTAAGTTCAATTAAAGTTCAAATCTGTGAAATAAATCACAGCGAAGATTTATCACAGGGATTATCTTTATTCAGGCATTGGAAATACTGTGCGAAAAGTCAATTACGTTATCTTTTGCGAAAAAAAATCGACTTGGAGAGTTAATTTTATGCCTCAATTTCTGTTATCACAACGTTTTTCCTTGATTTTCGAACTTTATATAAATTACAGTTATAAAATGTTGCCCCACACTGGGAATGTCTTCTGTATCGTAGGTGCGTTTACAAAAAAATAAACTCACATACACAAACGGCCAGACCCGGAACTAGATTTGTAGGATGACTTACAGACCTAGTTGGTCCGGGTCTGGCTGTTTGTATACAAATATTTGTTCCATGCGGATCGAAACCGCGACACGAAGCGCATCAGTCACTGTGCCAACTGTGTCGTCATTACTACGTCATACTTATAACCCATATTTTTTTCACATATTTTCACTGCATGACATGCACAACATCCATTTATGTTCAGGCAACTTAGGCCCATACAGACATATATCATAAACAAAAAATGGTATTAGTAAAAAAAACTAACAATAAAAAATACGTGTGGCACTCGGGGACTGCCGCGGTAAATTTTGCATAGTATTCTTTATCAACTTATGCAATAAATAAAAAAAATATCTAAATATAATATTTTAAAAGTAAATACAATAAAAAATAAGTGGAAAAACAAAAACAAGACATTGGGTTTGATCCAGCGTACTATCGATAGACAATCCGATTCTCTACCATACACGCTAATATAACTGACCGTATTCGTAATGAAAGTGTTAGGTTTTTTTCGTTACGGAATTTTTCGATTCATTCGCCGCGCTTAAAGCCCGCGATAAAAGCTATGCAATATCTTAAAAATAATAGTATTACTAAACTTAACAAAAAATACATATTTATTACCCTGTGTATTTTTTGAAATGTATAGTTGCGGGCGCTATGCATAATATTATTAAGCACTCAAGTTCGATATTCCACAAATTTGCCTTTATAATACGCAGAAACTTCCGAAAATACAATAAAGCGCTGCATAATAAATGGTAAAAGCATATTTTGTGGTGTAGAACACACCTCAGTCCAGTGGCGGATTTACAAATTTGCCGCCAGTAGGCTATAGATTTTTGCCGCCCCTAATGACCTTTAAATTCAATAGGTAGGCTAGTTTAGTTTACAATCATTTATTTACATTTATTATGAAATTGTAACTTTGTGGTTTGTGCCTATCGTCTTCATTACCTCGGCTCATTCAAATTATTAGAATGATCGTGAACTAGGGGATAGTTGTAACCGTTTCTAGATTATTATTGCAAAAAAATATCGGACCAAATTTGCCGCCCCTAGGAATCTGACGCCCTAGGCTCCAGCCTACTCAGCCTACTGGTAATTCCGCCACTGCCTTAGTCGCTGTTACAAGCTGTTAGTAGTTGTAGGTAATCCTCTCGCCACACTGCCACAGACATTTGTATTATTATTTTAAAATAGTCAATTATGACTGCTCTGCTTGTGGCTAAAAAAAATGGCCGCTCGAGTCGAACTTTAGAATAAGCCACGTTTGCCTTTTTTTTATTGCAGATGGGAAATCATCAAAAACTTCCCCCGTTCTGGGTGGAGCAGGGGGGGTGGGTCAGATTTGTACTGAATAAAATCCATGTTCTTTCTATTGCCCTTTATGTTCCGGAGCCGCGGTATATCTTTCAAATAACCCGCAACCCTGGCACCCCGGGCCACGTTTGCCCTTGTTGTGTGTTTGCATGAGTGACCACCCTTTACATACCAAGTTCCTACCATGTTTCGGACAGCACATTAAGCTGTTGGTCCTGAGTGTCATTTGTAGATTTTTGACAATCGGTACAGATAGTCAGTGCCCTGCAAGTCTGACAACCAGTCCTAAACCATCGTATTACCCAGCATTGACTGGCTTGTGGACATCAGATAGGCAGTCGCGCCATGTAAAATACTGGTTTTCAGCTGCATTCAGTAATACTGGAATCGATTCCAACATACTTGGAAAAAGACTTGGCAGATGGACATTCTTACTAATATTATAAAAGCGAAAGTGAGTTTGTTTGTTAGGTCGTCACGCCTAAATGGCAAAACCGATTTTGATGAATTTTGGTACAGACATAGTTGGGACCCTGGAATCAGACATAGGGGGCGGAAAATTTTATGGAGCATTTCGCAATTTTCAAGGTAGAAAGCAAAAAAATGTATGCCACCCAAAAAAAGTACAGTTTCCAAGGTAGGTAAGGTCGCAGTTTTCAAGGTAGGAAGCTAAAAATCGGTACACACACTCTTTGTAACCAACGAAAAATACCTGCAAATCAGGAAAGAGGAACCGTGTTACCTCAAATTTAACGCAAACGAACCCGCGGGCAAAAGCTAGTAAAACTATATACAGAAATATTTTACAAGTAGTAACACTAAAAAACGAATTCTCACATTTCAGTTTGTAAAGTTTGACGTACGAAGCTAGTTAGGTAATGATAATGGTATAAGCACTTACCGTTATTAATGCTAACTTCGTGACGCACGTCAACTTTTGACTGCTGCTGGTTAATTTTTACAATGGCATCCATTTACATTTGTTTGAATTTCATTAGACTACTAACCTTTGTACTCGGCTTCGTCAACATCTATGTTGGAATATGTTTCTATGGTTTGAAGGCCTTTTCTTTTTTTTTTATGTTGAACGCACTTCGTTTTTGTGACAACATTGCGTTCTTTGCTTTGTTTTCCTTGGAAAGGTAAAAAAGTCGTTTAAAATGAATGGAGATAATAAAAGCTGGATTAATGCAGAACTAGTTTGTGAAAACGTGTTCACGTAACAAAATCGTTGAAATCTACCTTTAAAGAGTAGATGCACAGGCATGGAAAAATACACGTTGGACCCGAAAATGTCGCAAATATGACGCATTGTTAGTTGTATTTATTAAAGAGTTCCCCATTCCTTACAACTCTTATCTAGTGTCAGTGTTTTACAGACTACCCATCCATGTTCTGAGGCCGCGGGATCGCTTCCCAACAACTCACGACCCCAGCAGGTAGTGTTCCTGGCACACTCCTTTGGCGACATGACATTGAGGAGCAGGTGGAACACGAACCCGATGTCGACACGCAGCGCTGTGATAAACAAAGAAAGATAGCGGAGTTTTTATTATTTGTGAACTTTTGGGTGCGTAAATCAAAAATTTATAAGATCGACAAAAGCTACCGACAAGCTTGTGTGAATGTTGCGGGTTGTTCAAAAGACAAGTACAAGTCTGACACTCCCCCCCACTTCGCCCAGAGCGGGGGAAGTTATTTGCTGATTTCCAATTCGCAAAAAAAGCTTGTGTGAATCATTGATCCTGTCATTGTCCTGTCTTGTCTAAGACAAGAAAAATATTAAAACAATTTTTAAGTTGTCTCCTCTTTCCTAACAAATGTACGAAAGCGACATTCTAGTTATTTTTCCCTGAAGTCTTTCCTGGAATTACTTGTTTTACTATTTTGATCCCCACATAACGTTTTCAGTATATACATAATTCATGGTTGCTTGCGACCCGATATTGAGACTCCACGTATACTATCCATCGATCTTTTTAATGAAAATTTATACGAGAAAATGTCGCCTGCAGGATATATTACACAATTGTTATTAGAGGAAAAGCGTTGTTGAAGATTGGTGGAGTTCATCTTATGCAGTTCTTACAGCGCTGGAAGGTAAATTATTTACCTTCCAACGCTGATTAATGTCCCCTACCTTGGGAATATTTTCTTAAAAAAAATATTGATCCCGAAGATTTACAGGTAACAAGTATTGGATTAAGATTTTCTTCGTCTTGTCCCGTCTATCACTCGTCAATATTTGAATATCTTTGATTATGACAAACACATACACAAACAGCCAGACCCGAAACAACTATTTGTAGGTCGTAAAAATATTTGTTCCGTGTGAGAATCGAACCCGCGAGACGCAGCGCAGCAGTTAATCGCTCAGCAACTGCGCCAACCGTGCCGTCAAGTTTTCCAAGTTCACAACATTTTCCACAAGTTGAATAATTAAGGACCATTCTTTATAAAGTTAATTCAAACTTAGTCAATGTCAGACAATTATTCACAGAATGTCGTTATTAAGACCTTTGACATCAAAGGAACCGTAAAACCTAAGAACCTATTAACTGCACCCGGCATGGTTGATATCATCTGAAAACATTTCACAGCATTTTGAATCTTAAGAGTAATATAATAGGGTCAGAAATGGTATAAATTTTAGCCAATAGCTAGAATAAATGACCTGCCCTCAAAGTGTGGTTTCTGTAGTACTTCCAGCAAATACGGGTGAAATGTATACGATTATTTAGGGATCGGAAGTGCTACATAAAGTTGTAGAACTTATAGTTTACTAGCTATTGCCCGCGGCTTCGCTCGCGTTAATTTCGAGGTAACACAGTTCCCCTTTCCTGATTTACATGTAGTTTTTGCCCGAGCGCCTAATTTATTGTAATAGCAATGCTAGGTTTTCCCTTTTCTTTCCTCTTTCTCCTTCATATCTCAATCTTTTTAAAACAAAATAGCCTATGTCCGTCTCCAGGGTCCCAACTATCTCTGTACCAAAATTCATCAAAATCGGTTTAGCTATTTATCCGTGAAAACGTAACAAACAAACTCACTTTCGTTTTTATAATATTAGTAAGGAAGTGCCAGGCTGATGGAATGAGTAGGAGAGCATTCGTTGAGATAACGCCATTATCTTACTTTCATTAGTCAAGGAGGTAGGCTACTTAGCGTGCATGCTTGAGTACCTCTTTCTTGTATGGGATTTCGCATCTCAACCGTGAGTGCTTTTGGTGGAAAGTCATCAAATAACTTCCCCCGCTCTGGGCGGAGCGGGCGGGAGTGTCAGACTTGTACTGACTAAAACCTACCCATGTTCCTTCTATTGCCCTTTACGTTCCGGGGCCGCGGTATGTCTTTCGAACAACCCGCAACTTCGGCAGGCGGTGGCCCTGGCAGGCCCTTCTGCTTTGCTGACATCTCTTTGAGGCGCGCGTGAAATACTAACGCGCCGTCGACACGGCACCGTAAGTTCCTTGAGAGTTGAAATTAAGAACCAAGAGACTATACACTATCTGGGTACCCTGTGGGGTCCGAGCCTCGTCTTATTAGTTGAGGGAGCACGGCAAAGAGACACGATGGATCTGAGTGGTAGTTATTTACGGACTGGTTTAATGTTACTGGCTGAACAACGCGGGCTAGCTCTAGCAAGGGTCGGGAGGAGAGCAGGAACCGGGAAGTCGCAAGGGGCCTCGTCGAGGGCGCAATGACAGCGGTTTGTGTCTGTATTTCTTAAGTACGCTAGTTTCCTTAGTGCTCTCCTCTGCGTCATCGGAAACTTAAATATATGTAATCACGCGGCTTCGCTCGCGTTAAATTCGGGGTAACACAGTTCCCCTTGCGCCTTATTGATTTGTAATAGCAACGGTAAGTTTTCCCTTTTCTTCCCTCTTTCTCCCTCACATCCCACTTTGTGCGTCTCCTGGTTCCCAACTATCTCTGTACCAAAATTCATCGAAATCGGTTCAGCTATTAAAGCGTGAAGAGGTAACAAACAAACAAACTCACTTTCGCTTTTATAATATTAGTAAGGAAAGGATACTGAATTAATAGTAAATTATCACTTGCCCCACCCGTATCTGTATATGTATTTTAAAAACTGCGACATTTAAAAAAAAATTATTGCGACACGCGCTGAGACATTTTTCCTTGTTCTCATTTTGAAATTTAGTTTTATTTCTTTTGTTTAGTTTTAATTTGTTTTTCCTGTGTGCATCTAATCATAGCATTATTTTTCGGTAATTAGCCTTTGGGCACTATTCCTGTTGACCGGACGAATTTTATGACGCCCTTTAATTATTTTACCATTTTTATACCTACATTGTTCATATTTTGATTATTAGTTTATGTTTATTTATAGTTTGGAATTTAGAATCTTAAGTTTATTCCGATAAAAATACCAGTACTAGGTACATTATTTTTCGTCCATGACTTGTTACTTAAAACATACTAAGGCATGATACATATTTGATAGAAGGGTTACATCTTAAATAAACAAAATAAATGGCAAAATTATAGAGGTATTTAGTTTATACATATTATTCGACAAGAAAAAAAAATTCCATTATAGTTACCATTTGGATAATGCTTATATGCTAATATTATGGTAATTCGGCGGCGGAAATCGGCGGCGGCGATCTCTCGCGTCCGGCCCTGGTTCAGGCCATGGTCCGGAGCGAGAGGGAATGGGAAGCGGTCACCACCTTCTGCGAAGCAGTAATGCTAGCAAAGGAGGTGGCCGGGCGTTTGAGGGAGAGAACATCTGCCCAACCCAGCCGCCGCGGGAGACGCCCATGGCGCCGGGCGCCGCGAGACGACTTCCGGCCACCGTAGATGCGGGCCTGTGGGCGGTGAGCAATGGGTAGTTCACCGTCCGTCCGTCGATTGACGACAGGCCGTGTCGACGGCGCGTTCGTGTTTCACGCGCGCCTCAAAGAGAGTCAGCAAAGCAGAGGGGCTTGCCAGAGCCTCCGCCTGCCGGGGTTGCGGGTTGTTCGAAAGAGATACCGCGGCCTCGGAACGTAAAGGGCAATGGAAGGAGCATGGGTGGGTTTTAGTCAGTACAAGTCTGACATGCCCCCCCGCTCCACCCAGAGCGGGGGAAGTCATTGGATGATTTCCCACCCGAAAAAAAAAAAAAAAAAAAAATATTATGGTAATACCTTTTTATATAGTATGCTAGATATACAGGGTGTATGCCTCGTATTCAGTACCTACATCGTTCTGACCCCCCCAGAAATGTTTCATTGGTTATTAAAGTAGTTATTTTAAATTAGCAACTTAATGTACTGAAAATAATTGAGTAGAACAAAATGAGTTCTGTTTTTTTATTCAATTTCCTGCCTATATTATTAGAGCCTTGCGTCTCGCATACGTAATTTATAATTGGAACATACATCATTGTCTAACACATTTTTATACACTCCATAAAATTTGTGTTAGTGCCTAAAATTTTATGGAGTTCCCAAGAGGAAAGTATAATACACGATAATGTACGTGAAACCTTGACTTCGCCTCATAAGAAAAATACAGTGAAGCGAGTAAGTGAAGATTCTTCAATTCAAAAGCTTAATTTAAACCTAAGAATGGGGCAGAGGTGCCTGCCAGGGCCACTTGCCGGGGTTGTGGGTTCATCAAAAGAGATACCGCTGCCTCGGAACACAAAGGGCAAAAGAAGGTTTTAGTCAGTATAAATCTGACACTCTCATCCGCTCCGCCCAAAGCGGGAGAAGTTGTTTGACGATTTCCCATCCAGCAAAAATCTAAGAATGGGGAATATCTCATGAAAATAATTATCACCCTCATCATCATAATCAGCCCAGACTCACTCAATTCTAAGAACAGACCTCCCCTTTCTTCTGATTCACTTTCAAGTACAGTTCATTCTTCGTCTGGTTGTAATAATGTTTTTGTTTTTCGTATACATCGTCGACTCAACAAGCTTTAGAATAACAAAAAGTGCTCAAATTCTTTTGAGATCATAACATACTGCGTTAATAGGTACTCCAACTGCTATTTCTGCTTTAATTCATTCTTCCCATTCAAAAAACAAGGACGGCCCTGGTTCTTTCGTTCTAACGTTAGTGTCCACTCTCTCAAAGCTTGGCTCCATCGGCCATCTTCTCCGATGTCATAGACTTTCGTCCAGCAGTGGATTATGGTGTTGCGCATTCAACTTAGAAGGATTATGCCAAGCACGGCTTGCTCCATAGTCTTTTGTGTCACTCGTTCTTTTTGTGAGCTTACCATATATCTCCAGCGTAAGTGGCTTGGTGCCACACGTACTCAGTAGATAGTCTCCTGTGTGAGCTTCTATATCTTGGCACTGTAGATTTTTGTCGGCAGGAGACATTGGTTAAAAAGGCGGATTTCAAAGCTAAGAGATACTTTTGGTTCAAAAAATAACTTGAGAGGTGTCAAGGGATACCCGGATGGAACGAAGTTAATATTTACTAGCTTTTGCCCGCGGCTTCGCTCGCGTTAAATTCGGTGTAACACAGTTCCCCTTTTCTGATTTACCTGCTACCTGTAGTTTTTGCTCTAGTGCCTTATTTATTGTAATAGCAATGCTAAGTTTTCCCTTTTCTTCTCTCTTTCTTCCTCATTCCTCACTTTAAAAAAAGCCTATAAGCCTATGTCCGTCTCCAGGTTACCAAATCTCTATACCAAACATCAAAATCGGTTTACAAACAAACTCACTTTCGCTTTTATAATATTTAAGGATTATGTACAAAAAACCTGTATACACTCAACAAAAATAATCGTTGCGACATCACACTGTTATAGAAATACCAAACGAAAATTACTGGCTTGCTTGAGCTCTATTCGCTTGAAAATTTCCTTAATACGCTCTGCTTTGTTTTTTTTTAAAGCGTTGGCCCACTCTAGGAATTTCACCTGTATCGTTAAACTCACATACAGCAAAGGTAAGTAAGTCATACGATTAAATGCACCGTTCATGGATCGAACACGCGACACGCAGCGCAGCAGTCGATTGCTCAGCCACTGCGTCAACCGTGTCGACAAACGTGTTTTACGACACGGTTGCACAATTATATAGAAACAACAAGCGCACAATTATATAGAAAACTGTCACAAAATGTATAGGAATTACAATAAACGAGCAACGATGTAGTAAAACTGCAATCATTCACAGAAATATGACTTTAAAATAAAAATAAAATTCTTTTATTACAGATAAATTCATATCCATTTGGTTAGTACTTGTATACAATTTAAAAAACTAATGTTAGTACTTAAATCTACCAGAAAAACAAAACAATCATAAATAACACGCCACACTTGCATGTAGGCGTATCCAATGGCCCAGTATGGGGCTGTCCCACCTGTCCGCTATAGTGCGTAGGATGCTGTTGGGGCTGCTGCGCATGGTGGAGGTGCATCGCTTGCGCATGATGGCGTAAAAACCATCTATGCCCGCTTCTGCGAACATGCCGGAAGCACTTTAGCTAACAGCATGCCCCTTTGCGGCGTCATAAAACGTTCGAACAGAGCTTCTTTCAAAACTGTTATCTCCTAATTCGAACAAGATTGCGGAAACTCATTTTCCTTTAAGACAAAACAAATCAACGCTTCAGCTTATAAACGTTACGGGACCGCAATCATTTATAGATTATTAAATTCCCGAGAAATTGTGATGGCACTGTTTCTGAAACATCTACTCGTAAATTGATTTGACGGGTCCCTGTTATTTATGGTTCAACTAGTTTTGCTACTCGCTTCGCTCACGTCAAAGAAGGAATTTTATTACGAGAAAGTACTATCTGGATAAAAAGTATCCAATGTTCTAACTAGGAACTAACGCGTGTACAAGTAACAGACAGATAGAGAGACCAACAAACTGACAGACGCACAAGAAAATAAATCTGTTTGTCGTAATATAAGAATACTAGCTGCGCCCAGCGGTTTCACCCGCTGCTCATCTCCTCAGTATCGTAGCGTGATGTTACATAGTATATTAATTGTGTGAAAGCATACCTATGCAAAGTAGAGGTTGAATTTTACAAAATCCTGTCTTAGTGAGCATGTACATCCTAAAAGGATTCCCCATTCAAAATTTGAGACTACACTTATAGTTTTTAAGATTTCGTGATAAGTGAATCAATGATTTTCTCTTTTATATACATATATAGAATAGTCTAGTTTGGAAACCATGCCATTCCCAACATAAATTCAATTTGTTACACAATATCTTTATAAACTATAAGCTATGTGTTATAATGTACGAGCCATCTTATTGTAACGTTTCATCTGAATCTGTCCAGTCGTTTCAGCGTGAAGCAGTAACAAAAATACAAACATTCACATAAAATAATATTATTGTAACGACACTGTTTCTGAAGCTGAACTCGTAAATCGTATTATCAATTTACAGTTATTTGTTATATTTCAATTTGTGGAGACATCTTTCAATTACGTGCTTGGTGAGGTTGATATCTGGACAGGAACTTTGACTAATTGACAATGATGAAGGCACTTTTAATCAGAGCTTATGAATGATCGTTTCAAATCCTGATTTAATTCAAATCCTGATTTAATTGATTAATGGGTTAATAACAAAGCCCGTCTAACTCATTCAATTATTTTAGTAAAATACATTACGTATATTTTATTGCCCATATGGGCAAGGAGTAAATTATGCCGTGTCGTCTGACAGGGGAGAATGGAAGAAGAAAACGTGTTGCACCGAACCCAAATGGAATGGGACAAGAGTACGAAAATGATGATGAATGATGGGCACTTGTGAAACGTAGAAGTAGAAGTGCGCGATTCTAATTAGTCGTATGAAAAGAGTAGTTAAGGAAGAAACCCCACGTTTGATTAAATAATTGACTTATTACATGGTATACTTCATAAGTTCACATACATAAAGGACAATGTTGGGTTGTCAACAAAATAGCAGATTAAAAACAAAAAATAGGCAAGAGCGAATCGGACTTGCTAAAGACCGAGGGTTTCGTACAAACTTCACAGCTTGAAGAGCCCACAGATTTAAGTAGGTATATGGTTTTAATTTCAACTTGAGATACCTCCACGTGTTTCCGAGACAAAGCGTTTTGACAGACAGACGAACAACAGAGTGATCCTATAAATAAGGGTTCTATTTTTCCTTTAAAGGAACAGAACCCTAAACTAAAATTATCAACTAACGTTTGTGCTTATTTGAAAAGAAGGAAAAGGCCAAATATTTTCTCATGTGTAAAACATAATTACTTTATTATGTACCTGGAGCAACGAAATATACACAAACCGTCGCGGTGTTCCGAAATTACTTTACGTCTCCAAATATAACATTGTTCAGTGGCTGAGTGCTCAAAGGAATCAAACATTTTTAATTGTTTGTGATATCTAGACTTATAAATATATATGGAACCTTAATACAATTGGTGAAATGAGTGTTTTACATTTAGGTATGCTTTTGCCCAGCTCTTCGTGGATTACAGGCGTGAAGCAACGTTAATACATTAAAAAATTTGAAAAAAAAAACTTCATAAACTCTTCAACTTGGAAGTTAACGTCGAATCCAAACACGAAGGGTGTTCCATAAGCATCAAAACAATAGAAAACTTTATGAACTGCCAATCACTGGAAACTTCGATTCCCCAAGTATTTGATGTAGAGCCTGAGGTTTTGCCCAAAAGTGAAGTATGTCTGAACTGCCAAAATTACCATAAACTTCGATAAAGTGGGAAAATATGACGTGAATGTTGGATGTTTTGAATGTATTTATTTACTTATAAACAATAGCCGCTTGGCCACGGGCTACTTGCACAAAATATACTTGTGCGACACTGACTTCGGGAGAAGGAAATGAAACGTGCCGAAGTCTGGCTGTTTGTGTGTGTGGGTGCGTTTACAAACATTAAAATGTACCCACGATACAGGAGAAATTCCTAGTGTGGGGCAACGTTTTTTTTCTTTTTTTTTTAAATTGCATGCTGAAGCGTGTTGACATGTTGCCGAACAGAATGCCGAAAAGCATGCCAATTTTTCATTGCTCTGCCCCCATACATTGTTGGCCCTGGAGCCAAGAGTATCGGAAAATTATATATTGTATTCTCTATCATTAGTAAACCCCGTTACGAGCTTATTTTTTAAAGCGGACTAGCTAGCTAGCTATCTATTCTGCAGCTAGTCCACTTATGTTAGTTACTTTATGCTTTAAAAGTACCAAAGATACATAAAGGTACATACTTGTATTATGTACCTTTAAATGTATCTTTCCACTCAAGAACACGTTTACCCCAACGGTTGTCGGTTCTTCGTGAGATATGGCCAGCCCACTGCCACTTCAGCTTGCTGATTCTTTGAGCTATGTCGATAACTTTGGTTCTCTGTCGGATGTATTCGTTGCGGATTCTATCCTTCAGAGAAACTCCGAGCATAGCTCTCTCCATAGCTCGCTGAGCGACTTTAAACTGATGGACCAACCCTGCCGTGAGTGTCCATGTCTCGGCTCCGTAGGTCATGACGGGTAGGACGCACTGATTGAAAACTTTTGTTTTCAAGCATTGCGGCATGGATGACGAGAGGACTCGGCGTAGTTTCCCAAACGCTGCCCAGCCCAGCTGGATCCTCCGCTTGGCCTCCCTCTCGAAACAGTTTTTACCTAACTGCAGAATCTGCCCGAGGTAAGTGTACTCAGAAACGATTTCGAGAAGGTGACCATGTACGACGACCGGCATCGGATCAATGTGGCCATTGATCATGACTTTGGTTTTATCCAAATTCATGCCAAGACCGATACGTCGCGAGGCTGAAGCTAGGCCGTCCAGCATCTGGTTCAGCTCCTCTAGCGACTCCGCCATTAAGACTATGTCATCTGCGAATCGTAGGTGTGAGATGTAGTCGCCGTTTATGTTGATGCCCTTTCCTTTCCAGTCCAGCGTCTTAAACATATCCTCCAACGCGCTGGTGAACAGTTTCGGGGATATAACATCCCCCTGTCTCACTCCTCTGCGCAATTGGATCGGTTTAGACTGCTGGTCCTGTACTTGGACACTCATGGTGGCGGCTTCGTATAGACATCTCAACACCGCGACTCGGCAAGCGTAGTGTAGGGCGCCCTCCGACCAGGTGGGATGACGATCTAAGAAAGACTGCAGGCAGATGCTGGATGCGGCAAGCTGAAGACAGGGCGCTATGGCGCTCATTAGGGGAGGGCTATGTCCAGCAGTGGACTAATATAGCCTGGTGATGATGATGATGATGATGAAATGTATCTTTAGTACTTTTTGGTCGCAACACGACTGCTCGCTCAGTTTCTCATTTAACTCTACTTTGGTTCGCGAAAGGTTTTACTGAAAGTGATTTATCCCTGCTTCGAAATTGGTCGTCGAAATTTTGGACGAAAGACGACTTTTTCCTGTTATTTTTACATAATTATTTTATTAAATATTATTTAAAACTAGTAAAAAATGTTTCTTTAATTGTTGCATCACCTTTTTTCGAATGGGAAATCCTCAACTAACTGCATCCACTCTGGGTGGAGCGGAGGGAGTGCTACTTTTAGTGACTAAAACCCATTCCTGTTCCTTATTTTGCCCTTATTGTTCCGGGGAAGCGGTATCCATGTCGAACAACCTGCAACCCCGGCAGGCAATAGCTCTGACACCTAAGCTTTGCTGACATGACTTTGAGTCGCATGTGGGACGTGAACGCGCCGTCGAGACGGCCTGTTTGAGCAGTAGGTACCAATGATTTATCACTCTATTTTGTTGTGTTCAATAGACATTCTTATTTTAGTGAATGACTGTATGATTTTTTGCGACGGTACTACATGAGAAAGAAAAAAGTTAGAAGACAAGCACGACAAAGCACGCACGTGACTCTAGGCGCAAGCCGCGACACCGTGGCGTCACCGGAGGATGTGAACAAGGCTTAAGGCGTTGAAAAGTTATTTCTTTACTTGTAAACATTTACTGAAGCTGCAATCGATCAACGGGAAGGACGATATTTATATTAAAACATCGTTCATCACCTTGTCTTTCAAAGATGAAACCAATAAAGACTGCTTTAAGGTTATATCTTGTTTAGTTTATTTGATCCATTGAATTGACGGACAAAGGTCTGACATAATTAAAATTAAATAAATAGGTTATGCAATTTATATTTGGAAATTCGGTTTTTTTTTACGTTTCCCTACGCTAGGATTTTCTCGTGTATAACGCGGGTGCGTTTACAAACATTTAAACTCACAAACACAAACACCCAAATCTACCTGTAGCCCAAAACAAACATTTTATCCGTGCTTGTATAATATGAACTTTGGCGAGTTCGTCCTCATGACAAATATTTAATTTACTTTGGCTTTGAGTAAATAATAACACAAAAAAAAAAACTGAAATGTCACAGTTTTAGTTAGTTATCAGTTAGACATTCTCCTTCGAATCAACTTGACCGATTTTTATATGTATACTAGCTTTTGCCCGCGGGTTCGCTCGCGTTAAATTCGGGGTAACACAGTTCCCCTTTCCTGATTTGCAGGTACCTACTACCTTAGTAGTTCGTAGTTTCTGCCCTTTCCTTCCCTCTTTCTCCCTCATTTCTCACTTTCAAAAAAATAGCATAAGTCCGTCTCCAGGGTAACTAACAACTATATCTCTGTACCAAAATTAATCAAAACCGGTCGAGCCATTTAGGCGTGAAGACGTAACAAACAAACTCACTTTCGCTTTTATAATATTAGTAAGGATTCGGTAAGTCTAAGAATTGGCAATCTATTTTTCATACCCTAAGTGATAAGAGTGGTTCTCGTTAGAAGGGGACCTGAGTAGCGGGTGAAACCGCTAGGCACAGATAGCATATATTAAGATACAATATAAAGGTTTTATTAACAGCATCCTACTTCTTCTCCATCCTTCTTCTTGGATTGATGTATGGATTTTTGTTACTCTTTCATGTCAAAACGGCTGAACAGATCTTGATGAAATTTGGCACTCAGGTAGAGTCTGAAATAACACATAGGATACTTTTTTGTTCGATATCACGCGGGCAAAGCTGCACCAGCTGGTAAACTATAAAGGTTTATTTTAATCAAAATTTAAATAAATTATAGTTTTCAGTTTTGGAAAGATGTGTATCGTCCTGTACTCCCAGTACAGAACGATTAGCAACACATATTTCCTTGTAGGTGTAGGTTGTTCTGCAAAGAATAGGACACAGGTAGCTTATATCCCCAAAATTGTTGTTTACGATTATTTTGAAAAGTAGAAGATATCCTCTAGTCGTGAAGGTTAACAACTGCGTCACGGCTGTTCTATTATCATAAACAGGTCGTTACACAGTCCATTCGGCAACAGTGGAAGCAAACTAAATTGTTTACGCCGGGACAATGAGGTTCTACTACAGCTTTGAGGATTAACTTTGACACTGAAGCTTTGACAGAGCTCTTGTAAAATTTCCATATACTTTTCGTGAAAACATTTTATATAATATCCTATTGCAGTATATACAATGTGTCTGGTCATGGATTAGCGATATTCTAGATATTTATGTAACGAGTGTATTAATATACTATTACGATACACACTTGGGTCTTATCCACTTCCCCACTGTTTGGCAGCCATTTTGAAATATTCTCTATGCGTGTACAAATAATAATCATATCTCTCAAAGTTTTGGTCTTACTGAGACGAAAATAGGTTTATTCAGAGGGCAACAATATTGTCTATCGTTAAATTAAGAAAAGATGAGCTTACATTTTCGTAACTTAGAAAACAAAATTAAAGTCCAAAAAAATATGCAAATCAACGAAAGTTTTGTAAACTTATTGTGAAAATCAAAAATTTGAGTACTAGGCGTCTCGGCGTCGAACTCGTATTCGTGTTTAGTAGTCCAACATCCGGCTCGAAGGACCAATTATGTGCAGGATCAGGGATGTCTCTTGGTGAAAATGATGCAATTTGTGGTACCTACAATATACGTTTTTTAATGCCTTTCAAAAATTGGTACATTACAATGCGGTGTCCGATGATGAATGGAAAAAAATACATTGATCTGTGAGCAATAATATCGCGCGCGCCTCATTCGTTCGTTCCGTTCGATCACGTTCACGATGGTCGTCGCAGTTTGCTCGTAGATGGCGTGGACATCCCCCCAGCCTTGGAAGCTCCAGCTTTCGAAATTATGATGAGGTCAAAACGTCTCCGCTCTCCGGTTGCAGTGGTAGCGGGCAAATCTTTGAGAACACTCGTCTGATTGTGCCGGTGCCAGTGTGGATGTCCGCTACACGTGCCACGCCGTCTCTTCCAGGGAATGTTCGGGTAATGCGGCCTAGTAGCCACTTCAATGGTGGTAGGTTGTCGTCTTTGATGAGGACAAGGCTACCCAACTTGATGTCATCCTGCTTCGTCTTCCATTTGGTTCGCTGCTGCAGCTCCGATACGTATTCCGTGGACCAGCGTCGCCAGAAGTGCTGTCGTAGTTGTTCTATATGCTGGTAGCGTGACAGTCTTGTCGTCGGCTTCTCTGTGAGGTCTTCAGAGCATGGTGCAGTCAAGGTCGGCCAATGAGGAAATGAGAGGGAGTGAGAGGAGTAAGGTCGGAAGGGTCCGAGGAAAGAGGTGTAAGTGGACGGGAATTGAGGACAGCTTCAATTTGTGCCAAAGCCGTGCAAAATTCCTCAAATGTCAGTCGCGCGTTACCTACTATGCGCCTCAGGTGGTGCTTGCACGAGCGTACCCCACTCTCCCATAGACCGCCAAAATGTGGTGAGTAAGGAGGAATGAATTTAAATTTAATGTTGATATCTGAAGCATAATTAATAATAAAATCTGAATTTCTCTCTAAAGCTAAAGGAAATTCCTTCTCTGCCCCTACAAAGTTCTTCCCGTTATCTGAATAAATGGCGTACGGTTTGCGTCGCCTGCTAATGAAACGCTTTAATGCTAAAATATAGTCGTGTGAAGAGAGACTTGTAACAAGTTCTAAATGCATAGCTCGTGTCGTGAAACAAATAAATAAACAAATATAAGCTTTAGTTAATCGTGAACCTCTGCCTTTTCGATTTAATACAACACTGGTCCCGCGTAATCAACGCCCGTTTGCATAAATGGGAAACCAGGCTCTAAGCGCTCAGATGGTAAGTTACCCATGATAGGTGTCAATGTCTTACCTCTAAAACGTGTACATTTCACGCACTCATGCACAATTTTTCTTGCCAAGTTTCTAGCATTCAATGGCCACCAACATTCACGCATAGTAGCTAAAAGAAGTTGAGGACCGGCGTGTAATAATCGTATATGTTCATGTCTAAATAGAATAATAGTGAAAGGATGTTTACTGCATAATAAAACTGGATGTTTTTTATCGTAAGTAAAACTAGACGAATTACCTAATCTTCCTCCGACTCGAATAATTCTGTTTGTCTTGAAAAACATTAAGACTAGAAACTTTATTATATTCTTTACAAGTTCGTTTAATAGGTATATTGTTAACTAAATTATCGTAAACATCTGGAAATGATTTTATTTGCGCTAGCCTAATGAGCATTCTTTGTGCCGTATTCAACTCGCTAACTGATAAGGAACCGGTTCGACGGCTGTTTTTTGCAATCGACTTTATGCATGCATTATCTATGAATCTAAGTATGTACGCACCTATTCGTTTAAGTTTAGAGAATGAACCGTATTGATTGAAGTTAATGAAATCCTCGCACTTAACAGCAGGTAAACATGTTTGTTTACATTTTATATCGGGTAAGTTACTTATACAAACATCGTTATTATCGCTTTTAATTTGATCAAAATTATGTAAGTTACGTAAATATAACGGACCGTGCTACCACAGATCGCAATCTTTTAATAAATCTAAACTATAACCTCTCGATAACAGATCAGCTGGGTTGTCTTTGCTATTAACGTGTAACCACACCGAGTCGTCCGTGAGTTCATTGATCTCGGTCACTCGATTTTGTACAAATGTTTTAAGTAAATGCGGTGACATTTTAATCCAACCCATGACTATTGTAGAATCTGTCCAGAAATATATTTTAGTAAACTGTACCCTGAGGGAATTAACGATTTTCTTGGATAATTGAGCTCCTATTAAGGCTCCAGAAAGCTCCAATCGAGGAATACTTATAGTCTTTAATGGGGCCACTTTACTTTTGGCACACAACAAACGTACCGTTACGTCAGAGTTATCACTATAAGTACGTAATTATGCGCACGCGCCATATGCCTCTTGGGATGCGTCCGTGAATATATGGAGTTCCGTATATTGGGTGTGATCACTTCTTACGTGACGGGGAATGCGAATATCGTTTAAAAACCTTAACGTATAAATAAGATGCTTCCAAGTGTTAACAATGTCCATAGATACTGGAGCATCCCAATCGATTTTACTTAACCATAGTTTTTGTAGAATTAATTTGAAAACTATGATAGCAGGGGAAAGTAGACCTAATGGGTCGTACACCTGCGATATAGTGGATAACATGATGCGTTTCGTTAATCGAGACTCGTTACTATCGTATTCAAGTTGCGTTACAAAATACAATTCATCAGTATTGTTTCGCCATCCTAACCCTAGTGTTTTAGTTTGGGAATGCTCCCCTATGAAATGTTCTGTGGACTTATCTTGAGATACGTCTGAATTGAATGTCCACTTGCGTAAAGGAAAACATCCTGAATATAGTACATCTGAAGTTTTCTGACAAATTTGAATTAAATTATTAAAATCATCATCACCAGTAATCAAATCATCTACGAAAATGTCTTGAGTGATGATTCGAGCGATGACGTCATCGTCACACTCCAACGCTAGCTGCCTGATGCATCGCATACTTAAATACGGAGCCGACGCAGTTCCATAAGTAACTGTATTAAATTGATATGTATCTAAAGGATCCGAGGGATTATCGCGCCACA
Source organism: Ochropleura plecta (assembly GCA_905475445.1). Taxonomy (NCBI): domain Eukaryota; kingdom Metazoa; phylum Arthropoda; class Insecta; order Lepidoptera; family Noctuidae; genus Ochropleura; species Ochropleura plecta. The sequence continues at coordinate 17,094,426 of FR997731.1, read as the reverse complement.
ATATTAACTGTAATGACCTTTGATCAGACTGGACAAGAACCTGACGAAACATCTTCTCCACGTCTGCACAAGCGACGTATTTATATTGTCTGAATCGTAGCAAAATAGAAAAAATATCATTTTGTAACGCGAGTCCCGGATACTGAATATCATTTAAAGATTTATTCGAGCTAGTAACAGCACTAGCATCGAACACTACTCGTAACTTTGTAGTCGTACTACTTTCCTTAATAACTCCGTGGTGTGGAAGATAATAACTAATTTGACTACAAGTATTTAACTTTGACATGTGACCTAAGTCTTTATATTCTCGCATAAAGGTAGAGTACAATCGTTTAAATTCAGGTAAACGTTCAAGTTTACGTTCCAATGATAGAAAACGCTTCTTCGCTAACGTATAAGAATCACCCAATGCGTCGGGTGATTCTTTTAGCGGTATACGAACCGAGAATCTACCATACTTTTCGCGTTTAGTCGTATTAATAAATAATTCTTCACACTTACGTTCATCATCTGTAAGAATAACACATGGTGATGAAGGAATATTTTCGATTTCCCAGAATAACCGGAGCTGCTTATCAATGTCTTGACTAAAGTGACATTGAACGTTAGTAGGTTTTGAGTTCCTAACAAAGACAGGACCGGACAGCAACCATCCTAATTTCGAATTTTGAAGGAATGGCCCACTGGGTAAACGTATTTTATCCGTTTCTAAAAGATCCCAAAATCTATCTGCACCTATCAGCAAATCAATATCCGAACTGATATTAAACGTAGGATCTGCTAATTGGAGGAAATCAGGAATACGTATATGACCAGATTCTATGTTTGTCGTTGGCAAACTGGACGTTATGCATGGCAAGACAATACATCGAATCTTGGTATGATAATCGTTTATTTTTGATCGTATAGAAATATCGCATGAATGGCCTGACTGTGCGACAGACTGTCCCACACCCGATATTTGAACAGTGGACTGTACATAAGACGCATTTATTCGTTTAGATAATTTATCCGTAATAAAACAGTTCTGGCTTCCGCTGTCTAAAAGCGCACGAGCTGTATGATAAACATTATTATCGTCGGCTACCTCCACTAACGCCGTAGAAAGTAAAACCGTGTTTATTAACTTAAAATCACTAGTGGTGTTGTCACCTACAACAATGTTATTCGTCTCACTAGTAGGTATTGTATGCATCGTCGTAGTGTGTGTACTAATGTCCGCCTGTCCGCGCGATTCATTACGCACATCACTATAACTTACGTTTGAGCTCTTAGTTTTAAAATGCAACAAACTATTGTGTTTGTGCTGACATTGCTTACACTGTCCGAAAATACAGTCGTCTAAAGCATGCCCTGCTCGCAGGCAATTGCAGCACAATTTGTTTTCAGTGACAACCTTCATTCTATCCTTAACAGTTAAATTTAGAAAAGAAATGCACGTGTAAAGGGCGTGATTTTGGTTACATAATATGCAATTAGGGAAATTTCGTTTAGACTTGTTGTTACGATAGTCGTTATGAGATTTTTTAATGGATGAATAACTATGTACGCGATATGAATTTCGTTTATTATTATTTTCGTGTTGATGCTTATCACTGGGAGGCAAAGGCTTTAGTTGGCTATGAGTTGCACCGATCATTTCCAGCGTGTCTGCGCGGTTCCTGAGGAATGATAGTAAGTCGTCTAATTTTATTTTATTACGTGGCGCTGAAGACATGGTACCTATGTGATTATCCCACTCACGTTCAGTGGAAGAATCTAATTTGTTAACAACTAAATAAATTATTAAAGTGTCCCAATTGTCTGTGGGTTCATTGAGTGATTTTAAGGCGCGTAAATTACGTAGAACGGTATCAATCAACTTCCTCAATTGCGAAGGTGATTCCTGTTTCAAAGCCGTAATACTATGCAATGCTTTAACATGATTATTGACTAATAACCTATCGTTATGATAACGATTTTCTAGTAGGTCCCATGCGTGAATGTAGTTGGCAGGACTGAATTCCAAGGCACTGATCACCTGTAAGGCACTTCCACTAAGCGCTGACCGTAAATAATGAAATTTTTGAATTTCGTCTAGATCTGAACGGTTATGAATCATTGTGATATAAGAATGTTTGAACTCGAGCCAGTTATCGTAAGAACCGTCGAAGGCAGGTAATTTTATGTCTGGTAATTTTACGTTTATAGATTTACGGAAACCATCTTGAGCTAATGCAGCAGAAGAATTCTTGTCACGTGTCTCTGCGTCGTGAATTAAACAATTTGCTCTAGCCATGGCAGTAAAATATAATTGGACCTTCGAGACGGATGTTGGACTACTAAACACGAATACGAGTTCGACGCCGATATATAAGCACATAGAATATGGCTAGTCCGTGATCGGGCACATTGTATACACCTCTGCATAACTATCCAGGTAATACATGCAAGATGTTATGTTTATATTTGGAAAAAGAAAGAAAATAAATAGAAATATATCATCGGTAATTAAAAAAAAACATCTGTCCGTTTATAGAAAACAGTTGCTTTTTTATGTATTTATGAGGGACTTTGAAATGATGTTGGTACGAAACACTTGGTTCTCGTTTATGTGTCCTTTTATCCTGCATGTAATTTTTATGGCTGCCATGATTAGAATTGAGATCTTTCACTTGAGATCATGTCGGGAGAACCTATCACTGATACCATATGCATGTAGCAGCTGATTTGGTTATCTCCTAATCGACGAGTATCTATGGTTTACCGATGGCGTACGTGCGGCTGACAAACCACTGATCTGGGGCCTTAGTCTGCTATTACAATGGTGTCAGAATGGTCGATCACTGATCGCATAATGGTTGATTTTGACAAGTTTAGTATGTAGTAGATGTCAAAATCAACCATTATGCGATCAGTGATCGACCATTCTGACACTATTGTAATAGCAGACTAAGGCCCCTGGTGTATGATTTTCCGATAATCTACAATCGTTATTGACCCTCTGAAATGCCAGTGCATGCAGCAATCACTTTAATGCAACCATTAAATTCAGGAGCCTACGAACTATTGGTAGAATATCAACGGTATTATCCTTACTAATATTATAAAAGCGAAAGTGAGTTTATTTGTCTGTTACGTCTTCACGCCTAAATGGGTAAACCGATTTTGATGAATTTTGGTACAATGGTAGTTGGGACCCTGAAAAAAGGAAAGGAAAAGAAAAAAACCTATGTCCGTCGACATAGGCTTTTAAAGTGAGAATGAAGGAGAAAGAGAGAAGAAAAAGGGAAAACTTAGTGTTGCTTTTACAATAAATAAGGCGCAAGGGCAAAAGCTACAGGTAACATGTACCTGCAATTCAAGAAAGAGGAACAACTGGTCTTAGTATAATTCTCAAAACGAGAAATCAATGAAAATAGTAGACTTTGACGCTCTGTTTGTGCCGTGTCAGTCACGAGTGAATTACGTCAAGTAATTTGATTCCTTTGTTTGTTCGTGGTTCATTTGTTTATTTATAGACCAAGCACATATCACATTTAGCAGTTTCCGTACTAAAAGCCATGTTAAATCCTACGCAAAAGTTTATTCGATTCGAATAAAATGTTAGCGTGTTGCTGTCCAAATGTACTATGCGTATAAGCGCTTTGAAACCAAAAAGTTTTGCCCAAAAAGGCTGAATGTCAAGCAAACAGTCTAGTGTTGACTGAGAGAATTTAAAACTAGGCTTTATGAAACGGTTTTGTAGAGACGAAAATGTTTTATATTATAGCTCTCTCTATATTTACTTAAATATGTAACCTGCTTACTCAGAGAATACAGGTTCATTTGCAAGCAATTTTTTTCAACATTAGGAACAAATTGTATATGTACAGTACCTACTTTCTTTACAATTAAGTTTTTCTTTTTGACATTCCAGTATCTTGAAGGAAGTATTACATCACAAGCAAAATAACATAACAACATGTCTGTACGAAAAATCACAGGCGTAAATGTGCCCCATTTATGCTTACAGAAAATACGAATTTATGTTATACATTTGCAGTTCACGTTATATATGTTACTGTAAAAGCTCGAACTACGGTAAATCTTAAGATTTTCCAGTAAAACCTAAGATTTACCGACGTGAGTTGGTAAATGTAAGTATTTATTATAAAGGGACGACTTTTTCGGACTTTTGCCGTTCCAATTCAGTACATACTAGGTTTTACCAATGTGGACTGGTAAATGTTGGTTTTAGGAATAATAGTAGGCGTAAAAATTATTTGATATAATTATCGTTTGGTTGTTTAAAACTCCGAATTTACAATGGCATACTTTTAAGTTGGCAGAATGAAATTTAGTATAATTACGATTGGCAGAGTTCAAATTTAGCATTATATCGTTTAGCATAATGTTCATTTAGAGCGATGATTATTTGGTATAATTTCACTTTTCATATTAAACTGATGGCAGAATTTCAATGAATAATTTTAAAAGGCTAAAAAACTCTTTAAACTGACATGGTCACTAACATTATTATTAACGGTTAAAATGGGGTATTTACCATGTTTGTTATTTATTTTGAATTTCCAATATTAACACAGATACAGATTATGATATGATATATGATTTAGATACAGTGAGTTACAGCTATACAAAAAATATTAAGGCTAAAATAAGATTTTTTGGGAATAATATAGAAAAAAAGATATTGTTTTTAGTAGGTTACCCGGAACTCAACTATTTAGATTAGGTTAATTCCTTAAAAAAAAAGAAATGGGTAGGTTAGGTTAGGTTAAAACTGTGACTCCCTACGCACGAGCCGAGCGAGTTCAGCGAGCTGTGCCGCGGCAGCGGCAGCGGCCGGCAAGTGGCAGAAACGACTTGCATCAATAGAAAAAAGAGATTGTATAGTAGGTTACTCAGAACTGAACTATTTAGATTAGGATAATTACTTATTGATTTAAATGACATTATTTCCAAGAAATAAATAATTAAAATAAGGGTTCCCTCTATCTGGCAGAATCTTGATGCTCCGAAATTTATTTGGCATAACACACTTAGCATAATTTTCTTTATACGAACTTTTTGAAAGCATAAAAATTATTTGATATAATTATCGTTTGGCATAATGTTTAAAACTTCGAATTTACAATGGCATACTTTTAAGATGGCAGAATTACATTTAGTATAATTACGATTGGCAGAGTTCAAATTTAGCATAATGTTCATTTAGAGCGATGATTATTTGGTATAATTTCACTTGGCATACTATGCAGATGGCAGAAATGGCTAGGTTAGGTTAGGTTAAAACTGCGACCTCCGAAGCACGAGCTTAGCGAGCGTAGCGAGCGGTGCCGCGGCAGCGGCCGGCGAGTGCCATAAACGACTTGCATTTATAGAAAAAAGAGATTGTTTTTAGTAGGTTACCCAGAACTGAACTATTTAGATTAGGATAGGTAATTACTTTTTAAATTAAATGACATTACTTCAAATTCAAATTAATAATAACTAAAATAAATGATATAATTTTAAAGAAATAAATAATTAAAATAAATGACATGACAACAAATTATGACAAAGATGATTCTAACTATAAAATTTCTGCAATATGACAATTCTGCCGTTTAATGATTATCGATATGAAATATATGCCAAAAGACGATTCTGACTGTGAACTTTCTGCGATATGATGTTTCTACTTTTTAAATATTATGGATATGAAATTTATGTCTAGAGATGATTCTGACTTACAAAATTATGAGTTTTGATTGTATGATAAATGAGTGTCTGCCAAACAATTTTCTGCGAAGTGAAGTTTATGCTATCCGTTGTTATGCAAAATAAAACTATGACATAAAAAGTTCTGCTATAAACGGTGGACCCTTAAAATAAATGTCAACAAATAATGACAAAGATGATTCTAACTATAAACTTTCTGCGATATGGCAATTCTGCCGTTTAATGAATATTGGTATGAAATATATGCCAAAAGACGATTCTGACTGTGAACTTTCTGCGCTATGATGTTTCAGAATGTTTCTACTTTTAAATATTACGGATATGTTTATGTCTAGAGATAATTCTGACTTACAAAATTATGAGTTTTGAATGTATGTTAAATGAGTGCCTGCCAAACAATTTTCTGCGAAATGAAGTTTATGCTATCCGTTGTTATGCAAAATAAAATTATGACATAAAAAGTTCTGCTATAAAGGGTGGAACCGATTTTATTCGACATTTACCGTTCCTTTAATGTAAATCCTAAGATTTACCAAGTAAATGATGGTAAAAGTTCGAATCCCAAACTTATATGGACATTTACCATTCATAATCGGTAAATCTTAGGTTTTACCGGAAATTGTTAAGATTTACCGTAGTTCGGGCTTTTACAGTAATATATACACTTATTTCTATGTTATTTTTAACCGCCTTAAAAAAAGGAGGAGGTTCTCAATTCGTCGTAATCTTTTATTAAGCTATTGCATAGCTTCTATCGCGGGCCTTGAGCGCGGGGACCGAATCCAGAAATTCCATAACGAAAAAAAACCTGACGCTCCCCACTCCGACGGGCACGGAGGTGTGGCTTGAAGGCCGTGCATTGTCTAACGTCGTTTACACAATACGGTCAGTTATTTCAATCCCGATTCTAATGTTCTAATAGCGTGTTTGGTAGAGATTCGGATAGTCAATCGACATTACGCTGGATCAAACCAAGGTCTTGTTTTTCTTTTTGCGACTTCTTTTCATAGGAAGTACTTTTTAAATATTATGTTTTTTTTTTAATTTTTTTATTTATTGTCTAAGTTTTATTTGTCTAGTTTCACCGAGTGAAAATCTTACGTGTTTACAGTCACCAACAAAGTGTTTTGTCTTTTGTAGATGACTGTAAATACGTCAGGTTTTCACTCGGTCGCGAGTTGACTACAACAAAAATAGGTAAAATCAGAAGGTGGTATTTCGCGCGCAGTCGCGAGTTTATGAGGCGCGAGTTGACGAATAAGCCGTAACAAGCTTGCCTAGTGTAGGGAAAACTGGTAAAGTTTACCAATTTATACGGGCTAGGTAACATGCTTCACGTAATAGTCGATCATTAACAACTTTAGTTCGTTATTAGTTATTTTGAACGTTGCTATGAAATATTGTCGAACTAAAATATTTTAAGGTACTTTAATATTCAGGAAGGTGCGAGCATTATTACAAAGGCATATTTAGTTAAAATGAGACCTTTAACCTTGATCGCTCGTAAGTTGTTGTATTTTCTTTGTTCTTTCTAGGAATTTCTCAGTGGCGGCCATAAAGTGTGAACTTCAAACCCTCCCAGCCAGCACGAAAGAAGCTCCGTGCGTTGGGAACCACATAATGGCTCTTGGCCACCGTAGGGCCTGTGGACGGTGAGCAATGGGGAGCCCACCGTCCTTCCGTCTAGTGATTGTTTGTATATGTGAGTTTAAATGTTTGTAAACGCACCCACGATACAGGAGAAATTCCTATTGTGGAGCACAGTTTAAAAAAAAAAAGAATTGACGATGTTATAGATGTAAGTTGGGACATGTGAACAAATAATAGCCACTAGAGGGTAAGGTTTTCTTTATTGAATCCCCAATGGTAGACCCTTTTAACAGAGGTGAAATAACATGAAACTGAAATGCACAATAAACTGAACACACACTGATTTTAGTAAATTAAAATAGGATATAGATTTATACACAGTTTAAAAAAAATGTGAGCCGTCACCGGACGCCTGGCAGATGTGAAACATCGACATTATTTTGTAAAAGTAATATGCAAACCTTGGCAAGGGTTGCTAAATCTGGCTCGTGTGGTAACCCATCCATTTTCAAACCTAGACCCGTATTGCTTAACCTGGCCTCTGTGTTAATCCATTCATTTCAAAACCTTGGCAAAGGTTGCTTAACCTGGCCCCGTGTGGTAACCCATCCATTTACAAACCTTGGCAAGGGTTGCTTAACTTGGCCCCCGTTGGTTACCCATCAATTTCCAAACCTTGGCAAAGGTTGCTTAACCTGGCCCTCGTGTGGTAACCCATCCATTTCATAACCTTGACAAGGGTTGCTTAACCTGGCACCCCGTGCTAACCCATCCATTTCCAAACCTTGGCAAAGGTTGCTTAACCTGGCCCTCGTGATGTGAATAAAAATCTAATATGCGAGAGAGATGACTTAACGCCGATCGAGTGGGAGAGAACTGCATATAGACTGTATATAATATGTATACCATCATAAAGCGTGGCGAAGCATAGCCACGCCAGAAATCGGGTTTACGTGCGGCTATAGATGTTTCACATCAAAACAATAAATTAGTACGTGTGGCTGCTAGCCGTGATCCAAATTGTAATGAGCCAAAAAAATATTGTTGAAGATGAAATGACAGAATGAAATCGAAATATGAATATTTACAAATCAATGTTGATCCAAAACGAAAGAGGTTGAGGCAACAGAGGCTGAAATAACCACTAACCCACTCTGTTATAAGGCCATGCGACAGCGCGTTCGTATTCCACGCATGCCTCGAAAAGATGTTAGCAAATCTTAGGGGCCCATTTAGGCCTATGCTTACTGGGGCTGCGGGTTGGTTTGGAACTGATACAGCGGCCCTGGAACAGAAAGAACAAAAGTCTGACACTTCCTTCCACTCCGCTCAGAGCGGGAGGAGACATTAGATGATTTTCCGTCACATGGGAAATAAACATTCGAAAAGTAGAAACCTGAGAATGAATGGTAGATTCTGTGTTAACAACCAAATTCTTTTAAAATTTGTGAAGATAATATTCCATTTAAGTTTAAGGGAAAAAGATAGGGCAAAGATGATGATTTTAATACAATATGTTCTCGGAAAACATTACAGTGAAGTTTTATTCAAAAATAAAAGAAAATATTAATTTAATTTTCAACTTCAACTTATATGGTTTAAATACCAAAGTCACACAGGGCACAGTAGTGGCCACGCCATCTTTATTATATTACTAGCTTGTGCCCGCGGCTTCGCTCGCGTTAAATTTGGGGTAACACGGTTCCCCTTTCCTGATTTGCAGGTACCTGCTACTTGTAGTTTTTCTCTTGCGCCTGATTTATTATAATAGCAAAGCTAAGTTTTCTCTTTTCTTCCCTCTTTCTCCCTCATTTCTCAATATTATTTAAAAATATAGCCTACGTCCGTCTCCAGGGTTCCAACTATCTCTGTACCAAAATTCATTAAAATCGGTTTAGCCATTTAGGCGTGAAGAGGTAACAAACTCACTTTCGCTTTTATAATATTAGTAAGGATTATTTTCTTAAGAAGCAACACAATAACTGTGGCAACAAAGCCAAATTGGTATTCTTTTGTTGTATATTTTAATTTTCACGGTTTCTTGGCAATTATACCCTGAAAGACACTAGAAAGAAATAAAAAACTATTACAAGATAAATGTCTGATCTCCTTGGTTTAGTGTCTTTGGATATATTGACAAGAAAATCTTGTACCTACATCAGTTCTTGAGAAAAAATCTATAGTACCCTAAGCTCGTTATTTTTTCTACATAAATGACAAAAGAGGTACTCAACCGTATTAACAATGAGGTTTTGAGAATAATAGAGGATCAGTTGATATGCGTCGGCACTCAGTAAGAGGGTTTGTGTCCAATTTTCACAAACCAAACCTTGAAGAGCAGATTAGACCGTTCATACTACATTCATATTGAGTCTTATGGCGGAATAATTAGAAATCAAAATTTTGATTTGATAATATGTGTAGTAAGAGTGTTCTAGTAATAAGCTCTAAGACTTCGTTCCGGCCATAATCCATCAAAAAAGTTTGGCTTTCTTATGAAAAAGGTTATTTCTTCCAATTGCGAAGAATATGGAATAGTCGAGGATGTTCAACATGTTTTGATGGAATGTGTAGATTCAGTTTGTGAAAACTGAAAAATAACCTAACTTTTGAAAGTCAGTGGTAAGAAAGTCAATAAATCAAACAAAAGTCACTGACAAAGTCGCTCCAAAAGTTTCTATAGGTAATAGTGTGTTTTTTGGAACCAACTTCCTTATCGCGCGTTGGGAAAGGGGGCTAGACGGAAAAAATTAAGCCCAAAAGTTGTAACGACACTTTTTGCTATGGTTGTAAGACAGTGTGGTGTCGCGACGATTATTTTTGTTGAATGTATACAGGTTTTTTATACATAATAAATCTTAATTTCGCTCCATCCGGGTGTCCCTTGACACCTCTCAATATTTTTTTTAAATTAATTTTTCTATGAATAAGGTCTTATGTAATAATGCGTAAAGTATAGTGCTGAGACTGCCTCGCTACTGAAGTGCGGAATTATTGAGGCTGGCTCGTACTGATAGGTTTCACGCGATTGTATGCAAAAAAAGTCTCAACAGCATCCTGAGAACTGCAGCGGAGAGATATATAGCTCTCCAAACGTGAAACTTCTTGTGCAAAGGGTAGTTGGGACTAAAACTAGACAATAAGTTATTTATTAAGTTACTCACACTATAAGGATCTTGATGTGTCCGAAATAAAATTCTTAATTTAAATTAAAAGATTGTGATGATTAGATAACAGTAGTCGCAACAGATTCAAATTAAGAAGCTAGACGATATGAACACCTGCATTTTAATCCTTGATTATTCTGCAGTTATCCATGACCTACTTTATTGCCACGTGGGAATATTCTGCATTATACGATTTTAGGGTTCCGTATCTCAAAAGGAAAAACACTGAACCCTTATTTCTATAAGGATTACTTGGTTGTCCGTCTGTCTGGCTATCCCTTTATCTCAGGAACGCGGAAGATGTCGACTTGAAAGTAAAAAAAATATACTCAAGTTCGTAGTCCCTTAGAGCTGTTAAAAAATCAACTTCCTAAGGCCCGGCGCCCAATATCGGCATCGGCACGACTGAGGATTTTAGGTGGCAAATAGCAATATATATTAACGTAATGGCAATAAAGTAGAAATTTCCATTATATATGGTCGTAATAACAAAAATACCGCTTCGGTATGCTTGAGGCTGCTGTATCGGCAGTCTTGAGAATGCTTCGGGATGCTTCGGCATTCTTCGGTACGCCGACGGAGCCGAGGCAATATATTCGGCAAGCTACAGGACGGGACGGTGCGGCATGCTTAACCCATTAGAGGTCAAATGAAAAGTAAAAATATTTTTTTGGTACAACCTTTTTAATGTATTCAAATAAAAACAAAGAAACATAAAATCAAAGAAAAAAATACAAAAAGTTCGATTTCAGCAATTTACAGGGGTGTACTCAACTGAGTACACTGACCTTCTAAGTACAAAAAAATTCGAAACGTTGTTTTTCGACACAAAGTGTTTTAGGCACTTCTTACATTCACTTCTTGCACTCTGTAATGGCGTAGAACACACCGCAGCTGTTTTACAATTTTGGAGGGATTGTGTCCAATTCCATCTTGAGGCAGGCCTGAAACCACTGATGCAGACTGACGCGATTTTCATTGATCACCTTGGCGTAGATAATATCGTGCGATATGACGGCGGAACATGAGATGATCCATGGGAGCATCATTACATGTAAACGCCAGGAATGAGCAATTACCAAGTCCAACATATAACACCCATCACCACTTTTTACCATGAATTGTAATTCTATATAACGCGATCGACTGATCTAGTTCATCAACCCCACCTATGTTTTTATTATAAGTTTGGAACAAACGTGGTATCGCTACGTCGTCGGTCTTCTCCTGCTTTACTGGACACCATCGCTTGACAGTTCCTAGTGGTGCAATGGTAGCGTAGTAAGTTGCCATTGTACAAACACTTGTCTTACCAGTAGCAGCTCACTTTTCCTTGTCAAACCTGTAGTCGTAAGAGGCACGGTCTTTCTTTTTCATGTCTTTTGAACAGTCAGTTGTGTAGTCATTGGACACATTCAATTTATAGGATAGGATCAGAAGTCATTATCTACGATTTTCCACAGTAAGAATCAAATGAGTAATGAGTTGAGGTGTATGAAGGGGGACATTTCCGCCAGGTTGGAATTTCTTTAAGAAGCCAATGGCTCATCGTCACTAACATTGCTACCACTTTCTTCGTTACCACCATCCTCGCGACTCGAAATATCTCAATCCATCCATCCTGTGGTATGGATGAAGTCGTCATATCCTCATCGGCCCTTCTTCATCAGTCAATGCACTGGGATCAGGTGGTATGATAGCCATATCAAATTCATCATTATCACTATCACGTATAATGGCATCAATGACTTCTTATAGCCCTTTGTAACAGTTTTGGCCCAAAAATAATTGTTTGTTCATTATTGCGAATCGGAAGAAAAATAAGTTATTTTATGTATGTATGTTGTCACTGTACCCAAGCAAGTACATCAAGATTTATATGGCTATAGCTTTTATGTAATGATAATTATTTTACTATATTGTTGTTTATAACTTACTTTGGCATGTATTGAGTACTAATTGAATGACAAAATAAAGTATTTCTCAGTGTCTTGGATTATATTTCCAAAACAATTGACTTATCCGCACAATGTTTCGGTGACACGACTTCAACTGATATTTTTATTAAAAAAAAAACACACTTCCCACATAATATTTACGTATAACTTTTAACAGTATTTTAATGAAATAGAATAAGATACAGACTACCGTCAATTGTTTAGAATCTTATATACACACTTAAGAATATGGCTGTACTCAATTGAGTACGGTGACTTCTAATGGGGGACGCCTCGTCATCCCTAAGAACGTTGCAGCATGCCAAAGCATAGTTTCTGACAGTGTGCGCTTGCATATAGGATGCCGAAGGATCCTTTTCCTTGCCGATGCAGATAATGGGCGCCGGGCCTAAGTCTACACAATCAAATGATATGGCCATTAATGCCGCAAAGTACGGAATCCTCGGTGCGGGAGTCCGACTCACACTTGGCAAGTTTTTTAATGTGAAATTTCTACTTTCCAATTCGATTATACCTTTCGTGCCGATTGGCACGTACCGTACAACTTACAATGTCGCCAACTGTACTGTAATTTTAAAGTAGTTTCCTGAAACCTGATGGAGACTTCGCTTTACATTTATAGCTTGACTGGAATTATCAAATGTTGTATTTTCTTGTGCCAGCACGAACTATGTACCTATATGAGAATTGCTCGTATTTTGTTAAGATATCTCAGTGCTTTTAAATAAGTGAGACATGACGAGATGTGCTTTTTTTGGCAAATAACTTCCCCCGCTCTAGGTGAAGCGGAAGGGGGTATATTATAATATACTCCTACCTAACCTATCCTTGTTTCTTATTTTGCCCTTTGTGTTCCGGTGCCACGGTATCTCTTTCGAAGACCCCGCAACCCGGCAGACTGTGTTTTGCTAAATCAATATTCAAACTACTCTACCCTCAAAAAGCAGTATAGCAACCTTAAGAGGTACGTCGCGACCAATAAGAGCGACCCGCGGTCGCGTTCCGCTACGATACCAATAAGAGGTGCTCACACGCTCTTTTCCCGCGTTCACGCACGGGGTTGCAACCGCCGGGCGTCTGCACCGCAGTCCGCTGCTTACGCGCCTACTTCTCGCACGCGAATAATAAATCCGAACTTAATGTTATTGTGAATGTGTAAATAATAAACTATTTTTCCCATTGATTAACTTAACCCCAGATTTTCACGTTCCCTCTGAAACCTCTTCCCATAGCAGTTTATTCCTTTCTCAGTTAAAATAAGCTACACAACTCTGTGAAGCTACATTGACAGCCATTTTAGGTTTACAGTTGTGTAGCTGTTGTTAGCAAATAGCTTGCTGACCGAAGTGTCGAGTTAAAAGCTTTTCCTTTCTCAAGTCTAGACTCAACAGAAGTCTGAAGGCTTAGTACTCGTATCCAGGTTGGAATTGAAATAACATAACTAGTACAGTCGCTAAGAGAAAAACTAATAGAGAGAGATTCCGTGATGGACATACTTTTGGCTTAATAGTAGCGTAGGAACCTTTGGACCAAGCAAATAAGTCAAGAAACCTTGTAACTCATGTTTGGTTCCGTACAAACTTGCAAAATAAACGGCCATATCTTTTGACTGCGTAGACTTCGAGGGTTTGATTCTTTCACAGCTTTAAAGAGATCGCAGATTTGAGTATCTGGTTTTATGTTTCAATTTGAAACCTCCATGCGTTCTTAATATACAGGGTCTTGAAGGACAGATAGATGGACTACAAAGTAATCCTATAATGTACCGATGTTTTCCTTTTGAAGTACGGAACACTTATAAAAAACATAAAGTTAACTTAAAATAACGCCCATTTTCACCAAAGAGTAAGATAGAGGTGTACTCAAATCCACATACCAGCCAGTTATGTCCATTAGACATTATCTGCCTAGCCTTTTTCAACTACATAAAAGTATCAATACCAATATTTGACATGGAGCGGCTGACCATCTGACCTCAACAACCCCGTTAGTATTGGATAACACGATACCAATTGGTAGGACTGGTTGCCAGACTTTCTGGCCACTATCGACCTTGACCAGTTATGTCCATTAAATCCCATTAATGGAGAAAAATCCTATTGTCATCAAATGAATGCAATAAAAACTAGTTGCAGTAGCTATGCGGTAGGTATTTCCGTTAAATGAGTCTGTTTCAGTTGTTCGAAATTCCTTTACAAAAGTTCGTCAGCTCTTGTTTACATATTCAGTCTCGTTAGTGGAACAAAGTTAAAACGATATTGTGCAGTTATTGGAAAACACTTCAACTATGCGATAAGTGGTCCAAGATAATTGAGAAGAAAAATAGGTTAGGACTTAAGTGAATGCCAAAGAGATACTGTTTTGTTATTAAAAGTGATGAGAAACTAGCTCCGACAGATATAGCTGTTTTTTTTCTTAGAAACCAAAGGACATCTTTAACTGAAAATTAATTTATTAAATGAACTGTTTGTTTTCCATCAAATTGATTTAACTTTATTCGAAAATATTCATGGATTTCCACGAAAATTTCATCTTTTGGTGACCGTATAGGTACCAAAATCATGGTGGCATACATAAAGCATAGAGGCCAAACATATTTGAAAAATAGTGTTCCTAGGATGGTTTTGAATCAACTGAAAGAAAAGAGAAATTATTATTTTACTTTTTTATATTTAAAAAAAGAACGCTAGGAATTTCTTCTGAATCGTGGGTGCGTTCACAAACATATAACCGTATAGTTCGGTACGGACCCCTTCGGGGGCTCGACATTCAAACCTCCGCTGGCTCGGTACTGGCCCCGAAAGGGGTCGGACATTTAAGTCATATGACCTCCTCATTATTTTTGTAAATATTTTATTTTCTGGTTAAAAAATAATATGGGTGTGATTAAGATAGTAGAATAAAAATCTCATATGTAAACGTCATTAGAAGTTCTTTAATTATTGAGTAAGTTTCTTAATTAAGTCTTATAAAATCCAAATGCGTAAATTACGATCATCGCCATTTTGATGGCAGTGTAGGTCGAAGCTAAAAATCATAAAAATTAGGTTTTCGGACATATAAACTCCACACTATTGGCCATGATTAACGTGTCCTTTTATTACGTGAAGAAATCATTCGTAATTGAACTTATATTAGTAGTGGTAATGATACATTTTGAAATCTAAAGTCGAAGTTTCTCGCCAATCGTACGTGTTTACATTTTTAATTCCACATTATATCACACGGGTGCGAATAGATTCTATAACAAATGACACAAATATCATTTCAAATATTATAAATCACATGAAAATGCCCAGATCTTATCGTAATTTGCAATAATAGGACCAATAACACGTAATATTCATAACCACTACTAAATTCACTTTCGAAAGTGACGTCCATTTTCTTTTTTTTTATTTTGTGATGTGTAAATGCGATTATTTCAAATTCAATCGATTATTTTCTTGTAAATCAATCAACTCGAATAATTAAGTTAAGGAATATCAGAAATTGATAGATGAAAATTAAAATAATTTTGTAATACGTGTAGAATACTATAAATATTGATTATAATATTTTTTACGCCACTAAAACCGACTCAACAACAAACAGTACAGACTGATCTATGGCTAAATTCGCGCCAATTTTATTTTCAGATAAAAATTCAAATAAGGAATGCGCTTGCTGTTCAAATTTATATTAAAATGTTTATTTGCTATTTTATTAATAATTTGGTTTTGTACCTACTATTTGAATGTGAATTGTAAATGGAACTAAATTAGGTTGAATATAGAACGACCCAATAATGATCATGGGCACCGTTAAAAAAATCAGATAAATTATATTTGTTCGACAAAATTGTTTGTAGTATGGTTGGATTGGTTATTTGAAAAGCGTATTCATTCTTTCCTAAAACATGGCTCGTAGGCCAAAGTGTTCTTGGAGTGGAAGCCTTGGGGTAAAAATGGCCTAGAGGGAGAGCACAATGAGATGGAATCACGACATCAAGAAAACTCCAGGTTCAAAATGGGTCCATTTTGAACCTGGAGTTTTCTTGATGTCGTGTACCGGGGTTTTTTTGGGTGGGAAATCATCAAATAACTTCCCCCGCTCTGGGCGGAGCGGGGGGGAGTGTCAGACTAGTACTGACTAAAACCTACCCATGTTCCTTCTATTGCCCTTTACGTTCCGGGGCCCCGAGTAAAAGAAGGAACATCGGTGGATATTAGTCAGTAAAACTCTGACACTCTCCCCCGCTTCGTCTAGAACGGGGGAAGTGAGGCGCCACGGCATCCTCACCTACCAACTGACGCAGGTCCTCACCGGGCACGAAAGTTTAGGGAGCTTCCTGCGCATCATCGGGCGGGAGGAAACACCCAGGTATCACCAATGTGACGATCGCCCGGAGTACACGTTGGAGCACACTGGTAGTCTACTCTTTTGAGCGGAGCACCGCTGTATCCGGGAGGAGATGGTGATGTTTGAAGGAGAGAACCTCAAACCAAGCCAGCCAACGCGGGAGACGCTACAGGCGTCGGGCGCCGCGAGACGACACCTGGTTACCGTAGATGGGGGTCTGTGGACGGTGAGCAATGGGTAGCTCACCGTCCATCCGTCTGGTGACGACAGGCCGAGGCGATGGCACGTTCGTGTTCCACGCGCGTCTCAAAGAGATGTCAGCAAAGCAAAAAGGTTTTTGTTAAAAGTTTGACACATCCGCTCTGGTCTGACCGGAGCGGATATTTGATGATTTCCCATCCAAGTGGCGCAAGACCGATATAAACGGCGGAATTTAAAGGAGGCCTACACAAAATCTGTTGAGAAAAAGAGAGATACACAATTTAAAAATACTTTTCAGGGTTTTGTACCTCATAATAAATAACAGAACCCAAATAAATCTGCGGTCCCTTGGAGCTATGAAAAAAGCAACACTCCAAGTCTACGCAGAGAAAAGATATGACCGTTTATGTCGTCAGTTTGTACAGAACCCTTGATGCGTGAGTCCGACTCGCATTTGGCCGGTCTGTTTTTAATAGGCTGAACAGCATACTGCTACGCAACGGTCTCCCTATACCTTTCTATTTTTTTTTATCCAACCAATACTTTAGGGCCCCGATGTGTGCGGAGTCCCTGTCCGTCTAAAACAAGGCTCTACTGCGGAGGCATGGCTTTCTAGGTGCGGTACGGTATGGTTGTGCCGGCTGGGCTGCCTGACTGGTTACCTACAGAATTAGCATGACCTCCTACAAAAATGGCCGCCATTTTCATTCATCGTCATTCAAGAAAACAGCCAAAATCTTTTACCGCGAAACCGTTTGACAGCAAATGTACCTCAAAACTTGGCGCATAACAAAATAATTATAGCATGACAAAAAAGCACGTGACAAAATGTTGTTCTTTCTTTTCTTATCGATATCATAGATATTTGTACAACTATAATATCTATAGTAGAATAATAATGCCATCTCCATAGGTAAATTACTCAATGGTCCCAAAACTTTTTTTTAAAGTTTACTCCATTACGATTATCGATTAGGTTGAATGCAACTTTTTAATCGTAATGATGAAACCTAGTTTTACGGTCAGCACTAAGAAATGTCATAATGCAACACATTTTGTAGTATTTTTTGTCGAGATTTGTATCGTGTTATTTTTTTGAATTTATATGTAAAATGTCAAAAATAAGAATGCAGATGGAATGTCACTGTTTTTATTTTGGATTTCCGATTTTATTATCAAAGGCTTATCTTGTGTATGTGCATTATTTCCAGCGTTTTTAAAGTACCTAATTTTTGGAAGGGTGTAGTAATATGTATTTTACACACATTTTACAATAGATTGACGCCGTTTTATCGACCTTATGAGGTTTTTGGAAATATAAACCTCAAACTTATCGTATGAAACAGCCGCTGTGACTTATTTTTAATAACAAAATTGAATGCTGTAAATTGATGAAACTTCTTGAATTTCATGACAATTCGCGTCACCCCACCGATTCAGCTGATGTGTCATGTGTCAAAATCCTGTCGTGCAGAGTGGAAACTCACATACAAAACAGCCAGTACCAATTTTACACCAATTGGAAACATCTATTCATAACAACCATTTAGAAACTGCTCCAGCCAGTATTACGAATTAGCCAACAAAATAGAATGCAGGCTTATTTGATAGGCTATTGAGGCAGCTATACTTACGCCTCACAATGCGAGCTAAACGTGCTATTTAGAGCTGGCAGTGCGGCATAATGCTACGGGAATGCTTTGTTGTAAGTAATATAGCGTTGTTTACACCGTTTTATTGTTTAGCTGTTGGCACTGCTTGTAGAACAGATTTTGTTTGGAGGTTTTTATGTGTGTACCTTTAACCTCTCAAGGACCGCCATTATTTACGTCAACTATGCGTCAAGCACCGCCGGGAAGGCTCTTATTGTAAGCGTAATCTGATTTTAAGACTTATCTTTACTACAAAATACAATTTTAAATCGGTCGGGGTTTGGTGGCACAAATTTAAGCCAGCGGGGCTCAACGGTAATACTTGTTTACTGGCACGTTTTTATGCCGCTGGGGCTCTAGAGGTTAAGCAAACATCTTAAATATAGGTCAAACTTAGTTTCTTTAAATGGTTAGGCAGAGGTGTGTCTTATATGATGCCTACACTTCACCGGTTTTGATTTTAGGATTCCGTACCTCAAAAGAAAAAAAAAAAACGGAACCCTTATTGGATCACTTTGTCGTCTGTCCGTCTGTCTGTCTATCAAGACCCTTTATCTCGGGAGGTATCTTGTTGAAATGACCATATACTCAACACTATGGTTCCTCTGTGCTGCAAAAAAATTCAACCCTCTAAGTCAAAAGAAATGGCCGTTTATGTCTCAAGTTTGTTCACCCTTGATACGCGAGTCTGAATCGTTTTTGGCCGGTATTTTTTTTTATTTCGTGTGCAGTTCGTAAATTGTTTTATTTTCTAAC
The DNA here is from genome assembly GCA_905475445.1 of Ochropleura plecta. Lineage (NCBI taxonomy): Eukaryota > Metazoa > Arthropoda > Insecta > Lepidoptera > Noctuidae > Ochropleura > Ochropleura plecta. The sequence goes on along the minus strand of FR997731.1, from coordinate 17,075,055 downwards.
ATTTACCTTTACGACACGGTTGGCGCAGTGGCTAAGCGTTTGACTGCTGCTCTATGTATCGCGGGAACGCCGAAATATTTGTATGACCCACAGTTCTTCCGGGTTTGGGTAAGTGAGTTTAAATGTACGATACTGGAGAAATACTGCTGAAGCTGAAAGTAAATTTACTTTTAAAAGAAAAGTTCGTAGCCACTATTTAGGTCCGTCTGCCAATTAAAAGTCATTGTAATTACTGTTAAAGTTCTCGTTTTTATTTATTTTGATATGTATATATTAGTTTATTTGATATGTATATGTGTATTAGTATCCGTATAAAATATATGTTTTCGTAAAAATAGTTTTAGATATTTTATGTATTTTTTGTACCCTATCACAATGTTGTCATATTTTACCCAAAGGTTGACTGGTAGAGATTGCCTTATGGCATTAAGTCCGCCTATGTACCACTATTGTACATGAAGTTTAAATAAATAAATAAATACCTAGAGTAAAGGAACGTTTTCTTTTTAAATCACCATTTACCTCGACTGTACATTTCAAAGGTTCACTGTATCTGTAAATGCGCTTTTTAAATTCATTCAACTTTACCTACTTCTCCGAGTTCCGTCTTGCTTACGTTCACACTTTCAATTCGTTCCAATGGTCCTCTCATTCATAATATATCACTTCAAGTGTGAGAAAAGTCAAGCGATTTAACTGTATAAACTCTTGAAAGTAGGCACAGTCTGCGAAGGAGATAAGTAATCAGGCTCGTCAGATTTAGTCGATTTTCTCTTAGAAACCGATGAAAGTTTTCCACTCAAATTTAATTTATTTAGTGAACTGTTTGTTTTTATCAATTAAGTTATTAGAAAGACTATATTAGCAAAGTTTTATATACTTTTAAGAAAAAAAAAACACCTTTTTCTGGTGACCATGGTTACTTCTTACTTGGTTACTATCATCTTTGCAGACTGTACCTACTCGAAATCACGAAGAAGCACATGTGACTAAAAGAATGATGAATCTGAATGTTGAAGGACGGAGAGCGAGAGGAAGGCCAAAGAAAAGATGGATAGATTGTGTAGAGAATGGTATGAAGGAGAAGGGAGTAAATGATGCCGTGACGTCTGATAGGGGAGAACGGAAGAAGAAAACGTGTTGCGGCGACTCCAAATAGAATGAGACAAGGGCAGGAAAATGATGATGGTTGGAGTCTTGATATTTCAATTGCCATATTATTTTACTTACACCGAGGCAATATCTATCTTCTATCTATATCTATATCTATCTATATCTATCTATATCTATCTATATCTATCTATTCTATACTTATAATAAATCTGTAGAGAGGTCAATTCTGTACATGAAATATATTTCCAAAATAACTATCAGAGGGTGATTAGTGATCGATACTGATGCCAAAAATGCAATCAGTAAAATTTTTGTCTGTCTGTCTGTCTTTCTGTCTGTCTGTCTGTCTGTCTGGATGTCTGTATGTTCGTTATAGAAACAAAAACTACTCGACGGATTTTAACGAAACTTGGCACAATTATTCTTCATACTCCTGGGGAGGTTATAGTATACTTTTCATCACGCTACGATCAATAGGAGCAGAGCAGTGAAGGAAAATGTTGGGTAATCGGGAGAAGTTGGTTAAAGCTACACAGAAATCATGTATGACGGAAATGTTCTCCTTAAAATTATATAAAAAATATCCTACGACAGCATAGGTCTATCTTTTATGGTTGACTCACAATAACACGTGTAACTCCCGATAACTTAGCAGTTCGTAGCTTTCTGATTATATTTATCTACTCTTACGTTTATAACACTCCCACTCATCTCTAATTAAAAACAGTACACATTATTACGTATTCAATAAAAAAAGAATCATATAAATCGGTATACAAACACCAAAGTTATGCATGAAATACGCTAATAAGCCATCGCGCGTGAATACTGAATCATCCTATAAGGATTATTTTTGTGTAATATTTGGCTGTTGATGCGAATAGAGTAGGTACTGACGTTCAGAGTGTTCGACCTTATTGACAGACAATGCTTTCAGCCCGAATTTTAGTCTTTAAATATTTTCTTTTTAGATTTCTTTTATTGTTATTTTATAAAATAGGTATTAGTTATTTTGGTAGTGTTTAAATATTCGTTCAAATTACAAATTATTCATAGTTTACATTTTATTTATTTTTAGGTGAAGTAGTAATAGGTAGGTACGCATAGATTTTTAGAAACCGAGTTTCGGCTAATTTATGTTCAGTCTTTTTTATACTATACTAGCTTTTGCCCGCGGCTTCGCTCGCGTTAAATTCGGGGTAACACAGTTCCTCTTGCGCCTTATTGATTTGTAATAGCAACGCTAAGTTTTCCCTTTTCTTTCCTCTTTCTCCCTCACATCCCACTTTTTTAAAATAAAAGTTAGCCTATGTCCGTCTCCTGGTTCCCAACTATGTCTGTACCAAAATTCATCAAAATCGGTGTAGCCATTAAAGCGTGAAGAGGTAACAAACAAACAAACAAACAAACAAACAAACTCACTTTCGCTTTTATAATATTAGTAAGGAAGTAAGGATTGGTAAAAGCGTAGTTAATTATACTAATTATAGTTATAGGTAATATTAATTAAAGTATTTATAGGTTTTTATTTTTAAGTGAAGTACCTAGGTATACATAGGTAGATAGTATTGGACGGGTTCCCTCTATCTGGCAGAATCTTGATGCTCCGAAATTTATTTGGCATAACACACTTAGCATATTTTTCTGTAAACGAACATTTTAAAGGCATAAAAATTATTTGATATAATTATCGTTTGGCATAATGTTTAAAACTTCGAATTTACTTTTAAGATGGCAGAAATACATTTAGTATAATTACGATTGGCAGAGTTCAAATTTCGCATAATATCGTTTAGCATAATGTTCATTTAGAGCTATTATTATTTGGTATAATTTCACCTGGCATACCATCAGATGGCAGAAATGGCTAGGTTAGGTTAGGTCAAAACAGTGACCTGCTACGTGGTTAAATTTTTGTAAAAAAAATGGGTAGGTTAGGTTAGGTTAAAACTGTGACCCTCTACGCGTAGCCAGTAACGACTTGCATTAATAGAAAATGAGATTGTTTTTAGCAGTTTACCCGGAACTGAACTATTTACATTAGGATAATAATTACTTATGGAATTAAATGACATTATTACAAATTCAATTAAATAATAGTTAAAACAAATGATATTATTTTAAAGAAATAAATAATTAAAATAAATGACAACAAATAATGATAAATGAGATGTATGATAAATGAGTGTATGCCAAACAATTTTCTGCGAAATGAAGTTTATGCTATCCGTTGTAATGCAAAATAAAATTATGACATAAAAAGTTCTGCTATAAAGGGTGGACCCAGTATTGGACAGTCGTTTTAGCTTTATTTTAATTTCTTTTTTTGTTACAAGTTGTACTTACCTACATCTGGGTATAATTCTATTAGAATTATTTAGTTTTAGTACCTACATACCTACTTTATTTGGTAATTAATAGGTTCTTATAGATAATAGGCATAATTAGATATATTAAAAAAAAAACAAAAAATATATATATAATTTAGTACATAAATTATATTCAGGTTGAATATAAATTCAAATTTTTATTTTTTAATTTATTTAGCTGTAGTTTTATTTAGTTGTAGCTGTAGTTTTATTTAGTTGTAGCTGTAGTGTATTTAGGATCAGTTTTATTATTTAAGTAGGCACTTGGATTTTTTAAGTGTAAAGTAGCTACAGTTAGGACCTCTAACGTAGCTTATTTCGTTAGATAACTGAATAGGCATTCAGTTACCTTCGGTTATTTTCATAAATCCTTACTAATATTATAAAAGCGACAGTGAGTTTGTTTGTTTGTTCTTTCTTTCTTTTTCTTTTTTTTTTAAAGTTGGCCCACACTAGGAATTTCTCCTGTATCGTGGGTGCGTTTACAAACATTCAATCTCACATACACAAACAGCCAGACCCGGAACAACTATCTGTAGGTCATACAAATATTTGTTCCGTACGGGAATCGAACCCGCGACACACAGCGCAGCAGTCGATCGCTCAGCCACTACGCCAACCGTGTCGTGTTTGTTACGGCTTCACGCCTAAATGACCGAACCGATTTTGATGCATTTTGGTACAGAGATAGTTGAGGCCCTGGTGTCGGAAATAGGCAAGTTTTTTTAAAGTGAGGAAAGGGGGAGAATGAGGGAAGAAAAGGGGAGAGAAAGATACATTTTTTCGGGTCATCACGCGGGTTAAAGTTAGCGTTAGCACAAAGTAACTATGCCACGCGGACGAAGTCGCGGGCGGAAGCTAGTCTTAAATAATACTGTTACTGCTAACCTGCGTCATCTCACTACTGCGCAAAGGCCTCTCCTCATGTCTTCAAGTTGGTACGATCCAGGGCCAAAGACCACTATTCGTTGGTTTTATCCAGCTCGTTCCGCCTTCTATGAGGTCTACCGCGACACCTGGCCGCGTCAGGGCTCCACATAGTGGCTATTTTAGTAGCTGCTTGGGCATGCGGCAGACGGTTGGTCAGCCCAGTCTTTTAGCTTAGCAGCTTTTTGAACAACGTCATAAATCATAAATCATTTATTTTTGCAAACATGGGTAATTTTTACATAGATGTTTTCGTATATAATAGGTCCTCCATATTCTACCGTCTTATGGGCATGCAAATAATATTAATTTCCAAATTTAAAGGAACAAGTTATTTAAAATTAAATATAATAAATTGATTCAATTAAATTTTACAGTTATAAAACAAAAAAGTCAAACTAATAAACAGCACAAAAAATATTTAATAACTAATGTCAAATAAAATGAATAAAAATGTCAATCAGGGAAAAATATAAAATAAAGTAAATAAAAAAATGTCAGAAATTTGTGTTTTGAAGCGCAGTGTGGTGTTGCATTTATGGACGCAACACCACACTGGTATCTAAATTAATGCCTTAACAAAATAACCCCGTGGATTCAACTGCATATTTCATACTGACTACGTGAATTTTCAAAAATCTGGTTTAACTAGTTCAAGCGTTTGTATATTTATGTAAACTTCATGTACTTTAGTGGTATATAAGTGGCCTTAGTGCCATAAGGAATTCTCTATCAGTCAACTTTTGGGTTAAATACGACAAAATTGTGATAACCTACAAAAATCGTAAACGTATCTAAAAACAACTTATATATCTACTTATAGTGATACACATATACAAATAAAATAAACTAATAAAACAGAAAATACCCAAACGAGAAACTCGACACTAATTGCTATGTTTTTTAATTGGGAACTATTTAGTCGGACCTTAACAGTGGTTACAAAGTTTTCTTTTAAAAGTTAATTTGCTTTCAGCTTTTTTTAATAGATTCCAAAGTAGTAAGTAGCGCGTTCCAGAGCTTTATTGTTGAGACTGTGTAAGAATTGGGCATAAAACCGGTGCGGTGAAAAATAATTTGGAGGAGTAGATTTTTGGAAGCTCGAAAGTTACGACTGTGAGTACTGCCCAAGCGAACTCGTCTGTTTCCCACACTTAATTTCAAACGAGGTTTTAATTCAGCAATTTATGCAAATTTTTTGGTAGGTACCCAAGTGCCCTTGACCCTTTATGTAATTTCGTCACATAACGTCGTTATGAATATTTTGGCTAAAATTAACGATAGCTTTTAGCTCAAGAAACCGATAATAGCAAAGTTATTAGAACATGCTGTAATATTATAAGGTTGGCGGAGTTTCGTCACTTCTGGTTACGGAAATAACATGCCATAATATAACCGAAAGGGTAGGTAGTATCCTGCCAGGGTTGCGGGTTGTTCGAAAGAGATACCGCGGCCCCGGAACGTAAAGGGCAATAGAAGGAACATGGGTGGGTTTTAGTCAGTACAAGTCTGACATGCCCCCCCGCTCCACCCAGAGCGGGGGAAGTCATAGGATGATTTCCCACCCGAAAAAAAAAAAAAAAAAAGTTAGGTAGTATTGTGTTCTGTTCAAGCTTTTTTTTGCGGATGGGAAATCATCAAATAACTTCCCCCGCTCTGGGCGGAGCGGGGGGGGAGTGTCAGACTTGTACTGACTAAACTGTGTGCCTTCTATTGCCCTATATATTATTATTGATCCTATTGCCATCTTTACTAATATTATAAAAGCGAAAGTGAGTTTGTTTGGAGTTTGTTTGTTTGTTTGTTACCTCTTCACGCTTTAATGGCTAAACCGATTTTAATGAATTTTGGTACAGAGATAGTTGGGAACCAGGAGACGGACATAGGCTATTTTTTTTTAAAGTGGGATATGAGGGAGAAAGAGGGAAGAAACGGGAAAACTTAGCGTTGCTATTACAAATCAATAAGGCGCTACCGAATTTAACGCGAGCGAGCCGCGGGCAAAAGCTAGTAACTCTATAAAACCGAAAGCGTAGATAGAAGTGTGTTCTGTGCAAACCTTGAGGTCACAAACCGGACATTAGCACATCGCTGCTACTAAGAATTTTCATATCAAACATAACACAGCATCACGCATTGTAATGCCCGAAGTGCTAAGCAGAGGTATGCCTAACAAATACACTCCCGTTTCACCACTTATGTTTTAAGTGCCATATAATAGGGGGCTGACAGCCATCTGGCACGAGGCTGAAATCCAGACTGCATGGCTGCAACAGTGTAATTTGTAATGGCATAATCAAATAATATATTGCTCTATCCAGGAATAGAACCTAAGACCTCATGTATAGCAGTCGCACTTGCGGCCACTAGAACAACGAGGCGGTCAAATTTGAAAGAATTATAACTAACTTTAATTAATTGAATTTACTCATCGTCAAATTTGGTTTTATTTCCTAGCAATTCTCACTAGCCACCCGAAGATAAGATTTCTCCTTAGTGATGCAATAGCCTATTAGGTTTTGTAACATGGGACAAACTAAAACTCAAAGCGTTTATTTCAATTACACCATTACAGGCACTTTTGATGTCATTAAAACAAAAAAAAAATGCTGCTACAGTCCTTAAAGGACATAATAACTTGTGAAAGTACTGTAGTTACCCATGCCAAAGCGTAGATCTCTATGGACAAGAAACTCCATGGACACTCTTTTACTACAAAACTAACAGACTTAACAACATACACAGACGACGGCACGACTGGCGCAGTGGATGAGGAATCGACTGCTGCGCCGCGTGTCGCGGGTTCGTTTCCCGCACGGAACAAATATTTGCATTGCCTACAGGTAGTTGTTTCGGGTTTGGCTGTTTTTGTATGTGAGTTTAAATGTTTGTTAACGCACCCACGATACAGGAGAAATTCCTAGTGCTAACAACGTTTTTTTTTTAAAAAAAAGAAAAAGAAAGAAAGATTACAGGCATTCTGTTCAACCCTTGTAGGTTTACAGGCGTGATGACAAGTTGCTTCATTTATAAAACTGAAAATACAATCTCAATAATACCTAACAATATCCTTAAAGGCTTCTTGTATAAATGAATTCAGCTATTAGAATTAAGGGTCGTTTCACCGATTTATGATATCGTGACCAAGCTCAGTTTAGTACCGACTGTGTGGCCTGATTATTCTTTACTAGCTTAGTAAACTTGTTTATTTATTATACCTATTAACACCTCAACGTATGAGGGAGGAATAAGTACTTAGGTGTCGTGTTGTATTCGTGGAGTGAAAAATGTGTCTGGATTTCATAATCGTTTTTTTTTTTAAGTTTTACGTGTGTAAAATCACGTTTTACGGTAGAACTGCATATTATGATGCACTCAAAACATTATGTTGATGGATGCATTGAGAGAGATCAGGTTAAAATGGTTTTTTGTAGGTTGATGTGCCGTCGTGTGTACTGACGTCGTGTGTGGGCGACCTTAAAAAATATATGTGATGTGTCTAAATGCCTATGGGTCCATCTAACTTATTCTACCTTACTTTTTTTTTCTGTGTGGTGATTTTTTTTTAATTCTTGTATTGTGTCTTTTTGCATCAAATAAATGATTTATCTATCTTTCTATACGGTAGTCGGTCTGTACAATTATTTATTCTGTCGCGCCGTACTTAGAGAGGTTTTCAAAATAAAAATAAATGACATTAACAACAAGGATATAAAAAAATATAGAAAAGTTGGAACTTTGACCTCAAATATCTTCTGCGCTTAAATCTGTAGATAATAACACGAATCCTATGTAAAGGACATCTTTTACTGTCAACCCCGTGTATATAAGATCTACGTCATCAATCAACTTAGGACGCTTCTTGATGTAGACTTGAATGTCTGAGTGACGATACTGAATAATATCAGTTTTCTTAAGGCTGAAAACCTGTGCTCATGAAGGACTATTGTCCGCTATGGACAAAATTACCCGAAACTTGCGAGATGTTGGGTGTCGTATAAGTTCAGCTCTATTTCACCCTTTGCGAATCTGTGAATGAGTGGAAATTGTTGGTCTTGTAGATTCTTAGACGCTTGTTAATTTTTATTAACATTTTATCTTATTTTACGTTTTGTAAAGTATGCAATGACTTATTGTCGGGTCAATGCTGTCCTCTCATACTTAAGCCCTAACGCACACAGTCCTAACAACAACATTGTAAAACCAAATGATTTTTAAAAAGTTACCATGGAGTTTCTTGCCGGTGCTTCTCCATAGGAAATGACCAATCCTAACCGTGTACCTTTTCTCGACGTTTTATAAGTGCCTATGTAGGCCTATGTGAAATAAGAATATTTTGATTTCAAAATCAAAATCAAAATCAAAATATTTTTATTTTACATAGGCCTACATGGGCACTTATAAAACGTCGAGAAAAGATGCACGGTTCGGGTTGGTCGTTTCCTATGGAGAAGAACCGGCAAGAAACTCCATGGTTACTCTTTTAAAATCATTTAGTTTTACAATGTTGTTGTTGTTACAGCGTTAGCACTTAAGTATGAGAGGACAGCGTAGGCCCGACAATAAGTCATTGCTTACTTTACAAAAAGTAAAATAAAATAATACGTTAACAAAAGTTAACAAGCGTCTAAGAATCTACAAGGCCAACCATGTCCACTCATTCACAACTAATAGGTAGAAAAGAATCTATACAAAAGTAAAAAAATAAATAAAAAAATATTGCAAAAACAAAATAATAACTAAAAGACGAGTCACACAGATGTTGCTATCAGTACTGTAACTATTCAGAACAAGGGTGATATAAATATGTGATTTGACAACTATTGCAAAAAAAAAAAAAACAAAATGATTAAAGAGATCACACAAATAAATAAGATTGAGAATAGTTAGAGACATCCACAAATTTGTGCTGATTATAGCTACCAGGGAAGCCGCATGCGCAGAAGGAACTATAGCCAAACTTCTTTATCTTCAACGTAGTCCTTGATTTTGTAATATGCGTTTTTAATAAGGACACGTTTTATGTAGTTTTTAAACTTTCCATCTGTCAGTTTTATAACTGATTTTGGCAACTTGTTATAAAAGCGTATACTGTTTATTAGAAATGACTGGCTAGTTTTTGTTAATCTAAATTTAGGAATTACAATTTCGTGTTTACTGCGTGTATTAATATTGTGGTAGTCGCTCCTAATTTTGAAAAGCCCCCGACTACTATTTCGAGAAATAGTAGTCATGGCCTATGTTATTTAGGTTATAATCATGAGCAAAACGTTTACATAAATAATTGCTACCAGTCCAAATACTGTTTATGTCAAAAGGTTTTACAATTTCAGTTAATTTACGCTAACATCAGACGTTTCATCCGAGTGAACGATTTGCTCGGGTCAACCGATGACTCGAGTCACTGTTCATTTTTATTTCATTGTACACTTTGTGGCAGGAATGACCATTCAACTGCGCTTTTTCAGGATTCTGCACCTCAAAAGGAAAATACGGAACCCTTAAAGGATCACTTGGTTGTCAGTCTTTTAAGACCCTTGACCTCGAGAACGCGTGGAGGTATCAAGTTGACGGCACGGTTGGCGCAGTGGTTGAGCGATTGACTGCTGCGCTGAGTGTCGCGGGTTCGATTCCCGCACGGAAAAAATATTTGTATGGCCTACAGGTAGTTGTTTCGGGTCTGGCTGTTTGTGTATGTGAATTTAAATGTTTGTAAACGCACCCACGATACAGGAGAAAAAACAGGGAAGAATTCCGAGTGCGAGGAAATGTTTTAAAAAAAAATTAAAACCATATCCTCAAGTCTGTGATCCCTTTGAGCTGTGAAAAACTCAACCTCTCCTCTAAGTTAAGGCAGTCAAAAATTCAAAATATATGGCCGCTTATGTCTCAAATTCGTACCGAATCCTTACGAGTACTACTGAAATTATTATTACACTATTTATTCATTACCTGTCAGTCATTTCACTTCGACTAAAATACTAATTACCAGTTTCTATATTTAAGTTCTTAATTAATTGTGATTGCCACGTTACATTACCTTACGTAGAATTACCTTAAGTAGACCTACCTTTACCTTTGCTTGACTTGTTCACTAATCAGAAACCGCGTGTAAAGATATCGATCAAGTGAAGCGTCTAATATCGGCATAACAGGAAAGTATTCTTAAAACTGCTGTGTAATTAAGACCGTATCGATTTCACTAGAATTTAATCCGAATTAAGGAATTGATACCCAGCTTTTGGCCCAATCATTCAGTCAACAGATTAAATTTCGCTATTAGGCACAAGCGTTCAAAGCGTTGATTGAACGCTATAGTGAACTTTAGATGATTAGGCATTTTTGAGACGGCTAAATGTTTCTTTAGTTTGTAAAACATCTTGGGAAATTTTTATTAATTAATTTTGGTACCTACATAAAGTTCTTTATTTGGAATTTTAAGTATATGTTACAAGCCTCATTAATTTTTGGTAAAACTAATAAATTCCACATGTTCCACACATTTCACGTTACTAAAATAAAGTGTTATTATTATAATTTGGTGTTATGCATATTATTATTATATGTGGAAATACCACATCACGCTATTTTTCTTGACCTAATTGGACTCGTAAATAGTAATAATTATCATGTAACTTACTTCATGAAAACGAGAAAATTATAATAGTATTTTGTTCCTTTTAATTTAAATTTTATCTCAAATGAGCCATATGATGTATGTAGTTGTATAGCTATTAGGCATACGCCTTTGTCTTAGCATTGTAATTATTTTGATAATTATAATTGAATTTAGATATATGCAAATATTTGTTCACCAGAAATGGTTGAATATATGAGCCTCTAATAACTGTAACATCTTTTGTAAGTATGTACTATATTTTGAAAAATAAACTCTTCTTTTTTGTGACCTTGGATATTTTAAATAGTCTTCTCTTTCTAATGTATTCAAATCATTGGAAACCATGAACGCAATCGATAGATATTATGATTTTCAGTTGATTTAAAAGTGAACAAGATTGTTTTGTCACCGAAACAGGAATATGGCCATTTTTACGAGTTAGTTTGCATCTTACGATTGAAATATTTAACCAATGGATTTGTCTTTTTTATGGATAATGTATTTATGGACAAATTATAAATACATTAATTATTTAAATACATTATCCATAAAAAAGGTTCTACCTTTCGCATTAAGATAAGCCATATTTAAGTCCTTCCATCCTCACAGGAGACCTTTAAGCCATGGTCTATTAACCTTCAATAGCCTGTGCTCACACGCTGGCCTCCAGACAGCAGCATAAGTACCTAATTATCTAGTATGACCCCACTTAAATGGACAAAAAATTTGGATAAACTTGAAAAACCATTTGTAAGAGGAAAGGGACCGAATTACTACACGATTCTGTTTGGCTTTCAGTGTAGGAGGCAGCTAGGGTTGTCACTAGCAGACTTGATGAAGAGTCTCCTCATAAGTTATCTAAATTACTTTAATTTTCTCGAGATGTTAGTATCTTTTCTGGTACATTTAAAGAGTCCAAATTTTCGATACGAGTGTCTTTAGGTGACTTTATTGAAAGCGTTATAAGACAGATGGGTATCGATAACCAATACACATTTATGTGCTATAAGTGAATAGCATTTATCCTACTTATATTATAAATGCGAATATTTGTGAGGATGGATAGATGGATGTACTAGCTTTCGCCCGCGGCTTCGCCCGCGTTAAATTCGGGATAAGACTGTTCCCCTTTCCTGATTTGCAGGTCAAATGCCACCTGTAGTTTTTGCCCTAGAGCCTTATTTATTGTAATAGCAATGCTAAGTTTTCTCTTTTTTCCCTCTTTATCTCTCATTTTTCACTCTTTAAAAAAAAAACATCAAAATCGGTTTAGCCATTTAGGCGTGAAGAGGTAACAAACAAACTCACTTTCGCTTTTATAATATTAGTAAGGATGTATGTATGTATGGATGTTTGTTATTCTTTCACTTGAAAATGGCTGAACGGATCTTGATGAAAAAACTTCTTTTTCGAACATCACGTGTGCAGCTAGTTTGAAAATAAACCTTTCACATCGTAACTTAATTGCATGTGTAGGCTTATAAAACGCGTTTCTATTTTAGTACCAACAATGTAAAAATGTTGGTGCTTGATTATTTCCCAGTTGAGGAAAATGTATTACATACATCGTGTACTTACCGTAAATAGCAGTAAGTAATAACACCAGCTTGCCAATCCAAATAATGGACCAATAAAAAATATAAGTTCTATTTCCTTACTAACTATAAAGCCGATATCAGATGTTTCAATTGAGTGAATGGTTCACTCGGGTGACCGTCAATTTAACGTTTCATATTTTATACGACATCTGCATCTCCATCCATCGTTCATATCCTCCTTTCACTTCGTTTTTCGATCTTTTGCTAGGCGTTTAAAAGTTCCCAGGAAAAAACTAAACATCGTTGTATCAGTTCACTAACGAACTAATTTTTCACTTTTGATTCATTGTGTATTCAAATGTTTCACTTAAAGTGAAAGTTTCCGAATGAAATACAAAAATGAACAAAGAGTGAAGCGTCAGATTATCAGTGTATGGCGTAAGTATATCACGTCCTCGTTCGTAGTAATAACTCTGTGTTAAGTTAGTGCGTAGTTAACGCGTAGTAAACCATTTACGACTTTCTCAATGTACTCCTCAGTCATGGTAAAGGTAAGATTGTAGTAATTTCTCACGGGAGAGACATGAAACTAATTTCAGTACCTATAAACCTCTTGTCACTGATTAAAGTTAAAAATGACCTTAATATAAAGGAAAAATTATACAGGGTGACCAGTTGGGTGCATTCCTTAAAGCGAGCGATACTAGACCTAATTTACAACAACCATCATCTGCCTAGCCTTTTCCCAACTATTATGAGATCTGCTTCCAATCTTCAGGATTCAGCTGGAAACCAGTATTATACATGGAGCAACTGTCTATCTGACTTCCACAACCCAATTCATAATTTGCAACAATAGGGGATATTACTGCAAAATTCTGGCGCAAGGGCGCAGCACTAGCGTAAGCAGTAAAAAGTTTTTTGCCGAGACGTAAATGGCCGTAGGACGCCATAATATATATAATTAAAGTACAGATAGGTAAGTTATACCAAAATAATTAACACTTTGACATATTTTCACAGAATATCTGGATACGCGATTGCGCACATGACGGTTTGTTTACTGCATGTGCTAGTGGCGCCCTCTGCGCCGAGGTTTGCGTAATATTCCCTATTGTAACCCAATAACTTGGGGTCCAAACTGGATTGTTTTGGACAAAATGAGACAAAAAAGGTTAGGAGCTTAAAAAATAACTTGCCGCCATTTTTAATAAATTTGACAACCCTGTGTGTATATCGTCTAAAGCTTGCAAATGTTCCGCTCGTGATTTCAGCCCATTTAACGGCAATGGATGGCTCACCTTTTGAAACGTTTTTTTACAAGACAAACGTTATCTACCGTTATATGATAATTTGTGACAACTGTTTCTTTTTTGTCGCGTGATTTCCGTTGTTTCATATTTGATAACATTTTAAGTCTTATCATTTAGGAAAGAGTCATTTAGGTATGTGGTAATTCAGATTATAGATGGATAGATAGAATATTTTTTATTATGTACACCATACAAATAACAAGAATAACATTAAACAACTTATTAATAGGGTGACACAATGGGCGGTCTTATCGCTAAAAGCGATCTTTTCAAGACAACCTTTGGATGGATTTAAAGGAGGAGAAACAGTACTGTAGGCAGTCTGTGGTGTAACATTTTATAAAATTAATAGCTACATTAAAAAAAAACAAATACTTATATATAAATACATATAATATACATTTATTTATATAAAAATCATCAAGAGCAAAGAAGTATTTAATATTTTGTTTAAGGAGAGAGGTAGTGCTTTTTGACCAGAATTTTAAAAGTGGACAGAGTTTGAGCGCTCCTTACAGACACGGGCAGGGCATTCCATAGCCGTACAGCTTGAACTGTAAAGGATTTATCGTAAAAGCTAATAAAATGCAGTCTCCAGTCTCATTATAATAACGATGAGCTGATTTACGCGTTTTTACAGTTACAGTACTGTATTTCTATAAAAAAAAACAATGCACAACATGAAAGATCATTTCAATTTCCACTTCCTCCTAACGAAATTTTCCACTAACTCCCAAAATACAAGTTTGGCTTAGTTTGGGAGTTGGTAGGTTATCTATTATGTACTGCTGTGCAACCATCAAACATTTTAACAAATTGAACTTCATAGATTAAGTTTATGTTGTGTACTTTGAGAGCAAAATAAACTATAATAGAACAAAAAAAAATGATGAATTTAAAGTAGGTCATGCATTAATTCAATTCATGACACACATTGACGAATAATTTAATTTTTGATCCTTATTTGCATTAAGCCTAGCCTTTGCGGGGTTGCGGGTTGTTCGAAAGAGATACCGCGGCCCCGGAACAAGAAGCGCAATAGAAGGAACATGGGTAGGTTTTAGTCAGTACAAGTCTGACACCCCCCTCCGGTCCACCTAGAGCGGGGGAAGCTATTTGATGATTACCTGTCCACAAAAAAAACCTAGCCTTTCCCAAACTATATTGGGATCGGCTTCCAGCCTTACCGGATGCAGCAAAGACTTCAATGAGATAATCCTTACTAATATTATAAAAGCGAAAGTGAGTTTGTTTGTTACGTCTTCACGCCTAAATGGCTAAATCGATTTTGATGAATTTTGGTACAAAGATAGTTGAGACCCTGGAGACGGGCATAGGCTATTTTTTTAAGTGAAGAAAAGGGGAGAGAAAGATAATTGGTTTTTAATCATCACGCGGGTTAAAGTTAGCTTTAGCCCAAAGTAACTATGCCACGCGGACGAAGTCGCGGGCGGAAGCTAGTTATGAATAAAGCCAACGCCTTACAGTAATAGACAGACAAGAAAGTAATCAATAATCAAATAAGGGTTCCGGTTTTTCCTTTTGTGGTACGTAGCCCTAAAATCTAAAAGCCTTTTACGTATTATTTCATCTACATCCATTTTTTATGTTGTTTCCTCATGTACAGACGCCAGCAGGTCAAGCTACCCGAAACTGTCAATTTTTCCCAATGAACCTTGAACCTAATACTCTAGAAATAAAGTCGAAAATCTATCAAAGAAATCTGACAGATTGTAGTAGCTTGATGTGCAGGCGTCTGTACATTAAGGTGACATAATATAAAGGTTACTGAAGTAAAGGCCCAAATGTCCACTTATCAAATAACTGCCTGCATCAGATATTAACTAGCAATAAAGCTGAGTATTTTATCGGCTATAAATAAATATTTGTACTGTCTTGGCTTCGCGTACGTTTTCTCGGGTGACCACTGAAAACCAGCTCTCTTTTTTTCTCTTTCTTTCTCTTTTTTAAAAAAGCTTTGTCCACACTAGGAATTTCTCATGTATCGTGGGTGCGTTAACAAACATTTAAACTCACATACACAAACAGCCAGACGCGGAACAACTATCTGTAGGCCATACAAATATTTGTTCCGTGCGGGGATCGAACCCACGACACGCAGCGCAGCAGTCGATTGCTGTGTTGACACCAAGACAAACGACTCCCTTTCAATTTTTCTGTAACAGGCGCAACTTTCAAACTTCCTCTAATATACTCATTCCTTACTTTATCAATTCTTGTCACTCCACACATCCATCTCAACATTCTCAACTCCGCCACATGCAATCGTTTTTGATCCACCTTTTTGTACAGCTCAGCATTCTGACCCATACAGTACAACAGGTGTAATCACGGACTTGTATATTTTCCCTTTTAACTTGAGGGGCCTCCGTGGGTCACAAGTCCGGGGGCTAACAAAATTTAGAAATAGAAAAAAAATAGTAGTCGTATTAGTGGAAGCTATTTTTTTTGAGGTCTCCATATTTTACCGTCACATGGGCATGTAAAGGTTAAACCTACAATTTGGAATACAAAAATCAAAATGTCAGCGTTGTCACAGTAATAAATAACAATAAATTAATGCTATTAATGTTAAATAAAAACAAATAAAAAAAGATAAAAAAAAGAAATTATCATTAACACGATGCAGAAGATTTTCTTGGGTCTTGTCGTGACCCGCCCAGATTCTGCAAAGATAGACTTTCAGTCTAACCGGGTGCAGCTGAAAACAATATTCAGAATAATGTAAAATTAAACTTCGATTTAAATTATATTTTACTATTCAATAAGTTACAGAATAACATTCATTCCAAATATGTATGGTATGGTATTCTTCTTACAGAAAATTCAGAATAATATCAATGACGAAAATACTTGCCAATTAATCTCGACTTTCTGCTGAGCTAACAAAAAGTTGAAACCTTTTTGCTAACGCTAACGACTACAATATGTTTGAGTATAAATAGTGTATAGAACGCTAATGTTTTACACTGACGTCTATATTTATACTTATTTCTTCATATTTTGACTTTGGTTTGGTTTTAACCGACGACCACACGAACGAAGAAAAAGGAGGAGGTTCTGAGAACCCGGTTTGTCTTATTTTTTTCATTAGTACTTTATGATGATTGGTTCGAAGCATGCTCGGCACGTAAGTTGCTATTCAAAACTTCGGTAATGGAAAAAGACAACATGAAAATATGTAAGGAACTTTGAGGCAAAAAAGAAAAAAAATACTATGGACAAACACAAAAAATTATAACAAAATATAACACAAAAAATTATAACATATGTATTTGTTTAATGAAAACTTTGCCCTACCCCCTGTATCGTGGGTGCATTCTCCTGTAGCGTGGGTTGTACAAACATTTAAACAGCCAGTGCTGGAACAACTATCTGTAGGCCATGCAAAGATTTGTTCCGTGAAGAGATCAAACCCACGATACGCAGGGCAGCAGTCGGCCGCTCAGCCCCTGCGCCAACCGTGTCGTCAATATGTATAAAAAATCAGAACAAAGACCATTTAAAATATAAATTAAACTCAGTTTCTGGTGGACACATAGCTCGTCAATGCAACCAGCAGCGCTAGAAAATGCGATCAATGCCGCATTAAGTACATGGCAGTGCGAGGCAGCGGTGTTTCAAATTACCACTATTAGTCGATAAACGCGCACTCTAGCTACTTTATTTATACTCTCATAGTCTATTTAACTAATCCTTATATACTTTTATACAATTGTTTTTTTTTATATAGCAATGGGTTAGCGGCCATATTGTCATTCAATGAACGAAAATAATAATTTATGTAAATTCAAATCGTATTTTGCATGCAATCAAATGCTTTGCCTAATTTAATACAATAAAATATCGAGCTCATTAGGATTACAAATAGTTATGCAAATGTTACTGTTCCTTGCAGTAGTAAATAAGGTACTATAATTAATTAGTGGCAGTACTTTATTGAATCCAATGCAGATTTATAGGTTAATTATAAAAAGCGGAACAAACCACGTTCATTTCTTTTAACTACATACACTAATCAAACAGCAATGACATACTATTACGCTTTTTATAAATGCATACAATATCGTAACAGTAATACAGAAAGAATATCATCTTTTCTAATTAAGTTCGGTGTGTGAATTCGCCCTCTTGGAAAAAAAAATAAGATTCTCTCGACGAAATTTGCTAAAAGCGTAGGTGTATTTAGATTCTTCTGCCATTTTTGTTTTTTTTGCGGATGGCAAATCATCTAATAACTTATCCTTGGTGTCAGTGTCAGATTTTTACTGAGAAAAGCCCACCCATGTTTCTTCTTTTGCCCTTTATGTTCCAGAACAAACAACAACCACAACCGTGTTGCAGGAGATTATTCAGCCTAAACCTTCGCTTATGGTAGGAAAGATACCTAGTAGCATAATTATAACTGATTTTGTTGTTCAACACTTGGTCCTTCGAGCCGGATTGACAATGCTTCATTGAGCCTTAAAAGAAAAAAAAACCTTTTTAATGAAAATTTTAATAACGGCTCCAAGTACCTTATCTCATCTACCTTAATTAATAAGAATTAATTACAATGTAAAAAGGAGATGGGAAAACAATTAAAACATTCGCAAAACAGTTTTTATTTTTAATCGGAAAATAAATTGACGGTGGATCCCTACCCGAGTTGAAGTGGCTGAAGAAGCTAGGAATAATTCAACTAAGTAATTGCTCGCTCCAAAACTTATTGTTTGATTTTAATGGATTTGTTCCGTTTGTAATAAACGGTGTTTGCACACAGAAGTTTCAAGATTTTTTCAAAAGAGTTTTGTCTTCTAAAGCTGGATTTTATTTTTTAATTAATTTTTTGATTACGTTTCCCCAATATTTAAACTCACATTCACAAACAGCAATATTAACATAGATTCTATATAGTTTTTTCAAGCATTTTGAAGTCTCTTGTTTAACCATAAAATTATGTAGTACTTATTGCAACAGGCAATGGTATAACTTTTATTGGATTTAGCCGTAATTGTGACATACTGAGGAAACCAAAATGCCAGAAATTTATCGACGGCATGTTTGGTAATGTCATAATAGGTGGCATACAAACTCTGACACCAGTTTAAAAACCACACTATAAAAAAGGTGATATACGGTTTTTCTGTTTTTGTGGATCTCTTCAAGGTCGAGTAAATCGGTATCTTCTAAGCAAGCTTGATCCACTCTAGGCCGCGTCATCGCTTCATATCAGGCGAGTTGTGAAAACGAAAGAAAATACAGTATAAAAAAATATGTGTACATTCTTACTTATATTATCAAAGCGTAAGTGAATTTGTTTGTTTTTTACGTCTTCACGCCTAAATGGCCAAAACGATTTTGATAAATTTTGGTACAAAGATAGTTGGGACCCTGGAGACGGACATAGGCTATTTTGTTTTAGTGAAAAAAGAGGGAAAGATGGAAGAAAAGGGGAGAGAATATATTTTTAGATAGACGAAGTCGCGGACGAAAGCTAGTAATATTACAAACTAGCTTCCGCCCGCGACTTCGTCCGCGTGGCATAGTTACTTTGAGCGAACGCTAACTTTAACTCGCGTGATGATCGAAAAAGAAAAATCTTTCTCTCCCCTTTTGTTCCGTCGTTCTCCCCCTATTCCCACTTAAAAAAATGTCCGTGTCCAGGATTCCAACTATCTCTGTAGGTACCAAAATTCATCAAAATCGGTTTTGCTATTTGGGCGTGAAGACGTAACAAACAAACAAACTCACTTTCGCAATTCAGTCCTGCAGTTTCTGATATTCAATTTCCTGCCTACCCTCTTAGTCTATTGGCGTGATTATTGCAAGTGATGCTGAGTCAAATAAAAAAAGTCCCATTAAAATCGGCCCAGTAGTTTCCGAGATTCAATTTTCTGCCTACCCCCTTAGTCTATTGGCGTGATTATTTCTATCCTTCTTTACCTTCCAAGTAATGTTGAGTCAAATAAAAAAAAGTCCCATTAAAATCGGTTTAGTAGATTCTGAGATTCAATTTCCTGCCTGCCCCCTAAGTTCATCGGCGTGATTATTTATATCCCAGTTTACTCTCCAGGTGATACTGAGTCAAATAAAAAAAGTCCCGTCAAAATCGGTCCAGTAGATTCTGAGATTAGCCCGGACAAACAGACAGACAGACAGACAGACAGACAAAAATTTTAAAAATTGTTGTTTTGGCTTCTATTACGGTAATTAAGACCCCCTGTAACAATTTTTCATAAAAATCTTCAATGTACAGAAATCGATCTTTTACAGTCTTATTATATGTAATAATAGATGCGAATGTTTGCGAGGATTGATGGATGAATGGATGGATGTATGGATGGATAAAAGCTAAAGTTCGTTTGTTTCTTTGTTACGTCTTCACACCTAAATGGCTAAAACCAATTTTGATGAATTTTGGGTACAGAGACAGTTGAGACCCTGCATACGGACATAGGCTAATTTTTTTATGGTAAAGTGAGAAATGGGGAGAAAAAGGGAAGAAAAGGGGAGAGAAAGATATTTTTTTTCGATCATCACGTGGGTTAAAGTTGGTAACAGCGACCGACTGCTGCGCTACGTGTCGCGGGTTCGATTCCCGCACGGAACAACTATCTGTAAGCCATACAGATAGTTGTTCCGGGTCTGCCTGTTTCTGTATTAAATGTTTGTAAATGCACCCACGATTCAGGAGAAATTCCTAGTGTGGGGCAACGTTTTTAAATACACACATCAAAAGTGTCTAGGGATCAAGCATTTTTATGCGGATTTCTTAAGATTGAGATGTGGCTTTGTAATAAATTTATGATTTTATAAATTTATATGGATCCTTTTTGGTGCATTTCATAATTTGAATCAGGAACTCTCAATCAAATTCGAGTAAAAGATGAAAATAAGCTGTCAATATTTTCCCTATAAAAACATACAACGCATTGAAGACATTATTAGTGCTACTGTTTCCCTACTACTGATTAAAACCAACGTTATTATGGAGCGGCGACGTCATTTAAGCAGGGAAGAAATGCTCAGAGCCGTGGGAATGATAGAAGCTGGTTCCCGGCAACGTACTGTAGCTTTAGCTCTGAATACAAGTCAGAGTGTTGTCAGTCGACTTTGGACACGTTACCGAAGCACTGGTACCGTGGCTGAGCGCCATGGAGGACGGTATCGCTGCACCACACGGAGACAAGACCGATACATTCAAATCTTAACTCGAAGAGCTCCAACAATAACCGCCATGATGTTAGCCGTGAGGCTTCATCACTCTTCAGGGAACTTAATTAGCGACCAAACAGTCAGAAACCGCTTGCATGAAGTGAACCTTCATTCCCGAAGACCGCTACGGGTACCACCTATAGCAATGCACAATCGTAGGATTCGATATCAATGGGCTCTTGAACACAGAAATTGGGCAGAAGAACAATGGCGTTTCGTGTGCTTTTCTGATGAGTCTCGTTTTGGTATGAGACCGGATACAAGACGTATACGACACTGGAGAACCCCTGGACGCCAACAGCGATTAAAATCCTGCCAGGAAGTCCATCCTTATAGTGGTGGAACCATCATGGTATGGGCGGGTATTTGGATCGGCGGAAGAACTGAGTTGATTTGGATCAGAGGCAACCTCAACGCTCAAATTTATGCTGAGACGATTGTATCAGACGTCATCGTTCCTCTACAAGTGCAAATCGGTCCCTTATTTCAGTTAATGCATGATAATGCACGACCGCACACCGCAAGAGTTGTAAGACAGACTCTCGCCGCAGCTAACATCAATGTCCTGCCCTGGCCTGCTCAGTCGCCAGACTTGAACCCGATTGAGCATGCATGGGATATGCTACAGAGAAGAGCTCTGCCGAATATGGAGGGTATCCAGTCGCAAGAAGACCTGTTTTTGTTGTTGCAACGAACATGGGCAGCCATTCCACAGCGTGATTTGGATGAACTCATTTTGATTTTCTTGTGTTGTTAGTGTTCGCGGTAGAAACACGGATTATTAATTGTTTAAGTTACCCAATAAAATTTTAAAGAAAACTGTTATTTCAGTCTTTTTTTCGAACTTTAATGTTAGTGGTTCAAATGTCAAAAATCCCTTAATTAGGAAAATGGCAAATTTCTTTATTAATGCAAAGGTGACTTGGTTTATCGTTACTGTGACAAACGAAAACACTTTATTTGATGAATCCTTAAAGAAAATTTTAATTAATATCAATCAGGAGAAAAGTTATTGCAAAAATATATGTTGATCCCTAGATACTTTTGATGTGTGTATATATATATATAATATCAATGTCAAATAACTTACAATATATCATTATGGAAATTGTCAACAGCCACAATAATTAAAACCAACAACCAACCAACATTTATGTGGCCAGCATGTATAATGAGCATATGCAAATTTACGCAGAAAGACACGCAAAAACTAAAACGTTTAAAACATTGCAAGTATGGTTGAAACAATTAAGCACACATTTTAACTAATGACCGCATTTTAATGCTGCTTTGGTACCTATGAGTGGAAGGAAAATCCACCAAAATTACTCACACATTTACGATTTTTATTGCAAGGCTTACTGACTTTCTTATGCAGTTATTATTTGTGTTGAATTGTCTTATTTAACTTATTCATCTATTTGATAAATGGGAGGGGGCTAAAAAAGGAAACTTCTAACCAAAAGAATTTGGAAAATTGGAGTAGAAATCACAGAGAAATTAGTGTACCAACAAGAACAAAATGAGCTGGTCAAATACATAACCTCCTCAAATTTGGAAATCGGTTTTTAAATAAAATCATAAGGGAAAGTTTCGTAACGACTTTTATATACGGGATTTTAAATAAAAATGCTTAGTTTTTCGCTAGTTCGCTCTTGATTGCTAAGTTTTTTGCAGTTTTTGATTAAATCAATGTGTCAAGACATGGGACAGGTTATTTTAGTAAAAATACAATAGCGCCCTGCACACGTACAGTTCGGACCGTGCATCTTGGACTGCGTTCCAAACCGCAGTTAGATCTGTACAGCTTCGCCGTTTTTGTAATTTACATTTACACGTGATGCGCGCGTAAAACTGTGAGACATGCGCTTGCATCGACATTACACGTACAGTTCGGACCGAGGCCGCGAGGGATGGAACGGCGCGTGCTGTTTCCCGCGGTCCGAACTGTCAAAATCAAGACCTGTATATTATTTTTAGGGCTTCGTACCTCAAAAGGAAAAAAATGGAACCTTTATACGATCACTTTGTTACCTAAACCTTTTTAATTTACGCACGAACCCTTGGTGCCCGAGTCTGACTCGCACTAGCCCGGTCCTTTTTATTTTTTTTATAATGTTGAGTACAAACATTGAATGTAATCACACAAAAATATCACTTGTTAATGAGTTCGCGTTCCATTTTACATTAAGCAGATACCGGATATCATGAGGGTAAAAATAAATATATATATTATATATTTTATCATTGAGAAATTGTTCAACCCCAAAAAAATAACAATACATAATGTAAATTAAAAAAAGGCGAGTCTGGGTACTTGTTATTTGCAAAATCAAAACGTTTAATAAAAACACCCAAAACCAGAAAACACCTGTCAAAATTATGTCAAAAACCATAAAATAATAAAAAAAATTAGGTTAATTTTGCAAAGCTTGTCATTCTTTACTTCAGAACGTATGTTATTTCAGAATGTATTTACTTTATAAACCTAAAACCCCGTGAAATCGTTCTAGATGTTAATTAATTTTCTCAAAAAATAAATATTCACCGCTCAGTGTACCTATATGTGTCTTTTTAATTTGTCCTATCACAGGTCTGCTGAAAGAGATTTCTGAAATAAGCAGTACCTTTGTGCTCTTTTGTCTGTATGTATTTTTTTTATTATATAGTATGTGTTTTGTGATACATAAACAAATAATATGCTACTGCACATCCCGTATATAAATAACGTGCCAAAATTACTAACTTTTAAAGATATGGAAACCATTTACATTATAATATTAAAAGTTTCGAAACTACTCCAGTCGCTGCAGGACTCAAGCAAGGAATCAGTTGAAATTCATATCTACTGAATTTCCATTTTACAACGTGAATCTTAATTAAAAAACGAATGTTCTTCAGAAGAGAATATTTTCATTACTAAAATATTGCCTCTGATAAACTGATTTATTTATCTTTTCTGTTGAATTAAACAATAGTTAGGGACGATTCAATTATTTTGAGATTTCGATTTCGTACAATTTAACGTCTAGGTACGCGATAACGATGTTTGGATATCAGTAATTGTTCAAAATATAACTGTTATTAATTTTATATTTAAGGTATTGGAAATTGGGAATAAAGTTACTATGGAATCGTCTTGACATTTCATAAATATTTTTAATGAAAACCCAGTAATTTTTGTTGATTATTATTTTTAAGAAAGGGCTTTTTAATGAGAGCCAGGTCTTCAAAGTTCGAGTGAATTAGTTGCTTCTAGGCAAGTGTGCTCCACCCTAGGCTACATTATAACTTCACGTCGGGCGAGTTGCGGCCAAACGCAAACCTCTTTAGTATATAGGGTATATAAAAAATTATTTAAACGATTTTAAAAGAGTAATCATGAAGTTTCCTGCCGGTTCTTTTTTATAGGAAACGACCAACCCTAACCTTGCATCTTGACGGTGAGCAATGGGTAGCTCATCGTTTGTCCGGTTAGTGACAACGGGTCGTGTTGCACGTGCGCCTGCCAGGGCAAAAGAAAGACCGGGTGGGTTTTAGTCAGTAAAAGTCTGACACTCCCCTCCGCTCCGCCCAGAGCGGAGGAAGTAATTATAGGATTTCTCCTCCGTAAAAAATAACCGTGCACCTCCTC
The DNA here is from genome assembly GCA_905475445.1 of Ochropleura plecta. NCBI lineage: Eukaryota > Metazoa > Arthropoda > Insecta > Lepidoptera > Noctuidae > Ochropleura > Ochropleura plecta. The sequence goes on along the minus strand of FR997731.1, from coordinate 17,050,324 downwards.
TCGACGTTTTATAAGTGCCCATATAGGCCTATGTGAAATAAAATATTTTGAAACTATCACTGCTACATACAAAATACAATCGTCTCCAATTATTGAAGGTTCTGATATTTCGACGTTGCACGATGTTGCAATTGCTCTGATGGCGGGTTGACTGGCGAATTCGGGTGGATGGTAAAAAATATTTAGTCTCATAATACTTAGAAATCACGGTATTCCCGTAAGTGAAGAGTTTACGTTTACTTATTTATGAACCAATTTTTTTATTTTTTTTTAAACTATTCAGAAATCATTATGCACTAATCACAGTAAATAAAACCCATTCTCGCATTCGGAAACGGAATGGCGTTTTAGTAAAAGTCGATAGTGTTGAAACTGATAACCAGTTATCTTAACGTGGCACACATAAAACGAGATCATCATCATCTGCCTAGCCTTTTCCCAATTATGTTGGGGTCGGCTTCCAGTCTAACCGGATGCAGCTGAATATCAGTATTTTACATGAAGCGACTGCCTATCTGACCTCCACAACCAGTTAATACTGGGTAATACGATACCCCTTGGTAAAACTGGTTATCAGACTTTCGGAACACTGACTACCTGTAACGACTGTCAAAGATCTACAAATGACAGCCGGGACCAACGGCTTAACGTAACATATAAAACGAGATATAAACGTAAAAATAAAACTTTGACTGTCCAGACATTAGAAACAGGCCGATAGCCTACTCATTGCTTGGCCTCAAATAAAACACGCGACACGCGTGTCAAGGCAGCAAAGAACACAAGTGTAAAAAAAAAACACCTGACTGCCTAACAACGCCAGCAACATACCTACGCACGTACATACGCTCGAAAACATAACCCTCATTTTGGCAGTCGGGTAAAAATGGCTTATTCGAGCAAGTTACCGCGACGAGACTCATGTGAATAACGCGGGTGTCGACGCAAGTCCCGCCGACAAAAGTCGCTGCGGTCGCAAGTCGTATCATCTGGGGTAATGAACGGGGAGTAAGGCACGACGATAAAACACCCTAAGAGACATTTATTTATTGTCAAGCTGTTGTCTGCGATATCACCTGTTATGGAAACCAAATTATTGTTTTACTAACTGTTGCCCTCGACTTTCGTTAGCGTGATGTTGTTATAAAAAATATGACTTACCTATTTGACTCAATTGAACCTATCTAAATCTTTTTTCTTAAATTAAAGCGAGTCGTTACAACATCAGCTATCTAATCGTAAAAGTCTCGTCAAAATCCCATCAGCCGTTTCGGAGATTTGCTGGGACAAACAAACAGACATAATTTCATATGCATTTAGCAGAAATCTGTTATTTTGATATCATAGTTTTTGAATGTAGGAAGTTTTTAAATATTTTTTTTAGTTTTTGAATAGGATAATCTTAAAAAGAGATCATCAAACGAAATCTATCTTATACTAGCTAGCGCCCGTGGCCTCGCCCGCATGATATCGAAAAAAAAGTATCCTATGTGTTATTCCAGACTATAATCTACCTCTGTGTCAAATTTCATCAAGATCCGTTGAGCCATTTTGACGTGAAAGAGACATCCATACATCCATCCATCCTCACAAACATTCGCATTTATAATATTAGTAGGATCTATGTCTTTGTTTGTGCAATTTTATTATCAGAATGTCGCCTATTGACTAACCTAACCCTTCCCAGAATCAAGATCAAAGTGAACTAATAGTGGCCTGTACAAACAACTAGTATGTCGATCAAAAAGATAAAAGTAATGTGACTCTAAAACTATTAATATTTGAGCTTCAGTGGAGTTTATCACGGCCCATTTTCAGCTAAGAATTTATATTACAATATTCTGTGTGTGACCTTAAATTCTTTGCAAATTAAGGGATATTTTGTTGTAAACTATTTCGGTCAAGGGTCTACGTCGACCCAAAAATAGATCAATGGTTCCGTCCTTCAAGTGCCTTTAGTCGACGTTTTCGCTCTTTTATACTTTTTTTATGTAAGTAGTTAAGATTGCATACTCTTTGATATTAATGGCTGATAGAGCTGAATGCGTTCGGGAAGGCGTAGCGTATAAAATCATAAAATATGGAGGACGGCCAGGGGATTTTTTTGGAAGACAGATCGTTTTAGGCCGCTAACGGGGTCTTACAGTATACTTCGCAGTAAATGGCTTGCCAAACGGTGACGATTTTAATGATGATGCAATAAAGCATTAACAGAACATACATTAAAAAGTTTTTGCAACAAAACTAATACACAAACCTCCGTCGCTCGCTATTAACATGTAAAAGCTTTCAAAAATTTGAATTTCCAATTTCATTCACTTTGAAAGTTCCAGGCACCAGTTACTGCATCACATTATGAGTAGTTTGTATTGGATTTTTAGGCAAACTTCCGGATAGAAAGTCATTAAATATTTAAACGCTCGTAAAACGCCAGTGGGATAGAGGCCTTAGTGGATGGCTTGGTGTCCGCGTTGAACCCCATCTATCACATCATACCTATCTATCCATTATTGATTGTGACTGTTAGCTTTAATTAGTTTGAATGTGTATTTCTATGCATTATTGGAATGGCTTTTCTTTTTATTTGTTACTAGCTTTTGTCCGCGTCTTCGCTCGCGTTAAATTCGGGGTAACACAGTTCCCCTTTCCTGATTTGCAGGTACCTGCTACCTGCAGTTTTTTCGCTAGCGCCTTAATGATTTGTAATAGCAAAGCTAAGTTTTCCCTTTTCTTCCCTCTTTCTCCCTCATATCCCACTTTTTAAAATAAAGCTTATGTCCGTTTCCTGGGTCCTGACTATCTCTGTGCCAAAATTCATCAAAATCGGTTTAGCCATTAAGGCGTGAAGAGGTAACAAACAAACAAACAAACTCATTTTCGCTTTTATAACATTAGTAAGGATGTTGTTACTGATAACTTTTTTTATTAATTTTACTTGTTATTTTCTGACTGATTTGACATTCTTTTTGACAATGTAATTAATTTAATGTACGCATTCCTTTGTGACTTGTAAGAATACCTTTCCAATAAATTACTATGACTATCAACACGTAATCGCATTTCTCCTAGCTCCTATTCCGTGTGTTCTGAGCATAATTTGCTAGACCGAAAAACATAACCGGAGTACTATCGCCCGTGGCGCAACCTTAATTATAATTACAACTGTCATTTACCATTATCATTTTCTATCATTTTTTTACAGCTGACCCATATTATCCCGTTGCTGGGAGGAGTCACAACTCTGACCTACTTCTTTACCATCCTCAAGGACCGCATCATCGTGCCGCAATCTCCTTCGTGGTGTGCCGCGATCCCAACTATTGTAAGCAATTGCAAGATAAAACCTTTATTTACATTCAATATCTTTATATTCAATGATATATCTTTATATTGAATGTCAATATGAGTAAGTACCGACATTTGAAAATGTTATTGGTGCGCAATTTGACAAGTAACAGTTAAATAAATGTAAAAATTGTTTAAACATTATATTATGATGATATATTTCTAAATTAACAGAAATTAAATTTTAAAACGTTTAAATAATATGTTTAACAAATAGTTACGAGTAAGAATTATTTTCGTCCACTCATTGGCTTAAAAATGGCGCGCTTTTCCCACTTTGGTATAGTTAGTTTAGAGCCGATAAGTAAATCTTATTCTATTTCCTAGGATAGTCTTATTGTAACCGTCGAGATGTACAGTTTAAAACAAAGTGTAATTGAGTGATATTGTGAAATAATAAAAGTGTTTATCAAGGTATCAGTGAGTTTTCTTCCACTATGTTGGGGTCGACTTTTTGTTTGACGGATGCAACTGCAGTTTTTTTACGTAGAGCGACTGCCTATCTCACCTTCGCAACTATATGACGGGTGTTTAAATGTAAAAGGATGAAATTGTAGCTTAATTCCAGTGCCGAGAGAATGATTTTGCACGGCAAAATAATACAACTGACGAACCTACGCATATCCAAACAGCTATCTGACATAAAGGAAAGCTTTCACACAGTGTTTACAAATGAACTCTACTCATCCCTAAACATAATCTGCAGTCTTTTCAAATTTGAATATGTATTCGCTTCTAATCCACGCTTTAACGCTTTACATAAAATGTTGAATCTAAAAAAACAACTTAGTAGATATTTTTAGCAAGTAATCTAGAAAAATTTAAAAGTGTAATATTTTTTTGAATTGACTGAGTAGTTATGTCTCAATTTGTTCAAATGAAATGGTAATGGAATGTCTGCTTTACCACTCGCCGCCATTTTTGTGCCCTTGACAGCAAATTAGTAATTCTTTTTTTAGGTTCACCACACTTTAGTGCATAAAACCTTATTATATTAAAAATAAAACACAATCTAGATTTGTATGCTCTTTTCGTGATTCAAAAAACCGGGTAAGCGATAAAACGAGCGTCTAATTTTCTTCGTGGGAATAATAAAATTAGACAAGCAAAGAATACAGACTTAATCCTTATCCTTGCTAATATTAAAAAAGCGAAAGTGAATTTGTTTGTTTGTTACGTCTTCACGCTTAAATGGCTTAACCAATTTTGATGAATTAAAACAGAGATAGTTGGGACCCTGGAGACGGACATAGGATAGGCTATTTAAAAAAAAACCGGCCAAGAGCGTGTCAGGCCACGCTCAGTGTAGGGTTCCGTAGTTTCCCGTCCGTCACAATAAGTGTTCTTTACCACGGTAGGTCATGAAAGCACGGAAAATCTTAACATCGACTTTTAAAAAAATGACGTCATTACGCAACGCCATCTATCGAACCATTTATGAACTGGTTTTTACCTTAACATTTTGATGGTGTTAAAAAAATGAATGTTAGTTTTGTTCTAAATTGCCTTAGCATGTTCTTGATAGAAGTTTTATGTAGTTATAAGATACCGCCAATGCCAAGGAGAGACCAACCGAACAATTCGGTAAAACCCGATCCAATGTAATAAGTACCTACAGCGCCATCTCTCGGGGAATTGGGTTACTAATTAATACAAAGACGTGCAAGTAGTTTTCGGTGGTAATTTTGGATTGCGAGAACCGATTTCAATAATTCTTTTTTTGTTTAAAAAAAGATACGTTCAGGATAATAAAATATGTAAACGAAGTTAAAAAAATGGTTGCATATACGATTATACTACAAACTTAGTCCAGAAATTATTTTGTACAACTTTTAGTCTTTTTGTACAAAACCTGTTGTGTCAATCAAGTTCAAAATAATTTTCCTAGAAAGTCCTTTTAAAGTTCTACTTTTCAGATTTTTACTTATGGTTCAAAAGTTAGAGGGGGGGGGGACACATTGTTTTTTACTTTTGGAGCGATTATTTCCGAAATTATTGACATTATCAAAAAATGATTTTAGTAAACCCCTATTCATTTTTAAATACCTTTCTAACAATATATCACACGTTAGGGTTGAAATTAAAAAAAAAAATCACTTCCCACTTTACATATAGGGTGGCTACCCTAATAAAACATTTTTTTCCAATTTTTATTTTACCACTTTGTCGGCGTGATTGATATACATATTGGTACCAAATTTCAGCTTTCTAGTGCTAACGGTCACAGAGATTAAGCGAGGACGGACGGACGGACGGACGGACAGACAGACATGGCGAAACTATAAGGGTTCCTAGTTGACTACGGAACCCTAAAAAGAAAAATGGGAGAAAGAAGGAAGAAAAGGGGAGAGAAAGATCTTTTATTTTTCGATCATCACGCGGGTTAAAGTTAGCGTTAGCCCAAAGTAACTATGCCACGCGGACGAAGTCGCGGGCGGAAGCTAGTAGCTTATATAAAAAACTTTGTCGCATTAGTAGCTCCTACGAGTTGTCTGAGGATCTTTAATTTTTTTTGAAGACGTTTATTTTTTTTGCAGAAAAGTATTTTTTCTGCATTTAATGTTATGATGATATCTCACACAATTGTTTATCGAGTACTAGCTTTTGCCCGCGGCTTCGCTCGCGTTAAATTCGGTATAACACAGTACTTGCTACCTGCGGTTTTTGCTCTTGCGCCTTATTGATTTGTAATAGCAACGCTAAGTTTTCCCTTTTCTTCCCTCGTTCTCCCTCATATCCCACTTCTTTTTAATAAAAATTAGCCTATGTCCGTCTCCTGGTTCCCAACTATCTCTGTACAAAAAATCATCAAAATCGGTTTAGCCATTAAAGCGTGAAGGGTAACAAACAAACTTACTTTCGCTTTTATAATATTAGTAAGGATTAATTTTCCATTGTTACTAAAAGATATTAGCAGATCATCCTTAAAAGACGAAGAAGAAAAATATGTAATATAGACGATAACTCATAAACTACCGAAGCAATATAAATATAATTGATATGGGACCACCTAGAAAGTATACTCTTTCGAACGAAAAAATAATTATGAAAATCGGTTCACAATTTGCGGAGTAATCGGTGTACATTTATAAAATAACATACTTTTTCGAATATTTAAAAAAAAGTCCTCCTGTCATGTATACACGTAATATAATCGCTTTAATGTAGGAGTTTATATTGTTAACTATGTTTATACATCCTTAATTTGTTGGTTGTCAACCCACAGAAAATAACGTGGATGAATGATATTAATAAATAATTTATGATAATTATATTAGCCACGCGATCCTGGTGTCACATGGCAAATATAGCACAATAACAAAAAACCATTTATTAAATACTAGCTTTCGCCCGCGGCTTTGCTCGCGTTAAATTCGGTATAACACACCAAGCAGACCTGCAGTTTTTGCTCTTGCGCCTGATTGATTTGTAATAGCAACGCTAAGTTTTCCCTTTTCTTCCCTCGTTCTCCCTCATATCCCATTATTTTTAAATAAAAAATTAGCCAATGTCCGTCTCCTGGTTCCCAACTATCTCTGTACCAAAATTCATCAAAATCGGTTCAGCCATTAAAGAGTGAAGAGGTAACAAACAAACAAACAAACTCACTTTCGCTTTTATAAAATTAAGTACCTAAGGATGGCTGTATTTTTTTTTAAATACTACTTAGTTTAAGTTTTCATGAAAAGTTATATCAGATGAAATTTATTAAAGAGCCACCAGCTCCGTGGGTAAATAGTAATAGCTGTACGTGTACGGGTGGAGTTTCAAAGTCAATAAATTGAGGCAAATTTTTACAAAGAGTTTTTAAAAACCAGTTTCAAGTCGACACAGTCGGCGTAGTGGCTGAGCGATCGACTGCTGCGCTGCGCGTCGCGGCTACGATTCGCGCACGGAACAAATATTTGTATGACCTGCAGGTAGTTGTTTTGGGTCTGGCTGTTTGTGTATGTGAGTATCAATGTTTGTAAACGCATCCACGTTACAGGAGAAATCCTAGTGTGGGGCAACGTTTTTTATTTGTTAAAAGTCTTTTATCAAGTCCCACCATAATTGATATGATTTCAGTTTTGCTGCTTTAGGCCTTATTGGGGCATCGGAACCCGGTTTCAGTCCCATAAATCCTGTTTATTTTTCGGGATTTCTAGGGGTCCGAAACAGAGTTTCGATGTCCAATGCCTGATCATGAACTTTGGGAAAAATTATTAAACGACTCCTTGACTCCACCCGCTGTGGGTGGAGCGGGAGAGAGTATCAGACTTGTACCGACTAAACCTCATCCATGTTCCTTCTTTACTCTTTGTATTCCGCCGTAGCCACATGGGCAGTACAGCCCAGATTCTTAATTGACTTGAAGTATCGATATTTCGTGTGAAAACAATACTCAATTCGTGAAAATATCAAGCACTTACTAAAATCACAACGCCTATACAGATTTATATTTTAAGGTGCTACCCAAAAATATTATTTTTATAAAGTTTTGATTTAAAAAATATAATTGTATCTCTTTGCTTTATTGAAAATTCATCGTTTATTATTCTAGTAGGTACTCATGAATACGTAAACTTGAACCTGTTTGATGTGGGCATCGATAGAAACGTCAACTAGACGGCGGAGCGTGACACACTGAACACCCCAACCAAAGCATATCGAATAACAAGCACCACGTATCTTTTTACTAAGTAAGACTGATAGACCCCTTTGTCTACCCCAGGGTGAAGGATATCCACACATGACAAGAAAGCAGAAACGTCAACAATACTATCTAGAACAACACAAGCTGCAATCCTTACAAAACTTCTTTTACGACATTACTATTATTAGATCTCTTTCTTTGTAGTGTGTTAGTGCTTATCCTGGTGTCAGACATCTCTCTGAGACGCGCGTGGAACACTAACGCGCCGTCGACACTGCAAAAGCAGAGGTCTTGGGTACGAACTTAAGAACTATGGCTTGGCAGTCCGTTGGCGACGGAGACACCATGATCGTATTACTGCTTTTTGCTTGTTTATAATTACTTAATTAGGTATAACTCACACATAATTGTTGGAGTGGTTGGTTAAAATAACATAAATACTAGAAACACATTTTACTTTACTTAAGCACCGCCATAATGTATACTCACATTCAAAGACAAAAATCAAAATTAGTGCAAAAGAATCATAGACTAAAAACATTGACAGCTCCCGAGGAGTTGTTTTCAAAAGTAAATAGTAAGTACTAGATGGGCGCTAGAGTCTGGCCAACGAAAGCTGTCCACGAATTATTTTTTAAACTTTTCATATGGCAACATTTTAGAACTGTGAAAACTGTCACTTTGACGTTTCGTACTTGAGTTATCTTGTGTTTTCGTGAATCTTATTATCGTTAAATCTGTTTAAAATAATGCCGAAAACAATCAAAAGTTCGACGAGGAAGCTTCTATTTACTATGATAGACAAATATAACGAGAGAAAAAGTGATTTGTATCAGAAGTCTATACAGAAAATGCGACGATTGGATTCAATCATTTCTTTTATAGGTTAGTTTTTTGAATTTCTAATAAAAAAGCTTGATCCTTTTCGACAATTTAGAAAAAATGCAATATTTTTCACGTTATATCTACTTTTCAGGAAGTATCAACGACGAGGAGACAAAACGTAAAATTGTGGAAACCGTAAAGAAATTAAAAACTCATGAAGAAAGTGAAATGTTAACTTCTGAAACACATTATTTGGAAAAGATTTCTTCAATGACAGGTATTCTTATCACTTCAGATTATATAGATTTTAACATGAAGGTTTTATACAAAGGATATGTGTAAAGTTGGCTATAATGAATAATTTGCTATTTTTGATTTATTATGGTCTATAACTGTTATAAAGGAGTCAGTTAAAATTATTATGATGTTACATAATCAATTGTATATTTTGTTCTTTTCAGATGTAAGTGTGAAGACTCTAAGAAGAATTAAAATTGAAGGGTCTAAAAATCATGGACAGTGGAATACTCCAGGGAAAAATCGTCCACATCCAGTGACAGTTTCTAATTTGGATAATTTTGATATTTCGGCTATAAGAAACAAAATAAATGAATTTTATGGTGTGAAAAAGCAAGTACCAACACTGAGAAGCCTGCATAATGAGCTAAAGGAAGCAATTGGATTTTTGGGATCCCGTGAAACTCTTAGCAAAATTTTACACAATAATGGGTTTGTGTTTCAAAACAATAAAAATGAACGGGGTTTGCTTACAGAAAAATATGATATAGCAGCATGGAGACACAGATTTTTGAGAACAATACATCAAAAGAGGCTAGAAGGTAAACAGATAATTTACCTTGATGAGACTTATGTACATCAGAACTATAAAGTAAAAAAATCATGGCAAGGACCTTCAACAAGTGGTGTCACTACTAATATATCAACTGGAAAGAGACATATTATTGTGCATGCAGGATCGGAAGAAGGGTTTGTACCAGGAGCATTATTAGTATTCAGCACAAAATCCAAATCAGCTGACTACCATGATGATATGAATGCTACCAATTTCATGAAATGGTTTGAGGAAATATTGATACCAAATCTTACTAAACCTAGTGTACTTGTGATGGACAATGCAAGTTACCATGTGAAACAAGTGAACAAACCACCTAATATGTCTGATTCTAAAGCTAATCTCAGAATATGGCTTCAAGAAAATAATATTCAGTTTGAAGAACATCATACCAAAGCTGAATTAATGTGTTTGGTGAAAGACAATAAACCTGCAGCTGTTTAAGAAGCAGAAATAATTCTAAAAAAATATAGTCACACCCACAGCCACGAAATTTTGTTACTACCACCATATCATTGTGACCTCAATGCAATTGAGCTTGTATGGAGTCAGGCAAAGAGAAAAGTAGCAAGTAAAAATATAGGAAAACCAGGGTCTGAAATGCAAAATTTAATAAAAGAATGTTTTCTATCCATAACTGCTGACGACTGGAAGAAGTACACTGATCATGTACTTAATGTTGAATATCAGTACAAATTAAGAGATCGTATTGATGATAATGAGCTTGAACCATTTATAATACATGTTGGGGACAGTAGCAGTAGTAACGAAGAAATCAATGAATCTGATTCAATATTATCTGGTGTAGAGTTCTTGGAATCTGATTTTGACTATGACTCATAACTCGTTTTGTTTATTCAATTTTATTCACATCACGTCACATTAGTGGTCTCTATTCCATTAAAAAAATATTATAAAAACTGTTCTTTTTATTTACATTTTTTAAATGTCTTTAAAAAAGGTTATAATATTAACCTTTTTTGAAGACAGTTGTGCCACTGTACGAGTATGTATTTTTTTAGGCAAGTACATAGATTTCTCCCCCATTTGTGGACTAATTCTCAAAATTCTATTTTTATTTGAAAGAGTAGGTATACTCCTGAGGTGGTCCCATTGCCACCAAGTCAGGATCTCATGATGGAATCCTGGGGGAATCGAGGACTCTTAATTTTTGTTATAAGTTAATAGAGAGAAAAGTTTTTAGTAAGAGAAAAACCTAAAACAATGTGTTCTTACATTTATGATACAATGGTGCAGTACCTACCACAGCTAAAAAGTAAAAAATAAAAATCCTTTTTACAAAAAAAAAAATACTGACTTCAAGAAAAAGTCGGTGTCCTTACTCGTTTTGTTTTTTCCATTTTTAGACACCGACTTCCAAAAGTGACATTAGTTTTTACTTAATAGTGTTTTTTTTTATTGAAGTCACAAATATAAAACACAGGTACCTAAGTATTGCATAATACTTCTTGAATAATATTAAAAGTATCAACTCCGTTTGGGCAATGTGAAGCCAGGGTTGACAGCTCCCGATTTTTTAAAATTACCGCCTTTTATTTTGGACAGCTTTCGTTGGCCAGACTCTATGCGTAGGTATCGATTAAATAATAAGAATTATAATATTTATTTACCACAAATTTCAACAATAATTTAAAATGGAATCGTAAGTACGAACGTTAAGCAATATTACCTTCAAAGCTGAATCCTGTCAAGTTTAATACCGTTGCAATTACAGCCAGCAACATAGTTGGACTAAAATCCCCTATTGTGTGACGTCAGAACGAGGACTTTGCTGGGAGACCAACATCTAGGAAGATGCTGCTCCTAATAGGGGAATTATTGTTACAATTGAAACAGTACTGATATTATACTGAAGAAAATATGTTACAAATACTTACTTTTATATCAAAATGCAGGATCGTTATCATCTGCCTAGCTTATTTCTATGTTGACGACACGGTTAGCGCAGAGGCTGAACGATCGACTGCTGCGTTGCGTGTTGCAGGTTCGATGTTATATTTGTTCCAGGTCTGGCTGTTTGTATATGTGAGTTTAAATGTTTGTAAACGCACCCACGTTATAGGAGAAATTCCTAGTGTGGGGAAAACTTAAAAAAAAAGTTGGTGTTGATTTCCAGTCTAACCAGAACCTGAATAAAAATGCGGGGTAATTTTACTCTTTACCGCCCCCCTGTCTTTTTGCTCGAGTCAGCCTGCGTTGCTGAGCCAGTAAATCAAAATCCTCTAAAAAATGGAACTCAGATCCAGCCTGTCCCTTTGCTGTCTTCCCCCAGCGACGACCTAAGTCGAGGCCCGTACCCCGCAGGGGGTGCCTTTAGCGTGCTATCGCTTAGTTTATAAGTTTTATGCCCCTGGCTGGATGCCTTAAATGCAAGGCATCCACAGGATAGTCCGGATAAGCAGATAACGACCTCATAGGTTGAACTGCGAGATGCCAAAAAAAAATAACCGTACTTTTTTAAAAGTGGTTCCTAGTTTAAAAGATTATTGTAAATTGTCGAATTATTAAAACATAATTATATCGGTGGGAAATCATCAAATGACTTCTCCCTTCGGGCTCAGCAGAAAGGGGAGTTAGACATATGCTGAATAAAACCCATCCATGTTCTTTCTTTAGCTCTTTGTGTTTTAGGGTCGCGGTATATCTTTCGAACAACCCGCAAACCCGGGCAGGTTATGAGTGCCAGGGCTACATCTTTTTGGGGAAATTTTGGATAAAATAACATTTTCTACTAGAAGCTAGATTGGCAGTTCGTGTAAAATTATTAAAGCCAGTCCAATTTGTTTGGAATGGAAACCAGACCCTTGCCTTTTTGGGTAAATAGCCTTAGGTTAGACACGAATTTGAAACATTTACAGCAGCATGTACGGTCAACAAAAGATATAAGTTACCACACACCTTCCACACTGCTTGTGGGGACTCCCCACTGGGGAGCCCTTCATTAGACGTGTTCAAAAAAGGATCCAAGAAACATTTGGCATTGGCGTAGTTTGGTTGGACGTGGCGACCTTGTGTTGCCATCTAGCATCATGCTGAGCTGAGGCAGTATTTATTTTATTTAGTTTAATTTTAAGGTATTCCTGTTTATTTTTGTGTTCAATAATGCTGAATAAAAGTAATTTCCTGTTTTTCTTTTTTTTTTAATTATGTAATTTTACAGGATTTGATATTAATGTTTATTTTGTATGTGTTAGTTAATATAATTATTAAATATTTAAATTTTAGATTGTTATAATATGTTTAACCATCTGATAGGTATAACAATATTCTTATTAACATTTTTTTTTAATTTCAGTAATGTTTGCTGTAACCTAATTCTGGGTTAAGCTCGCCGTTGTATATAAAATATTGTTTCTTTTATTTTGTGTGCAATATAGAATACGAAAAACCAGGCTTGTCAGATTTAGTTGTAATTTTTTGGAAACCAATGGACGTGTTCAACTCAAATATAATTGATTTAATAAGTTGATAATTTTCTATTAAACGTTCATGTACTTATAAAAAAAACAACTCGATCTGATGAGCTTGGTAACATGTTTCTTTTGTTGAGTGTACTAGGTACCTATTACGTGTACCGTAATAACAAAATGTTACAGGTAGGCTCGAAAGTCGACCAACCTTTTCTCGGAATTTTATTACTACAACTATTTTGCCAAGGTCCGGTTATACTCATAAATTCTTGTATGAAGGAGAGAGTATTAGATAAGAGGCAGTTGCTATCAAAGCGTTCCGTACTTCTAAAACGACAATTCCGACATAATCATAATCTTCTCGGTAGCTTATTTAATACTTGATTTAAAAAACAACGGCCAAGTCAGACCCATGGTTGGCATAAACATATTTTTTTCTGCGGATGGGTAGTCATCAAATAACTTCCCCCGCTCTGGGTGGAGCGCGGGGGAGTGTCAGACTTTAACTGGCTAAAATCCACCTATGTTCCATATGTTTCTCTTTTGAACAACCCGCAACCCAGGCATAAACATTCCTTCACCAGGATAGGCATCAACCACAGAAAAGGAGACACTCAAACAGAGGAGTGGATACAAAAACCCTATCAAAAGTCATTTAACTTCTCTTTTCAATGTTATTCGACGCTAAAATTTACCAGTTATTTTATCTTCCTCAAGAAAAAAGGAGTTTATTTTGCTACGATTACAGAAAATACTTTCGCTTGTATGAATCTGTTGATTTTTACCCTTTTGTTTTCCTTGTTCGGTTACAGCATGAATATTTTGTGTGTCACGTTAATTTTACGAACTCGTTCATTTTGTGTTTATAGTTTTTATTTACTGTTTATATATTTCTTCAAAACGAGAGTGGATATTTATTACGATAATTTTTCGCTCAAAATTTTTCAATTAATAAAATAAAACGTTTTTTTAAAAAAAGACTTCCAAAAAAACAAAAAAAAAACGGAAATTATATTTACTTCCAGAAATCGTGACTTTTGTTTGTTTTAAAGGTTTGTTTTGCCAACAACTTCCGGTAGTGAATTTATTTTCCGTTTTTAGTGTTTTTGTCATTTCATCCTTTTTACTGTGGTATGTTGGCTATAAACCAAAACCAACATACCTCTTTCATCCTTTTTATTATCTCTCCAAAATTCTTAGTTTGTTTTAATTGCAAATAAGAGATATTAGCATATCGTATATACACATTAGAAGAAAAATCGGCTCACAACCGACGGAGACATCGCGTAACAAATACAAAAAAAAACCAATAGTCGAATTGAGAACCTCCTCCTTTTTTTGAAGTCGTATAAAAGTCAATATTTCTTACCACTGGTCTATAAATAGATTGTGTAACGTAATTTATTTACAATTATGCATAAAAAATATACGAAAAACAAATCCACGTTCGTCGTAAAGTGCTACGCTTGCTACGAGCGTGTCCCCTGTGTAGCAAAAATGGTTTAAAAAACACGCACTCACTGACGGCCGCCATGTTGGATTTAGGTCACGTGATATTTTTTTTCGTATCCCATTCAGCAAACCCTTTCATTTGATACCCATATCATGGGGGTGGTTTTAAAACAGCCAGTCCGCCATCTTGGGGAGGCCGCCATATTGGATTTATAATGACGTTTCTTAGCTAGTCATGTATTGTCATCAGAACATAGAGCGTGTGCAAAATTTCATCCTAATCGAAGATCGGGAAGTTGGTCAAATGAAGATTCCAAAATTTTCTTACATCCATAGTTACAAGTGAAGCTAATAAAAGCGTGTTAATTAACACATTTGAAAAACAACTGCAATGTTTCACATAGCCGTACCGGCACTCGTGCGGTCTGGTTGTGTTTTTTGTTGCGGATCTAATAGCTATCCATACTGCTCAAATAGTTGTTTACGCATTGTATTGTCACGTGCCACAGGTGTGCGCCGGACCTACCGGCTGCGCTTGCCTATCACGATCGCGCTCGCTATGACTGATAACGAAAGCGTTTCACCGCGCCGTGTAACTCCCGTATTTAGTAATGACGTACAGAGTTTATTAAATGATTCTTCTGACATGGATGCCACTGAGGATGATAGTAAAAATAAAGAGGAGCAATCAAGAACGGAAAAAAGGAAAGGGGAGGACAGTACTGAAGACGAAGAGGGTTGGAAAGAAGTTGGAAAAACGAGTAAGAAAAAGATCTGTCACGGAAGCAGGAATTCTGTAAACCAGGAAAAGTATGAGGTATACTTATCACATAAAGAACGTTTACCGAAACAATTTGCAATGGCACGTATTCTAAAAGATAATAACATTACTAAGATAATTGAAGTTAAATATTTAAGCCCTTTTAAAATACGTTTCCAATTTGAATGCGAATCGGCTGCTCAAAACCTTCTTATGTGCGAGAAGTTGTTAGAGAAAGGATGGAGGCTCCAGACGGCTATGCAGCTGTCTGTTTGTTATGGCATAATTAAGGATGTAGACCTCGAATTTACTGATGACGAGATCATCAAAAATATAACATGTCCGGCCCCTGCCAAACTTTTATCGATTAAGAGGCTAGACCGTCGCAACAGGGATGAAGGTGGTTGGTGCCCTAGCGAGACCCTCCGACTTTGCTTTGATGGTGATCACCTGCCAGTATCAGTACGTGTTTGGGACATAAATATAAAAGTCTTCCCTTACATACATCAAGTATCGCAATGTTCCCAATGTTGGAGGTTAGGCCATATGCGGAAAATGTGCCCCTCAAAAAGCGTGATTTGTCCAAAATGTGGCGGGCATCACGAGAATTGCGAGACCTTAACGTTCTCATGTGTAAACTGCAAGGGTAACCACATATCGCTCAGCAGGTCTTGTCCAGTATATAAGAAAGAGAGAAGACTTAGAGAAATAATGTCGGAGTTTGGATGCACATATAGGAAAGCCATAGAATGTTATGTACCCCCCGAAAACCCTGCTCCCCCTAATACTAGCGTCCCTCTTCCAGCCACTGTAACACTTGGAAATAGCATATACTCTTCTTCTCCTGCTGGTCACGTGTCTGTATACACCAGGAATCCTACCTTTGCCGAAGTTGTTCAAACAAAAGCCACAATCCACAAGGTACAAACCCCTTCCACGGCTAGTAGGGACAATGATACCACAAAGCCTCCGAAAAACAAGAAAAGCCCCCTTAAAGAAGACTGGATGTTTTGGACGGCAGATGCAGACGAAGGAGAGGTTCATGAATTGCCTGTTAAAGAAGATGTTGGCAAAGATGAATGTCCTTCTTTTAGAGAGCTGTGTTCTCGAATAAAGGAGGTTATTTACCTCAAAAAGACAGGTTTGATTAACAAAGTGAAGTGTGTGTTTCAGTTGTGCCTAGAATGGTTAACATTAGTGTCAGTGAGTTTTGTTTCAGAGTGGCCGTGGATTAAAGCATTGTTTAACTTTTTTGTTCCTTGTGATGGCTAACAAATCGATCAAATTAAATATATTGCAGTGGAATGCCCAAAGTATTCGGCCAAAGTTAGCATCATTTTATGAACTATTGTGGCAGGAAAAAGTACATATTGCTGTCCTTAGTGAAACGTGGCTTGAACCAGAAAGCAATTTTAAAGTTAATTGTTATGATGTTTATCGCGCGGACCGGGATGACTCATACGGCGGTGTAGCTATTATAGTACACAAATCTATTAAGTCGCAGCTGCGCCGCGTTCTCGTCAATAATAACGGTATGGAGGTAGTGTGCGTTCATCTATTTAATTGTGACCCGCTTCAAAATATTGTGTCTATCTATTGTCCATCTAGGATTATAACCACTCAGCAAGATTGGGATAGTCTATTTTCGATATTGCCAATCAAAACTTTAATTCTTGGTGATTTTAACGCCCATCACTCCAGTTGGTCCTATAAAAGTGATCGCAGAGGCAATCTTATTCACGACTCGCTAATAGATAACAACTTTATTTCTTTGAACGATGGAACACATACACGTGTTCGATTAGTTGACAACATCTTACAACAGTCATCCCCAGATATTTCACTGGCTTCTATAGATATTGCGTTAAATTTTAATTGGACCGTTCTCAATGAAAACCTAGGCAGCGACCATTTAGTTATTAAAATTTCAACATTGTGTACGACATGCGTTCCTTCAGTTATTAAAAGAAATTTTAGAAAAGCAGATTGGACTTCTTATAAAAAATATTTAGAAGAAAAATTTCAAAATTTATATTTACCTAATGACCTCCAAAGCGCCTATAATACATTTTTAGATAACCTAAATGACGCCGCCGATAAATTCATCCCGATCTTTAAATTTAATCAAAACCCTAATTCAAATTTTACCCCGAAACCATATTGGACTGCCGAACTGTCACAAGCTGTGGCTCAGCGTAGGTTAGCTTTATCCAAATTTAGGCGTAATCCCACACCCCAAAACCTGGATACTCTTAAAAGTAGGATAAATATATCCCAAAGGTTAATACGACAGGCAAGGGGACTGAACTTTCAAAATTTTTGTTCGTCAGTTGATCACACGACATCATCAAGTGAAATGTGGCGCAAAATGAGATGGTTGAAAGGGTACCGATCGCCGAGTCATTTTGTAGACTCTAAAAGTGCTACAGACCTATTAAATTCCTTAGCACCCGATTATGTGTCCCCAGCGTCCCCTTCCGTTCATCACAGCAATCCTACATTAGAGTGCGAGTTCTCTATTCAGGAGCTAGACAAATGTATCAAATCTAAGGATACATCTCCTGGATGCGATGACATATCTTATTCCATGATTAGGAATCTACCTGATGTAGGTAAATTTGTACTTCTTACTCTATTTAACAATTTTTTTAAGCACAGTTTTGTCCCTACTCAATGGCGCGACATTTGTATCGTCCCTATTCCAAAACCTGGACGTGACCCTAGTAAAATTTCTTCATTTCGACCTATTTCATTATTGTCGTGCATATGCAAAATTTTCCATTATGTTTTATATCGAAGATTGGAATGGTTTTTTGAAAAAAGTGACACCTTTTCTGTGAACACAGTTGGCTTTCGTAGGGGAAGATCGTGTTTAGACGGCTTGAGCTGCCTAATAACCACAATTCAAACTGGTTTTTCTGAGGGATGCTCTACTTTGGGTTGTTTTTTAGATATAAATAATGCGTACAATAATGTAAATATTCCTGTTTTAATAAATATTTTGGATAGCTATAAGGTCGGTTCCCGTATCTGTAGATATCTATGGAATTTTCTTAATAGAAGAGTACTCAAGATTAGATCTGGTAATAGCTTTATTAATCGACAATCTGGTAGTGGTTTGGCTCAGGGTGACCCGTTATCCCCAATATTGTTTAATATAGCAACATTAGATATTTGTAAATATGTGCAAAACAATATTTGTATATCCCAGTACGCGGATGACTTCGCTATATATGTGCAGTGTTCTTCTATTAACGAGGGACAACTCAAGATCCAGTCTGCACTTGATCGCATCAACAGTATTCTGACGCATCTAGGATTAGATATTTCTCCCAGTAAAAGTAAAATCTGTTTGTTTAATAGAGGTTTTAGAAAACCGGTTATAGAAGTTAGTTTGAACGGGGCATTGTTAGAGTTTGTAGACCACGTTAAGTACCTAGGATTGTGGTTGGATAGGGGACTCCGATGGAATAAACATGTGAATGAGGTCCGTGGGCGAGTACTTAAATTAATTAATATTTTCAGGGTTTTAGTGGGACCTGGGTGGGGTGTTCATCCCAATCACTTAAGAAGATTATATATCTCCCTTATTCGTAGTCGCATCGACTTTGGTAGCTTTTTATTGGACAATAGCGCCGAAACACATTTAACTAAATTAGACAGAGTACAAAACATATGCATGAGGTTAATCGGTGGATTTATCAAAAGCACTCCCATCCACGTAATGGAGTCTGACTTAATATTGCCTCCCCTTTTTATTCGCCGCCGTTATTTAGCTGGTAAATTTTATTTAAAATCAAAGTGTTACGATTTACCTTTAATCGATTTAATAAATAAGCTTCATGGCCTTTGTTACAATAATATTTACTGGAGAAATAAGAAAAAACCACTGTTAGTTTTGTCTCACGATATTCTGAAGCGGGAACAAATGCACATCAACAATAAAATTGGCATGTTCTCCATGGACACTTGGGTCAGCAATGTGGACTTATCTGGTATAGTAAAACCTAGTTTAGATTCCGTAGATAAACCTAAGCATTGTTATAATGTAAATAACCTTAGATCAATATGTTGTAAATCTTTAAATTCACAGTACTCTGGCTTTTACTGTTTGTATACGGACGGTTCCAGGCACGATAATTACTGTGGCGCCGCCTTTTTCGATTCACAAATAGGTGCTTCTCTTAAATTTAAAATTATATCCAAAGTATCAATTATGCACTTGGAGCTAATTGCTATAGCTGAAGCTCTGGCTTATGCTGAATCTTTGGCCGGTGATCGATTTGTCATTTTCACAGACGCAAAAAGTGCTCTTTTTCATCTGATGAGATGCACGAGTACTTCATCTTTTCGAGGGCTTCCACTGGCGTACTATATATTAAAAATAATTACGGATTTTGTTGCCAAACGTAAAACAATTGTATTGCAGTGGATTCCATCCCACGTTGGACTGGAAGGAAATGAGATGGTTGATTGTTTGGCAAATGAAGCGGGCTCTGATGGAGATATATATCCGTGTCGTCCTTGGCACACTGAGCTTTTACCCTTGGTTAGAAACAGATGTATTCAACAATGGACAGAATATTTTGATGAAAGGTCTTTGACTAAGGGTATATGGTACAGAACGATTCAGCCATCTCTTCCACGGGTGCCTTGGTTCAGCGAGGGCAGGATGAGTAGGCAAGAAGTTGTGACGGCTTTGCGACTCCGGTCCGGACACATACCGCTCAATAGCTTCGGATTTATGATGCGCAAAGTAGATTCTCCAAACTGTACTGCCTGTGGAGTCATTGAAGATGTGCATCATATCCTGGCAGAATGTGTTCGTGTGGAGGTTCAAAGACGTCAAACGTTTGTTAATAATTCTAATGTAGGCTTCTATAATAGCGTTCTGGCCTCACCATTGTCAGATGAGGCTAGAATGCTTTATCATATTATTATTATGGGTTTAAGGTTGCGGGTAGGCTAGTCTAGTATTAGTTTATGTAATTTTATTGTATTCAATCATCGGGGTGACATATTCTTAACAGAAAAAACCCCGTAAATAAATAAAGAAAAAAAAAAAAAAAAAAAAAAAAAACTGCAATGTTTGCATGATCTTTACAACTACGTATAATTAACACAAATATACCGCTCCTATTAACACCCGTCTTATGTTTAGAGATAACAAGCCTTAAGTGATCCAACCGTTTAATTTGCATACATCATTTAGCCTCGTGGGCTTAGCACGAACACGCGGTTTAAATGGAACGTGAGTTTCAACAATAATAAAGCTATCTATATATGAATTTGTTTTGTATGTATTTATAAAAAAGTTGTAATGATTTGTAATCACGACTAATAAATATTTAATAAGAAAGAAAAAATAACGAATATGATTTACACCAAAATAAGGGAATATGC
This sequence comes from Ochropleura plecta, assembly GCA_905475445.1. Lineage (NCBI taxonomy): Eukaryota > Metazoa > Arthropoda > Insecta > Lepidoptera > Noctuidae > Ochropleura > Ochropleura plecta. Next base: position 17,029,619 of record FR997731.1, on the reverse strand, counting down.
AAGCAATGAAAAAGTTCTTTTTTTATATGCTTTGTCCAATAGATCGATATCTTCCAGCCAACCTTAGCTTAGAGTGAATGAACTTAAAATAAAATACTCATTTCACACACAATAATCATTTCCTTAACTTTCAACCTTGTTGGCAATCCCGTTCGGCGACTTTCCCAATTCGGTAACTTTACAAAACGTTTTACTTTTATTTAATTTTTGTACCTTACAATAATGTCTTATTTAACCCAGAGGTTGACACTATAGTACCTATATGAAGTTTAAATAAATTAAAAAAAAAACGTGCAAAAAAATCAGCCCAGGCGTTTAGTCTGTATAGTGCTTCAAAGGAACAAACATACATATAAACATAGACTGATGAACACAATACCCTTCTTGTGGCGCGCATTCGGGTAAACAAGCAAAAAATAGTCACTTTTCTTACTACTTACTACTGCTATTTTAATGTTCGTTCATTGAGTATCGTTTTGCCAACCAAAAATTTTCAGTGACACTAAAGGCGTTAGTCCCAAGCAAAGAGAGACATTGGGAATATTAAAAAAAAAACCGGAACATTTTTGGTTTTTTTCGGTTTTGACACACGAATGCTATAGGGACGAATAAAATTAGAGATAAAAATTTGTTTATTTATTTATTGATTAAATTCCCAATGTACAAATAGTTACACGATAGGCTTATAAATAGTGAATACAGGACCCGGTTAGGGCGCAGCAAAATGTTTTAAAACTAATAAAATAATATTGCAGTGAGTATCTACTATCTTATATCACGTACGTTAGGAACTTTCGTAATGATATTATATTAATTAAACTTATATCTAGCCATTAACAATTTTAATTAAAGTTATATCTAACCTTAAACATTTAGCACATACATAATTAATATGTTAACTTTACAAGTTTTACCAAGTAGTTACAAGTATTGGATTACGATTTTTTCTTGTCTCGTCTATCACTTATAACTATTTGATTGTGTTTGGTCGCTAAAAAATGATCTAAAATACTATAGACTAATCCAAAAAATATATAATGTCGTGCATTCGTGCTAAAACCTCCGTACCACTACTGTATTATATTATCTGCGGTCCTGTAGACCATAAACATACTTCATTACACATTCCCACTAATTAGTAGGTATGTTTAGTGAGAAGCTCCCTAATGAGTCGGGCCTTTGTCTCATCAACTTAAGTTACTGATGAAATATTTAGCATGGCTATGATGTTACATGACATTGTCAGCGTTGTGAAGTTTTGCTAAATTTTGGTGGGTATTTGCTAAATTTAGTTGTAGTCTGCATCATTTGTCGAGTTTTCGCAGCCACGAGTGCTGAATATGAGGTGCTGGGTACGATTCTCTGGTCGGGCAAAGTGTTGTTGAGTTTTCCTTCGAAGTCTGAATTAATGCCTGGTCGTTGGCAATTGGCTTGCCACTATAAAACTAGATTTAAAAACAAGTGGATAATAGCTTTACTTCCGGAAGTCTGTGACTTTTGTTAGTTTCGTTGACTTTTTTGCCACCGACTTCCGGAAGGAAGTAAAGTTATTTTCCAATTTTTAGTTTTTTTTTTGGAAGTCGGTTTCATTTACTACAAGAAGTTTTTTTTTATTTTTTCAGCAGTTTTAGTTATGGTATAATGTACGAATATTCATTTTACATTGTTACTAAAAGATTCATCAAATCATCCTAGACATAGAGAAAAAACATGTATTATAAACTACCTAAGCAATATAAATAAAATTAATATACGACCATCTGGGAATATAGCCTATCAAACCAAAAAAAAAGAATTATGCAAATCGGTCCAGGCGTCTTTGAGTAATCAGTGAACATACATAAAAAAGGTTCCGACGAATTGCAAACCTCCTTCTTTTTTTGAAGTCGGTTAAAAATATCTGGCAAAATGGGGTGTACACCTCTGCTTAAAACCCTTTGGAGATTACAGGCGTAATTAAAATAAAAACTAAATACAAACTAAAAACAACCTTGACAATAGCTCAACAACAACGCAAATACAACATAAATTCCTTGTCTACGCTAAAAGCATAGTGAAAAAGGCATCCCCATGACATGTTTATTTTCATTCACACACTTTAATATATTTACCCAACATTTATATCAACCGAAAAAAGGCGAGAATGTTTTCTGGCTCTTCGCCTATATCAATAAGTAGACATTTAATATTGATTCGATAAGGCAAGGAGCCAAATCAAGATTTGCTTTCACACTGTTTCGGTCAATGGTCATATTTTTATTGAGTTTTGTATTATGATCTTTGCATAATTATCATAATTATTCATTTGTTGGCTGTTTTTATATCTATTGACACTTTTTTATTGTTATTTATTTATTAAAAAAAGGTCACCAACAGCTTCTGCATTTCTGAATAAAAATATCTTAAAAATAAAATTTATAGTATTAGACTTATACAGTTGCCAATTACAGGTTAGCCAACATTTCTACGTAATAAGTTAATTTATTTGTAGGTTGCACACATTTTTGGCTTGGAAATGTAATTAGGAAGGAAGAAACCATGAGACTAAAAGAGTTATGGATATGAATGTAGAAAGATGGAGATAGAGAAGAAGGTTAAAACAAAGATGGATGATTTGTGTAAGGAATGATATGAAAGAGACCAGATGCAGCTGCATTCAGCTCAATATGAGTATTTTATATAGAGCGACTGCCTTTATGACCTCCACAACTCAGTTAGTACTGGGCAATACGGAACCCCTCGGTAAGACTCGTTGTCACACGAGCAAGTATAACTGCTACGACTCCTAACGAGCTACAAAATATAGCAGGGACCGTAAACGTAATAAAGAAAAACAATTCACAAAATATGAATGTGTAAACTAATTATACACCCTATATTTTAATATTAAACAAAATGATTATGAATTCTTGATAATTTACAAAATGCATAATCTGATATTTCTATAAATAATCTCATAAACAAAGAGACAACCTTCTACAAACAAACATTGTTTTCAGGAAACAGAACAGTATCTAAAAGATCTTATATTTCAAGATCTTCTAAACAACGAGACACGTGTACTGTTGAATGAACGTGTAAGATTTCAAGAGGACCCTAGAGTGTTTGGAAACAGGAGTTACAAGAACATTACAAACAACAAACCCTCTCGGGGGCTCAATATATTGTTTACTCACTACTTTTATAAATCGACAAGCGATTTTTATATTTCTTCTATAAACAGACATAAGTGAATTTATACTCGTCGTCGTTTATAAAATTTGCTAGAAAGGTTTCTAGGTATATTCTAGGATATATTTTAAGTACTTTTAAAGTCCTATATTTCCTTCTTAATTAATCTCTATTAATCTATATACATTCATGAAATAGAATTTAAGCCTTTGTTTGATATTTAAACATGCGTGCTTTTAACTTTATCTATGTATGCATATGGAAGTAAATACGTTCCATAATTAAGCAGCTACCATGTAAGGCTGTCTCGCGACATAGACCTTTTCTATTTCCCTCCACTTATTCCTGTCTAAAGCAGTTCTTCGCCAATCTTTTTACATGTTTTTGTCCATGTCTGGGGTTCATTCCGTGATTTATTTAGTCAATAAAACAAGAACATAATGAAATGTAAATGGACCGGTAATATGAACCTGTGTATTTCCATTGTAGTGTTCTTGTTTTCAAATTCAAAACATTTATTTCAATGAAACCATTACAGGCACTTTTGAATGTCTTGAAAACAAAAAAATATGTTTTTTCTAAAATCATGGATATCTTGCATGTTGAGACTACACATACATGAGGAAACGATGTAAAAAAACGAGCATATTAAGAAAGCAAGACAAGAGTTAAATAACTTAACAAAAACAAAAGTTTAATAGATGTATTAATTAATTAAAACAAACCATGGCGGTTAAGAGATGACCAGTCAGTTTTAGCTCAGATCCTTTGCAAATTGCTGGAGTAGCTGAGCAATTTTCTGCTGCGCTGTGTGTCGCGGGTTCGATCCTCGCAACTAATATTTCTAGGGCCATCAGATAGTTGTTCCGGGTCTGACTGTTTGTGCAGTGTGTTTGGCTAGTGGGACAAAGATTCAATAGATAAAAAAAATGTCCCTGTGAATCTTTTTTTACCTTTTTAGATACAAAACAATGTTACAGTCTTCTTTTATAACACTGAATTCTTGATTGAATTAAAGAGCTTAACTTTCATGACTGTATTGTCTAAAGAGGTCCTTAAAAATGGTTTAACATAAAGTATTAAAAAAATATCAGTAGCTAATATTTTAATTAAGAACGTAATGTTCTAGATTTACGAACAATAAGATATCTACAGACAAAAGAGCTGGTAGACAATCTAGATTTAAGCAGGATCGAAAACAATTAACTGATTTAGTACAATAGATACAGAATAATGAACTCTAAAATCTAAAACCATAACTCTAAAGGCAATTATTTAATTATTGAGATAGAAGTTCACAGTAATTAGATATTTAGGTAGCATTAGCGTTTTGGCTGGTTGCATTTATTTTTAACTTTATGAAAACTAGCTAAGCTAAGCTACTAAGTTTTAAAACTTGTAAGATTTCTGTCAAAGACAATAATTTTATTATTAAAAACTTTTCTCATAGGATTTCTTGAACTGTAAGAAAATGTTATCTATTTAAGTTGTTTACTGAAGAATTTTGAATGGTGTTGTTGACAAACTGACTAGCTTTACTAACGAAGATGAATTTCATTTGAATTTATACAATTTTATAATAATTATAATTCGCGTTGTTCTGAACTGTTTTAGTTATTTGATTTGAATTTGCGTATCTTTTGTTAAGGACTTTTGAAATCCCAATAATGTTTTGTGACTATGAATGACAGCAAAATAATCAGATGTAATCAAAATCTTCTATCTTAAATAAATACTTGAGAGGTGTCAAGGGACACCCGGATGGAACGAAGTTATTATTTATTATGTACAAAAAACCTGTATACACTCAACAAGAATAATCGTCGCGACACCACACTGTTCAATGCGAAATAGAAAGACAACGAATATAACTGGCTTGCTTTCTATGAGAGAGAGAGAGAATCACGCGCATGCCACACGGCTTACAACTATAGCAAAAAGTGTCGTTACAACTTTTGGTCTTTACTTTTTCCGTCTAGCCCCCTTCCGCAACGTGTGATAAGGAACTTTGTTCCAGTATTATAGTGACTGGCTCGTTAGTCCAGTGATCGCAAACTTGACTGCTCAGCATGAGGGGGTTCAATTCCTGGGTCTGGTTGATGGCAATAGGCTCGCTCCCTTTAACATGGGATTTAAACATAACTGTCAAAATATGGGTGTACTTTTAGGTACACCTCTGCCTAAGCCTTCGGAGAATACAGGCGATATTATATTATGTAAATACTAGCTTCTGCCCGCAACTTCGTCCGCGTGGCATAGTTAAGCTAACGCTAACTTTAAAAAAGATATCTTTCTCTCCCCTTTTCTTTCCTCTTTCTCCCCCTTTCCTCACTTTATTTTAAATTAGTATTTCAAACATAATATATTTGGATATTTGTCATTTTTAGATTTGCGGTTCCAAATGTTATTTTATTTACTTGAGTACTTCAATGTTTAAAAAACAAACTTTTGCGCTTTTGAACACGTTTTTTTTTTGCTTCGCCTGTAACTGACTATTTAAAAAAAGTTGAAAGTTACATTTAACCCAATTTAACTAGTTTGGATGACAATGAATCTAGTTAAGTGTCGTCATTTTTAAATCTAATATGGCAGACTGGAAAGACGGCGTATTAGTTATTAATTAATTTTGGTACAGAGATGGGACCCTGGACACGGACATAGGCTATAAAAAAAAAGAGGGAGAAAGAGGCAAGAGAAGGGAAAACTTAGCTTTGCTATTACAATAAATAAAGCGCAAGGGCAAAAACTACATGTAGCAGGTACCTGCATATCAGGAAAGGAGAACTGTGTTACCCCGAATTTAACGCGAGCGAAGCCACGGGAAAAAGCTAGTATCTTATATATATGCCTTTACAATCAATTTAATTTCACCTCACCTCATTTAATAGGCCTTAATATAGCATGACGGGGCTTTCAAAATGGAATCCGCGGCCCAAAGTAATTGTATTAAGTTATAAACTCACGTATCTTCGACAGTAATAAACGTCCAATGTTTTTTAGTGAAGGCGTGGCTACTAAATACAATTCAACGAGGTAAGGCAAAAACCAAATATCTAACTCTATATACTCCAAATATATAACTCTAAATCAAAATATTATTTTTGAAAAAAAAAAAGAAAAAAACTGTTTATTAGACTCGCACTGGATAAGACAGTAAAACAAACCTATTTAAAAAAAGAACGACATAAACTAAAAAACAAGATAAAAATGACAATTAATTAAATTAGTCCTATACGAGGCCAAAAGGCCTCTATCTCAGCATGGTCCTGTAACATGGCAGCCATGACACATTACATAATGTGCACGGTTCGTTTCGCAAATTTCCGATGGAGAAGAACCATAAACTCTATGGTTACTCTTTTAAAATCTTTTGGTTTTACATTGTTTTTGTTACAGCGTTAGTACTTAAGTATGAGAGGACAGCGGACAAAAATTCATGGCTTACTTTATAAAACGTAAAATAAAATAAGAAGTTAATAAGCGTGTAGAAATCTACAAGGTCCACAATTTCCACTCATTCACAAAGAACCGCTAAAAGAGGATAGGTATCCTTACTAATATTATAAAAGCGAAAGTGAGTTTGTTTGTTTGTTACCTCTTCACGCTTTAATGGCTAAACCGATTTTGATGAATTTTGGTACAGAGATAGTTGAGAACCAGGAGACGGACATAGGCTAACATTTTTTTTTAAAAAGTGGGATGAGAGGGAAAAAGAGGGAAGAAAAGGAAAAACTTAGCGTTGCTATTACAAATCAATAAGGCGCTAGGGGAACTGTGTTACCCCGAATTTAACGCGAGCGAAGCCGCGGGCATAAGCTAGTAATACTATAAAAAAATCAGACCGAAGCTTTCGTACAAAGTTGCGACATAAAGTCATAAACCATATCTTTTGATTGCGTAGACTTAAAGGACTGATTTTCACAGCAAAAAGGGACCACAGATTTACTGGTTATAATTTCAACTTGATACCTACACGCATTCTCAAGATTAAGGGTCTTGACAGACAGACGGAAAAAAAACTGATCCAATAAGGGTTCCGTTTTTTCCTTTTGAGGTAAGAAAACCCTAAAAATTATACATATTAAAATAAAATTATGCATTAAAAAACATACATATTTTCTATTTCAAGAAGCGCTTCAAAATGCTTGCAACTGTTTCAGTCATAAACTCAAACCATTTATTTCAAATAGACCAGTAACAGGCACTTCTAAATGGACAAAACAAAGGATGATTTACAGTGCAGCCACAAGGCATACTGAATGCAAAAGGACCATAGACGCCATTCTAATGCGTTTGTCTCTAAAGAGAAGAATGGACAAGAACCTCCATGGACACAAAGCAAAAGTAAGTTTGTTTGTTTGTTTATTACGTCTTCACGACTAAATGGCCAAACCGATTTTGATGAATTTTGGTATAGAGATAGTTGGGACCTTGGAGAAGGACATAGGCTAAAAAAGTGAGAAAAGAGGGAAGAAAAGGAAGAGCAAGATAATTATTTTTCGATCATCACGCGGATTAAAATTAGCGTTAGCCCAAAGTAACTATGCTACGCAAAGTCGCGGGCGGAAGCTAGTAATTTATACGTTTAAGGAGACTACATGTCGAAAAGAAAACATGTTCAATTAATGGTTAATAGCACTTCTTTAAGTATGACTCGCGAGTCGACTCCCGCCTATCGTAGACGCGAGCATGTGGACGGTGAGCAATGGGTAGCTCAGGGTTCGTCCATCTAGTGACAATAGGCCGTGTTGAAGGCGTATTCGTGTTCCACGCGCGCCTCAAACAGATGTCTGCAAAGCAGAGGGGCCTGCTATGGCCACTGCCTGCCTAACAATATGAAGGCTAAAAGAATGAACATAGGTGGGTTTTAGTCCGTAAAAGTCTGACAAAAAAGTAAAACTTTTTCTGCAACACGCTACATACCTAGACAGTTTCTGAGAACAGATTCATTTTTGTAAAATCACTCCGAAACAAGGAAAATCAACGTCACAAAACAAGATTTAACCCTACCCAACAACACCAACATACACACAACCCTCAAAATCACAACCCAGCCTGATTCAACCCTCATTAGCACACCCTAACGATAACTCGTATAAACATTGTTTTTATGAAGAGATCCTCATTAATCTATCCTGCGTCATAGCGTGTCTAACGTGACAAATTTGATTATCACCCCGACTTAATGAGGGCTTGGGAGGCGCAAAGTGCTTTGGACAAGCCCTGGATTGGCACCGGTTTGTTTCCGGAAAATATGCTGCAAATTATTTAAAAAAAATACTCAGATAGTTGAAGTTTGAGAAGTTTATGTTTTAAAACCATCGGGGAACGTTTCGGGTTTAACAGAATTATGTGTAGAGGAATTGAATAGAGAAATATCGTCGTTGTAGAGCGAGAACTCACTAAGTGCAAAAAGTTAGTTCCGAGATATCAGCGTTTTAAAGATTTTTCGTTCTCCAATAATCAAAAACGAATCGTTTTGCTTACGGATAGTTATATTTTGACATAAGTTCTATGAGACTTATGTCAAAATACAACTGTCCGTAAGCAAAACGAGTCGTTTTTGTTTATTGGAACAGGGCATAAATCGGTATAGCACGTTCCCGTATAAAGTTACAAAAATGCTTTATAGGTATGAACAAAACACTGATAGAATTACCCTACACTCTTACATTTAGTCAATTATGTAAATATGTTTACTGTTACTGAGAAATTAAATAAAAAGCAAGATAGTTAATTCTAGCATACTCAAAAAAATAATTTTGTGTTAGTTAAGTAGCTTTTTGCGTTACTTAATTTATCCGATTTTCAACGAAATTCGTACTATTGTCCTATTAAGATTTTGCTAAAGCAGCTATTTTACACCCCCAGTACCTACTAATGTAAATAATAATAACTTACAGTTTTGCTCTAGAAACGAGCCTTTTTGACCCGTAACTATGTTTTTTTATTGTTCGTATTTCCAGCAAATAAAATATTATTCGTTCTTTCTTTCGATTTGTTCATTTAATCTGTGTGTTTGTTACATTCTTATTTAATACTTTTTTAAGTATACTTGCTAAATTCTTTGAAAAAGCCGTAAAGATTTTTTTTTATGTCGTAAAAATTAGGAAGTTTACACGCTGGACGTCTCAAAGGACTATTTGTTATTGTGTAATAAAAAACAAATGGTCCTTTGTGTTTGTTGTGGTTTACTTCGCCAGCGAATAAATTAAGTATCTAAACTTAAAAAATAAATATAACATAACATCCCCAAAGGGATCATGCAAAGTTGTACCTATGGTATGGTAAGACGGGCCTGTTGGTCTAGCGGTTAGTGGCCCTGACTGCTGAGCCGCAGGTCGTGGGTTCGATTCCCACCCAGGACAAACTTTATGTGATGAGCATGATTGTTTGTTCTGTATCTGGGTGTGATTTATCTATAATATGTATGTATTTAATATAAGTATGTATATCAGTTGTCTGGTTACCATAACACAAGCTCTGCTTAGTTTGGAATCAGCCGTATGTGAGTTGTCCCAAGGTATTTATTATTTATATTTATTTTATGGTAACCTCTGTACCCTTATATTTCCTGACCAATTATAGTGCATCATAAGATAAAATTACAGCATTCGCAACCAAAACACAATAAGTTCGGCGAATACAACTCACAATGAGTCTATTAATATAGCTGAAACTGTGCATGTCTTAGTAAAGGTAGTTAGTATAAAAATCAATCCTAAACTTAACATTTGTAACTTGTACCTATTTTCTGTGCAAATAACAATTATGGATAGGCGCATATTGCGCTATGATGCTCAAACATACTCCTGTCGAATAGTTTCCACATGCTACTTCCGTTCTAAGTTGTCCAATAAAAGTTTATAACAAACTCCAAACTTTTATACAGTGATTAGAAAGAAAATTGACAGTACTTTTGTCAAAATGGGATATTTAGGCAGCTTCTGAGACCGGGGCATTTCGAGCAGTGTATTAAATGCATGGGAAAATGTTGTGGTGACCACTACAACTGAAACTATGTAACAGTTTATCTGAAAAAAGTCATAAACGAGTAGATCCAATTTTTTCATGCATGTATATGTATTAGAATAAACTAAAATGTAAGTACTTTATTGTACAGCAAAATTCTATGGTTACAATGGCGGTTTCATCGCTGATGACGATATCCTTCAGACCAACCTTTGAATGGACTGTACGAAAATAAAATCTAAAGGAGAAGTTAAATGATAAATGATGTTTATTTTGCAAGTAGGTTTTCACAAACACTTTTACACGTCTTTTTTTTAAAAACTAGATGAGGCCGGTGTTTCGTACCCGACTACTCTGAGAAGAAACAGCCGAAACAAACTCAGAGGTCATAGTCTCTTTTAAAGTCCAGACAAAAAATCTTGGTCAACTTACATGAGGGCTGTGCAGATTAGTGTCATTGGTTTAATGCTACACAAAGATCAAAAATTATTTAGTAAAGTTATTTAGTAAAAGCATATTTGACACTTCCCGTGACCCAAGTGGCTTTTACCTTGACCTGAGGCTTAGCGTTGCCAAAAATTGTGTAAAAGCCGCCAGTCTCTTATGAACTTACCAGATGACAGCACTGAGGACTATTTTTACACGACTGCCCCAAAAAAGGAGTGTTCGGGGGACTTTTTATAGAAGAAAGTATTCTACAGATTGGACCCCGACCGCGATAAAATTTTTTGTTTCGTTTTCGTTCCCTCTAATCTTTGTTCCTAGCACATTCCATCGGCAATTAATGTAAAACTAACATCTTGATTTTTTTTCTTTTTAGTTACATTTTTTGACACGGCAGGCAATTTTTTTTTATTGTATACTGAATTAAATACACAAAAGGACCTATAGTCAAATACGTATGCAATTTATATTATGACTGGCGTCAGTTGCTGCCGGCTCACGTTTGTAGTAGCGTGATGTTGTATAGAGTATGTTATTTCCTCATAATGTAGCTTCCTATTAGTAAAAAAATGGTTAAAATTGGTCCAGTATTTTGGAGCTTATTCGATAAAAACAAACAAACAAATATATCCTTTTTATAATTTTAGTATAGATTAAAGATGTTTATTTTATTTATTCTCACAGTTTTGTTGTAACATCACTATTTAGTATGTTACTATTATGGTCTTCACTAGTCTATGTATTATCTGTGATCTGCCGGCGCTCTGCCACACTTCTTCCTGTCATGTCTTACTGTGTGTACCTCCTGTGTCTCCTGCTAATAAACCAGTATGTTACCCAACGGAATATCATTTATTAAGAATCCAACATAACATGGTGTCAGAAGTCATTCAAGAAAAAGTCGAGGTCGTCGAAGAAAATGCCGGACCAAGCGGACGTCAGCCATGATGGTGAGACAAATTTTCAAACACGTGTGAAGCAGTTGAATATTTCGTCAGATACCACGAATAATAACGCTGAATCGTGGAGAAGATGGTGGCAACAACTCGATTTATATTTGTTAGCCACAGGTCTAGATAAGTCAAGCGAGAAACGGAAAATCGCAATTCTGTTACATTGCATTGGAGAACGAGGTCTCAATATATCCAACATCATATAAGAAGTTAAAGCCAAAAGTGGTAACATTTAAAGATTACAAAGAGTCTGTCAAGAAAAATGATCAAAATAAGTCAAAATACTACAATAAAAATGCCAAGTCAATGTCTATGTTACATCATAATGATCATGTCTATTTTAAGAGAAACCCTAGTAGCAACTGGGAACAAGCTATTGTTAAGCAAAGATTGTCAAATAATAGATCATATGTTGTTGAGGATGTCAATGGAGTTAGGTATAGGAGGAATAGAATTCACTTAAGACATAAATATTCTCATAATTGTGCTAACCCTCCCATGCAATCCAACTCTTCACAAAGGGGAGAGGAAGGTGACAGACAGGAGTCTAGGCATCAAGGATCCTCATCTCAACAATCCTCAAATGTAACAACTAGGTCAGGTCGTATTGTAAAACCTACCAGAAGGTTAATTGAAGAAATTGATTAAGTTAAGTTATAAAAATAAAGTCATAAGTAAAGTTTAAGTATAACTATAAGTATAATTAAGCATGTTGTCTTGTATAAAGTCAAATAGCATAGCACTTATATTAATTGTCAGTCAGGGGTCTAATTTGAACTCAACAAGGGGGATGTTGTAACATCACTATTTAGTATGTTACTATTATGGTCTTCACTAGTCTATGTATTATCTGTGATCTGCCGGCGCTCTGCCACACTTCTTCCTGTCATGTCTTACTGTGTGTACCTCCTGTGTCTCCTGCTAATAAACCAGTATGTTACCCAACGGAATATCATTTATTAAGAATCCAACATAACAAGTTTAAAACCTTAAAATTACACAATTACAATAAACAGTGATTGTGTTTTTATAGTAACTGTACGGGTCGCAACTGGCATCTTAGCTAAATGACATAGTAACCTGGGTTAAAGATACCAGTCCCATTTCCCTTTACAAGTTTAAAACACATAATAGATTTTTTTAAACTAGATAAAGTCGGTGCAGTGTTTTTTACCCAAAAACTAAGAAGAAACAGCCGAATTGATTGGCTGTAATAATACATCAGTTGCCGTTGTATTATGCAGTTTCATTAATACTACTCACACACGGGTCGAATTGACAATGTCTTATTTTCTAAACTCGGTAGAAAAAATGTGCTTTAAAAGTGTGAGATAATTATGCAAGAATATTTAAAAACTCTCTTAAGTATTTTTAATGAAGGAGACCGCGGTCATCTTCAATTTTTGTTCGACTTCACTTCTGAATAATAATGAGCCGAGGCTTTTAGAAGCGAACTCTTTATAATTGGTTCAAGGAAATTTTGCATAAGCTGTTTAGGACATCTTAGTGTTCAACTATTGTCTGCGGTTTGGCTTAATTTGTAACTGTTTTGCATTATCTAGCGACACTAATAATATTATAAAGAGTATTTGGGAGATAAAAACATTTTTTTTTCTCTGTTATGCACCCTGCACCAACTATGTATGTTTTCTCTTTGCATCACCCTACGGTAGACTGGTAGAAAATGCCCAAGGCATTATGTCCGCCTTTGTACAGTGTTTTTTAAACATGTGCATAAAGTTTTAATCCTTGCTAATATCATAAAATCGGAAAGTGAGTTTGTTACCTCTTCACGCTTTAATGGCTTAACCGATTTTGATGAATTTTGGTACAGAGATGGTTGGGAACCAGGAGACGGACATAGGCTATTTTTTAAAAAAGAGTGGGATATGAGGGAGAAAAAGGGACGAAACGGGAAAACTTAGCGTTGCTATTACAATTCAATAAGGCGCTACCGAATTTAACGCGAGCGAAGCCGCGCGCAAAAGCTAGTATTATAAAAGCGAAAGTGAGTTTATTTGTTTGTTAGTATGTTTGTTTGTTACATCTTCACGCCTAAATGGCCCAACCGATTTTGATGAATTTTGGTACGGAGATAATTCTGACCCTAGAGACGGACATAGGCTAAAAAACGTGAGATAAGGGGGAGAAAGAGGGAAGAAAAGGGGGAGAAAGATAATTATTTTTCGATCATCACGCGGGTTAAAGTTAGCGTTACCCCTAAGTAAATATCCCACGCGGACGAAGTCGCGGGCGGAATCTAATTATATTACATATTGTATGGAGCTGATAATATCGATCCTTTTTTCTCTTTCTCTTTTCATTCTAGACATTAATTACAAATGCTTACGTATTCAGGGAAATCTTCTTTGTTTCTAAAATTGCATTCAAACATCAAGTACTGCCACAGTCAAGGCTAGTAGCAATAATGGAGCATTCGGCGAACGTATCACTGTTTGTTTGTGTTTAAATGAGATCAGCAGGATGCCTGTGGGTTAGTGTGACGTCATCTGTTTGTCCATCTGCATATGGCACCACCCTTATCCCTTTCCAGATCAAGAATAGATTTATTGTAACTTGCTGATGGATTTCATAATTGACTGAACTTTTTATGAAATCGATATGGCCGTTTTTAAAATAGTTTGAAAGATTATTGCCAAATAAATGGTGCAATTTAAAAAAAAAATACTAGTCATGCCAATCACTAATGTTGATAACTGTTTATAAATAATCTAGCAACATCGGAACTTTTATGGAAGCCAATATTATAGCAGTCATGTGACCGGAAAGTTTTGGCAAATAACATCTCAAGTACCTATGTTTTCAATTTGTGGGTCTTATAAGGGATACACTTGTGAAAGGCACCGTAACGACTATGTTTAGGGAAAGGTTACCCACTCAAGAAAATAAACATCTTTCAATTACTGACCCCGGCTTCGACTTCTTTACGAAGTTTGGTGATGTCACAACTTGAAGTCTGGTGTCGTAGCTTGTTGTGTAATTTATGTTGATGTATTCGCAGCTTATGTTAATTTGGGGAATTTTTTCGGATGTACAGGACACCGATATAATGTGAAGTAGATAATAAAGAAAATAACTGGGTTGATGTATAATCAACCGTGTTTTATCACCCTCTTTTTTAAGAATGGGAAATACTCACACGTAAATTACCTCACTCTGGGCGAAGCGGCAGGGAGTGGCAGTCTTTTACTGATTAAATCAAATCAATCAAAATCATTTATTTCAAGAAGGCCAGTTACAGGCACTTTTGAACTGTCGAGACATTGACAACAATAAAATGAAGCTACAGCCCCAGTCACAAGGCTTAATAACTGTGAAAGTACTGTAGTTGCCCAAAGCGTAGATCTCTACGGAGAAGAATGGACAAGAAACTCCATGGACACTCTTTTAAATCAGAATATTGTTACAAAACCTAGGTATATGGTGAAATATTGTTATGAATCCCCTTCCTGGGAGGAGGTATCAGAATTTAACTGAATAAAACTTATTAATGCTCTTTCTTTTGGCTTTGTGTGAACAACCCGCAACTCCGGCAGTGTTTTATGACACTAAAGTTTGAGTGTGTCTTGCGAGTCACACGACATCATACTCCAAGGTCTCATTTTACGTCAAGACAAATTAACCTATTACAAAATATTTTAACCTATTAAAAAAGTAATACAATGTAAACAACACAAAAATAACTGGACTAAAATGAACTATTTAAAAAAATAACGTGATATCCATTTAATCCCCCTATACATTCGGAAAATGCTTGAGTAACAAATTTAGTACAACCATGTTTATGAACCTAACAAATTGGCTTAAAATCGATGCGGATATTTAGCGCTGACGACACGATACGAACACTTTACGAGACCGAGTCTCGACTAGTTTATGAAATATTATGTTCATAGCATAGAAAATTCCGTTTGACAGCAAATTGATTAAGTTTAGTAAACCGTAAGTTTCTTCAGGAGTATTATTAAGTTATACTTATTACGACGTACTTTTAAAGATGATATAGTTTTTTTTTAATTACTTTGTACCCACTCTAGGAATTTCTCCTGTATCGTGGGTGCATTTACAAACATAAACTCACAAACAGTTAGACCAGAGACTATCTGTAGGTGGTACAAATATTTGTTCCATGCGGGGATCGAACCCGCGACACGCAGCGCAGCAGTTGATCGCTCAGTCCCCGCGCCAACGGAACCGTCAGAATCCTCTTAATTAGCACCAAGTGGAATCATTAGGAAAAAAAAGACAGGATAGGTATTTATGGTCCCCGTCATAAATACCATGAGTTTCAACCTATTCTGCTTCTCTTTTATGTTTTGGAGGCTGTAGGTACACCTATAGGACAATGAAACAAAACCCAAATAAAAAAAAACAAATGAATACTTTTATTTTGCAACAACACCATTAAAAATATTATTTCTAATTATTCACTTATAGTAAAACATGACGACGTTACCAATCTCAAAACAAATAAAACTGAAATTCATTTCCAAAACATGAATTAAAACTATTACCTAAACCTTTGATTATAACTTCGGTGAACTTGCTAATACCAAGTAATTGAACTGCTCCAATCGAACTACCCCCGGTAGTTACCGGTTACTGGTAACTGTCCCGATTAAACAGCTGTAAGCCTCTCAATAAACAAAAACATCAAAACACAACCTTAAAAAAAATACCCTACACGAATGTTTAACTCATCTGAAAACGATTGGGAAAAATTGATTCCCGTTTTCGGCGTAAGCTGCAGTCGTTTGTGGTAACGACATACTTAATGTCAATGGTAGGTGATAAACTAGCAATCTGTCGTTATTTGTACTGCAGTGGACACCTTTCTTGACAACTGGGAAGGGAATGGTAAACGGGTTATGGGATAAAAAGTAGAAAAAATAGGTTAAGCCTCGTACCCTTCGCCTTCTTCATCATCCTTGTATCGCTGGCACGACAATATCCTTACTAATATTATAAAAGCGAAAGTGAGTTTGTTTGTTTGTTACCTCTTCACGCTTTAATGGCTAAACCGATTTTGATGAATTTTGGTACAGAGATAGTTGGGAACCAGGAGACGGGCATAGGCCTTTAACTTTATTGAAAAAAAGGGGGATGTGAGGGAGAAACAGGGAAGAAAAGGGAAAACTTAGCGTTGCTATTACAAATCAATAAGGCGCAAGGGGAACTGTGTTACCCCGAATTTAACGCGAGCGAAGCCGCGGGCAAAAGCTAGTAATACTATATTTTGCGGCGTCGTCGTCGATTCGACGACCCACAAAAAACCGCTGTGGACTTATGTTTCCTCTTATGGGATAGAGCAGACTTCATAAAATAAATTACAGCTATTTTTTAAGCCACTGTAAGATCATTTAACTCTGAAATGCAAATTGATACTTTGCGGGTTTACCGAAAGAGATACCGCAGAACACCAAGGGAAAAAAAGGAACATGGAGGGGTTTTAGTCAGTAAAACTCTGACACTCCCTCCAGCTCGCTCAGAAAGGGGGAAGTTATTCGATGATTTACCATCCACCAAAATACAAAACACTATGCTTACTTCTTACTTATACTTTAAATGTGAAAGTAACTCTATTTATTTCTATACATTTTTGTTTGTGTGTATGTTTGTGTGCTTGTGGGTCTGTATATTTGTATGTTTATAACGTGATCAGATCGTAATGAAATTTGCCATGATATAGATTTTAACGTGGAACAGGACATATATATTATCATGCTTATAACTTAAGGGGGTAACCAATATTAAATTACGTCCATAATCAACTAAACTGTTTCACAACTGTCATGACAAATCAAATCATTTATTTCAATTAGACCATTACAGGCACTTTTGAATGTCAAGAAACAAAATGAATCTACAGTCCCGGTCACAAGGCATAATAACTTGTGAATGTACTGTAGTTGCCCATTCCAAAGCGTTGATCTCTATGGAGAAGAATGGGCAAGAAACTCCTTGGACACTCTTTTAAATTAGAATATTTTTACAAAATCGTATTTACATCATTCATTTTGAGATTATACAAATATATGAGAACGATGTAGAAAGACGTGCACAGTAAGAGCGTCCAGAGTAAATAAAAACAAAATTTAATTTTAAATCTAAATAGGTTAAAAATGAACCGTGGTAGCTAAAAATGACCAGTCTCAACTGACAGCGCCCGTTCACGAACATGACGTATGGATCAGCCCCATTCAGCTCGACCATTTTGAAGGGAGCTAAATGACCCGCCACCATCAGCGAGACATTTAAGTGAGCATGACACGATCAACCACCAGGGCTTCGTCAAGTCAATGATAATACATAGCACTCACATATGGGCTTAATAATTATACAATACTAGAGAATTGATTCTATATATTGTAAAGATAGTCTTACAATCTTCTGCAGCTTCCACTATAACTTCGGATACTAATCAATGAGTTTACCCCTATGCTTGTGGAGCAGGACCAGCATTGAGCCAAGCATTTTAAGATTTAAATTGACGAAATTTAAATCATTCAGTGGAAGAATGTGGGGAGGTATTTTATTGTAGCATTTCAAACAGTACCCGATGAAAGATGAGTCTACTTTAGCTAACCTGAAACCCGGCTGAACCAATTCGTCCCTATTTCTAGTATGATATTTGTGTCTATCACCTCGTTTACCAAATAGATGCAATTTTTTTCTGGCGTACATGATATTTTCATAGATATATTGACAAGATACTGTCATGATGTTAATTTCCTTAAACTGTTCTCTTAGAGAATCTCGCCTACGTAGATAATACATGGCTCTAATGGCTCTTTTCTGCAGAATAAATACAGACTCGATGTCAGCAGCCCGTCCCCACACACATGCATTAGAGGAGTTATTACTCTGGAGACGTTAGGTAACGAAAGGCAAATGATAAAGAAATGGAGACGACGAACCTAACGCGTACGAAGGAACGGGTAACAGTTGGTAAAGACATACATAAGAAATATGCGTGCAGTAGAGACTACGACTAGGCAAGCGTAGTTTGAGACACCCCCGGACAAATGCCCCGACGACTGGCTGGAGCTGGATGCACTGTCACTCTTAGACTATGCCGAACAGAAAAAAAAAATGAAACATTTTGCTTTCTCAAATACCTCAAGCTCCGTCTATATTCATAACTAAACATTTTGCATATAATATTCAAAGTCTCGCATATCTTCTACAATATTTTCAATATAACAATGTGGGTACAAAGTTTCAGTGTTTGCGACAAGTGAGAAAATCCTGAATATTTGGCACGAAAGTCAGGTTTTACCTGAATTTCAAAGAAAAAGGTGGATTGTATCTCTTTGGAATAACTGTGTTTGTGTTTACACGACTGCGCGACAGCTATAACGGGGTTATGTTTTACACGTGTATCTAGGAGTTTGCATATAGCTTTTATTTAAACGGCTATCGCGTCCCACGTATGTTTTTTGGCCAACTGAATTGCAAACATTGCATTAACTATGATTTAAACTGGTGTTGCGGGTTTTTCTGGGGTTGCGGGTTGTTTCGGGGTTGCGGGTTGTTCCGGGGTTGCGGGTTTCCGGGGTTGCGCGTTGTTCGAAAGAGATACCGCGGCCCCGGAACGTAAAGGCAACAGAAGGAACATGGGTGGGTTTTGGTCAGTACAAATCTGACACTCCCCCCCGCCCCGCCCAGAGCGGGTGAAGTTATATGATGACTTCCCACCCCAAAAAAAAGTATATTTTAAATTACTTACCTTACAGTGTACACCTTTTGAGCAGACACTCGGATTTTTAGGCAGCTGTTACTTTTGGCTCTTTTTAAATTTTATTTTTTATTAATATTATTTTACTCTTTATTCATTTTCACACGTCAGAGGTCAGATAGGCAGTCGCTCCATGTAAAATACTGATATTCAGCTGCATCCGGTTAGACTGGAAGCCGACCCCAACATAGTTAGGAAAAGGCTAGGCAGATGATGATTCATTTTCACACGTATTGTATATAATAAATATATAGAAAAAAATATATAAAAGTAGGTTATGTTTTTTTTTTACTTTTATTGTGCACCACTTTAACTATTTCTAACCTGTTCTTGGAGGTAAAAGTTGTGTAAGTAGCTGCAAAAAACCTTTTTTTTAAAGCATTGACTGAAATCAGCGAACAATGTCGTCAACCAGAATCAACATGAAAACCTGAACAATACTTAATGTTAACCCAGCCATATTATGTTGACATAAGTAAATATACATGCTATGAATAAAATAATTACACATTCCGAATGCAATGCGGGCTCAACCAACAAGCTGTGTTGGTGATATTAAAACATAAAGAGTTGGTGGTTGGTAGGCGGTGTTGGTGTCAGTAGTAGTGGCATAATCTATAACATTATTTATTTATTAATTAAAACTTTATGCACAAGTAAAAACTGTACAAAGGCGGACTTAATGCCTTAGGCATTTTCTACCAGTCTACCTTAGGGTGATGCAGAGACAAAACACAGTAGGTGCGATAGCAGAAAAAAAGGATATTAGAAAATAAATATAAAAAAAAATATATAATATATATACATATACAAATATTGTTGTGTTTAATTTAATTAACATAATTTGTACGCTTATTGGGGGGAATGTTGATACTACCTTTATATTTATTTTTTATAAACATATTTTAAATATACATTTCATGAAAATAAATTATTATTATTTAAATAAAGGCTATCTCTGTATTAAAAAAAAACTGTTTAAAAAACATTACCTCTCCTCTATTTGATATTTTGTATATATTTTAGATACGTATTATTTTAGACTGTATGAATGTAAAAATATATATTAATTTATTTTTATAAGTATGTTTTTTTTATATTGTTAAAGTTTATTGTATGTAGTATGTTTATAAAGTTAACATCTAGTATCTGACTGAGTTCGAATTTGGTTGCATACATAACATAACCTCATTTAATTCCCAAAGGGTTATGCAGAAGGTTTATGGTACACACGACGGCATATCAACCTATACAAAACCATTTTAACCTGATCTCTCTACTACGGTGTGCGATCCGTAGTAGAGAGATCAGTTTATAATAGTTCGCCCACATTTTGCGTTTGCAGTTGCAGTACACACAATCTAGGCTCCATAGCTGCTACAGACAAATTCCTAATGGGAAAACCCAATAATATGTTGCCTGACCTAGGAATCGAACCTAGGACCTCATGCTCAGCAGTAGCGCTTGCGGCCACTAGACCAACATGGTAGTTGACACAGTTCAGTTACATACATTATTGACTAGCTGGCGCCCGCGGCTTCGCCCGCTT
Organism: Ochropleura plecta; assembly: GCA_905475445.1. Classification (NCBI taxonomy): domain Eukaryota; kingdom Metazoa; phylum Arthropoda; class Insecta; order Lepidoptera; family Noctuidae; genus Ochropleura; species Ochropleura plecta. The sequence goes on along the minus strand of FR997731.1, from coordinate 17,008,771 downwards.
GATGATCCAAAAATGCTTCCTATTTGTTAGTAGGATATAAATAAATATATAATTAGGATTAAGACTACATATTCGTATAATAGCGGACATTCTCTACCAGTCCACCTTTGGGTTAACCTTTTGAACGCCAGAGCATACCTAAAGGCACGCACGTGCAAAGAAACTCATTTTACCTACATTATTGTCACGTATCTTTGACATCCAGGGCACGCGCTTGCTTGTCACATATATGTGGCATTTAAAAGGTTAAATAGGACAACATTATAATAGATAGTACAAAACTGATATCGAAGAAAATGACAACTTTTTTTTGAAAACTTATATGTAACATCTTTTTGACGGCACGGTTGGCGCAGTTGCTGAGTGATCGACTGCTGCGCTGGGTATCGCGGGTTCGATTCCCGCACGGAATAAATATTTGTATGACCTGCAGATAGTTGTTTCGGGTCTGGCTGTTTGTGTATGTGAGCTAAATGTTTGTAAACGCACCCATGATACAGGAGAAATTCCTAGTATGGGGCAACATTTAAAAAAAATATATACATATCTTTACACAGGGTAACTTATGGTAGCACTTTGCGGAAATCCACACGCATGCCGCAGGGATTCTTTCTCTCGGGTTGTTTTAGATTTTCTCATAAACTCTTTAACTGAATCGTTTGTGTAGAAAAACAAATCGATTTCTACACACTTTCATTTATATGAGCCAGCAAAGTTTTCGCAATACGATGTAACCTTGACAATATTTCAGCACATACAAAAATATTGTTCTTTAAAAAGCACTTTAGCAACAGTTGGCGTCTATCAAATGATAAATAGTGTACAATCACGAACATTAATATATTATAGTATGCATGAAGCAAATTTTGAAAGGGATTTTCTTCTATTGTACTGCCAAGTTGGTCTGATGGTCGATGGCGCTCTGCTAAGCATGAGACCTAGGTTTCAAAAAACAGCAAACAAAACATTAGACAAATAAACTGTAAACAAAACAAACAGTAAACAAACAAACATTAAAAAAAAACAGCAAACAAACGATTATTAAACAAAACAAACATGTAACGCAAGCGTAGTACATCTAAAGCGCTGACTAAGGACGACCTCGACAATTAAGGAAAATGTTCAATTAGCAATTGGAGGCTTAAAGCGGTTGCAACTTTGCGCCGACACCACATGAGGTCGGCCACTTCCATTACAGCTCCGAATGAAGAAATAGGTTTACCTAGATATAGTTATTTTTATTGTTAGTTTTAATACTTGAATTAATAAAAAGAATAAAAGAAAAGAATCTTTAATTCTTTAAAAAAAACCTATTGTGGGGACACTAGGAATTTCTCCTGTGTCGTGGGTGCGTTTACAAACATTTAGACTCATATACAAAAACAGCCAGACCCGAAACAACTATCTGCAGATCATACAAATATTTAAATTTGAATTAAATCAGTTTTTTTTAAGTTCTCCGGCCGATTTAAAATTGAATTAAATCAGTTTTTTTAAGTTTAAGGCCGGAGGGCCGCAACCTTTGTGAAGTCAACATTAAACAAATAAAACAAACAGTAAAGCAACAAAACACGGGCCTGTTGGTCTAGTGGTTAGTGGCCCTGACTGCTGACCCGGAGGTCGTGGGTTCGATTCCCACCCAGGACAAACTTTGTGTGATGAGCATGATTGTTTGTTCTGTGTCTGGGTGTGATTTATCTATAATATGTATGTATTTATAAATTATATAAGTATGTATATCAGTTGTCTGGTTACCATAACACAAGCCCTGCTTAGCTTGGGATCAGATAGCCGTGTGTGAGTTGTCCCAAGATATTTATTTATATTTATTTATTTATAATCAGCACACAATGTATAGTTGATGGTTACGCCCTGTTTCGTGAGACATAACGTAACTAGAAAAATATAGCTGCACTAATGGGTACCTCTGTCTAAGACTTAAGGAAAAACCACCGTGATGTTTTGTTTGTGTTGTTTACTAAATGTATAATCTCAAGATGAAATTATGTATCCATGATTTTGTTAAAAAAATATATTTAAAAGATTTTCCATGGAGTTTCTTGCCCATTCTTCTCCATAGAGATTTACGCTTCGAAATGGGCATCTGCAATACTTTCGCAAGTTATTATGTCTTGTGACTGTAACAGCATCTTTTTTGTTTTTATGACATTCAAAATTCCCTGTAATGGTCTAATTGAAATAATGCTTTGAGTTCGAATGGAAATACCTTTGAAATTTCAATCGTTATTATGAATAGTGCTCATGACTGTACTATTATAAAAGCATAAACAGCTGGGATCGATCAGGTCGCATCCTCTCTGCGTTCCATCTCGTTGTTCCGCATTTAACGTCTCTAATGATTACCGGACATTCCCTTTGTGTGTGCGTTCGTGTTGGTCAAACAGCCGCTCCGTATATGCCTGCCTTTACGTAAACTGTATTGAATGCTGGTTGTATTGAAATTGTATTGAAGGTTGGGCTTTATACGTAGGCAGGCTTTATGCGTAAGAGTGATTTCACTAATGAAACTTCCTGCAATCAGCAAATATCTAAACCGAGTTCAAAAGCTGTCACTGTCATATTTTTTACGAGAAATTGTCACTTTTAAACGTGGTTTACATAATATTCTCTTTGCTTTTAATAACATTATTTTCATCAAAGAAACTAAAGAAAGAAAAAGTATTCATCTTCTTAATATATAAAAATCACGTGTCACGTTGTTTGTCCGCGATGGACTCCTAAACTACTTAATCGATTTTAAATTAAATTTGCACACCGTGTGCAGTTTGATCCAACTTGAAAGATAGGGTAGGTAGGGTAGGTAGAAAATTGCATTGCAACGCAAGCCGGGGCACAGCTAGTTTAATATAATATAATATTTTTTTTTACTGATTTTGTCATGTATGGAAATAATAGAAGCCGAGACATATCATATCGCTCCATCGTAGACCTCATCTGTCGCTTACCATCAGGCGAGATCGAGGTCAAGAGTGAGTTCATTATAAATAAAAAAAAAAAAAAATATCCTACTAATATATTACTAATATTATAAATGCGAATGTTTGTGAGGATGCATGTATGGATGTTTGTTACTCTTTCACGTCAAAACGGCTAAACGGATCTTAATGAAATTTGACACAGAGATAGATTAAACATAGTCTGGAATAACACATAAGATACAATTTTTTTCGATATGCGACACCAAAAAGGCCAAACTCACTTTAAATATTGGCGCGTGTATTTTAAAATAGGCCGGGAGAGGACAGACACTAGAAAGACATTGAGACTTCAAGATATAATTGCCAGTAGTTAAATGTAATTTATAGATAACGATACAAAGTTATTTTAGACTTTCTTCAAAGTTTAACCCGTTAAGAAGGGCCTGCTAGGGCCACTGCCTGCCAGAGTTGCGGGTTGTTCGAAAGAGATACCGTGGCCCCGGAACACAAACAGCAAAAGAAGGAACATGGATGGGTTTTAGTCAGTAAAAATCGGACACTCCCTTCCGCTCCGCCCAGAGCGGGAGGAGCTATATGATGATTACCCAACCAAAAAATCAAAACCCACAAAGTTATTCTACACAATTCTCACGTAAGTACATTGTAGGTTCCCTACGTTCCGTGCAAGATTCTGCAAATAGATCTTGAGAAGCTGAAATTTTACTTAGTAAGTAAAATAGTTTTAATTGAAACCAAGGAGTAAGAACTAAGATAGTTTAAGTTCAATTATTTGCAGACTTTCAGGCGACTGCTGAAATAGCCTGGTGGCTAAATGTAGTCATCTGAAACAAAGTTGCTTGGTTTTGTTATTCTTAGAAAACGTTGGTACTACAAAACTGGCGTGCAAGCTATTTTTATTTTTGTACTAGATTTTGCCCGCGGCTTCGCTTGCGTTAAATTCGGGGTAACACAGTTTCCCTTTCCTGATTTGCAGGCAGCTGTTACCTGTAGTTTTTGCCCTTGCGCCTTATTTATTGTAATATCAAAACTAAGTTTTCCCTTTTCTTCCCTCTTTCTCCTTCATTTCTCACTTTTGTTTAGCCTGTGTCCGTCTCCAGGGTCTCAACTATCTCTGTACCAAAATTCATCAAAATCGGTTCAGCTATTTACGCGTGAAGACGTAACAAACAAAGAAACAAACAAACTCACTTTCGTTTTTATAATATTAGTAAGGATTATGTTCCATATACGTGTGTGATGCTTTATATGTTTAATGTCTATTTCTTATTAATTTGTGTGTTCGTCGTGATTGCGACGAACACACTTTTTTCTTTCTTTCTTTCTTTTAAAATTCTCTGTAGATTTAAATTTGTCTTTTTGCGATTCCAGGGTTTGTTTCGTCAGAACATATCTTCTTTATTCTCTTATCTATGGCCGTAGGCTACGTATATACCAATAAGTTAAGCCCACAGAGAGCGTGAGTTAAATTTGGCCTCGTATTTTATTGAAATTCTGTACATGTGTCAGTATAAGATCAAAGAAAGTAATAAAGTCAAAGTGAATTGTATGGCAAGATTTTTATTGATGTAAATTGTTTGAACTATGTCCCTTTTTTATTGGTCTACTCTATCCCACTTCTGGACAAAGTTTTCCCCTCACTTCATCCATTTCTTGGGGAACAACGCGTCTTTCCACTTCTGATGGACGCTATGCGTTCGTTTTGCCATCTCCTTCCGTCTCACTGTTTCAGAGCACCAATTTTGTGATATTTGAACTCAGAATCTATCTGACCAACGAAGAACAAGGCCAAATAAGGGCCACCGCTTGGGTCGATCTTTAGGTTAAGCCGTGCTTGCCTATATTGTTTGAGGATCGATTGGCCTCGGATAGCACGTTAAGCTGTACTGGCTGTCATTTGTAAATCTTTGACAGTCGTTACAGGTAGTCAGTGTCCCGGAAATCTGTCAACCAGTCTTTGCTATTTGCTAACTGGATTATGGATGTCAGATAGGCAGTCACTCCATGTAAAATATTAGTATTCAGCTGCAACCGGTAATACTGGAAACCGTCCTCAAGATAGTTGGGAAAAGGCTAGGTAGAGAATAAATCTATCTCTTCAACCCTTTCACCAAGATGGTAAACAAGCCTTGTTTATCTATATTGATAATTGAGAAATATCTTCGATTCAGTGATATAGGAACAATGAAACCTAAAAATTGCAATTTCTTATCTTTAATGTAATTCCAAGTTCTTCTCTACTAATAATCTGTACTAACATTGAACATTTACGTACAAAATAACCAAGTTTACTTCACCATCTTCACAATAAAAGGTTAATAACATTTACAATCAGTTCATGAACCAAGTTTTATGAGTCGTTAAAGATATCTGTGGGGATAAGCTGGAGTAATTTGGCACGCCCAGCCATCAACGGTTTGTGGGTAACTAATAAAGCTCTGGAGAGCGCTTCGAACAAATTCTCGTGGATTACTACAGTATCAAAGAAAATTAACTTGTTAAATGTAAGCTAAGAAAGTACCAATCAAACCAACCCAGCCGGTCTGTGGACGGGGAACAATGGGTAGCTGGTGAGCTACCCATTGCCATCACTGTCATCATTGTCATTACTCGATGAACTGACGGTGGTCCGTCCATCGAGTGATGACAGGCCGTGTCACAAGCTGTTCGTGTGAGCAAAATAGAAGGACCTGCCAGAGCCACTGCCTGCCGGGGTTGCGGGTTGTTCGAAAGAGATACCGCGGTCCGGGAACACTAAGGGGCAAAAGAAGGAACACGTATAGGTTTAGTCAGTAAAAGTCACACTCTCCAAAAGTTCTCATCTGAAAAAAGGCTAAGAAAGGATAACTTATTAGGTAATGCATAAAATACTGATTTTAATGCTTCGTTGGTCCGTTATCCGATGGATGGTACGGGCATCAAATGCTTCCCGCGGAAGGGAGTGTCAGATTGTACTGACTAAAATCCATCCATGTTCCTTCTTTTGCTCTTTGTATCCCGGCGTTGCGGTATCTTTTTCAAGCAACCTGCAGCCCTGGCAGAAACAAACCTGCAGCCCCATAAAGAAGGAACATTTTGTAGGTTTTAGTCAGAAAAAGGCTGCTCCTTCCTCCTGGAGTTTTAATCTGTTTTACAATTCAAGTCAGTTACAATTAAAATGTATGTGTATAAAGCAATGGATTTAAGTATGTCTGAAATAAATAAATAGATAGATTTCTTTTATCCAGTTTTACGGCGGGTAAATCCGCTGGTCGCAGCTTGTATATCCATTAGTCCAAACCCAAGTAATTGTATTACTCTCACAACTCTACCTCACCTCTAGAAAGAAAATAAGAACTTACAAACTAAGTACATTTTGCACTAATAACTCTATTAGTTACCCTTTTCCTCCACCCCTCCACACACACAGTACTAAGAAAGAAACAAGTCACAATAAGAACACATAATTTTAGCCAATATATCGCGAGTTTCAAAGCCACCTAGATACTTCTGTGACACTATGATTAATTCTTTCGAAACATCCAATTTACCATGACCTCTGAGCTGATACCACACAGGCATATCAATAGGGGCTACGTAGTTCTTCTTAATCTGGATGGTCGGTACAGTCGTAGACATCAATCAGTCGGGCGAATCACGCCTTGCCACCGACTTCGTGAAACAATGGTTTATAAATGAACAGTTTATTGTACGTTTTGGGAATTATTGTTGGGATAGCACAGTGGTGCAACTCTACCCTAATTAATTATGGCCAAGTTTCACACAATAGGAATTTGTAAGGATACCTGTCGTTTGCTTGAAAATTATGGTTCTTGAATTATAATATCAAAAATAAGAGAGATTTAAAATAATGTTTTGAGTATGAATGTATAACAGTAGTGAAATACCAAAAAAACTATGGATAAGCTGTGTTAAAAATGATATGGCAAAAAAGAAGATGTCTGATAAAATTACGAAAAGTAGAAGAGTAATGGAAGAAGACATTTTGCGACAATCCTCAGTAATTTGGGCAAATAAGGGCAGATGAATGATGATCTAGTTCAATCAAAATGCACCAACAAGTTTTATTAACCTTTACCTTTTTTTTAACCTTTTGAACGCTATTGTCACGTATATACGACAAACAAGCGCATGCCTAGGACGCCAACGACCTCAATGTTTAACAAACATTGAGCTTGAATGAGATTCTTGGCGTGGAGGGCATGCCCGTGCGTTTATGCTCATGCGGTGGCGTTCAAAAGGTTAAAGCAAAACGCACACGACACCTAGAATCTGCGCGGTCTTGCGGAGGCAGCGAAGAAAACGTTGCGTCGCAAAGGGATTGTAAGGCGCGTCGCTCACTGGTAAGTCGAGGCGACGACGTCGCGTCAGCGGCGGTGCGGCGTCGCAGCACGGGCGAGGATAGGTCTCTGCGTAGAGTCGAGGCGCAGGCGGCTATGTCTAAACGCAGCTACGCATGAAACCAAATGACAAAATGGCGGTGGAGTCGTGGCTTGGGCACACTTGAGTGCCCCTTCTGCGCCTGCACCTCGCCTCCACCTCGCCCGCGCCGCTACTCTTGTATATGAGCGCACTGCCATTCATTTGTAAAGAAAACCTTGTTGCGGCGTGCCTCTCATGCGCCCGCGCCTCAACTGCACCTCGACTGTTAATCGTGTGAGCGACACGCCTTACTCTTTCACGTCAAAACGGCTGAACGGATCTTGATGAAATTTGGCACAGAGGTAGATTATAGTCTTGGATAACACAAAGGAAACTTTTGTTTCGATCATTCCGCGGGCGAAACCACGGGAGCCAGCTAGTCATATTTAAATATAGTCCTTCTGACCGTTTTCGCTCAAGGCGGACCTTTTTTTTTTTTTTTTTCGGGTGGGAAATCATCCTATGACTTCCCCCGCTCTGGGTGGAGCGGGGGGGCATGTCAGACTTGTACTGACTAAAACCCACCCATGTTCCTTCTATTGCCTTTTACGTTCCGGGGCCGCGGTATCTCTTTCGAACAACCCGCAACCCCGGCAGGCGGAGGCTCTGGCAAGCCCCTCTGCTTTGCTGACTCTCTTTGAGGCGCGCGTGAAACACGACCGCGCCGTCGACACGGCCTGTCGTCAATCGACGGACGGACGGTGAGCTACCCATTGCTCACCGTCCACAGGCCCGCATCTACGGTGGCCGGAAGTCGTCTCGCGGCGCCCGGCGCCCTGGGCGTCTCCCGCGGCGGCTGGGTTGGGCAGATGTTCTCTCCCTCAAACGCCCGGCCACCTCCTTTGCTAGCATTACTGCTTCGCAGAAGGTGGTGACCGCTTCCCATTCCCTCTCGCTCCGGACCATGGCCTGAACCAGGGCCGGACGCGAGAGATCTCCGCCGCCGATCGCCTCCACGAGGGCACGGCGGCGGTGCTCCGCCCAAGCTGGGCAGACCGCCACTGTGTGCTCCACCGTTCAAGGCGGACCTTAGCGGTGATTTGCCAATGGCGTGGGAGATATTATAGTGCAAGCGTGTGTTCTCTCTCTGTTCTCTCACTCTCATTACATAGTCCGATGGGACGGCAATCCGACATGACCGCAGAGGGATCAGGTGCAGGGGCGCTACTGTGAAATTTAATTTAAAAACCAAATATCACTTTTCGAAGTGCCTGTAATGGTCTAATTTAAATATAAATGCTTTGAGTTTGAGTCGAACGACTCGGGAATCGAACCCAGGACTCCGTGCTGAGCGATCGCGGTCGTAATCATATAAATATCAAAGCAGCTACAACACCATCGTTTAATAACATTTATTTAGAACATAGATGATTGTTTCTTAAATAAAAGAAAAATAAAATGTCTAATAATGTACAAAAAAGACATAAATCCCACTCTTTACAGCTTTTAGCTTTTACAGCGAAAGCAATAAAATTACCAGACCAATAAAATAAAATTGCTTTAATAAAAGCTAGATCTAAATAAAAAAACCAGCCAAGAGCGTGTCGGGCCACGCTCAGTGTAGGGTTCCGTAGTTTCCCGTCCGTCACAATAAGTGTTCCCACTTATGAGTTTAAAGGTGGAGGAGGAAATTATTTTGTATAACTTTTTGTCTTTTTTGTACAAAAACTGTTGTGTCAATCAAGTTCAAAATAATTTTCATAGAAAGTCCTTATAAAGTTCTACTTTTCAGATTTTTTTCATATTTTCTAAACTTATGGTTCAAAAGTTAGAGGGGGGGGGGACACATTGTTTTTTACTTTTGGAGCGATTATTTCCGAAATTATAGACATTATCAAAAAATGGTTTTAGTAAACCCCTATTTATTTTTAAATACCTTTCCAACAATATATCACACGCTAGGGTTGAAATTAAAAAAAAAATCACTTCCCACTTTACATATAGGGTGGCTACCCTAATAAAACATTTTTTTCCAATTTTTATTTTACCACTTTGTCGGCGTGATTGATATACATATTGGTACCAAATTTCAGCTTTCTAGTGCTAACGGTCACAGAGATTAAGCGAGGACGGACGGACGGACGGACAGACAGACATGGCGAAACTATAAGGGTTCCTAGTTGACTACGGAACCCTAAAAACGAAACAATTCTAACCTCATCGCCAACAAAACGTATAGACCTATTAATACACTAGACTCATACGTATATATTATATTATTCAAACTAGCTGCGCCACGCGATGTTACCCGCGATGAAAATACATACTTGAGTTATTTGATCATCCCATGGGAACACCGTTTTTATCCAAGAAACTATGTAGTAATCCAGAATATAAGCTATATCGATACCAACTTTCATTTAAATCTGTTTAAACGTTTGAGCGTGAAGGGGTAACAAACAAACATATACAAGTTTTCGCATTTAAAATATTAGTGTGATATAATTTCCTTCCAAACATTTTACTGTTCCAAATCAAATCAAAATATTTTTATTTCAAATAGGCCTACATGGGCACTTATAAAACGTCGAGAAAAGATGCACGGTTCGGGTTGGTCGTTTCCTATGGAGAAGAACCGGCAAGAAACTCCATGGTTACTCTTTTAAAATCATTTGGTTTCATAATGTTGTTGTTACAGCGTTAGTAGGTACTTAAGTATGAGAGGACAGCGTAGGCCCGACAATAAGTCAATGCTTACTTTACAGAAAGTAAAATAAAATAATAAATAACCAAAGTTAACAAGGATCTAAGAATCTACAAGGCCAAATGCTATAAAATAGAAATAAAGTGTAAATAGGCATAAAGATTATTAAAATTCGTTCTATATATTCATATCAAAGCCACTTACTTTTCAAAATTACAAACGCGAAAGTATGGATAGTTGGATGTATGTTTAACTCAATCACCCCAAAAAGGCTAAACGGATCTGCATACAATATTTATTTTATGCAGATCCGAGCCTATGCTAAAGCATAGAATGGAGTGTACTTTAGGCTGTGCTGTGGGCTCCCATAGCATAGCATTATGCTGAGTGGTGACCTAATTGTTGTAGTCACGGCGAGCAAGCAATTTTTTTTCCAATTGTATTTATAAATGTTTGTGATGCTTTGCGAGTTCAATGTTTTATTTTTTGAAAATGTTTGTGTTCCTCGTAATTTGCGACTACTAGGTAAAGATATTTTCTTTCTTTCTTTTTTCTTACTTACTAAAGTAAAGGATTATACATAGTAATATTTTTACACTTTAGGCTACTTTGCAACCACAGTAAATACACATTAAAATTGCCACACGATCGAAGTCGTAAACTAAATAAATGATGGTTCTCCGGGAGTAAGCAAAAGCAATAAAATTAGCAGACCATGTTGCTTTAATAAAAGCTAGACCCAAAAAAAGGTAACAACACTAACTTCATCCATCGCCAACAAAACATATCAATCAATTAGAACATCAGGCTCAATCATGTCAGGAAATATTCCAGCCATTTTCCAAACGCACACAATCAACGGAATATGTTTTAATTTTAAGCTTGAAATCAATTTTTCCGATCACTCGTTTGCCCCAACAGATATCTGATTAGTTTTAAATTCAACAGATCGCTTTGTAAGGAAAAGTTTGTAATTAAAATCTCTTTGGACATCTGAAGATCTAACTTCTTTTGATAGTCCCCCTTCAGAGCTTTTTGCTGTTCCGGACAGATTTAGGATTGGCCAATTTTAAATGTGGAATGTAATTTATAAGATTTTTTTTCTGAAGTGTACCTACTTACGCCCGGTTCCAATAAACAAAAAACGATTCGTTTTGCTTACGAATGCCCGGTTAATCATCAAATAAATTCTCCCGCTGTGCGCGGATCGGACGGGAGTGTCAGACTTTTACTGAGTTAAACCCATGCGTGTTCCTTCTTTTGCCCTTTATGTTCCGGGGTCACGGTATCTCTTTCGAACAACCAGCAACCCCGGCAGGCGGTGGCCGGCGCCAGGCGTGTCATTGAGTTTGGATTTATGCCAGGTTCGTCACAATAGGCATACCCCCTATTATATTTGATTTAAGCATTACTGACAAAATGTATTTATTTAACTATTTATGTCCACACAGTAGACCAGACAGGAAAAAAATCATATAAAATTTGAGTAAAGTGGTACTGCTTATTTCTTAAAAAAATTCTGCCAGCAGACCTGCGAAAGGGAATATAAGAACGAAATGTAGACGGTAGTGTGTGAGAGAGAACAAGAAAAGTAGTGTAGTTGGACTATTAGCTATACCTCTGCCCAACCCTTTGGGGACGCGTGATGTTGTGTTTAGTGGTGGTCGCGGCACATACATACTGACCTAGAAACTGCTCTGTTTCCTTTTAAGTTCAGATTATCTAGGTTTGAACTCATGACCTCTCCGTTCAAGTGTCCTGACTACAGGACTACAGTTTCCTGACCCTTGTCATATTACGATTATTTATTTGTACCTCGTATAGTTTTTCTGAAGCGTTACGATAAAAGTGTTAACCCACGTTAGGTGCAGACAAATTCAATTTACAGATACGTACGTTTGTTTGTAATAATGTTTAGGAAAATATATTTATTGCGAAAAACGTACATTATTTTGTAAATATTTATTTTATTTTCAAATGGACGAGCATCTGCGAGATATTTCCCATATTTTTGGGTTACGTACTTCAAAAGGAAAAAAAAACGGAACCCTGTCTATCTGTCAAGACCATTTATCTCAAGAACGCGTTGAGGTATCAACATGATATTAAAATCTAATACTACATTTATAATATACTCAAATCTGTGGTGAAAAAACCAATCCTCTAAGTTCTACGGGGTTAAAATATATTTTTTTCTGATGTAGGTAACTTAACAATAAACTATAAATATATCTACTCAAGCAGTGGGCTGGCCATATCTCACGAAGAACCGACAACCGTTGGGGTAAACGTGTTCTTGAGTGGAGACCGCGACTCGGCAAGCGTAGTGTAGGACGCCCTCCGACCAGGTGGGATGACGATCTAAGAAAGACTGCAGGCAGATGCTGGATGCGGCAAGCTGAAGACAGGGCGCTATGGCGCTCATTAGGGGAGGGCTATGTCCAGCAGTGGACTAATATAGCCTGATGATGATGATGATGATGATGATGATGATATCTACTCAATTTAACGATACTTGTTTTTCAACATTCCGAAATATAAACCACATCGAAATCAATACATCCGTTTAAGAGCTACGATGCCACAGACACACATACAGATAGACAGACACACTGAAGTAAAAAACAAAGTGAAGTTACAAATCCAACAAAGGTTGCACATTATTAAAAGACCATTTTCTTGTTCGATGTCAAACAGCCTAAATTATTATTCATACATAATTATTATTTATATAATTTATCGTGAAATGTTCTCATGTTACGCACACACCATCCATCTTGGATATTTTGTCGGTTTTATTTAGCCATGGTAGGCTTGAGACTAATGGTTTTCACGATTCAATGCTTACATTAATTTAGTTCATATTACTTTGTTGACAATAAATATTGTTTACTATTGATCACCGCCACAGAACCGCCATTTTTGTGAGGTTTTTATTTGCAGATGGGAAATCATCAAATAACGTCGCCAGCTCTGGGCGGAGCCCGAAGGAGTGTCAGACTTGTACTGACTAAAACCCACCCATGTTCCTTCTATTGCCCTTTATATTCCGGGGTCATGGTATCTCTTTCGAACAACCCGCAACCCCGGGAGGCGTTGGCCTTGACAAACTTCTGCTTTGCTGACACCTCTTTGAGGCGCGCGTGGAACACTAACGTGCCATCGACATGGCCTGTCAATAGACGGACGGACGGTGAGCTACCCTTTGCTCACCATCCACAGGCCCGCATCTACGGTGGCCGGGAGTCGTCTCGCGGCGCCTGACGCCCGGGGCGTCTTTCGCGGCGGCTGAGTTGGTTTCAGGTTCTCTCCCTCAAATGCCGCCCAAGCTGGGCAGACCGCCACTGTGTGCTCCACCGTGTCCTCCGGGCGATCGTCACAATGGTGACACCAGGGCGTTTCCTCCTGCCCGATTATGTACACCTCTGCCGAACTCTTTAGGCTTGAAAGCATGAAGCTTAATTTCTCTCATTACAATTCATTTGAGTGTTCGTACTTTACTTACCAAATTGAAATCCTCTTTGCCATTTCAATAAAACAAGAGATGAATAAATAAGAACACTGACATATTAAGCGTCTTTTCCAGTAACATGTAGGTACTCCGTTTCGACACGCCAATTTATATTGACGACTAAAATAAAACGAACGAACTGAAAAATACCAACTACCTACCTATCACAATTTATTTTAACTAAATCTAATTTATTTAGAGCTGGACATACACAAAATAAAAAAAAAAACACGTAGTTTTTTGTCGGCTGTAAATAACGTCGTTTAGTTCACCCAAGCTTTAGCCACGTTTACACCGTCACGTAACAGGAGAACAGCTTGTACACGAATAATATTGTACTTTGTATTTTAAATGTCAAAGGATCAATCATCCAACGTTTGGTAAAACAGCAAGTTAGATATTGTTTAAATTTCATGGATTTATTAGCCGCTTAGCGCTCGCAAAGCAAACTAATTTGTATAAATAAATCAGATAGATATTCGTAACTCTTCCGGTTCGAAAAATTAACTAACAGTTTATAAACATCCTACTTGTTACAGTATTTTTGTGCGGATGGGAAATTATCAAATAACTTCTCCCGTTCCGGGTGGAGCTAGGGGGAGTGTCCGACTTTTACTGATTATAAAACCCACCCATGTTCCTTTTTTGCCTTTTATGTTCTGTGGCCTCGGTATCTTTAAATTAATGAATTATCTTACATTGAGTATTATAAAATATGCAAGTTTGCTACTATGGGTGCTTGTTACTCTTCCTCACAAAAACTGCAGAATAAATTTTATATAATTTGGCACACACATTTTAACACGTATGAAACTTTAAAAAGCAAAGTGGTTTGCATAAACAGTTCTTCTACTCAAGGTTTAAACGTAATAAACCCACAACCTGACGTGTGGTATATCGGAACATGATACTAAACCACTTTTGTTCAACATCGTAGGCATAAGCTAGAATTTCTATATAAATTTGGCTAATACGTTGTTACGTATCGGTTTGAAATGACGCCAAACCTTAAAATGAGCCACTTTTTCACACAGTCCACGTAGTGTCGAACACAATATTTCACCTGTCAATATATTTGTCGGTTTGAACATGTACTGCGGTATTTTCGACACATGGCTATTAATTTAAGCGAATGATTGCCGCCATTTTGATTTTCATTATATTTTCCCGCCTTTTCACATTTTGTTCGTCATTTCGTTAGTGATTGCGGTACTTTATCAAATTAGACTTTATTTAACGAAGGATTTTCTGTGGATTTCTCGAAGTTAAGTGGAATGCGTCTAGTTTCTTTATCTTTTAAAGATTTCTAAGTAAATCACTCACTCGGGATTTTTTTATTCCAATAAAATCTTTAAATCAACTTGATATATCAGATTTATATTAAATAACACAGACGCTACGTAAACATTATTTGTTGGTAAAGTAAAATACGTTTAGTAAAATACCTGTTTATTTCTAAAGAAATCTGTCTCTGACGGTGAGCAATGGGTAGCTCACCGTCCGTCCGTCTATTGACAGGCCGTGTCTACGTCGCGTTAGTGTTCCATGCGTGCCTCAAAGAGATGTCAGCAAAGCAGAGGGGCCTACCACGGCCACCGCCTGCCAGGGTTGCGGGTTGTTCCAATGAGATACCGCTGCCCCGGAACGTAAAGGGCAATTGAAGGAACAGTGTTTTTATCAGTACAAGTCTGACCCTTACCAGAGCGGGGGAAGTCATTTGATGATTATCCATCCGCAAAAAAAAGCTTGTGTGAATCATTGATCCTGTCATTGTCCTGTCTAAGACAAAAAAAAATATTATTTTTAAAACAATATTTAAATCTTTTCTCCACTTTCCTAGAACACATTACATATGCCTACTATAATGAAGTGAATGTTTACATGCTTACATTTGTCGTGCTTGAAGAATTTGATTGTCTTAAAAGATCTCCGATGTATGGATGCAACTATGAATAGTATTCTAGAATTATGCTTCCTTCACATTTGTATATACAATACAATGTGAAAGGCATAAGGCAAGTATGAGTCGTACTCGGGCACCGTGGATCCCGTAGGTACAGACTTGCGACAAAAACAGCCATATCTTTTGACTGCGTAGATTTAGAAGTGATTTTTCACAGCTCTAAAATACTACAGACTTAAGTATATGGTTTTTATTTCAATTCGATAATCCACGCGTTCAACAAGGTGATTCGATAAGGATTTAGTTTTTTCTTTTTGAGGTACGAAGTCCTAGAAGTAATAACTGTCTAAAATTTGACAAAATTAGTCTTTATAAACCTGGACCTTTATCCTGCATAAACTCTTGGCAAAATAAAAACAGCTGCACAGGGCGATATTTTAGGTTAATCAGCGCTCGCCAGAGTCGGGCCGTAGATGGATGATCATCCATTATTTATTGAATTTACTCCGTGCCTCGGAAAGGACGATTCGCCGTTGGTAGTAATAGTTGAAAATCTGACACCCCGATTTACCTGAGCATATCGAATTACCCAGTACGCAGGTACTGGGTAGGCTTCAGAGGTATCTGGTTAAACTGGAAACAAACCACTTGGTTGTTGTTGACGACACGGTTGACGCAGCGGTTGAGCGATCGACTGCTGTGCTGCGTGTCGCAGGTTCGATCCCCGCACGGAACAAATTTTGGTATGACCTACAGGTAGTTGTTCAAAAGCGTTTCATAAACGTTTTTTTTTTTTGATAATAGATTTCAAAAATCAAAACAAGCTACCTCATTAGTAAAGACCACAACTTTGCCTCTGCAGCGCAGATAATGAAACACGAGTACCTAACAAACAACAAAA
The DNA here is from genome assembly GCA_905475445.1 of Ochropleura plecta. NCBI lineage: Eukaryota > Metazoa > Arthropoda > Insecta > Lepidoptera > Noctuidae > Ochropleura > Ochropleura plecta. The sequence goes on along the minus strand of FR997731.1, from coordinate 16,992,433 downwards.
CTCCCAGCAACTTTTTTCACAAAACTCCCATTCCAAGTTAATTCTAATTAAAAACAAGGGACATTGACATCGCAAACAGTCCAGTTAATTTATTTTACTGGCAACCCAATTTAATCCGGGCAACTCACATTTGTGTTGCCAAAGTGAAAATTCGCATCCTTTAGAATTTTGTTAACAAGAGGGAATTGTATTAAAATGGCATATAATGTCAATTTTATTTTGTTTGTGGGTTGTCACACGTTGATAAATTTATAGGGAGAGTTTTTGAGTTCGAATCTTTAAAACGGCTGTTATTTTATTATAACACTAGCTTTTTCCCGCGTTAAATTCGGGGTAACACAGTTCCCCTTTCTTGATTTGCAGGTACCTGCTACCTGTAGTTTTTGCCCTTGTGCCTTATTGATTGTAATAGCAAAGCTAAGCTTTCCCTTTTCTTTCCTCTTTCTCCCACATTTCCCACTTTTTAAAAAAAAAAACCGTCTCCAGGGTCCCAACTATCTCTGTACCAAAATTCATCAAAATCGGTTTAGCCATCAAGGCTCAAGACGTAACAAACAAACTCACTTTCGCTTTTATAATATTAGTAAGGATATATATATAATTTAATAAACTGACTTAGATTGATAATATGAAGACTAATTTTAGAAGTTCATTCATTTGTAGTGTAAACAATTTTTAATTACTATTTTTGCTTACTACTGCATGGCATACTGACAATTAAGTCCTGTAACAATATTTGCACGTCATGGCGCACGACAAACATGAGAAGAATAATCTTATGTAACATCAAGATGTTACATAAGATTATTCTTGCATGCATGCAAACAAATTTTTATGCTAATAAAAATGTTTTTAAGGTCAGGTAGGCAGTCACTCAATGCAAACTACTAAGTAGTATTCGCTGTAACCAGGTAGACTGGAAACCGACCCAAACAAAATTGGAAAAAGGATAATCTGCCTTAGATTCTCTTGAAATAATCAACCCGATATCTAATTCCTCTGTGAGTCAAAGGATTTTCGTTGATTCAACCTTCAATAATTCTTTAACAATCAAAGGAACTTTGAAACAAAGGTCGGCCAACCATTAGGGTTACCCAATCAATACCCGTCCCACATTGACACAATTTTATAAAGGCATTTTGAAAGGACATCCGTCTCGCTTTTGTGGGCCCTTCTGACAAGCCATTACTTACCTATGTACCCGATGATAAGACATAAGATTAAAATAACGTAACGTGACGTAACGTTTATGTATGGTAGGAAAGTTTTATATTGAGACTAGCTGTGCGCTGCGGTTTTACCCGGTTTTCAGCTCCTGTTTTGAAGTCCCCCTTATCTAAACTTATCTCCTTATGGGTATAACAAATAGATTACGCCCGATTCTCAGGAAGAGAACCTTAAACTAACCCAGCCGCCGCGGGAGACGCTCCGGGCGTTGGACGCATAGTGCGCAATAGTGTTCCACGCACGCCTCAAAGAGATGTCAGCAAAGCAGAGGGGCCTGCCAGGGCCACCGCTTGCTAGAGTTGCGGGTGTTCGAAAGAGATACCGCAGCCTAGGAACACAAAGGGCAAAAGAAGGAACAGGGACGGATTTTAGTCAGTACAAGTCTGACACTCCCTTGAACTTGAATTATTACTTATGGCACACCGACTTAGTTGTTGATATTTTGAGCCCTCTTTGAGGGAAACTTCTGAATATGATTGATTGGCTTCAATAGTTTATAAACAATGATTATGTACAAAGCATCGAAAGTTATTTTAACACATAATAATATATGTGGAATGTACCAGAAATATGTGATGGTAAACTTCTGGTTAGGTTAGGTTAGCCCACACAAATTTCAATACCTTCTGTATTGAAGTTTGTGTGGCCGCAATTTTGATGTTGGTTCCATAGACATTATTGTCAGCACGATGTCTACCATCTCAATAGATATGTTTTTTTTTTGCGGATGGGAAATCATCAAATAACTTCCCCCGCTCTGGGCGAAACGTGGGGGAGTGATAGACTTGTACTGACTAAAACCCACCCATGTTCCTTCTATTGCCCTTTACGTTCCGGGGCCGCGTTATCTCTTTCGAAAAACCCGCAACCCCAGCAGGCGGTAGCCCTGGCAGGCCCCTCTGATCCATAGATGATCACACGTTTCTGAAACGAAATACTTGTTTTATAGTTACTCACATGACACAACATCAAAATTGGAATACCCAAAGGGTTAGACAGAGGTGTACTTAATTGTACACCTTTATATCGCTAGTTATGTTTAAGTCCCATGAAATAGGGCGAGCCTATTGATGGATAAATCCAACAACACTTTGCCTCGAACTGGAACTTGAACGTAGGATAGGTGTTTTTTTTAAAAAATACGTTGCCCCACACTAGGAATTTCTCCTGTATCGTGGGTGCGTTTACAAACATTTAAACTCACATACACAAACAGTCAGACCTGAAACAACTATCCCTAGGCCGTACAAATATTTTTGTTCCGCGCGGCAATCGAACCCGAGACACGCAGCGCAGCAGTCAATCGCTCAGCCACTGCGCCAACCATGCCGTCTAATAAGTTACATAGTGCCCCTCATTTTTACATCTAATACTTCCGTACCTTTAATTTGAGTTGAAGAAATATTGATTAGTCCAATAGTACAAAAGAATGTCGTCCTTGGAACAGCTTCCGCGACAAACTTTTCTCTTTAAGCATTTCAAAAACTTTAAACAATCGATACGCTGGAGCAAGTTTTAAGAGCTTCAGGGCTCTTAGTTACTTTGATGACGTCAGCGTCAGATGTACTCATTGTTTTTACACGATTTCAGGATTCGTGTCAATGTAAAAGTTGTCTAAAGGTATGAAGAACAGGGTGTAAACTTCTTCATTTGCATAGAAAAGATAGGATCATCCGACCAGACGGGTATTTTCTGGTGGACCATTGCATGTGAGCTGTTGTTGGGATGTTCTAGGTACATGTAAAGTCTTGTTTGGCTGATATTAGCTCGATTCAATCTGTGTGGAGCTTTCTGAAAAAGACCATTTCAGATACTAATCTGCATAGTCCCCATGTAAGTTGACCAAAATTTTTGTAAAAGTTTGTTTAAGCTGTTTCTTCTCAGAGTAGTCGGGTACGAAACACCGGCCTCATCTAGTTAATTTAAAAAAGAAATGACGTGTAAAAGTGTTTGTAAAAACCTACTTGCAAAATGAACATCATTCATCGTTCAGAATCATGATGTTAGTTACATTTTTTTGTCATAGATGGCGCTGTACTACTGTTTTAAAATGCCGTTACAATTGTACATAATACTGATGAGTAGGTACTCTGACCTCTTATGAAAGTTTAGTGGTAAACTAAAACGCATCGGTCGGATAATCTCAATCATAATGCACAACGCCAGCGAAACTGCGGGCAAAAGTTAAGGCAACTATCTACAGGATTAAATTGCATAACGGACGTATCGGCTAGTTGCATAACTTTTGTACAAACTTTAAGCAATATTTACAGAATATCCCGCGACTTACCAGACCATTCAATAATGAATAGTCAGTAAGAGCCATCGAAAAAATAATCAAACACATTGCTTTACTAAACTATTACAAACTTCTTTTAATTCAAGAACTTTTAGAATTTCTATTAAATGAACACTTGTTCGATCATATTGAAATTCTATTGTTGAGTCTATCAAATAACTTCAAACAGATAAATATTGGAAATAAATTCCCGAAAATTCGGGGTTAAGTACTAGACCAAACAATACCTCTTTTTAAGTAAAAACTACATGAAAATCCTTACTAATATTATAAAAGCGAAAGTGATTTTGTTTGTTACGTCTTCACGCCTAAATGGCTAAACCGATTTTGATGAAATTTTTTTAACTATCTCTATAGTTGTTTTAAAAAAAAAAGTGAGAAATGAGGGAGAAAGAGGGAAGAAAAGTGAAAACTTAGCATTGCTATTACAATAAATAAGGCGCAAGGGCAAAAACCACAGGTAGCAGGTACCTGGAAATCAGAAAAGGATAACTGAACTGTATTACCCCGAATTTAACGAAAGCGAAGCCGCGGGCAAAAGCTAGTGAGTGATATTTTCATTAAATTCATTCAATCACACACCGCTAAAGTAAACTGTTGATTCTGAGACATGTAAGGATCGGTCGTAAGATGACGTTCTATTCACCAGATGAGTTCAAACATACAGATATTTTCTAAGATGCCTTATCGGTCGCAAGCCATCTCGCGAGCACAGAATGTTTCATAGACCATTTTCATGGCACGACGAGAGAGCATTTCGCCATCGTTGAACGCTACCTAAGGTTCTCAACATCTAATGGAATATCACCCACCCATGGACCGACCTCAGCAAGTCCTGCTTAACCAAAAAGATCAACTCGTGATACTGTTATCAGTGAGATTCGAGTAACACGTGTGTGAACACGAGTCACCTTATATCACTAGTATTTAAGACTGTTGGTTAACCTTTAATTGGCAGCTGTATTATATTACTACACTAGTATTATAAAGGCGAAAGTTTGTATGTGTGTGTGTGTGTTTGCTTGTGTCTCCTTGACGCCCCACTCTGCGCTGCGTGTCGAGGTTTCGAACAAATATTTGTATGGGCTACAGATAGTTGTTCCAGGTCTAGCAGTTTGAGTATGCCAGTTTAAATGTTTGTTAGGGCACCCACGATACTGGATAAATTCCTAGTGCGGAGCAAGGTATAACAAAAAAAACAAGACATGTTGCGTCGAACCTCAATAAATTGGGCTATGGGCAGGATAATGATGATTATACATAGAAGTAGTGAGTGACCTTTATATGCAAACAAATATCCTAATAAAACAAGATCCACTAATCAGATTACGTTTCACCATACAATACACGCCTGTTCCCAGCTTTATTAATTAGGACACCCGAGCTTACATGAACGTTAAAGATAAATCAGTTATGGATACCGCGAATCAAAAATAAACCGGCACTCTGAGTTTAATTGAATTTCTCGTTGATCTGTGGTAATAGCATAATTGTTGCAATTTAAATTTGTCAATTGTAATTGGTGGATTTTAACAGCTCGGAATTGCAGTAGCTAGAAGTGTTTATCATTCATCAATGAAGGTACATAGGCCCTTAAAAATTCTATTCGAGTATTACTAAAATCTTAAGGCGCATACAGACAATTGCTTGTCATGGACTCATTGCCGCACATTTCAGCTTCAGAAAAAAAAACAGTTTAATAGACTCACACGGAACAAAACAATTAAACAAAATTAATTTTAAAAAAGAACAGCAATGATAAAGAAAAGTATTAAAAAAAACAATTTTAACATAATAATCAACTGGATTGGCAGACAGAGGGACAACAAAGTGATCCTGTAAGGGATCCGGTTTTTTTCCATTTTCAGGTAAAAAACAATATTTAAAAAAAAACGACAATTAACTGACAGCAACTATCCAGTCTTACAAAGCGGTATTTATTTATATTAAGCACACCAGCACTGACATATACAAATTCGAATAAACTAATATCAAAATTTCAGTAGCCATAATACCGTTAGATCATAATACATACCTAGAATAAATAAAGGTTTTAAATGTCAAATAGGTAGTCGCGTAAAATGCAAATTTTCAACATTATCTGGATAGACTACAAAGCGATTCCAAATTAGTTGGGAATAGGCTAGGCAGATGATGGTGCTCAACTTTGTAATAAAACATGACATTAATAGAGGCTACCAGCAGACAAGTTAATAAGGGAGGCAGTAGTCACAAAGGACTAATTTATTACAAAATGCATTGCGGGAGACATTTTATTTGCGTATCTCTCTGCTTCTATGGTGGGTTGTCCAAATGTCACATGATGTGTTTTCGCCCCACAATATTATCCGGTTTGTTTACGTTATTCAACTTTTCTCCTATTTTTAGGAGTTACAAATAGTTTGTTTCCGTGCAACTGACGTACAATTAGGACAAATTGACCGACCGATTATAAAAGAGGACGATGTAAATTAATTTGCCCCCAATTCCTCGGTATTAGAGTGTTTACAATTATGTTTTTCATTTATTTTTAGGTCATTTCAGTTACTTCTATCATATCATTTTAAAGATGACGAGAAGAGCCGTACAAATCACCAGCGGGTCCAACTATGACGAAAAACCATCCTGGTGAACTATCATCAAAATTAGTGAAACCATTTAGGTGGAGGTCATTCATTCATTTTCCTGCCCTTGTCCCATTCTATTTGGGGTCGGCGCAACACGTTTTCTTCTTCCATTCTCCCCTATCAGACGTCACGGCATCATTTACTCCTTTCTCCTTCATATCATTGCTTACACAATCCATCCATCTTTTCTTTGGCCTTCTTCTCGATCTCCATACATCAATATTCAGATCCATCACTCTTTTAGTCACATGTCCTTCATCCCTCCTCATTACAATCCATACCAAGACAAACGACTTACTTTCAATTTTTCTGTAACAGCCGCAACTTTTAAAGTTCCTCGGATATATTCATTCCTTAATTTATCCATTCTTGTCACTCCACACATCCAATATTCTAATCTCCGCTACATGCAATCGTTTTTCATCCACCTTTTTTACAGCCCAGCACTCTGGCCCATACAGTACAACAGGTCTAATCACGGACTTATATATTTTCCCCTTTAACTTGAGGGGCATCCGTGGGTCACAAGTTGTTCCAGTGACCTGTCGCCATTTCATCCATCCTGCGTTGATCCGGTGCGTTACGTCCCGGTGTATTTCGCCATCCCCTTGAACAAGCGACCCGAGATACCGGAAGTTGGAGCAGATCGGTATCGGTACGTGTGGAGAGGAACCTGCTGGACAAAGGCCTTCTCTTTCTCCTGTTATGTTTGATGCTTATAAATGATAGTCCGTTGGGTATGATACAGGTTTATTGGCAGGAGACACAGGACATGTTTATGAGTCTACATCATGACATGAAGTGTGGCGGAGCGCTGACAGATCACAGATAATACATTTACTAGTGAAGACCATATTAGTAACATACTAAATAGTGATGTTACAACATCCCCCTTGTTGAGTTCAAATTAGACCCCTGACTGACAATTAATATAAGTGCTATGCTATTTAATTTTATACAAGACAACATGCTTAATTATACTTATAGTTACTTAAACTTTACTTATGACTCTATTTATAATTTAACTTAATCCATTTCTTCAATTAACCTTCTGGTAGGTTTTACAATACGACCTGACCTAGTTGTTACATTTGAGGATTGCTGAGATGAGGATTCTTGATGCCTAGACTCCTGTCTGTCACCTTCCTCTCCCCTTTGTGACGAGTTGGATTGCATGGGAGGGTTAGCACAATTATGAGAATATTTATGTCTTAAGTGTATTCTATTCCTCCTATACCTAACTCCATTGACATCCTCAACAACATATGATCTATTATTTGACAATCTTTGCTTAACAATAGCTTGTTCCCAGTTGCTACTAGGGTTTCTCTTAAAATAGACATGATCATTATGATGTAACATAGACATTGACTTGGCATTTTTATTGTAGTATTTTGACTTATTTTTATCATTTTTCTTGACAGACTCTTTGTAATCTTTAAATGTTACCACTTTTGGCTTCAACTTCTTATATGATGTTGGAATGTTATCTCTTAAGTTCCTAGACATGAGTAACTGTGCTGGTGATGAAAAATTATTTTTACCTGTATTTCTGTATTGTAACAATGCTATGTATGGATCTGATCCATTTTCTTTGCATTTTCTTAGCATGTTTTTTATGATTTTGACTGAACTCTCTGCTTGTCCATTAGACTGTGAATGATATGGGCTAGTTACAATATGTTCTATGTCCCATTCTTCCATAAAATTTTTAAAATCAACTGACTGAAAAGGAGGTCCACCATCTGATACCAGTGACAATGGTATTCCATGACGAGCAAATATGGACTTTAAATGAGTTATTACATTTTTTGATGTACTGTTGTTATTTAATAATGCAATCTCTATAAATTTTGAATAATAATCAGTGACAATTAAATATACTAAACTATCGAAATGCATTAAATCAATACCGACTTGTTGCCATGGATATTTGCTTATTTCATAATTCTGTAGTGGTTCCTTTTGGTTACATGGTTTGAATTTTGCACACACTAGACATTGTTCTACTAAATTCTTAATATCACTAGACATATTTGGCCAATAAAGAGATTCTTTAGCTAAGTTTAGACATTTATTTATACCTTGGTGACCTTTGTGAATTTTTACTAACATTTCTTTATGCATTGACTGTGGTACTATTAATTTTGAGCCTTTGAATACTAAATCTCTAATTTTATGGATTTCTCCTTGTATATTCCAGAATGGTTTTATTAATGGACTGACACTATTTTTGGTTTTTGGCCAACCTTCATTATAATACTTTATTAATAGCTGCAGGGTTTCATCTTTCTTAGTTTCCTGAGCCAATTTTGTGCTATATTCATCTGTAATTGCTAAGTTAGCATACATTAGATTGACATGACAAGACATTTCTGATTCATTTTCAGGCCTATAATGTTCTTTCAAAGCTGCTCTTGACAATGTGTCTGATATGAACATCTCTTTGCCTGGGACATGTATAACTTCTAAATCATATTTTTGACAAGTTAACATCATACGCTGTAATCTAGCTGGGACATCATGTAATGGTTTTTTAAATAGATAGACTAAAGGTTTGTGATCAGTATGAACTGTGACTCTATTACCATATACATATTGGTGAAATTTTTCACAACCAAATTGAATTGCTAATAGCTCTTTCTCTATTTGAGCATATCTTTCCTGCGTTTCAGTTAAGGTTTTTGAACTGTATGCTATTGGTTTATTTTTCTGTAAAATGACTGCGCCTAACGCTGACTTTGACGAATCGACTGACAAGACTAATGGAATCTTGGGATTATAATGAGCTAAAACTGGTGAATTTGTGATTTCATCTTTCAGTTTCCTCAGACATTGACTATGATTCTCATCCCAAGTCCAGACTGAATCTTTTTTCAAAAGATTTCTTAATATTTGTGTTTTTTCTGACAGGTTACTTATAAAAGGTCCTAGGTAGTTTATCATACCTAGTATTCTCTGTAACTCTTTGACATTTTGCGGTGTAGGCATGTTGACAATTGCTTTGACCTTCTCAAGATCTGCCCTTGCACCGTCTTTACTGAAGACATAACCTAAAAAACATACTTCTGACAGTGAAAATTTACATTTTGACTTGTTAAATTTTAAATTGACTTGACGAGCTCTTTGCATGACTTTATGTAATCTTTCATTGTGAACTGACTCATTTGGTCCATAGACTAAGATGTCATCGATGAATATAAGTACGCCTTCTATGTCACCAAATAGATTCATCATGACTCTTTGAAATATTTCAGACGAGGCATTTATGCCATAGGGTAATCTTAAATACTTATATCTACCAAATGGTGTTTGAAAAGTACATAATTCTGAACTATATTCATCTAAACGTAGCATCCAAAATCCTGAAAATGCATCTAAGTGAGAAAAACATACAGCCCCTTCGAGCTGAGACCTAATCTCATCAATTGACTTGAGTGGATAATGTTCCCTCATGATATTTTTATTTAAATTTCTAGGATCAAGACAAATTCGTAACTGACCTGAACTTTTTACTGTTACAACGACTGAATTAACCCACTCTGTAGGTTTTGTAACCTTTACTATGACTTGCATTTTCTCCATGCGATCCAACTCCTCACGCAGTTTCCCTTGTAATGCGAATGGGACTTTCCTGGGCGGATCCACACATGGTACTGCATCAGGCTTGAGTTTCAGATGACAGACTGGAGGCAGACAGCCAAGACCCTGGAATACATCATTATATTGTGTATGAATTTGCTCACAAAAGTCTTGTTTTGACACTGAGAAGACACGTTTTATTATACCTAACTTTTCACAAATTGGGAGACCAAGGACATTTGGACACTCTATATCTGGTATAATAAACATTATGTTTTCAACAATGTTCTTATTGTTTAAGCAAAAATTACAATTTAAGTTGACTTTGCCTAAAATCGGAATGGATTTTCCACCAAATCCTGTGACATTTACTTGACATTTGACAAGTGACAATTTTGACAGCTTATTTTGACTTTTAACATTTTTAAATGTTTGTTTTGACATTATGTTGACATCTGCTCCTGAGTCTATGATACATTTAACCTTTGTATCACCTACCAATAAGCTAATTTCCCACGACTGCTTTGAATGATTCAAAGTATTGACGACTGATGATCCATTTTGTGACTGACTGGACGACTGTGCCTTATTGTGAAATCCCTCAGACATGTGACTGATTTCATCATTGAGACTCTGACATTTTTTCTTTTGACTTTTTGACTGGACATTGGATCTCTCAGACATGTGATTTTTTTCATACATGTGATATGAATTGGGACTCTGACTATTTGACTGGATAATAAATCTATCCGACATGTAATTGTTTTCATACATGTGATATGAATTGGGACTCTGACTATTTGACTGGATAATAAATCTCTCCGACATGTCACTTTTCTCATCATAGGGATGGATGGATGGATGTGATGTCTTACTGTGTGTCTGTGTGTTCCTGTGTCTCTGACTGAGTGACTGACTGTGAGAATGACTATTATGACTGTGAGAATGACTATTATGACTGTGAGAATGACTATTATGACTGTGACCATTATGACTTTGACTATTCAGCATACCAACGAAATAATCTTGACTACCATTATCTGAATTAAACGATTGCAACTGACTGACTTTTTTATTTTTGTGACAAAATTTAGCAAAATGATTGTAAGATTTACATGACCTGCATTGAACTCCTTGGGCTGGACACTTGTAGCGATGAGACTGCCCACAGCGGCTACATGTCTTCAAGCTGCCTGAAGCTGAAGGTGACTCGCGACTACCTGAAGCTGGCTTGCGACTGCTTGAAGCTGACTTGCGACTGGGAGCTCGCTGTCGACGATCTCCCCGACTACGGCTCCTCCGACTGAGATGCATGACGTTTTCTGACGTTCGTTGACTGGCGATGCTGCTTCCTTTGACTATTTTCTCAGCATCTTGCTGTGCGACTATGAGCGTCCTCGCTAGCTCTTGCATTCTCTGATAGGTTAAGTCATGTTCTTGCAGTAACCTTTGACGCACATGTGACAAGTCTAAATTGAGGTTTGCAATGAAAATATCTTTGATGAGCGATTCCCTGAGCGTGCCAAACTCACATTCTCTGCTTCTATTCTCCAAATCCGTGAGGAATTCGTCGATGCTTTCGGATTTTTCCTGCTTTCGTGTGAAGAATAGATACCTGCACATGGTCACGTTTCTTCTTGGCTCGAAGAATTTGTCAAATTTCGATTTGACTTCGTCAAGCGTGCTCTTGTCTATTTTGAGGTTAAATGAGTTAAATATATTGAGACCTCGTTCTCCAATGCAATGTAACAGAATTGCGATTTTCCGTTTCTCGCTTGACTTATCTAGACCTGTGGCTAACAAATATAACTCAAGTTGTTGCCACCATCTTTTCCACGTTTCAGCGTTATTGTTCGTGGTATCTGACGAAATATTTAATTGCTTCACACGTGTTTGAAAATTTGTCTCACCATCATGGCTGACGTCCGCTTGGTCCGGCATTTTCTTCGACGACCTCGACTTTTTCTTGAATGATTCTTCTTAAACCACTTCTGACACCATGTTATGTTTGATGCTTATAAATGATAGTCCGTTGGGTATGATACAGGTTTATTGGCAGGAGACACAGGACATGTTTATGAGTCTACATCATGACATGAAGTGTGGCGGAGCGCTGACAGATCACAGATAATACATTTACTAGTGAAGACCATATTAGTAACATACTAAATAGTGATGTTACAACATCTCCTTCTACACCTCTCTAGCCTATGCGATCTATGGCCATGTAAGCCCGCAAACAGGCGACACAGGTGGCGCAGTGGCTGAGCAAACGACCGCTGCGCTGCGTGTCGCGGGTTCGCTCCCTGCACAGAACAAACATTTGTAAAGCCTATAGATAGTTGTACCAGGTCTCGCTGTGTGTGTATCTGAGTCGGAATGTTTGTTAGCGCACCCACGATACAGGATAAATTCCTAGGGTGGGGCAACGTTATAAAAAAATATATACATTCATATATAATTAGATCGTCATGCCATCTTCGCCGCGGCCGCCCTCGACAGCGCTGTCCTTCCTCAAACATCAACATACAGCGTAAGGTGGTGTTTGAAATAGTTTGACCAAAATATCAACTTGAAAGTGTCATAGACTACAGCCAATTTTAAACGTAAATAAATAATGTCATGATTTAATTTCGTCATTCAGATAATAGACAAAGGCAATGCTCCATGTTTCTGATGTCAGCTAAAACAAACCGGCCAAGTGCGAGTCGAACTAGCGCAGGGTTCCGTACAAACTTGTGACATAAACAGCCATATATTTTGACTAGCTTTTGCCCGCGGCTTCGCTCGCGTTAAATTCGGCGTAACACAGTTCTCTTTTTCTGATTTGCAGGTACCTGTAGTTTTTGCTCTTGCGCGTTATTTATTGTAATAGCAAAGCTAAGTTCTCCCTTTTCTTCCCTCATTCTCCATCATTTATCACTTTAAAAAAAATTGCATATGTCCGTCTCCAGGGTCTCAACTACTAAAATTCATCGAAATCGGTTAAGCTATTTTGACGTAAAGACGTAACAAACAAACAAGCAAACTCACTTTCGCTTTTATAATATGAGTAAGGATTGCGTAGACTTACCAGGGTTGGTTTCTTTACAGCTCTATGGTACCACGGACTTGAGTATATGTTTTTAATTTCAAATGGATATTTTCACACGTTCCTGAGACAAAGGGTCTTGACAGATAGAACAAACATCAGGCAGGATAACAAAGTGATGCTAGAAGTGTTCCGTATTTTCCTTTTGAGGGCCGCAACCCTAAAAAACTAAATTCAACCCGTATACAAAATTTGGCACCACATGTCTTACAACCGCTACACGCTGACCTTTTATTTGCCTGATTTAGACCACCAAGCGATCCTATTCCATTCGGAAGACACCTGTCTCACCTTATGGAACTGGCAACCGATCCTTCACTTACGACGAAAGTAGGTACAGAGATTCCTTAGGCCGAAGTCACACAGTTAGGAGCTTCTTTGGGTAGCGACTGCCTATCTGACTGACCTCCATAACCCAGTTAGTACTGGTTAATACGATGCCTCTTGATAAGAGTGGTTACCAGAATTTTGGGCCACAAATCTGTGACGACTGTCAAAGATTCTTCGACGACACGGTTGGCGTAGTGGCTGAGCGATCGACTGCTACGCAGCCTGTCGCGGGTTCGATTCCCACACGGAACAAATATTTGTATGGTCTACAGATAGTTGTTCTGGGTCTGGCTGTTTGTGTATGTGAGTTTGTGAACGCACCCACGACACAGGAGAAATTCCTAGTGCGGGACAAAGATTAAACTAAAAAAAATACAATTGACAGCCAGGACCAATCAGCTTAACGTATTCCCAAAGGGTCCACCCTTTATAGCAGAACTTTTTATGTCATAATTTTATTTTGCATAACAACGGATAGCATAAACTTCATTTCGCAGAAAATTGTTTGGCAGACACTCATTTATCATACATTCAAAACTCATAATTTTGTAAGCCAGAATCATCTCTTGACATAAATTTCATATCCATAATATTTAAAAAGTAGAAACATCATATCGCTGAAAGTTCACAGTCAGAATCGTCTTTTGGCATATATTTCTTAGAGATAATCATTAAACGGCAGAATTGTCATATCGCAGAAAGTTTATAGTTAGAATCATCTTTGTCGTTATTTGTTGTCATTTATTTTAATTATTTAAATCTTCAAAATAATGTCATTTATATTAGTTACTAGCTTTCGCCCGCGGCTTCGCTCGCGTTAAATTCGGGGTAACACAGTTCCCCTTGCGCCTTATTGATTTGTAATAGCAACGCTAAGTTTTCGCTTTTCTTCCCTGTTTCTCCCTCACATCCCACTTTTTTTTTCAAAAAGTTAGCCTATGTCCGTCTCCTGGTTCCCAACTATCTCTGTACCAAAATTCATCAGAATCGGTTTAGCCATTAAAGCGTGAAGAGGTAACAAACAAATAAACAAACAAACAAACTCACTTTCGCTTTTATAATATTAGTAAGGAGTAAGGATTATTTAATTGAATTTGAAATAATGTCATTTAATACAATAAGTAATTATACTAATCTAAATAGTTCAGTTCCGGGTAACCTACTAAAAACAATCTCTTTTTTCTATTAATGCAAGTCGTTTCTTCGTAGGAGGTCACAGTTTTAACCTAACCTAACCTAGCCATTTCTGCCATCTGCATAGTATGCCAAGTGAAATTATACCAAATATTCATCGCTCTAAATGAACATTATGCTAAACGATATTATGCGAAATTTGAACTCTGCCAATCGTAATTATACTAAATAAATAATTATATCAAAATATTTTTATGCATTTAAAATGTTCGTTTAAAGAAAATTATGCTAAGTGTGTTATGCCAAATAAATTTCGGCGTATCAAGATTTTGCCAGATAGAGGGAACCCATTCCCAAAACATGGAGGAAACTTGGTATGTAATGAGTCGATGGACAAAGTGTAGCGTGGCTAATTCTGAAAAACGAACCGTGAACCGGTGACTTTTATTATTAAATTGTTTTTTTATTTGATTTTTTTATGTATTTATTAATTTATTTTATTTGCTTTGCTTACTTTTTTTTCTTATTTTTTTTTCGCTTTTACCCTTTCGTAATGTCGTCGCATTTAACCCAAAGGTTGTCTGGCAGAGAATGCCTTCTGGCATTAAGTCCGCTTATATTCCAATATTGTACACGCGACGGCATATCAACCTATACAAAACCAATTTAACCTGATCTCTCTACTACGGTGTGCGATTCGTAGTAGAGAGATCAGGTTATAATAGTCCAATATAGGTTGACCTGCCGTCGTGTGTACAATATTGGAATATAGTATGATGAAGTAGAAAAAAATCCTCACGAGCTCTTCATGAGCGTATTGTGCAGCACTCTATTGCAGTACTGTATGGTATAGTAATGCGTTGGGTTCGCCAGGGCACGCTCTCAGCACTCACCGTAGCCCGGAGCATCATGCGAAGCTTCTGCTAGTGTGACAACGGTCTTAGAGCGAACTGGGGTGCCTTTAATAAATCCATTTTAGTAGGAATGTGAGAAACAGAGATTTGTCACTTTTCACTGATAAATTACTCGTTTGGACCCTTTCGTGTGATCTGTCTCGAGAATTGTCTGCTCTATATTGTGTTAGGGTTGAGGAAAACGTCTGTTTCGGGTTACTTGAATTGGTTTGATATTTCTTTTATTATGTTTTCACGGAAACCTTTCTCTGCGAGTCCGACTAGCAATTGCCCGGTTTTTCTTTTATTAGTTAACCAACTTCCAAAAGGAGGAGGTTATTTTATCCACAATCGCTTGTCAATTTTAGCGTGAAGTTCGTGGCCAAAAAATCAAAGATTATCTGAAGATATTTTTGAATATATTTGATTCACAGCAGAATGATTTACAGGTTGTTATTATAACTTCACAATAATGTATTGTATGTAAAGGCGCTCTCCCACTGGGAGCATTTGCCTGTAATGTAACAGTTCAAAATTATATTTTGAACAAAAACCTACCTTTCCGGTACCTATCACAAATTGCTCCGTTCCGATTAACGTTGGCGTAAGGACAGGACTTCACAAAAGCAGAGATGAGCGGAGATATGCGAAGCGGCAAAGAGAGGAGAGATATAAGAGCTAGAATGTATTCACCTAAGCTGTGCGCATCTTCATGACGTGCAAAGCGGGAGAGGAGAGGAGGTGTGCCCGGCTCATCACACGCCTCTTACAGTACACCGCTTACCACACGCACGTCGCACACACGGGTCAACGCACGTTGCTTACAGCGAAATCAAAATACTTTTATTTAACATAGGCCTACATGGTCACTTTTAAAACGTCGAGAAAAGATGCACGATTCGGGTTGGTCATTTCCTATGGAGAAGAATTTTTGGCAGAATTACATTTAGTATAATAACGATTGGCAGAATTCAAATTTCGCATAATATCGTTTAGCATAATGTTCATTTACAGCGATGACTATTTGTTATAATTTCACTTGGCATTCTACGCAGATGGCAGAAACCTCCTACGCACGAGCCGAGCGAGCGTAGCGAGGGGCGCGGCGCGGCGGCAGCGGCCGGCGAGTGCCAGAAACGACTTACATTAATAGAAAAAAAACCGGCCAAGAGCGTGTCGGGCCACGCTCAGTGTAGGGTTCCGTAGTTTCCCGTCCGTCACAATAAGTGTTCCCACTTATGAGTTTAAAGGTGGAGGAGGAAATTATTTTGTACAACTTTTTGTCTTTTTTGTACAAAAACTGTTGTGTCAATCAAGTTCAAAATGATTTTCATAGAAAGTCCTTATAAAGTTCTACTTTTCAGATTTTTTTCATATTTTCTAAACTTATGGTTCAAAAGTTAGAGGGGGGGGGACACATTGTTTTTTACTTTTGGAGCGATTATTTCCGAAATTATTGACATTATCAAAAAATGATTTTAGTAAACCCCTATTCATTTTTAAATACCTTTCCAACAATATATCACACATTAGGGTTGAAATTAAAAAAAAAATCACTTCCCACTTTACATATAGGGTGGCTACCCTAATAAAACATTTTTTTCCAATTTTTATTTTACCACTTTGTCGGCGTGATTGATATACATATTGGTACCAAATTTCAGCTTTCTAGTGCTAACGGTCACAGAGATTAAGCGAGGACGGACGGACGGACGGACGGACAGACAGACATGGCGAAACTATAAGGGTTCCTAGTTGACTACGGAACCCTAAAAAGAGATTTGTTTTTAGTAGGTTACCCGGAACAGAACTGTTTAGATTAGGATAATTACTTATTGTATTAAATGACATTATTTCAAATTCAGTTAAATAATAACTTAAATAAATATGATTATTTTAAAGAAATAAATAATTAAAATAAATGACAAAGATTATTCTAACTATAAACTTTCTGCGATATGACAATTCTGCCGTTTAATGATTATCGATATGAAATATATGCCAAAAGACGATTCTGACTGTGAACTTTCTGCGATATGATGTTTCTACTTTTTAAATATTATGGATATGAAATTTATGTCTAGAGATGATTCTGACTTACAAAATTATGAGTTTTGAATGTATGATAAATGAGTGTCTGCCAAACAATTTTCTGCGAAATGAAGTTTATGCTATCCGTTGTTATGCAATATAAAATTATGACATAAAAATTTCTGCTATAAAGGGTGGACCCGTCTAATATGTTCGACTGTTTCTTCGCAGATTAGTCGGGTACGAAACACCGGCCCTATCATTTATCACTGGCCGCTGAGTGCGTAAACTGGCCATGAAAGGGCATTACCTCTCTTCTCTGCTCAACCGTTTCCACTAAAGCCAAGCGGAAA
The DNA here is from genome assembly GCA_905475445.1 of Ochropleura plecta. NCBI lineage: Eukaryota > Metazoa > Arthropoda > Insecta > Lepidoptera > Noctuidae > Ochropleura > Ochropleura plecta. Next base: position 16,974,866 of record FR997731.1, on the reverse strand, counting down.
CGCGAAGTGGGACTAACGAAATTCTATTGGTAATTCACAACACATCTCCTGTCCTTTTTTCACATCTCCGCGGCGGAAAAGTCGCGGGCGGAAGCTAGTAACTAATGTCATATAAAATCGTGTACTAATGTGTTGTTTATTACAGGAACTCATGGAGACAAATGAAAGCCAAACTCGTGGCTCAGTTCAAAGATACGCGAAGATATAAATAACATAACCTAAAAATTTACATAGTAATTCGAAATACAAACTCCTCAAAAACAACCCTCATTTTAATAATTTCCTTTTTAAGCAACAAAAACTCATGAGTGTTTTGTTTGCTGGGGTCGCTTTTGTTTTCCAATTTTTGTCTGTTCATCTTTGTAATATCAACACAACCATGACAAATAAAACCGTTGTTTTAAAAAAAACTTTACCCCACATAAGAAATTTCTCCTGTACCGTGGATGCGTTTACAATCATTTAAATTCACATACACAAACAGCTAGACCCGGAACAACTATCTGTAGGACATACAAAATATTTGTCCCGTACGGGGATCAAACCCGTGACACGCAGCGCAGCAGTCGATCGCTCAGCCACTACGCCAACTGTACTTCGATATAACAATAGAATTTTCTATTGAAATTAGTATTTAAAGAGGTTTAATCTGTAACTTGTCTGAATAACCTGCAGCGTATAGAAGTAGGAATACTATTATAAACCTAAAACAAATCGCATTCGTAAAGTTGAATTCACTTTAAGCCTTAAATTGGTTTTCTGCCAAGCTCGGGCACCCGAAACCACAGCTAAGCACTCGTATATAAATCCGGCAGCAATCTAAAATGTTTAGTTTAGCATCGTGGAAAATTTTCCTTCAGCCAGCTATTTCATTTTGTAGCTTCACTAAAACGAAGAATTTCAAAGCTCTGAAGGGCTAAGATTTGCGGTCAAAAGCCGAAGTTTCTTCAATATCAGCACTTGGAAACTGGTCACGCAGTCTCCGGAGGGTTTAATAGAGGTGAACATTCTTACGCCCACAGCATCTAGGCTAGCATTTAATGATACAGAAGACGTCAGACAAAAATTCAGCTGGAAAAATCCTATTTGATGACAAGCGTTGTCTATTTTTGAACTAATTCTTTTTATGTCTATCTGCAGAGGCTCAAATTAAGGTAATATTGTATTACTACAGTACTGAAAAAGTATTTCCAAACATTTTGAAATTAAAAATTGAATTAATTTTATGATACAGTGATGCGAAGGACCGTTTTGGTCGAGATTTCCCCACAACACTGAGAATTTTTCTATGAAAGGAGAATCAGTCCTTGACAGTTCAAGATGTACGGCTATGGAATGTCCTGCCCGTCTGTGGGGAACGCTGAAACCTTGTCTACTTTTAGAATTATAGTCAAAAAGCACTACCGCTTTCCTTAAACAATAATATTAAATATTTAAGTATTTGTTTTATAAATGTAGCTATTCGTTTTGTAAAAAAAAACCGCATTAAAATCGGATCGACCGTTTGGAATCTACGATGCCACAGACAGACACATACACATTTACACACACATATTCACAGACACGTCAAACTTATAACACCCCGTCGTCTTAGCGTCGGGGGTTAAAAATGAAACACCACAGACTAAAGGTCTGCGAAAGGTGAATGAAAAGGTGATGTTGAAAAGATCGCTTTTAGCGATAAGACCACCCATTGTGTCACCCAATTTATAAATTGTATATCTACTGTTATTCTTGTAATTTGTATGGTGTACATAATAAAGAATATTCTATCTATCTATCTAATCATAAAAAAGGTTACAATAAATCCAGAAATGCTGTATGTTCAACATTGTAACAATAACATCCTGAAAACGTTTTATCTGAAGCAGCTAGAAACAATAGTCGTGAATATCAGCATTTCTGTTGTTTGAAGCAACTTTACAGCGCTAAGCTCGTATGTCGGTGTATTTTCATGAATAATCTAAAATTTTGAAAGCTGTACAAGGAAATCAACTCTTGTTTAGCAGAATATCTCTTGTTTAGCATTTGAAGTAAGAGAGAAGTTATGGATCAGTGGAAACTTCAGGGACTGACTGATATTTAGATAATTAGCTTATGCTCGCGGCTATGCCCGCATGAGGTTTGATAATTTTTACACGAAATCGTAGTACTGAGATATAAAGTATTATATGTGGTTATACACTCTATAGTTTATGAAAGGGCAACAAATCCCCATTCTCATAAACTTTTGCATAGAGGATAATATTTGTATTAAGTAATTCCGCTGTGTGAATGTGGGCTGAGTTATTTTATATGTTGTTATTTTGCCTGGCTGCTATAAAATAAACCCAATATAAAACTTTGCTCGATCTAGGAATCGAATCCAGGATCTCATGCGAATGAGTATGTATGATCGTAGGCGCGTGCGCAAGCGACGCGAAGGGAGGGGCGGGCGAGCCAAAAAACATGCCATGGCCTGTGTTTATGTATATTTATATTTTTTATTCTATTTTGTTCTAGTCAACGTCAAATCATTGGGTTGTTTTAAGTTTTTTTTTTAATCTTAGTACTATTTAATTTATTTTTTAATCATTTAAGTATTTAAAATATTTATGTATGCTGTTTTGACTTCCGTACGTTCCTCACGGGTTGAAAACTGAAAACCAGCGCTGTGCCTACCTGTCACAGTCACGACGTGCAAGCTATTTTTATTTTGTCCCATACTATGTATTTGTAAATGTTTGTGATGCTTTGCATGCATGTATATTTTTATTTTTGTTATTTTTGTGTTCATCGTAATTTGCATCTAATAAATGTTTTTTCTTTCTTTCTTTCATGCTTAGCAGTCGCGAGCTAGAGAAATAACTGCTCGAGTCTAGAGAGAGGCATTCCGAATAAAAGTAACAAGATCCGAATCTAATTATGTAGGCATCTGGCGCTAATTTCGAACGAATACAAATACGGAGTTTAAAACATTTGTATACAGAGCTCGTTTGTACGCACTCTCTTCTAAATGTAAGGAAATGCTGTGACGATCGAATAAATTCCGTCGATGGTTTTGTCATCGTTTTAAAAGTTTGTTAGAATTTAGGGACAAATGTCATACATTTTAAAATTCATTAATATATTTACTTCTATAAATATTTTATGTTTCTTATTTTATTTGGTAACTTCATTGATATATCATATGCCTCTGTCTGATTCGATGTGGTAGGTATTTAAAAAAATATAGTCTATGGACATTGGTATGCGCCCATACATTGTTGGCCCTAAAGCCAAGAGCATCGGAAAATGAAGTATGGTATTTTTATCATTAGTAAACTCCTTTATGATCTTATTTTTATAGCGGACTAGCTGCGAAATAGATGTGTATTTAAAAAAAAATACTAGTTTTTGAGGTTATAATCGAACCATATCAATTTTTCATAGCTCCGAGTTATTATTAAGAAACAGAAAAATTATATGTATACATATATACAATTAGATATGTACCTATGCATTTTTTTTCTATCGCCTAAGTGGATGTAGAAGATCTAGATATCATAGAAACTATTCATATAATTATACATATATGACATAATTATCTCTTTATTGCACGAGGCAATTTTGGACATTGCCCATTAAGAATAAGTTACTGGTCCAGCGTGGTATAAGTTAACTAAAATGCAGCATCATCAGAATTCCCCTTTGATGATAATGAAACAATCACATACATCAATTAACCGACATGAATTAATCATTGTTTTCCTGTTCGCCAGAACATGTAATGAAGATTGATGTAGTAGACGTCTTTCTTTGACTCCAACAATGGCATCCTTGAGATTTATTGCCACTTGTGAGGTAGCCAAATAGAGTGGTTACATACTTATGTATATGTTTTCATTAAATACTAATATTTTCTTCTTCCAAAAAATTGTACATTTTGATTTATGTGAAGAAAACTTGTCATTGCGTTCGAGGTGGAATTCACACACGAGCCGTCATGCGAGGGTGTTATGGGGCTTGGAACAGGAGTGACAAACTCTTACGTGAATCTAAACTATGTTTTAATTTGTTTTTTCCTCGCGCTTAGTCTTTTCAGGAGAAACGAAAGGCGCGGCGTTTTTATCTGTCTCTTGTAATGTGACGTTCAAAAAGTGCTGATTATCACTTATAATACCACAAGAGCTTCAAAATTATCGGGTATTTTTCGATAGGTTCGTTGCAAACAAATGAAGGAGTCAAGTTTTTCTTTTCAGGTTAAAAAATCACGAGCGCGAAGCGCGAGTGATTTTTCCTGAAAAACTTGACGATTTTATTTGTTTGCAGGGAACCTATCGGGAAATGCCAGATAATTTTGAAGCTCGTGTGGTATTCGGGGGATTATTTTTCCGTCCCAAATGTCGGCCAATAGAATTGCACCATGTTTTGTTTTTTATGCATAACAACGACCAGAGAAAATTTTCAAAAATTTTTCAGTATAATACCATGTAGGTTGTACCACGTGACGTCGAATGGTGCAATTCTATTGGTCGATATTTGGGTCGGAAAAATAATCAGCTTTATTTGAATAAATGACTATTGATGTTGAAACAAAGGAAGAAGATATTCAAATATTTTTGAAGTTAGTACTCAAATTATTCTCATTTGTTGTGTTAGGCAATATATTTTTTAAATCATCATCATCTGCCCAGCCTTTTCCCAACTATGTTGGGGTCGGCTTCCAGTCTAACCGGATGCAGCTGAATATCATTTTTTCATATTTTACATGGAGCGACTGCCTATCTGACCTCCACAACTCAGTTGGTACTGGGTAATGTGATACCCCTTGATAACACTGGTTGTCAGACTTTCGGAACACTGGATACCTGTAACTGTACTGTGTACTGTCAAAGATCTACAAATGACAGCCGGGACCAACAGCTTAGTGTGCTTTCCGAGGCACGGAGGAAACTCAGTACGTAACGAGTGGTCACCCATCCACAGACCAACCTATGTAAGCGAGGCTTAACCTAAAGGTCGACCCGAGCGGCTGCTATTATTTAGCCACGAGCTCCTCGGGTCTTTACGGCAGATACGACTAAATAATCAGAGTTTTCGACGAAAATAAAAGCAAACTAAAGACCATGAAACTGACACCAATATAACAAGAACGTAATAATATTTATTTAGCTGCACAAGTGCATAAACCACCCGCTATTTATCACGGTACCGGAATGGCAGCGTTCTCTAAAACCCGGTATTATTTAATATGCTTCTAGTATGACGAACCTAGTTATCTTGCGGAACTGCGGTTTACCGAGAAACTACATGCACCGTATTATTTTATACCCTGTGAAATTTAATAACTGAGTTAGTCGCTGCAGGGTACTGCTCGTGTTTAGCGGCTAGCTTTTACTTGAAACTTATTTTTTTTAGTCCAGAAAATAATGCGGGTTTATTAAGTTTTTCCATCAGATGATTGTCGGTAGCTGCAGTGTTGTATTTTTAAATTAAATTAAATCCTCGGAAATTTCTACAGCGTAAAAAATCCTGTTCCTCAATAGAGGTCGACCCGTACATTTTTATGGTTCGCCTACTAATGTCCAAGGATCACTATGTTTCGCTGAAGTCAATCCTAACTATTTACTTAATATTTTAAATTCAGAAGTATGTTATGTTTGTTTGCTACCTTTTCACGCTTAAAACACTGAACCGATCATCCTGAAATTTTGCATATACTTTTTCAGGTGTATAGAAACGGAGAGTGTAACTTTCATCCCGAAATAAAGTACTGTCCCCAAAGAAAATAACAAAAGCGATCTTATGATAGTAGGTGGCGCCACGCATCTTTCGAATTATAATTGAAAGACCAAGCAGAGTACAACCCAAATTGATTGTCACATTCTAAACTAATGCGAGCAATTGAGAATTTATTGATTAATAAGTTCTTTTACTGACTCAAACCCACCCATGTTCTTTCTTTTGCCCTTTATGTTCCGGGGCCGCGGTATCTTTTTCGAATAACCCGAAACCCCGGGAGGTGATGGTCCTGGCAGGCCCCTCTGCTTTGCCACCACACGTCTCAACTCCTTCAAAACAAGATAGCTACTCGATGATTACCTCTATCTATAGATGATACGCTAAACATTTCTTTAGATTTCCATTAAAGGAAATTGAAAGGTTTCTTGCATTCTCTTTCTACTTGAATTCCTTGGCTCAGGAAATTGGATAATGTTATGCAGAGCTGAGAGTAAAAATAGGTAAAGTTGTGCTGCAAAGTGGGACTTAAGTTTGGGTAACATATTAGGTTCGCTTTCAGTTTTAACTTAGCTTGTTTACCTTGTATTTGGAATGGTGCCAGATAAAATTGAAAAAGGAAAAGAAGAAAGATAATTTGACAAGACTACCTTCCTTCCTGACTTCCTGGAAATGCGAGAACGACTTAAGTAGGTACACGCAAGCTTCCTTTGAGGTGTGTAAGCTTTGTGCTTACTGTGTTTATTTTAAATTATTTATGGTGGGCGGTGGCATTTCGTTTTCGGATGTTTGTTTACTGTTAATTCTGTTTGGTTAAAAGGCTAGTCTTAGAGAAACTTTGGCTCCTGTTGTGATTTTGCTAAAATAGAATCTCAAATTCAAGTAGTGCGCCGAATCCTTAATTTTAAAGCACCTAGGAGTTCTAGGAATATTCGCATAATAGAATACATTATTGTACACCAAAATCGAAACACAACTGTTTTACAATATTGCTAATTTTATCGTCTCCATGGCGGATCTTCATGATAACCTTTGTATAAACTGTACGAACATCCTTACTAATATTATAAAAGCGAAAGTGAGTTTGTTTGTTTGTTACGTCTTCACGTCTTAATGGCTAAACCGATTTTGATGAATTTTAGTACAGAGATAGTTGGGACCCTGGAGGCGGACATAGGCAATTTTTTTTTAAAGTGTTTAATGAAAGAGGGAAAAAAGAGAAAACTTAGCTTTGCTATTACAATCAATAAGGCGCAAGGGCAAAAAGTACAGGTAGCAGATACCTGCAAATCAGGAAAGGGGAACTGTGTTACCCCGAATTTAACGCGGAGCGAAGCCGCGGGCAAAAGCTAGTAAATTATAAAGGGGGCAGTCATTGGCTACAGAGTCAAAGACACTGACGATTACATGTTAAACATGTCAAGGTACGTCATTAGACCCGTTAAATTAATATAAAACTTAAGACAGGGACTATTTGTGCCTGTGTTTTACTTCATTAAAGTTATTTTACGCAATTGTAACCCGCATCCCGAATTTCACATTAGAGGCCCTCGCACTAGTTCGCGGCGTTAACATAACGAGATTCTTCAATTTTTAAATTAAAAATACTTTTCATATTATAATATATAAAAAAAACATATCTCATAAATGCCCAAGTAAAAAGATAAAATTAATTGAGAGTATAACCTCTTAATATTAAAAATGATTTTTAAAATCGGTCGATGAATCACGGAGAGATCGCGTAGCAAACAAACAACAAAAAATACAATAGAATTAAGAACCTCCTCCTTTTTTTGAAGTAAGTTTAAAAATCGACGTATTTCGTAACATTAAAGCCGCGAACTTGTGCTAGGGCCTCAGCTTGCCCAGAGCTTAGTATGGAGAAAAGGAGTACCAAAACGAATTAAATGAAAACAAAGCTTCAATAGCTTTCTAGATAACTAGCGCCCGACACATCGAGTGTTTTCATTTCATCAATACAGATGTGAGTCTGAACCCAATGTTTTACAATTAAATAGATTCATACGAAGAATTTTAATTGAATTATATACTATATTATATAATGAACTACATTAGTCAGAACATAAGGGTGAAAAGTGGATAGGCGTTAATTTCTTCGGTAGTACATAGGTACCTACAGGAAAAGGTATCAATTATCATAACATCACGTCCCGAAGGGTTATGGTACATTCAGCAAAGAAAATAAGTTAGCAGGCTCGTCAGTTATTGTTGATTTTTTCTTAGTAACCGATGGATGTTTTAAATTCATTTTTTTTTTTACTTTATGAACTATTTGTTTTCTATCAACGACGGCACGGTTGACGCAGTGGCTGAGCGATCGACTGCCGCGCTACGTGTCGCGGGTTCACAATACAGGAAAAATTCCTAGTGTATGGCAATTTTTTTTTTAAATACCAATTACTTTAACTATAATCAAAAAAATTATAGATTTAAAAAAATTACAGCTGATGATGATCTGATGAGCCCTGTTATTTATATCCTTTACTGACTGTAATCCCATATATTGCCAGTTATATTTAAGTTTCATGTAGTTAAGGACGATCCTATTTCCATATATGGGGCGCTTAATTTTTAAATGAATGTAGCGTAACAGAAAAAACCTTGAGACAGGATTTTGGCCTTGTTTTAAATAATTTCGTGTGGGTGCTAGACGAATAAAGTTGTGTTTTAATGAGTGTGTGCCTAAGAAACTCTCTAGACTTTGAACATTGTTGATGTTCTACTCCAGTTTCCCTCGTTTCGCGAACATAATACATACTTAGACACTATAATGAACAAAATTTGTTGTCAGCCCACGAAGATTCTATTTTCAAGAAAATTGGAGCTACATTTTACGTCGTTAACTTGGATTTTATGACACAAGGGCATAGTTGCATTCCTTGAGGGACTGCAACTATGCCCTTGTGTCAAACCGAACTTGTATTATCACTTTTGATGTTTATTTACTGTCGTAATAGTTTCGTGGCAAAGGGTGATAAGGGGTGGCGGGTTGTTCTTTAGAGATACCGCGGCTCCAGAACACAAAGGGCAAAGTAAGGAACATCGGTGGGTTTTAGTTAGTAAAGGTTCTGACCATTACTGACTTTTCCCGCCCTGGGGAAGTCAGTCGCCCCGCTTCGCCCAGGGTGAAGGAAGTTAAGATTTTACACACATAAAAAAGGGGTATCATCGTCTCGCTAAACAACATTATAAAGCACCAAAACTTCATGCTGCTAGTCACACTTTTATCCACTAATACGTCCTTGGAGCACGCATTTCCCCGAAACTCGAGACATAAACGGCCATATCCATTGACTGCATAATTATTTAATTCTAGTCGGTGATCTCAAAATACACAAAATGTTACCTGTAAACAAAATAATTACAAGCAAGCGAAAACCGCGACGGAACTACCGAATTAAGTTAATTAGTACTTTAATGCTCTCCGAATCTTGATTACGCCGAAAATGTGGATGCCGAAAATGTGGCTTTGTAAAACAGCTTTTAATTTAATTCCGAGAACTATTTTAGTTTAAACTAGCGGACATTTTGTTTATTAACATGAATAAATGGAGATTGCCTTAGTAGGCATCAGAGTTTGGAAATAGTAGACTAAACAACAGAACTAAAATTACTTGTATCTACATACATATCGACGCTTGAAAGGCAAAAATTACTAAGCGACATTGAATGAACTTTACAGGAGAGGGATTTAAAGTTAAAAATTTTTGAAAAATTTTTGTTAAAATTACAATATAGCCGGATTTAGATGCTGTTAACATACATATGTACCTAATTTTATAGCTATTTTTGATATTAAAATGAGCCCTGTAGCTCTCGAATAAAAGGCAGTTTACGTCGCTTAGATAAAGAAAATCCCCATTTGATAAACAGGTAAAACTATCTAAGCTATCACTGAATGTTATGTACAAACAAGTAACATTATTTAAATTGCATCTGATAGGTTTGGAGTAACATGTAAAATTATTTAAGCTATCGATAAAGATTTTTGAAATAACAGGCAAAAATAAATAAATACAAACACTTAAGAAATTATAGACAAGAGTATTTATCTAAATGATCTAAGAGTTTATAAAATAAAACACGGTAAGTTTTCTAAATGTTATTTACTTTAAATCTCTTCCATACAAAATGTATCTTAAATAATAAAATGAATGTAAATCTTAGTTCGGAAGCGACAATATTTAAATATAAAGTACTTTTTTTAACGTGTGGGAACATAAATGAACGTAAACTTTGATAAATACAGGTATGTTTTATTGAAATTCAATCATTGTTTTACACTTATTTATTATTTGACGGTTGTTAACACATAAACAAACACTATAAACAAAATAACTCCTTAGGGACTATCTACTCTTATTAAGTTATTACTACTAATTCTGAGATGTGGTGGTTTGTTTGTGGTGATTTCAGACTAACTCTGGCACGTTGTAAAGAAAAGGAAATAAACAATAAAGTTCAAATTAAAATAAATAAGAAGAGATGGTTTAGGCACCCGTCAAAAGGTTTCATCGTAAATATATGTTCTTACAATAAAAACAATATTTCATCGTTAAAAATATTTCTGACACCATATCTTAGAAAATAAAACTGAAAAGTGGAAAATAAACACCTCAACAAAGTCTAGGGAACAAGATGACCCCATTTTTATTTTCGTGTAAATCTTGTTTTGTAATTAACTGGCAGCAAATAAATAAAAATAGAATAAAGTAGATTACAGAGTTGTTCGAAATTTAAAAATAAATTTAAATAAGTAATGATTTCCGAATATGGAGGGAAAACTTTTAAAAGTGTTTGATTGTGCAGTTTCTCTGAGGCAAAATAAAAATTATTTTCTTTGATTGTAAATAACGTTTATTATCAATAATACGTCTTTTACGTATGGTTTGTGCATTTTTGTGGCTGTAGTCATCATGTCACGTCGTCATTTAAGTCGCGAAGAGATGTTAAGAGCTGTTGGTATGCTGCAAGCTGGACGAACTCAACGCGACGTAGCGGATGCTGTCAACACCCAACCAAGCGTAATTTGCAGATTATGGGCACGCTACAGGTCTACAGGGGATGTTGCCGAACGTCACAGGGGACGAAATAGGGTTACAACCCAGCGACAAGATCGTTTCTTGCAAAATTCCGCAAGGCGGCAACCCACGATTACTGCTCGTCAGTTGGTCGCAAGCCTCCAGTCTCCGCTTAGGGTTCCAGCTCTTCGACGTGGAAATCGAGGTCGTCGCTTATTGTGGGCTAACGCACATTTACAGTGGACCGACCATCAATGGGCACGGGTTCTGTTTTCCGACGAATCTCGCTTCGGTTTTCATCCTGATTCGAGAACAGTGCGTATATGGCGAGTTCCTGGACGTCGGAGTCATCTCCAGAATCCGCAAGAAGTTCATCCTTACCAAGGTGGAACAATCATGGTATGGGCTGGAATTCGCCTTGGTGGAAGGACCGACCTCGTTTGGATACGGGGCAATTTGAATGCAAACCAATACATTCAGGAGGTTATACACCCCATGGTAATCCCTCACACGACAGCAGTTCGGTCAAGATTTTATGTTCATGCAAGACAATGCACGGTCACACACCGCGAGGGTAGTGGTCAATGCGTTAAGCGAGCACAATATTACGACGTTGGAATGGCCTGCTCAGTCTGCCGACCTCAATCCCATAGAGCATGCCTGGGATTTGCTTGGGAGAAGAGCTTTCAGTGATTCTTTGGAAAATCTGAACACTGATGAACAACTTTTTTTACACCTTCGCAGTGTATGGAGCCATATTCCACAGACGATGATTGACAATCTCATACTAAGTATGCCACGCCGTTGTCGAGCTGTTGCTAATAATGCTTAAGGAGGTCCTACAGATTATTAAAAACGTGTAAAGTAAGGTTAATTACTGTATTTCTTACTACCTCGTTATTTTTGTGCCTAATCATATACTCAATATTGGCACTATTTAATTCTTTCTTTAAAAAATTAAATTTTTAATATGAGAAAGTTTTTATTAAAATTAAAAACGGTATAAAAATACCCTTCTATTGATATAAAACACTCACTATTACAAGAAAGGGTTTTTAAATAAAAACTAGAAATGTCCTTGTTCCCCAGACTTTGTTGATGTGTGTAATAGGCGTGACGAAAGATTTTAAAATACTCTTCCATAATGTGGGTACACTTTTACTATTTACAAAAAAGCCTTTATTTCGGTAATAAACTTAATTTTAACAAAGTTTGAAGCCATTTTTCTCATAAATTTTCAATAGTGCCCGAAAACAGCTCGCATGTGCATGGCGTCGGCATGACGTCACAGTATAATAAAAATGACATTGTTTCTATAACAACGTCCCATAAATCACATTACCGTGACGTCATACGCTGTGATCGGTGTTTCAGTCAAAATGGCCGATTGCAGTATTTTAATGTTTTATTTTATTGAAAATCTTAATAATCTGTTATTTTTAAATAAAACTAAACCTGTGTTTACTTTTTTTTTAATATGACTTCTCCCTTGTCATCACTGAATCAGCGATTTTTTTATACTGTCGTCATGCCTATTTTACTTCTGAATGTCGGTGGCTTTTATTTGTTTCGTTGATTTTTCTGTTTTTTTTGGAAATCGGTTGTGTTTGAAGAAAAGTTTATTTTTCAGGATTTTTAGTTATGCTAAGCTATAGCATACCCATTTTTATCCAGTATTCATTTTCCATCGTTACTAAAATATATTAGCAGATCTTTCATAAAGAAATAGAAGAAAAAAATTGTATTATAGACAGTAACTCATGAACTTACCAAGCAACATAAATTAGCTTCAGAATTATGAAAATCGGTTCACAAATCGGTTGGCGTAATAATCGGTGAGCATAGATAAAAAAAAACAGTCAAACATGGAACCTCCTCGTTTTTAGAAGTCGTTCGTTAAAAATAATCGAACACAAACATTTAATTCACAACAACGTGTGGTATAAACATTTTGAAACTGCTCCTTAAGCTTTCCTCCTCTAAACTTTACATAACACAACGAAAAATTGCTGATCATGAGCAAAATATATGAGCCGCCAACTACACGAAGAAAATTCCATTAGTACTTGATTTTCCTTGTAATATTGTACACCTCGCTTCAAAGTAGAATGTACTTTAACTAGTTATATTTTTTATTAAGGCGAATGTACTTTATTATTTTATTTTTTTAGAAAGGGCCACTCGCATATCAACTCTCTTGAATTGTTTTACTGCTTAACCGGACTTTCCTGTGGTGACCTCAATAAATTAAGGCCCCCAGCCAGGGCTACAAAGACTACTAGGTATATACTAAATGACCGCTCGCTAAGGGCACCCCCTGTGGGGTACGGACCTCGGCTTAGGGAGGGAGGACAAGAAAGGTGGCTGGCAAACTGTAGCGCAACTAACAATGCCCTTCTCTAGACACAAAATGGAATGATGTTCCATGCAAAAATTTTGTAGATTTAGATTTAGTTATTTAAAAACAAAACAAGAAAAAGATAAAACAAAAGATGATAGAAAAAAAATGTTTTTTTTCTATATTTTAAATGTTTTTATTAAGAAATATTTAAAAATGTGAATAAATCAATAAACGAACAAAATAAGTACAATATATTATTCGTAAATCATTTCCCCCGTTATGGGCGGAGCGGGGGGGATTGTCAGACTTGTACTGACTAAAACCCACCCATGTTCCTTCTATTGTCCTTTATGTTCCGGGGCGCGGTATCTCTTTCGAACAACCCTCAACCCTGGGTGAGAGTAGGGTGAATGGCTGTATGGTTGAGTGTTAATGAAGAATGCAAGGGGTGTCTGTGACATGTGTTTTGTGTGGTGTTGTTGTGGGTGTGTTAAGGGGTTGTGACTCTTTTACACTTCCACAAGTTCCTCTCTTTCGGCATATTTTTTTATCAAGTTGATGATATATCGTTGAAATACTCATATTGTCTACTAAATTTAAAATTAAGAGAATTTAACTTAATTTTGGGGCATCCCCTTAAGCAAGAGCAAATATTTTGAGTGCTACCTTATACGTTCATCAGAGCATAATAACCTTTGTGCCTCTTCGTGAGAGTTTTAGTAAAAGAGACATCATTCATTTAGTACTTTAACGAGTAAACTAATTAGTTTTGTTCGCGGATCTCGTTTAATTTTGAAAAATATTTTTTTAATGTAGGTACGCTTTACTGGATTGGTTTTTTCCTAAAATGAAGTGGTCATTTTGATCACGCTTTTATTAACTTCATCTACTGTAGCTATTTTTTTTCGGATGGGAAATCATCAAATAACTTGGGGGGGGGGGGGGGGAGTGTCAGACTTGTACAGACTAAAACCGGGTGGGTTTTATGTTTTTTCTATTGCCCTTTATGTTCCGGGGCCGCTGTATCTCTTTCGAACAACCCGCAACCCCGGATCTACTGTAGTTGTAGGTAAACTGCAGTTTTCAAAAGCTCAGCCATTGCGCCAACCGCGCTGTCTAATATTGTCGTTTAGAAGATGACAGAAAGAAAGACAACATGTTTATTTTTAACACTTGCCACTATGTAGTGCCACACAATATTAAAAAACACACACTTAAAATTAACACATTATTTTTTTAAATGTGTCTCACGGCTGCGCCAAATAAGCCCAGCTACCCTACCATGACGTCTTAGAGCAGAACTTATTCCACTGAGGGAAAGAGACAGAGCTATACAGGGTGTCTAGCACCATCTCTTTCCCCGAGTGGTATAAGTGCAGACAGTTAGATACAGTTCAGAAAACTGCCGAGTAGGTAGTGCCCGACGCTTTCAACTGGACCTGTAGGCCTACCATGAGGGAAAAAGATGGTGCTAGACACCCTGTATAGCTCTGTCTCTTTCCCTCAGTGGAATAAGTTCTGCTTTAAGACGTCATAGTAGGGTAGCTGACATGTGAAGTGACAGATATATGGCAGTTTTGTAGTTTCTGTTTTTGATATGTATTGTGAGCATGAATAAGTAGATTATAATAAAATCCTTGCTAATATTATAAAAGCAAAGTGAGTTTGTTTGTTTATTTGTTACGTCTTCACGCCTAAATAGCTAAACCGATTATGATGAATTTTGATACGCGTGGTAGCCCGGAGTCGGACATAGGCGTTTTTAAAAAAAAAGAGAAAAGGGGAGAGAAAGTTATTTTTTTTTATCATCACGCAGGTTACAGTTAGCCTTAGCCCAAAGTAACTATGCCACGCGGACAAAGTCGTGGGCGGAAGCTAGTTGTGTAATAAAACTGCAAAATAAAATAATTAATTTTAGAAATGGGTTGGAAGCATGAAACCTTTTTCGCACATTCACAGACTGCACAATGTTTTATTAATAAGTGCACTTCTTCCCTCAATGCGATGCAAGCAACCAAGCGCAACGGACTAATCATACAATTTGTTAGCAGTAAATGCAATGTTTTGCAGATGTTGTGGCAATTGTGTGGGTATTATAAATACCCGCACCGTACCAACATAGATTAACGCAGGTCAATAATACAAGGTCAAATAGGTCACGTCATTCTTTTCATCCAATTTAAAAAAAAATAAGGTTAATTTTTTTGCATTCACAGAAAGTGCTAGCACAAAACAAATCACATTTAAATTATAACAACTGCCATTTAACAGCATAATTTAATTTCTAAACCCTTATTTTAGCGTGTGTTTCTAGTTGTTAGGGTTTCTCAAATTTAAAAATTCTGAATCTTCATAGGATCACTTTGTGTCTCTGTCTGTCTCTCTGGCAAGACCCTTTATCTCGGGAACGCGTGAAGGTATAGAATTGAAATTAAACTATATACTCAAGTCTGTGGTCCCTTGGAGCTGTGAAAAAATAAGATATGGTCGTTAAGTCTCATTTTTATGCTGAACCCTCAGTTCCGTGTCTCACTCGCTCTTGGCTGGGTTTTTTAGAAACTATAAAATTTATTAAATTGGTTGGAAGATGCTTTGTCTGAAGCGTGGCTTGCCGAAATTCCACCATTTTATTTATTTGAAAAATAGCAGCCATATTGTGCGCCATTGGAATAAGGTACGCAGCTCAGGTGGTGTCCTTTTTAATGTAAGATAGAAGATTAAGTAGTTATAAGTTACTAACTTAATTTTAATCATTACTAACATTTTTATTTAGAATTATGTTCTGAAATCCTTACTAATGTTATAAAAGCGAACGTGAGTTTGTTTGTTGGTTACGTCTTCAAGCCTAAATCGCTAAACCAATTTCAATCTGATGAATTTTGGTACAGAGATAGTTGGCTGGAGACGGACATAGGCTAATATTTTTGTAATTAATTGAGTATTGAGGGAGAAAGAGGGAAGAAAAGGGAAAACATAGTTTTGCTATTACAATCAATAAGGCGCAAAGGCAAAACTACAGGTAGCAAGTACCTGCAAATCAGGAAAGGGGAACTGTGTTACCTCGAATTTACCGGGAGCGAAGCCGCGGGCAAAAGCTATTAAATTAATAAATGAAGTCGGTTAATTATAAATAAATATTAAAGTGTTGCGCCGACCGCCAAATAGAATGGGACAAGGGCAGGAAAATGATGAATGATGAAATATTAAGAAACTTTAGTAATCAACAGTTAGTATCATAACATACAAGTTTTTAATGTGCCAAAAACTTTGAAAGCGCCATGATATAATTATAAGCTATCAAAGTTGTGTTTTTGGCGAACATTGTTACTTTAATGATTCTCATACAATTCATGTTCTTATTAATGCGAGCTGTTGACCAATACGGGTTTTATGAATGCCTGGTAACGTCAATCGTGAAAATTGTAACTTTGATATCTTTAATCTTAGAAACGCGATGCTTGCGAAAGTTCAAACAATATGTGTTTGTCAGTCAGCCAGCCATAATTAAAACCTGTTTAATGCATAGCCGCCATTTTGAAAATAAAAGAAAATGGCGGAATTTAAGCCAGCCAAATATTTTAAAGGCCTTTATTCGTAGATAAAATATATTTATTAAAGTAAACGCTTTTATGAATTAGTGGTATCTATGTGTTAAAAAGTATTAGTATCTTCATAAGCATAGCCAGGCCACAACACAGGACATCATCATCAGCCTAGCCATTCCCAACTATGTGGCGGGGCCAGTCTTACCGGATGCAACTGAATACCAGTATTCTCGGTAAGACTGGTTCTCAGACTTTCGGGACAATGTAACGACTGTCGAAGATCTACAAATGACAGCCGGGACCAAGAGCTTAACGTACTTTCCAAGGCACAGAGAAAACTCGGTATGTAACGGGTGGTCACCTATCCACAGACAAACCTAGGCAAGCGCAGCTTAACCTAAAGATCTTCCCGCGGCTGCCATTATACTGCCACGCGCTCCTCCATAATAAAGGACATACCAACCAGGCCATAATGTTCCTATTGTTGGCACTTAGAGCTTCTTTCTAAGAGAGAAAATGGCAGTAATCAGCCACAATGGCCCCATATCAAAGAGTAAATTCTTGAGCTCGATCCTCATGGGAACGGAATGCCGACAAACGACGAGAAAGACAAACGGACTCTTTTCTTGCAATGTTAATTAATGGTGAAACGTATATCGTCGTTTTCTACTTAAGTAACCCCAGATTTTATTTTGTTTTAAAGACGTTGCCCCACACTAGGATTTCTCTTGTATCGTGGAAGCGTTTACAAACATTTAAATTCACATACACAAACAGCCAGACCCGGAACAACTATCTGTAGGCTCTACAAATATTTGTGCCATTTGGGGATCGAACCCGCAACACGCATGGCAGCAGTCGATCGCTCAGCCACTGCGCCCACCGTGTCGGCCGTTAATACTCCGGTAGTAAAGTGAGGTAAAAGAGTTACACTTCAGACATCACCATCTGCCCAGGCTTTTCCCAACGCAATTGGGGTCGGCTTCCAGTCTAACCGGATGCTGCTGAATATCAGTGTTCTACATGGAGCGACTGACCTCCATAAACTAGTTAGCACTGCTTAATACTATACTTTTGGTACTGTCAGACTTCCGGGCCACTGACAAGCTGTAACGACACACTTGAACTTGCTAGATTTTTGTTTAAAAAAGTAAGTAAGTTTTTTTTAATACAATTCCATTATATGCCAAACCTTTGACGTAGTAGAGCTATTCAGTGTCGCAAATTGCTCAGAATAATGTACAATTTAAAAAAAAATCTCCAAAAAAAGTTCACGAAAGATAGACAAAATTTATTTACTTTCTGTACCATTACACGGTTTGATGGGGCGACGCGGCGTGAATGGAACAGATATCTGAGACCTTAAAAAAATAATTAACTCACAAGTCACGTCTAGGCCGAAAAAAGATTTAAACTGAGGTCGGTACTTATCTAAAGTATTGGTCATGAAACTTAGATGTCTTCAAATAATCTTTTAGGCTGTTTTTTTTTCGTGATTTGAAATGTTAAAGTGTAATTTTAGAAAAGAAAAAATACGATAGCCTCTTCGACAGTACTAAATCGTTGAACGACACAGCCATGACTACAATAATAAATAATAATAAATATCTTGGGACAACTCACACACGGCTATCTGCTCCCAAGCTAAGCAGAGCTTGTGTTATGGTAACCAGACAACTGATATACATACTTATATAATTTATAAATACATACATATTATAGATAAATCACACCCAGACACAGAACAAACAACAACAACAACAATCATGCTCATCACACAAAGTTTGTCCTGGGTGGGAATCGAACCCACGACCTCCGGCTCAGCAGTCAGGGCCACTAACCACTAGACCAACAGGCCCGTCAAACAATATGCTTGGCATTTTATCGGCTAATTCCATTCGGTATCTCTCATCATACATCATACTCAAGTCAGCTCGGCGCAACTTGAGTCAAGCCGAGTGGTTTATTTGTACATAAGAAAATGCCACCTACCTATGTCATGTACCCATTCACATACTCGAATATATAGCACCCTATATCTGAGTTAAGTTAACCTCAGTAACCTTTATCCATGATAATTTTAAATTACTTGGTTGAAGTAATTATAAAACTGATAAAACGGAAAGCTTCATCTAAAAGACCTTAATAAACGGGGAAATTACAAATTCATTCTTCATCACGTGACATTATCGATAAGGATACCTTTCAAATTTGTTAAGGAGATATTTTTATCTGATTGAGACTTTTCTTTCCTTCAATCAGTCGAGTTAATCTACCCGGTCTA
Source organism: Ochropleura plecta (assembly GCA_905475445.1). Lineage (NCBI taxonomy): Eukaryota > Metazoa > Arthropoda > Insecta > Lepidoptera > Noctuidae > Ochropleura > Ochropleura plecta. Next base: position 16,955,954 of record FR997731.1, on the reverse strand, counting down.
CTGGGCATAGCCATTCCCCTAGCTACGCTACTTACAGCACCCTGTCGTTGTTGTGTGAGTGTGTGGGAATTTAGAATTTTAATATGACATTAATCGAACGACCCAAATACATTTTACTATTTCAAGAGAAACATTCCTATGACAGAAATATTGCTCCAAATAAATACCCTTGATCCCTACATCGGCACAAAACCCGTTGTTACTAAAAACCTTTTAAACATAATACATTTCGTAGGTGTCAATCGTTCTTGACCCCACACTTGGACCTTTCCTTTCAATCAAAACTGAACTTAAAGCTTTGAACATAGGGTGGTTTATACGTAAATAGTTGATCTAACGTGTGCGTTTTACACAATCGGATACGTCGAATATATCTTTTCGTAAGGCTTTCCCCTTCACAAACACTTGGTTGAATAAAGTGATGTCGGAGGAAAATTGTATTTTGTACGTAGCGTAAACAATTGGGAGGTGGGAGTACCTAGTGGGTAAAGTAGCGTATTTTAACCTGCTCTGTTGATACTTCGATGATATGGGTTAAGGGATGAAACGGTGACGTGTTGTTTGCTTATGTAGGTTTATTTTCGCTTATAATACGCCATTTTGTAAACACGTGAACTATTACCGAGATGTTTAAATAGTGGAGACCAACTTGGATGTAGCGAGGTTTGCACAGTTCTAACCTATCTTGATATCCGTCCCCTCTATCACACTGGACCCAAGATGGCGGCGCATAGTATTACACGGGCCCTCCTTCAGCGCTCGCACCAGTCTTTAACGGAACGAGACCCCAATCGAACTAGTCCAGGGCAGAGGAAGTCACATTAGATCCTGTTGCACCCCGACGCACATGTGCGAGGAATAACCAGTGTGGTTTTAGTCAGTACGAGTCTGATAGAACCCTCCGCTCTCCTGACGGTGGGGACATCTATTTAGGATTTGCAGATCAACGAAAAAAAAAAGTTCTCAAACCGGTCCAGGTGTCCCATTAATGCAGTTTTACCTAGGACAAACGAGTTTGGCCTGAAATCGGGTTTGGCTGGTAACACGTACACTTAGAACGGAAAGAAAGAAAAACAAAGTTAATTTAAAAAAAGAACGGCCACGCACTGTGGGTTCTGTAACAAACTTGCGACATAGATTCCATATCTTTAGAATGCGCAGACTTAAAGGGTTGATTTTTACACACCACAAAGGGATTACAGACTTGATGATATGGTTTTAATTTTAACTCGATACCTACACGCGTTCCCGAATTAAAGGAACACAGACTTGACAGACATACAGATAGACAGGCATGTTGTAACATCACTATTTAGTATGTTACTATTATGGTCTTCACTAGTCTATGTATTATCTGTGATCTGATGGCGCTCTGCCTCACTTCTTCCTGTCATGTCTTACGATGTGTACCTCCTGTGTCTCCTGTCAATAAACCAGTATCATACCCAACGGAATATCTTTTATTAAGAATCCAACATAACATGGTGTCAGAAGTCATCTGAAGAAGTCATCTAAAGAAAAATGCCCAACCAAGTCGGCGACGCGACCAGGCAAGTCGGCCATGACGGTGAGTCAACTTTCAACTCACATATCAAAAATTTCAACATCGTCGGATCCAGCTCATAACAACGCTGAATCATGGAAAAAATGGTCGCAAGCATTTGAGCTATATTTACTAGCGACAGGCCTTGACAAAGCAACTGAGAAACGCAAAATAGCCATTCTACTGCACTCAATCGGAGAGCGAGGTCTGAACATTTTCAACACATTTAACCTAACAATCAATGGCAGCACGCTTGAAGAGGTGAAAACAAAATTTGACAAATATTTCGAGCCAAGAAAAAATATCACGATGTGCAGATACCTATTCTTCACACGTAAGCAGGAAAAATCCGAAAGCATCGACGAATTCCTCATGGATTTGGAGAATAAAAGCAGAGAATGTGAGTTTGGCACGCTCAGGAAATCGCTCATCAAAGATATTTTCATTGCAAACCTCAATTTGGACTTGTCACATGTGCGTCAAAGGTTACTGCAAGAACATGACTTAACCTATCAGAGAATGCAAGAGCTAGCGAGGACGCTCATAGTCGCACAGCAGGATGCTGAGAAAATAGTCAAAGGGAGCAGCATCGCCAGTGAAAACGTCATGCATCTCAGTCGGAGGAGCCGTAGTCGAGGAGATGGTCGACAGCGAGCTTCCAGTCGCAAGTCAGCTTCAAGCAGTCGCAAGCCAGCTTCAGGCAGTCGCGAGTCACCTTCAGCTTCAAGCAGCTCGAAGACATGTAGCCGCTGTGGACAGTCTCATCGCTACAAGTGTCCAGCTCAAGGAGTTCAATGCAGGTCATGTAAATCTTATAATCATTTTGCTAAATTTTGTCTCAAAAATAAAAAAAGTCAGTCAGTTGCAATCGTTTAATTCAGATAATGGTAGTCAAGATTATTTCGTAGGTATGCTGAATAGTCAAAGTCATAATAGTCAAAGTCATAATAGTCAAAGTCATAATAGTCATTCTCACGGTCAGTCACTCAGTCAGAGACACAGGAACACACAGACACACAGTAAGACATCACATCCATCCATCCATCCCTATGATGAGAAAAGTGACATGTCGGAGAGATTTATTATCCAGTCAAATAGTCGGAGTCCCAATTCATATCATCTCAATGATGAAAAAAAAGTCCAGTCAAAAAGTCAAAAGAAAAAATGTCAGAGTCTCTATGATGAAATCAGTCACATGTCTGAGGGATTTCACAATAAGGCACAGTCGTCCAGTCAGTCACACAATGGATCATCAGTGGTCAATACTTTGAATCACTCAAAGCAGTCGTGGGAAATTAGCTTATTGGTAGGAGATACAAAAGTCAAATGCATTATAGACTCAGGTGCAGATGTCAATATATTGTCAAAACAAACATTTCAAAATGTTAAAAGTCAAAATAAGCTGTCAAAATTGTCACTTGTCAAATGTCAAATAAATGTCACAGGATTTGGTGGAAAATCCATTCCGATTTTAGGCAAAGTCAACTTAATTTGTAATTTTTGCTTAAACAACAAGAACATTGTTGAAAACATAATGTTTATAATACCAGATATAGAGTGTCCAAATGTCCTTGGTCTCCCAATTTGTGAAAAGTTAGGTATAATAAAACGTGTCTTTTCAGTATCAAAACAAGACTTTTGTGAACAAATTCATACACAATATAATGATGTATTCCAGGGTCTTGGCTGTCTGCCTCCAGTCTGTCATCTAAAACTCAAGCCTGATGCAGTACCATGTGTGGATCCGCCCAGGAAAGTCCCATTCGCATTACAAGGGAAACTGCGTGAGGAGTTGGATCGCATGGAGAAAATGCAAGTCATAGAAAAGGTTACAAAACCTACAGAGTGGGTTAATTCAGTCGTTGTAACAGTAAAAAGTTCAGGTCAGTTACGAATTTGTCTTGATCCTAGAAATTTAAATAAAAATATCATGAGGGAACATTATCCACTCAAGTCAATTGATGAGATTAGGTCTCAGCTCGAAGGGGCTGTATGTTTTTCTCACTTAGATGCATTTTCAGGGTTTTGGATGCTACGTTTAGATGAATATAGTTCAGAATTATGTACCTTTCAAACACCATTTGGTAGATATAAATATTTAAGATTACCATACGGCATAAATGCCTCATCAGAAATATTTCAAAGAGTCATGATGAATTTATTTGGTGATATAGAAGGAGTTCTAATTTTTATTGACGATATTTTAGTGTATGGTCCAAACGAGTCAATTCACAATGAAAGATTACATAAAGTCATGCAAAGAGCTCGTCAAGTCAATTTAAAATTTAACAAGTCAAAGTGTAAATTTTCACTGTCAGAAGTATGTTTTTTAGGTTATGTCTTCAGTAAAGATGGTGCAAGGGCAGATATTGAGAAGGTCAAAGCAATTGTCAACATGCCTACACCACAAAATGTCAAAGAGTTACAGAGAATACTAGGTATGATAAACTACCTAGGACCTTTTATAAGTAACCTGTCAGAAAAAACACAAATGTTAAGAAATCTTTTAAAAAAAGATGCAGTCTGGACTTGGGATGAGAATCATAGTCAATGTCTGAGGAAACTGAAAGATGAAATTACAAATTCACCAGTTTTAGCTCATTATAATCCCAAGATTCCATTAGTCTTGTCAGTCGATTCGTCAAAGTCAGCGTTAGGTGCAGTCATTTTACAAAAAAATAAGCCTATAGCATACAGTTCAAAAACTTTAACTCAAACCCAAGAAAGGTATGCTCAAATAGAGAAGGAGCTGCTAGCAATTCAATTTGGTTGTGAAAAATTTCACCAATATGTATATGGTAACAGAGTCACATTTCACACTGATCATAAACCATTAGTCTATCTGTTTAAAAAACCATTACATGACGTCCCAGCTAGATTACAGCGTATGATGTTAACTTGTCAAAAATATGATTTAGAAGTTATACATGTCCCAGGTAAAGAAATGTTTATATCAGACACTTTGTCAAGAGCCGCCTTGAAAGATCACTATATACCTGAAAATGAATCAGAAATGTCTTGTCATGTCAATCTAATGTATGCTAACTTAGCAATTACAAAAGAATATAGTACACAATTGGCACAGGAAACCAGAAAGGATGAATCCTTGCAATTATTAAAAAAATATTATAATGAAGGATGGCCAAACAATAAAAACAATGTCAGTCCATTGGTAAAACCATTTTGGAATATTCAAGGGGAAATTCATGTAATTAAAGATTTACTTTTCAAAGGCTCAAAATTAATAGTACCACAGTCTATGTACAAAGGAATGTTAGAACAGATTCACAAAGGTCACCAGGGTATAAACAAATGTTTAAAACTAGCTAAAGAATCTCTGTATTGGCCAAATATGTCAAGTGATATTAAGAATTTAGTAGAGCAATGTCTTATATGTGCTAAGTTTAAACAAAGCAATCAAAAGGAACCACTACAAAATTTTGAAATCTGTAAATACCCATGGCAACAAGTAGGTATTGATTTAATGCATTTTGATAGTTTAGTATATTTAATTGTCACAGACTATTACTCAAAATACATAGAAATAGCATTATTAAATAAAAATAGTACATCTCAAAATGTTATTACTCATTTAAAGTCAATTTTTGCACGCCATGGAATACCATTGTCACTAGTCTCAGATGGTGGACCTCCTTTTCAGTCAATCCAATTCAAAAATTTTTTGCAAGAATGGGACATAGAACATGTTGTTACTAGCCCATATCATGCACAGTCAAATGGACAAGCAGAGAGTTCAGTCAAAATTATAAAAAACATGCTAAGAAAATGCAAAGAAAATGGATCAGATCCATACATAGCATTGTTACAATATAGAAATACAGGTAAAAATAATTTTTCATCACCAGCACAGTTACTCATGTCTAGGAACTTAAGAGATAACATTCCAACATCATATAAGAAGTTAAAGCCAAAAGTGGTAACATTTAAAGATTACAAAGAGTCTGTCAAGAAAAATGATCAAAATAAGTCAAAATACTACAATAAAAATGCCAAGTCAATGTCTATGTTACATCATAATGATCATGTCTATTTTAAGAGAAACCCTAGTAGCAACTGGAAACAAGCTATTGTTAAGCAAAGATTGTCAAATAATAGATCATATGTTGTTGAGGATGTCAATGGAGTTAGGTATAGGAGGAATAGAATTCACTTAAGACATAAATATTCTCATAATTGTGCTAACCCTCCCATGCAATCCAACTCGTCACAAAGGGGAGAGGAAGGTGACAGACAGGAGTCTAGGCATCAAGGATCCTCATCTCAACAATCCTCAAATGTAACAACTAGGTCAGGTCGTATTGTAAAACCTACCAGAAGGTTAATTGAAGAAATTGATTAAGTTAAGTTATAAATAAAGTCATAAGTAAAGTTTAAGTATAACTATAAGTATAATTAAGCATGTTGTCTTGTATAAAGTCAAATAGCATAGCACTTATATTAATTGTCAGTCAGGGGTCTAATTTGAACTCAACAAGGGGGATGTTGTAACATCACTATTTAGTATGTTACTATTATGGTCTTCACTAGTCTATGTATTATCTGTGATCTGATGGCGCTCTGCCTCACTTCTTCCTGTCATGTCTTACGATGTGTACCTCCTGTGTCTCCTGTCAATAAACCAGTATCATACCCAACGGAATATCTTTTATTAAGAATCCAACATAACAAGGCAGACAGACGGAGAACACAGTGATCCTATAATGGTTCCGTTTTTTTTTTCCTTTTGGGGTAGGAAACCCAAAAAAGAACAAGAGAATTCAAAAAACACAATTAACTAAAAGGTGTGCTGCAAAATTGCAGCCATCTCACAGCGCTGATATTCTAATACGGCCCAAGCAATTAGTGAAGCCACGACACTTAGAAACTCACTTTTATACGTAAAGTGCGAAAATAATTCGATTTTAAAATAACATTATTGAAAATGTTTGTAGTTATTAGTAGTCTTCTAAATTATGCAAATAACCCACCTAATTATTTATTCCAAATTTGAGAAAGTTTTTAGACAGGCAAACTAGAATGATGTTTATTTTACCTCAAAATTTTACAGTTAATTTCAACTTGACTTCAATTGGCAAGCGATGTAATATTAATATTATGACTTTATATTACTTTAAGCTTTAGAATTTGTTTACGAAAAATTAATATCTTCATGGCCATACATTTTATGCAAAACTGTCTGTGACAGTTTAAAAGATAAAGAATTTAATTATTATATGGCCATTACATCTTAAACTTAAACAAGGCAAACCATTATATTTATGGAACTAAAGTTAATAATAAAACTATTTTTCATTTACAATCTCAGCAAATTTAAATTCATTTCCTGATGTTTTATTTAAGGCGAGGTTTAACAAATCTGGGGGCACGGCAGTGCCCCCACCAAGTCGAGCAAAAAAGCGTCACGGCCGTACCATCCTTTTCTCGAAGCAATTCAGACCATTTTCGACCCCCTGTAACTTCGTTGTGGATAAAACTGGAAGACTGAAATTTTCAGTAACCATGCAGGCATTGTAAAGACACGGTATATTTCAAATTTCATTCAATTTGAACCAGTATTTTAAGAATTATAACGGGTCAAATTTCTTAATTTTGTCACTCACTGACTCACCGATCATCAAAATTCTAAGGCACTTCTAGCAGACCTAGAAGCTTCAAATTTGGAATATAAGTAGTGTTTGGTGTATGAATCAAGGAAAAACTAAAAAATAGATTAGAAAAGACCGCAAAGAAAATTAAGCCCATACAGCCAAGTCTTCAGTTAAATTTTTCAATATTGGCTTTATTCGTAACGATGTTTTACGGCAGTTATTATTATTGCGTGCGAAGCCGCGGGTTTAAGCTAGTCCCATATGAATATAGGCGCATGGTAGTGCCCCTGCCAAATCGACCAAAAAAATGGGTATTCCCGTCATGAAAACACGTGTAAATTAAATTATTTAATGCAAAAAACGTACCTACGTGCGTATTCGTACTTATTATTATTACGAGTGCGTAAGGTTGTAAATTAATTATTATACCACGCGCTGCGATGCTAGCAAGTGAGCGCGGGCCGTTACTACGCGCTGCGCGGTGCAAGCGCGAGGGCGCGGGGCGGGGACAGTGGCGGGGCGCGCGGAAAGGTGAATGTCGCCGAGCGAGCAAAAGAAAAAGAAAAGTAGAACTGTCTACAAAATACAAAAAGAAATGAGATCCCATCAAAAACAATACTTGTCAAAAAAACCAAGTCTCGCAACTCAGTTGTTCTGCGGTAAAAAGTTGTGAGATCCATGTAATACCAAGACGGTTATTAATGTATTCAGTCTCTACTTAAGCGACTTTCTGTCTTAATACGTCCAGTCTCTAAGACCACGATCGTGGTCCATAACAATTGAAAATCAATTGTGTCTGGAATCTCCGTACTCGAAGCATTAAGTTGTTACGTAATAATTAACAGCATCTTATAGTGACGCATATCAATATTAAAATTCTTTAATGTTTTATATAAATATATTGAGACTTGGCCATCGCCTGAAAACACGTGTAAATTCAATCGCCTGAAAACACATGTAAATTCAATTATTTAGTGCGATGGCCAAGTGAATAGCTACATTTAAAAAAAAACAAATACTTATATATAAATACATTTATATATTCATTTAAAATAATAATCATCAAGAGCAAAGCAGTGTTTAATATTTTGTTTAAGGAGTGAGGTAGGTAGTGCTTTTTGACCAGAATTTTAAAAGTGGACAGAATTTGAGTACATGAGCAGGGCATTTCGTAGCCGCACAGCTTGAACTGTAAAGGATTTATCGTATGATTTATTTTTGTATGAACAAAGTTCAACGTGACTGAATCAGTATGCTAGACTTTACTCTACAAATATTATAGAAAGAGCATTATTTTTAAACAAAACACGTAAGTAAATCGCAAATACAGTCTTCTATCATTTATTTTGGTAAGGAGTTCATACATTTTGAAGATATGCTAGAATTAATGATCATTCATACTTCGCGGGATAAATATTTTATGTTATCTGTAGTACGTGACAAAACTAATTTAGAAGCCCTTAAGCCAGATACACAGAATATAATAAGAATTACACAATACTAGCTGTGCCCCGGCATGCGTTGCAATGCAATTTTCTACCTACCCTATCTTTCAAGTTGGATCAAACTGCACACAGTGTGCAAATTTAATTTAAAATCGGTTAAGTAGTTTAGGAGTCCATCGCGGACAAACAACGTGACACGTGATTTATATGTACTGAGAAGATTACACTGTGTCATTCTGTTAAAAACTAGGTAACCTCTTGTTAATATAGACTACGTAGTACTAAGACATTCCCGACTGAAAAAATACAACAAAAAAATCGCGATCGGAGTATCAAACCGGAGTACCTCCGATTTCGAGCGACCACGAGACCAACGGGACAGTCAACACAGTCATCAAACTTAAAAGGAAGGCACGATTGGCCACCAAAACTACAATTAATTTTAAATTCACTAACATCAGACAGTTTGCGGTATGTGAGATTGGTTGCCCCACGCCGAGCAAGGCATACACGCTGATTACTTGCATGCAAATCAGCGATAGACGGAGAACGCCCGCAAATTGGTATTAATCGATTCACTCGATACAAGATATTTAGAGAATATTTGGATGAAACACCTACATTATTGAAATAGGATGTTGGTCTCCTTGGTATAAGCTACTAAGGCATGCATTGACTTTATAAAGTGAGGAATAAATAATAAATGATGTTTATTTTGCAAATAGGTTTATACAAACACTTTTACACGTCGTTTTTTTTTAAATGAGAGGTGTCAGGGGACACCCGGATGGATTGAAGTTATTATTTATTATATACAAAATACTTGTATACACTCAACAAAAATAATCGTCGCGACACCACACTGTTCAATGCGAAATAGAAAGACGAAACGAAAATAACTGGCTTGCTTTCTATGAGAGAGAGATAGACAGACAGACAGAGAAACACGTGCACGCTGCACGGCTTACAACTATAGCAAAAAGTGTCGTTACAACGTTTGGTCTTAAGCAAAAAGTGTCGTTACAACTTTTGGTATTAAGCAAAAAGTCTCGTTTCAACTTTTGGTCTTAAGCAAAAAGTGTCGTTACAACTTTTGGTATTAAGGAAAAAGTCTCGTTACAAGTTTTGGTCTTAATTTTTTCCGTCTAGCCCTCTTTCGCAACGCGCGATAACGAACTTCGTTCCAAAAAAATTAGATGATGCCGGTTTTTCGTACCCGACTACTCTGAGAAGAAACAGCCAAAACAAACTCAGAGGTCTCTTTTAGATCCAGACAAAAAACTTGGTCAACTTACTTTTCAACTTGTCGGTTTTTTAGATAAGGCACAATTTTGCGCTGGTTAAATATGTTTTTATGGTTTTTCGTGGTATGCTGAACGATCTGCAAATACTGGAGTCTTTAGGATTTGTCGTTCCAAACAGTAGTCTGTTCGGCAGAGGATAAGAGAGAGACTGTTTAAAGTCCCAGTGCCGCGTACAAACTTGTTAAAAATTGCACCGGTGGGGCGGGCAATTAAATACCTACTCAACAGAACGACTCTCTGCGATTGGACATTTTACTTGCTCTTTAACAGAATCTCAGAGAGTGACACTTAACATATTGTCCTCTGTATTATTTTTCAGTGGGGTCACACTGTTTTTTGCGGATGGGAAATCATCAAATAACTTCCCCGGCTCTGGGCGGAGCGGGGGGAGTGTCAGACTGTACTGACTAAAACCCACCTATGTTCCTTCCGAGATACCGCGGCCCCGGAACGTAAAGGGATTGCCCTTTACGTTCCGGGGCCGCGGTATCTCTTTCGAACAACCCGCAAGCCCGGCAGGCCCCTCTGCTTTGTTAACATCTCTTTGAGGCGCGCGTGGAACATTAACGCGCCGTCGACATGGCCTGTCGCCAATAAACGGACGGACGGTGAGCTACCCATTGCTCACCGTCCACAGGCCCGCATCTACAGTGACCGGGAGTCGTCTCGCGGCGCCCGACGTCCCGCGACTCCCGCGGCGGTTGGGTTGATTTGAGGTTTTCTCCCTCAAACGCCTGGCCACCTCCTTCGCTAGCATGACTGCTTCGCAGAAGGAGGTGTCACACATGTCATACTTGGAGTCGTAACTTGGAACTCGCTAATGATTGACCTTACACCCAATTTGGACCCTGTCAGTCAAATTACGACTGTTAAAAGCAGTACATAGATGTTGGTGTTTTTTATTGTTTTCTGAGGCATCTCTGAAAGTGCAAACTGGGACTACATTGTTGTTTTGGGTTTCCCACCTGTAGAAATGATGTAAGTGGAAAACATTTAAAAAAAATCTTACTAATATTATAATTGCGAATGTTTGTGAGGATGGATAGATAGATGGATGTATGAAAGTTTGTTACCCTTTACATCAAAACGGCTAAACGGATCTTGATGAAATTTGGCACAGAGATAGATTATGGTCTGGAATAACACAAAGGATTTTTTTCGATATCACCTCGACAAAGCCGCGGACGCCAACTAGAAAAAAAAAATTTCTTATTCCTAAAACTTTTTTATTAAAATAAGAAGAAACTAACCTAACAATAAATGAAACAATAGCGTCAAAACAACTCGTCCTCAATCCTGTCAACTAATGTCAACAAAAGACTGGCGGCGTTACTATGTTATATAGCAACAGGAGCCTCTGGTCAAGGTATTACCCAACCCCCCAGGGTCACGGCAAATTAATAAACTGAAGTGAACAATAACAGCGTCCACGAAAGTTATATTATGCTTGTGATGAAATAAGTTCGGAGCACTGTGGTTGGGCCAAATTGTTTTTTAAATCAATAAGTACTTATTTAATAAAAACCAAGGCTACTCTGTCTGCTTATCTGTCTTTCGGTTTGAATGATATTTGGCTTACACCTAGAACATATACTGTGATAAGTCATCAAATAACGTTTATTTATAGGCTGACTAGCTTTTGCCCACGGCTTCGCTCGCGTTAAATTCGGGGTAACACAGTTTCCCTTTCCTGATTTGCAGGTAACTGGTACCTGTAGTTTTTACCCTTTATTTATTGTAATAGCAAAGCTATGTTTTCCCTTTTCTAGCATCTGTCTCGTTTCTTACTTTAAAAAAAATACCCTAGTCCGTTTCCAGGGTCTCAACTATCTCTGTGCCAAAATTCATAAAAATCGGTTAAGCCATTTAGGCGTGAAGACGTCACAAACAAACAAACTCACATTCGCTTTTATAATATTAAGTAAGGATTATCGACTTAAACACGACCGCAGCTACAGACAAAGCAAGATATTAAACAATGTTTCGATACAATTTCTCAGCGAAAACCTCGAGGATTTACATTTCTCCAAAATTGCAAGTATGCCGTAATAGCGTGCTGTTAAGTCGCGTGTAGAAAACGCTGTCAGAAGCTAAGCCAACAGTTACGACGAGCTCCGCCGCTCGCTCGCTCGAGATATTATAATAAGCGATACACCGTGTTCCTTGCATGAGTATGCAAGAAAATATGTGGGAATAATAGGTAAGTAATTATATTGTGGAAATGTAACGTAATGTTTATCAAAGATATTGAGGTGGAGGTGAGTGTCGTAGCATGATGTTCTACTTTCAAATTATTTCGAAAACATGCGGTATGCAAAATTTTAAAAAAATCCGCCGTATTTATGGAGTTGAATTTTGCTAAATCCCGTCTTAATGCGTCCTAAAAGAATCCACCATACAAAATTTGAGACTTGTTTGACAAAAAAGGCGTTATAATGTTTTCAGGGTTTATGTATGTTTGTATGTATGTGAGTTTCTTTATTCCATCATAACTTCTAAACCCTGAACGGATTTACATGTATGGGGTATCAAGTAACATAGGCTATTGAAAAAGTATATACATGCAATGTGGCGGGTATGATAAATAAATAAACACCCACATTTATATTTTTTTAAATTTATTCTGTTAATTTGTTCGTTTGTTACGTCTTCACGCCCAAATGACCAAACCGATTTTGATAAATTTTGGTACAGAGATAGTTGGAACCCTGGAAACGGACATAGACAGAAAGATAGACATAGAGAAAAAGGGGAGAAAGAGGGAAGAAAAAGGGAATGAAAGATATTTTTTCTCGAACATCACGCGGGTTAAAGTAAGCGTTAGCCCAAAGTAACTATGCCACGCGGACGAAGTCACGGCCGGAAGCTGGTATAAATAATATAATGATTGCCAAGTTTGACAAAATACACTCTTACCTTATCTTAATTTAGATTACTATGTTGTTTGTTTTTTTTATTAAAAGTAGATTTATATGTACCTGTTTGTAGAATTCCCCTCCAGTGGTCTAGTCATTTTATGTCGTGTTCACAAGTATATTGTTTTTGATTTTATACTCAGAATAGTCCCGACAAAGTCAGTGTCAAAAAGCGTATAAAAATAGTAAAAGACTGGGTATTTGGACTGCCTCGGTGAGTCGTTGATCTAGTGGTCGCAAGCGCTACTGCTAAGCAAGTAGTCGATTCCTGGGTAGGAAAAAGTGATATCGGGTAATTCATCAGGAATTTCTCAGTACACACTCCACACGTCCACAGAGTCCGGATCGGTTCCTGACTGATAGCAATAGTCTCGCTTCCTATCACGTTTAACTTAAATTGTATTTGTATGACCTCTACAGATAGTTTTTCCCGATCTGGTTGTTTGTGTATGTGAGTTTAAATGTTTGTAAACGCACCCACGATACAGGAGAAATTCCTAGTGTGGGGCTACGTTTTTTTAAAACAAAAGAAAATTGTGCTATTAGGAACACCTCTGCTTACCCCTTTGGCAATTAGAGGCGTTTTTTACTTTAGAAAATTTAAGTATCTGTAAAAACTTACTCGCAAAGCTAAATAACATCTATAAATTTATCAATGTAAGTTGCCTATATTCTTCGCAAGTTGGGATCAGTATTCCCGGGATTTTCGATTTGCGCTTTCTTATTGGCAGTTTGGAGTCTATATACTTGTACCCGTTTAATGACAAACAGACTCGCCCGTTTATGTATGCTAGATCGTTGAACTTGGGACATTAGCATAGCAGTAAACGATAAGCCACTGTACATGTCAGACCCTTGATTGGGACCTAAGATATACATACATATACCCACGTATATCAACCCCTTAATTACTACACCACCCTAGGGTTGAATGTCATTGTCACTTGAACGTCATAAACGACAACGTTTAACTAACCCTACTAATATTATAAATGCGAAAGTTTGTGAGTATGGATGTATGTTTGATCCTTTTTCACGAAATAACTGCTGAACGGATCTTGATGAAATTTGGCAGTAAGGTAGATTATAGCCTAGTGAAACACATAGGATACTTTTTTTATCATCACGCAGGCGAAGCCGCGGGGTGCAGCTAGTTTGTTTACGAGAGGCCTTTTTATAGGGATGGGAAATCACCAAATAACTTTACCCGCTCTGGGCGGAGCGGGAGGGAGTGTTAGAGTTTTACTAACTAAAACCCATCATTTTTTTGCCTCTTGTGTTCCGAACAACCCACAACCCCGGTATGAGGCCTTAGCACGAGTTCGCGACGCACAGTTTTAAAAATACAATTTTTTGGACATTTTCTTTTTATTTGTAAAACTGTCAGCCTAAATTATTTGAATGCAAGAATTGGTTGTTTCCACTTAACTAGCGACTCAGTTTTTGAGAACTCAGTTTTTTTCAGTTATTGGATATTTAAAATAATAAATATTTCTCTTAAACTAAGTACTGTACGTAATTATGGTCCTAGGAACATCGACGACAACTCTTATGCTGCACATATTAGAGCATAAATGAATCTTGAAACTGTTCGATACTGATATATAGGACTATTTTTAAAAATTGATTTTTTTTTCTCAAAAATTTTGCCGTATAAGTTATTTAAACTAAAATTATGGTCATCATTTCCCCTACATACCACATAAATTACACATTCCAAATATAATGTAAAACACTGAGGTGATTCGTATTTCTGTATGAACTGAATATTGCAAATGATTTAAATAAAATGCTACAGGATACAAAATCGACGTGTACCGTTACGAACTTGTGCCTCTCATAGCGAATAAATTATGTCATAGTGTGACGTCCACGAGACTTTTAAAAAATTGTAAACACAATTATCCTGCAGCATTTTAGTTTAATTTGCAAAACAGTCAAAGTATTCACCACATCGGAATGACGTAATTTTGTGATAACAACGGGAAAACCAGCGACAGCACTGACAATTGATGTTCAAGGGGAAAAAGATTAATCGACGCGTGTGTGACCCTGGAAGAATTAATAGGTCAGACGCATTAGCGGTTAATTGACGGTTGTGAACACCTAAAGAAATATGTAGTTGTCTAATTTGTAGGATAGATAGATAGATAGAATATTCTTTATTATGCACACCATACAAATGACAAGAATAACAGTATACAACTTATCAATATTGTGACACAATAGGCGGTCTTATTGCTAAAAGCGATCTTTTAGCGGCGGGCGCCAGCTAGTCTTAGTATAAAATGAAGTCTGTTCGCTCAGATCCTTTAAACTTCTTTAACGGATATAAATGCAGTTTTTAGCAGTAAATACAATAATTTGAGATGAGATGAGAGGAAGGGTTATACAGGGTTATTTGTAAAACACCGGCAACGTCTCAGGACCATGTAACTAGCATCATAATCAACAACTTTTGTTCTAGGACATTTAAACATTTATCATATTTTAGTTCATCAGATTTTCATGCAAAAATAAAAATATTTAAATTGAACGCTCTATTAATGTTACGAAATTTATGCGAAGCAAACGTACCTACAAGCGGCCGCGGCCGTGTAGGTATGTAGGTACAGCAAAATACGGAGTTGAAATGTGTTAGATAGGACAACGAAATCTTGAAGATTTGTTTTTGGTATGTGTAAAATTTTGTAAAAAATCATAGAACAAAAGTTGTTGTTTATGATGATTGTAATACAGTCCTGCAAGGTTGTCGGTGTTTTACAAATAACCCTGTATAATATCCCTGTTATGTGTGTGAAACCGCGGGGTGAAGCAAGTTTTGATATAAACTCTTTTTCCCCGTATACCAACATTGTGAAAAACAACATTGTTACAATCTATACCGATATTCGATATCGAAAATTGCTTTATAGAATAAAATAAGTTTTACAATGTATGTTTAAAACACATCGTTCGGTCAACTGAATTTTATAACCTTGTAGTTGGCTACAACGATAAGTAGACCAACAATGTCGTCAAGAATACGGGTACACTGTATTAAATTCTTACCATTATATAATACATATGTGGATATACTATAAATTTGTATTGAATTTATTTCATAACTAGCTGGCGCTCGCGGCTTCGCCTGGGTGATATAGAAAAAAAAGTATCCTATGTGTTATTTCAGACTATGAACAGAGGTACTCTGTGCAAAATTTCATCAAGATCCGTTCAGCCGTTTTGATATGAAATAGTAACAAACATCCCTACATCCTCACAAACATTCGCATTTGTAATATTTCTAGCTTGCCCGCGGCTTCGCCCGCGTTAAATTCGGGCTAACACGGTTCCTCTGTCCTGATTTGCAGGTACCTGCTACCTGTAGTTTTGCCCTTGCGCCTGATTTATTGTAATAACAAAGCTAAGTTTTCCCTTTTCTTCCCTCTTTCTCCCTTTTATTTATAAATAAAATAGCGTATGTCCGTCTCCAGAGTTCCAACTATCTCTTTACCAAAATTCATCAAAATCGGTTTAGCCATTGAGGCGTTAAGACGTAAAAACAAACAAAAAACTCACTTTCGCTTTTATAATATTAGTAAGGAAGTAAGGATAATAGAATAGTAGGATCACATACTTGATAATATGAGTAATTACATAAAGTTGTTTTTGAATGAGACATACAAATCACGAGATTTATAAAATACTCAAAAATTTTCAATTTTGCTAATTTAACGGTGTCAAATAAATAAAAAATAATAAAAAGCTAATAATAATATCACCAAAATTCTTGAAGGACGGCACGGTTGACATATAGTATGTCGGGCATGCCACCGTCCGGGTGAATCAATTCGACACTTTATCTCCGGTTGTTCTCGTCTAGCTAACGGAGAATACTTGCATAGACACAACCTTGTAGCCAGGATTATCCATCAGCAACTTGCTCTAAAATACAGCCTTGTGGAATCGGAAGTGCCGTACTACAGGTACGAGCCCGACCCAGTTCTTGAACATGGCAATATCACATTGTACTGGGATCGGCCCATCATCACTGACAGGACTATTGTTGCCAACAAGCCTGATATAGTGGTGGTGGATTGATCAGAGCGGCGCGCAATGGTTGTTGACATAACAGTCCCGCATGATGAGAACCTCGTGAAAGCCGAGAAAGATAAGCAAATCAAGTATATTGACTTGGCCCGCGAGGTTGTCGACATGTGGGATGTGGACTCAGCGATCATTGTGCCGATAGTCGTATCTGCCAATGGCTTAATTGCCAAGAGCCTCGACCAACACCTGAGGAGGCTCTCGTTAGGCAGCTGGATCAAGGGCTTGATACAGAAAGCCTCCTGGACACGGCTCGTATTGTTAGGAGGTTCCTTTCTCTGGAGCCCTGACCACCGGTAGCTTGGACCCTGTTCCCGATACCGGTGGGCTACTATTTTTACATTTTTAAATGTTTTTTTGTTCTTAAGAAATATTAAAAAATGTAGTTATATGTTGATAAATCAATAAATGAACGAAAAATATCACCAAAATTCTTATATTAATGAAATGGCAAGATACTTTTTCAGAATTAAAATTTAAATTAGCAATGTATAGGTACTTATTAAATTCATGTTGCCACAAGCTAATTAACCAAACACCTCATTTAACTTAATTATTACCTTAAAAATAATTAGTATTACGTTGAGGAAAATTTAATTACTGAGTTTTTGTGTATTAATGGCAAAAACAGCTATCAAGATTTCCTTATAAAATAAATTTAAAAGATTCCTGCTATGTAAATGTTAATTTAGTATTTGAAATTATTTATTAAAGGATGTAAGAACATATTGTTAATGCAACTAGTGCATTTATTTGACTGCTAATATTTATTAGTTTGACAGTTATTTTCAAATATATCTTGACATTCTCATTTAATACAAAATGTCATTTTTTATATATCTGGTGTGAAGTAGCCGATTGCTCAGCCACTGCGCCATTTCACAATCACGTATTGTGGGTGCATTTACAAACATTTAAACTCACATACCCAAACAGCCTGACCCGGAACAACTACCTGTCGGTCACAGCCAATTGCTTAACCACTGCGCCAACCCTGCCGTCAAAAGCTTAAAGCTTTGGTGTCCCATATTATAGGGGACGAACCTATTGTGAACAATCGGGCGCAATTCTGAGTAATTCCCTGGTGGAAAAACCTAGGGAAACTATGCCTGACCTCAAAATCGTTCCAGGACCGCAAACTAAGGTTAGCTGTAAGAAAACCCAATTCCCAATTTATTTGTATAATGACGAAACGGTTGGCGCAGTGGTTAAGCGATCGACTGCTGCGCTGCGCGTCGTGGGTTCGATCCCCGCATTGAACAAATATTTTTATGGTCTACAGATAGTTGTTCCGGGTCTGGCTGTTTGTGTATGTTAGCTTAAATGTTTGTAAACGCACCCACAATACAGGAGAAATCCTAGTGTGGGGAAAAAATTATAAAAAAAAAAATAAAACGACTTTGAGATAGTTTTTGCAATAGCTAAAGCGCTTGACTGCTGCGCTACGTGTCGTGGGCAACAAATATTTGTATGACCTATAGATAGTTGTTCCGGATCTGGCTATTTGTGTATGTCAGTTTTAATGTTTGTAATCGCAGCTACATTACAGGAGAAATTTCTAGTGTGGCGCAACGTTTTCTTTTTTTTAATATAGGCAATGCAGATTTATCCAACTAATATCATAATTGCGAATGTTTTGTTGAATGAATGGATGATTCTCACTCAATCAAACTAGAACGGGATTTGTATGAAATTTAGCACAGATATCCATCTGTACAATCTGAGATACGGACGCTTTTTCTTCTTCTTACCCATCCAAATTTCCACTCGATCGAACAACAGTTGTTGCGGACAACAGCTAAGAAAGGTACCTACTCTCGTTCAGAAATAGCACTTGCAGGCACTAGACTAAACTGATGATAAAAACTGGCAATCTAAGAATGTGTTACGCCGAAAACTGCGTTTCTCAACGATAATAATTGTTATGGTGCAAATAAATGACAACACTAGTCTATTGCAGTCTTTAGCTAGCAGAGAACTTATTAAAAAAAATCCTTAACAAAACTATACACACACAATTAAACTTCAACATAAAAAAATCAAAATACAGCCAAAGAAACCCCAACCAAATACAGACACACCCCCCACGGACGCAATATGGTAGGAAAAATATAAAATACGAAGGCGTTAAACTTTACAACAAACTACCGGCAAATATCAGGAACACATCTTCTTTTAACTTATTCAAAGGTAAACTCAAAGAACACGCAATTAACAATACAAATTATTTAAGCTAACAACATAAGCAACATAATATCTGTATTATAACATTCACAAAAAAAGTACTAGCTACTGGACCACACTCTTTATAAATTTTATGTATTTATTCAATAAGTGAACAATGTATGTTCTTCTGAATAAATAAAGAATCTTTACTCAAAAATGCATGTAATGTTGTCATTATTTTGACAACCTTGTTTGAGCAAAGTCGACCCTGCCGTTCTGTTTCAAGGAGCGGCCGGCAAAGTTTTGCTGGCCGCTCTAACAGGCCGGCAATGTTTTGCCGACCGCTTTTTTGACGTTTCAACGTTTTAATAGTACATTATTTAAATTACTTGCTGGTTTTATTTAGATTAGGTACTTGCATTTTTGAGTAAAGCACTATACAAACCTTGGCCCACAATGACTGCTTCGCTGGTCACGCTATGATTGCCTCGAGCTAGCCTAGCTACGCACTAGGCCTTTCAGCTTGGCCATCATTGCAGCCCTTGCTGTCCTCGCTGTAAAGGCCTCGACCTACGGTCTCGGCCTTTATCTCAGCTCGTCCATCAAGAGCTGCACGCTGACCGCGCTGTGTTGGCCTGGGGCTGCGCTACGCTGCGCTGTCGGCCATCATCAGCGCGACCAGCAAAGTAGTCATTATAGACCGCGGCAGTAATGTACTATTAAACCCAACAAAAAAAAAGAATAGGCGGACGATTAATGAACGTTGACGTTACTGCGTTCTTGTTGATTTAAGAATACTGAGACTGAGTTCAGGGGTCTAAACTGGCCAGTTTAGCAGAATCATAATATGAAAAACGTTAAAATTCTTAAAATGGTGAACTAGGTATTGCCCGCGGCTTCGCTCGCGATAAATTCGGGGTAACACAGTTCCCTTTCCGGATTTGCAGGTACCTGCTACCTGTAGTTTTTGCCCTAGCGCCTTATTTATTGTAGTAGCAAAGCTAAGTTTTCCCTTTTCTTCCCTCTTTCTCCCTCAATTCTAACTTTATTTTTTTAAATAGCATATATCCGTCTCCAGGGTCCCAAATATCTCTGTACCAAAATTCATCAAAATCGGTTTAGCCATTTAGGCGTGAAGACGTAGCAAAAAACAAACTCACTTACGCTTTTATAATATTAATGGATTATCACTTTGTGACGATTTTAGGAATTTTAACGTAATTCATATTATTGATCTACTAGCTGGTGATGAATGATCGAAAAAAGACTATAATCTACCTCTGTGCCAAATTTCATCAAGATCCGTTCAGCCATTTTGACGTGAAAGAGTAACAAACATCCATACATCCATCCTCACAAACATTCACATTTATAATATTAGTAGGATCTATTATGATTCAGCTAAAGTGGCCCTTTTGAACCCCTAATTAAGTGGCCTGTAGTAGCTTAAAATTTACTACGGGGAAAATTTTCCCTTTGTCGCATTGGCCACAATAGATTGGAATAATCCGAAAGTCAACTGCGGTTGTTCTTATTACTACGTAAGTGTATATAATATACACATATGCAACCGACTTCACGTAACAGGAAATTCTGTATTAAACGTTCGGGAAAATCCCGTCTGCAAAGGAGTAGGAACGTCACACGCCTGTAATTCTTCAAGGTTTAGGCAGAGATGTACCTAAACCACACAGATTTTGGCCACCTTGTTCAACCCGTTGAATGTCATTAAGTTCCTACGGGGAACATAAGACAAAATGCTACAAGTGTCTTAAGTACCCACGGGGAAAATTTATACGGTGTAGCTATCGGTTTAACGGTTAAATAAAAAAATATTAGATATATATTAAAACGTTATTCAGAAATTCGTAGTTTTTTAGTCGAATTCCAGTTCGTTTGTTGCGACATTCAACAGTTCAACAGGTTAAGTCAAAGAGAGTGCGTTTGTGTCGGCTTCCCACGTAACCGAATGCAGCTGAATACTGTTATGTTACACGAAACGTTTGCATATCTGACCTCCAAACCCCTTGGTAAGACTTGTTGACAGGCTTTTGGGGAATTGACAAGTTGACACGACTGCCAAAGGTCTATAAATGACTGCTGACCAATGGCTTTTTTTGCGGATGGGAAAACATCAAATAATTTTCCCCGCTCTGGGCGGAGCAAGGGGAAGTGTCAGACTTGTACTGACCCAACCCATCCATGTTCCTTCTATTGCCCTTTATGTTCCGGGGCCGCGGTATCTCTTTCAAACAACCCCAACCCCGGCAGGCCCTTCTGCTTTGCTGACATCTCTTTGAGGCGCGCGTGGAACACTAACAATAGACGGAGGGACGGTGAGCTACCCATTGCTCACCGTCCACAGGCCCGCATCTACGGTGGCCGGGAGTCGTCTCGCGGCGCTCGACGTCCGAGACGTCTCCCGCGGTGGCTGGGTTGGTTTGAGGTTCTCTCCCTCAAACGCCCGGCCACCGCCTTCGCTAGCTTGACTGCTTCGCAGGTGGTGACCGCTTCTCATTCCTTTTTCGCTCTAGACCATGAACTGAACCAGGGCCGGAAGCGAGAGATCGCCGCCACCGATCGCCTCTACGAGGACACGGTGGTGCTCCGCCCAAGCTGGGCAGACGTTACGGTAACCTGAAGATCGATCTGAGTGACTGATATTATTTAGTTACTTCCCTTTTCACACTTGAGCACTATAATATCTAACGCCGCAATTGGTCAGAGGGACTATTCCCTAGCTAAAGGAACTAAGTAAAGGAAGGTGTGTCTCTTAATGCAATTCGCATCGACTCGAGTATAGCTTAAGACTCTGTACTGTAGCACTGCCCTTCAAATGCCTCTGACAACACACTTATTTATGCCTTAGAAGGAACAGGTTCGTAGGCCGAGCATTATTTTCTCAAATACAGTCATGAGCTTATGCTAGACCACACGGTTGGCGTAGTGGCTTAGCGACTGCTGCGCTAAGTAATCCCCGCATGGAACAAATAATATTGTATGACCTACATTGTAGTTGTTCCGTGTCTGGCTGGCACCTTAGATAAAGGAGAAATTCAAAGTGAGGGGGGAGTTTTTTTTTTTTAAATGATAGCTTTGGTTTTGGTTTCATGTTCAAACCCAAGGCACGAACTTTTGATTTTCCAGATTTATGTGCGTATCCATAACCTTACTAATATTATAAAAGCGAAAGTGAGTTTGTTTGTTACGTCTCCACGCCTAAATAGCCAAACCGATTTTGATCAATTTTGGTACAGAGATAGTAAAAAAATGGAGACGGACTAAAAAAATAGGCTAAAAAAGCAAGAAAAGGGGAGAGAAAGATATTTTTTTTTCGATCATCACGCGGGTTAAAGTTAGCGTTAGACCAAACGTTAGTCGCTGGCGGAAGCTAGTATTGTATAATTATCACTTGCTTCGGTGAAGGAAAACGTCGTGAGGAAGCGCATACCTAAGAGATATTTCTCGCTGGCATGCAGCTTTATCTGAAAATACGTCACGTATTTCCTATGACGAGTGCGAAGTAACGCCAGTTAGTACATTCGAATAATAACTGTAATAACGGATGAAGTAAGAGGAAATTAATTATTACAATTAATATTCAATTGCGTAATGTTGTTCTGTAAAACCCATGGGATCTCCCCACAAGGGGTGAAGAATATTAATATTGAAACTTGATGTGAATTAGGGATAATAAATAAAAAAATAAAAAAAACCTTATATTTCTTCAATCTTAAATACAACAATGACATATCTTAACTAAGTGTTAGTACTTATTAAATAAATCTAGTTACACAACTAGATTTATTTAATAAGTACTAACACACGTTAGTATATCATTATAATAGATTTATCTTAGTGCCTATACTATTTAACTATTTATTAAATTTATCTTAATCAAGGTATAATATTATAATAAATTATTCTGCAAGAACCCTTCCACAGGTGGAGGTCTCCTCCAAAGATTCTTCTCTAGACTCGGCTGTTTGCACCCAGTTTATTCTGGCAACTTTTTTAAGTTCATCATCCCATCTAGCATAGGGTTTCCCCTTTTTGCGTTTTCCTTGGGGGCCCAGCCATGCCGTAACCTTTTTCGTCCACCTTTGGTCTTGTAGACGTGCAACATGCCCGGCCCATTTCCATTTTAATTTTAAAGATGTTCCACAACAAGCTTTAAAATTCAAAAGACACACAAAAATTAGAAAATACACTAGTATTTTCTAATTTTTGTGTCTTATCTTTTGAATTTTCTTTATAATTTAGCATGCTGCGTTCTATACCTCTTTGGCATGTTATTATCTTATTCTCAATTGTATTGTTAAATTTCCATGTTTGGCATGCATATATTAAGCACGGCAGAAGGCAAGTGTTCAGAAGTTTCGTTTTAATATTGACAGGCATTGTGCTTTTAAAAAAGTATTTTAAGCTCCAGTATTTATTCTAAGTTAGCTGGATACTGCGTTCCACCTCTAGGTCATTAGAAGTACGGTCAAATCCAACCTGTTTCCCCAGGGAATTAGGGATACGTGGGCGCAATTAAAGCCACTAGGCAGGCTAGACAACTTTGATCTTTAAAGGACAACATTGCGAGAGGGTACAAGAATAGATAAAAACCGAACAATTACGAGTTGAACTCGCGCACCGAGAGTTCCGTATAAACTTGCGACAAGCGGCCGTATCTCTTGACTTCATATACTTTGATGCTTGATTTTTTCATAGCTCCAAGGGACTACAGAGTATATAGTTTAATTTTCAACTCGATACATCTACGCGTTCCCTAGATTAAGGGTCTTGACAGACAGACAGACAAATAAACGGACAACAAAGTGATCCTATTAGGGTTACGTTTTTTTTTGAGGTACAGAACCCTAAAAAATAATAATTTGTTTTCGGAATGTTTTTTTTTTCTAAACTCTTGTGTGGGGACACAAGAGTTTCTCCTGTATCGTGGGTGCGTTTACAAACATTTAAACTCACATACACAAATAGCCATACCCGGAACAACTACCTGTAGGTCATACAAATATTTGTTCCATACGCGGATCGAAACCGCGACACGCAGCGCAGCAGTCGATCGCTCAACCGCTGCGCCAATCGTGCCACCAATTAGTTAATTCATTTATTTCAGATTACTAATATACAGACACAATACATAACACAAATATCAATTCGTGAAACACAATTATTCTTAGATACTAATATTATAAAAGCGTTCGCGTCGGATAGATCTTCAGAACTAATGACTCGATTTAAAAAATAATCTCAACAACGGGAAGTAAAATTATCCTCAAGTGCCCTAAGCATAAATGAATTTAGCCAAATAAAGTATGACATAAGGCAGCCTACAAAATAATAATTATAGTTTTCCGCAGACCATTTTTGGTCATGGCGGCCAATCTCGTCGGAGACTTGCCATCTACCCAGAAATCGAACCCTTTGCTCAAGAAATGCTTATACGACATGGAGACCAACGGGATAGTCAAAGCCCTCAAAAACCAAAAACGCGAGTCTTCACAAGAATCAACTTTCTGAACTGTAGAATACGTTGCGTCATTAATTGAAACCTGAATTTCTGACGCAATATATAATTATTATTATTTATTGCTCAATCAAAGAGTAAAACAATATTAGTTGTAATGCTTGATTTAACGAACTATTTTCCTTATATACTCTCATATATAACGGGACGTGTTTGTAAGTCAACATCATTCATAGCTTGTCGATTAAACGAAGAACATCGTTGACAGGGAACTTTTTGTAATTTCTGTAAAATATCAAGTTTGTACTTGTTAATATTTTGAAAAATTAGTCAGTGTTAGTAATTTGAAAAAAAATGGCGAAAATGTGTTTATCGTCCGTTCTTGCAATTTTGGTAAGTTTAATTCTAAAAAAGCATCATCAAAATAAAATTAAAAAAAAAGAAAACAAATCACATGAGCTTACCTTATAAGCATAGTATAAAGATTCTATGTTATAAGTCCCAATGCACTTATAAAACATCAGAAAAAGGTGCACGGTTCAATTACCATATTGTTTTACAATAACGTTACTTATTAGCTCTTTTAATTTAAAAATATTGCAAAAAGGAACTAAATAGTAAAGCCACATTTCAAAAGAATGCGAAATAAAGTCTCACACATGAATCATCCGGCCATAACTTCAATCTTAGCTCTGCGACCGAGAAATTCCCACCAGGAAAAAACCCAAGAACGTTTTATTCTTCCCAAATGATAAAGTTGCAAATATTTACTGCTTATTTTCTTCCGAGTCCATGAATCATTAATTTAAAGATACCAAGAGTAAGTACCAATTATTTTTTTCAAAAGCATTTTCAATTTTCAGGTTGTTATCCACATGGGTGTTCATTCTGGGGCAGCATCACCATTCCCTGGCGACACTGACGAAGCTAGTGGATTAATTTTCGACTCCAGCAGTCTAAACGAATGTAAGTTTTCTCAATTTTTACTAACTTTGGAGTTCGCTATCCTTACTCCTTACTAATATTATAAAAGCGAAAGTGAGTTTGTTTGTTTATTTGTTACCTCTTTACGCCTAAATGTTTTTTTTTAAAGAGGGGAAAATGAGGGGAAAAGGGAGAAAACTTAGCATTGCTATTACAATAAATAAGGCGCTAGGGCAAAAACTACAGGTGGCAGGTACCTGCAAATCAGGAAAGGGGAACTGTCTTATCCCGAATTTAAGGCGGGCGAAGCCGCGGGCAAAAGCTAGTTTATATTTTTTCCCACGACGCGCGACGTACCGATCACTCCTACTTAGATTTTACAGCTTTGATGTGAATTCTTAATCACATACGTAGTTGCTTCTCGTGACTTTCAAATGTGCTATCAGGACTATAAATATATGATATAATTGGAAATTACACGCAATTTATATTACAAAAGTCATGTTTATTAATCCTTACTAATATTATAAAAGCGAAAGTGAGTTTGTTTGTTACCTCTTCACGCTTTAATGGCTAAACCGATTTTGATGAATTTTGGTACAGAGATAGTTGGGAACCAGGAGACGGACATAGGCTAACGTTTTTGAAAAAAAAGTGGGATGTGAGGGAGAAAGAGGGAAGAAAAGGGAAAACTTAGCCTTGCTATTACAAATCAATAAGGCGCAAGGGGAACTGTGTTACCCCGAAATTAACGCGAGCGAAGCCGCGGGCAAAAGCTAGTGTTTGAATAAGGAAAAGTAGGAACAAAAATATGGAGTAGGTGATCCACCAAGACGAAATCTTTTACTCTTCTATTTTCTAACCTATTATTATGAATTGACGGACGTTCTTTGTTCTTTTTTTAAACAATATTGGGTATTTTCTTCTCAAAATGAACAGCTTACGAATCATTTAGTAAGTTTTCAAACGGTTTTTTTTATTGAAAAAATGTTTTTTCTTTCATTATAGTTCAGATGCCAGCGGGTTGCGAAGGGAAGTCATTCTGTTTCGAAAAGGGTGACCAATACCCTGACGAGAAGATTATCGAGCTTCTCGCAGACATGCGTGCATTGGTAAGGAAAAAAATATCAAATAATAACTAATATAATATAGAAGTAAAATATGTTTTTTTTACGATTTAACTCAAAATGCAATTACCCGATTTGAAAAATTCTTTCACCGTTAGTAAGCTACATTTTTGTTAAGTAACATACACTATCTAACATCACGTTGCTACCCGTGGGAGCGGAGCAGTAACCAAAGACACGGGTGAAACCACGCAGCACAGTATCAAATATTTATGGTAGTACTTTATTGGTTGAAGTTCTTATTGGCCTTTTAAAATAGCATTAGTAACTTAAAACCTTAATACGGAAACAGTACATTTTCGAAATCCTAAAATATTAATTTATGATTATTTCAGACTGTGGATACCCCTGAAGAACGAACCAGCATTGGCGACCGCCAAGGAGATTCTTACGATGAGCCCGATTGTCCCTCCAACTCCACTGTAAGTACATCTGATGACAATAACTTATTTCAGCACAATTTTATACCTATACAGAGAAATTTTAGCAATTATAATCCATACTTAAGGTTCCCAAATCCTTAATTGACATATCCGTAGAAAATTTTGGACACTTAACGAATATTTAGAATTGAAATACCACTTGACAACGAGATGCAAAAAAAAAATTGTTTCCAAGCAAAAACTCTATGATGAACAGATTGCATGGTTGATAGCTTCGTGAAAGGTTTAACACCCTGCATGGCGAACAAGGTGTTACTGGTAACTATAACATCTTTATATTTGTCTTCAGGAAAATCCTATCTACTACATCACTGACGACAGCAACCGAGTACGAGTGGTTGTGCAGTCTAAAGAGAAGTTCCTGCAGATCTACACTGTTAACACGTGCTTGTAAGTATTCATTATTTAATCATAATAACAGCATATTACTGTCTTGGCCAAACGCCTCTTCTCATATAGATAAGGAACGAGCATTGATCTACACGCTTGCTCAATACGGGTTAGCGATTTTAGACTAATAATTAAAAAAAAACTTTTACAGTAGTCTGTAAATAATAGATTTTTATTTTTTTGGCCCACATTGGCCCACATTGTGTAAGTATTATCATTAAAACCCATAAAATATATATAAATAAGAAATAATAATTTTTAATAATTAATTAATATTATTCAATGTTTAAATAGTAGGAGGAGCTCGTGGCTAAATAATAGCAGCCGCTCGGGTCGATCTTTAGGTTAAGCCGCGCTTGCCTAGGTTGGTCTGTGGATGGGTGACCACCCGTTACATACCGAGTTTCCTCCGTGCCTCGGAAAGCACGTTAAGCCGTTGGTCCCGGCTGTCATTTGTAGATCTTTGACAGTCGTAACAGGTAGTCAGTGTTCCAAAAGTCTGACAACCAGTCTTACCAAGGGGTATCGTATTACCCAGTATTAACTGGTTGTGGAGGTCAGATAGGCAGTCGCTCCATGTAAAATACTGATATTCAGCTGCATCCGGTTAGACTGGAAGCCGACCCCAACATAGTTGGGAAAAGGCTAGGCAGATGATGTTTAAATAGTAATTAATTTTGTTTTGTTAATTTACTAGTTTTATATATAAATGGTAAAGTTTTAAATTTACACAGCACTACAGAAAAGGCACCTGAAAAACGAGTACATCTTATATGGTTGTTCATCATCGTTTCATATCACATCTCAAGACATAAATATTTATTTGATTGCAGAAAAGAGGGGAGGATCGATTGGGACACGCCACACTTTTTAAGAACTAGTCACATTCTAAAAAATTTCAAGATGGAATGTGTCAGTAAAAAGATGGACTTCGATTTCTTCGTTCTGAGCGATGATGTGGATCCCGAAACCAACAAACCCAAAATGGAGATCGCGAGGGCTAAGGGAGGCATCCCCGTGTGCTGTAAATGTCAGTACAATCCTGAAGACAAATGATGAGACTGAGAGCCGCGAATAATTTACTAACAAACAAAAATATAGACTGATAATTAATGATTAACAATATAAACAAATTATTTATATAAATATACTTAAATTATGAGATACTTATGCATTTTATTAAACAACCTGCAGCGTAGACAACATGTATATCCTTTTGGTTTTAACGATTGTCTGGCAGTTTGAGCGACCTACACAAATGTCCCATCTTTGGTATTATCCGATTTTTGTGTCGTTGTGCTCCTTGAGTTATGAGTCGAACCATACTTTAGCTAACAAATGCTTTCACTAACCGGACAGGTCCACTTTAATCTTGTTTATATAAAATATAAGTAAAAACGTATATTGTCCTACTGATCGATTTCTTAGAGATTAGCTCTCTGAGATTGGCCGCCATATCCAAAAACGCGAAAATGAAACTTCTGCGCGGGTGATATAGTGCAGGCGTGTGTGCGCAGGGCCAGGCGCACTCTCTAGTCCCCTCATTTTCATAGTCCGATGAGACAGCAATCCAACACGACCGGTGATACTTCAGAGATCAACGACTTAACGTGCTTCCCAAGGCACGGGGGTATCTTACCGCCAACTCCCAAAATCCAGGCTGCGACAGTGAAATTCCTGAGGGAATACCAAATAACACTTAACGCCCGACCCCAGTGCTCAGAAGTGGCCAATGGAGCAGTCAGTGTAAAAACATACTTGCAAAATAAACATCATTTATCAAGGAGGTTTGTATTTTCGAATTAAAACACCACGCACTCGTACTATTAGGACCTCTGAATCCAAAAACTTTGAATATGTTCATCATGAACGCTTTGGAGATCGAGCGTCAGATAAGTGATCCCATAGGAAATTGAAACGCTCCGAGCTCACACTGTCACCCCTAAGCCAGTTACACGTGTGTTTATAGTGTTCTAGCTTTTGCCCGTAGCTTCTGTTCGCGTTGGACAATTCTCACGTGACACCTGTCGTCTATGTGGTCGCGTGATGAAGCAGATCTCACGTCGCCGTCGTACTGGCTAGTATGAAATTTGTTTCTGCCCTATATACATATGGTCAGCAAAAGAGAAAAGTAATCAGGCTCGTCAGACACAGTTGAAATTTTCTTTAAAAAAATGTTCTTTTTTTAATAAAGTTACATTTATTTGATTAAATACTCTTGCTACTTTCTTTAAAACGCTAAGCGACGATAGTTCGATATTATTTTCTTCTTTTTTGTGGTTCTTGTTGAGTTTTTTTTTTAATCTTTTTAACTTGTACTGGGTACTGGTAAACACGCTACCATCGGCTCCAAAAGCTGTTCAACATACTTATGAGTTCATAGCAGATTGCAAAGACTGAGAAGCGGCCACAAAGAAAACATTTACGTGCTCATTCACAACAAAAACCAAATATAGTTGACAGATATCGTCACGTCAGTAAAGCGGGGCCGGGGGCGGGTCGCTGGTCCAAATTGATCAAAATTTCAGTAACAAACAAAACAGAATACTTTCTGCCATGCGACGTGCAAAAGTTTCTTAAAGCGTCTTAATAAATTCTCAAACCACCAACTTATTGGAAACGTAATTTTCTTAAGGCATGCAGGAAGCAGATCGTGATTAACTAATACCAGCCACACAGATTCATCAAGAATAACTAACGCTTGGCGAAGTCATTCAGTTAATAGGTACCCGCCAATAATATAATCATGTTTTCCAATAATTGTTGTTGATGGCAAAATTAGGCAGTCTTTCCACGTTAAATATTGGTATTCAACAGCATTCGGTTAGACTAGAATCCGACCCTAACTTTGGAAAAAACGTTCAACAGATGACTTGTCCAATAGGATATTCCTTTACCAAAAGAAAAAACCTTACAAAACACCTCACAGGTAAGAAAATCGTAGCAGCCGTGCTACGACGTAGCAGAGCGCCTGCTACGCCGTAACTGTACTACGTGAAACGTGCGATGAACGTAGCACAATGAAGCTGTCTGTGTTAATTGCGGAAATTGTTAGAACTAATTAGCTTCAAGAACACCCCTGGAAAACAGCGCCTCAACTCTAAATTTTTAACTGTTATTATATATCTGGCACCAGCAAGCCAACAGCAGCTTTGTATAACCGAGTGAAGATATGCCACGAAGCAACACTAAGTTTGTAATTAGAATGAAAACAATGTTTAGAGATAACTAGACAGTCCGTCAAAGTAATTTGAGGTTTTAAATGAAACTAAAGCAAATAATGAGTGACGGCACGGTTGGCGCCGTGCCGGACAGTTCGATCTATGAACGGAAAAAATATTTGCATGGCCTGCAAACAGTTATTCCGGGCCTGGGTGTTTGGGAATGGTAATAACTACAAATGTTTGTAAACGCACCCACGATACAGAAGATATTCCTAGGGTTTTTTTTCTTTAACTATTTATGTATTTAACTATTATACGTATTTATTTATTTAACTATTTATGTACACACAGTAAACTAGACAGGATAAAAAACATAAATTTGAGTACAAAGGTACTGCTTCTAATTGGAAGTCACCAAATGTCTCCTCCGGTTGAAGACGTAAAGTGTGTGAGGGAGTGTCAGACCATTACTCCCATGCATGTTTCTTCTTTAGCCCTTTGTGTTCTACAGAACAATTCCCCAATCCCGGCAGGCATTGGATCAGGGACCCCTCTAATTATGCTGACACTTCTTCGAGCCGCGCGTGGAATACGAACGCTCCGTCGACACGGGACTGACAAGGCAGTCGTACAGCGAGCTAGCCACTACTCACCAGCCACAGGTCCGCGCCTGCGCTGGCTAAGAGTCATTTTGTGATTCACGAACCCCTGGTCTCCCGCGGCCGCCTGGGATAAACATCCCGCCACCTCCTCGACAAGCATAAATTCCTAGGGTGGGGTAAAATTTTCTTATAAAAACATATTAGTAATTATAAAAAATAAATATCATTGCGCGATTTAGCTCATCGTAACCGTCGTGTACGCTTACATTGTATTGCAGCTATCGCAAATTTAATTGCATTGTTATTCTTAGCATTACATTCAGTCTTGCATTAGCTATTAGCCTTTCACATTCCCTACCGCAGAAACATAACTCGCGTATCATTTATTAAATACTAGCTTCCGCCCGCGACTTCGTCCGCGTGGCATAGTCACTTTAGACTAACGCTAACTTAACCCGCGTGATGATGGAAAAAAATATCTTTCTCCCCTTTTCTTCCCTCTTTCTTCTCCTTTTCTCACATTTTTTTAGCCTATGTCCGTTTCCAGGGTCCCAACTATCTCTGTGCCAAAATTCATCAAAATCGGTTTTGCCATTTTAGCGTGAAAACGTAACAAACATACTAACAAACAAATAAACTCACTTTCGCTTTTATAATATTAGTAAGGATATACACTTAACACAGCCGATCCCCGTAATACCTATGGATTTGTCACAAATTGAAAACTAACTGGAAGCAGTTTATGTGTAGAAACTAAAAAGGAAACGGACGTTAAGTGAAGTGATAAATTAGAAGGTCCAAATCCATTCGTCAGAAGGCAAGGGACCAATACGTAAGAAACGCAATGTTTCAGCCGAGTGCCTCCAAAGATAAAGTTTTAAAAAGATATATACTTACTGTTTTTAGAAACGTTTGGACTTTGAAGTTCTACTAGATTTTTTGCAGCAAACCAATTCGATACACATATCATAGGTATGCATAAGAAAAACCTTTGGGATCCCGCCATAATGGATTTAAAATGACGTAATTTTATTTATTTATTTAATATACTATGGATGACTTACAGCTTTAAAAAACTTAACATAAAAAAAGAAAATATAGAAACAGAAAGCCAATTACAAGTCAACACGTATAGAAATGGTATAGAAATTATGTGAACACACGTCAGCACAATGTGTTAATTTAAAGTTAATATAGTTTAGTTCTATTAAATAAAGACGGTTTTACAAACAAAATTTCAGAAAATGACTGTTTAAAATCTGTTCGTTTACGATAAAATAAAAAGTTATAATATAACAATGAAGAAAATGGGGTAAAAAACCCAATTTGTAGGCTATTTGAAAAACTTGAGGCTTAAGCACTCCAAAATATATCCGGAAAGTGGGATAAATTAAACTTTTAAGCTTTTCTGCATAGTTGGGTTAGTTAGTTACAACTACTGAATATTGATGGATGAAAAAACAGGATTGATTGATTGAGGAATAATATGAAGGAGAAAGAAGTAAACGATGCCGTGACGCCTGGCAGGGCAAAATAGAAGAACACACACACACAACACAACATGTTGCGCTGACCCCAAATAGAATGGGAAAAGGGCAAGAAAAAAATATGTTATGGTTAGTTACAAGAGAAGCTTATAAAAGCGTGTTTAAAGACTGAAGGTCAAACGTTGGTTTTCGAGGTATTCAAAAGCTCTGAAGTAGGATTATTCCGATATCGGTATTTTCCCATTATTGGAATATTGAGGTCAGATATGAATATTCAGACGCTTTGGGTTCAAGTAGTATCCGAACCCAACATTGTAGGGAAGCTAGGGAGACGATATAAAAGGGTGTATAAGCCGGACAATCTTGATCGGCATTTAGAAATTGTAATTATCATAATTCCCCTGCCCACTGTCCATGTTCCAATTTGGTGATGATCTGGAACTCAAAGCACTTATATAGGTACTAAACTAGCTTTTACCCGCAGCTTTGCTCGCGTTAAATTCGGGGTAACACAGTTCCCCTTTCTTGATTTGCAGGTACCTGCTACCTATAGTTTTTGCCCTTGCGCCTTATTAATTGTAACGCTAATTTTTCCCTTTTCTTCCCTCTTTCTCACTCATATCCCACTTTTTTTTTAAATTAGCCTATGTCCGTCTCCTGGTCCCAACTATCACTGTACCAAAATTCATTAAAATCGGTTTAGCCATTAAGGCGTGAAGAGGTAACAAATAAACACACTCACTTTCGCTTTTATAATATTAGTAAGGATTCGCCCCGCGGTTTCAGCCCCACAGTCTACAAAAAAGTAGTGTGTATGTGTTAATCCAGGTTATAAGCTACCTACATACAAAATCCGTTAAGCCATTTGTGCGTGAAGGAGTAACAAATCCGGGGTTGCGGGTTGTTCGAAAGAGATGGCGTGGCCCCGGACCAAAGAATATGGGTTTTGTCAGTGAAAGTGTGAAACTCCCCCGCTCCACACAGAGCGGAAGAATATATATGATAATTTCCCATAATGGAATGAAACTTATTATTTCATACTAGCTGGCGCCCGCGCCTTCAACCGCGTGATATCGAAAAAAAAAGTATCCTATGTGTTATTCCAGACTATAATCTACTACTAGACTTACTCACCTATATAAACGAAGCCGCGATTTAAATTAAGCGTTAGCCAAAAGTAGCTATTCCACGCGGACGAAGTCGTGGGCGGAAGCTAGTTTAACATATTCTAGATAGAGAACATGATTCTATATAAAACAATAAACTTTCCAGCACAATTTTACATTTAATATCAATTAACCGACAGCCTCTCGTAAATATAATTATCTAGGTACAAACTCCAATATTGTATTATTCATTGTTTTCAAGCACACGTTGATTTCAAGTTAATTACAGAGGGAACAGTGTGACGACGCAGAAATAATTGTGTGAGCAACCGCCCTTAGAATCTTGTTCGTACATAATTAAACTAGGCTGGGTACACACGGTTTGGTAGAAGTAAACGAATTTCAGCTTGCCGGTGCGGCTAAGATGGGAACATAGTACTGTGGTACTTCTCCTGGTACTCAATGTGTACTTAAACTTAAACGTCATGTACAATTATAGTGGTACATAGGCGGACTTCATGCCATTAGGCATTCTCTACCAGTCAATCTTTTACACAAACAGCCAGACCCGAAACAACTACCAGTAGGCCAAACAAATATTTGTTCCGTGCGGGAATCGAACCCGCGACACGCAGCGCAGCAGCCAATCGCTCAGCCACTGCGCCAACCATGCCGTTATTGTGATAGGGTACAAAAATTATATTAAAAAAATATATGTAACTATTTGTTTTTGAAAACTAATATATTTAGACAGATGCTCTACACATAAGTATACAAATAACATAAACATATTTTTTTTCAATTTAACTCATGGTGTTTTTATGCCAATATTTAAACAATATGGTATAAAACCCTATCCGACCCATTAGGGTATTTTGTGGTATCGAGAGTAGATTCTATTTATTTAATCCTTTTTAACCGACGAAAAAAAAAGGAGGCTCTCAATTCGACATGTATATTTTTTTTTAATGTATGACCACGCATAACTTTTTACTGAGACGTGCGATTTTTTGAACAACATGTTAAAAATAACCCCAACAAAAATGAAGTACATAATGACAACATAGGGACCGGTCGATTTTCGATTAATGACGTCATAAACAAACAATAAAATTGTCGATCGTACATACTAATGCCGTCGATGGAGTTGTCACCCGAATAAAAAATTGTTAGAATTTGGGAAAATGGTGGCAGTATAGGCAAAAATCACGCATTTTAATAGGTTAGTTATATTTACAACTTGTGACCCACGGATGCCCTTCATGTTAAAGGGGAAAATATTATATACAAGACCGTGATTAGACCTGTTGTACTGTATGGGTCAGAATGCTGGGCTGTAAAAAGGGGGGATGAAAAACGATTGCATGGCTGACAAGAATGGATAAAATAAGGAACGAGTATAACAAAGGAAGTTTAAAAGTTGCGCCTATTACAGAAAAATTTAAAGGTAGTCGTTTGTCTTGGTATGGACATGTAATAAGGAGGGACGAAGCACATGTGACTAAAAGAGTAATAGATCTGAATCTTAATGGATGGAGAGGGAGAGGAAGGCCAAAGAAAAGATGAATGGATTGAGTAAGGAATGATATGAAGGAGAAAGGAGTAAATGATGCCGTGACGTTTGACAGGGGAGAATGGAAGAAGAAACCGTATTGCGCCAACCCCAAATATAATGGGACAAGGGCAGGAAAATAATTTTGTTTTATTATCTTGAATATTTACGTTTCTTATTATATTTCATAATGTCATTTGTTTAAGTATGATATGCCCCTTTCAATTCAACTTTTTTTTTTACATTTTGTAACAGAATAAAATAATTTTTTTAAGGAGGCTCCCATGCATCAAACATGTTTTATGGCCGTTTTTATAGATAATGGTACGAAACCTTTCGTGCGTGAGTCCAACTCGCACTTGGCTGGTTTTATATTACCCCGTGATTACTGAACCGATTTCTTCTTTCATTCGGTTGAGGAAGCCCGTGCTGTGATCCCGTTTATTAATTTTAATTCATGCAGATCTCTCCTTAAATAGGTATTTTAAATTAATTCATAAAAAGACTGTGTGTACTACAACTAAAAGGGCGCAAAACAAAAAACCATTTAACGACTCTTTTTTGGAAAAAAAAAATTGCACTTTTTTACATTAATTAAATATTTATAACATCTTGAAAATATTTATTCGTATCATAACATTCTTGGATCTGCAATATCTCTAACTTTATTCAACAGATCTGTACTGACACCGACAGCACACAGGGATGCCTCCCTTAGCCCTGGCGATTTCCATCCTGGGTTTGTTTGTATTAGGATCCACCTCATCACCCAGCACGAAGAAGTCAAAGTCCAAGTTTTTAGTAACACATTCAATTGCAAACCTCATGGTTAGGCTTCTGGAAAAGTGTGGTGTGTCCCATGTGATTCGCCCCTCTTTTCTGAAATTAACAATAAGAACATTTTACCCGACTGCCCAGGAAGGGTTATGATTTTCGTGCGTATTTTTAAGATACGACATAATAAAGAAATGCATATTAAGTCGTATCTTCCAGATGATTGGATGGATTTCGATAGTTACGGTATCGTATCGTTAGATTCGTTTTAAATACCCAAGTGTTCTTAGATTAGTGTTTAAAACAATAAAAAAAACAGTGTAATTAATGGAGCTAAATTATAATTTGTAAAATAAATGAAAATATAAAAGTGGAATAGATACGTCCGCCTGCTTCCAACATTTTTTGTTTTTTTTTTTAACGATTTCTTACTTAAAATCATTCGAGATTCACTCGCCTGTCACGGAAAACTTACATTAAATTACGATTTGACGTAATCATAGTAAGCTTTAAATAGCTTACTATGAATGAGGTGGTGTCTCATTCATAGTAAGCTATTTAAAGCTTGTAATCCCTGAAGGGTAATGCAAAGGTGTACCTAACAGTACAACCACAATTACCAGTTATATTTAAGTCCCATGTAATACGGGCGAACCTATTGCCATCGACCGGGCACAATTTCATGACTGCTTCTGAAAAAATCCTAATGTAAAAACCCAATAACACTCTCACGCCCAACCAGGGAATCGAATTCAGGACCTCAAACTCAACAGCGGTGCTTGCGACCACTAGACCAACAAGGCAGTTATTTACACAGAACATTTATTGATAAGCTAGCTGACACCCGCGGCTTCGCCCGCGTCATGATCAAATAAAAGTATCCCATGTCTTATTCCAGACTATAATCTACCTCTGTGCCAAATTTCGTCAAAATCCGATGAGCCGTTTTGACGCGAAAGAGTAACAAACAGCCATACATCCATCCTCACAAACAATTTAACACTTCTCTATTCGTTATTTATAATATTAGTAAGGATAAGACAGTATTAACAAAGAAAATTAACACTTCAACAATTCACCCTGCAAATACACCGAAAAATTGTATAATTAATGAATACTTACAAACACCACCTGACAGTGAAGATTTGCAGGAATATATTTGGAGACTGCACAACCACTCGCACTTTATCGTTGTTATCAAGAATGTAATAGATAGGGCTTTCCTGAAAACAAAAATAAAGGTTTTTCTTCATTTTAATAATAAAAAATCTTACTGTCACAGTTTTTTACACGAACAATCTATGGGTCAACTACACCAAGAGATCGCTGGATGTTCTACGCGTTCAATATTATAATACTTTCAGGATGTAGTTGCGGCTGCCCCGTTTCTGTAGCGCTTCGGAAATGTTTGCCCAAGTCCACACCGATGGCTTTTATGCTAAAATACACAAAAAAAACTGCGTCCCTGCTATGCAGAGTGTGGGGTAGTCGCAGCTATATCCTGAGAGCTGTGGCGGAGAGCTATACTCCAAATATTGGGCATTTTGTTCGGAGTTTGATCAAGTAAGACACATTGTTCCTACTTTGTCATCCTTTGTGTTCATATTTTATTTTTACTGCTACTAACACTAGAGTATAAGCCGCTTGTATTACTAACAAAATTTGGATTTCCGTTGTCCGAAATAAATGAATTTTATTTATTTAATAAGAAATTTGTTAAAATAAAATGTACACAAATGAATAAAAAAAAATAACAACTATTAATAGTTGTTATTTTTTTTTGGACTCTGCGATCATTGTGCCGATAGGCGTATCTGCCAATGGCCTGTGGTTAGGCAGCTGGATCCAGGGCTTGATTCAGAAAGCGGTACTCCTAGACACTAGACACGGCTCGTATTGTTAAGAGGTTCGTTTCTCTGGAGCCTTGACCGCTGGTAGCCCAGACCCGATACCAGTGGGCTACCTTTTTTATATTTTTATATTGATATAGGAATAAATAAAAAGAAAAAAAAATGAATAATAATTCTAGCCCGATCACATGTTTGTCAACGGGCTAGAGCAAAATATAAGACATAATAATTGTTCCTTACACACAACCTTATGGCCTCGCCTCTCTGTCTTAACCTCTGGGCCCTGACGACTTTAAATAAATACATGTGATTTGATAATTGAACAGTTTTTTTTTTAAAGCTACAAGCTGTTTTATGGCATTCTCCTTTACTGGAATAAGCTAGTGTCATCATTGTTGTACATACTTACAGTGGTGTTTGAAGGACAGTCGGGCTCATCATAAATATCTACATCGTGTCCAGAGCCGTCCACATTCTGTAATGATATTTTTTTATCAATGCAGCTAATGTTTGTGCTCTCCTGAGCATACAGAGCTCGTGGGGATATGGTGTAGATAGCAAAAATCTATTACGCGTAGTTACGAGCATCCTTACTATCCTTACTAATATAACAAAAGCGAAAGTGAGTTTGTTTGTTTGGTACAGAGGTAGTTGGGACCCTGGAGACGGACATAGGCTATTTTTTTTAAAGATTGAGATATGAATGAGAAAGAGGGAAGAAAAGGAAAAACTTAGCATTGCTATTACAATAAATAAGGCGCTAGGGCAAAAACTACAGGTAGCAGGTACCTGCAAATCACGAAAGGGGAACTGTGTTACTCCGAATTTAACGCGGGCGAAGCTGCGGGCAAAAGCTAGTACTTGTTAATAATAAAAAAAACCGGCCACGAGCAAGTCAGAATCGCGCACCTAGGGTTCCGTACAAACTTGCGACATAAACAGCCATATCTTTTGACTACGTAGATATAAAGAGTTGTTTTTACAGCACAAAGTGACCACAGAGTTGAGTACCTATATGTTTTAATTTCATCTCGATACCTCTGCGCGTTCCCGGGATAAAGAGTCTTGACAGACAGACATAAAAAGTGAACTAATATGTATTCCTTTTAGAAGTACCGAATCGGATAAAAATAATACGGAAAAAATAGAAATTACTATTTTACTTAGGGCTGATTTTTCAATAGTCAGATAACTTTTATCTGAGGAACAAAAATGGCGGTTTGACAGCTTATCTATAGAAAATATGTCAAACCGCTATTTTTATTCCTCCGATAAAAGTTATCTGACTATTGAAAAATCAGCCCTAAGGGTGTTTTTTAATTTACTTTTACATATCTTATTGTTGGTATCAATGTTGCATAAAAATAATAGTCTTATCCTCACCATTTCACGCTTTTTGCGGTCAGCAGTGTTGGTTTCTGCTTCAGTGTGCACTTTCTGCAAACATGATATAATCAATGCAAAAAAAATGTAAAAAGAAACTTCGTTTGTTGGAAAGCCGATTCTATTAACATCATTGGTTTGAAAAAGTATCAAGACTTTTAAACGAAGTCAAAATTCAAGTCGCCTGCCAAACTTACGCCATTTTATTTTAACTTTTAAAATTTGCACTGATAGCCCAGATTTTAACTTTATTAGCTTGAATATCTCTTAAAGGATTTTGTCTAAGCAAACAATTCTTGTTTAAGCTAGCTAAGTAACAGCCCTTGATTTGGCAGCTATTTTAAAAATGGCTGAAAGTGAGTTAAGTTATCATCCCTTTCAATGATTTCGTTGTTCACTGTTTTCCCATACATAATTATGAATAACTTTTCTCATTACCAAATTACGCATATCTGCAAGAAGCTCATTAATCCTGTCTTCAGGGTAATTATCGCCCTTTTCGAAGCATATTGACTTCCCCTCACAGGCAAGCGGCATCTCATCTACAATGGAAACACAACTCTTAATCTTAATTACATATTTATTTTCTAGAAATATATTTCTTTTTCTGGCATAAACTAATTAGTGACCTTAACCTAAGAGTAGATATACATACTATAACAATATACAATTCGTCAGGGCGGTGGTCAGGGCTCTAGAGAAAATACCTCCACACAATGCGTGCAGTGTCAAGATGTTCAGTTTCCTAAGTTAGGCCCGTGATCCCACTGCTCAAGCAGAGCTCCTTGTTACATTATAGATTACATTATAGTCGCCAAGGGTGGGGGGCAGGCTCAAGACTTTTTTAAAGTTATTAATAAAAAAACAATGAGTGAATTTGAAAAAGAAGCAAGTATCGATACCCACGCACTACTTTCCATGTCGCACGATTTGCCCGCACTCGTTTTTTTGCCCGAAAATATGTTACACAAATTCGCTCGTTTCTTAGCAGAATCAGGTTTTAACAAATTGTCAAATGGCTCGATGTCTTGTTGCAAAAACATGCCTAAGTCTAAACTCAAAACGATATCATTGAGACACGAGACGTGGTTGCCAAACTTTTGTCATGACAAAAAGTCAACCTTATGTCATAAATGGACTTTTGTCCACTTTTGACAGCTTTTAAGATATAGCTGTAACACTTACATTCTTTTATTTCAGTGTCAAAAAGTAATTCATCAGCTTTCACTGAACTTGAACCCACGTGAAGAGCGACCTAAAAATAAAAAAACACTTGAAAAAAGGTTGCTACACACGTTATGTTATTGTATATGCAAATCATCCCGCAGTTTTTCCCTAAAATAAAACTGTTGTACGAAATTGGTCTTTGTATGAAAGATTGCATCCATTCTCAAACAGTTTCACGTTTCCGTAGAAAGGAAATCTTGCATTTTTTAATGTACTTTTTATTCGCGCACGGAGAGCATACGGAGGGACACGTTTGTGAGTCAAGCTTCGCTTTACAAGACAATGTATATAGTCGTGTCCACTGCAACCCACAGACACGCTACGCATAAAATGACGCCATTAGTACACACGTGTTTTGCTCGAATATGGCGCTCACATAACTCAACGGTATTAACGCCATGCACACTGTGCACGTGATACACGGATGCATGTGCTACAGTTGTAGATAGTCGTGAGATAATATTCGTGTATAGCGTGTCCTGCAGTAGAAACGTAGACTCACGGTGTCAAGTACATCAACTCACGCAGATACGCAGAGACGCAGGCGCAGACAGCATGTGTAGCGGTGGGTTACCGCCTCTATATTCATGCTTGGTAATTGTCTTCCACGCATGCTTGTGCTTAGGATTTTTTTTTAATATTTCTGAATTAAATAACTACTAAATATGATGAATATATGTGAATGTTATGACCGTCAAAAATATAAAATGAGACTCACCAAAAGTGCAAAAATTTTGGAAAAACACATTTTAGCCTTGTGCTCTCTGTTGACAGAGCTAGGTGTGAATGATAACTAATAATATATTGAAGTGCAGTATTTATTGTGGGGCAATATTAAGGAAAACCGTAAATAAAACCAAACAGAATAGGTGATAAAATTCCAACAAAAATACAGTATTACTAATTAACAAACATTTCGTTAGAAATCCATTCATTCCATCATTCCTAAAGAAAAAAAAAGTATGAACTTCGATTTTATTTCACAACTTTTATTTAAAGACCATTGAAGATAGGTATTTAGAATAAAATTTTCGTCATCGATTTAGCAATTTTTTTTTGTTACTGTTGTTATGGACCACATCTAAGGTAGAAAAAAAATAAAATCAACCTGCAATTGATGGAGAAATCGGTTAACATTCATAAAAAAACATACAGCTGGCCATCAAACCTACTCCTTTTAAATCGTATATAAATATAACATGTTCTATTATTTTTATTATCATCAACAGATGCCAAACATATCTCATTAAATACATCTCGACATTATGATTATTTTTTACTATGGCGACATCACTGTAGGATATGGGGTTATCGTGCAATAAAAAAAAATATGTTATACTTATACAGTTTTATTAAGTATTAAGAATCGAATTAAAAATGTACAATTAACTAAAAAAAACTCGAGAGAGAACAGCCGTAAGACGTACTTTACCCTCCCTCCTTGCTCCGTTACCCCGACCGCACCCTTTCGACGCCTGCGCCCGCGCACCTCCCTCAGTCGTGGCTAGTACGTTCTGCTGTGTTCGCGTTGTTTATTTCTGCGTTATCGGCTTGTTTGCGACTATTACTAACCTCTGCTTGTTTATTGGACCTTTTGATTGCTACTCGATGACCCCGGCACGTTTAATGGACTGTGATTTATAAATATGGAGACTGGACGCCAATGTGTAATGTGTCCTAGATCTGTTTTAAGACAGAGACGACATATATTACAAGAAACATTGCTTCATAGTAGTCCTGAGTTAGCGGCCTACATTTTGCAAAATGGATTGACACAAGTAAGTCACAGTCATTGTATTTATTTACTGATTTATTATACATATATCGATAACTTTTAGATATTATGTAGAATACGTATAATGAATAAGAATAAGTGTCATGTAGTTAGAATATATAAGCAGATAGAACATTGCTACGATACTATATGATACATTTTAGAATTGCTTGAATAGAAATATAGCACTTAAAGTATAGCTTACGTTAGGAACGACTCAATCGTCCGGCCATAATTCCTATGAGGAATGAGATATTTTTACCTGCATAATTATTTAATCTCACCTTAATATTTTTATAGTCTAGTCCAAAAGTGAGTGTAGATTGTGTTCCGAGTTCTAGACAACTGACAAGCACACATATAACACCGATATAATCAATATAACACAGAAAAAATACTTCTGCTTATTACAAAAACACACATATGCTGATATCTTCATTTTTTCCCTTTTCAGGTAGTATTCAATAACGTAATGGCAGTATGCCATAGATGCTGGCAGAGAGCCAATAATAATGACGGTGGACAACTACGTCTTGAGAACGCTCCCATTGTAGAAGGTAATTACATCTGTGCTATTAATCCTTATCAAAATAAATTATTTCATCACTAAGTACAGTCTAGCTTCGCCGGGACAGCTAGTAATAAATAAATAAATAATTTTAGATGCTGACAATCAAGAACCCCCCAATGTTGCTGAAGCCCGCAATGTTGCTGAAGCCCCCAATGTTGCTGAAGCTCCCAATGTTGCTGAAGCCCCCAATGTTGCTGAAGCCCCCAATGTTGCTGAAGCCCCCAATGATCCTCAGGACAATCCAGAGGATGATGCTCGTTTCTATGTTCGCGATTACGTACGTGCACCGAACACTTCACGGCTCTGTATGTATAGGCAATGTAGACATGAAAATCTACGACGAGTTCCTGTGTCTATCAAGCTACATTTGGTATGTCATTATCGATTATATATTCCACCGAGTTCGCGAATATGTGAAGAACATTTAAATAACTATGATTTTGAAGAGTTACTGGATAATGTAAATGTTACACATTATTTTAATGCTTCATTTTTTAGTAACATGACAAACATGTTAATTGAAGCAATCAACAATAGGACAAGATTCGATTTTGAAACATTATCTTCACTGAATAATAGTGAACTTATGTTTTGGACTGGATTGACTTTAGAGCAGTTCAACGTCATTTTGGAAGAAACGCCATCGCTCGCAGAAAAATGCAGACATCCCCGATCAGTTCTCGGAGCTTATTTAACGAAAATACGAACTGGAGAACCTAACGAGCGACTAGCTACGCTTTTCGGCGTAACACGTCAAGTGTTTGAATATCGCCTAAAAATAGCGCGACAATGCTTGACAGGTCAATATGTACCAAGACATCTTGGTATAGGTCATATTTCTAGAGATGAGCTTCTAGAGAGAAATCTATTTTTGCCCAAACATATTTTTGGAAATGAAAACAACACCAAGTTAATTATTATCGCAGATGGCACATATGTATATATTGAAAAAAGCACTAATTATTTATTTCAAAGAAAAACTTATAGCCTCCACAAGTTTCGCAATTTATTGAAACCATTTATTTTAGTAAGCAGCGATGGATATATCATAGATGTCATAGGCGGCCCTTTTCCTGCAACAACATCAGATGCAACTATTATGCAGAACATAATGAATGACGAGGAGCACTTACTACATTGGTTACTACACAGAGAGGACGTCTTTATTTTGGACAGGGGCTTCAGGGACAGTATTAATGATATTGAGTCCCTTGGCTATGAACCTCACATGCCACCTACCAAGGACAGGAACGCGACCCAGCTATCAACAGAAAAGGCAAATGATTCTCGGTTGGTGACTGTGTGTAGATGGATTGTGGAGGCGGTTAACGGCAAATTCAAAAACCGTTTTAAGTTA
Source organism: Ochropleura plecta (assembly GCA_905475445.1). Classification (NCBI taxonomy): domain Eukaryota; kingdom Metazoa; phylum Arthropoda; class Insecta; order Lepidoptera; family Noctuidae; genus Ochropleura; species Ochropleura plecta. Next base: position 16,911,673 of record FR997731.1, on the reverse strand, counting down.
TTAAAACAAACTTATTTTAACCGAGCTTTGCCAAACATGTTTGTCGATTTCCGCATAGCAGCATCATTAATAAATGCTAATTACCGTGTTGCTACAGACCACAGGCTTGCGCCGGAATTCTTTGAAATAATTCAAACTAAGGTTCATCAACCTAACCTTTTGAAAAATTATGTCGAAGGCAAAAATCTTAACAGACAAAGAGTTAACTTTGTGACGATGGAGGCCACCATGCCACATCTTGAGGACTTTCCAGAACTGACTGATGATGATATCATTTTATTCGCCTTGGGGACCTACCATATAAAACTTGCAAAATCCTACTGTGCGGAACATATTCGGAATGGAATTTATTATATTGAATTATTTCGAGAAAACCAGCTAACTGATTTGCCAAGGTATAATATTCGAGAAGATAATGTCTGGTTAATTAGAGGAAGAATACAATCTCGACACGTTAGATCGCGCGTTTATTATTGTTACATATTAATAAACCGAAGTGAAACTGGCAGACGTGCTATTGAACAGTGGTATTGCACATGCCTAACAGGGGCGCGTACGGTTGGAAGTTGTGCCCATATAATATCAATTATATGGTATATGGGCAAAGGTCGACATATCGACTTTAATCTACCAGCGGCAATGTTATCGACTATTATAATAGATGAATAATATAACGTTATTTTTGTCTGGATAATAGTTCTGTTGTTATTAAGTGTCTACTTGCACAATTGTTTTTGTGTTATTAATACTTAAAATGTCTAGTTGAACAATTGCTTTTTGTAATTATCGTCTAAAATGTAATTTTTTATTTTAAAATAAAAATACTTTATTTTTGTCAAAAGTCTTTTTAAAAAAAAACCCCATCGAATTCCGAACTAAAAATTGGTACTGACTTTTCATGGGACGTAATAATGATATTGAAACTTGTCCCATGTCTGTTGATGGGATGGGACACTGCCCATACATTTTTTTGCATGGTCCTTTATAAATAAGTATCATTATTCCTTTTACTTTGTACCTACTTATTCCAATAAGTAGATTTTTTTTTAAAGTTTCAAATGAATATTGCTGTCACAAACTAAACTAAAACTAGGTACTTACTCTAAAAATCTAATTTTTTTTATTCCTGCCAAACGACGTTTAATATTTTGAAATTGATAAAAGTGACACAACTTAACTCAAGTATAGTTTGACAGCATTAATGGTAGTTGATTAACTACACTTTCTTTTTTTCTAAATTTTCTCTGAAGAAAATCTGACTGTTCTGAAATTGACGTTTTTCTCCGAAAATAATGGTTCGCGACTTAAAAATTAGATGTGAATTTAATCTAAGTGTAGTTTAATCCGGTGGTTCATCACCAATATCTATATATTTTTCTTTAAAACATCTGTAACAATGTTGTCATTGTATTAAATTTAATGATATACAGACCGAGTTGGGTGTTTTTAGAAGTATTTTTCCTTAACAGTAGCCGGCCAGAGTTTTTATTAATTTTGAACTAGCTTTTAACCTTGAATTTGATTGTTTCAGTCTTCGTGATAGTTATCAAACGTAGGATATTTGATTAAACAGGTTTATTTTCAGATGAAAAGAAAATCGTTATTCCGAAAACTGAATAGTTAATTTAATTGAATCCGGGGCGTTATTCCGTCCGTAGATATCTGTAATCGTCCCATATTTAATTCTAAACCCTGCTTTTTATGTTAATACGCTTGACTTTAAGCATTTAATTGGTTCCTTTTGACAATCAGAGCATCGCTTTTGTGATATAGATTGAATAGTATCAAGTTCTCGACTCTTGACCCCTTTAACCACCCGGAACTGTCTTCAGAAAGAGATCAACTTAATCCTGGATCAAACACGGGAGTGTTAGTTACACCACTAGTGCCAGTTGGTTGTAAGTACATCATCATTCACACATCATCATACACAGACACACTTTCAGACACCCACATAGTACACACACACACGCACACACTATACATTTTAATGTGTGACTTGGGAGATGTGGAGACATCCATATCTCCCAAGTCACAGTGTTTATTCATTAAGAAGAAACAAAAATCTATTTCTTGTTAGAATTCCAATTCGTCGATCAATAAAATGTAATTGCAGTAAAATTAATAAGTTCAAATCGTTATAGTCAGCCTAGCCCATTCTCCAGTACAATTAATTACAGTTTTTTTATTATTAAATGTGTCTACTCTTTTTTTTTTTGGGTGGGAAATCATCAAATAACTTCCCCCGCTCTGGGCGGAGCGGAGGGGAGTGTCAGACTTTTACTGACTAAAACCCTCCAATGGTCCTTCTATTGCCCTTTACGTTCCGGGGCCGCGGTATCTCTTTCGAACAACCCGCAACCCCGGCAGGCGGAGGCTCTGGCAAGCCCCTCTGCTTTGCTGACATGACTTTGAGGCGCGCGTAAAACACGAACGCGCCGTCGACACGGCCTGTCGTCAATAGACAGACGGACGGTGAGCTACCATTGCTCACCGTCCACAGGCCCGCATCAACGGTGGCCGGGAGTCGTCTCGCGGCGCCCGGCACCCGGGGCGTCTCCCGCGGCGGCTGGGTTGGTTTCTCTCCCTCAAACGCCCGGCCACCTCCTTTGCTAGCATTACTGCTTTGCAGAAGGAGGTGACCGCTTCCCATTCCCTCTCGCTCCGGACCATGGACTGAACCAGGGCCGGACGCGAGAGATCGCCGCCGCTCATCGCCTCTACGAGGGCACGGCGGTGCTCCGCCCAAGCTGGGCAGACCGCCACGCCACTGTGTGCTCCACCGTGTCCTCCGGGCGATCGTCACAATGGTGACACCCGGGCGTTTCCTCCCGCCCGATTATGTTCAGGAACCTCCCGAAACTTCCGTGTCCGGTGAGGACCTGCGTCAGGCGGTAGGTGAGGACGCCATGACGCCTCTCCAGCCACTCCTCAAAAAGGGGACTTACCGCCACTATTGTGGCGTGCCCTATGTGCCTACACTTGATCTCAATCTGATCCTGAGGAGAGAGTTGAGATTAACGATGGAATAAGCTAACCCAAAAAGAGCCTATTGGCTCGCGACTAAAATAGATCCAGGCTTTATAAACTCGGGAACACAGACTCAGGCAGGGAATTCCACTCCTTGCAAGTGTTCGTGCAGTATTTAAAAAAAAAAACGTGCCGCACACTAGGAATTTCTCCTGTATCGTAGGTACATTTACAAATATTTAAACTCACATACACAAACAGCCAGACCCGGAACAACTACCTGTAGGCCATACAAATATTTGTTCCTTGCGGGAATCGACCCTGCGACACGCAGCGCAGCAGTCGATCGCTCAGCCACTGCGCCAACCGTGCTGTCATTTTAAATAGAGCCTATTTGAACACCACATTCCAAGGATAGGTTTTACAATATATTATGTTGATACAACATGGTGTTTCTGTTGCTGCTATAACAAGAAATAAGTAATAAAAAACAGAATAAAATAATAAATATGTAAGGAGGCTTCTATACAACAAACATGTTTTTTATCGTTTTTAGGGAAACGGAAAGAAAATAGTACGGAACTCTAGATGGGCAAGTCTGACAACACTTAACCGGTTTTTAACCCTTGACCACTAAATGCTTGACACTCAGCAGTTGACAGTTTTGACTCATGCTATCCAGTTAAATCATCTGTCTAACAGTCGGTTGTCTCACACATTCTCGTCCGTGGTATCCACCCCAGAACTCTCTGGCCCATCTTCCATCCAGTCTAGGCATATATGTAGTACAAGCTTTTGCCCGCAGCTCCGCTCGCGTAAAATTCGGGGTAACACAGTTCCTAGTTGTAGTTTTTGCCCTTGCGCCTTATTTATTGTAATAGCAATGCTAAGTTTTCCCTTTTCTACCCTCTTTCTCCCTCACATCTCAATCCTTTTTTTTAAATATTTTATGCCCGTCTCCAGGGTCCCAACTATCTCTGTACCAAAATTCATCAAAAACGGTTTAGCCATTTAGGCGTGAATACGTAACAAACTCACTTTCGCTTTTATAATATTAGTAAGGAAGTAAGGATTATGAGATTGTGCACACGTGCAAATAAACTGCGTTTTGTTTTAAAAACCTTTTAGTTTTATTTTCCGTCTTCAAAACTCCTTTTAAAATAATATTTCTTCTCAAACTTCTAATTTCTACTTCCTCACACTCGTTGATCTTTCGACCGCCATCTTATTCTCCCTTTCCTTTTCCGTTCGTTTCACATCAGTAATTAATAACTACCTTCTAATAAAGGAACGAACAACAAGTCTACCTTTAAAAAATCAAATTGAATAATCAAAAGCTACAAAGTGAACAACCAGAAGTCTCAAATAAACTCATCACCTGACTAGCTTTTTCCCAACTATGTTGGGGTCGGGTTCCAGTCTTACCGGATGCAGCTGAATACCAGTATTTTACATGGAACGACTGTCTATCTGACCTCCGTAACCAAGTTAGTACTGGGTAATACGATACCTCTTGATAAGACTGGTTGTCAGACTTTCGGGACACTGTCTATCTGTAACGACTGTCAAAGATCTACAAATGACAGCCGGGACCAACAGCTTAACGTGCTTTCCGAGGCACGGAGGAAACTCGGTATGTAACGGGTGGTCACCCATCCACAGACTAACCTAGGCAAGCGCGGCTGAACCTAAAGATCGACCTGAGCGGCTGCTATTATTTAGCCACGAGCTCCTCAAATAAACTCATACACTCTTGTTAAAAGGAAGTCTCGTCGGGGACACTACGTGAGAACTTTAAATCGCCGAGCCAATACTTTTCAAGACTACTTCACTATTTTTCAGTAGTACCGTCGTAAAATTGGTATCATCTGCTCTAGCTTTTATCTGACATAGTACAGGCACTCCAGAAGGATTATGTTACATAGCAGACCTGCTTAACAATAATTTGAGAATCACAGACATGATGCCTGTAATTTCAGAAGGGTACTTAATAGTTGACCCACTTCGACGATTAATAATAATTAAGTTTAAGTCTCATGGAGGCAATCTTATTGCCATTAGCTGGGCCTATTAGCATCAATCTGAGCATCCGAGGCTGCTGCTGAGAGATTCCTAATTATTAAATCTTACACTTTCAAGATCTCATGCTTAACAGAATCGCTTTTAAATCTATTTAAAAACTTTTTTTTTTAATTTGAAATTAAAGCTATTGTTATCTAAACGCGCTGTTTAAAAAAAAACTTTTTTGCAAAAAATAAAACCGACTTCCAAAAAACTAAAAAGTGGAAAATAACTTTATTTCCGGAAGTCGGTGGCTTTTGTTGGTTTCGTTGCCTTTTTTGCCACCGACTTCCGGAAATAAAGTTATTTTCCACTTTTTAGTTTTTTGGAAGTCGGTTTTATTTTTTGCAAAAAAGTTTTTTATTTCAGCATTTTTAGTTTTAGTATTTTTTTTATCTAACGTTGCAAAAAAGTTTTTTATTTCAGCATTTTTAGTTTTAGTATTTTTTTTTTCGGGTGGGAAATCATCTAATGACTTCCCCCGCTCTGGGCGGAGCGGGGGGGCATGTCAGACTTTTACTGACTAAACCACCCATGTTCCTTCTATTGCCCTTTACGTTCCGGGGCCGCGGTATCTCTTTCGAACAACCCGCAACCCCGGCAGGCGGAGGCTCTGGCAAGCCCCTTTGCTTTGCTAACATCTCTTTGAGTGAAACACGAACGCGCCGTCGCCGCGTCGGCACGGCACGTCGTCAATCGACGGACGGACGGTGAGCTACCCATTGCTCACCGTCCACAGGCACGCATCTACGGTGGCCGGGAGTCGGTTTGCGGTGCCCGGCGCCCGGGGCGTCTCCCGCGGTGGCTGGGTTGGGCAGATGTTCTCTCCCTCAAACGCCCGGCCACCTCCTTTGCTAGCATTACTGCTTCGCAGAAGGTGGTGACCGCTTCCCATTCCCTCTCGCTCCGGACCATGGCCTGAACCAGGGCCGGACGCGAGAGATCGCCGCCGCCGATCGCCTCCACGAGGGCACGGCGGTGCTCCGCCCCGCTTGGGGCAGACCGCCACTGTGTGCTCCACCGTGTCCTCCGGGCGATCGTCACAATGGTGACACCCGGGCGTTTCCTCCCGCCCGATTATGTGCAGGAACCTCCCGAAACTTCCGTGTCCGGTGAGGACCTGCGTCAGGCGGTAGGTGAGGACGCCATGACGCCTCTCCAGCCACTCCTCAAAGAGGGGACTTACCGCCACTATTGTGGCGTGCCCTGCACGGAGTTGCGACAGTCGCTCTCTCCATGCCACCATGAGATCGCACCGGTCTGTCCGCTGAGCGGCAATTTGCCGCGGCAGCGGAGTTTCCCCCCGGTGTAGTGCTTCCGCGCGCCACTCAAACAGGCGCGCGAGCACTATCGCCTCCAGATCCCACGGTGGCAATCCGGCAAGGAGGCTCGCTGCCTCGCCGGAGATCGTGCGGTAGCCCCGGATCAGCCTAATGGCTACCACCTTTTGGGTTTAGTTATAGTATTATGATATAATTCGCAAACACGGTTATTTTTAGCTTTTTAGTGCGTAGGTCCCGTCTTAAATACAAGCTTTAATTCCACATCACGCTATAGTATTAAATACTATCTAAATTATGCTTTAGTTTAAAACCAATTCAGAAATCATATGCATCATCGCCTAGGGGATACAGCTGATACTAAACATGATCTGATGATTATGTTTCTTAATGACTAGGTGAGGGGTGGGGGGGGGGGTACAGGCACCCTGCTCCCACTCGCCTGCCTACCCTGGCGAAACCCATACTTATACATGTGATTGCAGCAATCACGGCAGATTTGCTGTCATTTATTGAAGAGTTCCGTTGTATATCACTGAAGATCTATCACCAAATTAAAATACAATCACCTCAAAAAACTGCGATGACCTTCCAAATCATAGTTCATAGCGTTTTTAACCGACTTCAAAAAAGGAGGAGGTTCTCAATTCGACTGTATGTTTTTTTTTTTTTTTTTTTTTGTGTTTTTTGTTCATTTGTCTTCGACAACCTCTAAAATTATATCATCTACGTAGACGAAGTCAATCTAATACGCATTAATAAAGATAACTCAAAAACTACTGGCCGGATCTTGATATTTTTTTTTATGGGACCAAACGACAACCACCAGCTTTCGAATAAAAAAAGAATCATCAAAATCGGTTCACCCAGACCAGAGTTATGAGGTAACAAACACAAAAAAAAAAAAAAAAAAAAAAAAAAAAAAAAAAAAAAACAGTCGAATTGAGAACCTCCTCCTTTTTTGAAGTCGGTTAATAAAACACGTTTAGCACTAAACGTAATGGTTTGTGACCTTCATCACACGGCCGCCATCCCCCTTCATCACATACCAAGATAAATGGTTCGATTTCAACTTTTCTTTAATTCCCTTTTTTTACAAATGTCATCATCTGCCTAGCCTTTTCCCAACTATGTTGGGGTCGGCTTCCAGTCTAACCGGATGCAGCTGAATATCAGTATTTTACATGGAGCGACTGCCTATCTGACCTCCACAACCCAGTTAATACTGGGCAATATGATACCCCTTGGTAAGACTGGTTGTCAGACTTTCGGAACACTGACTACCTGTAACGACTGTCAAAGATCTACAAATGACAGCCGGGACCAACGGCTTAACGTGCTTTCCGAGGCACGGAGGAAACTCGGTATGTAATGGGTGGTCACCCATCCACAGACCAACCTAGGCAAGCGCGGCTTAACCTAAAGATCGACCCGAGCGGCTGCTATTATTTAGCCACGAGCTCCTTTTTTACAAATATAAAATCAACAAATAACCTCTCCCGCTCTGGGCGGAACGGGATGAGTGTCAGGCTTTTACTGACTAAAACCCGCCAATGTTACATCCTTTGCCCTCTAGATGTTCCAGGGCCACGGTATCTCTTTCGAACAAACCGCAACCCCGGCAGTCGATGGCCCTGGCAGGCCTCTTTGCTTTGCTGACATCCCTTTGAAGCGCGCGTGGAACACTAACGCACCGCCGACACGGTCTGTCGTTACCGGACGGATGGACGATGAGCTACCCATTGCTCACCGTCCACAGTCTAAAACTACCTCAAGTATTGTTGAATACTTTATTATCCTGTTCCAGGAAGAAGAATAAAATAAAAAGTATTATTTCGAGAAGACCAGTTCTTCTTCTTTTTCTTTTAAAAAATACATTGCCCCACATTAGAAATTTCTCCTGTATTATGGGTGCGTTTACAAACATTTAAACTCACATACGCAAACAGCCAAACCTGGAACAACTATCTATAGGAACCCGGAACAACTATCATACAAATATTTGTTCCGTGCGGGAATCGAATCCGCGACACGCAGCGTGGAAGCCGATTGCTCAGCCACTGCGCCAACCATGTCGTCAATTGAAGTATAACTTCTGACCCAACATTCCTGTTCACAGTGTACTGCCTGCTATATACCGGACGTACTCGTAATACGTAGGTATAGTGTCTAGATATTGTGTCGCGCACAATCAGGTCCTATTGTGATAGATTTGATTCTTATCGGTAGTGCAGGTTCGATTTCAGTTATATAAAACCCTTATGTATTGATAGTAACGACATTATTGAAGCGGATATTAAGATTCAATTGGTTGTGAATATTTTTATTCATGAAAACGGCTATAGGTTGCAATTTTTATCAGGGAATACCTATCTCAGGAATACCTATGTTCTGTTAGGGAACAGGCGTTGTACAGAGGAAACGTTGCCACCTACTCGGAAGGCTTAAGGAAGGAACCGGGGTGGTTTTACAATTTAAGAAACTAATTAAGTACAAAAATATACCGAACTGAGTTACGAATTTACAAAACTTTTTGTAAAATTGTCCTCCCTCATTTATCCTACTGTAAAACACCCTACACGCCTGTTCGAATAGCAAGTGAGGAACATGAGTCCTTTTGTGTACTCGACCGCAAAGTCCTGTGTGGCAAAACTTTCACCCCGACAGGCGTATTATGCGGGTAGTCTAATTTTGTGAATAAGGGTGGTAACACGCATCAACTTTGCAGCAAGTTTGCAGCAGTTCAGTCTCAAACTTTTAAGAGGGTGTCATAAAAGTCTGGCTTGATTAAACGGTAGACTACAAAACATTCAACTGAACCACTGTTTCCATGGATCCAAGGTCGTTATCGAAAGTATAGTTAGCTGCCCCTACAAAACTTCATACTTACTCAAACTGACAGTACCTATTCACGAGCTAATATTTTCAATACACTTTCTCAAAACTGGCTCTTATTACACTACTATTAGGTTCAACATGCAATGTGGAATAATGGAAAAAAATCATAGTTTCATATTGATTAATGAGATAAGTACGTGTTCTGATATTTAATTTCTCCGTAAGTGAATATTGAAAAATGTTGTTTGATTCACGTGAGAATTTGTCACGTTCTCGGCTCTATAACACCCTCGTATGGCGGCTGGGGCGTTAAATCCGTCTCGGTCGCAATGACAAAGTTTCTTCACTTGAATCAAAATCTAATATTTCTAAACATCGCTACATTGTTTGTTAAACCAAACTACTGTCGATAAATCAAACCAAATCTTTTCAAACAACAAAATCAAAGTAACAAAAGATTGTCATAATTCAATCATTGTGCTCTCAAAGCAATATTTGTACGCATTGCAAGGTACAAAACGATACATTACTTTTATTAGAACACCATGCACACCATAATTATGTTCCTAGGTCAGGAGCTACTCGAGTATTTGAGCTCGATGAAAGGCAATGGGATGAGGAATGCACAGGACCGAGAAGTACCTATAGCAGAAGAAAGGTGAAGCCTATTCCCAGCAGTAGGTTCTTATGATTATAAGATCAACTAGCTTTTGCCCACGGCTTCGTTCGCGTTAAATTTAGGGCAACACAGTTCTCCTTTCCTGATTTGCAGGTACCTGTTACCTGTAGTTTTTGCCCTTGCGCCTTATTTATTATAAAAGCAATGCTACGTTTTGGCTTTTCTTCTCTCTTTTCCCCTCATTTCTCACTCTTTAAAAAAAAAGGTTAGCCTATGTCCGTCTCCAGGATCCCAACTATCTCTGTTCCAAAATTCATCGAAATCGGTTCAGCCATTAAGGCGTGAAAACGTAACAAACAAACAAACTCACTTTCGCTTTTATAATATTAGTAAGGATAAGTAAGGATTACACAATTCAGTAACACGTTTGCCAAACATGCGTTTCAATCGTTGTTACATGTCGTTTTAGACATGCGTCTGTCCACGTGAAAAGCCGGTGAAGGTATAATCTAAAAATCTAAAGCAACGTGAGATCTGCCTCCCGCCCGACCACATAAACGACCGATGTCATGTGAGAATCATCCAACGCGAACAGAAGCCGCGGGCAAAAGCTAGTCCACTATAAACACACGTGTAACTGGCTTAGGGGTGACAGTGTGAGCTCGGAGCGTTTCAATTTCCTATGGGATCGCTTATCTGACCCTCGATCTCCAAAGCGTTCATTGATGAACATATTCAAACTTTTTAGATACCAGAGGCATAGTGGTTAATACGAGTGCGTGGTGGTAATGTTAAGGTAATGCGTCGATTTTTGATTCGAAAATACAAACCTCCTTGATAAATGATGCTCATTTTGCAAGTATGTTTTTACACTGTCTGCTCTGTTGGTTTAGCGGTAGCAAGCGTGACTGTTGAGCACTGGGCCTGGGATTCGATAACGGGATCAGGCAAAAAGTATTTTTGGGTTTTGCCATTTAGAATTTCATAGTAGCGCCTGGAATTTGGAATTTGGTTGTAAGATAACGCCCGTGCTTTGGAAAGCAAGTTAAGCTTTTGCCGTACCATCGGATTATGAGATTGAGGGAACAGAGAGCACATCTGTGCCTGCGCACACACATATGCACTATACTATCTCCCGCGCAGATGGCTTATCTCCGCTGAGATTGGCCGCCTGGGCAGAAAACGGTCAGGAGGATTATATACATGACGTTTATGTGTAACTAGTTGACTTGCGAATGGCTTATCGGTTATTGGGCCTAATGCCGTAGGAAGGCCGCACGGTAATAACTAAACGAGAATACCTCGCATACCTACGTTAGGATCCAGTATTTACTTCCATTTAAAGTCCTGATAAGGTAAGACAATGTAATGACATGCCCCCCCGCTCCACCCAGAGCGGGGGAAGTCATTGGATGATTTCCCACCCGAAAAAAAAAAAAAAAAAAAAAAGCGCAAAATCCATAATCTTAAACCATCTCAACACCCGCGACAGATGCACGTGAGCCATGTGATGACTCCCGGCCACCGTAGGCGCGGGGCAGACCGAGCGGCGCGATCGTGTTCAAAGACACGTCAGCAAATCTGAGGAGCCCTGCCTGCCCTGGCTGCTAGAATGACGATATTTAGCTAGCATTAATTGTATCAATAAACCGGAAAACGGGTCTTTAATATCTAAGATTTACATAATTGTATAGTTGCCTACTTACAGGGGAAGCTAATCAGGGGTTGCAAGTTGTTCGACAGAGATCACACAGCCCCGAACATAAGGGGCCGGAACATGGATGGGTTTCAGTCAGTATCAGTCTGACACTCCCTGCTGCTCCGCTTACAACGGGAGGAGACATTAATTGATGATTTCCCATCAGATAAAAACCATACAATAAAGCAGCTTATACTGAGTGGAATGCCATTTGCACGTAATACGTTAACTTTATATTTTTGTAAATAAACTCAATTTCCTTTCAATAATGAAACTCTTTTAGTGTGAAAATGTCAAAAAAATTCGGCCAAGTGCGAGTCGGACTCGTGCAACGAGGGTTCCTCAATCTACGTAATAATAATAATTAAAAAATCCTTTTTATAACTTCAAGGAACTACAAACTTGAGTATATGGTTTGAATTTGAACTCAATACCTTCACGTGTTCTCAGTTAAGGGGTCTTGATAGACAGATGGATAACCAAGTGACATTACTCGTTTAAGGGTTTAGTTTTTTTCTTTTGAGGTGCAACCCTAAAAGGTAAGGTAAGGTAAGTAAGTCTTTTTGCTGTGTGAGCCTAATAGAAAGTGTTGAAATTCTTTTGTAAGGGTTTTTTGCAAAAACGTGCCAATTATAATATAACCTGCGTCAGGATTACTTCAGCAGAAAAATTCATACTCGTAGCTATTAATAAGGTAGGTATTTTTTAGAACTTTTGTTGTTTTGTTTTCAAGCTGCGTGCAGTCAAGAGGTAGATAGAAATAGTACCTACTTTAATAAAAAAAAAAAACCGGGCAAGTGCGAGTCGGTTACGCGCATCGAGGGTCCCGTACAAAGTTGCTATATAAATGGCTATATCGTTTGACTCCATAGACTTAAGCCCCGTTCCAATAAACAAAAACGACTCGTTTTGCTTACGGATGGTAGTATTTTGACATAAGTTCTATGAGACTTATATCAAAATCCTACTATCTTTACTTACTGGCTTTAGAGAGTTGAATTTTTCACAGCTCCAAGGGGCTAGAGATCTGTGATCAAGATAAACAGTCTTCGAAGACAGACAAACAGATAGACGGCCAACAAAGTGATTTATATAAGGTTTTTTTTTGGATTATATAAGGGTTCCAGTTTTTCCTTTTGAGGAACGAAACCCTAAAGCCCGTTCCCCACATGCAAGTGTCATGCAAATGATCTTCAAACTCCTCAACTTTTAGATAAGTAACATAATGTAACGTATTTATTACAAAAAGGGCAAATAAACATGGGTGTGTTTTTGTTCGTAAAAGTCTGACACTCCCCCCCCCCCCCCCACTCCACCCAGAGCGGTGGAAGTTATTTGATGATTTCCCATCTGCAAAAAAGGGCAAATAGGATAGAATCTATTAACTCTAGATGACATCCCCGTATCTTTACGTAAGTAGTAATAACTTGAAAACAAGTAATTACTTCATGCAATTTTTTTATGCAAATAGACAAGAATTTAAACGAAGTTAGAACTTTGAAAGGAAGCAAAGTCATTATTGAGTTCTTTTCAAGTTAGACCTTCAAGCAATTACTATACTACAGAATAAAATTGGGTCTTAAAAATAAGTTTTACTCAAGTAATCACTGGGCGATATATGCACCTTTTTTGTGTGTGTAAATCATCAAATAACTTCCCTCGCTCTGGGTGGAGCGGGGGGGACTGCACGACTTGTACTGACTAAAAGTAAAACCCACTCATCTTCTTTCTATTGCCCTTTACGTTCCGGGGCCGCGGAGATACATGCACCTTTGGTAAACATTTGTTTCGTGACATTTCATCTTTTAAAAACAAAATGGCGTTCATTTCAATGTTTGCAAAAATCGTTGTCAACGAAAAGCTATCTATTCATTTATGACGTCAGTTCATTAACATTCCCGTTCTGACATAACTTGAAAATAATCCGAGGCTTCGCTTGAATATTCGATAACAACAGCTGATCGAGTTTTAGCGTGGGCGGAATCCGTAGGACGAAATACGCAGACAGGTTGTAGGCATGATAATTTCTGAACTATGTTCGACAACTTTTCCATGCTATAGACCACGATATTTTGGAGTTATCAGCGCTGGTATTTACAAATCGGGGAGTGTTTCCTTTTTTTGTCTATGAATTAACGCCTTTAACTAATTGTATTACTGTTCACCATCATCATTTTCCTTTCCTTGTCCCATTCTATTTAGGATCGGCGCAACACGTTTTCTTCCTCCATTCCCCCTGTCAGAAGTCAATGGCATCATTTACTCCTTTCTACTTTATATCATTCCTTACACAATCCATCAATCTTTTCTCTGGCTTTCCTCTCCCTCACCATCCACCACCACCACCACCATTCAGTAGTTGTAACTAACTAACCCAACTATTCAAAAAGTTTTATTTGTCCCACTTCCCTCATTATGTCCATACCAAGACAAACTCAAAAGACTCCTTTATTTTTTTTCTGTAACAGGCGCAACTTTCAAACTACCTATTTTAATTGTATTACTGTTTGTTCATTAATGTTTTAATTATTGAGTAACGTATTCCTTTGTAGATAACAAGCTTTAAGTAATGTGATATGTGATGATTAGCAATAGTAGGTTTCCTATTAAATAACGTTCATAATTCGATAGGAGGCAAGGCAAATACATTGTTAGGTACAGGTAAAAGGTGGTGTATTCCTCTGGGGGACAAAAATAGCCGATTCAGTAGAATCATAAAAACTATAACTGTCCGACTGCTCAAAGGCCTCTTCACAAACAGAGAAGACACGAGCATTGATCACTACGCTAGCTCAAGACTGGTTGGCGATTTCAGACTAACGTTAATTATTAGTTCAGGTTTGCTCACGATGTTTTCCTTCACCGATGTCTATGATATCTAAGATAAACTTTAGAAAGTACCTATGAATTGAAATTTCAGTGATGCTCCATCTTCCTTTTTTATGATTGCTTTTGTTACGCGGTTATTACCTGTTAAATTTGTTGTCTTCCCTTTGGATAACACCTTTGATGTTTTGTAAAATTTTGATACTTGACTTAGATGAATGAATGTTAGTTGTTTTTTGTAATGTGCAAATTATTATTCTGTAATTGCACGTGCCTAGTTTGAGGTCAATCTAAACTCTATTTGTAATTTATTTTTGGCGACAATAAACAGTTAATTACCAAACATAACTTTATTTTTTTCGAATTGACGGCTGTAACGTCATAATATAGCGCGACGTCATCATACTTGTTATTTAAAACGCATTGTAGGTACGTTCCATTCCTTTGTCACGTTATTTTCCTTCTACATTATTAAACGAGAATAATGCACTTCTTTTGACGTCATAAAACCAACACAAACATCTTCCAACTACGTCACAGTTCATGTCAAAATATTTTTACCACAGACTGAAGAAACAGCCGTAGACCAGGTACGTTCACCTTTATTTATCCATAAACGGTTCTACTAAGATAACCATCCAGGATCATTATTTTACGTTACGCTGCGCATTTGTTGTTTGCAAGCTTATTGAACAACGGTATAAGCATCTTATTCGCTTCCTTGCGCCCGTAAAACGACGCCCACTGAATAGATCTGAAAAAAATGTCTACCCGAAAATCCGGTTTTAGTAGAATTCCAATACTGTTGGATAGGGCTTCGGATATTTCTATTAGATACATAGTTGACTTAGTTTTGGGTAAAGTAATATATGAAAATATTTTGTTTTGTGCCTGTTATAAAGATGAGGCAAGTGAGTGTTTCACTTGCGTCATCTTTATAACTGGAACACATGGACAAGTCATGAAACCAGGCAGAAATCCATGACATACAATATGATAGACTATTAAAGGAGCAATATTTATTTTGTAGACATGTTCTCGAACACTTGTCTAAAATTTTCGGTGAAAATTGCAATATGGACGTGACGGAGATAAAATCAATCAAATCTTCAAAAAATCGTTTTCTCTACGGACTGAGATCTGCGCGGGTGGGTAACAACCCACCCGCGCAGATCTCAGTCCTCCAATTTCAAATTAAAATTCTTTTTTCAAAACTTGGTATGGAACACCTCATAGACAAACGCATTCACGATCAATCCCGAAAAACAAAACACTTCTGAAGCACAAGTAAAATCACAAACAGCTCACTTGTTAAAGACAAACTAAAGTACACAGTAACAAAGACACACTAAAGTTATATTTAAATTAACTAAAGCCTAGATAGAGTTTATTAAACATCTGCTTCTGAAGCAGGATGGAGTGTCAGAAACCACTTAAACCTAACAATATATCCCTATTCAACGTGATGTGAGCCGCCATTAGCATGTTTGTTGTGTATAATAAATTCTGACATTCCTGAAATGGCTTTTTGCGTAAAACACAATATTATATACAGCTTCAAAGCTTGCAGTGTAAGCGGGAAAGTAAGGGCACATGGAAGGACAGTTTGACATATTACTTTGCCTACAGTTAGTAGACATCTTTTTTAGTATTTTGTATCAATTCCTCTTTGCTGTCAGTTGATAAAAATGTTTCTTGTCATTTATGAACATGTGTTTATTAGCTTCACCTGTAAGCAACTACTTATGTTAAAATTTTACCCTCGTCCCGGTTCCGTTCGATCTTTTTTTTGGATGACTATGTATGTAAGATTTTAATATTTCTATGCTATGTATCGTATGAACGAATTGTCATTCTAAAATGAATGGCCAGTAACAATTGTTTATGCTCTGCCCTTTTGACGTGGGTGACAGGAGGAGCTGTCAGATCTGTTTTCCATTATACTAAGCAATGGTAAATAGATAATATTATTATGTAGTTTTATTTAAAACATTTCACTAAATCCAATATGGCGGAATGGTTAATGTGTTTCTTATGTATTCCCATGATACTCTTGTATCAAATGAAAGGGTTTGCTGACAAGAATGCTTTTTGTAGGGTTTTAAACAATAAGGTTTTTAGGCACAGTTAGGTACACAAAAATCAGTGAGATTCAGGTCTACTGACAATTTGCCTTTTAAATGCAAAATGTACTAGCTTTATAATATTTCACTTTCTGAATCTGAATAAACAACTTAAAAGTCATAGTTAGCTGTTATTGTTTATTTAATGAAAATCCGTTCTAAATTCGATTCCGTTTCCGAAATCCGTTCTATAAAACGGACAACAAAGTGATAAGATTTCCGTAAATCAAAATGAAAGACGGAACTCATACAGGATCACTTTGTTTTCCGTCTGTTTGTCTGTTAAGATACTTTATCTCAATCGGATTCAATATGAATCTATATTTAACCTGATAATATTAACATCGCTTAAACTTATTAAGCCCATTAATCCATATTGAGAAAAAGGTTTTTCACAGCTTTCCGCCTACACTTAATTATTCATGGTTATAAATAAGTTACGAACAATTGGATACCCACGTACATACATCGTCCACTTCACAATTATTGGTGTGATTTTCGTTTTTAATATCAAAAACACGGCCGATATTTCACGTTATTGAAAATAGCCGGCGTGTCATAGTGCTTACTATTTAGATTATTCAATTTAAAAAATAAATACTGTACTGTATCTATTTAATTGATATGTAAACACTGTCTCACGTGCTTTCACGAGCACTGTTGGGGAGCTGGCACTAATGTTAACTGTCAGTTAGCATGAACGGCGGGAAGTTAGAAAGTCCCAGCCCAGGGTATGCGTACCCTGGGCTGGGACTTTCTAACTTCCTTCTCCACTTGGTGGAGTAGGTCAACCTGTGTTGTAGTTAGTTAATTGTGCTTTCAACCTATAGCTCAGCTATAAGCGGATACTACAAATACCATTAAAAAAGGACCTCTGGTTCTATAATTATGATCTCTAGAAGCTTAAACATGATGGTTCAATAATGGGGCGATTACGTGCCTTTCGGCTTCGTTAAGGGTGCTTTTACACCATTTATGTACTCTAGAATTAATCTACCCAACAGTTATGAAAATGGACCTATAGGAGTAGAAATATAATATTAGAAAGTAGGTATTAAAAATCTAGAAAAGCACTACATAAAAATACTGAATATCTTTTCGCACTTAGGTACTATTTTCGGTCCTCAGGTAGGTTTAGGTACCTACAACTTTGAGTATAATGCAGTTGATGTCTAGACTCCTATTTTAGGTAAAAGGATTCATATGTAAAGAAGCAAGCGGTTCAATAAACCAACAAGCTTTAATAACTCTAAAAATATACATATTCTTCTAGAATTCACACATTTTGTTAAAAGGTTGCACACATTTTTCAATGAAAAGCCACTGGCCGTTTTGCGAGCGAATAGACATGTGAGACCATTAGAATTTATTTTTATAAATATATTTTTTTTCAATTTTATATGGCTGCCATCTCTATGTATGTGTGTAAATTGGCCAGTTATATTGTTAGTTTTTAGCTTTGGTTTTGTTTTTTTTTTGGTCAAACTGATTGAGTATTACCAAAACCTTCATAGATAATAATAAATTCTGGAATGCTAAAATATTCGAAAATCCGATAAGTTGAAACTCAAAAACTGTTACATGCGCATAAGTAGCTAACAAATAAATATGGTTGAAGATTATAACTGCTTTAAAATTGAAAAGCTCTAATCCAATAATAACTTATAGCCGAAAAAGTAAAAACACATAAGTAAATATAGGATTACGAAAACTAGATTCGGATAAAGTTACTATACTTACCTAGTACTTAATTGAATTGGTACTTAGAAAAGTAGATAGGTTCTGTATGAAAAGGATAATGTAGTTTAGAAAATAATGAAATGGGCACGTAGATACATTCCTAATCTGCTTTTTCAATCACTGATAAATAATAGAAATACTTTTACAGCAAATAGCTGTTACCCCTCATCATTTGCTTAACCTTTTACTTTCCAGGTATGTATGCAGCTATATAGGTAGAAAACAAGTATTTTACAGGAGTGACTTCTTTCTAACTTCTTTCTCTTTTCACTTTCTCACACATTTGACTAAAGTTAGGCAACCAAATCTAATAAAAAAAAACTGATTTTGAAACGCAACGTTCTGAAACTTATTTAAAGCCATGGTACCTATTTTTCATACAATACAATAATCTTTCAATTCTGTACAAACAGGAGCTTCATGTATCCAGCGCTGGGATTTAAAAACAACAATAAATGTTATGAAAAAGAAAACTCTCCATTGGACCATGGCGCTTGCGTCGCGTTGCTCATGCAATATGTATTGTGTTCTCTTTTAAATCTGGTAAATAAAACAATCGAGTGAAGTGAATGCTTTAAAGTTTTAAAGCATGTGCGAGTCGCAGCCTGCAGCTCCGGCTACAGCAACACAATTGACTCATTCTTCTATAAAAATAAATAAAAATGAAGTGTCTGTTTGTAATTTACAAAAAACAGTTTTTACTGAATGCATACAAAACTATAAAAAAATTAGACATAGAAGAAAAACACAAATGACACAAAACATCTCTGTCTATCTGTTTGTTCCAGCTAATCTCCGATGCGGCCGATTCGATTTTGGCGGCGCTTTCTCTAGCACATAGCTGATGTTAGGGAAGGAGTAAAAAAGGAAATCATTAATAAAATCCCGATTGTTGTAATCATTCAATAGCTAGTATACCTAAACTTTGACAGCACGGTTGGCGCAATGGCTGAACGATTGACTGCTGGGCTGCGTGCCGCGGGTTCGATTTCCGCAGGGAACAAATATTTGTATGACCTGCAGATAGTTGTTTCGGGTCTGGCCGTTTGTATAAGTGACTTTAAATGTTTGTAAACGCACCCACGATACAGGAGAAATTCCTAGTGTGGGGCAACGTTTTTTTTTAAAAAAAAAAATAAAAAAAAAAAAAAAAAAAAAAAAAAAAAAAAAATGGTTGTTTCGGGTCTGGCTGTTTGTGTATGTGAGTTTAAATGTTTGTGAACGCACCCACGATACAGGAGAAATTCCTAGTGTGGGGCAACGTTTTTTTTAAAAAAAAACGATTCATACATTACATATTTCAACTAGGAACAAATGGTTGAAATCAGCTCACACACAAATGCAAAAGGGTTTACAAGAAATCTAAGCATGCTGCTGGGAACAAGTTACTACACCTACTCGAAAGTTCGGTGATGTCGCATCGAGACAAGTTGTACAAGTGGTTAAGATGTATAGGTGTATATGAACATAATGTGCAGTCAAAGTCAACAACCCTATATACTTAGTACTCGTTTCATCATCTTCATCATTGTCAGCCGCTTTGACAGCTGTGTTCCAGGCACTTTTCATATGCCATTCTTTTTCTTGATCTACGCGAGTCTCAACCAGGTCTTCTAAATGTCATCTTGGTTTACTGGTTATTTTGATACTGTGACACCGAGGCACTGAATAATCCCACAAATACAGACCTACACGCTCTAGAGATCGTATCTACAACTATCCACGTTTTATATGGCTTCTGTAAAATATTAGACGCTGTGGGGAACCCGTGAGATATTTATTACCGCTACAAATTACACTTCTGGGGTGTAAGCGCCACCTAAGTATCCCCTTAGGAATGTTAGTGAAATAGACCGTACCTTATCTCGTAGTAAAGTTACCGAAAATAAAGTTTATTAGATAACACATCTCAACAAATTCACCTCAATGTGTACCTACTTCTATTTTTTTCTCACAACATTTTTGTTATCCGATCTATCTTTGAGTAAAAACTCATTAAGAAACATTTATTGTACGAAGAGAAAATGCTAAACAAAGCCACTGGAGTTTTTCGATGTAGATAGGAAATACATAAGTACGTAAGTAGGTAGTTGAAATTCCAACCTTTGCTTTTTTCTCTTTGTATGTTTTTTTTTTCATTTAGTTAAAGGATAGCCTCATAAAAACGTAAGCGAATAAAGTAAAATGAGACGCAAGGCCCAGGAAATTGAGAAAAGCGATACTAAAACTTAAGCCTGAATCTGTTCAATATTACCTTTATAAAACCAAGTAACAAATTACTGCATATTTAGTATTTCGTACTTATCGTATTTTATCTCCTAAAGAACAAAGCTTGTTAAAATGTCCAAACCAACCGAAGATAAGTAACAAATGAACCTAAGTTTGGGTAGGGTAGGTCGTAAATTAAATGTTTAGTTCCAACTGTCGAACAGCAAGGCCGCAACAATATCTATTTTAAGCATAATTCGGTGTTGAAAAGTGACAGAGCTATGCAGGGCGTATACATTTAACATTGGTATAATTGTCTGCTTTATTATCCTGGTGATGGCAGGCACCCAAGACGAAAAGTAAACTCTCTGCCAGACGTAACGTAACGTACCTAATCAAGAAACAGTTAAACCTCTTGTGAAGCGCCAGACATGCCCATTAGCATGGCGAATAATTTCACGTTCTGCTATTAATTCATTGATTTCTGAGAACTTTCGTGCAAGCCTGATTATTATCCGGGGTTGCGGTTTGTTCAAAAGAGATTCGACAACGTTGCAAAGAGGTCAGAATCAGAATTCCCAATTTTTCGTCTATGTCGGATAGGTGACTTAGACAAATATTTTGTCAAATTATTAATTTTAGTGTTGCCCAAATTCAGTCTTGGTCTTGCAGTCTTGGTCTTGTTCTTGCGTTTTTGCAAGACCAAGACCAAGAACAAGACCGCGTATTTTTAGCAAGACCAAGACCAAGACTGACCGTGCAAGACTTGAGCAAGAACAAGACATAGCCTGCAAGACTCTTGCGTCTTGCAGCTAGGACTTAGCGCTATTTCACGGAGTAGTTAGGTGTAACAGTTCGACACCGAACTGTTACACCTAACTACTCCGTGAAATAGGTACGCTTAGGAATTCTATGAGACGCAAAAAACTGTATCAAAGAATATGAAAAACTGGACCTATGCGCATTACGACTAATACCATAAACATACCTACATAGCGAATAAAAAAATATCCATTAAAATCAAACTGAGTGCATGCATAGTTATGTTTTAATCATCGGCACTTTGATAATGCGGCATCAAAGGTTTTGTACTTACTTCTCAAAGAAATTTGCCGCTTTTCGGAAGTACCTACATGGTTATGTTACACGCGCCGGCGGCGGCGGCTTCTTTTGAAATCAAACAACAATCGTTGCCGCCGCGCCGAAATCACAACCGTTGACACTATTTTATGGCCGCCACAGGGCGTAGGTATACTCATGCAAAATAATTTCGAATTTTAAGAGTACCTACAGGTGTTCCAAAGAATAAATAAGTTTCAGAGTGCTTAGAATGAAAATGAATACATTACATATAATGATCACGCAATATTAAATTTCATATAAGTTGAGGGTTCAATCTTTCTAGACAGAATTATTGTTCTTTAAAATACAGTCAAGTTATTGTAATTAATTTGTTTATTACATGTTTTAGCAAATGTAAGCTTATTTGCTAAGACATGTAAAAAAACAAATTGGAATGTGGAAGTAACTGTTTCTTAATTATAAGATATTATTATTAAGAAACAGTTCCATGAAAAACGACATATAGGTCAGTTGATTTTTCAAATTTCTTATCAAATCTTCAGTAATTTATTAATCTGCTTGATCTTTACTATGGCTATGTTAATTCAAGCTCACAATGTTCCAATTCTAATACGTTTTTCTAAGATTTAAAATAAACTTTAATAAATAGTAATAGACTAATAGGTAATTGCAAGACTTGCAAGACTCTTGCTGCAAGACCAAGACCAAGACCAAGACTGGGAGCGCAAGACCAAGACCAAGACCAAGACCAGGTGTATTGGCGCAAGACCAAGACCAAGACTGGCTAAGTCTCGTCTTGTTCTTGCATTTGGGCAACACTAATTAATTTGCTGCGGAAACCTACAACCATACGGTATACAACCCTAGATGTATAGATAGGTATTCTGCGCTTGTAATATCTGACCATAAATGAAAATAAAAGTGAAAGACTTCATAATTTCACTACACTTTTAACCGCGGCTTCGCCCGCAATAAACGTCGAACTCTCGAAGCAATCGGACGACGCAATAAGAAGTTTCTTCCTTTCTCTCCTCTTTTCTTCCCTCTTTCAATCGGCTATTTTAAAAAAAGTGAGAAAAGGGGGAGTTTTCTCACTTTTTTTTTAAATAGCCGATTTCCGTCACCAGGATCCCAACTATCTCTGTGCCTACCAAAATTCACCAAAATCAGTTTTGCCATTAAGGCGTGAAGACGTAACAAATAAACTAACTCACTTTCGCTTTTATAATAATAATTAGTAAGGATGATTGATAAATTCTCAGGAAACAAATGCATAAAATCCTTAATCGATACAAAGATGGAACGCTTTAAAATACCCTGTTCCACAACTCAAGTATCGCTTGACGCAGTGTATGTTTTCTCTTTCACATCAGTACAAAAATAGTATAGCTATCCTGCTGTCACATTGCTTGAATGCAGAATTTTTATTCTGTAACAATTTGATATTTGTGTTGTCATTAACATTTGTCACTGTTTTCTTGTCTAGAAATTTTAAATGATTTGCTAATAAATACCTCATTAATTACTCTTTACCTGAAATCGCATTAAAAACTAAAATGTCAGCACAAAACTCGCCAGTTAAGGCGTCAAGATCGCCTATCGATATTGAAACAGCGGCAGACTTTGAAAGCCAGGTATTGTGATGATACTACGCCTACTTTTCTCTTTTAATACTGTAAATTCTATTTATCTTTGCATTTTTTCCAGGATACGCTGTTAAAACACGTTGATATATCGATAGTGGAGTCAGAAAAGCGTGCTAATGGAACTCTGCACGTCCGTGATCATTACACCGTCTATCTAATCGATCTGAAGTAAGTGGTGTTATTCTATTGTTTCCTTAGCGAATTAGCCGTCCATTATGTGCCAATTAGCCTCATTACTGGTGCCCACACCGCTTCCAAACGTGGCAAGACGCTGTGATTAAAATGTCATTGTTAAATTAGGTCATATCCTTTTGAAATAACATGGTCACTTGCTTTCTATTTAGCTGTTTTTTTTCTTCTAATGTTTGTCATGTAAAACCTAATTGTACACACCACAATATACAGAGCCTGTGCAGTAGAAAAACCCCTCTATTACTATGAATAACTTTATTCAAACCTTGCTGAAAATACCTTACAAGATTGCTACCTACTTGATTATAATTTCCGATTAAACATCAAAAATTGGTAGATTACAAGCAATCAGTTGAGAAGCATATTAACTCACTAATTAGACTAAATTATGCACCATAAATTGTTTAAAATTAAACATTTTGTAACATTTGTAATCAAAATAATTATTTTAGAGTGACAGATCCAGACTACAGGCTAGTGCAGTCAAAGATCAGTACAATATGGAGACGGTATACAGAGTTTGAGCAGATACATGATTACCTCCTTGTAACCTACCCACATGTAATCATACCACCACTACCTGAGAAAAGAGTGAGTTTTTTTTTACAATCCATAATCATTAGTCAGCCTTTTTATAAATCCTCTCATGAGAGACAGACATCTTGTTTGTGAAAGAATGTCAGCTGTTATCCATCTCATGGACCAGTTCTTCCACCACATATGTAAAAAGAGTGTTCATAAATTCAATAATGTTTGTTATGTGGATATATGCACAATCCTGTTATATGACTGGAATGCAGATCCACAACAAAACAAACTCATAAGGTTTTTTTCAAATAAGTTTTGATTAGTTTGATGGCATGATTAGTCCAGTGGCTGAGCAATCTACTGCTGCACTGCGTGTTGCATGTTCAATCCCTGCAGGGAATAAGTACAACTTTGACACTCCCCCCCGCCAGAGTGGAGGAAGTTATTTGATGATGTTGATCTGAAAAAAAAAATACAGTAGAACTTCCTAGTTTGGGGCAACAGTTTATAAAAAAAGAAAAGAAAGTTGGCAGATATACATTCCAAAGATTAATAATGAGCCATACAATAGTCCTAAGGCATAGACACCCTTTCACATTGCCGACGGCCAATTTTTTGTAAACTATATTTTGGTATAGTCGGCCAATTTGAAACAGAGTACAATGTCCATCTGCACTAATACACTTTTGTGTCATATATTTGTATTAAGTTTCTGAGTACATTATTGCATAGGCATTTTCCTATGAAATAAATGATTCAGTTTGCAGTTTTAGTCATAAAACCTATGTTCCTGGAGATCAATTGAACTTTACAACTAGATTAGGGTAAACACTGTTTTAATTTAATCTTACATAATATTTGAGGAGCTTGTTGGTAGTGTAATAGAAAGTGTGTACTCTTGTTCAAAAAATAATAATATTATTTGTCCTCCCAATATTGACATTGATAAAAGAAACTACTATCAAGATCAGTTTTTCAAATATTTTAACATACATAAAATAAAATATAATGTCAGAAATTGTTGAGAAAGTTATGTTTACCTGCTTTAATATCAATTACAATTAAATACTTCCTTTCTTGAAATTCCTTTATTGAAATAAAATCTGTCAGTGCTGCTGACCAAATTTGTATGTGGACATATTTGGGCAGACAGCACTGGAAGCAAGCACTGTTAGTTGGCAGAAGTAGTCCCATAAAATACACTTCTGGACTCATCTATTGGCCCACCTTGTATTTTCAGTTTCGTTTGGTCCTAGCTAAAATTTTATATTAGGTCGAGCAAAAAGTTTTTATGCAGTTTTTAACCTGGCACATTCACAATTTCATTCAATAGTCTTTTTTTGAATTTCGAACACAGAATTTAAAGAAACAAAAGACAATTTGGAGCCTGTTCGTTGATATCAAACAATCGAATACTAAGAAAATCAGGTTTTATTGGTTTACTTGGATTTAATTCTTGAAAAAGTGATTGATATCTTTGGTTTTGCAACAAACATTACTTATTCTTAACATTAAGGTGAGGTTCTATCAATAATCTATGGATACTTCACCTGAAATTGCCGCCCAAGCTGTGGCACTTATTCAGGCCGGACACAGCCAAAGAAACGTGAGTGCTCAACTTAATTTAAGTCGATCTGCGGTCCGAAATGTTTATCGGAGGTACCTAGAGACTGGCGGCTTTGTTCGTCGCCAAGGAAGGCCACGATCTCGGGTCACAACTGAAAGGCAGGATCGATTCATCGTGACGACCAGCTTGAGAAATCGTCACCTTAGCTCCATTGAGATACAAAACCAACTTCGCGACTTCCACGGAGTATCTGTAAGCGCTCGAACTGTTCGGAGAAGGTTAAAAGAACGCGATATGGTACCACACAAGCCAGCTAATGGGCCCAAACTAACGCGAGCCCACCGAACAGCGCACCTTCATTTCGCACGCAGTCATTTAAATTGGACACAGCAAGATTGGAGCCGTGTACTCTTTTCTGATGAGTCTAAAATTGTGTTACATGGCAATGATGGAAGGAAGAAGGTCTACCGACGTAAGGGAGAGCGTTTCGCACAATGCTGCTTTGAAGAGAGGGTTGCTTATGGCGGTGGCTCATGGACTGTCTGGGGCGGTATATCCGCGAGCGGCAAAACTCAACTTGAGGTTGTTACAGGACCACGGCTGCCAACATTAAATGCTGAAAGGTACATTCGTAAGTACTTAGAACCTCACGTGATGCCATACGCGGACTATGTGGGCCCAAATTTCCTTTTTATGCATGATAATGCAAGAGCCCATGCGGCCGGCATCGTCAGGGAATATCTTCGGGATGTGAACATCACAGTTATGGACTGGCCAGCCAGAAGCCCAGACATGAACCCTATTGAGCACATGTGGGACGAGCTAAAAAGACGTGTTAGGGCTCGTCAGCCAGTTGCCCAGACGATGCAGGAGTTGAAAACTGCCATAGAAGAGGAATGGGAGATGATCCCTCAAAATTTCATAGAGCGGTTGATAAACTCTATGCCTAATCGTATGAGAGCTGTGGTAGATGCCCATGGAGGCAACACGCGTTATTAAATTAAACCTTTATTTGATAAAACATGTTTTTTATTCAAAAATCAATTGCCTTTAACAAGGCGCATATCCGACTTGTTAGGCGTAGCTCCATGTCGTATGGTATTCTGAATTCAAATTTAAAACAATACGATCGAAAAAGATGGTAAAATGTATCAGGTTTAAAACTGCATCAACAGTTTTTGTTCAATCTAGCAATCATATTTCGGTAGGGGCCATCGAAACCTAAACTCTAAGGTGGGCCAATAGATGTGTCCAGAAGTGTATATCATATAAAAAACAAAAGAGCACCAATTGAGATTGTCCTCGAGTTGCTACTTGCTTACAAAGTTATTATACGTAATTCATTAAAAGTGTATGTCCATACTTAGTATGCCTTACAAGAATTCAGGTCCCTAGTGTTCCGATTAATGTTGAGGACAGTAAAATAAATAACAATGTCATCATCATCTGCCTAGCCTTTTCCCAACTATGTTGGGGTCGGCTTCCAGTCTAACCAGATGCAGCTGAATATCAGTATTTTACATGGAGCGACTGCCTATCTGACCTCCACAACCTAGTTAGTACTGGGTAATGCGATACCCCTTGGTAAGACTTATAAATAAATAACAATGTATTACTGTATTATATACTATTTCTCATCTCTGTTATGGGTATAGAATTGAACATTTATACTAGATTGTTGAAATATCAGACTTGCAAAGAACTCCTTTTTCCAGGTCCTATATGCTTGGAGAAAGTCAGACACCACAGACCCTGAGTTTGTGGAGAGAAGACGCGCCGGGCTGGAGAACTTCCTGCTGAGGGTGGCATCGCACCCTCGGCTCTGCTTCGATGACCAATTCATTAACTTCTTGCAACAGGAGCACGGATGGCGGGAAACTATAACTGATAGTGGTTAGTTTTAAAATTTAATGAAAACATTCATTAAGACTTGCATTGTTGAAGTTGCAAACGTGATTACTGAGTACTTTGTGGGGTTTTCGGTTGGATGAGGAGTAGTGCAAATCCTGTAGGGGGGGGGGGGATTGTGAGACGTGCTGGGGAGAGGTCTGTAGAGAATGCAATTGTGTCCCTGCACCTCAGCCAGAAGAGACGAGGAGGAACACCATGTAGTTAGTGTAAGAGCGTGTAGCTAGTCAGTAAGTCTCACGGACCCCTTCACTAACCTCACAGCAGGAGACCTTCTTTGAGGATTTCAATACAGAGAAAAACACATCTCTACAAGACTCTAGTTGTGTGCCCTGTTAATGGCAAATGTACGAGTGTATCTCATATGTCTTATTTTTGGGATTATTAGTAATACTCATTATTATGTAACAAAATGTTAATGTGATGCAAAGGTGCACTTTATATGAAAAAATATTATTTTTTATGCTATTTCAGGGTACATCCTACAGGCTGAAAACAAGATCAAATCACTGTCAGTATCAATCAGACTAAAAAAGCCAGACCCAGAGATTGAGAGTGTAAAAAATTATGGAAAACAATTAGAAACTAATTTAGGAAACTTTCTTTATACTAGGTGAGTTTGAAATATTATAGGTATTCTAAATATACATAAAATAATTCCACATTTTATTTTCTTTACAATATCTACATGAAAAAAAAAACATTCGTAATCAAACGAAATGTGTGAAACGAAGCCAAAAGGCTCGTTATCCTCGTCATTGCGTTTTTTTTAATTCTGGACCGTTCCTGAGAACTTTCTTGTTACGGAAATATTCGTGGTCAAAGATCCAACATTTTCACAAGTCATCTAAAAATGTTGCTGTTATAACTTTACAATGTACAGAATGCGGTATTAACGGTCTCCTGGAGTATTCGTTCACACGTATATCCTAATAATTAAAACTTCACATGACTTATTTTCTTTGTATTATGTGATAAGACAATAGTTTTCCACTTGTATTGTTCTGCTTAATTTTAAAGCTGTGACTAAAGATACTCTTCTTAGTCGGAAATTCTAAAAATACTAACACAATAGAATGTGACGTCAATCGTTTAATGGAATATTTTCAAATGCAAACACTTTTCAGCTTCATGCTTATATTTTTCTCCTAGCATTTTTGTTTTTGCCGTCATTATGATACACACTATATCTATGTCATAAAACTCACTGCGAGGAACCCTTAAAGTATGTCAAAATTAAAATAAGTAAGTTATCTCGACTGCGAACCCAATCATTTTAAAATATGTCAAACTGTAAGTCAGTTTGACATATTTTAAAATGATTGGGTTCGCAGTCGAGGGCCCCGGAACATAAAGGGCAAAAGAAGGAACATGGGCCACTACACAAAATGTCTGGCAGTGAAGGAGCTGAATCATAATACTAGCCCTTATGTTATATAAAAACACACACACTTTATAATGTGACGTAATTTACAAACATTTCTTGATATCTGTCAAAGCTACCACAACCATCTTTTAGCAAATCAAATCAAATAATTTATTTTTGCAAACATGGATAATTTTTACATAGATGTTTTCGTATATAATAAGGTCCTCCATAGTCTACCTTCGTATGGGCATGCAAATAATATTAATTTCCAAACTTAAAAGAACAAAATCAAATAAAAAAAATAAACAATATTTGATCAGTAGTAAGATACTTTCACAGAAAAAGTTTAAACTTTTATAGAATAACGTAGGTCTGGCTGTCTCGGGATCTACTTCTATAAGGATCATAAACAGGTGGCGTATCTACCTTCCCAGTTCCCCATAGAGTAATCATTATCTTGTTACTTTCATTCATTAATGTCATTTCAGATCAAAGATAATAGAAAAGAATTACGCACTATGCAAACTGCACGCTAACTATGGCAAGTTGTTCAGCGAGTGGAGTGTCATCGAGAAGGAGATGGGCGATGGACTGCAGAAGGCAGGGCATTACTTTGGTATGTTAGTGACTATTTTACTTTGTTTCTAGAGATAGTTCATTTGCCTATTTGTTTTACAAAGTATTCGTTCTTGTAAAGACTTGCCCAAAATGGGCCCAATTTTTTTTTAAGTGCGTTGCTCCTCACCAGGAATTACTCCTGTATCGTGGGTGCGTTTACAAGCATTTAAACTCACATACATAAACAGCCAGACCCGGAACAACTATCTGAAGGCCATAAAAATATTTGTTCCGTGCTGGGATCGTACCCGCAACAAGCAGCACAGCAGTCGATCGCTAAGCCACTGCGCTAACCGTGTCGTCAAAATTCTTATATCCATATAAGTATTTAATGTTAGTGGTTCTAACGGTTTTAAGGGGTTTCGTACCATAAAAGGAAAAAACGGAACCGTTATTTCTTTACTTTGTTTTCTGTCTGTCTGTAAAGACCCTTTATCTCAGGAACGCGTGAACGTAACGAGTTGAAATATAAACCATATACTCAAGTATGTGGTCCTCACACACCACACCACACACCACACCAGACCACACCACATCACATCACATCACACCTCTCACACCACACATACCTTACACAAAACACCATGCACCACGCCACACACCTTACCACATCACAAGCCCCACTCCATTACTCACCTCACATACACTGCACTCCTTACTATACCGAGTTTTATATTCTTTGATAGTTATTGGTGATAAACCGTTTTATGCAGTTCAAGTTAAATATAGATTAACTTAAATTTTATTTCTTATTTAGTTTTGTAATTCTTTTTTCTAGATTTGTAACATTGTGTTACACACATGTTTAACATTGCATATTTACCCTCACGGTAGACTGTGCTCACAGCTAGTATAGTGTACGAATGTTGTAAGAAAGAGCGGAACCTACTAATACAGGTATTGTTTGACTAAAAGTACGCTCCAAACACGTAACCATGTAATGACATATTTATTAAAACAATAAACTATTTTGTGGTGCCTCTGAGTTTTGGCAACATCATATCTCTAAATCTACGCAGTCAAAGGATATGGCCATTTATATCGCAAGTGTAAAATCGCAACCGCAATCGGTGTGCGGCCGACTCACACTTGCCCGGTTTTTTTAACTGGTAGACAGATGTCTACCAGTTCTATTTAGATAGATATCTAAAGTGTGACTTAAGTAAAATGGATTGATATTTACTTGTTCGTTTCCTTTCGACAGACTCAATAGCAGACAGCATAGATTCAGTAGCGGAAGATGAAGAGCAGCTAGCAGACCAATTAAAAGAGTACCTCTTCTACGCAAGCGCGTTACAGCAACTGTGCAGCAACCACGAAACGTTGCAACGGACATTAGAGAACGCACAAGACACGCTCACAAACAGGTAAGCAGCGTGTTACAGTAGCAGACCTACGAGCGCGTTGCAGCAACCACGAGACGTTGCAGCAAACGTTGGAAAACGTGCAGAACAGTTACGAACAGGTAAGTAGAATGTTACAGTAGTAGCAAAGTAAATAGAGGGGAAGTAGGTTATCTCCGGCCCAATTCGCGATATAATTGCCTACTGTCATAGGGTTGTCACTTTTAAGTTATAAGCTTTTAAGTTATAAGCTTGTTATTTAACCTGGCTGTCCGTACAAAAACACGGCCACGGAGCGGCACAAACTACGCCGCACGTAGGTACTGTCGCTTTGACCTGCCGTGACCTTGTTGCGCGCCGTATGATTTCGTATGCCTACTAAGTGTCCAACTCGTAACCTTTTATTAATATTTTTGGGACAAAATATAACATGGTGTAAAAACTATTGGAATCGATTCAGTTACTTATTCTGAACAAACTATATTCAGGTTTCGCATATACTAAAAATAATGTTGTATATAATTTAAAATTAGTCAATAACTTATTTTTAATTACGATTTCATAACTGAAAGCTGACTTTTGCTGGGGTGACGAGGATTGAAGGGTTAGGTCAAAAACGGGATGATGGAAAGTGGACGTTGGTGCAGAAAAAAAGGAATGTTAAAAACAAGTTTGTGACATCAATAGGTAAGGCGCAAATTGAAGATAATAGCAAATTTAAACCAGCTGATACCAAGATTCCCCTCTTCATCACTAATGTCCACAATGATGTATTGGAGGATGATGTGGCTGAGTATATCTTTTCAAAAACGCATGAAAGAGTAGTGCCTATTAGAATTAAAATGACTAGAGAAAGAAATTACAGCGCCTTTAAAATATTTGTGAGCAAAAGTAACCTGCAGACATATCTTGATGAGAGTTTGTGGCCAATGGGTATTTCTTTCAGGCGTTTTGTTAATATGACAGACCGTCATGAGAGTTATCCACAAAATGCGGCTGAGAGGCAACTTTCAATAAACAGTAATGGATTGTCACAGTAATACAAGGCTAATCTCATTTAACTGTAAATCGCTGAAAAGATCACTGGATGGAGTTAGACTTCTCTGTGATAACGCGGATGTTATTGCGCTTCAAGAGACGTGGTTACTACCTCACGAGCTGTCTGCTTTAGAGGAGGTCAGTAAGGACTTTGGTGGCACTGGAACATCTGCGGTGGACACATCAGCGGGCCTTCTGAAAGGCAGGCCTTACGGTGGTGTTGCCCTACTTTGGAGGAAAAGTGTCTTTCGGTCAGTCACGGTTATAAATTGTGATGATGTGCGACTGTCAGCGGTTAAGGTACTAATTAATGGGTCATTTGTTATGTTTTTTAGTGTCTATATGCCCACTGATTGCAGTGATAATCTGCCTACATTTACACAGTGTTTAAGCTCAATAAGTGCCATTATTGAGGAAAATAGTGATACTTCTGCGGTGTACATATTAGGTGACTTCAATGCGCACCCGAATGAACTGTTTTGCAATCACCTTTTGGACTTTTGTGATGACCAACAGTGGACTTGTGTGGACATTAATCATATGAATATGTCTGATGCTTACACCTTTATCAGTGAGGCCCATGGTTGTGCGAGGTGGTTAGACCATTGTATTGTTACGAATGCAGCGCTATCCGCTGTGACTAGTGTCAAAGTCGAGTATGACGTGCTATGGTCTGACCATTTTCCTCTGGTTATTGAATGTGACTTGGGTCTCGTGTCGTGTGAACAAATGCCAAACTGTGCGCCGGTGCTCAACAATGTTGTATGGGGTGACCGTACGGCCGAACAGGTGCAGCGTTATCTTAAGGTATGTCATGCTCAATTACGGGAGATTAATTTTCCGGATGAATTAGGAAAATGTTGTGATGGAATGTGCTTTAACCTGGAGCACAGGTCAATTTTGAAGGATATGTATCTGAAACTGGTTACCATATTGTCTGAGGCGTCGACTGTTACTCGACGAAGGGGGAAGACACGGAGGAGAGGTGGTTACGTGGCGGGGTGGAATGAATACGTGGCGGGTTACCATAGGAAGGCCAGGTTGAGGTTTTTGGCCTGGGTGGAAGATGGTAAACCTAATCATGGGCAGTCATATGTTGATATGAAGGAGAGTAGGAAATTGTTTAAACAGCAGTTAAAACGGTGCCAGGACAGGCAGGATCAAATTAAAATGGATGCACTTGCGTCCCATCATTCTGCAAACAATTTCAAACTATTCTGGAAGGAAACAGGAAATATGAGCCAAAAGCCTGGCCTTCCTATGAGTGTTAATGGTATTACTGATCATCGTATGATTTCCAATATGTTTAGTGAGCACTTCAAGATGAGGCCGAAGTGTGACACACCCGTATCTCTGGTGCCCGATACTGAGACTCTCACCCAGGAAAGAGTTGTGAAGTTTAAGCCCAGAGACGTGAGAAAAGTTTTAAGTGATATGCAGGGGGGCAAGTCGCCTGGGCATGATGGTCTCAGTGTAGAGCATCTGAGATATGCAGGGGTTCATTTGCCGCGAGTCCTCTCTCTGTTTTATAACCTCTGTCTCTGTCATGGGTATTTGCCGGATGAACTTACCAGAACGATAGTGGTTCCGGTAATTAAGGATAGAACTGGAGACGCCTCGGACAGGAATAATTACCGGCCCATCTCCCTGGCGACTATAATTGCTAAGGTGCTTGACAGCCTGCTTAATAAGATTCTTGTTCATCAGGTCGTATTGCATGACGCCCAGTTTGGATTCAGGAGTGGGCTTTCCACCGAAAGTGCTATATTGTCTCTTAAGCAGGCTGTCAGGTACTACACTGACCGGAAAACACCGGTGTATGCGTGTTTCCTTGATTTGTCCAGAGCTTTTGATACTGTACTGTATGACAAGCTTTGGGGCAAACTGGGCAGCGCGGGTGTGCCGGTGGAAGTCATACGTCTTCTAAAGGAGTGGTACGGTTGCCAACAGAATCAGGTGAGATGGGCGGGTACTTTGTCTGACCCGTATGACTTGGAGTGTGGGGTGAGGCAGGGTGGACTGACCTCTCCTCTGTTGTTTAACCTTTACGTGAATGACCTTATCGGTGAGCTTAGCAGCACTCATACCGGTTGTCATATTGATAATGTGTGCGTCAATAATATCAGCTACGCTGACGATATGGTGTTGCTGGGACCATCGGTGGGTGCAGTTCGTAAGTTGTTGGTGATCTGCGAGAAATATGCGGTAGGGCATGGGCTTACGTATAACACTGCAAAGCGTAAAGTCCTTCTTTTTAAAGGGAACTCAAGTGCGCCCGTGTGTGTGCCGCCTATTATGTTATGTGGCGAGATGCTTCAGGGGGTTACCAGTTTCAGGTACTTAGGGCATATTGTGACTGACGACCTGTCTGATGATGCTGACCTGGAACGGGAGCGTAGGGCATTGGCGGTCCGAGGGAATATGATTGCCCGTAGGTTTGCTCGATGCTCCACAGAAGTGAAAATCACTTTATTCAAGGCATACTGCCAATCATTTTACTCGTGCAGCCTTTGGGTTATTCATACTCGTCGGGCCGCTAATGTCTTGCGCGTTCAATACAACAATATCTTTAGGATGTTGATGCGGCTTCCCCCCTATTGCAGCGCGTCATTAATGTTTGCTGAAGCACATGCAGACGATTATAAAGCCATAATACGCAAAAGGGTAGCTTCCTTGCAACGACGATTGAGGGATAGTAGCAACAGCATCCTTGAGATGATTGCTGGGCGATTTGACTGTCCGATCCAGTCCAAGTGGGTGAGGATTATTACTGGACAAGTCTGACATTGACGAATGAATGTTTAGGATGAATTGTTAATTTATATTATTGTTGGACAAAAATATTTTTATGTTTGCCACTTAAATCGATTTTGTTTATGTAAATGTTTATGAGATATTTAACTGCTATTTAATGTTTTAACTAATTATTTTTCATTTTTATTTGCTTTTGTGTTTTATTTTATTATCAAATAATGTTAATATGATGTTTAATTGATTGTTTTTATTTTATTTAATGTTTGATTTTTTTTTTTTTTTTCTGCTGACTAATTTTTCTAACTTTTATTTTTCTTTTATGGAACTTGTTTCTGAAATAAACGATTTATTATTATTATTATTATTATAACTGTGGGTAGTTAGGTACTTAGTTAATATACCTACAATACTGAGAAATCGGCACAACTAAACGTAAACAAAGCAATAGCGGTAAATCAGTTGACAGATCAAAAGTACAAACATTCTAGTGGGAAAGTAGACCTACCTACCTACCTACTTCGCGATAACTCGCGGTACTTCTTAGCGATAAGACCGCCATTGTAACCATAGATTTAACATCTTTTTGTAAAACAGTTTTGTTTCGTAGATTTTGGTGTGCAATAAAGTATATTCTATTCTATTCTATTCTACTTCCTCTGTGTGATAGAAAACTAATATGCTAATACAACAAAAAGAAGTCAGTAGGTAGGTAGGTATCTCATTATGAAGTAAAAAATTGAATTATGCTAGAATAAGTGAGTAGCTTACCTTTCCTGTTCAATAGGTAATTTGAACTGAGACAATTCTGGAATTGATGAATTATTAAGACACCCAAACACACAGCAATACTTTCTCCCGCAGTTATCAGACATTTTTTATTCGTTTAGCGGTGCCGAAAAGCCGTGACGCGCGAACCTCGTGCAGTGTTAGCCCCGACTGGCGCAGCGCGAAAGGAGCCGAGATTTTGTTTAGTGTGCGTGCGGCGACGCATAGATACTACGGCGCACACATACAAGCCGCGCGCTACGCGTTTGTATGAAGTTATCGTACTTCCCCTCTTTATACTATGGTAGTAGTTCTACGTGGCGGGTTGCAGCAACGTCGAGACTTTGCAGCAAACACTAAAGAACGCAATGGAAATGTTCACTAAAACTACTAATACAATAACACTGTCATTTTCTAAAATGAAATTTAAAGTTTTTCGTACAATATTCATAAATATGGAAGGAACACTAATGGCTTCTTGTTTGTTTCTTATATAGAAAATGATAATCGAAACTGTATGGAAAATCAAGATAGTGGAATTAGTTCCGATTCTGGCCACGCCCCGAAGATCCTTTTTCAGCAGCGATCGTCTTGATTGATGCCAAGCCAGCATCTTGTTTTATTACTTAATACTAAATCACTATCTTCTCCTCCCAGGGTATCAGAGCGCAGTCGCGCGGCCGCGGGCAAGTCGGGCATCATCTCGCGCCTGTTCGGCACGACGGACCCCGACATCGTGCGCGACCAGACCACGCGCGCGCTCGACGGGAAGATCGTCACCGATAAGGACGCCATCGAAAAGGCGAAGGTGGATTTAGAGTAAGTACTGTAGGGAATTGGTGATAATTCGAATGTTGAAAGAACATAAATTCTTCTATAATATAAAAATGAATCGCAAAATGTGTTGGTAAGCCCATATAAACTCAACAACGCCTGGACCAATTTTGCCTTTTTTTTTATATTCGTTGAAGTCCAAGGATGGTTTTTACGACGAGAAAATAAAGCTAAAAGCAGTATAGGTTTTTGTGTAGTTTATGTAGGTAGGATAGGTAGGTAGATATGTAGAAAAATTGCATTGCAACGCATAGCACAGCTAGTACTTTAATATATGTGACTCACTTCCTACGTCATTCTATTCTCCTTTTAAGTAACCTGAGTATTCGAACCTCATTGCAAAACAGCCTGCATTCGGGTTTGGTTAATGGTATTAAAACCTCAACAGTACTAACCAGACAAATGACTCTTTCATAAAACTACTAATGTGACCACATTCCATCTTGCATAGCGTGCTGTTTGAAAGGTTTCATAACTGTTTATTCAAACTAAGCTTGAATACTTAACTACAGTACGGCCAACGAGAAGCGATACCAAATGTCAAACAAAACCCATGCTTTTGTTTGACATTTGGTATCGCTTCTCGTTGGCCGTACTTTATGTGTTATATCTTTTTTTTTTTTTTTTTTTTCGTCGGCGGGTAGTTGCCAGAATAAGACACGAAAAATTTGCTCTCTAATAAAACCAAATTTAATTGCTATTAATAATAAATTTTAATCTACTCAGTTTTTCTTATGCAAAACAGTTGCTAATATTTACTACCTGCCAGTTGTGTGTTAATCCTTAATTGCACTCACTTTAAATTTATTACAAACAATGGATTCACTTAAGGGATCAATGTCTGAACTGATGGCACAATTTCATGACAGAATGTCAAAATTTGAGGCCCAACTGGCCAGGACGTCACCCAATACTTCATCCAGCGGCAGCTCAGACAGCATCAGCACCAGTCTTGCAGCAGAATATGCAGCTTTCAAAACTTTTGTTTTGGAAGCTTTAGGCTGCCTTCAGCACCAGATGGCAACCCTAGCCAGGGATGTTGATGTTCTGGAGATGAGGGGCCGAAGGAAGATTCTTCTAGTCCATGGTGTTGATGAGGTGAACAACGAGGAGACATCAATGGTGGTCACAGAAGTAATACGTGACAAGCTGAAGTTGGACACCTTTTCTGTTGCTGCAGTTCGTCGGTGCCACAGAATGGGCAGTCAGGGCAGTGCCGGTAAGCCTAGACCCATATTGGTCAAGTTGCAGGATGTGGATATCCGTGATAAGATTTGGTACGCTAAAACCAAACTTAAGGGTTCTGGTATAACCTTATCAGAATTCTTAACTAGATCGCGGCATCAAGTCTTCATGGCGGCGCGTGAAAAGTTTGGTGTCACCAACTGTTGGACCAAACAGGGCATCATTCACATCCTGGGAGCTGATGGGAGCAAACACCGAGTCGTCACCAGCAGTGAACTTAGTGCTATCGGTTTGCCTGAACTGGACGCTGATTTAGCGGAGCACCGCCCAAATGTCGTCGACAAGTTAGTGGCTGGGAAGTCAGCATCAACACCTACTTTGAGGCGGAATAGGCGGGCTGCTGCAAAGAAGTGAATTCCTTTTGTTTTTGTTTTATCACTGTCGTTCGGGTAATACTTTCATTTTTTTTTCTCTTAGTGTTACTTTACCTTCATAATACACTTTTTAATTATTTTTACTTATACCGCGCGTTAAATTATTCTTGCTTAAAATTACATTCTGTTTACATTCTTTTGTTTGACAAGTAAGTGTCATCTCGAGTGTCATGTCAATAGTCGCGTTCCGTTTCGCATCACAAAAAATTTTAACATATTGTGCATCAATTGTCTATGGAAACATAGACAATTTATGCTGCAATTATATTTCTTGTTTTTTTTTTATTCTGTTTCCTTTTAACCATTTTTTCGCATTTTCTCTAGTGTTAAAGTAAGCTTTTACCCGAACGATGCCGTTTTTATAAGTTTTTTGTTAACACATAACTGGCGGGTGGACTTTTTTCACCCTACTAGTCTATATAATATATATATATAATATACACTTTTTTATATTGTTATTTCATAATCTATTGTTTTTAAATGTTTGATGGTAGTGCGCTTAGCGATGATGACAGTTTTTTGTCAGCTAGCAGTGACAATGATAGCTTCAGTAGCATTCCGACTCTTACTGACACACTTCAGTCTCAATTTTCCGATGTTCCAAAAAATCTAAATGTAGTCCATATTAATGCTCAAAGTATTCCGGCTCATTATCATGATATGCTTGCGAATCTGGACTGTAAGAACATCCATGCAATCCTTGTTTCAGAATCGTGGCTGAAACCATGCCTTACGTCCACTACCTATTCCCTGCCTGGATATAAACTAATTAGAAATGATCGGACAAGCTGCGGTGGTGGTGGTGTTGCCATTTATCTACGTGAAAACATACCTTTTTCAGTTATTGATATGTCGTCCTGACCTGACACCTTCTTACAGGCATACTATCATTATGGGGGACTTCAATACTTGTCTTCTTAAAAAAGACTCACGATCATCCACACTCCAATCCATCTCCCAATCCAGCAATTTATCTCTGCTTCCATTAAGTGCTACTCATCATTTTCCTAACTGTTTACCTTCGCTCCTTGACCTTATCTTCGTTTCTTCCACACAACATGTAGCTAAGTATGGGCAGTGTTCAGCTGATTCGTTTTCCTACCACGATTTAATTTTTCTCTCGTACAAAATCCGCCCCCCTAAAACTAAACCTAAAACACTCCTGCAGCGCAGTTTTGGTGGTATGCACCTTGAAAGCCTTCGTGAGGATGCCGACAACATTGATTGGTCTGATCTTGTTAATGCGGAGTCGATTGATGTCAAAGTCGATCTTCTCAATTCTAACCTTATCAAGCTCTACGACGTTCATGCACCTGCTCGGTTAGTATAGATTAAACATCTACCTGCACCATGGCTAACTGACGACTTAAAAGCCATTTTGCAAAAGAAGGCGGCAGCAAAATCTAGGTTTAAGTGCAGACCAAACTCATTAAATCATGATAAGTACGTTACTATCCGTAATCGCAGTAACTTGGTTTGTAGGGATGCCCAACGCCATCATGTTCATAAGTCCGTCGAAAATGGTGACCCAGCAAAAGTCTGGAAATTTCTCAGATCCATGGGAGTTGGGAAGTCGCGTCAAGAATCTATTCCTAAAGATATAGATCTTGAGTCACTTAACAAATATTTTTCCACCTCTTGTAATTTTAATGGGGCTATTAAAGCCCAAACCCTGAATAATCTTTCATCTCTTCCCACTCCCGATTATTCTCCGTTCGTTTTTAATCAATTTGCTGCTTGTGATGTTAAGAAGAGTATACTTTCAATCACGTCAAATGCTGTTGGTAGTGACTGTGTTAGTCGCAAGATGATACTTCCTATCCTGGACGAAATCCTTCCTGTCATTTGTCATATTTTTAATTACTCCGTATCCAGTGGTGTTTTTCCCTCTTGTTGGAAGGAAGCCCAGATTACCCCACTTCCAAAAAAATTTAACCCGATTTCCTTTTCTGAATTCCGCCCGATCTCCATATTACCGTTCCTATCTAAAGTCCTAGAACGCCTTATCCATAATCAGCTCAGTACATTCCTTTGTAAAAACACTCTCCTAAATTGTTACCAATCTGGGTTTCGTCCAGGTCATAGCACTACCACAGCTCTTATTAGTATTACGGACGATATTAGATTCGGTATGGAAAATGGGAATCTGACTGTTCTTTCCTTATTAGATTTCAGTAATGCTTTTAACACGGTAGATTTTGATGTTTTGCTCGGTATACTCTGTTCTCTTAACATATCTCCAACGGCTATTGATTGGTTTCGTAGTTACCTCTGTGACCGCCGGCAGCGTGTTCGCATTGAAGATTCGTCATCTTCTTGGTGCAATACCTCTGCCGGTGTTCCACAGGGGGGCGTTCTTTCTCCTCCTCTTTTCGCAATATTTATTAATTCAATTTCTAATGAACTTCTTTCAGCCTACCACCTTTATGCTGATGATTTACAGATTTACTCACAGGCTCCCGTAGATAAACTGTCTGAAGCGGTGAATTTGGTGAATAGGGATTTGGAGCGTATTTCTGGATGGAGTCAGGCTCATGGTCTGAAGGTTAACCCTACGAAGACTCAGGTCATTGTTGTCGGCAGCCCTAGGCTGCGTTCTAAAATTGATTGGGCGAAGCTGCCTCAGATTGTCTTTGATGGTGCTATAATTCCTTACAGCAACTCAGTGAAAGACCTGGGTATTTTTATTGATAAAGACTTATCCTGGGGTCCTCAGTTGCAAGAAGTGAGCCGTAAACTGTTTGCATCGGCAGGGTCTTTACGCAGACTTCGTAATTTCCTCCCAACTGCCACTAAAACTGCGCTCGCCCAATCCCTTCTTCTCCCAATCCTCGATTATGCTGATACCTGTTATCCAGATCTCACTGTATTGCAACTGGAAAAGCTTGAGCGACTCCAAAATTTTTGTATTAGATTCATATTTGGTTTGCGTAAATATAATCATGTTTCAGAGTTTCGCGTTAAGCTCAAGTGGTTGCCTATCCGTTTTAGCCGGAATGCTCACATTTTATCATTACTTTACAGTATTCTTTTTAATCCAACAACACCCTCTTATCTCAAAGAACGTTTCAAGTTCCTTCATGACACACATAGTAGACATTTGAGATCATCGATAAATTTAAGACTTTTGATGCCTGAACATTCCACAAAATTTTATGACCAGTCATTCACGGTTCAGGCTGTCCGTTTGTGGAACGAATTGCCGTTGTCAGTAAGACAAGCTCAGTCACTCGTTGCTTTTAAAACCTCAGTTGCAAATCATTATTTTTCCCTATGATTTTTATTTTTTTCTGAATAAATGTTAGACACCTATTTGTCAACCGTATAATATTATAAAACACATGTTAAATAAATAGATTATATGTATTTATTTATGTATATATATATTTTGATTATGTAACTTTATTTTAATTATTTGTGTAGTATTAGCAGTAGGTACACCATTGACTACCCCCGTTGTATTTTTATATTCGTAAAGTCCATCCAAAGGTTGTCTGGAAGATATCGCTATTAGCGATAAGACCGCCATTGTAACCATAGATTTAGCGCTTTTTTATAAAACAGTTTGTTTTTTCTATTTTTGGTGTGCAATAAAGTATATTCTATTCTATTCTATGTGGTCCCTTAAAGTTGTAAAAAAAATCAACCCTCTAAATCTACGCAGTCAAAAGATATGGCCAATAATATGCGGAACCTTCGGTGCGGGAGTCCGACTCACACTTTTCCCAGTGACCAGTTTTTTTTTATCACAAAACGTAACTGATTATAATTGATATAACAAATCTTCTTTGCAGAGAATTCACCAAGAAGGCGCAAGTAGAGATAGAGTATTTCCAAAAACAAAAAGACAAAGATCTCCACGAGTCACTTGTTAGCTTTATTACTCTGCAGGTGAAGGCGGCGAAAAAGGTTAGTAATTATGTCTTTTATTTGCGGATGGGAAATCATCAAATAACTTCCCCCGCGCTGGGCGGAGCGGGGGGAGTGTCAGACTTTACTGACTAAAACCCACCCATGTTCTTTCAATTGCCCTTAACGTTCCGAGGCCGCGGTATCACTTTCGAATAACCCGCAATCCAACGGGGTTAGTAGTGTCTTAAATTGTGTTTTCATTTTCACAATGTATCAAAGACAAGTAGATTTACTCATACAGAATATACTAAACAATCTTAGATATTGCCTATAATTTGAGAATAAATCGCTATCAGTACCTAGTGTGCCGTTTAAAACTGGCATATTTTTCCGGCGCGTATCGGCTACGTGTGTACACGTCCGCTACATTTTGGCTTCAATTAATTGAACAGCGTATTCGCTCATACGAGTGCATTTTGTATGTAGCAATATGTAAGTGATTCTCTCGGTTCGCGCTTGTACGAGCTTATGAGCGCGTCAACGCTCGTACGAATATGCGTGTGGAAAGTACACGCGCCACTAAAAACACTTATGCGTGCCGAAAATTCGCTAATCAGACACCGCTCATTATGTAACATAATCAACGATAATATGACAAGAGGCTTTACAAAAAAAAGTAGAATATTTATTTTTATCAAATTAAACGCTCTTAGTTATAAT
Source organism: Ochropleura plecta (assembly GCA_905475445.1). Lineage (NCBI taxonomy): Eukaryota > Metazoa > Arthropoda > Insecta > Lepidoptera > Noctuidae > Ochropleura > Ochropleura plecta. The sequence continues at coordinate 16,869,473 of FR997731.1, read as the reverse complement.
TACCTATACAACTCCTTTATTTCTTCATTTACAAATACATCATAAAATAGTTTTTTTTTTCTAGAACCTACAAGCATGGACGCAGATCAAGGAATGCCTTCAGAACATGCCCTAGGCCCCACCAAGGAGTTTTTATACCAAATGTACCTACGTGCTCGTGCGTAACGTTAATCTAACTACTTTTCTATGTCACTTTGTAAGTAGAACATGTTTCGTTTCAAGACTGGGTAAGTACAAACAACCGCGTTGAGAAAAAAAAAATTAGGACTGGCCTTAACTTTGCTTTGCCAGTGTTGCTATGTTCCGGTTTGAATGGTATTAGTGTTGCTATGATGATATTTTTAGTATTGTGTATATGACAGTCTTATATGCTTATGGTACTCCAAACGGTTTTATCATGTAATAACATGAAAAAAATACAGTTCTTCGGTCTGGTCATCCAAAAACAATGTGACGTAATCAAGATCATGTAAAAATATTTTTATTCAAAAGAGTGTCCATGGAATTTCTTGCTCATTATTTTCCATAGAGATCTACGCTTCGGAATAAGCAAAGACAGTTCTTTCAAATGCTACAGTGTGAACAGTCTGATTGAAATAATGATATGAATAACGCTCTCCAAAAACCGTCCTAATGAACAGTCCTCATATCGCAAATCCCTTGTCTCTTACTTGAATTGTATTATTTGAAGAGATTCTTCTTATTGTAGCGACATTATTTTAGGAAGTTACTGGCTGCTTTGATAAGAAAGATAAACAGTTATCAACTTACTCAGTTTGTGGAACGACTTCTGTATGTTTTATTTATTAATAATTATGTGGTTTGTACTCATTTGTGAAAGAAAATCGATGTCTAAAATAGATCCTATAGTATTTTTTTACTCTGTGTCTTAGAGTCGTGACTGCAATCGTTATTATAATCAAATCACGTAATTATTTTATAATAACATCGAATTTTTTATTTAATTTTGTAATTTGTATAGTTTTTTTTTTGAGATTCCAGTCAGTATAGGTATTTATTTCAATTATATGATAAATCTATTCCAAAATATATGTTTTGAATATAAATATCATACCCATTCCATATCAGAAAATATATTACGTATAATTATGTAAAAAAACGAGTATTTGTCTGTTCTATTCAATCGTTGTTTTCTCATACCATTATAAATATATTTAACACCTAAATGTTCAAATAAGGTACATATAGAGTTGTAGGGGCCAATGAGAGTCGTGTAAAAGACAAATGCATTTGAGCTGAAAGACCCAACTTTTCCGAGACTGTCCGAATAATATTAATTAAAAGCAAAACAAAAAGTAAATAAACCGTCAAACACAAATACTCTTTTTGAAATTCCATCAGAAAACAATCTTAGCACCGCATTATTGAATTTTCGGCTCTCAGCGCTAAACCCAACGCTGAAAATCCAATACGCGGTAAAAATGTCCCTCTAAAAAAAATTTTGTGTGCGTTTTGTTTTACTTTTGAAAAACGAATCGGAACAGTTTCTAAAAACATTTTAATATGCCTTTTAAGTGTTAGAAATACCTCGATCTATGTAAATAACTGTATTATATAAAAATATTAAAACATAAATCCTTGCTATTTACCCAGTGTCCATACGAAATAAACCCAAAGATTATAACGGAATAAATAGGCATATAGTTCTTTGTAAATTAAAAACAAAATGCGCAATGGCTTGATATCAGGTATCAACTTTTTATCTCGATAAATTATCTAAAGTATTTCATAATTATTGTTATTAATTTATATTTGAACCTTTCCACCGATAATGCATGGCCATGTCCCAAATGCTATTAAATGTTATTTCTGTATAGTAAACCAAATATAAATCCACGGAATGTAAATAATCGGGTGCTTTTCTAATAACTCTGAAACGTCATACTATCTTTTGCATTTCATAGACAATAAAAAAAACTTCTTATTACCTAAAACCAAAGGTGTATAACGTTCTTAAAAATGTATATTAATAATCTGAAACATGAGTTATTAATTTAAAAAGTATCTTTCTACCTACTAAAGAGTTTTTACATTGTAATTTAATTTTACCTAGCTATTTATGGCAATGTTAAAAATAAAACAATTCCTTAAAAATATGTTGGTAGGCAGAAACGTCCTAGCAAGTTTTATTAGCGAACTAACTTTCCACAGTTTCGAAATAGTAAATTTTGATAGAAGTGGCGCGAAACTTATCATTACAGTCCTGTTTGATTTCCCGAGCCACAGGCGAGGGTGTTCTGGATCCGAGAAATGCAGGGTAAATGTCCACGTGAATCAAAATGTACTATCTTGAAACAAAAAGAGATTTCGAGGTGCGAGAATCAGCTAAAATCTAGCCGCACTCTGAAACATGTCTTGAAATATGTTTGCAAGATTAAAAAGTTTGGTCAATCTCAAACATTAATACTCATCTGTGATTGTAAATCGGAATCAGATATAATTTGTATAATATATAGTGTATTATGTTCTTTACTAGTCCAATTTGGTAAATAAATACGGCGAAGTATTGAAAATCTTTATTCCTATCATTATTACTAAACTTGTCCTCGCAATTTTTAGACAATGCCTAATGGGTGCCCAAATAAGGCATTACTATTTTTTACCGGATTTGGATTACCAAATCAGACCTGTAAAGCAACGTACATTGTATATTGTAAAACTATCTATATTCTTGTACTGCGTTGATTATGTTTATTTATGTTGATCGTATTTTTGAAGTATCGATGAATCAGTTTTTAATAAACTTCAACACTTTACAAATCTGGTTTTTATTTTATTTTTTACTAGCTTGCGCCCACGGCTTTGCCCCGCGTGATATCGAAAAAAAGTATCCTCCATGTTATTCCAGACACTATTTAATCTACCCCTGTACTAAATTTTATCAAGATCCGTTTTGACATGAAAAAGTAACACACATCCATACATCCATCTATCCTAACAAACAGTCGCATTTATAATATTAGTAGGATAGGAAGCAGGATAGCTGGCGCCCGCGGCTTCGCCCGCGTGATATCGAAATAAAAGTATCCTATGTGTTATTCCAGACTATAATCTGCCTCTGTGCCAAATTTCTTCAAGATCCGTTCAGCCGTTTTGACGTGAAAGAGTAACAAACATCCATACATCCATCCTCACAAACATTTGCATTTATAATATTAGTAGGATTGATAACGAGTAATTAAGTGGAGCAAACTAATTTTATCTTCTGCTGATTGCAATCAGTGGAAGATAAAATTATAATACCATTTTACATTGCATTTATAATGACCCAACAGCGCACACACCGGTATTTTGACAATCTACACGGCCAACATTAGTTTATGTACTTATTCTTTGATTGAGAATATAACTTCGTAGAAAAAATAGTTTTAGTGATTAAATAGTAGATTATTAACCAAGGGGATAAAGCAGTGTCTTCTGTCGCGGGTGACGATTTAAATCGCGAGCGTAACGAAGGACTCGAGGTGTTAAAAACTTAAATCACGAGCGAAGCGAGGGATTTAAGACGAGTCCTGAGTGTAGCGAGAGATTTAAGTTCACCCAAGACTAAGACAGCTTTATCACCGAGGAAAATACTCTACTTTTCGTACCATTTGCGAAAAAAATTACACAGTAATAATATGAGATAAGCATTTATTAAAAATAATGACAATTAAAAGTAAAAGTTAACATTCGAAACATTGGTCCAATTATTGATAGAGAGAGTTACATTTTTGTTTGGTACATTTATTGTTGATGAGTATAATTGCGGCAGCATCTGCACTGATGGAATCCGACAATTCACTGTCACTGTCGCTTTGATTTAACATCGTAACGTATTTTTAGAACATTAACTTATTTATAAAAATAAATTAAAATAAACTTAACGTTTATGTATGTGAAGAAAACAAAACTACGACAAATTCCTAGACCAATATTTTTTGTCGGAAAAACAGGCATCAAGCTCATACGGCCTCGTCGGTTTTCGTAATTTTATTTAATAATCATAACTGCATAATAAATGCGTATTCCTTTTCCAAAAAGATGTATAATGCTTTATTTACAAACTCAATGGTGTAAACACAGGTGTAGTTCAGTATAAACGGTAAGTATTCCAAATTTAAATCTTTTTTGAGCAAGTGGTACGAAAAGGTTTTTTTCGTACCACTTGCTCAAAAAAGTGACATTCTATGCCACAAAAAGCGAACATAACAATAGTCATTTTGAATCTGTTAAAAACAGGGAAAGAATATTGTACTGAATTTCATTCATCCTCTAGGGGAAGAATGTGATTTAAATTTGGAATACTTACCGTTTATACTACATCTGTGTTTACACCATTGAGTTTGTATAAAAAGCATTATACATCTTTTTGAAAAGGAATACGCATTTATTATGCAGTTGTGATTATTATATAAAATTATGAAAACCGACGAAGCCGTATGAGCTTGATGCCTTTGCTTTTCCGACAAAAAATATTAGTCTAGGAATTTGCGGCGTTTTTGTTTACTTCAAATACATAAATAAACGTTAAGTTTATTTTAATTTATTTTTATAAATAAGTTAATGTTCTAAAAATACGTTACGATGTTAAACCAAAGCGACAGTGACAGTGAATTGTCGGATTCAAATCAACTCATCAACAATAAATGTAGATACCAAACAAAAATGTAACCCACTCTATCAATAATTGGACCAATGTTTCGAATGTTAATTTTAACTTTTAATTGTCATCATTTTTAAATAAATTCATTTTATTATTGTGTTAATTTTTTCGCAAATGGTACGAAAAGTAGAGTATTTTCCTCGGTGATAAAGCTGTCTTAGTCTTGGGTGAACTTAAATCCCTCGCTACACTCAGGAGTAAACCTTGAGTCCTTCGTTACGCTCGCGATTTAAATCGTCACCCGCGACAGAAGACACTGCTTTATCCCCTTGGTTAATAATCTACTATTTAATATTTACTATACAATATGTTATAGGAGTAAATATTTAAAAAATGATTTTTTCGTACCACTTGCTCAAAAAAGTGACATTCTATGCCACAAAAAGCGAACATAACAATAGTCATTTTAAATCTGTCAAAAACAGGGAAAGAAAATTGTACTGAATTTCATTCATCCTCTAGGGAGAGAATGTGATTTAAATTTGGATTAAGTTACCGAAATTTATACTGAACTACATCTGTGTTTACACCATTGAGTTTGTATAATTATAAAGGATTATACATCTTTTTGAAAAATGAATACGCATTTATTATGCTGTTATGATTATTAAATAAAATTACGAAAACCGACGAGGCCGTATGAGCTTGATGCCTTTGCTTTTCCGACAAAAAAACATTAGTCTAGAAATTTGCCGCGTTTTTGTTTTCTTCAAATACTACGTTAAGTCTATTTTAATTTATTTTTATAAATAAGTTAATGTTCTAAAAATACGTTACGATGTTAAATCAAAGCGACAGTGATAGTGAATTGTCGGATTCCATCAGTGCAAATGCTGCCGCAATTATAAATAATTTGCTTCCAACAAATTCCAAAGAAAATTATTTAAAAACTTATGAAGAATTTTCAACGAGGAGAAGCAATATTTCTACAATGAAACGCAAGTTCCTCAGACGCAAGAACAGAGAAATACTCAAATCAACAATAAATGTACCAAACCAAAATGTAACTCTCTCTATCAATAATTGGACCAATGTTTCGAATGTTAACTTTTACTTTTAATTGTCATTAGTTTTAATAAATTAATGCTTATCTCATATTATTATTGTGTTAATTTTTTCGCAAATGGTACGAAAAGTAAAGTATTTTCCTCGGTGATAAAGCTGTCTTAGTCTTGGGTGAACTTAAATCCCTCGCTACACTCAGGACTCGTTTTAAATCCCTCGCTTCGCTCGTGATTTAAGTTTTTAACACCCTCGCTATTTAAATCGTCACCCGCGACAGAAGACACTGCTTTATCCCCTTGGTTAATAATCTACTATTTTATTAATATTTCTATTTAAATGCAACCAATCCCTTTCCAAACCTTGGCAAGAGTTGCTTAACTTTGTCGGTAAGGTAACCCATCCATTTCCAAACCTTGGCAAGGGTTGCTTAACCTGGACCCGTAAGGTAACCCATCCATTTCCAAACCTTGGCAAGGATTGCTTAACCTGGACCCGTAAGGTTACCCGTCCATTTCCAAACCTTTGTAAGGATTGCTTAACCTGGACTCGTAAGGTTACCCATCCATTTCCAAACCTTGCCAAGGGTTGCTTAACTTTGTCGGTAAGGTAACCCATCCATTTTCAAACCTTGGCAAGGGTTGCTTAACCTGGACTCGTAAGGTAACCCATTCATTGCCAAACCTTGCCAAGGGTTGCTTAACTTGGGCCGGTAAGGTAACCCATTCATTTCCAAACCTTGGCAAGAGTTGCTTACTCTTTATCGATAAAAGATGGTTGTCAGACTTTCGAGCCACTGATAGCCGGGGCCAACAGGAAAGGAATAAACTCGGTATGTATGGGTGATTTACAGAACATCCTACGCATATTATACTAGTTAACTCTGAAGATCGATTCGTCCGGCTGTTATTTAAACGTTCTTGAACTATACAAGTTAGGGCTCAAGGACAAATACAACAAACAATCTAATTTACTTTTAACTGCCTGATCGATACAAGTAACAATTGCAGTTCCCACGAAGCAAGACAAAGGAAGGCCCTGATAAAATATGAATGTTATGCGGTAGTAGTGGAAAAAACGTTAGACATTTTCTAAACACTAGGTTTTACATGAGGATACCCCTGCGTGGACGTACGACTCTGGGAATATAGTAAGTACTTTATGGTCTTAAGACAACTAACTTATGTCGTAAAGGGAAGTAAAGAAAAAAGCGTTGAATGTCGGACAAAAAAGGTGCCATAGAATGAAACAATATTCATAAGGCATATAAACGAGTATCTCATCAAACATTGACTTTGGGAAGGGATTAGTAACCTTGAAATCATTTTGAAGACCTATCAATAGACACCCAACACAGTTATAACCATATGTAGTCATTTTTCAGCATTAAGTTACGTTTTTGGATGTATCCCTATTTTTTTTACGCCTGTCGCTATCCTAATTTCAACTGTCAACAGTTTCAGAGTATACCCGAGCTGTGACGTATGGACGGATAGAGAGATGGACAGGACGAATCTATAAGGTGAACGTTTTATGCCATTTGAAAACGGAACCCTACAAGTGGGCTATGCCAGTAACTCGGCTATGCATATAGTCAGGTCATGCCAGGGCAACTGCCCATGCGATACCGGCCGATACCGCCCCGGAATGTAAAGGGCAACGTGAACGTGAGAGGGATATGGTTGGGTTTTAATCAGTAAAACTCTGTCATGACAGAATGACATCTCCGCTCAGAGCGCTGGAGGTTATTTGATGATTTGCCATCCTTAAAAAAAACCTAAAGTAGATAGGAAGGTAGTAGGTACCTGGCGCTATTTTTCGGCTGTAGCCCACGACGCTTCCTTGTGCAAAATTTGGCAGAAATCCAGACATTTAAACATCCATAAACAATACAGACACAGTTACTTTCGTATTTATTTTATTATTAGTAAAGCACCATATGGTATGACACAGTTGTACGGTCTGTGAGTTCACACGTAGATAATTGCCGGCCAGCGATGGTCAGCTTGTTTATTTATCGATTCCATGGGCTCATAACATTTTTATGTATGTTGAGAGGAATTATTTAAAACCTTTTTAAATAAACTAATGTAAAGGAAAACTGTGTCTGTGGTCCTGGCTTATTGTAATCTGTGGAATCTGCCAAGCGAATTCGGTTAAAGTAAGACTAAACGACGACGTCGATCGGGATAAAGGTTTCGTACCTTGCTGAGTATCTTGCCAGGGCCACTGCCTGCTTGGGTTGCGGGTTGTTCGAAAGAGATACCGCGACCCGGGAACACAAAGGGCAAATGAAGGAACATGGTTGGGGTTTACCCAGTAAAAGTCTGAAACTCTCCCCCGTTCCGCCCAGAGCGTTTAAAATAATTTAATCACTACCGAAAAAAGAAAAAGGCACCTTAGGTACCTTTTTATCATGCATAGATTACCATGTGGAAGTAAAAGAGAAATGAGAAGAGCTCGTGGCTAAATAAAAACTGCCGTTCGGATCGATCTTGACATTAAACCGTGCTTGTCTCGGTTGGTTAGTGGATGACCTATTGGATACCGAATTTTCTCCGTGCCAAAGGAAACACGTTAAGCCATTGGTTCCGGCAGACATTTGTAGATATTTGATAGTCGTTACACGTATTCAGTGGCTTGAAAGTCTAACAACTAGTCTTACCAGAGAGTTTCGTATTCCCCAGTTGTTAACTGGGTTGTGGCGGGCAGATATGTAGTCGCTGCATGTAAAATACTGCTATTCAGCGAATCTGGTAAGACTGGAAGCGGACCCCAACAAAGTTGTGAAAAATTCTAGGCAGATGATGATGATGAACCATATTGAAGTAAATCAGACCCTGTTTTAAAGATGCTAAAAAAGATTTTGCCTTATATTATATACTTATTTGTTTTGATGTGAGCTATTATTTTTATTGATTTCTGGCTAATAAAATATAAGTTGAACTGATTGTGCATTCGTGAATAGTAGAAACCTTTGATAACTTATATCTTGGAAACGTGACGCTTTAGAAGATTCAAATCTTGTTCATATTGATACCAGCTATTGATTAGATTTAACACAGGTTTTATGCATAGCCGCCATTTTGAAAACAAAAAAAATGGCGGAAGTTATGCAAGCCACGCTTCATACAAAAATCTTATACCTACCTACTTGCCCCTTTTGCAAAAATAAGTAAATTTTAATAGATCGCTCAAACGTCAACTATGCAACATGCAGGTAGGTAGGCACCTAGACATGCCACGGTCAAGGATTCTGTGACGAAGGTTTTTATATTGAAAAACCGTTTTTTATTGTAGGTGAACCTAGAATATATATTTGTACACAAATTATGTTGATGGATTGACAGGTTGTGTACTTACTTCACTTATTTATTTAATGGCGTTTGTGGAAGGAGACACCACAATTTTGCCAATATCACGTAGGTACTATGGTAGACAATCAAACGCTGGAGATTATATCAGTAATTATTATTGTTGAATAGAACACAGCAAAGAGATTAAATGATTTAAAATATTTTAACAAACAAATAATGAACCATTTTCTGCACAGACATTTCAGACATTTTGTTCTAAGAGAAAAAAAAAAGATGTTAAGTAGTTAACAGTTGTTATAATTTACAACTTTATTTTATTAACTTCAACAAACTTACACAGTTTATATACAAAACGAGAGAACACAAGGGAGAGGAGACATTTAACGGATGTGGGACGAGGGATATGAGGGGGAATAATTTCGTGTAAAGAGAGACAGGTTGTGTAAGGAATGATATGAAGGAGAAAGGAGTAAATAATGCCGTGACGGCTGACAGGGGAATAAGAAAACGTGTTGCGCTTACTCCAAATAGAATGGGACAAGTCAGAAAAATGATGATGAAAACAGGTGAGGAAAATGAGTGTCTATCGATAGGTCTTTAAAAATGATACAGAGGTATCTTATGTACTTTATTTCTAAAGTAAATGGTTGATGAGATATTTGCTACGAAAGTTCTAATTTCTGAAGTAAGAGGAAGAAAAATCTGAAAAAGAAATTGGGTTGGTGTACGTATTAAACCTCCAACGAAAATTGGTTTTAAGAAGTTTTGATATTTAGTTTTTGAGATATGGGACTTTATCATCAACTTGAAGCCGTAACTTTATTTTTCATTAAGATACTATGAAGAACAAATTAAGATTTGCAGTTGAGTGTAAATTTCCTGTTTTTTAGAATAATGTAACTCCTTGACACACATCGGGATCAAAATACCTACTTACAAATAACAAAATAACTGACTGCTGCCTACTTATCAATTCAGTGATAATTTCTAGGATTTGAAAAAGATAACTATGTGCCCTATTATATTATCATTACGTAAGTACCTACTTAGTAACAATTCTATTTGTTGACACACGGAGATGTCACAAGTTGAGAAGATGTCGTTGTACGATATTGTGATACGTGTCTGTTGTGAAACTTGAAGATATCAAAGGACTGTAAAGAACATTGTTCTATTGCGATAGATGTACCTACAGCCAACAAAAGAGATAATAGGTAAGTCAGTAGCTAGCACACCACGTGAGATACAGTTGAAAAGGGCAATGTTCAAAATGGCTCTGTGCAATAAAGAGTATCAGAATACACCATAATTCATTTTCTTTTTTTTATAAAGTAAGTACTTACTTAAGTTGCAAATACTTCTATAATACGGACTAGCTGTATGTCAAAATGTACATTTTATACTTAGTATTTTATGCGACTAATAACATCAGCCAGCCGCCATCTACGCCTTTTTTTTGGGGTGGGAAATCATCAAATAACTTCCCCCGCTCTGGGCGGAGCGGGGTGGAGTGTCAGACTTTACTGACTAAAACCCACCTATGTTCCTTCTATTGCCCTTTGCGTTCCGTGGCCGCACTATCTATTTCGAACAACCCGCAACCCCGGGCCAACTACGCCTAATGTTAGGAATACAGGTACCTATGTTATATATAATTATATGAATAGTTTCTATGCATTTCAATGTTGCACAATACACCCACTTAGAAAAAAAATGCATGTGAACCTACCTAATTGTCTAGGTTGGTATTAAAAATAGCTAAATGTATTATGATATCATTTTTCAGTTTCTTAAAAATAACTCGGGAGCTATGAAATATCACACCTAATATTCGTTGTTACGGGGCGACTATAACCTCAAAATCTGCAGCTAGTCCGCTATAAAATAAGATCATAAAAAAGTTTCTTAATGATAGAGAGTACAATACATCATTTTTAGACGCTCTTGGCTCTTGCGCAAACAATGTATGGGCGCAGAGCAATGTTCTTTGAGTTGAATTTCTCCGTCGGTTTTTAGAAACAAAAAAACATCTAACTAGCTGACGAACCTGGTAACTAATCTCTTTAGCTGACCTTACACAAACAGCTACAAAAACTTTGTTGCTGTATTATTTAATATTTTAGGTACACTAAATTTAATCTGAATGTGCGTGGGAAGATTTTGAACCGGTTCAGTGCACCAGCAATACAGACGGCTACCTAAGCTGTTTGTTGAACTAGATGTGAATCTCGTCAATATATTCAGACGAGGATCTTTATTTGGTAGGTAGTGCAATGCTTCGCTTATTATGGGTCTATTTAGAAGGTCACCTAAAAGCCACTGCTACTACGTATGCCAGGTAGGAGCTACCAAGTGTGATCGAATCAGAAATTAAAAGAAATGCAGGGCATCTAAAGAACCACGGCAAAATAGCAGTGGAGACTTGTTTCTTAAGCTAATGTGGGAATCGGGAAAAACGATCGAAAGTGCAGCTGCAGAAGTGAAGTTTTTTTTTTAAATTGTTGCACCTACTCGGATTTTCTTATCCTGGATGGGTGTGTTTACAAACATTTAAACTCACATACACAAACAGCCAGACCCGAAACAACTATCTGTAAGTCATACAAATCTCGATCTTGTGTACTGAGTGCATCTTTTCTAAGTTTGAACAAAATAGCTATCACTCTTAATTTGAGCTGTCGTTTCAGTTAAATTTGAATAGCGAATTAGCTTACAAAGATGGCGCTGCAGCTAGTTGTTGGGGGCAAGGAAGTTACTAATTCCTTATTCAAAATGTTGCAATTCATGCCCACACAATTCAAGGAATGTCCGATCGACTCTCGCAACTAATTCTAAAACAGCGGCCTAAAGCTGTAACATGCTATGAGAATTTATCTATTAATAGGCAACAGACTCCGGTAGAAATACCTATTTTCGGTCTCGATTTGCATCGTTTTTCATTCTATTGCTGCTAGCTCTTGAGATGCTTGGAATATTTGTGCTTCTATTTAAAGCGAATTTCACTAATTTAGAAGGACGTGATTAGGACAAGAACGCTGCGCTCAATAGGTTCAATAGATGTAAGTATAAATTTTTCACGACGTAGACTACTTAAATTGAACGAGAATAAGGTTTGCCTTCACTTTCAGTGGTAAAATCCGCCCTCAGTCAAAAAGCAATGAACCTTCCTTTAACATTGTCAAATGATAAATGATGTTTATTTTGCAAGTAGATTTTTACAAACACTTTTACACATCTTTTTTTTTAAACTAGATGAGGCCGGTGTTTCGTAACCGACTACTCTGAGAAGAAATAGCCGAAACAAACTCAGAGGTCATAGTCTCTTTTAAGGTCCAGACAAAAGTCTTGGTCAAGTTATATGAGGACTATGCAGATTAGTGTCTGAAATGGTATTTTTAAGAAAGCGCCACACAGATTGAGTGGACCTGTCCAGTCAGTGCAAATAATTGTCAGCTCGACTCATAACTCAAGGAGCTCAACGACAAGACAAGACAAGCTTGTTAACCAACCAATCTTGACAACCTTGTCAAGACTAGGTACCTTAATAAAAACTATTTCATTATTAGGCTGCCCATTCAACCTTTCACAACAATGAAGCTTACATAAAGCAGTCTGATAGGTCCCTACTTAATAGATTATCGGATCATCATTATTCTATGCCCTTATCCAATTTATTTGCGGCAGTATGTCTTCTTCTTGCATTTTTCTTAATCACACCTCTCTCTTTTTGCCATATTATTATCCAATCATATCTTGTAATCATGTGGGGCAGGATGGCGAAACAAGGCTCTGGTAAATAAAAGCAAGTGTTATTTGTTTTGTACGAACTAATCGTAGTAATATCTCTCAGCAATCTCCCTAGAGCAGTGTTCAGCCTTTTTCTTTTACATATTTAAATTAGGGATGTGTTCAGCCATTTTCTTTTCAATGGAAAACTGTGTGTTTTTGGTCTTACCTATATAAACTATCTAAGTATATAATTAGGAAACATTATTTCGTCCCATAGTTACACAATGTCAGGATTTGCCTACCTAACAGTCTTTGCAACTTCGCAAACACAAAGTGCCTTTATTTCAAGAACTTTATGAGATGTTGTTAGCGTCGGAATTAGACCAACAGCTCTTATCGGGCGTTGACCCCGAGAACTGACTTCCAGTTCAAATAAGCTCAAAGGTCTAGACTTTACCAACTGTAAGCAGGACAGTAAACGGCTTTGTGTCATAAAATAATAAGCGTTCTTGTTTCCTAAAGTGATCTTAGTCTGTTTACTTCGTATAAAAAGAAAAGTCCTAAAATTTTGGAGAAATAACTTCATCATCTGTCTAGTCTTTTCACCAACTATGTAGGGGTCAGTTTCCAATCTAACCGGATGCAGCTGAATACCAGTATACGAAATACGAATACCGGGTAATACGAAATCCCCTGGTAAGACTGGTTGTCAGACTTTCAGGACACTGACTATACGTAACGACTGTAAAACATCTACAAATGACAACCGGGAGCTACATCTTAACGTGCTTTCTGAGGCTCGGAGGTAACTCGGTAAGTAACGGGTGGTCAGCCATCCACAAACCAACTTAGGCACGCGCGGCTTAACCTTAAGGTCGACCGAAGCGGCTGCTATTATATAGCCACGAGCCAACTTACTGTTTGAAATTGGGAAATGGTACATACCCATATGTATAAACAAACACTTCTTTCAAAATATGAAACACTAGCTGGCGCCCGTGGCTTTGCCTGACTATAATCTACCTTTGTACCAAATTTCATCCATCCATCCATCCATCCAACCTCACAAACATTCGCATTTATAATATTAGTAGGATAGGATGTGCCAATACTAATCATGCTAATTATGTATACATATAGTCTGCCGATTGTTTTAAGTTTAAAAAGGAAACAAAAGACTACACGGTTAGCGCAGTAGCTGAGTGATTGACTGCTGCTGTTCGTGGTCTGGCTGTTTGTGTATGTGAGTTTAAATGTTTGGAAACGCACCCACGAAGCAGGAGAAAATATGAGAACAGTAAACACAAATTCCCTTGTTTGGCAAAACAGAAACATTTGCGAAGTGTATTTTTATATCAAATCCATTTTATATAAAATTATGTCTTAGAATACTTTGGTTTTGCGTATTATTTCCTATTAATCTAAATATTCATTAAGTGCTAAAGCAAAACAAGAATTTACGGAGCAGTCGCCCTTTACGAAGTCATAAAAATTGGCTTTATTGCTGCCTACAGTGCTGTTAAGGAAACGAATCTACAGTTATTTTTTTTATAAAATTATGAGTAAATAGGAACTGGTGGAACTTACAATTTATTGTGGTTTTATCTTGTAGGTTTTTATCAGTGAAATTTAGCTCTAGAAGCCATAGACTTCACTTTCCAGCAATTACAAAAATGGTTGTTCTATGTAAAAAAAACTGTCCTTCATCTGGATTCGGTGAGACTAAAACCCTAGTCCAGCAACTAATTAGCAAAACGAGGCAGATAACGATAGAATAAGGAAACCTGTTCTTTAAAATTAGCTGATTATTTATTTAATAATTTAACACCTCAAGCAATGGGGCAAATAGGAACTTTTGGGCGATGCATAGATGAACAATGGTAGGTGTGATACAGAAAACAAATTATTAATTTATTCTACATGGATGATGGATGAAATACTATTAATTTATATCAAAATGTAGCGGATTTACTAATGTAAAAAAAGACAAGCAATGGGGAAAAAAATAACAATGTGACAATACTACTATACTACTGCTGACCTTTTACGAATGTACTCGCGAACTTTAGTTATAAAAGATAAAGATTATTTCATAGCTTCATATAAAAGTTGACCACGTCTGACTGCATCAATTATTCGTGAGGCTACGACCACATAGAATCGATAGTGAAATGGGTCACTGTCATAAACACAGCCGTTTCTTACGGTCCATTACACACGTGCCCATAGTTACTACATAAATCACTTTCAATAAGACCATAACCGTATTCCAAATACGAACTGGAAACACGATAAAAAAAATTCGAAAAAGGAATTAGAAAAACAAAATACGAGTGAATATTTTAAATATCGAATAATAAAAAGAAAGACAGTCAAAATTCTGCTTTTCAGCACGATTGTCCCTTATCTCATTGAAATAATGAAGCACCAGCAAGTCAGTGTTGATTATTGGGCGATGATGAAGTCCATGATCTTGTATGGGGTCTTAACTGTGCTTGGGTGGATAATGCTAAGGCTGTTCAATGCTGTGTTCTCGTTGCCAAGGAGGTTGAGGACGCAGCAGGAGAATATACAGGCTACCTTGGAGGAGTTTCAGGTAAGTGAGCTTGAAATGGTTTCACAGTGAAGTAAATATGGTAAAATGCCAGCCTCTTTTCAATTAAAAACTTTCCAACGCTACGAAAAAAGGGTTATTTTCTTTTAGAAAGTTATTTTCTCTATTTTCAGCATTAATTTATGTGCTTTATTTGCCTTGCCTACTTTCTGCAGTTATTTCACCCTCCAAATTCACATATTATGAGAGACATTGATATTTTTTGAAGATAACTTTTAAGAGTCTTACTTTGTGTCTGCCAACGACAAGAGGCATTAGTTTTTACATTGTTCTATATATTTACAACGTTGTCCACAGGACTGATATAAGTTTTTGCGGTTATCAATACTTTTTTTCGTCGTCATTATCGCTGAATGTCAAATTGTCTATGCTCCTAGTAGGGTTACCATCACGTCTTAAGCTTCTGCTTAGAACACTCACACTAGAACACTACTGTGTTCTTGTGCGAAAAACATATGGCGCTAGACTTCTAGTATAGCTCTGTCCCTTTCTCTCACTGGAATAAGTACTGCTTTATGACGTTATGGTACCCCAGCTGTCCCACCAGAACTTTTGAACCATATATATCTCCACTAACTGGGCTATATTCAACGTAGTGCGAAACAGAACAATAACTACTTATGTTTAGTTAGTTTTAACCTTATTGTAATCTTTATTAAACACACTTCACTCCTAATATTTATCCATATGTTATCACCCTACATTAGTACACTCCGTGAAACAAATATTGATTTAAGTAATGATTTCATGTGAAGTTTCTTCACCTGTGGGTTTTCCGGCTGGTAGACTGTAATCCAATATAGTGTTATTGATTAAATTACTTTTTTTGATTAAATCAAGATTCCGATTGCTATCATCAATCATGCTGGTTTGTTTATTTAGATTAAAACGTATGTTTGTTTGGGTTTACATACAAATGAATTGGTTACTAAGGGCCGAAGGGGTATTTTCTTCTTCGAAGGAGTTACCGCGGCCCCGGAACATAAAGGGAAAAAGAAGGAATATGGGTGGATTTTAGTCAGTAAAAGTTTGACAGTCTCCCCCGATCCGCCTAAAGCGGGGTAAGTTGTTTGGTGGTGGGGTAATTTAATTAGTTTAGATATCATGAAAGAAGCACTAGTTTCTTAGTTTTAGGCTCGGGTGCAGTAGTTTGTTCATGTTTATTTCATTAAAAAAAACGTTTTTTCTTTCTTTATTGTAATAAAAACAGAATGGGGATAGTGCTAGTGAGCCGCGTCAATAGTAGCATCAATAAGTTTTAATCGGTTTTCAAAAGTTGTAAGGATTTAAACATTGTAAACATGCTTTATTATCATTACATGGACTCTTCTGTTTTTCTGTCATGTTTATCCATAACTTTATCATAAGCTTGAGATAGTGTTATCATACGAACTTCACATCTTTCTCTAAAGAAACTTATGACAGTTCTATCAATTTACAGAGACGGTACCCAGACCTAAACGTTACAGAAGATGACTTAAAAAATGCTGAAAAAGAACTTGAAGAATGGAACAAAGAAATGGACGAAAAGCTTAATAAGAAAGATGATGAAGGAACAGAAGATAAGAAGGATAAAGAAGAATCAATGAATGAAAAGGAGTCTGCCACTGAAGAAACATCGAAAACACCACCGGCGGCCATTGAAGACAAGAAAACTATTTAATATAACAACATAAACTGTGGAGGTAGCAACGTTATCTTTTCAGGGTTATATGAAATCGATACTTTATTTACGTTGCCTACGTTGTTGTGATAGATATTTATTTTATGATATAGTTTTAAAATGGATAGTATAGTATGGTAGGTAGTAATTTTTTTGTTCTTACTTATGAGGCATGATTTATTGTCACATTCGTAGCTTTTGTTCCCAAAAACAACGCCTGCGACAATAAACCATGAATGAAATCCTAATTTCCGTTTTCACTAATATTAACCAATAGTAAAGGAATTCTTAATTTCAAGACCTGAACGTTGAAAATTTAATTATGGCTTTTATTACAGCACTTTTTAATGGGCTTTGTGTCAACCACTAAGTCATCTCTTAAAACTTGCATAAAGATATTTTCTATTACAAAAAAGGACTCTAATGTTTGTTTTATTTTACTTTTCAAGTAATAAACACAACAATTATAACTTGGATATACATATAATACTTTGATTGTCATGTAACATCACATGAGTCGCTAAAGGAAAACACCGTGAAGAAACCTGGACTTTTACTGGACAATTATTATAAGTCTGAAATCCCCAGCCTCTCTTGAGCAAGCGTGGTGATCAATGGTCGTGCATTCTCTGATTTAGAAGAGTGGTTTGCTCAGCAGTAGGACAGTAATATCTACGGTTCCTACGTACATAAGGTTAAGACAAAAACCGAGATTTACAGGAGAGCGTAATTTCTGTTCAACACGCCCTAGAAATAATTCTATGAGCAATAATAAATATTTTCTTTCTACAATATTTTAACAGTTTTAAGAGCTTTTTATGATGCCATTTACACATAAATATTTTATTTCTTCACGTTTTCTTAGAAAAACTGATAGATGACCGTTTCTACGACTTATTCGTTGTATTTATAAGACTTGTTCTCTTATACGATTTATAAAACAAGGTAAATAAATTAAATAAAAATCGTATATCAGTATGTGCGCATAGATAGTTTAAAGCCAATGATACAATAAAAAAATGCCATTTTCGACATGTCTATAAGTACGTAGGGATCGTCGATATAGACAGTAATAGGATAAGATTTCAAAATAGAGAAGAAAAACTCATTACAGGTCTGCGTAAAAAGGTTGTAAAAATGTAATCATACAGGTAAATGTCATCATCATTTTAATGATGTTCCTTATCAGCCCATAAACCATAAGTAGACACGTACTAGCTGACTCTAGCCATTAATTACTAATACTTGATATTAAGCGACAGATGTTTTTCACATATTTGTCTGACTGGGTGAATCATGATCACCGGCAAAAGTTGGATATCTTACGCAACTAATGGTTAGTATTTTTCATGACCGTGAGATAGGCTGCATCCGAATGGATGGAAGAATTCGGGAGGAAACGCCCGGGTGTCACCATTGTAACGATCGCCCGGAGGACACAGTGGAGCACACAGTGGCCGTCTGCCCAGCTTAGACGGAGCACCGCGGCACCGCCACCGCCGCGCACCCACCGTGCCTACGTAGAGGCGATCGGCAGCGGCTCAAATCCAAAGCTTTGCGAAGATTAGTTTTCGCGTTTACAATCATACCCTATATAACCATACCGTGGTATGTACACGTACATATATATATACATTGTACCTACGTTATATACCTATGTATTTCTGTTAACACAACTTAATCTACAAATTGCTTCAGAATTCAGTCATGTACGCAGCAACTACAGATTTGCAACCAGCAAGGTTCACGGTTGGATTCGCTCAGCGCTTCACAGTCCACTGAGCTTGGTAGATGCATGCGGAAACATGAGTACGTCCTCTACAATATGTGTGTGACGGGTATATTTAAATATAATTAGTGACTGCATGAGCATTTTAACGCTTAAGTGATTAATGAGATGTAAAATGAAGTCAGACCTGGGCAGTAAGACTGTCAATTTACTGATGTTTTCTTCTAAAAGAACTTTTTTGCTAAAACAAACGACTTTAAAAAAAACACTAAAGAGATGTAAAATAAATTTACTTCCGGTCGAAGTCGGTTTATTTTTTGCAAAAAAAGTTTTTTTTTTGGCCTTTTTAGTAGTGTAGTATGATATCTCACACAAATTCTTATCGAGTATTTTTGTATATATCCATATACATTAAAAGAAAAAATATATAGAAGTTAAACAACCCAAGCAATAACTGACGGCACGGTTGGCACAGTGGCTGAGCGAGTGACTGCTGCGCTTCGTGTCGCGGTTTCGATTCCCGCAGGGAACAAATATTTGTATGGCCTACTAATAGTTGTTTCGGTCTGGTTGTTTGTATATGTGAGTTTAAATGTTTGTAAACGCACCCACGATGCAGGAGATTTTCCTAATGTGGGGCAACGTTTTTTTTTTTAAAAAAAAGAATAACTTTTATATGTAGTCCCATATAAAAGTTATTCTTTCGGGATGAAGAATTTTGAAAAACAGCCCACAATCGACGGTGAAAGCGCGTAACAAACATTAAAAAAAAAACGAATCCTCCTTTTTTAAAAGTCGATTAAATATATTCACGCCCAAAAGCTAAATTGCATAATTAACAAATAAGAGTATTAGGACTTATAAAATTTGGGTCTAGTGGTCACAAGCGCGACTCAGAGGATGAGGTTCGTTGATTCCCGAGTCAAGACAGCCCAGTGTTATTGGGTTTTTTTTTCTATCAAGAGTTTCTCAATAGCAGCCAATGGATTTGTGCCCCCTCAATGGCAGTAAGCTTGCCCCTATTAGATGCCCGTACTTGTTACAGGTACACCCTGACCCTTCGAGGATTATCAAGGCGTGTAGTAATGTTAAAGATAGGGAGAATCGTTGATCAGCATCATAAGTTTGTTCCTAACAAAAATCAAGTTTCGAACGAATTCCGTAGGTTTAACAAGTTCGTTGCATTAGATCTCTAGCAGGACTTTTGTGTTGTGCGTTGAATATTAATCGTTTTGTTTCCCTCAGGATCTGACGTGTAAAGTTCTTTAAGTATGAGAAAACTGTATCTTTAAGAGACTCATTAGGTCTCAAACGCACCAAAGGGTAGGTTAGTTTCGAGATATTTTAGGCCTCCAAAGTACCAGCTGAAAGTTCTTTGAAAATGATGGCGCAGGGAACTTGTTAAACCCTACATAGTTTTTCACCGGTGAGGTATGTCGATTACGCTAGGTACCTAATTTTTTTTCGTCAGTTTTCCATTTAGGCGCAAAAGAGCGCGATACAACAAGGAGAAAGAGTCGTACATCATTATATAGAAACTATCTATCGCAAGCAGTGCTTAGCCATCGGTCAACAAACGAGATGTCTCATACAGTTGTCATCCGTATGGATCTAGATAAAATAAACACAGTGCACATGTTCAACTGTTTGTTCTTCAATGTCAACTGTAGGTCAGTTCCTGCAACTGTCCTAGAAATAGAGAAGCGACTCCTTCGGCATCGCTGTGAGATGTACACACGACGACAGATCAACCTATACAAAACCAGTTTAAGCGGATATCTCGTCGTACGGGAAATCTACGGCGTACGATTCGTAGTTGAAAGATCAGCATAAACTGGTTTTGTATAGGTTGATGTGTCGTCGTGTGTACCTATGCTCTAAAGAGCAAGTAGCAACAAGTTTGTATCTTAGCTTAGGTCATTTGCTATTAGCTACAGTCTCATGATCTCATAATACGTAGATGAATCACTGATTTTGATGATGTATTTTAACAATAATCAGTAGGACAGCGTAATTAAAAATGCCGGTTAGTAGGTATCAAATCCTTTATTATCGTCAATACATACTCTTTAGTGGCTGAAAAATCATCCTGGCATAAACCGAAAAATTATTTTAAAAAAAACAACCCTAAGTTCTATTTTTAAACTCCCTCAGCTGGCCGCGCAATCAATACTCGGCTGGAGCACACACTAGATTACAATAAGACTCGTTCAGGCGTTCACCCCATGAAATTGAAGTTCAAGTGCCCACCGATAGATGGCACTAAACCAAACAAAACGAAAGCTCGCGAAACCGGCCCCCCGAGGCGTGGTTCGAAGAGCTTTCACCCTAGCTAAAACTTTATTGATCGTGGGCTAGAGTACCAATGCAACAGTAAATACACGGCCGTATTCGGCGTGTTTATTGTTATCATTTGAGTCGTCGATATGAGGAATATGTCCTCGATGTATAGATAAGTTATCAAGAGCCGGTGGAGTAGTAAACAGTCGGTGTTAATCAGTCTGTTGCATGGTGCTCGCTCCGCCAGGCGCGTCGATTGCTCAATTAACTATATTGTGATTAGTGATGTGTTGTGAACTGAAGTGGTGACAGGTGATCATCATGACCCGGTCCAGCTACCGCCCCCTGGTGCCCAGGTCTTCTAATAACTCCTTGGATACCAGAGATATTGGGTAAGTTTTTAATTTATTTTATTTTTCAGCTAGCATTTATTTAAAAAGAAAAAAATACTATAAATAATTAGGTTAGTATTTAACTGATTGTTCCGCGTTTAGAAATAAAGGTCGGGGTACCTGCATACATTCTGTATTCAAATTATTATGGTAGGGACATTTCAACGAGGTCCATATCAGGTTTTGCTGGGTCTGACTACTCACTGTTCAGGAATGTGTCCACATCTTTACGAAAATAATTTGGGTACCAACACTTATTATCGTCCAACCACTTGGCAATTTGAGAACGGAATTTTAAACTGGATTGTTGATGTATCTACGTGATGACCTGTGAATGCGTACCTACCTATAACTGTACATAATTTCATTAATAGCTAGGCGTGTTATGAGTAGTTTGACTTTTTATGTGCCAAATCATCTTGGTCTCTCAATTGCGTTTTTTGTGCTCTCTTTAAACGCGGAATTGAACATACCTGACAATTACCAGAGTGTTTAAGACAGGGGGCACTTACCTTTATTTTGTTTATGGTAGGAGATAAACCATAACTCAAACTATGAGGACCTTTGTAGGCGTTCCCGCGTTCCGTAACTGTATCAGAAAAAGAAAGCATAATTATACTGATACAACGCAAGGGATAGCATCAACAGCTGAAAATTATCCCACTACTGGGTGACGCACATGTCTCCCTTCTTCTCTGTGAGCGGAGGATGTAATCCACCGGGCCCATAGTGGAAGGCATGGATAACGTGTTGACCACTGAAAACCAGCGCTGTGCAGTGGGCTCCCATAGCACAGCATCATGCTGAGTGGAGACCTGCCTGTCGCAGTCACGACGTGCAAGCTATTTTCATTTTGTCCGTATTTGTAAATGTTTGTGATGCTTTGCATGTTTAATGTTTATTTTTTTGTGTGCTCGTCGTATTTTGCGACAAGTAAATATTTTTTCTTTCTTCTTGCTGTGATGTCCAAATAGTGGACTAAACCTAGGGGACATCCAATTTTCTTTAAAATAAAAAAATCACCCACACTGGGACTGTGCCATCAACTTCTGTGAGTTTGACGGCAGCTTGTCTCTTGTATCTCTCTTTGTCTCTATCTCTAGCCAGGGACAAGTCAAGTTCCAGAACACGAATGGCAAAAAAAAGGAAAAATCCTTTGAATATTAGTTACTTACCTATTCTATTTTTCATCATCAGTATGAGTGTTGAGTTAAAACATTGTTCTGCGTATAGATTCGTATCTTAGAAAAATATATGACGCAACTAATTTAAGGAAACTGAATAAAGTACCTATTTCCTTAGATTATTTACGAATAGTTAACAGATAGGCACTTTTTTTTCCGGTGGGAAATCATCCAATGACTTCCCCCGCTCTGGGCGGAGCGGGGGGGCATGTCAGACTTGTACTGACTAAAACCCACCCATGTTCCTTCTATTGCCCTTTACGTTCCGGGGCCGCGGTATCTCTTTCGAACAACCCGCAACCCCGGCAGGCGGAGGCCCTGGCAAGCCCCTCTGCTTTGCTGACTCTCTTTGAGGCGCGCGTGAAACACGAACGCGCCGTCGACACGGCCTGACAGATAGACACTTAGGTAGGTATCTATGAGCAAAATGGTATGACGATAGAAAATTACAGAAGGACTGGTTCTACAATTACTTGTTTCTATTTATTTAGTAGGCAATAATAATGCGTAGTCCCCTATCTTATCATTTATGTTTACAAATCAGTCCTATACCTATAAATACTAGTTATGTGTAATATTCTGTACTTAATAATATGTATCTTCAACGTTATTTTGGTACTTCCCTTTTTCTTTGTTATCTTGTAACAAAAGAAATACTTGCATTTTGTTATAGCAAAGGAATGTTGAAACTTGTAGTTTCATTAAATTCAATATCTATTCGTTTCTTATCGTATTCTTCTTAAAGAATCTAACTTAATAAACTAAAACATTGCATCAAAAAATTCGTCCTCAACGCTGTCAAATGGTACCAAATGTCCCCAAAAAACTGACGGCATTTTTACGTTGTATGAAAACCCTGAGCCTCTGGCCAAGGTAAAAGCCAGGCCTTGGGTCACAGAAAGTGTCAACAAAGCGTTTCAAATTTCCTTATAAAGGCTGTGATCTGAGCACAAGGACCCTACAGTCCAAGAGTTTCAACCCCAAACGGCTATTCACATCATCCATAATCCACCAGCACTCTTTAATTATATTTTAAGGAACCTTTCTTTCTGAAGCAAATTCTTTATGGCTGAGGGTCATTATCACCCTACCCCATCGCAGCAGCGTTTCGCTTCTCACAGTTAACCTCCATTTATTGCAGTTCCAAGCCGTGTACCCACAGCCAACTTCACAGAAAAAGAATCCATACATATCTACTCGTTTTTTACTTGTTGACACAAAAGAAAATAAACCTTATGAGTACTTTCCTTTACGTCACTTTTATTAGATTCGTCCTATCTGTATTTAAATGAGGGATGACTTGTTTGCCCTGTCATTCGGGGAAAATATTTGTGACCTTCAGGAAGTCTTAAGGTTACTTGGCAAAGGAGCAGAAAACTTATTGTTGGTAATAAAGCTGGCATAGCGACAGACCAGAATAGCTTGGAACGAAGAAACTTTAGGGGAAAGGAATTGGCGAAGTTTGTGTCATGTTATGAAAGGTGACAAGGTCACTAATAGCTCGACACATTGCTTTCCTCTTTCCTGATTTGCACGTACTTACCCGCTACCTGTAGTTATTGCCCTTGCTCTTTATTTATTGTAATAGCAAAGCTAAATTTTCCCTTCTCTTCCCTCTATCTCAAAAAAATTGCCTATGTCCGTCTCCAGGGTCCCTGCACTAAAATTCATCAAGATCGGTTTAGCCATTTAGGTGTGAAGACGTAACAAACAAACATGCATACAAACAAACTCACTTTCGCTTTTATAATATTATAGTAAAGATGTTCCAAGACGCGCTGGTGACCTGGCACACGAACGGCTAAAGAAGGATCATAGACTGGTTTTAGTCAGCAAAAGTCTGACACTCCCGCTCCGCCAACAACGGGAGGTGTCATTTTATGATGGGTTATCAAAACCTATTATGTTAAATCTAAAGCCCTTTGAGTTTTAGTGTATCTGAAAAAAATATGTGTTGGTCTCTTCTTGAAGTTCACCTGGCCGTTTTGACAGCACGGCAACTAGGCTCGCGTGATGGATCTTCTCTCTGTGACAGGGAATCTCCGCCCTATGCCTGATTTGTTAAATGCCAGGTGATAATGGCGGAAGACTGAACATTTTCAACTTCAGTTCAATCAAATATCGACACGCGTATAATTATTTTCGCACGTCACAAACAACAGACAATCATAGACAATCTTATTTGAATTATACAGAAAACGTCTATCAATAGACATTTTCTGAATAATTCAAATAAGTTACTGTTCTCTTTCTGTTGTTTGTGACACGAGATATTCAAAATGAGAAAAACAATCGCTACCACCTTGAAACGTCTTGAACCGTCCAAGATTCCATTCAACACAATTTTCATTGATGTCTGTCACGATTGATACGCCATATTTGAAAAGTTACAAATGACAACGGACAAAGAAAGAACGGACAAAAGACGGTAGTAGCGAGTCGAGTGACGTCATAGATATTAAACGCATAGGTTTCCTCTTACTAAACCATTATAATTATGTACCTAGGTATAGCACACCAGGTAGTTCTTGTCACGATGTGTTTACTGGTAACTTGATCTGAGTAATGCCCGTCTTGAAGGCGAAGACGGTCATCGAACGGAATCGCTCACATCAAGCGTATGTATTCCTTATATCATATTACATTATGTAGGTACTACTATGTACTTGATGTATACAGCGTGTAAATTAACCCTTCACAAAGCCATCAACCATGCGTTCTCGATATCAAAAAGTAACAATGGTTGCTGGGAAACGACAATAATTATTTTGGTGACAAAACCTGTTTTACTGTAAGACTCAATGTTACGCATTCAACATTGTATTAATGGATGCATTAAATTGTACAGGGGTTAGGTTGCGTGTCGACGGAGCGTTCGTGTTCCACACGCGCCTCTGATAGATGTCAGCAAAGTAGAGGGTCCCGCCTGGGCCACTGCCTGCCAGGGCTGCGGGTTGTTCGAAAGAAGTACCGCAACCCAAAGGGCAAAAGAAGGAACATGGATGGGGTTTAGTCAGTATAAGATTTATGTACACTCCCTTCGGGCGGGGGATGTTATTTGACGATTTCTGACCCAAAAGGTTCGCGGTGTCGGTGTTCATAGTAAAGTTATAACAATGAAAAATTTGATTTAAAAAAAAACCTGTGAATGTTTTGGAACTTTGACCTCTAATATCTCCGTATATAGAAGATACCCAGGAATAGTCTAGAACAAAAAAAAAATATCGCAATAACGAGAAGAAGTATTTTTCGGTTTCGATAGCTTCGCTGTAGAGCATAAAGGCTTTATTTTGTTCTGCTTCATTATCATTCTCCTGCCCTGATCCCAATCTATTTGGGCTCAGCCTCTGTGCCTCCTTTGGCAACGTAATAAACTCATCAAATTGACATCAAACTCTCATCAATGCTTCTCGAAGTATTCTGGAAAAAATAAAATAGGAACATCAAACACCATGGGATACTTGACTTCATTTTTAGAATAAATACAACGAACACCTTACCTATTATTTATTCTCTGCCTCAATGCTTAACCTCATTTAATGACTTTTTAATTAATTCATTGTTATAAGGAGTTATGCCCGACTCGTCACTGTTCCGATTGGTCACCAAATTTTTTTCCATACAAGATTTCCCGATTCGTCATCATAAGAAAACAAATGAATTTTTATTTAATATTGCTAGTCCCGATTCGTCACCAGTATAAATTTGCTTGTCAAAAAGTACAGTTAGTAAGAAAAGTACGTGTATAATTAAATCAATTTATTTATAACAACTTGAACTTGAAAAAGAATTC
Source organism: Ochropleura plecta (assembly GCA_905475445.1). Lineage (NCBI taxonomy): Eukaryota > Metazoa > Arthropoda > Insecta > Lepidoptera > Noctuidae > Ochropleura > Ochropleura plecta. Next base: position 16,843,104 of record FR997731.1, on the reverse strand, counting down.
AATATAAATAAAAATTAAATCGTTTTATACCTATTTAGTACTAGGCTATCATAAATAAGTAGGAACTAACAAATATAATATTTTCAATAAAAAAATGAAAGCAATTTGTTGGCTAGCGCGACACTTATTTGGAGCGGGAGCGCGTATATTTTCCAGGTTCGGTGTGCCTCACTCAGATTTCCATTAATCAATATTACTAACACTATAAGAATGTTTAAAATGTTTTTAACAAAATATGGAATCTCAATATACTTACTAAAATAAACGTTATTTCTTTATTCACTTTTTATCTTAAAATTACATTTTTAAATATTTAAAAAATATAAAACTAAGTTTCAGCCGGTAACGGGAGCTGGACCCTGCTCCCGTTACCGGCTGAAATTTAGTTTTATATTTTTAAACTTTTTTTACTTGAGCTACCGGTGGTTAGGGCTCCAGAGACAGGAATCTCCTCACAATGCGGGCCGTATAGAGGAGTACTGCCTTCTGAATCAGGCCCTTGATCCAACCACCTAAGGAGAGCTTCGACAGATGTTCGTCGAGGCTCTTAACAATTAAGCCATTGGCCGTTAAAACAATCGGCACAATTAATAGCCGAGTTCACATTCCACATGTCGACAACCTCGTGTGCCAAGTCAAAATATTTTAGTTGTTTCTCTTTCTCAGCTTTCACTAGGTTCTCGTCATGTGGGATGGTAACATCGATTATCATTACGATACTTGTATTACAGTACCTCAGATTGTAAAGTTTATATTTCTAGTCTAGTCAACAAGTGCTTTTTTAGTCAAAACTTTTTAAAAGTCTCGGAAAAATATGGTTGAGGGCTCATTCGATTCGGGATCGAATCTAGAAAGATTTTGAAAAAAATCAAGACCCGCTCGAAAAAATTGCAAAAGTTATTAACAAATTAGTAAACAAAAAAAAGGGGTTTAGTTTTTTTGATATATCTTGAAAACTATTTGATATATTTTGATTTTGAAAAAAGATTCAAAAAGAGGAGAAAATTTCCTAAAAAAAACTCCCTACTCGCGAAATTGTAGGACCAATATTAAAAATTTTACAGGGAGCTGAAAATACGCCTGAAAACGGGTACTCGGGTTTCCGCAAGCCACGCCCCCTTCGAGCGCTTTAATGAAAAATATTATTTAAACATATTAAATGTTGATATTAAAATTTGAAAAAATTCAGACATGTACAGGACAAATTAAAGAATGAAATTCCGAAGAAAAAATATTTTTATCGCGATTTTATAAAATGTTATCCATAAATTAATTAACAATTTCTTCCGACTGGGCTATAAACATTGCAAGTTGCATAATTATTAAACCAGAAATCTCAATTTTTTTTCCTCTCGTGGAGCTATTCTTCAAAGATTAAAGAAAGGATTTCCGTTGAGTAAATTAAAAAATTGTTAATTTTCGATTTGTTATTAACAAATTACCTAGGCGGCATATTAAATATTTAAATAAATACCACAAGAATTTTTTTTTCCAATGTCCATGATCATTCGTTTTTCTATCAATAAACGCTACCTAAAAATATTTTTTTATAAATTTTAATTCTTTTTGTTTATAAAATTGTTATAAACAAATAGATTATAAGATAATTGATTTTTTTTTTTGAAAATAGATTCCTCGTAAAAAAATATGAATTTTAAGATAAAAAACGATCCTTAAAAAAAAAAATTATTGCTAAAAAACCGTTTTGTTAATTAACAATTTTTTTTACCACTTGTTAATAATATTAAGGTACGCTTTTTTTTAAAATATCATTATTTATTATCCTCCTTAATAATCAAAGAAAAAATTTCGTTTATTTATAAATTTTCATTGTTTATTAAATAAACAATTTGTTATAAACAATTAATTTTTTTTGTATAATTTTTTTAGAATTCTTTACACTAAAATAAAACCGACCAATTACCTTTTTGCAAAAAAAAAAATATATTTATATTTATTATCGAATTAATTTTTCTTTCCGCAAAAAGGTAAAAAAAAAAGCGTACCTTAATATTATTAACAAGTGGTAAAGAAAAATTGTTAATTAACAAAACGGTTAAAAATTTTTTTAAGGATCGTTTTTTATCTTAAAATTCATAATTTTTTACGAGGAATCTATTTAAAAAAAAAAACAATTATCTTATAATTAATCTATTTGTTTAGAACAATTTTATAAACAAAAAGAAATAAAATTTATAAAAAAATATTTTTAGGTAGCTTTTATTGATAGAAAAACGAATGATCATCGACATTGGAAAAAAAAATTCTTGTAGTATTTATTTAAATAATTATTTGCCGCCTAGGTAATTTGTTAATAACAAATCGAAAATTAACAATTTTTTAATTTACTCAACGGAAATCCTTTCTTTAATCTTTGAAGAATAGCTCCACGAGAGGAAAAAAAATTGAGATTTCTGGTTTAACAATTATGCAACTTGCAATGTTTATAGCCCAGTCGGAAGAAATTGTTAATTAGTTTATGGATAACATTTTATAAAATCGCGATAAAAATATTTTTTCTACGGTATTTCATTCTTTAATTTGTCCTGTGCATGTCTGAATTTTTTCAAATTTTAATATCAATATTTAATATGTTTAAATAATATTTTTCATTAAAGCGCTCGAAGGGTGCGTGGCTTGCCGAAACCCGAGTACCCGTTTTCAGGCGTATTTTCAGCTCCCTGTAAAATTTTTAATATTGGTCCTACAATTTCGCGAGTAGGGAGTTTTTTTTAGGAAATTTTCTCCTCTTTTTGAATCTTTTTTCAAAATCAAAATATATCAAATAGTTTTCGGGATATATCTAAAAAACTAAACCCCTTTGTTTTTGTTTACTAATTTGTTAATAACTTTTGCAATTTTTTCGAGCGGGTCTTGAATTTTTTCAAAAACTTTCTAGATGCGATCCCGAATCGAATGAGCCCTCAACCATATTTTTCCGAGACTTTTAAAAAGTTTTGACTAAAAAAGCACTTGTTGACTAGACTATTCAAGGCAAGTTGCTGATGAATAATCCTGGCTACTTGGTTGTGCCTATGCAAGTACTCGCTGTTAGCTAGACGAGAACAACCAGAAATAATATATGTCTGATGGACTCACCCGGACGGTGGCATGCCCGACACACGTCAACCGTCCCGTCCTTCATAATGTATTTCCGATAGTTGTTCATCAATATAACTTCGCCCATAATCGCACAGACAAAACTTTCAGTTTCCCCAAAAAGGTCACCGAATCATAGCCAGGACACGTACGCTAGAAAATCTACATGGGGCCTATAGAAGCACCCGTGTAGTTTCTTACCTTGCCATACTTCCTAAATAATACTTTTTTATTAACAAAATATGGAATCTCAATATTCTGAAATAAACGTCATTATCACGGTGCGTGGATACTAAACAGGTACTAAATAAGTTCGTTATAAGATTAAATAAAACTGAAGCATTGTTATGAAGAACCTATTTTAACTTAAGACATTAAAATATGAAATACCATATCTTACGAGTAAAATCGTAACAAAATAACATGCTATTTACCTCGAAAATAAGTACACAAAGATAAATTATAAATGGTTATTGAACGTCTGACCTGATTGTTTTTTCAATGAATGTTTCATCTTACAAAATGTACTAGGCGTGCATGAGAGAGAGATGGTACTTTAATAGTTCTGTACATACATTTCTTTATTGAACGTCTGAACTGATCGGATTTTTGATGAAAAGTTTCAACTTAAGAAAGTACTAGGCTTACATGAGTTAAAGGTGGTATTTTAATAGTTGTGGAAAAACCTTAAAATATCCTAAGAAGTGTAAAACACACCAACAAGCATTGTCCAAAAAATCTGTTATACTGATAGTCAGTTTAGCAGATTTTTCCATAACTATTAAAATACCAGCTTGAACTCATGTAAGCCTAGTACATTTTGTAAGATAAAATATTCATTAAAAAAACAATCAGCTCAGACGTTCAATAAACCAATGTGAGTTTAAAACTATTAAAACACCTCCTTAGACTCATGCACGCCTAGTACTTTCAGTAAGTTAAAACTTTTCATCAAAAATCCGATCAAATTTTGGCAGAGTCGAAGTTGGGGATGAAAATTGATGCTGTCCCGTTCACAAAACTTGTGTTAATTTACCTTAACAGATTTTTAAACAGCTATTGTATTTCATTTGACTGTACTTTAGTATCGATGACGAATCGGAACTATGAAAACAAAATTATTTGAAACAGTTGTGAATCGTTATCTTTTGTTTTTCGATGACGAATCGGAACAGTGACGAGTCGGGCATAACTCTTTTGAAACAGTATTCATACTTTATTTCTTGTTGTGCAATATTCTCGGATTAAATGTACCATTTTCGAAATTGCTGATATTATCGCCGAACATAAGGTAAATTGGGAATGTTTTGTACATTAATAGTAAATAACGATAAATATCTTGGGACAACTCACACACGGCTATCTGATCCCAAGCTAAGCAGAGCTTGTGTTATGGTAACCAGACAACTGATATACATACTTATATAATTTATAAATACATACATATTATAGATAAATCACACCCAGACACAGAACAAACAATCATGCTCATCACACAAAGTTTGTCCTGGATGGGAATCGAACCCACGACCTCCAGCTCAGCAGTCAGGGCCACTAACCACTAGACCAACAGGCCCGTCAAATAGTGGTACCTACATAATTTCATTTAGCCAAGTAATGTAGTCTGATGAATTGTGTTTTATGTATTTGTATCTATAGTATGCAGGAAGAATTACTGTGATTTCCTGTTAGAAAAGAAAATGACTGGTGGCCTAAAATGCTCGCTTTAGTAAAATCATAATATTTTTTTCGGGTCCACCCTTTATAGCAGAACTTTTTATGTCATAATTTTATTTTGCATAACAACGGATAGCATAAACTTCATTTCGCAGAAAATTGTTTGGCAGACACTCATTTATCATACATTCAAAACTCATAATTTTGTAAGCCAGAATCATCTCTTGACATAAATTTCATATCCATAAAATTTAAAAAGTAGAAACATCATATCGCAGAAAGTTCACAGTCAGAATCGTCTTTTGGCATATATTTCTTAGAGATAATCATTAAACGGCAGAATTGTCATAACGCAGAAAGTTTATAGTTAGAATAATCTTTGTCGTCTTCAAAATAATGTCATTTATATTAGTTATTATTTAATTGAATTTGAAATAATGTCATTTAATACAATAAGTAATTATACTAATCTAAATAGTTCAGTTCCGGGTAACCTACTAAAAACAATCTCTTTTTTCTATTAATGCAAGTCGTTTCTAGGTCACAGTTTTAACCTAACCTAACCTAGCCATTTCTGCCATCTGCATAGTATGCCAAGTGAAATTATACCAAATAATCATCGCTCTAAATAAACATTATGCTAAACGATATTATGCGAAATTTTAACTCTGCCAATCGTAATTATACTAAATGTAATTCTGCCATCTTAAAAGTATGCCATTGTAAATTCGAAGTTTTGAACATTATGCCAAACGATAATTATATCAAATAATTTTTATGCATTTAAAATGTTCGTTTAAAGAAAATTATGCTAAGTGTGTTATGCCAAATAAATTTCGGAGTATCAAGATTCTGCCAGATAGAGGGAACCCATTTTTTTCACATTTTGCTAAGTCAGTAATTCATATTACCATTTTAAGATTTTCAACGTGATCAATATTATTATCCTATTATAATTCTGCTAAATTAGCATTTTAGACCCTTGATCCTAAAAACATTTTAACTCTATTGTATCACTGCCAATGTCAACCATCACATTAAAACTGTATTCTATATTCTACACAACAACCTTAGGAATAGTCGATAGACAAGCCAAATAAGCAACTGAAAGACACTCACGTAATTTTCTTTTCTAAGCTTTACAAAAAATAAAGTGTGCAAAATTACCAAACAAATTAACTTTTATACCCAACCCATTTTCATACGAAATTATAAGCACGTTTCTCGTAAAACGTGTACCTACATTATAAAGAAAAACATGGCCGCCTCAGATGCGAGAAAACGTGAGTTTATTCGCGTCCCGCGTCCCCAAACGTTTCCTTCTCATTTTATGTTACCGATACGAACCCGGTAGTCGGCCCTTGTTACTAAGCTTGCGTAATGCTTAATGTATTTCTACCGGGTTTGTGAGATTTCGATCTTTAGAGCTGTGAGGGAAACAGCCTACCTGAGAAGTTTCTTACTCTTTAATCTAGAAGAATGATACATAACCAGGGTAAGCAGTGCAATTTAGATTTTCTTTAGTTTTTTTTGGAATTTCAACGGTCAATGTCAACTGTTATCTTAAAGAAAAAGTTTTTTTTCTGAATTTCAGTTTAAATTATGTTGTATTAAATCCTTAAAATAAACTTTAATTATGTTTTGTAGTGAATTATCCACGAATTTACGTGTAAGAGAAAAGAAAAATATGTGTTGTCACTTTGTGATTTATTCATTTAGCAAAACTATGACAACATAAGAACTTAGATTAAAATAAAGAAGATTTCCATATTAACATATAATCGGATTTCAATTAAACTGTAGGTCCAAAGCACTAACTCTAGATTTTAACACTAGCGACACTAATCACGGAAATGACGAACAAACATTTAGAAAATCCCGTTAAAGCCTTGGGCACTTATGATCCACTAGACTCATGGCCCATCTGGACGACGAATGACTTTTTTTATGAAAGCTGAGAAACTTTACACCATCCTCACACCCCTAAAAACCAGGAAAATATGAAGACGTATCTTAAGATAAAATATTATCCAGATAGTATGTTCCCTTTTTCTTAAAGACAATTTCCAATATCGACGCGAGCAAAGCTGCAGGCAGAGGCTAGTATAAAATAGATATTACGTCCCCAGTAAAGCTTCCTCATTGTGATGTTGGAACTTTCTGAACAATACCGTCGAGATGTTCTAAATTGCTCCTTGTGTCCGGAGGATCTCAAGCCCCACTTGACGATAAACCCGCCTTTACCGCTGGATCTTCACAAATCGTTGATATCTCCGACATCTTCAAGACTTCAACATTTCCAAACCAACGATGATAATCTTGTACAGACGCCTGCACATCATGCTACTACAATCTGTCAGATTTCTTTGATAGATTTTCGACTTTATTTCTAAAGTATAAGGTTCAAGGTTCATTAGGAAAAATTGTCAGTTTCGGGTAGCTTGACCTGCAGGCGTCTGTACAAGTAAAATCTTAATAGGGATTAACTTTTTGTACAAGTGCACGCGTAAATAAAACTCTTCGAGCATTTCCAAAGAGAATTTCAAGCGACGTTAAACTTTTTTTTTGTAGTCAAAGGCCAGCCAGGTTAAGTTCTAGTATACTCCCAGTCGAAGTATAAACAAAGAAGAACATTATATAAATAAAATAGGATTGCTCAGCTACATTTATTGGCTTTAATTTAGGATTACAGGCTGTGCAGCGTTGTGCCTATGTAAAATGTAAGGACGGTTTGAATGCGAGCTGGCGCAGTATATTAATAATTCATTTAATTTAGTGGTTGGTTCGTTGCGGCTGTTTGCGGGAAAGCAATGGAGAATATTAGGGGAGGTCTTATATACACAGTACCCATTTAACGCTTTAAGTGGCTACCTATATGACCAAGGGAGGAAAGAGGACAACGGAGACTCTTAAAGAGATATTTAAGAACACGTTAAAGGTGCCTTCAAGCGAATTTCAACTTAATAGAGTGGAGTTTTAGTTTTTATTTTATGGACTTTACGAAGTTAGGAATATCTCAAAACTTGCTTTTTCCTGCGGCTTCGATCGCTAGTAGGTTGAAAACTTTTTTCACGGGAACGTGATATTGGGATAAAAAATATTACATGCTTATGCATGCCGCAAGGTTTAATATGGTTGGTCTGTACTATTTTTATTAACAACTGTATGTAATTACCCATATTAGCAAATAAGTGATTATGAATTATGTCGCGACCTATACATGTGCCAAACTTCATCTAAATCCGATCTTTTGAATTTGTTAAAAGTTTCTTGTCATGTTTCTTGTAAATATTTGGTTATAATATGGAGTTTTGGAGGCCCGAATTGTAGACCAAATTAACAATTATCTATGGCTGAATGCAATTTCTTTCAGCTACATCTCTTGGCTATGAAACTAACTCTATTCAATGTCACAGTTTATAATAATGTTGAACTCGTTGCGACACTCCAAGTCCACACGACGAAACTAACATTAGTCACTATGAAGTCTATTTCTGTATTAAATCCACTTGTAGCTAAAGTTTATTGACAAAAACTCCAGTCAATGACACTTCCAATCAATTTATAAGACCATCTCTTTCTTGATCGACAGTTCAAATAGCTTATTTGATTCGCCTGAAAGAGTTTCTATAGAGCTTTTCTATTTATCAAAGTCATTGCCCCAGGTAATAATAAATAATCTGTTTAACATTATTAATGTACTTTGCTCTTCTTCTTAAATTGTTCTTTCTGTTTGGAGGCATGGCTGTTTGTGACAAAAGTTTGAAAAGTAATTGTGTGTGTGTGGACAAAACTTTTGCCACAAACTGCCATGCCTAGTTAACCGTTGTTACAGAAAATTTGTGTTTTTGTAGGAGAATACAGTTTTCTTCTCTTTTTGGCTATACATGTCCACTACTAAATAGAGGTTTATCTATATTCTTCCGGTCAGAAATACATATCTCGGATTAATAATTCTCAAGGCGATTCTCCATCCAGTTCAGTTGGTTTTTTTTTTTTTTTTTTTTTTTTTTTCGGCTGGGAAATCATCCAATGACTTCCCCCGCTCTGGGTGGAGCGGGGGGGCATGTCAGACTTGTACTGACTAAAACCCACCCATGTTCCTTCTATTGCCCTTTACGTTCCGGGGCCGCGGTATCTCTTTCGAACAACCCGCAACCCCGGCAGGGGTTCAGTTGGTTCCATCTTTATATTGACCGAAGGACTGCCAAGTCGTAGGTCTTCAGTTCGTCACACCTCTGACTTTTCGGCTTCATGTGTGGCTTGTATAATTATCACTTGCTTTGGTGAAGGACAGCATCGTGTTGAAACCGGGCATCCTCTAAGAAATGTTTCTGTTCTGTGAAGTGTTTCTCGACGAAAAGATTCCCATAGGCTTTATAAAACCTCCGACACCAGATCAGGCACTAACACGATAAGAAAGGGTTCCATTAACTTTTAAATACTTCAAAAGGCTTTAACGGTATCCTTAAGACTAACGATTGCATGTATTGAACTTGATATTCGTCAAGGTAAAACCAAAAGTCATTCAAATTTACCGTTTAATTGACGAACTAATATAATTCAAATACTCATAAAGCAATCATGAAAAGACATAATATATTGTAAGTCTGAAAACGTTCGAATTTGAAAACGATATACACGTTTGATGCGAAAGCGATCACATACAAATCCACTTCAGAATATCGCCTACCGAATCGAAACTGAATACGTCCTCGTGTCCATTGCCGGCGGCGTTCGCCAAACATTCGTCGAATGGATTTTCACAGATTTTCCTACATTTTCGAGGCCTTTCGTGGATTTTCGTAGGTACACAACGTTCTGTCCTGCCCCGGGGCGTCGACGATCCGGGAAATTGCTCGACACTCTAAAAACCCTCATATTTTTTATTTTATTCGGAAAAGCGACAAATTCGTTAACTTCATCCCGCCATTTTGTGGATCGCGATGTTCGTGACAGCACTATTTCCGTTACTGACAATAGAAACGATTTTATTATTAAATACTTTTTGTCTGCCTACTGTTTTGACAATTCCTTTTTTTTAAAGAGGTTTCCGTGATATTCGGATTCTTTCCAACCAGCATTTTCTTCTGACAACTGATACGTAAAATAAATATTTCATATGTCAATGTGAAATATCAGTCTTGTTTCATTTCCAAAATCTAGGTAACACCGTTTCAATTTAACCACAAGTGTAAAGTTACCTGTTCTCATTAATCAATTAACACTTGATCAACCCAGTTTTTAGCTCAAACGTACTTCATTGTGGTTACTAATGAAAACAAGGCAGGTTTGCCGATAATTTCTGAATTATGTATACAGCACACACAAAGAAAAGAAATAAAATTAAGTAGGTACTTAATATTTAAACTGGATAAACAATATGTTTGTAAATTTCTTTTGTTTCTCTGTCTCTCTATTTATGTGGGAAGTATTTTTTGAAAAACGATTTGAATTTTCGGTGTTTCTAGACCTCCCAGTGAAGTTTTTTTAATGTGGTTTATGTAGATATAGGAGAGCTGTGACATTCGTGTTTTTTTAAGCCTTCGAAAATGATTAACTCTCATTAAATTAAATTAATTCATTCCTTTTATCATAATTAAAACTAATTTTAATACAAAAAACGAATAAACTAAATATAAACCAAAAGCAAAATTTAATTCGAATGAAAAGAAAATTAAGTTTATCCATCGAAATTGATCGCATAGTTCGAAAGATTTTTGCTCAGGAGTTCTCTCTTGAGGAGTCGATCCTGGCTGCAGGATCAATTGTCATATCTGTCAAAAAAAGTATTGTCACCAAAGGTGCGTGCAAAGTTTCAGCTTAATTGGCTTAGGAGTAACTGGTTTGAAAGTTCGATGCAAGATTTGAGCAATTCATTCTAACTCATCCTCATTTTCCTGCCCTCGTCCCAATCTATTTGGGGTCGACGCAACACTTTTTCTTCTTCAATTCTCCCCAGTCACGGCAGTCCCCAGACACCAGAAGTCACGGCATTATTCACTTCTTCTCTCCTTTATTATCTTTTCTTTGACCTTCCTCTCCCTCCATCCATCAAAATTCATATCTATCACTTTTTAAGTCACATGCCGCTTTATACTAACTAACCAAATAACAAGGGATGTAAAATAAAATCTTATAAAACTATAAAACAAAACCTTGTTTTCACATAAACCAACATCTGGTGTTTGTTTGTGTAAGAACAGGGTCTTGTAGAATCGAGTTAGTATCGATTGCATTCCAAATTGAAATGGGTAAGTTATCGGATGATGTTGACTGTGTAACAGTGCACTGTATCCTTACTAATATTAAAAAAGCGAAAGTAAGTTTGTTTGTTTGTTACCTCTTCACGCTTTAATGGCTAAACCGATTTTGATGAATTTTGGCACAGAGATAGTTGGGAACCAGGAGACGGACATAGGCAATTTTTTTTAAAAGTGGGATTTGAGGGAGAAAGAGGGAAGAAAAGGGAAAACTTAGCGTTGCTATTACAAATCAATAAGGCGCAAGGGGAACTGTGTTAGCCCGAATTTAACGCGAGCAAAGCCGCGGGCAAAAGCTAGTCATAAATAATTTGTAAACTCAATATCGAAATTGAACGTGCACACACACTCACACACGTATCAATGTATTGTGTTACATTGTTTACTAATTGAATTTGATAGGTGCGCTTTGAAACATTTGATACCATCAACGAGGTGGTCTTTCTAGGCTTCCGTATCTCAAAAGGAAAAAAACCGGAACCCTTACAGGATCACGTTGTTGCCCGTCTATCAGTTTGTCTGTCAAGACTCTTTATCTCGGGAACGCGTGGAGGTATTTTTTTTGCGAATAGGAAATCATCAAATAACTTCCCCCGCTCTAGGTGGAGCGGAGAGGAGCGTCAGACTTTTACTGAAAAAACCCACCAATGTTTCTTCTTTTGTGTTTCGGGGCCGCGGTATCTCTTTTGAACAACCCGCAACCCGGCAGGCAACCTTTGTATACTTTAATATTAGAGTTAGAATGTACGTCTGCATTTTATATTCTAATGTAAATTCTGCTATTCTGACAAAGCGACAGAGATCGTAATCGGTGATTCAGTTCACCGATTAGATCTTTGAAAAGCCTGTGTTCACTCATTAGCAGATTTAACACCATATTTGAAGATAAGATGTCGCCCAAACTTCCACAGTTAAGATAAGCTTAAGTTAAAGAACAGATGACCTTGAATGAATTAAGGGACATCCCTCATTTGCCAAGGTTAACACTGTCTGTTATTTTCAAGGACAACTAAATTATCGCTTATGGACTAAAATAGACCTCTGAGTAGGCCTGCTAGGCACTGGAGCTGTGGACGCGATTGTAATGAACGATAAAAACACAATTTATCATTGTTTATCTTTGCGCGGAATCTTTTAAGTTTAACACAGAAAATGAGGTTGTATGCGGCAGCTCCATTTAGTTAAAACCTAAGTATATACTAAAAACACCAATTAATAAAGTGTTTTTTTTTTACCATTAGTGGTATTTCATAGCTCGAAAATATTGCTAAAATATCTTTCGGTGTAAGCAAACCAAATTACTGGAGATAGCTTAAATATTAACAACAAAGTAAAAAAGCCAACACACTTCACATGATGATTTCTTCGTCACTTAAAAAAACAGCAACAAACCACAGACCATCAATATCACCGCGACGATGACGTCTGAACACATTGCTGTTTATTATCTGTTATATCCCAAACAAAAAAGTAAATGATACACAAAAGACGGTTTATTTACGAGATAACCGAATTTCATTTTGTTGCGATGCGAAGTAATATGGACATGTGGTAGCACCCACGCAGTGCAAGAAACACTTATTTGTAAAGACAAAGGAACACATGGCTACAGCCTGTCATACGCATCTCATGTCACAAGTTACGACCTCTTTTTTTCTGTATTTGTAAAACATCGCGTGATGCAAAGTCACAACAGCATTATTTTTCTACGCTTCCTAAACTTTGTTGACAGAGACTAACATTTGTTTTACACCATGGCCTCATTTTTGCCGATTAGCTAGATTATTGGCATAGTAATTTGGTTTCCGTGCCTGCAAAAAGGGCCATCAAATGCTTATCTGTTCGCGCAAATCAGGTTCATGAAGAGAATAAGGTTGTAATGTCAACAATAATGAGCCTACTTTTGCATGGTACTTCTAAATCTATTGTTTTAAAAATGTAATTGTCCAAATAATTTTGGGGTCAGCAGTTCTGTCTTTCTTAAACTAAATGATCTGAGATACACAAACGCTGCGGTACACAAATGTATGCTGAAAATTAGTTCCAAGATAGGTGGTCACAACCAAAAGATATAAGAAAAAGACAAAAAAACTGTCAATCTATGAGCCCGAACAAGAATCACCCAACACTAACATCATCAAAGAACTGATGTAAATGCCAAAGCTTGTAAACTTACAGTATAACTATTTATAATATGTGTGGGCAAAAACCGCCAACTAACAAAAAGTATTCCTAATTATATAAATTCGCAATACTTCTTGTTGGTTGGTGGATGGGTTTACTAATCATTATAAAAACATTGACGTACAAAATCATTCACTAAACTCGTGAATTAATCACACACAGTAATGTATCCACAATTTTCAGTCTAACATAATTATGAATTTTATCAAATCGCCTAGGGGCTTTTACGTAATGAGGTTAATAACGAGCATCAAAGGTAGTCTGGATATTTCAAATTCATTAACTCAGATGATTTATTGATTCTAAGATAAATTTTGTTAAATTATGTTTATAGCCTTGTTTATTTTGTCTTCATATGCTAACTAAACCCTGGATTGAAAATATAGCAATGATTCATTTCTAGGCCAACAACCTCACCATGACCTGTTAGGTTGTGTTAAATACTGCAAATGAACTGCACGATAGTTCATACGAAGTCACTGAAGTGCGGCAATTAATAGTTTTGTTAAGAGATGCAACTAGATGTGATCTTGTTGAAGTTGATGAAAGTAGAGCTCCAATCTGAGGAGCTCTATCCAGCAACGTTGCTATTTTTGTACTTGGAATCCAAGCTATCAATGATAAATTAGCGGAACATTTAACAAAAGAACTGTAACTACTTGAAGCATTTAGTAACTTTGTATAATATGGATCGTGGGTAAGGCCAGACTCAGTAACTTTCACAACCTACCTCTCCTCAAATAAATATCGAAAGATTCTATAATTTTAAAAAAAATGTTATAATATTTGTCTGTCTGTTGAAACACTTTATTTCGAAAATGCGTTGAGGTATCGAGATGAAAATAAAACCATATACTCAAATTTGTGTTCCCTTTGTGCAGTCAAAAAAATCCTCTAAGTCTGCGGTCAAAAGATATGGCTGTTTATTTCGCAAGTATATGTATGGAACCCTCGATGCGTGAGTCTGACTCACCCTTGGTCGGTTTTTTGAATCTCGAAAACCTATAATGTAGACAAAGCTTACGTTGACAATATAAAACAACGTTATCAAAATAGCTCAAGAATCATGTTCATATTTAGACTAAAACTCAACTTCCATACTCAATATAATTGTTGAATGATGATGGTAACACAAATATTTAGGTTGTGTTCAATCACTCTGTCAACGCTGTCACGATTGACCGGAGGCATCTTGTAGTGCATGAGTAACATTTTGTAAACTATCAGTCTCATGTTTTGCGCTTCATCTTGTTAGAGAAAGACAAACTGTATACAATTCTGTGCTCTATACAGGACCTATAAGTTTGTTTATCTTTCAGAGACATTTTGGTTTTAAGGTTTTATTTTTTGTTATGCATTTCCTTATCGTAAGGGGATTTCTACAAAACATTTTCGAGCAATGAGAACGTATATTTAGAAATTGACTTGATGGGTCAAAATTGATTGTAATTAGATACCCAGCTTGACACCATAACCAGATAGATAGGACCAGGATCTTACAATGTAAAATGACAAATCTCGTTTAGAGGATTTTGAAAAACAACTCAATGACTAACCTATACTAGGATGTAAAATCGAGGGCTGTAATTGAAACCATCTTCATATAAGACATTCTATCAATCAGAACCATAGTAGTGCTAACATCCCGTATTACACACAAAGCCTAGTACGTTAATTTCGTTTGTATTAACTGTGTATCATCATCTTCATTCAATGGTACCGTTTGTGTCGGAACATCTTAAAATGGATCGTTCATATTGTATAAAAAATGTTTTATGTCTTTAATGTCAATATTGAATGTTATTCCAATGGTCTGTCGAATACTCGATGTTAATGTTGAAACAGCTGTACAGCTGCAACGGCTCTACCGCTAAACATGTAGTACCACCACCAGCGGACAAGTCGCCTAGAACCGGTTCAGTGGCTCCAATAGATCAACTTTCCTTTTTATTTGAACTCACTTCCACGTTAAGAGTCAAAGCATTAATTATGATAATAAATTTATTTTTATTCTGTTTTGTTTACAGGTAAATGTTTGGTGTTTCTGCATCAGCATGTGATATTTCGGTAACTAGAACAACACCTTCCAAAACAAAAATATTTATACTGGAACATGATTTGTGGTTACGAGCTTCACTTCTAAAATGGACTCTTTGCAGGCGACAGTGAGATGTAGGAGGTTTATACCATACAAGATGTTGACTTCACGTTTGGTATCGGCTCCAGCAACATCAATGAGGGCGGCGGCTTACTCTCCGTCACATTATTAAATCATAAAACAGCAGCGACACTGACCGCATTTCGGTTCGCAGCCTGCAGCATCTAACACGGGGAAATGCACCTACTTTCTTTCTACTGCAACTAGCTGGCTTTGGCTACAATCACCAGTTCAGAGCCCGGTCAAAACAACGCATGTTTTTTAGTTAAATCTTCTTCATCATCTTTGTCTGTATCATCATAGAGTTCATATTTGCTTGTTCAGTTTCTATTTAAGCCCTATACACAGTGCGCACAATCCCGTTTATTTTTCCGTAGCGAGATGGGTGTACTCGCCGAGCTCGGTTAGTCGTCCGTAAACCACGGCGCGGTCGGGCCGCGTTCGCGGGTGCTCCGTTTATTAAACTGACGATATTAGTGAGATCTGTTTTTTTGGAACATGTGCTGTGTTTGATAAAGAAGATGACCGGTGAAATTTGCTGCAGCCAAAAATGGTATGCGTTGATTTGTGCGCGTAGCTGAAGGGAGAGATGCACTTGCGTGCACTACTCTCACTCGAACGGACTACTGCCGGCATGAAGGGCCAACCGGTTTGGTGAGATCTCCTCCCGATCCACACTCATGTAGACATGTAGAATAGAAAGCCCTTAACTTAGACCATTGTATACTTGTCCATCGTTCGCAGTTTTAGTTATGCTTTAAATTAATTTTTGCTTACGTCCAGAAATTAAGGAAGTTGTATCATAACGTTTATGTGGATCACGTCTTTAGAGATTTTGTTAGTGTGGATATTTCGGCTCATCTCTCTTATTGGTCACGCAACGTTTATGTGAAGCTTTTTATTTCTTAGCAACATTACATAATTGCAGACACGTTGGTGTCAAACGATGGGAGATTCATTTGTAGCTCAACATAATGTGCGCTTAACAATGAGGCACACAATGAATGCCATTACGATTACAAAGGCGAGTGCCACAATTAATAGAAGACGCTTTTATACAATTGGTTTTACGATATTGTTAATATTCTTGTCATATTTCGTTGAGTATTTGTTTAACGTTCGGTTCTATAAGTATTGGAAATAATCGAATGATACGGTCACTCTCTTTGATTAGCTTGAAATTATACGTCTTTGATGTGGCATTATAAATTATTTTGCGATATCCATTAGGTATACTTATTGGACTTCCGCACCCTAGTTTACTGCTTAAATGACTTCTGAATGTAAAAGTAGGTGCAGCTTGTTATGAATTCATTTACAGTTATCATTTCACGCATCTAAATCTACCTCGTTTTCAATTACCTTAATGATGATGTTATTATAGTATATTACAACTTTTATAATAATTTTAAGAATATTATCAAACTTAGTGTGTGTTGCTTCGTAACGAGAAGTAAATTACAGTAAATTATTTACCTATTACATAGAGATAACTCTATGGATTATGTTCCTTTGCTTTAACAAACATGACTTCCATATCTTAACTTGTGTTTGTTTTTAATTAGCTGGGTAATTTGGTAGGAAATTCACGAGATATGAGGAATAGATAAGAAGTCGAACAAATCCTTACTCTTTTCAGGACAGGATAAAAACTTTTATTCGAAAATCCATTCGAATCTAATTTAATTTTCGATTGAATTGGTTCTGATTTAATTTAATTGAAGAAAATCCAGATCGCTAAGATTTGTATCTGGATTTTCTCAAAGTAAATCAATTACAATTTGTCTTCAAAGTTCATGAGAGCTTTTAGTTAAACAACAACTGACAGCACTTTGGCTCATTCAACCCCATTTCGGCAAAAATAAAATGTGTCCTAAAGTACTATTTGATATTATAGTTAAGTGACTCCTTCTGAATATCCTTAAAGAGATACTTAACTACTATTTGAAAGCAAACAATGATTGCTGTGTTATGTAAAGGAAGGTCATTATCCAGCTTCACGTGCTACAACCCAATATCTCAGCACGCTTTCTCACTTGTCACATTATCAAAACACTTACTAACTCATTACGTGTCTGGTAAATCCAGACTAAATGTTTAAATTCTTGCTATGTTTACTTGAGTCTTACAAAGTTCTTAATTTGAAAAGTATTCGCAAGATTGCATTTTGAGGACAACTTAGGAATACGTGGGTTCATCATAAGCCTTTGATTGCTTTGCACTGCCAATATTGTCACCCAAGCAGTTCTAACGTTCTAAGCTTTCGTTTATTGCGTAAATGGCTGGGATATATTCTATGGAAAAAGTAACCGAGTAATGTTTTGAATTATTTGACTCAGTTATTTGGTTATAAAATTCTCTTATCGTATTGTAATCTTTTAGTAGGTATAGTACTACTATTTTTCTGTGGTATAAGGCTAAGAAAATGAAAAACAAAATAGTTGTCACAGTAACTATAGTACCTATTACTCGTTAAAAAAATTCTAAGATACAAAATGCATGTTAGTCAATTATTATTCTGACTCGTAACATCAACCCAGCCAATCAAAAGATCCTTGGGGAACCCTTTACATCATCAAACAAACAGTGCAACACGTGTCATCAATCACATTTCCATGGAATCAGCATCTAAAAAGTAAACAGAGCCCGGAAAAAGCACGTGCCTCAAACATCTGTCATCTGCCATCTGCAGATCTATCTAGCTAGAGACCTTGTGTTGCTGTGGTCACGACTCACGGGTACTTCTATACTACCTGGTCACGTGACATTCACGGCTATCACGTTGCCTTACAATTCAAATTGAATTGAAACAATACACGCACATAATCCACAGTTGCCATATATTTCAATAAATCGATGCAAATCTTGAGAAAGCAAAGTGCCGTGTAAACTATATTTAGTTTATCATTGTTTTTCCTCATGCAGTGGTTTGGTAACGTGTTGGTTGTCATGCTTGTTTAATATTCGTAACATGTGGTGTTTGCAACTTATAGTGGCCAAAAAGGATGGCGACTTTGCTGGATGACCCTTTAAATTCATACATCATGCAGATATTTAGCAGAAACCTTGAAAATCTCTTCACGGAAGAGCGGGAGATTAATGGCTCTAAAAAAGAGAATACAAAACAGCCCGAGTACCGCTTAAAAGCCAGTTAAACAGCAGTTTCATGCGAAAACATTGTTTGAAAGCTGACGTAACACGCTCGATCGCAAACCGCAGTAGTTATCAAAAATAAAGCGTTTATCCATCAGCTGTTCTGTTGTTGTTGCAAATAAATCCGTCGGTCATTTGTGAGTTCGTGTGTACTCAACTTGCACTGTTGCCAACATTTCTTACTTTCGTTGTAACTACGTCAAAATTGTATTTCAAATTCTTAGCTGTTTCGCATAGTGTGGTAAAATTTTGGCGATAAAAGTGTGGAAAAAAACATTGTTGTAGCTTGTAATTAAATGGCTATTAAATCGATTTTTAATAATTCTACCAAAATCTGATTCTTTACTATTTAAAAAAAAAATCGTTTTGAATACAGTACAGTTCTTTAGAAAAACATTATAATTTTTTTGTTAGGTTTTTATGTTATATCGATAACATGAAAACCTAACACCTATCCCGAATCCTGTAACATACCATTCTATAAGTATTATTTTCTCCCTAACCTAAAACTTCGTAACATAAAGATCCTGATGTTAGATAGCAAGGACTGGAACGGTCTCCGCTTTAATACTTTTAATTTAACCTTTTTAATCCTATTGTGTTCGTAACAAAGTCCATGCTACCCGATCTCTTATCGACATTCCTTACGGATTGAATGGCATCCATAAGATATTATATGGCCGTGAGCCGTGTGGTAACCTATGCGTCATAAAGGACACTAAAAGAAGAACAAAATAGGAATATGGAGGGATCCCAAATTGGATTGCCGCGCTCACAGACAAAAGATTTTTTGTAGATAAGAATGTACCCTATTCATTTATCTGGCAGTTTAGACTAACCACAGAGAATAAATAGAATAAAATTAAACAAGACAACGAACCTTATAATGTTTTTAAAAAAAGTTCCTAATTTAAATATTGTTAATCTTCTGAGTGAACGAAATACTTCATTCATTACCGTCAAATGGAATGCAATTTAAAGTCCCCATTGGAGTGAACGTAATTGTCATTTGTCATCATCAGATGGTAGGTACAGAAAGGGGGCATAGTAGCGAACCCTTTCTAAGCAGTATCATTAAAACTGTCGACGAGCACTGCCCATTGTTCGCCACATCGTTCTTGTGACAATCTACTGTTACGCAAGGGACAATTTAAAGTGTTGTAAGGTGAAGACACGTTACACTGCGTAAAACAAGGTTTTAGGTTTAATAGCCGAAACACAGTCTTTATGAGTATTCATGGAATTCTTGACGTTCATTTTAACCGTAGGGAGGGACGGGGGACCGTCATTTTGTATAGTCCTTTTTGTCTTTCGTTGTTCTAAACGAATATTCCTTAGCATAATGTTCGTAACTGTTACATTTGACCCTTTCAAAAACAAATAACACTGGCTGAAAACAATTCCATAATACCAAACAGTGAAACAAGCTACAGGCCAGTTATACCATCAATTCATCACAAAGGCTAAAGTTGAGGCCGGACGGTACTGTCAACAAGGCTTTGTTGCCAAAACGGAATATAAATGCAAAAAAACTATTGCTATTAATAAATAAACGATGTTCAGGGAAGCTCGGGAACTTTGTAATTGAATTGATGGCAACGCTGACTGCGGTGAGAAAGCCTAATTGACTTAAAGTTATAACGCTGTTAGCTCTCCGAAAATAGAGTAGGTAATGTAATGGGGATGACGTAGGCTGATGGTGATGATACAAGTTTAGAGAAAATCGTATTTGGCCTAAACATAATGAAAGATGACCAATAAGAAAAAACGATTGATATATAGAGAAATGATGATGAATCGCAACAGATGTTACATTTGTTAGTTACATTGTCATCTTTAATCTTAACCACATTGAAGATGACAATGTAGGACATGTCACAGCTAGTACTTATCATATCAACCTTATTTTTTTCAAATTTACAAGTAAATAAATATATAAAACAGGAAAGTATCAACAATATAACTCGTTAAAGACTCCACCCTCAAAAGCCCTACGGATAAATCCGTATTTTTTCCCTATCTCTCCCTGCCAACAAGGAAATAACCGCGAACATCTTACAAATAATATTTTCCGCCATAACGACGCCTTTTATATCAGAAAGTACCCTAATGCCTTTAGGTCATGACCTCTATTATAGTCCTTTGATGGTTGCCACAGGGCAAAAAGTAGATTAAAAAATCTATAACGAGATAGGTTGGTCGTCTTAACACGTTTTTAAACGACCTTAATCTGAATCGAGATGATACTTTGTTAAAACTGAGTCTGGTAAAATGACCAATGAAACCTTCTATAGAAACGACGAAATAATTTAATTCTTTCTCGTGTTTTTTTTTGTGACTCAATGAAACGTGCAATGACCGAGTTATGGTAGGTACTAAAACAAACGCAAATTTTCATATCAACGATAAATCTACTCCAGGCACGTTTTTCGCAAAAAACGATCATTTGGGGGTCTTTAAGTTGAAAGTTCAGTAACATTTTTTTGGTATTAAAGGACATTGACCTATCGGTTTTTAATTGTACGTTCATAATATGGACGTACATTAAAAAAACATTGCTATGTTATGAAATAAATTACCCTGATCGAATAAAAGGATCACTGGATGCAGTTTAATAACTGTTTCGTAGATTTATAGATACATAAAAAAAATATTCAATTGTCCATATTAACAGAAAAACCTTACCATATTTTTATACAAAATGTAAGGTACTGACTGACATTTATTTTTTGTTAGTTGAATTTCAATCTAATTTGATTTCTTCATATCCTTCCGACATGTTTTGTATTATCTGTCAGTAAAAGCCGGCCGCCGCGCGCCGGCCGTCTCCTTTGAGCCAAAATAAAAATGCAGAGACATTTAATAGTTTCGATGCTTTGACTGTGCACGGTTCGAGCTGTCTCACTTTTCATAGTTACTAATTGTCCAATCAACTTCATCAGAAATGATGACAAGCAAACGTGTCTCATTATTACAGAGAACCCACTCTGTGATTACACTGATTTCTCTCAATTCTCTTGTATTAACCTACATTCCACAAGTATGTCAACTTGTTACTTGTCTTACAACTAGTACAAATTCTAGCCTTGAACTAATTCGTACTACAATTATATCGATTCATTATCCGTCTTCTCTTATTCCTTACTTGTTTAGGGGTTGGCACCTGTATCTCCTTCTTTCTCTATCAACCATTATTACTATATTTATTTCTCTTGAAGCGAAATAATCTTTATTACGATCCATTCATTGTGTCTTTAGTCATCCTCTATGGGCCGCCATTCACGTCTATAACTAAAATTATCCTTCTGTCATCCTTCCGCATTTCATGACCAATAGGAATGGGAATAGAGTGGGAATATGCATTATTTTTGCATTGAAAAACAGTACTAACAACCCAAGAAAAGTTTTAAAAGTTAAGTTCAAGTAGGTACTACTTGTCGCAAAAAAAAAACATTACAATTTCTCACTATGTACAGTTCAAACACCTGTGCCTGTTGCGGTCATGGCATGACGTCATTTACCACAATTTGCCTTTAATAATCTTATTTAGCCCTTAATAGAATAATTTTACAAATGTTTTATTTGCAATTTCAATATTATATTCACATTTTTATTAGCGAAATTTTAAGTAGGAAGTGTTTTAGACACATGGTTTTTGACGTCACTACCGGCATTGTTTCAAACGCTCCGTTTCGAATTTGCGTTCTGTTTCACGAAAAACACACAACATTAATAATAAATTGTAACTTAAGTGGTGTATTAGAAAATGAAATAAGTGTGCCACATTGTAACATTGTTGCACAAACCATGAAAAACAGATTTGCATTAAGTACTTCCATAGGTATTCCCTATAGCCCATAAACCATTTCAACATAAGTAACCTTACTTCTATTACTAATTCACCCTGAACTGTTCGTTATAAATAAAACAAGTTGTCTATTGATTCATGATATAAATAGCACCAGGTAACAATTTATAGCTCCTCAAGTTTGTAATCCAAACTAGGGGTCAACGCCACGTTACTAGGTCGCGACCGCTTTCCTTGACATATATATTTCCATATACTAATGCATGTAGGCCATTTTCCCGGGAATTTTAATAACCCTACAGCTACTATTCCTGGTAATAAAACATATTTTTAAAAAATCAGACGGTATTGGTTTTTTTAATGTATTGGTTAGAAAAAAAATCTTCATAATGAGGCAGTAACATTTATTTGTCTATGACCAGACATTAGACAATAATATTGATAGAAAAGTGTAACGAAAGGTAGCACCGAATATCGATATTTTAGAGTGGTTTCTGGTAAAATTATGTTTTAAATACCGAAGATTAGAGTGGAGCACATCACATGTAATGTAGTGTTCCCAAAACATTGATAAATGTAAAATACCGCTTCTACAAAAATACTTAACAAAAAGACTTCGGTATGTAGAGCACACGATGTGCACTTTATCTTAACAGCCTTGTATAATTCCTCAAGCCGAGAGAAATAACAACGTCTTGATTGAAACATACCAAACATAACTTAATTTTTTTTCAAATATAAAAATAATTCTATTCTTTTGTGCGTATGTGTGTACTGAGGGTGGGCTTTGAAGCTGTAAGCAACTAGCCTATATAAAACTACCCCATGAATTAAATAAATAAAAAGACAGAAAATATGTTTGTAAGTAATTGTAATTCAAATAATACATTAATAACAAACAAGTAAAATATTTATTCAATCATTCGGTAGAACGAGCAGTGACCGAATTAAATGAACGATAATAAGAATAAACAACGTTTGGACGAACAAACATCACTAAGGCTTTGTCGTTGGTAGGATTATTATCGTAACTTAACAAAGACATACATATTCTATTAATGGTGTTATCAACCTCTTCTTTGGAGTTCCAAGACTTGGATATAAAAATAAAACCCAAACCAATGAAAGATCCACCAAGGCCACACACACACATGAAAGATTTGAAGCGCTTGAAAGTACTTTTTGCATTCAATGTCTGAGAATTCGAATAACGGCAAAATCGTAAATTAAAATACGATTATTATTCCAAGAAAGTCTCAGTTAGGTACCTATTCAAAATAAAATAAATCAATGCTTATATGAAGGCATGCAAGTGCTTACCAATTTTTAGGCTGCAAAAAACTATTTTCACGCCACGGGATCAAAATTCTGTTATTCTCGTTTTGGTCAATGTCCTTTTTAAAACTTCTGAAATACTGGAATCTGGTTTTAACAAATATTGCTCTATACGTTTTTTAACAATACATATTTATTTAGCTATTTACGTACGTTTTAATGGTAGAGGATATAACCTTTAGCCTTCTTTTGTGTTCAAAACAAACAATACTAGGTACTCTATGTACTAGCTGCACCTACTAGGTGCCAGGCAGACAGAGTTTGCTAAACAAATATTTTGCCATGCCATTGGAATTCATACTCGGGCACACTGTAGGTCAGTTCAGAAATTACGTCGTAGTTCATTGTCAAACTGGTTTGAATTTAGATTCCATTTAAGTATAATGGCTGTACATGAATCAATTGGCGTGTGGTGTTCAAAAGTGCAACTAGCACCGCCATCTTTGTTTTTTTTTTCAAAAAAATTGGTTGTTTGTAAAGTAGGTTTACGATCGAGATGTTTACGTGATAACGTCTTATTGGTGATATAAGTTATCACCAACAAGACGATCGATCGATCGATCGCGCTCGTGAGGTTTTGGTGTGACACAAGTTTCTGAACATGTCACCCGACTAAAACGATTTTAAAGACGTTATCACGTCAAAAATTTAACCAATAGCGTTGCAACGTCAAGATATGGTAAGGTACCTACTTGTAGAAGTGTATTGTAAAATCAGAACAGATAACATAAAAAACATGGTAATTAATCGATGTGTCTATGTACATACGTAATGTAGCTGTAATCATAGATAATTACGCGCGTAGTGTAGTTTATTTTATTTGATTACTAAAGCGATCGATGTACAACATAACTTAGTAATTAGAAGATTATTATTTAATTAACTATATTTCCTACTCGTGTCCGTACTACTAATAATAAGATAGGTACTGGAAATATGTATGTTACTATTCGGAACCTGTATTATCTGTACTTATTTTACTTCTGATTACTTAAGACAATGAGAATGTCAATGCACTGCAAAATCAGAGGCAAATTACAATGAATTTTGATCTTGTTTGTCTTTATTTACATCATAGCCCCCTTTTATAACCCTCTTTTAATGAACATTTATTTTTTTCAATTTCTAACTACTGGGCCTCATAAAACATACTCAACGCAATATTTATTTTTGTTCCTAAAACATGAATCATTCTCATAAAGTTGCCTTCGCATATTTAACCGTTATTTCCCATCAGGTTACCGTTACCCAAGACTACATACTTACGCACAATGAACGACGTGTATGACCCTAAGAATTATTAGACTAATTACGATCCATTCAACTAGGCTATCAGTTCTAACAGTACTCATGGAATCTGGGGCTAATATTCGTCAATTAGAGTAGGACGGTCAGGGCGGTGAATCAACCTTAGCAATAGACACAATTTTACAATTTAGACTACCTAATAAGATCAACGGACTTAGAAATGAGGATCTAATGAAAAGTTTCTAATATAATATATATATAATAGTCTATCTACAGTGGCAAATCGACTTTTTCTATTTGAAATAAACTTCCTACAAACGTGAGAAAGTAATGAACGAATGAATGTACTGTCAACTTCCTTCCCGCGCAAACATCGCGAAATCTTTGAATTCGTAAATCGAAGCGAAAGTGTATCTATGGTAAATGTGGGCCGTCGGCGTTGGTCATGGCCGCAAATAATGTCAAACATTTAGTTGAAAACAAAATAATGGATATTTCCTTCACGTCTATTGACACTGAGCAGTCTTTGAATTTATTGGTCGGGCAGCCGAGATTTATCGGGTGTCGAATTCAAGATTTGAGGCCGATTTGTCGCTAATTACAATTGGAGGTGAATAATGTTTTCACGTTATAAAGAAGACAAAGACTTTAAATACGAAAGTAATAACAAAGACTCTTGTTTATGCTAATTAAGGCGCGGCAACAAGCTAATCTTTAGGTATTCGCGGAAGTGAGGCTAGCTGCATACTAGGCATGGTCTGACACAAGTACACGACAGTTATATTGCATCGAAAGAATAGAAATAAGGTCGAAAATATTTCGGTGTTTGATTTTATTTGAATATCATGTCCGCCAAAATGTAGGTCATTTTGCAGTTTTTATTGAATATAAAAAAAATACAGCTCCGTGTTTAAAAAATTTTAGATATCTCTTTAGTCTATACAATTTCCTTTGTTATAAATATAAAAAATATGATGGTTGTCGCTGAAAAAATTGAGAATTTCGAGACGAAAAAAATTTTTTCTTGGTCTTTCTAAACATTTTTTTTTTTCGTAGTACTAGACCACTTTTGTAAACTGATTTTGTTTAAGTCTTTACTTTATGTATTGAACTATAGGTACACGGTAATTTTTTTTGGCTAGTGGCATGTACAGATACGGCTAACGTTGCGACGAAAATCTAGACGTTTTACGAAGTGTTTGCTTTGTACAGCGCCTTAACGAAAGAAGAAAACCATAAAACGTCTTACAAAGAAATTAATAAAAGTCAGTCAGCTCACTGCATGTTGGTACAACGGTAGATATACATCTCTATGATTCATTTGAGAGTTGAAATGTTGACTAAACTATACAAATACGATAATATCTGTTGGGCATCAATTTATAGTCCATTACAGTTTACAAATCTATCATCGGATTTCAAGTGGATGTAAAACCTTAATAGTGCATAAAACATATTATGTATTTATTATCTGTGAACTGTGGCGGAACGTGGGTCGAACCCTAGTTATCTTGCCAGCCAGTGTACCATTGTTAATGTGGTCTATAAACGGCACTGCCTCAGCCGAATTACCGTTAGAGGTGTAAAAAAATGCCGAAAACCGAGTCACTGATTGAGTTTTCTGGGTCATTTTACTTCTTATTTTGATGTGTTTGAAATATGAACTGAATCAGTCGACAGGCCAATTAACTGACGAAAGATAGAAAAATATAAAGAAATGTGTTAATCAGAGTTGAGTTCAGCTCTATTTGATTCGTGAAAATATATTTCATTTCTTGTTTTGCCAACACACAGAAACTGTAAATATTTCACACAAAAATAATTGAAACGTGTTTGCAGATGTTCCCTGTTATATTTAAAGTATCCTCACTGCGGTACGTGGTGCCTGCCATTGGAAGGAAGGTTTCCAATGAATACTAAACAATACAAATGGAGGATACCCGGAGTAAATAAATTATGTTTGTTTGTACAACACCTGCTGACATTGCTACATTACTTACAGACCCAATGGAAATTCAATTTATTCGGCCACCTGCTCACCCGCCTCTGAAGCCACAAGTATTTCGTAACAGGTCCACTAAAATAACAGTTATTTGTACTTAGTAAAATAACATTTTGGATACGATGTTTTAAAACTAGGTAAATGGTCATGACTACCTCGTTGGTCCAGTGGTCACAATCGCGACTGATAATGAGGTCCTGGATTAGATTCCTAGGTCGGGCAAAGTTTTATTAGGTTTTTCCATGAGAAATATCTCAGTAGCAGCCACGGAGTCTGGATTTGATGGCAATAAACTCGCCCCTAAGTAAAACTTGTCTTTTTTGCTATTATAAAGAGAGTGTTTCGTTGACGCGATGTGTACCTACTTAATAATTTATTTATTCTGAAATCGAACATGTTTTATCAGCACTGTACGATACCTAAATCGTTAGGTAAAGCTCGCAAATTGATTAATTAATAAGTGAATAGAATAAGGTATCAAATAATTTTCGAACATTGAACTTTGTTACAACAAAAACACGAGAATAATAAAGGCATTGAATATTATTTACTTGGTTTCGCACAAAAACTTTATGAAGTCACCTATGTAATACATAAATAGTTTGTAAAACTTAACAAGTCTAGTTTTATCGTAAAAAAGCTTCACAAAAACAGTCTTCGAAATCCAATAAACAACAAGTAAATTATTTTTTGGAAAAAAACTAGTATTACTAATGAAATAGGCACTTAAACTTGCATCGACTATCGGAATATCCATCGCTCGAGGTCAATGAACCGTTTTTTGCCGCGTCAAATCATGTTTCGCATTTTTTCTTCTAGTGGCAGTTGGCAAAAGCTTCACAGCCAGAAAAGATACGTTGTACTCGCTTCACTTAAAAGCATTGGGAGATGAATAATTTAAAATGTTAATTATGACTTATTAGTTGTTTCAAAAGTAATCTATTAGAGTTGACTGCCCTCCGGAAGCTACACTAGTATCAGCTATGTCAGTGAATTTGGAACTTTTGTAGCAGACATAAAAGTTTTCTAAAGCAAAATATGAGCGAAATATGTATAGCACTTGCACCATAATATTACTGATTTCTGTTTTTATAAAAATAAATACCTAGGTAAGTACTAAGCATCATCACCATCAATCATAACTTTCTTTTTATTAACACATAAAACACTGATTTATGTACTACTACTTTTACTACTCATTTTTTTTAAACCTGATACTTACCTCTCAATGCAGTCAGCTCAAAAGTAATAAAGTGCTTTATATAAGGCATAAAGCAACTTTGCACTCCCACTATAAGCTTGAGAAATATATTATGTATTAGGAAGAACTGCTATCAGACACGCCAATTTCGCCATTATTCCTGACAAACAAGTTTCTTCCATCTTATTATATTCTCTATCTAATGGATTAACATCTTAGTAACTATTTGATCATTCGAAAAACATCTTAAATTAATATTTGCGTACCTACTTATGACTTGAATTGATCAATTAAATACATACAGATATATGACATTATACTCACTAATCAATAGAGAATGGAAGATATACAAAGTGCCAATCATTTGGCAGGTGGTCTGACAGATAAAATCAAAGTTACCATGTATACAAAATATTTATAAAGTTTATGTAAAGAGTCATTTCAAGAATTCAATAGTAAATTAACAGCTAAATTAAACAGCTGCTTTAAATTGACAATTAACCAGTTAAGAAAATAAAATGTTTTGATGATGGCTCTGTTTTAGACTTGTTCTATTCTTGACTTTTCTTCGTGAAAACGAAAGCATATGTGGCTACTGAACTAATTCACACGATAAAATATATTTAAAGCTTAATTTGAAGTCGCACAGTACAAATGAAGCCGAAGTTTTAAACAAGTTGGACATGCCTTATTCATGGGCGAGTCCCCCACGGCCCATAAACGCTAGATTTAAACCGAACTTTTAATAGTTCCGACTTTGTTTATAATAGACGTTGTTTTGTTGAACACGGTTTGTCAAATTCAATATTATTAAAACGCCATAATAATGAATTGGTAGAAGAACCTAGTAATATTATATACGGTTTACATACGGAAGTCTACCGTTATACTCAAACAACAGCATTGGCCATGAAACAACAGCGGCCCGAGAATGTATTGAACGATAAGAAAGGGCTAGACCGCTTATCTAGTACTTGATTTATTATATCTGCCAGCCGCTAATGGCAATACAGGCACGATGGAACTTGTTTCACCTAAACGAATGCTGAACCGGAACGTCAATGAATCACCTCACTAACAATATATGGCCGAGAAGCGAATGTGTTTACACGTGTTATAAAATATTGAAATACATTGGAATAAAACATCAGTACCTACATGTTTATGGTAAAACTTGTAAACACCAAAATGAAAACAATGTTATTTTCGGGACGCTTAACCTTAAATTCTTCTAGAGAAGTCTCTAGAATTGAGTTTAAGGCTACGTAGATCTTGAAAAACTTTTTCACTTCCATCGATAATTTCAAATCTGACTTGTTGATTCTTACGTAATTTGGTTATTAAGACTATGCGTGTGAGAAAATCGCCGGGAAACGTTAAACGAGAATCGCGTGTTAGTGTTAAAACCGAGCGCGATGAAATCTGCCCTTAGCAGTGTTAAGCATCGCAATGCGGAATGTGCCACAGCGATACCAATTTGCATGAAAAAACAAAAATATTAATTAAATGCAAATGATTTTCTTTCTGGTTTTATTAACCCATTTTCTTTAGGATCGTTTTCTGGTATGGTGATTGCGGCTTTCTCCTTATTTGCACTTTATTTTTATGTGCAACGTTATTCTCCACAACATTGTTGGAACGGTACATCAAATTATCATTGATAATTATGTCCCTATCGCTGAACTCGGATTGTAGATAAAGATTTTTCTTATAACCCTATAATATCAATCAGAAATAATAATACAAGAATCACGTGTGCAAAGTACATACGCCCATCTATTTCGTATGCATACCAGGCATTCCCAGAGAGTACATATCAATTGAAGTTTGAACTCCAAATATTTATATCTACACCTCGATTCGTTTCCGCCACAGATATTGGAACGCAGCAGTAATCAAATCATCAAAGTTATAAAGGTTTATTAACTGATATACATCCGTTTCCTGTAATAGATCTAGGCCAAATATTCACCACATGGGGTCACATTAGTCAATTTCTGCACCTTAGAGCTAATTTCATCCATTAAACTGAACCTAACCTATCTGCTTTCAAACCATGTTCGAGAACTGTCAGTGCCAATTTTCCATAGCAATGATGACACTGCCAACTCTTGAATGCAGTTTAGAAGCAGAGAGGCTACCATCAAGTCAGCAGGATTTTTTTATCTGGTACAGGGCTAATTTATTTCATGTATGTCTCATTTTCTAATATTTTTTTTCTTTTATGTGTTACATTTCTTTTTTGTTACTGTTCGCTCTGTGCGAGTCAAATAAATATTTATTGTTTTCTTTCTTTCTGCCATTTAGTGTGGGAAAGAGATAGAACTATCCAAGATGTCTAGCGCGATCTCTTTCCAACACTGGAATAATGATAAAACAATACGGCTTTAGAATGACTTGGAACCAACCTTGGAACATAGAAGGACGCATTCAATATCATTGCCTAAACGCACCCTAAACTAAATATCCAGGTTATTCTGGAAATAAATATGCTCTTACAGTACAAATACCACCTACAATCTTCGTAACGTCATTAATCCTTACTTCCTTACTATAATATTATAAAAGCGAAAGTGAGTTTGTTTGTTTGTTGCCTCTTCACGCCGTAATGGCTAAACCGATTTTGATGAATTTTGATACAGAGATAGTTGGGGCCCAAGAGACGGCCATTTTTCTAAAAAAAAGTGGGATATGAGGGAGTAAGAGGGAAGAAAATGGAGAACTTAGCTTTGCTATTACAAATCAATAAGGCGCAAGGGCAAAAACTACAGGTAGCAGGTACCTGAAAATCAGGAAAGGGGAACTGTGTTACCCCGAATTTAACGGGAGCGAAGCCGCGTGCAAAAGCTAGTAAAAGAAATAAAACAAGAAAGCATTGAGTGTTATGTTCGGCCTATTTTATTTACTGATACACTAACACCATTCGTTTTTAACCTAGATATTACTGCCTAGTAGATATGGATGCATTTTATACGCCTACATTTACCCTAACGGAAAGTTTTCATGAATTTGTATTCCTTTTCTTGCTTGGAAAATGAGACACGTGCAAACTAAAACTATGACAAACTTTTCCCTCAGTATTAAAGTTTGTACCACGTGGAACCGTAACAACACTGCGACTGCACAGTTTATTTTAATTTAACTATTTGTATGAAATAAATAAACATCCAAAGCGCATGTAAATGAGTTTGTCACAAGTCTTCGTGTTCAGTTATAACTGGAGGCAAAGGCAACGTCGCTGACTGCCACGGTACCGACCTTCATAGCGAGGGTCATGGCTTTCACGCAACTCGACTAATTTCAGAAGAACCACCTTTTAACGCTGTTCCTTTAGCACGCCACAACTTCACAATTCACCGTATTATGTCTGCAAAACATGAAATAAATCGTGGACTTCTACTATTGGAACTCGATGGTAGTTTAATATCTTTGAAGATAAAATAAATGTTTATATCACGCTCAGCAGATGTGGCCTTTTCGACACCAGAATAAAATACACAATCGTAGTAACCAGGTTAAAACTCCGGTCAACCTATTTTTACATAAGAGAATCACTTGTTCTTTTATTGGTTAACGTTTTCAGGCAATGTGTTTAGAATGTGTATTTTACGTAAGTACATTTAATAAATAGACAGCTATTATAGCTCCACATATCGCTATTTGATCTTTTGAATGTGGAAATAGTTGTAACGAGAGTTTAAGCTAAAATAGTAGTTACTGGTCGTGCTACTTGATATTTCAGTCTTTATTTCAAATATTATAAAAAACACTTGTTTTATAACTTTTATTACAAACACAACGACAACTAAACCAACTCTACTGTACTACTCAATTCACCTTACTGACACTTATCACGCAAAACACCTGAACTAATAAAAACACCCATAATTTCGAGTCAGCAAAGAAACGTTACAAAAAACAATGAGAACCGTTTCTTGTAACACCTTCATAGGCAAAGCAAAAAAGAACATGATAAAATTCTACTCACTATAGCAGGTTGTAGTGATCATGGATGGGAATCAAATCCACTCTCTGTCAGGGAGTAGACCGGCATACAACATGCAGTAGTGCTGGTGGATGTAACATGACTTCGAATGATTGATTCTAAGCTATTCCAGATTCCATTTCAGAGCAGTACTAATGAATGAAATTCCATAAAATAATGCACCTGCTTAGGTTTAAACCGACAACCCAACTCGTACGTCGCAATCGGGGTCTCAAGACTACAGTAACTATGGGATTTTTTTTTGGGATATGAAATCATCAAATAACTTCCCCCACTCTGGGCGGAGCGGGGGGGCGTGTCAGACTTTTACTGGCTAAAACCCACCCATGTTCCTTCTATTGCCCTTTACGTTCCGGGGCCGCGGTATCTCTTTCGACTAACCTGCAACCCCGGCAGGCGGAGGCTCTAGCAAGCCCCTCTGCTTTGCTGACATCTCCTTGAGGCGCGCGTGAAACACGAACGCGCCGTCGACACGGCCTGTCGTCAATAGACGGACGGATAGTGAGCTACCCATTGCTCACCGTCCACAGGCCCGCATCTACGGTGGCCGGGAGTCGTCTCGCGGCGCCCGGCGCCCGGGGTGTCTCCCGCGGCGGCTGAGTTGGTTTGAGGTTCTCTCTCTCAAACGCCCGGCCTCCTTCTTCACTAGCATGACTGCTTCGCAGAACGAGGTGACCGCTTCCCATTCCCTCTCGCTCTGGACCATGGACTGAACCAGGGCCGGACGCGAGAGATCGCCGCCGCCGATCGCCTCTTGTAACTATGGGAATATGGGAAAACACTCGTATTTCCAAAAATTCTACTCGATTATCGTAGACTCGTAGTAGTAATCGATTGCCTAGTAATTCTTACGGCAAGTTCTTAATAAGATGTAAACACGAAAGCCATGACCCTGAACGATATTGCTGAACGCGTAAGCTTGGAGCTTTTTTTTTACTTAATAGTTAATTTATTAATCGTTAACTGAAGCGTGATAAAGCTAGTTCGGGACAGGAAGATAAATGAACATTTTGTGTTCGTCACAATTCTTTGACCTAATCAAGACTTTTGGTGTTCCTAAATAATAGTAGCGTCCTTTATTTTTGCGGATAACTTCCCCCGCTCTGAGCGGAACGTGGGGTTTTCAGACTTTTACTGACTTAAACCCATCCATGTTCCTGCTTTTGCCCTTTATGTTCCGGGGCCGAGGTATCTTTTCCCTACAACCCGCAACCCCGGATACTAGCGATATGCCTTTGCTTTGTAGTATTGACGGATTGGCAAAATAGGCAGATTTCCTTACCATTAATAAGTTTTAAATGTATTTTTCAACATTTAATGAATTAGGTGATGGTGAAAACCACACAAAAAAGTCTATTGCGGTTTTTAAAAGAACAATGCGCACAAACAGACGCGAAAAAAACTTTATTTACAGATATTTCATATTTACTTTATTCTCTTTCATGTTTGTCACAGATTTTTTTTTAATGTTTTTGTAGCATGTAAGTAGCTCTCGTGATTGTTCTTTTCCACCCGCCTCTATAGTTTTTTTTCTTTTTTTTTAATCCTTTTCTTTGATCAGATATCGTCTGATTTATTAACCACTCCCACATTGGTTATGAATGTGTGAATTAATAAAGTAGTCTAGATAATATAAATCTTAGCTAGTGAAATGATAAGTAGGTGTTTGAACAGATTAATAATCATTTTGGCAGAAATAGTTCTCGCACGACTCGCAATAGTCTTTTTTGATGTCTCTGTTTGCTAAATTGCCGGCTGCGTTAAAATAAATGGTTACTCACTAATCAAAATCATTTGAAGAATTGCTAAGGCAGGATATGAAGGTTAATCGGGTTATCAAGACTACCATCTGCCAAATAAAAGTCTCAATGTAAAAAAGTAAGAGTAATTTTTTATCTGTAGAGGATGCATTTCGCAGGTACCTACATTTATTTGATAGTCTTTACTTGCTATTGAATACTTAACTTTCTAACTTATTTGTTAATTTAAATTCTATTATTAATTAATGCTTTCTAGCTTCGCTTGTGTATTGCATAGATAGCTTTATACTTGTGTTAAGTAAGTTTCGGCCGTATTTCACCATTGATACTAAACCCGATTAGCACAACCACAGATTATGCACAACTAAACCGCGCTCAAAACATTCTGATTTCACAGCAATTATGTCAGCTCTTAAACTCAGTTCAAATGTGCTGATGCTGATCGAGATCTGTTTCTTTGGCGAACACATAACATCCACCTGTAATCCCCGAAAGGTTAGATAGAGATAACCTAATAGTACACCCACACTTTGCAAGTTACGTTTTAAGTACCAAGTAATAATGGCCGAGTTTATTGTCATCAATAGAAATGCTTTGTGTGCTTTGTTTCAAAAGTGTACCCACAATGTAGAAGTTTACAAAGTTCAATAGCGAAGCTTATCGATTTTGTCAATATTTGCATACACCTGTATCCAAACAGACTTAGCATAATCTATTTATAAAACCACTGACGTCACTCGAATCTAAATAAAGGGAACAGTTTTAAACTGACCAACCGAGACTGCAGTTTCGTGGTTTGCCCTACATTTTAATTTTAAATAGACTGCCCTACATTTCGATCCTGAGAGACGCCAGATTTATTTATAATTTTATTAGGACACCCGGTTTTATTAATAATATTTTGAAGTCGGTGCAAGCGTCGTTTATCATTTGTGATGATGGCTTGGCTGCGTATATGATGACGACCAAGAGATTTGTAGGACTCATTTCTATTCTGTGCCCTATCGTACTATGAGGTAATGCGTGGTAAACAACGCCATGTTTATCTGACTAGTATTCAGAAAATTAACACTGAATTATATTATTTTTTAATAACCAACCTTATCTATAAAAGTAATCGAATAGGCTGGTTGTCAGGTTAATGTCTGATAAAGATATTTTTATGTAAACCACAGGCCGCAGCAGGTACCTATTTTTTTGTGTTCGCATGTTTTTTGTTATTTTTATATATTGTATACAACGCCTAACTCACGACAACATACATTTGCACAGAAATCCCAATCAATTTTAGGATATAGTGAAATCTAACATTATAGAAGTGCACAGCCGTCGGAGAAAAAAACGCGGCGCTAAAAAAGGCAATGGCCGACATAATTATCGGCAAAAGAAAAAACTTGACTGCTTTTTTTAAAATGCACATTAGATAAACATTTGCGATCAATCATCGCATTCTCTTGTCGGTAATTATCATAAACTAATATTGTGCTGCATACCTACTTACTTCACATAACCAAGAGATCTGACCGATTTTAAAAGTATCACGCTGGGAAAATGAGGCCCGGGTGGTCGGTACATTGTCATTTTTATTTTAAAATGTTTAAATTACACAGTCAGATTTGATAATACGCTTACGAATGACATGGGGCATTTTTTCAAAAAGATCGTGCACAACACTGACTACTAAAATAAAAAACATGTGATTTTAACAGGCATATTCTCAATCAAAATTCAAATGACTATTTTCTCCTTCAATTCATTCCAACTTGATTTAATAAAAAAGCTTGTTAATTGGCTTGACCTTGGTCTTAACACGCCCACGTGTTAGTTACAAAATAAAAAAACACAAACCAATTTACTCTTTACCAACTGCCTCTTCAGAAACAATATTTTCTAACTGGCAACATTAATCATGTGGTCACGCGTATACAGGCACATTTGCGACCTCGGCCGTAACCCTATATGGCTTCAGTGCCTTCAGTAAGCCTCATAATGAACCACCACAATACATGAACAGTATTAAACACGCTTAACGAGTTAAGAGGATTTACTATTGACGTATTTGCCGGCTCATTTGAATGCGGTGACATGTTCGAAATACAATTTAAATGTATGTAAACATTTCTGCGAGATGTTCCGAATTGTGAAATGCATCGTAAATAATGTAATTAGTTGCGCTGTAGTGAAACAAATGATCGTGGAGGGTTTTTTGAAGGTTTTATTTCAAACTTGGCAGCAAGAAATCAAAACAAGCCTGATCTTTGAAAATTCTGAATTTCAAGAGAAATCTCACCGAGACAGTGAAATAAGTTCGCATTTTATTTTCCAAATTCGAAAACACATAGTTCAGTTTTTTTATTGTTTTTTACGGCGCAATA
Organism: Ochropleura plecta; assembly: GCA_905475445.1. Lineage (NCBI taxonomy): Eukaryota > Metazoa > Arthropoda > Insecta > Lepidoptera > Noctuidae > Ochropleura > Ochropleura plecta. Next base: position 16,806,835 of record FR997731.1, on the reverse strand, counting down.
TGTAATAATGTTGCTATTACAAATAATTGGCATTGGTCGTCAGCACCAATCATATGACTCGACCATCGTTTAATGAACCGGAAGGTGTGATTAGCGCGGGATGCGGGCTTTATATTACTGGACAAATGCTGTAGGTACTGTGTGTATTATCCATGAGTTCGCCAGCACCTATGGAATATTCAATGGAATGGTCAATTAATTCTCTAGGTTGACAATGACAATGGTAGGATCAAATATCATGGAAAAAATACGATGTAGGTTGAGTCAGACGAAAATTCAGTATTCGACATAACTACTTTAAACCCATTTAAATTTTATGCATAACAAGAATCCTGAAAAAAGTTGTAGTTACAAGTTGTTTATTTTTTCGATAAACTTTTCGTCAATTGGCCTGATATTGATAAACAAACTTTTGAACATCGTTTCGACATATCTACTTGTTACTTCCAGTTTCTGCTGCCAAGGTTTGCCCACGTCATTATGTTTTTATTTATATTGTGTCACCTCCACACAGACAGTATCTTGACGAAACTTCACGACGGTAACAAAAGAAGTTACTATGTATAGTCGGGACGTGAACGCCGAGTAGGACTATAAATAGAGCACAACACAGGTGACATTGAACAACCCTCCTCAAATCAACAATATTGTAGTAGATGTCTATTACTGTTAATGTTAAGTATTAATTTGACACTACATTGGCCATTGTCATAAATTGACGATGTGTAAACGAAAATACTTATGAAATACGGTGTGATAAAGGTGACTATTGAACGTACTAAACATAAATGACAAAAGAAATGCTTTAACAGTTGTACATTAATATAGTTTTTAAATACACCAATATTGGAAAGCCTTTCAAGATAGGTACATATTAAAAAAACATAGCATCAATCACCGTAACAAATCAATAATCGGGAATCCACAAAAACAGCTAGAGGATTTTAGTCCAAATTCTTGACTACAGTTCAACCGGTTAAGGTCGACGCCTTGGTACTTATTGACCTGATATTCTATCCAGCCAGCCCTGCCTATAAAGCTTAGCAAATATTAGCCCCGGATTGACGATTCCGTTTACTTTAGAAGGTTTGTGCCACATACAATACTATCTACATTAATATGCTATCGGTAACCTCCTTAGTTCTTTAGTCTCAGGAGACACCTTACAATAGAATATAATAATTTATGGATCTTAGGGCCCAGACAATTGGGTATTCTTTCAGCGATTAAAATAATGGAGAAATCAAAATTGTTTCGGATTGACATAACCTAATGAAGAGCCAATGTCATGTCATAACACGCGAAAAGCGTTTAAAGCAATTTGACAAATGCTTCCAATGTAATCGATTTTTGATAAGAAAATAGGAGTAAAGTATTCCATGAATATTATCTTCCCCAATGTTATAAAAATATTCGTGTCAAATCCATGTCAAAAATATTTGATGGGACAATTTGTTGGCAAAGACAAACTAGATAAAAAAAACAGAAGCGTCAGAGCGTTGGTTTCGACGTAATCGTGTGTGACAGCGTTGACAGCCTCTCGATAATCGAATCGTGCCATAAATGTTTCCTTTTAGTGCGGAACACTAACATCGAGAAAATAAACAAACCCAATATATCAATATCAATATATCTACCTATAAGAAATTTACGACACACGCCACTCATATCAGATTTTTCCAATAAAATCTCTCGTTATCATTTAATTCGATTCCACACGACCATCTCGATTTCCGAGTGATTGATATTAATCGGATCATTCGATTCTGACGTGCTTCATGATAATTCTACATTACGTTTTACTTCCAGTAATTGGATCGTGAATTACCTATTAGTGGACAAATTGCGGTGCTATCAGGGTAAACTGTGTCCCAGGACGTGAGTTTTATTTAATCCAATTTAGTATTGTTTATTTTAGGATTACTGAAATTAATGTTATTACGAGTCGTATAACGTAACTTTATCTAAGATGGCTGTGACTAGAAACTAATTTAGGTACAGTCACGAGCAAAAACATGTATACACTTCTCAAAATTCAATACTCAACACGTGACATAAAACCTCACGTGTGACATCACAACATTAGTTTGTGTGTTGTACCAATTTGTAGAGGACGCTAAATAATTCTAAATTGTAAATCACTACCTGTTCACGTGTTTCACGCTGCAATTCAAATGTGTACGTCATAATAAACATTACATCCATATAAAAAGTACTTTATCGTTAACTCTAAGTCATGTGAAGTGTAAGGAAACTATCAATAAATCTAAAAACTGTATTGTTTCTCATGTATTTAGATAGTGGTTTTGCCTGTATTTCTGCCTGTGCACGTATTTAATTTAATATTTAATGAATCCTATGCTTTGTTACAAGATATTGTGCTTTTTAAATAGTTTGTACATACAGAAATACTTTTCTACTAACTTTAAAACAATAAAATCAATTGGCACAACAATTTCTCTTTCTTACGAACCTTTAAGACATGGCAATTAGTTTAACCATAATTCAGCTTACCTCAAGGCTGACCAAACCATGTCCTTTGCTTGAAACATTTTAATTTACGAGCACTCGAAACCCGGAGCCCATCCACTAGATGCTCAGCTAAAACCCTTGTAACCAGGCGCATGGAATTCGGGAACTCTTTAATATTACAAGCCGATGACGTAGCACTCTAAAGATTTTTATTCTCCTACAAAAGCCTACTAAAGACGTAACGTTTTAACAAAGAATTTTCTTCCAGTCGACTGAGGAGAGTTAAAGAATGTTACTGTTTTCTTTTAGAACGTCTACTTTCTTGTAGAAAAGAAATGAAGGTGGAAAGGTTCTACCATTTCGCTGCTCACTACTTATCGTAACGAGTTTTGTAGCTCCTCGAATGTATTCCATGTCCCACAACGTGAGAAAAACTTTTAACAGTTGTATAACGTGTCTGCGTTTTGTATACCTGTTCTGAGGGAACGAATGAGGACGCCATTTTATTTATTTGTGTTCTATATTCAAAATACCTTTATTGCCAGTGTGTTGTAAGAGTTCTAAATCGATAGTTATCAAACTTTTTTCATTTGAATCTAAGACTAAAATAAAATCACATTGCAGATATTTTATCTAATAATAACATATATATAATTATTCAACAAAGCTCTTTAATTCTTTTTTCGTTGTAATGAGGAGGGACGAAGCACATGAGACTAAAAGAGTGATGGATCTGAATGTTGAAGGACGGATAGCGAGAGGAAGGCCAAAGAAAAGATGGATGGATTTTGTAAGGAATTATATGAAGGAGAAAGGAGTAAATGATGCCGTGACGTCTGATAGGGGAGAATGGAAGAAGAAAACGTGTTGCGCCGACCCCAAATAGAATGGGGCAAGAGCAGGAAAATGATGAATAACATATATTCTTTAATTATTTTTTTCGTTTTTACTGTAAATAGGCATCAGTTTTTCTTATACATTTTTTAATGTCCAACCTTACCTTTTCTTATCTTTTTCTTCTATTCTATTATTGGCGTTTCTTTGTTCGCTTAGTTCTTTCACAATAGGTAGGTACCGAAATCAAGGTTCAGGAAAGGGCGCCTTTATGTAAAGATACGTCTATTCAGTCGATGACGGCTGTTCCGTTTATGAAAACTCTATTTGATTAAATAAGACCGTATTGTGTTGAAGTTCGTCTAGATTTAAGAACATTATATTTATAATATAACATCACGCGTGTAATTCTCCAAAGGTTAGGCAAAGGAGTATCTAATAGAATACCCGCTTTTCTCAAGTTATGTTTAACTAGCTTTTGCCCGCGGCTTCGCTCGCGTTAAATTCGGGGTAGCACAGTTCCCCTTTCCTGATTTGCACCTGCTATCTCTAGTTTTCGCTCTTGCGCCTTATTTATTGTAATAGCAAATCTAAGTTTTCCCTTTTCTTAGCTCTTTCTCCCTCATTTCTCACTTTTTTAAACAAAAGTTAACTTATGTCCGTCTCCAGGGTTCCAAACTATCTCTGTACCAAAACTCATCAAAATCGGTTTAGCCATTAAGACGTGAAGACGTAACAAACAAACAAACTCACTTTCACTTTTATAATATTAGTAAGGATTCCTATTTAGTAGGGAGCGTTCTTATTGCCATCAAACGGGCACATGATTGTTTCTAAAAAAATCCTGATGGAAAACGCGCAATAGCACTTTGCCTAACCCGGGAATCGAACCTGGGGCCTCATGTTCACCAGTCGCGCTTGTGACCATTAGACCACAAAGCAGTAAATAAGAAAAAAAAACTAATTAAAAAACACTTTCGTATGAAAATTAATATTATAATTAATACATAGAGACTAATAGAGAGTGTGTCGCCCTTGTAAGATGTAAAAGCTTCTAAAAGAGAGGCGGTATCCTTTTCCTAAATTCAAAGTAGTTTCCACTCTACAAGTTGCTTTAATGGGTATTTTCTCATCATCTCAAGTAGCTAGATATAATTTTAATCTTGTTTGCATGAAGTTATCATTTTCTTTACCTTTAATCTCAACAAAACAAACAAGACAATCTCGTGGGATCCCCCAAAAAGACGTTACTCGTTAGTCAACATTTCTCAAGTGTGTACTTTTAGATATTACTATCGCGACTGAAGATTGGGATATGAAGGTTGTGTAGGGAAAGACTCTACTACCCCAATTAAAGCCTCGTTGCACAAAGTTCCCAATATCTGAGATGACATCAGGTTTAATTATACTAAACGTATTCTGTCAAACTACCTCATGGTCGCAAACGCTAACGCCAACCATGACTTTTTGAGTCCGATTCGCTCATCATATCATATGAAATAAAAAAAGTATTTATTTGACTCGCACAGAACGGAAAAATAAAAAAAAATCCTTCTAATATTATAAATACGACTGTTTGTGAGGATGGATGTATAGATGTTTGTTACTCTTTCACGTCAAAACTGCTGAACGGATCTTGATGAAATTTGGCACAGAGGTAGATTATAGTCTGGAATAACACATGAGATATATATTTTTTTCGATATCACGCAAGTGAAGCCTGGCCTGCTGGTTAAGTCCAGTTTTCCTCACGATTCTTTCTTTCACCGATGTCTACATACATTCAACTAAATTGGTCCTGTACGAAGCCAAAACTCGTTTATTTCAGCATGAAGCTGTAACATGAAACATAACAGTTCATGCATTACAAGCGTCACGTTTGTAATGTTATGTTTGCAAACTCTCTATTCTTAACAATACATTGAGATTACTAATTGGCCAACAGCCAATCACTAGGTCGGAAATGGTTTAATCGAATCGGAACAGCAGCGGTAATCAAGACACGGTTATCGGTAAATAATGTCATAGGCATGTGCTAGGACGCCATATTTATAACGTAACAGTAATAACGTTATATTGCTGTGCTGTTAATTGTTGTGTACATAGGAAAATTACAAATTATTTATATCTTCCTCTGTAGTTTTTCAATAACAATTTGTTCTAAAAAATTAACTTACTTATAAATAAATTAAAAAATAGCGTCAAAAAATTCGTCCTCAACGCTGTTTCTTGGCTATATCCCCAAGAGACTGGACTGGACCGTTAACGGCAACGCTAAGCCTCTGGCCAAAGTAAAAGCCAGCCCTTGGGTCACGGGAAGTGTCAACCAATCGTTTTGAAATATCCTTAAAAAGGCTGTGAGCACAAGTAGACTTTACGTAACTATTGACACAATATAAATATGGATACATGTTTTTACTGTGCTATTGATTTGATTCAGCTGTAGAAATAATTGTAAGACTGTTTGATAGAACAAGGTTTAAATAAAAAAAAGAAAACTACAATGTAATTTCCTATCAGCTTGAATATTATATTATTTGATATGCCTATAACCGAAACCGATTGCTGAAATTGCCACAGTTAACACGCCTAACCAGTAGTGCTATTCTCTAAGACTACAGCCTTGAGCGCAGCGCTGAACCCACAAAACTTTCTATGAAACTTGACGCTGCGGCGGCGCTAAGTTCGACACTGTATTCTTATGGAATAGCACGACAGGTAAGAGTAGGAAATTAAATTTATGTCTATTCCAACAAAAGTTAGAAGACAATTTCAGAAAACAAAACATAAAATTGCATTCCTGAAGTCATTTCGAAGCTATAGCCATGACTAAGTAATGGCGCACAGTAAAAAATATTCTATCCACTTATCTATCACCTGTCTTTCTATAAAGTTTAATTTAAACCGTTTTCCAAATTTTTCCATCTTCAAATATCTTCCCGCCCTGGGCGGAGCAAAAAGAGTGTCAGTCTTGTACTGATTAAAACCCATCCATGTTCTTTCTTTTGTCTTTTGCGTTCCGGGGCACCGATATCTCTTTCGATCAACCCGCAACCCCGGCACGCGGTGGCCCTGGCAGGCTTCTCCGCTTTGTTGACATCTGTTTGAGGCGCGCGTGGTACACGAACGCCCCGCTGTACCGTAAGTAGCCTAAGTAGTAAGTACCCTTGACATTACAATTCACGTGAACTCATAAATTAATCACGTTTACATTATAATAAGAATTTTCCCGTATTACAAACACGCGCCATTTTGATTGCGGCCGATAAATTAACTTCAGCGGCAACTGGTAATTACAATTCGTGTTTATGTAACGATTTTTAGTTTTACCGTATTTTGTCTATGTAAAAGATTGTTCTTTTTTTTAAATTATAATATCTCATCGTAGGCTTTTTGCCAATTAGCAGTGCGATCTATTTCTAGGGTAAAATAACATAATTTGCCTGTAACATTATCCTTCTGAAACACAAACCTCGTCTCATGAGAGAAAAAGATATGATAATCCAGCACCAGTGAATGGCGGTTACCTATCACATGTCTCCGAATATTTAATTCTGGCTCATACCGTTTCCCTCGGTTCAAATATAACGAAGCATAGTCTATTTCAGACAAGTCAATTTTCTCGTCTAGAATGTCATCAAAAAAGTTTACAGTTTATTTAAAAAAAGAAGCTGCTCTGATATCTTTGAACTTTGAAATAATCATTTTTATTTACTTTTGAATATTCAAAGCAGCTTCCTGAGGCCCCGTCTCGTCGGCACCGTCTAGCCTTTGTTTACTCCGTGTCCTGTTTAAGTGCATAGTATTTATTTATTATAAGGTGCTGTGGTGTCGCACAAATAGGGTTACCAATATCCCATACGGCCAAATATATCCGGGTTTTTGGCTTTTTGGCTTGCCATTGTCATTACGATCAATCAATTGGCAATTCGATTTACTGCCTTATTTAATTTCGACGTACCAAGTCACAATTTTGTCAGCCTAGTGTGAATACATGGCTTTTATTTCTAACGTCTAGACTCTTCACCTTTAGAGAAGAAGAAAAAAGGCAAGGACATTTTCCGGCTTTGGCAGGACTTTTTAAATTTTCAAATGGCAACCCTAATCGTGGTGTAGCCGTGTTGCACAGTAACCGCGCGGGCGCCGCCGCCGCCGCGCCGCGCCATTGGGACCGGGACAGGGACGATGAACCCAGTCTGGTTTCCACTCCGTCGCTTCCGCACGCCGGCAGTGTTGCCACTATTCATTCACCTGCCGCACTCGATTATCATATTGCTGTTACACGTTACATCGAGTTGTCGGAACGTAATTCACACCTGATGGAACTTTAATGAGATGAGATTGAAAAAATATCATCTAAGCTGAGATAAACACGTAAAAAGTTTAATAGAAACTCTGCACCTGAGTGTCTATAAAAATATACAAACTTATTAAGTTATTATACAAATACCTGCTCACGTACTTTTTTATGTTAGTAGTGTATACATGCCACAACAACGCCCTTTATACATTTTAATCCGTCTTTATATTTTATTGGTACGTAATAACTTTTGAGATATTAACTGCCTGCACTGACGATGCCGAACTGATGCAACAGAGCGTTCAGTTACTGAGTAACTGTAACTTTACCTTTAATATGAATTAGCAGCTCGATAAAATGTATCCATTAGTCGACATACCATAGCACTAACAGGTATCAAGTCGCCTGTCTGGCTTCTAGTACCCAGTGTTGCCCCATAAATAAATGCCAAGATGGCTGCCTTCTAACCTCAAATAATAAGCTAAACAGGGGCACTATACTTATGAAAAATAAGGTAGTGTAAGATTAAACAAGTTTAAACTTAGCTAATCTACCAAAATACTTCGTGTATTATTAGATAATATCTCGGAAAAGATAAAACCTTGTTATTCGAAGATAACTGAGCATAACACGATACGACTTTCATGCGACCTATTACTTTATAGTTTTCCTACGAAAACGTATTATGGACGTTGTGTTAATGTTAATGACGTATTAAAACTCTTACAGTATATTTCCAGAGGACAGTAAAAGTTTTAGTTAATAAACTTTAGATATTATTGCAAAATAATATTCCCGAGTAACAGTTGCAATTTCGTTGAACGTCCTCCAAATGACTCATCAAAACTTAGTGCTTTGAAACTTCATGAAAAAGCAACAGTTTAAGTGCTTTCGAAATTATTTTGACAGCTGTTGTATGATAAAACCGAATTACAATTCAAACCTTAAGGCGACAGCCGACGAAGCAAGTCCAAAAACATCAATCTAGAATACAAAGTAGTTATCACGTTCCCTCTCAGGCCAAAAGACCATTAACCTAACGATTATCACGTACATTAGTGTCCCATCCTGTTCACGCTTACGGGTGTTAAATATTTACCGCATATCAAAACGAATAAACCTTTGAAGAAGCTGAATGGCCACCGCATCCGGAGAATAGTCACTAATCACGGACTCAGACTAAACACTCGCTACGTTCTTAGCATTTATATCTATTCACAGCCGACCAATTTCACTACGAAATAATTGTTAAGCGTGCAATTACACGAAAAGCAAGCCGACTTTGAATTCTTTGGCAATATTTCAGGTGATTCGGAACAATATTTACATCGAAATAGAAAACGATGAAAAACTCATCAGCGGTTTCATTTATGAAGTCTAAATACTACATGTAAACGTGTTTGATTTTTTTAAACAAATTTCTGAGTTCCTTCTATACTAGATCATTGCAACGTTGATCCCAATAAATTCGGTTCTTGTTGGGTCATTTATCCGTCTGACCGTGCCTTTACTCAGACCCATCGATCGGTGGGCGGCACCACTTCTCATTAGCATTCAGATAACGCAGAAAGTTCCGCTTGGAAAGGAAATCTGTACGCTGTAGTACAATTGTATTGTGTGTTCCGTTTCAAGTGAATTGTGTTTAATTGCCTCTTTACTTCCTCATCGTTTGTAGCTGTGGCTATCTGGAGGAAGCCCGTTAGTTGAACTTTAAAGATGTTTCGTTTATTATGTTTCATCAAGACTTTCTTCGTTTATGACAGTTTGTTTTTTGATTTTAATAGATTTTTTCCTGTTTTGGTAAATTTAAATGCAGGTTATTAGGAGTCCTTGTATAGCTACATTAAAGTACAGGACTATAATCTGTAACATTTTTTGATGGGGATTTTTTTATCAAGTCGAGGACTTCGACCGACGACCTTCACTTGACCAACCTATTGTAACCATTTAACCAAAAAAGCATATAATAAAACGTTTATTAATAGATAGCAATTTCATCCAGATTCTCGGAAACCAATAATAATTCGCTTTCTTGCCTACTTTTACAACACAAATAACATCTTAACCATCAATGTTAAGCTTTAAGAATCGAAAAGACGATATTGTTAACGGAGGCCTATAAACAATGAACTCTCAAACCAACCTGGCCGGGGCACCGGGCGCTGCAAGACGACTCCCGGCCACCTTAGACGCGGATCTGTTGTCGGTCAGCAATGGGTAGATCACCATCCGTCCGTCTATTGACGACAGTCCGTGTCGACGGCGCGTTCGTCTTCCATGCGCGCCTCAAAGATATGTCAGCAAAGTAGAGGGCCTGCCAGGGCCATTGCCTGCTGGGGTTGCGGAGTTTTTCGAAAAAGATACCATGGCCTGGAACACAAAGGGCAAAACAAGGAACATGGATAAGTTTTAGTCAGTAAAAGTCGGACAGTCCCCCAGAAAATAAATGATGATTTTCCAACCAAAAGAAAAACAGACCTATATAAACAAACCTCAGAGCTCCCTGAACCTTGCTTCCACAGATTGTCAGTCCAGTCTCCTATTTATTTCGTTCTTCTTGGGAAATACTTTTAATCGTTCTTTTTTTTCTGTCTATGGAATATACGAGCAAGCATAGCAAATTGGACAAAAGTCAGAGTTTACCAATTATGAACTTTTTTTAACCACTGTAAAATAATTGTTTAATAATTTTAGTTTATAAATGTTATAAATTTACCTGATTATGAGGAACGCGTAAACTAAATTTTAAGATTCTTGAAAAAAAAAACACTGTAAATATATTATTAAAGTAGAACATAAGACGAAAGCCTGTGTGAAAATCAAAACATAATGTAAATTAGTTGGCTCGATAAAAAAACACGAGTGTATCGTACATACACTCGTGTGTTTCAAAGGTGTTTTTCTATGAAATTATGTTTTGGGTAAGTATTTGACAGTAACATAAATTAATAGAGCTTGTGTTTTTTAAAGGACTTGTTGAAAAAAAAATGAATAAGTATGTACTACATTTTTTTTTTTTAAAAACAAAGCTGCTATTTCGGGAGCGAAGTCGACACTAGAAAAATCGACCAATGGGAATAGGGCCTTTTAGTCTGGATAAAGGAGGGCCAATCAGCTCATTAGTCTTACCTGTCTGTTCCTCCAAAATCATAGTATATAACATACCTGTTTACGTCAGTATACATTTACGTAATTCTAGTGAAATACGTAAGAAACAACACAATATCAGAGTATGCTATCATTTGTTGATATAATAACTTCTATGAAATGGCGAAGTACATGATGTGCCGAAATAATGATTTGGTACCTTTGTCCAACACTTAACATCGTCGAAACTACTTAAATGTTAAAAGAAGTCCCTAGATATAGGTGACAAAACTATGTCTACATCATCTTCCGCCTTGCATTTCCCAACTATGTCGGGGTCGGCTTCCAGTCTCACCAGATGCAACTATATATACTATTAACAAAACCCAAGTAGTTTCAAAGACAACATTCTGCAGTTCCAAGTTATCCTAATAAAGGATGTAACGTGGAAATCCAATGAATAGTCCCTGACGTGGGATTAAATTGTTCCCATAACATTCCGCAACTTCCCTTAACTTCCCATAATTGTTATTTGTTTCATCTTTTCCCATACTTTGAGAAGAATTCCTTCGTTGTTATTCCATTGTGAGATTCCCGCACCAATTGGAATGGCTTTTCTAATCTAATTTTATCTTCCGGCGTACTCATATGAGGCCGTTGAGTATTTAAGGCGGCATTCGGCAGTACTTTCTGTCCTAAGCTTCAGGATTGGAACATAAGACAAGCTTAGCCTTAAACCGTAATCTTCTTACTGAAGCTACAGTCGACCTCTTTGTTGTTCCTCATTTTGTATCAGAAAATTGCGCTTTTTTTTGTTTCTCTGTGATCCTCAGAAACGGCCTTGAGGTGTCGCTTTAATATAAAACGACTTTAAGACTTCGTGGCACGGTAACTTTCTTATTTCCTTATGAAAGTTCGTTTATTCAACGTATAGCTTTGGTTTGACGTGACAGCCCTTTGTCAATCAAGTCGCCTGGATAAGGAATTTCGTCTCTATGAACGTGATTTGATCGCCGCGTGTCGAGTGGGTCGGAAGCGTCGAATAAACGGTATATGCAATCATCCGCGTCGGCAGACAGCTTTGTACGATTTGGACCGATAAAATGAATTTGTATTTGATAAAACCTTATTGTTATAGATGGTCATGTTTCAAATAATTATTTATGCTACAGAACTTTTTGAAAGTAGAACTCGGAAGTACACATTCGCTCACACTGGCAATAAAACATGTCATTTGTTTACATTACGAAACACGTCTGTGTTTGGTAGAGACCCCAATCGCATGACTGGTTTTAAAAGAAGATATAAATCATAATCATTATTATTTGATGCAAATTACCGACCTATTAATCGCTATTAAATCTATGAGTAATTTTCGTTGCTTTTAATAAAAAAGCTGCCATAATTATTTATTACCTACGCGATTTTGTGCACTCCCAAATCACTCATTTGTTTTTTACTACGGAGATTTGTCTCAATAAAAAGAGTCGTATGTAGAGGCCGTAAAGTTTAACCTCAGGAAAATTGATTCACAGAAGCCACTTTTAAACCCATCACTACGTGTGCGTATGTGAGTAAAAATAAACCAACTATAGTCAAATATTCAATAGAACTCTCCCGGTTTGACTGAGCCAAGTGCGTCACACCACTCGCGACGAGGGTCATCGTTTTTTTCCTAATCTGTTTGTAAATATGGAATATATTTTTCATTAAAACTGTTGTAAGTAATTGTGGAAAACCAAAAATAATTGATTTTCCGAATATCTTACGTAGAGTTTCACAAAATTTCACGCGCAGTCAACGACCTACAGTGACTTATTAGTTTGGCATTATGATTATGTTTTTAGTAATCATTAACTAGCATAATAGACAAGATGTTATTATTCTTATGCATAAACTCAATGTAATCAGGTAATCGCTTTATTTCTATGAGCTACTATAGTATACTTTGCGCAGATGGACGTCGAAAATCGAAATTCAAATCGGACAGTCGGCAGCGGAAATGTCAATAAGTTTTTTTACGAAGCAAAACTCCTTTCTCTTTGGTTTTATAGGTCGTATACCTACAGGATACGTTCGTTCGTCACGTCCTCCATTGCTTGATTGTGTGGGGGGACGGCGACTATTTTTGTCAGACTACAGCTAATGACGGCAAATTGCCCCCTGCGTCTACCAGAATAAACCAACTGAAATAAACGTTGCGTGTAACCACACGAGGTAGTAGACAGTTCATTTACAGTTAAAATTATCTTTATTTAATCTAAATCGAGTAATCTAGGAATTGCTGCTGAAACTGATGATTGTAATGGGTTTTTTTAATCGAAACTTGTCAATCGGCTTTTCATATTTGAAAACAGAAATATTTTTTTTAGTTCATACCCAATTATATCAGGCTTTTTTATAAACAAGTGAAGTCCAAATAGCTTATAACCAAATATAACTTCAAAGAATTTAAAAATAACCTTATTGCCTCAGCGAGGGGTACTCATTGAGTAAATAACTCGTTTAAATAAACGATGTAAAAATTGAAAATATTCAAAAACCGCCGTTGCAACACGTAGGTAATATCGGCCCAGCATGTACACAATCCATCATAATAGAAAACCGTAACTTTGTCCACGGCCAGTGGATCGGAAACCACGGTTAATTGACGCAGTCGAACCGGAACTACCGTTAAGTTCCCGCCATTATTCTCTTGTCATGTTACCATCATGGCCGCCAATTGATTTTTTATAAAAGGAACGCCGAAATCTGGACTTTGTGGTGGAAAATTTTTATTTTCTTATAACTAGTTAACAAAATCACTGATTCTTATGTAAAACATACATACATACTAAACATTGACTAAAGACATCATTCATACATTTCAAGTAGGTTTTCAAAAGCGGCAGGATAATACAATCAACCTATAATTTACTCATGAAGTAACAAATTAGAAGTTTTTTATATACCTTGCCAAAAAAAGCCTTCCAAATATATTTGTTAAACAGGTAAATAAATACATAATACAAGTTAATATTACGATTAAACCGGTAATGGAAAGTGGTATAACAAAATTAATTCGCGTCGTGCCAACGTCGTGTCACAAGCCAAATAACAAAGCCAAAGATCCCTAGATTCCAACAAAAAAAGGAAATAACATCCCCATTTACTCCCCAAATCCTTTTTGTCGTGTCAACAGTAAATCACAAGTTATTGTGTGTGTATATTTAGGTTAGGGACGTGCTACCAAATATTAGGACAGGTTTACGTCTTAGAGACACAAAGTCAAAAGGTCGCTAAGAAAAGCTTGGCCGTTTTTCACAAAATAACTGCGTCAAAAACTAATAATAGCCAGTTCCAGTCAATGGCGGAGGACCAGACACATCATTCAAAATATTATTATTTATTCGTTTATTTTAGAAAATAAGTCGCATTTTAATTTGGCTGGGGACGGATGTGACGCTCAGTGGGTATAACATAATTTAGCATCCTACACGAGTATTGTTCTCCAAATTGGTAGGGAGCGAAGGTACCTATATGTACCAAGGCTACAACCTAATATCGCTACAGACGACAAAGAATGTACATACAAAGGGAACAATTAATTATGTCTGTGGTCCCGTTCGTTGCTGACATACACGGTGTCTGTGGTTTTGTGTTATGTCTTCTGGCAACGACCACACCTTAAATCCAAGCTTCAGTGGCGAGCTCTGATTGGTTAATTGAGTTGTCAGCAGATCAATATTGGTTTTGATAAGGACAGCTGCTGTTCAATTTCCAACAAACCAATTTAACTTTATCGTCGGTACAATCAATCGGTACCAAATTCAAATATTTTTTTCATGAACTCATCAACACCATACAAATCTAGGCACGCATAGCTTCAACAGTGGCATAAAAATAACATAACTTGAAGGCTTCCTATATCATATTCAACTATTGTATGCAAAGCAGTCATTCAATGATATCCAATTATTGGCGGCTGCATCCATTTAGAAAGTAAGAATTAATCTTTATGATAATCAGGAACCATATATCAGCCTAGACAATGCATACTCCCATAATTTTGAAATGGAACTGGTTATAATAGGTATTAATTGATTAGTTAGATAGGTACTTATCTTCTTCCAAACCTGAATTACAATATTGTAATTATTCTTCCTTTTAATAAGTCAAATACATGAAATGGTTGATATAAATAGTTCTACCATTGTAGTAGATGAAATATCATAAATAGAAATGGGCATTTCAACTTCAATTAACTGTAATCAACGCACGTTACACGTTATTTCAAAGGTAATTAAGCGCCGCTTCGTTTAAATTATACAAAAATAGTCAGTATTTTGTATTTATAATTTTATTGAGTACTATGAGTTACATTTTGAAGTAAATGATGCCCTGACGTCAGAATGAAAGAAGAAAACGTGTTACGCCGACCCCAAATAGAATGGGACAAGGGTAGGAAAATGATGACTATGAGTTACATTTTGGAGATGATTATGATGGTGTCAAATGCATCAGTAGTCAAATTATAAATAGTTAAATTGTTTAAAAAAGGAGACAAATAATGTGAAGTATCAATTTGAAACATTATCTTTTAAAAACTAAAACTCAACGCCCTCCATTAGATTTTCACGCAACAGTCAATCAATAAAACACGTTTGATGACGTCCTCTTCAAAAGCAAACAGTAACGAACCGAAATTATCGTTTGCACTTTACAGAATTACTTCAGTAAATATCAATTCCTTGGAAAATGGTACTAAACTTTAAACAGTGACACGGACAGACCGTTATATTGGCCAATAGTCGTATAGCACGAGTTATATTACACGAGTTCAGTGCCAAACTCGCGTCACGATAATAGAAGTTTTCACGTTAAGGGGCACGTGTCTCCAGAATTATTAACACAGCAGTCTTTTTATGCTAAAAATGTTTGATTTATCACCTGTTGGTGGCAACAAATTGTGTCTAGCCGTAGAAGCAGTTAGCGATAGACGTAATAACAAGGAGAAACGAAAAATCACAGCTGATTGTTTCAATTTACCTAGAGAAAAACAGTAAAGAAAAAACTTAGGCCAACTCTCCACGTTAGCTGCACGTCATACGCATGCTATACGTAGTAATTTTACGCTTGGCTGAAGCTAGCTTGCATCTTACGCTAAAACAAACGAAGCGGTGTCCACCAGCAGATAAACGATTACACAAAAGAAGAAAAACAATTGAATCAGTCACTCTGATCAAAACAAAACATGCGCAAGGTAACAACCATTGGCACATTCGATGATGCACCTCACTAACAATGTCCAAACAACATAATATTTATCAAGTTTGCATTAACACTCGTGGGAGCAATTTCTAAAACATTTATTAAATATCGTACTTATATAATTTAAAAGCGGAAAGGATACTTAAAACACCATTACGAACAACGATGATAATAGTGTTTATGGATACTAGTTGTTTTCGCAGCAAGTATAATATTCTTGGAACATAACTTTAGTAATTTTAGACACCTAGGAATGAGTGGGAGCGATTGTTTATGAGAAAACTAATTCGTACAATATTTATTAGAAGCCTAAGTACGTACATAAGTTGCCTTATTATATTTATTTAGGTCTTAATATATTACCATAGCGATCCATCACACAAAATCCTACTGTTATATACAATATTATAAATGTGAATGTTTGTGAGGATAGATGTATGGATGTCTGTTACTCTTTCAAGTTAAAACGGCTGAACCGATCTTGATGAAATTTGGCACAGAGGTACATACTGAAATAACGAAGTATATACTGGAATAACACGTCGCATACTTTTTTTTTATCATCACGCGGGTGAAGCTGCGAGCGCCAACTAGTATAAACTAAGACTAAAAGGTTGTTAACATGACACCCAAGTTTTCATCTTTAGACAAGATTTCATTTGTAGTCAAATGAGTTTGAATATTCATATTTTACCAATGTTCTTGTATGTATGTAGATTTAATTTTTACCACCTTGAGACTCATCTCAAACATTTCATTTCAAAATATTTGCTCGAATCTGGTAGACAATTTTCTGCAAAGCCAGATGATTAATGTTTTCATTTTGGTAACCTCAAAACTTAATGTTTCGGGGGGCGAGGTTGAGCCCTGCGCTCATTTCTCAACATAAATAATCTGACACCATCCATGGATTAAGGTGGTTTTGGGCAACAAGAAACTAATATTGGTGAAAATTATTACGTAGACTGCATCAATCAGAATGAAACCAGTTTGCCAACGTTATTTTGTTTACATAATTTAAATAGTTGTCCAATAAATCAGAATCTCATTTCAATAGGAAAGATTTATTACGGTGCAACGCAAAATACAGTTCCTACCTGAGACAATACAAATTAGAAGGAAGTTAAATTAAGTAACATCTGCAAGACTCTTAAATATCGTTCTCAATTCTGGCTTCATTCTGACATAAGGTAGTCTAAATACACAGTTAGTCAGTTAATAGACGATTTGTGTAGGATGATATGACTTGCACTGTAAAGCGCTTCAGCTCTGGCTCATTAGACGTTCAAAACCCTGACTGCTTTCTGTTGTTTCGACTTTAATGAGTTTTTACAAGTTTTTTTTTTATTAACGTCTTCATTGCATCTGGCCATGGTTTACGATTCGCTCAACCTCGTAAAAACGAAACGTTGATAGATTAGCGGTTTAACTGCTTTTTGTCGTTTTTAAAATACCGTTAGTTCTTTTTGTTTTAACGTTTTATGTCATTCAAATAGCATTGAACTGTGTAATCTCCAGATATTTTATAGATTTAGTAACAATGACATCATAGCCTATGTTAGGATTGGTTTCCAATCTAAACGAATGCAGCTGAATATCAGTATTTTACATGGAGCGGCAGCCTATCTGACCTCCACAACCCAGTTAGTACTGGGTAATACGATATCCCTTGCTAAGACTGGTTATCAGACTTTCTAGACACTTACGATCTGTAAGAACTTAACGATTTCCGAGGAACGGAGGAAAACCGGTAGGAAACGGGTGGTCACTCATGCACGGACTAACCTAGGCAAGCGCGGCTTAGCTTTAAGATCGACCCGAGCTGCTACTACGGTGGTGCTTGTGGCTAAATAAAAACTATTTAGCCACGAGCACCACCGTGGACCGTGGAGTACTTAATTAAAATAATTTGAAGCTACGGTTTAATTAGTGAAACAAACCGATACAAGAAAAAGCTTTCATGAAAACTGAAATTGTAAAAAGGTTTTACTTTAATGAAGTTAATTAACATGATGATCTCTATCAGTAATATTTCAGTTACCCATTGATTGTATTGTCATACAAAATTATTCATAGTCAAAAGTTCAAACTTTCCTCTTATTTACCTCCTAGAATTATTTGAAATCCCCAAAGAGTGACACAAAAAGCCGCTCTCGTATTGAAATTCCACCCATTCGTTGTTGTATTCGTTACACGCACTAGCTAGAATTTATTCAGTACGTAAATTGTTTTCACAGTAATGAAAAGCTCTTTCAGGAAAAGCTCACACGTGTGGAGCAATATGGCGAATGCTAAAACGAAACAGAGCCGAAACTATAATGAGCAATGAAAGTGGTAATTATCACGAGACGGTAACAGAAATAGATTGGTCCCTGGTCTACTCTGAACCTTCAAGGTTGAGCCAAGATTACATTAGATACTTTAAACAGCGCCAACAAAATATTTGCTTTTGCTAAATATTAATTAGAGGCAGCGAAATGTTTTGTCCCTATTGTTTTCGCTAGATAAATAGAACGAGCAAATAGAACTCGTTTATGTTGACGATTTTTTTTCCCGGTTTAAATTGTTTAGAATTAAATTTGAGTGTTTGAATTTAAATAATAGTAATTATAATAACTTCTGCAATTACTAGCTACTTGAGAATTAAAAACAGATAGCAAAAGCATTTGATCATATAGGAATATTATGCAAACTTTTTCAGTATTTTGTTTTATTACCGTTTGTTTTATCATTCATCAATAGAGATCACTGGTCTTTTTCGAAAACGAACGTCAATCTAATTATTTTTTCTTTGTTGACAGGACGACGTCACCTCCCGGGGAGCCCTTGGTGCGGGCCCCGGTCGGCAAGCCAAGATGTCCGCCAGCCATATCACGTCTCCGTGTGGAGAAGGTGGAAGGTGGCCTAGCGGTCGCTGGCGTCGTGGTCGCAGCCAACTGCCAGATAGTACTGCCCATATTTGGATTCCTGTTTATGCTCGTCGGATGTGTGTTAACTGGTAAGTTTCTTAATGTCGTTCCATCAGGCGTCTAATCAGGGCGTAGATAGTCACTGGCACTCAGTCGTTCCTGAAACCACACTAAAATGTCTACTAATACCAAACTCCTCAAGCACCTAGGAGTGCAGTATAGGAGTAACACTCTTTCGTACCATAGATAGGTATAACAAATATGTATCACTCAAACCATAGACACGTCTGCTTTTACCTTCGCCGAACTCTCTTCTTCCTCCTAGTCGGACGAAACAGTCACTTGCCATAAATACCCAAAGCCAATGAGTTGCATGGAAATGCTATATTGTGTTATAACTGTTTCGCATCTAAATGAAATGGGAAGCAATCTTTATTTCATGCTGAATTGTTTATTATTGTTTTATACATAATATTATGAAACAATAATTCATAATGAACCTGAACTTTAGAAAGCAATAAAGCAATGCAGCTCGATCTTGCTTCATATTTTTACCTAAACGTTTAACAGATATAACAAAAATCTTTTCAACCCAATATTATAAATTTTCCGATATCCGTCGCTTCAGGGTCGTAGCCACTAGCCAGATTAAATCAAAATAGAAGCTTTTATTTTTATTTCATAACGATATTGGAAACTGCACCTTCGCCTCCGCCTATTTGATCTATCAGCCTAACGAACTAGAAAACGTATCTCAATTGAAAATAGATGTCCATAATGTACCTACACCCACGCCCATCCCAACTCGGTTCTACACAATAGTACCTATCTATCTCTACACAACATCAACAATTAATCAATAAAGCTACTCACAGGGATTGCGGGAATCCTCCGTTCTAAAAACCAATGAGCAATATTGACATCTCCCCAGCACTTTCCCGCATTATTTCGCAAGATAATTGCGTAGGATCCAGGCAATATCTGACGTGTTTTACGTCAATACGGTGTCAGAATGTTATAATAGGAACATAAGCACTATCGCTTCCCGTATAATTTTCACGATAGCTATAGGCTATAGCATCCTAACGGATATGACCGAGTACAACTGTTATTTATTTCTAAGGAACTATATTATTAACATAATGTTAGCTTTGGGCATCTTTGTCCAACTTGTAAAATTACATAAGTATAAGCAATATCTAGGTACATATCAATACGTAACCGACATCGATCGTTACGAAATAGTTTGTGTGTGACTTCCAGACTATATTATCTTCGAAAGCGCAAAAAGTGTCAATTCCGACGTGTTAGTCGTTGTTGCTTTTCTGGATAATGGGTTAAGAAACTAACAATTTGTTGACAACTTGTCCCTATTTATACTATAAGTTGCGCCCGCCTGGAGTTTAAAAATGCCAGGGGAACACAGTTTTTCTTCTACTGACTGGATTAATGCGAAAGGCTTATATATATGCTTATTATAAATGCGCGTTCAGGTAGTGGGCGCGCCGCCCACTACCTGAACGCGCCCCAAAAGGTGGTGGCCATACGGCTCATCTGGGGCTACCGCACGATCTCCGGCGAGGCAGCAAGCCTCCTTGCCGGACTGCCACCGTGGGATCTGGAGGCGATAGTCCTCGCGCGCCTGTTTGAGTGGCGCGCGGAGGCACTACACCGGGGGGAAAACCCGCTGCCGCGGCAAGTTGCCGCTCGGCGGGCGGACCTCCGGTGCGATCTCATGGTGGCATGGAGAGAGCGACTGTCACAACCCCGTGCAGGGCACGCCACAATAGTGGCGGTAAGTCCCCTCTTCGAGGAGTGGCTGGAGAGGCGTCATGGCGTCCTCACCTACCGCCTGACGCAGGTCCTCACCGGACACGGCAGTTTCGGGAGGTTCCTGCACATCATCGGGCGGGAGGAAGCGCCCGGGTGTCACCATTGTGACGATCGCCCTGAGGACACGGTGGAGCACACAGTGGCGATCTGCCCAGCGTGGGCGGAGCACCGCCGTGCCCTCGTAGAGGCGATCGGCGGCGGCGATCTCTCGCGTCCGGCCCTGGTTCAGGCCATGGTCCGGAGCGAGAGGGAATGGGAAGCGGTCACCACCTTCTGCGAAGCAGTAATGCTAGCAAAGGAGGTGGCCGGGCGTTTGAGGGAGAGAACATCTGCCCAACCCAGCCGCCGCGGGAGACGCCCAGGGCGCCGGGCGCCGCGAGACGACTTCCGGCCACCGTAGATGCGGGCCTGTGGGCGGTGAGCAATGGGTAGTTCACCGTCCGTCCGTCGATTGACGACAGGCCGTGTCGACGGCGCGTTCGTGTTTCACGCGCGCCTCAAAGAGAGTCAGCAAAGCAGAGGGGCTTGCCAGAGCCTCCGCCTGCCGGGGTTGCGGGTTGTTCGAAAGAGATACCGCGGCCTCGGAACGTAAAGGGCAATAGAAGGAACATGGGTGGGTTTTAGTCAGTACAAGTCAGAGATGCCCCCCCGCTCCACCCAGAGCGGGGGAAGTCATTGGATGATTTCCCACCCGAAAAAAAAAAAAAAAAAAAAGGCTTAAATTTGTTCCTACGCCCATCGGAAAATTGTATTAAGCTTAATTAACTACTTAATTAGTATAGCACTTTAGGTAAATGACACATAATGTATCATGGCTTTTCCATTACAGCGGCATCGTATCGTGGATGCGGTGAGAATGAAGAGCCTGACCACTACGCGGCTCGCATCGCTTTCACAGGCAACTCGCGGGTGCTCGGCCCAGTGTGCATCGTCGCTGGAGCTCTTATGACTATTGCTGGTATGTATTCGCCATAGACATCAGAAAACCACGCTTGTCCTGTAAAAGGTCTCCTGCAGCATGTTTCTAAGCCAGCTGCCTAGGCTGTTCGTCCTTCAGTAAATATGACATTAGCTTTGACATAACATTATTTGAAATTAGCTCTAACAGGTTATTATTTAAATGACAAGATAAATATTAAGGTATACTTCGCCTGGTGCTTTTTTTTTCAAATTTAGAGTTAGATTTAGACGGTATATAATAGTGGCCAGCAATTTTTTCTATATTTTTTTGCGAACCTTTACTAGAATTACCGTTTTTTACCCGTTTTTTACTGTTACAACGCAACGTTTAAATGGCGAATCATTAAATTACATGCTTCTCTTAGCTTAGTACCGAATCAAGGGTGCCTGTCATGAGTTTGATTAGAGTTGCTCGCGAGAACGAGGGATCGTTAAGCGCTAATCAATCATGAGGCTTGTGGCCCTGCTCAATGTATTTATGGCTAGACGACGAAGGTAGCCTCTTTTGCAAGGTCATTGTGTTCAGTGCATTCATCTTGTTCAAGGTCGAAATAAATTAGCTAGAGAAACTTTGTACGTGATCTAATCAAGATAGCAGAAAACTATGTTTTTTTATTTTTATTTTTGGTCAATGCCTGCCGGTTTCTTGAAATATCAGGTAAAAGCACAGGTTTTTTATGTGATCTTTACAAATGTGGTGGGGTACTCTACTTTTACCACATAAAAGGCATAAACTGTTTACCATTCTGACCAGACAGAGAATAGTTGCCCAGATTCCGTGGCTGATACTGAGTAATTCCTAATAGATAACCCAATAACAATTCGCCCAATCCGGGAATCGAACCCAGGCTGAAGTTCTGGCTTCTGGCTCACTACTAGACCAACGAAGCAGTTTACTTTTATCATGTTTAGATATCGACACCCAACAAGTTTCGCGCTAGCTATATTAACTTGAATTTGTATAACTTCAAGATCTTTTAGAGTGAATCCGTGAAGAACCAACGAAAGTGAAACCAAATTAGAGATTCGTGCAGGAAACTCACAGCTTGACTTGTAGTAGTTTATTATAGGAAGCCAGTGATTATGGCAATCATCTGCGACAGAGTTGTCTTGATTATACGCTACCACTGTCGTTAAACATGACGTCAAGCCGTTTCAGCTAGGCAGAGTAATTGCCTGAAAATGTTACTGATTGAGCTTGCGTCACAGATAATTCGTTTTACTACTTATAGTTAATAGCCGGAAATAAATTACCATACATGTAATGCTAGAATCAACACAATCAAATAATTAAAAACATTTCATCACACTTGTATTTTTCAAAAGAGTAGGCAAGATAGCCAATAGGTTTGTGGATAGCGCGTATTTTGACTATACGCGTATAAGCTCGTCATGGCTTACGCACTTACACGCGCGCCATTTTTTGTACTTCATCAAACTAAACGCATGTGCAAGTGCGTGTGCTGCTCAGTCGCGTAGATTGAAGCCAAGGCCCGTCCACATGCACAGGCTGGTGCGTTAGCGCTTGTAGGTACGAGTTACCTGTGAAACAAGAGGGGCCAGCAAACGCGCGTACACATGCTTCCAAAAACAAGCTTATACGCGCGGAAAATACGCTATTGCGTTTTACGATCGCACAACTGTCTATTGTAATGCTATATAAATTTAACGTGCTAAGTTATGTTTTACGATATCTGCTCCAGTCTATACCACAGTAACCTTTATTTTTTAACCAAGGGCCGCGCCTATAAAAGCCAAAGTGCTCTCAAAGACGAGGTCACAATGACCGTAAAGGGTCACATCAGATATTGATCCCATTTAGCCCTGTTTGAACTTAGATGATAATTAGCATTCTTTAGATATTCACAAACACATAATTATAATTAAACCAATGATTATCATGTCATGCCCTGTGCTAACATTCTGACAATGCTTAGTAAACATTTGTTATCGTAAATAAATAGCTTGTTCGAACATGGTTTGAATACTTTATTTATTGGATTGAGGCCCGGATTTGACTCATGAAATCAATCAATGGCAACAACATTAATGAGAACTTTTATTAAGAAAAAAACATAGCGTGTATGGTTGATGGAAACAGGCTCGCTCCTTAACAACCGGCGAAATTATATTCATTAATAGTTAGAATAATATATGTTTTTTTAAACGTATATTTTATCAATCAATAATGTTTTTCTGTGGATGGCGCTCTTATGTAATATAGAATAGACAGGACAAATTAAAACATTCGCAATGTTATGTTATATATAAGCACAATCATGCTGTGTTTTAGAGGGTAACTGTTCCGGGTATCTATACTTAAATTTGATAATACCGCCACTTCTGGAAGATCTTTTAGTGTCAAATATCCTCGATTACTACAGAACTACAGCTGGAAAAAAACCACTCATCACATAAAACAAACCTCATTTAACCTCCCTACGTATTGGCGCCATAATACTTGCTAATAAATCAGCTAAATAAAAGGAATGTGTTGTCTATTCCAGGTATCGTGTTATGCATGCTAATGCGGGCAGCTCAGCGCCGGCAACGAAGGCTGGCGTTCCACTGTCC
This sequence comes from Ochropleura plecta, assembly GCA_905475445.1. Taxonomy (NCBI): domain Eukaryota; kingdom Metazoa; phylum Arthropoda; class Insecta; order Lepidoptera; family Noctuidae; genus Ochropleura; species Ochropleura plecta. The sequence goes on along the minus strand of FR997731.1, from coordinate 16,782,616 downwards.
CATTCACGGAGACTTCTACCCACTTAGCCCCCAGAATAGCAGAAAATATTCTCGTAAGTACTTAAGCTAGCTTTGAATATGCGATACCTTATTAGCATTGTTTGCTTTGGATGTATTTTGAGTAAAGACTTTAATGCTTTTGAACTTTACTTAAGTGTTTGCAATGGGGATATTTATGGATTCGTTTATAGACGTTGAGTGCCTGAAACCTGATAACTAAAATATGGCCACCCAAGAAAACTAACGGACTCGCGCACCGAGGGTTTCGTACAAACAGCCATATCGACGGTCCCTACGTACATAAAGACATGTCGAAAATGACATTTTTTTTATTGTATGGCTTTAGATTGTCTATTATTGCGCACATGCTGACATACGAATTTTATTTTAATTTAATTTATTTACCTTGTTTTAGAAACCGTATAAGAGAACAAGTATTATAAATACAACAAATAAGTGTCGTATAAACGGTCATCTATCAGTTTTTCTAAGAAAACGTGAAAAAATTAAAATATTTATGTGTAAATAGCATTATAAAACTGTTAAAATATTGTAGAAAGAAAATATTTATTATTGCTTGTAGAATTATTTCTAGGGCGTGTTGAACACAAATTACGCTCTCCTGTAAACCACGGTTTTTGACTTAACCTTATGTACGCTAACCATCGATATCGTTTGGCTCCGTAAACTTAGACGGTTAATAATTTTCACTGCTCCGAGGGACCAAAGATTTGAGTATATGGTTTAAATTTCAATACTCGAGACCTCCACATGTTTCCAAAATAAAGGGTCTTGACAGACAGGCGGACAACAAAGTGATCCTAGAAGGGGTCCGTCCGTTTTTTTCTTTTGAGGTACAATACCTTAAAAATTGTTCGTAGAGAAAAACTGTTTAAAAAAAACTGATAGTCGATGTTAGAATGTTTGTTGCGAGTCGCGTTCTTTCTTCTTATAGCTAGGAAGTGGTAAAAGTCAGAGAGATTGTTCCTCATTCAAAGTATTAGTGTATGCTAAGGAGTAGTGATGGGTGTTGCAGGCACTCCGTCAGGCATGTGGCGCTGGATGCGCAGCTGGTTGGGGATGGTGGAGGAAGGCGAGGCAGCGCGCTGTCCTCGCTCCGCAGAACCTGCCTCGCCGGCACGCGCCGATGCTCCGTGTCCCCCACCTTTACCTTTCTTGGTGCCATCGGATTCTGTCGTGTAAGTAACCGCATTTACTTCTTCCTCCTCCTTATCGCCATCATTTAAAGCATGCATTTACTATAGTCAAAAGAAACAAACAACAGTAAAATCGTTATGTATGTTAAAAACACTAAATCGTTGTGCCTAGAAAGCATTTCATTTTTCTAACGAAGATGGAGTAAAGATTTTTGCAATCCCTAAAGCGGACCGCTAATATGGTAAAAGTTTGCATGGAAATTCGTTACTTTTGGCGGGAATTCCTATCGGGAGCACCTCCGGAGCACAAGCACAGAATAAATAATAGACTTATGTAGAGTTATACCTACTTAAAATTTTGTTGTAAATCGGCATGATTAGTATAGTAAGCGAGACTTGCGTGAAACCACTTGATATTTAAAACCTCATTGAACCGTATTCCATGCAAATTAAGATATTATGATTTTATTTATAAAAAACGTGTCACAGTTTTAGTTGACATAACCCTCCGAAACGGCTTGACCGATTTGTCTGAGAATTGGTTTTTTCCATTTTTCATGAGTGATAAACAGGTGAAAGCGCCTGGCACAGCAGCAGCTAGTTACCTATAGATTCTTTATTATGTTCTCAGTACGTGCGAGTGCAATTTTAGAAATAGTAGTAACAAGTGTTTTAAGTACTGACTTTATGACCGTTTCCCTCTACCGATTTTTAATCTCTATTCTCTCCACCACATTACAGAGGCATGGCGTCAGTGCTTGGAGCTCCTCTCAGTCCTGAACAGACGTTCGGCTCCATCAAGTCACTCGCGATATCCAGGGAGGTCGCCAGCTTTCCTCTATCGCGTTCACCGACACCGCCACCATTGAGGTAAATACTTTGAATGTATGTCCAAATCAGGATTTAGCGAAATCCCATTAAAATTTTTGAGCCTTTAACGGGTTGGGCTTATTTCGGAACGGAGAATTGTACATAAAGTTATGCAAAGATAGTATAGAGGTACCAAATTCAACATTTCTAAAACATTTTTTTTTCTTTTTACAGTTGTCCACCATTCAAAGAGGAACCGAAATGTCTGGATGATATTCCGAACGCAGTGATTATACGTCCAGATTTCGACTGCGGCTCACCGACGTGCAACTACCGCGTCGTGGAGTGCAAGCTCACCAGCACGGAGGAGGTGCGTCCCGCGCCGCCGCACACGACGCTACACAGTGCCGACAAACAGATGAGACCCAATACTGTCTCTATAACGATACCCGACGAAGGGAAAGGTTAACGACACGTTTTAGATTAGACAATTTTTTAATTAATATTGTTCAAAGTGAGATGGAATGCGCTATTCGGAATATTTGGCGTAAGGTTGGCGACGACTTAATTGGGCGTATGTGTGTGTAATACTAGTTTTATGCTCACTGTTGATAGTCGTGAGCCCTCGGACAGCCACGATACGCCAACTTTGGCCGCACCCTGGTAAAAAACGACACGATGTACATATAAATTGATTTATTTTAAGGGCCACAATACTATTGTTTCTTAACTTTCGTCTGCTCAAACGATCACGATTTGTCTTCCGCTAACTGCTCACTTGATTGGACACCTCGAAATTGATCACAGTAATTGATTGACACAAACACTTGCTGCATTTATGTTTCTGCAGAAATTTCATTTATTACCTGTTACCTACAACACAAATAGGGTGTGATTGTCGACTCTGGATCGTGTATGTGCCGTCTACAAGAGCATGTTTTCCCAAATATTCAGTCAAATATAAGACTACGAGTTGGATGTTTTACCCTAGTTTATAAATATCACAATCTATCTTTATTAGCAATATATTGCGCCAAATATCATAAGTGTAAAGAGAGATTGGATTAAGAACGTCTATAATTATGTGAAATGTAAGTATGGAGTGTTTAAAGGTTATTTTATTTTTTGCTTCCATTATTTTGAACTGAGCAGAGCATTTCGTTCATTTTACATTATGCATGTTAGTGTTTAATTAGCCTTATTTATGTGATACCGAGATTTATCGGAAGAAAATACAAAGGGAATCATCTATGAGTCAACTACCTATGTATTGAATCAAAATAATTATGGAGCAAGGTCTTTGTGACCATCAGGCCAAAATATACTCATCTGGTATCCAATGTCCTACGTGCTTTATCAATTGCATTTTATTTCAAAAGGCATTTATCTGGAAAAAATACAGCTAATTTATGTCCCAGTTCTAAAGTATCACGTATATAAGGCAGTCTAATGATTATCCCAATGCTCATTGTGTCGGCATTCTAGTCGTATCGTTCTATCTTATATTTTGTTGGTATAATTAATATACCTACATTACTCATAAATGTACGCGGTAGAAGAAATGTATTGGCTCAGTAGGATTACCGTTCTTTATATTAAATAATATTTGTAGGAAATTGTCCATTACATTCATTTACACGTAATATTAATGTAAGTATAATATGTAAGAGTACATACAAAACACGTGCCCTAGTTATAATTCCGATTGTGATATTTTTTTATCATTCTTTTGACTTGAGGATGCAATCGCAACTGTGTTGCCACCGCAGAAAACAAAAGAAACGAATGCAAAGAAGGTACAGTAGAGTTTTCTAATGTTTTCTGCGGATATAATAATTGAATTTGAAATCATTTTGTAAATAACGTATATACTTACCTCCCTATTTTGTTGAATCATTAAATCATTGTTTTGGTGTATGAGCCAAAGGGAAGATGCCAAAATAAAGTTCGTCGCGTCCGTGTGTCTCGTATGATCGTTTGTTTTCACACTAAATAATTAATTGTGCTCAGAAAAGACAATTGTATAGGAAACAAGGATGTAGGTAAAACGTAGTCCACATATAATTTAGTAAATATAGGTACGTAGGTACTTTATCAAGTTATAAGTTTGTGATGAAGGCATTTATTGGCCAACAAGTTATTCGAAATTATATGGAATGTAATTTTTTATAATCCGTAGGTAAGTGCCACGCCTAAAATTAAATAACCTATTATAATATTGTATTGTATACTTAAAATAAGCCTATTTAATATTGTTATAAATGTAAGGTTGGAAAAGTGAAAATACAAACTTGAGTTATATCAAAGCCTTTTATTTGAACTTTATCAAGGTAAGTACTTACTTTTCCACACACCACCGTGGCGACCAACTACAGATTTGACACCAGTCTTCCCAAGGGGTATCGTTTTACTCAATAATGGGTCGTGGTGGTCAGATATGCAGTCGGTCCGTGTAAAATACTGATATTCAGCGCATACACTAAAACTAAAAACCGACCACAACTTCGTTGGGAAAAGTTAGGCAGATGGCGTACCTCACACCTTTAAATAAAATAATAATTAGGTATGATGTGAACGAAATTTGTTTTTATTGAGGAATCTTAGAAATCCTTTCTTCAATAACTTTTATACCAAATGCGAAATAACCATGAACGCTTACCTACCTACCAAGCTGGAGTCATCAACCATAATTATATCTATTATTAACGAAACCTACATGTGCGATGAACACACAATACAATGTTGCTAACTATTTTATAAAAACAACCTTTTGGCATTAAATATTCCAGACATATGGGATAAAAGGCCAATGCAATGCACCTCTTTGTTGAGTTACGTTAGGGTTATTTGTGACAATAGAATCACATGCAGTAAGTAGGGTATACGTACAGGTATTTACGTTCCTCAACTCCAAGCAAGCACCTTGTTTGTTACCTGTCCCCTGTCCCTATCTCGTTAATCCACAAGGAATTTGGAAATAGCTGAAGACTTCAATGATAATGGATCAACGGAAGTCAACAATGGCAAATCGGTTTTCCTTGATTTTGGCTGTATCAACCTACACAGTGCCTTTCGCATAGTCCGCGAAATTAACCATGCATAAATTGTACAGATAGAGCACTTATTGCAGAGATAATCTATTATCTCGACTTATAAATGAATAATATGAATACTCTCTCTATGAGGACTCTGCTTTTATCCATGTGAATGGCCCGGAGGTGTGAACATAATTATTAAATTGACACAAAAACCGGACGGAAACGCCCAACAGGCAACACCCATGTGGGTGTTGCCTGCCATATTAAAGATTTTATTGATTAATTATATTTTTGTTATCAACGAGACTGTAATGGTGACATTGAGCAAATCATTAATTAATTTGTACATAATTAGAGTTCCTCGTTATCTAAAGCTCATAAAGTCCATAGGTTTGGAACAGGAAAGATAAGATCGGTCGAAAACAAGGCATAATATACCTAAAACTAGACGTGAGCAGCTTACTTGTTACTTTCACGTATGAAACGTAGCCCGGGTCCTACAATTCCACGTATCATAATACAATAATAAGTATACATTGTGAAAACCATTTTTAGTACTGGCATGTTTTTTGTTTTCTTTGTACGCAAGTCGTGCAGTACCAGCGAGTTGAAATGTCGGCCATCTTGAATCTCATTTCATAATGGCATGTGTCTTTCCAAATATCAAGTGATAGCAAATATAGCAATCGGGGAAATAGTTTAAACTTACCATAAAAAATTGCATATTTATAAACTAAAAATTGATAATACCAACTGGTTTTAAACACTTCAAAAAATTTAAAAGATCACCAATAAACAAATCAGCTGTTATCCGTCAATCGATGTCAACAAAATTACATAATTTTGTTTAGAAAAACAGTGCAGCCTCCGTTTTATTAGTGTCATTTTGAAATAATCAAACATGAAGATTGGATCTATGTTTCAATGGGCAAATTGATAAAGTAATGTGTAACCAGCGGCTAATAAGTTTGGCGACTGTGATTTTTTGTATAATGTAGTCCGCTGAAATATTTTAGTTATGGATCACAACAATATTATTGAGTGCGGTGGATTTTATTTTATACACAATTTTGACTCTGGAAATCTCGGACATGTAGAACGAGTACCCACGGAGCTAATAGGTAAGCTCGTTATTTTGTTATTAAACGCGAAATCGTGAAGTCTATAGACCTGCAATATCTTCGGGTGTAGTTGCCAATTTTATGCCCTTTTCACGGACTTTTTGTTATTGTTGAGTGCTCGAAATAGATTTGAGGACATTTCAATGCATTTCGAGTGCCCTGGTGCAACAACTCATTCAATATTGACTTGACACAGATAAGATGTCATGACAGCACAGCAAAGAAAGTTAATTAAATCAAATGGAATTTTCCAGTAAACTTGTTTACTAATGTTCCATAACAAGCCATCTGATTTTTAGAGTTTGGGAAATTTCATCCATTTATCTATGTACAATATTTGTTTTTTTTTTTTTAATAACCGCTATTTATAAAATACAAGATACAAAATCAAAATATTTTATTTCACATAGGCCTACCTGAGCACTTATAAAACGTCTAGAAAAGGTGCACAGATCGGTTTGGTCATTTTCTATGGAGAAGAACTGGCATAAAACTCTATGGTTACTCTTTTAAAATCATTTGGTTTTACAATGTTGTTGTTACAGTGTCCGACAATAAGTCATTGCTTTCTTAACAAATTGTAAAATGAAAAAAAAATTAAGCGTCTAGGAAATTATTCAACACCTTTCGCTTAATCTTATAATAAGCCAAACTGTTGTAATAGTTTGTTACTATGCTAAGAACCAAAAAAACAGTCTTATCCTTTAACTTTACTAAAATGAATTATAGGCATGACATGCTCATGATATTATTGCTCTCTTCAGTCCCTTCATTAGATACTATCACCTTTTTTTTATTATTAACAAGATTTATTTGTGTCAGCTCCATCTGTAAACCCAAAGTTGGGTGCAACGGAAACTCCGGACTATGAATTTAACTTGTGGACTCGACCTGACTGTGCGGGCACAGAGTTTGAGAATGGGAACCGCACCTGGTTCTATTTCGGTGTGCAGGCCAGTGAATCTAGCGTACTGGTAAATATTTAATTATACTGCTTTTTATTAATCTACAAAATTAACAAATGAATGAAGTTATTTTTAAACTGTGTTCAGTATTTCACTTGTAAAGTTGTTTTTACTTTAGATATTTATTTATCAGAAAATATGGAAAATGTTTGCTCATTGTTATTCAGGAAAAAATAAAGTTAGTAATCAAAAGGAATTGAAATTGAATTATTATTATAAGAGTTGAGTTACGTACTTCACATTCTGGTTCCATGTTATTGAAACAGTATAATGTAATCATGAAACTCAATGGAGTCTCGGAAGTTAACAATGAATAATGGTCTGCACAAGGCAAGGCTTACTGTTCAAAATTTATGGCAGTTCAGAACATATAGAAAGTTTTAGTTTAGGTACCAGTGAAGTGCTCAAATAACTTTTCCCGCTTTGGGCGGAACGGGGGGGGGAGCTACCCATTGCCGTCCACAGGCCCGCATCTACGGTGGCCGGAAGTCGTCTCGTGGCCCCCAGGGCGTCTCCCGCAGCGACGGAGTTGATTTGAAGTTCGCTCCCTCAAACGAACCTCACCTCCTTCGCTAGCATGACTGCTTCGCAGAAGGTGACCATCCCCATTCCCTCTCGCTCCGGACTATTGACTGGACCAGGGCCGAAAGCGACAGATCGCCGCCGCCGATCGCCTCTACAAGGGCACGGCGGAGGATGCATTGGCTTAACTGTACTATGCCCAGAACTTCACTGGCAGCTTAATCCCGAGCCACCATAAAGTTTGACTAATACCATACCTTAATGACACATTACATGATTTAAAATTACTTCAGTCATTCGTTACCTACTGAAAGCTGGCAACAAAAACTATTAGCACACAAATAATGTCTGGCTGAAGCAGTTCCAGTGCATGTCTGCCATATTGACACCTATATCTCCATATATTTATATTCCAAATTATGTTAACAGGTGCGGTTGAATCTCATAAACTTGAACAAGCAAGGCAAGATGTACAACCAAGGCATGGCGCCTGTGACGCGGACTCTGCCTGGCAAGCCTCAGTGGGAGAGGATCAGGGATCGTCCTGTACACTCGGTATGTGTACAAGAAAAACCTTACCTTACCTTAAAAGAGACTTAAGTCCTTTGAGTTTATTTCGGCTGTTACTTCTCCGAGTAGGCTGATACGAAACACACACCTCATCTAATTAAAAAAAAACATTTGGACGGTTTTGGAGATGCAGTTTGCGATTGCGTTTCATTACATCGTTTATGTATTCTCATCAAAACTCTTTCAGACTGACGACAATACCTTCACACTGAGCTTCAAGTACCGTACGCCAGAGAACCTGAAAGCGACCACATTCTTCGCGTTCACCTACCCGTTCTCGTTCGCTGAGCTGCAGATCGCACTCAACTCCATCGACTTGAAGATGCTGCCGCTACCCCCGCCGCAGTCTTTAGACGATATCTACTATGCGAGGGAATGTCTTATTTATTCTCTTGAAAGTAAGATTTACTTTTGTTTAACTTTCGTCATAGTATGGCGTCAGAGGTAAACTCACTCTGAATGGACTATAGTTTGTGACTCAGAATTCCCACAACTTTACAAATACCACTTACTTTACCACTTATTATGATATGATGAAATACTTTGTTTGCTAAATGCAGGAAGGCGTGTGGATCTATTGACCATCACGTCGCACCATGGGATGACGACAGAGAGAGAAGCAAGGCTTAGGAACTTGTTCCCAGACAATCAAGATAGGCCATTCAAGTTCACGAATAAAAAAGTAAGTTATCTCTATTATTACTGTATTACCATTTTCACCATCACCATCAGCCTACACCACTGCTGGACAGAGGCATATTCAATCGCACGCCATTTAACTCGGCAACTCTCATCCGGTTGACGACCTCAGGCTCCACTTAAGAACACGCCCAACGGCCATCGTCACAGCTACTTTAGCTTACTTGTCTTACTGTAAGGGAAAGGTCTCATCTCAAGCAGAGAAGGCATAATCATTGCTGATAACACGCATGCTTTTTTTGCGAATGGGTAATCATCAAATAACTTCCCCCGCTTTTCGCGGAGCGGGGGTGAGTGTCAGACTTGTACTGACTAAAACCCACCCATGTTCCTTCTATTTGCCCTTTATGTTTCGGGGCCGCGGTATCTGTTTCGAACAACCCGCAACCCGGGCAGGCGGTGACCCTTGCAGGCCCCTCTTCTTTACTGACATCTCTTTGAGGCGGGCGTGGTACACTAAGGCGCCGTCGACACGGCCTGTCGTCACTGTCGGACGGACGGTGAGCTATTCATTGCTCACCGTCCACATCGAGCCTGAAATTGTATATTTCAGACTTATGTTAGTTAACAGAATGTCATGTTGTCTTATCTGAGACATACCCCTATAATTCCATCCAGATTTTTAATCATCGATGTAACAAATTCTTCCTATAAAAAAGCATTTTTCAAATCGGACGTCTCAGTAAAAAGATATGCGTGGTCATACATAAAAAAAGTGTCGAATTTAGAACCTCCTCCTTTTTTTCGTCGGTTAAAATCAAAGGTTACCAACAACCTTAGCCCGTTTTCGTAGTCAAATCTTGAATTTCTTGAAAATGTTACGAAGAAATTACTTCCTTAGGAAAATAATGATCATAATGCGCAATTACCATGAATAAAGAAAACACATTTATTTATGCGATAGAATTGCACGCCATATTGAGTTACGAGTGTCTATGACAATTGACAGGTTCAAAAACCCTCCTTTTTGTTATTCAGGGTTCATTTCAAAAGGGCTAAACGCTTTTGCAATGGAACGCATCAATTAATTACTTTATGAATAGCAATTTATTGAGTTTGAATGTCATATATGTTTGTGAAGTATTATGATAATAGTATTTTTCTCACAATCATAACCTAATGATTATAAACAGCCATTGTAAACAGTTCTTGGTGAATGTTATGTTGATGTTTGCCAATCTGGCTTATTCTGCTATGACAATATACACTCAGAACTGAGTTTATAGACATAACATAACGCCTGTAATCCCCAAAGGACTAGGTAGAGGTGTACACCCACATTTCGCCAGTTAAGTAATAGAGGACGACCCTATTGCCATCAACTGGGCACTAATTTGAACTTATAGCGCACCTTATAATTATTTGCGATAGACCGAATGTAGACCACATCTGTGGCTATACAGGGTGGAAGAAAATTAATACCTATATTTAAAAAAGAAAACCGTCCCAAAGACTCTCGCACCGAGGGTTTCGTACAAACTTTCGACATATCTTTTGAATGCGTAGACTTCGAAAGTTGATTTTTTCACACCACAGTGTTGTGTGTGAAAAAATATGGTAAAATATGGCATATGGTAATTTCAACTCGATACCTCCAATAGACCGGTTGAGTAGTAAAACAACTCGAGTGAGTTGAAATGTGAGTGAGAGAGGCCCTACCTAAAAATAAATCGACACCTCCACGCGTTCCTGAGATATAGGAGCAGAAAACAACAAAGTGATCCAAAATAAGGGTTCCGTTTTTTTCCTTTTGAAGTACGGATTCTAGAAAACAGCTGTTTATTTATTTATTTATTTGGATCTCCGACAAAGGATACACAGATTCATTATAAAACACAATACTATGGGTTAATTTAACTGTGTTCCTTCAATTATAGGAGACCACAGCATGCACATATAACTAGGTGATAACACAAAAATATTTATAGAAGTGAAAATTGAAAACTATTTTAAAATGATAACAAATCGGAAAAAGAAAACATAATGTCAATTAAAAAAGTAATGTAGAAATTAAATGAATTTAACAATAGAATTAAAATGTTTCCTACAAACGCGCAATACCTACGTGACATTGGCATGCGCTGATGATCGACCCGTGCGACTGTTATAATAATAACTAGATACAACTAGAATATATGAAAAAAACCTACCTAATAGAACAATTTCCAACAGGTGATCTTCATATCAGCCAGAGTTCATCCAGGGGAGACACCATCAAGCTTCGTCTTCAACGGGTTCCTCAACCTTCTGCTGACACGGAATGATCCCATAGCGATACAACTAAGGAGGCTCTATGTGTTCAAGATGGTACCTTTTCTTAACCCTGACGGGGTTGCCCGGGGCCACTATAGGACGGACACGAGGGGGGTTAACTTGAACAGGGTATATTTGAGCCCCTCGTTACATCTGCATCCTACTGTGTATGCTTCTAGGGCGTTGATTAGGTAAGTTTGTTTTTAATCAGTACTAACGCACAATTTCGACAGTTGGTTAGCGCAGTGGCTGAGCGATTGGCTGCTGCGCTTCGTGATGCGGGTTCGAATCCCGATGAGAACAAGTATTTGTTTGGCATACAGGTAATTGTTCCAGGTTTATCTGTTTATGTATGTGAGTTTAAATGTTTGTAAACGCACCAAACATGCAGGAGAACTTCCTAGTGTGGAGATGTTACGCAGTTTGGCGGGTTTACTAAATGTACAACAACTTTGGTCCAAAAATAAATGATTTATTATTATTATGTGTATGTAATACATACGTATAGTGTGTGTAGGTCGAAATGTAGTTAACATAACTTAAAAACATCGACTATGCGCATAATCTATGCGCCTCATCAAAGGAATTCAATTTAATGTTATCATATAACTTTTGAACCGGTTCTTGTATGAGGTTTCTTTTATATTTATTGGTTTTAAGTTCTCGATGCAGAACTGACAATTCAACTTAGTTCTTTAATTCAGTAACTTGTTTAGTAATAAAGTTCAAATTACAATAATAGCTCGTCCACTAAGTGAAGATAATTGCAATCGCGACGGCCAAGCAGTCCTTATTGACAGGGGCGCCGACTCCGTGGGTGCTCGGGTGCTCCAGCACCCACGAGAGGTAAATAGTGGGTGCCGAGCACCCACGATTATGAATATCTAAAATAATTCTTTCTCATATTTTAACTAAATCAAAATAATATAGGTACCGAAATAATATACGTAATACGCGCGCCTAGAGACAAACCTAGCCACTCTCACGCACGCAGCGTGCCGGCTCGGCGCCGCCGCCGCCGCCGCCGTGTCGCGCCACCCGCACCCGTGCCTGCCACACCCGCCCCCCGCCCCTGTCTTTGCACACGCACGCGCTTTCATTCCTTCTGAGACTAGCGTCTGTGTAGCACGTGAACTGTTAGGTTATGTTATGTCATGATGGATAAGTTTGTCGTTCGGAACCGTAAGGTACCTAAACCTGAAGAACCTTCCACTAGTAGTAATAGTGGCTCTTCTCAGCTTAACATAGGTCAAAACCGAAACGTTACTTCTGAAAATTTATGTTCAGAGAAGAAAGGACGCAGCTATCAAAGTAAGTGGCAATCAGTTTTTCCATGGCTACTGTATGATGGAGACATCGATAAAGTGTTTTGCGAAATCTGTAGAGAAACTATATCTAGTGGCATTTCTACGCCAAAAAAATCATCAAGAGATGATGACTCCATTAAAGCATTCACTGAGATTGGTTTTTCATCATGGAATAAGGCTTTAGAAAGATTCAAAAAGCACGAAATGTCTGAAGTTCACCGTTTTTGTGTTTTATATAAAGCCAATGTAGACCGTGGCGTCAATGTACACTCAATGTTATCAAAAAGTAAACTTGAAGATATGAAAACTGCTAGAACCGCCCTTATGAAAATGATTTCTACTCTTCGCTTTTTAATGACCGGAGGCCTTGCTATAAGGGGCCATGAGGATGAAAATTCAAATTATAGTCGGTTATTGAAGCTGCGATCAGAGGATATTCCCGAGTTAAAATCGTGGCTCCAGCGCAGTAAATATAAGTGGTTGTCACACGATGTCACTAACGAACTGTGTACAATTTTGAGTCACGCAGTATTGAGTAAAATAATTAAACTAATACAAAATGCTATCTATTATTCTGTCATGGTGGATGAAACCAGTGATATTACCAATCATGAACAAGTCACATTCTGCTTTCGGTACGTGGACTCAAAGCTTAATATACATGAAATATTTTTCGGACTCTATGAAACGCCGTCAACCACATCTGAAATTTTATTTGAAATTTTCAATGACGTGCTAAAAAGATTTCGCCTTGATATCAAAACTTGCAGGGGTCTATGTACAGATGGCGCTGCTAATGTTTCTGGAACGCATACCGGCCTTAAAGCACGAGTTCAAGCTATCGAACCAAGGGCAGTTCATGTGCATTGTGTCGCACACTCTTTAAACTTGGTTGTTCAAGATACTATGAAAGAAGTACCGGCAATTAGAGATTTTTTAGTATTAATAAGAGAGCTCATTGTCTTCGTTCGCGTGTCACCGAAACGCCAAGCTTGTTTTGAATCGCTACAGGCTGCTGAGGATGCACAAAATCTTTCTCTACGGCCGTTTTGCCCAACAAGATGGTGCTGTCGTATATCTTCTCTGAAAACAATTCTCGACAATTATAGTGTACTTCTATGTTTTTTGAACAACACAAAAACTCAGAAAGATGATGCCGGTGCCAAAGCAAAAGGGTTTTTAAAAAGTCTTCAGTCTTTCGAATCTCTATTTATCATTAAAATTCTGATAGAAATTCTTAGTCGCATTGAAGCTTTAAATGCTACGTTACAGAAGATATCTCTGCACCTGCAAAAAGCTGTCGATAATATTAATACAGTCAAAGAAGTTATATCGTCCCAAAGAACTGACGAAAAATTTGAAAACGTCTGGAAATCTACTGTAGATTTGGCTCACATTTTGGAATTGGATGAACCTAAAACACCAAAAATACGGAGAAGACCTAAAAAGATAGACGACTCTACAAGTGAGCCGCACGAGTTTTCTAGTCCAGCTGACTTTTATCGAAAAATGTATTTTGAAGTGTTAGATAAAGTCATAGGCTGTATTGAACAACGCTTTACCAAAGATTCTATGGCACACTTGAGCAACATGGAACTATTTCTTACTCAGCAAAATAATGATGACATGACAAGCAGCAATTATGTGAAAAACTTTTATGGAGATGACTTTGACATGGATCGTTTGATTCTTCATCGAAACATGCTTTTAGATATTGCGCAAACAAAAAATTACCAACTAAATAGTGTAGAGGATGTTGTTTCTTTTATAACTACTCATTGCGAATCTACCAAAAATATGATACCAGAAGTCATCAAATTATTAAAAATAATTTTAACTATTCCAGTATCGACATGCACAGCTGAAAGGTCATTTTCAGCATTACGAAGAATAAAGACTTACTTGAGGACTACTATGACTCAGCAAAGACTTAATTACATGGTAGTGCATGTAAACAGAGAAATAGCAGATGATTTGGAACTTGAAAACATTGCCGACATATTTATAAATAGAGCAGTAGTTCGTCAAAATACATTCGCACTGAATAAAACATAATGTTTATGATAAATAAGGTGCACATGTCAAACTGCTGTGTAATATAATAAATTATCTTTTCTAAATATCTTGTATTTTCTTGTGTCTAGTAAGTAACGAAAATAAATATAAGTAGCTAGGTACATATGTCATTAAAAATGCTGGAGCACCCACGGGAATTTTAAAAACTCGGCGCCCCTGCTTATTGAGCATTGTTGCGGGTTGTTCGAAAGAGATACCGCGGCCCCGGAACGTAAAGGGCAATAGAAGGAACATGGGTGGGTTTTAGTCAGTAAAAGTCTGACACCCCCGCTCCGCCGAGAGCGGGGGAAGTTATTTGTTGATTTCCCACCCCCAAAAAAAAAGGCAGTCCTTATTGGGTTCAATTCCTGGGATGGGCAAATTTTTATTGGTTTTTCTCCATAGTGAAATTCCTGCAATATATTATATAAACAGCAATATTCATGCGCGATGTTGTGTTTGTGCATATTAATTAGACTGTGTACTTATTGCACAGGTACTACCACTATGGCTGTGAAAAAGAAGATCTGTATGATGACAGCAAGAGTTTTACTTCGCACAGTATACAGAATATTAGCGAGAGTGCTGAGGTACGCAATATTTCTTTTATTTTGTATCATCAGTACATTGCATCGATACACATTGAAAGTTTTCGCCATCGTTACACTATGATGAATTAATAAAACATTAAATTTATTTAACACTTCAACCACATAGTACATAGGTGGACTTATTATCATAGGTATTTTCTACCAGTCATCCTTTGGGTGAAGCAAAGACGAACAATGGTAGGTGTGAAACAGAAAATTAGTTATTAATTTATACTACATGGATATATAAATATACATTAGCACAACACACACATATAACATTTCTGGCCACATTATTTCATTTCCACATCATCTAAACTATCTAAAATATTTGAAGGCACTGTTGGCGCAGTGGCTAAGCTATCGACTGCTGCGCTGCGTGTCGTGGGTTCGATACCCACACAGAACAAATATTTGTATGACCTACAGGTAGTTGTTTCAGGTCTGGTTGTCTGTAAACACACCCACAATACAGGAGAAATTAATAGTTAATATCTCTTCCTCTCCTACAGCTTATAGATATTATAAAAACAAAAGTAGCGAAGAAAGGTCCAGCATCGTCGTACAAAGGCGGAGACTACTACAAGAGGGAAAAGAACACCAAACCGGTGTCCACTAACAAATCATCCACCACCATTAAGGCACCGTCCACATCCACGGATACCTCCAAGAAAGAGCTCAAGTCACTCAGTGGAGAGGCCGCGCATTTGGCGGAACAAGTTAGTATCATCGTCATTGTAATTTGAATCTTATGGATGTGGCTACACGTGACCCGCCTGTTGTTCGCAACAATTGTCTAATATGAGGCTGCACCATACCGGGGTTACGGGTTATGCCTTGGTTGCGGTTTGTTCGGCCGGGGTTACGGGTTGTTCTAAAGCGATACCACGGCACCGCAACATACAGGCAAAGGATTTTCCATAGATGGGTTTTAGCCAGTACAACTCGTGACACTCCCTTCCGCTCTGCCCAGAGCGACTGAAGTTTTCATATAAAAAAAATGGCTGTTTCATAACCTGAGTAAGTAAATCTTGTGAACAGAATAAAACGACATTGCTGTAAAATATTGAGTCTTTTGCAAATAGTAATACATAGTGTTGTTGAAATAGCTTATTTTTAGTGTTCGCAACTACTTAATCATTCATGTCGGTATTAATACTATTAAATTGCTTTAAGATGTTTCAAAAAAGCTTTGCTCATAATCGAGTAACAAATCTTCTGCAAGAAAATATTTGTTTGAAACGTGACATCAAATGGATGCTTGAATAAACAGCTCAAACCAAATTGTGATTTACAAAAAAAGATTGACTGTTGATAATAAAACTAACATTAAGTTTGCGTGAGCAACGCCAACAAATTCCAATTATTTTGACAACATTATTGCCTACAGACTTGTATATTTAAACCGCTGCATTCCTATAATACCCGAATTACAATAGCAATCATCCATAATGATCATTTAAAAAACGAATTATTTGAAACTGCTTCGAGTGCTTTCGGCAATAAACAGGACAATGACTGCCCAAGTTTTGCTAAGGAAATGTGATTGCAAACGAATTCAAATATTTGAAGGAGAATTGAGTCAGGAGTTCATTTATCCATCTGTAACGAAGAAACCTAACAAACAAAAAGACCATTTCAGACACTAATCTGCATAGTCCTCATGCAAGTTGACCAAGATTTTTTGTCTGGACCTTAAAAGAGACTATGACTGAGTTTGTTTCGGCTGTTTCTTCTCAGAGTAGTCGGGTACGAAACACCGGCCTCATCTAGTTTTTAAGAAAGTCGTGTAAAAGTATTTGTGAATACCTACTTGCAAAATAAACATCATTTAACAATAGTGGTTTAAAAATTAACGGAATATTAAATGTTAATTTAAAATCATCCGCTGCCTACAATTCTCCCAACAATGTTGGGGTTGGCTTTCAGTTCAACCGGATGCAGATAAATACCAGTATATTATATGGAGTGTCTATCTGACCCCCACAACTCTGCAACTAGAACTAGCTTAACAAGATACACCTTGGTAAGACTCGTACTTTCCACCACCTTTAACGCAACGGTCAAAAGATCTACAAATGACCACCAGGACTGACGGCGTAACGCGCACGAAGGAATCTCGGATGTAGTGAGATGCACACCTATCCACGGACCAACCAAGGCTAAGGCAAGCGCGGCTTAACTGTTGTTATTAATTATCCACGAGTTATTGAATACAAATACAAATCATTTATTGCAAACATGGGTAATTTTTACATAGATATTTTCGTATTAATAGGTTCTCCATATTCTACCGTCTTATGGGCATGCAAATAATATTAATTTCCAAATTTAAAAGAACAAGTTACATATTTAAAATTAAATATAATAAATTGATTCAAATAAATTTTACAGTTGCAAAACAAAAAATGTCAAACTAATAAACAGCACAAAAATATTTAATTACTAATGTCAAATAAAATGAATAAAAATGTCAATCAGAAAAAAATATAAGTTAAGTAAATAAAAAAATGTCAGAAAAATAAAATAATAAATGTCAGTCTTACATCGATTTCATTTTCATTCATTTTTATCATTAAGGAAGTCATCAATCGTGTAGTAGCATTTCTTAATTAAGATTTCGATTAGTGCCCTTTTAAATTTTATAACAGTCATGTTTTTAATCACATCAGGTACTTTATTATAAATGCGTGGGGCGATACCAAAAAAACTCTTCTGCATAAGTGCGGTTTTGCATTTTACAAGACAAAGTTTGTTGACATATTGACTCCGTGTCGGATTTTTTCTGACTGCTGACAGTTTTTCAAATAATTGTGGATTATTTTTTACGAATAAAGCTGTTTCTAAAATATATAAAGATGGAAAAGTTAAAATGTTAAGGGACTTAAAATAGGGAAGGCAGCTATCTGTTGGCTTAAGACCACACATTGACCTTATACATCGCCTCTGCATTCTAAATACCAGCTCCCTATCAGTAGATTGCCCCCAGAAAATAATACCATACCGCAAAACAGAGGCAGCCAGTCCATGGTACGCTGATATAAGAGCCTGATTGTTGACTCTTTTTGAAAGTTGCCGGAGAGCATACGCAGTTTTGCTGAGTTTTTTGCACACAACTTCAATATGAGGTTTCCAAGTGAGTTTACTGTCGATCAGTATACCTAAAAACTTCGCCTGATTTCCTTCATCAAAATTATAGCCTTGGTAAGCAATTCTGACATTTGGATTTTCACTGCGTTGATGAAATTGCATTATTTTTGTCTTACTTAGGTTGATTACTAAATTATATATTGAAAATAATATACGCAAATATTTGGTGAAAGATTACTTTGCTTGATGCGGTTCAATATGGCAGGCATGGGAAGAAAGGAGGTATCCGATAAAATAACGATTAAATCCTTACTAATATTATAAAAGCGAAAGTGAGTTTGTTTGTTTGTTACCTCTTCACGCCTAAATGGCATAACCGATTTTAATGAATTTTGGTACAGAGACAGTTGGGACCCTGGAGACGGACATAGGCCACTTTTTTTTTTAAAAAAAAGTGAGATATGAGGGAGAAAAAAAAGAGAAAACTTAGCTTTGCTATTACAATAAATAAGGCGCAAGGGCAAAAACTACAGGTAGCAGGTACCTGCAAATCAGGAAAAGGGGCACTGTGTCACCCCAAATTTAACGCGAGCGAAGCCGCGGGCAAAAGCTAGTAGAGGAATATGGTAGACAAAGACATGCTGCGCCAACCTCAAATAACTTAGGATAAGGGCAGTAGAGTGATGATGATGCTGTTCAATATTTAGGCGAATGTTCTTTTGAACCTTACGTGTCATGTATGTTATATTCATAAAAAAAACTTTGAGTGTTTTGGAATATAGTTAAATTGATTGGATAGAAAACACAGTTCATTTAATTTTTTTTTTTTGAGATGAAGACGTCCATCGGTTTCTTAGAAAAAAAACAACTATATCTGACAAGCCTGGTTACTGTATCTTATTTTCTGACTGTACATACTAAAATTAAACGTGAGGTTTATCGATAATTCATTCCAGCACGTTCTGATACTTAATCCCACTCTATAATTAATTTTACGTCAATCGATCCGTGAAAAGCGCATGAATTAATAAGTCTTGAAGCTTATCGACTCAATTTGGAATAAGGTCATCGAAGCGGCGCTAAAGCGGATTATGTCGAGAGCACACATATCCTCTCATTAACAATTAAAACACGATCTGATTATCCTTTTGACGTAAGAATTAACCTTAACTAGGCTTTTAGTTAAACAACAAATGACTTTTCTCAAACATGCTTGGAAATTTGAACATTATTTTGGCAACTTTCTCCGAGATAAATCGAAATTGCTGTGCTGGCCAAATACATGCGAGCTGCGGCCGGCAAAAGTTGTATGAAAAAAATAAATAAATTAAAAAACACGTCTGTCACATCAAAAAAATGAACTACAAAGAAAAAAACAAGATGTTAGTTTTACATTTGCCGATGGAATGTGCTAGGAACAAAGATGAAAGGGAATTGAAAACGAAACAAATTTTCATCGAGATCGGGGGACCAATCTGTAGAATACTTCCTTGTATAAAAAGTCCCCCGACTGCGATGAAAATTTTTGTACACGGCTAAGCGTTTGACTGCTGCGCTACGTGTCGCGGGTTCGATCCCCGCCCGGATCAAATATTTGTATGACCTATAGATAGTTGTTCCGGGTCCGGCTGTTTGTGTATGTGAGTTTAAATGTTTGTAAACGCTGGGTGCGTTTACAAACATTTAATGATACAGGAGAAATTCCTAGTGTGAAAAAACGTTGTTTTTTTAATTGTCTTGATTTGCTTAGCTCATTCCAACGTCTCCTTCACCTTTGTCTGACAAGAGTGAGGTCAAAAATCCTTATATATCCAGCAGCAATATAACTACACCGCGATATAACTACAAATTGTTTACCAAAACTCATTTTTCACAGGTATACGACATGAAACTACAGGAGCAGCCATCACAGACGAGCAACTTATCCAAGCGTTCTAACGATGACACTGCCTCCATACTAAACGATAACGTGCTACGCACTTGTTTGGGCTCCCCGGTTCACTTGAGTACCAGCGACGAGCTCAACTTTCAGACTCCTAATCCGCTACGACCGCTACGGGATACGCTGAAGAACAGTATCAGTCTGCTCATGGAGTCTTCTTCGAGTGTTACGGGGTAAATATGAAAAAGTAGCTGTTGTCCATCTACCTTCATCCGCGTGAAATTAATTTGAATCGGATATAAAACCCATGTAGGGTTTTAATTTTGAGCACGGAACCCTAACTTATTTTCTAAAAATCATGGTAACCTATAAATTACTTTATTTGACGACACGGTTGGCGCAGTAACTGAGCGATCGACTGCTGCGCTGCGTGTCGTGGGTTCCATCCCCGCACGGAACAAATATTTGTATACAGATAGTTGTTTCGGGTCTGGCTGTTTGTGTATGTGTGTTTGAATTTTTGTAAACGCACCCACGATACAGGAGAAATTCCTAGTGCGGTGCAACGCTTTTTTTATTAAAAAACTGTTTATAATTTTTTTTTTATATTTATAATTGATATGCCTCGTTTAATAAACCCTATTCGTTTACAGTGACAGCCTGACAGGGCGGGACTCTCGCATGTGCAACTTGAAGATGGGTTGGTGTCAGGACTGCCGACTGGCCGTCTCCAAGTTAGAAGCCACCATGCCTGGGATCACAAGCATGGTGCCCGGGTATAACGTGTCTGTGGTACGTATTGCATCAACTGTCTTATCGAGAATATCCTTCCGCCATTTAAACTTGAGTCTAAAGGGCGAGTATACAAAATGTGTGGACCAAATGCCATCAGTGCATTTCCGTTGAGATAGCTCAGTTTCTTTTTTTTTAAAAACGTCGCCCCACACTAGGAATTTCTCCTGTATCGTGGGTGCGTTTACGAACATTTAAAGTCACATACACAAACAGCCAGACCCGGAAAAACTATCACTATAAGATTAATATTATTAATAGGTGATTATTGATATCGGGCGTATTCAGTTGATTCTCCTGGCAGTTTTTTTTAAAACAATAACAGATTGATCAAATAAAGATCACTGTAATCATGTGTTATTAAATCTTTAATAAATAAAAGTAAACAAAATTTTGTAAGAAAGTCTGCCAGGGGGAATAAACTGATTACGCCCGATTTCAAAATTCGGTTTTTTTTTACCCGCTTTCCTCTTGTTACATGTCGTATTTTATTTAGAGTGGTCACTTAGCTAACCGTGCATTGTCATCCACATTAAACGTGAACGCAAAATCTCAGTTCAATCGGTTGGGGATAACTGTTTAAAGTACTGTTGTAAGATTTGACTTAAACAAAATATTACAAGTTAAAAAAAGTTGTAGATTAGTCGATGTTGTCTCTAATAACTATTTTATTGTCATTAAATGATGAAAGAATAATGTCTGTCTTTCCTACAATTTTTTTGAAAAAAAAAAAGTTTAAGCAACAGCACTCTCATTAGTTTAAGGAGGTCATAAGTCAAGGTATAAGAGTAAGCATACATACAATATTCGACCGCACGGTTGGCGCAGTGGTTGAGCGATCGACTGCTCCGCTGCGTAACGCGGGTTCAATTCCCGCACGGAACAAATATTTGTATGACGTGGAGTTGCGGACACCAGCCCGTTATACAATACAATACAGTGACCTACATGTAGTTGTTCCGGGTCTGGCTATTTGTGTATATGAGTTTAAATGTTTATAAACGTACACACGATACAGGAGAAATTCCTAGCGGAAGACAAAGTTTTGTATATAAAAAAAGAAACGAATTACATAACATAAGGCCTGTTATCCCTGAAGAATTTGCCAGAGATGTATATATATACGTAAATCCAAATAAATCACAAAATCGAATAGTATCCTCATTACCTCAGCATCCTATCTATCCTAATTCCTTTTCCCTCCCAGAGTCGACCAGATCAAGTCGCTTACCACACCTCCATTGACGAGTACAGAGTACACCAGAAACAGCAGATCTCTGATCAAATGAGAAAGGTAATTTCGACTCTGTAGTCTTATTTTTAAGGACATAAATAATATAGCAATTTGGATGGGCCTTATCTAGCAATAGCATGAGACAGGCTCACAGTGACAGGTCGGATCCAATGATACAAAAACCAAGAGCGTCTTATACTCGCGCACCAAGGGTTCAGTACAAACTTTCGATATAAACAGCCATATCTTTTGACTGCGTAGTCTTAGAGGGTTGATTTTTCACAGCATAAAGGGACCACAGAGTTAAGTATATGGTTCTAAATTCAACTCAGTACCTTCACGCGTTCCCGAGATAGAGGGTCTTGACAGACAGAAGGACAACAAGAGGGTTGATTTTTCACAACATAAAGGGACCACAGAGTTAAGTATATGGTTCTAAATTCAACTCAGTACCTTCACGCGTTCCCGAGATAGAAGGTCTTGACAGACAGAAGGACAACAAGAGGGTTGATTTTTCACAACATAAAGGGACCACAGAGTTAAGTATATGGTTCTCAATTCAACTCAGTACCTCCACGCGTTCCCGAGATAGAGGGTCTTGACAGGCAGAAGGACAACAAGAGGGTTGATTTTTCACAACATAAAGGGACCACAGAGTTAAATATATAGTTCTAATTTCAACTCAATACCTCCACGCGTTCCCGAGATAGAGGGTCAGAGACAGACAGAAGGACAACAAGAGGGTTGATTTTTCACAGCATAAAGGGACCACAGAGTTAAATAGTTCTAATTTCAACTCAGTACCTCCACGCGTTCCCGAGATAGAGGGTCTTGACAGACAGAAGGACAACAAGAGGGTTGATTTTTCACAACATAAAGGGACCACAGAGTTAAATTTAGTTCTAATTTCAACTCGGTACCTCCACGCGTTCCCGAGATAGAGGGTCTTGACAGACAGAAGGACAACAAGAGGGTTGATTTTTCACAGCATAAAGGGACCACAGAGTTAAGTATATGGTTCTAAATTCAACTCAGTACCTTAACGCGTTCCCGAGATAGAGGGTCTTGACAGACAGAAGGACAACAAGAGGGTTGATTTTTCACAACATAAAGGGACCACAGAGTTAAATTTAGTTCTAATTTCAACTCGGTACCTCCACGCGTTCCCGAGATAGAGGGTCTTGACAGACAGAAGGACAACAAGAGGGTTGATTTTTCACAGCATAAAGGGACCACAGAGTTAAGTATATGGTTCTAAATTCAACTCAGTACCTTAACGCGTTCCCGAGATAGAGGGTCTTGACAGACAGAAGGACAACAAGAGGGTTGATTTTTCACAGCATAAAGGGACCACAGAGTTAAGTATATGGTTCTAAATTCAACTCAGTACCTTAACGCGTTCCCGAGATAGAGGGTCTTGACAGACAGAAGGACAACAAGAGGGTTGATTTTTCACAGCATAAAGGGACCACAGAGTTAAGTATATGGTTCTAAATTCAACTCAGTACCTTAACGCGTTCCCGAGATAGAGGGTCTTGACAGACAGAAGGACAACAAGAGGGTTGATTTTTCACAGCATAAAGGGACCACAGAGTTAAGTATATGGTTCTAAATTCAACTCAGTACCTTAACGCGTTCCCGAGATAGAGGGTCTTGACAGACAGAAGGACAACAAGAGGGTTGATTTTTCACAGCATAAAGGGACCACAGAGTTAAGTATATGGTTCTAAATTCAACTCAGTACCTTAACGCGTTCCCGAGATAGAGGGTCTTGACAGACAGGACAAAGGACAATAAAGAGTTCCGGTTTTTCCTTTTGAGGTACGGAACCCTAAAAACCGGTTCTTATATCTTAAAAGGAGGAGCTCAGGTCGATCTTTAGGTTAAGCCGCGCTGGCCTAGGTTGGTCTGTTATGGGTGACCACCCGTTACATACCGAGTTTCCTCCGTGCCTCGGAAAGCACGTTAAGCTGTTGGTCCCGGCTGTCAGTTGTAGATCTTTGACAGTCGTTACAGATAGTCAGTGTCCCGAAAGTCTGACAACCAAGTCTTACCAAGAGGTATCGTGTTTCCCAGTGCTAACTGGGTTATGAAGGTCAGATAGGCAGTCGCTCCATGTAAAATACTGGTATTCAGCTGCATCCGGTAAGACTGGAAGCCGACCCCAACATAGTTGGGAAAAGGCTAGGCAGATGATGATGTCTTAAAATCTGTGCCCGTGGGTAAAAAGAACTTTAAATAAAAAGTGCTTTGAGTTAGATTTGATATTAAACTTTTGAGATATGGGATTCTTGTTTTTCGTTAACATAATTTAAAGAACGAATTTAGTTTTTAACCGACTTCCCAAAAAGGAGGAGGTTCTCAATTCGGCCGGTATGTTTTTTTTTTGGTGTTGAGTGTACGTATGGACAACCGTCAAAATGTTGTTATAGTAATGTTTGTTGCGAAGCAACCCTTTGTGTACGAATCCTACTCGCACTTGGTCGGTTTTTAATCAACCATTGATATGATATCTAGGCTAAAACAATGTTTTGGTCTCTTGAGGACTTTAACATTTGTCAGCGTAGGGGACGAATTTGCTGACACTTTTTTTAGTTATATTTATTATCTCATAGATTTTTTTCAAGAAATGAATTTCAATTTGATTAATAATTTACTCCTCTGTGAACGTTTAGTTATTACATCCTCCAAACGTATATACATACCTATAATACTATTTCTATGATGTAAAAACTGTGGAGATGAGCTAGAGCTGGTATGTACACCTCTTTTCAGTCTGGTTGTCATACGCACACTGTAAGAAAGCCTCCCAAAGGAGAACTGTGAGTTGCGGATTGTTCGAAAGAGATACCGCGGCCCGGCACGTAAAGGGCAATAGAAGGAACATGAGTGCGTTTTAGTCAGTACAAGTCTGACACTCCCCCCAGACCGGGGGAAGTTTTTTGATGATTTCCCATCCGCAAAAAAAAATTAGAACTGTGAACATTATTATTCCTCGAAATTAATAACAAACATTGTAAATTCCCGTTTCAAGTGTTGATTATTATTATTGTTTATCTGTAGAGCCACGATATGGATCCTATGGGGAACAATGAAAACATCCACTTCTGCACGAACTGCTTCAAGAGATACGTGATCGCGGAGGACAACCAAGAAATCGTAAGTTTTTACTTAGATCCCTTCCTGATCCTTGTTTTTTAGTTTAAAGAGATTTTAAAGACTTTTTGTGCAGATTTTGGGAATGTCTTCTTAATATAATTCTTCAGTACGTGTGTTTGTCACCTAAATCCTCCCTAAACGGCTGCACCGATTTGGAATAAATTTTGTGTGTACATTTCAATTCGTTTCTGGATGGATTGAAAACATGATAAATTGATAAATATTTGAATGTCTCTGGTTTGGATTTTCAAGTATGTACAATAATTACAAAAACAATAACTCTGGCTGGCTACGATCATAAATAACTTATTTGGTCATTTAGCGGTGTCGCTGGTAACTGGGCAGTATCAAAGAATTAGTCGAACATTTTGGAGTTTGAGAAGGCTTTCAATGGCTTAATTTAGCCCTTCTAACTTCCGCCATTTTATTTTTAAAATAGCGGAAAGGAAAGATTGATTAATACAGGTTTTATGTATAGCCGCTATTTTCAAAATAAAATTGCCGAAGTTAGACAGGCCATGCTTCATGTTAAAATCTTCCATCTCCATGTACACAGAAGGTATGCTCTGTGGTGTCGACGCAGAGCGTGGCGGTGTCGGCGGAGAGCGCGGAGGCTCGCGAGTCGGACTCCAGCTCCACACCGACGGCTAGCCAGGGAGAAGTACCACCGGCTCTCGTGAGTATCTACCACGTACTTGAACACACGTGGCCGACTTGGATATTTCTAAATAAATTATAATACATTTCTTAATAGGCTTTAAAGGCAGACAGGGCAAAAGCGTCGTCCTCAAATGTGGGTATAAGATATAGATAATTTTATTTTACAAATATGGGTAAGTAAATGATGACAAGAATAAAAATATTTTGACAGGTTCAGCCATATATTACCACATCGGCATGCAAGACTTATACACAATCAACTTATAACTAGACAAACAGTTTAAAAGTATTACACTAAAGAGGAAAATGTAGGTGCACAAAAAAATAAGTCCTTAATTTACTTATGTTATAGTTTACTTTCGTCACTTAAAATCTTCGGAGTCTTTTTTTTTAATTATTCGGAGCTCTTTGGCGTCTTATAAATAAATGGAGCCATGCAATAGACACTTGTGCATGCGCTGCTCGGCTAGCTCCTGATATAGCACGCTATTATCGCGTCTATTGCGGGGAAACAGTTCGGTTATATGTTTAAAACAACTCAGGGTTGCCTTCACTAACGCAGCTACGTCGGATTCATGGTCTAATCAAAAGACGGTGTGCCCGTCTTACATCAGGTGCCGCTTACCCTGTCATCTGTTCGCGTAGCTGAATTTTGAGCCAAATATGCTATTAATACTCTAAAAAAAATAACATAGAAGGAGACACTTCGTATTATTCAGAGTAAATCACGCCCGATTTAAATTTTCAGGATTATTATCTTTGATTACATATTTTAATGGGAAAAGGTGCGGGTTTATGTATATATACATCCTACAGCTAGCCCCAGAAAGATGTAAACACGGACAAAGATCCCTTATAATGTGTAGAACCACTGTTCCATAATTATGGAAAAAAATTAAAGCTACAAAACGTAGTAAAAAATAATTTCACGAAAACTGACAAACACAGGCCGAGACATAATACACACCTGCTTTTATTGACGCCAAGTTGTTATTGTCCCCCAGCCCTTCCAGAATAAAATAAAAGTAGATAAACCCAAGTCGGCGCTGAACAAGGCACCCAAGAAGAAGGCCGCACCAGCGACTAGCAACAATACCAACAACAACTTGCCCGCAAAGGTCTCGTCAGCGTTGGGCCCACCCAAGGAGGTCGAGTCCGGCCTGTACTTGTACATAGATCTGCATGGACATGCTTCCAAAAAAGGTAAGGGCATTCGGCAAACGGCATTGTAAAGCAATATTCTTCAGAATGCAACAAGTCTAAAATCTTGTCTACTTTAGACTCAACTTTAGAAAACCGATCTTATCCTCCTGTTTTCCTGCCGGGGTTGCGGGTTGTTTGAAAGAGATACCGTGGCCCCGGAACATAAAGGGCAATGGAAGGAAAATGGGTGGGTTTTAGTCAGCACAAGTCTGACACTCCCCCCCGCTCCGCCCAGAGCGGGGGAAGTTATTTGATGATTTCCCACCCCAAAAAAAATCCTTTTGTTATCCTCGGGTATATATACAACATAACAACTCAAAGTTAGAGCATATATTTCAATTAAAACATTACAGGCAGATTTAAAGTGAAGAAACAAAACGATGAAGATACAGGGGACTGTATCTTCATCGTTTTGTTTATTATACTTGTGACTGGGAAGTCACAAGTATAATAACTTGTGAAAGTACTGTAGGTGCCCATTCCAAAGTGTTGATCTCTATGGAGAAGAATTAGCAAGAAATTTCATTGACACTCTTTTAAATCATAATAGTTTTACAAAAACATGGTCACATCATTCATGTTGAGACCATAAATATATAGCAAGAAGTTTTTTAGTTACATTGTCGTATATTTTTGGCAACAAATCGATTCTGCATCGATAAGTGAATCGTTCATCCCTATTCGCAGGTATATTCATGTACGGTAACCACTTCGAGGAGCTGGAGAGCTGCGTGGAGTGCATGCTGCTGCCTCGTATCATGTCCATGAACAACCTGCACTTCCACTTCTCCTCCTGCAACTTTACCGAACGGAATATGTATCTTAAGTGAGTAGTTTATTTAATGGTATGGTACCTGACCAAGATTCGTTCTGCGTCTCTAAAAATAAATGTCATTGATTATGTTATTCTTTAGAACAACAAAATCGATAGTGTTTTTTTTTGCAATTCTCATTTTTTTTTATCAATTATAATTTTCATTTTTTTTTTAATTTAAACACTTGAAAAATGTTAGTGCTGTGCACAAGTTGTAAGTGACAAATTCACTCTAGATTTTATGTAAGTATGATTGTTATCCCTAAAAATGTATTTGTGAATAATTCGTTGGAGGCCATAAATACATAAAAGCCTTCAGAGTTAAGTAAAGCTTTTTAAGCTCGACTCGTCGACTCATTATATACTCCTGTGTCCTAGAATGTACATTAAGCCATTGGTATCGGCTGTCATTGTAGTTAGAAGCTAGAAGTAGAAACCAGTCTTACGAAGGATAATCAAAATATGATAAGTCAAAACTGAGTTCATTTCACCCCCACCATTTACCATTTACTAGTAAATGGGTTGTAGGGGTAAAATGAACACACATGAGCAATCGCTCAATCTAAAAAACTGAAATTGAGCTGCATCCGGCTAATCCAAAAAACCCGACTCCAGCATAACTGATAATAAGGCTCGGCACAATAGTATAACCATGGACGTGTGTTGGCAGGGACCGGCGCGACGGCATGTCCCGCGAGGGCTCGGGCCGCGTGGCCGTGTACAAGGCCACGGGGCTGCTGCGCTCGTACACGCTGGAGTGCAACTACAACACGGGCCGCCTGGTCAACGTGCTGCCGCCCACGGCGCGCGACGGCCCCGGCGGGCCCGCGCCGCCCGCCCCGCTGCCGCCCAAGTACACGCCGCACATCTTCGAAGAGGTAAACCCCTTCCAGGTTTGTGCGTCGCACGTCAACTAGGTAGATGTTGCGAAGCGTTGTGACCTCGGCACTGGGAGACGACGACGCTTATGTTCAAAAACATGTTTTTGGGATAATCATTTTTGTGGGTATGTGAAACTGTGAAACTAATGGCGCTAGCATAGCATGACCTCATTGGTCAGATGCGCAATTAGCTATAATCACGACATCTACAATGAGCTTTAGCAGACGTTCCATATTCAAAGATCTTGATTGATATTCGTGACTGAACACCGGTACCGTTCCAGAATGCGGATTTTAATTATGTATCTACGAAATTGTTCCTTTTAAATATTTGTTTCCACTGAAGTTGTGATTGTGCTTTTTACTGCCAAAAATACACATTGCGTTAAGGAATACGAGAATTAATTTCGATTCTCGTAATATCAAAGTTTCTGGCAATAAAACCCACACTGCACTACCCTAAGTGTACGACTGCCCTTAAGTTTATCTCTTTCTCTCTTTTTACTAACATATCTCGCTCGCTCGCAGTGTCGACGTATTGTATCTGTATAGTGTCACTGTAAGCTAACTTGTAGAATAACATAGACGAAACCTACTTAAGCTCGTATTAATAAACCACTCAAACCGTTAGAAGTAACTTAGAAATATCGAAAGCAAAATATTTTCTTAACATTAGCACTATATTTGCCCTGTAGAGAAAGCAGTTTTTTATAATGATTAGCCAGATATTAGAGACAAAGATGCAGTTATTAAATCAGTCCATCTCTTTTTAATTAATTTGTTTTCGGGCGCTTGTTGATCCAAATATTGGCTAAATTTGTTAGTACCAAAACAAAAAAAAATGTTGCCATCCCACATTTCTATATTAGTTTATATTCGCTCTCCTATATATATGAATTTTAACTCCCCTGAAAATATGCCAAGTATTTCAAAATATATTCTATAAAACTGCAGCAAAGCAAATGTCCTTAAAACGGTTTATTAATACGGTCCTTAGAGTGTAAACACGTTTCAGGTAAGACACTGTCGCGCAAAGAATCTGGAGGTTTTCGAAGAGATACCCCCCGGCGAGGTTTGTCCTAAACCTTGTATACGCTACCATATATTTTGTATTAAATCATTGATAGGTACTGCAAACAGTTACATTGTAAGAATTCGAAACTAGTTTAATAAATTCATATATATATTATACATCATTTTCAATATATTCGCCCGTATGTATTTGCTTTGAGTAAAGTAGTTTGAACATTGCTTTAGTATGTTAATGCTTTGTAAGATACCTCTTCAAAAATCTCCAGATATTATATTGACACATGCTGCGTATATATAGCACTGATTTTATATTGAATTCTTTTAACCCCCTGAAATATTCTAAGGTGGCTGACATTCTACAAATTATGTAAGTACACATACATATACATTACTCTGAAATCTCCGAAGGGTTGGGCAGAGCAAATGTACAATCAGCTTATGAGATAAGTAACCAGGCTCGTCACATCTGCCGGGGATGCGGGTTGCTCGAAAGAGACACCGCGGCCCCGGAACATAAAAGGGCAATAGAAGGAACATGGGTGGGTTTTAGTCAGTACAAGTTTGACACAAGCGTGGGAAGTTATTTGATGATTTCCCATCCGCAAAAAAATGGCTCGTCAAATACATTTGTAATTTTTTTTAAAAACCCTTTAATATTTTCGAATAAAATCCATTCATTAAAAATAAAATTTGAGTTGAAGACACCCATTGGTTTCTAAGAAAAATCAACTATATCTGACGAGCTTGGTTACTTATCTCTTTTGCTGACTGTACCATCTCTATAGTAATATATATTATCTAATGTAAATAGCTACTTGTCAGATAACTATGATATCCCGTTCTAATTTTCGTAGTTTTCTTCTACGAGTATGTCTGTATGTTTCATCTGCTAATATATTTTTGCAACAATGGAAAATAAAGAGTCGATACAAAATTGTATGACTCATGATCATACCATAACTAAAAATGTTGAAATAAAAAATCTTTTTAGCAAAAAATTACTGTCTTCAAAAAATATAAATGAAAAAGTTGAATATAATAAGAAACAAACAAATTCACCGATTTCCGGACGTTTTTTCCATTTGTTGTTATTTGTTTGATTCTCTTATTTTTCAACCGCCGAAGCAACTGTCTTAGTTGGCAAGTAAACAGTAACATTCCCACGTACAGGTGGGTCGTTCCCTGGGCGCGTCCATCCTGGACCTCACCGGGCAGCACCCCAACTCGCGCATCCCGTGCTCCGAGCACCGCAACCTGGCCGCCGTGCGCGAGTGGCTGCGGGCTCACACGCGCACCATGCGCCCGCAGGTATGAAGCCTGAGCTTTTCACAAGACAACTTTAATACTCACACATAAAACTGTATTTTCAATACAATTTCCAACGCTTTTTGTTTTTTCAATGGTACAGTAGTGCAGGATATATATTGGGCGCACAGACACATTGGTGACATCGACATTCATTTGTTTGTTATAAACAAGATCCACACTCTGTACAAATTTGGGCTATTTTAAAAGTAAACTATGTTAGTATTATTTGGATAGAGCAATAATAAACATTTATTAAAACATCTAAGTCGTGAGTTTATTCACCGAGCCGTTATTCAACCACAGCATATCTGAAATCATCCAGATAACCCAATATTTTTTGCTGGCCAAAAATAACTTCTCGGTGAATTGACTTACGACGCTCGACGTTGCCTTATTCAAAAAAAGTGTCCGAATTAAATTATTCAGTGTTTGTATGAACGGGCTTGCAGTCTTCGGCTTTTGTTCGACTTGCTTTATCGTAGCGAACAATCGGAAACCTGAACCATCTAAGTACGATGTGTACTATAAGTGTACTTACACATCGTACTTACTCTGCACGCTTCTATACTTTACACACTTTTCTCTGTTGGTAACACACATCTTTAATTTTCAGTGTTAAACTACTAAACACAACACGCGTTTTATACTAGCCGTGGTAAGAATATAATTGTGGGAGTGGAAGTGTGCCGTTCGATCTGATCATTTAACATTCACTAAAATGTACAATACTAAAGTTACGGAGTGGAGTTTTAGTAGAGTTCTTTGTTATCATCAACCATTTGTGAATCATAATTAATTGTCATGTGATGTCATTAAACGCTTACGTTTCTTTCTAGCTGGCGATGTATCGTCTGCGACCCAAGACGTCATCCCCGACCCGCGTGCCGCCATACAGCCGCAACAACAAAGTGATCCGCGTCACCGAGGAGCGCAAGGAGAACACCTACGTCGGAGCCAAGACCGCGACCGAACGTAAGCGCAGCCCGCCCGTACTCGCGCCGCGCTCCGGACACGACATGATCAACCTCAACATGAAATTCGGCAAGAAGAACGAGCCCATCAAGACCGCGTCCCGCACCCGGTACCTGAGCGAGAACGAGCCCAAGCCCAAAACGTTATCGGTGAAGCGGAGGAACATTCTAGCGATACGCAAACCGAACTCCAGCAAGACGCAGGTGGCGGGCGGCGTCGTGAAGGCGAAGGTCAGCCGACGCTCCGCCGACGACGCCGAGACCTCGCGCGCCTCCGTCGTCACCGCCAAGCTCAGCAAGCGATGCTTCGCGCGCACCCTCCGCGCATGCGCCGCCCGCCCGGCGCGCTGCCGCGCCATGGCGTCGTCCTCGTCCGACGAGCTGCTGGGCGGCACGTGGGAGGACGTGCAGGGCGGCACGGCGCTGGGCGGCGGGGCGGCCGCGGGCGTGCACGAGCTCGGGGGCGGCAAGCGCCGCTCGTTCGCGTCGCACAAGCCGCCGCACCTCAAGAAGATCCGCCTGAAGACGGCCCTGTAGCGCGCCGCCCGCCCCGCACGAGCCGCCCGCCCTCCGCCACCTGCGCCGGCCGAGACTGACGCACATGCACCCTGAGTGGACGCAAACTTAAGATGGAAACTTTCGTGTGAAATGTACGGGCGTCTGCTATGAAGCGCGAAACACTTTTGGATACAAATTCTTATCGAAAATACTATTTTAGGTTTTCTGTATCGTAGCAGGCGGCCGAAGCATCCGGTAACTAGGGCACTGCCATTCGCCAGTTCTTATCCAATCATCTCGAACGTTGGCACCACAGTGTGGGGCATCAGACGGCAGTAGGTAACTTATGCCATTAAAATTATGTGTGATGTTAACTTCTTACTCTCGACTTAGCTAGGATATTGTCTTGTTTTAATGTTTAGGATAATATCGGGCTTGACTGCGACTTGCCACCTGTACGAGTTTAGACAGCTGTTATATAACACTTATATTTTATTTTATAATTTATTATTGTTAGAAATATTTTAATGGCATGAGATATAAACTAATGTGAGCTATTGTTGTAACTTAAATTTTCGTTGCAAATAATGATAACTTCTTGTAACTCGTGATTATGTTGACTGAACGAACTAAATTTTTGTGTTAATAGCATAATGTTTTATATGTCAATTTTTATCGTTTAAAATAGGTAAAATTGGAAGTCTGTATATTATTTAATGATCCTAACTTGGTGGAAAGAAATATTTATTTATCAAAAACATAGATTTTACTGTAAGATTTTATAAAGACAAAAAATATTGTTTGCTGAGAGTTATAAATAAAAAACATCCCAACTGTAGGTGGGTTTAATGCTTTTTGGGCAGTTTTCAAGATGTGCTGACGTACTATATTGTACTATTGATCTCATATATGAAATTTAGCAGGAAGCTGATTTCAAAGAGTGCTCATATCTATTCAATCACTAATATTTTCGTGTCCATGGCATGCCCATAAGGCAAGTGTAAAAAAATCGTAAAAAAAATGGAAACAGAAATAACAACATAATTGAAGTGTTTGTGTGATATAAAACAGCTACTTGAATTTAAATGGTTTTTTTTAGAATAATGTTTGTAATACTAACACGTAAAAAATGTCTACACGAAATGTGTAAGGGTACGGAATAGCCCCCCGCGGGCCGGTTCGTAGCAACTTAGTGCAATAACTATATAAGAAATATTATCTACCAGGAGTTTATACAAACGTAACACACTTCAAAATTTATAAGTTCTTTTGTGTAAAAAGTGTTTACGGTAGAAATGCGTAGTGTATATTTTAAAACAGTAACTATTTATCTGAAATATTAATATATGATTAAATAACATACAATGTTCTCACAATCATCTAGTTTTTGTTACATATGTACCTTTCCTTGTTGGCTGTTTTGTACGCGAAGTGTTTTCTATTCAATTCAAGGACAGAAGTTAAACGGACAAATTATTAGGTAAATGTGTTGCAGATTTTTTTCAAGACGATTCAACTAGGAAAATTAAACTAATCTCAAAAGGTTTGGGTTATTCTTAGTTTTTATAAAAAAATCTTTGCAATCTATTCATCATCCAAAATTTTATACGCAAATTTCTTAGTACCCTCGTTATTTAAACTTAAAGTTACATCGCTATCATTTGAGGATTGAACTTCATCTAGCAGTGCGGAGTCGTATATTCATGTTCCTGATATTTGCTAGAGCGAGAATGGCGTGCTACCGACTGTAGCGTGGTGGTTTTTTTTATGTGTATCATCTCATTACTACTAGTCTAGTCAACAAGTGCTTTTTTAGTCAAAACTTTTTAAAAGTCTCGGATAAAATATATGGTTGAGGGCTCATACGATTCGGGATCGCACCTAGAAAGTTTTTGAAAAAAAATTCAAAATCCCGCTCGAAAAAATTGCAAAAGTTATTAACAAATTAGTAAACAAAAAGAAAAGGGGTTTAGTTTTTTGGGTATATCTCAAAAACTATTTGATATATTTTGATTTTGAAATATTTTTTCTACGGCATTTCATTCTTTAATTTGTCCTGTACATGTCTGATTTTTTTCAAATCTTAATATCAACATTTAATATGTTTAAATAATATTTTTCATTAAAGCGCTCAAAGGGGGCGTGGCTTGCGGAAACCCGAGTACCCGTTTTCGGGCGTATTTTCAGCTCCCTGTAAAAATTTTAATATTGGTCCTACAATTTCGCGAGTTGGGAGTTTTTTTTAGGAAATTTTCTCCTCTTTTTTCAAAATCAAAATATATCAAATTCGAGATATACCCAAAAAACTAAACCCCTTTCTTTTTGTTTACTAATTTGTTAATAACTTTTGCAATTTTTTCGAGCGGGTCTTGAATTTTTTCAAAAACTTTCTAGATGCGATCCCGAAATCGAATGAGCCCTCAACCATATTTTTCCGAGACTTTTAAAAAGTTTTGACTAAAAAAGCACTTGTTGACTAGACTATACGGCCGGCTTTTTTTTGGCTTTTTTACGTAGTGCGTTTTTTGCACGGAACTGGAAACCTTTTTGTCACTTCTCATAATATCTACTATCTTTCATTACGGAGATTAGCAGCGGAAGAAATAGAAAGACACAAAATATAGTTTATAGTATTACTAGCTTTTGCCCGCGGCTTCACTCGCGTTAAATTCGGGGTAGCACAGTTCCCTTTTCGTGATTTGGAGGTACCTGCTACCTGTAGTTTTTGCCCTTGCGCCTTATTGATTTGTAATAGCAAAGCTGTTTTCCCTTTTCTCACTCATATCCCACTAGTTTAAAAAAAAATATAGCCATGCCCATCTCTTGGGTCCAAAATTCATCAGTTGGTTTAGCCATTAAGGCGTGAAGAGGTAACAAACAAACTCACTTTCGCTTTTATAATTTAGTATTAAATTTTAGCTTGTGTAATTAGTAAGGATTGTATGACTTAAGTGTGATCCAAAAATCCTTCCTTTCACAACTTCTTTATTTTACCCCATTTTTTTAACTGTGCGAGAGATCACAGGAAGGTTGGGGAAGCAGGGCAAACAATACTGTCACAAATTACTTTCATAAGTTTTCACTAAATTTACTATAAATATATTCTTCTTTTAGCAAGGGTTAAAAAAGATTACTCCATCCAGATGCACATATTGTGAGCATATGTTTAGAATACTAGCGTTAGTGTATGATTGTGGGTTTTAGAAAAAGTACTCATATTGTTCTCTAAACATGCAATAGAAAGCTGTTTTTGGATTTTTTTGTACTTGTTTTATCCCTTACAGAGGTTTGTTAAAATCTACAGAATGAAACACAAAAATACCGCAAACTTATTTATTTAAAGTCCACAGTATGCTTAAACTAACAGA
This sequence comes from Ochropleura plecta, assembly GCA_905475445.1. NCBI lineage: Eukaryota > Metazoa > Arthropoda > Insecta > Lepidoptera > Noctuidae > Ochropleura > Ochropleura plecta. The sequence continues at coordinate 16,746,637 of FR997731.1, read as the reverse complement.
TTACAACCTGCGACCTCTTCGGCCACCCTTCCTGCGAGTAGAGTCTGAGGGCACTGGGGTAACATCCTCAATGCGGCCAATCTTCATGCTAGAACGAGCAAGAGCACGGAGGGCAGACTGTGCACCAGGTCCAGGAGTCTTGGTCTTGTTGCCTCCGGTGGCACGCAGCTTGATGTGCAGGGCAGTGATGCCTAGAGTTTTGCACTTCTCAGCAACATCCTGGAAAATGCATTAGAAAAGATGTTAGTGACATTTGTACCTTTTCTCAAAAAAAATTGGAAAATAAATTATTGGGAGATGTGAGTTTTCATAGACGCAACAAAAAAAAAATGTTTGTTGTTTTGTAAAAATTAAACTTCCAGTGTCAGGCAGTACGAAATTGGGGATAATTCCGGTCAGTATTAGTTTATTCTATAATTTATTCATTCCAATTCTGATAAGTAACTAAACAATTTAAGTAAATGAATTCATTGAGTCCTAAGTTGGGTAGGAACTGACTTATGATGCCATAGTAGTCTTTGGCTACCTATGGACTTTACGTAGGAACAAGCTTGATTGTTTGACTGATTTTCATCAGCCAAAATACATACCTAACCTCAAAATGTGTTAAATATGGTCACAAATAAATGCTGCTATAATGAAGGGTAGTAAACAAACCTGAGCGGCCAACATAGCGGCGTAAGGTGAAGCCTCATCACGGTCAGCCTTCACCTTCATGCCACCGGTAACACGGGCGATGGTTTCCCGGCCAGACAAGTCAGTAACGTGTACGAATGTGTCGTTGAAAGAGGCAAAAATGTGAGCTACACCGAACACTGTTTCGCCCACCAAGTGCTGCGGGCCCAGGGTAACCTGGACCTCCTCTTTCGCTACTTTGTTTTTCCTTGGTGCCATGGCTTAGCCTGAAAATAACAACACTGTCTTCAGAACCACTTTTGTAACCTTACAAAATCTAAGTAATCCACACACTGTTTACCGCGTACGGAGAATTAGATATTATATGAGTGATTTAACTATTCATAACAAGACTTATTTCTCTATAAAACGTTAAAATTCAAGCAATTTTTAATAAAACTCGTAGATACCTTTAGCTTTGAAAGCTGTCAAAAACTAGAAAGAAATCCGGATGTGAATGTTGCCAGCATGTTAGTGTAAAAAGTTCACTATTCATAACTCAGACATAAAATCTTTAAAAGAAAAATATTATATCACTGAGACACATGAAATCACTATTGATATTTATAAATTTGTAAAAAATTACATTATCTTTGATTTAACAAAAAAAAATCGTTTAGTAGTTTTTTATCCTTTTACAAAGTTACTACACCACTTTGAATATGGCAACACTTTTATAGATGTGTTCAAAATAATATAATGAAATAACCAAAATTATGCTTATTTAACTTATACCTAAAAGAATTAAAAATATATACTCTTATATAAAATTAAATAAAGATTGTTCACAACTTTACAAGCACTCTGTCTTGTCAGTTATTATGGCGGATCTAAATGTTGTTAAGTTAGCGAAGTATTACAATACATAATTTTGGTGATGCTCATTTAAAGTTAAGAAGATTAAACTTTCGACCATAACAATACGTATGAACGTAGCTAAACATCTTAATAAAATAGTTGTAAATTAATTATTGTATGATCACACCCTTAGAGCAATGTGACAACATCCGGAAATAGCGTACGTCATTGCCAACAGATTCATATTTCATCGCATATTCGTTGCTGAGTAAAATCGTCGGTTTTAGCGACGTAACATATTGCAAATAAGTGTGAAATATTGTGATAACCTTCCTTTTAGCATTAGTTAAACTAGTTCAATTTTAAAAAGTGAGTATTTCGTTTGCGTTTTTGTGTAATTTAAGTTCGAAGTTTCAAGTACGCGAATGACGTTCTGTCATTCGTGTTACTCAATTCAATATTGTATTCTTACTACGTTTTCCATGTCTCAACGAGTTTGACGGCATTTGTGATGTGCGGTGGCATTGCTCCGTAATATACCACTGCTGGCTACTACGACGTAATTGATAACAAAAAGATTTGCAAGTCATTACTCATCCCATACGTTGATAAGTTCTTCTTTGTGATGAAGGCGGAGATGCCCTGAAATAATATCATTTCCTACGTTCCAGATTCAAAATGTTTATCTTGAATTGGTTCAATGGCGTACTTGGGTTCCTTGGTAAGTACTATTCTTATTAGACTTTAGTAGTGTCTTCAGAAAACTATAAACCGGAATTAGAAGTTTGTTAGACAAACTGATAAAAAATATTAAGACTATCTGAAACTGCAAACTGGTAAAGAAACCAATAATAAGACGATGAATAACATTATAAAACAATTATATTAATAAAACTACCTAAAAGTTTGTGCCACAGTAATTGTTATTGGAAAGCAAAAGTAACTATAATTTTTGCAGTCAAACAACGTATTATTAGTTTGTTGCCAGCTTGATAACTAAGAAATACATAATAAATGCACATTATTTTGCTTAATGATAAACACCTTATGTTTTATTTACATCTAGTCTAACCAAATGTCAATGTAAATGTGTATCTGAACTCACTGTTTACAACAACATTTTTTTCACGTAATAAATTTCATTATTTAAGTTCCATTACAGCTAACTTGATAGAGACTGCAACACTTGTAAATAAGACATAGACAATTGAAGAAGAAACAAAGCCACAATTACTAGGTGATAAAAACCTGAAGGTCGCTAACAATGAGCTTGACATGCTGACCTACAAACAATCTTTAGCCATTTTAAGCTGACATACTGTTTCCTGAACCAAAATATATGGCATCTTTATTTATTAAGCAGCCATAAAATGTAAAGTTATGTAAAAATTACATTAAGTTCTTATAGAACAATGATGCAATTAAATTAATTTTTGCATTTACATAACCAAGAAAGAATGTAATTAAGTAATGACTATGAAGTAACTAATGAGGTTGGTTGTCCAACAGGTTTATGGAAGAAGTCAGGCAAGCTATTGTTCTTGGGTTTAGACAACGCTGGCAAGACCACACTACTGCACATGCTGAAGGATGACAGATTGGCCCAGCATGTCCCCACATTGCATCCCAGTAAGTATAATACACCCTACTCACAGATAATCATCTTGGTGTTGTGTACAAGCACCAATATTGTAAACACTTAGCAACTTTTAAACTTTCCACTGACATGATCTTCAAAAGAAGTTATATTAAAAGTGGTACTGATCTATGGTGGTGAAAATTTAAAAAGTGATATTCTCCTAACATACTGATCAAAACTTCATGTTGGTACAAACACAGTATTTTGGAACACATATTATAATAAAATAGATAGTATCTGTAAGTTATAATCACTTGTTCGAAATTGTAAACAATATAATATATTGACACTTGAATGTCCAGATAAGCTTCTGTAATAAATAAAGCTGACAAGCTATGATTAAAACTTCTTGTTAGTACTGATTGCTTTCTAGCGAAACAACAGTGTACATCACTACTGAAACTGAATATAATGACATTCCTACAGCTTTCAATCCTACAAATATTATAAAAGCGAAAGTTTGTGAGGATGTAAGTTTGTTGCTGTTTCACACAAAAATTATGGAATGGATTTTGATGAAATTTCACAATAATATAGCTTAATATCAGAATAACACATAGGCTAAATTTAAAAACATAAATTGTATATTCTATCACCACACTAGTGAAAACGCGGGACGCAGCTAGTATAAAATAATGTAATAGCTGTCAGTGGCTTTTATTGTGGTTATTGCATTCAGATTCATTGGAATCGAAAGTTAATGGTCAGTAAAATATATCAGAGAACTCCTGACCATAAATACTTCAGAGTCCACTAATAAACATTAACGTCACATCCCACCTGTTATCCTCAAAGGGTTAGACAGAGGTTGGTTTGGGTTAGAGAGTTGGCCGCACAGTTGGCGCAATGGCTGAGCGATCGACTGCTGCGCTGCGTGATGTGGGTTCGATTCTCGCACGGAACAAATATTTCTATGACCTGCAGATAGTTGTTTTGGGTCTGGCTGTTTGTGTATGTGAATTTGAATGTTTGTAAACGCACCCACGATACAGGAGAAATTCCTAGTGCGGGGCAACGTTTTTTTAAAAGAAAAGAAAAAAGAGGTGTACCAAATAGTACACCCACATTTCGCCAGTTATCTTTAAGTACCATGTAATGTCCGGGCGGAGCCAACAGGTGACGATTTGGCATCCAAGAGATGGTACTAAAAACTGAGGTCGTAAAGTAAGAAGATGGGAGGATGAACTCAAAATGAACCCTTTTGGACAAGATTAACAGCAGACAGAGCAACAGCAGCACAGCGGAAAGTGTTGGAGGAGGCCTTTGCCGTAAGGCATACCGAAATAAGAGATGTCTTGTAATATAAGTGTAGTTTTCTAGTAACAACGTAATTTTTCGGAAAAAAGCTTTATTATTAAAAAAAAATAAGGGGCGCGCCTCTTACCACTAATATTAATAATGCAATAGTAGCTTCAACATCAACAAACTGTATACCTACTTACTTACGGCTGAAACACCAACAATGAAACCCAATAGTTCTTTGAACATAATTATGTTACCTAACTATATTCTTGCAAATAAAAATATCTTTAATTTATACTTATTGTTAGCTTGTGTTACTCCACTCCTGGCTTTACCCAGAAGCTTGTCCAGCATTGAAAAGACTTCCAGTTTTTATGATCTAATGCTAATTTATGGTTAATGCATACAACTGTGGGATATTATTATAAGCCTAATGCATTCCACTCCTTCGATTTACAATAATACTTTATAGGTTTTTATCAATCCTGCTAATTTCTTAATTTTCGCTGGACTAAAAAGGTTTGCCTCATAAAATAATCAATATTAAAATGTAGAAGGTAAATTGCGTACCTAAATCTGGCTATTAGACCTTGTGCATTAATTCATTCTAATTTTAACATTAAAGATTATTTTATTTAAATGTTTATTGTTATAAAAAGTTTTATTTTAACAAAATGTAATCCACGAAAGGTCCCGGGCGTCGTCCCGGCAACCGTAGATGCGGGCCTGTGGACGGTGAGCAATGGGTAGCTCACCGTCCGTCAGTCTATTGACGACAGGCCGTGTCGACGGCGCGTTAGTGTTCCACGCTCGCCTTAAAGAGATGTCAGCAAAGCAGAGAGAGGGGCCTGCCATGGCCACCGCCTGCTGGGGTTGCGGGTTTTTCGCAAGAGATACCGCGACCCTGGAACATATAGGGCAATAGCACTAGCAATAGCTCCGCCCAGAGCGGGGGAAGTTATTTGATGATTTCCCATCCGCAAAAAAAAATATATCCCCAAAGCTTAGGGAGAGGTGTACCCAATCATACACACCTACATTTCACCAGCTATGTTTAAGTCCTATGTTAGACTATTGCCATCAACTGGGCACAACTACAAACTACAGTACTTTCACAACTTATTTTGCATTTTGCCTGGGACTGTAGCTTATATTTTTTTGTCACTTGACATTTAAAAACCCAATAACACTTTCCCCGACCCGGAAATCGTACCCAATACCACAATATACAATACCCAATATACAATTAAGAGCAGTGGCGCATTTTTTTTAAACTATGCCCTACTCTAAGAATTTCTTTCGTATCGTGGGTGCGTTTACAAACATTTAAACTCACATACACAAACAGCCAGACCCAACACAAGAAACAACTATCTGTCATACAAATATTTGTTCTGTGCGGGGATCGAACCCGCGAAACGCAGCGCAGCAGTCGATCGCTCAGCCACAGCGCGGCGCCAATAGCTCTCATCATAATTAACCTTTTGAACGCCATTGTCAAATATTTGTGACAAACAAGCGCGCAACGACACAAATATGTGACAAAAATTGAGGTAAAATGAGATGCTTGGCGTGAAGGGCACGCGCATGCAGTTATGCTCTGGCGTTCAAAAGGCTAATGAATGATTGAACAAAATAAAAAATAAAAACTTTATTTTGTACTCCAAGGTCATTCTCATAGTAATAAAACATTAATATTCAACACTCATAAAAGTTGCATATTATTATACAGTTTTCGGTACAGTTTACATTATTTGCATGAATGTACAAGTGGCCTTATAAAAATACTATTGACATAGCTAAAATAACAATAAACTAGTTTTAATCAGCCAGAAAAGTCTTCGTTCGTCTTCAATTTTAATATTGAAGGTGTTCTCAAGGTCACTAAGCAGTCTAATTTCCTGTTTGAATCAATTATTTTTACAAATTTTAAAGGTTGCATCGTCATGCTGAATGGCATAATTATGTCGATGTTGAAAATTGTTACGTAAACTTTAAGTATTCATAACATCAGACTTGTTATGTATATAAGGTTAGGCAGTTACTGTATTTGTTGTTTTGGAGGCACTGAACAAATAATAGAACCTTTATTTTCGTAACACATTTGATTTTTATCGATTTCTTGATCATGACATAACACACATACATCCTACTTGAAAACAAAAATACGGATATGTATATCGTTTATGAGTGTCTGTTATTCACATACATTGTGGAAAATTATTGGAACTGAAATTACTTGTAATTAATATTAATTTATACAAAGTGTTTAAGATCCAAGCAAACATCATATAAACGATGAAGTAGGCCGCATAAAATATTACTGTTGCCTGCCAATAAAAAATGTAACTCATTGTGATATCAAGCATCGAACTTCGCGACTTTATTCACTTCCATGACGGAAATGCATTTTTTTTCTGTTCAATTCAACTATTAGGAACGCAATCTGATAATTGATCTCAAAATATCAGCAGTTACTTGTTTTTGTAACTCAGTTTATCAGCAGTTGGTTTCAAATGCATTGAGTTTCAAAAATAACGTTCTAGTGGTTTCTCTGTCGATCTGTATTAGACTAATGCGAAATCCCACGTCTTACATAACAAACTTAACGAGGTATTTAGATACCTGGCCATTAAAGCATACTTAGAAGTGGACTCGCTAGTGGGGTCCTGGGCGTACGCGCGAGTTAACAATAGCTACGGACGAAAATTATTTCGGAATCATACGCTGAGTTCTGGGCAGCGAAAGTGTTAAGCCTCGGTTAGAGGTGTGGGCTGATCATTTATAAAAGGCCCTTTCACGCCCTAAAAATTACAAGATACAATAGTTAATAATAATAATGAAGGTTCAAAAACCTACCTCTCGTTGCTGTGGCCTTCGCAACTTTGCCAATTCTAACTGTTGTTCTGGGAAATTTAAATTCTAGACCATTTTTCTGACAAATAAAGGCAATATAACTAACGTTCTATTCTTTCCACAGCGTCGGAAGAGCTGTCAATAGGCAGTATGCGTTTCACGACGTTCGATCTCGGCGGGCATCAACAGGCGCGGCGAGTATGGCGCGACTACTTTCCAGCGGTAGATGCCATCGTGTTCCTGGTCGACGCCTGCGACCGCGCGCGCCTTCCCGAGTCCAAGGCCGAGTTAGACTCTCTCCTCACTGATGAGACCCTCAGTAACTGCCCCGTTCTCATCCTTGGCAACAAGATCGACAAACCCGGCGCCGCCAGTGAAGATGAGCTTCGTCAGTTCTTCAATTTGTACCAACAGACTACTGGAAAGGTTGGTCACCCATGTATTTTTCTTTACACAGTAAAGTTATATCCGGTGCCTGAGGTCCTCTATTAAACATTTCAAGTATAAGATAAGACGCCCTCGAACTAGGTACATCTGCGATATTCGCTGACAGCAGCTGGATAAGAGTTGCCGAAAAAGTGTTGAATGGCGGGCCTGTGTCCAACAGTGGACCGCTGTTGGCTGATGATGATGTAAATGCTAAAAAAAACTGGCATTAGATAACTATCGAAAGTGTACCTAAGTTTACAGATATGTAGCTTTCACATCTCGCAAAAGTTTTATAATAAAAGGGAATTAAGCACTAACCTAAGCAATATGTCGTAAACCATGTGAAAGAGCAACATAATTAAATGCTAAGTTATTCATTACTTCACACTATCATCCTGTTTAAAATTAACATACGACCAACTGACCCAATTTACAATATTCTTATCACTGGAGTATTTTTATGCGACACGCGCCAAATTAACTTTACTATAGTTACGTTTATTTTAAACAGCAATATATTGCAAAAGGATGGCAGAAGATATCTTGAGAAAACCATCATGTCCTAGATCAAGAAAATAATAAAGGCGTGTGACATCTACCAAAACAATCTGGGCCCGCATAGTCCGCCCACTCGCTCTCACCAAGATGAGACTTGCTCCTCAAGTGTAATCATTATCGGCTGATTGTACTATGCTTAAATTACAGCGAGTACCAAAAAGGTGTGTTCATATTTGAGGGTGTGGTTCAGACCACCAAACTGAACAACTTTCTCAATGGGACCTTCATCTTATGAACTAAAAAAAACTGTCCCATACATTTAGGACGAGTAGGGTAATCAGTTGGCATGTGGTGCGGAGGAATGAGGAAAATGTCGTGAGGAAAGTTTGAATATGTATGTGGATGGTAAGAGTAGAGGAAGACCAAAAAAACGACGGATGGAGTGTGTGAAGGATGATATGGCAAGCAAGGAGGTTTCCAATGCAAGCAAGGAGGTTTCCAATGCAAGCAAGGAGGTTTCCAATGTAATTACTCGTAATTACATTGGAAACCTCCTTGCTTGCCATATCATCCTTTATTAGTAAAAAGAGCGGGGGAAGTTATTTGATTATTTCCCATCCGCAAAAAAAGGGCAGGAGAATGATGATGGCATTTAGGTCAAATAGTATTGAAGTTTTATAAGAAACTTGTTCAGTTTGATCATCTGAATCACGCCCTGAAATACGACCACAGTTTTGGTGCACGCTGTATACTGAAATCTTACCTTAAGTAGCAAATTAATATCTAAATCTTGTTGTAAGGAAATCAGTCTTAATGCTGTAACATTCTAATTTTAGCCTAGTTCAGATAAACAGATTGTACCCATATCAGTCAGTTTCATGCGATGTTACAATCTTTCTTACCATTACACAGAACTACCGGTAGACCTTGTCCCCACACTTTATCTACTATTTATTTATTAGTAACTTTATCGCATCGTAAATGCAGAATCATACTTGCTTTTTATTTATCAAAGAATCGTAATTTTTAAACGAGTCATGTTGGCTTGCTATTATTTCTTGCAAATTAAATGGATTCTTTTGTTTTTTTTTTAATATGTGTAACTAATGCAATTTTATTGAGTTAAACACTAACAATATAATCTACACTAATATTATAAAGAGGAAACATTTGTATTTTTATATGTAACGAATAAACTCTAAAACTACTATGTATACAAACAGATTAAAAAAAAAACATTTGAAAGCTACATTATCACTGAGTAACATAAATGCTGTATTACATTCACGTTACTACCCACGAGAGCGGGGCAGTAAACAAAGATGCAGGTGAAACCGAGCAGGACAACTAGTTATTAAAAAATAAATATTTTTTAAATATAATGTTTTGAAAAGACTGCATAATAATCATGAAAATCAATGCATTTTTCAATTGTTCAAAAAGATAAGCATCGAATTAGTAAGACTTGTTCGTAATATAAGTCATCATGATATCGAGTTACTTGAACCTACATTTAATGATATTAGCATAATTGCAACATAAATACCAGTTACACAGTAAATTGGTATGCAGTCTTGCCAAGATTTATTTATCTCTGTTAATGTTTATAAACTACTTTACTAGACGTATTGCCGGATATGTCTAGACGCGATGCTCCCCGATAGACGTTTAAATAGAGGTCTATAGCATTTAACTCTCTCACTCCGAAATCTTGTACATTGCACATAACAAGCACAAAAAGTATTTTTGTGATATGGCTTCAAGTGTGATCTTCATACTAATCAACATATTAATACTTGTTAAAGCTCTTTAGATAGTAACTGTAGTGTTTGGAAACTTCTTTAGTTAGAAAAATATAACATAAAAGCAATAAGGATATTATTATTGCAAAGCAAAACACTGTTTTGCGTAGTCCAAAATGCACACGAGTTTCACAGAATACTCAAATCTGTATTGCATTCCATAGGTATCATATAGATGGTATCACAATGTAAAAGATCAATTTGGACCATGTCAGGCACAGCAAAATTAGGAGAAAGGAATTATTTGTTGGTTAGTAACATGCTAATAACATATTGTTCCAGGGCAAGGTATCCAGATCAGAGCTGCCCGGCCGGCCCCTGGAGCTGTTCATGTGCTCGGTGCTGAAGCGCCAGGGCTACGGCGAGGGCTTCCGCTGGCTGGCGCAGTACATCGACTGAGCGCGCCCGTCCGCTCGCCGCCGCGAGGCTCGCTTCCACTCGCGTATGCTTCTCATATAAATGTCAAAACGTAGCCGCCCAAACGCAATAATACACTCCTGTCTATCATTTTAACTTTAAATTACCACGTATTTTTATCTAATAGAAGATGAACTGGACGTGATTCTTCTGTACATATTTTGATGACTGATGCTTTTCTTAACATTGCACTATTGACCTAAGTTTGGTTTTTGAACTGCCGCTACTAGCACGTTTCGGCAATTTCGTTTCATGTTGTTGAGGCGATTGTATAGCTAAAGAATAATATGCGGCTACGTTTCTCAGATGTATATATGCTCGAAACGCGCCCGTTTGTAAGCAGCCTAAATATCGCTCACTAGTAATGCTTTATATGTTTGTAACTTCTCGGTGTCGAGACTAGAGATATAATAAACAAATCCATTTGTTATTTTAGGGATCAACTTTCAATAAAATAATATTTATTACGCTGCCTCTTTTTCCTAGGTTAAGTAACTAATGCGGCAGTGCCCTGTGTTGGGGTCAATCCTCTGATTGTTATACAATGAGGTTTTAGTTGCCGTTTCCATTAGGAAAGCAAATATTGAAGTACTTAGTTACTAGCAATACTAGTGTTAAAGTACAAAATGTAAGTGCAGGCAAGCCGGTGACGGCAGCATTACTAGTCAGCGATGTGTATGTGATGCGGTCCTACGATATCTCAGCTACGAGTAGCTGGTAGCTGTATTGTTCAGTGATTTTTGTTTTTGGCTGTAAACTACTGAAACAACAATTATAATTTTACGTAAGTCTAACGATTGCGTCAGAGGTTTCTTCAAAGTTCTGTAGGTTTGTGAAACCATATAAATTTGTGTCTATATAAATAAGGTAATGGTGCAAAGCATGGTAATTTTGGTATTATGTATGATTTCATCGCCAAATATCTTCATTTCTTGAGACAGAGCCGCACTAATCTTCACAAGCTACTTTGTCGTCTCTTATGTCCTCTAATCTAGTTATATAGCGATACAGACTCAGTCTCCGTCTCATGTTCGAGTCGAATGTAAGATACAATTTTAATTCAAATTATAATATTTATTTTCTTATTCTCATTCCAACTTGAGTGATAATTTTGACTCGATTATGTATTATCAAGTAAAGCTCAGTGTGTTGTATGTGTTAAAAGTGACGAATGTTATATTTTTGTAAATTATTTCAATCATTTGAATTTTTCGGAATGTTTAACTTTAAATAGACAATTATAAAGAAACGGCTAGTCTACGTTAGTGGTAGCTGAGACATGAAATGAATTTTAATACTTATTCAGTTAAGGTTTTTTGTATTATACAAATATCTTCCATTAATGCTAATTGACGGCCAAGTAAAATGGAAACCACAACAGTATTTGATTATTTCAGTTTGTTTTCAGGCACAATCAGTTTGATCATTATCAAACACATATTTTTGTTGAGCATCACATCAGTTTAAGATTTTGTATTGATGTGTGTTACTTCACGTGAAGCTCGAGACATACTTGACGCCTGTCGTTTGGCTAGACGAGCCGTTTCCAATCATAACTTTGTTGCGATCAACATGCGCTGGTACTCCAGCTCTACTTAGACAATGTTCTTTGGTATATTATTTGCAGTTTAAGTAAAAAAAAAAGTTTGTAATAAAATTTATATGAAATAATTGGATGTTTTATTTCGGTTATATAAATGTAGTGAACAAAAGAGATCCATTCATGCTTAATTTAAAGATCACGCACCCTCCTTACATTTTAGAGCTATTTTAAAACCAACAAAAACAAACTTATTATATGTAGATATTTGTAGATATTTTGTGGTTGAATAACTTCTCAGAGGATTGACTTTTATTATGGCTCAGGTGTCATATAAAATGTTTGTCATATAATTGATTAGTAACACTAACTAAAAGCCACATTTTTTCCCAAATATACAAATCTTTCCTCTTTATAATATAGTGTAGATGCAAATAATTTCTAGTACCTAATTCAGTATTTAGTGAAGATCCAAATGAAAGTCACGTGCCGGTGCCGCACGTAGGTATGGATGTTACGTCAACACGGCTGAACGGATCTTGATGATGTGAAAAAAGCAACCCTCCAAGTCTACGCAGTCAAAAGATATGGCTGTAAATGTCGCAAGATTGTACGGAACCCTCGGTGCGAAAACCCGACTCGCACTTGGCCGGTTTTTGAACTTTATGACCTTTATACAGAATGAATTATGATACCTTTCTAGTAATAAAAACCAAAATCAGCTGTATAACCAACGGGAGAAACACGTTCCGCTAGCGTGTTAAACAAGGAAATCATTGCATTTTCTTGAAATCCGTGTCACTAGCGGGATTCAGCGGAATACCAGCGTCAAGTATTCTACCTGGCATATGCTGACCTGAACTCCCATTTGATGCAAACTTGAGACACACACCGCCCAGAAGAGGGCGACCGATAAAAATGTACAACGTGATATGTCTAGTCCTACTTATAATTATTATAAATGCCTATGTTTGTGAGGATGGCTGGATGGCTTTATGGATGTTTGTTACTCTTTCACGTCAAAACGGCTAAACGGATCTTGGTGAAATTTGGCACAGAGGTAGATATAGTCTGGAATAACACATGGGACAAGGCATGATTTTTTTTCGATATCACGCGGGTGCCAGCTAGTTGTCTTTATGTCAATCTGACCTCTATCCATTTAATCCTCGATGTTTTTTGATTCCGGTATTGCGTCTTTTGATGCATCAGATAAATGATTTATCTACCTAAACATGCTACCCGATTAGAGAATCTGCTGCTGTAACTTTGGATTCCACTTCGAGCAGGTGACTCACAGCTCCTTGCTGTGATTTTAAACTATTATTAGATAATTATGATTTTCAGCCGGTATAAAATGACTTTTCAAGTATGTTCGCAACGAGTCACACTAAATCGTGTCACCGTGTGACTGGTTGAGAAAAATATTCGCATGGAGTAACAGTGTGACTCAATGCGAATTTTTATTCTCATCTAGTAACACTAGTACACGAGTAGTGTTACTCGTTCGGAAAACCAAATCGCATGGAGTAGCAGCGTCATTCGATGCGAATTTTTATTCTCAACGAGTAACATTTTTCAGAATGTCTATTTGACAGTTTATTCCCGTTGTCCCCGTATGCCATATCCCCGTCACGGGGACAGCGGGACGTGATTAAATTTATTTCCAATTGTCCCCGTAACGTACATTCGGCTAACGGGGACAACGGGAAGTAAACTTTTCACGAGTCGTTGTCCTCTTCGTTTAGCATAATGTTCATTTAGAGCGATTATTATTTGGTATAATTTCACTTGGCATACTATGCAGATGGCAGTAATGACTAGGTTAGGTTAGGTTAAAACTGTGACCTCCTACGCACGAGCCGAGCGAGCGAAGCGAGCGGTGCCGCGGCAGCGGCCGGCGAGTGCTAGAAACGACTTGCATTAATAGAAAAAAGAGATTGTTTTTAGTAGGTTACACGGAACTGAACTATTTAGATTAGTATAATTACTTATTGTATTAAATGAATCGTTGTCAAATAGACATTCTGAAAAATGTTACTAGTTGAGAATAAAAATTCGCATCGAATGACGCTGCTACTCCATGCGATTTGGTTTTCCGAACGAGTAACACTACTCGTGTACTAGTGTTACTAGATGAGAATAAAAATTCGCATTGAGTCACACTGTTACTCCATGCGAATATTTTTCTCAACCAGTCACACGGTGACACGATTTAGTGTGACTCGTTGCGAACAAAGGACTTTTCAAATTAATGGTACCTCCTGTCCGGGGTTGCGGGTTGTTCGAAAGAGATACCGCGGCCCCGGAACGTTATTTATTATTATTTATCCCACAACAAAAAACAAAAAATGGTACCTCCTGTACCTACTATATGATATCATGGAAGATAATTAAACAGCTGTTAAGGAGTCGTATACGTTACTAAATCTGTTGTTGTCCTCAACTGATCAACATGCTCAAGTAAACTTCGACTAACTACTTCGTTTTTTTTTTCCAAATGTCATCTCGCAGTTCTACCTAAGCGGTTGTCGTCTGCTTAACGATTCCTGTGGATGCTTTGAATTTAAGCCTCCAGCCAGGGTAAAAACTTACAAATTAAGACTACACGCTAAGGGCACCCCCTGTGGTGTACGAGCCTCGGCTTAGGGCGTCGCTGGGGGAGGACAGCAAAGGGACAGGCTGGATCTGAGTGATGTTATTTGTTGATAGATTTGAATTACTGGCTCTGCGTGCGTTACTGGCACTGCGTGCTGGCTCTAGCAAGGGACGTGTGGGTAACTACATCGCCAGAACCGCCCTCTTTTATAGTTGGTAAGAGGCGTTTGGTGAGATGACGAATACAGAAGTATGAACGAATACATTGTACGACGACCCCTAATAAAAAGATACAAATACCTATGGGTATTAAGGGAATTTGTTTTTATGACAAATTAAATATGCTTTGTTAGACTATAAACGTGTTTTGCCGACCCCAAATAACATAGTAACAGCCAGGAAGATAATGATGGTGTAAGTTGACACACCCAGGGATATTTTTCTTTATAATGTAGATAAATGGGTGACCATTTGCATGTGATCTGCAATAACATTATGAACCGAAAGACGTCCACTGCTACTAAGAACAACTCCACGTTATCAATACTTAGAATAGAATATACTTTATTGCACACCAAAAATTGAAAAACAAACTGTTTTATAAAAAAGTGCTAAATCTATGGTTACAATGGCGGTCTTATCGCTAATAGCGATATTTTCCAGACAACCTTTGGTTGGACTTTACGAATATAAAATTACAACGGGGGGTAGTAAATGGTGTACCTACTGTTAATACTACACAAATAATTAAAATAAAGTTACTTATTCAAAATATATAAATACATAAATATATATATAATATTATAAATGGAAAAGTGAGTGTGTGTCCGTTTGTTTTTCCGTCCTACACGGCAAAACGGAGCGTCGAATTGACTTGGTTTTTTGATTGGAAACAGTTGAAGGGTATTTGTCTCTTTCTAACCCCCCACTTCCCTAAAATGGGGGGTCGTCGCGGGCAAAAGCTAGTATTCTATATTTTTGTGTTTGTACAAACATCTTGAGGAGTTAAAATAAAAACCAGTTATATACTAATTAAAATTTTAATTTTAGGAAAATAATGCAATAAAAATACTAATGTATAGAATATTACTAAAGTACATAATTTTACAACTTTCAAAATTTTCTCTCATGAAAATAATATTTTGAGTCAAACTATGGTGCAAAATGTATGGGAATGCTTTAAATAATATCGATGGAAATATTTAATGAGAGGTGTATAACTGATTACAAAAACAATGCGTAAAACATGTCTATTCCATGATTACATTAAAACTGTTCATTACTGATTCGCTGCGCTTCTGTCATATTTACATTACATTCTGTACTCAAGTCAATGATATTGCACAT
This sequence comes from Ochropleura plecta, assembly GCA_905475445.1. Classification (NCBI taxonomy): domain Eukaryota; kingdom Metazoa; phylum Arthropoda; class Insecta; order Lepidoptera; family Noctuidae; genus Ochropleura; species Ochropleura plecta. The sequence continues at coordinate 16,730,796 of FR997731.1, read as the reverse complement.
TTAACACTTAAAATTACTTTGCATGAATTCATAACATGGGTAGACGGCATCCTGCGCTACAATAATTCCTTGTGCTACATACATACATTTATTTTATATTTTCTATAACCAGATCTTACAAGCGTCTTGAACGCACTCCATTGATTATGCAACGCGTAGCGGTAACGCAACAACCTAACCTACAGGTTATAATGGCCACTACACAGTGTGAATTTCACGCGAAATTATGTGAGGTAATATCACATTTGGGACTATGTATTAAATTTATTACATAAATAATTACACTAACTACTATGTGCACGTTGTTTTATTCACACCATTTAAATGAGACGGTGGAACTATGTATAAACCATTACTTTGAGTAAAGATTCGTAAAATAATTTCATCACTAACTGTCATGCCTTCTCTCCAAAATATATATCAACCTATTCTTTTCTAATACTTTTCCAGCTATATGTGTATGTTATAAACCATGTGAATAAAAGTACGCACGCGGACATTCACACACACATCCACTCAGCCAACAGGTATACATTCACGTCCACCGTCGGAAGGCGCGATGTGGTTCGTAGATCCTAGCTACGAAGTCAACAACAACGGGTCAGGCACATCGTGGCGTCTCGTGCCGTCTCCATTAGAAATTATTATAAACTACCCTGTTCCAAGAAACTCGTGTCGCCTAACACTGGGCCCTACATAATTTCTAATAAAGAGGATATTTACATCGCTAAATAAATTGTGCTCTATGCATACTAAATGCAGACTCGTCTATTTGGTAACTTAACCTAACAATTATTAGTCACTGCTGAGATTTACGAGCATACATTAGGTATACGCAAATATTTATAACTGTGACGACTTAGGTGCGATATTTCTGAAATAAATGTTTATTAATAAAAGTCATTTAAAACGGCGACACAAAACATCCATAAAATACATTTAACATAATAAAATTATACTTAACCTACACTCTACTCTCGTAAAACGATCACGTCTAAAACATTTAAATTCAATAACAACTTCTATATCGATTTAATATTATTTACAAAAAAAAGTTCCGATTGATTACCGCGGCAGTTAAATATAGTTATAAAATTCAAGATTACTGGTAAAACTCTGTTGATATTGTCTTATTCGTAGATGATCACACGTCAGCTTTATCAGAGTGAAATCTTAAATAAGTCTAATATGATTTATTTACTTACATGTAGTACAATCACTTTGGTACATAAAATTAGTTATCATAGCCTTTCCTACGCTAAAAGTCTAAGCCGAGTGCGGTTGTATGTGCATGTATAGAGGTGAATGTGATAGAATATTGACGTCTACACGTGAATATACAACTGTAGTGCTGGTGCAGTGTCGCACACTGGGTGCCTGCTCTTCGTTCAGTCTCCAGGGCCAGTTGTCCAAGCTCAAGTGGTGTGTCGTGTTCAGTTCATCCACTTGCGACAGTTGGGCGCGCCACACATGCACATTATTTTATGAGCGTCGTCCTCAATGTCGAATTTGTAATCGTATGCCAACTGCAAGTAAAAACAAAAGATAAGTTTCCTATAAATAAAAATAAAAAAACTACTTCATACGGTTAGAAAGGATAAGTTAGTTTTCATATTTATTCGGATAATGCGAATAAATCGTGTTCTAGTATTGTGTAAAATCTACTCATTTTTCAAAACCAAACGAAGTACATAGCAATAAAAATCTTGAATTCAGTCATCCGAGTAAAAGATAATATACAGATTATACTGTTGGGATTAGTGAATTGAAATATGAGATTATGCTTCTTTCATCGTCATTTTGATCTTTTGCCAATCCCCACTAAAACGTTTAAAATCTAGCATAGGGCGCTGTACACAGCAAACACTTCGTAAAACGTCTAGAATTTCGTCGCAAAGTTAGCCGTATCTGTACATGCCACTAGCCAAAAAAAAATACCGTGTTACTAGTTAAATACATAAAGTAAAGACTTAAACAAAATCAGTTTACAAAAGTGGTCTAGTACTACGAAACAAAAATGTTTAAAAAGACCATGAAAAATTTTTTTTCGTCTCGAAATTCTCAATTTTGTCAGCGACAACCATCATATTTTTATATCTATAACAAAGGAAATTTTATAGACTAAAGAGATAACTAAAATTTTTCAAACACGGAACTGTATTTTTTTTTATATTCAATTAAAACTGCAAAATGACCTACATTTTGGCGGACATGATATTCAAATAAAATCAAACACCGAAATATTTTCGACCTTATTTCTATTCTTTCGATGCACTACTGTCGTGTACTTGTGTCAGAGCATGCCCATTGCCCAGTATGCAGCTAGCCTCACTTCCGCGAATACCTAAAGATTAGCTTGTTACCGCGCCTTAAGACGCTCTATGATAGTGTAGCTTCCTATTAGCAAAAGAAAATCGTCAATCAGATCGTCCGAAAACCGCCCCTTAGTATGCCCGTATGTTACTTCCAAGAAAATTATCCACATTAGCAAATGATGTATAAATCATAATTTGTGTTTATTTCCACAATCCACAAAAACACATAAATCTAATGATGCAGTTTTAGTTTTTATCGAAACCAGAGGTCTACTTTAAGCATTTTCGTTAATCCTCATGATTTCGGACTGGGCCAATCACACCCACTTAAAAAAAATAGTCTGCGGTATAGACAAAGAACGGATTTTTGAAAATTATTGAATTATTTCAAATAGAATACTTTACCTCTTCCCCGCGTGCAATCCGTCGTTTAGCGAAGATGATGATCCTGATATGTCGGTCGACCTCCACGGTCTCAGCGACGCAGTTGGGCTGGCACGAGTGGTTGATGTACCGCGCCAGCCCGCCCGACAGCGTCGCGTCCACCACGCGCCGCTCGTCCAGCCGGAACATGTAGATGCCGCGGTTCTGCAAACGTAATCGAAAAGCTTATGAAGCGGCAGTAGATATGAAGCTAAGTCGTACTCTAATAGACTCGGAAGGATGGAGGTAACCTATCTTGCCTTCTATCTTTCAAACGATGCAATTAAGTTACCTCTTCACTTATACTGCCATGGATGTCAAACACGTAACATATCATGGTCGACAGCACTTATGGTGGAGAGGTTAAGTCGCGAACAATATGAATGTAAACAATTGGCAAAATTCTAAAATGATTTTCTCATGAAAAAACGGTTTCTACTTTGATATATCAGATAAACCTATCGAAATATAATTTATTTATTTTTGTTTATTTATTTACTTGCTTCCGCCCGCGACTTCGTCCGCGTGGCATAGGTACTTTGGGCTAATACTAACATAACCCGCGTGATGATTGAAAAAAATATATATATCTTTCTCTCCTTTTCTTCCCTCTTTCTCCCCCTATCTCAAAAAAATGCCTATGTCCGTCTCCAGGGTCCCAACTATCTCTGTACCAAAATTCATCAAAATCGGTTGGGCCATTTAAGCGTGAAGACGTAACAAACAAACAAACTCACTTTGGCTTTTATAAAATTAGTAAGGATTTATGTGCACACAAAATACTTGACAGGACATTACATTAACACAGAAGAGCACAAAGGTACTGCTTATTTAATTAGATTTTTTTCCTCCCAGCAGACCTGCGAGAGGAAAGTTAGATGAGATAATGTAGACATTTATGTTCGATAAAAGTTACTTTAATCAATAAAGCAGGATAAAAACGACTGTTGAATTGACTGTACGTTATTTTAAATAAAAAAACTTTGTATATCTGTTATCTAAAAAATCCAGCAATATACGTATTACTAGACTACGAAGATTACAAGGTTTTTTATTTAACGAAAGAAAGAAGGTTACAATGACTTACCTTAGCCTCATACTGTTTCTCCCGTATTTCCGATAGTTCGGAGCGAATGATCTCTCCAATGTACTCTATAACCATGGTGTGCTTTTCCAAATCCTTGGCTGCATATAGACCCAATCCCTGGATTTTAGACCTAGAAAAAAATTAAATGGGTTATTATGTTTAAGTTAGTGATGGCCAGTGTTGCTGTTATCTTTTCAGTTTTATAAGATGCGATTTCAATCCTTATAACAAGAACTAAAGTTGATCATCAGGCTGTAACATAACATACAATGTTACAACTTACTTGTTACAATGTTTTGTATCATAAATACATACAAGTATAGGCTTCCTCCGTTTATGGCACGAACATTACAAAAGTTTCTAATGTTCGAAAAACATATTTAAGCATTATCTACCGTCTAAGATAATATTTTGTCCATCAATCACCAAGTACAACCTACTTTTCACATATAAATCTAAACTTCACAAGATCACACACAACTCTGAAATATTTTGACAAAAGCAGTCTTGCATTGCCATTTTGCAGGTTTTTTTTATTTAGCCTATTAAACCTAGTTTCACACAATAAGTTTCTTTCCTTTTCTCATTCTTACCGTAGTTTTGTTTGAAATGGATTCATAATTTAAACTGTTTTATTTGGTACTGCACAATCGCTATGCTTCCTAGATATTCGCAAGCGATCTCGTCATTGGTTGGGTTCTGTCGTCTCTTGTCTTTTAATATGGTGGAGATGACGGGTAGACTTTGAGTCCTGTTCTACGGGTTCTGCTTGTGGTGACTGCTCAACTTGCTGGCTGAGATTGATTATAATTTATTTACATTTTATGTCCTAGTTATTTATGTAATTAATGTCTGTTTTGTCCAAATCATGCTGCATGTCCTACGTTTTTTTAGTTTCTTTGGATATCAGGAATCAGTTTTGCACACCAGTTTAGTTTTTCTTTATCTTAAACATCTCAAAAGTTCATAATGATGAAAACTTGCCTAATGTATAGAACATTAGGCAAGTTTTACAACAAACAACCCTGAAATTGAGAAAGACTGAGAAGTTGTCTCATTCAATTCAATCGTCAAAAAGAAAATCACGTTTTTTTGTGATAATATATCATAGAATGTATAAACGTGAATCATAATATTAAGTTTATTAAGGGCTGATGTGCGCAAAGACTAAGATCGTATAAATCCGGATCGGTTTGGGTCCTGCAGCATGGGGTCGCCGGTCATATGTAACAAACCTGGCGAGGTAGACGTTGTTCCGCCACTCGCTCTTCATCTTCTTGTACTGCGAGCTCTTGGTGTGCACGAACTGCTTGGAGTAGGGGCAGGCGGGGTGGTCGGCCGCGGGCGGCGGCGCGGGCGCGGCCGGCTGCAGCGAGCGCGTGCACGAGCGCCGCCAGCCGGCGCGCGCGCGGGGCTCGGCGCGCGCGCAGCCCGACGGGTTCACGGCCAGCCCGCCCTCCAGCAGAGCCGAGCGACCGAACTTGAAGCGGTAGTCTGTCAGCGTCTCTACGCCTGGAAATACAAATAAACATGTACAAAAAAGTCCAAACTCAACTCGGTTTCGGTTTTTTCACAATATTTTCGTTAATGTTTATGAGCAGCGATTTCTCGATAATAAATCACCTTTTCAATAAATAAATTAATTTCAACTGCTGACCTTAATAGAGCATGTATTTCAAGAGAAACATAAGAACAAATCTCAAAAATATGATAATAACCAACCATTAATTAACTTACCAGGTAAGCTCTCTAATACTCGGACAACTGCGGGCTCTGTCAAACCAAACAGATCTTCTCCAGTCACGTAGTTGGGCCATAGCTTGAGAACTCCGTCTTCACTTCGTCCTTCACGCAATGCTGCCACTGCGTCTAGTACCTACGGAAAGAGGCATTATTTATCTAGAAAAATGAAAGTCTCGTAACTATTACAATTTTGTCTAGTCGTCGCCTAACTGAAAGCATAGTTCCTGTTTGCAGCAGCCGTCTGTTCCCTATACGTACGTTAGCCCAGGCGGCGCGTGGTGTGGGCGCGGCACACTCGTCGCGCGGCTCGTCCTGCGCGCGCACGTGGAAGCGCGGCCGCCCCGCGTCCTCCGTGATCCAGCACAGGTAGCGGCAGCGGCAGTTGGCGCGGGACATCGACCAGTAGAACCGCACCTGCACACACATTCCATCGGTAAGTGATTAGACAACGCCCTTGATGTTTGAAGCAAGGAAGATTAAGATAGAAGATTGTTAGACTACTGTTTTGAAGAATTTTATATGTTATTGCTTGAAATCTCTATTTTAAATCAGTCAGAGCATCTTATTCTCCTCAAGTTTGCAGTTGTACACCTATACGAGAGTCCAGCAAGTAGATCATATTCTGAACAATACAGCACTGACATTGTGTGTCAGATGGATCTACAATCCCCTATTTTGAACTATTAAAATTACAAGAAGCAATCAAACATAATGACAAGATTGCGGGTACATAGTAAGCTTACAGAAACCGCGAGTGAATTGATTGTTGTCTATGCAAAAATAAGGCTGTATGACAAGGAATAAACAAGGAACATAATACTTACAATTTTATAACCAATAGGATAGATATAGTTCGGTGTGTGGAAAGCCGCTAGCTGATGCGGTAGCAGATGTCCAGGGCTGAGGAAAATGAGTCCGCCCACTCTAATGAGATGATTGGTGTCCGAATGGAGCATCACTGAAGCGACCTGACGCTGTTCGTCGCGGGATATGTACACGCGTCGCTGTACGCTGAGAGTTGTTAGCTCGTTGTCTTTTTCATTCTATATTGGAATTAAGAAATGTTTTAGGGCGTTGATATAGAGAATAATTTTTTTTTAGAAAGCAATCAAAAAAAATTATATCAGTTTAGTCACTTTTTTGGTCAATTGTGTTTGTGTTAATTGTTTTATCCAACTGCTCAAAAAAATGGGAGCGAGTTATTTTTTGTAAATGAGTCATATCTTAATCATTTGTTTGAGAGCTGAAAAATAGGGAGTATGGTAATAATATAATAAATGTGAAAGCAGGTAATATGATAAATGTGAAAGCATAATAATTAAAAATTGCTCACCTTCGGAGCATGAGAAGCGCAGAACGCAGTCTTATTCTTATAGAAGACACAACTATCCTTGACAGCGCATCCCAGATGGTACACACTCCCGCAGCGCACCTTGAAGCAGCGCACAGTGGCACCGAGGCGGCGGCACACGGCACACGTGGCGTTAGAGCCGGCTGCTAGCGCTGTCTCCACGTTCATCAGCGCTCCGCTCACAGTTTCATACACGCCTTCCGACCATAGTGCACAATTCAAGTGCACCCATCTATTTACATCACAGTTTAATAGTCTTGATACTCCGTCAGCTACTCCATCCCCTTGTATACCGCACAGTTCGCATCTCCTTGAGTCTTCGTTTGTTACTGGCATGATTGCAACTCCTGTACGGAATACGAGCTCAGTAAGCTCCCTGTCTGTCGGGCGTTTGTATTTGACAGGCGGTCCGATACAGCCGGGTGACCACGCCTTGTAACGAATGCCTCTGTACTTCTCCCTCTCAGCTGTACTCTGGTTGCTTTTGTCGTCTTGCTCACTTTTCAGATCTTCATCTAGGGCACTAACGTCATCACCCACTTCTTTCATTAATTCGTCGTTGTCTAGAGAATCCATGAATGATAAGTCCATTTTCTCGTCTTTAATGTCTGGTTTTATGTCCAAATCGTCAGTTTCCATACTTTCGGTGGATGCTGTGTCGAAATCATCTCGGTCTTTCGATAAATTAGTATCAACATCAGACTTACTATCTTCTTTGACTGCAGTTTTCGTCTTTCCATCTAGGATGATATTTGTAGGGCGCCACGCGAAGCTTTCGTAACATTGTGTACTACAGAAGTATAGTTCTGAGTCACTGTCGCAGAGGATTTCTTCAGCATTACCTTTGTTCGCGGATAGTAATGGGAACTCTGACGCTTTAGCTCTTACTACTGAATCTAAGATAACAACGTCACAATGTCGGCAGAATTTCGCGGCACCGTTCAGTATACTTTGAATATCAATGGGCGTTCCTTCCTTCCCGTCTTTACCTTTGGACCTGTAGAGCCCAAGTTTATGAGAAGGCGGTGTTGCTGTTCTTTCTATGATCTGATACGACGTTGGTGGTGGTATATGTAAGATTCCGGCGAGCTCTTTGAGTACACCGAGAATATCTTCCGCGGCACCAGATGTGAGAGTAAGAGTGACAGTGACATTTTCATTAGTATCCGTACTTCCCGGTGAATCTCCACCTTTAACCTTGCCGGACTCAGTATCAAGAGTCTTCAATGCTTTCTGGTTGTCTTCGTCATCCTTCGACTGGTATAACGATACCGGCTTCACTCTAATCGGCACTGGCGCTATGATGGGGATTACAGGTGATATCCGCCCAGATGCTGAGTCGCTATCCTCATCTTCCTCTTCATCGTCAATTAGTTTCAGACCAGGGAATCTGTTAGGAGGTTCTGTTTCGACACACTCAGGACTTGAGCAGCTAACAATGCTATCAGGCGTGTCGGTATCTCTCTCTTTACAAATAAAGTCCAGTTTCTTATCTTCAGGATCATCGTCAAACAGAATGGGCTGGAATTCTTGGTCATAGAAACCTCTTTGAGTCGACGCTGGTGGTTTCTCAGGCAAAGGTTCCTCTTCTCCAAATGGTTTCGTGTTGTAGTAATCTCCTACATTTGGAATTTTCGCATTACCAAAGTCGCCAACCAAATCGCCTTTAAGTACATCGTAGTCTTTACTTTTTAATTTAGTCAAGTCTCCGGATCCAAATAGTGGACAAACGGCGAAGTTTGTAGTCAAAGCAGGTTCTTGTATTTGCATGGCTGGCAATAACCGTAGCTGAGCCATGAGATTGTCTATAAACGTATCGTAGTCTTCCTCGTACCTGGAACCTTTGCGTGGCCTCTTCTTAGCATTGGCCGCATTAAGATTGTTTTCAGCGGCCGCTTTCATGTTCATTTGCAACTGTTTTCGCTTCTTCTGTTGATATTCTCGGCGCTTACGTTTTTTAGCTTCTGAAGGAGTTTCGGGAGCGTTCGCTTCGGACGACGTGTCCATGTTAACGCTCTCAGGGAACTCTTCTTTCATCGGTTGGTCTAGTTTACCCTGATCAGATGCGGTTGACACTCCAGATGTTGCCGACTGTTGAGAACTTTCATCAAGCAGTTCTTTTTTAACATCCATAGGAGTAAAGGGTCTGTGTACAGGACTTTGTTGTGGAGGAACGATCTCTTTTTTAATAGCCTGTTGCAGCTGCTGATTTTCAATACTCATTGGATACATTTGCATCGATTTCATAGTTGGTGAACTCTCTGGGATCGGAGTAGTGTCTTCTTTGTGCGACATCTTAATGGGAGGCTTACGGACATCCATCAAGGACTGTGTCGACGTTTGTGTTAGAGAAGATATCGAGGATGAGGGGATACTTTGAATGGGACGTGTATTAAACGGTGAGTTCACTACGTTACTGGTCATAATGCTATGTCGCGACGTATTCTTTGGTAAGTCTACATCTTGCGCTAAAGATAGTGTCGGTGGTGGTATTGAAGGTCTGGCTAGCTGAGCTTCTAAAGATGGTATAGTACCCAGTGCTGGCGCGGTTCTTTGTAAGCTCATCGTACGTTGAGGTATGACTGTAGCTGCCGCGGTTGTAGTTTGTAGCAGTTGCTTTAACAACACATTCTGAGACTCATCATTTTTATTTGTATTAGTTGTTGTCGGCTGTATACTACTAGTATGCTTGTTACCCGAATCAGTGGAGGTTGTCGATGTATTCGGTTCATCTGTCTCCATTGGCTCTGACTTTACTACAACAGCTTCCACGCTATGTCTTTTCGTAGGTTGTATGTGACCAACAATAACTTCACTCTTTGGCTCATCAGTAGACTTCGACCTCTTTAGGGGCGACGTCAGTTGCGTATGAAGGAGTTTCGATGACGTGATGAAGTTGATGGAGCCGGGTGGTGCAGGTTTAGCTTGAATCTGATTGATCCCTGAACTAACAATGCTATGCGTGCGAACAGTTACGTTGGGTGCTGGTTCCTTATTCACCATCATTGGTCTTGAAGTCATGACTAGCGCCGGTGGCTGACTAGTACTGATGCTTTGCTGGTGAGTAAACGGTAAATTACTTGTATTTATTTGCCTCGTAGGTTGCAATAACGTATGACCTAGTATACTAGTAGGCAGTGACTGGTTCTTTTGGAATCCACTCATACTGGTCGTAATCGTGTTATTGGAGTGCATCATAGTAGAAGGAATGGTCGAACTGTGAATTTTGGATAAAGCTGGCATTTGAATGATTTGCGAAGCGATTGAGGTTGGCCCTGAATCATCCATAGGAGAAAATGATTGGTTTGAGATCATAGGTGCGGGCGATTTCATTAATGAATTTTGTAAGCTTACTGGGGAGTTAATGGGGGATACTGTAGGAGACTTCCTCATTTGTCCCATTGATGAGAGCGTGTTTACTCTTGAGCCGATCGCTTGGGCTGCACTCATAGGCATATTATCAGCGCTCGGGATAGTCGCGACTGGTTTTTCAATCCTCTGTATTGGCGACGGTCTCGACACTGCCACCTCAACTTTGGAAGAAGGCAACAAATTCTCAAAATTCACCTGAGTAGGCGTTGTGGCATCACTGTTCTTCCTCATCACAGGTTGTGTGTCCACTTTCGACGTGTTAGGGTTAAGTGACGACATTATAGTTCGTAGCTGTTGGGAAACATTCGCCATGTTTGATGTCAGTTCCGCTGGCTGTGAAAGCGGTGACAGTTGAGGTACTGTTGCGGACTGTAATGCTAGTCTTTCCGGTTCCCTCTTCGCAAAAGCAGACGGTTCTTGTGTCTCTTTCGGTTCCGGTTTAGAAGGATTAACATTTGGGTTCTGAATATTCTGGTTTCCAGGCTTAGGGTTAGGTTGTTTCATGCCGTATGTTTTGGCATCGTCACCGATATTCTCTAGTATACAGAGCATATCTTCAAAAGTTTCCACATGCTTTGTATTTTCCGTAGTTTCGTGGTGTTCTTGCATAGTTATGTCATTCAAGTATCGCTCCTGTGATGGCGTAGGAGAGGGGATAGATATTTGAACGGAATCCTGTGCCATGTCTGAAGTTATCTGCATGTTAGAATCTATGACCATTTCTTTAGTTTGGTTGGCTATTGCTTTTATCGTCTTTACGACGTTTTCTTCAGGTTTGCTTTCGGCCATGGGAGGCGGAGGCGGCGGCTCAGAAATACTCTTATTGTATGCCAGCAGTAAGTTACTTGGTATATTATCCTCTGGTTTGTCATCATCATCTCCTTCCATTATATTATCTGGTATTTTCTCTGGAATGGGATCCGGACTCTTTATGTCAGCTTTTCCTAAGAGTAAAGGAGTTCGATCGCTCAGACACAATGTGTGAGGCAGTTCTGTCTGCTGACTAATTTCAGACTCTATGTCAATGTCTTTAGTGGGTTCTTTGAATATTCCTGTTCTTTGGTCCATCTGTGAAGACCCTTGAGCACTCATTGAAGATAATTGCTGAGAATTAATTGAGGATAATTGTTGAGAACTCATCGACGATAATTGATGAGAACTCATCGACGATAATTGTTGAGAACTCATTGACGATAGTTGATGAGTAGTCATCGACGATAATTGATGAGCACTTATCGACGATAATTGTTGAGAACTCAACGACGATAAATGCTGAGAACTCATTGACAATTGTTGAGGAGTCGATGACATAGGATTTGTGTTGATTTCTTTTTCCTGATTTTCGGCCGAAACAGTACTATCAGGCGACGCAGCATCATCTTGGAATATCTTTGCAGGGAGCGTTGCGTCATGCGTAACAGACAAACTGGAGAGTTTAGAGTTAGATAGAGCGAGCATCATAGGTTTCTCTATAGTTTTGACTATCTTTTGTTTAACCTGATGCTGTGTCAGTATAGATACAGGTACGCGTGGCGGATTTATGTTAGCGACCTTCGGTACGTTCGACGATATGACGCTTATTACCGAACTGATTGGCTTAGAGAGCGGCGGCGTCGACATATTGATCGTCAAAGGTGGATTCGTCAAGTTTAACGGTACTTTCTTGATCTGTGATTTCCCTACTCCGCCTACATGACTCGTGATAGGTACGGAGAGATTCTTTAGCACGGGAACTGAGATGGTTTGGTTAGCTATTGAAACGGAGGCGACAGTTGCCTGTGATACCTCGTCAAGGATCTTTGTGTTCGTATGTGGGGAGAGCATAGTTGCGCTGAGTAAAGGCAGCCGCGCCCTGGCATTGGCGCCTGGATTGAGGATTTTATATTGTTGCACGCTAGCCGGCTGCTTACCAGTAGACAAGCTAATAACAGCCACAGTCTTAGTAGTAGTCTCAGTACGAGTAGGTACACGCTCAGTTGCCTCTTCTTCAACCTCATCGTCAGGTTTCCCGCTGTCTATAAGCTCTTCAAAATCTTCCTCAGTAGCGATGCGCTCTTCGGGAGATATTGCGTCAGGTTCCACCAGTACTATGTCATCATCGTCTAGATGTTCGACTAACTCTTCGACGTCATCATCGTCATCTGAACGCGTGAGTGAGGATCGCGGCTCGTCACTGCGAGAGCTGCGCTGTCCGTAGTCTAGAGCATCAGGAGTGTACACTACGTAACTACGCGCGTCGGATGCGCCGGGCGAGTTGTTCGGATCGATAATTTCTTCAACATGATGGGAAGGCGTGTTGAGGAGACGCGGGCGAGGTGGCGTCCGTCTTTTCAAGATGGATACTTTCGTGAGATGTGCGGGACGTCGCCTGTCGTCGTCCCGGGGCGGCCAGCCGGGCGCGCCACCAAATAGTCCGGGCTTGAAGTAGCGGTACCCGGCCGGCAGCGGGGCCGGGGTGTGCGACCCGTGCATGCCGCCCCCGTGCTCGTGCGCGGGCGCGTGCGACCCGTGCATGCCGCCCCCGTGCTCGTGCGCGGGCGCGTGCGACCCGTGCATGCCTCCCCCGTGCTCGTGCGCGGGCGCGTGCGGCCCGTGCATGCCGCCGCCGTGGTCGTGGCCGGGCGCGGGCGAGGCGGCGGGCGAGGGCGTGGGCGTGCGCGCCACGTGCGGGGAGCGCGACACGGACGGGGACGCGGGCGCGCCGCCCATAGGGCTGTACTGCTGCCGTTGTAGCATTTGTTGACGCTGTGCGAACGAGAGGTCAAAATGTATTATATTATAAAAACTTACACGTATTCTATTGTTCCATGAACGAGTAGGTAAACTTACGGCCATCTCGTTGCCAGGGTTTCCGGGAGAGGGTAGAGGCTGTGGGCTTCCGAGCGGTGAAGTCTGCTGGCGACCTCCGAAAGGACCTCCCACTCTAATTCCTTGTTGATGATGTGGTGGTCTAGCGAATCGCGTTGGCAATGGAGAGCAACCAGGTGCAGGCCGAGAAAACCTGCCTGTTGCATAGTCAACCTAAGCAACCAAGAAATATTAATTAAGATGCCTGATACGTTTCAAAACAAAACAGTAAATTATTTGATATCCGAAGTCGTTCTTACATTTTGCATTTGCGGCGAATGCGACGCCACTGGACTTTGAATTTGAGATTGTTGATAAATCTGTAAAAAAAAACATGCTGTCAATATTTATGACAAGTTACAACCGACCATAACACATTTATTTACCAAAAACAAAACTCATCTTACCTGCGGACTCCGACTAGGCGTCGGCAATTGAGGACTGGTCCTCTGGGCCTGAAGTTGCTGCAAGAAGTGTTGCGGCGACATCGAAGTCTGCATAGGCGATTGTTGCGTATGCATCGGAGACTGTTGCATATGCATCGGTGACTGCTGCGAATGCATTGGCGATTGCTGGGGCATCGGCGAATGCTGAGACATCTGCGTTTGTTGCGCGTGAAGAGGCGACTGCTGATGCATCGGTGACTGTTGCGGATGCATCGGGGATTGGTGCATGGGTGACTGCTGTGGATGCATCGGCGATTGATGCATCGGTGACTGTTGATGCATCGGAGATTGCTGCGGCATGTTCGTCTGCTGCACATGCATCGGTGACTGCTGAGAGTGCAACGGTGACTGTTGCGTATGATGAGGCGATTGTGTCGACGGGTGCAAGGGAGATTGAGACGTATGATGTAGGGGAGACTGTTGAGAATGTAGAGGCGACTGCATCGGAGATGTCAGATGATGCAACGGCGATTGTGGCGCCAAGGAATGTAGAGGAGATTGGGAATGTGGCGATTGCACGTGTAACGGTGACATTGCCGGTCGAGCTCCAGGTGTCCGCGGCCCTTGAGGCCCTTGCTGCATAGAAGTTCTAACTCCACCCATCTGTTGCTGCCCAAATTGTACCATACCGCCAACAGACTGCGGTCGTTCCTGAACCCCTGATAGTTGTCTAACTAGCTGCTGCTGTGGAGCTCCAGACTGCTCTATGACGAGGGTACGACCTCCTTGTAACAGTCTTCCTTGGGTATTTAGCGGTGACGTCACCAGACCTATCCTCTGTTGAGATATTGGCTGGCCATCTGCACCGATCACTGTCTGTTGTGTTCGAATGAGTGTTTGTTGCTGCTGTATCGTAGCGCCTTGTAACCCCAGTTGCATCGGCCGGTTGATCGTGGCCTGTTGCTGCTGTACCTGTTGCCCTTGGTTCATGTTCTGATTCTGTGCAAATACGGTTTGATTTGACGTGATTTGTTGCTGGTTGATTACAGTTTGTTGCGCCAACTGTGGATTCTGTTGACGTTGCTTCGTCTCGTATTCCTGAGTAGATAATAAAAGGAATTAACGAATAATTAAATAGTGCGTATAGCGTTATAGTAATGACGTGGTGTTGTAGCATACCTGTATGAGCATGCTGTGTTGCCTGGCTTGCTTGCGCGCGGCCTCGAGGTGCTTCTGCAGCGCCTGCTGCTCAGTGGACACTCGCTGCAGCTCAGCCGCGTCGTTGGGTAGCAGTTCGTTGCCCGACTTGCGCAACTGACGCTGCTTGCTGTTCAGCGACTGCAAACCGAAAAGCCTCAAGTGTAAAATCGGGCCGATTCCGATCGTTAAAACCCCCGAGTTAGTGACATGTCGGTTCGGTTACCACTCGCCCGGAGTCGCCACCTGTAAAGTTCTACGCGGCCGGGAGGACGGCTCGCCACTACTAAGCTCACGAACACGAAAGCGCACTACTGCGGCTCACCTTGCGGATCTTCCTCAGCTTCTGAACCTCGACCTCGTAGTAGCGCTGCTGGTCGGCGGCGAAGGCGTTGTACTGCTTGAGCCACTGCTCGTAGAGCGCGCGCGCGTGCGGGTCGGGGTCGCGCTCGGAGGGCGCGGGCGGGGCGGCGGGCGCGGTCCCGCCGTACAGCGGGATGGCGGGCGGCGCGGCCGGGGCGGGCGGCGCGGGCGGGGGGGCCGCGCCGGGCGCCCAGTCGCCGCCCTCGCGCTCCTGCTCGCGCTTCTCCTGCTCCAGGAGCTCCTCGAGAAGCAACGGTTGCTCCTGGTTTACGTTCTGACGGTTAAAGTAAGCCTGTTGACGACGCCCGGCCTGCGCCGTCGCCGACACCGTTAACCTCGTCACCGGTCGCGATGCTAGTTTCCTAGTTTTATCACCTAGCGTCACGTTTTGTGAATCGAGCTCGGTGCGTACGATGCGGCATTCAATATTGGTATCGATGCTTACATGAATGATTTGTGGCCGGTTTAAGTTTTAACTTTACCCATCTCATCTTGAGTGTTGAGCCGAATGAAACAGTTATAAATAGCTATCATTAAATTATTCAAGATACAAATACAATTTAAAAATCTTGGAGATCTTTGTTTACAAGATTACATATTACAATCTACATAATTTTCAGTCGGCTCGACAAGTGAATTACTAGTACTTTATTTTGAAAAATGAAACTACGTTTACTTGTGAAGTGAAAAATTACTTCATAACAGTTTAAACTAGTAATGTGACTTAAGTGGTAAATTAACTAATAGTTCAGTGCGCATACACTATCGATAAACTGTTAAAAATGAACAAGTGTAAGATAATAACGTAGTGCTAAAATAATCTAAGTACATTTATAAATCGTACTTTTATAATAGCAACAATCTAAATAACAGAAGTTTACTATTCAAAACTAAAAGTCATCTATAAGTTTTGTGTCTGTGTATTTTACATGAATGTTAAATATTGGTAGTGATAATTATTCTAATATTCTTTATTATGTTTTATTAAGTTCTACAAATGTCCTAAGTATGGCCTGACTTATCAATGTTAATGTTACGGGTAATGCTAGAAGAATAAATAAACATCAGTTTATCATGGTAAACTTAGTATTACCCAACCTTTTTGGGTAAACTGCGGAAAGTAAATATGTTACGGCTAAAGCTGAACTACGGTTACACCTAGTTTTAGCCGGGTATACCTTGGTGCGGCTGCTAACGGTTGGTTAGACTTAGGAGTATTGCTAGGGCACGCACACCTACCAAATAGGTTAGGTTAGAATTGTGACCAAAGGCGGGCAAACCGAGCGAGAGCTACATCCAAATTGGTTGCATCAAATTGCCAGTAAAAAGACGGCTTTTACCATCATATTTTAATGATTATTCGGAGTTGATCTAAAAAGCTTGAAGTCTTGAAGAAAAATCAAGTAAAAGTAATTATTTGTTCGTAAGAAATGAAGTAACGAAACAACTTGTACTTGTATTTTTTACGCAACTGACAAGAATTTAAACAAAGTATGAACTGTTAAACAAATCAAATTTATTTTCATGACTTTTGAAAGTTTTAAGTTCAAACTCAATTGCTTTACTTGTTTTTGTAGCATTACCCGTGACATTATGTAAGTAATTTCGTTTTATGCACAGTTTGGACTGATTACAAGAAAATGACAATATCATCCAGGGCACTTATAAAAGCATACTGCAACCATATCTGTGGCCAAAAACTAATTATTTTAGGACTGTCTATTATGTGGTATCACGGCATATTCTCGGTAACAGTCTTGTATGGATATCGCATACATTTGTCTTTATCATGCATATATTATGAGCTTTCATGCTCGCATCACTATTTGCTTCATCTTAGGACCTCGCCCTTATAACTTTCATGCTTTTTTGCCAATTATCTCGCTTCTACCTGCCATAAGTAACAGCATCATGATTCACTAATCAAAGCTTACGGCCCACAACCAAATTGATATCGTATGACCGCCACCACTCCATCATTACCACAAGATGAGACAGGTAATCCAACCCTAACCTCGACACTGTGTTTTACAAAAATAAAAGAAGATTATTTCATTAAACATTCTGTTTATTTTTAGTGCTAGTTTGTTTAGATCGTTAGTGTTTTTGTGTTAGGAAGGATGCTGAAAAGGTACAAAGGTTAGTAGTCAGTACGCATGCGTGCCGCGAGCAAGCAAAGTAATAAGCGTTAAAACAGACACAACAAGGTGGTTAGCGGTGACAAGGCCCTCTAATCCGACTCGGACCCTCTAGAGACTAAGGAAAGGAAATCTAAGGACGTAAAGGAAGAGGAGATTATAGATCTGAATACAATCACAAATTTATTTATTGACTTTTATCAAGAGGTAACTACATTTTTCACTTATTTTAGAGAACGAATTTTCCAAGTTGAATTTTATTCGTTAAGGAAACAAATAAACAAGAGTGTTAGATAACCATAAAGTACAAGACCAATATAGGAAGTCGACATTCTGTATAGTATTTAATCTGTGGTTTAGGTATCAACAAGAGTAGAGCATTTGTGCTAAGTCACACACGTGTAAACATCAGCTGTTTGTCATGTATTCTTACCTTGTAACAACTTTGTGAAATTTATACATGGCTATTCCTGCCCTGAAGAAATTTGCATCATAAGACCAGTTTTTTTTATTATTATTACCCCAACAAGTGGAGAGTTTGCTATGCTTTATGCTCTAGGTCTAGGATCTATGCAAATGTTACAAAATATGTTTGTTTAGACATATCATAGACTCAGGTGACTCAACAAAAACCCCTCACTTGTCGTTCTATAAAGGAGTGAAGGAGGTATTTCTCGGGGTGCGCCTACGTGCGGGTGTGGGTGTGGGTGTGAGGGTGTGGGAGATGGGCCTGACCTGCAGCAGCAGCGGGCGGCGGTGCAGCCAGTCGCCCCAGTCGGGCGCCTCATAGGGCGCGCGCCAACAACCATCAACCACCGACATGCAATAAACACCGCCTGTACTCAACGTACATACAGCCTACGCGACACGCGCGAGCGCAACTCACACGACACATGATTTATGGAGACGATCCATTTTGTTACTTATTCTGATCTTTGTAAGGACGACATTGTTTTAAAGGTAAATTTTGCCTCGGATTGTCAGAAATATCTGGACGCTTTGGTTTTTATGATGCTAGAAAAAGAGTGTGCCCATGTTTACATGGTCGTATGAATTGTAAGCATTGCATACCCATGCAATATTAGTCTTCTAAGCTTGTAACGAATGAAAACAAGCGACGACTTTTATTTCAGCGTATATTTACAAACGAAATGTGTCCGCCACCAATGCATAGACAAATTAATATTGCTTTGGATATGATTGCGCTCGTTCAACTTCACATTGTCTGCGATGCGATCAAATATCGAAGCGACTGATGAATATTGTTACTCGTTCACATTTATTGCAACTCTTGTGAGGCAGTCCAGTGACAATCGACAGTGACTCGTAAATGTGAACCCAAGCTTACTGCATACATTTAAAGCCAATGAATTTACTTCGACACCGTCGCCGTGTCGAAACAAATTCATACAAAAAACACGTAGATAAAAAAATATTACTGCATGCACGACAATGTATCCAAAAATCCTCCAAGACTATCAAAATACTTATTATTAGTAAGATTACTTATTCGTCAGTTATCATTCAGTTTTGTAAGTTCTCATTAATGGTATCTTATATCTGACAAGTAAATCATTATTAGACGATTTTTGACGTGACACGTAAGTACGATATTATTACTGACAAAAGTAGATAGTTATTTTATTTGTTTCTTGAGCAAGTATTGGAAAAGCTGTTAATGTGAAGGGAATATTTTTAAATGTATTTTTGAAAAATGAAATTAATTAAGGTAGGTATATTTCAAAATCAATTAAAATAGACTTTAGTATGAGAGATATGAAATCCGTTTAAAAGAATCAGTATGCATTGTTAATAAAGCATATTATTATTGAATGTAGTGTCACGTCAAGAACCGGTGTGTCCGTGTGAACACGCGTGTAATGGGGCCTACCTGTGGGTAGGGCGGCGGCGGCGGCTGCGGCTGGCGCAGCGTGCCCGGGTAGGGCGGCGGCGGCGGGGGGCGGGCGGCGCCCCCGCCCGGGCCCGCCTGCCCCGCCACTTGTTGCCCCACCTGCGCCACTTGCCCGCCAGCTACTGTTGCTGTAGGAAAAACTTACACGTCACAACGCAGTAAATTACGATAAACAACATAGAAGTGATGTATACACTAGTACGTGGTTGATTTGAGTAATTTCGACATTGTGCAGTAGGATTCTTTTTCGGTGGGAATTAAAACTATGAATTTGCATTATTAAAACACTTGATTTGGAAACGGGCGTCACATTTTTGACATAATTTTAAATAAATGTATTTAAACAAAAAACAAAATAGGTTCAAACTATTTGCGCACCGTATGATAATTATGATGACATGGAAAAAAGTACGATTCATATTATATTGTGTCCATGATGCCCAACCATCTGCATATTCACCACCCACCAGAGTACAGTCAGCCCGCACCACGCCCACGGAGCCGTCGGACAGATGAACATGATGCGTATAGTACTGACCAGCATAAGGCAGATGCGCGAGCGCCACGGTACGGTCGGCCCGCACCACGCCCACGGAGCCGTCGGACAGATGAACATGATGCGTATAGTACTGACCAGCATAAGGCAGATGCGCGAGCGCCACGGTACAGTCGGCCCGCACCACGCCCACGGAGCCGTCGGACAGATGAACATGATGCGTATAGTACTGACCAGCATAAGGCAGATGCGCGAGCGCCACGGTACGGTCGGCCCGCACCACGCCCACGGAGCCGTCGGACAGATGAACATGATGCGTATAGTACTGACCAGCATAAGGCAGATGCGCGAGCGCCACGGTACGGTCGGCCCGCACCACGCCCACGGAGCCGTCGGACAGATGAACATGATGCGTATAGTACTGACCAGCATAAGGCAGATGCGCGAGCGCCACGGTACGGTCGGCCCGCACCACGCCCACGGAGCCGTCGGACAGATGAACATGATGCGTATAGTACTGACCAGCATAAGGCAGATGCGCGAGCGCCACGGTACGGTCGGCCCGCACCACGCCCACGGAGCCGTCGGACAGATGAACATGATGCGTATAGTACTGACCAGCATAAGGCAGATGCGCGAGCGCCACGGTACGGTCGGCCCGCACCACGCCCACGGAGCCGTCGGACAGATGAACATGATGCGTATAGTACTGACCAGCATAAGGCAGATGCGCGAGCGCCACGGTACGGTCGGCCCGCACCACGCCCACGGAGCCGTCGGACAGATGAACATGATGCGTATAGTACTGACCAGCATAAGGCAGATGCGCGAGCGCCACGGTACGGTCGGCCCGCACCACGCCCACGGAGCCGTCGGCCGCCACGAGGCGCGTGCCTGCCGCGATGCTACGTCCGGACGCGAAGGCCGCGTTGACCTGCGCCGTCATGGCGCTCACGATGCTGGCGGCGCTGGCAGGGATACCCGCGCCCACGGGGTTCACGCCACCTGCGTTGCCCTGGAAACAAAGAAGAGCCCGCATTTCAATATCGAACGAAAACGGAACGGAATCACTAACATTGCTTCAGTGTAATGCGATTTTGTTATTTACATGATACGCCGCGTATTTTAAGAAACTTTCAACAATATCAGCTGTATTCCTATTCAAATCTACATGGGAGAATAATTCCATATAATTTCGTTTTTTTTTTGAGTTGGTCCGTGTTTGAATATTTGGAAGGTAAAAAAGGTGGTACCAATTCATAAATGCAGTAGTATATAATATTATTATATGGATACCAATAGACCAATTTAAATTTTGTCTACATGGGCCAAACTTTTTGAACCCTTTATTTTAACCTTATAAGTGATTCTAAGCATGCCTTTTTCAATATAGTGACTTTCATGAAGACCTTAAGTGCTATTGACTCTGGGAAATAAGTCCACATGATATATACCGAAATTAGCAAGTCCTTTGATCCTATCCCTCATAAAACAATTCGACGTGATTTATACCGAAATTAGCAAGTCTTTTGATCGCGTCCCTTAAAATAAATTTCTGCATAAGAGCCCATTCACAACTTCGGTCTTAGCGGCGAGCGGCGCGGCGGGCGGCGCGGCGGCGGCAAGCGGTGCGTTTTACACGCCACGTACTCTCAGTAGCGGCGAGCGGCTGCGGCCGAGGTGGACGGATTTAGGTAGTCAGCACGAGCTCAAAATAATGGCGTTATCAAAATTATCCCTTCTGTGTTTAGAGAGCAGTATATTTTTAAAACAAGATATTCTTAATATGAGAAAAGGAGTGCTCGAACTTAATAAAGATCGATATTTAAATGGCGCATTTCGTGACCTATACGAAGATTACAGAAAATATGTTGTTGTGTGTTGGGGATGTCTGACATCCGTATAGAGGGTCAATTTAAAATTTCTGTTATAAACGCCTCGGTATCCATTACCGACACAAAATCGTCTAAAATATTTTTTTCATTATTTCGCCGCCGAGCCTACACCGCTGTCCGCGCCGCTCTGTTTCGTGGCGTCGCACTCAATCGCTTGTACTTTTGATCCCGCCGCTCCCCGCACCGCGCGCCGCTACGGCGATTCGCTCGGACAAAACCGCGCGCGTTTTCGCTATGAGCGGCGACTCGTGGCGTGCTTCATACATTTTCATACTTTTGTTCTCATCGCTCGCCGCCGCCGCTTTCGCCGCCGCTCACCGCGGCAAGGTCGTGAACGGGCCGTAAGTGGTTTACTCCTTAATTGGTTTAAATCCTATCTCGGAAGTCGTATCTTCTTTGTTGTCCTCTATGGGTACCAATCAAGCTCCGACAAGGTAACATCTGGCGTCCCACAGGGACCTCACGTTGGTCCAGTTTTATTTAATTTTTGGGTTCTGTACCTCAAAAGAAAATCTTATAGGATCACTTTGTTGTCCGTCTGTCAATCAAGAACCCTTATCTGAGGAACACGTATAGGTTTCGAGTTGAAATTATTTTCAAGATTGGGATCTGCGGTCCCCTGGAGCTGTGAAAATCCCTTTAAATCGACACAATGAAACATATAGCTGTTTAAAATTTTGCTGAGTATTAAAGGTATGCTCATGGTTTAAAAAAAATGCAGAGTAATTTAATAAATCCTTTGCTACAGAGATATAGAAACTTTTGTAAAGTGCTATAATGAAATGGTACGTGAAATTCACCAGAAGAAAATACTACTACAAAATCGACAAAATCTTCTAAATCGTCTGAATTCCGTAATATAAACCATGTAAGTTGGTACCAACTTACACAACAATTGCGTAGATTGCAACTTTGATGGTTTATATCTCGGAATTGTTGAGATTTTTTTGGTGACTTGGGGTGATTTTGTTTCATATAATACTCATAATAATTTGTATTGAAGCTGACTAGCGACAGGTTCTATTTTGAATATAATTATTCTTAGTTATTAAATTAATTATTTTAAATTAATTGACACGGTTGGCGCAGTGGCTGAGCCATCGACTGCTGCGGTGCGTATCGCGGGTTCGATCCCTGCACGGAACAAATATTTGTATGGCCTACAGATATTTGTTATAAAAGTGGAAAATAAGTTTGGTTTCGGAAATTGGTGACATTTGTTTGTATCGTCTTTTTATGCCACTGAGTTAAGATGTTAAGTGTTGTTTTGGAAGTCAGTCATAAAATTTATATAAGACCATCTTGGGGCTACCCTTTCGATTATAAAAAAGAAAGACGTAACAAACAAAAAAACACAGTCGAATTGAGAACGTTCTTCTTTTTTGATGTTGGTTAAAAATGGCAGAAGTTAGGCAGGCCAAATAATTTAAAGTAATTTAGCCAATTAACCTATTGAAAGCGTTCTGTTAAGGGACATACCTGAGCGTAGTGCATATGTTGTGCTGCCGTGAACTGTACTTGTGGTCTCTGTACTTGTTGATTCATCACTTGCTGTCCAGGCTGGAACTGTTGTGGACGCTGTTGCTATAAAAATAATAATATTTGTACATGAATAAAATGTAAATAAAAGGTCATATTAAAATAGCTGGCAAAACTTTTTAATTTTTTGTCGCGATAAGACTAGTACAAATTGTGACTACTTTGAAATTGTATAACGTTTCGTCAGATAATTTTAATTTATTCATTCAAAACGAGATTTTTATAAATCAAATTTGAGTTATGTCAAATAATTTATAAATTTAGCCAGGTTTGCAAAAACAGCATTTTTATCGCCAAACATTTGAGGACATTGAAATCACAATACTTCTAAATATTTTAAATACCTGATGATGTAACTGTAGACGTTGCGGTGCATTAGCAAACATTTGCGTGAATACAGGCCTTTGCGGTTTGTCCTCGTTTTCTAGTTTCACTTCCGATTTGATGGCTTGCATTGCATTCTGTACAAAGAATGGGTGTTGAACATAATAATGGCAGAAGTGATTTTGCCTTCACGAAGCCATCAACCATGGATTCTCTACTTCAAACTAACGCAGCAAAAATATTGCCGATGCTGCATAATGAACCAGTCGGATATTTACAAAATAGCAAGTATGAACTTAATACAATTCAGAAACATCCACTAAAGGGTCGGGCCCAGCATCTTTAACACAAGTTGTCTTGGCAACTTAGTAAGGCTGGTGTCGCCACACTATATTGTATAATTTTCTTTAAATTGTATGTTATACCATGTATTTAATGTAAAATGTAAAACTTGATGCAAATATATTATTACTTATAACTATTATTTATTTTTTGTCTGGCATTTTGAGTACTATAAGGGACCTACACAAATGTCCTTTTTTTTGTATTGTTCGTCGTGTCGTTGAGCTCCTTGGGTTATGAGTCGAGCTACACGATAACTGACAAATGCTTGCACTGACTGGACAGGTCCACTGAATCTGTGTGGTGCTTTCTTAAAAAGACCATTTCAGACACTAATCTGCATAGTCCTCATGTAAGTTGACCAAGATTTTTGTCTGGACCTCAAAAGAGACTATGACCTCTGAGTATGTTTCGGCTGTTTCTTCTCAAAGTAGTCGGGTACGAAACACAGGCCTCATCTAGTTTTTAAAAAAGACGTGTAAAAGTGTTTGTGAAAACCTACTTGCAAAATAAACATTTATCATATTGATGGAAAACGCCTTTTTTTTGTGAAAAATCACGTGTTGTGGTAGAACTCAATGAACAATGCACTCAAAACATTGTAGTAGTGATGGATGCATTAAATAGTATGGGGAGTTGGGGAGGTATTTAAAGTAAAGTTATAACATTAAAACTTGGATTAAAAAACTTTGACCCCAACATCTCCGTAACTATCAGATTCCCAGGTTTAATCTACTAAAACAAAACAATTATCGCATTTACAGAGAGAACAAGTGCCTTTCGGCTTAGATAAGAGCTTTTTACTTTTACAGGCTTTATACTTTTTTTTTTAATGATAAGTTATGAGAACGAAAGCCTATTTACGTGTATCAAAAAAATGTTGTCATAATCAAATGTGTATGTTTTGGACCATCAACCTGGACCAGTCACCCATTGCTGGGAACAGGCCTCTCCTTTTTCTTGCCACTTTTTCCAGTTCTGTGTGTCTCTCATGCATTTGTTTCCCGTGATTTTCACGATACCATTAACCCTATTTTTGGGATCAACATCTTAATAACCTTACTTTTGTGGGGAGAAGGTATTGAAGATTTGTATAGGTCCGCGATGACTAACATACCACATAACACATTACCCTTCTTTTAAGGTTAGGTGATGTCCCAAAGTAGAGAAATAATTATAATTCTTTGAAAGTTTACGATACTGCAACCTTTCCTATTTAGCAATTGCTAAGTGGACATAAATAATACTAAGACAAAACAACACTGACAAAACAAGACAAAACTGTAATATGGCAAACTTATTTTTGACAAAATAAAAGTATAAAAATTATGTTCATTCGCGCTAGGGCATTCGTATTGCAACAAAGTATTGGTGTTATAGAGGATAACAATATGTCTGCTACACGAGCTCGATACTCAAGTTTCATCTTTGCAAGGAATGTATTTTGACTTGTACCCTTAGCACAAACGAGTCTTTATAAAATAAATTAAAATAAAAAAAAACAAAAAAATCGACCATTACATAAATACTAGCCTGAAGCGCCATCTGCTGGTTCTGCGTAATAACCCTCTGCACAGGATCGTTGTACATCGGCTGCGGTGCGGGCGTCGCCGGCGCTTCTAGCTTCACTTCTGGCTTTACATCATCCATCTCTGACTTCACTTCCGTTTTAGATTCTATGTTTTTAACAGCCTTTTGTAAGTCATTATACATTTTGTTGTCTTGGGCCTGTTCATGTTCATCTCTGAAAAGATAGAACGAGGATAATAATTTGACCGAACTTGTAAGGATGATCAAACTGGATAAAGTTAATATAGTATTTAATTGCAGTCCGGTTTTCCGGACTAAATTTTCTCTCGGTTTTGTGCGTCTCTCATCAGCCGTCAACCCAACGCGCTCTTTGACGGCCCTGTAGGCTCTTCGTAGGCTCAACTATTAGTAAAACTAGCGATGATTTACAGACTACTGTGACCAGTTTAAGATACTGTACTCGATTATCATTACATACCGAACTTTTGGGAGACACGTAAAAATACCACCTCAAGAGCATATTTTTTTCTCAAAATGCTTTCAGACAAAAGCTTAGATTAATATGAATTTAGGCATTTAGATGCCTAAATTCATATTAATATAAGCTTATGGGGGTCAGGAGACTCACTCTGGCTCTCTCTTGGCATGTCGTTCAGACAGGCCATCGTCAGCTAGGTCTAATCCATCCAAGATATGCTCCGCGTCGTTCAGCGCAGCAAGCTCTGGATCAGCGTACTCCAGAATATTGAACTGTTCACCTATCTCTGCTGTTAACGTCTCAAATAACACTTCGTCGTCCTCGCCGCCCAAACCAGTCAGGATGTCTCCCACCTTTAGAAAGAAAAGTAGAGATTTAGAATTAATAAATAACATGAGGAATGAGGTCGTTTTTCTGCGGATGGGAAATCACCAAATAAATTCTGGGTGAAACAGGGGGGGGGGGGGCAGTGCCCGACTTTTTACTGATTAAAACCCACGTTCCGGGCCCGCGATATCTCTATCGAACAAGCCGCAAACCCGGAGGCATGAAGTCCTCGTTTCAATTTCCTCCCTGGACAGGCAGTGTTATTGGGTTTCCCATCAAAAATTACTCTGGTTTCAGAGATTGGTCTGGATTTTTGCCTGGTTGATGGCAATTGGCTCGCCCTTATTAAATGGGACTTACAACATTACTGGCCAAATATGGATGTACTACTAAGTACACCTCTACCTAAACCTTTGGCGACTACAGGCGTTATGTTGTTTACACCTCTTTATGGTAGCGGAGTTATGGGAACATCTATTACAAACGATAAACAATAAGCTATAGACAGGTTTCCGACATCCTTCTGGTTTAAGAGCGAATTGAATGACAAGTTGAGTTACCTCTCCAATATTAGATCCATCTTGTTCAAGTTTGTCCATGTCTCCCATATCCATCTCGTCCGTACCTTGTTCTTGATTTGAATCTTGTTTGTTTTCATTACTAGGAGCTGAAAATGATGTTCTCATTAGAAATATTTATCATTAAAAGTCTATCTTCGCAATTTTTTTTTTGGTCGAATCAAATTTGCTAGTGAAACTCTGCAGACGTCATGGGTAATGAACTCAACATGATAAAATTAAAATAAATGCTTCAACAAATAAATAAATCAATCAGTTTTGTGGTATAGAAGGAAAATGTAGGTAACCATGTATTTAAATCAATGCCAATTCATTTTAACTTGAAGTCACGGGTAAAGATTTAAAATAATACAAATTACCAAATAATGTACTCCATCATAAAAACAAGTTGATAATGTCTTCAGTCAACTTGCAGAACGTTTGTGGAGACCAAAATATTTTTTTAAGCTGGACTACTAGCCTACTTATTCAATAATTTATTTTATAAAACATAGGTAAATAAACTAAGAATTAATAAGTTTTAATGTTACTGCAGTGTGGGAAAACAGACGCAGTCATAGAGAATGAGAATGTTAGGTGTTAGTAGGCCCCTCAGATAGAAAAAGGTTCTGTATGTTAGGCATATAGTTACCATTATTTTGGACATTTTGTTTCTGCTCCACCATTTGTTGCGCGGCAGGGTTCTGCACATTTTGTTGCTGAAGTTGGTTGTTGTCTGCAGATACTAAACGTTGCTGCATAATCACTGAGAAAAACACATCCGATTTAATAAGCTTTTTTTGCATATAAAAAAGTACGTAAGTTGAAAATACATTGTTTAATTTGGACTCATACACTGAGTTCTGGGCAGCGAAAGTGTTAAGTACTGTACACACGGTGACACATCACGCTATATTTCCAGTATAACGAGGCCTCGCTTTGTTTAGTGAGAGATCCGTAAAAACTGGTTTGCTTGTTTGGTCGTCGTGTGTACGCGGCGGTGTTACTTTTAGTGCTTACAAAAGTGGGTAATGCAGAATAGAGCTTCATAGAAAGAATAGCTGTACGTTGACTTTGAGCATTCAGGCTATATTAGTATAGCAGTAACAATTAACATTCGTAATTAAAATAGTGGTTGTAGTATTTACAGTGGTGGTCAGGCCGGTTGGCGTGCATGAGAGGCGCGCGCGCACGCAGCGTGACGGGCAGCGGCTGGCGGAACGGCTGGCCTTCAGCCACGCCGGGCGACGGTGATGTTGCGTCGCTATGTTCTACAGAAAACGCATTCCAGATTAGCTTAACATGTCTTTTTTTCGGATGGGAAATCATCAAATGCTCTGGGTTTAGCGGAAGTGAGTGTCAGACTTATACTGACTAAAAAGGAACATGGATGGGGAGCCATGTTGCTTCGTTTGCCTTGTGTTTTTCGGGGTCACGATATCTCTTTCGAACAACCCGCAACCCCGACAAACTTACTTTGTCTTACAGTAAATTAGGGGTTAATTCGTACGATCAAACTGACCATGTCATTTTTATTGGTACTGAGTAACCAGCAGACCTTCAAGTCACTATATTTCACCTTATAGTCGACGCCCTGCGCTCCCTTTCCATATCCGTCGTTTTACAGGTTTTCGGTTCTGCATGTGTGGTGTTTAAACAGATCATAAGAAACAAACATTGAAATAATAATCTTACGTCCAGGCCACATTTTCTCTGGATGCCTCTGTAGCAAGTCTCTAAGCTGCCTGTTGATATCATCGTTGTTCCCGTAGTGCAGCGGGAAGCGTTGCGCGGGGAAGGCGCTGCGCGGGGCCTCAGCGGGCGGCGCGGGCGAGGGCGGCGGGGGCCCCGGCAGGGGGGGCCCGGGCAGGGGCCCGGCCAGGGGCCCGCCGGCACCTGCGCCTGGCGGGGAGCTGCCGTCTGGCGCGCGTAACCGCTGCATGGCTGCTTTCGGGCCGGATTTACGTGCGGGTTAGTATGTAAGTAGTGGTTGTCTTGTAAGTAGACACTATCAGCGATTTATTGCAACGTTTCAGGATTTAAATATGAAAGTTTTGAAAGAAGATGACGTCATTGAACTGAACGAATTTAACAAAAGAACTTAGTAAAAGTAAAATAAAACGGAACTAACGTAGTATGAAGGTACCTTGCATCCTCTGATCATGTATGATCTGCTGCTGCTGCTGCGTCTGCTGCTGCCGCTGTTGCTGCAGATGTTTCCACGCGCGCTCCTGCTCGGCTTCGCGCGCGCTGCGCTGTTGATTGCACGCCCGCTCTTGCTCCTACGTCACACGGCACAGGTTAACACAACACCACACGTAAGCACACGGCAATCAATTGTCATTGTATATGGACAAAATTTAACGGACGTATTGAAAATTAAACGCCCGATTTAAATAAAGCCTTATTTAAAACATAAAGATATCTGATCTAAGTGTTGCCGTCATAGCTGGGGTTTCTATCAATAAGGAATTTCGCAGCAGACGACGATTTTCGTTGTCCACAGGACGCATAGCAGCGAAATTGTTTATCTATATAAATCCAACTAAATAATAATATTAGAGCAGATACATTTATGCCTTCTGCACATAGAGCGTCTTTCAGTGCGATAAGTTTATTATATATTTGAATGAAACAACGCACGCAGTCCAAATCCACATGAAACGCATCATCCAATTCCTTCTGCATGGCACCATCGCGCCAGACTGCGTTCGGTGCGTGAAGCTCCTAAGAGATAATACTAAATATTAATTTTAATACTTCAATACCAAATCGCCTCACCACTAATATAATATTAATTGCAACCTATACAATGACAATCAGTTCCGTGTACTTGTTGTCTATTAATTGTAACATGCTGTAACTACGCAGGCAATTTTATTGAACTCTAATTATCTATCTCATGACAATTTACATTGTTTGAGATGAAGTTACTGTTTTAAATGATAATTAAGATTCTATTTACATTAATATAGGAGTTTTTAAAACTACAGCTATTTATTTTATACAAATCTGAATGTTCAATCATTAAGGCTCTATACATAAACTTATCTAGCTGAACATTTGTGACAATACTATTCACTTGATCAATTCCAATCAAGACTTTTAATAAAATTGCAATTCATTTAAATATTATTTTTGTTTTTAACATGTCTATTAGTATGTAATGCTTCAAATTAAGGAATATCCATGCTTTTGTGTTAATAAAAATAATGCTGAACTATGAGATGCATAGTTAGTATACATTAAGTTGAAGTAATAGTAGTATAATTTTAATAAGTACTCGCATTATTACTGGGTAATTTTTGAAATATTGGTAATATTTTAAGGGCGTGTATGTACTCATAAATATGGACAACATGAAATCGCAAAAAAAACAGCTGCTCCATACATGATTGGGGAGTAACTCGAAAAAATGTAGGCAGCAGCACATATTTCTTCGCGACTCCTGGTCGGTACCCAAGTAAAAGTCGTTTATTTTCATGAGTACTACACGCCCTTAAAGACTATACTACCAATGTTTAAAAATTCAATTCAAATTCCCTGTGCTTTGTAAACTTAATAGATACTATGGCATGATCCCACGATGATATGTTACTTCATGTTAATATTTTTACTATACACAATACCAAAATTAAAATACTGATACCTTATAATAACTATGATTGATTTAAAACGAATTATAACAGCTATATTTGTACAATAAAACCGAATCCTATTAAGATTCTGTATAGTATAGAGTCGGCTAGAAACAACTTAACATAACCTGTAAACTTACAAACTACATCACAAAGCTTTATACAAGAGCGTAACGACGCAAATAAACTGTGAACTACATCGAACTGTGTTAGAATTGTTAGCACACCACAACCAGCCACCAACAGCGTCCAATGTTAAAGCCAACACTACCAAGGCAAAGCGAAAATAATAAAATCAACATTACGGAAACAGGGGAAACGAGTCCGGGAGGCTTTCGGGAATCGATGGGAGGGTAATGGTCTCGAATAAAAAAAAAGCTTAAAGAAAATTAACAAAATAATCACACAGCGTCCAACGCCATTAAACAGCCAAGAGTATTGTTGGGTGATGTCTGAATTTAAATAAAATCGGAGGAAGTGCTCAGGATCGCGTGGTGCGACGTCGCGCGATCACCCAACAAATCGAAACGTGTCTCGCATATACACGCCACACGGTATGAGTTCCTGTATTAAGGTATAATGTGTAACAGATTTTACGAACCCGCTAGTGTATTTCCACTCTCGGAAAGAGGGTATGAAAGTATGATGCAATAAACACATGAGTGTAAACAGTTGCAATAAAGACAAGAGTTGTAATAAAACTTGTGTTGTGGAATTTTGAAGTGAAGGCTGTGTAGTACATTTGTAGGTGTGTGGTGTAGTGTGTAGTGTATATGCGAGCGTCGCGTGTCGCGGTACCGTGTGTCGCGGCTTGTGCGCGAGGCGCGGCAGCGTGCGCATGATCTCGGAGGGAGTGAGCACGCGGATGTGCGCGTCGGCCTCCAGGAGCCCGGCCGCCGTGACCGTGACGTTGGGCGCGCGCACCCCGGCCGCGCTGCTGGGCGGGGCGGCGCTGGGCGGCGCCGGCGCGCTGGGCGCGGTGGGCGTGGAGGGCGCTGGCGCAGGGCTGGCCGCGCCGGTCGCTGCTGGGCCGCTGTCCGGTTCGCTGGTGCCGCTACTCGAGCTCTGTCGCGCCCCATTTTACTTCTTAGTAACAATTCGAGCGTCCCGGGCGAGATCTCGTGGTCGCACGCTCCCGTCGAGTCGCTCCCGGGGCTTTTGGTATCGGAGCTCGTCGGTTGAAGCTCGCTCAGGCGCGCGAGAGATCATTAGGGTCAGTCGGAAGGAGTACGATAGTGTATCTGACTACGCGGTGGGTTCGGGAAGTTTGATCTACCCTCATGAGTGAAATGATGATGATATTGAGGTGTACTAGCAACGATAAACAATGACCATCGTGGCAAAAGTTGGCGGCCCTGAACCGACGTGGCAATTATTATGTGTTTTATTAATGCGTGCACGATAACATCCTGGCTCTTACAAAAATGTAATAAATGGATGAATAAAACAGTGCTAATCGAACCCGTGTGCATATCCCATGAAGTATATAATAGAATGTAAGTATCAATCAAGTACTAGAGCTAAAAGAATTAAGTTTTCCGAACACAGACCATAAAGTAACTACCCCAAAATTCGTTAACACACAATGTTTTTGCCCAGAAGGTGTAGTGGCTAGACTAAAGTTGCATGTACTGTAGATCCTCTCACTTCGATGTTCAACTGCTAAGGTAGTGACAAATGCACAGTTTATACAAAACAGAGCTACTATGGTGTGCTAAGTATAGCCTACGGTCGCGGTATGTACACTTGTGCTAGCGTTGAGACAGGCGACAGAATCTACAGCAGCCGTGGTATTAACAACAGATAACACTTCCTAGGACGACCGTGAGCGAGACAAACCATAGATGGACACTTTACTAGACCATTTATACTAAGACAATGATACGTTTTTCAACGCACAGTGAAATACTTGAGGTTCTAGTAGGGCGATACTGAAGGTTGGTTCAGTATGGCCGTTCTAGCAACCCGTGTGGTTGACACACAGTATAAACACGGTGGTAAGTGAGTTGGGTTAGCACACACCACATCTAGTGACACACAAGCGGACATACCTGTTGAGCCTTCTTCATTCGGATGGCGCTGCGGTTGTCTCTGGCGCGCTGCAAGTATGGCGCTTTTTGGTCGGACGGTAAGGCGCGCCATTTCTTGAGTATTTGTTTACAGCGATCCACCCAGTTGGGGAACTCTGTTTTCCATTCCGGATGGTTCGTGTTGGCGTATAAGACGGCTGATATTGTTGCCGCTGAACCTAAGCCTATGGGACGCGTGGTACAAAGTTACAGATCTAATTAAAGCAATTCTTTTTTTGGCGAACATTGTTTATTATAATCAGATTTTCTGTTTTGTAAATTGTCGCGACAATAGCTGCCAGTAGTGTCCAACAGAAAGTCGATTTCTGGCTGAAGCCATTTATATCGCGCATTTGTAACAGTTCGTTCATTTTCAGTACGGTAATAGCCGGAAAACTTCTTCGGCTTCGGCCAAAACTTAGGCCCATTTCTGCCAAAAACCGAAGCTTCGGTCGGACATTAGCTGCCGGAGCTTTTTTTCAAGCCCCATGGATTCACGGTACAACAAATACAATAAAATTAATTGTGAAACAGTTGGAAATTTTGTCTACCATAAGTATATATGTACCTATGTAACTAGATCATTTATCCAAAATTTGTTTATTTTCCCCACAAATACGGAGCTTTAAGTAAATACTTGTCAGTCATACGTAAATACTTATAGTTAAGTACGTACTCTCATCCGCCCTCATCTTGTCGGCGCTGCGCTGGTTGTAGGACGGCGGCGGCGCCTGCGCAGAGTCGGGCCACGCCGTGCCGCCCTCGGAGAACAGCGGACTCATCGCACTGTTGCTGCTATACCAACAATATTAACCTTGACGAAGCTTGATATTTTTACATATTATGTTAAGTGCCTTTTAAGGCAATGCACCAAAAGAAACACTCAGCATTATAAATAATCCACCATACACTAAAACAACGAGTTTACAACAATTTTTTAATAGCCTATTTTGTCCCAGTACTTGGCAAAGACATCTTCCATTCCT
The DNA here is from genome assembly GCA_905475445.1 of Ochropleura plecta. Lineage (NCBI taxonomy): Eukaryota > Metazoa > Arthropoda > Insecta > Lepidoptera > Noctuidae > Ochropleura > Ochropleura plecta. Next base: position 16,697,481 of record FR997731.1, on the reverse strand, counting down.
ATGCAGCTTTCTCGGTTACGATGTTAAGGCAATTTTTATTTTTTTCGTAAATAATTGTTTTCAGAATCTGAAAAGTTTAGGCCACCCATCTATAAGTCCTTGAGTTTAAAAAGACTGCAGTGATAACACAGATAGCAGAACACGAAGAATCAAATAGTGTTCAAATTGATTGATGTCTTAAAGATAGAAATGGGCTGCAACAGGTTGTGTTTTGGTAAAATTATATTATTTCTGAAACCGTTAACTAACCTGCTGCCTCCGAACTCGGGATAAGGCGAAGCATAATCCATGGGGCTCTGTAGTTGCTGTCGTTGTTGCGAGTACGGCGTACTGGCCATTGAGTTCACATACGATACTGACGACTCTTGCGATTCCTAAACACAAAGTACTTTATTTAAAAGGTTTTTCGCATGATATTTATTAATACCTACATAAATGATATCATTCATATTTTATGTAAAGAAGTACTTAAGATACTAGTCTAATTTATAATACAAACCAATCAATACAAATACAAGAGAACATATAGTCCCACAAGAAGCAATACCTACAATAATAGGCAACAAAAGCTATATCTATGAAAACCTCCAAGGAACGAGTCGTAGCGAGGTTTTTAATAACCTTCTTCGATAAATGGACTATCCAACACTATTTTTTTTAATTGATCCAGTTGTTTTTTTTTAATGTCCACAGACCATCTATTTTTTTTCTATATTAACTTTTTACGCCAAAACATATAACAAACCTGTGAGTCGTCAGTGAGCACTCCTTTGAATATTTCATCTACATCGTTGCTGTCCATGTCAGGCAGACCGTCGCGCACCATCGCGTCTAAGTTCACGCCCAGCAGTGACAGGTCATCTTTAGGAGATATTGTTGAAGCTTGCGATGAACCACCCGTTTCTAAAAGGAATATTATTGTTTTATAAAAGTGTATGTTTTATTGTTTAATTTCTATGTTTTGTCAAATCAAATCAAAATATTTTTATTTCACATAGGCCTACATGGGCACTTATAAAACGTCGAGAAAAGATGCACGGTTCGGGTTGGTCGTTTCCTATGGAGAAGAACCGGCAAGAAACTCCATGGTTACTCTTTTAAAATCATTTGGTTTTACAATGTTTTACATTGTTACAGCGTTAGTACATAAGTATGAGAGGACAGCGTAGGCCCGACAATAAGTCAATGCTTACTTTACAGAAAGTAAAATAAAATAATAAATAACCAAAGTTAACAAGGGCCTAAGAATCTACAAGGCCAACCATGTCCACTCATTCACAGCGAATTGGTAGAAAAGAATATATACAAGAATAAAAAATAAATAAAAATGCAATAACAAAATAATAACTATGAGACGAGTCACACAGATGTTGCTATCAGTACTGTAATTATTCAGAACAAGGGTGATATAAATATGTGTATATGTGTTGAAATATATGTGTGATATGGATCAACGGAAAGTGATGGATCTCAAAAAAAAGATTGAAACATTAATAAAAAAAAATGACTTGCTTTTACAAAAAAGGCGGATCTATTCCGCTGCTATATAAAAGAACAACTAACCATAAAATAGAAAAAAATTGTCAAAGCTTTTAAATGATAAATGTCAGAACCAATTCACATTATTATCCTAAATACATTTTACTGCAAGCTTTCTGAATATTAAAGGCACAAATTCCAGCTTGTTGGCTGCGCCGAATCAACCTGACTTGAACATGTGTGAAGCACACGTAAGGAGTAGAATGTTTGTACTCACCACTACCAATCGGCTCAGTCTTCGTACTATGTACAGTCGGTATACTTTCAGTAGCAACCGTGGCCGGTTGTTCAGCCTCCGCCGGCTGCGGGCCTAGTATTGCGTTCTTCAACGCCGTGGAGTCTTCAGTATGTTTCAGTTGCCCATCGTCTAACTCTGTCTTGATCCTCAAAGTACCATCTGAGTTAGCGGTGGAAGAGTCATCCTTCTCGTCTTTCGGTTTGAGGGAATTTAGGATGTCTACTTCGTCCTGTATTAAGGAATAAGGTTAGCTTAGAAAAGGTTTTCAAAAGTTTATTTTAATACCACACCATATTAGCCAGGTTGGTAAAACTTCCTATATCAGAAGTTATAATCTTCTATACAAGACAAATGAATGACCCATTGTTTCACAAATAAGTAGTTTCAGAAAATTTGAAAAGAATAATGTAAAGAATATTTCTAAAGCACCCATATTCACAAACTCTTCGATTCGATTCTGATTTGTTAAGTCGTATGTTTACCGTGTTTTGTCGGATACGAGCGTTAAAGAATACGGGTGCAGATCACAATGAAGTACGTTTAAAAGTTAAAACGTATACAAGGACTTTACAATGTTAAGGTACATCAAGTTTTGGGGCTTCAGAGCTTTCATGGCCCATTTCTTCAAGAAAGGATAAGTTCTATTTAGCTTATTTGCAAATAGTTTCATATAAACCCAGTCCCATTTAATTAACCATCTTGTCGATCAAAATAGAAACAGGTCCATAGCCATTTAAAGACCTGCCAAGGTTGCGGGTTGTTTGAAAGGGATACCGCGGCCCCGGAACATAAAGGGCAAAAGAAGGAACATGGGTGGGTTTTAGTCAGTACAAGTCTGACACTCGCCCCGCTCCTCCCAGAAAAGGGGAAGTTATTTGATGAGTTCCCATCCGCAAAAAAGCCATTTAAATAAAACTTTAATAACTCACCGTATTTAGAGATATTATGACAGACGTATCATGATCATTGAACCTAGTTAAGGCCGCGAGTACATCCTCTCCATCACTGTCAGAGTTATCGAGCTCCCACTTGAAGTCTCGCAGCTCACGGTACCCTTCCGGTGTGATGGGGCGAAGAGTGCCGCCTGGACTTTCTGCAGGATTTGCTGGAGAAAAACAAATGACAGACTGTTTTTAAACCCCGACCAAAACAAAGGGTGTATCTAAGTTTAAAGTATTGATCTGTGTATGTCTGTGGCATCATAAATATTTGTAAGGATCAATTTCTCGTGAGGCAAACACTCCCGGGGTACCATTGACTTTAGCGAGGGAATAATGATCCTCCGGTAGTGTGTGGTTGGCCTGATGCTTGATAACTCATTATGTTCTTACCAGTAGAAGTCACAGCAGCTTTGGTCGGTTCCAGCAGCTCTTTGCCGAAGAAGGCTTCCTGCATGTATGATGGGAACTGCTCCATTAGCTTCGATCTCGGTTTCCTACGCGGCTTACGTTTATTGCTCGGTGATTCTGTGTAAATACATACAACTTTGAATACAATAGAAACTTCCTTTTCTTATATCGCAAAGAATGAGATCAAATGAAAATAAACAACAAATTTATAATCTATACCTCCAATTCCATAATAAACCATTTTGGCCTAAACTTCTGTAACTTACAAGGAAAGATATTTTTTATCAAAGAATTTGTGTCCAGGAAAATTTATTGTCATATTTGTGATTACTTACATGATTACAAAATCGTTACCGTGAAAAAAAAATCTTTTCAAATACAACTCACCTCCAGAAGCCTGTGTCCCATCTCCGTCTTTCTCTTCATCAGCTTGCGCCTTAGCCGTCGTCTGTCTCTGTCTAACAACGAACCCGCCAATGCCGAGCTTGTTCAAGTTCCTCTGTCTCTTTCTACGTAGGACCGTAAGGCCGGAGTCTGTGGTGTATATGGTGAAGCCTTCAGGAGGCGGGCCGTCGTTTGCGACGTTCCATAGAATGCCTTCTTTGAAATTTGTGTTGGGTACACCTGTTTGGTCAAATGTTAAATAGTAAAGCTATGTTTTCACCAGTCTGATTGGGGTTTTTTGTATCTTCTTTACATGTCAGTGCTGAAATACATGAGAATTCCGAAAGTGGTGTCCCGCTATTTTGTCGCAATTGAATGAATTGAAGATCATATTGTGGGTTAGGATTTGAGATATATTCCATATCTGTTGGACTTACGCTCATTTTGACGCATTGAATATATTTTTCTGTTGCACTTAGTGAAAACGGAAGCTCCGTTTTCACTAATTATCTTTCGAGGATTCAAGGATGTAAGTACGACTTTCTCATATTATATCCGGATTTTACGAATATCTTTTGAAAAAGGAAAACAATTAAGTCCGGAATGCCATCTACAGAAATCGACGAGAACTTTATAAAATGGATTGACTCTTACAAACTTACTCTAACTTGGATTCTCTTCAAATTACTTCATAATAGTAGAAGTGGCGAAGGAACTCACCAGGTTCTTCCTTAACTTCGGCCGTGCTGTCTGGCTTGGAGTCGTCGCCCATCTCGACGTCAGCATTCTGAACCACTGTTTCAATAGATGCCATTATTTCTAATCCACAATGCCAGCGTCGAACATACAAAAACTCATGTTAGATACACATCTTACATGTACTAAGTAAATATTTAAATAATAATTTACATAATATTTCTACATAAAGCAATCATATATGATATAAGGCATATATATGTGATATAGAAAAAAATAAATGTCAATTATCCCTCAATTTAAATATAAAGCAAAAATAAAGGCTGGCATTGCGGAATAGCGCATAAAGGTTGTATAATAAGCATAGACTGTTTATCAAACTAAAAATAACATGCACCTAAAAAACATGCAAAGCTCACACACACACAAACAACACTGATGCATAATTACCTGCTTCTTTTTCAGTGTTCTCATTCTTGAAGCGCCTCTTGCGTCTTGTATGTGTGATGCCCATCTCCGCCTCGAGTTGTTTCATGTGGTGAGCGCCGCGCTGGGACAGGCACACGTCGTCCACGTAGTACTCGCCCGCCAGCCCCAGCGACTGCGGCGTGGGCCGCGGCATGGGACGTGCGACCACGGCGACCGTCGCCGCCGCACTGGCGGTGCTGGTGCCAGCTTCGATGGCGCGAGCTAGGTGTGGAGGTGGAAGCTCTCGCCCTCGACAGAGTACGCATTTATACCTGGGGTCGAAAAGAAAACATTTTGGGTGCTGGTAAAGAGATGAGGTTACACAGGAGCTCGAATCTCTTTCCCACACTGAAGTAAAATTAAAACATTTCATAGTAGGTGTAACCTGGAAGTTATAGTTGAGGAAAGGCTAGTGGTAGCTCCTAACGCATGAACGACCGACCTACAACCCCGTATAATCCGTTTCAGGCAAAAAATGAAATTGAAAGATATAGACTTCTTGATGGCAGACATGACACTTACCCAGCTCTACAGCACACTTCTGCGTCGTTTTCGCTGCGTATAGAGTCACAGGACGCGTGCAGCCATCGTCGGCAACCCTCGCACTGTATGATGAGCTCGCCGTCCGAGTACGGCTCCGAACAAACGCAGCACATCACTAGTGACGCGCATGGAGCACATTCTGGAGGATAGAAATAAATTTAATAAGTCTGTCTTAGGCACGTGGCTAACAGTCATACGAGTCAACCTTCAAGGTTGAGCAACTAGAAGGAACTCTGGTAAGCTCGACAAGCTAGTCGGTTATCATTCTTAGATCTTTGACAGTAGATAGAACTAAGAATGAAAGTCTTAAGATGGTGTGTGAATAATACCAGCTAATAGAAAAGACCGTTGTCCATACGTCTGTAGTTTACCTGTATAGTTGTCGCACCAGGCGCGCGTGTGGCGGGTCCCGCACACCAGACAGCGGCGGCAGCGCTCGCAGCGCCAGGCGCCGCGCGGCACGTCTGCCAGCGGCGGGCGCGCGCAGTACGTGTGCCACGCCGTGTCGGTCCATACGTCTGTAGTTTACCTGTATAGTTGTCGCACCAGGCGCGCGTGTGGCGGGTCCCGCACACCAGACAGCGGCGGCAGCGCTCGCAGCGCCAGGCGCCGCGCGGCACGTCTGCCAGCGGCGGGCGCGCGCAGTACGTGTGCCACGCCGTGTCGGTCCATACGTCTGTAGTTTACCTGTATAGTTGTCGCACCAGGCGCGCGTGTGGCGGGTCCCGCACACCAGACAGCGGCGGCAGCGCTCGCAGCGCCAGGCGCCGCGCGGCACGTCTGCCAGCGGCGGGCGCGCGCAGTACGTGTGCCACGCCGTGTCGGTCCATACGTCTGTAGTTTACCTGTATAGTTGTCGCACCAGGCGCGCGTGTGGCGGGTCCCGCACACCAGACAGCGGCGGCAGCGCTCGCAGCGCCAGGCGCCGCGCGGCACGTCTGCCAGCGGCGGGCGCGCGCAGTACGTGTGCCACGCCGTGTCGGTCCATACGTCTGTAGTTTACCTGTATAGTTGTCGCACCAGGCGCGCGTGTGGCGGGTCCCGCACACCAGACAGCGGCGGCAGCGCTCGCAGCGCCAGGCGCCGCGCGGCACGTCTGCCAGCGGCGGGCGCGCGCAGTACGTGTGCCACGCCGTGTCGGTCCATACGTCTGTAGTTTACCTGTATAGTTGTCGCACCAGGCGCGCGTGTGGCGGGTCCCGCACACCAGACAGCGGCGGCAGCGCTCGCAGCGCCAGGCGCCGCGCGGCACGTCTGCCAGCGGCGGGCGCGCGCAGTACGTGTGCCACGCCGTGTCGGTCCATACGTCTGTAGTTTACCTGTATAGTTGTCGCACCAGGCGCGCGTGTGGCGGGTCCCGCACACCAGACAGCGGCGGCAGCGCTCGCAGCGCCAGGCGCCGCGCGGCACGTCTGCCAGCGGCGGGCGCGCGCAGTACGTGTGCCACGCCGTGTCGGTCCATACGTCTGTAGTTTACCTGTATAGTTGTCGCACCAGGCGCGCGTGTGGCGGGTCCCGCACACCAGACAGCGGCGGCAGCGCTCGCAGCGCCAGGCGCCGCGCGGCACGTCTGCCAGCGGCGGGCGCGCGCAGTACGTGTGCCACGCCGTGTCGGTCCATACGTCTGTAGTTTACCTGTATAGTTGTCGCACCAGGCGCGCGTGTGGCGGGTCCCGCACACCAGACAGCGGCGGCAGCGCTCGCAGCGCCAGGCGCCGCGCGGCACGTCTGCCAGCGGCGGGCGCGCGCAGTACGTGTGCCACGCCGTGTCGGTCCATACGTCTGTAGTTTACCTGTATAGTTGTCGCACCAGGCGCGCGTGTGGCGGGTCCCGCACACCAGACAGCGGCGGCAGCGCTCGCAGCGCCAGGCGCCGCGCGGCACGTCTGCCAGCGGCGGGCGCGCGCAGTACGTGTGCCACGCCGTGTCGCAGTCGTCGCACAGCAGCAGCAGCGGCTCCTCGCCGCGCGCGCCGCAGCCCTCGCACACCGTGCAGTCGAGGCAACGCCAGCCTTGCGTTACTATTACTTGAGATACCTGTTTGCGAAGGTACGTCACTTTTTAAGTCATCTTTCGGCTCAGTCAACACATTATTATTTTTATTTTGGAAGTCGGGGCATTATCGACACGGGGATCTCATTATCAAAAATATTAGCCATCCTTAACCTTTAAGTACCGACGTGTGGTCTGACAGACACTTAAAGCGTTCGGATATCGCGGTTTCATTTGTTAACAGAGAAATAACCCTTCCGCGCTTTTGAGTGCCCCTCAGGTAGTCGCCCGGCAACGATCTTGGAGCGTGGCTGTGTCGGCGAGTTGTGTCTTGTATAAGTTCGCGCGTGGTCTGACAGACCACTCCTCTGTACTTACGTGACTTTTTTGGATACGTTTTTGTCCAACAACGTCGCAACTCAATATCGTCTTCAACTCTATCTGAAGCTGAGCCAAAAGATGCTCCAAACATTTGGTGTAAGTTTTTTGATGATTCTATATATCAAGAAATTCTTACGTGGGCCAATTCAAAGTTGCAAAAATACAGAACACCGTTCAAAATGTAACAGAGTTGCATGATATTGATGAAATTGAGCTAAATGCTTTCCTGGGACTTCTTTTATATTCAGCGGCATTCAAGTCCAATCACGAAGACTGTAATTTGTTATATGTCACAGATGGTATGCCATTTCGAAGAAATTTGTTATTACTTTGTTAAATTTTAATTGTTTTCTTAGTTATTTATCTTTAAGAAAAAAAGATATCTTGAAAAAAAAATTACTTAGTTGATAAATGATAATAAAAAAGTTAAGAGTTAATTTTTTCTCCTAAAGAAATTGAGACTCGTCGTCGATTCGTGTTAATAATAAGTAATAAATAATAAAAACTTCTTTATTTTGTTTTATTTAAACAATTACTAAAATATTATTAATAAGTACACAGACACATTTACAAAATAATATTTCTTTGTAATATGAATGTTTTCCTTAAAAAAAAAAAGAGATTTAGTGGTCTAGCAGACTTCACGTCGGAACTTATGTAACTAAAATAGCATGTCGTTACTTAAAGGTTAAAATAGATAACATTGTACCAGTTGGACAAAATTTAAACTTTAATACAGTCGACTTAAAACGTTGATTTCAATCATGATTGAAAGCTAAAATAATACATTATTCCTTCATGAACTGTAAGTCAACATGAATATCAGCTGAGAACCCTGACATTCGCGTTTTTTTTTAGCCTATGTCCGTCTCCAGGGTCCCAACTATCTCTGTGCCATAATTCATCAAAATCGGTTTAGACATTAAGGCGTGAAGACCTAACAAACAAACTCCCTTTCGCTTTTATAATATTAGTAAGGATACCAATAATCCTCTTTCTTCTTCCTCTTACACCTGATGCTTCAATTTAAACAACTCACCTTAATATTAACACAATAAGGGTGATACGTCTGCCCGCATTGCGCGCACGCAATAAGACACCCTTCAGAATCAGTCCCGACAGCGCCGCACATCACACACAGATCTTGTGTTAGTACGAATTTGTCTTTACTAGAACATAGCACTAGTTTATTCTCCACACCTAAAAGAACAAAAAATACAATTTTTAATTGCCAATGGCAAACTAAAAACACATTTTAGTAAGGATATATTATTTTTTATTATATTGGTTACCTTATTTTATTTCATTGTCAATATCAATTTGATTAACAAGTATGTTGCTATAATTTGTTGAAGATAATTTGTGTATGTTAAGAGCATCTTCCTATACCGAGCCGAAACAACACAAAACCCGGAAATGGGTCAACATTAACTTCTAAGATTACTTTATTAGGTGAAACTGATAAAAGCGTGTTAAAAATATGAAGTCGTTCGTTTACGTTATTTTAGTAGGTGATGAATATATATATATATAATTTTAACTATTTGGATATCAACTTCATAGGAAAACTAGAGAACAAAACAAATAAAAATATCTTTCTCTAGTTTTCAAAATTTCATTTAACTTAATAACCAGCCTAGACAAATAGATATTAAAATAAATAGTTACCCGGATCATCTTCAGGTGCCTTATTATCAGGTGCCTGAGGTCTTTGCAGTCCTAATCCTGGTACTCCAAAAACTCCCCTCATCTTTGGTTTAGATCCTCTCTTCCTTCCAAAGTCTAGAACATTCCTCTGTCTCTTCTGGAAGCCCAGTTTGCCAGCTGGAGGGAACCCGCCCTTCAGTTTGTATCCACCTATCTTCTTTTTCGCTACTTTTGCTGAGACAGTGAAAGGTTTACCCTTTCCAAGACCAACATCCGGCTGAAAGAAGTAAGAACGTATTAACGTTGATATAGAGTGATTAAATTGAGTATTAGTAATGATAAACGATTAATTCAATTACGTGCTGCGTTTTGATAAGGTTTGTAGGACTAAGTAAGTATGCTGCTTCTGGCCTATTTCAAAACGTACAGCGAACATTCAAGTAGAAGTAAATTCAATCTTAATGCAAAGAGAGCTGGCAAGAAATTACCTTAGCTTCTATAGCAAGAGGATCCTGCTCTTGCTGTGAATTTTCATCACCAAACGACGAGTCTTGAGATGTTGAGGCAACCGTGTCTTCGTCGAAAGCTGTTAAAAAAGGCAGTAATGAGTCTTCTAACTAATAATAATGTAACTCTTAGTTGTAGCAAACTGCGATCGTACATCGCGTGACTCTTATCTTAATGGCATAAGATTTAAATTGCAATGATTGATCGCCACTAGTGCGTACAATGCAAGAAATCTAAGGGTTGTTTTATTATATACTTACATCCAGATTTGGAGCCAGTTAACTGCATCTGTGCCTTACATATAGGACAACTGTACTCATATGATGGATTCAGCTCTTTCTTTTGTCTGTATTGCTGGGGTTCCGCGTCAGGGTCGCACATTCCATGCACGTATCTATACCAAAATATATTTTCATATTAACCATTTTCAGGGTTGTGTTTAAATACAAGCAGAATTTCTAAAACATATTCTTAAGACCAGAAAAAGAAATCAAGTTATGCGTCAGTTACGCCAGAATAAAGTAACATAGAAATGATTTTTACTCGTTTTTTAATCAGGGTAAAAAATAAAATGGGTAAATAATTGGCCGTCATATACGAAAAATAACGAGCAAAAAGTCTGCTTCTCTTTTAAACATACCAGTCGATGATAAAATAATGAACATGACTGACCTTTTGCAAAGTATACATCGTATCATATCCCTGTAGGCAGCGGCGCGGTACGCCCTCCGGCACAGCGGGCAGCACGAGCCCTTGTTGCGCTGCTGGTAGCACGAGTCGCACACCGTGTAGTGGGCGTGCCAGCGCGACGACGGGCCCGCGCCCGGCGACCGCGAGCCGCAGTCGGAGCACACGCGGCAACACTTGTAGGGAAGAATAAAACAATATTGGAGAAGCTCTTCTCATATAAGAAGAACAGAACATTACACATGAAAACATTTTTTTACAAGAAAGATAACGTTTCTAAGACTTGAACTGTTTGGAATTATTAGGAACAGAATGGCAAGTTTCTCATTCTCCATTGAAAAGTGATAATCCACAACCATGGAATGAAGGGTTGTTCGTATGTGACGTTGCAGATGTCGCCACAATACATCGTACTTCATGGATTAGTACTCACCTTACACTTCCAGCCATACTTTGGCACGGTGGCCATGACAGGGCGCAGGCAGGTGGCGTGGTACACCTTGTCGCAGTGCTCGCACGTGACGGCGCGCGCGTCGTGTCCCGCGGGCGGCAGGCCCGTCGCGCCCGTCTCGCCGCGACACACCTGGCACGTGCGGCAGGAGCGACACGACCATCCCGAGCGAACGCCTGCACAATCGGACAAGCTTATTAGAGAGTGCGACCGGCTTATGAACTGAAGACCTATCGTTACATGCTTTCAGCGTTACAAGTGTACGCGCAGATTCTGATTCATATCGATCACCATTACTGAACTCGAGAGCACAGTAATCTATTTAAACTAAGAAGCTCTAAGTCTTCAAAACGCGATTTTTGATCCAGTGTGCAGGGCACGCTACAAGCGCGAGTACGAGCGTGCTTGTCCCAACGCGTCGATCGGCGCACGTTGAACAGTGAAGGCTATCATACAAGTCTTTGGCATCGAAACGCGCGACCGGCACAAATAGCGCTTTGCTTTAGGCAGGTTCAAATTAAATTAACGGCAAAACTTTATAATAGTAATCTCTTACTTACATGATAAAACAAACAAAAACAAACAAAAAAAAACAAGAAAAATTTCGAAATAAAGTTTAGAAAATCCGTTTTTATTTGTATCATCATGTCAATTATTCATAATCATTTTGCCTGTTAAGTTTCACCTAATTCAATATGACCTTTTAGATTTACTACAGTTATAGAAAGAAATATGTGTGAGTAATTTTAGTGTCTGCATTGAAAATAAGACAGCATTTGTTAGGATAACTCACTTATTACGCTAGAATGTTTATTTTTCTTCGTAGAGTAGGGTTGTGTGAAATGACTAAACAACCACCCCAAATTAGGCATGAATGATTAACTAAGTACAAACAAAATATGAAGGCATGGAAAAATGGAAGTAGACAGCAAGTAGACTTAATTTGAGTGACTACAACTTGTATTCCATAATATTGTAACAATATTTAGCAACTTTCTGGTGTTCGTGTGTTATACATTTTCTGGCTACAAATTAAAACAATGTTATGGCACAAAGATTGCAAATAATTATATGAATTATTATTTTTCTAAGTGATATTAATTTTTGAATAGCTTTAATGTATTTTTTGTTGCTGCTGTTGAAAAAAATTAAAACTTTCATTTATATTTAATTTATTTATCTTTTTGAAACTGACTGCACTGATATTTTAGGCCTCAAAAGGCTAAATCACCAAAATCACCGCGCTAACTCATTTACAGCTCAAATAGTTGATGGTAGAAAGATACGTACCTGGTAACTGTGCGAGACCAACACACGTCCCGTGGTAGTGCGCGCCGCAATTGACGCACGTCATCAGGTTAGCAATATCGCCGATAGTTCTACATGTCCTACAGTCTATGTCTGCGGTACCTGCAAATTAATACACTCATAAATATCTTTTCAGGCACCTCATTTTCTTGTATAATTTTTACCTATAAAAATTTATAACTGGTGGACTGTTTATAAACTTACACATAAGAGGCACTTGGTAAAGATGGTCCTTGCAAAAGGAGGATTTAGTCTGGAAGTCCACGAAACCCCCGCAAGCAAGTACACATGGCAGATGAAAATATTTGCTACAGCTCATCTGAAACAAAAAAAAATTAAGATTAGAAATGCCACAGTTACTACTATCAGATCCATGTTTTTAGAAATTGTACTGTATTGTACATGGTTAAAACTCACTTTACAAGGTATGCTTGCACCATGTCTGCTACAAAAGGCACATTTCCTCGTCAGAGCAGTTGACACAATTCCTTTGACCCTCGCTTCTTCCAACTGGTCTTTATCCTCTTCAGAATTCGAGGCTGCAAACACATGATCCTGAAATGGCGGACTGAACTCAAGGCAGCACCGATGAACATACAATGCTCCGGATGATACGACCCCTGATAGCTCTATGACATCTGCATGGCCAATGATTGATAACTCATCTGTGTGTTCCATGTTGTATAGAGGAGTCCTGTAGAAAAATAAAACATTAAAAATATCTAGAAAGAGTTGAAAATGACGTCATAAGTCTACTCGAGAAATGGAAGTTGTTCAGTGATTTAATACCTTATCATTACATACTTCCTGGTTTGATTTGTACTATCAACTACACTTGAAAGACGTATCTTGACCATGACTAAAAGAACTATGTAAGGAAAGGAATTCGCAAAAAGTAGCAGAAAGGCTATTACTTACTTGCACTTGTTGAAAGCCTTCTGTCGCCTGCTTAAAGGTAATGCTAGAGGGTGTTGGTTAGGATCCACAAGTTCAGGCGGCGGGGACACGAGGCCCGGGGTCACAGGCGTGCTGGGGGTGCTCGATGGCGTGGTGGCGTTAGTGGGCGTGGCCCCACCAGAGTTGCAAATGGCTGGAGTGCCATCCCCTTCGCCCAGCTTGCACGCTATCTGCCGCATCTCTCCTTGCCCTAGCTGACTGCGCTCGCCTAGGTTGCAAAGGGCGCATAGTTTTCCAGGCCTATTTATGGAAAAATTAGCTATCATAACACTTGTCAAATGATTGGATTTCTAACTCATGTATCATGTTAAAATTGAGGTTAACATACCATTTCTCCGGCATATAGGGTGGTTCTTCTGGTATGGGTGGAATAGAAAAATCATCATCATCCATCATATCTTCGAGGGAATCATCTCGACTCCCGCGGTGTCTCTTAGCTCCTCTAAGAGAACCTGCATTACCTCCCCTATACCTGTTTTTAAATTAGAAAATCTGTGAGAAATGAGGCTGACAAGATGAAACAGGAAATATACGATTTAATACAAAATCATGGTTAACTTAACCATGATTTTCTAATGTGAATATGTCACTTTTACATAGGTCCGTAATACAGAAGGAAGGGCTGCTCTCTATTTAAAACTAGTTTGGAGTCAAATTTTAATTCTAGTTCTTCTTCCTCTCAGCATGTCAATGGCAAATTCTTATTAAATAATGTTGTTACAAAATGCAGTTATACAAAGTTTGCTAGTTGATGCAGTCATGAGATCATAAAGTGGGCAAGTGTCAGGGCATGCAGCATAAGTTGGTCATTGTTAGTGGAGCCACAACGCATAGATTGTCTATGCTATGGCTGACTTAGTTTGGGATGGCAAATAATTTTAGAATAGATTCATTTATCCTAGTTCAGATAAGCTTCAATTTATTATTGATCTTCACTCAGTTTGTGAATTAATCCAACAGTGATTGGATCTGTAATAACAACTCCATAAAATCTAACAAATCCATAATCTATGCTGTAGTTCACTCGCACTACAGCATAGATTTTCTTTATAGTTGCTGTTTTTTTGCGGTTTATCTGCATTGTTGGTTTGTTTCATGGCTAGTGGAACTGTAACTCCCTATCAAAATTGTAATATTTGGAGATATAATGGATTATAACAATAATTTGTTCTCTCAGAAGATGTATGTCATAGTTCGAATGAGATATTAATTTAAGATGTGCTTGAAGCATATACGGATTGTTGATTAACACAACAAATAAGATAATTGAAACCGAAAGAAGGCTGATAGATTAAAAAAAACAAATCTCTGTTTGAGATGCAAATGAGTAAAAATCACATATTGAAAATTGATCTGTAATAAACCCAATGTGTAATTATTGATTCTATTAATCTTGATCAACAAATTGAAGTTTAAAGTGCTTTCTTTGTTTTTGGTGTGGTAAAGAAATTGCCTGTAAAGTTTAAACTAGACTTGAGGAATTTTCTGAGTTTTTTAGAGGTGTGTAAAACTCATATTATAAAATAACTGACAGGAAATAAGCTAGGTAAAGGGCTACATTGGATAAAATGGCTTTGTTTGAAGTATTTTGAACATTTTACAGGATTACAAGTTACATTCTTAAATGAATGAACTTGTAATCCTATAAGTTGGTTGTAGTGAAAAGTAGCTAGAAACTTGCTTCTGGTTCATTTTAAATAGAGAAAAGTACAATATCAAGCAATAATTTTAAGAGATGTTTGGTTTTTTTGTCTAGAATTTATTGGTGATATTCCCATTTATCTAAAAGGGGGCGTCCATAAATTACGTGAGGTGTTTAAGAGGGGGAGGGGGACGAGTCAAATCTCATCTAATCTTACGTTGGAGAGAGGGGGGGTCTCGGCAAATATCACGCAATTTTTTTTCTGATTGAAACAAAAAAAAATATACTATTTTGGTCCATTTAATCCAGATTGTTGATTTTTATTACACTTATAATTAAACTCTCAGCAATATTGATTACTAGTCTTAACTAGTCGTAAATAAAAGCACGAAGCAATTTTTTTTTCTTTTAACATTAACAATCCAACGCGTTTACGTAAGAAACCCACATTTTGAAAAATCTCACGTGAGATTGGGGGATGGGGGAGGGGGTTGAATAAAATCTCACGACATCTCACCAGGGGGGGAGGGAGGGACAGAAAATCCAAAAAAACACCTCACGTAATTTATGGACGCCCCCAAACATGTAAAATTTCTATTCAATCTTAATATGCCTTAAATTTTATATTACCTTCTAACTATCTTGCCCTCTCGAACCAACTTAGGACCTTCCTTTCTTGGTCGACCTGGTCCTCTACGGCCTGAGGTGAAGAATGGCCGTGTATAGGTCTGGTGGTGGAAGAACGCAGGTTGGGACACACCACCATGAGGAGAAGCTGGTTCCTCGCCACGTGGTGATGATGCACATGATGTTGGGGTTGATCCAGGTCCTGTGTAGAAATCTAAAATATTTTTGTCAACATTATTATATATATATTTTATTATATATTATCTAGACCAGATTAGTTGAGACATAACAATTCTGTTTTATTGCTGACATTTTACATAAGATAATTTTAAATTGGTGACATTTGTGTATATAACAAAAAAATATATACCTATACAACAATGTATGTAACTGTACAAAATAAATATTTATAATATTTTTACTATGGCTAAAGTACTTAGATTTCTTGTAAGTAAAATAAATTAAATGTACTAGTTTTTAAGAGCTTCTAGAAACAAAACAATGGAAGGACTAAGGTTCACAGGGCAGTCATATACAAAACAAATAGGAAGATCTACTTATAGCACAACATGCATATCAAATTGTTTATGTTCTGGATACCAATTTGTAGGGTTACCTTACCATCAATGAGTAAATTTAGAGCTGTTCTTACCTGACGACGGCGGGGCTTCGCCTTCTTCTTCAGACCCATCGTCAGCTAACAAATCAACGTCCAAAACGTTATCGTCCTGTACGTCCATCTAAAATGTGGAATTACAGAATTACAGACGCTTTAAACTCCACTTTATGTAAACGTTTTGTGGTTATGACGAAATTATTTACAACTAGCATCGAAACGAAGTAATGAGACCGCCATAATGAACGAGAACGACAAGTGTATTCCAAAGTAAACTTCCAAACTTACCGCACCACGCTGCGATGGACACAAAACTTGTCAAATTTAGGAAATAAAACTTAAATATGGTAATAAAATCATTTTTCTATTTGAAATTACATTGAAAACACAAAAACAGAAAAATTATACGACTCGCGAAACGCGAACGAAACGAAGCGCATAATAGTGATGTCACCCCAACCGTCTATTTTCAAGGAGAACGAATAAATAATCGTTTTAATTTTGACATATTGTGCATCGATTTCAAACAACAATCTAATGCCGGCTCCACACACAACACCGTCTAACACCGGTTTTCAAAACACCAACTATCACAAAATAAAACAAAGGCGTTGGGAATTTCAAATTGAAGCATGTTTTCGGATCGTGCGAGTTGCGGCCAAACGTGAACCATGCCATGCATAGCCAAATGTTTTGCAGAACGATTTTCAAGCAATACAACATTCAGCTTGATCCAACTAACAAAATGCCTTTTTAATAATTTATGCTTATTATGCTTTCGTTGTATGTACATACCCACCGTAATACCGACCGACCGAATGGTTTTGGGCTGTGAGAACTAGGTTTTATCTTTGCAAACGCTTAACGAAATTTAAATAGAAAAATAATTAAACACATTTATATAAAGTAAAATGGAACGTAAGGCACTCTTTCATATTGCTTACGTGTTTGTATTTTCATTGGTATTTTAACGTGAAATTGTTCACGAGATAATGAATTGTCAGTGTGTGTGTGTGTGTTGGTTTACACAGCAACACGAAATAAATCACTGTATGTATACACACACACACACACTGACAATATTGAGAGTAGGTTGACTTGTTTGTTGTAGAGTGGGTGTCCACTACGATACGTGTCAGTAAATCATTAAAACTTAACACTGCACTTATTACAGCAGGATTAAATAAATCAAAAACCATGAAGTATAACTTGGTGCCAATAATACTCGTGTTAATATTTAGCATTTCATGCGAATCTTCGCTATTCGAAAGTGATTCTTGTTATTCTTTTGGAAGCGGCAATGTTTTCCCCGGCGGCGCTAGAAAGATTGATCACAAATTACAATTTACTAAGGCAATGAGTGAGTATTTATTCAAGTTAACAGTAAACAAAGATATTTATGATATGCTTAACGCAATAATGACACTAACTACTAATCTTTTCATTGTTTTCTCATAATTTCTAGTTTCAAAACCGGCGCCGGAATGGGAGGCCACTGCAGTTGTTAACGGAGAAATTACTCAACTTTCATTATCTAGCTTCAAAGGGAAATACTTGGTCTTCTTTTTCTACCCATTAGACTTGTAAGTAAACCTCAGAAGTTTTGACTATTGATATCTAGTCCTAAACATTGTAACCTTAGATGACTAGAACTACAGACCACTTCTCAAAATGTATCTATTTGATGTCGCCTAATGAACTAGTGACAATGCTGTACAGATTCCCCTGGATTCTGAGAATTAATTGAAGTTTTTTTTTTCAGCACTTTTGTTTGTCCTACAGAAATCTTGGCATTCTCTGAAAGGGTAGAAGAATTTAGAAAGATTAACACAGAAGTGGTAGCATGCTCGGTTGACTCTCATTTCACACATCTTGCTTGGATAAATACCCCACGCAAGGAAGGCGGCCTTGGAAAAATTAATATTCCACTATTGAGTGATTTAACTCACTCTATTGCCAAAGATTATGGTGTATATCTAGAAGATGTTGGTCATACTTTAAGAGGACTATTCATTATAGATGAAAAAGGCATTTTGAGGCAGATCACAATGAATGATTTGCCTGTAGGACGATCAGTTGATGAAACTTTAAGACTAGTGCAGGCATTCCAATACACAGATAAACACGGCGAAGTGTGCCCAGCTGGCTGGAAGCCAGGCCAAGATACGGTATGTATCAAACACATAAATTGATAATAAAAGATAATGTTTCAATTTTTATTTTATCTATACTTGCTAAGTGTTTTCAGATAAGTTTTAATGTTTAATTTTTTTATCACTTGCAGATAATACCGAACCCAGATGAAAAGAAGAAATATTTTGAAAAAGTGGCAAAAAATTAAAGATGTTTGGCAAGTATTTTGCAAGGATAAATCAGAGCTTAAGTTGAGGATAAATCAGAGCTTAAGTTGAGGATAATTAAGAGCTTAAGTTGACCTTGCATTCTTAATGTTCAAAAACTTTTGTTAACTCTTACTAATATCACAAATTCAATGAATACTTGAAAAAGGTACACACAACAAAGGTACAATGAACTCATTTTGAATTATACAAATTAGTAAGTTATTTACAGAAAGTTAATTTTCTTGCGTTTTTGTCACTAAGAAAAACACTGCAGTACAGTATGCTTTATAACAGTCTTAAAAATTTACTCAGAACAAAATTATGAATGTGCGTTTAACATATAAAAAGGCTAAATTTCATTTAAAATTCATTATAGACATCAAAATACTCTCCAACAATTGTATTCACATTGTTATCGAAATTAAAAACTGTGTTAACATTATTTATAAATATCTATGTATAAGCTGAAATATAATCAACATAAAATTTTAATTAAACTAAAATCAGTTGATGAGTTGGCTATTAAAAATCTTTCAAGCCAACAACACAACAATGTGTATGAAGGTAATTTGTGTGTCAATTGCTTTCAAGTTTTATATTTCACATTTTTTTATACTGGTCATCACATCTTTATGATTTTAACATCACAGTGAGAAGACTGAATATCTAATGAGTTTAAGTGTTTTTTGACAATCCATATAGTAGGAGTAAAGTAGGTAGGTAGGTACTTACAATATCAGAATTATGTAGGATAACTAGATTATTTTTGTAAAACTTAAATTTAATAACAGACTTTCTTAATAAATTGATGAGAATTAATAAGATGTATTTTATTACTTTTCCCCTCTAGTGTGCCTACAGCTCAATGGCCAGAAAATAATGAGTACATATCATAAGGCAAGGGCGTCGCTAGTTTTTTAACAGACTTCAAAAAAGGAGGAGGTTCTCAATTCGGCGGAATCTTTTTTTATGTCCAAAAAAAAACGATTTCTCTAAGACCCTGGACTGATTTGCAAAATTCTTTTTTTGTTTGATAGGGTATACTTCCCAGGTGGTTATGGGACAATCAATTTTATATACATAAATAGATGTTAATCGACTTAGGAAGTTTGGCTCCTAGACCTGGCTTTAACACTGGGACAAGTTAGAAATGTTTCGACCATAATACGAAAAACACAAAGTCAAGATCCAAAAGAATGCGGGCAGCACGGGCTCGACATTTTTTTTAATACCTGCTTCGAATTATTTCGCTATACTTATACTAGGGTATGGGAATTCAAATACAAGTTTTTAAATTCAATTCAGAATTAATTAAGAAAAGAAAAATACCGCACTGTTACTTCTAAAAAGAAATAGATAATATTCAATATAAAACTTCAAACATCCACACTTTAGAAATTAGAGATTCGTGTCGGATCAGCATTTCAATGGCAGCTGTCAAGTGTCAGGTCAGGACCTATCAAATTTGACAACCAGCCAGCTGAAATTGTTGTTTTTTTTGTTAGTTTTATTGTGATTCATGAACTCGTGATCGCAGAATAAAATCAAAGGCAATTTAATTCATTTTTACTATACATTCAATACAAATACACATATTTAGAATAGATGATGGGTGAAGGCACTTAGCTCTTGCATGATGTTTCAAATCCCTACATCTTTAGTTTTTATCCAAAAGGTTCTTACTACATCGAACATACGTACGTATCTGGGCAATACCAGTGCTATAAAGAACAATAAGTACCTATATTTTATTTTACTAACATTATCGATCCACTATAACAATGACTTCACTCTTTAATAATGCATGAATGGCCTTTGTAGTATTGATTTCACATCAGGTGTTATTACCTTGTAGAACTAGTATCAATCAACAAAGTCTCATTAGTAACGTAGCGGTCTCGGGAGTAACACTAAGCTTGAAGTTTTAAGATTTATATTTATGACCATCATTTCATAAATTTGTTGTAGTATTTTGTTGCATGTGTTTGTTATCATCTTAAAAATTTAAGAATAATTCACTGTTGTATTTGCCATCTCAATCACTGCACACGCACAGAATACAGGCTGTTTTTTTCTAGCCAGGATGGGTAAGTTCTAGTAACTAAAGGTCTTAGAGAGAAATGCTAAAAGGAAGGAACTACTTCAAATAACCAAATCATACATTAGGTAACTTTTAGCAAATTGAGCCTTAGGAATGTTACAGTATTAAGTTAAAAAAACATATGTTTCAAAAGTTATATATCTTTGAACACACCCTTTTTTTCAGAATTTTTATTTTCTTTGGCTTATCGTTTAACTCTAGGACCTGAATTTCAAAATCCATCCACATTAGTCTGGAAAAAAATAGCCTGCATGTACACAAGTGTCTCTTACAAATTTATGTATTATTATCTAAATGAGTATTTTTGTAGGTAGCTTTGCATTTGGTCTTAATTATTATTTTTGTATTGGGATTGCACTCAGTGGTAAGTTTACATTTATATCATTTTATATTTATGCATGGTGTGAACAAATTTAACATTATCTGATTGTTGTGCCAATATATTTGTGTGATAAAAAGTCATCTTTCACATATTTAATCACTAGCTTTTGCCCGCGTCTTCGCTCGCGTTAAATTCGGGGTACAGTTCCCCTTGCGCCTTATTGATTTGTAATAGCAATGCTAAGTTTTCCCTTTTCTTCCATATTTCTCCCTTACATCCAACTTTTTTAAAAAAAAAAAAATATTAGTAAAGATTTCCATTTTTATTACATTTAATGAAATGATATAAGGATTAACACAAAAATATACAAGTTCAAACTCCTTACTAATATTATAAAAGCGAAAGTGAGTTTGTTACCTCTTCACACCTTAATGGCTAAACCGATTTCGATGAATTTTGATACAGAGATAGTTGGGACCCAGGAGACGGACATAGGCTAATTTAAAAAAAAAACATTTTTGCCTGCTTTTCAAATATAATTTGAGATATAAAAAAATAGGAAATCTAAATGTGGCACATCTCTTAACTAAAGAGATAGTAAGTTCAATAACCATTTGAACACCAGAAAAAAGCATATCCCTCCAAGACACTCACTTTACCTACATTTTTGTCACATACATATTTGTATCATTGGCATCCATGGCACAAGCTCAGTGGCGGCGTAAGGGGGGGGCGGTGGGGGCGGTCCGCCCCGGGTGCCAAGCATCAAGGGGTGACAACGGAATGCCAAGCCAGTCGCGCAGATTAGTAGCCACTGGCGCATCTGCACGATAAGGTCGGCGCGGGCGGAAGGGGCAAGTTAAATAAATATCTTGAAGTACGTAGCACCTTCGGCTTCTCTGGTATCAAATACACCACAGCAAGGTGTTGAAAGTGACATTGAAACAGATGATTTACAAACCAGGAGCCAAAATGAATTGCATGAGGGGTGCCGGAAGAGAGCTTAACAATCTTGATACGCAGATGAAAGGTGGAGATTAGCATCCATATATACAGAGAAAAAAATATTATGTATTATCGACGATAGCTCATAAACTAAAAGAAATATAAATAAAATTGATATGGGACCACCTGGAAAGCATACCCTATCTATCCAGGGTCCAGTTGTCTTTGAGTTCCGACGTTTTGCTCCCAAACTCGAGCGGGCGGGGGCTGCCGGAGTCGTGCGGTCCATGGCCCTTTACGGGGCCCGGGTATGGGCGCGTTCTTTAGGGCGGCGCGCCGCCCACTACCTGAACGCGCCCTAAAAGGTGGTAGCCATTAGGCTGATCTGGGGCTACCGCACGATCTCCGGCGAGGCAGCGAGCCTCCTTGCCGGATTGCCACCGTGGGTTCTGAAGGCGATAGTTCTCGCGCGCCTGTATGAGTGGCGCGCGGAGGCACTACACCGGGCGGAAACTCCGACACCGCGGCAAATTGCCGCTCAGCGGACAGATCTCCGGTGCGATCTCATGGTAGCATGGAGAGAGCGACTGTCGCAACCCCGTGCAGGGCACGCCACAATAGTGGCGGTAAGTCCCCTCTTTGAGGAGTGGCTGGAAAGGCGTCATGACGTCCTCACCTACCGCCTGACGCAGGTCCTCACCGGACACGGAAGTTTCGGGAGGTTCCTGCACATAATCGGGCGGGAGGAAACGCCCGGGTGTCACCATTGTGACGATCGCCCAGAGGGCACGGTGGAGCACACAGTGGCGGTCTGCCCAGCTCGGCGGCGGCGATCTCTCGCGTCCGGCCCTGGTTCAGGCCATGGTCCGGAGCGAGAGGGAATGGGAAGCGGTCACCACCTTCTGCGAAGCAGTAATGCTAGCAAAGGAGGTGGCCGGGCGTTTGAGGGAGAGAACATCTGCCCAACCCAGCCGCCGCGGGAGACGCCCAGGGCGCCGGGCGCCGCGAGACGACTCCCGGCCACCGTAGATGCGGGCCTGTGGACGGTGAGCAATGGGTAGCTCACCGTCCGTCTGTCTATTGACGACAGGCCGTATCGACGGCGCGTTCGTGTTTCACGCTCGCCTCAAAGAGAGTCAGCAAAGCAGAGGGGCTTGCCAGGGCGTCCGCCTGCCGGGGTTGCGGGTTGTTCGAAAGAGATACCGCGGCCCCGGAACGTAAAGGGCAATAGAAGGAACATGGGTGGGTTTTAGTCAGTACAAGTCTGACATGCCCCCCCGCTCCGCCCAGAGCGGGGGAAGTCATTGGATGATTTCCCACCCGAAAAAAAAAAAACCATGGCAAGAATTATGGTGAAAATAATGGTGGTGTACAAGCAATAATTTAAGAACAAGCTGAAAACGTTGTTTATGCTTTGTGCTAATCAATTGCTATGGTGAACTCTTCCGGGAATGTTAGTTCAAGTGTAACATATTGCGGAATAGTAGAAGCGAGATAACTCGTTCTTTTCGTCATCCACATATTGATGACAATTTCTAATGAAAATTGCTGGTGTTTGGGGGAAAATGTCTAGTAGAGACTACATGGAGTGCTCATCACGATGCTGTTAAATCACTAAGGAATATTTTGAGAAACTTGTATAAACACTCGAAGACATGTGTGACGCCAGCAGCAGCAAAGAAAACGTTGATACAAGAGATGCAGCATCTACACAGGTTTTTTTAAGCAATTGTGTTTCAGTGGCTTCTTGTAAAAGATGTTTCTCAAAATTTTAGTTAATAAAATCTTACTTAAGATGTGCAAGGACCCAAACACGACCTACCAATCTTTCCATATTGTCCATGGAAGAGAACCGAACAGTAAATGATATATATTTTAGCAAAATAAACTCACACAATCGCGTTTAGTATTTGTCGTTTTATTTTGAGGGTGCTCAATAGAAAGTCGCCCCGGGTGCCAACCCATGCTACGCCGCCACTGCACAAGCTTACTTATCTGATAGTTGTGACAAGGGCGTTCAATATTTTAACACACAGTAGTATTGGCACTTAAACTGTTGTTTCATTATAATCTTGTTTAATTAAGATTATTATTTATCAGCAGCCATTAATTTATATCATCAATAACTCATTGTGTTATTGCAGGTTCACTGTATGTTTGTGTAGCAGGCAGAAGAAATTCAGATTACCATAACCAAAAGGAAACAAATAAAATGGTAGACCCTAAGAGAGTATTAAGCTATGAAGACATGTTGGAAGTGATCCATGAACCAAAGAAGGTAATCATTGATGTCCGAGACCCCAATGAAGTGGCCAGCACCGGCAAGATACCATCCAGCATAAATATACCATGTAATTATTTTTTCCTTTCCATTCTTCATATAGGTACAGTGCTAATGTGAGCTATTTTCTAGAAACTAATAACCCAGTCAAACTAAAAAAAAATTAACAACTTGTTTGCAACATAAAAAACTAATAATAATAATTTTTTGGCGAGTTTAAATATTTGATAAAAAAAAACAGACTGAAATAACTTCTAACCTTGGTTTGTCATGCCATGTCATCATTATAAAACTAGATAATCGTCGAATACCTAAACAACTTCCTCGTTTTTTATGAAGTTATTTGGAAGATGACTTTTTTTCTATCAACAGTAGACCAATACTCAAGAATTACACTATAATGAGATAGGTACCATTGGACAATTTGCAATTTTTTTGTAAAAAATATTAGTCCACCAGTACACATGACAAAAATGATTGCTTTGATTCTATGGGACTTCTTCTTTTCCCAGTTAAGGGGGAAGCGATAGGGTTGCTTGCAAAATTAAAATTTTCTTACATTTAAATATATATTTTCTAGCAATTTGCAGGTTTTATGTCGGTTAAAATATGATTCACGACCTTAACAATATAGTTTTATGTAATCTCATCTAGCTATTAAATTACTTACCTGAAAATTCGAACAAACTAAGATAATTTGAATTTTGTGGTTAACCCTGAAGCCTGGTAGCCTGCAGGTACTTAGAACAGCTTTTCTTCAAGCATCTAACTTTTTTACAGTGCAAACTGTCGATGACACTTTGTCACGCATGTCCAACGAAGACTTCAGGCGCCAGTTTCAACGCGAGAAGCCGTCGAGTAATGATGAGCTTATCTTCTATTGCCGCTCCGGTAGACGGTCTTCTGTAGCTCTAGACAAGGCTCTAAAATTGGGTTATACAAAGTAAGTAACTTATATAATAGAGCAATTAACATAAAAAAAACAATAGGTGCAGTTTTCGAGGTGCTTCATGATTGATTATCCCAGATCCCTAACAGGCCGAGACCCACCGTGCCTAGGTAAAAACGTTAAGGTGAAAGCTCCAACCTACCCGCGAAATTCAAATTTTCTTACGTTTTTTGCAATTTTCAGGCCAGTGCTAGGTTGTATGTTGATTAAAATATTATTCGCGGCTGTAAGACGTATGTAATTATAGAATTATAATCATCAAAATCACCAATACAACCCTCCAAGTTCATAAAGGCGTAGGAACAAAAAAAAAACAGAAAAAGTCTTTCCTACAGCTTTATGAACTTGGAGGGTTGTATTGGTGATTTTGATGATTATAATTCTATAATTACATACGTCTTACAGCCGCGAATAATATTTTAATCAACATACAACCTAGCACTGGCCTGAAAATTGCAAAAAACGTAAGAAAATTTGAATTTCGCGGGTAGGTTGGAGCTTTCACCTTAAGCTGTTGATTCTGGCTGACATTTACAGATCTTTGTGGTTGTGAAGGCCGCAGCTCTGACAGCCACGGGAGTATCATGTGCCTCAGGGGTGTGGTGTGTGGTGTGTTGTGAATACGGTTGGCTAGGCAGATGATGCGTGCGAGTAGTTCCAGGACAGATGTGCTAGGGAGGTTCGTCACGCATCGGGAGCCTAAAGTACGGGCGTCCTCGCTGTGGTCGATGGTCTGACTATACTCGAGACGAATCGAATACTTCATACATTTTTATTTGACTTGTACAAGCTTGTAATTTAATTTATATAACTTTTTTTTGAAGTCATTTATTTATTTACATACATATTTTTTTTATATTTTTACATATTTCTTATCAAAAACAAAAAAAAAACATTAAAAAAATATAAAAATAGTAGCCCACCGGTATCGGGAACAGGGTCCAAGCTACCGACGGTCAGGGCTCCAGAGAAAGGAACCTCCTAACAATACGAGCCGTGTCCAGGAGTACCGCTTTCTGTATCATATCAATCTTGATCCAGCTGCCTAACGAGAGCCTCCTCAGGTATTGTTCGAGGCTCTTGGCAATTAAGCCATTGGCAGATATGACTATCGGCACAATGATCGCTGAGTCCACATCTCACATGTCGACAACCTCGCGAGCCAAGTCAATATACTTGATTTGCTTATCTTTCTCGGCTTTCATGAGGTTCTCATCATGTCAACAATCATTGCGCGCCGCTCTGATCGATCCACCACCACTATATCAGGCTTGTTGGCAACAATAGTCCTATCAGTGATGATGGATCGATCCCAGTACAATGTGATATTGCCATGTTCGAGAACTGGGTCGGGCTCATACCTGTAGTACGGCACTTCCGATTCCACAAGGTTATATTTTAGAGCAAGTTGCTGATGGATAATCCTGGCTACAAGGTTGTGTCTATGCAAGTACTCTCCGTTAGCTAGACGAGAACAACCGGAGATAATGTGTCGAATTGATTCACCCGGACGGTGGCATGCCCGACATATGTCAACCGTGCCGTCCTTCACAATAAATCTCCGGTAGTTATTTGTCATCATAACTTCATCCATAATTGCACAGACAAAAATTCTCGGTTTCTCCAAAGAGATCCCCGGAACGTAGCCAGGCTACGGACGCTGATTGATCTACATCGGGACCATGTAGGGCCCGGAAAAAGCGTCCGTGAAGCTCCTTACTCTGCCATACCTCCCTGCGGTCGTTAGTGTCAAGCACTACAGGTTTGCGCCAATTCTCTTTAGCCAAGGAGAGCGGGGTGAGGCCTTTGTCCACTGCAACCACATCCCGATGCATTCCCACGTCGGTTTCTAGGAAATATTCCCTTAGAGCCCATTCACGACTTCGGTCTTAGCGGCGAGCGGCGCGGCGGGCGGCGCGGCGACGGCAAGCGGTGCGTTTTACACGCCACGTACTCTCAGTAGCGACGAGCGGCAGCGGCCGAGGTGGACGGATTTGGGTAGTCAGCACGTGCTCAAAATAATGGCGTTATCAAAATTATCCCTTCTGTGTTTAGAAAGCAGTATATTTTTAAAACAAGATATTCTTAATATGAGAAAGGGAGTGCACGAACTTAATAAAGATCGATATTTAAATTCGAATTTCGTGACCTATACGAAGATAACAGGAAATATGTTGTTGTGTGTTGGGGATGTCTGACATCCATATAGGGGGTCGATTTAAAATTTCTGTTATAAACGCCTCGGTATCCATTACCGACACAAAATCGTCTAAAATATTTTTTTCATAAGTTCGCTGCCGAGTCCGTCCCGCCTACACCGCTGTCCGCGCCGCTCTGTTTCGTGGCGTCGCACTCATTCGCTTGTACTTTTGATACCGCCGCTCCCCGCACCGCGCGCCGCTACGGCGATTCGCTCGGACAAAACCGCGCGCGTTTTCGCTAGGAGCGGCGACTCGTGGCGTGCTTCAAACATTTTCATACTTTTGTTCTCACCGCTCGCCGCCGCCGCTTTCGCCGCCGCTCATCGCGGCAAGGTCGTGAACGGGACGTTAGACTGCATATCTCGCGATTGTGGAGAGTCTTAGCGTTTAAAAAGTCTCGACCTCCACAACTTCGCGAGATATACAGTCTCATAACCGAAGAACGTGGGTGATGCATACGAAATGCCGTTAACAATGTACGGACCTTCCTATCCAGGGCGTCCAGTTCTGTTTGAGTCCATTTGAGTATGCCGAAAGAGTACATCAAAACCGGCATGACCCAACCGTTGAAAGCACGCACCTTGTTTCCGCCTGATAAAAGACTATTAAATACTTTTCTCAGGCGGCCAAAGAAGCGTTCCTTCAACGATTGCTTCATGTCAGCAACATTGATGCCCAGCGCTTCCGACATCCCCAAATACTTGTAGGTTTCGGTTGCTGAGAGGGATCTAAGGTTTATGGAATATGAAAGCTGGGTTCCCACAGATTCCACAATTTCCCCTCGCTTTACATGCATGACCGCACATTTGTCCACACCAAATTCCATCCTGATGGCACTACTGAAAGTTTCAGTTACCTTCAGTAGTTCCATCAGCTGCAAATCGTTGGGGGCAAAGAGTTTCAGGTCATCCATGTAAAGAAGGTGAGATATAACCTGACCACCTCTCTTCAATCGATAGCCCAGACCTGAATTCTCCAGCAACGTGCTTAAAGGATTCAAGGCTAAGCAGAACCAAAGTGGACTACAACTATCGCCCTGGAATATACCTCGCTCTATCCTTATCGGTTCACTATTTCCCTGAATCTGCCGACATCCTGGATCCTGGATCAGGAAGGTGCGCAGAGTTGCATCAATTTTATACAAATCTAGCACCCTCATGAGCCATGTATGTGGCACGGAGTCATAGGCCTTCTTGTAGTCTATCCAACATGTCGAAAGATGCCTTCGGGAACGGCGAACCTGTTGACTAATGGCCATATCAATGAGGAGCAGCTCCTTAGTACCGCGGGACCCGTTCCTACATCCATTTTGAGAAGCAGACATGATTGAATTGTCATCAATGTGTTTAGTGATTTTAGCTCTCAAAATGGATGTACGAACTTTATAAAGTGTCGGAAGACACGTAATTGGTCTTATATAACTTATTGATTGTCATTTATTTATTTACATACATAAGTCATAGTCATAACTAGTTATTTGAAGTAGTCATTATGATTTGGTTCGGTATTTTTACAACCATTTTATACGTAATATATATTGAACTAAGTTTTAGTGCAATTAATTATTATATTTCTTTATTTTCAGTTCTAAAACTTATGAGGGAAGCTGGGACGAGTGGTCAAGCAAGAGCAACAAATGACTGTACTAGCAGTTAGTTTTAATTAAGATAACGTGCAATAAAAACATTGTGATTGTTTGTAGTTATATCCTTTTTTATTTAATATCTTGTTGATAAAGCTTGGCAGGCAATGAGCATCAGTTACAGTAGAGACATACCTACGAGTTGAAAGAGAATTATTATTGTTGGGCTTGGAATAGATATGGGTAGCTCGCGAATGAGAGATAAAATTGAACTAGCTCTAGTCTTTAGTTACAATCTTGCTCTCAGTCGCTCAGTCGTTCACGGAATAGTCCACTAGTTCTTTTAGCTCAACGGCTCATTGACTATACTATACTCTGTGGCTTTGCGAGTTACGAGTGGTACCGCCAGCGGCCCGACAATGTCCGAACTTCCCCGACAATGTCCGAACTTCCCCGAACAGGTGAACGATTTCGCATGTCGCAGTCGCTCACTCACTGACCAACTCTTCGGCTCAATACATCATTGTAAAATATGATGATTTTTAAATATGCTAATCTAAATGATAACGTCCATTCATTACATTATACTGTCAATTAGTTAGCTTTTCAAATATTATTCATCTAGATTGACAGTCCTTAGCCTGTTCAACATAGATAAGTATAAGTACTAACGTACTGTTCAAGTATGAAGGAAAATCATTGGCTTTCATAATTTTATTTTTTTGTAATAAAAACAAAACAACCCAATGAATCTAATTTTATCTATAGCTCGCAACTGAGATAAATGAACTAAAGAACTTTAAAGATTTTATAGAGCCACAGCTATTTAGTTGTATCATTTGATTTGACTTGCGTAAAGTAATGCGGCTCAATTTGATTTGATCTGTAGCGAGGGTTGCCAACTATACTGTTTTTCACTAAATTATACTTTTTACTGTTGAACAAAAATAAAGAAGGTATACAAAATACTGTTTTCAGCATGCAAACACATTTTCTGATACTGCAGTTACTGAAAGAGTTTTTTTCAGTAATGAATGCTAAGTGGCGGGTGGATAGAAATAGAGCATCTATTAATTTGATAAAAATGAGCTTTTCATATTTTATTTTAATTACACTTATAAATTTGTGGTGAGGCATATGAAGTTTTTAAAAAAGATTGTAAATTGGTAAGTTGTGCGAGAAGTTCTAAAAGATAATTATGTATTTATAACAATAAATATCTAAAATACTGTTCATTTTTCTAGAATACTGTTTAATATTCTTCACAGACCTGAAAATATACTTTATTTCTTGTAAAAAAAGTTGGCAACCCTATCTGTAGCTCGCAAGTAAATCAATTGAGCTGAAGAGTTATTCAGAGAGCTAAAGAGCTAAAAGAGAGATACAGCTCTTTTGATCAAAAGAGCTGTATTTCTCTTTTCTTTTCAGTGAGCTACATTTCGCATGTCTAGCTTGGAATAATTTTGCCGGATGAATTGTGTGAGAAAAAAATGGATGACAGAGTGACAACTGGAAAAGGTTAGAAAGAAAAAAAAAACTGGCCAAGTGCGAGTCGGATTCGCGCACCGAGGGTCCCGTACAAAGTTCTAGAGTTACCTACGGACGTTTTGTACGGGACCCTCGGCGCGCGATCTCGGACAAACTTAACTTTGCCGTTAGAAGACCGTTGTTCCCATACATCGTCGCGGCTAGTTTATAAACTGGAATTTAGTTTGTAATCACTTTTTTTTGTGATGCATCTACCGACATAAAGGATCTTGACAACGGACAACAAGGTGATCCCTATATGGGTTCCGTTTATTCTTTCGGAACCCTTCTTCTTCATGTATAACCCTAAAAAGGGAAATAATGACAACCTCAGGACTATTTTGATACAATTATGGTTGCGGTTATATGCTCTGATAAGAAAACTAAACCACAGACAGTGATAATTATGATTGTGTAGATTAAAAATCGAGTATAGGAAATTATACATTTTTATTGTTTACCACAAGATAAATAAAATAACATCATTTAAAATTTTACAGCACCAAAACAAATGTCAGCAAAAACTCAAGGACCTAGTAACCACTATCAACAAACAGTATTAATTATCAGTTTGTCTCACTGAGATTTGACGGCCCAGTCAGTAAAACTGCCAAGATAATTCTTTGCACTGTAATAAAACAAAAGTATAGTTTAGTTATTATACCTAAAAAACACTTAAGTAATGCTGATAATGTCTAATAAATGACAACAGAGCTAAACATGTATATCTATCAAGCTATTTAAAGTCTGTTTTGTTGAAGCTACTGAAAAGGTATTTTACTCGTTAGACTCCTCACAGAAGTTTTACCTTCACTGAATGTTAACCAAATATTACACAGGAAATAGAACTCTACTAAAAATTGAATTGTCTACCAGCTAACCATCACATTACAAGTGTGTGCAATATTGATAGTCCACTGTACTTTGGCTTGCTATTGTGTTGAGTAAAACAATGGATGGTTGTTTGTTTAAAATATGTCTTATATGACTGTTGCGATGCAGAAATTGAATAATAACTTACTTCTTGAATCCTAAGTTGATAGCATTTTGTTGTGCCATGCCAGACCTTTTGCCGATCATACAATAAAATATGATCTCGGTATCTTCTACTGGCTTGGGCCTTTTGTATGCTTTCTCAAAGTCCTTATCAGGCATTGTGCCTAATACTGGTGATATATTGCCCACTGTAATATTTTTTTTATTAATATGATAAGATTTCATAATTCCTTAGTATCAAACAAAATAGGATGGTATGGATGTAAGACCATTTTTTAAACTGAATTATAATAGATGATGATGATGATGAATAACATACATGATGATTGGGCTATTTTAGTTTAAATTGCTATCACCATGCTTAGAAGAGCATAGTACTTACATGGGATGTTGACGCTGTTTGGAATTTTGCCATGTTCTAGGATTTCGTGGGGTTCTCGAACATCAATTATTAAAGTACTGCTGTTTGCTGTGGCCTGCTTCACATACTCATAATCTACAGTTAACTCATCAAGGTTCACTTGTACGGAATAAGAACGCACTGTAGTAATACTTGGAAAGTGCGAAGATGGAGCATATTTAAAAATACCTGCAAATAAAACATTTATGTGAAAGATTATTTGTTCGTTTCTGGGCGCTGGTAGCCTGCAAATATTTATATGTCTATAGGCTACTCACAAGGCACATTCAATCGTCGCAAGCATTTCCTTATATTTATAGTTCCCGCGGCCCTTATGGTCTGACAAGAAGCCGGTAGGCACCGCCGAATTGCCCGTGCTAACGCAAACATTTTCTGCAATGATATAAAATAGTGACTAAAATATGCAAAGTTCAAAAGCACTTTCTCTCTTTACGTAGGTATTAACTTTTTGAAGCTTAGAACCAAAACATAACTTAAAAAAATTTACGCTGAAT
Organism: Ochropleura plecta; assembly: GCA_905475445.1. Lineage (NCBI taxonomy): Eukaryota > Metazoa > Arthropoda > Insecta > Lepidoptera > Noctuidae > Ochropleura > Ochropleura plecta. The sequence goes on along the minus strand of FR997731.1, from coordinate 16,665,288 downwards.
TTTTATCCGATTTTATTTTTTTTACAGATTTTGATAAAAAAGAACTGACAGTGACAGCCGTTTTACTTTTGTTCAGGGGTAGGACACTTCCATACATTGACAGATTTAGGGTATTTTCTTTCAAAAAGCGGCATCTGTAATCGCCATCCGAAACAACTAGTTACTTTATATCACCAAAGGTGGCGACACCATGTATACGAGTTCAATTTGTTCCTAAAAATAAATTATTCAATTATGAATAATAATTAATTGATCAAATAAAATAATTAAGTAATGATAATTTCATTACTTAATCATTTTATTTAACACGTTTTGTAACTATTTGTAAATATTTGTGTAGTTTACACGCTCCATAATAATTTCGATAGCAACACAGTGAATTATTGATTTCTTGTCGATTTCGATTGTCAGATTGACAGCTCACGAATATGGCGACTGCTCCTTGCGTCAGCGCTTGTTGGTAGTTTTCGTTCCATGTATGTGCTTTTCTTCGTGAAATTTATCCGCCGATCCACGTTGAGTTTAGACCTCTCCTCCGTAGTGAAGTGTACGAATTATCCGAAGTTATTGTGCGAGACGAGCTTTGAGTTCCTCTGCCATTCTAGTGCAATCGTTTGTTTGCGACCTGGACGCTACTTTTGTGCTTCCTTTGTGATCTAAACACTTGTGATAATACCGCCTATTGTTTGTTCTGCTTATCTAAAGTGTACAATAAAGTATATTAAAGAAAAGTTGTTATTTTTTGTACCCATTCAAATGAAATTGATACTTTACTAATTTGCTTGTTTTTAATTTGACAAGTTTTACGTAATCTCATTCTTTCGCTTCTGTTAACAAATCATGGTAATACTTGTATCAAATTAAAAACAAGCAAATTAGTAAGGAAGCTGAAGTATAAGTACTATTGTATAGGTATACATACCTATAGCTATAAATATATATATATATAGCTTATATACCTATAGCTATACATATCACAAGTTTGTGGATGGCGATATCAGATGGCGCTATTTACCCGATCAATTGACATTAGCGGTTCACAAAAAGTTGTGCAAGGGGGCTCTCTATACCCGATATATTACTTTCCTCTATGGGTAGGACACTTCCATACATTGACAGATTTAGGGTATTTTCTTTCAAAAAGCGGCATCTGTAATCGCCATCCGAAACAACTAGTTACTTTATATCACCAAAGGTGGCGACACCATGTATACGAGTTCAATTTGTTCCTAAAAATAAATTATTCAATTATGAATAATAATTAATTGATCAAATAAAATAATTAAGTAATGATAATTTCATTACTTAATCATTTTATTTAACACGTTTTGTAACTATTTGTAAATATTTGTGTAGTTTACACGCTCCATAATAATTTCGATAGCAACACAGTGAATTATTGATTTCTTGTCGATTTCGATTGTCAGATTGACAGCTCACGAATATGGCGACTGCTCCTTGCGTCAGCGCTTGTTGGTAGTTTTCGTTCCATGTATGTGCTTTTCTTCGTGAAATTTATCCGCCGATCCACGTTGAGTTTAGACCTCTCCTCCGTAGTGAAGTGTACGAATTATCCGAAGTTATTGTGCGAGACGAGCTTTGAGTTCCTCTGCCATTCTAGTGCAATCGTTTGTTTGCGACCTGGACGCTACTTTTGTGCTTCCTTTGTGATCTAAACACTTGTGATAATACCGCCTATTGTTTGTTCTGCTTATCTAAAGTGTACAATAAAGTATATTAAAGAAAAGTTGTTATTTTTTGTACCCATTCAAATGAAATTGATACTTTACTAATTTGCTTGTTTTTAATTTGACAAGTTTTACGTAATCTCATTCTTTCGCTTCTGTTAACAAATCATGGTAATACTTGTATCAAATTAAAAACAAGCAAATTAGTAAGGAAGCTGAAGTATAAGTACTATTGTATAGGTATACATACCTATAGCTATAAATATATATATATATAGCTTATATACCTATAGCTATACATATCACAAGTTTGTGGATGGCGATATCAGATGGCGCTATTTACCCGATCAATTGACATTAGCGGTTCACAAAAAGTTGTGCAAGGGGGCTCTCTATACCCGATATATTACTTTCCTCTATGCTTTTGTTTATCACACTTCGGAATCGGTTCTGATAAAGACGGTGTTCGTGTTGTATTTTACTAATGTTTTAAATTATTGGACCATTATAATAATAAATAGCAGAAATTAATATAATTGCTAAAAAGAAAAGTACGGACACATATTATAGTATTATTATACTAACTAAATCATTATAGTTGGCAACAAAAGGTACACCCGTACACTTGATTCGATTTTGACATTGTATTCTCACTCAATTTTGACAGCTGACCCCATCCATCAAAAGCTTTCAAGCTTGTGCAAAAATATTTTTGATTTTTAGATTACATCTCCTCCTCATAAGTTGTAAGTGTTTGTGTGTTAGTTATTTAATCTATCAAAGCTATAACTATATAATTTTCATAATATGGACGACTCGTCCTGTTGAAACTCGACGCATCCTCAATACCTTGTGATTTTTATTGTGTTCTATTTCTATGCGGAACAGCAGTATGACAGTATCAATAAACATGAGTAACTTATCTTACTTCCAGATGCTATACGCATAACATACAGGAGTGTGCGAGTGAAGTTTTGCTCAGTGGTGTGAAATGGTTTCATGTTGAAATCGAGCAGGTCATTACGTTGCAAATATGGGGTCCATGCGACCGACGGGAAGGTTCCTATCGTTCGCCAACAATATCCAGAGGACACAGAAACAACCTGGTAAATATGTAACTTTAACTTGGCAATAAACTTGATCACATACCGAAGTTATGAATCATAGATTCATATGTCCTTGTTTGTTTTTGCAAATGCTATTACAGATTATGTATGTCCAAATCGTATTGTTTTAAACAGAATTAATTATTTTCCATAATTAGCGTAAAACAAATCATCAATTGAGCATTTTGTTGATATTTGTATGTTGTAATGTTCTTTATGTTTAGTTCAAACCTACCTGTAGTTGCAATTAGACAGACCATGTAAAATCCAGTATTCATTACCATGATGATTAGTCAAACTGTAAAAAAAAATATAATAATGATAATATTATTTTTGATTCTGAGAATTAAAATATTATCTTTCAATATTTTTTAAATTCTGTCTTTAGTGCCAAGCGGATTCCCTCAAAGCCTATCAGGTAGTGAGACAGATGTGTCAACATCAAATGAGAACTTGTCTAGAGAAGAGCGCTATGTTGTGCGTCACACGGCTAGGGTAGAACCACAGGGACAGGAGAACCAGACTCAGCCTAATAACAATAACCGGAATTCCCTCAAGGTACAATATCACTTTATATTTTTCCATCTGTCATGGTCACACTAACACTATCATTAGCACTAAAAATGTTATATTTGGCATGTTTACTATCTATTTGTAATGAGTTCCTGATATTTGTGTGCTGTTGCAAGCAACATGATTACAGGTACACTCAACCGGAAGGATGGGTTTAAACGGTTCAAACCCTGGAATCCAGTGGTGCTGAAAAAGCTTGTGATTGGACACAGTGCGTCTGATTGACTGTGGTAGAACTACGGAGCATGTAAAATATGTAAAGAAGGGTATACCCCTTCTTTTCTCCTTATAACCTACCTGCTTCAGTTTATCTGTGATCATGATGCTTGCTACAGTTGCAGTGTTAAAAATGATTTTAGATTTTTATAAGTAGAAATAAGATATATGTAGAGTCTACATGTTACTTACCTCCCTGAAGTTCATGTAAATAAACTCTACTTATTCTGATCTTTAATGATTGCTGTCCTGCTGCTGGGCAGAGGACTTATTTCATGTTTTCCATTGCTTCTGGTTCTGCACCATTTATCAAGATTTCTTAGTCATCCCACAAACTCTTTTGCTACAGCTGTTTCAATCCTCAAAATTAAATTAGTAATGTGGATATTGATACTTTATCATCATCATTCTTCTGCACATTATCCCAATTTATTTGGGGTCGGCACAAAATGTCTCATTCTTCCACACTTCATTATTTGGAAACTTATCCCCTTAAGCTTGCGAGAAGTTGGTAATGAATTGTTACATTTTCTTAATAAAATGTAACACTTATTGTATTTGTAGGAAAGTGTAGCAGGAAGCAATCGAAACTCTCTCAAAGACTCAGTGGGCGGCGGCAACAGCAACCGAAGCTCCTTAGACGTGTCCTCATCTTCATACAACACTCTCATCATACACAACCAGGACGACTCCTGGCCTCCGAGGCCCACGCCTATCAGGTGAGAACTTAATTTATCTTTACATACTTTATGCATTGTTCTCACACTTTTATAATAAAGGTGAAAGTTTGTATGTGTGCTCAAACGCGGACCGATTTGGATAAAATTCTACGGTCTACACGGGAGAAACCGCTGGGTGCAGCTAGTATAGTAATTGTTTCAGAGAACTTGCTTTTGGCAGTTAAGGATTGGATTCAGCTGAATACCAGTAGGTTGTAAAAATTGCGAGCCACTGACTACATGTAACGATTGTCAAAGATCTACAAATGACAGCTAGGACTCACGGCTTAACTTGCTTTCGGAGGCACAGGGGAAACTCGGTGCATAATGGATGGTCACTGGTTACCCAGCCACTCACCAACCTAGGCAAGCGCGGCTTAAGCTCAAGATCGACCCGACCGGCAGGTATTATTTAGCCACAAGCTCATCCCGTTTCAAGTTTCCGACTGAAAGGAAAACCTTTTTCACGAATGAACAAGAGCTGCAGTAGATAAACAGTCTAATAAATAATGATGGTGACGGACAGTCTCTAACATTTCACAATTTTCAAAGCTCAAGCTATGGTTAGGCTGAGACGAAACCCGCGCTTCTTGCGCGTCGGTAGAGCTAATAATATGTAAACCAACTTCTAAGGATGTGTTCAAAATGGCGCAGGGAGACCCGACGGTATGCTTTAGTTTAATTAGTGACTATCATAGTCCTCACAATGACGATCGATAATTTTCTTTTCAACAGAGAACACGAACGAACCAGTAGTGAAGTGAAACACCCAACCACACAGTCATCCCCATACCATACACTGAAAAAGAGCGAAGGGTTGAAGAAACCTAGTGGGATACCAGTACCCAAGTCGCATAAGGAACAAAATGTGACCATGACTGCCAACTACATTGATATTGGAGGCCAGAGGATTTATACGAGCCCACCGGACCATGGTGTTCAGGTATGATTGTCATTTTTAGGGTTCCGTTCATTAAAAGGAAATAATCGAGCCCTTACTTGCCTTAAGCCCTTGTTGTTGTTGTCCGTTTGTCTGTTAAGACCCTTTATCTTGGGAACGCGTGGAGGTCTTAAGTCTGTGGTCCATTGGAACTGTGAAAAAATGAACCCTTTAAGTCTACGCAGTCAAAAGATATGACCATTTATGTCGCAGGTTTGTACGGAATCCTCGGTACGTGATTCCGACTCGCACTTTGCTGGTTATTTGCAATAGGTGCGGCACAATTTTATTCCAAAATTGACCTCAACCATAGATCGCAATGGTCAACTACTTCACGAACACTGGTTTCCATGATACTCTATAAAATAACCCGTAGATTGACTATTGCCGTTTTTATAAAGTCCCTACCACCTATTGCCGTTTTTATAAAGTCCATATCGCCTATTGCCGCTTTTTTATAAAGTCCATACCACCTATTGCCGTTTTTATAAAGTCCATACCACCTATTGCCGTTTTTATAAAGTCCATATTATCGCTTATTGCCGTTTTAATTAAGTCTATACCACCCATTGCCGTTTTTATGAAGTCCATACCACCTATTACCGTTTTTATAAAGTCCATATCGCCTATTGCCATTTTTATAAAGTCTATACCACCTATTGCCGTTTTTATGAAGTCCATACCTCCTATTGCCGTTTTTATAAAGTCCATATCGCCTATTGCCGTTTTATAAAGTCCATATCGCCTATTGCCGTTTTTAAGTCCATATCGCCTATTACTTTTTTTATAAAGTCCATATTGCCTATTGCCGTTTTTATAAAGTCCATATCGCCTATTGCCGTTTTTAAAAGTCCATATCGCCTATTAGGTACCGTTTTTATAAAGTCCATATTGCCTTTTGCCGTTTTTATAAAGTCCATATCGCCTATTGCCGCTTTTTTATAAAGTCCATACCACCTATTGCCGTTTTTATAAAGTCCATACCACCTATTGCCGTTTTTATAAAGTCCATATTATCGCTTATTGCCGTTTTAATTAAGTCTATACCACCCATTGCCGTTTTTATGAAGTCCATACCACCTATTACCGTTTTTATAAAGTCCATATCGCCTATTGCCATTTTTATAAAGTCTATACCACCTATTGCCGTTTTTATGAAGTCCATACCTCCTATTGCCGTTTTTATAAAGTCCATATCGCCTATTGCCGTTTTATAAAGTCCATATCGCCTATTGCCGTTTTTAAGTCCATATCGCCTATTACTTTTTTTATAAAGTCCATATTGCCTATTGCCGTTTTTATAAAGTCCATATCGCCTATTGCCGTTTTTAAAAGTCCATATCGCCTATTAGGTACCGTTTTTATAAAGTCCATATTGCCTTTTGCCGTTTTTATAAAGTCCATATCGCCTATTACCGTTTTTATAAAGTCCATATCGCCTATTACTTTTTTTATAAAGTCCATACCGCCTATTGCCGTTTTTCTTGAGTTTATAAAAACCAATCGTAAGTTATTATGATGGAGCAGCTGTATTTTATTATTTTTATTGAAGATATACTTTAGTTATGAAATAAAAAGGAACAATGGTTGTTTTGGACATAGAAAGAAATAATAATTTACATTAAGCATTCTGGACGCATTCAAAATGCATTCTTTGTTTTTTATTCTCACAGTTTAGGGGCGCACGATCGTCCGGTAATACTGTGCTCCATAAAAAGTTTTCTTTCATTGTTTTCTCCAATTTTAATACATACAGTTATCGGTACATACCGCAAAATCTACTGTGCAATATTCTTCCTCTCTGGTGTCAGAGTTTTTATGCCGCTCATGAGCCTCTGACTTGTTCATATTTATTATTGCCGACTAAGGTTTTTAATAGCCTTTCTTCTATTAACCAGGAAATAACAGAAATCCCCGACGACTTCCTCAACCAATCTTCAGTATTGAAGCACCTAGCTAAAGAAGTGGCTCAGTCGCCGACCCCGCGCGGACCCACGCCGCCCGCCTCGCCCCGCGCCCCCGCTCCTCCCCGCGATGACTCGAGGAAAGCAAAAGGGAAATGCTCCAAAGCTAAACTCAGCAAGGAAAAACTGAATCTGTCGAGGTCACAACCTGATCTTACAAGGTGCGTCAAAAGAATTTATAATTTTAATCCTACGAATGATCCAAAAGACAGGATTGATCTGCATATATGCTATAAGAAAGAAGAAAGAGAGGCATTTGCTGTGAAGTGGGACAGCAGAATTAAAAAAAAACACGTCTTTTGTTCACAAGGTGTAAAATAACCATAAACATCATCCAACCCATTCTAACTATATTAGACTTAGCTTTTTTTTTTTTTTTTTTTTTTTCGGGTGGGAAATCATCCAATGACTTCCCCCGCTCTGGGTGGAGCGGGGGGGCATGTCAGACTTGTACTGACTAAAACCCACCCATGTTCCTTCTATTGCCCTTTACGTTCCGAGGCCGCGGTATCTCTTTCGAACAACCCGCAACCCCGGCAGGCGGAGGCTCTGGCAAGCCCCTCTGCTTTGCTGACTCTCTTTGAGGCGCGCGTGAAACACGAACGCGCCGTCGACACGGCCTGTCGTCAATCGACGGACGGACGGTGAACTACCCATTGCTCACCGCCCACAGGCCCGCATCTACGGTGGCCGGAAGTCGTCTCGCGGCGCCCGGCGCCATGGGCGTCTCCCGCGGCGGCTGGGTTGGGCAGATGTTCTCTCCCTCAAACGCCCGGCCACCTCCTTTGCTAGCATTACTGCTTCGCAGAAGGTGGTGACCGCTTCCCATTCCCTCTCGCTCCGGACCATGGCCTGAACCAGGGCCGGACGCGAGAGATCGTCGCCGCGGATCGCCTCTACGAGGGCACGGCGGTGCTCCGCCCAAGCTGGGCAGACCGCCACTGTGTGCTCCACCGTGTCCTCCGGGCGATCGTCACAATGGTGACACCCGGGCATTAGACTTAGCTTCCGGTCTAACAAGATGCAGATACATACTAGTAACTAATATGAGTAACTATCACCCCCACAACAAAGTAAATTTTTGCCAAGACTGACTTGTCAGTCCAAATAACTGATCCCAGTAAATACTCAAACTTAAAGATTTATTTCAATTAGACCATTACAGGATACTTTATAATGTCGTAAAAACAAAAAGATGAGGCTACAGTCCCAGTCAGAAATAACTTGTGAAAGTACTGTATTTAATTTTGCCCAATCAAAAGGGTATTTCTCTATGGAGAAAAACAGATGGTTACAAATTTAGTTTTGCATAACCACTCCATAAGTTTGATGTCAGGTATTTTCGTCAGAGAAACGGGATTATTAGTTCTTTATGTTGAGATAACCTTGATAGGGGTCGATGAACACGAACAGGGGTTATGACTAAGTAATATATAACCCACCTGTCGCGGTCTCGCACGCTATGTAAATATGAATGCATCATACATCTAAATCTGTCTCAATAATCGTGAGATCTAAAAATGCACCTAGCGACGGGAAATTGGCTTGAACCGATCAGAAAAAGCTTAAACTCCATATAATAAAAATGAAGCGAAAAAAGATGTAATTAGCCTAGACTTACACGTTTTACTAGGGCGACACCGCGTTAGATTGTTCGCTTTTATTGCAAAGACTCTTTCTGTCGGGTCAAGCTATTTACTCGCCGATAATAGTGTGTTATTAACTAAAACATCAAAGAATTGTGGAATTAAACAGACAAACAACCTTTTATACTGTATAGAGATGTCCAATGCAATTTGCTTGGGGTCAGTGTGGGTGTGCGCGCGGTGCCGGGCGGGTCAGAATCGAGTGGTTGGTGCAGCGGCGGCGAGGGCGAGCTGGAAGAACCGGATGACGCTTTCACAGCCGTACTCGACGCGCTAGCTGCAGAGAACCATCAGCTTAAGAGACAGCTTGCTGATGCCTGCGAACGAGTCGCCAAGACTAATAAAGTAGGTTAAAAACATTCTTCTTCTCAACCTAGCTTAACTCTCGTCCCATTGCTGGGACACAAGTCTCTTATTTATCAGAGGGAGAGGGCTGTAATCCACCACATGGGCTCATTGTGGGTTGATTTATGGCACATTAATAGCATATGAATGGCAAGAAGTTTGAATATGTCCTTGAAATTCAGCCGTACGATCTCCGCTTGCTGATACAGACATAAGGTCATCATGTGCATGCGGTAAGGGCGGAAGGCGGTCCACGTACTTGAGATCTGAACTAATGAACGTTAACGATAGATATACTAAATGAAAATTCAACATGTAACATAACCGCGTGTCTCATGCTAGCTTCCGATTTTACGTGTTTTACACCGGATTTCTGATATCATAAAGATCGAAATAACAGGACGTGGGACGCAGTCGCCCACCGACCTCACTGTGCCAATTTCTGATTCGATTAACTGTTACTACTTTTAAATGTGACACTCCAGTGACAACGACCTTCAAAGAATTACTGAACATGCATCTTTTGTTTAGTGGGCGAACTTCTTCATTCGCGTCATAATGTTTTAGAGTTGTTTTTAAATATACCTTTGTCAAAACATAGGCACCTATAATCTATCCACATTTGGCCAGTCATGCTTAAGTGCCATATCGAAGGATGCCTCCTTTGATATGGCACTTTCCATTGCAATCAACAGGACAGTCATCTAGATTAGTGACTGCTACTGAGAAATGACTGCCGCCAATAGAACTGCCGGTCATCTTAGTTGTATGTTGGCGCGACCATAGTTGGATCTCAATCCAACCAATAGAGTCAAACTATGTATTTCGAAATATAAAATGACGTTACTAGATGTTCAACCAATGGCGATGCTTGTTACTAAGCTAGCGTAATTAGTTTCACAGTTGCCATCACACATACGCCCACTAGACCAACGAGGCCTTTAAAATTTAACCTAATAACATTAATTTCTTAGCTCGAAGAAGAAGTGGAGAAGGTTCGGACGGCACATGAAGAGCTAGTGGGTTCATGTGAGCGTCGGGAGCGACTGGAGCGAGCGGCGCGCGTTCGCCTGCAAGCTGACTGTCGCAGGCTGCATGATCTTAACAGAGCGCTGAAACAACAGGTAGTACATTTATTTATGATTGCTTACCGAAAAAAAAACCTTTGGACAAACACACAAGCATAAATAAATATAAACGCTTAGTAAACTTCAAAAGCGACTTCTACAATTGATCTTGGAACCCATGGTATTAATATTTTTATCTCTTGTGACCATGGTGCTATCGTTTCATTCGCCAGTAAAAAATTAGGTAATGGATGTTCATCATATGTAGTTCGAAAGCTAGATTGAGCTCATTGAGCTATACAATAATTGAGCGCCAGCACTTTACCTCATTGGAATTAGATTTCAATCGCATAAGTCTTAAGTCATCATCATCTGTCTAACCGGATGCAGCTGAATATCAGTATTTTACATGGAGCGACTGCCTATTTGACCTCCACCCACCCACCCAGCCAGCCACCACCCACCCAGTTAGTACTGGGTAATGCGATACCCCTTGGTAAGACTGGTTGGAAGCATAAGTCCAAGTACGATATTGTATTATAGGTGGAGTTGGTATCACAAGGGGTGCGCACTGAAAACGAGAGCAATGCGGAGGCGTTGCGCAAAGAGTTACAGAACAGAGAGATGCTCATCGCACAACTTATCACACAAAGTAAGCAGACTTTTATCTTAAAATGTTCTTGATATCGAGCTGGTTTTATAGCTCGAAAAATTGATGAAACAGTTCTTTGTTGATTATGCCGGAGCCGTGTAACAACGTTATTATTTTTGTTATTAAAATGTGGCATCTCGGAGGTCAGGAAATTGTCAGCTTCTTCACTGGGATATCCCGTAGATTTCTTATTACTTAGGCCTCCAGTCAGAGCAAAAATCTTGTAAACTAAGTTACAACAAGCTGGGGACTGTGTGTGTGTTCATCGCGAAGGGGGGGGGGGGGCATCAAGAAACAAGCTTAATTGCATCGATATTATACAATGACCACATTGTCATTCATCTTGTCTGAATTATAGAACATGTGTTGCGCTAGTCTCACCACCGTTCCACTAAACCAGGACTTTCCTATCTTAGTTGTTCTGAGTGATAAACAAGAGTTTGAAGAAGCATTTATTTTGTTCAGACAAAGAGTTGGCATGTGCTAAAGAGCGTCAAGAGATCGAGATGGCGGCTCAGCGTGCCACCCTGCAGGAACAACGCACGCACATCGACATACTGGACACCGCGCTCACCAACGCACAGGCCAACGTCGTTCGTCTCGAGGAGGATGTGAGTTTGTTAACTACTGTTAGAATTACTTGAATTACGGAAAGACCATTCAGCATACCAACTCACCTGTAATCCCGAAGGCTAAGGCAGAGGTGTAGGTATCTAGTTGTACACCCACATTTATACAGTTACTAGCTTTTGCCCGAAGCTTCGCTCGCGTTAAATTCGGGGTAACACAGTTCCCCTTGCGCCTTATTGATTTGTAATAGCAACGCTAAGTTTTCCCTTTTCTTCCCTCTTTCTGCCTCACATCCCACTTTTTAAAAATAAAAATTAGCCTATGTCCGTCTCCTGGTTCCCAACTATCTCTGTACCAATTAAAAATTCATCAAAATCGGTGTAGCTACTAAAGCGCGAAGAGATAACAAACAAACAAACTCACTTTCGCTTTTATAATACATATTAGTAAGGATGTTAGAGTCCCATGTAATTGGGATCGAGCCATACCACCACTACCACCATAATCCACTATGCCACTATTTAGCATAACTATCCTAAAATGTCTGCTAGAACACAAGCCATAGACCATTTAGCTACGATATAATATTATTATTCCAGATTCTAACTATAAAATAGTCCAGAAATCTTACTACCAGGACATCTTTAGCTGTACAAAAACCTTTGACTGCTCTAGACTCCAGTGGTAAGCCTACGAAAATGTGTATAAAAATGTGGCATTTTTGGAAATAACCCATTGACTTTCCATATTACAAGGTACCCTTTAAATTAGATACGTATTTCATGTAAATTCTTACAACTTGATTTCATAAATATACGTTATTTTATGCAGTGTCGTCACGCCAGTGGCTACGTGGAGCGTGTTATGGGTCTACAACGGGCGCTCGCGTCGCTACAACAGGCGTCCGACAGACGAGAGCATACTGAGAGGAAACTACGCGCTCAGCTAGAAAAGGAGTTGCAGACTCTCAGGTACTTACTACATACTTACAATAGGTGATGCTGCTGAGAGCTATGGTGGCTTCATGGTTATAGTCCTGACTAACGAGTTGTAAGCCGTAACTGAGTTCTTTGTGTAGTTCATTTACATTAGCTCTGCGGCTCTGCTGCTCTGGTGCGCGCAATGAGCCTTCCCAAGCGACGTATCCACTGAACTACTAAACCTCTGCATCGACCTAGGCAGTCAGCGAATCCGCACGTTTAATGCCTCTGACATTTTTCAGATGCGCATTATTTACTTTTAACTCTTTTTCATATAATTCATTTCCATTCATCCATTAAAGATAAAGATAAAGATCATTTTATTTGTCAAAACATGTGTAGGTCATAATAATACATGCAAAAATAGATGTTTACTATAGATGGTACATTACTTATCGATTGTATCAACATGTTTTACCACGACTGGTGTACAAATATTAATTATTATATGCAATTAATCTAAATAGTAAATGTCAAAATGAAATATCTAAATAGTAAATGTCATGAAATAATAAAGTCTAAAACAATTTACAAATTAAGTCAGTTAATAAGTCGTATAGAGAATTATTATTATGTGTTACATTTTATATGTCATCCTTCATCTTCAGTTAAATACATGTCACTAAGGAAATCTTGTACATGATAGTAACATTTTTTAATCAGAATTTTCTTTATGGTAGTTTTAAAGCTATTGGCGTTCAATTTCTTTATCGAGTTCGGTATGTGGTTATAAATTAGTGGAGCTCTGCATACTACGCTTTTCTGTAATAGTGCTGTTTTAGCAGGCTGGGCACAAAGTCTACTATTGTCACGGCGTTGACTGTGTGAGGGTACGTGAGAAAAATAATCCAGGTTGTTATGAACGAATAGAGCTGTTTCGAGTATATATAGTGATGGTAGTGTAAGGATTTTATGTTCAATAAATAGTGATCTACAGCTTTCTGTGCTTTGAATACCAAACATAGCGCGTATGCATCGTTTTTGTACTTTAAATACCATCTCTTTGTCGGTGGAATTCCCCCAAAAAATAATGCCATACCTGAGGATGGATTCAACAAGCCCGTAGTATGCACACAGTAGTGCATTATGGTGGATGGTTGGAGCAAGTTTATATAATGCGTATGAAAGACTACTGACCTTTTTGCATAGTAATTGGATGTGTTATTAAGATTAAGATTTGACGAACAGAATCGCGGTTTGAACTTTTAGTTGCAGCGACTGTGACAGTCGCTTGCCAGATGTTTCTGACAGTTGTATTGTCTGTGTAGGAAGCGTGAGTGCAACTGCGGCGGGGCGGGCGGCGCGGGTGGGGCGGGCGGCGGAGAGGCGGAGCTGCGGCGCCTGGTGCGCGAGCGGGACGAGCGGCTGCTGGCGCTGGAGGGCGAGTGCGCCAAGTGGGAGCAGCGGTACCTGGAGGAGGCCGCGCTCAGGCAGGCGGCCGTGTCCGCGGCATCCATACCCAAGTCAGTCGCTAGCACAGCTCTATACATACCACACGGTCTCATAGAGACCTCCGAGCGGGACGAGCGGCTGCTGGCGCTGGAGGGCGAGTGCGCCAAGTGGGAGCAGCGGTACCTGGAGGAGGCCGCGCTCAGGCAGGCGGCCGTGTCCGCGGCATCCATACCCAAGTCAGTCGCTAGCACAGCTCTATACATACCACACGGTCTCATAGAGACCTCCGAGCGGGACGAGCGGCTGCTGGCGCTGGAGGGCGAGTGCGCCAAGTGGGAGCAGCGGTACCTGGAGGAGGCCGCGCTCAGGCAGGCGGCCGTGTCCGCGGCATCCATACCCAAGTCAGTCGCTAGCACAGCTATACATACCACACGGTCTCATAGAGACCTCCGAGCGGGACGAGCGGCTGCTGGCGCTGGAGGGCGAGTGCGCCAAGTGGGAGCAGCGGTACCTGGAGGAGGCCGCGCTCAGGCAGGCGGCCGTGTCCGCGGCATCCATACCCAAGTCAGTCGCTAGCACAGCTCTATACATACCACACGGTCTCATAGAGACCTCCGAGCGGGACGAGCGGCTGCTGGCGCTGGAGGGCGAGTGCGCCAAGTGGGAGCAGCGGTACCTGGAGGAGGCCGCGCTCAGGCAGGCGGCCGTGTCCGCGGCATCCATACCCAAGTCAGTCGCTAGCACAGCTCTATACATACCACACGGTCTCATAGAGACCTCCGAGCGGGACGAGCGGCTGCTGGCGCTGGAGGGCGAGTGCGCCAAGTGGGAGTAAGGATTTGAATGCTGCCAATTAATTTTAATATAACCCGCCAACATTATTAGTAAAGCCACTCCACACAACTTGAACCCGATAGCCGATACAATCGCTTCTAACCTCAACAGAAGTACCATTGTAACTCAAAACAGTTCCGTTTTCAGGGACGCCAAGATCGCGGCGTTAGAGAAGACGTCGGCCGAGTCCGAGCGACTCATGGCGGAGGCGCGGAACGAGAAGATACGACACATGGACGAGCTGCACTCGGCGCAGAAGAAACTAGCTGATCTGGAGGGCAGGTGGGTTAATATAATTTTAATAATGTGCCAAACTGCCTAAATGTAAAATTGACCAAGTACGAAACGTGTCTAGTTCTAAATTGGCCAAGTGCATAACTGGCCAAGTACAAATCTGGCCAAGAGTAAAACATGCCAAGTGTAAGCAATACACGTGCAAGTCAAACTCAGTGATAATTTCAAAGGGTTTAGGCGTCGTTGGCTTAATTAAAAAGTCGCACTGCCAGGTGTCTGAGATGATTCCCTAGAAAGTGTTACTTAAAACGTGTTTATAGTAGATGAATAAAATTATTTTAAACAGTTCTGTATCATATTATTTTCATTTTCGATGACGAGAACGAACAGTGACGAGTCGGGTATAACTCGGGCGTAACGTAGAAATATGCTCATTAACGACTCGTAAAACTTTCTACCTTTGCTTTGCTATGCTGTGCTTTACACGGTTTTGGCAACTTGATGTCAACCGCTAAAAGTGGAATTTCACTAAAAGTTTGTATTCGTCTTTAGAGTAAAGGAGTTGGAATCTAAAGTAGCAGAACGCGACGCAATGATCAAAGTCCTGCAGAAGCACACGAGCGCCGCGTACGACAGTGGCGCCTCGCTCAGGAATAACTCCAGCCGCGAGGAACTTGGTAAGTTATTATATTCACCCGATCTTTGGCCGGAAACCGCTGTATTTACGTCATTATCATGTAACAATACGTGTTCGCCATTCATGATTTCAAATGATAAATGATGTTTATTTTGCAACTAGGTTTTCACAAACACTTTTACACGTCTTTTTTAAAAACTAGATGAGGCCGGTGCTTCGTACCCGACTACTCTGAGAAGAAACAACACAACACCGTATTGTGACTTATTTCGTTCATTTATTGTTTTATTAACATATAATTACATTATTATTAAAAACAAAAAAAAAAACATTTAAAAATGTAAAAATAGTAGCCCACCGGTATCGGGAACCAGGTCCAAGCTACCGGCGGTCAGGGCTCCAGAGAAAGGAACCTCCTAACAATACGAGCCGTGTCCAGACTTGATTGTTAAAAGATGAATAAATGTGTATATAGGATAGCTAAAATAGCCCTCGAAAAACAAATTTACCGTCGTCGTTTAAAACGGAACCTTTATAGGATTACTTTGTTATCCGTCTGTCTTTCTGTCTGTCAAGACCCTTTTACTTGGGAACGCGTGGAGATATCGAGTTTAAATAAATAAAATAGCTGTGAAAAATCAACTCTCTTAGTCTACGCAGTCAAACCATTGAAGGCCGTTTATGTCGCAAGTTTGTACTGGACCCTATGTCCACTAGTCCGGTTTTTGCAATTTACATTTACAGGTCACTTTCAGGCTGCATGTTGATTAAAATACGAGTCGCGACTGTAAAACTTGTGTATTTACACAATTATAATGATTGAAACAACTCCCTAAATTCATTTAATCCAATTGAATGGCATTTTCATGAAATAGTGATTGGATAGGATTACATGAACTAAGAGGATAGTATTGATTATTATGTTAATTAAAATTCTGTAAAAACTATATTTTAGGTTAGGGTCGCAATTCATATTTTGATCAAAATACAACATAGCACTGCCCTGCAAATCGCAAAAAAACAACATCAAATTAGAATTTCGCTACCGCAGCGCTTTCGTCCTAATGTTTAAAATTCTGAGAAATTTTGTAAACGTGTTTGTCTTCTTGTATTTATTTGTAGATTATTACATTTTGTATCTGACTTGATTTGTCTATGTTCCAGTGGGTCTATCATCTGGCGCATCGTTCTCGAGTGCGGAGGGCGTGGGCAGTGGCAGTGTGTCGGGTCGCTACCGGCATCTCGCGCGCAGGAACTACTCCCCACATAACGACAACTCTAGCGGTAAGTGGCAATATAGCTGCCGGGGTTGCGGGTTGTTCGAAAGAGATACCGCGGCCCCGGAACGTAAAGGGCAATAGAAGGACCATGGGTGGGTTATAATCAGTACAAGTTTGACACTCCCCCCCCGCTCCGCCTAGAGCGAGGGAAGTTTTTTTTAATGATTTCCAATCCGTGAAAAAAAGTGGCATATAGCTAGCTTTTAAGGATAAGTATGGAGAGTGAAATTAGAGGGAGAGAGGGCACTTCACACTAGGACGTAATGTTGCAAGCACTTTTTAAGATAGCTATCAAAAACAGAACTTACAGGTATCACGAAATTATGATTTTTGAGAGAACAAAAGCGCGTGCATCAATATGCACGTTAGTCACCGTGATTAAGAAAAAGTTGTGCACACCGCGTAGAGCTGCAGAGGTGACTCCAAAATTCGCCTCGCTATACTGTATTGCGCACCTAGAGACCCTACGGCTAAGCACGTGGTTTAATCTAATAATAATAATCCTAGCAAGTAAAACAAGGAAGAAGTAAGAAAAACAAGCGTTCTAGAATTTGGTAATTCGGCCGCACTGTGTGCTTGGCTCGTTCGCTAGTAAGTCACCAGGTTTTAGGCGCTAAGCAAGGAATCTGTTAATGCAAACGCAGCATTAGTCACTTACTGTGCTTTATGCGGTACAGCATGTCGTCTTTTTGCATACTCCTCTATTATTCGTAATTTCATCAGATATCAGGGGATGTCCAATGAAAAAGGGTAGTTTACAGGGTCAAAATAATTACATTCTATTTAGTCCGTCTTTTAAATTATTCAAAATTAAGGGACATGTATTTTTATATTTGTAAATTAGACCAAAAATTACAAAGATATAGTTCATTAAAGTTACGTGTGACGTCACTTGTTGCGAAAAAATGCAGCAATGTGTGACGTTTCACGTAACTTTAATGGGCTATAACTTTAAAAATACGTGTCCCTTGTTTTTGAATAATCTTAAAGACGAACTAATATTTTTTTTTCGAAACTAGCCTATTACGAATATATTATTAGTCTTCTTGTCATTTCATCCTTAACACAGTCCATCCATCGTGTCTTTGGTCTTCCTTTACTCTTACACTGTGTTTAATTATAATAATTGTATTCCGCAGGTTGCGGCTTCGACAGCACGTCCCTCCGGCTGGACGAGCAGCTGGCGGCGCTGGAGTCTCGGCTGGAGCGTCCGCCCGTGCCCGCCGTGAGTTACCTGTCGCCCGAGGCGCGCGCGCATGCCACCCGCGACTACTACTGACACACATAACATAACACATATGCCCAAACCATGCCACACTCTTACGGACTCGTTTCTAGACACCTTTCAGTAAAGGTTGCCAGATATTGCATCGATCTGTAGCGCAAAATATAATAACCTATAGCTTCCGATGGTTTACAAAAAATGCGTTTTGGTCAGGCGCGGTTTACTTAAATGTATACCTGTAAATTTGCTGTCCTAATCACACGACAGTGTAGTCACTGGAAAAATAATTATCACGAAAATAAAATTTTATAATGATATGGGATTTGGACAAAGCCACCGGAAACTACTCCGTGCAAATGCCCAATTTGGGAGTTAGCCAATGAAAAGTTGCAATTGATTGTCCTTTTTACGGGTATTGTCAAATACTGTACTCATTAAATTCGAAAACGAAAATGTAATAGGGAATATGCTTGTATTTTTTTTTTACTTTAATCAATGAAACGGCTTAAGAAAAGTATTAAAAAACAATTTCAAAGAACTCTTGACGCCTGTGACTGTTACGGCCATGATGTGACCGATTACCCTTTTCGAAATATAATTTTTAGCCCTAAATGGAATAATTTTACAAATAATATGTGCTTTATTCAAGCAGAAATTGCAATAACAATATTATAATAAAATCTTAGCACAATAAGTACTTTTCAAATAAAAGTGTTTCTGACTCACTACCGGCGAGTGAATTTGCGTTCCGTTTCACCAAAAACACGTAACATAAAATAATAAATTGTAAAATAAGTGCTGTCTGTATCAAGTAATAAAATAAGGGTACCACATTATTTAAGAGTACAGGACAAAGCATATAGAAAATAAATAAAAAGTTTTGAATTACTTGCATATTCCCTATTTTGAGAAGATTAAAAATAAAACGAAGAATGTCTCGAAATTATAATCGAATCGACCGTTCAACAGATCTCTTGAAATACGCATTTTTCTTCTTCGAAATTGCGAGTTCCCGGCTTTAGTAAACATTCCTAAACTCGTAGGATTCTGCTTACTCACACAAACATTCCGGCGATGTACAAATGTTCACGAACTACGCTTCGTTTTTGTGTTCCGTGTGATTTTATACCAAGTGTTTACCTAACCCTAACCCCGTAGCATAATAAAATTGTGCAACTCACTTCGAAATGACAATTCTTTTCTATTCGACAATGACCTTTGCACCGTATGTTTTTAAGTCCATTTTTACGGTAAGCAACCCTACGCAGTCAAATTTGTTGAACTGGAATCAAAAGTCCTCCTTCAGGATTTCTTGGGTTTACTTCCTAGATCAGGCAAAGTGTTAATGGGTTTTCTATCAGAATTTCTCAGCAGCAACGCTTGTACCCGGTCGTTTGGCGAATGTAATCCTTTGGGGATTGGGATGTGATTTTATTTTCATGTAGAATCAAAAACATTGTCATAAGGTGTGTGTTACACAATTAATGATGCTGATAAAAGACATTAGTAAGTCTGAACATTAGTAAAATGATGTGCCTTAACCGTGTCTTAACCATAAGTGTGTTGGTGCCACATATTGAATAAGAATCTCCGTACATGTATATTTACAACTGTTTTCTTACACTCCACTAGTAGCAACCTAGTCTTATAAGGATAAATGTAAAGTTATCGTGTCGGTATTTTAAGTTACTTTTAAAAATAGTACGAGAGCCCACGACCAAAATTTTTGTCTCATAGCAATACGGCCAAAACCGCATCAAATCGATAGATACGATTATCCTGAACTCGAAAATACCAATATCAGACATTTTCCGCGTAGCGTTTGATCTGACCGAATTTTCAAAATTGTCAAAGAATTTTACCGAACTGCATCATAGCAATATGTCTGATTTGCAGACTGTAGTTGAATGATAGTTCTGAGATACCGGAAACATATTTTTCAGACGTTAGTGGTGTAGCACAAACCCGTAAAATCACTTAAGAAAATTAAAAATGAGACAAAAAAAATGTCTCATAGCAATACGTCTGAAAATCTTTTTTATTAGTAAATTTTGGTTATTTGATGCGAACAAAACAATTTTCAGACGGAAATGTGAACGCATTAAATTTTGAGACCGTTTTGAAAATGATAACAAATTTTACCGATCGGTATCATAGCAATATGTCTGAAAATTGTTGGACATGATAAAATAAGTTGTCCACATGTGCAAAAAATTTATATCAGACAAATTAAGTGTAGCACCTTCTCTATCAGACAACTTTTCGATACTCAGATATAATTTAAAAATCGTATTGAGGCATCTTGAATTTTCTGTTACAAACCAATGAATACGTTGCGACCCTGAATTTATTAGATGATAATTAACTTGTAATTAACAAAGAATTTACCCGAAACCGTAACATTGAAGTTGAAGGACTGAAATAAATCGCACAAAAGGAAACTGGGATGAAGTTGAAAAAAAAACGGTTTATTCAAAGTTTAACTATTTTTCATTCAATTATTTTATTTGTACTTGTATCAAAATGTACTATATTCAATAGATAAAGTTTTTATCTACAACAAATAAAATTCGAAGTCAAAAATGCTAACAAAAAAAATACGTAGTAGTCTTTTTTTTGTAATTTTTGAGAAACTACAAGAACTAAGTTATAATTTTAATTTAGAAACACTTGTTAATTACCTACTTCTTTGATCTCAATTTCCATTTCTCAATTTAATGAATCATTATTTAATCTTTCTTTCAACCATAGAACCAGTAAGAAATTACGTAGGCAACTTAGAAAAAATAAATAATCAACGGGCGTGCGTTTTATTTGCCATATGTGTACGATGCGCAAAGCGATCCCCACCCTTCCGCCGAGCGCTCAAGATCCGTGCCGGTATCTATAATAGTAAGAAAGGGGCAGGAGCGTAACAAGCGCTGAGGCTGTTGAATATCTATGAAGGCTGTAAATTAAAAAAAAAACATTTAACAGAGGCGTCGGCCAGGCGACTCCGAAACGTTATTTTCGTTTTTGGGAGTATATGCTACACTTAAAGTGTCTGAAAACAGGGTTTTGGTAATCATGGCAGCAATACGAAAAGTTGAAAAAAAAATTATCCGTATTGCTATGATACAGGTCGGCTAAATTTGTTGACATTTTCAAAAATGCGCTCAGGCTATATGCTACGCGCAAAATGTCTGAAAACAAACTTTTTCGTAATACAATTATAAAATCTATGTACATTTTCACTATCAGACGTATTGCTATAATACCGACTGTCTTTTTTTTTTGACACAGCAGAAATGGCCTCCCACGCAGTTGCTACACTTTCGACCGTTACTACACACCTAGTCGGGTTCAGAATCATACAATCTAACGATTTTATAGGGTTTTTGCCGTATTGCTATGAGACATGGTTTTGGTCGTGGGCTCTCGTACTAAAAGAAGAGTTCGTATTAATAAGCCTTTCTTAATTTGGGGTAAAATACTCATAGCAAACGTGTAGGCACTGCACGGGATCTTCCGGGAATTCTATCTCGTCCATACCGCGAACATCAGGATAAGCTATAAAAGACGGTAAGGTGATCCAGCCAGTGCCGTGATTATGCGTCTGAAATGTTATTAATATGGACTTAGAAATATTACCACTATGCTTAGTTTCTCTTTTAATTTTCTAAGACATACAAAAAGTGTCTCCAAAAAATTGCAGGATTTTCAAAAACCTCATCGAACCCAAAGCATTTATTTCAAAGTTTTATATAATTCAATAGACCCGAGACAGGCATTTTTGCATAGTGAAAAATCAACTACCACTAGCACAAGTCTAGCCACAAGCATAATAACTGTGAATGAATTACTGTAGTTGCCCATTCCGAAATCGTAGATCTCATGGAGAAGAATGGGCAAGACACTCCGGAACACATTGCCATACAAAAATACTATTAGACAACTAAGCACAGTGGACATATTTTTATTGACATAGAAGGTTTACTTTTTGTAACAAATATTGTACAAGGTGAAAAGGTAACAACTTAATGATAATTACTTCTTATGATATTCGTGTGATTCTGATTTTATATAGAAGTAAAACAGGCATTTGTCACAAAAATATGCCAAAGTTAGTACCTATAATATTATTTTTTCGGCCCATTTATGAAATGTACTCCTTAAAATGAAAATAGATATAAGATTTACGTTATTTTTGTATTTATTTTGAATTAAAAACATACAAAGGGATTTGAAATTATAATTGTTTTGATTATAGGTCTGCAAGTTTGATTTTGTTTCTATAGTTGAATGAGAAGTTTTATTGTAACCCTTGAATATAATCATTAATAGTCTCATAATTTCCAAGTAGCCTCAAGACGGTGTAGCATAAGCAAAGCCGCGTGAATATTGAGAGATTATCCTAACATAATTTTATCTTTGTAAAGCGTTGATTAGGAATATCTTTCTTCTCCATACACTGCCGCTTATGACTTAAAGCGGCAAATCGCGGTGAATAGGCTAAAAACCAGAGCAGCTATATTACACGGATAATATTTCCTATTATAAATCTCATTTATTTCAATATTGAATACTTACTTATTGTGTTATTAATACAAATGTAAACAAATAATTTAGTACAGGTAGTAGCAGGTGATTTTGAACATAATAATCAAAACATTTAACGCGAAGTTTGAGCATATTGTAAAGACGAACGACAAACGAAAATAGACATTATTTACACAAGAAAAATACTTCTGTTGTATTGTTTTCCCCTAAAAATAAAAATCGGGTGTTAGGAACATCGACACAGAAACTATTACCATATATTCAGCAGATGATTCCAAATACTTCAGCGAAGGAGAAGTTAAAAAAGCCGCGAATAGTTTCATACAAAAGTGTAATTCTCACACGGTCAAATAAATGGAACTGCTGATTTTTTTCTATTGTTGTTGTGGTAATAGTTGACGCGTCGATGTGCTTACACTCTGTATGGCAGGCCTTATAATGAAAACTGTTTACCCATATATCGATACCCATATATTGTATTGGCCGTTATTCCCGAGGCTTTATTATTTACATAAGTATTAAGGAATTGTATACAGATATATTTTTGTAAGATGTATTCGATGTAATATTAATCATATTTTTAGACGCATGTTTTAGAATAAACATCATGTTTTGTTTGTTGTGGTTTTAATGGCTGTTCCTAACACGTAGAAGCTTTGGCAGTGTTAAACCCATTTTCCTATCAAGTGATTTGACGGCTGTGGTTGTTTCCGGCAACCGATCACATGATTTAAGGGGAGGCGCCGAAGTTCATATAAACTTACGTTCATAGACTTTATTTTTTTGGGATTGGATGAACTTAGAGGATTGTATTTATGAATTTAATGATTATAACTCGTAAGGAATATTTGTTACGGTCGCGATTCATATTTTAATCAAAATACAACCTTGACACTGACTTGCAAAATGCAAAGACATGGCGCTTCCACCTTAACATGAGTGTTGTTGAAGTCCAGACCTAAGCCTATAGAAACCGGGTGTAACATTTTGACCTAAATTAAAAGCGAAAGTAAACAACGAACAATTTGCCTCCTCATAATATTAACATTAATGTATTCGCTTTTGTTTGGAGTGTTGCAGTGATAGCCTACTGACTCTGTTGTTATAACAAGACTGCTCTAAATAGGCCACTTTCAATCTCACACATGTACCTACATGATACTGATAAAGAAGCTCCTTTCACTGGACGTTTTTATCAAATGTTATTGGACTGATAACTGCGGGTCATTGTAGAGTATTTTCAATCTCTTGTCTTTGGTTGGCGCAATGGCTGAGTGATTGGTTGCAGCGCTACTTGTCGCGGGTTCGATCCCCGCACGGAACAAATAGTTGTGTTTTTCGGGTCCGGCTGTTTGTGTATGTGAGTTTAACCTCTAGAGCCCCAGCGACACAAAAACGTGCCAGTAAACAAGTATTACCGTTGAGCCCCTCTGGTACAAATTTGTGCCACCAAACCCCGACCGATTTAAAACTGTATTTGTAGTAAAGATAAGTCTTAAAATCAGATTACGCTTACGATAAAAGCCCGCCCGGCGGTGCTTGACGTAAATAATGGCGCTCCTTGAGGGGTTAAATGTTCGTAAACGCACCCACGAACTAGGTGAAATTCATAGTGTGGGACAAAGTGAAAAACTAACCTAAAAATAATTCATAATTTACAAAGTTATTATAATAATTTATTTGACCCTGAATATGCTTGACCAATGGTTGTTTATAATGGTCCCTGCTATGATTCCATAGTGATCCCTTATGGTATTTAAAACCTTCGTGTAAAATTTATAATTGGAGTGGTCTTACTAGAGTGGTCACGTTATAACTTTCTTCGGGCAGCGCCGCGTCCGCAATGAGGTAAGAATCACTAATTATTGGCGTTTGTCTGTATTGTTCTATTGTGCCAGTTCATTAACTCGATAACAGTGTTACCACACCTGGACCCAATTATTTTTAGATCATCTATAGTCTACCAGTACACTTTTATAAAGATTTAAAGATAAGATTTTTTTAATCTACGAAAATACTTATACGATTTAAATAGATCTTCCACTAATGGAAAACCGAAAGTTATACTAAAACAGAGTACCATAGGATTTTATAGGTAGTCTTGAAATAAAAAAAAACAATGACCCCCTGTTTTTCCACCCTTAGGGGCGGAATTCCGCGTATTTCAAATCGAACCATCTCTGAAATATACTCTCTCCAATGAAATGAGATTTTTTTAAATCGGACGTCTCAGTAAAAAGTTATGCGTGGTCATAAATAAAAATAAAGTAAACATGTCGAATTGAGAACCTCCTTCTTTTTTTCGTCGGTTAAACATACCTAATACTTGCAAGGTTTTCTATTCAAAGAACGTGTGGGGTATTTTAATGATGTTGTTAAAGCGGCTATTATTATCATATCGTCGAGTAAACAAGCAAGTAGGTAAACAATAACGTATTCATTAGTTACGTCACCAGAGGGCGTGGTTCTTGTCTAGTTGATATTAAAATCATTTATACTTCTGGGCGAAGAAAACCATCACCACCAAAAACAAATCGAAGAAAGAGGATATAAGCCCCCTTTAAGCCGCACAGGGCCCTCGTGGTGAACTGTGGCCATATCCCTCTTCTAGAGTGGTTATTGACGTCGGTTGATGCAGTGGATGAGCGATTGATTGCTGCGCTGCGTGCCGTGGGATCGATTCCCACACTGAACAAGTATTTGTATGACCTATATAGGTAGCTGTTCCGGGTCTGACGTGTATGTGAATTTAAATATTTGTAAACACACCCGCGATATAGGAGAAATTCATAGAGTGGGGCAACTTTTTTTAAATAAATAAAGAGGAGTTAAAATGTTACATAATTTCATACATGTTTGATTCTTTGGTGGAGCGTCCAGTTTTTTTTATGTGGGTAAATCCTCAAAGGTCAAACTACAACTTACTAAAACTACGCGATATTACTTCACGCCATTTCTGGCAAGTCGGCTTTGCTAACTCATTCTATGAACAACACTATAACATAGATAATCATGTGTTCTACTCGCAAAAACCTCGCTCGAGCCATAATAAATCCAATAAAATGTCAAGGCTGCTTTGGAACATAAAAGTCTAGATACAATTGGGTTTACTATGCAATTTTTACTTCATTGTTAAATCTGGCAAAATTGGTTATATTTTTTTAAAAAAGAGAAATTATTTCAATAGAAAGTATACATATCGCTTTATTTTATTATTTGTCAGTCGATGACTAACCGGCGACAATGTTAATGGACTTTTTAATTGAAATTATAAAGTTAGTATCTATAGGTCAACAAACAGTAGAACTAAAACGAGCCAACAAATAAACTACGTATCTTTAATTCTCCATTTTTATTGCTAAGTAAATTTACACTGAGGTTACTTTTAAAACGACTTCTAGAAAGTAGGAGGTATTCAATTTGGCTGTATTATTATTATTTTGTAGTGTAGCATGATAACATAATGCGATACTTTTTTTGTTGTTAGTCGATGCCCTCGTACCGCTTGCTCCACAAATGTATCTTTGGTGTGGGTGCAGCTGCATACGACTTTAGCATCTTACGAACAGATTGTAAGAAGCTTATAACCTCCACAGCGTGGGCTATGCTGCTTCCCTGGGCTAGGCACAGTAGGCGCTCGTGGCGGCGGGGGGCGCGGCGAGGAAGCCCTGCTGCTGGAGCGCCAGGGCCGTGCCTCGCAGCAGACGCGCTCCTCCAGCCTTCCGCCACCGCCCTCCGCCCTGCCGCGTCCGCCAAGGAAACCGTCTGCCAGGAATACAAGATACGATCGCTTGGAACATAGGGATGCTCGTAAGGTAAGGCGTTGAAGCGTTAATATTACACGAAGGCGAAGAAGAGTTTAGTTTGAGTTCATAAACGGAACGGAGGAACGGAGTACCGAAACAGGTCACGCTCATATAAACGCGCCCTTAGATGGGTAAAATATATTAACTAACCAAAACTTCACAGATGTGATGGGTATCTATATAATTATATATCTATATAGTAACACGATAAAAAAAAACATTACTGATTTTCTAAACTCATCATTCAAGTAGGAAGTATTACAAGTGAAGTCATAGAAGTTGTTTCTTTTGTTTTGATCATGACTGTAGTTTCGCTAGCAAACTTAATTGGACTTTGCGTTCATACCAAACTACAGTACAATGAGCAAATTATTCAAATATTTTTAGTATAATTTACCTACAATAATTATTTCTGTAAAACCCAAAGACAAAAAGGTCAAACTTATCAAAATAAACCTTGTAGGTAGGGGAAGTTATTGCGATTATCCTTATTGTTGCCAGCCGGAAAAATATCGCCACTGATTATAGCTTTAGGTACTACACTAATTTTCCCCATGTCCGCCACGACAAGTTAAATTTAACTGATTCAAAAAGTATTTTGTGATGGTGGGTATTTTGGCCGGCCGCGGATCAGGAAATTGTTGCTAAAAAACTACAGTTCTGCTGTATAGTTTGGGTTTTGCTTGCGGCCGTTGACCAGAAATATGTGACATAACGTTGTAAGGTCAGAATTATAGTGCTTACTTCTAAATGGTAGTTTCCTAAGGGGAGAAATTCTTCGGAAACCTATCGGAGAAACTGCATCACAACTTTAGTTTTGGTGATTTATCACGGATCGCCGTCGACACGGCCTACCGTCAGTAGATGGACGGAAGGTGAGCTACCCGTTGCTCACCTTTCACAGACCCGCGTCTACGGTTGTCTGGAGTCATCACGCTGCTCCCGACGTCATCCGCGGCGGCTGGGCCGTGTCGAGGATGCCCCGCGTGCCTATCGCAAAATTTTGCCAACTGGAACATCAACAAAATGTTCAACATGTAGAATCAAGTGGATGTTATCTATGGTGAAGGGTCTTCCAATAACAAGAAAAACTCGGCCTGCTTCGCTAGCTATCTAGGTAACTCCTAGTCAGTTACTAAGTACTTAACTCATTAAAGTGGAAGCGATGTTAACGTAGTTTCCAGGTGGGTGATTAGAGAGTGTCGCCTGCACGTAACTACCTCTATGCACTCAACCTCAAGTCCCGACAGGTGAACGATAGGTCAATTTCTTTACTCAATTACGTATGATTAACGACTTCAAGTGAACTGGAGTGGAATTTTAATCCACTAAGTTCTTAATTTGTTAGCTGTGAGTACCTATCAGTATTTTTAGGATTCCATACCTTAAAAGGTAAAAACGGAAGTCTTATTGGATCACTTGTTTGTCTGTCTGTCTCTCTGGCAAGATCCTTTATCTCGAAAAGCCGTGGAGGTATCGAGTTGAAATTAAGCCATAAATAAACCAATACTAAACTCTGTGTTCCCTTTGTGCTGTGAAAAAATAAATAATCTAAGTCTATGCATTCAAAAGATATGGCTATTTAGAATTAAATGTCGCATGTTTGTACGGAACCCTTGGTGTGTGAGGCTGACTCGCTATTATAGGTTTGACGTCAAAGGTTTTCATCTGCTCTATTTTTAGTTCAACCACAAATTATGACAACGTGAACAAGCGTAAACAAAGATTAGTTCTATTTAAAACTGCAAAGGTTTGAACAAAATCTTCCTAGTTTTGTAGAAGGCAAAACCAATTTTAGTTCGCCAAAGCTCACTGTATTGATGTCATTGCCCTGTAGTAAGCCAAGGCCGCTTTATGGTAACAACACGATTATAATGTATCGCTTTATAATGTTAGCAGTAGGTATTGTTAGTACATTGCTCTAGATAACATCGAGTGCATTATACAGAAATGGAATTGAAATAGTGCTAGTTATGTGCATACCTAAAATGGAGCAGACGTGAGAGTGTGCATTGTTGCTAGCTCTTACATTTTCATTTGGAGAATTCGGGTTTTTCGGTCGCATTGCTAACACAATCATAAGGGCCTATTTACGGAGACGCGGCACGTTTTTTCCGAGGCCACACACGCAAACACAAATATAAGGCAATATACGGCGTTGTTTACGGAGGCGTTACGTGGATCTTGTAGCGTGTGAGCGTTGCAACGTTGCAATTCAAGCAAACGTGCTTAAAAACGCTTCTCACATCGCCATAATTATGTTGGAATTAAAAGCGGGCCGCGCCACACTACCCACTGCCTGCCGCGCCGCGTCTGCTTAAAAGAGCCCTTGTCCGGAACCTCGTTAGGTCGTCTGTTAGATCTATCTCGGTGAATTCGCTCACAGGTATATTTTGATATTGAAAAGATAAGAGCTACGTGTATGTCTTGTATCTACATATCGACGATAGTGCTGACCTAAATCCCTCCATATAATGGTAGATTGTCAGAAACGAACCAAGAGGCTATCAGATCATCAGCGGTTTTTTTACATACATTGAGCTCTAAAATACTTATTTGTTCCAGGACTCAGACGGTTCCGGGTCCATCGCATCAACTGCATCACGAAGCTCACCACTGCCATACGACACGGTCCGCAAGCTTCCATCCGTCCCGACATCCGCGTCCCTTCCCGCGGCTGAGTCCCGAGAATCCCTGGTACGACCCCGGGACTCTAGTCTGCCTTCGCCCTCCAAGCTAGCAGTGTATGCTGCGGCCAGGAGAAGGTCCGCAGAGTCTGCGAAAGATAATAAACGCACACATCATTATAGGATTCAGTTTTAATGAACTGAGTTGGGTTGAAGAAATGCAAGACGTTTTCTAGGTTAGCGAGTCAGCGAGTGTTCTCTTAGTCCTTACCGTAGGCTTCTAAACACAACCCCAATCCAAATTTAGAGTCAGACGTAATTTATTTTGCCGGAAAGAGTTATTCTCCTTAGATAAAACACCGTGCTTCAGTATTAAAAAGAAAAGAAAATAAAGGTGGTACATTAAAATAATACGTACAATTTTTCATGCCCTAAACACACACGCCCGCTCACGCGTGAGTCCTGAAAACCATTAACGTAACCTGATATTGACGTGTTTGTTTTTATCGATGATACTGAAAATAAAGATGCCAATATCACGTGAAAATCCAAGGTATATTTCATGACAGCGGAAAACATTTAATTAAATGCCAGAATGTTTTCAGGGAAGAAAATTGGATTTCCACAAACACGTAAACAAATGAAAAGTGTTCGTTACAACCAGTTTGGTTTTAAAAGTATTGATTTATATCGTCTCTTTTGTTTTGTAGGTAGGGATCGAAGTTCAATGAATTATTCGACATGGCACACCATTGACCTACTGGATTTATAATTGGAACGTAGTGTAGAGGCCTGTTAACGAAAATAAAAGTAGTTTTTGTTTGTATCGAATCTCATTCAACCTGTAAATTGTAATTTTCTTCTATTTTGCGTAGTGTAGAATGAGGTTATATATTCGATCTCGGGGAAAGTCTTGTTCCCGAGTTTAAGTAGTCAAGTTTCTTTTTTACCAATAAAAAACCGGCCAAGAGCGTGTCGGGCCACGCTCAGTGTAGGGTTCCGTAGTTTCCCGTCCGTCACAATAAGTGTTCCCACTTATGAGTTTAAAGGTGGAGGAGCGTGCTATGTTGCACGTTCCGCGGTAGGCGCTCCAACAGTTTTTGTACAAAAAAGACAAAAAGTTGTACAAAATACAACTTTTTGTCTTTTTTGTACAAAAACTGATGTGTCAATCAAGTTCAAAATAATGTTCCTAGAAAGTCCTTATAAAGTTCTACTTTTCAGATTTTTTTCATATTTTTTAAACTTATGATTCAAAAGTTAGAGGGGGGGGGACACATTGTTTTTTACTTTTGGAGCGATTATTTCCGAAATTATTGACATTGTCAAAAATGATTTTAGTAAACCCCTATTCATTTTTAAATACCTTTCCAACAATATATCACACGTTAGGGTTGAAATTAAAAAAAAAATCACTTCCCACTTTACATATAGGGTGGCTACCCTAATAAAACATTTTTTTCCAATTTTTATTTTACCACTTTGTCGGCGTGATTGATATACATATTGGTACCAAATTTCAGCTTTCTAGTGCTAACGGTCACAGAGATTAAGCGAGGACGGACGGACGGACGGACGGACAGACAGACATGGCGAAACTATAAGGGTTCCTAGTTGACTACGGAACCCTAAAAAGTGTTCACTTTTTTATGCATAATGCGAAAAGATAACGAATTAACAGCTGTAAAGATGCCCATTTTGAGGATGCCTAAATGATTAATTAATTCAGCTACTTTGTGTAGGTGTTAGCCCACGCATCGCCCAACTTTATTGGCGGGGCTTGAAAGTAGGTAACACACTTAGGTATCTATTTGTCATTGAAATATGGGGCAGTAACACTTATTTTGATACGAAAATATATACGAATTTCTTAAAAAAAATACGATGCATAGGGCCTGTTTCACAATGGCCGGATAGACACTGCCATTAAGATAAAGAAAAACCGACCAAGTACGAATCGAACTCACACTCGAAGGGGCCTCGCGTACTACGAAGTCAAGATCTTGACTTTTGGCTGCAGAAGTAGTGGTCGAACCAGGAAGAAAGTAAAGTTTCTTTCTTCTTTTCTTTTAAAAAAAACGTTGAACCCCACACGAGAAATTTCTCCTGTATCGTGGGTGCGTTTACAAACATTTAAACTCACATATACTAACAGCCAGACCCGAAACAACTATCTGCAGGTCATACAAATATTTGTTTTGTGCGGGAATCGAACCCGCGGCACACAGCGCAGCAGTCGATCGCTCAGCCCCTGCGCCAACCGTGCCGTCAAAGTCACACGACCGGGCGTTCAGTTATGTTCAACTCGGTTCAAGATTGTGGCTGGTCATGTCAGTCATAAGTCGTCTTCATAGTCGCGTAGTGCGCAAGGCTTCGATGGGTTCCGTACCACCGTAAAATATTTGAAACACCTTTTTGCAAGAAAGGTGTTTCAAATATTTAATGTTATAACGTTTATTATTATTTGTTGTTATAACAGCACAGTGATAATTTCACGTGTCTACCTATTACGCTTCAAAAGATACAGCCCAGTGACATTTGATGGACAGCGTAGTTTTAGTAATAGGCACCCGTTGGCACGTTTTGGGTAAGGAACCCTAAAAATGATCGAAATTTAAATGAATATTTGCCAAATAGGTTCACACACATCATAAAATAACAGGGTTCACCGGAACGTATCAATTTTGAAACAGGCCAAATAGTTTATACGAAGAAATTATGAATGGGCGAATGTAGTGTTTTGTAGGTTATAACTTTGAATAACGATATGAGTATTTACTAAAATTAATTGTAATGACCGCTGTTGACATTTTTGTTGAGTAGGTACGGTTTAGTATGTTGTGTTTGCGTGTGTACTGTTCAGAGTATATATGTATAGCTAGTCGTGCGTAGGTATTACAGACGATAAAAAAAGCAAATTAATTATTCTTATGTATAAATGTTTTAATCGGACGCGATGAAAACTTTAATAATCATCAAAAATTACATAATTGCGTCTGTAGCAAAATATGTTTAAATATGTTTTTCAGATCCCGATATATACATTTAAAGTCATTGCACATCAAAAACTGAATAATCCTTAGACTGCGAATACATAAAAACTGGCGAATAGGTCACCACATGCAGTAAAATGATCTAAACGTGAAATGATTATACACGTTGTATAAAAAATGCTATAATACTCATGTCCGAGTCCTGAAAAAAAAATACTAACATAGACAAACTATTTTGAGGCGCGTTTGAAAAGTTTTTTACAAATAGGATATGAGTTGACGGTTGTAAGTCACGAGATCAAAGCAATGCAAGTTTATGCAAGTACAAATTGCAGGTCACATGTGATAAAACATGTTGTAATAAAAAATTACGTTTTTATGATTGCTTTATTTATGAAAAGTCTTGTATACATATTTTTATAGTTTAGAACTTTCATTGAACTCTTTTTCAAACTAAGCACTTGCGCATTTTGGAAATTAATTGAGAGTCAATTAATTCTTACAAGTCAACAAAAACAAGTTGCTACTCAAATAACTGCAGAAGCTTTTATGCCCGTTTTATACACACTAGGCAAAACCAAAAAGTGCATTGTTGGATTTTCAACGCTGATCTCAGTGTTTAGAGTTAAAACTCCAACAGGGCAAAAGTATGTAAGCATTCATTTAGTTGTCACTTAGTGTCAGTGAACACGGGCAATTAAGTTATTGTTTAAAAGTATTACCTATGGACGCTATACAATAAATAACGTCGGTTGAGACGCCCGCGGTAATTGGGACTAATTAATGGTTAGTTTTGCTTTATTGCCCGCTGGAGCGCTCTGCCGGCACGGCAGTCCATAAGCCCATACGTACAACTTTATTATATAACACGTTTGCATTGCATTTAAAGTCTGAATTTTAAAATACTATACGAGGATAAGTTAAATTAGCTAGGGGTACTCAGAATACGTGAACAGTATTGATATTTCAATAATAGAAAACAACTTTTAAATTACCTATAGGTACCTACTCAGGTTATTCGTACTCTTCAGTACGTCGTGGATTAAAAGAAAAATCAAATTGAAATTCATTATCATCATTGTCTTTTAGCATTTTTCAACTATATTAGGGTAGACTTCTATCCAT
Source organism: Ochropleura plecta (assembly GCA_905475445.1). Taxonomy (NCBI): domain Eukaryota; kingdom Metazoa; phylum Arthropoda; class Insecta; order Lepidoptera; family Noctuidae; genus Ochropleura; species Ochropleura plecta. The sequence goes on along the minus strand of FR997731.1, from coordinate 16,632,130 downwards.
AAACCTGTCTGGGTTACACGAAAAAAACCATAGAGAATTTTTTTATCTTAATATAAAAAAAAATATCTATATCATACTCATCACGTGTTCTAGTTTCTGTAGCTAATTAAATGTAATCCTGTATTAATAGCTCAAGTAGATGTTAAATAAACGCTTGTTTTTTTCTTCATAATTAAAGCTCGATGATCGTTGCAGCTATTTCGGTAAGAAATTGTTTGTATTACGGCCGCGTCGGGTCAGTCGACAGTTTGGTTGTAAAGCCTTTTTCACACGTCCCTTTTTACAGAGGGAAACTTTTAATTACTTTTAAAGACAGCGGAAAATATGCGTGAAATTGCCAAATATTCTATTTATACGGATTTTGTTAAGCTTCTCAGGTATTAAGACGAGAAAATTGGTAAATGCTACCGCGCATTGCTGACTTTCTTTTTAAATGTAGGTTCTAATTCTACGGTGTTAAGTAGTTTTTTTATTATTTTACCGGGGAAAATCTTGCTAACAATTTACCAAAACGGTAAATGGACGTACATACGTGTGAAGTGGCTTTACGATTTTGTGAACGATACGCACCGGTAATTCTGACTGGAAAATTTATCTGAGTCCAAACAATTGTTTTCAGCTTTAAGGATATTGTACCGAATTTAAGAAGTTATTAATTGCTAATGATCGAATAAATGTGAGCGTTGCTACATATTTTGTTGTAGTTTTATTTCTAGATATAATCTAGTTAATTCCATATTCCTAGAATGTCTCCTCTTCTTGTTGCATCTTGTTTTATTGTTACCTATGGGATTTATTAGGTACTTCTCGTCTCTGAATGCTCATTATTTTTGTCTGGTATCTATGGTCAACTACTATTACCATAATTAAATTGTGTAAAAAAAATTGGTAGACCAGTATTCCATTAAAACCACTTTGTATAAACTACAAAGGCAGTTACAAGCTATAAGATGGGAAAGCTTTATGACCTATAAAAGCTTTTGTACGTTCTGCACAAATTGGAAATAATACAGATGTTGCTAGTTACGACTTCATGGGTATGTACATGGCGCGATTGGTAAAATATGTATATAGATACCTATCTAAATCACTTCACGATAATGCAATATTGATTGCTTAACAAAGGACATCATTAGGCGCCTTGTCCTGCTTGCTTGCACTTTAACCAATGCCTAGAAAAATACTTATTCAATGTTTGTTTGAATATATTTAGCTTATTTGTCTAAGCCGACTGCAAAATTAAGTTGTAACGGGTGATTTTTTAAGAGGTAGGTACCTATATGATTTGATTTTCAAAAAAAACACAAAAAAAATTAAAAATTTGATGAAATCTTTATTGGAATCGATAGAACGATCAATATAATTTAATGTTTGAAGATGATTTCATGCAAATGCTGGCCGCGGCTCCGGTTTAGATGGCCCATTCGCAAGGCCCAATTTCGGCACACTCTCTCCAACATATCAGCCGGTATATCACGAATAAATGCTTCAATATTGGCTCCCAGTGCGTCAATCGTTGCTGGTTTATCCCTGTAGACATGAGCCTTAACATGGCCCCACAAGAAATAGTCCAAAGGCGTTAGATCACATGATCTAGGCGGCCAATTGACGGGCCCAAAACGTTACTGTGAATGGCGAGCGCTACCGTGTGATGACAAATCCTTTTATTCCTGTTTGTTTCAGCCTTAAAAAGTGAGTAGGTATTGTAAGCATAATATTTAAATTAAGCATGAATAAGATTGAATAAATTCTTGAATGTTCATACAGCGGCCTTGATCCTGACATTTGCACCTAACGAGAATGAGGTCGAGTGGCGGCCTCGCGCGCCTGACCGGCTGCGTTTGCGCAACTACCACCGAGCACCGAAGTGCCGACCGGCGACCGATATCCGCGAGTGCCGCGACCACGACAATGCGACAGAGATAAATGACCACCCTCCATATCGATATCTCGTTTCAACGCACAGCCAAACCTTCGTTAAGTGGCGTGACGCGCTATCGATACCTACAGAATGAGGACAATCGAACAATTTACTGTTCACTTATCGAACTGATTTGATTAAAGATTTATATCAATCAACTGCCACTCAATTCAGAGGCGGTTGTAAGTCGGTACAATAGATTAATAATGATAATGATTCCTAGAGTTTTCAATCAAGATAAAGATCGGGCAACATCGTTCGTTACTTGTATTTAGCCACTTATTCATATAGGGACGTGTGATCGTCCGGTTTGTTGTTGTTTCAGATAAACAAGTGAAAATCGTTCACATGTCAATAAAACCGCGGTGGTCTCACAAACAACGTTATCGTTCAGACAACATTTTATGGACAAACTTCCATTGGAGTAGAAAGTGTGTGTTTCGTGTCCAGATAAAAATGTATCAGATCTGTTATTTTCTGTACCAAATCTGTTTGGCGATGTAAAGTGTACATTTCTCCGAATTGAATGAATAAAGTTGTTTCCTGAAAAATTGATTGTTTCGAGGAATTTCTTTCTTCTTTAGGTGGTGATTGCTATTTTTTTTCATTCCGATTTGCGTATTTCGCAAATCGAGCGTTATTTTCAAAATTTCATAGCTGTAGTAGAGTACGTAACGCATATTTAATTCATATATCGATCTTATAGTTATGCTGATTAGGATGGAAGTAACTTTATAGGTAGTTATTTTTAATTCCTACCCCGTACCGTTAGTTTATGTAGTCCTCAAATAGTCGTTAATTTCCGGAGAACATGATAATGAACGCTGGAGTTCGTGTAATTATAGTGTTTGTTAATCGATTTAATGAGCGGAGCTGAGCTGTGGGCGGGCCGCAGTAAATCACTCTTTCTGATGTTCAATCGACTGTATCTCGACATGCGAATTGTAGCTTAGTGTAGCAATGGGATTGTGAATCTTTTTACATTATTTTACTAAGGACTGATTTTTCAATTCTCATGTAAACAAACAGAGGGTAAGATTTTTAGCTCTTAAATGTCGAATAAAGTCCATTGCATGTTTTATACTAGGAAGGAACAAAAATTCAAAATGTTTTACGAAAAACTTTTACAAAAAAATCGAAAATACAAATAATAATCACAAGTGGGTTAGGCTCATCTGGATATAGCCCTGTATGAGTTAAGTTGATGTGATTTACCAACAATTTTCAATCGACTTAGTTTATTTATAAGGTACTTAAAAAAAACGGTTGGTCACAATGTTCTACCTTGCGGAAGTCCATCCTAGGAACGATGCTGTACCACAGCCGTCTTTTAAACAAATTAAGAGAGCATTGAACATTGGAGAGCATTTTGGTAACGTTTAGTCCATAGAAATTACTAATATTATTGTTTATGTTATTTTTATTTTTTTATCTCTCTAGAGCCAATTGATGACCTAAAAAATGAGAATAGTAAGAAACCATGTCAAATGGCTAAGTTAGGTTATTATTAAACAGTTTTGATTTGAAACATTAAAAATGGAGAGTGATGGTCATACACAGTACGGTGTTTCTGATAGTCGCGTGTGTATAATGGCAGCAACAGCAACTGATTGGCGAGTTGGTATCGAAACCGGTTGCAAGCACTTTTTGCGATATTGACGCTACATCGTGCAACGGTGTGCGCACGCTCGCATTCAGTATATTATTGCAGTTTTCTATCAAACTAATATTGAACTTGAACTTGTTTTCTTGCTTTAAGTTCATTAGGTACTATTATTAAGTAGGTTTATTGTGTTTTACGGTTTACCTCGATAATATTATTGTTTCATGCACAATAAATAATTAATATATTTTGGAAGGTACCTATTAATAATATCGTTAACACATTGGATACGAAGTTGAGGAAAAACGAGAATTAGGAAGGTAAATAGAATATTGTAAAACATTTATTTGTTTTATTTATTACCAACTTATACTAACAGTTGACACCAAACCCTATACGTTATCGGTTGTACATAAAACATGAAATTTAAGTTAATCAAATACTGCCACAATTACAATTAAGTAGACAAAATAACAAAAAATATACATTAAAAAAATAGAATAAAATCATTGTTATTTATTGATTCGACTCTATTATAAAAATATACGACGGTAAAAAAAAATAAACATGTATTTAAAAGCAGATAGTTCATCAACAAGCAGACGTAAATATTTACAACTTGATATAATACCTACTTAGGTATTTCGTGTACAATTACAGAGTTAACAGATAAATGTAATTATCGCAGTGTCACAGTATTACTCAACTGATATGATTGACCCGGAGCGTTGCATGTGAAAATAAAACGAAGTATGTAGGTACCCATGTACTGTAAACGTCTTCGTCGCATTGTCCACATTTCAATTACAGTTTTAACTATGGTCCAAGAGAATATCTAAGAAGCGTAACGATTGTTCATTGATTTAGTAATGCTCATTTATTAACCGTCTGCATATAGTGTTTATCTGTCTAATCGCTTTTAGCTCTGATGTAATGTCATTTCATGGCTTTTCATCATTCTACACTTTTAAAGTGAAACTTTAATTACATCGTCTCAAACTTTTTCGTCTGTGTGTTGTATGTCGCGTGACGGTCGGCCGCGGAGTAGGGACGTCTAAATGTCTATAATGTAAAAAAAAGTTTCACTTTTACTGTGGTTTCGTAGTAAATCGTCAAATTAATAACTTCCCCCGCTCTGAGCGGAGCGGGGAAGTGTCAAACTTTTACTGACTAAAACCCACCTATGTTCCTTCTTTTGCCCTTTATGTTCCTGGGTCGCGGTATTTCTTTCGAACAACTCGCAATCCCGGTTCATTATACACTTGGGCTTGGGACGTAGATTCAAACGATTGTGTTCTGAATCTATTTTTTATTGCAAAGTTAAGAAAGAAGAAACGAATAGTTAATAATCATTCACCTTGTATGTATCATTATTTTCTGTTATGTAAATAAACGTATTACATACAATTTGTCGTTTTCTCTTTCTATACCTAATTTTAATGAACAATTTTACACCTATTTCTTCGAACACAATGTCGTTAAGTAAGGTCGATAGCTTTCGACTGAGTCATTAAACTCATATGACGCATACAAATTCCCATAATCATATGTGTAGAGGTAAAGTCGTTAGCGTCCTTTTGATTTCTGAGATTAAGTAGGGGTTTACCCTATAAAAATACCCTCTGGTATACCTTATTGATTTTCTCGTATTTTAATAAGACGAGCTCGTCAATTATAAAAAAAAGTCAAGTAAACACAGAGAAGTTTCTTAGAAGTACTTAAAATTTTAAATAATTCATACATAGTTAACCTGCCTGTTGTTTGATTATACTGAACAGTATAATCGACCCACCCAACTCCAACATTTAGTGTGTAGTAACCACAGTAGATCAATACGCAATGTGTAATTTTCCGCATTTTTTCCGAGGATTAAGTTACAAACAGAAAATTTTCAAAGATGGATATTAAATCTCCACCATATAAATCAAACTCCAAGCATTTATTTCATTTAGACCATTTCAGGAAAGGATAAAGCCACAGTCCCAGTCACAACGCATAAGTACCGTAATTTAGTAGCCCATTCCAAAGCGTAGATCTCTATAAAGAAGAAAGGGCAAGAAACTCCACAGACAACAAAATACTTGAAAGTTCCAAGTAAGAGAACGCTACAGCCAGGTTAAAAAAAGAAAAACTTAATTGTTAGTCACTAAAAATCGCAAAGTCATCAACCTTCCTAATAATTACGAAGCTAAGTATATAGAGGAAGTAAAGAAGGAAAAAACAAATGGAAAATCTTGTTTTCTCAGCACGATAACCTTTAGTTTAGAGTATTTACGCAAATTATTTCCTTTTGTGTTTATAATCAAGGTCATCAATACAGGTTTTAAATAGCATTGTCTGACTCTATAGGCTTATCGTTTTGGCCTTAGAATTTAAAATCTCATCAAATTAAATAACACACGGTCTTGACCTCTCTTAAGCGTGTTTACAAGTTATTTTTAGAAGTCTAGAATATTTGAACCTCTATAAGCAGCTTAAACCATATCCAGTTCATACCAATAAACTACGATACTACAATTAGCCCCATTCATTCGACCTCTACCAAGATCATCATCATCATCATTCTATTAATCTCTACCAGCTCTCATCTCTACCAGCCAGGCGTGGTGATTATAATGGGACATTTTCCTCTCACCGTTTAATAAACCGTTTATAATAATCTCAATTTTCTAAATTACCAAATTGTATTAGATGTACATCATACAAATTACAAGAATTACAGGCATTACAGTATACAACTTATAAATCGGGTGGCACAATGGGCGGTCTCATCGCTAAAAGCGAATAATTATAACATTCAAATCCAAATAGTGGCAATAAGCTCGCAGCTCCAGCAGGTCCACGTTCAACTTGGCAATAGAAACGTCAACCCCTTCCGAATAATTTAAAGTTGTTCCAAATACCGCTCCAGTTTGATATCACTTACTAATTCATCGGATCAGACGAATAGATGCAAACTTGGTTGTTATAAATCGATTCCTCTTGACCCAAATCCGTGCGGGTCAAAGCCATGTCACAGCCTAGCCGGCCGGAATAATAATGTCTGCTTGGGCTTAGATTTTTAATAAGCTTTGTCTTGCTTCTGAGATTTTTTTGTGTGCTTTGTGTCTGACCTTCATTGAGACTTTCATCTTCGTTGCTCCCTTCGTAAATTCATAAGTAATACATTCCACTCGTCTTATTGGTAAATAGTTTTCAGATTCTGATCCTTGTGGATAATTTTGGTTCTTGGATCCACACAAAAGTAAACTATTCTTGATTATTGGCTTATTATGGTTCCCTCTTTCATTTCTTTCAGAACTTATAAGGAAATCCTGCTATAGTCAAAGTTTTATTATTATTTATTTATTAGTCAAATATGGTTGTGCCATAGATAGATACACCTACGCCTAACCCAGGGATCATAGGCGTGATGTAAGAAAAATAATGAAAATAGTCTTTTGGGACAACTTTATGCATAGAGCTTGGGACTTACATAATGTAGAAACGCAATGTCAAGTGTCAAATATAAACTAGCAACAGTAACGTATTTCGGCATACACAAGCCGAGTATAACGTACCTTGACTGCGTTATTTATGCAGTTGTGTCAGTTTGAGTAGGTGCTTATAAATTTTTTGGCAGCCGTATTATCCACGTGGCGGCAGTTGTTTACCGGCCAACAAACGATGCATAATTAATAGTTCAGTGCACTTAGATACTGTGATACATTTGTTTTAGTGTCAGAGAAGTCGATGACAAAATTGCTTCTCATTTCAGCTAGCTTAAGCAAGCAATTAACTTCTGAAAATAAGCCCTCCAATCCGCCATCCAAATTGCATATTTGACTCACCGATTTTTAGCAGCCTTCCGGCACATCTTTTATCGCAAAGTTAAGAAAGAAGAAACATAGCATCGATAAAGTTATCAGTAGGCTGGCATAAGAATAGACGTAAAAAATATAAAACAAAAGCCTACCTTGCCCCCCCCCCCTCCGTCCACCTCCATGTATAAGTTTGAGAGCTAGACGTTTTTTCTTAGTTTTTGGAGAATTCTCACTTGACTTTATGTGTCATTTTGTCATACGAGCTGTACCTATAGCTCAATGAGTACCTACTCATTTGGTACAAGACAAGAATCACAAGGATATCCTCACACAAAGTTGTTCCAATGCGCGATGAGTTCACAGAATCAGCTGTTTTGATGCGCACGATTGTCGTGATGAGCACCGGCACTGAGCCGTCGCACTGACTGTTTCATTGCAATTTACTCTTTGTAATCATTGGTTGTTCCCCGTCGCTTCCTTTTATTTGACTGTTAACACGGGCTTATGATTAACTAACTTATGTTCGCAAATTCGCTTGCGGGTCCGTTTAGCTTACACTCTTGACATCAATGTCACGTGTGTGTATGTATGTATCTTCAAGCAATTTTTCGGAAACGGTTCCCGTAGTTCTGATTACTTCTTGCATTCAAACTTACAAATACCATAGGGGCCATAAGGGTAGAGTTGTATCATCATGGGGTTCAAAATGTGGTAATAGTAAAATCACTGACGAGTATTATGTATTGCTAAGGGGTGATCTTCATCAATGCAAAAGAACGCCATTAGTCCATGTCCTTATTGCTATGAAATAATGTCGAATTGTCAGTGTACATTAAGGCCACGAAGTCCGATTTATTACAGGCAATTCTAGCAAGTGGCTAAAATAATAACTGCCGCTCGGGTCGAACTTGAGGTTAAGCCGCACTTGCCTAGGTTGGTCCGTATCGAGTTTCCTCAAGGCCATAAAAAGCACGTTTAGCCGTTGGTCCTAGTTGTCATTTTGTAGGTCTTGGCAGTTGTTACAGGTACCTGTAACACTGTTTGACAACCATTCTTACCAAGAAGAAATTATAGGTATTATATCTCCACAATCCAATTATAAACAAACTAGTTTGCTTAGGCAAGTGACAGGCAGTCTCGACATGTAATGTACTGGTATTCATCTGAATGCGGTAAGACAGGAAACCGACCCCAACATAGTTGGGAAAAGGCTGTTCAGATGATGACAGGTAATTCCAGTTTAACTTTTGAGGAGCACTTTTCTTTTTGATCCTTCGGATTTCACTCAGCTAACACCCAAGCGCAGGTGGCACACGAACTCATGGAAAGACTTAAGGGAGGCCTTTGCTCAGCTGTGGGACAGATTGGACTAGGGTAAAAAAACATCCGGACACTTCCATATCGGCAGTGGGATGCAGTTTGGATGTAGTGATCGTGTTCAGATTCGTTAGTGAAATTCACCGTTTGAAATATTACTTCCGTACAAACGGTACAAGCAAAGGTCGACCCACCCCAGTCTGGGCTCAGCTGTTAAGCTACCTTCTAATAAAGAAGCAGTCGTCACTTGTATTCAATATTTTACCCGCATCCTTAGTTGCTGCCCCGTTTCCATGTGTATTAGCGTGATGTTGTATAGCCTGTTACTTCCTGATAATGTAGCTTCCTATTAGTAAAAAGATGGTAAAAATCGGTCAAGTAGTTTTGGAGATTATTCCATACAAACAAATCTCCACTTTATAATATTTAAGTAAATATAGATTGATAGCTTTCCTAATGGAAGTTGTTCGTCAAGTTTGCCTGCGCAGACGTTTTATGTAATCGCTAAATTATAATCGTTAATACATAAATACTATATATATGTACGTAAGTACTACTTGCGGTATCAATTATAGCCTTATTATTATGTTAGCCTAGTGCTCATTAAATGTGGTCATACTCGTTCGCGTTGACAAGGCACATAGAAAATGGCGCCAAGCATTCGGTACCGTTTGGATAACAGTGCAGGAAGGACGATTATTATGAAGTCAGGTTTGTTAAAATTTTCAGTACTAGTGGTTACCGAAAAAATCAGATTATACTTTAAACAGGTTGCCGATTTAGCCCCAAGTTCTAACGAACTACACCTACAATCGAATTGTATGTTTATTTAATTTAATTTATTTTATATAATTTTTTTATGTTTGTTGTATCTGTTTGTTTTCCCTATAATAAATAAGAACAAAATTGTTCGCTGGACAGATGCAGTTGACTAGTTGACCATTCGCCATCCTGTATTTTTGGATGGCTAACTACTTTTATAAAAACAGTAGCTCTTTCCCGCGGTTTCACCCACGTAGATCGGGATAAAAAGTAGTCCAGGTATATGTTAAACCAAAAGGATGAGCTATCTACATACCAAATTTCTACCAAATCCGTTAAGCCGTTTGAGCGTGATAGAGTAACAAACAAACAAACACACACTCATGCAAACTTTCGCCTTTATAATATTAGCGTGATTACAAGGATTGATAATTGCTTATCAATGTCTAGTAAAAATACGATACGTAATTCAAAATGTTGTTATGTATTTTCAGTTCAATAATTTGTTTGGATAAAAGTAGGCATTACTTTAATCAAGTCTAGAATTAAGAAAATCCTGATAACTAATGAAAGTGACATTTCCATACGTAAACAAAACGAAATATTATTTATCAGACGAGTTACTAAATTGCATAATATTATGAAATTGTCTGATATACTATTAGGTGCAAATCAGCTATTCGAAAACATACTATCACGTTTAACGATTCGATTAGAGTTCGTAAATACATTTTCTAAATAAAGATTCGTCTCACTTTTAGGTACATATTATTAAAAAAGTAGTAAGTTTTCTTTAAAATCGTGTTACCTTATTTAAGTAATCAGTACCAGGTTTCAGGTGATAATAGAGAAGAAGAATTTTCCCAGAAACGAGAGCTAGCAGTTTAAATTTTTCATCGTTAGAGCCGTTTTCGAGAACTTGATTACAAATATTTTTGATTTGATAGTAAATTGTGTATAGGATAAAACGGTTGTTTTTTACGTTACTGTTGGTTTAGGACCATATCACCCGATCGTTGCTGAACCCACTTGAACTACTCTTCACTAAGCAGTTAACGTAAACGTTAACGTCTACATGTACACTTACGTAAAAGGAATTTGCGATATTTTGAATTTGCTTATCGCTAAGCAAATTCGGGTTCAGTGATTTCTCGTAGAAGCGGTATAGTTCTGTTCAAACTTTATGGCGGCTCGGAAGTTACCTGCGAGTGATGGTCTGCGCAAGTATAACGGTTCAAACTTTATGTCGCATCGGAAGCTAGCTACGAGTGATGGTCTGCGCAGGTATAACGGTTCAAACTTTATGTCGCCTCGGAAGCTAGCTACGAGTGATGGTCTGCGCAGGTATAACGTCTCAAACTTTATGTCGCCTCGGAAGCTAGCTACGAGTGATGGTCTGCGCAGGTATAACGTCTCAAACTTTATGTCGCCTCGGAAGCTAGCTACGAGTGATGGTCTGCGCAGGTATAACGGTTCAAACTTTATGTCGCCTCGGAAGCTAGCTACGAGTGATGGTCTGCGCAGGTATAACGGTTCAAACTTTATGTCGCCTCGGAAGCTAGCTACGAGTGATGGTCTGCGCAGGTATAACGGTTCAAACTTTATGTCGCCTCGGAAGCTAGCTACGAGTGATGGTCTGCGCAGGTATAACGGTTCAAACTTTATGTCGCCTCGGAAGCTAGCTACGAGTGATGGTCTGCGCAGGTATAACGGTTCAAACTTTATGTCGCATCGGAAGCTAGCTACGAGTGATGGTCTGCGCAGGTATAACGGTTCAAACTTTATGTCGCCTCGGAAGCTAGCTACGAGTGATGGTCTGCGCAGGTATAACGGTTCAAACTTTATGTCGGCTCAGAACATCTAACGTAATGTATTTCAGTAAGATTTCCTGTAAGAAAAACCTGGGTTAAGCTCGCCGTTGCATATTAGTCTAAGTATTGCAATTATTTTTATGCAATAAAGAATAAGAATAAAGCTGCACAGAACACAATGTTAGGAACCTACCAGCGGCGGAGCGCCAAGGACGTTTCGTATAGTTGACGTTGACTGTATAAAGTTTGTACAGAACTTTAAGTGCCTTATAATAAGGTCCATTATTTTCAACATCCATCGCCTGTCAAACATCTACCACCTTTCTTGGCCGGGACAAGACAGTAAACTTTCTTTCCATAATTCGCCTTACTAACAGCTATTTGCAACTTGGTGCAGCTAACCTTGTCCCAACGACTTTCATACCTAACCGGAACATATCTCAAGATGTTGTATAACCGTGAGTTATGCAAGAAACTGGCATTTACTGTCTTGAAAGATGATTAGCTAACAGTGATTATTTCTGAATTTTTTCTGCACCTTAATTATTGAAAGATTTTTAGGCTGTAATCTTGTATTTTCGTTTGCTACAGTAATCGATTACACCAATGAATCTGATCACGATTAGCTCATTAAAACCGCGTTCACGAAGTACCTATCATACTTTTTACACTAAATAGGCTTGCGTTTGGCCGATTAATATCAGTGTCAATAACTACTATGTCAATGATGACACTAGTAATTTTTGAACGCAGTTTAATTGTTTTGATTGCGTTCAGCTACCCTTAAGCAGAACTTATTCCACTGAGGGAAAGAGATGGTGCTAGACACCCTGTATAGCTCTGTCTCTTTCCCTCAGTGGAATAAGTTCTGCTTTAAGACGTCATGTACAGTTATTTTGGTGTAATTCACCATCAGATGTAAGGAATTCGAACGTAAATAACGAATGTTTACAAAACAAAAAACACACAGTTTTTTGTTTTGTAAACATTCATAAAAAGACTTTCTTTTGTGTTCTATATGCATGACATTTAATCAGACATCCTACCAATAGATAGTCGTATCTATGTACTTGTGACAAATATGTGGAGTACTCGTACACGATGTATTTAATTGTAGGTGCCGACACCAAATGAAATGCTGCAATGGAGATGTTTGCTGATAGAGAAATTACTAAGACACTTAATAAAAGTCCATATTATAACAACAATAATGCAACCATACTAAAATTAACAAAAATAAAAACGCCGTGATCCGACGCATGCGCGGTGCGAGCGACGCGCGCGCAATGCTAACCCAATTCCAGTGGTATCGGCTTTCACAACGCGTTGCATCACAGCCGCACAATGCAGAGATGTGCGAACTTGCCTACGTTATATAAAAATAATTACTCTATTCTATTCACCTCGAAATCTATTAGATTTAAGCTAACAGGAAGTTTTATTCGAATGTGGTTGTCGATGGCATAAATTGGGTGCGATTTCTCTTTTCGCAAATATTTCTAAAAGTCGAATAACTCGTTTAGCGGTTAGTAAAAATATTCGCCCACACGATAAACAAACATTCATCAATTCACAAAATACCTGTGGTCTGCACATACATCTTAATAAATTATGTCGAAAAAATGTGTCGTAGGCCGTAGACATCCCGTAGGCTTCGTAGGCTTATGCGCTACGACATTGCTACGAATGCGGAAATTGAAATAGTTAACATTTAAAAGTTATGACTGTTTCTCTGTACCCATAACCTGAGCTGAATTAAAATAAAACTAGTTTAATAGCAAACATTTAAATAAACATTTTTGTGTCTTATCCAAAGTATTTATTCTAATTAACTTATTACTCTAGCTATTTAAATGACCCATAATCTCCTTTATTTATCTAAGACTATACTTTATTACATCTACGTATAATTAGCGTTAAGCGGCAGTTACTGGAAAAGTGATTAAGTTAAATACCGTTACAGAAACCCACACTCATGTCTTGTTCTAAATAATAACATAATTATTCGGCGAGATATTCAGAAGGTATGCTTTTTATGGTACAATTTACACACAACCTGTTTTCTAGGTCAAGTAAACCACGAAAACATTCCATTACCTTCCTATTCACGTACAATTTGTATTGTTTACTCACAGGCCAACACGATAACCTAAATATCCTTAAGTTACGAGTTACGACGCTGGTACTGTAATAGGTCTAGATTGTTTGTTAGGTCACCTAGTACACGGAACAAGGATAACTCATACTTGAATGTTCAGTATTTAATCAATGTAAATAGGTTTTATTTTGTAGGAAGTATAAATAAACCTTCATTTTTTGATAATCGCAGACGAGAATAAATTAATTATGTTAGGTTAGTGATATAGAAATAAAAATGAAAGGTCGGCCATTTTTCTTCCCACGCAAATGTTTGACTTTGAGAAATGGGTTACTGTGATTGTGGTGGGCGAATAATCTTTCAGAGGTGTCTCTTGTGACTTTGTTTACTTTGACAGTGATAAAAACATTTGATAACAAAGATATTTCGGTACAAAATAACGACTTAAACCACGGAGCCTCAAACTCTCGTTTTACGTACAAATAATTTTTAAGGACCTTTTTTTACCGCGATATTTTTTCTCAGTGCTCATTGGTCTGGTGTATGTTGACTTAGAAGCCCCGAAATAACAATTTAATTTGTATAAACAAAAATGAACCTATAATTAAATATATTTATTCTATAATTATTTTGCTTTATTGTTTTATGTACCTATGTTTCAAATACTTTTCCAAGACTAGTAGTAAGTTACGGTTACATTCGTGTTTTTTAATCGAGTCAACTAATTTATATCATATTTTGATTTTCACACAGCCTTTGGTTATACTTCCATGGATTTCCATAGGTTCAAAAACAAATTGGTAGAACCTATTTACAGTTGTTCAACCTTTCAAGCTATTATTCAGTCCAGTAATCGTAATACACCTTCATATAAAATAAAAGAGGTTAAAGTTAAGCCATAAATTCTAGATTTTATCACGCAAACTCAAAGGAATTTTTGATGGCAATTGCCAGACGTAAATTACGAAACAGGTTTTTGGTAAAAGACGGCTAAATTCATTCATTAGAAACTAAACTACATGTGTGTCATGTACTCATAATATAAGATGGTATACTAAAATATGTATTGCATACAATAAAGAAGTTCAAAAGAATAATCTTTTAAAACAATCGTAAAAATAAAACAAAGATCTCAGAAAGGAGGTCAAAAGTTTATTGCGGTCTCTATGGCAACAAAACAGAAGTTTGTACACTGATACACTCACATTCTCGTAAATATTTATTTATACAGTTCACCAGCTGTGGTTTATTTAACTATACCAGTTACATAATTGTGTGGCAGGTCTCTTAAACAGGAAGTGGCATGATATAAAGCAATCGTGTTGTATTTCAATTGACCGCGCGGCCTTGCAGAGTCAAGTCGCGCTTGACAAGATTATCAGATAGGCAGGAAATGTGACTTGTTAAAATAATAATATCACAGCATCTGGAGGTTGTTCTTCTATGACTTTTTTTTTAGTCAATAGAACAGTACATATTTATCGATCAGTTGGGCCTCTTGAACGCCTGGTCTCAGACTAATCCGGGTTTAGGTGACTTATTTATTTTCCACAAAAACTGAAACTCATAATATCTTTTACTATTTAAGGTAAATTACATATTTTTGCTCGTGTTTGTTTATTTTCTTCTGTGTCGTTGATAAGGAAAATCATTGTGAAGGTCATTAGCCTTACGTATAATAGCAGTTAGGTACTTATTGATATATATGTAGGTATTTTAAGATATTTTTAAACAATAAACGTAGATATTTTCCTTCTGTCTTCAGATATTATGGTTTGAAATACAACAATACCATTCTTATAATCCACATTCCACAGTGCCACACACAACTGTGCTAGTGCCAAATGTGAATATAAACTGTTATGTAGGACATGTTTTCGCTCCACTTATTTCTTACTCATTTCTGGTTCATTATCATATCACTCTACGATATTATTTGGTTGTGATACCATAATAAACATAAATAATGTAAATGGTACCTCGAATGTGGGTATAAAAACGCCGATTCTTATGAAACCTTTTCAATATAATGTGTTTCATGTGCTAATGCAAGTCGTACGATGAAATGTGAAGAAAAACGCATTGAGGAAAGTGACGCGGTCGGTGATAATAAATTCCAAACGTGTGTAACGCGTGCGACGTGGGGTGGTGCTACCTGTCACGTTAGACGTCAATTACTGTTACTTCGATTGTTACTACACTCGACAAGTCATTATTACTCCAAAGTAATAAAAGAGTATAATTTCAAAAGAACTTGTATTTTACGAGGAAAATTTGACCTACTCACGTTTGTCAGCAACGATAAAAACTTACCGTAAACGGCTATCTTTTTAGAAAATGAAACACGTAGAAGTTTAAATGATGTCAACCATGCCAACGATGACATAGTTTTGCAAATGTTACCGATGCCAAATAACGCGAAGGACACATTTTCAGGAAGCAAACCTGGCATATGAATTCCTGAAGATACATCAATAATATTTATTTATAGTCTTTACTTTCGAAATGTGCTATCTTAGAATCATATAAACAGAACTGTGCCGACTAATTAAATAGGCCAGTCCAGAAGGTCGTGATCTATATTTTCCCGAGTGCGGTTCTCAGAAAAAAACCTTTTTAACAGTTCGGATACGTCGGGTTTTGCTTCGTATTATTTACTATTTGTTTGTTGGTTTGTTGTGTAAGCAAGTCCTTATCGCAAACGTGATTAGTAACCTGTCAATAGATATTGCGGTCTTTAAACTCCCACGCGTATTAGTTTTCGTATCTTAGGACCGAGCTCGTGGTTAAATAATAACATCCGATCGGGTCGATCTTTAGGTAAAGCCGCGTTTGCCTAGGTGTTTCCTATGTGAGGTTGTATGAGTGTGTGCTATCTTTTTGAGATTTTTGACAGTTGTTACAAGTAGTCAGCGGCCCGGAGTTACTACCAGTCTTACCAAAGAGTATTGTAGGTTGTGGAGGTCAGATAGACAGTCACTTCATGTAAAATTCTGGTATTCAGCTGCATCGAATTAGATTAAAACCCGACCATAACAGATGATGATCCTAGTTCAGAACCAGAGAACTGTATTAAGCCGCAACAATATTTACTGTTAGACAAAATAATTAATCCATTTTTCCTAATTGCCTCGCTGGTCACAGATCAAGTCATTGAGTTTTCAACCAGGAATTTACAGTAGCAGCATTGATTGCCTAGGTATAGGCTGAGGCTCCTAACTACAGGGTGTTGCAGAATAAATGCAAGACCTCCCATGTGGTGACGAAGGCTATGAAACTGAACCCTTTTTGCAAATTAAATGATGATTAGCTAGTAACAGTTGTTCAGTTTTATGCTCCGAGACACCAGAAGTATTTCTTTTTCGGATGGGAAATCATCACATAACTTCTCCCACTCAGGGTGGAGCGGGAGGGAGTGTCAGACTTTTACTGAGTAAAACTCATCCATTTTCCTTCTTTGCCCTTTGTTTTCCGGGGCCATGGTATCTCTTTCAAACAACCCGCAACCCGCGAGAAGTTTTGTATTTATTATGTTACACCTTAAATAAGGTACACCACTGCCTTACTCTTCTGGGATTACAGGCGTGAGGTTATGTCTATACTAGCTGGCGCCCGCGGCTTTGCCTGCGTGATATAAAAAAAGTATCCTATGTGTTATTCCAGACTACCTCGTGACAAATTTCATCAATATCCGTTCAGCCGTTTTGACGTGAAAGAGTAACAAACATCCATACATCCATCCCTCCTCACAAACATTTGTATTTATAATATTAGTAGGATTTGAGTAAGAGAAAAAACACTGATACATTGTGTCTTTACAAATTCTTTATGTGTGTTACGCGAGTCGTCAGTACCATCAGTTGTTACGACACTCGTAGTAGCTCGTATATTTGTATACAAGCGCGTCACGTGGCTCCACACTTTCGTATGCTATTGTTGCCGACTCGTGATTGACGATTACAAACGTCGGGATAGATCATTATGTCATTCTTTACTTACATGCTTACAGAGGTAAGCATGTGATGTGAGCCCCCCAGCTTAAGCTCTGTTTTTTTTTGCGGATGGGAAATCATCAAATAACTTCCCCCGTTCTAGACTAAGTGGAGGGGGGAGTGTCAGACTTGTACTGACTAAAATCCACCCTTGTTTCTTCTATTGCCCTTTATGTTCCGGGGCCGCGGTATCTCTTTCGAACAACCCGTTACCTCAGCAAGGTTAGCCGCTCTGGTTAGCTGGGGTTTTTAACACACTTTTATTAGCTTAGATCGTGATGGCCCAGTTTTTAAGACCTCGCTTCTCATGCACGAGGTTGTGGTACAAATCCGGGTAAGCATCAATTTGATTTTTTTATTCATAATGTACTTCTCTAAGCTTATCTTGAAGAAAACATCGTGAGGAAACCTCGACTTATAATTAATATAAGTCTGAAATCGCTAACCCGTCTTGAGCAAGTGTGGTGATCAATAGGTACTTGTGCCTTCTCTGTATGAGAAGAGGCTTTTGCCCAACAGTGGGACAGTAATAAATAAATATCTTGGGACAACTCACACACGGCTATCTGATCCCAAGCTAAGCAGAGCTATACATACTTATATAATTTATAAATACATACATATTATAGATAAATCACACCCAGACACAGAACAAACAATCATGCTCATCACACAAAGTTTGTCCTGGGTGGGAATCGAACCCACGCCACGACCTCCGGCTCAGCAGTCAGGGTCACTAACCACTAGACCAACAGGCCCATCGAATAGTAATAGGCTGGTATTATTATTATTTCAATAGCTTCACTAGTACCTATTTCGAAAATCTCAAACTTGACCCACGTGATGCTCACTTATATGTCTCGCTGAAAGTGGCTGTCATGTCAGGTCATTTAGTTCCCTTCAAAATGGTTGGGCTGAGTGGGGCTGATCCATGAGTCATATTCGTGAACAGGCCCTGTCTGTTGGGACTGATCATGTCTTAGCTGCCGCGGTTTATCATAATTAATTGATACCTCTGGACCAAAAACTGAAATGGAAATGGGCAGGACATGTCGCGAGATTAAACGACGAGCGTTGGACTAAAAGAATGACATCATGGGAAGGTCCACAAGGAAAGCGCTGTAGAGGAAGACCACTGACGAAATGGGCAGAAGACATCATAAAAACGGCTGGCACACTGGATGAATTTAGCTCAAGATAGAGAAAATTGGGCTTCTTTGGAGGAGGCCTTTACCCGCGGAGGGGTTCTTGTAAAATAAATTAATACATACATAGATATTAAGATAAGTTATTTTGTAATTTTTTTTTACTAGAAATACAAGGCTTTTTATTTTTATTTTATTTATTACCTCTGGACGCTCTTCATGTGCTCGTCTTTCAACGTCGTTCTCACATATTTGTATAATCTCAACATGAATGATGTAACCATGATCTTGTTAAAATATTATGATTTAAAAGAATATCCATGGAGTTTCATGCCCATTCTTCTCCGTAGAGACCAACGTTTTGGAATGGGTAACTACAGTAGGTACTTTCAAAGGTCATGCGTCATGTTCGTGAACAAGCGCTGTCGTTTGGGACTGGTCATCTCTTTATTAATTAAAAAATATGTATTTTTTCATTTATATTTTTGCTTTTCTCTGGACGCTCTTCATGTGCACGTCTTTCTACGTTGTTCTCACATACATATTTGTATGACCTCAACATGAATGATGTAACCATGATCATGTAAATATATTATTATTTAAAAGAGTATCCATGGAGTTTCTTGCCCATTCTTATCAACTCTCCATACAGATCAACGCTTTGGAATAGGCAACTACAGTGCTTTCACAGGGCTTTATGGCTTGTGACTGGGACTGTATTTTCATCAAACTGAAATAAAATTTATAAAAATGGTTAAATGCTTTGAGTTTGATTAAACCTTTTTCGATTAAGGTCAACAGCAGCGCAGTCATTGAACGTCTATCTGATAGCCAGTGCCACTGGCACCTGTGATCACTAAACAAACTACCGACCAACGTATAACTTTGTAAACTATAACACCAACTAGGTATAATAATTGTTATCTACGAACTACGTATTTGAAAAACAAAGAACAGGTGGTATATCTAATCATTAAATCATCAGAAGGACTAAGTTGAAAGTGTAAGGTAACGTAACCATTGAGAATTGAAAACAAGAAAATACTTTTTGGTACCTACGTGGTTTCTTTTGCAAAAAAATTGGTAAACCACAAATAAAGTCAAAAATTACTTTCATTTAAGTCGGTAGCAAAAAACACAGTCAAAATAGATAATCTGTAATTTATTTTATTAAGTAATTTTAAACTGTAACTAGAAGTTATAAAGGGATGATCATTATCACAACTACATAGGCCAAAAAAAAAACACTTATTAAAGGAGTTAAGAGCAGTTATTAATCACAATCAAAATCATTTGTTAGACAACACATACATTTATTATAAAAATGATTGGTTAAAACTGTTTATATGGGACCACCGCGCTAATGAACAAAATCACCTAAATTAACCCAGCAATCACGGAGTAATCGGTATATTATACAAACAAGTACCTCGTTTTTAGAAGTCGGCTGAACATATTTTGAATAGTCGATAAATTCCCTAAATTACTGATTGCTGCAAAAGAAGGTTTTCCCTGGGAGCCTACAAGACCAAAAGTGAACCATATACAATCCGTTTTGTCTAGCTTAGTTGATCAATGCTCGTCATGGCGGGTCGAGACGATCATCTTTACAAAATTTACGTCAAAGTAATTCCATGATCTGTCAAAACTCCCTACACAGTAGTCCTCAAGCGGTTCATGGAAAAAGACAAAAGCCATCAAACTGTTTTGATAAAATACTTGACAAAAGTTACTCATAAAGACCAGAAAACCAAATGGAAGTGGAACAAAAACAAAACCTTCCCACGTGTTCACAGAACAATGACATCGGAAAGTTGTGCGAACGAACGAGCGATAGCGAAGAAAGTCGACGGAATACATCAACGAACATTTTATTAAGTGTTAAAAAGAGTTGACGCTATACAACAGTACTAGTCACTCTGTCACCCTCTCACTCGCCTCGGGGATAAGTAACGAGTTTCCTGGCAATACCGCGGAACGCGATTCAACCGTGAACTGTGCAAAAACGCAGCGCGCAGAGAAATTTGCTTCATGTTCAAGTTTTTGTTGCGTGTTTGATTGCTACATAACGGATTTGTTTTTTATACTGTACAATATACTGTTGAAGATATTTTGCTTCAGTATCAAAAACAGACAAGGAGCTCGTGGCTAAGAATCTAATAGCAGCCGCTCGGTTCGATTTTTAGGTTAAGCCTCGCTTGCCTAGGTTGGTTTGTGGATGGGTGCCCCGTAATAACCGAATTTCCTCCGTGCTCGAAAAGCACGTTAAGTTGTTCGTCCCGGTTGTCATTTGTAGATCTTTGACAGTTGTAACAGGTAGTCAGTGTCCCGAAAGTCTGACAACCAGTTTTAATAAAGGGTACTAACTGGGTTGTAGAGCTCTGATAGGCAGTCGTGGTATGATTTTACAATCTTACCGCGACTGCCTATCTGACCGGGGTCGGCTTCCTCCGACCCGTACATAGTTGGAATAAGGCTAGGCAGATGATGGTCAAACACAGACAACTACATAACTGTATTACTTAAAACATATAAATACTCATTTCAGTAGTCTGCCAATTCACAAAGCAAAGACTATAGGTATTTTTTACAATCAAGTTACGAAAATAAAGATTTATGTAACAATTATTTACAATGTAACAAAACGACAATACCTACAACGGCTCAACCTACAGCCAAAACGGCCATATGAACACGGTACTAAACTACTAACTAACCCGTACAACATAATGGCAATAACTTTACTTTGTTAAGGAGGAAAAGTTTCAGCTGAAAAAGAAAATTGTTATAAAACAACAACGTTTTGTAACAATTTTCCAGTCCAGCCGCCAGTCCGAGTTTTTTTTCAAAGGATGATAGGTCCTTTACAATCACACAAAATATGTGTCAATGTCCTTTTACGCCACAGGTCCTGCTGCACTGGTCGCAGGCCGTCTCTGTCGGCTGCACGCACGTGCACGCCCCTGCGATCTCCCGTCATGCCATAGCGGTGATAGCGGGATTAGCGGGTGCTCTTCGGCTCGTTTCGTTACCTTTCGGCCCGCCTCGCTACTCGCTCGCGTCCCCAGCTTGGACGTGATTGCGAGAGCGAATGAGACCTCGCCCCCCCCCTCTACCCGCCCGGGGACAGTACCTACTTGACTCAGTCTACCTCGAGCCTCGCCCGTGTGTGGACGTCTTGTCGCTCGCAAGAGCGATTTTGGCCGTCTCTTAATTCGTGTGTTCTCTTTGAATAACCTTAAAAACTCTTGGAAGTTGTTATAAAAACTGGATGATACGCTTCGCAGGAGCGCTATCGAAGTGACTAAAGTTTGTTTTGTGGTGAATCGGTGACAGTGAATTGGAGCTGGTCGCGCTACGTCCGTCGTCGTGCCTGAGTTGGCGTCGTCCCTCCGACTCTCGCGAGGTAATGCCTCCTCTGAGGAGAGCGCATACGTGGACAGAAACCGGATTGCGGTGTCGTGCTTTTAATGAAATCTATTTCTTAAAAAAAGTTAGTGCAAAGTAATTGGATTCGCTTCTCGCCACGATTGGCACGGAGCTGAACGTAGTTCGAAAGACGTGTACCGTTAGCCGACGTCGCGGTCGATGCCTGCTCGCGGAGGCTTTGGTTACTAATGCTCCTGGTTTATGCGAACTTTATCAAAAGTTAAGGCAGAAGTAGAGCTGTGATAAGCCACGATCAGCGCTGAACTGCAACCGGCCATCGCTGCCGCTGCCTGATTTAAAATAAGGAAATGTTTACCGTGTTAGCATGTTTCAATGCCATTATCTTGATAAAGACGGTTACGTATGCGGAAACGGCGATGAGCAACTTTATTGTTCCTTAATCAGCGAGTGTTGAACATCTGGCCTTTGTTAGATAGAAAATGATAAAATATGGAATGTTTAAAGTGCTGAATAGAAGACATGGCTGCAGGAAGCGATACAAATGAGAATAGCATTTTCTAATAAGGAAGTTAATTTGACGAAACTGGTCGGGTTAAAATGGTAGCCAGCTTCACAAATGGGCGTGGCAAATGGCCAACTGCTTCAAGGCTCTCGGGGACGGGTTTTTAAATCGTGCTCTACGAGTGTGCCCACTTGACAAGTTTCGACATCGCAGACGAGCGTTGGGTCACCAGACACTCGAGCTCTCACGATTCTGTTCAATCTGTTACCCATTTGCCCGACGAAAAATTCGAAAAAAATCGTCTTCTCAAATGTGTTTCAGCAATAAATAAACACAGTTTATATTTTTTGTTGGCGCAACCAACACCACATCTTAACAAAAAGTTTGAAGTAGGCGGCAACGACAAAACAATTGCTCAAACTTCTGCATTCACTCAAGTAAAACTTTCTAATAATTTGAATGGATGCGATGACTAATCCGAAATGGATTTATAATAACTTCTTATGTCCATAAAACACTTAATGTTGAGCATGACAGCGCTTATTTTTGCCAATCTGAATGAGTTTTGAACAACGAGGACAATTTTTGCCAATATTTTATGACAATGGCAAATGTGTTCTCGCAAACTTGATTTGATTCGCGATGTACAATAACAGGAAAAATAAGCTGTTTATAGTCACAACTTCGATTATTCGCTGAAAACTAATACAGAATGATTCAAATTGAGATTGGTACGGTAATTAAAAATGTAACACAAGATTCGGAACTTAGGACCAATATCAAAGTTAGACAGAGAGGCGACGAAATAACGACGAATGATAATATGATGTTGGTCGTGCTTTCTCAACATTACATCTATTTTTAGAAGGACGCCATGCGCGATGAGCTGGGGCGGTCGGTCTGCGCCAACTAACTAGGTCGCGATATTTGCGCGCGTACCTGAACATGCGCAAGCGGCGCGTAGACGCGTAGTCAATGACACAGCACGAAGGACGTGAAAAATATAACACTAAATAGGCCACCTCAATATCAAAGCAATAAAAACAAACCCCACATCAGTCATGATAAATTGGTTCCATTCTGACAAGATTTATTAGTAGTAAATGTTGAAATATAGAAGACGTCTCCCAAACGCGTAGGAATGTTGGATTAATCTTCGTTATCGGAGATGAATTTCGAAGAATGCTCCCGAATAAACAGGTCAAACACCCAAAATAACGTGAGCAACCGGAAGTTTTTGTGAATCACGCTTGCAGTTCGATGTCTGCATTTTAATTACTGTTCTTGATGTTATGAAATGAATTGGATGCCTGTTTGTAACAAAGAATTTCGTGTTGATTAAGAAGAACTGAGTGAATCCAAAGATCGTTGAGTTGGGTTTGGGCCCACAGATCAAATTCATGAGAATGTCGACAACTAACAATTTGTTGGGTGGCAGAATGTCACTTGTTTCCGTGACGAAGGGCGGAGGCAGTGAACGACCGAAATATGGCGTGAAAGATAATTTCTCGCGGTTGGACCGATGTCGTCAGCTGATAGCCGGAGGTTAATGGCCTCGACTTTGTCTCGGTGCTCACGCGTCGTATCGTCCTATTTCACGGAGTTAGGTCGATGGGTTATCGGATTATTTTTGTTGATACAGTAGATTTGAATTGATTGAAGGAGTCCGTGAATTCCTTTACGAATTTACGAACGCTTAGAATCAAATGAGCTAATGACATCTGATGCTTATACCAAACAATCTTGCTATTTTTATCACAATATAGACTTCATGCATTACATGTTGGCCTTAGTGGAAGTTAAACAAGGAAAATAAGTTAGGTGATACAACAATATTGTAATGTAGCTCGAGTTATTTGCCATTGACCTTGAATTGCAAATTTCGGCATTAGTTGAAATTGCAGCCAGACGTCATAAAGTCTTAACCTTGATGCAAATTGCTACAGTCAAATGTCCAAATATTGAAAAATTGGCGCTAGTACAGTAATCAATAGTCACAGTGTAAAAGGAAACAGACATTGTGATATCGGGGTCCATGACGTCACATCCTCACGAACAGGCAAGGTTAGGCGTTCGGCAGTAATTGAGCAAGATTGCCTTACACGCGTCCATGATTCATAATAATTCATCGCAAGAACCGACGGTTTGTCTGATTTATGGCCATTAATTCGCAAGTCTCAATGATTCTGTGTTTTGTCTAATAAAATGTGTGAAAAATTCCAATTACACCTTTAACAATCTTACCCCTTCCTTACACCTTTAAAAATCTTGTAACGGTAACAAGTTTTTTTTTTTAAAACTACATACATTCATAATTTTATTATGGTAATTGCTTTGATTGTCAAAATGATTCCTGCATATCAAAGAGTCAATCGACGAATCGATACATTGTTAATATTGTTATGTTGTATATTGTATGTTGTTATTCCCTCGGGTTCATTCAAAATTTTATTTAGAGCCATTGCCAATTTATTTAAAGCGACTTTATAAAGCTATTATACATATATGTTTTGTAATATTGGCTCAAAATAGAAACGGACCACATATTGGCTCTTGGGAAACACCTATCGTTTGTCAGCAATTGGGAAAATTCTTACATCAAGTTTTTACCATAATATGATTTGAATGGGAAAATACTGGGGTTTATTCAATCAAACTCTAAGATATATTTATTGAGACCAAGTTTCCAATGAATTAGTTAACATCTTTTATGTTCTATCAATCTTCTTTGAAGGTCCTTTGAGGATACTTATAACTTGCTTTTTAATAAAAAATGAACTTTATTACAGTAAAGACAATATTATCAAAAGCTTTTGATGTAGATTGGTGCCTACAGACAGAAAAGGCAGTAAAGAGGAGGTATCTTTAGAAATTCTATTAGCCACACTTTACGGGAGTACCTTTCGCGTTTTCCATGGCCGGGAGTAACTAAGTTATCGATGTTTCAGACCAGACTTAACCCAATAATGTGTTTTATATACATCTTTGTTGCTACCTACTGTCCGTAGTTTCAGTATTGTTTTTCTTCCCTTTTGTAAAGTTAAATTAATTTGCCATCAAAGTGAGTACAAAAGCATGTTATCACGTCCGCTGTGTATTAAAAAGACATAGTTTATAAGTTTGTTTAACACAATCATCCACATCGCACTGTTTGCAATTGTCATTCACACGAAACGAAAATAAATACTGACGTTCATCTACATTCACAGTTATAACTCCAAACAAATGAAAGTGTTGCTGGCAGGTTCCACATCGTTATATTGGTTAAAACCTGTTGCATATTTATTATTCCGCTTTATATGCGTAACTAATAGAGTATCCACGTAACGTTGCGTTACGCTCTTCCTTCAAACCAGAGCTGCAACTTTAGTTGTACCTGTAAGTCCATAATTATTGCCATTTACACCAAAAACATTTCTATAAAATACATTATTGACAGTTCGGTTAGGAATAGTCTTTACGTAATATATTATAATAGATTTATTAGACAGGAAACTAATTCCCATGTAACAATAGTTCGCGTGATCATGTATGTAGGTGATACAGTTCGGAGCGATGCAAGTTCCGGATGCGATGAGCGGGCGCTCGTTGCGAAACCGTCAGCGGCCTCAATCTACGATCAGGGTCAGCGTTACGGATTGCTTTATCAAACAATATTCGTTGACATTGGCTTGCTTTTAATTTGTTTAGTATGTATATCATCGTCGGAATATTCTTTCTTGCTAAAATTCGTAATTAAGTTTTGCACTGGCGTATTTTCATAACGCAGGTGAAAATTAGGTCAGATTAAAATGAATAGAAAAATAAAGTCGGCGGCCATGTCATTGGTCTTATTAAATAATTAGAATGAAGTTGAAGACAATTTTAAGTCTGGCAAACCAAATTTTGCAAATCATGTTAAATTAAACAGCGTTACAACTGGCTTCAAACTGGGCAACTTACAGACATACTGGAGCTTCAAAAGCGAGCAATTAGCCTAGTATTAGTTATAACAGTTAGAACAGGTTGTGCAAAGATTTAACGAGGCGACGCCGACGGCTGCGACCATCGGCCACCGGCCACTTTCACCGCCGCCATCTTGCGCCGCCATGTCGTGCGCTTGCGCCGTTCATTGACGAATTGGCACGCCTATTGTTGCACGTGACGTCACACGCGTCACTGTTTCAGGAAAATAGTTAGACTGTCTTCGTCTTGGCACGGTATTATGGTATTATGAAACGCCATAATGAGGTTAGTCTATATCATCTTACTCTACACATGTTTTCGAAGAGAAGTCAATTTCATCTTTGCTTATAAATAGTAGTATCTTACTATATCAATTTTAGTTAACTTGACTCACATAGAAATAGTTCCTTTTCACCTTATCTAGACTTCTTAATTTCCTGATTGCCTTTTCAAGTAGCCTATAGTGATACACATACTAATATTAATTATCAACCTCTTTTAAATTGACAGTTGTAAACTGTCGTCCCTCAAGCTACGTAGAATCGTTATCAAGAGTGTAGCTGGCACGTTCTTCTGACCTCTAAACGCTCTTCGTTTAGCAACGCATGAGACATCGCCCGTAAAGGACATACAAGCTTATACGGTCAGTCTCAGAGGTACAGAAAATACAACAGCATCAGTTATGGAAACGGGCTGCATTCCTGAGAGTCCCCAGTGCCAGTGGGTTAACATGTGGCTACTGGTTACGTTACGTTCGCGTGTGTTTAAAGCGCAGGCCACACTGAGAACAAAGCTAAACGAAGTGGCTTCACACCGGGAATTAAGATCATACGAACGGTGAATTAATAGTCTTAAGTTTTTTTAATGCGCGGTTGACTAAAAGTTTTATGGAAATCGGTTAATCGTGGTATGGACGGAAAATTTTGGGCATAAATGAGGATGGCTATAAGCGTAGAGAAAGACTTTAGAAACGATGGATGGACAGTCTATCCATCTTAATAAAGGTAACTGCTGAGATAACGAGTGATAGAGAAGTATGGAAGAAGACGACATGCTGCGCCCACACCAAATAAATTGGGGTAAGGGCAGAATATAGATAAATTTATATTTTTACTAGCTGCCGCCCGCGTCTTCTTTCGCGTGGCATAGTTACTTTGGGCTAACGCTCACTTTAACCCGTGTGATGATCGAATAAAAAATATATTTCTCTCCCCTTTTCTTCCCTTATCCCCCCCTGTTCTTACTTTTTTTTTAATTAGCCTTTATCCGTGTCCAGGGTCCCAAGTATCTCTGTACCAAAATTCATCAAAATCGGTTTTGCCATTTAGGCGTAAAGACGTAACAAACAAAGTAACAAACAAACTCACTTTCGTTTCTATAATATTAGTAAGGATGAGGCAATAGAATGATGAGTGAGTGGTATGAGTCGTATGTAAAGACGCGGTGGCTCCATGAGCGAAGCTAAACGAACTCAGCTTCGTTTCTCTTCGTTTTCAGTGTAGCCTACGCTTCAAACATTGACGTTGTGGACGCTATGGATAACTCGCTATTTATATAATTTCGATTCTGTTTAAATCAACGAAAGCTGTTTCGTTTCATATTGACAGTCGGTTGCGAAAGATGATACATTTAATTTACTGTGCACTCACCCGATCCGTTAAGTATCGGGATTTAATACTCGGACCATTTATCACGAGTCAATGATATGACGTTGGGAGTTCTGCTGTGGATCAAATATTCTTATTGTGTATTGATCTATTAGAACTAGATCATTATTATACGTCTTAGCTAAGACTTGGAAATTATAGGTTGTGGTTGCTAAGTGGTTCTACGCCGTCATTTGTCTTTAAGAAGGGCAGGGCGTTTTTGTGGGACTGTCCTTGTAATGTGACGTTCAAAAAGTGCTGATTATCAGCCTAATTTGAATAAATGACTGTTGATTTTGATTGTTGATTTTTAAGAGTCGTTACAGGTAGTCTGTGACTCAAAATGACAACTGAACAGTCAACACATACTGGCAACCAGTCCTACCAAGAAGTATACCTAGTACCCGATTATTATCTGGGTTATTTATGTCTGATAGACTGTCGCTCCATGTAAAATTCTGCTGAAACCGGTAAGGCAAGAATCCGAACTTATTATAGTGGGGATAAAGGCTAGCAGATGATGATGTTTGCTAGATACTTTAAGAGCAATAAAGCTTAAAGTATTTACAATTAAAAATCAATTAAGTTTTGTTATTTTTTTCACTCTCTGAACGGTTGAACAAGCAAGAATTCCTCTTCAGCATTTTAGCACCTTCATGTAAAGTAAGAAATAAAAACACAATAACTTACATTACATTACAAAGAAAAACTGGCTAAATAACAACTGCCTCTCGCTCGGGTCGATCTTGACATTGAGCCACGCTTGCCTAGGTTGATCCGTGGATGGGGGACCACCCGATACATATCAAGTTTCTTCCGTGCCTCGGAAAGCGTGTTAAGCCGTTGGACCCGGCTGTCATTTGTAGATCTTTGACAGTCGTTACAGGTAGTCCTGTGTCCAGGAGTGGCTCGAAAGTTTAACAACCAGTCTTACCAAGGAGTATAGTATTAGCCAGTTGTTAAATTGGTTGTGGAGGTCAGATAGGCAGTAAAATACTCGTAGTCAGCTGAAACCCGTGAACCTGGAAGCCGACCCCAACATAGTTGGGAAAAGGCTAGACAGATGACGATGAACTTACATTTCGTAGAAAATGTTGTGTTTCAGATATTACGTTTATTTTCCTGTAAAATAGTATTACGGGCAATAGACATAACAAACAATCCTACGGAATTGTAATCAGCTTGAGTTTAGCCAGTTCCTTAGACCGAATTCCGGAAAACCAACTAAAAAGGATTTTTCCTTGAATCGGCGGGATATCCCTGTGTTAATAGGTACATTACAAAATGAGTAAACAAGGTCACATTTAATTAGCAAATATTATTAGCAAATGCGGCCATTGACCACAAAAAAAACATAGACTTCATTTTGTTTCACCTTGTTTATATAACAATACCCCTCACATTTGCAGAGTTCTGCTATCTAATTCAATTTGACCCATTATTAGAATGAGTGAACGAAAACTTCATCAAGGTCGCTAGAAATCATATTATTTAATAACACGTGTTCAGGTTTTCAAACCTGTGGAATAGTTGAGACGGTCTATTTCCAGCAAAACGGTTTATATAATACATATAACCAGCAGTGCATTATTAATTTTCTGTGAGCAACTTCCGAAGCCACGTGTAGGTACGTAGGGTTACCAGTGAACTAAATTAGAGAAGTAACAACAAAAACGGCCAAATGCGAGTCGGACTCGCGCACGAAGGGTTCTTTCCACGGAACAGCCGTGGTTCTTTCTATACCATCCTTATCCTTACTAAAATCCTTACTAATATTATAAAAGCGAAAGTGAGTTTGTTTGTTTGTTTGTTACGTCTTCACGCTTTAATGTGTAATCCGATTTTGATTAATTTGGTTACAGAAATAGTTGGGACCTTGGAGACGGACATAGGCTAACTTTTTTTTTTTTAAGTGAGAAATGAGTGAGAAAGAGGGAAGAAAAGGGAAAACTTTGCATTGCTATTACAATAAATAAGGCGCAAGAGCAAAAACTATAGGTACCTGCAAATCATCGCAAAAAATGGCAAGGGGAACTGTGTTACTCCAAATATAACGCAAGTGAAGCCGCGAAAGCTAGTTATCTATAAAACCGCAAAAAAAACGATTGTAGTATAATTTTTTTTATTCCTTTAAAAAAAAATATATAGCAGTAACACATCATCTGTGAAAATGTCAACTGTCAGATTCAAATTGACATACGGATGCACAGTGGAGTTTTAGTAATTAGGTCCGTTTAAAAACGGACCTACTAAAACTAACGTAACCATAAAAACGACACTCGCAAAAAAAGTCCCAACATTTAACTTTTAATTTTTTGTTTTACTGCTGTCGATAATCATTTAACTTTTTCTACTTTTAAAAAAATCGGACAAGTCAACACGGCAGTCATAAAAGCTGGAATGTCCTGATAAATCCAGATATTATTATCCGTTAACATTGGTAACCCTACGTGCACGTTTACATGGGTAATCGTTTACGTGTATGGCTTATTAACCGTTAATATTGGTAACCCTACGGTATGGTGGGTGCATTATGCGTTAACATTGGTAAACCTACATAATATGGATATACATCGTCTGGTATATCCCTTCCCTTCCGGGCATGGCAGTAATGCAAATTGTTATACGTTGCTGACGTCCAACTATATAAGAACAACTTATTAGGCACTTCGTCGGTTTGGATTTTAAATGTTGTTAAAAGCCATATTATTTTACTTGCTGTGCCCCACGGTTTCACCCCCGCTCGGCTCCTAAGGGCCGTAGTGTGATGTTATTTAGCTTATAGCCTTCTCGATACATGGACTATTTAACACTAAAAAGTATTTTTTCATTTCGAACTTGTGGTCCCTGAGATTAGCGCGTTGAACCAAACAAACTTTAAAAACTAAATTTTAGCTTTATAATATTACTTAAATTATCATAAACTCATACCAGATACGATGATACTTCTTAGTTCGTCATCCATCACCAACGATAACAATTTAGTATTATCTTAAATCGCCAATCAGCGAGTCGCCGTTATATTACTTAGCGTAAAATATTGTTTCTATTTATGCAATTTAACCATGAATTAGGTAACAATTTATCCCTACACTAAGAAATGACTGCGCAGAATTACTTATACACAACATAAAAATTATACATTCGAAAGAATATTTATTAAGAACACCAATTACGTAACACATGTTCTGTCATAATACAGAATGCAAAGTACGTTGAAAGAAATTCCTAATTCTTTGCTTCGCATCTGCATGTTTCTTCTTCGGCATTCGATTACTTAAATAGCGCAATGAATATTGTAAAAAAGGCATTCCGCTTGCGAATCTATAGTAGACGTTGAAAAATTGCTTTATTACTGCTGAAAAAAAATGCCTAACCACTTATAAATTACTGTATCTTCATACCATCCGTACAGAATATAATGGATAGACCTACATTTTGGACATAATGATAAAAAAGTGGCCAAGTGCGACTCACCGAGGGTTTTTTTCTCGTATGCGACATTCTCAAATAACTTGGGGGGCGTGTCAGACTTTTACTGAGTAAAACCCATCCATGTTCCTTCTTTTGCCCTTTGTTTTCTGGCGTTTCCTTCAGAAGCTGTTACCGAGGTTCCAACTCCAAAGAACCACAGACATGAGTATAAGGTTTTAATTAATCTCGATAACTCCACGCGTTCCCAAGACCTTGACAGACAGACGGACAATAAAATGATCCTATAATGGTTCGAAACCCTAAAAACCCTGCCGGGGTTGCGGGTTGTTCGAAAGAGATACCGCGGCCCCGGAACGTAAAGGGCAATAGAAGGAACATGGGTGGGTTTTAGTCAGTACAAGTCTGACATGCCCCCCCGCTCCGCCCAGACCGGGGGAAGTCATTTGATGATTTCCCACCCGAAAAAAAAAACAAAAAAAAAGAAAACCCTAAAAATTTTGCCAGTTTGGCACTTATCCCAGTCACCATAAAAACTGTGGTATCTCATTATTTCTGTGTCACGCGTCAACCAGATGAATGAGTTGTAAATTGGAAAAGGAAAGCTGATTTTAATCAGCAAGTTAATAGAGGAATATCTCACTTCAAAGTGATTCGAATTCTTTATCAGGAAAGGGTGTAGAGGGCACTGGTGAAAGCTGTAGCTACCAAAATAATAATGTTTAATTTAGAAAAGTATTAATCTATTTTTAATTTAATTATCGTGTTTTTTTTTTGTATGTTGTTTTATTTGGTGACTTATAGCATCGTATTGGATATGTCTGCAAAGGTGCTATAAATTAGTGGTAAATAAATAAATAATAAATTAAAACCAGACAGACACCACGGGGTATTTGATCTGCCTAGCCTTTTCCATCCTACGTAAAGGGAGGTTTCCAGTCTAACCGCATGCAGTCAAACCAGTATTTTACATGAAAGGACTGCCCATCTGAGGAGCTCGTTGCTAAATAATACCAGCCGCTCGGGTTGATCTTTAGGTTAAGCCGGGCTTGCCTAGGTAATAGGTTGGTCTGTAAATGGTTGATCAGCCGTAAAACCATCAGAGAACACATCAAGCTGTTGTTGCCGGCTGTCATTTGTAGATCTTTGACGGTCGTTACAAATAATCAATGTCTCGAAAGTCCGACTATGTTCATGTGCTTAACATTACAAAAATGTTGCCAAGAAAAACCTATGCATAAACAGTTAAGAAAAAGGGCAAAAGTGCGGTCGTTGGCGTCGGCCGTCGCGTCGTTAATAGAAAGCTAAATCTACTTTGATATTACGATGTAGGATAATTTGATTTGTGACAGTCGTTCTCTTTTATTTTACGAGAGCCATAACATTATTTTACCAACTCAACAAGTCGACTTTATTGAGTAGGTACTGGGTATGCCTACGGTGACGTTAGAAAAGGGAGGCTTTGACCGTGCTTTAGCTCGACGTAGAACCTGCGTAGGCAATGCGTTGACCTTGCATACCTAAAGTGTAGACATTGCGTAAAATTGCTACGAAACGGTGTAGAGTAGGCTATTCGTAGACGTTTACAAAATATAAATAAAGTTAGTGTTTTGTATTTCCTTAGTATTATGTAGTCCATTTTGACTAAAAATATTATTTTTGTTGCAGATTAACTACTAATTAGCAGTATCATATTGCCAGAAAAAAGGTAAGCTAAACTTAAAATATTCTTGAAAACATACTTTGTAATTCGTGAAAGTGACCATAATTATCTTATTTTATCTGAAAATTAACCGTTCAAATTGACTATGACGGATGCTTATTAATAAGTTACACGGTCGGCCTTCAAAACCTGAATGTGTTATTTATCATAAATACATAGTTATCGTGTACTTAATTAAATATTTTATAAAACCGATACTAAAGAAACTCACCTTCAAAAGGGTTTAAATATGCATAGCCTTGTAGCGTTGAACACTTTAACTTTTTGGTTTGTGACTTCTGTAACTTACATAACTTTGCAAGTTTTCGGATAGAATCGCGAGTTGTGGCAATTGCTCAAATTCGTTTCGTAAAAAAGAATGTTTTGACCTCGAATGCCAGATGCTCAGTCGTTTTGCCGTGATACATGTTAAACATTCGTACATACCTATTAGAAATTCATTCGTCCAAAAATTCCTCGAAGAGCCTCGAACCCGTAGTATAAATTAAATAAGTTTTATGGAACCGCATTTTTGGTACTAGATAGGATAGAGTAGATTAGATTAGATTTGAAAGCTTAAAAAATTAAAGGAGGTATATTACCTAGCACTAATATTTGAGGTATCACTAATAACAATCACTGAATAATACGTAGATCGTGTCCATTCCACTGCATTCTTGTAGCCAAACCTCATAAGATTCTGTTGTCGCATGTATCAGCTGTTTACGATTGTTCGACGTCTGTCGCCGGCAACATTTCGATAAGCAAGGACAACAATAGCCGCTGTATATTCACAGGACACAAGTCCGTAGAAAGCTTCTACTACGTGCAAACAATAGCTTTACGATTATGACGGTCGGTCCGTGCCTCTGATATGCGGAAACGAAAAAAGTTTTTCTGCTCCTTTTTATATCAATGTACGTACTTACATTGTCCATGCCTGTTTAAAAATACACCAGCGGATATTTTTGAACGGGCACAGCCGTTTGATTTTCATTCCTGATATTTTTATTGCAATTCTTCGATAGGTGCTTCGCGTTCCTTTGTGTCTTCCTTGACATTTTTAAACTGCTTTGTTATTTTCTTAATTAAAGATAAATCGTTTATTTTTCAGTTAATAGAAGTGTTTGTCTACAAAGTTAAATACTTTAACTTGTCTATTATGTAAGTAGGTGTTCCAGGAAAAATAAAGATCCGGTCGATACCTACTTGTATCTGTTGATAAGTAGATATAATATTGTCTTTCTTATATTATAGGGCAAAATCGTCATAATGTACATATTTTGATATGCTTTTCTTCTTGTTTAACTATTTTTATTTTTCGGTAGTCCAAAACTTACTTTCACTGCGTGGTCGGTGGCACGCAGAGATGTTTTGGGCTGCATGTTTGGGCTAAGAGGGCTGGATAGAAGGAGGACCATAGTTTGCATCCCAGCTCCATAACTGCACCTTACTGCTGTGTCATTGAGGTCCCACGAAACGAGGTTAGATTTGATATTTAACTGTAACATTATCATTTCGAACTCCACAGCTTCAACTTCACACGATACGACGATATTCGAATAACTATAATAATACATTAATAATAAATATTATTATTGTGTATATGTATCGTATATATATAGTCTATGCCGTCGTAAAACGATCGTAACCTGTCTAGAAAAGTTTGCAGCATTAAATTCATGGCCATTTGGAACGCAGAAAAACTGTAGTTATAGTTTAAACTAGCTTTATTTTCGTAGGTGACGGACAGTAAATTTGTTCGAGGTTTTTAAACGTGAACACGATGAAATCGTACGCCTACAGATAAAGAGCCAGTGACATCTGGCGTCACCTTGGTTTATTTATATTTTGTAAACATCATTGTGCCGCGGTTTTGCTTATGAGTTTTATGACTAAATTGTATTCGAAAGAAAGTGCGTAAAGTTTTACTGGTTTATTTTTATTACCGTCATTAATCAAGAATCAGGAAATGGGGTCTATAGAAATGAACCTCTTTTGTTAAATTCTTTCTTTATATTTGTTGAGATTACGGGTTTAAACTACGGATTAATAAACTGTATTTATAAAGATTACAATCTGTGGGGAAATTGTGTAACATACTTACCATGACAAAGCCATTAATTTTGGCAGTTCAGCAGCATTCATTACGCTATTAGCCGACGAATGTGTCTTACTTAAAAAGCAACGGATTAGCAATTTACTTGTGATTGAAAGTGTGTGCAAGAATGTGAAAAATATATTATGTAGATGAACGACCCAATTTTTAATCGACTAAACAAAATAGAATGTTATCTCTTCGCCCCGTAAAATCTTATAAACCATCGCTTCTGTTTGTAGCCGACATATTTGGTTTTCGTATTAATATTTAGTAAGACTGTAACCCATCTGAAATTCATATTGGAATATGTTTACCTACATTCTAAAATAAACATTATGTGTTGCGTTTAACCCGTTTCACATTAGCATATTTAGATCGCTCATATTCTAATATGTATAAGGTAGATATTGTTATGTATTTTGGTTTTGTATTATATTTTATAATTGGCTGGTGTCCGTTACTCTATGTCCAAAGCGCGTATTTTGCGTACGGGTGGGAAAATCATTCGATCCACCTCAGCTGCCTGAAAATGTCGTACGTGTTACTGACGATCTCGCGGAGAGTATCCGTTACCGAAGTGTAGTACTGCCCTGTATGAGGCAAGCTCTGTCAGTGTTCGTCTTCTTCCATGCAGGCTCGGCACAGTTGGGTCTCTGTAATTATTTTCTATGACAATTGTTTATTGAACTACTAGCTTTTGCCCGCGGCTTCGCCCGCGTTAAATTCGGGGTAACGCAGTTCCCCTTTTATTTATTTTATTCCTGATTTGCAGGTACCTGCTACCCGTAGTTTTTGCCCTTGCGCCTTATTTATTGTAATAGCAAAGCTAAGTTTTCCCTTTTGTTCCCTCCTTCTCACTCATTTCTCACTTTAGCCTATGTCCGTCTCCAGGGTACGAACTATCTCTGTACTAAAATTTATCAAAATCGGTTTAGCCATTTAGGCGTGAAGACGTAACAAACAAACAAACTCACTTTCTCTTTTATAATATTAGTAAGGGTTGACGAATTCATAAAATTTGAAATTGTACAATTTCGCTTTTAAACTTTTTGCTTTTTATAATTTTCTCTAAGACCGCGACTAATAAATTTTCATCTGTAAATAGATACGTACTTATATTTTTAGAGTGAGTATTTATAATTATAGTCTGAGGAGTCTTAGATTCGAGCCTTGGAATTGAATGTTGTCTCAAGCACCTGGCATTCTTTTAATTAGTGCGTCCGGTCAAATGTCTACAGTCTACAGTACTTTCACAAATTATTATGCCTTGTGACAGGGACTGTAGATTCATTTTGTTTCTTGACATTCAAAAGTGCCTGTAATGGTCTAATTGAAATAAATGATTTGATTTGAATGCTGTATTGTTTTATTTCTAAGTATCTAGCCTTCTATTGTTTTCATAAGAAAATATATTATTTACGGAAACGTTTCTGCTGAATCCCGGGAATGTACCTATCCTACCCGGTCTTTATGGTAGAGCTATTTGCAGAATACGTAAAAGTAGGATATGAAACCATTGAACTGTACAATCTTTCAGATATGCCGTTTATCTTGAAGATATGATGAAAATCGGCAGATATCGTAGTAGCTTGATGATGGTTGAGAATAGTCGATGCGTTATAAAAAAACGTTTGAAATTACAGGCTCTCGGAAATATTGACAATACTGACGAACAGGGATCATCCAAAAAAACCCACATCAAGTTATTTTCAAGTACAAGTCAAATTATCTGAATTTTAATAACTTTGTATAAAAAACGTAATGAGTACGACCGTTTAATAGCTTTTAAACTTGAGTTATTTATGTGATCACCTTGACATTTTTCTAAAGGCATCGTTGTAAAGGGTGCCTACCTATTAACGCTTGAAATTCTCCCTCTGTGTATCTATTCATCCTCAAATAATGAACTTGACCCACTAGGTCGGGTGGCGGGCTGGCGGGCTCAATGCTCACTTGTCGCGCCCGGACGACCTTCGAAAAAGTTTTTGTTACATTTGTACGATTTGATCCCAACTGTACGATTCTCGGTGAACTTATTGTTGCTCAACTGAATTTATACGAGTTCTGGTACTGTTTGGTGGCGTCGCGTGGGATCTATGGAAACGTGTTTGTGTATTGAATTCCTTTAGACTGGGAATAAATTGTTCATAGGGGACTGGGGGTATAGGTATCATATTAGCGTTTTTCGTGTCAATAAAGACTTGTGCTAAAAAGTCCGGTTCAGGCATTTGAACTTGTCCATAAAGTATTTAAACCATGACTTCGTACAAGGTTCTTACATTGGGTCATCATAACGAACCCTAAATTTAGGGGTATCTTAAGAGTCCTTTACAATAAATGCAAATGGATTTATTTAGAATTATCTACGTAAAAACGACAATACAACAACACGTCGACACTTTGACGGTTAAATTAAAAATAAGCTGTAAGGTGACTGAACTTAATTAAATATTCAGGAGCTTATCGCTAAATAAATATCCATTAATTAACAATGAACCGTTTCCGCGAACTTTAGCGACGGGCGTAGCGTGCGCGTTTAAAAAAATCCTTTTTCGCAGAAAGTTATTGAAACACGAAGTATTTATTAATTCTAGACGATTACTTTGGACCAGTATTTTAAAGTCGGGTGCAGAAGTGGTAGCTGGTGTCCTGGTCTAGCAAAAAAGTGTCCGCTACATCGAATTTGATTCGCAGTGCAGCGACACAATGAAGTTACGGTGTCGCGGCTCGCGCCCGGGCTCCGGGCTGGGGGCCGGGGGCCGCGGCCGCAGGTCAATGACGCCCCGCGTCTGGGGCCCGCAGCGCCCCGCTCCCCCCCCCACCGTTGCCCTGCGCCGCCCCCGGCCCCCAGCTCGCCTGAACCAGTTCTACATGTAGCTTACCGTCATCTCTATCTAGTTTACACCGAGTACCTACTTGCTTACCTGCCGAACATTCTCCTTAGCTTTAATTCTGCAACTATCCATAAAAACTATGGGTAGTGTCTAACAACCAACGTTCAAGTTATATGGGTCAAGTCAGAACAATCGCAGCTCTTTCAATTCTTCAAAACTTTAAAAGTGAAAGCAAATAAAGTATCTTCGCTTTACTTTTGAAATAAGGTTTTCAAAATACTTATGAAATGTGAGAATTTAAGAAAATAAGCTGGTGTATAAACATAGATTCAACAAACTTGGTTTCATCAACTCAAACCATTTTCACGTCATTAATATTTTATAAACCTGGGTATTTACTTTATGTTCGGCAAACTCTAAATTAATATTAGACCGTAATTACATACTAAAACAAATTTAGCTCATCCAAGACACATGGGACTAAATACGATGAAACACACACGTGATACGAAATAGCCATCTCGACAATGACAATGACATTCACAAAACAAGCGACTCAAATTGAACAGAGACATCAGTCACGACTCTGTTATTTGCAAGTTCACAACAAAAAATAAGATTAATTATTCTCAATTCAAAATTCGATCGTGTGCGGCCAGTACTTGCAAAAACCGAAAATGATCAACAGATTGTTTTCCCTCCCTTGGTGATACCTAGTGTACAGGTCTTTTGACGTTTGCATGACATTGACAGGAGGCTCTTTGTACTTAAATAAATTGATGAAATTGTATCTATTTTTGTTTGTTTCAATGTACCTCTTACCTCCCGTTAACAGTTAGTCTGTTTCAATTACCGGTGTTCTTTAACTCACACATTTGTTTCCCGATTTTATTTCCCACACGAGTCTATAAATAAAAACCCATATGGCATTGACAGAATTGTAGACATCAGCAGCAACTGCCACAAAAAAAAACATAAGAGAGAAAAAATACAAGATGGCAGGCTTTATCTAAGACCATGAATCAAAAGAACCACGATGCAGCACTATATCGAGGTGACGAAGTAGTCATTTCACCAACTGTCAAAAGTCAGCGCGGTCCGGTCCGTCCGGCGATGTCGCAACAAACGCTTTCGCAAATGGTTTCGTAACACCGAATGCCGAAAATAGTTGAAAGTTACTTCATGTTTTTTGTCTCCTCACGCACGTCTCACTTTCCGGCCGTTTTGTAAAAAGATTTTCACGGTTTTTTTAGTTGAAAGCTTACATTTTGCGATGGTGTCAATTTAATCATCATCATGTTCACTATTGTCCTGCCCTTCTCCCAATTTAATTGGGGTCGTCGCAGCATGTCTTCTCCTTCCATACATTTCTATTATTCGTCATCTGAGCAATTCAATACTGACTGAATCCAATCAAACTAATCTTGCAGTCGTAGAGCGGTTGCATTGTGCAAAACGTTCAGCAAATCTTATATTTTCTCTAAAATTACTCACTGGAATTTAATCTATTCATCGGGAAAAGTCTAATGATACTTTGCAAAGGATATTTACGTTATTAAATTTGATGAATCTGTAGTATTCGTGAATCTTTTCACTAGTACTAGCTCATCAATCACTCGCATGTTGTTTAGTATCTTATTATAAGTAGTGATGGACTTCAAGTTAACTATAAATATAATAATAGAGAAAATTCACCCAGAACGTGCCTCATAGAGTCATGAACACCTCACTTTAATACTCTTATTGTAAAACAAAGTGCCAATATTCTTTAAACTTCGTTTTCTAGACAACCTTGAACACTCGCAACAAAAATATGAAAGAACCATTGTGACCAATGAATTATTGAACTTGCAAGTTAATTAATACGTTTGCGGAGATCTTACAAACACAGTTCAAGGTCTGTCACCGGTTGTTTGTGTTTGCGATAAAACAACAACACTTGACATAAGTAAAGTGCTCGTTTCAATCTACCAGGAAGGGAAAAGTGATTCGTATACGTCAATTTTCTGTAGCGGGAGTTAACAACGGTATCCTGCATTTCCAATCGTTGCCACTGGTAATGGCGTACGCTCAGTGGCTTCCATAACTACCGCTTCGTGCTGTGAACGTCTTTTTAAAACAAAGAGCATTTTAGACTTGACCCATGTATGGTATATTATACGCATTTATGATTCCTGATTAATATTTGAACGCTCTTCTTCCAAAACCATCGTAGCTTCCTATTTCGGAATTATAACGTAAAATATCTAGTAATCAAAGTCAGCCAGACATTGCTCAATGAGTTATTGGAAATATTGGAATCCGATAAACGATTGAATTGTCGTCTCTCTTTTCATTGATAAATATGTCATGTGAATGCCTGAAAAATTTTTGGAGGCCATTTATTTTCTACCAACATCGAATTTGGCAACGAACATAGATAGGTATATTTGATATCGTACCTAATAGACTTTTTGTCCCATATATTATCTTATTGCAAAATATGTCTGAAGACGGCAAACCCGTAGAATACAAACTTAATCCAATATCCAGAAAGAAAACATGTTTGTTTGATGATATGATTCATATTTGAGGTTCAAAAATGAATCATATGTTTTTATTTACTATTAACATTTCTCCTTCTAAAGTCATTTAACACGATAATGTTCCATTTCCATTTGTTTGCACACTGATTTGCAAAAACCAAAAATAAATCTTTTACCTGCTTCGGTCGTCGTCCTCGTAAAGCGAGAGTTTGTAGGAAACAAATTGTGGTCAAGCTCGTGATTTTATAGGTACTGTCGACAATTGTATTGTATTGATCACATTGATTACTACCAATGAAACGAGTTGATAAACAAGCGTTCATTGTAAGCGTGTAAAAAGAAACACATTACGCAACGATTTGATCATCATCAATCTCCCTTCAGTTGTTTCATTGCGTACGTTTCTGACAGTTAAACCGACATGACGGCGTTTTGCGTTTGTTGAAAAACTTCTCAAACATGCTCCTCCGAAGAAGATAACATAGTTAACTTTTTATTCAAGTCGTGGTAACTCGGATTCATCAATTGCAAAATTTTAAAAGGAATAAGCTAAACTGAGTATTGTTATTCGAATGCAACATACTTGTAGCAATACACATTCACATGAGTTTCGGATAGTAACAGAAATGTGTTGCGAATGGGAAGATCCCTCTCCGCACTAACCAAACAATGTGACACCGGCCATCTGTCCCGTACACCTGTAAATCAGATACAGGCAAACAAAGCACTCTGCCTACTGTAGCCGACTTCGGAACAGATACAATGTAGCCACGAATGAAGACGAGTATTGAACAAAGATCGATCAGATTCATTACCATCACTTGTCCCTCATTAAAATCATCAAATTCCAATACAAGCACGTCGTCGTTCGTCATCTTCTCGCCATGATTTACAAAAACTGTTCGATTGAATTATTTGCTGTGATTGAATTATGTTCTTATTCCCAGCTAAACACTAGAAAGTGGCGAAGGGTGGGCGTTTTGAGGGACTGTCTTGTGATTATTATTTTTTATTGACGTTCAAAAAGTACTGATCATCAGCCTACTTTGAATGAATGACTTTTGATTTTGCCAGTAAATACGTAGTAATAATAAGTAGTGTAGTAGTTCAGCAGTAATTCTTAAGATTATTTTCAAATATTAGAATACGGCAGGGAAATGCAGTCACCGTTTGTCAGGAAAGTTGGCAAGATGCCAAGGTCAACAGTTTTTAAATGTTTTTTAAGGCCCGTATCAGATATTGATTACGTATTCTTAACATGCTAGGTGCATTACCAATGTAGAAAAATTTAGAAATAATGTATGTGACAAAAAATGATCTATTAGTAGTTTTTCTCGAAATCACTCATACGTAATGATAAAACTATAAATATTTAAGAGCATGATCGCCGAACGGCTCTGCTGTGTACACACGGATGTGGCCGAGGGGGTCAACGGTTTTCCTTGGAGGGGTGTTCACCTTCCACGACCTCATTCGCTGCGTATTGTGCTACTCGATAAGGTAAATTGACGTATTCTGCACAGTAATCATAACTCGTTTACTTTTATAACTAGTGCCTTAAAGTAGAGTTTCTGTTGAAGATTAAATGGCCGCGCTAGATGTTTTAGTTTAGTTGTTTACTAACTAATCATAGCTACACAATGACTATTGTTTGTAGTGTTAGATAGAGAGATGCGTTTCTTATTTTTCTTTGTATGCCTCGATCATCGCAAAACCGCTAACTTTAGGTTTGGATCTTGTATCTACAATGAGGCACAGCTAAATAAGTACTTACGTTGTCCAGGTAGTAGATACTATGTATAGTTATTTATAATAACAGTGCCAACGTATTACTTTACGACACCGACATGAATCTCAAGCCTGTGATTACATCTTGTCGCGGCCGGAGAGGTCCCGTTCAAGTATTTACTCGAGAAGATTGGCTTTTTCGTCACGGTGACCTGCGCCGGCGACTGGAGCCAAACAAACTGAACCACGTGTGCCCACGGTGCCCGTTCATGCACCTGTTTCTGTAAATACTTACTTGCCTCTCCGAGTTTGTTTACCCTCTTACCGTTCAACATAAAACTTGTTAAAAATCGCTTGATCAATTTATAATCAATTAATCAACCATGGTGAGTTTCTTAAGTGTTTGAAATTAAAAATAAGAGCAATAAATGATTATCTTTGAGACTTCTTGCGTAATTTGGAAAGTCACCTATGGAAATATGCGGCGGGTGCCATAGCAACAATAACCCGTATGTAATGATTGTATGGTTGCTGTTGCTACGGTGCGTTTATGTAGTTCGCCAACTTGCAATCTTCAGGCTTGGCCTGAAGCAGCGTTTCTTTTTTGGACCATATTCAAACAAATAAGACCCAAATTGCAGTTTAAATGAATATTATGAATGGATGTTATGGATAAAAACGATTGAGCTATACATTTTAAGCCTTTATTCTATGTTTAATTATACTGTTTACACAATCGTTTACATAAACCCACCTCCATCACCTTCACAGTTTGTTGACATTTCGTGACCCCAACGAATTAATATATTTTCAAGAAAGACGAGTTTCTGCGCTTTTTGCAAAACGAATCGAGCACCTTGGGTTTACCAATTCCGCCAATAAAGGTTACCGAATGACAGCGAAAATATGGTTTGTTGTTCTCTATCTACAGTCGCGTTCGTAATCGAACAGACAGGTAATTGGCAAGCGAATGTACGATAAGCTCTTGATGATACTAAGTTCAGTACACTGTGAAGGTATTAAATCGCTAATGGAAATAGATAAATGATTTAGATGCGAACACAAAGTGGGTAAAGAAGGATGTTTTAAATATTCAAGTGAATCGAGTGCGCGCAGGCGAGCGAGCAGCGCGCCGTGGTCGCAACCTTGCGGCGCGCGGCGCAGGTCAGATTTTTCGAAGGTCGATGACTCGCCGCCTTTAATCGCTGCGAGTTATTATTATTTGTTAACCAACCCACCCCGGGACTACGAATTGTGTTTCGTATCGCAGCACCTATCGATGCGTGCAATGGGACGTACGACAGTCCCCTTTCGATAATCTTGTATGGGTTCATTTATTATCTCTCTCCCCTAACCTGTTCGTTCAAATATTTCGGCCGATTACATTAACAATGAATAGTTTAATGGCAATTTTGGCAAAGCTGTTATTCAAGTAAATTGTTAGTAATTCCTTTGACAAGTTGCTGTATAAGTAAGAATAGAGAAATTAAAAATTGACATAAATCAGTAGTCTTCAAAGTATAATCTATTGTTACTTATTTATAAATTAACAAAAGTGGAACAATTTAGGATTTTAGGTGAATAATAAACGTTGCTGGCAACACAAAATGTACGTGACATAGTCAGCGGCCTTCGGGTTGCGCAACATCTGTGGCCATACGTTACACGAGATACAACAAAAAATAAAATTAATAGCTTTGAGAACGGGGAATTGGGGATGATGATTGATTCCAAATCTGAATTGTTGGGACTAGGTGGGGGAAAGAACATGTAATGTAACGCATTGTTTTAAAACTGGTAAACAAGATGGCGGCTTACGTTCCGTCTACGCCGTGTACGGCAAGTGTCAAGAGAACTTTCGGCACAGCGTTTTGCGTATCATGTTCGTGCAACGTTACACAAAACGTGTGTCGTGTCATGCGTGACGCGTCTCGGTGCGTCAGAACTCACTATAACATGAGCGTGGGGTTCACGAGTGACGCATTCAACCATTTATTACTCGCGTATCGGGAAAGCCGCAATTTTGCTTCGTTTTTCTAACACTTATATTTAGAGGGATAGCTCACTGGGATCAGTAAACTGACCAGTATGAACCTGGCTTTATATTCACGCCCTCGCTACATTGTGTTGAACTTGACGTGGGCGCTATTGTAAATCAGCGTTATTGATTGTTTGTTGATGTTCTTGTCCAATTGAGAAATACAGATTTGCAATTTGCGTTGGCTAATCTTACTAAGTAGTGTTAATTGCCATAAAAATAGATTTTTCTAACGTTCGTAGATGAAATGTGTTTTATAACAACAAAGATAATGTGATGTGTGACGTAACCCGAGTTTTTATTCTATCGATAGTAAATCACCAGTGATAATACAAAAAGGCAATAGATTGTATGGTTTTTTTGAAAGTTTAACAAAAAATACTGACATCCCTTCGTTGGACCTGTGTAAACGAGAAGTCAAACTACCTGCTGCGGCTCCGATCACGAATAACGT
This sequence comes from Ochropleura plecta, assembly GCA_905475445.1. Taxonomy (NCBI): domain Eukaryota; kingdom Metazoa; phylum Arthropoda; class Insecta; order Lepidoptera; family Noctuidae; genus Ochropleura; species Ochropleura plecta. The sequence goes on along the minus strand of FR997731.1, from coordinate 16,587,381 downwards.
AGTAAATGGGGGACCCTTTCCAACTCATGTTGTAGATATTCCACCAAAAAAAACATATTGAAAAAAATAGTTGTCGTTGGCGTTCTATTATTAAACGCAGCGTCTGCACTGTACAGGTTCGTTTGATTAAAGATCGCTTATATGAATTCCCTGAATGCTTTCAACTTCGCAAGACTTCCACTTATTAATTTATTTATTATTAACATAACTAACAAGAAATTTCCTAGAAATTCTTTTTCGAGCAAAAATATTGCTAGATAACGTTATATTTATTTCAGAACTTGTGACGAGTGTTATCGAAATAATTAAGTAGGTGGGGTGTTTCCCACGTTATCTGTTTGATTATGTTTGTACCTTTGTGACTTTTCTAAACGTATTTAACACCAACGCTCATATGGCTATACGCGGAATATAGACGAATTCGCAAAGTTAACGATAATCGAGTCTAGTCGAAGGTTGGATTTGAAGGTCAGGCAGTTGAATGGCGCGGAAGCGGGATTCGAGCGAAACGCACGTTTGTCTACAACTGCTTTTATCTTTATTATTTTATTAATATAGGTAATTGTGGTGCGTGGTCACACAAACCGCAATGGTCCGCTTTTCGGAATGTGTTTTGGTACCACCGGTACCTACGCTTACTGCTGGGGTTATTGTGTAGAATGCAATTGTGTCTCTGCACCCCAGCCAAAAGTGACGAGAAGGAACATCATGTGTTTTTAGTCAATAGGAGTCTGACAGACCGTCTACAGCCCACGGAGGACATAAATCGAGGACATAAACATGTAAAAAAAAAATGGGCTGAAACAATAAGTTGTCAATTCAATTACGAATTAATTTAGTGACAGGCAAGTGTTTTGGTTAGACCCTTATCGTCTGAACTATATCTTTTGCCAGATCATTTTAGTTTTTTGCCAAAATAGACAACCTTGTATCGATTCCATCCTTTCATGGTTATGTGGTGGTATTTCCTTTTGTCTAATTCCACTAATAATACCTACGTCCTTGCCAGAAAGGTGATTTCTTACATTCCCAAGAGGCTTCGTAGGCACGACAGTCATTACAAAATCCATTTATACAATCACAATTTGCTTGGCTATTTCTTCAGTGTGTAATGTGATCAGTTTGCACTCGAAAACCACAGGGTCTAGTTTAGAAAATAATAACTTGGGAGATGTCAAGGGACCTCCGGATGGAAGGAAGTTATTATTTATTATGTACAAAAAAACCTGTATACGCTCCACAAAAATAATCGTCGCGACACCACACTGTTCAATGTGAAATAGAAAGACGAAACGAAAATAACTGGCTTGCTATACTACTTACTTGCTATACTACTACTAGACAGATAAACACGCGGACGCTGCACGGCTTACAACTATAGGAAAAAGTGTCGTTACAACTTTTGGTCTAATTTTTTCCGTCTAGCCCCCTTTCGCAACGCGCGTTTAGGAACTTCGTTCCAATAATCTAGAACTCTAGAATAATTTTGCATTACCTACCTAGAGAATTATTGCAACAAAAGATCTAAAACCTAATTAAGTTTTATTGAGATGAATTGTTATTTAAATCGCTAAACAAGTCCTTAATTACAAACATTTGAAACAAGATGTTCGCAATATCGATTGTCATTTCGTCGCGTTCAATTGTTTCTTTTTTTTTGCTGGTCATTGACATTATGGTTTTATTATGATTGTTAGCGACACGAGGTACCTACGTAATTAGATACACTAGTGAGTGTCTATTACGTAATTCATACGCAAACGTTGCTTAGTCTGTATTTTATTCAAACAAATATCAACTTAGACTAGGTACCTACCAACGCAGTATGTAGAAAACGTTTCTAATTTCAATAGGTATATTTTTAGTTCAATGAACCCACATCACTCTTGACAGCAATACAAAATGCATCTCACTTTGTTTTCCTGACAAACTATGATTTAAAAAAAAAAAAAAATTGATATTTTTGTTGCGATTGTGCAGATAGCTATTAATATACTTGACCTGGTAGAATGCAGTATTCATTCATCATCATCTGCCTAGCCTTTTTCCCAACTTTGTTAGGGTCAGCTTCTTGTCTTCTAGTAATTCAGCTGACAGTATTTTACACAGTGCGACTGCTTATCTGACCTCCACAACCCATTTAACAACTGAGTAATACGACCATTCCATAAAACCAATTTCCCATAAGTATCCTGTCTACGAATAAAAAAGGAAAATCAATATGATTATTCTCGTTTTTGTGTTGTTTTCCGGGAGAATCGTAAGTCTTCGTTATTGGGTTCGTTTTTGAACCAGGAATCGGCTGAATTCGCTCGAAAAACCTCTACAAACGAATTGGACAGTTTATAAAATATCGGGTTTTCAGCTTTCAATAAATTTGTGGGTAAAATAAAACGGAGCATGCTGGCATAGTTATTTAATACCTATTCCACGAAAAGATAAATGTAGAGTTTTGTTGCAGATACATACATTTTTCAAATTAAGTCGCAAGTACCAAAAAGGGGTTAAGGGCGAGTCGTTTTCCTACAACCGACTCAATGCTAGACCACGACCAGCTGTTTTCTGCTGAGAAATCCTTATTCCTTACTAATATTATAAAAGCGAAAATGAGTTTGTTTGTTTGTTACCTCTTCACGCTTTTATGGCTAAACCGATTTGTACAGAGATAGTTGAGAACCAGGAGACGGACAGGCTAATTTTTATTGAAAAAAAAGTAGGATATGAGGGAGAACGAGGGAAGAAAAGGGAAAACTTAGCTTTGCTATTACAAATCTATAAGGCGCAAGGGCAAAAACTGCAGGTAGCAGGTACTGTGTTATACCGATTTAACGCGAGCGATGCCAATTAATACTGCCCATACTCAATAGAAGATGCGATTTTTTATAGGGCCCTATTACCTTTTCTCAGTTGACATTTATTCTATTCTTTTACTCAGTTTTACATCAGAAGGTATTCTCCTGGGTTCGATTCCCGGTCCCGGGTCGGGCAAGTGTTATTGGGTTTTTCCATTACGAATTTCTCAGTAGCAGCCACGGACTCTGGATTTGAGCCTAGTTGATGGCAATACGCTCGTCCCCTATTACATGGGATTGTGGATGTACTATTAGGTAAGTATACCTTTCAGGGATTTTCGGATTTCAGGCGTGATATTACGTGTTATTTAAATAATTATCTCAGTTCATCGTCTTAATGCCTTTTATTGCATTTGAAATATAAAAAATCACCACAATATAAACGAATAAATGTATACTTAGTGTATATGTAATAAATGCACTTATTGTACCTAATCCTATTACTTAGTATGCCAGATATCCTAGATAACATAAAATTAATTAATTTATATTGCTTATAAATTGAAGAACTATACGGCAATTATTTCACCCTCCATTGTTTAGTAAACAATTGCATAGATAATATCAAAATAGGTTCTAGTAACGGAAACGGAACAAGGTTTTACGTTAAAATGTAAATGTAATATTTATGAAACAAAGTATTATGCGCATGTTCTGCAGGCACTTAATATTAATCTAAATAGTTTTCTTGTGTTACAACAACGACGTCCTCTGACCTTCTTCAAGGTTTTTAGTCGAGAAAATTGCAGGTATATTTAGTATAAAGAAAATACAATAATACGTCACATACCTACCTACCTACTTAATTTAACTTCTAGATCTTACTTCGTTGTTGAGAATATCATCCAAGCTATTATTACCTTCTGTTGTTTTTTGTTTGTATTTTGATCAAATTTAAAAAAAAAAAAAGATTATTCTAAATTCAAGAAACTAGAAAGATTACTCTGCTGGTTTCATTTACTCTGCAAAATTAAAAAAAAAACTTGTCTGTCGTATGGGGGAATGCAGCGAAAAAGCGCAAAATCGCTGACCCAGTGACCTAATTGTGGTGTCCATGAGCGAAGCAAGGTCAGCCCGCGCTCTTGTTCGCTTGTAATCACTTTTATACCGACCACTAAACGCGATCGCCCACTTACCTACATTATTTAAAGGACTTCAATAGATGTGGAATTGTGGATTTCAGGGACAGGTAATTGTGGTCTGAGACTAGAACTAAGGAAGGAGCACTAATTACTTTTTAAATCTAGCATTTTATTGTTACAGTAACTATAATAAATTATAATAGAGGAAGTAAAACCTCATAAATAAATATTGTAACGTGCCAAAATAAACAAGATGTAAAGCGAAAATACATTTCCATTGGTGCTAACTGGAAGTTGTTAGACATGTTGACAAACTTCACAACAAATTTACAATAATAATTATTATGTTACGAATAAGAATATCTAAAAATATAAAAAATATGTGTAGAAATGAATAAACGAGATAATAATTATGTTACGAAATCTATTCGCCCAACGAAACGGGGAGCTTTCGGATCACTGGTTGTCAATGTCAAATTATCTAAAGCGAGGTCTACATAGAAACAATCTGTACAGATGAAATTTTCATAGACAACAATGTTTGTTGAAATGGAGACAAATCTTAAGCATACCCAGAAGACGATGGTAGTACAAATCAATGTCAATTTATTCCAAAACGTGATCGTTTTTAACTTGAAGTTATTAAAGCGTCAATACACCCAAAGTCAGGGGCAACTCCTATTCATTATATCAAGGTAATCAGCAATATTTAGGCCGTCATTTCAAACACATTTATATTTGTCACCATTTAGATAATGTAAATAGCAAATGAATACAGTTACTTATGATAAGGAAGTGTCATTGAACGTTATTTACTTAAAGATAATGCTCATTTATTATCTTTGTTAATGTTGATTAAGTGTAACCAACTGTGTGGGCTCTAATGATTTGTGTGTCATACGAGCATTCTGCATTACTGGTTATTATTTCACTTATTCAATCACGTTTGAGGTGAGTGAGTGAGTTTGAGGTGGATAAGACACAAAGGACAGTCTATGTGGAGTCTGGACTTAGAAATTCCGAAAATTGACGTTTGTGTTCAGTAGGTAGTTGTCAAAATCATAAGCTCTTTAATCTGGCTGTATATGAAAAATGATATCGCCTTCATGCTGAAGATAGTGTCTCATGATGACAGAAAGTAATTACTTACTCCTACCCAAGTCATCGCAGATATGACTGTAACCTACGTAGTCTGCCCGTGTTTGTAAACTGTACAGTGACCTTTAAACCTAAACATTTATCCCACGCATGTCTGTAGCGTGTCATAGCATATCAGTACGATTAAGTAATTAATTACTTAACCCACATCGATATCACTGCAGCATCTGTCAAAGGGAAAACAACGACATTCCTAATGACGCAGTGATGTGACATCATAATAAAGTTTGACCGCACGTGTGCAGCCGTGTAACTTAATAGTGTGACACCTTGCGTCCGACCGTAATTTTCTATGTTTGTATGCTGCCTAACCCGTGCAACGTTCTTACGTTGTTGCGTATCGTAGCGGCTCCGAGAGACCGTTTCGAATAACGGAAAACGAATACCACCGCACACCGCACTTTTTTTTTGATCTCTTTTAAATTCAATGCTAGTTTCTCCAAAATGTTGCTTCCCAGAAAGCCGACTACAGTGTGAGAAAAAATTTAAGAGTACGATATTTTCCTCTATGATTTTCCGCGATTTTGGATATTAATCAAGCTGAAATAAAAATATTTGTAGAAAATATGTAGCTCTTCATGTTTATAACCTAATAACTGTCTTCAAATCTTTTGGAAAACTCCCGCATATATTGCCAATGTTCTATCACCGAAACCGATCGAACGCGAGCGGTCGTGCTGCATGTGACGTGACATCGTGACAATTATATTTTTGTTATGTTCTTTCCATACGTGTCAGTTCATCAGTTGCGCAATTGGTCGAAATAAGTGAAATTTTGTTGCTAACCGTAACGGAGATAATTATGACGAACTTTAAACGCGACCTCGTTACGCAAAAACGGGGTAACGATATTCCGCTAGAGCCTCAGCAACTAGACGTGTTCGGCTCGCCGAAACTCAATGATCACTTGGAAAGTATTCGCTTGGAAACGGTCACTTTCTCTAGAACAGGTCCCAGTCTTGATCCGACCGCGGAGGTACGTGCTCACACGCATCGCAACCAACAGTGCAAATAAGCTTGGAAATTGTGAAATACGTGATATACGCCTGACCGGTTACTCACAATCTTAAAGTGCTGAGCCTGAGGTAAACTGTGTGCGTGTGTGTCTTAACCATATAGGTAAGAATTATTGACCTTGCCGGTTTTGCAATAAGATGACGATTTTGCAATATAACCGAATATATCTCTGAGCGGATCGAATTGAACATTTTTATATTGCCAAACTTGTGAATACGGTACATTACAAATTCTCTGTTCTCATGAATGTCGATGGTTATTGGTTTTGCAAAATTTAGTGTCGACAGGGAACAATTGTGTGTCCCGTTACTTCTATTGGTAATCAGAATTCTGTGCAGAAACTGATAAATGCTTGACCTACATTTTACAATACGAAAAGAAGTTTATTTATTATCTCTACATCTATCGTCTACTGCTATTGTTGCAACAGAAACCAATAACTGAACCTGAATACGTTTCATAATGCTTAGGACGATTGGCTCTACATTCTATGCTCTTACTATATTTAAAGTTTCAGAAAAATATTCTCGATTAGAAACCATTTTTAAAGCATTTGGAAGTTCACCATGATGTCGTTGATATAAATTTGCAATCACAACAAGCACCCAACAGTAGTACCAGTGAAAGGTTGATAAAGTTTGCCACGAGTTAAGTTGCTGCCATTAAAAATAAATAAACTGGTAAGGCAATGACTTGGCATAGGAATGAAAAAAAAAACGATCGAAGCGCGAGACAGAGAGAGGTATAGAACCAAACAAGTGCGTTACCCCCACGAAGATTATCTGCGTATTTATTTTTATTTATCTCTGTGCGTAGCGGTCCGAACTCTACTGCATACACATACATCTGGTTTATTAAATGGACTCTAATATTTGTCATGATTAAAATTTCAAATTGATTTATTCGTTAGCGGTTTTTTTTCCTCAAACGTAACATAATTTTAATTATTTAAGTAGACACCAGGTTCCACCATTAGTTTATGAGAAAATGCTGTAAAACCCTAAGCTCTAATTACCTTTTGTCTGCCTAATCTATGGTAGTTATATAATCGCGATGGACATTGTGTTCAGGAGATAATTTTGTAATAGTTAACTTATCATTAATGAAACGAGTTATTTGTGCCCCGACAGACCTTCGCTGCTTATCGTGGTTGGAATAGGTTTGTAATTAGTTTGTATGTAAAATTAGCTGGATCGGTTTGCGTTTATTTCGTTTTGTCACCTTCATAATGACTCGTTCTCCTAGCTCTATTAGACTCTACCGAGTGTATATTTTCAACATGGAACTTAATTTCAGGCTGTTAACCTTGTTACAGCTGTTAATTTATTCGGCGACATTGTCTGACATTCTAGAAATATACTGAAATGAATGCATCTCGCTGTATTCACTATACATACTCATATTTCCATTACAAAACATACCGAAGATAATTCAGGAGTAAAGACTTCACAGGAACTACAATTTTTTATACATATTTAAAACATATCAAAACCGACAGACGGCGAATTAACAGACGATGAGGAAACATTTAAAGCAACGCCATAAAGATTGTTTCCATGGCCCTTATAACCTCAGCTTATATTTTATCGGCTCTTATCAGCAGTTATCTCATTGAAGCAAGTTCTTCGTTTGTCGCCGATAACTTATGGATAGCTATAGATATCTCCCCGAGTCAATGTTCTAAAAAAAATAGTGTTCGTTTACAGTTTTAAGTTAAGCAATTCGACTAGCATTGTTATTTGCTTTAGCAACTAAGCGATGACCTTTACGCTCGGGCGCCTGACCATGAGAAACTCTGAAGGTTGCCTCTTCTCGGATGGTCGCTCAGTTAAATACTTGAAAAGATTTATTTCTTGGTCTAACATCATTAGTATCTCAAGTAGAAACCTGTGCGGCTCGTGCAGCTGCTAAATTAACTATTGTCGGTTCGAAACCATAAGCATAGTGCCGCACTGCACAAAACAGCCTACAATCTTCTGTCTGACATTGCTGCTGTGTGTGTGTCAAGCCAATAGGTCGACCAACCAGTCGACCAGACGCTCTCCCTCCCTCGCTTTGTCCTCCGTCTGCCTATTCCCCCCTCCCCCAGTGCCCCTCCATTGCGCCAGCCAGTCAGCGTTTGGTCGGCGGACAGACTGCACGTTCCGCGGCTACTTTACTACTGACTTCTTTACGTCATAGTTAATTTTGTGCTCATTTTTAAACTCACACAAATCTAGTAAGTAATTGACACGTGTCTTATCATATCGCTCCGTATTTAAGAATTTAGTTTCATTTTCGGTGCTTTTCAACTAAAGTCATAAAACTTACTACCGCTTTGTCTTGTTACAGGTACCTACTTGGAACTGGGTGTGAACCCAGATACGGTGTGTGTGGTTTTATGTAATCTTATTATACTGTTATTGAAGAAACTCACAGTGGAGTTTGTGAATTAACCGCTCAGTGTGTGTGCAACGACAGAATTGTATCGGAGCTAATAGATTTATAAAAAGTGCAGTGTACACTTCATCGACAGTTCTCTGATTGTTATGCTCTGTAAACAAGTGATTTGTGTCATTACTGGATTGTTATCTATTTGGATTCTCAGCAGCTAAATGGCCATTGTAAGTATTTTGCTTTTCTTTATCTAATTTCATGCCAAATTCATTTTATTGTGATGCCCCTGTAGCTCTACGCATGTGAAGTTATCATTGCAAAATATAGTGATTATTATTCTTAGTAATCTCGATAAGGTCACGTTAAGAAATCTCATATTTTTAATTTTTCCGCGTGCAGCATTTAAGACAAACAAGTTCATAAAATTATAGTATGTCGTCAAGATAAACCAACACTGCAAAATTTTGGGCAAAGTGCGTGTCACATAGTCCAGCGGGAGAAAATTAATCTGCTAAACAATAGGAAATAAATTAAACAAAAAAACAACCAGTCAGTGTCGTGCAGCCCAAGATTTTTTCTGTCGGCAATAAATTGTGATTCGGAGAGTTCAGGCAGGTGCAGTGAACATTCTACGAATTCTCACGCTCGCTTGCTATGCTTAGGCCTTCTGAATCTATTTGCTACATGTATAAATTACTCATTGTGAATTGTTGAGCAAGGCTGCAAAGCTAATGAGACATCGAGATTGCGAATATACGGGCGCCATCTTTACGATTTGACTGACGCGCATCGCGACCTCGTGAGCAAGTTCACTAATTTTAGAACACGGTTGACACTCTGTGCTCCCCGATACTTGTTCAAATGTTTAATCACTGTTTACTACCCATATACAATGCTAATTCGCAACTGTGTGTAGCTCGTATGATTTGAAATTGATTGTTCAAAAAAAATTAGGAAAACCAGGATATGTGTAATCCCAATTTAGTAAAAATGTAATTTGGTCAACCTCAATAGTCAGTTCTCCAAATTTTTGCTTCCAGTGTTCAAGAGATTTTTTTCCGGTTTTCTTCTAGGATAGACGAGTAATTCAAACTCGAAGTTTTAAATGATTGCTTGGCATACATGTGGTAGCGAGAGCTGTTCGCGCTCATGAGGAGGTATATAAAGTGGGTCAAGGCACGCTCGCGGGCGGCTGGCGTTTCCTACTCGCGCAGACACTGACGACACTACAAGGAAGGCACTCGTTATTCGCACTTTAAAACAACCTTCACCACTGATATTATTTGATTACTATGAATTATTACCAGTTTACCGATCAGGTTATGAAGAGTCCATTGTACTTACAAAATTTAAAAAGATTTAAGTTCGGATTTAGAATCTTAGGAATTCTTGGTAAAGCTGTTCAAATTGGTGACAATAATGCTAATGATGGTGAACTTGTCAATTTATGTGGAATGTGGATTAACCTCATTACTCAACAAGTTATGAAATTGGCATTTTCTACATTGGCGTTACAATTTAGAAACATAGCATCGTTGCGTTGCGAGCCACTTGATCATTTTGGGTCAAGGATTCTATAGATAAACTCAATTACACCTACATTGATAACAATCGATGGACTGCTTTCCTTTTAGCAATATTATTGTTCAGATTTGCAAATGAGTGTTTGACTGTTTGTTGTGTACACAAACAGAGCTAAGTACGCGTTTAGCAGATAACAGCAGTTTGTACTAGTTAGCGTTTGCGCCGAGCACCGACCCACTTAGATACCGACTATCACTTACCGTTACGATAACGTCCGACCACTTTCTCTGCACGCTCCATTTCGTGAAATACCTCGTCCTCGTGTTTGTTTACTTAGTATGCTAGTGTTAATTTTGTATCCACATTGACTTTGTTCATAATACCAACGCTTCTTCTACTTTTTGCAACTGGTTTATCTACATTATTGCTTAGCTTGATGTTAAGTTCTTCATCTGCTGTAGCTATAATATCATCAATAGAAACTGTATCATCGTTCTTTTTCTGATCGCTAACAATGGCTGTAGCAGTATTTAACACGCATTTTTCAGTAGTCATCGTAATGGTGCGAGAGATGTTGCAAAAATATATTTGCGAAACGCGAGGCAATTTTGAACTCAAAACTAGTGAGCCTTTTAGTTTGCTTCAAGAGATTTAACGGTAAAAAGTAACGGGAACTCTCGCGAATTCCGTCTGCCAGTCATCATGTGTGTCTCGAACAGCACGATTACCGAATGTAACATTGACTTTCACATTTGTGTCGTGTGGCGCTGATGTAACGCGCCCGCCACAGCGCCCGCGCCGCGCCGCGCCGATGCGATTAGGTAAACGTTGCGCGCAGCTTTCACCCCACTTTCACCTCTATTTCCGCGTTACTTGGAGCCGCTCATTGGCGCTCATTTATACAGATTATTGTTGGATTTTGCAACATTTTAATGGTCGTTTTATGTTGTAGCACGTTAGCAGGTTTGGTTCACGCGGGCGTTGGGATGTTTAACATCCTACTTTTTGTATTCACATGGCAACTGTTTTCGGTATTCGGCTACAGTTTTAACTTTCGACAACGACAACGATTCAATTGTATTCGATTTGCAAATCAGTTTACTGTTTGAGCGAATAATTAAATAATAAAAATAATATTTACGTGAGGTACAAGACTGCATTCGAAGTATTCAGACGTGATTTAATTTATTTTTTGATATCTGGGTATGTTTTTGGAAGTAGGTATTGATATTGACTTATCTTTTGATACTGACGTCTTTGTTTATTTAAACAATTGACAAAACACCACTGTGTGAATTGGTTTATCGATAAACGCGTAACTAAGTACTGATGTATTATATACGTTTATATGTATGATTCCAGAGCACTATGATACATAGGTTATCTATTCAGATAAGGCATGCGCTTCCTATACCTACACGGGTAATGTTGCGAGTTTCTACATATACTAATACGTAAATATTATCTGAGGGGGCCAAACGCCTCCTGCCGTAGGCTCTATGCCGGAGTCGTGCGGTCCATGGCCTTTTACGGGGCCCCGGTATGGGCGCGTTCTTTAGGGCGGCGCGCCGCCCACTACTTGAACGCGCCCCAAAAGGTGGTGGCCATACGGCTCATCCGGGGCTACCGCACGATCTCCGGCGAGGCAGCAAGCCTCCTTGCCGGACTGCCACCGTGGGATCTGGAGGCGATAGTCCTCGCGCGCCTGTTTGAGTGGCGCGCGGAGGCACTACACCGGGGGGAAAACCCGTTGCCGCGGCAAGTTGCCGCTCGGCGGGTGGACCTCCGGTGCGATCTCATGGTGGCATGGAGAGAGCGACTGTCACAACCCCGTGCAGGGCACGCCACAATAGTGGCGGTAAGTCCCCTCTTTGAGGAGTGGCTGGAGAGGCGTCATGGCGTCCTCACCTACCGCCTGACGCAGGTCCTCACTGGACACGGAAGTTTCGGGAGGTTCCTGCACATCATCGGGCGGAAGGAAGCGCCCGGGTGTCACCATTGTGACGATCGCCCTGAGGACACGGTGGAGCACACAGTGGCGATCTGCCCAGCGTGGGCGGAGCACCGCCGTGCCCTCGTGGAGGCGATCGGCGGCGGCGATCTCTCGCGTCCGGCCCTGGTTCAGGCCATGGTCCGGAGCGAGAGGGAATGGGAAGCGGTCACCACCTTCTGCGAAGCAGTAATGCTAGCAAAGGAGGTGGCCGGGCGTTTGAGGGAGAGAACATCTGCCCAACCCAGCCGCCGCGGGAGACGCCCCGGGCGCCGGGCGCCGCGAGACGACTCCCGGCCACCGTAGATGCGGGCCTGTGGGCGGTGAGCAATGGGTAGCTCACCGTCCGTCCGTCGATTGACGACAGGCCGTGTCGACGGCGCGTTCGTGTTTCACGCGCGCCTCAAAGAGAGTCAGCAAAGCAGAGGGGCTTGCCAGAGCCTCCGCCTGCCGGGGTTGCGGGTTGTTCGAAAGAGATACCGCGGCCTCGGAACGTAAAGGGCAATAGAAGGAACATGGGTGGGTTTAAGTCAGTACAAGTAAGTCAGTAGAAGTCATTGGATGATTTCCCACCCAAAAAAAATAAATAAATAAAATACGTAAATATTACATAGAAACGTACGATACGATAAATGTTGTTCTTGGAGTTTTAAGTTGATTTACTCAAGTTCACGCGAATATCACCTACTTACTCATGAATCGTATTCTTTATTTTGATTTTACTTCGAAAGTAGCACGATGTTGCAAATCATCGATAAGATATCATCGATTCACTTGAAAAATCGTGGGAAAACATCGATGCTCATAGACTAAAAAAAAAATACAATTTTGAACCAAACATTTGTAGAGTTATAAAGTATTAATCAGTTTTATGTAGTAGTTTAAAACTCAAAAAATATAATTATTTGAAATCACAATGACAAAACAAGTGAAGTTGTGCGGGAATATTGCCGTGACATTGGCCCGGTGACCGATACAGAAGTTCCTTCGTCCGCCATTCGTTTGCACAACTGCACTAGTGTTCAAACTCGGCTCACACATCACTACGATCGGCCATAGAGCAGCAGCGCCATTATAGAATCGTGCGAAAGATTATCACTGGCACGAGTTATGTAACCGCAACAATATACTGAATTATGTACAATTCTATTGCATGCAGGAAACGAACATTGTTAGGTAATCACCGTTCTGGTCATAGACTTTGCTGGCACAATTTTTTTTACATGCCATTCAGGTCGAAAAAATATTTGGGTCTAAAAATTGTTTAGTAAAAGGTCAAATAGATATATATTATTGTCAAGGCATTTAGATATATATTATTGTCTTTTAAATAGGACAGTGAGTTTTATGAAGCTACGCTTTAATAATAGTGAGCAGGTTCGTGAGTTGTTTGCGAATTTATTGTACGGTTGCAGCCAACTATTGACCCACTGACACACTAACTGAAGGAAAACAACTTAGTTGAGTGTCACACACAATCGACCCGACGATGTAACTATCGAGATTACTTTCGTTTACGATAAACGATACCAATTATAAAATAAATTAAAGCAATTAAAACGAGTTTCACTTTTTTCGCATATTGAGTTCGAAATAGTGTTGCCATATTCTATGTTTTTCTCTTTGTAATGTTATCCAGTAAGAGATGTTTGGAAGGAGAAAGTAGAGGCGGTTGCCCAACAGTGCGACACAGTAGGGGCAACGAAAAAAAAATGGTAGTCCTTGACATTTAATTTTACATCCATCTTATTTTTTAGTAATAATCATATTTTGTAATATATAATAAATCTTATTTTGTATTAATTAATTCCCTACTAATAAGAAATAATGAGTTAAATGAAAGGAATGCATAAGAGATGCTACAGATCATAATTATATTCGTAACCAATAGACACATGTTGGCTCTGCTACCTTACCATGACGTCTAAAGCAGAACTTATTCCACTGAGGGAAAGAGACAGAGCTATATACAGGGTGTCTAGCACCATCTCTTTCCCTCAGTGGAATAAGTTCTGCTTTAAGACGTCATGGTAGGCCTACTGTTACCACTATTCCGCGGTATTTGTCTCTTCACGTGGTTTGAGGTGTGACAATTAGATTCGTCGTACCAATTAGCACATCCTTTGACATGCCTTGTAATATGGTAACATAGGTACTACGGCAATGTAATGAGACGAGTGACGTCTAACAAAAATTATGAGAAATACGAGTTTGTGAGGAAAATCATTCAATGAAGCGTTTTCCGCAACGTAACACACCCAGACAGGATAGCTTTTATAAATAACTATTAAATATTTTAACAGTTGCTTCAGGATCTTTTTGCGCCCGGAGTCCCCACGAAAGGGGAGTATGCGAAAATGTGTGGAAATGTTCTGGCTAGACCAGAGCAGAGATGGGTGAACAGGCTGCTTACGGCCATATAAGCGAACACCGCAAACCGCTCGCGTCTCTTCTCGTCTCCGCTGTGCACAGCTGCCAAATGTGGAGGAGAAACAAAAATGAGAGATCTCTTCTTTTCTCTACTAAGCAGTTCCCACTAAAGCAAAGCGGTGACAAGAAGTATGAATAAAGGAATTCTCAAATCTTTTAAAAGTTCATAACAAATTCACAAATGTTCACCAACAGCGCCATTGACCTGTCAATGTCATTCAAACGGCAAAATAACCATGTTCTACTGTATGGTATGTGCAATTTTATTATTGTTTACAATGACGTACTTAATCTTATTATTAAATACTGTGTATGTATACTACACGCGTTCGACGTTTGTTATGTGTGTGAGGCAACATAAAATAATAAATATTATTCATACCGACATGCATGCTCTACAGTTGGATGTCAAATATACGTAGAAACTGACACTGCGCACCCATGATCTTCTTGGAAGTTGTTCATACAATAAATAAGGTTAAAATGGTCGTTATTGGAAAGTTAGTATGATAGCTAGTCGTGTTAGCTGAGAAATCGCACTCGATCCTAAGAAAAGCAATGGTGGAGAAATAGAAAACTAATACGTAGTACTATTATTTATTCTGTGAACGTAATAGAGAACGTCCTGAACTTCTTATCGTGCACTGTTTGTCAAATTGTTAAAAATACTGTAAAATCGATCTTTCAGTTTTTCACAAAAAAAAATGCCCGGGGAAAATCTTAATTCACAACATCTTTTTCCTTATTGGCTGTCTATTCATCAACTTTCTTTCCCTTTATCAATGCGTATTGTGCAAATAGCATTATTCGTAACAACTTTCGGTTCACCGAAGAAAAAAACACAAACAAATATTTCGAAACTTGGTGAGAACTTGAGAAGTTTCCGAAACTTGATAGGATTCCCTCCTCGTACTCCGTAGGCCAAGAAACACAACAAAAGGACTATCGCGCGATCTTTATATTGTTAGTGAATGTTGGAGACACTCCAAATCGTCGAGCTCTAGTTGTTACAACTCTTAAAATAGAGTCTGTAGGTATTTTATCTCAACCTATTTATGAGAACACACAGCTGTTCGCTCCTGTAAATCGAATCTTAATGAGAAATAGCGATGCAACTGTTAAATATGATGGGGGTTCGCTGGATATGGTAAGCGTAGGTTGGCGTTTGTGAATCCCTATTATTTTAGCAATTTTGCATTATGCAGGATTTATTTAATTAAGATAATTATGTTTTTAAACTTTGCCCAACACTAGCAAATGCACTTGTTTTGTTTATGTGAAATCTTCGTTTTCCCTAATTTTACGCTCGGATTTTTTAAGGCTAAGTTCGTTATGGTCAAGTTAAAAGTTTCCAAGAATAACACGAAGGCTTCTATTACGTGTTAAAGTTCGCTAGACGTTACTTATTCATTCTTGTTTTGACTCATTTTACGATGAAATTGGAATTCCTGTAGACGAATACAAAAATACATTAATTTATACGAATAGTATTACGCATTCATTGTAGTGGTGAGCTATAATTTTCCGTATTTACAACATAAACCAAATTGTTGGGCACTCCGGTGACTAAACAATGTTTATTGTGTTATGTCATATTATTCCACTTTATACCTATATTGTTTTTACAAAGGCACTGATTCTGTTTACTTTATCAAGAGTAGGGTTTCTCACTAAACAATTCATTCATAAACGCTTTGTTTTTCAGTTTTCATTGTTCTTTTATAAACAAGGGTGTAGCCGAAAAACAAGTATGTACATGACATGCAAATTAGAACAGAAACCCATACGTGAAAACATTTCTTCTGAAACTATGAAAGTACCTAGGCAATGTGAGTGATTGATGTTATGAGTAGTGTTGTGTTGTGAATGCATAGAAGATGAGAAACCAAGATTTCATAACAGAAATAGAAACAAATACAGGAAGTAAAGGCAATTGAAACTGGTCGATGTTAGTCGGTCGACGGCCATAAACAATGCGGATCTATTAATAGAGGGCGCTAGCAACACTGATGAAAAATAGAACACGCAATGTGGGCCACAGCCGCTCCCGCGCCACGCCAATACTATTCACTGTTCCGACTGCCGGCTTACTGGCTGCCGAGGTCCTTTGTGATCTATTCTAATCTCTAAATTGTTAATTAGAAAAAATGGACACGCAGCTCTTCTTCGAAATTGTATTGTCTTTTAATTCCAACTGAATGTTGCCAGAAACAAATAAAACAGGAGGGATAACCGCCAACTCCGAGAAATTATAACGTTGTGTTGTATTTTTGCTGTCCAGCAAGACCTAAATTAACACCGAAAATATATTATTGGAAGACCTTGGCACCAGTTTTTGACTAGGTTATTTCAATGATTGTTAGTAATTGTTCATAGAGAATCGTTTTTTTTTTGTTTTATTAAACCATGAGTTAGCTTTTAATGCTATATGTTTTGCACTCAACATAATCGCAAAGATCTAAATTATAACTACGAGATAAAAAACAAATCGTAAGACATTATGACAAAGACGTATAGCTCGTTCTATATAATTATACTCCTTTATCGTAAGTAAAACAAAAGTGTTTGTTTATGGAATCAATTAAATATGACCCTATAGAGTGCTTGGTGCAAAATGACCGGAGATGGAAGGGAGAGTCGATATATTTTTCATTCCCCTACACATCCCCTTTGGCCATTATTTGCCGAGGTTCCGTAGGGAGTGCTCGTTGGCTCGATATGATTTCTATACGAACGTGACGTACTAGGGTGCGGAGAAGATTAATTGACTCTGAAATTAGCTTGGTGCCTTCATTTTATGACTTTTTTTATTGCTGATGGAATTTAAGAATGCAGTATGTGTACATTACTGCTATTGATTGCGAAGTATATATTGCGAATATGCTTGCCTTGATAAATTTTGTCTCGATATTAAATGAATAAACCCTTCTATTGTCAAGCACGAAATAACAAATATTTAACTAAACAGTACAGCAACGACTCTTACAACGTCAATATGACGTGAATTCAGCTAAATAAATAATATTAATGTCTGTTAAGTCATTCGCCATAATATCAAGTACATATTCATATAGTTGTACATAATATTAAATTAAGCTCCCTTATTTTCTTCATGACGAGCACTGACTCGCAAAAGCACTTGAATGAGAAGATGAAAGTAGAAACCCCACCTCCAATTAATTAATGCTAGGAGGTATTTAATTGAAAATCTTTAAAATCATTAAGGCATTATAGGGAAATATTCTCAGTACGCCTCATTAAAATCGGTTTAGAGTAAGTAAGTATCCCCGCTATGACTCGGTAACACTCGTTACCCGACACCTACATTGTAACACCACTCGTCTAGTGATCTCATACTTTATTATTATTAATAGAAATTGCGAAACTATAGGTATAAAAACGTTTTGAAGTCTCATTTCAATAATGAAGGAGACAAAAAGTACAGACATTACGATTCACCTTGTTTCGCGCGCCCCGCGGGGGCAATGACCCGCCACAGCTGTATCGCGTCTGTGTACGACTGTACGTAAATAGTGTTTCACACACGCGCGCTGTTGTTGAAGAATTTTTAAGTTTTTTGACGTTTGCATACCTACGTCAACGATGGTTTCAAGTAGCGTTAGCTCAGTTTTATTACCGTGTGTTAACTTGGATCTTCACTAGTGCAGTTACAATAATGTAAATAATACAAAGCTTATCGCTCGATCGTATGTATGTATTTACACATTACGATAATCCTGATTTAAATTTTCAAACTACTTGAGGGAATTGTCATGAATATCAATCCACATCGATGATTGTAGATCTACTACTAAACCAAATGGTAGCTTTAATATTATTGATTCCTAACATATTATGCGATTATCCATAGTTCGTCCAGAAATGGCCTCTTAAAAATTTGATGTGTTCTAGAAAGAACACATCAAATTTTTAAGAGGCCATTTTAACTCTAAACAGAAGTTTAGAGTTAAAAGTAACACTTTAAACCTTTTTAAATTAGTCTCAAGATAGTACCTATCAAAGAGTTTATTCGTATTTCAGTTTACCTAGATGGTATAAGTACACACGACGGCATATCAACCTATGCAAAACCAGTTAATGCTGATCTCTCAACTACGGATCATACAACGTCCATTTCCCGTACTTACAATAAGAGATCCGCATGATCTGATTTTGTATAGGTTGATGTGTCATCGTGTGTACCTATTCTACTAAGAGAAATTGATTTTCTGAACATTAGAACGGCAACATCCCTGGCTTCCACTGCTTCCATCTTCAATTGAAATTGAAAGAGGATCGCAAGGTTCTAAATAGCTGGGGTTGCGGGTTGTTCGAAAGAAATACTGCAACTCCGGAACACAAAGGGCAAAAGGAGGAAGGAAGGTTTTAATCAGTAAAAGTCAGACACTCCCTCCCGTTTCGCCCAGAGCGGGAGAAGTTGTTTAAAGATTTCCCATCCGAAAAAAAAAGGATTTAAAGAAATCGGAAAACAGTGTCCATCGCTTTTATACCTACTTTGTACGATTTTGTTCATGCACATTTCATTTTCCGCTAGCTATTTTAGGTTGGACAACCTGACATTTGTCTACAAAATATGTTGATGAAATCATGGAATCCTCGGGTTAGCAACATAAACTTTAAAAGAAGTAGGCATATTGGGCTGGCTCTATCAATCCATGTGATCTAAAATAGGTAGGTTACCTGCCTAGTCTACCAGCAGTTCCGCAACATCGTTTCACCATACCATTCACGACTTCGGTCAGACGCGAGAGAGGAGGTCGCGGCGAATACAATTATCCTGTAGCATCATCAATCATCATATCAATAAATTATGAAAATATTAGGTACCTACATGTGAAGCTACAAATTGACGTAGGTAGGTATTTCGTCGAACTTGTGCCAGGGCCTTAATTCCATTTTACTTGATGTTTTCAGTAGGTAGGTATATTAATACCTATACATATTATCACCTGCCTGGCTTTTTAGCCGTTCTCATGCATGTCATAGCAGTAATCAGTTATCAAACACTTGAAGAATATGGACTTATTGTAATATTGCTCACCCCTCTAAGTTATGGTTAAAATATATCCTTGCCTTTCCAAACAGCGGTTTAATCGTTAAAAGGTACCTAACCATTAGAGTTACTTTCGCATTTAATTTTATGATATGGAGTAGGTACCTATGGATGCTGACGTGTGCTAACGTGGTGTTAACATAATCATCTAAACACGCCGCACTAAACAAAACGCGTCATTCGAAACCAGAACATGCCTTTTGTGTATTTTTATTCAACAAAATCGATTTAAAAGTCAATTCGAGTGATGTGCTGAATCGTTTGTCAACGGATGTTGGATGTGGTGGGTCAATGTCCATTTGGTGCAACACTTACAACTATCTGTATGTGACGTCACAAAACTATTGATAAAATAGGTAACTAATGTGTGTTTGTAGAACATCTTATCAATACTTGGCGGTGATAATTTTACTTGATTTAATGTTCTGTAAGTTACTGCGTATTTCTCGTGTTACTTAAGAAAAATACCTACTTATCTCTGGTGCCTAAAATTCCTTGAGATTGGTATTTCCTGTTTTTCTATAATGGCCTATCGCCATAATGAAGCAAATGGAAGCTGCTTTCACTACCCGTGTCACCGATTCAATAAGAATAACTTGATTGTTATAATAAATGACGTAATCTTTGCCAGACCAGTTATGCGACGTTTGCTCTTAAACTAATAACCTTGAATTTGCTGTCAGTCAATAGCTGAACGATTCAAATGAGTCCGGGAACTCACTTCAAGTCATCTCGCCAGGTACCTATAACCTGATAGACATTGCGATTTCGTACTACTTATATGCTATCACCAACAGTTGAATCTGCTTTTTGCTTTTTTAAAAGTTTCCGTACCTCAAAAGGAAAAGAAACGCGTATTTTACAGGATCGCTTTTTTGTCCGTCTGTCTGTATGTCTGTTTGTCAAAAACCCCTTTTTCTCGGAAACACGTGAAGGTATCGAGTTGAAATTAAAACCATATACTCAAGTTTGACATAGAGACATAGAGGGTTGATGTTTCCACAGTTGCAAGGTACTACCCTTGCAACTGTGGAAACATCAACCCTCTATGTCTACGCAATCAAAAGATGTGGCCATTTATGTCGCAATATTGTACGGAACCCGCGGTGCGCGAGTCCGACTCGCACTTAGCCGGTTTTTAAACCTTTACCTTACTACAAAAAAAAAATTCATTTTTAAATGAATTTACAAAAAATCAAGGGGGTCAGCCAAACTCAAATGCTGCGATGCTATTGGTGAATGACTGACTCCATGAGCTTAAGTGCCTCTATAGCAGTATGGTGCTGCAACCAAGAATAATCCTTACGGCGGTGGTCAGATACATTTATTGCCTATCCAGCACAGCACTTTTCTACCAAATCTATTTTGCTGTTCTACCAAATGTACTACAGTCATCAAGTTCATTTATGTATGAATTGCAGATCTATGTATATTGTATTAAAGTATCTCAAGAGCTGTTTGCTTCCATTTCAGATCTCCCTGAAAGCGTAGCCGGAGACATGAACGCGCTTAGAAGTCGCCACTCTCATCAAGCAGGGTAGCCATTATACCACGTAAGTTTAATTCCTCTTATGTGTTTATTTTGTTTTGTTAACCTACATTCTGTCATCTGTATCACCATGCCATTATTTTTTACTAGCTTCCGCCCGCGACTTCGTCCGCCTGGCATAGTTACTTTGAACTAACGTTAACTTTAACCCGCGTGATGATCGAAAAAGAAAATCTTTCTCTCCCCTTTTCTTCCCTGACTTTCCCCCTTTTCTCACTTTAAAAAATAGCATATATCCGTCTCCAGGGTCCCAACTATCTCTGTACCAAAATTCATCACGGTTTTGCCATTTAGGCGTGAAGACGTAACAAACATACAAACTCACTTTCGCTTTTATAATATTACTCTGGCTACAGTTCAGTGTCCTGTAGGCGTTTTTTC
Source organism: Ochropleura plecta (assembly GCA_905475445.1). Classification (NCBI taxonomy): domain Eukaryota; kingdom Metazoa; phylum Arthropoda; class Insecta; order Lepidoptera; family Noctuidae; genus Ochropleura; species Ochropleura plecta. Next base: position 16,565,948 of record FR997731.1, on the reverse strand, counting down.
CGGTAAATGGACTAAAAACATCTAGATAAACTATTTGTTATTCAGCAATGACGTCATTTAAGGAAAAGTCAATGTTCTGTTTAATTACTACATATTCTAGATTAATAAACATATTACCCTCCGGCAGTCGGGTAAAAATAGTAGCTCACGTAGTAGTTAATCCGGATTCGGAAAAGTCCTGATGCTAATGATTTGAACTTTAAAAGGACGAGTAGATGTTTTTTAACTCGCTCGAGTTGTTTTACTGCTTAAGCGGTCTATTCTGTGGTGGTCTCAATAAAATTAAGGCCCCCAGCCAGGGCTTATAAGCTAGTTACAAACTTTATGACCGCTCGCTAAGGGCACCCCCTGTGGGGTACGGACCTCAGGACAACTAGATTAGACTTCCGGAAATTTATATTATATCGTTGGTGCGTTTTCAAACATACACAACCAGCCAGACCCGGAACAATTTCATGTAGGGTATACAAATATTTGACACATACATGGAAGTTTCGGGAGGTTCCTGCACATAATCGGGCGGGAGGAAACGCTCGGGTGTCATCATTGTGACGATCGCCCAGAGGACACGGTGGAGCACACAGTGACGGTCTGCCAAGCTTGGGCGGAGCACTGCCGTGCCCTCGTAGAGGCGATTGGCGGCGGCGATCTCTCGCGTCCGGCTCTGGTTCAGTCCATGGTCCGGAGCAAGAGGGAATGGGAAGCGGTCACCTCCTTTTGCGAAGCAGTCATGCTAGCGAAGGAGGTGGCCGGGCGTTTGAGGGAGAGAACCTCAAACAAACCCAGTCGTCGCGGGAGACGCCCCGGACGTCGGGCGCTGCGAGACGACTCCCGGCCACCGTAGATGCGGGCCTGTGGACGGTGAGCACGAGTCGTTGTGACGTGAGTTCAACACTTTCCATCTAGCAACCGTTTCTTAAACGATATCCTTTTTTGCGGATGGGAATCAAATAACTTCTACAAAACTAACACTCTACCTCGCTCTGTCCTAAACGGGGGAGAGTGTCAGTCTTTTAGTGAGTAAAACGCGCCCATGTTCCTTCCTTGCCGTTTATGTTCCGGGACCGCGGTATCTCTTTCAAACCCCGGACACAACCCGCAACTACGCTTAAGTAATAATTTCTGATAAAATATAAACTACTAATAAAGCGATGGCTAAAAACCTGTTATGCAGAACTAATTCCGGTATCTTTCTATTACATAGCTAAGTAGATTTTCTACTGGAGCGTTCTCATAACGGAATCCTTAGAAGTGCAGCACAAGTAATTGCATCTTGCAACGCACCGGTGCACACATGCAATTATTTTGCTTTAAAACAACGATTTTACCGCTGTGATACATTTAACTTTGTAATTAACGGAATGTAAGCTAAACATAGAAATACTGAAATAGAAAAAACCGGCCAAGTGCGAGTTGGACTCGCGCACGAAGGGTTCCGTATCTATAAAAACGAAGCCTCCTTAAATATTTATTTTATTATGTTTTTTTTAGATCTGTTGTAGCCTCAACAGAAATACATCATCTGCGAAAATTTCATCTGTCTTACTATCACGATATATGAGCCTGGTGACAGACAGACAGACGGACGGACAGCGGAGTCTTAGTAATAGGGTCCCGTTTTACCCTTTGGCTACGGAACCGTAAAATACTGGATAAAGTTTCAATAGTCTACGAAGTTGAGTCGATTTTGTAAGCGGTTAGACGTTTTCTTTCTGTCTGAATGTAATTTCATAGCTGAATCCACAAAGCTGAAGTTTTAACTCTAAAACTCTTTTAGAGAAGAATAATATTGTTTTTAAAAGTAAAGACAGCCGAATTTCTCTATGTTCACATAGATATTTTTCGATATCTGTTTTATTTTCGTTGTATTTATTATGTACCGTAATCAGTTAAAAACAGGCAGATAAGATAGAAAGCATAATATTTCAGGTTGCTTATCTCCCCGATTGCTGATAGAAAGAATTAATAGAATTTTTCAATCGACAGATATTTATTCAAGAATTCAAATAGGTACCTATTGTTAGTGTTGCCAGTAAGTGCGTCTAAGAAATTCGTTATCTGTGATGATTATTATTTCCACTCGTACAATCATCTGACGTGTTATATGCGTAGCAGCGTAGATAGCTACGTGCGATAGGTAAATAATATGAGTCGCGGGGTCAATAACCCCGTATCTTACAGACGGTCGGATAGGTGACATTGACCTTTCACGAAATCTTAAAGAGAGTAAGAAGGGATCGATGGGCCTTTCAGTAAGTTCCTTCGGGATTTACTAACATAATTGGATCTTAGATTAATGATTTAGGAATAGTAATTGCTTGTCTGCAGACTGGATTTAATCCATTTATAAAAATAATGATTAAATCTCTCTCTTTGTAAGGGTCATGCAATGTTTTTTTAACTAAATGGAACTCTGGTTTATTTTTGTAACCGTAATAGGAAAGTCGACAGTTCAAGAGCCAGTTAATACTTTTAAACTAGAAAAACAATTCAATTGTTATAACCACACTTTGCTTTTTGTTCGTATGCCTAAAACAATAGGCTATTCGTTAGGTACTTATCCATTAGTGATATTATGTATTTGTATGTTTACCTCTACCTAATTAACGTATGCAATATTAAGTGCATACCTATCTACATATGTATAATACCTTTATTTTATTGATATACATATATTATAGGTAATATATGTATATTATACCTATAATATATGTAAAATAAAGGTAATATTAAGTAATTATCATAATATGTAAGTATAATTTTGTTAACATGATTTAATTAATTGAATTTCTGGGTGTTCGTGTTGTAAATTAATAGCGCACGTATTTCATCAAAGTATTCGAAGTCAAAACTTTCAATATGACCGTTTGTTTATTTCAACATAAAACTGTTTTATTTGATTTGACGTCGATGTAGCGTTCGGATAGTTTGTCCGAGGCTCCTAAGGCTCGCATCGTCGCATCCGTCACAGTTGCCAGGGCTTCAATCGATCGAGCTGCGTCGCTTGGAGACCAGCTTCAGTCCGGGAAGCTTTACAAATATGTTCGGAAACGCATAGTTACTATATCAACTACAAACACGGTTTATGATACCCGTTAGTTACCTATATGAGAATCCGATAAAAGTCCAATGTACGGCTAGTACCTACTAATAATCGTTCCTCTTTGAGTACATTACCACTTGGTAAATTAACGACACAACTTGAACAATAAAACTGTAGCTTAGATAAAAACATTTCTTTGTTATCCGGTGTTGGATCACGAGAAAAACAAAGTATTATGAACAATTTTATTTTCCGGATGCTTTCTTACAAAGAAACTCGGAAGTGTGTATGTAGCGTAAACAAGTGGAAAATGTTGCTTTTCTAAATAAGTTTTTAGTCTTTGGATATTTATTACATAACTTTTCTCCGTAGGTAATATATAAATATGTACATTATTTAGTGATGCACCTTCTTTCTTAGAAAATCATAGGTGTGACGAACATCGATGTGAATTTAAAATACTTATAATAATCAGTCAGAGCTGTCACTATCTTCCCTTTATAATTCATTTAGTCGTATAAAATGTAAATCGGGGATAAATGAAGATTCGAAGAAGAAGCCGCTCGCTCACAGCTTATTAACATTCGTTACTTCGTGAAGATTCATTTGAAGTTATAATTGCAGATGATTAAAGAAAAACGTTAAATGAAGGTTACGCTGAACAATTATTGTCCATCGTTCTCTCCCAAATAGGCATGCGCCACCAATTACTTTTGTTGATGTTGTATTATTAACAAAACTTAAAACTAAATACTTACTCAAAAATAACTTTATGTTTTTCGATCAAAAAGTACCTACATGTTTGATCGAAGTTTATGTTCCATGATAAATTATATTTAGGTACTTACCTATGTTTCATAGCATTTAATCATAATCTTATTTCAATTCATTCTAATAGTTCAGCTAACTAAATATTAAAACATGATGTTGATGATACTCAAAGCGTAAATTTTAACTTGTTCAGCAGAAATTGTGGCCTCAAAAGAGAATCGCTAATTAATTACACGGGGTTTTTGACATTCAATCGTATGAAGGTCAGTCTTAAAGCCAAATACTCATGCGGAAGTTGCCACAGTGTGTATAATATTGCGAATGTGTACAATCGTCCGTATGTGTGTGTGCGGGGGCGAAGTACGCTCAAGGGCAGCCGCCGGGTAACGACCCAACCACGCACCTTCGACAAGTCGTGCGTTCGATATCGATATCGGCATTTACTCGCTCACTGCGATGATTGATGAATATCGCTTTTATTAGCATTGCGTGATTACATTAACAAGCACTTGTCTCTCTTGATATGAGGTCTTTTAAAACAAATTATCAATAATCTTCTGCTTTGTTTCAGGTAGTATATAGAGGAGACGGAGTATGGACGTGTCTTTTAACAATGTACTGGAAGGGACGCGCCAGTACTTTATGGGGGTGCCGAAGCAAGCGCAGGCAGACGGCTCCGGTCAGCCCTGGCCACCAACCGCTCCACTACCAGAAGAAGGTGCTCCGGCGCAGTCTGGGGCGCCTGCTCCCTCGTCACGTCCGCCTTCTGCCGCCGCAGCCCCACCGTCCACACCGAGCTCGACGCTCATCGCAGCTCCACCACGACCGCCATCAGAGCCTATTGAGCCTGAACCACACATCATTCACAAGGCTACCGTAATGCGAGAGGCGGCAGAGAAGCGACGGGAGCAGCCCGAGATCGAGGATGATGAAGAGGCAGTTGGTACACTATCACCTCCGTCACACATAATCCGCAAGCCGCCGCGGACGCTGCCCTCGCCCGCACCTGCTCCAGCTGCTCCGTGCCCGTCCCCCGCGCGGCCGCCGTCCGCCGCACCGCTGCAGCCGCCTGCGGCTCCAGAATCCCAGCTGGAGCCTCCAGCACAGTACCGGCAACCTGTGCATCGAGCGCAAACGCCAACTGCTAGGCAACCTGATCACTATGCTCCAGGTCGCCCACCAGATCCGTATCCCACGTCGCGACCACCAGAACCTTATGGACGGTACCATTATGACGCAAACATGTCAGAAGGAAGAAATTCTCACGGGCCGGTAGCTTCACCACAGCCTTCGACACATTCGCGCCATAGCCCACAAACGTATGCAAGGTTATCGGGGTCGATGCCGCAACACACAGCATCAAGGTTGCGCGATGTAGCTGCGCAAAGTCCACCTACACAACGATATCAAATGCCACCTGCGCAACCGCCGCCCCCACCGAATGATCGCGTTCCTCCTATTCATCATCCGCAGCCTGCGCCTCCGGCCCAGAGGCACTCTGCTGATAGTAGATCAGCACAAATGCAATATGCATCACTACAGCAACGTCGCGATCCGTCACCGTACGGACGAACCTCGTCGCATTATGACAGGCATCCTTTGGTTCCGCCGCGGAAATATGATCCTCAACAAGCATATCCGAGTTACCGACCTGCACCGGTCGCGCAGCCTGTTCAGAGTCACCGTGTGGATACGCACCACCAAGTCCAATATAAACACGCACCAATGGACGTCATGACGACACATTACTCAACTCGACCACAAGAGCGGTCGCCAGTGCCAATCCCACCGCACCCACATGACGCTGCTCGCTTGCCACCACGTGCTGAATACCCTAACATGAGTAGACCTGTAGACACTAGAAGCGGCTACCACTACCCGACTCCTTCAACATCAACGTCTAGGTATGGACCAAGTGCACCTGTTCCAACTGGTCAAAACTCAACTCAATCAAGATCTGTTTATGTTCGTCCAGCAGCTGCTCCTAAAACCAGCTATGAGTATGCTTCGGCTGCCCCCGTCCAAACGTCGCCTGCACGGTCGACGGTTAAACCTGGTTATCCTAATCAGGCACGCATGACAGTCTCTGTAACGACACTCGTCAATCAAATGAATCAAACTAAGCAAAAGCAAGAACCACCTGTCGCAGTAACGCAGGTCAGTCAAAGTAAGCAAAAACGAGAATCACCATTGGATTTATCAGTAAAAACGGTGAAAAATACAGCCGACTCTTCGACAACTCAAGACGACGCAGTTGATTCTGCGGCAGAAAACAAAATGATTTCATTGCCTCATCGGCCGTCTTCGTCCAGTAGCCGTCATGCACATCTACCAACTACCAGCTATGCATCTCATAAAGTAGATTTTGCACCAAATTTTACCCAGTACGGAGAGAGGGGTGCTGCGCATGCATATCCAGCACCGTCCCAACCGGCGCATCCGTCAATGCGTTACAATGGCACATATGAAACACGTCCGGTCAGACCACTCGCTGAGGCATATCCTGTCGAATCTCCACATCCTTACCAAGAACGAAATATTCCTTTGAGAGCCGAATACGTTCCTAAAATTGATCTTACAAGACCGCTTGGCGAGCAACGTCATCCTGATAATAGAGTTCGTGACGACCGACACTTTATTATAGAAGAAAGAAAACGTCCTGCAGGACCAATTGTTAGTAACATTCCGGAGAAAATAGTTCGTTATGAAACCTGGACAGCAGATAGTCGGATAGACCATCTAAACCAGTCAGCACGAGAACAACGTGAACTCATGAAACAACCTGTTTATAGCTATAGTAGATATAAACAACAGTTGGAAACTTACCAAAACGAACAAAAACGTCCAGCAGTTCCTGGCGTCTATCGGGAACATCATAGTCAAGCAAACCGCAGATACTCAAATAATCCATATCATCCAGAACTAACTCGTGAAACGAACGACTATCACTATCATGATAGGAATCCGTCTGGTACTAGCCGTCATCATGTCATACAAAAAATTCCGAGCCATAGAGATATTCATCCGCATCATTTTGATCCCTCCAGTGGAATACCTGCTGATAAAAGGGTTTTAAGTATACTAAGAAACAGTTTAGAAACAAAGCAAACAGGCTTTGTAGAGCCACCTAGACAAGCCAAGCAGGTTCCAGACCTCATCGTAATAGACGATGCAGAAGATTCTGTTATAGATATCACAGATCTTACAAAGGAAAATGAGGCAGAAATAGCATCTAAACACTTCACGAAACTTACTTCTAACCACATTACTCCAAACTTACACCAACACATCCAAATGCCGAAAGCTGTTGATTCGTTACCACGCGACTCAGATTACCACAACAGCCCGGACCCAAAACCAATATCGCCAGAAAACGATGTTGCATCCAGAATAAGAACAAAAGCAGAATTAAAAGTAATGCCGCCATCAGACGCCATGGCAAAAGTTGAGACTAAACAGATAACACCACCTGAAAATGAAAAGCTAAAATTACTTCCTAGGAAGACTCATTTATTCAATCAAATAAGGGAAGACAATTTAAGGCTTGAATCTGTAATAAAAAATGAAGAGCCACCTGTATCAATTATTGCAGAAGTCAAAACAGAGCCAATGAACATTGAAGAAATTGAGAAAGATGCAGAAATATCCATCAAAACGGAAAATATTTTAGAAAGTTTGGAACCGATAGGTATAAATGAAGTCAATGAAGCTACTGTTGAAGACCTAGATTGGGCAAATGCATGTGATAGTTTTATGGAACAGCTAAAGGTTGGCTGCCATAAAAAGAAAGTGAACAAAAGATGTATTGACACCCTTGAAAATGAAAATGAGGGTAAAACAGAAAAGTCTCTAAGCTTAGTTTCTGAATCTAGTGTGAATAAACCTTTAGATGAAATTACATCTTCCGCAACGGAAATCCCTTCTACAACAAGTATCACGGCACCTTCAGACCAGGCCACTCAATCCATTGCAGACATCATAAAACCTGCCGAAGAGGCTACAAAACCCGCGGCAGAGGTCACTAAAACGATGTCAGAGGCTAAAACTACGAAAGAAACCATAAAACCCACAGTAGAGACCACTAAATCTACGGTAGAGGCTACCAAACCCTCAGAAGTGATAATACCACCCATTGTTATAAAACAAGAGCCGATGGATGAAGACGATATCAGAGATGAAACTGAAATGTCAGTAGTGTTAGAACCACCTCCTGTAGAAAAGCAAACCAATAAAAGTGAAAAACACAAAAGTGATAAAAAAAATGATAAACAGAAAGAAAGTGATAGACCTAGTAAAATTAGGGCAAAAGCGAAAGTTAAAATTGAAAAAGCTGATAATTCATCTTCATCTCTGTCATCTAGAAAGGAATTAAAAGAAAAAACACCAATTAAAACTGTTATAAAAGAAGAACTGGAGTCTACAGATGATGATGAGCCACTTATAAAGAGTAAGATTCTGAAAGATAAGGAAAAAAGTGATCGTCTCAAATATCAATTATTAAAAGACTTGTCTGAGAAATCTGCGTATGTAAAACTTGAGTGTTGTGATGTGGACGTAAATAAAAATACTAGAAAATCACTGGATTCTACAATATCAAAGGATAAGGAAGAAAAACAAGGCAAGGGGAAACTGCCTAGGCAAATGTCAAGATCTAAGGGTAAATTGTCCATTGATAATAACAAAAATGAGAAGCAAGATATTAATTCAAGTTCTGATAGCGATGATGATGATCTTGGCGTAGCAAGAAGACTACGAATGCGTAAAAATACAAAAACTGAAGAAAACAAAACTACACCTAACTCAAAGACTTCAGTTAAATCATCTCCTTTAAAGAAACAAGACAGTAGTAGTGCAAGTAACAGTTCTACGCCAGTACAGAAACCAACATTTGGCGATGGTTCATACTTTCATCCAGGTTGGGAAGAAGAATTGTATAAATATAAACGTTCTCTTCGTATGCCAACTAGACTTATTGCAATACCACGAGGTCGTTCTGGTGGGCCGTTTGTTAGAGGGTCAGGTGCGATATTTACACGAGGTTCGACATCTCTACCTGATTTGGATCCCGCACCTCTTTCTCCGGCCCCTTCTTCCGCACCATCAGCGGCTACCGATGATTTGTATGCACGACGCCCTGATAAACTTACCCTTGATAGTGATTTAGATTCAAATTCTAGTTATTCTACACCACGGAAGTTACATTATGATTCAGAGGCATCCACATCCACCGTATTGTCCTCAACGATTAATAAAAAGAAAAGCAGTTCAATTGTGGATGTTTTGATTCAAAAATGTGGTAAAAAGGAAGAAAGTAAAAAAGAGAAAAAAAACAAAGATAAAGATGACAAAACACCTAAAGTCATATCTAAAAAACCGACAAGCGAATTGCTGCCGACACCAAGCTTAGGGCTGGTAAAAAACGGAAATAAAGGCAGTTACAGTGTGAAGAAAGAAAAAATAATGGAAGATATATTTTATTTAGGAGCATTTAGAAAAGAGACTGTGACTGCGTTTAGAAATTCATTTATAAAAGACACCGATGGTCTGATTGGTGCTACAGAAGAGTTCGCTCCGCTCGTTCTAAAATCAAGGACAAGAACAGAAAGTCGAGTTCTTAAACAACGAGCAACAATTAAAGAAGTATTTGGTGACGAACGGCCAGCTTCTGCACCCCCAACCTCTTGTCGAGAAGAAGATCTTCCTGACGAAAAGGAAGTAAAAGTTGTGGAAATAAAGAAAGAACCAGAATCAAAGCCCAAATTCAAGCCTAGAAAGATCGTTAAAGACAAACTGAAAAGAAGATCTAGTTCAATCAGAGATGGACTAAGAAGCACCAAGTCCCTAAAAAGAAATGACGCTAAAGGTCGACTCATGCGTTTAAAAAAAAGGAACAGCATAATGAAATCACTGAATCATAAAAGGACGAAAGAATTATCAGCAAATAAACATAAAAATGAAAATTCTCCTCCAGAAGATAAAGACAAACCGAAAGTAGAAGGTAGTTCTCTGGTTCCGACGGAAGGTGTGACTACGAAAAGACGTTTAAAGCGTCTATTTGGGAGAAGGAAATTTAGTTCCGGATTTGATTATATCAGGAAAAAGAAAAAAATAATACGTAGAGAAGAAAATGCTACTAAAATTCGTAGACCAGCAGTGAAGCCTAGTCCCGAATCAGTCCACGATATTCAGAAGGAGATCAAGGGCTGGTTCATAAACAAGAGTATTGGAGAAACAAATCTCCACAGGGCAGCTAGGTTGGGATACACGGTAAGTATCTTATACAAAGAATTTAAAAAAAAATTAACGCGACATTGTTATAAAAAATCAACATAGCTAATTAAGGTTTTTCTTCATTCGCAGGATTGCGTGGCGTATTGTTTGGAGAAGTTGGAATCAGACCCGTCAGCAAAAGATAACGCAGGTTTCACGCCTTTACATGTGGCGTCTGCTAGAGGTCATGTCAGAATAGCTCGATTACTGCTGCAGTACGGCGCAAACGTATCTGCAGCTGCCCAAGGAGGAATCAGGTTCGTTACGTTAAAATTTTTCAAATTTCGAAACACTCGACAGTCTTTGGGAAACTAGCTAAAGTGAAGCATTTAATTTACAGACCTTTACACGAAGCTTGTGAGAACAGCCACGTAGAAGTGATTCGTCTACTTCTTGCGTACGGCGCGGATCCTCTGCTCGGTACCTATGCCGGTCAGACCCCTGAGGAATTGACGGAGGGCCCTGCTACCACTCTGCTGAGATTACACATTGCTGATGTTCAGGGGAAGGCTATTGAACCCTGGCGATTTCCTCCACCTACTGAACTGATAGGTAAGGAAGATTTGATGTAGACACCTGTATTGATCAGCTGAAGTGTGCTTGCGTGCGAGTGGTTTCTGAGTCCCGTTTGAAAGCGCTTGTTAGTTCAGTAAGGGAGTAAGGGTATTGGACACGCGAAATAGTATTTATCACTAAGGTCTGCTGTATACAAACTATCACTTTGTTGACGCGTGGCATATACGTGAATGCTACTGTGTGTCCATCCATCTTTTTTTTTCTTTTGTTAAGGCAATTAAAGTCTAACATAAACTCCTTCTCCTTCCAGATCGCGAGGAGATGGGTTGTGACGCACTCTCATCGCCGCCGCCCGCGTCTCCTCCTCCGCCCCCAGACTCGATGATCGAGATCCAGTGTACCGAGGCTCCACTGCCGCCCTTCTACAGCCTGCGGACACCCACGGGCCAGCCAGCTGACGGGTTGTGGTGCTTGCTGCAGGATATAACAAATTTATTGCAGGTGAGATTAGTTATCCCCACTTGTGAATACGATTATCGCTGTACTTTCTTCTACAGTATATTAATAAAATAAAAATATGTCTAGTTCTGTATGACCAGTTATTTATGACTCCTTAGTATTTTTATTTTTGTAAACCAGAGCCACAGACAAGACTCTTCCCATATTTCATCTTGGTATAGTTTTCATGCAATTTTTTCTCAAATTCTAGATCAAATCAAAGGACAGTCTCCTCAAGCAGATCCACTGCGGCTCTGGATCTCCCAAGGAGTTGTTGCGTGAGATTCGCACGCAGGAGTTCTTGGAGCGTGCACAGTGCCACCAGCTGCTCGGTGCCGGAGAGAAGGTCAACGTGCGCGCTTCTAAAGTTGCCCTCGTTAGGGTCACCGATAAGCTTCGCCAGCTCCTCAAGATCGAGACCGTACTGGTTAGCTGACACTAGGACATACCCTCGGGCCGCGACGATCAAATAACCGTTTCACCCTTCACGGAGGAGAAGCCTAATTTAAGTTAAAGATCACACTACCCGGCAATACTTCATCACTATCAAATTGTTTTGTATGTGATTCAAACGTCATTATGTTTTGAAGTGATTATAGTGTCTTTAAGACCCTATAACCCTTGAGACAAAGTGGCTTAATTATGCATGATAATAATTCAAGGCAAATACACATAAATATAACATTGTTTTTAAATAAACACATTATACACGCGTTTGATTGGAGACGGCTCAATAATGAGATCTTAAAACCAAGCTTGACTGATAATTGTAACGTAACATGTATCTCATTTAAGAACAATATTACAAACATATTCGTTTTATGAGACTGTGTATTTTAAGGCAGCCATTTCATAATCAATTAATTTTTTCTCACTCTAAAGTCTGGCTTGTGAGATATTGTGTATACTAATGAACAACCTTTGTAAATATTGTAAATAGTCTAGTTTAGTTAATGCGTATAGATGTTGCTTTAAATGTTCGATATTCTCATGGGTGCTATTTAACGTTGGTGTATGGTGTATTGGGTAGATAGGCGAATAAGTAACGAGCGAGGCGAGATAATTAGTGTAATTATTATAATATTAACGACATGTAGTTACCACACTGTTAATTGTAAGGCGTTAGCATAATCTTATACTGTGTGTGCAATAGTATACGTGGTTATCTTTGAACATGTAGATGATTTTCTTATGTATTCGGAGTGAAGGTATCAGTCACAGGGTTGGATGGCCTTATGCACGCGACTGTTGTACTTAATGATCGACCATCGAGCATGGACAAGTGCAGTATCGTATGCGAGTAGATTCTATAAACATTATCGTGCGCTCCTCAACTAGGTCTTCTATCTGGTTTTCCAGAAAATGTTTCGTTATCATTACAATACATCACCTATGAACTGTTATAATCATGTAATGTTTTGAGATTATGCTAGTAACTTCTTTATCAATTTTAATTTTAAATACCTATGGCATTTTTTGTTCATTGTTATGTTTGCTAATATTGTCTCCCCAAAATATTTTTATTAATATTGTACAATATTTTACTTTAATTATAAAATGAGTTACGTTTTTATATTTATACAGTTCTGTAAAAAAATAGGAAAATTTATTAAATCATAGTAGGTACGCATATCGCAAAATTAAATTAACAATGTAAATAAGATAAAACTGTAAACAAATTATTTTTTAACTTATTTTGGAGCGGCAAATATCTGTATTAATTAATGTCGATGAACTGTTTTACACAATAAGTAGATGTAATCATGTGGCATTATTTAGTGCAGCACTCAAACTTCTGTATAATATTTTGGGACTCTGTACGAAAGTAGGTAGCAGTAGTCAAGGTCATGTTCCGCCCTATCTATTTATTTCTTTGTGAAAACATGAAACGAAGAAGTACATTATTAATCTGTGATGAAATATTATTAGGAGAATTACCTTGCGCGCGGAAAAATGGTATGAAAAATAATGATAATTTTTGGAGTAAATGTAACTAACGATTTATACAGAATTGTTTACTTTTCTGAATGGTATCGAAATCGTGTAATGTTTTATCTGTTTTAGCTATACCTACAGTATAAGTATTACTATAATTATTGACTCTTATTTCTTGTTGATAACATGGAAAATAAAACCGTGAACAATGAAACTTTATTTAATTCCCAACCCATTCAACAATTACCTACCTGCATGTCTGCAGGTGCCATACGAGGGTTTAAGGCGAGTTAAGAGATGCTGATGGTGTCATTATTCTAAGCGACGAGTTAGGCCCGGCGCCCATTGTCGGCATCGGCACGACTGAGGATTTTAGGTAGCAATATACATAATAACAAAAATACCGCTTAGGTATACTTGAGGCTACTGTATCGGCAGCCTTGAGAATGCTTCGGCATCCTTCGGTACGCCGCCGCGCCGGCGCGGCCGAGGCAACACTCGGGGATAGTTAGCCCTGCGGGGCGAGGGGAGGCATCCGCCATTTGAATCATTTGACTCACACACAACACACTCGAGGTAATACGATATTGAGACGCTTCGGCAAGCTACAGGACGGTGCGGCATGCTTAAGGACGCCTCGTCATCCCTGAGAACGTTGCAGCATGCCAAAGCATAATTTCCGACAGTGTGCGCTTGCATGTAGGATGCCGAAGGATCCTTTTCCTTGCCGATGCCGATAATGGGCGCCGCGCCGGGCCTACCTATGTAATACTAACGCCAATGATTGCACACAACCGTCGCTGATCATAAGCTCTGAACAAGTTCTATATTATATTTTAGTCTTTGGCAAGTTCCCGATAACTTCGAAAAATATGGCCGAAATCAATATTCCGTTTGCATATTCCTTGTACACCTACTGTTTTATTGGTACCTATATAATGTAAGCTGCGCACATCCCGTGCATATTCTATGTTCCCTGTATATTATTCAATTGAGCCATACTTTAAGGCCTGAAACTGCGTTAAACGGATGCCCACGGGGTTTCATACAAAAGTGCACAGTCGCGGGGCCCGCCAGCGGTAACATGCGCGGCTTATTCAGTCAATAACGCTTGATGAAAAGCTTGTGAAAATGTATTTGGGTACAGAAAGAGTAATTGTAGGAGTGTGGTCCTAGGTCCTACCATATGGGGCCAGGCGAATTAACTCTTAGAGGACCTGCAACGGGATCCACCGCGTACCCACAGAGCCCACGTTGACACACGGCGGGTGCATGTCACGGGCGCCTGTAATCTTGCCTTAGATCAGTAGTATGTATTAATGTATTACATTTATATAAGTAATACATATTTTAACAGATTCTGCGAAAAATAAAATCGTAGTATAGAAAAACTTGCGTGTAATAATTATTAACCTATTGCGGCATGATGATGGACATGCAAAGGAATAAAAAAATTCACATACACGGAGATTTTTGTCAAAGTTTATCATTTTAAAATTGCGTGCGAAATTCTGTTACAAGTATGTTTCTACCTTATATTTGAAGTGTTGCAATATATAAATAATCACACGTCAACGCAACATTCAAAAAACCGATTACGTCAATTGTGACATCGGGACATCACTAAAGTTGAATGAATGCTTCTCCCTTGAATGAATTTATTCGAGTTGGGCGAGGCTTCATTTCAAGGTGTTTGTCATCATCAAGCTATTTTCAAATAAGAAACGAATTTTAAAATGAAACTGTGATATAAAAGCCTGTAAAAAACACGTGTCCATCACAAAAAAGCCTTTCCTGTCTGTGAAGTGAAAATAATGTTAATTATTTCTTTGTTTTGCAACAGAAAATGAAGCGTGTTTTGATATTACTCGCATTAGCGAGTTGTGCCAGGAGTCAAGTTCCCGAGTCCAGTGGTACATTCAATCCAAACTATAATCAACAAACATTCCAGGATAACAACCAGAATGGAACTCAGTATCGTCCAAACCCACAAGTACCTTACGGCAGCTTTCCCGTAAACAGTAACTACCCCGTAAACAATAACGACTACAATTCGGGTCAGAGTTCATTTTACCAGGATAACTTTAACTCTGATAACTTCGGCCCCAATGACAATGAGGTCGATCCACAAAACACGGCGACATATTATGCCGGCTTGGACTACGAGGAGAGATACAAGTGTCCGCCAAATTGGATCAGATTCCGGGAATCTTGTTACCGCTTTACTAAGTCGCCGGATCGCCCCAGAAATGAGGCCCGGAAAATTTGTTTGGCTTACGAAGCTGACCTAGTGGCAGTCAACAGCCCAGAAGAACATGGATTTATCATCACAAACCTAATGAGATTAGACCCTCAGAAAGGAGCATGGTACATTGGCGCTCACCAGCAATCACCAGGTTATTGGTCCAATGATGCTGATGGGTCCCAGTTGACTGGATTGGAAAATGCTTTTTTCAATGACCATTCCCAAATTTATACAAGTTATAATTTATTGCCTCGTGATTACTTAGTGTACAAGTTCTCACATCCTGATGGGCGCTGGGGCCTTTCTCCTGTTGAAGGTACCCAATATCATCACTTCATTTGTGAAGGACAAACACAAAGACTGCACTATCTTATTGAAGAAGAAAGATCATTTACATATGGACTGGATACTTTTGACCCTGAGAGGATTCCCAGGGGACCTTACTTCAAAAAAGAGCCAGTAGACACAATATATGATCCAATGAGAAACTATCATGTCCAGTTGACCTGCCTCGCAGGAGGGTATCCTGCCCCTGTATACAAGTGGTACAGAGAAGATTACCAGGTTGACAGCCCTATTTACACTGAAATTGATCCTTTAGTTGATACTAGGTTTGTTCTCAGTGGGGGATCACTCATGATTTATGGCCCAGATACTGATAAAGACAATGCAAGGTACCACTGTACAGCTTCTAATAAATTTGGTACAATTAGGTCTGAGTCTGTGCGCTTGTCCTTTGGTTTTATAAGAGAATTCAATCAAAAGAGGTCTGTTGAAAGTGGTAATCAATATTGGGGCAAAGTAATGTACTGTGATCCACCGTCTTACTATCCTGCAGTTAACTTCTTGTGGGCTCGCAATTACTTTCCTAATCTTGTTGAAGAAGACAAGCGAGTGTTTGTGTCTTACGATGGAGGCCTCTACTTCTCTGCTTTAGAGACTATTGACAGAGGCAACTACAGTTGTAACGTCATGAGCAAGGTATCTGATGCAGGCCGCAATGGTCCATTCTTTCCACTTTATGTTTATCCACACTCTGATTATCAGCATCTTAAGTTTCCAAATAATTTCCCAAAAGTTTTCCCTGAAGCACCAGTAGTGGGACAGGAGGTTCGTCTGGAATGTGTTTCTTTTGGTTATCCAGTGCCTCATTACAATTGGACAAGAAGGAATGCGAATATGCCAAAAAAGGCACGTTTGAGTAATTATGATCGAGTTTTAACAATTCCTAATGCTGGAGTAGAGGATGAAGGAGAATACATCTGTGATGTAAAGAATGATCGTGCACACATTTCTAACAGTGTGTTCCTGAAGGTACAAGCCATGCCCAACTTCACTATTCCACTAGCAAATAAGCACATGGACAATAAGGGTGAGTTACATTGGAACTGTGAAGCTTTTGGTATTCCTGATGTAAACTATACTTGGTGGAAAAATGGTGAGAAACTTTCAATGGATACTTTAGAGCCTGATGATAGAGATCGTTATGTTATACAAGACAATGTACTAATAATAAAGTACTTGGATCCAACCAGAGATCCAGGGATGTACCAGTGCCAGGCTAAGAATCAACTGAAGGCAGCCTATTCAACAGGACAGTTACGAGTATTGTCCTTGAAGCCATCATTTAAAAAGCGTCCTCTTGAATCCGAGACATACGGCTCAGAGGGTGGTAATGTTACATTGAAATGCAACCCTGAGGCTGCCCCTAAGCCTACATTCACTTGGAAGAAAGACAATATCGTTATTGGCGCAGGTGGCAAAAGATTTATTGCCGAATCTGGAAACCTAATAATTCGGCAGCTGTCTAGAGATGATGAAGGCGTCTATACGTGTGTAGCTAAAAACCAATATGGAACTGATGAAAGCAGAGGACGATTAATTGTACTGCGCGCTCCACGCTTCCTCGAGCGACTGCCACCGCGAATTACAACTCAAGTCAATCAAGTGGTATTTTTACATTGTAATGCTGAAATTGACCCTATGTTGGACACTGCTTACCTCTGGCATCACAACGGTATTCGTATGAAGGAAGCAGCTGATCTGTACGCTGACAAGAGAATCAAAATCGATGGAGGTGAACTTACAATTTTAAATGTTAGTTTATCAGATGTTGGAGACTACGAGTGCATTGTGAAATCTGCTATTGGTCGTATCTCATCGCACACTCAGTTGCGTATCGAGGGACCGCCTGGCCCGCCTGGCGGCTTACAGACACTGAACATTCAGCGCAGCTCTGTAACGCTTGAATGGACCGACAGCAACTCAAATGGTCGCGCTATCACCAACTACATGGTCACTGGTCGCACACACTGGAACTCTACGTGGTACATGATCAGTGAGAATGTTGCCAACGTTATGGAGATCGATCGGTACAATGGTCGTAAACGTGCGACTATTACTACGACTCTAATGCCATGGTCGATTTATGAATTTAGAGTACAAGCTGTAAACCTTTTGGGAGCTGGAAAACCTTCAGCACCGAGTCCACAATTCTCTACTCCAGCCGATAAACCATACGAAGCGCCAGCCAACGTGGGAGGTGGCGGAGGAAAAACAGGCGATCTCACAATCACTTGGAACCCGTTGCCGTCGTCTTTACAGAATGGACCTGGAATTTACTACAAGATATTCTGGCGTCGCAACGGAACCGAGGTCGAATTTCAGTCGTTGAGTCTCAAGAAGTACGGCAATATCGGAACGTACGTTGTTCATATATCGACAACTTATTTCTACACGCCTTATGATGTGAAAGTCCAGGCTTTCAACGAGATGGGTGCAGGTCCGGAGAGCGACGTCGTGACGATATACTCTGCGGAGGACATGCCGCAGGTGGCTCCTCAGATGGTATACGCTAGGTCGTTCAACTCGACTTCTCTGAATGTGACGTGGAATCCTATCGACCAGTCCCGTGAGAGACTGCGCGGCAAGCTCATCGGACACCGTCTCAAGTACTGGAAGCAGGCGAACAAGGAAGAGGAATGTATCTACTACCTATCCAGAACAACGCGCAATTGGGCTCTTATTGTTGGATTGCAACCCGATACATACTATTTTGTTAAGGTAATTATAATATTTGTTATATTTTCAAAAACAGTTAACTTCGTTATCAATCTCAATCCATAAAAATAATGAGACATATTTAAAACTTATCAGCGCACTAATCTGCTGACGCCAATAGTCATAACAAATATAAGCTTTGTGTCCACTTTTGCAGTAAACAACTTATATTTACATAAGTTTTATTCATTTACCTATGTATCTGTTTTATTTTGTAGGTTATGGCCTTCAACTCTGCGGGTGAGGGTCCAGAGAGCGAACGTTACCTGGAGCGAACGTTCCGTAAGGCGC
The DNA here is from genome assembly GCA_905475445.1 of Ochropleura plecta. NCBI lineage: Eukaryota > Metazoa > Arthropoda > Insecta > Lepidoptera > Noctuidae > Ochropleura > Ochropleura plecta. Next base: position 16,547,319 of record FR997731.1, on the reverse strand, counting down.
CACAGAAGCCCCCGGCCTCCGTCAACGTGTGGGCCTACAACCCGACCACCGTGCGCGTCGTATGGCGTTACGTACAGCCCACTGATGAGGAGGAACCTTTGCTGGGATACAAGGTATACTTAAGCTGTTACCTAACAAGAACATACAATAAGAAAGAAGAATAGAGTGGTTGCAAGCTTACAAGCGCTACTGCGGAGCATTGGGGTTATGGATTCAATTACCAGGCCGGGAAAGGTGTTAGCGGGTTTATCCTAAAGAGATCTGGAGTCAGAACTGCTTGTGCCTGGTAAATGGCAACAAGGTCTCTCTTACAAGCTTCCTAATAATTACCCTGATGCTAAAACTAGACCATGGATTGAGACTAGATATTATGGAATTGCTAAACTAAGTAGGCTAGGTATCCATTGTACCGATAGCTATACCTTGGGTACCTATCGTGACGGTTTCTGATCCGTAAATCTTTCACCAGATCTATTTGACGGGCCTGTTGGTCTAGTGGTTAGTGGCCCTGACTGCTGAGCCAGAGGTCGTGTGTTCGATTCCCACCCAGGACAAACTTTGTGTGATGAGCATGATTGTTTGTTCTGTGTCTGGGTGTGATTTATCTATAATATGTATGTATTTATAAATTATATAAGTATGTATATCAGTTGTCTGGTTACCATAACACAAGCTCTGCTTAGCTTGGGATCAGATAGCCGTGTGTGAGTTGTCCCAAGATATTTATTTATTTTATTTATTTATTTAATAACTGTCATCAATGTGATTTTCAGGTTCGAGTATGGGAGATCGACCAAGACATGAGCACCGCAAACGACACAATAATTCTAGTGGAGCAGAAACTCGAGGCGTATGTCATGAACCTGACACCAGGCAAGTCCTACAACCTGCGAGTCCTTGCGTACTCAAACGGCGGTGACGGCAGAATGTCCTCGCCAGCCATCACCTTCCAGATGGGAGATTACCATACAGACTCATATGGGTACTCGGCTAGGAGTGCTGCCCATAAACAATATGTACAAACTTTTTTATTCTTTACCTCTTTTCTTTTATGTTTCTCTCGTAAATGGGTAATCTCGTGATGTGCGTTTTACACATATTGCTGACAGCTTCTTTTATATATTATTATGTATTTTTACTAATGTTAAGCATTCCGTTTTTATTAGGGTTCCGTAGTCAACTAGGAACCCTTATAGTTTCGCCATGTCTGTCTGTCCGTCCGTCCGTCCGTCCTCGCTTAATCTCTGTGACCGTTAGCACTAGAAAGCTGAAATTTGGTACCAATATGTATATCAATCACGCCGACAAAGTGGTAAAATAAAAATTGGAAAAAAATGTTTTATTAGGGTAGCCACCCTATATGTAAAGTGGGAAGTGATTTTTTTTTAAATTTTAACCCTAACGTGTGATATATTGTTGGAAAGGTATTTAAAAATGAATAGGGGTTTGCTAAAATCATTTTTTGATAATGTCTATAGTTTCGGAAATAATCGCTCCAAAAGTAAAAAACAATGTGTCCCCCCCCCTCTAACTTTTGAACCATAAGTTTAGAAAATATGAAAAAAAGCTGAAAAGTAGAACTTTATAAGGACTTTCCAGGAAAATCATTTTGAACTTGATTGACACAACAGTTTTTGTACAAAAAAGACAAAAAGTTGTGGGAACACTTATTGTGACGGACGGGAAACTACGGAACCCTACACTGAGCGTGGCCCGACACGCTCTTGGCCGGTTTTTTATTAACTGAGTTTAGGTTGTGATATGCATCCGGCCAATAATTCCTTTTTAAAAATTATGTTTTATTGATATTTCTTATTTTACTGAAAATGAGCTTGAAAACTACTTATTTAGAAACTTTTAGAGCTTTAAGTTAGTTTAACTTGTGTGTCTTTATTTGTCCGTAGATGTAACTGTTAGACTGTTTTGTTTATTTTTTTTATTGATATTGTTTCTCACTGCTTTAGCTCAGTAGCACAAAACCGCGCGATATTTTCATTGATTTCCAGTAATACAACTCTTCTGTTAAACAGGTCAAGTTATGTTGATAGTTGTAGATAGTTCATAACGGTAACTGATACCAATTTAAAATAGTTTTACATCTATCTCATATTAATATGTATATTTTACTATTTTTTTAATTATTATTATGTAATGTCCTGTCAATTTTTATTGACAATAAGTAATTTAATGACATTTGATATTACCTATATAGTAAGCGGAATTTTATATGAAATTCTTCAATAATTAGGTCCATATCACAATATTGTAGTTTAAGGATAATATTTTGTATTTTGTGTACAGCTATTTGAAATGTAGCTACCACCAATCCGAGCCATTGTAATCATTGATCTGATTTAGTTTTGAATATAAGCTTTATTTTTATATGTATACAAGTGTTCAAATACAAGTTTAGGTAAAACATGACAATTCAAACTCAGCTTGTCTAGTACGTTATGAAGGCTATGGAAATTAATCACAATCAACACTACTTCATGTTTAGCTTTTAGTCATTCAATAAGTATCAGAGCTACAATCATTTAATTAATTAGAGCTTTTATTGCTTGACTATATTATTTTAAATTCAATTCATTCAAAAAAATATTTAAAAAAAACCTGTTTGGAAACTGATTATGGAATACGGATAGCAAGTTAGTGCACTGATCCCGCCTATAATAAGCCTGGTAAATGAATCTCAATATTTCTGACTGTTGTTGTAGTGTTCTAGATGTAAAAAGATATGAAATGCCTTATAAATGTTAAAATTATCATTGTAATATGTATTTGTTTCCAGTAAAAATCTAAAGAAAAGTACAGTGTTTTGTTTCTGTAACTAGTTGTAGGACTTAGGGGCTGAGCAAACGTAGACACGTTTTGTTACCAAAATGGCATACCATCACAGGAAACCTAGTCTAATCAAAAACATTTTGGTAGCTTGTATCGGACACAAAACACAAAAGTGTCCACGTATGCGCAGTGCCATAAAAATCAAATATTTATTGGTAGCTTGTATTCGACACAGAACACAAGAGTATCCACGTTTGCGCCGTAGGGTCAACGCTAACGTGGATGACGCACAATCAACACAAAACAGTTTCACTATGCAAATTAAAACTTGTTAAGTATCTTTTGGTTTTCCCAAGTGCTGGTTAGAACTGTGTTCTGCTACTATGGCTGTTTACTGTGCTTACAACCTAGACGGGTTTTTAGGGAAAAAGGATAAGCCTTTACTTATCAGGCTAACGAAAAACCTAGTTTTTGAGATGAGGAATATGAACTATGAAACACAAGAGAATTACAGTTTCGTAATTAACTCTGAGAATTGCCCGCCAAAAGGGTGCATCATGGCACTGCGTTTCGACCCGAGATGAGCGAGGATACGTAGTGAGGCATGTGTGTGAAACTAACTAATCACATAGCTGACTTAGCTTAAGCCGAAAAAAAGGACAAATCCCGCATACGTGAAATCATGTGCGTCAGAATGGCTGGTGGCCTGTGGCTTTGGTCTATGAGAGTTGATTAGAAAATTGCTACATAATTGCTTATATTTGCTACATTTAATAAATAATTGCTACATACTATATATATTTAGAAATAACATATTTTTTTTGTACAGCCATCCTGACGTTTGGTTGGCTGGTCGCCTCCTAGTTTAAAGCCAAGCATGCAGAGTTTCCCGAAATGTATTGCGTCAATAATTGCTACATATTTGCTTCATTTATCTAATTTAGTTGTATCTTCAAACATATGTTAAATAAAGGATGTAGCAATTATTTTAATTATCCCAAGGAAAAGTGCCTGATAAAACAATAAAGGCAAATACTTAGTTATGTTGAATCGGTTTAATCGTTTAGGCTCTGGCAACAGCGTAAGTAATGCGATTCTTGCGTTAAAAAAAATAATTATCTCCTCAATAATCATCACTATGACATAGCATATATCGATGGCTATCGTATAAGTCAAACAATACATGAGAGTGAAAATTTATTCTGTAAACTTGTCAAACTCATGAGTGGAAGAGATACAGAAGAAGTATTCAAAATAAGATCTGAAATGGCGCAAGTCTATTTTTCAAAAGTTGAACAAGAATCTTCTGTGGAAGTGAGATGTGAGTGCAATGTAAATAATATATTTGAACGCATTTTAATAGGTTGTATATACAGTGCAGATGAAAGTGAACATTGTACAGAATCAGATTGTGAAATCAATAGAGTTCAGCGTAAGATACCTGTTCTACACGTTGATATAAATTCAACCATTAATGATTTACAAGAAGCCGCAAATACTTTAACTAAATCTCAAGAACTTACAGAATGCCGGCGTAGTAAATGTAAAGGTGAAATCATTTAGTGTATCTTTACGAGATCTTATTGCATTTGAATTTCATTCCAATCAATTCATTTCAATAGATGATACACCAACATCTCTTTTTTACAAGGATCAGAGTTTGATTTACTGTCTATAATATAATAGAATTCGAGCCCCCAGTATGTGAAAAACTAATTGGTCACTACAAAGCTCATTGCAGACGAAATTCAGAATGGAAATGTTACGATGACCAATCGAAAAAAGTTACGAAGAGTAAAAAGAAGCTAATACCACATAGTATAATATATGCGAAAAAATAATATGGAAATTAAGTAAATTAATGGTTGAATATTTTTTAAGTAAATTGTAATATTATTAAAATGAATCTTATGAACGACCCGACGTTTTTATTTACGATATCCTTTTAATGTGCTTCCACTTGCCACCACTTCCGCACTCATACTCATAACATAAAGTAGCAATAATAGCCTCCTAAAGTAGCAATACCGTTGACTGAAGACACACTGCAACTATTTGCCTTTATTGTTTTATCAGGCACTTTTCCTTGGGATAATTAAAATAATTGCTACATCCTTTATTAAACATATGTTTGAAGATACAACTAAATTAGATAAATGAAGCAAATATGTAGCAATTATTGACGCAATACATTTCGGGAAACTCTGCATGCTTGGCTTTAAACTAGGAGGCGACCAGCCAACCAAACGTCAGGATGGCTGTACAAAAAAAATATGTTATTTCTAAATATATATAGTATGTAGCAATTATTTATTAAATGTAGCAAATATAAGCAATTATGTAGCAATTTTCTAATCAACTCTCATAGACCAAAGCCACAGGCAACCAGCCATTCTGACGCACATATGAAATCCGCACGATATTACACCTTTGTTAATTCAATCCATTCGATTAATAGCATTTGAAAAAGTCTATCCTCATTTTTTTCCGATTCTATGTAGTCGCATAAATTATTACCAAGCTAAAAACATTATACTAATGTTCATTTATTAAGGTCCTATAGAAGTACAATATTATTATAAACATAAGTCAGTAAGTACTCGACATTATTTTCATTGTTCACTTCACGTGAAATGCCTCAGTCAATAGTCGTCTGTCGATAGCGTTGTCATACAAAATAAAACATTACAAATGATATTTAATTGTTTATTATTATAATTCTAAACATTGTATCACAATTTCTTGTATTTCACCTTACGTTTTAAACATTTAGCGTCTACATTATCTAGTAAATCAACACCTATCGAGTTCTTTCTTTTCAATAAACTTCCCTCATCCGTCTGAGGCACTTTGTTTAAAGGAAGTAACCCGACAGCGAATGGTATGTTGTTCTCTACCGATGAATTAATGTTATCAACATTCGTATTAGGTTCTTCATTTTCCTTATTTAGAACATCGCTTTCATTCAAAATGTCTCCCCATTGTTCTGTCTTGTGATTTACAGAACCGGTCAAATCTATGACAGAATGGTCATACTGTGATTCTGACGTCATTGCATCGTCAATCTGATTTTCATTACTGGTTCGACGACCGTTACTGTCGTTAGCTTCATTCTCACCGGGCCCCTTACTATTCATATCTAAATTACCCCACTGCAATTCACTTGAAGTTAATGTTGCAGACAAATCACCATTGCTGTTCTTCGAAGAGCTTAACTCTTTCATGTTCAGATTGTCAGTGTCGTTATCGAACACGCTAGGAACATTAAGAGCATTCACATTATAAGTTTGCATGTTACAGTCAGCATTAGAGGTATGTTGATCATCTTTAACAGTTGAATTTTGTTGTTGTGCCATATTCATTTTATTCTCAATGTTCATCAAATCTTTAATGATTTCATCTCGCTCTTGTGCTCGTTGATCGAGTTGAGTGCTATCTTCGTAATTATGTTGTTCGTCATCAACATTACGTTTCGGTGTTGCCATAAGACAATCAAGAGCGTCTTCTTTGAAAACGGCACTTTGTGGAAGTTGTAGCCCAAAGTCATAACAGTCTTCGTTACGTCGCAGATCTTCAGGGTTCAGAGGATTATATTGCTGACTTAAATTAGAACCCAAATGAGAACTTTTGGTATCGAGCAATGAAATACTAAAATTAGTATCCAAGGAAGTACTCGCTGGACATAATTGGTCAATAACTCGAGTGTCATGCAACTGTTGATCTTCGTAATATTTTTTAACGTCATCACTCATAGATTTCGTGAAGAATTGCATATCACCATCGATGCAGGAGAAGTCATGAGCATTTACATGATCCATTGAATTATTGTTTTCTTGCAGGCGGGGGTCTAATACCACATAGTTTTGCTGCTCTTCAAAGGATTCCAAATTATCAGGTAGTATTGCGTTGAGGCTGTTGATAGTGTCCTCGTTACGATTGTACTGGGAAGAATCTTTATCGTAATCAGAGTTTGAGCCGTAACCTTTATTACCTAGCAGCATTTCTCCTCTTTCTATAGATTTAGATAGATCATCGATGCTCTTGATTTCACTTGGGTCTGCTACTTTTTCGATAATGTTGGGTTGTTCTATGACCTCATATTGTATTTCGCTGCTTTGTACCATGTCCAGCAGTACTTGTTCATTCACGTTAATGTAGGAGCCATCACCGGATTCAAAAAGTATAGGTAGGTCGGTAGGGAGTCCAGCGCTTTTGAGTGCGTTAACATATTGAGACATGGCAGTACTGATACCACCAGTCGAGGTATCAGCAGAACTGATGGGGTTGGTGTTCGAGTAGCTGGTGATGGTTTCGTTTCCTAAAGAGTGTTCCTTATTGTAGGAAATGGTGGGATCGAGCACGTTGGACGAGACCGTCTGGTCCATATACATGAGGTCGTTGTCAATGTTCATGTAGCTGTTGGAGGACTCCGGGCCGCAGATACTGTTAACGGCTTGCGAGAGAGTTACTCTGTCCATGTAGTCCTGTAACAAAAGCAAACAGATTTTAAATACACATTGAGTTATTATGTTATATCTTTCTGGTGTAGGTCTAGGAGTCGACGGTTCTGAATCCTACCTGCATATGCCTCGTTTGCAGATGTTTCAGTTGATGTATAGCCTTACGTGAGTCCTGTTCGCGTCGCATGAGAGCGCGTTCAGCCGCGCGGCCCAATGCGCCGGTGCTGCCATCCCACGTGCCTGATCGCTGTCACCAGGAAAATATAGGTCAACATAGTGTATTTTGTACGAAGTAGCGTAGGGCAGTTGTTCTTGTGCAAATTGAATTCGCATCCAAAAGATATAGGGAGAGCCAGAGGTTCTGCTTGTCTTTACTCTTACTTATTTTGAGTAGATGGTATCACTTAAATTCAGTTCATATTAATATAAGTATAGTCTACTACTTACTCTAACGCTGGGCCTGCCGCGGCGCGGTTTGATAGCTCTGGGTGCGTCCGAGTAGTCTACTGCAGGGGCGCTGCCTCCGTTCTCGATGTCAAAAGGAATTCGCACTACCATGTCCTGCTGTAGAACAGTACAAAGTAAGTACAATAGTCAAAAGGGAGTGCACATCTCTAGATTACTAGTTTACAACACAATCATCACAATGACAGCTATTTAAAAGGTTGTTGCACACACGGCCGATCGGCGAATGTCTGTTCGGAAAAATACCGCTTGGCATTCCTCGGATAGAAAGATTCCATGCATCTAATATGAGAAAAAACATTAAAATATCTCTAGAAATTAATGCGACTTTAAAGTGCAAGCACAAGCTGACGTGTAAGTGCTTGTGCAAGTGTTCGAGCGAGTGCTAGTACATATGCTCGCGCAAGTGCTCGTGCAAGTATTCAAGCGAGTGCTCGTACAAGTATTCGAGCGAGTGCTAGTACATATGCTCGCGTAAGTGCTCGTGCAAGTATTCGAGCGAGTGCTCGTGAAAGTATTCGAGCGAGTTGCACAACTGTTTCCACACTAACGTTCAAAGCGAGCGAGCCAGCTCAAAAAATGCAGATTAATTAGAGGTAGTGTTATCAACATTCATGCAGTTTCTCCAATGTGGTGGGCCATTCCTTGGCTAATATGACGAACTAAGTTAGCTAATCGGCAAGAACCGAATGGTAGTCGAATTTGAGTGTAGTGTAATAACTTCGGGTTGACTTTGTCCAACAAAAATGAGCTGATCACAACATTGTGTGTGCAACCAACCCTTTCGAATTTCGCTTGAATTTTTAATCCTCATTAATAATATCTGTGATTTCTGATACTAACCTTATTATTATTCATTCTACTGTCCACCGGTTGGCTAGTGCTGGTCGCTGGAGCCAGCTGGGACGACTGCGGCGTCTTATTGTCAGCCTCCTTTGTAAGTAGTTCATGTTGTTGTATTTTAAACACAATGTTAATTTATATACCTAGCATTTTGTTTATTTACCTTTATGGACATGAAATCCTTATATTAAAAATTTAGGTACCTATGGCTTCTACTCTTAGTGATCAAATTATAGGTAGGGAGGTATACCTGCTACCTTCTCTACGAAACAAATCAAGGCGGCTATGATTTTCAGAAGGGACCCAAGTTTTAACGTTACTTTAAATTTGTTTAAAACATTAAATAAATATTTACCTGAGAATGCAAATCAATAAGCGATTGCGGAGGCCTGTTTATTACCACTGGGGGAGTGAAGATAGGCATTTCACCTAGAATTTGTAAACATCTTAACTATAAAAATAATATTTAAATTCCAATAGGTAGGTATCTTTTAAGAATCCTACTAATATTATAAATGCGAATGTTTGTGAGAATGGATGTATGAATGGATGTTTGTTACTCTTTCACGTCAAAACTGCTGAACGGATCTTGATGAAATTTGGCACAGAGGTAGATTATGGTCTGGAATAACACATAAGATACTTTTTTTTTCGATATGTCGGGGCGAAGCCGCGGGCGCTAGCTAGTCTCAAATACTTTGAGAACTTTCAATAAAAGAAAAATTAAGTCTCACTTACTGTTATTAGCAATGCCCAAACCTTCCTTTGTGACTTTCGATAGCCCTTTTATCTTTAAGAACTGTGCCGCAGACACTAGTTCATCTAAATTCTCTTCAAAACATTGAGTTTTCCCACAGTACATGAATTCTACTAAGCATTTCAACACACTAAAGCGCATCTTTAATATAATAAGTGGTTCCCCTGCTTGCTTTTGTAGAACCTCCTAGAAAATACGACATTATTTGAAAAGTCCAAGTCAGTTTGGCGGCAAAGTTGTTGTAGGGAATTAATAACTACGACAAAAAGACATCTTAGTTACCTGAAAGTAAGCACTACTCGCAGCAAGTACAGCTTTATGAACGCGCAAAGTGTGGGAGCTACACATCAGTGTCATGTCCACTAAAACTTGCATTTGTAAGAGTTTGCCAAATCTCGACATCAAATGCTCAGAATAATCTTCATAATGGAGACTGTAACGTATCGGAGCCATTTCAAAATTCAAAACAAGCAGTTCTTTGACGAAAAATATGTCAATATTGATAGGTTATGGAAAAAAAGACAATCGAATAATTGAATGTCGTTTAAAAATATTTTTAGAACGTGTTTATGTCTTGTAAAATAGGTTTATTGAGAAAAAAGGCCAGACTTAAAAAAAATGGTGATTGTTTATTAAAGAGGTTTTCTTTTTAAAAATTATTTAAGTAATAAAAACAATTGCGATTCCTCGAAGGGTTAGGTTAAGGTATTTATCAGGCCTAGTATTTATATTGCTTGCTGGCGGTGCCGCGCGCGCGTACCAATCTGGTACAGGAGGCGCCAATGACGCGTGAAATTCGTAGTAATTCGTACTCTCAACCACATAGCTAGTGACATTGATCTGTTTCTTTGTTCTTTGAATGAGTTCACAAAAGTTGCATTATTTGTTAATTAACCGTTATTGTTATTGTGTATACTATTGCATTAGGGTAACTGTAAGGATAGTCGTAACTAGAGATGCCACGAATATTCGGCAACTATTCGGTATTCGGCCTATTCGGCCACTTTTTTGCTATTCGGTATTCGGCCGAATAGAACGTACTATTCGGCCGAATACCGAATAGCAAATCTTTTAAAAAAGACACGTTATTTTACTCAAAATAATGTATTTATGTCCAAATTACAACAGTTTAGTAGTTAAAATTAATCAGTGGTAAGTTGTGATGGATAAAAACGAGCTTTTCAGCATTTTTCAGCGCATACGCAACGAGAAAAACAGGTTGTGACTTGTCTCATTCCAGCTAACGCGCCCCCACCAAGCATGTACTTCGCGCCGAATATTCGGCGTTTCGGCCAACAGTGTTGCCGAATATTCGGTATTCGGCCAATTCACTATTCGTGGCATCTCTAGTCGTAACATAGAGAAATAAAAAATAAAAAAATTGTATAGGTATGGGTCGAACGGGAGTTGAGTAAAATAACAGACTTTTAAATTGTTGGAGTCTTTTTAATCCATTAAAAATGCAGAAAAAAAATAGTAAAATGTTAGAAAATGAATTTATTACAAATTTGTATTCATGGTGGATACTTCCGATAAAGTTAACGGTAAACATACAAAATTAACAAAGTTCGAAGAACAACTCATAGTTTGATGAAATTGTACAAACGTAGTTCTATCACAGACTAATTAAGTACTCAAAGGAAAGTTACACAACGCCTAATACATTTTTTGTTGTGATCAGACCATAAATTGTAGAGTAACTTAAATAAATATTTTCAGCGTATATTTATTAATCCATCGAAACGAGGGAATAAAACTAATAATAGGCATACAATTTGGAATGTAAGTAGGAATGTAATTATTTGTTCATAAGGCACTTGGAACAAATACAGTGAGATTAAAGTCAGATGCGTAAATAGCAGATAACATCACAAAGATCTGTTTTGTAAGTAAATTAAAGATAGTTTTAATTAGAATAAATTTTGTTATAATTCATTATGGAAAGAGGTTTACCAACTATAAAACCATTAAATAGATGTATAGAATCTAGTCACATTTAATTATATAATATCAAATTCACAATTAACATGTACTTAAATCGAACGTTTTATTAAGGAAGAGTTAATAGACTTATACAAGATAAAACAAACTCACTCAAGACAAATAGATTTCTAGAATAAATATGTTTTAAGGTATGGATAAATGCAAATATCTTGTTTAAAGCGGTTGTCAATAATTCAGCATTAGTGGCCACTTGCTTACAGATATCCTCACAAATTATCCACAGTATTTTTATAAAATACAAATTTGTAACATTTCCAATACTTTAAGATCTTCTTAGAAATCAGTTCCTATACAATACAATAGCTTTTACGTTTTACCCTTACCTCCCTACGTCGAAGCTCATAAACGATGTGCCACAGCCGCAAAGCTTTCGCACGACTCACGAAAATACTGGAACACATTCTGTTTAATATCTGAGATAGAAATAAAAACCATTACAAAATATATACATACACCTTTGCTGCACCTATCCCTAATATTTTTTTCTGTTTGCTGGAATGATATTTCGCTGGGTCAGCATATGTCTGACGAGTCGTTGTATATGTTGTTGTAGGTTAGTTAATATTACTGAGTTTTCACCACAATAAAATAATTGATACTAAATACGTGGAATTGAAAAATAAGTCTATTATCTCTCATATTTCTCAAAAATAAATAACGATTATTTGGTAGCAGTTATTTTATTGTAATATATTTTTTAATCGCATTATGGCATATGGTGCTCGTATTCACACCTGGTTTATTTGATAAAAGTAAAAATTACCTACCCAACCTTCTTTGGATAACCATAAATCATAGACAAAATTAATTTATCACAAGACCTGATTTAGGCGGGAACGAAAATCTTTTTGTACCTAACAACTAGACAGCATTATTATAACAATTACAATATTTCAAAGAGTTATTATTTACTTACATTATGTACTACCTACGATATTGTCATACTAATACGTGAATTAACAAAATTACATTCCATCCCAGATATTGCAGAACAAAAGGTGTAAAGAACAAAGATACAGCCATGAGTTCGCTCATGTACGAGTCTGTTATTTAGTTCGATTAAATCCAATACGTATAGAAAAATATTTTTATCAATAAAACCGTTTTACGTTCGTTTTTATTTATTGTTTTATACAACAGGATTTCATAGGATTCTATCATGTTTCAGGTAGGTGAGTAAGGAGTATTACAAGAGTATTCAATTAGACATTTTAGGGGCATCAATATTTGTGGTTACCTACTAAAAAGGATGCAGGTAAACTATGATATTAATTTATCTTAGTAAAAACTGCACGCAGCTGGTGTGAATGAATAGAAACTGATGCAAATGTATTTTTCAAATAAATGCCTTTAGTTTTCATAAGGTATCGCAATTTAATTGTAATCGTATAATAGAACCCTATGTCAGCCTTGATTATTAAATTATAGTTACTTTGTATTTTGAATATTATGGTTTACAGGCAAAATTCTTAAACAACTATATTGTTAACAGATTGACATGCTAATTGACAGCTATCTAAAAAAACGAAATGTTAGAAAACTTTTAAAAGAAATATAAAATTAAAATCGAATTACGTAAAGTATATATTTTTAAAGTAATTAAATAATCTTACATGAACACTTTACATAGGTTTGAGTAAATTTGTACAATACATAGCATGTAGAAAAAATAGAGATTCATTTTATAGAGATCGTTCAGTGAAACTAGACCATTGCCAGTTACAAGTACCGTACCACATACTACGCCAAATAAATAATTTATTACCTAGTTAAAGGAAAATAAAAAGAAAAAGTATTTAATTATTGTTTCAAGGAACAAACTTTCGATGAATAACGTTGTTGATCGAAGAAGAAACAATTTATTATGGCGTTGTCAAATACTGTTCTCAAATTATGCATAAATAAAATTATTGTACTTCTGGAGAGTTTTATTGTTTACGTAGGTATGTACTTCTTATTGCATTGCAAGTATGTACGATAAGAGAGACAAACTGAGCAATGGTCTGTTTCAGTGGCAGGTTACATTAGTACTAATATTAAAAGCAAATTACAATATTTACACCAGCCGACAACAGTACATCTTGCAAATAGGTATCTAATATACACGTTAATTATTATTTGTTCATATTTTATTTAACCACTCGAGGTTATAACTTGTCCCCAATTATACTTAATTATCAATTATTTTTAAGAACTCCTCGGGGGAGATGTGGACGTCTTCGGGGGGCGATGTGTCGGTCGCGTTAGGGACGGTGTTTTTGAGTTCACCGAATGTGTAAGTCGTTCGTTTGTTATTCCTAGAGTTGGAGTGGCGTTGTGGGCCGGGTGGGCCGGGCGAGCCCGCCAGCGACGCGGCGCAGTCGAGGCTGGCCCGCTTGTTCCAGCAGAACGCCGGCCGCGGCTCCGCGCCCGCAGACATCGGCATCGCCAGCTGCACTCGGGACTTGCACAACTCGTTATCACTTAACTGTCGCTTTAACTTATCCTTCCCCACGACTAGCTGGAAGCCCCTCAGGCCGCTGTCGCCGTGTGTCTTGGCCGACTCCACTTCGCTGAGCTGTCTTTTAAGTTTCGAAGAATCGGTCGGACTGACACGCAACGGCTTATCGACTAGACTGTTCTGACGCGAAGTTCTGCTGCCTCCTTGCCTGGAACTCGAGCTGTGTTTGAGTAGTGCACTGTCGTGTCGACTGCTGCCAGATGAACTGCTCGTGTTTGTGTTACAAGTGTTGGCATCACTGGCGTTATTTCGTCGGAGCGATTCGATAACATTGTAGAAGTGTTCCAGCTCAGAGGTGCTGCTATTCCTGGATCTGCTTATATTGTTTGTACTATGTCTATGTGGGCGGATTTGAGCTCTAGGCAAATGACCGTAGCTGCTCTGTCGAGCTATCCCGGCGCCGACACTGGTCTGTCGGCGAGGCATGCTGCAACTCTTAGGAACGAAAGCGTCTTGTGACATCACTACATTTTCATAAACGTGAGCGTTTTCACAATCTTCTTGTGATATAAGATTTTGGCGGCTCTCAGTAGTCTCTTTCTTTTGGCCAACGGAGTTACTCTTTTTATGTCCATTGCGAACTTTAACTTCCGGTATTTTTTTCGTTAACTTACAATCACTGGCACTTCGAGGTAGTAAATTAGCATAACCATGACTTTTGTTTTCTTGGTTTTGTAATTTTTCTATTTTAGGAGCACTGGGAATTGCAGCGTTATCTGCAATCCTCGTAGAGTTAGAGAGCTTAGGGGCTTTACTGGCTGCATTAGTTTTCGCGACATCCGCGGAAGCTGGTTGAGGTACCGTTTCGTGTCGTTTTCTGTCCACGTCGGGTTTAGAAGATTTATCTAGAACGACTTTCGTCTTATCACTTTTACATATTTTGACACTGAACCTAAAAGGAGGTTTGAACACGACTTGCAACCTGGCCTTCTCGCCGGACAACAAGTTGGTAGCGCTCTTGGACGGTCTAGTTTTTCTGGAGCCTTTCTGTACTTGTCTATGTGTTCGTTCTGTGAGACCAAGAGGGATGGATTTAGATTTAGGTATGGCAGCAGGTTGCGGTGAACTGAGCAGCCATCGTTGCACCTTACTCAAAGCTTCGGTGTCTTTGATGGGAGAGGCGGGGTGTTTCTGCATAGAACTGTAGTCTATTATTTCTTTCTTCATTTTCGTCTTTCGTTTTTTTACTTTACCTTTGTGTTTAGAGAGTATCACATGTTTTGGCGATTTGCCTTCGGCGTTTGTGACGATGACTGTGTTTTCTTTTGCTATTTTAGGAACTTCTTCTAATTTTGCTTGACTATTCGGCTTCTGTAAAAAGAAATTAATCGTATAACATTTGAAACATATCCTGCGTTAGAATTAAGATCGTTTATGAGTGTATTTGTTACTTACCCTCTTTTTATTGGCACTGTGTAGCGGAGAGGCTTTGTCTCCTAATTTTTTGTGGTCTTTCTTATTACGATAAGCTCGAGTTCGTAGAGCAACTTTCTTCTTAAGAGGTAGTTTTGACCTGTAACATTATACGGCAAGTAGTTAGTTGTATCGACTACAACCAACCAAACAAACCAAACATGATGTGTCTGATTCTATGATTCTAAATGATTATAAAGAAGTATTTTTGCGGCTTTCCTTTAAAAGAAGTGATGGTATTACATGCTTACGTTATAGTTATCTGTTTATTATCACACGTACGTGTTTGCTGTTATTATCGAAGACACGTTACGATCGTAAACGAAAGCACGGTCGTTCAAGCTTTGTTAAAAAATGCAGCAAGCGCCATTACCAGAGATCAGAATAAGGAGAATACATTTACGTAATACGTATTACAACATGGGCTAATAACCTCACTCTAACTACTGTAACAGTTTTGTCGTAGGTGGTAGGAGAGTCGTGTTATGCACATGTAACAAAATCGAATTTAAGTAAATGATAAATGATGTTTATTTTTAAGGCAAATATATTCAATTTCTTTCTATCTCTGTCCATTGCAGATAGTTTAATGTGTGTAGGTAGAATACCAAAATACGTTTTGTGACAAATGCTTAAATAACTAAGCAAAGCAAGCCTTGAAGTTTGTCTGAAAATGATTATGATAAGGAAATATGTTATGATACGCTGGTATCATAACATATTTCCTTATCACCAGTACCCTGATAATATACATATCTACTTAGATCAAGTAGTAAGATAGTCTCTCTAGTTGTAAGTATTAGTAGTTAGAGTACCTAGTCCTTACTAATATTATAAAAGCGAAAGTGAGTTTGTTTGTTTGTTTGTTACCTCTTCACGCTTTAATGGCTAAACCGATTTTGATGAATTTTGGTACAGAGATAGTTGGGAACCAGGAGACGGACATAGGCTAACTTTTATTAAAAAAAAGTGGGATATGAGGGAGAACGAGGGAAGAAAAGAGAAAACTTAGCGTTGCTATTACAAATCCATCAGGCGCAAGAGCAAAAACTGCAGGTCTGTTTGGTGTGTTATACCGAATTTAACGCGAGCGAAGCCGCGGGCGAAAGCTAGTAACTTATAAGATTACTTGAGTAGGCGGTTATTTCTATAGTTAGTGCTTGAAAACAAAGTTGCGTTGGTGACACATTGACCAAGCTAAACGGGTTTGGGCTGGACATGTCATGTTTGTGGTATATGAAAAGTGACTTAAGACATTCAGTCAAAATCGTAGCCGGCTACGAATATTGTGGGTCAAATATCAATAGGATTGACACAAGTGGAGACGAATGAAATTATGAGAGATCGATGGCCATACCACGGGGCACAACGTTCTTTTGCGTTATCTCTTACAATAAGAATTATCAGTTGTTACTGATATGTTGCTTTTCGTAATACTTGTCGTTTTTGTCTACATTTACACAAAATAGCAAATAGCACATTAAGCTGCGTAACATACTGTTACACATATTGTCCTAATTATTTCACAATAGCAATAATTCTCATCACACATAATTATGCAAAAGAGCTTTATATCTCTATCGAAAGCGTCTGCAAATAGATATAGTAAGTTACATACCTGACAGCCGTGTGAACGATCAGTCCCTGGTCAGCAGCGTCAGGCAGACGGACGGTCTCGGTGGTGGAGGAGTGGATGATGGTCACCGACTTCAGCTTCTTACCGTGGCGGCCTAAGAAACGCGTACTCGCCACCTAGAAGCACACAATAATAAGGTAGGAGAACTTTTTTAAGTGGGTGTAGATGGATAGAGTAGCTGTACTGCTGTTTTGTGTAGAATTATGGTGAAGATTATTTCAACAACTTCCTGTAGCGATTTAATAAAAGGTTTTAATTTAGATAAACGCTAGCGTTATACCTGTGAAAAAGAAAGATGAACCAAACTCATACACGTTTTCCAGCTTGTATGTAATTATTCACACAATGGCAAATATATTCTTAGTTCTTAAAGATATAAAAAGGAGCTCAGTCTAATATTTCGATCAACTGCTAGCAATACAGATACAAAAAATGGATCTCACTCGTACAGTTATTTAATTCTAGCTTGGTAATTTTGTATATACTGGCAAAATAGTAGGTACATATTCTAGCGTACTAATACATTAAAGTTTTGATATTATACCTTCCCAGAGGAGTTTAACCTAGAGGCACTAACACTTAGTGTCTATTTCTATCGCAACATCAAGTGCGTTGCAGCATCGCTAAACAAAAATATTACTTTTAATTTCGTTTGTCCGCAGATACAAAATAATTAGTTCAAAATTAAGCAGAACCTTTGGCGATTGAGGCTCGATGGAAAATATACAAAGGCTTAAAACAGCAGGGAATGCAGTTGTTTGCGTTCGGAAGCAACTTACGGGCTGTAAGTTGGTCACGAAGTAAGTCATAATCAAACTCAAGTAAATGAGCAGGTGTAGCACGCCTTCTCCTTTAATACATAATCAGAACTACTTAAAAGCTTTGGTTTATCACTCATAAACTCGATCCTAACTCACATATGAGGACAGTAAAAACTAAAGTCCAAAATGGTCCGTGTGAACAAGTGTATACATATATTTCTTTTAGAATATAGTGTATTTTTGTCATGAGTACTGTTAAAAACAAATGACTCACCAGTAGAGCGATAACTGCCAGCAATATCAGTAGCACTGCATACCAGTGCTTGAGCACCCAGCGCTTGAAGCCGGCGATGCTCTCGTCCGACAGCAGCAGCTTGCGCAGCGTGGCCAGCGGGCCCGACGGGTCCACCTCGCGGCAGCGTTGGAACACGTCGCAGTACCTGCAAATATTATCACACACATTAGTATCACTAAATAATCTGTTGCTATCGAGGTCCATTTTGAATTGGTTTGTTTCTATCAAGGGATGAAAGAACTCATAGATACTAACCACTTTTACTAATGGTACAATTACCGAAAATTCTATCTATTATATCGGATGTTTCATAAAAATGCAATTCTAACAAACAGTTTCTGACAGCCCAATTAAAACAAATAAAAGAATGTTTACATTTTAGAACTTATTTAAACTGCTGTTACGATCGGTGCAAAAAATTATTTTGGTTAAAAAATACAAACCCTTTTATTTGATATCTATTTTATGGGAATGCATAAAAACAACTAGTTTGTCATCTTTGGGACTCCGCAATATGGGATTTTGAATGACGTCACTTAGCTCCCCATGCATCGTAATCGAAAATAAACATGTATGCAAAATTTCAACTCAGCTATGATTATTTGGCATAGTTACAGGTGTATTTAAAAGTTTTAATATAACTAGCAATCTGCTTTTTGTGGTGTTTAGTTTCTCAAAAACTAATAACGTGGGTATATTATAGTTTATATCTGAGGGCAGTTTTTTTGCCACATTCCAGCTAACTCACCCATTATAGTCATTGCAGGGCGTGCCCGGCTTGGCGTACATGTCGGGCACGTCGTAGGGCGCCGAGTTCCAGCTGAAGGAGGACTGGCAGGCGCCGCCCGGCTTGCGGCAGCACAGCTCGCACGCCGAGCGCGGGTCGTCGCTGCGCGGCGCGCACTGGCACGACTCCAGCCCGTACGCCAGGCAGATGGAGCCCGTGCACTCCTGGAGTTGGGGTAAAAAATGGTGAATTTAGTTTTTTTTAAAACGTTGCCCCACACTAGGAATTTCTCCTGTATCGTGGGTGCGTTTATAAACATTTTAACTCACAGACCCGAAACAACTACCTGTAGGTCATACAAATATTTGTTCCGTGCGGGAATCGAACCCGCGACACGCAGCGCAGCAGTCGATCGCTCAACCACTGCGCCAACCGTGTTGTCGTCTTTCGGAGATTACAGACCTGAAAATGTTAATCAACCATATCGAACTAATACTCACTCCCATATAACACACAAGTTCCTTATCGCATCGCGTCCTGTTCGGCTTGTGTCGGCTCTGGGGGCAGTTGGCTCCCTTGCCGTCGCAGAAGGCCGCGTCACGACACCCGTTGTCAGACCGACACTTGTCGCCAAACTTGAGGCTGCACGACGTAGTGCAGCATGGACCCTGAAACATAAAATAACATATTTACTTTGTTCAGTTACAACTGAGATTTGTTTTACTTAGTTGACCACCGAACATCGATCCAGTGATAAAACTCTTTTTAAAAAGAGTAGAATAGACTATAGATACACACATCAAAAGTATCTAGGGATCAACATATATTTTTGCAATAACTTTTCTCCTGATTGATATTAATTAAAATTTTCTTTAAGGATTCATCAAATAAAGTGTTTTCGTTTGTCACAGTAACGATAAACCAAGTCACCTTTGCATTAATAAAGAAATTTGCCATTTTCCTAATAAAGGGATTTTTGACATTTGAACCACTAACATTAAAGTTCGAAAAAAAGACTGAAATAACAGTTTTCTTTAAAATTTTATTGGGTAACTTAAACAATTAATAATCCGTGTTTCTACCGCGAACACTAACAACACAAGAACATCGGTTTGGCATACTCAAAATGAGTTCATCCAAATCACGCTGTGGAATGGCCGCCCATGTTCGTTGCAACAACAAAAAAAGGTCTTCTTGCGACTGGATACCCTCCATATTCGGCAGAGCTCTTCTCTGTAGCATATCCCATGCATGCTCAATCGGGTTCAAGTCTGGCGACTGAGCAGGCCAGGGCAGGACATTGATGTTAGCTGCGGCGAGAGTCTGTCTTACAACTCTTGCGGTGTGCGGTCGTGCATTATCATGCATTAACTGAAATAAGGGACCGATTTGCACTTGTAGAGGAACGATGACGTCTGATACAATCGTCTCAGCATAAATTTGAGCGTTGAGGTTGCCTCTGATCCAAATCAACTCAGTTCTTCCGCCGATCCAAATACCCGCCCATACCATGATGGTTCCACCACTATAAGGATGGACTTCCTGGCAGGATTTTAATGCGCTGTTGGCGTCCAAGGGTTCTCCAGTGTCGTATACGTCTTGTATCCGGTCTCATACCAAAACGAGACTCATCAGAAAAGCACACGAAACGCCATTGTTCTTCTGCCCAATTTCTGTGTTCAAGAGCCCATTGATATCGAATCCTACGATTGTGCATTGCTATAGGTGGTACCCGTAGCGGTCTTCGGGAATGAAGGTTCACTTCATGCAAGCGGTTTCTGACTGTTTGGTCGCTAATTAAGTTCCCTGAAGAGTGATGAAGCCTCACGGCTAACATCATGGCGGTTATTGTTGGAGCTCTTCGAGTTAAGATTTGAATGTATCGGTCTTGTCTCCGTGTGGTGCAGCGATACCGTCCTCCATGGCGCTCAGCCACGGTACCAGTGCTTCGGTAACGTGTCCAAAGTCGACTGATAACACTCTGACTTGTATTCAGAGCTAAAGCTACAGTACGTTGCCGGGAACCAGCTTCTATCATTCCCACGGCTCTGAGCATTTCTTCCCTGCTTAAATGACGTCGCCGCTCCATAATAACGTTGGTTTTAATCAGTAGTAGGGAAACAGTAGCACTAATAATGTCTTCAATGCGTTGTATGTTTTTATAGGGAAAATATTGACAGCTTATTTTCATCTTTTACTCGAATTTGATTGAGAGTTCCTGATTCAAATTATGAAATGCACCAAAAAGGATCCATATAAATTTATAAAATCATAAATTTATTACAAAGCCACATCTCAATCTCAAGAAATCCGCATAAAAATGCTTGATCCCTAGACACTTTTGATGTGTGTACATTCAATGTAGATATTACTGTCCATGAACGAATTTTAATTGTATTTAGTATTTTTTTATATGTGTGACTGTAAGGATGGAGTTTGTAAGTAGATATGGTAGTATATTTTTATATCCATTTTTTTTTCGAGATAATTCCCTTTGCTTGTCATTGGTTCATTTTAATCCTTCTTCTTTACTTTGTACTTATTAGGGTTTTTTGTTTAGATTACTTGGATTGGAATGGTGATAGAACTTGACCTTATTTCTGTTACGGTCAAAACGGGTAATTTTTTTGATTGAGGAATAACGAAATAAGTTATTTTTTTAAGGTGGAGCACCAGGGCAGTCAGAAAAACTCAAATTTTCTTTTGTTCTTTGACAGTGCCAGATTGCACGTTGATTAAATATACATTGCGACCGTAAGAAATATGGCTTTACAGATTTATAATAATTAAAATCACCAATGCAACCCCGTACGATCATTGCAACCCAATAAATTACCATTTCATGAAAAACTCACTTAAAAAACTTAGTGGCCTTGATGATTTAAATGATTATAATTTAGTAAACCCATTTACGATCGCAATTCATATTTTAATCAGCATACCACCCGACTGTAGCTGCTAAATACAAAAAAAAACCTTCGAAAATATTGAATTTCGCTGGCCGCCCTGGTGATTTCACCTGTTAAAAATTATATAAAACAAGCTAAATCGTTATAAATGTTCGTCCAAGTTAATGTAAAAGATAATTTCGTTTAGCAAAAAGCTTTGATTAGTCCCTTTTTTAGTTAAAAAAAACTTTGGGTAATCCAACTCAAAGTTAGTTACCCGTTATTGTACCTTAGCTTTAAGCACATTTTAAGATCTTCACACATTACGGAATGCAATAAAGATATGAATATGAATAATTTACAATAATTACCTGACTAGGACTACAAACGCTGTGTTCGGTAAGCGTGCAGGGTTTTTTGTGCGACTGTGACTTGGCACCTTGTGGGTAACAGCACACGTCCGTACACTCGGAGACCCAGCCACAATCGCATTCTTCGCCTTCTTCCACCACGCCGTTACCGCAGATCGCTGGTTGAGGTTCTGGAAATTTATTTTTAACATAATTATTTGGTCAACTTAAGAATTTCAAGTGGCTAGGTATTACTTTCTTGTAACTGCTAGCCTGCATTATCTCACTGATGGGCAAGGGCCACGTTTTTTTTTCTTTTTAGGGACATCATCAAATAACTTCTCCCGCTCTGGGCGGAACAGAGAGGGTGTCAGACTTTTACTGACTAAAACCCATCCATGTTCCTTCTTTTGTCCCTTTTGTTCCGGGGCCACGGTATCTCTTTTGAACAACCCGCAACCCCGGCATGCAGTGGCCCTGGCAGGCTCTTTTGCTTTAGCGACATCTCTTTATGACGCGCGTGGAACACGAACGCGCCGTCGACACGGCCTGTCGTCATTAGACGGACGGACGACAGACGAGCTACCCATTGCTCACCAACCACAGACCTTGAAGTCAAAGGCCTCTTGACTTCCAGATCTGTAGATACAAAGTTATCGTGGACCACTTGTCATTGATTTTCTCCAGCTCATCTCTGTATCTTCTTCAAGGTCTGCACCGCCACAATCATTCTCATGAACCTTGACATACTTTCGTAGATCATTACCAAGATACCCAAGATATTATAGGGTATGGATTCGCGCTAACATAGCTCAACTAGACAAGCAATCGATGTCAATTGTAACAAGCACGTTCAGCCATCATCGTTTCCCATGCCGAACCCATATCAGAATCGCTTTTCATGTGGAAGAAAAAGGGGCCTTGAATTGTCAAATAAAGAAGTCCTCTATAAAACTTCTGATCCACATATAATCTTAAAGTAATTAACGTAAGAGTATAGAGCGCCTGAATATTTCTCCATTTTTGCAATACTTCAAAGAAAGCAATAAAAGAAGACCTAGTAGTTTTTTAAACATGGCGTTTTACGAAACGGACTTTTTACGTCAAGACCGAATAGAGCCTAGTTCTGCTTGTCTTAAGGTTTCTAGTTTGTATAAAGTCTTACCTGTAAAACAACCCTTCGGCGATCTCGCTTTGTTGTTGAGCACCGGGTCGATAGCTCTGAGCGAGCACGGAGAGAACTTGTTGTTGTTCTTTCTGTCGCCGCTGGTTGCTCTGGCGAACATGATGTAGTTGCCGTCTTCGCCGAATGGGGTGCATACCTCTGGGTCGTGCTGGAAGGACAAACAGTCAATCATTTAGTCTAGGAACTATATAGTTCATAGGTTTGGTATAAGTAGTATTCATGCGTTTTGTATTTTCACTTTGCTTGGTGTATTTCTCAATGCATGCTGATTGTTACTTACCTATACACAGAAATAGATTGTACTTTGTCTGGTAACGTGACAACAGCATGATCGTGTCAAATTAGTCAAGACTCTAGAAAACAATTAAAGGTGAGGTACTTTGTGAATATTTCCTTTAGATTTGTTACCTGAAATGTAACTGTGCGAGGGAACAATTAAAAGTTATATGCAGAGATGATTTAGGTAGTTGCTCCATTTCTGTATTTCCAAGAATGGTACCCGAGTAACTTTATACGATATGAAATGCAGTTAGTAAACTATGTGTCTTGAATCAAGTTAGCAGGAAGTTAACGCAAGGTTGGCGAATAAAGTTTCCATATGTAGATAAAAACTATTACAATAACAAATGACAAATACGACGTCAGTATTTTCAGATAGTATGAAATGTACAAACTAACACTTTCATAACAGTAAACCTTGAAGGAGAAACACAAGGTTTTCAGTGATGTTGAAAGTTAAGAGCCGATAATTACCGGTGATCCGAAGTTGTGTCCAATCTCGTGAGCGAGCGTCACGTGGCTGACCGCCGGCGGCACGTGCTTGCCGTAGTTCAGCAGGGTCACGATGCCTGTGTTCAAGGACTTCATGCTGCCGCGGTAATGCTACCAAACAAATTAAAACGTGAAAAACAAAAGAACCGTTTGATTACCGGGTCGGGCAAAGCATTATTGGGTTTCTCCGCCAGGAACCAGGCCCCTCTTTCCCACTGGGCACACTGGGCACGTGCCCAGGGCCCCGCGATGACTGGGGGCCCCCTAGTCTAGTCCCTACTCCATTACCAAACGAAAACCGATAGCTACTCTACTCTCGCCTGAAAATCAGTCATAACAAATGCTTACCGACTATGGTCAATTTGTAGAATTGCACTCGCAACTGCAGTGGAGAACGCTTTTTCTCCAAATCAAAACGAATAAAAAAATAATTAAGAAGTACAATGCTCCAAGAGAGATTGAACAGTTTGTCGGTAATGTTGATAGAATGTGAATTGCTCAAAAACGTAGATGTTGAAGATGAAATTAAGGATTTTGCTCAACTCAAATCTAGAAAAGTACCGCTTTAATCAGCGTAGATACTTAGGTACATAAGGACTCATCGTGGATGCTGGTTATTTAGTATCAATTACATTATATTATCTATTCATTATAATAATATCTAATGTAACTGTAAAGAAATAAAAATAAAGCTACGTTCTTTGTTTATTCTAACAAAAGAGTGCTTTATTACTATCGTCATAGGAGGGCCCCATTATCCTAATGTGCCCAGGGCCTCTAATAGGTAAAAGACGGCCCTGCCAGGAACTCCTTGGTTGTAGCAAGTCTTGATTGTGCCCGGGTGGTGACAAAAGGCTTGCCCCTTGCATATATTAATTATTGGTTAAAGCTTTGCCTAACCCTGCGGGGATTACAGTTATGATGTTATAGTGAAATAAAACAAAATAAAGTTAAAATATAGCTGTCAAAAGACGCACTCACCCCATTCTTCTCACAAACGCCACCGGCATTTTTCAGATCCCCCGTCCAAGCCAGCCCAAGTGTTCCCATTTCGAAATCTCGATAAGTAAACATGTACGCCAAACAGAAGGCATCATAATCTTCCTCTAAAAGAAAATAAATCATAAAAAAATACACAATTAGCACACCTCTATTAAAAAAAATGAAACAAGCCTTCCGCTTTTAAGCATTCCTAATTTATTAGTATAATAGCTTAACTTTGTTGAATTGCCCCCCGGAGAGCCGGCCGCTCTTTTGTTTGAATGCGTAATTGAATATTGATGAAAAAAGACAAACCTGAAAAAAGCTCCAAATATTTTTCTACTCCGTAGTTATTAGGAAACCTATATGCAGGATCTTTAAGTGCGTCTAGTGTATGGACTTTAATTCTTTTGATCATAAACGTTATGTTGTCTGGTTTTCCATCTTGGTTGAAATCTGAAACAAGTATTACTACTAGTAAGAAATAAAGTTCGAAAGTGTAATGAACTCAGAGTATCTTGAGCAAAGTTAAAGATTACCTGTCACTTTGTATATTGCGTTAACTTTCTGGACATGACGCGTCATGACTTCGATACACGCCTCCACTGAGCCGTATCTTTGATAGAACATGTGATCGGCCTGCAAGTATACGAGGCACGTAGTTTTTCTCGGATCTACTGTCGCTCTCTTGTTCACATGTCGACCGTCGTCAGTCGCGTTGGCCGACAACACTGTGTACCCTACTGGCTCCTTCTTGACTATGTCCTTGCTAACAGTTACAACTCCAGCTTTCGTTTTTATCACTTCGACGTGCGTCTTTGGATCTGGTCTTGATTCTACCGAATCGAGTCGCACCTTTGTTATGAGGTTACTCTTATCGATTTTGGTTTTAGGTTTTCTAGTGCTTAACTTATCACCCGGCTCGTTGTTGCTGGTGTATGGAAAGTCTAAGTCTAAAGGTAATTCGGGATTTTTCTTTGGCTCGTCGTCTTGCATTTCATCTTCAATGAGCCATCGTTTCTTGCGTCTATGTATTTCGCTACGCAGATCTTCAGTAAAATTGTTAAGGGATGAGTCTTTATTGCTTCGTTGATCGGTAAAGTTAAATAATTCAACTTCTTGACCTAAAGTTCTTTTCATATGAAGTAGATGTGATGCGCACGGTGTCCCTTCACTTGTATCATGTGGGTGCTCGACGTCTGACCTTCGATAGACAACGCTATGCATGGAGGGATGGTCGATGTTGTACCGCGATATAGGTTCCACGTAATACTCTTCCGTAGTAGTCCAAATTGTTCCATCGAAGAGACCCTCAGCTGTGATAACACCGTAGACGTGTGATGATTCGTCATCTAAACAAAAGTTACATCATTTTATTCTCTTCATTACACCTTTTAATTAATAAATAGTTTAAAATAAATTGAGACTTAAAATACAAAGGTTTCAGGATTTCAAATAAGCCTTTAAAATACAAACAACTTGGGGACGCTCAAATAAATGGCAGAAGATATTTTATGCAAACTAATTCGAGGTGCAAAGAGCCTCGGGACTCTGAATGAATTAAAATCACAACTTGCAGTCGCAGTGGGGGAGGGATTGAAACCGCTCATAAATAACGGTAATTACTGCTCTCACCTACAGTCCGTTTCTCCTTCATTCATTTTCTGGCAACGGGTAATAGGCAAAAATCGGTTTGTAAACCACCGCGTAAGCTTGTAATGGACCAGATACCTTCTGATAAATGTTTTTAATGAGGTCTGATGTCTGCACGGATAAAATTTGAGGCTGCGTTATTACGAGCGGCCGAATCGCTGGATCAAGATTTTGAGTAATGGTGATGCGAAATTTAACGGAAGCCACCTGCCCCAATTCTTATGGGATTTTGATCTTTGTTCGAGTATAACGAACAAAGGGCGAATAATTTAAAAGCGAAGAATTTTAATAATTGGATAATATTTTTGAAGGGCTCGTGATTTATGAGTTTATGAGCCTAAACTTTTTGCGTTTGGAATTTGTTGTTGTTATTTTCTCTTGACCTTTATTAACAGATGAATTCTAGGCATTTATTATATTTTGTATACCTAAGCAAAAATACGAATTTGTGCGAAACATACTTCATTAAACTTACGAAGTAATTTGTTCAAAATTCACTTTGTCTCCAGCGTTCCAGATGGGTCTCGCAGCACATAATTTCCTTTTATTAAGTTAGTCACAGAATGTAGAAGTTTGTTGGGCTCATGTTTAATTGGTTGTTTCAAAGACTTGGGAAATAAGTGAAGGGTTGGAGTATGTAAGTACACAACTAAATTATATTTGAATTAAAGCAAAACGAAATTTTGAAATGAAGTTACAAACGACTGAAATGGTTTTATAACGCGTTGTTTTGAGTTTGGTTTCAAAACTCTTTTCTACTTTTAAAAACCATCAATCCAGTATGTTATTCTATTTTAAAAACAGCGAAACATCGCGTTGGAATAACTTTTGTTACTTAATTATATTAACGTTAGACGATAGACTTACGACACGCGGCCGTAAGGTAAGTTAAAGTATCAGCCATTCCAGGAAACTGTAGGTCAGATTAATTTGTGAACTTTATTAACGCGAAGACGTTTTAACAGGACTTTCGCTCGTAAATAAAAGAAAACTCGTACAAAGGAGTAATCCGTTTAAGGAAAACAATTTGATTCGGCAACCCACCGAACAATTAATGTTGGGTAGGAATAAAAACGAATGTTCCGAACTGCAATGATGGAATTTTACAAATCGCCTCGTTTGTCTGTCGAGTTTTTACGAACTGAGACTTGAATCTTAAGTAATTTATGTAAAGATGTTTCTGTTGTTTTTTATCAATTTTATTTATTATATTTTATAGGATTTGTAGATTGAAATCAAGAGTAAATTGAAACGATTAATAAAAATATATTTAATGAAAATATGTAATAAATGCTCAATGTTAATTTTTTTTGTGACTGTTATTTGTTATCACAAGGGCCTTTTGGTCATCCAGAATGTGATATGCGCGGCTTAGGTTCTTTGTGGTAATGGCCTTAGTAACTCAATGTCTCATTATCCTTATTATTATGTGTCAAAATCTGTAGGCTATTATTATTCCAAGAGCGTTAAACGCAAATTAGGTATAGGTTGACAACATCTAATCTAGCTGCAAATTCCTATAAATCATGAAGGCACTTAACATCGGTTAAGCTACCTAAATACCTCTCAAGTAGTATGCTAACGATCCAATATACCTTCACCACGAATTACCTAAACTAGCTCGTGTATGTCCGTGGAATTCGGTAAAGTATTAAGAGGATACAGCCCTGCCTCACATCATGTATTAGGAGGCTGCATGAATTGGCACAAACGAGTCGACTCGCACGTGACTGACTTTGCTACAGTTCCTCATTCTGTAGGGTTGACGGATTGCCGTTTATGGTAATGAGCTCCATAGACTATTATTAACTTTCTAAATGGTTTTTTTTCATTCGTATATTTTATGAAATCCTTAAAGAATAATTGAAGGTCTTTATTTTTGCAGAACATTAACCAGAACTTGCCTTCATTAGGTTCTAAAAAATAATCAAGACTCATCTTAAATCTCTGAAATGCGAGGTAATGAAAACTGTAATAAAGATATCGTCGGCTCCGTCATTTTAATTAAATCTTATAATTATATTACCTAAGACTCAACCTCTGAGAAGGGAAAATAAATGACCGGAAACGCAATTTTCCCAGCGGTAAAAATATTCCATCGATACGATCCCATCGTTTGTGGTGCAGTCAACCCTGCAGAGTCATCTCTCTTGGCTAAGACCCCGGATTACATCACTAATGCTTATCTGATGCCGCGGCTAGATTATGTGATGTTTTATTGTGTTCATCGCTACAACTCTGTGTATTTAACGCGGCAATTACTTTGGTTCCTCGACCGTTATTATAATATCGAATTCGTATTTTAATTACTGGGTCGGTTGGTAAGATTTAACAACAATAATTTAATGGTTTATATTTAGTAAGAGTCCATTAGATTTAATAGTGCTTTTGACGTAACGGAGTAGCGATTGATTCGACCTGAATACGCACCAGACTTAAAAGCTTACCAAATTAGTACGTAACCAACGTATAAAGCCTACTCTCTAGTGAAATTAAATTACAATTAGGCCCTAATACTTTGTGTTATCAAGCTGACCTTAACTTAAATTAGAATTAAATGACCCGTAAAACCTCTAATATAAAATATCGCTCACTTTCACGTTTAACAGGTTACATCGTATCAGGAGAAACTTTTAGGCTAGACTGAACTTTGCGCTATAAATTTCAAGCACATATCTCACATCTAACGTTCATTTTTACGAAAAAGTGAGGGAGCATTTCTTTTTGGGAGGAAGAATTTATAAAGAGAAATAGCTTGGAAATAATAGCTGGCTTTGCTGAAAACTTTTGACATGATAAGGTTGTATAAGTAAGCCCTTAAGTAACTTTACTTAAGGGCTGATAAAACTGTTAAAAGCTGGTTTGTAACTGGGATCCTGTTTCGAATGCATAGCAAAACAAATTAAATGGATAGGAATATTATGGAAGAATTAGACTTGAAAAGGCCAACCCTTCGGAACATAACGACTGAAAATATTTACCCCTGTGATTAAAACAATGTAACGTTAATGTTAGGTTTAAATGCGTCAATTCCACTAATTAATAAAAATACGCCAAGTTAACTACTGCACCACAATAGCTAATTTCCCCACAGTGATTATTATAATTTGCGCGAGATGCGAAGCAACTTTGCGTTCTCACACTTTACTTTTTTTATTTTAAAAATAAATCGTCGACGCCTTTGGTGGTTGTTTTTATGTAGACTGGTATAATGAGATTCCTAAACACGTCATTATCTTAATCTTCGGAAGTGCAAAGACGATAACACAATGAGTTTGTGTGTTATATCAGTAGGCGTTTTCTAAGTTACTGTAAAAACGAATACTAACCTTCGAGCTTCCCTGAGTAGACTTTGGCAGGATTGTAGTCCACCTCACCAGTCGTAGAATGGAACTGTACGCCGTCTGCGAATACTGAGCTGGCGTCTGGTCTTAAAACCAGCTTGAACTCTCTGTAACATTAGAAAATAACTGGTTATTTAAAGTTTATCAGCTTTTTGTTCAATTTGTTTTAATGTATTCTGTTTCATGTAGTCTATTTTAGTATTCGCTACAGTTCCAAATATTAACTTTGTCCCAAAATAATACGCAAATACACTACTGCATATATAATATTGCAGGTTTCCTGGAGTAAGACCCAGTGGGAGCCAGTAGAAGCGTTTTCTAGCTAAGGTGGTGGTAAGAGTGGAGAAGTATGGCCTCTATGGATACTTAAGTCCGAGCGTAATAGAAAAGGCCAGTCGGCAAATAGAGTATACGGCAGCAGGATCATTATAGGAAGATTTGCTTATGGCCTTGGTTCATCAATATTGCCCGAAGGGTCCAAAAGTGCTCTTTATGGTCGCAGTATTAAGCTAGCTCGCTCGTGCGCAAAGTTTCGCTATTTCACGTAATACGTCCAACCTCATATTATGTTCATACAGCACGTACAACTAATTATGATTTAATGCTATTCACACTGAGTTCAAACTGTTCGTATTAAAATGTAGAGCACCAGTGTAATGGCTAATAAATCAGACGCATAATTCTGATATACTGGGCTTCGTGCCCTTTTAATGTTTTTAGTTGGGTAACTTTTATTTAAGGTACTTTTTTATAATGTAGAGGTACCTAATGGCGCACTCTCCGACGTGTTACCCATTACACCGGATAATGATGTATGCTTGAATTTGAATGATACATTGCGAGAACCTGGGGATAGCTTTGAAATCAAATTTCCGGAGTGAAATAATGTTAGTTGTTGGACGAGGATGCGACAGTTCAAAGACTACGACCCATAGCTATGTTAGAAAACAACATTCTAAGGACGGCCTTACAGAGGCGCTCGAGCGACGAGAAAAATGTATTAAATATCGTCGCGGATTACCTTTGCTTTTACTTATTTACAAATGTCTAGCTTAATTCTCATAGATTAAAATAACAAAGGCGAGTAATCTTATAAAACCGACAAGATTAGGATTGAAGGATTTGTTAAACAATCCCTAAAGGAGTCACGAGTCGCTTTGACAAGTTACCGCGAAAGCAATTCCCTTACACTGTAACATGTCTGAATACAATAACGTCTCATGATAGTATTGTTATACTACAAAGGATTCTCACCAGATACATTTTATTCTTACTTTCATAGTAAGGCGAAATGAAACATTTATTTGTGACTCAAGTGATTTTTTTGTTATTTGTACACAAATTCAACGTGAAGAAATAAATCTAAAGGTTTTTATGTTGAGTTTTCCTTCAATCTTTACTGTGGAAAAATTGCTAAAGTTTTTAATTGGTGCCAAAAAAATAGTGGACGATACAAGTACCAAATATCATCATCTTCCTGTCGACACAGCATGTTTTCTTCTTTCATACTCCATTGTCAGAGGTCGTCACGACATCATTTACTCCTTTTCTTTTCATATCATTCCATAGGACAATCCACCCATCAGTAACAAGTAATGTTTCCTTTACTCTTTTTTAAGTTAAATCCAACCTGGCATTCATCTAATTACAAACAAGATCAGCAGCAGAATCAACACAATATAATATTATATTCTCTGTTGAACAGTCGACAGTCGAGGTATCGTAATGAAGTAAATCGCATCACTATTTACGAGGCAGATTCGAAGATGTAGGGCGTCTGTAACTCAATAAAATTTTCACAATTCCCCCAGATTGGACGTCAGAAGCGGCACTAACGAGCGGTATCTAATGATGTTAGACGAATAGACGCTCGGATGTCGCTCCTGTTTGTCTGATCTAACTTCGTTATAGGAACCAATCCAACAAAACCGATGAAGTGTTCCTCTCGACGGTGGACGAAGGTGTATTCGCGGTGGTGTGGGTGATCATTATTTTCAACACGATTTTTACCTTTGCCCAGCGACGTGAAGAATTTTAAGTGACATGCGACATTAATATTGTGTGGTGTGTTGATACGCGTTACAGTGTCAGATTTAAGAAAAAAATGCTACGTAAATATCGGCAATCTTGTTACTACCTAAGTCATCAATCACGATACTTATACCTATATCTCGATTATAAGTTGAAAGTTTTATAACTTAGTCCGTTCTCCCAGTCAGATAGTGTTGTAGTCGTTATTGTATAAGTGTAAAGTTAGTTCCACTACACAAGTTTCTTTTATTATTATTTTCTTAGAAGCTTATTTTTCAGTACTTACTTGATTGTTATTAGTTTTAAGTATTTTGTTTTCAAGAAAAATACACTTAAGTTAGACACAAAATTCACATTTTAACCATTAAATACAAGAAAACACTTAGTTTTTCCAACGTCTCGAGATTTCTTCCTCTAACTTTAATGCTGAATTGCTTGCACTTAAATGCTGAAGTGATTTTTCATCTTAAATATATTCTTTAAAAAAAAAAAAATTTATATAACTACGTTGGAAAAGTGCTTACTGACCTTTATTTTAAAGATCGTTTAGTTACTGTAAGAAAGTTTCAAATTACTTGACGCAAAAAATATCGGCTTGAGTTTAAGTACCCAGCAGCAATTTACCCTCTTAGTGATTAGGCAGATATTTATGTAAAGGCAAGTATACAAAATGGTTAACGAGGCATTAAAATAACTTTTTCATTACGAAATTGAGTGAGCGCGTCGGAATTTCGTTAGGTCTATTGTTTACCAACCGGATTTCTAACTTGATTAACGAATTAATTACCTGAGTAATTCCATTGGTCCTGCGAAATTAACTTGGAATAGTCTAAGGAGTAATAATATTTAACTGAGACTCGGGTAAATATTAATAAGTCGACAACTTATATTTGCTGGGGTTTGGGAGAGCCGTAACGAGATTAGTGCGGCGGGCTATTGGGTTGGCGGAGGCACTCCTGTGGTCTGTGAAGAATGAAATACCTAATACAATATTTAAATGTACGAGTATGTGGTAGTGGTATAATAAGCATGTTTGTATAATATTCTACAAATTCCAAATTGGTAGGCAATCCAAACTATGTGTACCTAAAGAATAGGCTGAAAGAAACCTAGTGTTTTATTTCAGAATATTTACACAGAGTTGAATGAAACAAGGTATTATGAATATTTTAGTGGTTATAGAAGCGTCTACCTAAATAAATAGCGCCAGTAATCATAATTATTTTTCAGAACTCAAAGCTAGTAGGCGAACCACGGAGATGAAAAGAAAATGAAGTAAAATTTCTTCACGAATTCACATCTTCAGAAGGCAAACAGAGTCGACAATGATTAATAAACAAGGCGTTTAAGTCAAAACAAAGTGACAGCGAAAATTCCGCCTTAACTTTTATTAAGAAGTTCGTGTACATCAGCGCTCGTCCATCCCTATTTGTTGAGGGTAGATCAGACCTGAAAACTCTGTAAGAAGTTATTAGCGAAGGCAATTTCCAGAAGCCATTACTCATTTCTGGTAACAAACAGGCTTGGAGGCAGTCTGGAGGCTTCCTCGCAGTGTAATTGTGGAAACCCGAGCTCGGGAATATTAAGTGACGACGTCACGGGGAAGTGGTTTCACGTACGTTCACCGCTGTAATTGAACTGAAGCTAAACCCTAATCTTGTCTGCTCAAAATAGGTTCCATGTAACTCACAGGTCCCTGAATTTGTGTCACACGAAGTGTGTTAAAGGGCGGGCATATGGGTACATTATTTTTATTACTTGTGGGAACTTTGTTTTACTTTCATTGCTCATGAGCCTTTTGAAAATGATATTTTACATAAGAGTTTAGATAAAAACGAAAAAGTTAATGTTCCATGAAACAAAGGTAAACGTAAATAAAATTGTACACATAAAAGGATCGTGTCGTACCTATCAACAAAGATTCAAAGGTTTTATTGTCTGTCGTCTAATGAAAAGTTCTTGGGATTGTTGAAAGCTTCAGATGGGCAATACATAGTTTAAAAACACAATTAAACTTGTGGTCAGTTCGACAGTTGTTTTAGGATTTTCCGATTACATTGATACCTATTAGCAAATTCAGATGTTTGATTTAGCCTTTTAGATACTTCTTCCTAAACGGGAACTAACTTAATATAGATAATCTATTCACCTATCTATATTTATAAGGTAATCTCTATTTTATTGGGTACAGTAATAATATATGGAAGTTAAAGTTTGTAAGTTTGTTTGTAGGAGTAATCATCGGAACTATTGCTACAATTCCAAAAGTTCTTTCACTAAAGGGAAGCTTAGTTTTACCGAATATAATAAGCTACATTCTAAACGCGTGCGTTAATTTCAATATAAAACGAAAGCGAAGCTGCAGGCAAAAGCTTGTCATAATAAATAAATAAGAAGGTCCTATGTGTGTGTTTAGCTTTAACATTAAATACTAAAGACATGTAAGTACAGGGTTCGCTGTTCTCATTGTGCCGAGGTCATCAACTAAGTGAGTTGGGAGTCTCTAATAAAAGCTAGGTACCAAGTTATGAAACTCAACCCAAATCAAAATTATAATCTAAAAGCTAAGGTAACATGTGGTTAGCCAGACAACATTTAGGTAGGTACGCTGTCTACACCCACCTCGTTATACGATGTTTTCACTGTAGAGACATTAATTACAAAATTAATTCATAAACGTAACTACTTACTGCCGGTAATGGAGCCTCAAAATTTCGGTCTAATTTCGACCTTGACAATAGTCACGATATTTACGTTAGCGTTTAATTAATTAATTTTGAAAAGTTACTGAAGAATAATTTGAATAATCTATAAATAAACTGAGTCTCGTTATAAAAGTTAGGTGGGATAAAGCGTCCGCGAGGGCTGTTCATTTCTATATTAAAATTTTAATAGGACTCAGAATCCAGAGCTTTTGAGATTAGATGGCGGTGTACGTTGCGCAGGTTTACCCACCGTGATGAAGGTACGCTCGGTGACACAACGCTTACCCGAAAGAAAAATATATTTATAGCCAATTTTCCGAGATTTGCTTTTAATTAAGTACAGGTATTTTATAAAATTTTGTTCTACCTTGCTGTTTTTATATCGTTTTAGGAAAATATTAAAGTAACCATTATGTACCCACATATTAATAAACACAGTCAGCTATTCGGATAAAACAAACAACTATTAACTTCTATTAAAAAAAAATAGTCATCAAAATTTGCCTATATGATATTGAGCACGAATTTCACTGTTGAGTGCTGCGCTCGTACTAGCTTGTAAAGTCAACTGCCCTCGTAGAGGTGAACAACGATTTAGAAAGCGCCTTTATTTAGTTGCAGTAAGGGCGATTTTCGTAGATCAAGCAGCTGCTGCGGGTGATCGTACCAGCTCATACACTTGGGCAAGCCGCAAATCACATGGTCTTCAGCTTTGTGTTCCATTTAGTGCCGCCCTGCGCAGCCGGCCACGCTACGTTTATTTCCGCTCTATAACACTCTGTTACACTATTAATTCCTTAGTAAATGCAGTTGTTTGTAATTGCATGATTGTAAATTTCTTTTCGTAACTTATTTAATTTACTATGTCTACACTATAAGCACTGCTACGATTTGTTGATTTAATCAATCACGGCTATTATAAAAACTGGCTCTTGCATAAATGTACAAGATTAGATCTTATCTGAACTCAAAGCGAATAAGTTCGTGGACAGCACCAAATAGCAGTCCATTTCATAAACAGTCCGGTACGGTATCATGTGTAAGGCTGAGGCTACATTAGGCCGCGACGCGACCTGCGACACATGAGCGATTAAAACAAGTAAATGAATGCTCACGTATATGGCTACACCGTACATCAAATATTACTAGCGATCTTTGATTTCTTGATGCGATAGGAACAACATTACTGAAATCACGGCATCGGCTACACCAACATATGAGCGAAATTGAAGCGAATTTATTAGAAAATTTCTCACTTGCACGACTAGTTCAATAGTGCTGCTAAATACCTATGCGTGTGGCTACATTATGCGTATAGTAAACCGCGATGGATGATTTGATCGCATTCTAAGAAAATGTACTGTAGCCTTGTCATCGCCGAATATACGCCGGAATTTCGCTTACAATGTAGCCATACCATGTTTTTCTCGTTTCGCTCTTCCAGTCGCATCGCAAATCGCTGCCAACTGTAGCCTCAGCCTAAACCCAGTTGTAAAACAAGTCACGTAGTAGTGTTAACAGCTAAACACTAAATTTTGGTGTGGTGTGCCCGTGTGTCCACGCCTGTCGCATTTCATGCTGTGCACACAAATACACAATACGCACTGCGTTGCGTTACTATTACCATATTAAAATATGCAAAGCGTATTACGACCAAAAAGTTTGTAATTCTAGTGTAAACAGAGTGTGGTTGAAACGTTTGTATGAGCCAATAGTTTATGATCCGTGTGTTACAAACACGGAATGTTTAATTGTAACATTATAATAGTTGATCTGCGAAAAGACATACCTCCAAAATCAGAGCTAGATGTGGGCGAAAAAACAAAGCGAGGCTCTTTTTTTTTAGGTTTGGGAAATCATTAAATAACTTCTCCCGCTCTGAGCGGAACGGGATATCAGATTTTAACTGACTAAAATCCATCCATGTTCCTTATTTAACCATTGTTCCGGGGCCGCGCTATCTCTTTCAAACAGTCCTGCAACCCCGGTAGGACTAGGACCCGCAACCCAGGCAGGGAGGGCAGCGTGGCTCTAGCGTTTAATTTGATTAAAATATACAGGAAAAACGTAAAATATTCCTCCCTGCCCCACCTTATATACATATATTCAGGTGTGTGTTTGACAAACATCACAACATGATTTAGGATTTCAGTAGACACGCGTGCCCTATCTACCAGTTTATTTAACGAAAAATCAATATTCACATGTCTGACGGTTTTTACGCTTATTTATATAAAATGTACAACGTATTTTGTGGTTGGATGTGCCGCATTACATTAATCTCTTTGATGTTACCTGTGAAGCGTAATTTAAATTTAAACACCTCTCTGTACTTTTGTCTCCGTTTGTGGCGACTCTCGTTGCGAGTCGATGGTTTGCTCCAATTTCAAGGTTCAACGCGGCAGAATGCGTGGGTACCTTATCACGATGTCTTATGTAACTATATCTGCAGCCACAACAACATTTTGTTTACACATTTCGTGCGATGGAGTTTCATCATTTTTGTGTACGAGTGAAATACAAGGTTATAACATAGGTAAACAATGCTTTTGAACTATGTATTTGGTTTTAGTTGCATACGAGGAATTTGGTTATGTACTTGTTTCATAATGGTTTCTAGGAATACGCATTAAATAGAAATTAGTTTTAGAATATCAACATAATTTCAGCAGTTATAACCACTAGTTAAAAATATATATTACACGTTGGGTTGTCACGCCACCTTTCCTAACCGCGAGCAAAGGAAGAAAATGCGAGGGGAGGCAGAAAGCTAATTTAAATACACCAGGCAGAGGTAAATTCCTTTTACGCTACGTATTTCTTGAGGGTTAAAACCTCATCTTGGGTGAATCCATGGATCGTCTCCGTCAAACTATAACGTCCGCCTTTAATACAGAGTCAATCGACCGTGCGTGCAGGGTTTTCTCTCTATACGAATGAAATTATCTGACATCGGTGTACGAAATACAAGACTATAATGTGTACGAATTTATATATCTTAGTAAGAACGTATAACGTTGGCTTCTTGTTTGATAGATTTATCTTTACCAAAGACGTCAGGAAACTACGTTAGTAAAACCCTCGAATTTATTTCATTTTACCGTAAACTGAAACAATACTACAGTATTTTATAGATCGTTTGGAGAAAGATTGAATATACGGTAAGCAAATAAAATACGTTACATATTCGTTAGCAAAAACAGTGGCAACGTTGTGGTTAATAATTTGGAACGCCAGACTAGATTAGTATGTGCAAAGCGCTGGAACAGTTTGTTAGCATCTGGATACAGGCCCCAGTACACGGCGCGGCGCCGTCACGTCCCGAGTGCAACAACATCAGATAAAATCTAGCGGATTTTACACTTCACAACGAAAATTAAAACGAACTTTGTTATCTGAAGTTAAATCTCGCCTCGTGTTTTTTCGCCCATTTTGATAAATTGGCGTGTAAACAAATAAGTTGATTTTTACCCGTTGCGCGAATTAGAAAGCAAAGTCTAATTAAGGATAATCTTTATAGAAATTCTTTTTACGACTTGATGGATTTGATGCTGTGCTTTATTGTTACATTTTGTGCGTAATAAAAATGATATTTGTAAGACGCGTGTCAAAAGTCAAAACAACGTCCGTTTAGATTATAGATTTTTCTCATTTATCGCAACTAAGGCTTTAATTTTTTTCTGATTTCACCACAGATAATTGTTCTAATCCCTATAGTCGGCGGTCTTTTTTTAGGGTTCCGTAGTCAACTAGGAACCCTTATAGTTTCGCCATGTCTGTCTGTCCGTCCGTTCGTCCTCGCTTAATCTCTGTGACCGTTAGCACTAGAAAGCTGAAATTTGGTACCAATATATATCAATCACGCCGACAAAGTGGTAAAATAAAAATTGGAAAAAAAATGTTTTATTAGGGTAGCCACCCTATATGTAAAGTGGGAAGTGATTTTTTTTTAAATTTCATCCCTAACGTGTGATATATTGTTGGAAAGGTATTTAAAAATGAATAGGGGTTTACTAAAATCATTTTTTGATAATATCAATAATTTCGGAAATAATCGCTCCAAAAGTAAAAAACAATGTGCCCTCTAACTTTTGAACCTTAAGTTTAGAAAATATGAAAAAAATTTGAAAAGTAGAACTTTATGGACTTTCTATGAAAATCATTTTGAACTTGATTGAAAATCATTTTTGTACAAAAAAGACAAAAAGTTGTACAAAATAATTTCTGGACTAAGTTTGTAGTATAATCGTATATGCAAGCATTTTTTTTAACTTCGTTTACATATTTTATTATCCTGAA
This sequence comes from Ochropleura plecta, assembly GCA_905475445.1. Classification (NCBI taxonomy): domain Eukaryota; kingdom Metazoa; phylum Arthropoda; class Insecta; order Lepidoptera; family Noctuidae; genus Ochropleura; species Ochropleura plecta. The sequence goes on along the minus strand of FR997731.1, from coordinate 16,508,466 downwards.
CGTATATTTTTTCAAAAAAAAAAAAATTATTGAAATCGGTTCTCGCAATCCAAAATTACCACCGAAAACTACTTGCACGTCTTTGTATTAATTAGTAACCCAATTCCCCGAGAGATGGCGCTGTAGGTACTTATTACATTGGATCGGGTATTACCGAATTGTTCGGTTGGTCTCTCCTTGGCATTGGCGGTATCTTATAACTACATAAAATTTCTATCAAGAACATGCTAAGGCAATTTAGAACAAAACTAAAATTCATTTTTTTAACACCATCAAAATGTTAAGGTAAAAACCAGTTCATAAATGGTTCGATAGATGGCGTTGCGTAATGACGTCATTTTTTTAAAAGTCGATGTTAAGATTTTCCGTGCTTTCATGACCTACCGTGGTAAAGAACACTTATTGTGACGGACGGGAAACTACGGAACCCTACACTGAGCGTGGCCTGACACGCTCTTGGCCGATTTTTTTCTAGTTAATGTTAGGCTATTTAGCGGCGTCATACCTTTGTTTCTCCTTCAAACTGAGAAGACAAAGCGTGGGGGAAAAACAAATAAAATCATAGTGGTTAATGACGAAATACTTTTCGTTCTGTTATTTTATGTATCCGTAGGTGTAATGAAAAACGTCGTTTGATTTACAAGAGAATTTGATACTGCTGTTCTCAGCTCCATAACACTCTCGCCTAATGGCTTTTTTTGCGGATGGGAAATCATCAAATAACTTCCCCCGCTCTGGGTGGAACGGGGGGGAGTGTCAGACTTGTACTGACTAAAACCCACCCATGTTCCTTCTATTGCCCTTTACGTTCCGGGGCCGCGGTATCTCTTTCGAACAACCCGCAACCCCGGCAGGCGCTGGCCCTGGCAGGACCATCTGTCGCCTAATGGCTAGTGTGTAAATTCCGCTTGGAATGCAATGATAATGCTTCCTCACATGAATCAGAATGTACTACACCTAAATCTATTTATGGTAGTACGCTTTCCTTTTAGGTAAACGAGACGTAGCTATTTATGGCACAAGTTAAAGTCTAATAGAGTAGGTAGCATTACTTGTTGTCATAGACGCAGGTGTTACGGAACATTATTCTAATTACTAAAGTCGAGCACAACTTGTGATAGAGTATTTCGAACCACGCTACGAGTAATTCATCGGAAAGTGTTCTGTTTATTTCTAAACAAAAAATACTATTATTTTTCTTATAGAAAGGAGTTGGAGAATAAAAGTATAAGGAGTATAAAGAGTGACAGTTTATCATTGATAAACTGTCACTCTTTAGTGTTATTCTTATTAACAACATTTTTTAACACCCTCAACGCCAGTGTATCATTTTTGCACACGCTTGTTAAAACATAGTGTATCAAAAATGATACACACGACCTATTGCGTTCAAAGCGTTGTGTACCAATAATGCACACGCTTTTCATAGATTTTGTATTAGAAATAATATCCTCTGGCCTGGACGTTTGGTTTGCTATATTTGGGATTGGGTTATGAGACATATGCCAAAAAATATTGGTACTGGAAAATTGAAGGTGAAAAAAAAAGTCATGAATTAGTTTCTACATAATTATATTAAAAAAACAACTACAAAGAAAGACACAAAATAAGATTAATTGCTAATGAGTTTTGTTGAAACATTGACGACATAAAAAAAAATTACACACTGAACATTTTGTGTATATTTGGGGTGCTTTTTTATTTTTTCCTGCAATTTGTAATCCTGTCCTCCCGTAAATTTTATAGCACTCCAAACAACGACCTCGAACTTTCTTATCGTTTACAATGTTTTGGACCAAATAATGCTTGTCGTCTGGTCTCGATCGTGAAGGTCTGTCAACATTCGTTGAAGAAATTCTCTCCAGCAACGCATCGATCACTTGTTCACGAAATTCCGTGATTGTGAGTTTCTTTTGAAGTGAATATTCGTTATACAGGAAATGGGCATTTACTACACTTGTTCCCCAAATTATTTCAAACGCTAATTTGCGGTACCATTTGGTGCAGCGTCGTAAGGCTGTACCATACGTGGCCATTTGGTCGCTAATATCTATAGAAGATTTACCTTTATTGTAGTCAGCTATACATTTGGGTTTTGTGTGCATTGCGTTCGTATTTCTACTATTATTTGGCACCATTTCAAGAGCAGACGTTTTCGTGGTAAGCATCCGTACGTCGCGTTTATCACGCCAGTTCAGAACAACTATGCCTTCATTGCTCTGCTTTGCAGCCATTTCTCCTCTCTTCAATTTGGCCTGTACCACTTCCTTTGGTAAATATTTTCTATTAGCCCTTAGAGTTCCTACTAGATGGGTTTTTCTATTACGCAAACGTAAGGCGAGAGGAACACTGGTATAATAATTGTCTGTGTACAATGTTCTTCCTTCATCTAAGAGTTCTTCTGCCAAAGACATAACTGTTTTTTCTGAGACTTCAGTTTGCGGGTCTCTAGATTTGCCACAGTAAACAGACAAGTTCCAAGTATATCCTTTTTCGGTACATAGCTTGAATACTTTGATACCGTATTTTGCACTCTTATTGGGTATATATTGCCTAAACAAAAGTCGTCCGCGCCAAGGTATCAGCGATTCGTCTACACATATTTTTTCTCCCGGTGTGTATGTTTTCTTGTAGTTATTTATAAACTTGTCAAGTATATCTCTCAACTTGTAAAGCCGGTCATTTGGGTCAGCTAACGTATTATCTGAGAAGTGAATAAATTTGAGAATCAACTCGAATCTGTTCCTAGGCATTACAGTTCGTGCTAATGGAATATTGTAGAGCTTATGAACGCGCCAGTAGTCTTTTATCGATGGCAGTTTCACCAATCCCATCCAACCAATGAGTGCGAGAAATTTTTTCATTTCGTCCAAGGTAACAGGAACCCAGGCATGTTGCCTAGAACCTGAAGGAATATCATTTGACAGTAGTTGCTGCGTGGCGTATAAATTCGTTTGGTCTACAATATGCTGAATAATGTCGTTAGTCATGAACAAATCTAAATAGTCTATTGGCGAAGCATTAGCAAGAATGCCTGAGTATATTTCTTTGAAGCCTGAAATAGGCCCGGTGTATTCCATGGGCGTTGGACCTTCTTGAGTAGGCATGTGCCACTCTATTGAGTCGAGTTTTTGTTTTAGCCACTCGGATGTTGTACCTGAGAGACTTGGCTCATTATTACCAGTAGTAAGAGTAGTTGCAGATGTACTTGACATACTAATTGTAGCAGATGATGTACTTGGCATATTATAAGCGTCCAAATCTGTATTACCTATTCTTCTTGCAGAAATCCTCCTCTGAACTTCAGGTAAAGGGGGCAGAGCACTCTCAGTGAAGGTCGATGCTCGCCTAAAAGATAAAGGTGGATTCCAACTTTCGTTAGCACTGTCACTCTCCGAACTAGCCGTCGCATTACCGTCACTTGGATAATAATCCGGATCATACAAAGAGTCGTCACTTTCGTAGTCCATTTTGATTCACTTTTCTCACTCACGTTATTTACGTTTTATAGAATATCCTATAACAAAACAAAAAAGGAGTTATAGAAAAACACAACAGTTGTTGTTTTTCTAAAACTCCTTTGTGATTTCTTCGTGTTTGATCTGAAACAAATATAAAATAATCAAATAAACTAAAACATACCGTGTATCCAAAATGATACACATGGCCTACGATATTGGTTAACAGAGAAATGTCTTTCATAGGCCAGTGTATCATTTTTGATACACATTCCTGAAATCCTGAAAAATGAAAGGGGTGACAGCTGGATAAAATATAACAGCAAAAAATATAAAAAAATGCATATTTAAGCAAAAAAAATACATTATTAAAAAAATGAAATTTTAAGAGATTGGGCTTGGCGGTGAAGGTGTTAAAGAATCGAACATCCAATATACAAGTCTTTACCGAGCGTACCGTTTAGGTCAGTCTATCCTCCCATTGAGTTAAGTGGTGGTTATTCTTAGCCCGACGTTGCTGGACCGGTCCAGTCCGTGATTCCAGCACTGCCGTGACGCGGCCATAACATTATGTGATCATTGCAATTCGTGATGTGGACCGCAGCCGTACAATTGGACCGTAATACGATTAAAATAGAGTTTCGGTGTAACGGCAAGCTGTGCGTGTCGTTACTCCAAATGATTCTATAAAGTGGCTTTGGTTAAAGCGGTTTCAATGTCTAGCTGAAAGTATTTGGTTGTAAAAATCTTAATAGCACTAAGTACCTATTGAAATGCACTATGTAAAATAGTCTAAATTGTAATCTTAAGAGGTTTCCGAACGTTACATATGCAGTTGTAATTCAGTTCGCAAAAAAGTGTAAAATCTCAAACTAGCACGCAATAGTCAACAATCATACCTAGTAACAATTTAAATTGACGTCACTCACGACTGCGACGATCAGTCAAAGAATAAAGTTGTTAACATCAATTGCAATCGGTTGTATCCTACTTGTCCCTCGTTCTATTTGAATAGATTGACAACCAATCATTTCGTTAACAATTCGAAACATAAAAGCCAGTTCCTGTTATGAAAAACATGGTATGCAATGAGGATTTCCTTTGGAATACATGCACGCGTGTAGGCACGTCATAGGTAAGTAAGAGTTGGGGTTCCTGCACTACGATCCACTATTATTATGTAGACCTACTCTCTAGATTTCAGCATCCGAACTTTAATTTCTAGCGTGATTGTCACAAACATTTGTTTAAAAAAAAAACAAGGAAAGCACAGTTCTTCGCAATTAGCTGTGCCTTGAAGCTCCGTAGTTGATTTTAATTTTCCTTTTAACTATCGAGTTATCTCTACCGTTCATCAATATCGGTAACTATGTAGGTCGCAAGGTATACATGGAGGTCTCTAGGGACGCTTTGTCCACACTGATTAATCCAACGTGGCAACGTTATGGCGACAAATTGACAATCATCGCCTACAAAGCAAAGACTAAATCAACACCTGACATAGAGCATCGAAACTACCTATCTAAACTAGAAATTAGCTAAACGTCCCAAACGTAATAGGTAACGAAAAATGAGTCCAGCGGTTACAGTGCCAACGGTCATTTACCTCTAAAAACCCCAAATAGGTTTATAATAGAATATATTATTTTCTTATGATGTTTTTTCTTATATTTTATCATGCTTTACCATCAGTCCTGTGGGTTTCGCTAGCTTTTTAATTAACCCCGCGTGGGTTTCAAGTAGTAGGTAATTAATCAGAAAACCGGAAGTTAGTAACAGAACACAAGAATTACAGCTCCAGTGCCAAAGGGATATGAACGCCTAGATTGCACCCTCGTAATCTTACTATAGTAATAAATATAACTTACCAAAACCATCCCTCCATATTGTCCATCTTCAATACAGCTGAGAGGTCCATCAATAATGCCTAGAGCCTAGCTAGACGTAACTCAAACAATATTGGACCGGCCTGAAGAGGTTTGATACCTCTCGAACGAACAGTATTGATAGACACGCAACTCTTATGTGTCTATTTATTTACTGCGCGATACTCTTCAGGGAATAGTAAGAGGGAAGTGGAAGTAGTGCGCCGCTTTGTCGTTTAATGGCATGATCAAGGAGTATACACTGCAGAGGAAGTGCTCAATAGCACACAAATTGTGTTAGTATAGCAAAGAGTTTTGAAGTAGTTTTTGTCAATTTGAGCTACATTGCAGTGTGTTACGTAGGTATGATAATTAAAACACCTGTGTTTGAAAACTGGTTATAGTAACCTCAATTCAATAATGGTTTGCAGTAACAGTAAGCATTTACATAATAAGGCTGTAATTGAAATAGATAATTAATACTCTCTCTCTCAAATAATTGCCCAAACATTAACGTTTTAGTTGGTCCGTTCAACTCAAAATGTGTTCATTAGTAGTTTCAAATAACAGTTATTTAGTTGAATCAACAAATTGAGTGCAGCGAATCAACTTTGTGACCGTCGCTTATCATAGAGCGGTATCATTGAACATACGCGATCGTCACCAGAGATAATCTAGAATCGTCGGTATAAAGGGCACGTTTCACTATATTGGCGTAGGAACGGTTTAATTAAGGGAATGGAGCGGCCAACGGTTGATGTGCACGCTCGCCGTACACAACTTACAAATGGATTAGTCTGAAACACGTCCAATTAACTTATCTGAGGCGATGAACTGCTACCGAGTGCGAGCTTCCTTTTGAACTTCTGGATTGAGTGGACACTGTTTTGTCGGGTTGTTGGGATTTTGAATGGAAACGCCAAATTGTGGAAAATCGTGACTGCGTTTTCTCTGAAGATTTACATATTTACTCTAAGTCATGTGCTTCGTTATGCAAAGATAATTGTAAAAAAAATCGATCTGTTTACAGTCGACAAACCAATATTTAACTTATACATTCAATTTGCTTCAATGTTTTGTTGCAATTGCTTTCAATGTTAAGCTCAAATCCGTATCTAGTATTTGCTAAACAACACTCATCCCGGCATTACGAACGTCCTAATACTTACATACATACATACAGATATAATGGCATGTCTTAATGCTCATTTAATTGGATATGAACTGCCATTACTCATGTACAATGGCCACCCGCTTTGAGCACGACATACACAAGGAGATGTATTAATTATTAATTCCAGCCATATGCTAAGTAGTAGTGTATTAACCCTTCGTAATTTGAATACAGACAGGATTTAGAAGCTAATATAGCAACCATGGTAGATTCGAAGATCTTGTTTATTTATAGTGCGTCGGGATGTTTGGGCACAATTTGTACATAAAAAATATTAAAATTAACATAATTTGTTGCCTGTGTATTCAAACTTTTAAAGAGATACTTCGTTTGTTTGCTTACAGTGAACACATGGATTGAGTTTGTTCATAAAATAAACACTGAAAGAAAAGAAAAGCTTCAATTCGTCCACAATGTTCAATAAATGAAGAAGATCTTTATTTTATTTTGTGTATTTAAACATTCATGTACTCTGTAGAGAGAGTACAGATAAACTTTTTCTCAAGTGAAATAAGTATTTACTTACTTATTCCTAAAAGTTTTACTCAAGCTGTAAAACCTGGGTCCTCGCTAATTTTTAACGTACGGAATTAGGCGCAGTTTGCCGACTGCCAAACTCTTAACGTCATAAACTTCAGCTTATATTTTTTATCTCACTACAAAAGCTAAAAGAATTTTACTTTAGCAAGCCATTTAAAGTTTTCTTGAGGTAGGGAAGTATTTTTAGTCTAAATTGCGGTTTTTAAACGAGTTTGGTGAATGTTGGTAAAACGATATGATTTTGTAGGGTCACGAAAGTCACGATTACTCTTAATAAAAAAAAGTTGGCTTTGTTATATTTTTTACTGTGTCTACAACAAATCAGTATCAAAGTACTAAAACACGTTTTAATTACAAATTCCATAGTTACGCGCAATTTGTCTATCTACACAGACAACAACTATTAAAATAATTTACGGTACTAATTAATAAACACACAAGAGATTAACGGTCCACAAAAAATCTACATAGCTATGATGATGTCACATAACTTTTAAGACATTGGCCTCAAAGAAAAAAAAACAAATTGAGTAGATTTTTACGATACAATCTAACATTGAGTAATCGATCAGCTCTGGAAATCACTTAGCCGTCATGAGTCATTAGTCAACCTGCCTAGTCACACATCTATTTCACCGGTTTAATGAATTTCGTGACATACAATTTGCTCCGCTTTGGTTACGGAGTTCCGTGCTTTCATGCTAATGATAAACGCGTATTTTAGGGTATTAAGAATATTGCAAAGAATAGAGGAAACGGATACTGATTAAAACTTATTAGTTATTATACGCGAATATGTGTTTTACGCAGCCAATACGCTGTGCTGTACACGAAATCTTAAAATTACGAATGGTTTTATAATTTTTAACTAATACATTGGCTGATTCAATCATTAAAATTATAGCGGCAGGGCTAGCAAGCCTGCTAGCCCTGCCTAGCTACAAGGAGCCCCTTGTAGAACACCATGGGATTTAAAGCCAGCTAGAGTTTGACATAACAGAAGTCTAATGTAAAACGATTTCTTTCACTTACTTGTTGTGAGCATGGAAGGACAGTCGCAAAGGCGGTGGCGGGGGCTCGGGCGGCGGAAGCGCGGCGCGTTTCAGCCGATGTGTCCCCACGTGCGCGTACGCCGCCGGCTGCCAGTGCCGCACGAATGGGGACAGCGACAACCCTGGAACAAGGAGATCATACGTCAGAAAGGCGATTAAAGTATCAAATATCACTTGACGTACAGAGTGATCTGCAAGCAGCTTGACAACGAAGATATTAAAAAATAAACGCGTTAAAAAAAAAATCATGGCGTACGGAGTACGCCATGGTTTTTTTTTCTATGGTAGGGTAGACTGGGTACGGTTGTGCCAGGGTACGGTTGTGACAATCGTAATATTTACGAAACTATAAGGAATAACGGGGAACATGTAAGGGATAAAGGGAGCGGTATGCGGATCTGAACGTGTTGCACTGTGTTGCGTCAGCCAACGCGCGACGTGCACGTTAGTGGAGACCCTCTTTGCTTTTTGACAGTAAAAAGTAAGTATTTTTATTCGATGTTTTTTGGTGATTGTTGCTAAACGTGTACAGAGACAGTAATAAGTATTTTTTTTTCAGTATTAGTTAAGCATTAGCGATTAAATAGGAGTGTTTATTTTGTACGTACATTATTTCGTATTTATTATTATTCATTTATTTCAAGTAACACAGACTCATTTTAAGTAACATTAAACACAAAACACAAGCATTTCAATTAAATGTCAGAAAACAATAAAATTACATCAAACAAATAACAATTACACAACATACAAATTTAAACTATTAATATCAAAATAAAATGCAATAAATTACAACTAGATTTTAAATGTCAGCAGATTCAAATTTCATCAATTCAATTTCGTACAAGTCAAAATAAGTAATTTATATAATCATACCGACTCCTATAACAACTACAATTCCCTCACGGGAACCGGAACAGCGGCATGTCTGGCACAGCTATGTCGGACATAAGGACAGTCTAACCTGTCGGCGATCATTGCCAGAATGGCGTTGGGGCTGGCCCACACCCTGCGCACCAGAGACGCGCACCTCTTGCGCATTGTGGAGTGAAAACAGTCCGTGCGCGCCTCCGCGAACATCCCTGATGCGCTACAGAAGCGGGGCAGCCCCACCACCGCCCGGAACGCGTTATTATACTGGACACGGAGGGCACTGTAAGCCCTTTGAGTATAGTCAACCCATAGGCTGCACGAGTACAGGGATGTGCAGAACGCTCTGAATAGCGTGACCTTCACCCCCCTAGAACACCGCGCAAACCTACGGGCTATCATATTGGCCCTTACTGACAGCGCCCTCCGCTCCCGCTCAATATCAGCCTGGTCGTTAAGGTCCTCGGTGAGAAAATGCCCTAAATACTTAAATTTATCACTTCTCTGAAGTGGAACACCATCAATATGAACAGCCGGTATGTTCATTGGGATCGACACACCGACGGCCTGAAAGACCATGTATTGGCTCTTTTTTTCATTATATTTTAACCCATGACCACGCGCGTATTCTGTACACACACTGAGTAGCCTCCTCAACCCACAAATCGACGCGCTCAGCAGCACCATGTCGTCCGCGTAACTCAAATTGTTTACACAAACTCCTATAATGATTGTTTTTTTGCGAAAAAGTACTTTGGGTACGGTTGTGACAATTTTATGGGTACGGTTGTGACAAAATTAAAAAGTTTATTTTGGCTTTCAGATGCCAACGAAACGCTTGAGGAAGACGGAAAAAGGTCGATGAGAAATGTTAAAATATGAAGATACTTATAAAGAAGTAAAAAGAGGAATATCAATACGGTCCTGGCCTTAATGATGAAACATCACCACCACATCACCATCCATACTGTACATATCTTCAATTCCAAATCAGCCAACGGCATCTTCAGTCATACCGTTTGTTTTTTCCCCTGAAACTATTCGGCCTTAAAAACTCCCGAAAGAAAGGTGAAATGTTCTAGAACCAAAAATCAACCATCTAAACAGACACTCCTGAAAAAGAGGCAGTAAGGCAGTATATGCGGAAAAAGAAAAACGATTGAGGGCTAAACAGGTGAAGAAAAAACTAAATGAACCAAAAACAAAAAATAAAGGAAAAAACAAACGGAAGACATCACCACCGTCTTCGGATCAAGAAAAGTATTTTGTCTGGTGTGGTGTATTCACATATTCCAATAATATATGCCCATCCATATGCCAGGCTAGACATGGATACAATGCCAAGGATAATGTGGATTCTGGTCCCACTTAGGGTGCACAGATGGTAGTCGTCATTATATTTGTCACAATTGTGATGACTCTGACTAGATCTTTAAGATCTTTCACGTGCAATAAAAGTGATTGATGACCATTTCGGTGTATTTTTTGAACCTGTCACTACCGACCCCGAGCACTGTCACAACCGTCCCTGGGTTGTGGTCGGTTGTGACATTTTCTCTTTTTTTTCTAACTTGCTTCTATGGATTAACCAAAACACTTAGAAATATAATTTAAGTATTTATATGTAGGCGAATGTACTCTTCACAATAAAATACATCTTTTATGCAACTAATTGCAACACTAACAATGTTATTGGCTTTTAAATGAAAATTGTCACAACCGTACCCAGTCTACCCTATGTCAGCAATCCCGACCGCGGCCGGTTTTTTATAAAACATCCAGAACATGATAAGAACTGATTGAATTTGGAAGGCTCGGGCCAACGCTTTTATAGTTTCTGTATCTCGTGTGTAATCTCCCAAGAAATAGCTGCAAAGAATGCAGATTGCTCACACACCGAAATAGTTGAACAAATACATGTCAGTTACATCTGTTTGTTGTTGATCTATGTTAGGTTAGTCCCAAATTAAATATTTAGATGTTTCAGCTAAACAATGACCCGCTATCGAGGGTTAAAGACATGGGTTACAGACGGTCAAATGTATTTATAACACAATAAACAAAATAATATGTAGATTCCAATGTCGACCCTTCGTATCTATCTTTAAAATAATTCAGTATTCTAGATAGGTATTTGCAGAACATTTTCATATTTAAAGTTTTAAAAAAGTACCACAACGAATTTCCAATTTTTGAATTAACTGTTTCAATAATAAAGGTTTGCCACCGACACACACACTTGATAATAAATTCATTGCCAACATGACAGGTGTAATGAACATTTACATAAAAGTATCGTTAAGACGAACCCTAAAGGATTTTTAATTAAAAATTTTCCAACCGATAGACTTCTGATAAATCATAATGATTGACGGAATTTTAATTGAAAGTTTTGTTGTACATTTTCTATCTATCTATAAGCAAAATTGTTTGGTAAACGTATGAAAATGTTTAATGGTATTATGGAGCGTACTTAATACTCTGAATTTTTAATCTGATATGATGTTTGATAGAAAATCATGGAAAACACAGTAAAAACTTATAGCGTAAAACACAAACAAAGAAATTCTCATTAAATTTAAAAATATTACAAGAACAAATAACTATAAAAACGAAACAAATCTAATACAGATTAATCGACGAACACAAATTAATATCAAGACGTGCACCCTGTAACAAGATCGCTATCAGATATCTATCGCTGCAATTTATCACTCCAAACGGAAATATGAGTCTCACCACCGACGTAATTGGAAAATCAAGTGCAATATATTTCCTAACCCGGCTTCCCCCGGGACTTTCCTAGGATTTACACGCGTCTAGGATTCAGAAGTTAGCCTAGATTAGCACCGGCAGGATCGGAACGGGATTTATTGGGACTGTGTGCTTGCTAAACTATGGATGTCCGACAGATGGTCTGAACTCGGAAACTGAACTATTGTATTTGAGTTATGACTTTATGAGTTTTGTTTTGGGGAGGTAGGTTCCATATTTACAAACTGAACTCTTTAGTTGCCTAGTTATGCTTAAATACAGGGTAAGTCGTGTAACGTGTGGATTGTACGTGCACAATTAATTTCGAAATTGTGCGATTCCTAAATTTTCTGTGCACGTACATTCTACACATTTTGACAGTTAGTATAAATAGATTGTTCTAGACGCAATTTTAGGAATAATCAAACGTAAAGAAACGGTCGATTTGCAAGGCGAAATTGGTAGAATAGAAAACTAGAAAAGAATATAGAAACTATATTCAAATAAGATGAAGGCAGTCTGAAAATATTGGCAAGTGTAATGCACTCGTATGCCAGCCTCGTGGTGAATGCAAAGTGTATAATTTTTCGCGCCATTTGCCGATGAGCGCGGGACGTGCACTAGAGGGCGCCCCGGGCGGCGCGATGGAACGTGACTCCACCTTTGCTGACTACCCAACACTGTAACACAGTATGCCAAACTTCGTCCAAGTATGTACAACTTACCTAATTTCCAAGTCCTTTATTTGTTTCCGAATGAAGTCAGCTGAACTGTTCACAGACCCAAATAAACAGGAATACTTTACTGCGTTTCGGATGAAAATTTACAAGTTCCTGCAAAATTAGCAGTCCGTGCATACTACCGGCTCTCAATAGAGCCAATAAGATGGATCTTGGATGTAAATAGACTTTGAGTTTGTTTAATACCCAGTCGTCTACTTCCTTTAAAGGATCTTTTCTTCACACTTTCCGATTTCGGCGACGCAAACATTCTTCGGAAAGAGGACAGGGTCATTTCAGACTCACAAATCTTTTCCTCCATTGACGTTTTTGTGTAGGGAAATTGTTTACATACATAAGGCCTTTTCATGTCGTTGACAAAGATGAAGAAATGTTTTATATCCGAGACGTATTTTATCTGCTAATCAACATAGTAAGAGTTTGATGACATTCAAGCTGCATTGTATTCAAAGTTGTTCGACTCTTATGAACAACTTTGCTCTGCGGCGTGTAGTAATCAAAGGTTACATTAAAACTTTCTCTTATCTTCTGTATCTGTCAGCTATTGTCCAGCCAAAATACCAGTGGGCACAGTTAAGCTATGAACACGTAGGTATGGAATGATAAAGCGATATGGTATTAGAACTTCCCCCATTCACGTCGCGTTCAACTCAAAAGATGGCTTGGCACCAGTAACAGTCTTCGTTTACTCGAATTATCACACAGTCTGTCATTATATCAAAGGTTTTTGTACCTTTAATATACTGCCATATTACAATATATAAAGTTGTAAAAGTGTATTAAAAGTTTTGTTTAAACTAAGAGTTGCAGAAAAATTTCTTTGTTTACAAAAATTTGAATGAAGTAAATGAAAATAGCAAATCATTTCAAACTCATCCTAATCAAGCCTATCAAAATTGTATCTAAAGAAAATTCATTAAGCATGTCAATGTTCCGTTCCGTAAATTCAAGATAGCGCAAAACTTTTGACAACTACTACCATTTGGGGGAAAACTGGGAAATTCCAGTTGCCATGGCAACCGCGCTTTGCACTCACACTTATTTTATCGCAGAATAAATACTGCAAAGCGCTGCAGGTGAACCCAACGTGGATGAAACAAGCACTTTACGCTGTGTGTGCATGTTGGTTTACTTTATAGGGATTCAGTTTACATATCCGCGAGGTAATAAATGTTTCAATTGAAATATTGCACTTAACGTTCAGAAAATAAACCTTGTCGTTCTATAAAAATATCTTTTTTATATTTTTTTATAAGCGTGCGGTTGGCCATGGCTTTAAGAGTATATTTTCAATTAACTTTCAAGCATCAATAAGAACATGTTCACATTAATATTTTAATTTACGATGCTGTTCAAAAGTTTTATAAATATTCTTTATTTTACGATGCAAGACGTGTATTTTTTTAATCATGATAAAAACCTATTTGGTACGTGTGAAAATAATAAATATCATCAAAGTACGTTACACATTCGTTTAAGTAGGTACTAATAGATTTAAATGTTGAGCTTTATTAATAGCGGCCACCGTCGTCACCGATACGACAAAGAGCATCACAGTCAAGCTTCTTTTGGAACCTGATTGAACCTCGTCGTTTTGTAGAGATTTACCTTTATTAGAGCTGAATAAAATCAATAGCGTCTCCCTCTGGCGTGGCTTAATGAAGGCCGCTTGAATACTTATTAGCTTTGCTCAGTCCAAGAAAGGTTTAATGGAAAATCGGATTCTGTGCCGACAGTCTGCCGTATTCCAGATTAGTGCCAGTGATTAATACAAGTTGAGGCCATATCTCTGGACTGTCAGGGGCAGATGAAAAATGCGTCCGCATCAAGTATCAAAGGGTTGATCTGGCGGGAGATGACTTTGTAGCCGGCTTTTGTTAACAACCGTTTGTTGTCGACCATTATATTGCTGTCATTTTTCACTTTGATTGTTTAGAACTCAAAATATGTTGAGTTTTTCTTTGACCGCGTTTCTCTTAATTTGAAAGCATGGTTTATTTATGTGAGTAATGTTTTTTTTTAATTCTTTAATTTCTCTACCCTACTCCGTTATCTTAATTAAGATTTTTGGTATGTTTCAACTATCGTTGCCTTGGAATCGATCGTCAAAACTGTATTACTTCAACGTTCATTTGCAAAGGATCACCCCAACAAACTTCTAAAAAAAAAATTAATGTCATTTATTCATTTGCGAATTTATCGGTCTGGCGATTTCGTCTCGCATTGATTTGAATAATCTTTATCGAAAAAAGAAGAGTCTTCAAACGTTAGCAATCATGAATTTTAAGTACTGAAGCTTTTAAAAGAATACACGAAGCGAAGGTTTCTTTTACGTTTTAGAATCGTAAACCAGTAGTCAGTTCAATGGTTCCCCTGTTTTAATGTATGTTCCAGTGGTGAGCGGTTTATGAGATCTTATTAGGGTAGCGGTAGTGAATCCGGTTGCTACAGCTCCATATAATGGATTTTCCATTAGATGCAATACTTGCCAATAGAAAGAACACGGCGCGAAGCGGAACTGTGCGGCACTGCTTTTGAATACACCCCGGGACCTTACTGAAGCACCCTGTGGATATATCTTAACATAACATTAGAAGCGGAAATTTATTAAAAAAAAAAGAATATTAAACATTAATTCCGTTAACTGGAAACGTGAGATTTTTCGTCGTTAGCTGAATTGCTTTTCTGAAAGCAATATTGTGTATATTTAATGCAATTAATTTCCTTTCCTTCCTGCTGTAACGAATTTTTAAATAAAGGTTTTAAAACTCAATTAACGAGCTCTTTATTAAGTTTAAAATACACGCAAAACATTTAGTTTTTAAACACGATCTTTATGAGTAAATCGATGGAGTAAGCCTCTTTAAATTACAGAGTAAGTAATAAAGTATTAATGATGGCGAGGGGCCAAATTTATTACTAATTGAATCACGGTAGCGTTTATGATTATCGTACTTTATATTAATTTTATTCAATCCTCTAAGAAGTATGAAAATTACGCTGTAACTTGTAATAATGGTAAACCTCTAATTTATAGACGTCTACGCCGATTAAGTTCATTAACGGTTTAACAAAGTTCTCTATCTTGGATTTACGACTAGTTAGGTAAGTAATGCTAACTATACTTAGGCACGTACGTACAATAATCCTGGGATTATTTTAATTTGAGAATATAAGCATTAAGCAAGTTACTGTAAGGTTGAATGTTAGTCAATCAGTTTTGTTGACAGCGAACCGAGGAACTTATATACTGAAAAAAATATAACAATGCGAAAAATGATATGTTATTTATATTGTATTTTATTTATGTATTTTTGCAATGGCAATTGCGAAAAAAGGACACACTCCAGATTAGAAGCTACCTCACTCTCTCGCTAGGAACGTTTTTGAATATTTTCCTTCCCTTTGAATGAATAAAAGTTGGTTGTCTATTGTTTGCCCGAAGATTATATGCCATAATCATCATTTTCCCGAATTTCATTTGCCCGAATGTTTCATTTGCCGTATAAGACATATGACATACTTTTAATTGCCCGAATTTTAGATACCATAAGATACGAATGCCATAAGTATTGTTTGCCTTATTTTTATGTGCCATAATAATTATTAAACATAATATTTAAATGGCATAACAAGTATTAGACAAATATTTAAGCCCCGTAATAATAATATAAATTTGTATTTGCATTAAAAAAGAAATTGTACTACCTAATTATAATTATATAGTTTGATTATTAAACTTGTTTTTAATTCTAATACTTACCTACATATTAGCTTTCTGGCTGTCGATGTCGATGGGTGCGCAATGTTTGGTATAATAAGAATAAACTTATTTATTCTGTGCATGGCTTTTTTTTCTGTGCATGGTTGATGGTGGGCTAGGTCGACGGAGCCCCGCTTCGCGGGGCTCCTACTTCTGTGTGGTTTATAATAATATAACCACGAAGGGGATGGCGGGGTCTATTCGCTCGCTTCGCTCGCTCACACGACCCCGCCATCCCCTTCTAACCTAACCTGTCCGAGTCGGGGTGCCGGGGGTAAAGTCCCAATTGCATCCAATTTCTCTTGATATAAACAACCGTTACACACCCGATGTCGATGGCAAATTATGTTATGGCATAATTAGGGCATGTGATAATTAGGGCTTACAATGATTATGACAAATGATGTTATGGTAAGTGACTTTATGGGAAACAGTCATTCTGGCACGTGACTAATATGGCAAATGAGAGTAGGGCAAATGAGTATTATGTCGTATGATATTATGGCTGTTGACTATTATGGCAAATAAAATTCGGGTAAACGGCGGTATACCATAAAAGTTACACGAAATCCATGAGTTCCGAGTTTTTTTTTTATAAATTCATAGTCAAATTTTGTTCATGTTTGTTCGTGTGTTTGTGCTGTGTGGTTCTTAAAAAAGTTACTTAAACGTTTTAATGCAAAAAAACATCCTTACTAATATTATAAAAGCGAAAGTGAGTTTGTTTGTTTGTTACCTCTTCACGCTTTAATGGCTAAACCGATTTTGATGAATTTTGGTACAGAGATAGTTGGGACCCAGAAGACGGACATAGGCTATTAAAAAAAAGTGGGATATGAGGGAGAACGAGGGAAGAAAAGGGAAAATTTAGCGTTGCTATTACAAAACAATAAGGCACAAGAGCAAAAACTGCAGGTAACAGGTACTGTGTTATACCGAATTTAACGAGAGCGAAGCCGCGGGAAAAGCTAGTTAACCATATAACATTGAGGTATTGTACTCAAGTAAGGCAACAATAAAACAATAATATTCTAAAGCTCTGTGATATATTGCGTCAAGAACCGTGGCTCGAAGGCTCGATACACCTCGTATGTGAACTATTGCTGGCTCTTATCTTATCAGCGCTATTTCCGTTCCCCGTATTTCCTTTCACGTTTAGCTTTTCAACTTATTGTTTATTTCGCAGGTAGATTGCCTAGTATTCCTAGGAAAAGAAAGTGGTTTACCGCCATATACATTATGGTTTAAGTGCTTTTTAAATTCTGCATCTCACATATGGCATACTTAAGCCAAGGATTAACTATCTATAATGTGTTATGTCTTTCTTTTTAAATGTAAGAAAATGAAATTTTAACATTATTTATGGAACATACACTTATTTAAAATTGTTGTAACAAATACAATATGTTAAATTTCTTCGTGCTGATTCGTTATGACCTGCTCAATTTTCTTTTCTCTTTATTTTGTTTTGAGGTTTTTATCGACCTGCTCACACTTAGGTGCTGTGCCTGTGCCTGCTGACACCTATTTATGTCCCATTTTTTTTGTTGCTCATACAACTCTCGTTCCTAAATTAAATAATCCGAGGCTTCAGTACGAGTGCGCAGTGTAAACGTAATGTAAATACGTAATTTTTTGTTCGAAAATACAATTATCCTTTAGCATATATGCAAGCAGTATCGTCTATAGATATGAATATATTCTTACAGTCATGAAAATATTAAACCGAGTATTTTAAATTAAAAAATGGACGTATTTTAGTAACGTTTACACCGCGCGGTCGTGCTAGGCCCTCAGTCTAATAAAAGCTTTTATAAAGTGCTTTCTCATCTAAGTAGTGTAGGCTGATAAAACAAATTATTCTTGTTTCTTTCTTTTCTTTGTTATCGCCGTCTCCTTTAAGGGAAAGGGTGATTAACCTGTCTGTTGACGGCCGGGTGAGCAACCCGCGGCCCACGCACTGCTGTGATCGTTAACCCATCAACCACACGTGCCTATGATGCTGTTCAGACGTGATTGGTGTTCGTAATTGTTGTTTTGATGTAGTGGCCCACGTTCAACCGTTGTGGGTTGGATATGAGCCATCCATTTCGTCCTAATATCTGGTTGTTTATTGAAGTACCCATTTCAATTATTGCAGTAATGGTATCAAGTAGTAGGTGGCTACATCTCATAACGTGTAAAGTGTGTGGTAGTAACTAGAAAAATAATTGTCTAATAATTCAAAATTGTTTTCAGTATAATCAAATCATGAATTTCTAATCATTTCCTGTATGTTCATGTGCTATGTCATTTTCGTCATGTTTGGTTTTTTTCAACACACATTCGTGCGTCAAAATTCTCTAATAATGAAATGCGGAACTTTATCACATTTGTAAGAGCAGAAATAGCAGAATTTCAAGAAAAACTTATGCAGTAAGAATAATTGAGTATCATCTCTTTACCTACTTATGCCGTACTCGTAGATTCACGCTGCGAGTTTCAAATTTCCCCGTTGGCTTTTCGAATTCAGTAGTTAACTGGCGCATTCCTACAGAGAATCCTATGCGGCGTTACAGATAAGCGAAGTAATAGCGTTCGACGTGTTTCTAATACTTCGAGAGGGGTAAAATTGTAGAGGAGATTTTCGGGAAATTCGAAATTAAGTTTGTATGAGCTTAAGCTTTAACAGAGCTTACATAAGTAGATATACCTAGGTAGATGTATGTTCTAAGTACTTATCTAATTGAAAATACATACATAGATACAATATACGCGTGATAAACATAACCCTTCCTTGGCACTTTGGAAGTCGAAGAAAAAGGAGGAGTTTAATCCTTACTAATATTATAAAAGCGAAAGTGAGTTTGTTTGTTAAGTCTTCACGCCTTCATGGCTAATCCGATTTTAACGTTATTTTTTCTAAGTGTGAATAGAGAAAGGGAAAACTTAGCTTTGCTATTACAATAAATAAGGCGCTACGGCAAAAACTACAAGTAGCAGGTACCTGCAAATCAGGAAAGGAGAACTGTGTTACACTGATTTAAACGCGAGCGAAGCTGCGGGCAAAATCTAGTTTTCAATAAAGAGAATAATAATTTATTCTCACCTCTTTAAATGAAGTACTTCATTCTCAAAGTATCAGACATTATCCTTAAACCGAACTTTGAATCAACATAGTTTTCAACCAGGAAAACATCTAAAACGTTGCACAGAGAAGTCAGATAACTACTCGTTCACCTGCACGCAGCAGTTCGTCACTTGTTTGACCGCCTCTAAATCCGATAGCTTTCAAAGCTGTAACATTCCCCATTCAATGGGTGTCTGCAAAATGTTCCAGACCCCTGCCAGAGTTTCGAATAGCTTCGAACGGTCGGTGCATCGCTTTTTATTAACCACTCGTGCTGCGTTTAATCCAATTAAACTTCCGAGTTTGGCCGTCAGAACGGTGTTCTGCCGTTTCCATAAAACTGTATTCCATAGGAAATGATCTGCTTAATTATTTTCACTGTATACATGCCGTGTCTCCAACATTAAAATACATAAAAACAAAAATTTACATTTTAATAGACTATCTAAATAACAAATATTTACCTATCTCGTTAGTCTTTAATACAGTCTTCGTGTAATCAAGATTCTGGAAAGGACATGGCCAGATCCTGCCCTGATAATGCACAGTAATGATTAATTTATGAAAATTCCTTTTGAAATAAATAAAAAATAATCCCATTAATTACATTTCCCTAAAATAGGCGAGAGAAAATGCAAAAAAAATATATGTTTGTTCATTGATTATGTGGTTTTATATTCTGACATTGCCTTGATTGACATTTACATTGTCGTCTTGCGTTGGTTTTATAACTGGCGGCTCCTTCCCTGATAATGCACAGTAATGATATATGAAAAATCCTTTTGAAATAAATAAAAAATAATCCCATTAATTACATTTCCCTAAAATAGGCGAGAGAAAATTCAAAAAAAAAAATGTTTTTCATCGATTGTGTGGTTTTATATTCTGACATTGCATTGATTGACATTTACATTGTCGTCTTGCGTTGATTTTATCACGTATTATCGTAATTTGTTACGATTGAAACTAGACCACAAACTATCGTTTACTAATATTAACATACTGCTGTACTTATTAGACTTGCTAGTTTAAGTTACGTTTTACAAATGGGTATCCAGAGAAAAAAAACACATTTATTAAACTGTCCCTAACATTTCAAACTACTTTACTATTATATCATTTACATTAGGTACACTACTATGCATTTCACTCTTGTAGTGAGTTTTGATCGCAGCGACGACTCTAGCCGAGTCTCTATAAAACTTGACACTGCAGCAGCGGTAATCTCGACGCTGTTTTCTTGTAGAACAGCACGATAACTGTTTGCATGATATCGGCCTTCCTTGTGGAATTAGTTCCTTTTTATGAATAGCCTAGTCTATTTACTAAATGGCGTCTGAATAGTCTTCCTCGTTTTGTTACGCCTATAAAACTCTGAATGTTTCATCATTGCTATTCAAATTGTCAAGGCGCTATTTTTGTTTTCTATTTATAGTGTCTCTCGCCTATTCTCTGATCATAAATCATAAACTATTGTAAAGCCCTGCATGTAAGCTTTAAAATGACGTACTGTAGATCAATGTACATGAATATTTTTTTGTTAGGGCATAGCTCTATACCCATTCTGGCCATGTCATTTCAGAAGCCATTTTAAATAATTAAGCTTTTACATCTCAAGTTTTTAACAACTTGAGATTAACTCTACGCAATACGGTATCAAAGTACTGTCATCCTGAACATGTTTAAAGGTTAGATATGTACAGACGCCTGCACATCAAGCTACCCGAAACTGTCAATTTTTCCCAATGAACCTTGAACCTAATACTTTAGAAATAAAGTCGAAAATCTATCAAAGAAATCTGACAGATTGTAGTAGCTTGATGTGCAGGCGTCTGTACTATAACTGTCTAAATTTGAATAGTCACATATTTAGAGGACTTATCAACTCTTACTGGCAATATATGAGTAGGTACTTCGAAATAGTTCCAAATTATCTAGTACCAATCAAAACACAATGCGAACAATAATTGGCTTGCTAACGTTATAAAATACGAAGCAAAACTACCTGGAATTGTAATTGAAAAATATTTTGTTAAATTTATAGAATAGAATATACTTTATTGTTTGACGACACGGTTGGCGCAGTGGCTAAGCGTTTGACTGCTACGCTACGTGTCACGGGTTCGATCCCCGCACGGAACAAATATTTGTTTGATCTACAAAAAAGTAGTTGTTCTGGGTCTGGCTGTCAGTGTATGTGAGTTTAAATGTTTGCATGTGTTGCGCACCCACGACACACGAAACAATTCTAGTGTAGACAAAATATCAATAAAAAAATATAATAAAAAAATTGCAGACCAAAATTTAAATAACTGTTTTGCAAAAAAATCTAATTCTTTGTGGCAGTCTTCCTACTGATAGCAATATCTTCTAGTCAACTTTCGGATGGGGTTTACCAACATGAGTTACCTACTAATATTTCTACCATTGCCCTTTTAAAAAAATATTATTATGAAATTGCCTGAAACACAGGATTACCTAATACAAACACAAATCTTGGGTAAAGTTTGGATTGATTTAAGACTTTTTTTTCTCTTATTATAACTATGCAGTGAACAATGGGTGCCTACATGGACATAACCGAATCAACTTTCAGAACTAGGTACCTATGTTAAACATATCGCTCCCCTTGAAATAAACCCCTGTATCCACTTACAGGAAAACTTGTTTGTAAGTAAAGCATAGTGGGATTGATTATTTATAAATTCGACCCATGCAGTGTGTCCCTGCGGAGAGTGACATAAACATCTGTTGTTTATTCATCGTGTCCTCCGAATATCGCTACACTTCTCCTTTCCTTTTACGTGTCTATTTTTGTTTGTAAAACGTGTCTTTCTAGAGCCTTTCGTACTCAGAGATAAAACAGAAGGAAAGCAATCACTTGAGTTTAATACGAAAGTCCTTGTATACATACATGTTTTAAGAGTAAAGCCTACAAAATCCCGAATTCGGAGTGAGGCTTAGTGCAAATCTTGAATTTTAATTATTAAATAGGATCTCATTCATTCAATGTTGTTGTTTGTATAGAATTTAAAATATATTTTAAAACCTTACATATAAGTCAGTTAATTTTAAATTTATGCAACTATTTACAACTCGTCCAACCTTTCGAAGACTATGGATATGGCAGCTATTCGAATCGGAGGACCCAACTGGCATTCCATTGCACGTGGAGTGGAGGCAGGTAATCAAGTGTCATTGATCGAGATGAATGCTTGGCACTCGCTGTATCCTCGTCGAACTCAACCCTGCACGTACTCGGGGGTGACTATGTAACATGTAGGTACTACATATCCTCCTATGACTATGACTCATGTGGTGTTTGGTACATTTATAGATAGTAGTTGTGAGCTGTATGAATGTGCGGGTCTCTGTACGTTGTTAGAGCTCCTTACGGCCCGTTCACGACCTTGCCGCGGTGAGCGGCGGCGAAAGCGGCGGCGGCGAGCGGTGAGAACAAAAGTATGAAAATGTATGAAGCACGCCACGAGTCGCCGCTCATAGCGAAAACGCGCGCGGTTTTGTCCGAGCGAATCGCCGTAGCGGCGCGCGGTGCGGGGAGCGGCGGGATCAAAAGTACAAGCGATTGAGTGCGACGCCACGAAACAGAGCGGCGCGGACAGCGATGTAGGCAGGACGGACTCGGCGGCGAAATAATGAAAAAAATATTTTAGACGATTTTGTGTCGGTAATGGATACCGAGGCGTTTATAACAGAAATTTTAAATTTACCCTCTATACGGATGTCAGACATCCCCAACACACAACAACATATTTTCTGTAATCTTCGTATAGGTCACGAAATGCGCCATTTAAATATCGATCTTTATTAAGTTCGAGAACTCCTTTTCTCATATTAAGAATATCTTGTTTTAAAAATATACTGCTCTCTAAACACAGAAGGGATAATTTTGATAACGCCATTATTTTGAGCTCGTGCTGACTACCTAAATCCGTCCACCTCGGCCGCAGCCGCTCGCCGCTACTGAGAGTACGTGGCGTGTAAAACGCACCGCTTGCCGCTGCCGCGCCGCCCGCCGCGCCGCTCGCCGCTAAGACCGAAGTCGTGAATGGGCTCTTAAGTTTTGGAAGCTGGTTATACATATTATGGTATACTATCTAAATCAGGATAAGTCGGGTTTATTACTTTTCATTGACTCTCTTCAATTTTGTTGTAAAGACGCCCCTTTCCTAACCACGAAAGAAAGAAAATAAATCTGTAGCCTACTTCACGAACCAGGTCAAGTAGGAAGGAGGCAAAATGTCTGGAAAATTTTAGGACTAAAAGATTCCTCCATCATTACGGCTTAGGTAGTAACCACCTAAGTATAACAATAATTGTTGGGAAAATATACGTGAGTTAAGCAACTTTGTCTAAGCTAAAATAAACCAGTTTGTTATTATTAATTAACTGTTCCTTCCTGATTAAAGTTTCCGGTACAAGGGTAAATATACACGTCAACTCACTTTGTAAACACAACTCGAGTTTGGGAGAATTCAAAACTCGTACCGACGTGAAATTCTATATTGTTTACTTTGAGGATTATTTTTCTTGATCGACTATTTCCATTCAATTCCATTTCGAAATCAAAATAGCCGGTGGTAACATGTTACAGTTTTCACGCTTCGAGCTTCGAGCCTGAGTTATTAACAAGTGAGTTAAGGCGAATATAGTGCAGTTCTGTGTTCGGAGGTAGAGGTAGGCATCGCCTGCAGGCTCCGAGTGATGCATTCATTTACTATACGATCCTAAACTGAATTACTCAAACACCCTTACAAGTGAAATATTCCACATTTGTATGTGCAGGCCTGCTTTGTTGACTTTTCTAAGTCACGACGAACAAACAAAACAGCTAAACTTTGACTGCATGTCAAAGTTTTCTTTCGATATTATTACATTTTTTTTTTGTCAATTCTACAAATGTAATAATATCGAAAGGAAACTAGTTCAAATAGCCCCAAATATATCAAATATCTGCAACCCAGCTGAACAAGGTGCTAAAATGAAAATGGATCATAAAATTATTCACGAAAATAAAAACATGAGATGAAACAGCTATAAAACAAAGCCTCGCGTTGACATATTGCAGAGCACGCTTACATTGTTAAGTCAAAATAAAAAGATATAAACATGAATAAAAGCGCAAAGATAAGGAACGTTATTTATTTTGTGAAACAATTTGGAACACCGTCAGAGTCGCTGTAAACACCGAGACACCATTTGAACGGGAACATTCCGAACTCGTATTTATTATTTCTAAGTATTTTAATTTGAAATTTAAATATTCCAGGAGAAACTCATATAGCTTGATGCCTGGAACTTTAATTAAGTATCTGTCGCTTTATGAAGCTCATTTTGAAAAACGTACTAATTCAGAGCTTTTCGATATTATGTTTATTTCTACATTAACAAAGTTAAACCGGTTTGATGTTCGTTCCTTTAATTGACCAATCAGATAGTTGATTCAAAGAAATTCTTCCGCAAAACTGTGTACAAGCGAGACGGCCTTCACGGTATTATGCACATCGGCTAATACAAACACATCAATGACTCATTTATGCAGGTGCGTTTCGAATACCAAATACCGAATACATTACTCGAAATGCGTGTCCGAATTGTGGAGACAATTGGAAACTAGGTCATCGTGCTATTGGTACGTTAATAGAATTCGCTAGATTACGTTTGACAGGTAAGCCACAAGCGCTTGGCGGCGTGTCGGTAAATTGACTACACTGAGGGAGCCTGCAACGTGGTAACTTCATTATGTAACTGTCTGCTCTTGTATGGAAACACTTTTATGGATCACATAAGCTGTTACGTGAGAATCCTTTGTGCATGTTATGACTGCCTTTCTGAACTACAAACGTAAATATGAGGCTATATCTAGATTTCGCCGTTAACAAGCCAAACGTGCTGCTTGCTTTATATGACAGAAGCTTTTAAAGCTCACACGTAAAGTCCAATAATTCTACAACTAAGTGATATCCACAAAGTTACTAAAATAATGTTTATTTGTCGAGACTCCTAAGAAATCCAGTTGATTGTTTCTCAGCAGCCGGCGATCCTCTTCAATAAGCGAGGAGGGGTAAGAGCCGAGAGCCGACCTTCCTCCATTGCAGACTTCACAGATTAGTAT
Organism: Ochropleura plecta; assembly: GCA_905475445.1. NCBI lineage: Eukaryota > Metazoa > Arthropoda > Insecta > Lepidoptera > Noctuidae > Ochropleura > Ochropleura plecta. Next base: position 16,483,005 of record FR997731.1, on the reverse strand, counting down.
TCTCCCCTCGTACGCTACACGCAACTGGCGTCAACTACTGAATGAAATGCGATTCTGCTACATTTCTTATTTACAAACTTAAAAAGTTTCCCAACCAAGCGATTATAGCTCTTTGTTCGTTGACATAAAGTGGTTATGAAGTGAAAACGTGTTGCCAGCTGATGAGATCAGCGTCGTCATTCACAACATTCACGCACTAGATGTTATGTGTGTAGCTTAGTGGGTTATAAGGTCGAGTTATATAAATGTACCGAATTTTGTGAATACACGTTAAAATTACTAACAAGTACATTCATTACAGTACGGCTGGTGAAACGAAGCGTAATTTCTTTCAATTTGTACACGAGGATGCTAATTGTTCCACCGGAGGCAATTGTAGAGCGTTCGTCTTTTGTAATTCCTTCTCCCAAAATCTTTTGCAGAAAGTTATTTTCAATGTTTTGATAATTACTATCCTTAACATTATTCAAATGACTTTCGTACCTTTATGGACTTATGTAGGTAGTATTTATTCAAATCAACAAATGTGTTTTCAAAGCATTTTCATTTTGATTAATTCGAGACTAGGGCACTTCACAAATTATTGACGTAACATATATGACCCCAACCATGAGCCATGAATAGTCCCAAGGTAACGAGGTGTCATCCGCACATCACCGAAGACTGTAATCAGTGGAAACTTCACCAAGGCTGTGTAAAAAGCGGAAGAAGTCCAATCTTCGTTTGTGCACCACTGTGTAACGAGTTAGGATCGTGCCGTGTACGAAAATGTTATATTAGGTACATACCTACTCCAAATTACGGTAATATGGACTATAATCAAACTAATCATACCTGCTACTTGATAATAACAGAAAGTTCAACGTGATTACAATTTGAATAAGACGTAGGTGCCTAATGTTGGAGGTGGATTTCATTGAAAAAATATAGAGGTATAATTTTTCATTTTTCTGCCCACAACATCAATTTATGAAGTGACTTGACTTATAAATGTATTTTGGATAATCGCTTTCAATTCGAACGTCTTTATTTTCTCGGTGAATGGAAATTAATCACGTTTTTATGTAAACGTGTGGGTGCAAAAGACCTTTTAATAACTTGTGCATTAACTAAGCTATTATCGTAGGTACTCTGACGCTGTATTTTCGTATTACCTTTATCTCCATTGAGAATGTTCCTGTTTCTGATATCTTGACTTTTATTTAAATCAACGCTCCGATAAGAAGAAGCCTTCCTTTTGGATCATCTCCAAATAGCTCGGCCTTGTAACACAACCGTTCGAGGTTGCTATTGTGTCCAGATCTCCAAAACATTGTGCTCGATTATCTTATGGGATCCCCGTCTCGTCCAACTTATGGGATACATAACAAGTGTGAAGAAGACAGCGAGGAGCCAAGAAAGCGCCTTTAATGTAGACAGGCTCAATGGAATCGGTGGCCTTTATGTGAGCTTGCCAACACATATTCTTGCAGATATTTCATAAATACGTGTAAAAACGAGATTAACTTCTTCGCACATTTTGTTATTGATCTGAACAATAACTATTAGGTTTTGGTTGGTATGGTTATATGCCTTCGACAACTAACTATATATGCCTACAAACATCAGATATATAACCGATGTTTGTCTCTAAACAATATCAAATTGATACACGTATTCCTGCGATGAATATTCAAGTCTTTTAGATTCATTCAACTGAAACATAATGTGTTGTTATCATGTTGTACGCACACAATTTCGGATATTCCCGATAATTATCGTTGTTATTTCTGTTAAACAACAACATGATAAATGAGATTCGTAAAGCTAACAACAATACCTTTCAATTACATGAGCCCCAGAACATTGGTAACGATGGTGGCAAATGCTGAATCATTATCTCGTTTGGGGTTGCATTCGTTATCATATTAATAAGAAGAGCATAAATAATGAATGGTTCTTCGATATGAGGGAGCCCCGATAATTGGGAACAGTTGTATTCGACGGGCCTTTGATTCTTTCTATATGTATTGTGAAGGGGAGAATGGGGAAAACAAGGCGCGACCTTGTGGCGCCGACTTGCCTGTTTATTTATGTTACGGTAGGAATAAAGGATTATGTAGGGTCGCTGAATTACTATAACATGCATGGCAGACGTACTGTTTGAGTTTCATTGAGTGGATTTTTATAGAAAGACTAGCTTTTGCCCGCGGCTTCGCTCGCGTTAAATTCGGGGTAACACAGTTCCCCTAGCGCCTTACTGATTTGTAATAGCAACGCTAAGTTTTCCCTTTTCTTCCCTCTTTCTCCCTCACATCCCACTTTTTTTAAAAAAATATTAGCCTATGTCCGTCTCCTGGTTCCCAACTATCTCTGTACCAAAATTCATCAAGATCGGTTAAGCCATTAAAGCGTGAAGAGGTAACAAACAAACAAACTCACTTTCGCTTTTATAATATTAGTAAGGATGATTATAAAATATTTCGTGACCATAGTTGTACATTTAGGTGGTGAATGGCACCTCCTTTTAGGCAGACGTCGATCTTAGTTCAGAAGCTGTTAAGAAAACAACGACATTTTACAAAAGATGTCTAAATATATAAAAGGTACAATCTATTTATTATTACAATCAATTCTAAAATTTTGCATAGGACGTAAGTGCTCACTAAGACGGGATTTTGCAAAATTCAACCCCTAAAGGGGTGAAAAGGGGTGTATGGGAGAAAGCAATTCCTTCGTCGGTTTGACTTGAAATTTTACATAGGCATTCATTCACGAAATTAATAGACTATATAAAATCACGCTACGACGTTAATTTTGACAAGTTTGGTAATCTGTAATCTACTCCATACTAAACTTGTCAAAATCAAACATTATGCGATCAGTGATCGACCATTCTGACACTATTGTAATAGCAGACTTAGGCCCCTGAGCAACAGGTGAAACCACTGGGCACAGCTAGTTTAGAATACACGTATATGATTAAAGAAGGCAGTTCATATACCTAGTAAGTTTAGAAATATTATCTTTTAAAAACTTGTAAAGCCATATTATTTAACAAGTCAAGTCAAGTCAATTAGTAACTCAACATCTTTAACCACTTAAGTAACGCATGATGTGCTTACCTGTCTCAAATTGGTAGACTGGTCCAGTGTATTTCAACCTTATTTTTCGCAACCCCTTTGTTTTTGAAAAAATCTGACGAGACCCTTGTACCATAGATAAATGAAAAGAATTTGATTGCCATTAATTGCCACTTCATACCTATGTGAACTGTGATAAAAGGGAATATATCCCTTTAAATCTTCAAATAATATATAAAGGTATAGACAATGATTAATTAAATGATTTGATTATTAGAATTTGTAAAATAGCACCACAAAATGTATTTTTTAAATATCCTTCTGATTAAAATGCTTTTTTATCGTAATTTTGCACCTTGCCTTTTTCCTTATGGCTGCGTTCTCCCGAATAAGGCTTCGCGACCTTTGGAAGATTGAAAAACATCGCACTTGTCTATAATTATGTTGGATGATTCTCATATTATTGGATCAGTGAATTCAATTGTCGGTGAGACAAATAAATAAAACGGGAAAAAAATACTAACATATCTGGACAAACCTGCCCTGGATCCGTATGGCATATAATAGACCCTTCCCAAGAGAGGAGGCGTATTTTCCAAAGTACAGAACCATCAAGTTATGTATCCCGCAGCCGTGGGATTCTTTTCAGCTCATTATCTCCTCAAGCCTTTTCCCAACTATGTTAGGATCGGCTTCTAGTCTAACCGGATACAGCTCAATATCTGTATTATACATGGACCGACTGCCTATCTCAGCTTCACAACCCAATTAATAACTGGGTAATACGATACTCTTTGGTAAGACTGTTTGTCAAACTTTCGTGCTACCGACTACCTATATCGACTGTCAAAGATCTAAAAATGACAGCTGGGACCAACAACCCAACGTGCTTTCCGATTCATGGAATCAACTCGGTATGAAATGGGTGGTCACTCATCCACAAACCAACCTAGGCAAGCGTGGCTTTACCTCAAAATCAACCCAAGCGGCAGTTATAGCCACGAGCTCCACCACGTTGCTGCAGATGACTGGGCTGTATCTGGCATTTTGAATCTATGTATTTTATTTGAAAACACCACTAGTAGATTGTCTATGGATAGATTTTACAGTAAAAGCTACCATTGTCGATGGGCACTTTAGTAGGCTTTGTTTTTTGAGCGCTCACATAGTTTTTTATCGCTATAGCTATCGAGTTCAGTGGAATGGCAATTGGTATGAGGATATATGACACTGAATACGTTTTAGTTAACATGGAAAACGCAGGTTTCAGCAAAAACAAAATGGGGCAATTACATATTTACATCCACCTTTTACCTGTAGCTTTCGCACTTTTTAGTATTTTTCCTGTAGTTAATATACTAAAAAGTAAAATTGACGAAATTTGTTAGATGACTCAGTTTTCCCAGCCGTTCAGGAGAAAATGACACATTTTCTCTCTCATTGTGAATTTACACAAAGTTCTTGCAATAACATGATGAATCCACACACTGTCGCACGATTCATACGAAACTAACTTTACTTCAAAGAAAGCTCCTGTAGTTTTATAATCTCAAAATCAAAACACCTTGCTTGCTTTAAAAAGAGCGCTGCAGCAAAGCTTTCAGAGTTTATCTAGATAAATTCTGAGTTACGCTACATGAAGGCATTGGCTACACTGTCACTTTCATGCAGCATTCGACGAGTAACTCTTGAGCTTGCACCTACACTATGGTACAGTACGTTCAAAGTTATTTTACCTTTGACAACGGCAAGCGATCATCAACCTTATCACTACATAGTATAAAACAAAGTCGATTCCCGCTGTCTGTCTGTCCTTATGTGGGCTTACGACGATTTTGATGCCGTTTTTTTAATAGATAGAGTAATGGCCCAGCTTAATCCTAGCTTGTAATGTAATTTTAAGCCAGATTTATAATGTGATTTTGACAGACTTGATCTGACAGCATATAAGTGACGAAAAGAAGAATAAATGTGTTTTTGACACTGACGCATGACGCAGAGGCACAGGTAAAGTAATCATGAAAGGACTGTACCTATGTACTGTACCTACACCTAGAATTACCATGCATCTGGATTTGTTAGGACACGTCCCGCTTAGTGCTTTTGGGCTTTTGAATTTAACTTGAGGTTTAGGAAATAAATATGTATTGTTAGTTATAAAAATTAAAAAAAAACGGTAAAATGCTTAAAAGTAAAAATATAGCCTGTTCTTTGATTTGAAATTTTGAAATGGTAACCCTGAGTACACCTTCCTAGTCTGTGGTGCAGTACACCTACGTTTCTAGTCTGTGGTGCATCGTACCTGAGCGCCACCCTACCTAAGTATATCACGTCTAGTTAGATTACACTGATCAGGGAAGCTAACGTTGGGTTATTTATTGGTTAGCACCACACCGCATCGCACCTGCGAACCGCGGGGGAAATTCTGATAGAAAATGTTTTACTTCCCTGCCTGTGCTTCGTGATAAACTTGTATTTTAGTGAGCTGGGTTTGTGGCTTATTATGGGTAGTAAATTGATAAAATTATATTGCTTGGAGCATGGGCAGGCAGATGTTTAGTTTCACACGATATATAAATAAATAAATAAATATCTTGGGACAACTCACACACGGCTATCTGATCCCAAGCTAAGCAGAGCTTGTGTTATGGTAACCAGACAACTGATATACATACTTATATAATTTTTAAATACATACATATTATAGATAAATCACACCCAGACACAGAACAAACAATCATGCTCATCACACAAAGTTTGTCCTGGGTGGGAATCGAACCCACGACCTCCGGCTCAGCAGTCAGGGCCACTAACCACTAGACCAACAGGCCCGTCAAACGTATATATCTACATATATCCCTTATCATTGTTCTTATTATAGAATTTCTGAAATGTGGGTGTACTTAAGGCAATGTCTGCATAACCCTTTGTTTTGGGGTGGGAAATCATCAAATAGCTTCCCCCGCTCTGGGCGGACCGGGGGGAGTGTCAGACTTTTACTGACTAAAACCCACCCATGTTCCTTCTATGGCCCTTTACGTTCCGGGGCCGCGGTATCTCTTTCGAACAACCCGCAACCCCGGCAGGCGGAGGCTCTGGCAAGCCCCTCTGTCTGCCTAACTCTTCAAGTATAATAGGAGCGATTTTATCCTGTCCTTGGCCCATTTTACTTGGGGGCGACGTAACAAGTTTTTTACTCCGATTCATCTCCATGTTAATAAATAAATGTGCAATAAGCAAAGGACACAAGTAACCAGGCTAGTCAGATCATCATCATCATTTTCTAGCCCTTGTCCCATTCTATTTGGGGTCGGCGCAACTCGTTTCGTTCTTCTATTCTCTCTATCAGACGTCACGGCATCATTTACTCCTTTCTCCTTCATATCATTCCTTACACAATCCATCCATCAGAACCAGGCTCGTCAGATTCAGATGAAATTTTCTTTAAATTCATGAATGCTTTTAAAGTTAATAGACTGTTTTATATAAAAAAAAAACAAACAGTTAATTCAATTTGAGTTGTGTTCATCGGAGATTTTGAGAATAATTAAACTACTTATATCTGACGAACCTGATTGGTCTTCTTTTGCTGATTGTACCTACTTGATTTTTTTATTAGGAAAATCTCAGGAAAACTCATAACACAAATTGCCAATACGATTATTGCTGTAACCTGTATAAGGCTATTGGCAAATAACAAGTTTTGATGTGAAAATATTGCACAATGCAGATAATAATGCTTTTCTCAATCATTTTTCAATACCGCCTTGGGTTCCCGTAATGCAATATCTTGGAATATTATATTGTTCCGCGTCTAGATATTACAACAACACCGCCTTGCGATCATAAAGTAAAATATTATACCGTACTCATTGTTATAAATAGATAAGGATAAAAAACTTTTTTGCAAAAAATAAAACCGACTTCCAAAAAAAAACTAAAAAGTGGAAAATAACTTTATTTCCGGAAGTCGGTGGCTTTTGTTGGTTTCGTTGACTTTTTTGCCACCGACTTCCGGAAATAAAGTTATTTTCCACTTTTTAGTTTTTTTTTTGGAAGTCGGTTTTATTTTTTGTTAGTTATAGTAATAGTTTAGTTTAGTTATAGTATTATGATATAATTCGCAAACACGGTTATTTTTAGCTTTTTAGTGCGTAGGTCCCGTCTTATATTACAAGCTTTAGTTCCACATAACGCTATAGTATTAAATACTATCTAAATTATGCTTTAGTTTAAAACCAATTCAGAAATCATATGCATCATCGCCTAGGGGATACAGCTGATACTTGATCTGATGATTATCTTTCTTAATGACTAGGTGAGGGGAGGGGACCCTGCTCCCACTCGCCCGCCTACCCTGGCGAAACCCATACTTATACATGTGATTGCAGCAATCACGGCAGATTTGCTGTCATTTATTGAAGAGTTCCGTTGTATTTCACTGAAGATCTATCACCAAATTAAAATACAATCACCTCAAAAAATTGCGATGACCTTCCAAATCATAGTGCATAGCGTTTTTTGTTCATTTGTCTTCGACAACCTCTAAAATTATATCATCAACGTAGACGAAGTCAATCTAATACGCATTATTAAAGATAACTCAAAAACTACTGGCCGGATCTTGATATTTATTTTATGGGACCAAACGACAACCACCAGCTTTCGAATAAAAAAAGAATCTTTAAAATCGGTTCACCCAGACTGGAGTTATGAGGTAAAAACCCCAAAAAAAAAAAAAATAAGTCGAATTGAGAACCTCCTTCTTTTTTGAAGTCGGTTAAAAATAAAAATCAACATTTAAGAAGAAGTTTGGAAAGTGACGCCTGTTACAGAAAAGATGAAAGGGAGACGTCTTTCTTGGTATGGACATATCATGAGAAGAGATGCAACATATATGACCAAAAGAATGACGCGTGGATGTGTGAGGAACGATATGAAGGAAGAATGAGTGAACAATTTTGACAATAGAGATTGAAAGAATAAAATGTGTTGTGTCGACCCAAAATAACAAAGGACAGGAAGATGATGACTTATTGGTTAATAACTTCTTTTACAAAAAGGTTGATGTTCAGCTGTTAACTGCAGTATTTATTAATAATAATTTTGTTTATGATAGCAGTAAACTTTAGAGCTAAAAGCTTATTTTTATAAAAGATGAAACCTATAAAACCCGTCGCTACGTGCTCTGAGAGTCCAATTGTGAATGAAGGCCGCAGAAAGATTTGTTTCGAACTATTCAAAAACTTTCCGGTTTTCTCTGAAATTCAGCATGTAAGTCGGGATTCCACTGTCGGAATTCCTACAAAGTATTCAGACTTTTATGTTAGTTAGAAACTAGTTCCTAGTCCTGAAATACAAAACTGGTTTGAAAGATAACATTGTTGAATAATATACGACTGCACGCCCCCATCTTTCTAAAGGATAAGAGATAAGGTAAAAATATTGGCGCCAAATTATTTTAACGAAGGAAATGCTCAAACTGAATCTAAATTACTACTCCAGATAACTTAGAATACAGTAAATAGTATATAAAAACGAGACCTATTTAGCAAGCCCGAAAGCTTTGAAGGAAAAATAAAGATTTTGGGTCAATTAGTTAAATGTAGGCACGGATCTGAAAAGATAAACTTCATAACAGCTCTCATTAATTTCAATTTTCTTTTTGCATAAAATAAATTCACACACAAGTAAACAAATTGGATTCTATCAGGCGAATCGTATAAAAAGAAATATAATAAAACAATAAAACCAATGCCGGAGGAACTGTGTACTGAATATCTACTAGCATTTTTTTACAAAGGCTAGTGCTAAGAAATTGAATATTCTTTGGGAACAAAGATGTTTTAAACGACTTGGTTTTATCGCTTTGTAGCTAGACTATACTCTGGAAATGAGGACTACAACAGTTTTTGTTTCATATTTTCTGCGAGCTATTGTTTTCAGGCTTAGGTAAACCCTCAAAGTGTCTGCAGTTAGTAAAATTACGTTACTTAGTTTTTGTCTTATCTCCATTACTGGTATTACAGACTGAACTTACCAAGTACATAAAAACGTTATACCTACACAAGCGATTATGTAAAAGACAAACCATTGCAGGTAATCTTTAGGCAGCTTATCTCTTTGCGGGCGAGAAAACCAGGACTAAAAAAGTACCAATTTTGATGTATTTTTTCTTGACAAACAGCGCTACAGCGAACTTCAAACACAGAGGTCAATCTGTAGATAATTATTCCGAGAACATCTGTAATTTATCAGGCCCAACAAACAATACAAACTCAATTATTGACAGGTCTAGGCTTTCATGGAAGATAGATTAATTAATTAATGCAGATTACACATGAACACAACTTACCTATACTGTTTATACCTAGACTAGTTCTATAGTATCTACAATGTTGCCTATAATAGCCGTTAATGAATCAAATCATAGCTCTATTGTAGGGTAATCAATCTCCGCACATGAAGGCTTCAGGACAAAGAGAGCGACCTAATTAGCAATGAATAATGATGCAAATAATGAACGCAACTAATCTGCCGGAAGTACTTAATTAAGGTAAAGGATTATCATCCCTCCATTATGTCACAGTGATGACCTAATTGCTGGAATTTACCACATATACAAGGTGTAGCATTATAAACGCAAAATCTCCCGTGGGGTCTCTGAGACCATCAAGCTGAATTACTTTTGTTTCGGCAGTTCTTGAAATGTACAAAAAATATGGACTGACGTGAACAAGCGAACGAGTGATTATGAATTTCTAAGTCATTGAAACAAAAATTGTTTAGTTTCATAGTCTGAGACACCACACAAGAGGAAAACAAAAAAAAATTGTCTGGCGTGTATTATGTTACAACCTGCATTTTTTAGTTATCGCCCGAAAAAAACACGCTTGTTGGACAGTTGTTGTTCCAAGGAAGTCCTATACATATTATATGGTAACTGCTACTTCCATGTAATGTTCACATTTAGTGTTTTCTTTGGCGGAATGGAGATTCTGTATATCAACTTAAGTTTTCGTGTTTTTTCTAGTATCCTTTCAATAAGTGTAAATAAAAAAATTACATACAAAACAGAAGATTAGCTGCTTGCATTCTAATTTTCCTAATAAGAGAGATGGCCATGGATTTTCAGCACGGTATGTGGATTTCATTTTGTACATACTGTGCACATTTACTGATAACGTGAAACTTGTTATTGACAGTTCCACTAAATTCTCACGTTTGTTAAGCAATACACTCTGTTCACGCGCTACACCCAGCGCCATCTCTTGACCAGTCGCAGCGCCACGTGGGCCGATCAATACCCACCGTTATCTGTATCGCCATCTATGTGACCGTGTCAACAACTCTCTCCAATCAATTATTGTAACTTCCGTTTCCCTCTTTTTCTAAAATCTGTGTGTGTTCTTGTCTCGAGGAGTAAACGGGTTGAAAAATTGTCTCTCGTTATTTTATTTAAAATAAACCCAGCAAGACGCCCCAACATATGGTCCATCCGAGCCAAATTAAATAAGAAGAATTCTATTTCAAATCTTCGAGCATTCGTCGCATAAATATACGAAGCAAGAAGAAATTCACCGGCGCCATTTCGCGGACACGTGCCTATTAGTACAAGCTGTATCAAGACTTCAAGAGGACTAAAGGAGTGGCAGGTCTGAGTTTCCTATCCATTTCCCCATCCTATCTTTCGGTCTGTGCTAATATTTGTGCTGTGTTCGCAGGTGTTGAGCGGCGGTGCCCGGTCGGTGACGTGGTAACCCGGCGCCGTGAGGTGTAGGTAGCCTCGCGGGTCTACGCGGGCGATACAGGTCGCGCGTCCATACAGGAAGGATTACAGTGAGTACTCTTGTGTTCTTAATGTCCCTTAAAATGAGTGAAGCTAAGATGGCGGAATTCGTTAAGAAAAGAGCAGTGATCAAAGGTCGGTTAACTATTTTGGAAAATTACGTTAAAAGATGTGTTTGCCCGTTAAATGAACAACAATTATTAGAGATAAAGTTACGCATAGAAAACAGTTCTAGTTTGTTAAATAGTTATTCAGAGTTACAAAGTTTTATTGAGGAAAACACAGATGAGCTCGATCTTCCAAAACAACTGGAAGACAGAGATCGCTTTGAAGATCAGTACTATAAGGTGGTAGCTTCTGCTAAGCTGTTGCTGCAGAAAGAGGTACTAGAAAATAATAATAATGTAGTCACTAAAAGTAAAATAGTGGGTGTAAAGTTACCTGACATTAGAATACCTACCTTTGACGGCTCGTACGATAGTTGGTTGGAGTTTAAGAACTCGTACCTCAGTATGATTCATGAGCGTGAGGACCTAGACTCAATCCAAAAATTCCATTATTTACGATCATGTGTAACAAGTAGTGCATCGCAAATTATAAGTTCTTTGGAGTTTACGGCCACTAACTACTCTCACGCATGGGAGCTGCTAGAGAATCGTTACAACAATATACGGTTATTGCAACATAATCACGTCAGATCCCTTTATACGATTCCTTCGTTACATAAAGAATCGGCTTCACAATTAAGGAAACTTATAGACACTGTGCTTAAAAACCTACGTGCGCTTTCTTCACTGGGGGAACAAACTCATACGTGGGACACGTTAGTGATTTATTTGGTTGTGTCGAAATTAGATCCCAGTACCGAGCGTGAATGGGAACAGTATATAGGTACCCTGCATAACGTTAACACCAAGCCGCCATTTGTAAAGTTGGATGACTTATTAAAATTTCTAAAGGACAGGGCGGATATGTTAGATATGATTAAAATAAACCACAGTAAACATTCACAAGACAGCAAATGTAGTGAACACAATCAAAACAAAAAATCTACTCAGAGTTACGTTGCCGCTAGCGAAAATAAACCTAAGCGAAGTCCGCGGGTATGTTTAATGTGTAAAAATAATCACTCACTGTATGCGTGTACTAAGTTTATCAATTTAACAGTACAAGAGAGGATCAACTTAGTCAACACAAAAGATATTTGTAAGAATTGTTTACGGTCAGGCCACACGGTCCAAGATTGCAAATTCGGCCCGTGTAGGTTGTGTCATCGTGAGAAACATAATAGTTTAATTTGTATAGGTAGCGTAAACAACGTAGTTGGTGCGAGTAATTCACAGTCGCAGCCAGGAACTACTAACGCCTCCAATGTTACCTCGTTACATACATCAGCTGACAGTTCTGATTCGTATTGTAACAAACAAACATATTCCGTGTTACCCACGGTTCTGCTGTCCACTGCGCTTGTGGATATTGCAGATGCCAATAAGGAGTATCACACTGTACGAGTGCTTCTTGACAATGGTAGCCAACAGTGTTTTATCACTAAATCTTTGTGCGAAAGGTTAAACGCACCTTTAATACAGTCCACTTGCCAAGTTACTGGTGTGGGCCATTCAATCACAAAGTCTACCCACACTTGTAAAATATTAGTACATTCAAAGGTTAAGCACTACCACACTTTTATTGATTGTTTAGTGTTGCCGTGTATCACTCATAGGTTACCGGCATTTAATATAAATATAGAAAATTTTAGTATTCCCGACACTATCCAACTGGCTGACCCAAGCTTTCATTTGCCGTCGGACATAGATATTTTGATAGGCGCGGATAAGTTTTGGGATTTATTAATTGATGGTAAAATTAGGTTAAAAAATGGACCTTACTTACACAATACTAAACTAGGGTGGATAATGTCGGGACCGTTGTATAATCATAATAACGGCCTGCGCATTAATCAGGTACAGTGTCATCATTCACAAACATTAGATGAGCAATTAAAACAATTTTGGGAACTCGAAGAGATTCCCAACGTTGGGAATGTCCTTAGTGCCGACGAGAAAAAGTGTGAGAATATTTTCGTGGAAACGACAGCACGTACCCAAGAAGGTAGATTCTGTGTGCGTATCCCTTTCAAAGAATCGCCTGTAGTTCTCGGAGAAAGTCATAATACCGCTGAAAAACGTTTGCTGTCTCTCGAGCGAAAGTTTACTCGTTTGCCGGAATTTAGGGAAAAATATATTAATTTTATGAATGAATACGAAAGTCTCGGTCACATGACTCGCATAGATACGTACGAGTCGCCTCACTATTTCTTACCGCATCACGGTGTTATGAATGAAAATAGTAGTACAACTAAGTTGCGCACAGTGTTCGATGCTAGCGCAGCGACATCTACAGGCAAGTCATTGAACAGTATACAGTTTGTAGGGCCGCCGCTTCAAAACGACATTTTTTCTATATTATTACGCTTCAGGCAGTATAAACACGTAGCATGTGCCGATGTGGAAAAAAATGTATCGCCAAATCTTAATTCACCCAGATCAAAGGGACTTACAATTAATTTTATGGCGTAAAAATCCCTCTGACCCAATAGGTATATATCGTCTTAACACCGTGACTTACGGCACGGCGTCAGCGCCTTATCTTAGCATGAGGTGTTTGAACCAACTCGCGCGTGAGTGTAAAGATGAACAGGTGGCTACCGTGATACGGGATGATTTCTACGTAGACGATGTATTAATAGGAAATGATGATTTAAATAGTTTACTAGAAATGTGCGATAAGATCACCAATACTTTATCATCGGCGTGTCTTCCATTACGTAAGTGGATATTTAATCTCGATATTACTGCCCACGATATATCAAAAAGATTGGCATTAGGAGATCAGTGTCAAAATAAAACTTTAGGTATGGGGTGGTTTAATAAAAATGATGAACTACACTTCACATCAAGAGTAAATAATACCACAAGCCCGCTAACCAAGCGTAACATGTTGTCAGTAATAGCACAGGTGTATGACCCCTTGGGTATGTTAGCACCGGCAATAATAATAGCAAAAATAGTTATGCAAAAGTTATGGTTGTGTAAAATAAATTGGGACGACCCGGTTCCTAATGACGTTGTGCTATCTTGGGAAAAGTTTATAAGTACGTTACAATGTTTACAATCACTGCGCATCCCGCGTCATGTATTGAGTTCGTACACACAATATATAGAACTACATATGTTTAGTGACGCGTCGCAATGTGCGTACGGCGCGTGCGCTTATGTGCGCACATACTCAGATCACTCGCCTGTTACAATTAAGTTACTCTGTGCCAAAAGTAAGGTCGCTCCATTAAAACCTACTAGTATACCGCGATTAGAATTATGCGGAGCTTTGATTGGTGCACGTTTGTATAGAAAAATAATTAATTCATTACGATTGACTTTTTATAAAACTTTCTTTTGGACAGATTCAACCATTGTTCTTGGGTGGCTTCGTATGTCGCCTCACTCGTTGAAAACTTTTGTTCAAAACAGAGTAGTAGAAATAAATGAACTTACCAGCAATGCCATTTGGTCGCACGTAGGTACTAAAAATAATCCATCGGACTTAGTCTCACGCGGGCTCAGTCTTGACATACTCAGTGACAGTGCTCTGTGGTGGAACGGCCCACCGTTCTTACAGAAACCTGAGTCGATGTGGTCGCAACAGGGAATAAGCTCACATTGCGACTATGCCATTACAGACTTGCCAGAATTAAAATCACAGACAACAGCTATGGTTTGTGATGTAACACAAGATACAAATATAGTAATTAGTTTTGACAGGTTTTCTTCTTATAACCGTATACGGCGTACAGGTGCTTATGTATTGCGGTTCATCCGTAACGCACGCACACAACGACACGATCGGACTGTAGGGCCGTTATCTCTTAATGAGTTGTTTGAGTCAACACAGCTGTTGTCGCGACTTGCACAACGGGAATCTTTTCCTGAGGAATATAATAGCTTGAAGAAAAACTTATCATTAAAAACTACAAGTGCAATTTCTAGCCTTAACATATTCTTAGATAATAATGATATAATAAGAGTAGGCGGACGCCTAAGTAACTCACCTGACTTCGAGTATGATAAAAAGCACCCGACCCTACTATGCTGTAAACATCGGCTTACCTTATTATTGTTTCAGCATTTACATAATAAACTTCTCCATGGTGGTCCCCAACTGCTGCTGGCTACTATGCGTGAGAGTTGGTGGCCGTTAGGGGGGAGAAATCTAGCCAGAAAAGTGGTGCGCCAGTGCGTCCGCTGCACACGACTGAGGGGAAGGACCGTTTCCCCAATCATGGGTAACCTACCTGCAGAGCGGTTGGAACCGGGTTTTCCTTTCATTCGTTGTGGGGTTGACTATGCTGGACCTGTATCTGTATTAAACCGCAAGGGTAGGGGCGCTAAGCTTGAAAAAGGATATATATGCCTATTTATTTGTTTTGTAACACGAGCTATCCACCTCGAACTAGTCAGTACCCTTTCTTCACAACAGTATCTCTTAGCACTTAAAAGATTTATATCCCGTCGTGGTAAACCGGCTCAAATTTTCTCTGATAATGGGACAAATTTTGTCGGAGCCATGAAGGAGCTCCAGTTAATGTTTAACGAGCATTCACATCATATTATTGATGATCTATCTAATGAAAACATAATATTTACATTTATACCGCCTTACGCTCCTCATTTTGGGGGATTATGGGAAGCAGGAGTCAAATCCTGTAAACACCACCTGAGGCGTGTTATGGGCACCGCCAATCTAACCTACGAGGAATTCAGCACGGTGTTGACACAGATCGAAGCCGTCCTGAATTCCCGTCCAATGTTCCCTATGTCCGCAGACCCACAAGATCTTCTTCCTCTTAGTCCAGCACATTTCCTGATCGGCCGGCCACTCGTCTCACCAGCTTGCAAGGACCTCATAGAAGTGCCGATGCATCGCCTGACTCGGTTCCATAGGGTGGAAAAGGTCAGACAGCAGTTCTGGAAGCGTTGGTCCACTGACTACATTTCGGAGCTCCAGATGAGGACTAAGTGGAGGACGCCTAATCAAGACCTAACCCTAAATACCCTTGTCGTCATAAAAGAGGACAATTTACCCCCTCTAAAATGGCGCATGGGTCGGATTATTAAGGTGTCCACAGGCAGTGATGGTGTCAGCCGGGTAGCGGTACTCCGAACAGCGACGGGCACAGTACAACGAGCATTTTCGAAGATCTGTCCACTTCCGGTGCCTTCGGGGATGACTACGGAGCCATCGCAGCACGGCCACGCAGCCAACGAGCGTTGAAACCTGAGGATTCCAAGGCGGCCGGCATGTTCACGCGCTACACCCAGCGCCATCTCTTGACCAGTCGCAGCGCCACGTGGGCCGATCAATACCCACCGTTATCTGTATCGCCATCTATTTGACCGTGTCAACAACTCTCCAATCAATTATTGTAACTTCCGTTTCCCTCTTTTTCTAAAATCTGGGTGTGTGTTCTTGTCTCGAGGAGTAAACGAGTTGAAAAATTGTCTCTCGTTATTTTATTTAAAATAAACCCAGCAAGACGCCCCAACACACTCTCCTAATACCTGTCAAGTAAAGCCGATAGTCCTCTACGCAAGTGAAAATGCGGAAAAATCGCATGTTCAATTCCGGGCGTTTCTTATTTTGTTCTGAATCTTGTTTTCTAATGAAAGTAAACACAGTAACAACAAAACGGTTTGTTTAATTAGAGGAAAACGCTTTGTCCTGTTTCTGTTTCATAGAAACCGTAGAATGGTGATATTTTTTTTACTCTTCAGTAGGTTGGTTGGTTTATAAAATACATACTGGAAGGTTTTTGCTAGGGATGGGAAATCATCAAATAACATCTCCCGCCCTGGGTGAAATGTGAGACTTTTACTGACTAAAATCCAACCATGTTCCTTCTGTTGCCCTTTATGTTCAGAGGCCGCGTTATGTCTTTCGTACAACCCGCGACCCCGGCAGGCACTGGCCCTACTAGGCCCTTCTGCTTTGCTGACATCCCTTTGAGGTGATCCCCACGTGAAACGAACGCGCCGTCAACACGGCCCAATAGCCTGGGCTAACCCTTGGTTAGTTTTGACTTTAATTAATAAATAATAATATGCATGTGCATACATAAAGCAATGAATGACGTAACAATGATAATTCTAACCCAATGGAACACAACAACAATGCATCGGATTATACATAATTAATGCACATTTATTAGTGCATTGAAATTAGAATAATCCGTTCATTAGCCACATTTCTGCATTACATCAAGAAGCAACATTCCAGAACAACATTTTACCGTCACATTTCCCGCCAACATGCTTAAATTGGGCATGCAACATTCAATTTCCACTTTTCCCCTCCATGATGTAAAGGAAATCACATCAACAGCCTTGTACAAACAAGGAGGTAGTTAATGAGTGAGTTGACAAAAATTACCATAGACACAAAAGCCGTTATCTCTGTCTGTTTATACGAGTGAGCAATCTGACGATCCTCGGTCATTAAGATTTACGAGGCACTTGCTATCACTGACGCCGATACAAAAGGGATAAAGATAGGGACGAAATAAAGCTTTTATGGAAATCCTTTCCGACAATCGAGACGATATAAACACTGACTGTTCATTAAATATTAAGGCTTTAGTACGTAGGAGTCGGACTATTTCGAGAAAAAAAATATTTTACCTTATAAATCCAATATTTTTTGAGAGTGTTAGTTCTTAGAATGTTTTTGTCGGCTCTAATGGAATGTTGTTGATGGCAGCAATAATATTAAAAGAAAAGCTTGATAAAAGGTTTGTCATTACGCCTACATAAAAGAAAAACAAATAATAATAAAGAGAGCAATAAATACATGCCAGTGCTTGTATAAATAGTACGGCAGATAGGCATCAAATGAATGGGCCATTGGTGGAAGGAATATATGTACTTTGCGTAGATAAAATATAATTGGTAGGCACCAAAAACACAGGTAGAGAGCCTAGAATAGCTAAATTGCCTTTAAAAAAAACTTAAATGTATTTATGGAATATTTTTGGCTGAGCAAATATAACTTTCAATAAAATTTATTCAATTACCAAAGTGCAGTGTAACAGTTACGCAAGTTTTGAATTTCATTAAATTAATTAATGTATGCAATCCTATAAAGTTTTATTTCATAAATTAACTACGGTGACACTATCACTAAATTAACCTACTAACCTTTACAACTTGCAAAAACTGTAACAAAATCAAGCTGCGCTTATTAAACACGCTAGGTGTTACTAATTGATTATGAACCCAATATTTACAAACACTTCAACTAGTTTGAATAAAATTCACCGCGATATCACAAAGGAATAATATCATGAAATAAATGACTGATCTCTATTAACAACGGGATCGAATTATCCGTATTTAGTTCAAATAGAATTGGAAGATTGATCGCAGGTCGTTAAATGCCGCAATACCGTCTAAACCACAAAGGAATATCACTAAACTTGGGCTGCTATAGATATCCTTTTGTAACGCAAGAATTGAAGCAAAGAAATACTAGGAGATCATGTTTTACAGGGAGCATCAAAAAGCGTCGTAGCGTTCACAAGTGCGTGTTGGCAAGTAATTCGAGTACACTCGCATTCGCGTCGGTACGCAATGAGGGATATTGCAAAAAAATCCAATAACATTCGTAGGGGGGAATAGGGGTGTTCAGGAAATTGGAACGGTGACACCTCGCAGCGTGCACACTACGGCACCTGTGCCAATTACACTTAGCGGCACGGAAAATTGCCCACATGTGTACAAGATATGTACTGATTAAATTGTAATTTTCTAATACAAATACTTCAGTTCTGATTACGAGGAATTGATTTTATTAATTGTGTGGTGTCGTCACTACAGAGAGCATGTGTAAATTAATCATTCGTAGATCTTTGACAGCACAGCGTTACAGGTAAAGACCTGAAATCTGACAATCAGTCTTACCAAGGGGTACCGAGAGCTGCCGGAGTAGTGGGTAGTTCGAAACAGATACCGTGTACCCGGAACGTAAAGAGCAAAAAAAGGAACATGGGTGGGTTTAGTCAGTAAAAGTCTGACACTAAGCAGGGGAAGTTATTTGATGTTTACCCATCAGCAAAAAAAGGGGTACTGAATTATCCAGTTCTAAATCGGGGAAAGGTAAGTAAAAATGTCTAAAAATGGATTTGTATCAACTCATATCTTATTGATGACTATAAAAATGTAAATCTCACCAATATACACGAAGTATAATATTATTTATTCATGAGATTCTCTTTTTGGCCCACTTTACAGTTTATTGTAACAATAAAAGTAGTTAAACATTGTCCCACTGACCCGCTACTTTCTCGCGACCTTGACTTAACACTTAACAGTTAAACTGTCAACATTTCTTTTTCGTTTGGTAACTGGCCAACTTAAACATGGGAAAGAGAACATGTAAAGGTTACGCAAAATTCTAAAGTGACCTTCATGGATGCTGGATGCTCGCCAGTCCATGGTGCGACTTTGACCCAATAAATGAGAACAAACATTAACTTGCTAGCCAAAATTATTCAGGCCAAGTTTGAATGAAACTACATTACATTTGATTATCTAAACCACGTAGGAATTAACCTACATCCGTTATTAGTATTGATACTGTTATTTCTCTTTCCAGTTATTTTCTTGCCAAGGACTTGTCCAGAACGAAATAATACAGAAAACACATTATGGAAAAGATGGTTATTGTGTTTATAAAAGAAAACAAAAAGCAAGCTCGTACGAACAAAGGCAGGTTTGTTTAGTCGTTTTGTTATATTCCACAGGGGTGCGGGGTCGCTACGTTACATGAGAACTTATCGGAACTGCACGAACAAAATGAGTTTCTCGATTGACTTAGTTTTACCCCAAAAAGATTCAATAGGAAACTGGCGATTTCTGGTGCGACAAAAAGTTTTCTAGTCACGGACAAATATGAAACTTCTCATTCAATATAAAGGACAAAAGATAGGTTCTTCGCAGAGCCGTGACTTTTGACGGAGATTGTAGCGGGTGTATTTGTGGAGATAGTGTGGGTCGTATCGAAAAACTTTACGGCATCACTTCAGAGTCGCATCAAATAGTTGTGTGGGGGAGTGTGCCATTCCTGCCGGATTAATTAGCCGTGCAGGGCACTTGAATTTAGTCTTTACGACGCTCTTTTGAGTCACATTCTCCGCGAACATTTGCGGAGACAGTTGTAGAGGTTATAAAGCTAGCGTTTACGGTCACCGCAGTAAACACATGCTGTGGTCCCGGGCGGCGCTTGAATACCGACCCTCGTAAACGGCACGCCTCTAACAAAACGCAGACTCCCTTTGTTTGGATGAAAAAAACACGCTTTATCTAAATGCCATCTTGTTTGGCTTTTAACTTACTGAAAACACAAGGTTTTAATTAATGCTTGCTACAGACATCCAAAATGCCGTAGCTCGTACTATTCAGAAAAGCTTACTATTTAAATCGTGTGATATCGAATAGCAAAAATCAAATCGATCTATAACAACTGAACTATTGCCACCTACACGTACACCCCCGTTGCTAAGACAAAAGCAAACTCAGGTTAACACGAGTTCCCACTCGGCGGGTTTAATAGGCGTCACCGGCTGATCGGATCGCGCCGCGCGCCCCGGGCCGCGCAGCGACGACGTACACCACTCACGAACACCACCGTTTTGTGTACAAACAATTCATATTGTACATTTTAAGTACTGAATAATGAAACCAACAATATCAGTAGCGCGATGGCTGTTCACATTTATGATACACGTAACTGATGCTGCAGTATTTTTAAAATACCAAAAGAAAACAATCTCTTTTGAAATTAAATTCATTTATTTCTGCGAAGTCATGTAGCTGCAGCATCCTGCATCTCTGAAAAATGTTGCAGCTCTCATAATAAGTAGGTATGAATAAAAACATTGCATATGAGAAAGATAAAAGTCTTCCTTTTCGTCGCAACCCACAAAAAAGCAAAAACAAGATTTGTACGAGTCATTTGAGAAATGGAAGAGGAGCTTTAACTGGGACAAAGTTTGTGGAACAATCGTTATTTTTATTGTCACTCGAAGTGTTCTTGTAACATCATATATTTATGTGTCATACGCGGTGGGTTAGAAGTGAGCGGCAGTAGTAAAATATAAATCTATAATATAGAGTCGGCGGACCAAACCACAAGTCTTTTTGATGGCTTTTTGTTATTATTAATGAAACAAAATTCATTTAAATTAACACATCGACCAACAAAAGCACATAAGTCACAACCGACCATTACTATTTAAACTCTAATGCGATACAATTTCAACGTTATCATTATCTTCACATCTTACGATATTGGTAACATAAGTTTGACTTATGTGATTTAGTCTGCCGATCCTAGAATTATTCCAAGAAATATCCTCCAAACCGCCATTATAACAAAACTGGGTTATTAATACGCTTGACACCGTTCAACTCGTTTCCGACTCTTGAAGTATAAAGTTCTTCTGAGAATCCCTTCAGCTGTCCGCTTTGAAGCTAAAATACAAGTAATCGACTCGACTGAACTCGTTCAGCTATGCTATTCTGAAACGTTACTTTGCGATCTCACTTCGAGGTGAACAAAAAGAAATCCAACTTCCAAAAAATCACTAAGTGAGTATACTTTTGTTTGATTTTTTCGGTTGTTTTGCCACCGACTTCCGGAAGTAAAGATATTTTCCCTCTTTTTAGTGTTTTTTTTTATTCTTATCAAGTATTAATTTTCTATTGCTTCATAAAGATATAACCATATATCATCCATATACATTAAACGACCGAAGCAAATTGAAACGGGACCCCTTCGGGATTATGCTCTTTCGATTATAAAATGAATTTGAAAATCGGCTTACAATTGACGGAGAAATCGCGTAAAATTAACAACAAAAAAACAGTCGATTTAAAAACCTCTTTTTTTGAAGTAGGTTAAAAATATCCCGAACGAATATGAAAGAGGAAGTCTAAAGAAAGTACCCGCATTAAACTGTAGGAAAAAAGAATAAGCGAGTTCACTAGCCTTTCCACAAAACAAAAAATAAATAAAAGAAACAATATAATTTGTGATGAGCTTGCACAACCGCGAATGTTGAACTACCACAAACATACAACAAAAGAAAACTCGAAGCTCGGTTGCTGTGAAGTTATGGCATAAATAGGAAAGTATCTGACCAAAGCCCGAAATGTTCCCTTTGTTCAGGGGCACATTGTTGACTGAAACTATTCAATAACAAGTGTAGTTAGTTTACAAAATGCTTGCTATTCCACCTGGCCATTATGGGAATTAGCAGTCAGAATGTAATTCCTTATTAATTTATATCGCGCATAAACCGAACGATGCGATGGAACTTGCAACAACAATTTTGGGTATTTCGAAATTTCGACGTAATTTACTAAGTCCATAACCGGGACCGACGGCTGCCTATGTACTTGATGGAAATTTCAATAAAATAACATAACATGAGGTTTTATGAAGTGGGGAGTGGGTCATTGTTGTTCGTAGCATTTATTGGCTGGAATGAGGGAAGTTATTTTATTATTATTCTCACGCAAGTGGTGGGAATAGGCAATTACGTGAAGGCTTGGACCTTTATTACAGCACACAGCAACAGCCATAGAAATAAATAATATACCGAATAGATGACGCTGTAACATACCATGTAAAAGATATTTGAAACAAATAAACGCTGCTTCGTTGGCCCCAAGCGCCACTACAGAACATGAAGTCCTGGTTACTACACCCAGCTCGAGCAAAGTGTTTTCGCACACAGCAGTTACGTTGTCTAGATTTGTATCCTGTGACCTCTAAACATAGCTGGCGAAATATTCTATTAGGTACACCTCTGCCTAACCCTTTGATTACAGGAGTTAATGTTATGTGAACGCTACGCTACTATCAAAAAAATACAAATACTTCTCGTCATAAAATAAATATACAAGATCTTGTTAAGAACTTTAAACGAGGAACTTGGTTCAAACGACTTTTACCAGCAATGGTAAAATTCCGTAAAATGTGTAGTATTTTATGAACAGGTCCAAAACGTATTTATTTCAACAAATACAACTATTTACTACATTTTCTCAGTGTGCTAATGCAGAGATTACGCTTCAACACAAACTACATCACATAAATCCTAGGCTTAACGGATAAAAATAGAGAGGTTGAACAAATACGAGTTTACTTTCCACTGAACATGTCTTGGAGAAATATAACGTCTTCATCTCCCGTATTTACCTTTTTCTTAAAGATTTATGTACACAATAAATATAGACCCACTCGCGCGCCCAATCACGCTCCCAATATTCGGAGAGGTTACGTCCAGTCCTAAACAAACTCGACCCGGACCCCTAAAATGTCGATTACACTAACTCCTCCTTACTAAATAAAATCGAGCTAATTATAAAGCATTATAATGTATGTGCGGTCATGCGTGTAACTTTTCATGGCGCTAAGGACCAGATTATTCTGAATTTTGACGAACTTATCTGCATATAACAAGAAATGATAAAACTAAATGAATTGTTGAGAGATCTTCAATAAGCAATTTCAAAGTAAAGTGGAACTTTTATTTAAATTGCGTCGTAACTACTTTCAACCGTGTTTACACCGCAATGTCACGGCAAATTAGAGCGAGATTGTGGCAGAGGAAAGGACCAGTAGAAAGTGCACAACTTAGATGAATTATCTATAATGAGAGCTCTCATTTTCACTATCTTTTTTAATCATAGTGTAATCCAGTGCGCATTTGTAATACTGAAGTTTGTAGCACACTATTTAAATGGATCGCCTACATAATACCGATAGAACGAATTCAAAATAGTTGACAAATGTAAGAGATAAACGGCCGCCAGAAAAAAACCAACAAATCCAAAAGGTAAGTCTGTACAAATGGCAGGTTTACGATTAGCGCAATATTAAAGGCCCAGGATTCCATTATCCCGGAGAGAGCCTGCCGTCCCGGACGTCCTAAGGGATGTCAAAGAAATTCACGTACGTTGTGCTCCCCTAACTAAATTCGATAATACATTACAGATATTGGCTTCGAACTTATTAAATTCCTATATTTATCACTATCACAAAATATACAAAATGTTGTTTTTATCACAAAATGTCTCAAAGTGGAGCACTTTACAAAAACACGTAGGTACTTATATTAAAATTGAATAATGTTGGTATAATAGAAGAAATTCTATAGTCTTCGGGAAACCTTTTAGTGGCTCGGATAGAAAATACAGATCATGGGCGCGCATTGAGTGAGCAACTACCTTATATCTCGGCGAAGTTATCTAAGCAACGGCTTCGATTCCATATTCCGATAATAAGAAAATTGACAAGAGATTGGGTACGGAGCGCCCCGACAAGGTCACCTACAAGGGGCGGGAATTTTCATTGATTCTCAAGAATTCCCTTTAGGCTTAAGAGGGATTACCGATCATTTGTTTCAGTTTGATTCTAGCAGACAGGGGCAGCCGAGAAAATTACTCGTGCGTTTTCTGACTAGAAAATTAAAACGTAAAAGAAAAACGACTGTTCTATTTATATCATAAATCTATTTATACTTAAAGTCCGAGGGTTTTTTTCTTCGGATTCTGTTACATATTTACATTACTTACAATTTGATGTGACAGTTTCGTTATTATAAACAGGTCCAAGTTTATCGTTGATATTATGAGAACATCAAGGAAATATGAATCCTTACTTCCTTACTATAATATTATAAAAGCGAAAGTGAGTTTGTTTGTTTGTTACCTCTACACCGATTTTGATGAATTTTGGTACAGAGATAGTTGGGAACCAGGAGACGGACATAGGCTATTTAAACAAAGTGGGATGTGAGGGAGAAAGAGGGAAGAAAAGGGAAAACTTAGCGTTGCTTTTACAAATTAATAAGGCGCAAAGGGAACTGTGTTACCCGAATTTAACACGAGCGAAGCCGCGGGCAAAAGCTAGTGTACTTATACATTTTCTGTGGGTACTTATTTTTTATTAGAAATTAAGAATACAAGTAGGTATCTACGTAATATAACTCTACATGTGAACGACACAAATCTGATACACCAGCAACACACGAACTAATGTAGTCTGGGTTCGCTATTCACCTAGTTCACATATGAAACGTACAGTAATACGACAGAGTACATTACTCCGACATTTCCTAAATTCACTCAGTAAATCCTGCAGTCCTGGTAGAATCGTGACGCCATTAAAGCCATTCAAGATTGGATGACTGTTTCAATATTTACAAAGGGTAATTCTCTGTACTTACTTCAATAAATTACGTAAGCTAAGCTCTTCGTTGTATACGTGGCGGCAAATAAAACTGCGTGGTGTCCTACGGAATCAGGGCTAATGTGAAAGCTTTTGCTGTGCTGAATTATGCAAATTTAATTTAAATAACTGACTTTGCCAGTCTTGCTGGCACGCCACTATGGGCTATATGAGGCTATGAGCGCGGCTACATGTTGCTTGTTGCTTGGGGTGTCGCGTGGCCAAACGCCTTGGGAAATAGCCTCACATATTTGTTACGTTAAAACGTTTCTACGTATTCCGCTAATACTAGTTGGGTGGTGAACAAGGCACGAATATATTGACTTTGAAACAATCTTTTTGCTACGAAATTATTTCTGTACAAGTGAGTTATGTTTCTTATTCAAAATGTTGTGTTTGCTACTTAGGTTTTCATCATTTTATAACAAACGACTTAGCGACGAGTATATTAAAGAAAAGTCCTGATTTTACAAGCTTTGTCCTAAAAGTAAAAATCTAGTTAGGTTGTTTTCGTAAACACTTTGTCATAGTACCCCCTTACATAGTATGTGCAGAATCTCGACAAGGGTAACAAAGTGTATTGGGGAATATATTATACACAACACAAGACGTATGACCCTTTACCCTTTTAGCATATTACGGACATACGGTGAGACACCTATCTCATAACAAAGAACTTGAGAATAATACCAAGTAGTGTGACAAAATACGACAGACTACAGGCACCATCTAATTTAGCCTGAAGAACATAAAGTCTAATTAATTCAGAAGCTTTTGTCGCGAGCGCCGCCAACTTAAATATTCCGAGACATTGACGACTTTTGTATTAAAATTACACAAATGTTGTCTTTCCATTACGTCACTGTGGAATATTGTGATAGCGTTTGAGTTTACATACCTGTCCACACGAGGTATAATTGAGTACGAAATTCTTACTCTTGTTATTTTCGTTGAACAGAGAAATCAGAAGGGAGAATTTATTAAAGAATAGACGCACAGTACAGAAATTATGTTCGGTACAAAAACGTTATAAATTAACTAACCTTTTAAAACCACATAACTACACTATCCTTGACCAACCTCTGACCCACATGCTTTAACCTTTAAACACTAATAAAATAAAACGAATAGTTCTCCTTCACTAAAAGCTGGATCCAATTCCCTCGCGTGTGATATACACAATTTCCTATTTTATAACGGTTCGCGAGGGTCCTATAAACTTCTGTAAGAAGATATTATGGTGGCCACCATCCCTCACGTTAATTGCTACTGTTTTAATCTCTTGGTATAAAACCCGTCCTAAACAAATATACGAGAGCACCTCGTTACATTTTACAATCATTAATGTGAAAGCTTCATTTTCCGACCGCAGAGAAAGGATCAAATATGACAGTGAATACATAAATGGGTATGTTATACATAAAATACTCGTTTCACAGTTTTAGCTGCCATACTCCTCCGAAAAGATTTGACCGATTTTTATATATTTTTTTTTTTTAATAAATTCGGAAGGACTGAGAATCGATCGTAATCTATTAGTTGAGCAGCGGGTGAAACCGCTAAGCACAGCTAGTATGGGTATAAAATTTGTTTGCGTTTATAATATTTTTTCCACAAAAGCAATCTAATTAGACCCTAATGGTTATTCTCAGAACTTCTTACTTCTTCAATAAACATATTCTACATGAAGCCTGCCGACAAAACATGATTAAATGAAACTTAAATATGTAGGTACTTAATCTTTGTTAGTCGCTCAGAAAAACGAACTTTCGGGCGGTAACTTCAATTAATTTAACATCAATGATTTATGAACGTTCTTGAACTTCTTTTGTAGAGCTAACAAATATTGTAAGCAAAATGTGATGGGAAAGCTCTCTACTCGGATAATATAAAATGTTTAAAAGTTACGAGTCTCTAGACACATATGAACTACGTCACCCAGACTATGGCGCACGTGATAAATAGGGTGCAGTGAAACGAATGGAAATACTCGAGCCAGAAAACTAATACTCATAGGAAAATATTTTATCTCACTAACAGATTTTTATTTTTTCATTCTACGAAACAGACTGATATTATGATTTTCTGTCGACATGTTAAGTATGTATTTTACAGAAACGTATAGGTATGTCTATATTTATTGTATTAATTTAACGTATTAGTTTATATAATTAACTAATCGTTAAATTTTATATGTTTATGCACATTGCAAATTTCTAAACTAAGGTAAGGAAGGTAAGGTTTTCTGTCTCGGTTAAGCTCGCCGTTGTACATAAGTCTTGCAATTTGTTTTTGAATATCTGTATGCAATAAAGAATAAGAATGTATCCGTTCCTCATTGCATATAAAGACATAACATAACAACACGCTTTCAATATCGAAGGGATATTCAGAGATGTACCTTCTATTACACTCACATTCCGCTTATTCCAAGTAAGGCGCGTCCCCCACACGACCAACAGTCGAGGCGCAGTCGGGGCGCGGGCGCGTTAGGCGCGTCGCCCACACGACATTTGTAAAGAAAATCTCGTTGCGGCGTGCCTGCGCCTCAACTGCACCTCGACTGTTGATCTTGTGGGCGACGCGCCTAATGCGCCCGCGCCTCGACTGCGCGTCTAAGTCCAAAGTAATAGAGGGCGAGCTTATTGCCATCAACCAGGCCCGAGTCGACGAGGATGGGATACGGACCCACGCGTAGTCTAGGCTGCTATTTGTTAGTCCAGAGGTTACAAGGCACTATTGCTGTACTAAGGATTTTCTATCACAAAATTACTCAGTAGCAGCCACAGTTTCAAGAACATTGATCAAATGTTCGACACGACACTGTTGTCGCAGTGGCAAAGCTTTTGACTGCTATGCTAAGTGTCGCGGGTTCGGTCCAGATATTCGTATGACCTACTGATAGTTGTTTCAAGTCTGGCTGTTTGTACATGTAAGTTAAATGTTTGTAAAAGCACCTACGGTACAAGAGAAATTCATAGTATGGGGCAACGTTTAAATATATAGAAATACTAGCTGTGCCCAGCGGTTTCACCCGCTGTTCAAACCACCCTTACCAGTTAGGTGTATGAAAAATAGATGTTACGTCTATTTTATGCACACATAATTTTATACGTATCGATCCATCCGTTTCGGAGGAGTTTGGTAACAAACACCGCAACACGAGAATTTTGTATATTAGATATATTTATCGAACGTTAGACATGAATATTTCTAGAGACATGTTAAGGAGATATTAGACTTATTTAGACTACAAGGTTGTTTTTAAATGATCAACTTAATTTGGTTAATTGCTCATGCAAATCCGACAGCGCGTGGGAAGCCGAACTTACTTACTTAATCTTATAAATATGATATTTTTTAGACGTCAGTATACCATGTATTGATATATCCAAATACATAACGTGCTAAACGGGTAAATTGGATGACGTCAAACTCAATTAGTAAGTCATTGAGTATTGAGTAGTTCAGTCACCTCAAGTACTTTGAAAGGTGTCGGCAGTGAAGCGTAGCAGGGGCAACCTAAAGGTAAGTCTAGTCTAGAAGTTCTAGACTGTAAATACCGCCGAGTATAAGGAGCCAGTATAATCATCTATATCCTGCATTAATTCGTTGGAAAATCTACGTTCATCAGTACTATGAAAATTTGTAGTCACAAACGACCGGACTCAAACGACTTCTAAAGAGTTCCTCACAACACTGAGGATCGCGTCTTCTATAGGCGAATGCACCATAGTTCACAAATAAAACGTGGGTGTACAAGTAATCTAAGGTGTTCTGATGAAACTATCTTCAACCAGACACCCAATACTACTTAATTACAGTCTTATTTGTGATAGCCGCGTCGCTAAACGTCCACAATTTGTGACACCAATAAATATAATGGTAAGTGTCTCGCTGGGCGCTATCGTGGGTCCTATACCGTCCAGTCCCGCCGTGATTAAACGACTACAATATAAATGATGAAGGCTCGCAATTAAGCGGACTCGCCCGCCGCATCAATCACTCCGGAGATATCTCGGGAACTGATTTTGTTAAGCCATTTTTCTGGTGGCTGGTACACACACACACACCCTTTTACTTTGACGGGCCATATTGACGATTTCTATTTTCGTATTTGGATTATTAGTTTCTCGACTGTCTGTATTGAAGGTTAACTAATAAGCCTAATATGAATGAGTGTCTGTCTGTCTTACCATTAATTTAATTATGAATTTCGTTTGGTCATCTGACAAATATTCAATCTAGAATATTTAATTTGCTGGATGCGTCCTCACACGCACACATAAGGGGATTTCCTCGTTTTAATTTACCTGAAACAATAAGAAAATATTTGTTAACAGTGTCAAAACATAATTTCCATTAGAGTAATTACAAAATTTGAACAAAACTTTACTTAATCTTCTTAGTAAAATTTTAATAGATAGGGTAAATTGCTGAGGAAGTTTCCAATGTCGTCCCAGGTGTACAACCTTCGTAAATGGCTACAAGTCACGAGTGTTTGCCATACGTAGGTTATTAACATTGCTTATGACTTATGTATGACTATGCTAAAGGTTGATTTCTACAAGTTGCGCAAGAACATATTCTACTTTACGTTTTACAGCTACAGTGCTGCATTTTTTTACTGCCATAGTCAGAAGGTACAATCACGTCAAATCAAGAGGACGCTGTTAGTAAACATTTTTCAAAATTTATCTGTGGAACGTGAATTTGAAAATCAATATGGCGGATTTAATTTTGACAATAGGTACGTGCTGTAGTTTGACTACAGTAACCACGGCTGATTTCTACAAGTTGCGCAAGAACACATCCTACTCAACGTTTTTTTTTACTCTTGACACTCAAGTTCATCACGGAAATTATTATGAAGCGATTGCCCAACAAGTTTCGATCTATTACAGTAACGTTGTATTAAAACCTCATTATTGTTACGTAAGTACTGGAGTCACGACGTCTATGCACGACAAAGGTTAAATGACATTTCACGTCGCTTTGTCATTTTTTCTTTGTCGGAGAGCTTGCCTTCATCGCTATACAGTGCAATAAAATGCAAGTGCAATGCTATTCTCCTTTGTGCCTTGCAGGAATCCTATAAAATATTTATTGCCTTGTTTAGTCGACATTGAAGTCTTTAAACGATTTGAAATGAACTCGCACGAGGTGATGTTTCGTGTTACTGGTAGAGTGGGCGTTATCGCGGAGTATATGGACTAGTCGAAATATTAATGTAGTAGCAAAGTAGTGGTTTGTGGATTTTCAAATAGAATATTATGCAGCAGAAGATAAGGGTAATCTCTCAAACATCTTGACTTTTACTCCCTAGAAACACATTAATAAAATGCAGATTTTAATATCCTTGACATAAAATGCATGAAACTTATTCATAGAAGGTACGGTGAGTTTGTGGATTATTTCAGCAGAGTTGACCTACTTTGTAAATATTAAAACATTATGGCGAATTGAATAAGTAAGCGAATATATTGTGAATATGGAAACTATTGAATCGCGAGTAAACTTTCGAAATACATAGATATCGCGTCATTTTATACATGTGTATTCTTCAACAAGTATCCTTTTATTCTTTGCGGATGGGAAATCATCAAATAACTTCCCGCGCTGCGGGCGGAGCGGCAGACTTGTACCAACTAAAAACACACATTCATTACAAAAATATTAAAACTTTTTA
The DNA here is from genome assembly GCA_905475445.1 of Ochropleura plecta. Lineage (NCBI taxonomy): Eukaryota > Metazoa > Arthropoda > Insecta > Lepidoptera > Noctuidae > Ochropleura > Ochropleura plecta. Next base: position 16,452,116 of record FR997731.1, on the reverse strand, counting down.
CCGCAAAACAATCCAAATTGGCGAATAATCGCTAAATAATGTTGGAGTCAATGTTGGAGTCAACTCCAACAGCTAGTCAGCGATTTACGAATTTATAGAAAACTAGCTTCCGCCCGCGACTTCGCCCGCGTGGCATAGTTACTTTGGGGTAACGCTTACTTTAACCCGCATGATGATCAAAAAAAATATCTTTCTCTCCCCTTTTCTTTCCTCTTTTTTTTAAAGAAGTGAGAAAAGGGGGAGACTTTTCTCACTTTTTTTTAGCCCTTGTCTGTCTCCAGGGCCCAAACTATCTCTGTACCAAAATTCATCAAAATCGGTTTTGCCATTTAGGCGTGAAAACGCAACAAACAAACAAATCAACAAACAAACTCACTTTAGCTTTTATAATATTAAGTAAGGATATGCATAAGGCGTTCAGAGATATCGTACATTCAAAGAAAACTGAAAATTGTCGAATGAGCTTTGAATATTCAGTTTTTATCATATATTATGTTACATAAATGTAGATATGTATGATTTCACTACATGTTTTGTGTCTTTTTCGAGATTTAATATTGGAGCTCACTGGGAAAGTGCTTTCACAGATTTATATTTTACAATAATAGAGTGTTACAGCACGCAAACGGCAGAGTTAAGAAGATTAAACATAAAGGTGTTCAATCTTCGTTTACTGAAAATGGGTTCCGATCGATCTCATTATCTACGAGCGTATAGGACGAGCACTCGTTAAGATAACGTTTCGATTGTCTTAATAGGGGCGGGGTTTAATTCCGGTATCCACACCCTTCGCTCCAGCCTAATGTTTACGAGTGCTTACGTGGAGTGATTTGTGTTAGCACGTGGGTATTTTGATAGGAAATAGGTCGCGCGCGTTGGTACGCCTGGCTGGAGCGATCACGATCAACCCCTAAGCACAACGACATTCATCACAGAACCGGCATCGAGTGTAGACGTGCCAACATCACCGCCGCTCCGGAATCGATGACGTCACTTGTCAATAGGCCAATTTCGACGGCCATCAATTCTGGTGGCTTTATCGCGGTCGCCGCTATGAATATGGGACAAATAACCCAATTTTTCACGTCATATCTGTGAAAACTTTCTAGGCGGGTATTTTGACGTGTATTCTGTCTAGTCTATGGTTTCTTGCCCCAATACGTCTCTGTCGAATTCTAAGTAGAATGGACGTTACTTTGCCGTCGACGTGTCACTTACCGGATGGCGTTCTGCGATTTTAGAATCGAATATTTTGTAGCCTTTAGCATATAGAACGGTTACAAATACATAATATAAAATGTGAACAGAATAAACGGAAGTGCAGCAGTTCTCTTTTGTCACGTGAAGGCAAATAATATTAAAATCCTCACACAACGTTGCTTGCAATTTCCTGCTTTCATAAGTACGCAATTCGGGCAAGTAATGTCATACAGCATGACATAACGGCATTTACGATAATACAACATTGTTTGTTGCTGTCAGTCAGTGCCGAATGATTGATGGCGACTTTCGAGAGTGATGCATCATGTGGGGCGAGACGAGACGAGACAAGACAAGACAAATCGAGCGATATTCAATAAGAACTGTGCCTTCGTAACGTTATACCGTTTAATCATTTCGACTTAACTTACAGAAAGTCATGGTTAAGGCTGTATTATGTTCAATTAATTATTATGTTACTAGGAAACAGAACAATTATTAGGTATTGTGAATAAAACTAGAATTAAAGTAACAGTTAACATTCAATGCCAAGTTATTTATTCACGGCAGCTGTTAGCACGATATCTATAATTATAAAGTACGTAGCGTGTCCAATACAATAGGTTCATAATTGTGTTCGCTGAACGTCGCTTCCCGGATAGCTGCGGGGGCATGCGTGGGAGTGCGAGTGAACGAACTCGTCGGTGGTGACGCCGACCGACGTGTGCGCATGTTCATTTGCCACCCACGACACATTAAGCCTTCAGCCTGTATACTTAGTTAGATAAACGTGCGATCACGATTGGGGATGTTTGGCTAAACTATTGTTGTTATTGGTTCATCGTAATGTTTTGAGCAATTCTCCATTTGATAGCTCCGTTGGTAACTAAAACGCAGTACACATAACTTTTAATGAAATTTCCACGGATTTTCCCGAATCATGAGGCGAAGGTGCTATACTATACTATATACATTTACACTAGTATTATTAGGTATTATTGTTTGTTTGATTGTGTGTCACGTTCACGCTCAAACGGCTTAACGGATTTAGATAAAATAAGGAATATAAATAGCTTATTTATTTAAACTTCATGTACAATAGTGGTACATAGGCGGACTTAATGCCATAAGGCGTTCTCTACCAATCAACCTTTGCGTAAAATACGACAACATTGTCATAGGGTACAAAAATTATATAAGATATGTATTGCTTATTTAATGGATTAACACATAGATTTATACAGCGTGTTGTTTTGCATCCTCGTCAAATTCAAGGACGTAACTATGCTAATGATTCTCGACCCGAATCGATAATAAAATAAGTAGTTTTTTTTTTTTTTACTTTTTTCGTATTTTCAGAAATCGGTAAGTGCACACAGGTGCGTGCATGCCGCTGTATGATACGTATGCGCCAACGCTCACGCACACTGTTCTGTGTGTTCTGTAGGTGATTCTCTACTTTTGAAGTGAAATATTCTGTAATACTGTTAAATTTAAACACACAGAGATAGATCATAAAAGCGCCGTATATTATTATTGATCAGGTACCGTAATTTTCATTGATTATTTATGACTTTTACTAGCACCTCCTAAATTTTGACGAGGATGCAAATCAACATATTGTATACCGGTTAACGCAGCAGGTAAAACCGCGGTGCGTAGCTAGTATGTCATATCCAGGACTCAGGTACAAGACAAAGACTACCAACCATTCGTATTCAGCGTTACAAAACACAACCTTGATTCTTCAATGAATAGATTAACAAGCTAACCAATTCGTGTTACAAAAGTAATTAAATACAGTTTTATGAAGATGAAAACGGACACCCTTCAGATGGGAATGTTCCAAGTTTAGTTAGGCGGGGTGCTTGCCCACATCCACTCCTCGCGATGTTCACGCCTTACGTACCCACAGATTTTTTGCAAGATATAAGCGAATATATTCTAGAACACTCAAAGATATTCTTATCCACCCCAAGTTATAAGGCCTTCATAAATATGTAGTTAACTTGTGCTAAGAAGCGATTCCCACAAATTAGAAAGTCATGCATAACAATTTAAGTTTGGAATTGTTTGTCGCTTAGGATTCCAGGTATCGGCCCGTGGCGGTTGTGACTCAGATGAAATTTGATCAAGGAACAATAGGTATACTAAGAATGCTGAATTCTAAGAACTTCTCTCCAACTTATTTACTTTAAAGGTAGTCATTTTAACGGTGTAATTAACAAACACAAATAGGCACACCAGACTGGCTTCACCTTCACAACTTCTAAATTAATTTAATTTTGTAACTCTTTGAACGCTTATTTTTTTCCATCTAGGCGTAAAATTGAGCTTTTAATTACATAAATGTTAAGTTTTTATTTAAATAGTTCTACAAAGGAGAACTTTCATAAATTAATGTAATCCTCGGAAATACACCCGAAGGAAACTTGTTAACTGTGTACCTTTTAAAATTAAACAAAAGATTAGCTTAACCTGGAGAAAAGGCTTTTGAAGCAATTATTTAAAACGGCTGCGCATTGAACTCAGAATGATACAGTGAAAAATACCTGAAGTTTAATAAAAATAGCAGTACGTGCAAAGTCAACGTAAATATAAGACAATCTGTCTCCTCACAGGAGCACAGATAAAACACTGGATTTTGATCAAACATTCCACGTATAAAAAGAAGTCCCGTAAAATACTTTCGCACTCAAAATATTGGCGACGGGAACACACATAAACATAAAAACACACAAAATATTGTAAGGTACACAGGGACCCGGGAGATATTGATACTGGCAACATTTACGGCGCTTGCTCCACTGGATAAACCTCTGCACATAATATATAGCTCTAATATATTCAGACTATGACGAACGGTAAGAGGCTTTTATGGTCCGCCCTGGAATCTTTCTTTACTTTGAACTCCGACTATATTTATTGTGCAAATATTCCAATATCTCCACATAGTTTTTCACATGTTAGTGCTGTTGACTTGTTCTTCGCTGGCGTTTAGCAACTACTAGTCTATCTAACATAATATAACATCAATATAAGCGTCGTAGGGTTATACAAAGGTGTTACTTATAGTACTAACATTTCGCTAGTTATGTATATGTCACACTAGCTGGCGCCCGCGGCTTCGCCTGCGTGATGATAAAAAAGTATCCTATGTGTCATTCCAGACTATAATCTACCTCTGTGCCAAATTTAATCAAGATCCGTTCAGTAGTTTTTCGTGAAAGAGGATCAACATCCATACTCACAAACTTTCGCATTAAAATATTAGTAGGATATATTGGGGGGGGGGGGCAGTGAACAACAACAGTGAAGTTGAACACTATAAAATAACGCAAATTAAACACGATGGCCAAGGTGGCACACGAAAAGAACACGTGGAATGTTATTGGGGAGTCTACCGGGATTGCGGGTTGTTCGGGTTGGCGGGTTGTTCGAAAGAGATACTACCCCGGAACATAAAAGGCAAAAGAAGAAACATGGGTGGGTTTTAGTCAGCTTTGGCAGCTTTAGTCAGTAGGCCAAAGCATAATAATTAAGTCCTGATACTGCGTAATTGACCGTTACTATTTTCTTCAAAAAGGCAAGTAGAAGAGATTCCCGAAAAAGTACACGCTCATACAAAGCTTAACACTTGATGAAAATGTAATTTATCACGAAAATTAAAAACTCGGTTGGCGCCAGTCGGAGTACACTCAGGCTCGTGTCAAGAGACGAATAACGTGTGAAGGTTTTACAGCTCATAATGAAAAATAACATGCCTGAAGTAATATCACAAAAACTAGTTTGTGACAACGTCGCGCGTCGTGGCTGCGCGATATGTTAAACGTTGGCTCTGTTTTGCTAATCCTGAACACATTCCGTTTTATCGAAATTTTGTTCAGCCGTTTCTGTGTCATTGAGCACCAAACATACCCATAACACAACAACACACCTAGTTCTAGGCAGAGGTGACTTTATAATACACTAGCTGTCGACCGCGGCTTCGACCGCGTGATGATCGAAAAAAAAAGTACCCTATGTGTTATTCCACACTATAATCTACCTCGGTGCCAAATTTCATCTAGATCCGTTCAGCCGTTTTGACGTGAAAGAGGATCAAACATACATCTATACTCACAAACTTTCGCATTTATAATATTAGTGGGACTGATATTTCGCTTAGTTATGTTTACTTATTCTGTAATAGGGAACGAGCCTTTTGTTTTCAATCAGGCACAAATTCAGACTAGTTCTAAGAAATTGTTAATGCAAAAACCTAATAACACTTTGCCCGAACCGGAAATCAAACCATGGAACTCGAGTAGCGCTTGCTACCGATCAGCAAAGCAGTTGAAAGAAAAATCACAACATAATTATATATTTTTGCAAACGTATACGGTACACAGTACTGTAGAGGCTTTGTACCTGAACCAAACCCGAGTGCAGGCTGGTTTGCTATGACGTTCGAAATTCGAATACTCCGATAATTTAAATTAATTATGAAGAGAAGAGAATAGCGTATAGGAGGTGTGTGATATGTACTGCTGAAACTATGAACTAAAATATAGTCTTAACAATTACGTAGATTTGTCTTTTACAGTACATATGTGTTTTATGATAAAGCTCTCCATATGGGCATGCAAATGTTTAAAATTCTTAATCCATACTAATATTATAAAAGCGAAAGTGAGGAAAAATTCATCAAAATCGGTTTAGCCGTGTTACGCTTCACACCTTAATGGCTAAACCGATTTTGATGAATTTTGGTCCATAGTTGGGACCCTGGAGACGGACATGGGCATTTTTTTTATAGTGAGAAATGTGGTAGAAAGAGGGAGGAAATGGGAAAACTTAGCTTTGCTATTACAATAAATAAGGCGCAAACTACAGGTACCTGCAAATCCTGAAAGCGGAACTGAGTTACCCCGAATTTAACGCGAGCGAAACCGCGGGAATCACACAAATAATATGTATAGGTACAGCAATAACCACTAAACACCAATCATACACATTAGACATTTGCGGATATCGGTTTCTCCTAACAAACACATTCCTACTATACTTTACCTGGATACGAGTTTTAACACCTGCATCCGTAACAGGGTAAACAGAGCACCCAGTTGGGAATTGGGTCACACAAGAAACATAGCCGGCAATAAGTCAGACTTGTAATCAAGCGTGGAAAGTGCAAGTGGCTGATCGGCTAACAAGTCTTATTTTATATGGCGCGTGTTAAAAGTTAGGAGCAGCCGTCATATGGGAATTTTGTACCAATTTATGTACTTAATTTCTAAAAGGCAAAATCCTTACTAATATTATAAAAGCGAAAGTGAGTTTGTTTGTTTGTTACATCTTCACGCCTAAATGGCCGGACCGATTTTGATAAATGTTGGTACAGAGATAGTTGGGACCCTGGAGACGGACATAGGCTAATTAAAAAAAATTAATTAGGGGAAAGAAAAGGGGACAGAAAGATACATATTTTCGACATCAAGTGGGTTAGAGTTAGCGTTAGCCCAAAGTAACTATGCCACGCGAACGAAATCGCGGGCGGAAGCTAGTCGTTAATAAAGTAGACAAATATTGCAAAGGAGGCCGGCGAAATTGGACCCACATTATTTATAAATTAACGAAGTATCGTTCACTTGCGGGTTAATGTTTATTATAACTAAGAGTTTATAGGAAGATTATCTAAAAAATATTGAATGACTAGATCTTGGATGTTAAAAGTTAGAAAAGACTTTTATTTTCTTAAAAATTAGTCATCATGCAGTTATTGAACGCACCGTGTTTCGAATTACATTCCAACCTACTCTTAATGTGATTTATATTTTCACACTAGTGGATGTTAACGGTTGTAATTTTTTTTAATAAATGAAACTTGTAAAATATAAAAAAAAATATACAAACATGCGTTCACATTTTTTTTTACAAAAATGTTAAAATAATTACGATTATTTATGATAACGTAGAATGAAACGTTATGCTGTCAATATGAACTGACTGTTAGTGTCAAAACTATTTCGTATTAGGGATGCAACATCGCTCATAAAAAAACATCGATATTTTTCAAATTGAAACACCGATGTTAAAACATCGGTTAATAAGTCGTTTTTTTGTCAATTCATGTAAGTTTTGTTTGTTGTGCAAGCAATCTAAAAGCTATATAAAAGATAGGTGTCTTTGTAAACGATTAATTGGTGTGAAAAAGGTAATAAAGTTGAACAAATTCTGTAGAAATATGTATGAATGTAGAAGGAATGATGGGGTTAAAATTCATATTTACAAGTGTACCTCGCATTTAAATAATGAACATTTTAACAAATAAATTCTAAATCACTCCACAATCACTACTTACGCAGATACGCAAAATAGGATGAAGTGTTTTTCTTCGAATTGAATCTTATTTTTTGATTATAACTGCTATGCTGCTAACCGTGTTTATGTTAGCGCTGTCATAGACAACACAAACGCAAGGACAAATGAGATTTTTTGTGGCAAAGAATTGTAGACCATACAGCCTAGTTATCTATAATAATTAATAGCCGTAGCCAATGTTTTTTTTTATTATCAATATCGATGTTAAAACATCGATGTTTATGAACGATACATCGATGTTTTTAAATATCGATGTATCGTTTGCATCCCTATTTCGTATTATTCCATTGTTTGTTTTCAACGGCTAACGTGGAATTTCTGTTATTTTCTGTGTGATTTTATGGATTATTGACGACTTGGCTTTACGTTTGGACTGATTATTCTACATAGCGGCTTAGATAAACGCTTTTACCTTTGGATTTCGATTTGCAAGTGGTTTGGATTTAACTAGGTACCCGTTAAAATGCGTTGTGTGAATTGCTGATGCTTTATTGAACCATTTTGCAGTTGAATTTAGGGAACGAACAAATGTCCTTGAGGTCATTCAAACAATAGATAATATTGTATTGTTAAATACGCAATCTTGGATTCGTTTTAGGTTATAACCTTTTACCTTGAATTTCTTTTTTCTCCCATCACCTACAACTCACTGCCCATTTGCTTTTTTTCTAGTTTTATATAGTTCTACAACTAGGTATCAGTTTCTATACTATACCATGCTCCTCAGAGTGGGTCCCATTGTACATGCATCCCCGCCAGCCTCCTTTACTATAAATAAAACAATTTTTGCAGAGAAAAAACCGACTGCCAAAAAAACACTAAAAAGAACGTACTTCCGGAAGTCGGTATTTTATTTTTTATTTCAGTTTTTTTAGTATCAGTATGCTGGTATCTCACACAAATTCTTACCGAGTATTCATTTTCAATTATTACTAAAAATTCATGATCAAATCATTCACGTAGACATTGAATCAAAATTACAAATTATAGGTAGACTATATGGGACCACCTGGCAAAATTATTAAAATAATATAATCGAAAGGTCAAACTCCACCCTTTCGATCATATTATTTTAAAAATCAGTCCAAATTTGACGGACAAAACGCATAATAAATATACAATAAAAAAAGCAGTCGAATTAATTATCTACTTCTATGTGTACAAGTCAGTTAAAATCAATTACTTCTCGATCTGAGCAGTAATCGGTTATTAAAGAAAGCATCTCCAAAATTTCAAATCGCAAATAAACCACTATGTTAGCACTAAAGCAGCACTAATTAGGTATGCGATAGTTTGTGCAATTAATAAGGAATCATAAACCTAACACTGAGCGAGTATTACACAGACACGCTAACGTTTCTGTACAAACATTTGTCTACGCCCCCTGCGTGTGCGATAAACAAACTTAAGCATGAATATATTATAATATCAAGTGTTATTCCATGAATTGTTCGTCAAACTTCACGCTAATCCCATACTTCAGACCACAAACAAATTAATTTATTCCAGTCCAGTTAACTCCGATTGGAAGCGTTTTCTAAATATTATTATTTAATCGAAAAATTGAATCAGTCTCCACAATGAGAGTGGAAACCCAATATCTGATAAATAAGCAAAAAATAAATGAATCAAATCGTGATAAGTGATGCGGCCACATTGAAGGTGCCGCATTGTGTCCGAACTAATCGTGACGTGATCGTCGCCGAGCCGCTGCCGCCACGCTGCGGTCCCGCCACGCGCCACCACATTAAGCGATATTTCCAATCTCACGCTCGCACTCCTGTTTTATTAGATTTTTCAGAAGCTCACGCTATCGTGAATCTTTGCCGATGCCAAATAATAATAACGAAATTCAGCGAAATTTGCGTTTCGCTCACCGCTCCACGTCGCCTTCCATACAAAATAAAAATGATAGGCATTTTCCAATGCCTTAATAGAATAAATCGTTTCAGCTGAATCGCATGAATAAAAAATCGACAGCGGCACTTTTACCCGCATCCTCTTAGGAAAGCCATTAAACATTTAAATGTGGTACACTGGTGAGTATGTTAATTAGCAAGTTTTATGCAGGCGGGCGCTCACAGATAGTTTGTGACGGTCGCCGGGCCGAGAGAGCTCCTGGACGTTTTATTGCCGCCGTTGCTCGGTTTTGTGAAAAATTTAATTCAGCGGCAGTCGCACACGTTCACGAATATTTATTCGGACAGTAAACTACGCAACTGGGAGCACAACTTGTACGTACTACGTGCATATCTGTTCTGTTAGCAATCTAATCAATGCACTGGTCCTCGGGGCACGTTTATACAAACAACTTGGTTTTTCGTCTTTTGAAACTGGACGTCGTTATTAAATGAAGCGAAAGGCGTGCACGGCGTCTGATTTCAGCGAGGGACGGCCCGGTGCGCAGTGCATTGGTGCGGTGGTGCGCGGTGCGGGCGGCGTGCGGCGTGCAGCGTGCGGCGCCGGAGGTCGTCGCCGGTGACCGCATGTTGCCGCACTTGCACCCGACAGATTTAATCAGGCGCCAACAACCGCGAACACGATCTCAGGGCGTTCCACTCCACCGACCACTTCACTCGTATCACTACACCATTATGCACCGAGTTAGTTTTTTAACAGTTCTCGGAACGAAACCTTGCGGACACGAACGCTCGTTTTCTATTAAATGTATCATGTTGTTGAATTCATTATCACCACGAGACGCATGCCAACCTGCACTCACGGCCCTGAGACAAAAGGTGCACTTTAATAAAAAAAATATTAACGATATCGGAATCATCGTCAGCGTCATGCAACGAATTCGGTTTGTCACGATTCTGAGAAAGAAATAAACGAACAAAGAAACAAGGAGAGCATGAAATCGGTAAGAAACATGCAAATCAGCGTGATGCTGCTGAGCGGCCAACGAACCGCGCGACCTCACCATCGCGGGGTTCAATACACGCTCACCACAATAAAGTAAATTAATCTTCTCCCACGCGAGATAACGTATTCGGGTACTTGGCCACAGCCGGGCTCCCGGGCTACCGTACAAAGGGCAATTACAGCCCTTAATGAGATGCGAGGAGTCAGCACCACCGGTGACAACACCCCGCTGAGAGATATGGAAATAACAGACACGCAAACCAACTTCCACTATGGATTAGATGAAATTAGATGAACAAATTAATCAATAACTGCGCCGCGATTCCACGTAAAGTGTGATTGAAGATTGGGAAGTACATCAACGTCAGCGGTGTCTGCGGCCGGAGGGCTCGGCTCTTACTTACTTTATCCGAAGTAATAAATTGCACTTGGAACAATTTGTCGACTGTCGCCGCTCGTTATCGACACTCGAAACTTGACTTTGAAGTACACTTTTCAATTTAAGTCTGAAGGTCTATAACGAACCGCAGTTAGATGTGGCATTTGCACAACGTCTAGCATTTCGATAAAAAAGCAAAAGAGCTATTTTTACAAACGTTGTGCCATCATTTTTTGAAACCAAATATTGATTCAAAGTAGTCGAGAGAGTTCGCTATCCTCAAATAAAGTATAGGGTGCATCATTACAGAAATATTAGCATGCCGACACATCCGTTTTTCAGAGGCAGTACAACCATAACAAGAGAAAATGCCGCGAGTTATACAAATTGCGTTCCATTCGCTCGCCACTGAAAAATACGAGGTTCACACAAAAAAAGGGTTGGTCGGGATGGAGCGAGCTCTGAGTAATATTACGGGTATGAAAGAGCTGCCGAAGAAAATCCACGTCCTCCGCGGAATTATTGTTGCCTTAACAAATGACTCGCTGCGGACTTTTAATATGATAATGAGTTTAAATTAGGATAGACGTGTTTTAATTTCCATAATTCGTCTTTTATCTTCTGTGTTTGATTTAACATTTGTTAATGCGGCTAAGTTTAACGTTTCCAAAACATGAAAACTCAGAATCATCACACAAGAAAAACTTCTTATTTTTCTATAAATTGGGAACGTACACAATACAACACACACAAGAACTGAAGACACACGAAAAGAACTGGAAAAAATCATAACGCGTCAGCAGTTTTAGTTTGTTCTCGGAACGGCGGCGGCAGAACTTTGCTCTCCGTCAGTAAACAACTCCGGAGACACAACTGTTTTCTGCAAAGAAATGTATTTAGGAATCAGCTACACGCCTCGGCTCGGAGAAAGAACTCGAAAAACATACGTACGTGATATAAAAACATGTATTGATTTAAAATACACTACCGTTACTTTTTCCTGCGGTTAGCTTTGCGTGCACAAAGTTGTCTTACTAAACATGGTACAACCTGTTTTTCTGAACCTTGAAAAACGGTTTCTTATTCAATTTTACTTAAAAGTTTTTGTTGTGTTTAAGTCGCATGGTCTACATTGATCAATAAAATTATTTAACGTTAGAGTGTTTATTACATAACAAATACAAATAAAATGTGTGTCAGAAACTTATAGAAACCGAACCCTGCCAGTAATATCAATAGAACGAAGTTGGTACACAAATTCTATTAAAAGGAACGAACTAAGCGAAATATTTCACAAAGAAAACAATTTATAGTGAGAGAGGAAATTCAAAGCATTCGGGAGACGTTCGGATCACAAACTTGAATCGATCCGTCGTCCCGTGAATAAATAACATTTTCGCGTAATTTAACGGTAACATTCCGCGATTGTATTCAAGCAGCTATGGCTACGTCGGGAAGCACAAATTGCACCCGGTCGCGCACCCAGCGCTCTGAAAAATGCTTTCGTTTTAACAACTGGAAGGGGAACGGCGCAGGTTAAATGGTCATATTCAGTCAACTCTTACGTACAAATGGGTGCTTGTGAGCTTCTTTCGAAGCTTTGTTTTGACTCGCTGTTGAACGTCTTGCTTTTAAGTTATAGCGTTATTGTCTTTACGAAGCTGCGAATAAGTGTTGGGAACTGTGAGAAGTAAAGGTTACAGCGATGCACAATTACTATTAGCTTTATGATGAGATTTTAACTTTTAATAGAAAAGTTCGAACCACTATTAAGGTCCGACTAAATAGTTCCCAATTAAAAGTCATAGTGATTACTGTTATGTTTCTCGTTTCTTTTTATTTACTTTTTTTCTTAGTTTATTTTATATGTAAATGTGTGTTATTATCTGTATCTATATGTTTGTAAGTTCTCGAACACAAATAGTATTTTTTTTGTTTTTTTTTTGTAACCTATATCAGTGTAGGAAAATGCCTTGTGGCATTAAATCCGTCTTTGTACCATTTTTTTTATATCGTGGGTGCGTTTACAAACATTTAGTCATATACACAAACAGCCAGACCCGGAACAACTATCTGTAGCTATTGTACATGAAGTTTAAATAAATAAATATGATTGATGCCTAGCAAAGTAACTATTTTTTATCCAAACACAGCCAACAGGTCCGAAATGAAAGCAAAGTTTTCCTTCTCCCCTTCACAATCAAATTAAGCCACCTTAAAATTAATAAAGTTCCAATTTATTTTATAAAATAAACCGCAATAAACTAAGAAGAGGAAGACGATAATAATGTTAGTCACAAAGAGGCGTCCTTATTGCAAGAATTTTCCAATTTACATACACAACGCCATAAAGCAAAAATACAGCATGGAATAATAAGTTTTTTAATGCAATTAAACGAACCTCTGCGCTGAAGGGTAGCGTAAAAAATAAAAAAGAGTAAAGGTGGCATGTTCGCTCGGGCGTAGAGCCACTTTAGATGGAAAGCGAGGAAGGAAGATGCACACATCTACAGCCGAGCCAAAGTGCGGGTAATCGTAGCCCAGACGCAAGAATACAATCTTAATTGCGCCAATAATAAAATCCTTACTATCCTTACTAATATTATAAAAGCGAAAGTGAGTTTGTTTGTTACGTCTTCACGCCCACATGGCTAAACCGATTGTGATGAATTTTAGTACAGAGATAGTTGGGACCCTGGAGACGGACATAGGCTATTTTTTTAAAAGTGGGAAACGATGGAGAAAGAGGGAAGAAAAGGAAAAACTTAGGTTTGCTATTACAATCAATAAAGCGCAAGGGCAAAAACTACAGGTAGCAGGTAACTGCAGATCAGGAAAGGGGAACTGTGTTACCCAGAATTTAACGCGAGCGAAGCCGCAGGCAAAAGCTAGTAGTTTAATATTTTCTTTATGTTTATGCGGACACTATTAATACACTTTTATAATGCTTTTGGTCACGGGTGGACGGACAGGGTTGGACAGCCGTGACCATGCGAGCAGCTAAAGGTTCGAAAAACGAACAATAAAAAAAATAACAATAAATGTAAAGGAATTCTGGGAATCTTGTGATTTTTAATGCTTTACGTCTAGCGGGTCGCACTACTATTGTAGTAAAAGAGTATTTAAATTATAAAATAAGACCGTTTGAAAAGATTTTTTATTAAATTTATTGCATGTGTGTAGTTTAAGTTCGGCGCTTTTGTGGAGACTGACAGTGGCATGTGTGACAACAGATAATAATAAATAAATAAATATCTTGGGACAACTCACACACGGCTATCTGATCCCAAGCTAAGCAGAGCTTGTGTTATGGTAACCAGACAACTGATATACATACTTATATAATTTATAAATACATACATATTATAGATAAATCACACCCAGACACAGAACCAACAATCATGCTCATCACACAAAGTTTGTCCTGGGTGGGAATCGAACCCACGACCTCCGGCTCAGCAGTCAGGGCCACTAACCACTAGACCAACAGGCCCGTCAAATGTCGTCAGATGGCACATACAGCTTGCGTTTTGTTCGCATTAATGTGATATTTTCTCTGTAGAAACATTTCATATTACCTACGTGTTCCATTCTAAAAGAATACTAAATAATACTAAGAATCCCAAAAGAGCCTAATATCCTTGTAATATAACGTGATTCGAAATTAATAACGGAAAGCTGCAAAGAATACGTAAGTATCATGATTCCCGAACTTTGAAATTTTGCCCGTTGTTGTAGATTAAACTGCTATGAGCAGACTCCGTTGAGATTTAGGTACGAGAGCCGACGATTTTCGCTCTAATCAATTCTGACTCAATAAGTTTTTAGCTTTTTCTGATTTCGTAAGTAACGCCACGCCTGCTTCAATCCTAATCAAAATCGTGGGGGAAATGGCGCGGTTATTGAAAAGTCATGTGATTTTACAGATATAACGGTTTTGGTAGCCATTTGGTGTCTAGGGTCTACCTTTATAAATAGACTAGAGAATTTTATTACGTTTTGGTGTAATATAATTTTCGTAAAACCTGAGTTTACAGTAATTAAAATCATGCTTTCCTCTAATCAACATAAAATTCGCAGTTTAAGCGATCTTCTAACCTCACCTATTCGCCTATACGCTGTGGATATTCACAAACACAAATATAAAAAGTTTATTGAAATATTCAATAGCTGGTTATCTATCCGCAATCCGCAGTGACCCCTGTTTTATGGGACTCTTGCCCTCTCTCTGTATCTCTTTCGTTTGAATGCACTTCACAATCCTTCAGCTATCACATTTACTACCATTAAACCCAACAGTACTGGAGTACCTACAGGGAACATTATGGGGGGATGGCAGTGTCTCTATAAAGGGAGTGACTATATTTTACGCAGTATAAACCCCTTACATTTACTAAGGTATTTTTAAATTAAAATTCTTAACCGTTTTACGTGACAAAAAATAAAAAGCTTAAAAAAATTAACGTTCGATGAATATTTGAAGAACTGGGCAATCAATCATGACAAGAAAACTAATTGATCTAATACTTGAAATAACGAAACGTAAGTTAGTTATAAAAATAACATATTGTTTGAAGGCTAGAGGGCCAGTCCTCTCGTGACTGCTTGCGGTTACGATGATAATAACATACTACGACTTTTACATCCCTCGATAATACCATATCGATTCCTAATATTCGAACGAGGGTATCGCATAGGCTTTCCATATCCGCGGATATTAAATCTGATTCGGTGAGCCTATCGGGTTAGAGAGTATTGTTTTTTTACTGGCAACATTTTTATAAGCGAGCGCCATGTTGTTTATGCGTATAGAACGGTTGCTGTAAATTGTTTTTTTAAAAATTGAATGCTGCGTTCATCTGTGGAAAATTTTCTTTTTGCATCACTTTATTTAAACTCTCTTTTATTATATTTTCACATGATTGTGAGAATATAATCAAAAGTCAACGTAAACCCCGGAAGTTTAGTAGACGGGTTGTTCGAAACAGATACCGCGGCCCCGGAACGTAAAGGGCAATAGAAGGAATATGGGTGGGTTTTAGTCAGTACAAGTTTGACAATCCCCCCCGCTCCGCCCAGAGCGGGGGAAGTTATTTGATGATTTCCCGCCCCAAAACAAAAGGTACTACTTAACTAGCCCATGGCTAATTTTTATTTCATAAAATAACTATAATACTATATATTCTGATTCAAATTTCAACTGTATTTCAGTAAAACCCATTTATAAAGTAAGAATATAAGATGAGTATGAGCTCTGACAGTTGAAAGTCGTATCAGAATCGTTTGATGTGCGCGAGAAGTTCCAGCGCCGAGTTTGAACGCACTTTGGGAATTCGGGAACTCGAGGTGGTATGGTTATTTAAGTTGGTGTGGGGTTCATTAAAATTCAATATCGGAGCGAGTGAGGCTTGATATCGATCGCCGGGGTGACGCGTAAACAACGCACCGGGGACGTCGCGTCGTTGCATCCTGCCGCCCAACATGGGACTAATATACAGTAAATATTCTGCTCCCTACCAACAACATTAACTATGTACACACAACACAGTCAGTTTTCACTCGTGTGTGAATGAAACATCTCTTTGCCGGGCTGTGTTTGTCTAAAATGTCCTGCGTGGATTTAGTACCGCTTTTGCGTACAATCCACTTTCATCGGTCACTATCACAAAATGGACTGTTGAAATATGTGAACACTAGGGTGGAAATATTATTTTGGGTACAGTTAACAAAATGAGCTGTGAGTCTATGACACAAGCAATTATACAATAAATTGTATATCGATTTTCAAGTCCATCTGCAATCCAACTGTTCAACAAACTCATTATATATATATTATCAGTGCGACTTATTAATATTAAACAGTAGTTTGCACACAGTTTAATTAATAGGTAATTAATATTGTGATATTGTGTTCGCGTCACGCTCGGCTGTTCCATGATTACTCAAAGAGAATAAAATATCAGAACTATTGTTGTGGATAACTTTAATGGATTCAATGAAAATAACCCGAAGCATTTAAGTTCTGAACATACAACTACAAAACAAGTGTTTTAAATTAAACGAGAAGTTGATGAAATTGTTTAGTTACCAAGTTTCGACGTTTAATGTATCTATGTATGTTTAAGTCGACGACCTTATCACAATTACTGTTAAGATTGCAAGTAACTAATTACATTCATAATAATGTGCTTAGTCCAGATTTAGTTGCTGCCTGCATTTTTTTTTTCTTCAATCTATTTCACAACAGCACCTTTGTCATTAAAAAGCCATCACAACTGCCCGGTAAGCATATACGCAGTATTTATGTCGTGTACATTGGCCGAATTAAACGGTCCAGCGGTAACAGATGCGCACACGGTCACATGGGCCACAATGGGCCACAATGGCTTGTCAGCGGCCACTGCACAATACAGTCGGCAAGTGCCCTCGGCGACCGGCACCTCCATTACCGGCCACGACTCGTCACCGGCTTTTCACATCCATTGCTTACACTGAAAATAACGTTGAAAGCCCGCTATATAATTATTTTCCACTGGCTCAGCTGCGCTTGAGACTATAAAGCAGTTTATTGCCGTTTCGCCCGAGAAGTAATTCTCGGTTTGAACGTGAAGACTTGACTTATATTTTAACGTTATTTTTAAGGGACTGACTTGTTATGAATGTGAAACACTCTTGTTAGTAGTACTCAGCTGCAACTATTATTACACAGAGTGTAAATAGCAACAAAAGCGCCATTCATGTACATATTATTTGCTGGTTCAAATCTAACTAACATTGCATTATCCGTGTTTGAACATTAAATCAAAGCGCCAGTCGATTCTGCGGTCGCTATCATTTATTGATGATGTTCGGTGATTGTAATAACGTGATTATGCTTTAATGCGTGTTCGCCACTAATTAGTGCAAATAATTATCACACATAGAATACATTGGTAGCTTTTAGGAATGTGTGTGGCTGAAACAGGGGTCATTGACCTATGGAAACGTTTTCAAATTGGTGTCAATGAGATAGAATTGGTATCAACGGTAAGTGACAAGTGACAATCGCTAATATGATATTTAAATGACAGATATCCATGCTAGGCAAAGCAAACTAGAAGAACACGTTCAGCATAGGTCTGCGACAAGCTGAGCTAATCGTAATTCAGCCTATTATTTACTTTAAACATAGACAAACTTTTCTAGACTATGCTAACACACAGTTCAAAATATATTTGTACTTTAATGACTAAACTCACCAAAATAACTACCAAGTAAAAACAACTTGAGTATATTTTGATAGAGCTCCTTGTTAGAAGCCCTATCTAAATATCAATTTGCTGTATCAACAGACGACACGAATGAAATTGAGTCTTTGAAATAGACCTGCAAAAATATACGAAGAAAACTGGGAATTATATATACCAAATTGTCTTTCTTTAAAAGAATATAAAATCGAAATGTACCTCATAACGAGTTTAGAACGCCAACCGAGATTATAATTTAACTGAAAAGTTTTATGTTTATGTGTTTACATTTTAAATCCAAAATTTCAATTTAGTCTTCGATATTTCGTTCTTTTAAAGATATATGAAAAGATATGAAAAAATGCTCACATTTCAAGTTGTAAATAACCCGTATTTTACTAAATAAAATAACTAAAACATTGCAGTTTATAATATCTAGCTAGCGCGTCCGTAAAAACAACGATAGTAAATTAATGCACTCAATTTACAAATAATCAAAAGAAATTCATCTAGGTATAAGTAATTAATAATAAGTATTGAAAGAGCTTAATGGCAAAAGTAAATGATTTAAAATAATCAACAGATTCAAATTAAGCCTACTTCAGTTTTACCAGTAATATCGTGTTTATATTCATCAGAACTATTTAAACATAGGTACGCCAGTACCTGCAGTAGAAAACATTCATGCAAGTATTTTAATGTTAACGAAAAGAGTTCGTGGAAATATTGGAAAAGCATTTAATGCTATGTGTTTCCAGGGGTTTCATTGTTTTACGAAATATTACCCGCAATAAAGCTGCTGATGTTTTTTCCAGTCCATTCGAACACGTAGTTCTATAAAAATAACATGTGATTTAAAAAAAACTGAACTGTTTTTTTCTTATTATGTGTAACTAAAGCTTTGCATATTATTTTGATCACCATAAGCTTTTCTGTCTATACGTATTTATATACAAAATGACTGCCTTGTTGGTTAAGTGGTCGCCAGCCTGGGTTCGATTCCTGGGGAATTTTCCTGGTAACAGAGTCATCTGCCTAGCCTTTTATCATCTAAGTTGGCGTCCACTTTCATTTTTACCGGATTTAGCTGTTATTTTAGATGGAGCGAAATTGTCTTTGTGTTTTTTCGTCACGAATTTCTCAGTAGCAGCAATAGGGTCTGGATTTGCGCATAACTGGCAAAATGTGAATTTACTATTAATTACACTTCTGACTAAACCTCCGTGGATTACAGGCATGATGTTACTTTATAATGCAAAATCAACCCAAACAACATCGTCGCGTCTACGAATTCCGTACTCCGCTCCAGCAGTCTTGAAAACTATCAAAAACATTCCTGTAAACTTGCAACGCTCTGTAGACAAGCCACATCAAAACACACTGTCTACAACTCTTGTATGATTAAATTCCTCTTGCTCCAGTCATTTGATATTGCAGATTCTGAAGGGCTCAATTGCTAAGTCCCTTTTTAAATTCAATCGGATCGAATTCTTCTTCGTTTTGAAAAAGGAATACTTGGTCACAAGAAAGGATCGTGTTATTAATTGGAATGCCTGGTACCTATAAGCAATTGTGTACTGCAGTTTTTTGTATGTGTCTACTTACCTCCTATACTGTAGAAAAAACCGTCCAAGTGCGAGTCGGACTTGCGCACCGAAGGTTATATACAGACTTGCGATATTAACGGCCATATATTTTGATTGCGTAGATTCAGAGGGTTGATTTTTCACAGCTCCAAAGGACCACAGACTTGGGTATTTTGGTTTTAATTTCAACTCGATAGCTCTACGTGTTTCTGAAATGAAGGGTCTTGGCAGACAGACAGACAGGTGAACAAAGTGATTCCAAAAGGGTTTCATTCTTTCCTTTTGAGGTTCATCATCATCATCATCATCATTTTCCTGCCCTTGTCCCATTCTATTTGGGGTCGGCACAACACGTTTTCTTCTTCCATTCTCCCCTATCAGACGTCACGGCATCATTTACTCCTTTCTCCTTCATATCATTCCTTACACAATCCATCCATCTTTTCTTTGGCCTTCCTCTCGCTCTCCGTCCATCAACATTCAGATCCATTACTCTTTTAGTCACAGTTAGAAACCCTAAACTAAAAAACTCTAATAATTTTAATTGACTTATTAACACGCCACGAATTTCCTCAGTTTTTGCATCAATCTCTTGAAGAAACGAATACTGTTTATTGCTTGTAAAATACACTCATAATTATTATCGTCACCTGCATAGACTTTTTTTTAACTATTGGGGTCGGTTTTCAGTCTAACCATTTGCAGCTGAATACCAGTATTTTATATGCGTATGAATTGCTTGTTTATTAATAATCATGAATGTTCTCAAAAAGCGAAATCCCAGCACCTATTTGTTTACCAAATAAGACTTGCAAAGAAATATCCACTGCATATTAAGTTACAACAACAATGTTATTGTTTAGCTTCATGTTTTCTGAACCGCTGGGAACTGAACGCGATGACTAGGTGTGTCGGTGGGAACATTGTATACCATTACTCAATAACGAGCTACTAATAGAATAATCAAGTCATTTAAATGCATAATAAGGTTAAACGGTTTTATGTGTTTCTGTCATTCTGTCAAGCGACACTTCATTACGATGTGTCACGGAAATACAATACAGTTTGTAATTATGTATATTTCGCACTCAATGTGTCAACATTGTTAGTTAAACTACGGGTGTGAACCATTCATTATTAAATACGTTTTCCAACTAACAAGGATACGACAAAAGGTTGGATGAGGCGTAACTAACTAAATCTTTTGAAATAAGAACATCACAACTTCCAATCAGATGTGAGTGAGTTTTCTGTAGTGGAAAAAGTATTGAATAAAAAAAATGGTTAATTTATTTATTTCATTAACTAATTAACTTTTTTGCTACCGTTTTACGCAACTGACGTTGCTTGTTTACTTACTTGCTTACTATACAAAAAAAAGTTTTATTTTTATTTTAGGGTACCTCAAAGGAAAAACATGGAACCCTTATTTATAGGATTACTTTGTTGTCCATCTGTGTCTCTGTCAAGACCCTTTATCTCAGAAACGGGTGGAGGTATCGAGTTGAAACTAATACCAAATACTGAAGTCCATGGTCCTTTAGAGCCTCTAACTCTAAGTCTCTAAGTAGATTTTGGTTTTTCAGTTTTAGTTTCTCACACAAATTCTTATCATGAATTTATTTCACATTGAAACTAAAACTTATCTATCAGGGATCATCGTATCATGAACATTAAAAACATTTTAAAAGGACCACCGCGTGTGATTTCTCCATCAAATGAAAACGTAATCGATCTAGTTATCACCGAGTAATCGAAGTACACATATGAAAAAAAATGCTGGCCGATTACATAACCTTCTCCTGTTTTGAAAGTCGGTTAAAAACAAGATAGCGAAATAAGCTCCAACTATAGGCATGCATGAAAGGTAGATGCAGCACTTTAACTACCTAAATCCATTGAAATAAAAGAGCATCACAAGTGACCCAGTAGCCAAGTACCTAATCACCGTTCGTTTAATATGACAGCTGTAGCTAAAGCTTATTATGTACTAACTAGACCCGATTAATGTACCAACCGCAAATAATAAGTTTGTCGTAGTTTACGTCACCCGCAGTGGAGTTCACTAAGGGGCGCTGCACACAGCTAAGATCCTTATCCTTACTAATCCTTACTAATATTATAAAAGCGAAAGTGAGTTTGTTTGTTTGTTACCTCTTCACGCTTTAATGGCTACACCGATTTTGATGAATTTTGGTACAGAGATAGTTGGGAACCAGGAGACGGACATAGGCTAACTTTTATTTTAAAAAAGTGGGATGTGAGGGAGAAAGAGGGAAGAAAAGGGAAATCTTAGCGTTGCTATTACAAATCAATAAGGCGCAAGAGGAACTGTGTTACCCCGAATTTAACGCGAGCGAAGCCGCGGGCAAAAGCTAGTTAATATTATAAAAGCGAAATTGAGTTTGTTTGTTACCTCTTCACGCCTTAATGGCTAAACCGATTTTGATGAATTTTGGTACAGAGATAGTTGGGACCCAGGATACGGACATAGGCTATTTTTTATAAAAAAAAAGTGGGATATGAGGGAGAAAGAGGGAGAAAGAGGGAAGAAAAGGCTAAACTTAGCTTTGCTATTACAAATCAATAAGGCGCAAGGGTAAAAACTGCAGGTAGCAGGTACCTGCAAATCAGAAAAGGGGAACTGTGTTACCCCGAATTTAACGCGAGCGAAGCCGCGGGCAAAAGCTAGTAAATAAATAAATGTCATGTAATCGATAGACCATGGAAAAGGCGATAACTAAGTGAAAAACCCAAATTCTGCCGAAAGTCCACGCAGACGAAGTCGCGGGCAAAAGCTAGTGTACTAATAAAATGCTTACCTACTACGAACTGACGTTAAATTACCATCAACTAAATAAGCATGTAGGTAAGCACATCGTAGTGTGTACTTTAGAAGTCTGAATTCATTTACGATGACATTTTAGCGTTTAGTACACATTTGTGTGAAAGTTAATATGGCTTATTTATTTTACAGTAGTTTTGATTTATGTTTTTATTTCTCTGTGCAATTCTAAGGCAATTTAATAAAGATTTAATTTTCTGTCATGCTTCTAGAAAGGGATAAAATGTCATTAACAAATATATCATCATCTGCCTAGCCTTTTCCCAACTATGTTGGGGTCGGCTTCCAGTCTAACCGGATGCAGCTGAATATCAGTATTTTACATGGAGCGACTGCCTATCTGACCTCCACAACCCAGAAATCAACAAATATAACATTCCATTAACAAATATATATAAACCGATTATTCAAATATTAATTAAAATTTTGAAATGAATTATTTAATCACCTGCAAGCTCTTGTTTAATAATAAATCCCACGAATTGAGTATTTTAACTTAGATAAATAAATTAATCGCGCAATGTTTAGAGCACGAATAATTTTACTTAAAACGTCTTTAAAAACATCAAGCAATTAAGGTCTGACGCAAACGACATAATGATCCCAACATTTTTGCAGCATCAAGTCATTCCACACCTTAACATCAAAAACAATTTTGTAAAAGGAACCAACCATACCTTACAGCGATATTGAATGAAAGAAATGTAACACGCCTGTGCATTAGCGTCCTTACTACCACGAAATATTGTGTTACGAGACCTGTACTGTACCTCTAAAAAACCCAGCCAAGAGCGAGCCGGATTCGCGCACCGTGGGCTCCGTACAAACTTGTAGGTAACTTCACGGTTTTCGTATTTCGAATTTACCTACCCTTTACTGGTGCTCAACTAAAAGAAAGTACCTTTGGGTTTAATGTGACATAAAGGGCTATTTCTATTTTCTCATTACTTCTTATATCTATTTCAATTGCAGAGACTTAGAGGTTGAATTTTTCAAAACATCAAGGTATCGCAGGCTCAGTATCGGTATTAATTTCAATTCGATACCTCCACGCGTTTCCAATATACAGGGTCTTAACAGACAGACAACAAAGTGATCCTACATGGGCTCCGTTTTTGTTCTTTTGTGATACGAAACCCTAAAAAGTACTAAAATAAAAAGAAAGTTCGCACATAAAAGTGCCGTATCCACGTTAAAGCTGTAAGTATAATGAGATGTTACACTCCACGGTAACTTTTATTAAGTAACTAACAAGCAACACGCCTTTCTAGAATGTTCCGCGGCATATGGCGCAAGAGTTTTGTTATAGTTCGCTACGTCTTCAACTTTAGATCATAAATACAAGTTTCGAACACATTTCAGAAACAACTGAACCATGATATGAACAATACTGAAAAGCTGTTCGCTTTAGAAATAATATTGGATTACATTGGCTGTTTTTTTTAGATTTGTTTCGGTTTTCGTGTTTTTTTATGTTGTATGTGGTTGTCATCTGCTTAACCGGGCAATTCCTGATGCCTTGAAATTAAGGCCTCCAGCTAGAGCAAAAAACTTACAAATTAAGCGACTACACGCTCGCGGGTACTCCCTGCGGGGTACGAGCCTCGGCTTAGGGCGTCGCTGGGGGAGGACAGCAAAGCGACAGGCTGGATCTGAGTGATATTTTCAGGGACTGGTTTGGACTTACTGGCTCAGCATCGAGGGGTGGCTCTAGCAAGGGACGGGTGGGTTTTCAGAGTTTCATTTACGTCTCAATTTATTTTTAGGTCCTTACCTCCCACTCACTATCTACCATAGTAAAAATACGTCCGAAAACGAAAAAAGGTAACAAACACTATTTGTTTCAATATAAACCCAAACAAATGAAAATTTTTTTGCGATGTTAATTTTTGTTTGTTGTTTTATTTTCAATCCGCAACGCTCTTCCGCCCAATAATTTATAAGACTCTATGTACATGTTTCCCTATGTAGAGAGAAAACTAAAATCAGTCAATTATTACCAAAAAATTTAACTGAATTTTACGTACCGAGACAATATTTTTTTATTCTACGCCTTTTTAATTCTATTTTATTTTTTATTTTTTTCCGGTAGCTACTTTGTGCGTTCGAAACTAAATCAAACATGATACTTGCTAAGAAGGAAGGCACTGAAAGGTTGTACTTTGAAGTTTCCAATCCTACTAGAATTTAAAGACAACATTAAATACTCAAAATACCCCCCATCTTTTTTCAACTCTTCCATTACAAAGTTAAGTTCCCCCTTTCCTTCAGATACATTAACCAAGAACATCTCACGTGCTTAAAAGAAATTCTTAAACTTGGCTATGTAAAATCCCGAACAACTTTTTAAGATCCCCCGAGGTAAATGGACTAACCCAACGCGATATATTTAAGGACCGTTCGGCTCCTGCCAACTCTAAGTGCCTATTTAGACGAGCATGAGATCAACCGGGCGTAATTCTCCTCGTTTCTCTTATTTAAATAAACTTCCATTCGTTGAAGACAAACATAAGACAATTTACGCACTGAGCAGATAAGATGCGAAATAAATCTAGTACAAGCCATTCTAAATTCAGTCATAAGCCTGAGTCTAAAGGTAATTTATTCAACCAAATAGTTATCTTGTTGATATAAAGCCTTTTTCTAAATATTCTTAAATTCAACTGACGAATATAAAAAAAAACTTTGAAATAATATTGATGTTCAAAATCTTAAAGCGATTTGGTATGTTTCGTCATAACAAAACGATTTGCAACTAATGCATACATTACGTATAGATTTGAAAATAAAATAAAACTTAAAGTATGTTTCATAGATTCTTTTTGTTTACTAAAATATCGTTTAAGTATCTGTAGAGTGTAGGTTTATGGGTCCCATCAATAGTGCGTCGTGGTCTTATCGTGTGGGATACGCGGTAAGATTTATAAAGGTAATCCTATAAACATCGGACTAAACTTAAATATTAATATATGGTGTCGTGTGCAGCATTTCTGCTATCATAGTCGACCATTGCGGATTTTTTAACAACCGGTAGTTTAAGTCCTCTTTAGGATAATTTTATTGCAGCAAACAACGTAACGACAGTCACGTCGAAGCGATATGGTCATCGATACATCTCTGTAATGTGGACATAACCTAACGCAAGTATTTCTAGTCCTATTGATAGCCAATCAATGAGCTCTTAGAAGGCAGTCACAATTTCTTTGTCAGTTCGTCGAGAGCATACGTAACAAGGGCTTCCCAGATGAAAGTTATCGGCAGCGAGTTCCACAAAACAAACGCCCACTGTGTCTTGTCTACACCTACTACACCTACCTACAGCTCTTTTTGCAAACAAAACGTGATTCTATACAATGTTCGCTTTGTAGTCGTAAACAATCAATATTTGCAACTGCTGTTTCTTTTTTTCGTTTGGTTAGTGTGCGGTTTGTCGATGGTAACAAAATGAAAAACCGCCCATTGTCATTTGAACTACGGCCTTTCATAGAAGCGTTTATTATTTTACCAGTATCAGTCTGTACTTTGAAATAATGTCCTTAAAAATAGATTGCCACCTTGCGTCTGTGTGACTATGTGATGGAGGCAGACGATTATGGCGTCGTCCAGTAACCGCATAATTTTCGCATCTCGCCGGGCGCAGTCGTAGCCGTGTCGCAACGACGCCACCACGACGCTCAACGACCGGCCTGCGGACAACTGCGCCACCAAATGTCCACACTTTGCTGTCTCGCTACCAAATAAATGCAAATGAATTGATACAAACGAGCCTCTACATCGACTTTTTTCGCTTTCGCTACAATGTTTTCGTTCGAGACATTTTCTTTGTTTATGACTCGAAACATTGAGTCAATAAGAGACTTAACTGTACCAAATGTTGTAAGGATTCCAATAAGGCCACGGTATCTTAGTCTATGTTCTATTTCTGTACGGTTTCGCTGATCCAGTTTGGATGTCAAAAGGTCATGTTTTGGGCATACGTCACAAGTTCTAAGCAGGTCAGTCACAAAAGAGGTCACAAGAGGAATCATTATGTGCTAGGGACAATAAGCTCTCAAGGGTGTTGTTCCTGTCGACTTAGCGTCGTGTTGTGACCTTTGGAGCCGCTCATTTGAATAATTTGAGAGCAGACGACCAGCGCACCAGCATGTACAGTAGTAATACCATTAGCAACAAGATTTAATTTACATACTTTGCTTTACAAGTTTCATAAAAACATCAAAACACTGAAGCTGACGGCAATTTGAATAACGAATACAACCGAGATCGTAACTCACATAACATTGTAGCTTTGCTTTCTGTAAAATAAGGCGGCCCTATGGTGCAATTACGAATCCGCGACGATAAAATGCGAGTTCCAGTCACACACCGGGGATCCGCATCGCCAACATGAAGCACAAAACATGCAAATAATAATAAGTAAACTTACAGCGCTACTATTTAAAATATTGCATAGTTATTAACGAATACCTATGTAAACAAGCATAGTGGTGTGGCCAAATGAAGGAAATTAATTGTTGATTAATCCTTTGCCGCATTAGCGGGAACGGCTCTGCGGTCGGATTGGTCAGGACCCTTGATCACGTCGATGCGTGCCCATCAGTCATGCGGTACCTGACTGAGGAGGGATGACTCCGGCTCCCAGGACGAGAGCGCGGCGGACTACCCACAAACCTATCATTAACGCTCGAAAAGGTGCATGCCCGAGCATTAGTCAACCGCACACTACAATTACCTGACGGATCACAATAACTTTTTGATGTAAAAAATACACTTTTGGGTATGGGGGGGACAATTAAACACTTCGGTAACCAACTTGGTATTTTTGTGGTGCCAAACAAACACAACAAACTCTGATTAAACATCATTCTCAAGCGTTGATAAAGCCATATTACTAATTTAAATGTTGGTAAAAGTTTTTATGAAGTGCCCAACATGGCAAACAGCAGCCAAAGTTTTTATAAAGGTCGTAAACGTGGCAAATAACTCAACTTTTTAGCGGTACAGATAAAAAGGCGTAAAATATGATAAAAAATTATATCACAAGGCAAACAAATTGTCGGTGGAGTTAATCGCCTTTCGCTCGTTACTTATTCTCAGGCGTTGCTGATTAATTGTGGCAAGTTTGCCGTTGTCCGCAAGGACGTCGACCCTACGCAGATAACTGCGGCGCGGCTTACTCCTAACTAGGCATGCGAGGACACTCTCTAAGACGTGTGACTGACGGGGGAGCATCCACTAAATTGCTTTATATCGAAGTAATGTGTTTGAGAACCGGTCTTATTTCTCCAGGGACTGAAGGAATTCCTGCGAACCAACATAATGGCTTATAACCATAATACAAAATGTCTTCGCTGGCAGCCTCATCTATCTCTGACGTGAAGAAATATAAACTGAGATAATATTGCAAACAAAATACTTTATATTGCTAACTATTGCCTTCACAACGTTGACAGTTCGACACATACATAAATGTACATAAAAGGTTATTACTACGAAGCAATCGATAAAACGCTACCATCAAGTTCTTAATCAAGCCGGTGTTCATTATAATATAAATTGAATATAAAAATTTAAATAGGGTCTATAAAAGGCAGTTTATGTCAACCTCGCCGGTCGGATATTGACAGCGCATAAGTTTCAATATTGAAGCTCATTCCGAAGCGAACGAACGAGTTTATTACAGTAAATATGACTCATAAAGCCAGATCACTGGGCTAATAAAATGGCTACCCCTCGCTGTCTGCGAAATACAGCGCCAGCCCAAACAGAACCCCATAACGGTGACCCTTTCCCATTTGT
The DNA here is from genome assembly GCA_905475445.1 of Ochropleura plecta. Classification (NCBI taxonomy): domain Eukaryota; kingdom Metazoa; phylum Arthropoda; class Insecta; order Lepidoptera; family Noctuidae; genus Ochropleura; species Ochropleura plecta. The sequence continues at coordinate 16,423,853 of FR997731.1, read as the reverse complement.
GCCCATGTCGGGGCTGGGAGCGACAGGGATGAAGTATTGCCACGTTTGGATCCTAAACAACAATAAAATCCGCAACAAAAATAGCGCAGAGCGCCAACAAATTACTAGCAGACCAAAAACATGTTTCCTATACAAGATATATGGCGCTTCGTAAAGGGAGCGCTGAGGAAGTCTATAAATATTTCCCAATAACTTGATTACTGCAGAGCCTTTGATGGGAATAAATTTACTGTTCGGAAACAGGTGCTGCTGTACATTCGGAGGCTCCACACGCATATTTAGACACACTTAATGGCTTTCTTGATTTATTTAACTTTTCAATTTTATGTTTAACACGCAATCCAATTAACTTTAAGTACCAAGGGCGCTAGAAGTAGTCTATGCCGATTATACATTCCGGGATAGTTTTCAGGAATGACGATATAAATTCCCGTTTATTATAGTTGTTAATAGTATTTTAGAGATAATTCGTAATTCAGTTTTCAGGTTCCGGTATATTCCTATATCTTCTGAAATGCAACAAATAAACGGCTATATCAGGTTTTACACTTTCAAAGTAAAATAATATCTATTGTAGTTTCTTTTACATAGAAACCATACTTTTGTTTTACAGTGCTCGTTTGAAATTTTCTTCGTTTTCAAAGAATCCATAACGGAAACAAAACCATTAAGTTTTATAGGTCCTAGAATTGTTTTAAATCTATAACGTTGATGCAACTTTCGCTCGTTAACTTTGACTTTACAAAAAATAACGTGTCTATAAAGACAAAATGCCTCAACCGCGTCACCATTAAAGCTTACCCAGGGTGGAATTGAGCGTTTTTAGCGTCACCGGAACGTGTGAAATGCGGCTGCCCTTTATAATATTCACGAGGATACGTGGCAAAAATGTTCGGTGACCTCGAAATGGGGCTTTTTCCCGGAGGGCTCTCGCCGAGTCAATTTCGTAACACTTTGACCCTAAAGGTGCCGAGGAACGCTGCCTAAATTATCTTTGGGACAACTTGCAAAAGAGGTCACCTGTGAGATAAATAGTTAAGCCCAGGTTAATGGGTTGGACGTTAGTGCAAAGTTGTTTTGTGACTGGATGTTTAGTAAACACTTTGCATTCGAAGAAACTAACAAAGGTTTTAAACTTAATTGCTTTAAAATTTTCCTTCATTCAGTATGAAAAACACTTGTGCAAAAATGTTAAAATGCGAATGGTAAATTATGCTTTATGTGTTAACCATGTGCCGACATTTGCATGCGAACATATAATTTATCTAGCATCCCGCAAACGCTACAAACTACAAACAGAATAGTATGAATTAGTAAGTGTCACAGGAGTCGGTAAATCAGGAACGGTTCTTTGAACTATCTGTAATGCAGTTGCAAATTTCCGTTGCTTAGGGGGATAATATATTCGTGTGCCCAAATTATCTCGGTCAGAATAATTAACAGTGTCAAAGCCGACTAGTGAATGCGGTAATTTACGATTTGCGCTAGTTGTGCGAACGTAATTACAAAAACAAATGTCCAAGTCATTGACTCGTGTTCCGTGGACATGGGCATAGCAGGCCCGCTGTTGCATGAAGAGAGAAAGTAGGTGCGGGCTCTTGCCATCGGGAATGTACGCAAATTGGGTTTCGATTTCTATACAGCCATGAATAATTAGGTTTGTATAGGAAAGTAAAAAATGTACAAAGAGTAGCTGTGTGATTATGTACGCGCGTACTGCGAGTAAATTGGCTTACGAATGTTTTTGTCTTGTTGTGTTGTGAGGGTGATCACGGTGATCCTCAATTAATAATAAACCTTATCGTAGCACTAAACTTAGAACTAGTTCTCCAATGTTCGCGTTCTTCAATATACTCGGAATATACTACTGTAATACGTAGTTTTATACATAATATCTACCTACCTAGAGTATTTCATTACAACTTTAATTATGATCTGCCATTTTCACGTTGCGGTTGTGTTTGTCTTATAATAACTTCTAATTTTCATTATGGCAACATTCTGATTAAAACACTAGTTTAACCGCAATAGAACAATGAAGGTTGAAAAACATTAATTATAATTTCTCACATTTTTTGTTTGCTTGTTAATTACGGTCAGAAGGGCAGTAGTTGATCGACATGAAAATAATTACTGAACAAGTTTTAATGACATAATTTAAAACATAACGTTGAGAATTACAAAAAGAGGCATTCTGCGAGTTTAAAAATCATTAAGCTGTTTTGTAAATCATTTCTTAAAACCACGAATTGATTTTGCAGACACAAATAAATAATAATATAAACCCGGACTAACAAATCTCGGCAGCAATTAATAATATAAACGTTGGTTCGTTCCGGTGGCACCAAATATCACATCGCCTCGATAGTATAGAGCATGTACTGTTTAAAACAATCTCAAGAGCCAGTAATAACACAGCCCATAATTCAGTGAGGTTAGGAGCGCGGTCCCCGGTGGAAGGTAGCTACAGAATACATAAACAGTTCAATTTAAAGCCCCAGTAATGCATGAGGGAGTAGAGAACTTCGGCAATGAAAGTAATGAACCCACTGTTTTAGTTCGCCTTTACGAGGTGCCTGCGGTTGCCGCCTATCACACCGAACCGTAACGATTCACACCTCAACGATTCGGTCTTTTCATTACCGCAAGTTGGAAACACTCATTATATCTCAGAACGTTTCCTTCGCTCTCGAGCATCGGTGTTAGTTCACGATTATGCTCGAAACCATTATACGAAACTTAATCCTTAATGTCAACGTACTTAAACAAATCTAAGTAATAAATAGGTAATTATAATACGCAACAAAGCCGCGTCCTATTCAAGTTTAAACAATATATATTAAAGCTATAGGCAAAATAAGATTTTAGAATAATAATTGGAAATTACAGTCAAAGTTACAAACTTAAATTGCACTTTGACCTTTGGTAATCTTTTGAATTTAAATTGGTACCCCTTTACAATGGAATTAGGAAAATAAATAGGGGCTTAAAAGTTATAATGTAGACGGCCATTTATTTAATCGGAGATGCCATTACAGAACGTGAATTATACAGGCTACTTAGACTAAACTTGGCACAAGGCCTAATAGATTCTCGCCGTTGAAGGGAGGGGAATCAAACCATCATCTCTATCTTGTGTCTAAACAAAACGACCCGCCGCCATGGCATCAGCGTTAGTCATACTAAGTCTGAACAAGTATTAACTTACAACTTGACTCAGGCGTTTCTAAGCGTCCAATAATTTTGTTAAAAAGCCTCCTTCTATGTTAGAACATTAGTATTCATATAACTGCCACACGATCGGTGTAAATAGCCATTAAGATTAAAGTGTGTATGAGAGCGCAGCTGGGCCGTCTGCGGAGCAATCCCATCCAGGGGCAAAATGTTTAAGTGGCAACACTAGGCGAACGATCTCTCGGAGGTGTCTGTGCCCCGACAAGCAAAAAAAAACAAACTGAACAGAATGAGTACGGCTTTTGAACACTAGACATTTGTTGCGAAAACGTTCGAAAATTAAACTAAAGTTTTATCGTTTCCGTGAAAAGTCCATTTCATTTCATTATTGAAATGCTGATCATTACTACCGATTTAATTTACGATTACTAAATGTGAGTATTAACAAAAAAAAATCACAACCAAAACCACGTTGTTCCATAAAACATAACATTAAGCGGATAGTTGAGTGGTAAATAATTTATTTAGTGCACACCTAAAACCGATTCGAATTGTGCGCAATGCGGCCCTAATCAAAAGAGCATTACCAGCAGCATGTTACACATGTATAAAACATTTCGCACACACCATATTTATTTACCAACGTTCGATAGCTGTTTATCTGCTGTATCTATACTCGAATCAAACGGTTTTCATTACATGCTTATGTATACATACTGACCTAACTCATCATCATCATAAAAATCATGCACGAATCTACACAATGCCAGTGAGTCTACAAACGATTTTGGTCCTAAAGAGCCCTCACATAAATTAATGTTGTTTCAAAGAGACCGCCTACATATCGTCGCGGCAGTTAGAGTCGAGAGCTAGGCGGAGGGTCCAGAGTGGCGTGTAGTGGCTTCCTCTTGTTCTGTAACCCAATTTGCAGTAAAGAGGGCTTCTTGATAGTGCTTTGATTTCATTTCGAATTCGACCACTGAAGTATGAATTACCAATGACTGTCGACTTTAAACTTTAAGTTGATTTGATTCTACGAAATACGAAATTGAGTTATGGTAGTTTCTTGGCTGAGTGACCGTAAAAACCCTAGCACAGACCAGTCGGAAATGGGATTTTAAAGTTTTATCTGGAAGATAATTTTTGCTTCTATTGAGAACAGATACCTGAAGGTTTTTTTACAACATGCAGATTTTATCATCACATAACACTACATATTAAAACATAAATGTCAAAACAGGAAAAAACGGTCTGAATACGATTCCGGTTTGTGTTCGATTCTTCAGAAACGGGAAAAAATGTGGTTTCCGATGAATTAATAAGAACACTAAATGAACAAAATACTTTTAATCTCTGATTTTAAAAAGATTTGGCGATATTTAAATGCAATAAAGTAACTAACGCCTTTTGTTTGAATTATATCATTATTCAGTGAAAAGGATGGGATGAAACTAGACAACATAAATCAAACTTTAGTCGTAAACTACGGTACAAAACTCGGTAAATAAGAATAGGATTTTAAATAGTAGAAGAGCTTAATAATGCCTGGGGCCTATGTTATGTAGGTACTCCGTTCTTTGCGAAAACTTACTGAAAGGGGTCAAATACCTGCCGGGGTTGCGGGTTGTTCGAAAGAGATACCACAGCCCTGGAACATAAAGGACAATGGAAGGAACATGGGTGGGTTTTAGTCAGTACAAATCTGACACTGCCCCCCGCTCCGCCCAGAGCGGGGGAAGTTATTTGATGATTTTCCAACCCAAAAAAGGGGTCAAAATAATCAGTACTTATGGCAATAGTTACCTAGACATAGTAATAAGCTACAAAAATACAAGCGGTTGGTAACCCTTAATTTTTAATGAAATGCTTTCTGTTGACCATCATCTGCCTAGCCTTTCCCAACTATGTTGTCGTCAGCTTCCAGTCTAAAAGAGTGCAGTTGAATATCCGTATTTTACATCGAGCGATTGCCTATCTGACCTCCACACCCCAGTCAATCATAAATCAAAATCGATACCCCTCGGTTAGACTATAGTGTCAGACATTCAGGCCACTAAGTATTTGTAACGACTCACAGATCTACATATGATAGCCGGGACCAAAGCCTGAACGTATTTTCCGAAAGATGGATTAAACTCGGTATGTTATTATAGGTGGATCCATCCATCCATGGATCCATCCATGTAAGGGCCAACCTCGGCAAGCACGGCTTAACCTAAAAATCACCACAAACGACTATTATTATTTAGCCACGAGCTCAACTGCACACCACAACACTTTAATAAAAATAAACATTACTTGTACTCATCCCAAGAGAACACACAAACATTTAAGGGCTGAATATAATAAGTACGACATGTGTTGCCACTTTATATATTTATGCTGTCTCATTACTGTGGCACTTCACCAGGACAGGCAGGGTCGTATGACGCCTTTGCCAGGGGTCACCTTAATTTAGCAGCTACCCTTTTAAATGTCCATGTTTACTCATCTATTTTCGAGTTTACTAACCTCTTATTTGCACATCGTTTCATTACTCTGCGCTAGAATAACTAAATTAGGTTTTTACTTCAGTTGCTATACAAGGTGGAGACACCGATGCACAAATTCTTACCACGTGTAAATAGTAGTACCCCAAAAAAGCTGTTTGCTAATAAAATGCCATACCAACACGGTCAAATGTATGGAATTTCTATTTAATTTTAAATCAGAATGAAGTAATGAAGACATGGTAAGCGTTTGTGCGTCGGTGTTTCCACCATGTACATATTTTATTGCGTTGGTGTCTCCAAAATATCCCTTTTTTTTCGGATGGGATATTTTGTACATCACATAACTACTCCCACTCTGGGCGGAGCGGGAAGCGAGTGTCAGATGTTTACTGACCAAAACCCGTCTATGTTCCTTCTTTTGCCCTTTGTATTCCGAGGCCGCGGTATCTCGCACAACCCGCAACCCTACACCTAGGATCTAAAGTATCCCAACACCTGCAGTTTAGTAGACATTAAAACGCCGGAGATGCCGCGGCTACGGCCACTACTTGGGTTCAAGTCATTTGTAAAGTCGAAGAAGAAGACTAGTAGGTATGTCACAGATCTAAGGTTATATCAAAAAGATGAGCAGCTTTTGAACTGAATTAAAAACAAGCCATCATCTGCTTAGCCTCTTCCCAACTAATTTGAGAACGGCTTCCAGTCTAAAAGGATGCAGCTGAATGTAGTAGCTAGTACATGAAGCGACTGCCTATCTGACCTCTACAACCCAGTTAGTACTGGGTAATCCGATAGCCCTTGGTAAAACTGGTTGTCCGACTATCTGTAACGACTATCAAAGATCTTCAAATGACAACTGGGACTAACAGCATAACGTGCTTTCCGAGGCACGGAGATAACTCGGTATGTAACTTACTGTGCACGTCTTTCTACATCGTTCTCACATATTTGTATAATCTCAACACGAATGATGTAAATACGATTTTGTAAAAATATTATAATTTAAAAGAGTGTCCATGGAGTTTCTTGCCCATTCTTCTCCATAGAGATCAACGCTTTGGAATGGGCAACTACAGTACTTTCACAAGTTATTATGCCTTGTGACCGGGATTGTAGCAGCATCATTTTTTTGTTCTTGTTTTTATGACATTCAAAAGTGCCTGTAATGGTCTAATTGAAATAAATGCTTTGAGTTTGAGTTTAACGGGTGATCAACCATCCACAGACCAACCTAGGCAAGCGCAGCTTTACCTGAAGATCGATCCAAGCGGCTGCTATTATATAGCCACGAGCTCCTTAATTAAAAACAAGTGCGATCATTAATATATTCTGTAGCAATACTGTTTTGACCTCTGTTTTTGTTTAAATTAAATAAACGTTGATTAGAGGGGCGATTGAATCAGCTATTTTCAGAGCGAATACACAAGCTGACAAGTAAATCATTAAACGCGTTTGAACTATTGCTGGTAGACTGTATTTTCTGTCGAGCAAAATTGAATCTTTCAAATAGGAGTATAGAGTTTGATTTGCTGTTTTGTTTTCACCAGATTTTATTTAACTTACACTGTTCGTATGTATGTACGTTGTCTACTTCAAAATTTGCAAACCATTTTTCGACCACTTTTTTTTCCGGATGGGAAATAATTTCCCTTGCTCTGGGCGGAGCGGGGGGCAGTGTCAAACTTGTACTGACTAAAACCCACCCATGTTCCTTCTATTGCCCTTTACGTTCCGGGGCCGCGGTATCTCTTTCGAACAACCCGCAACCCCGGCAGGCGGTGGCCCTAGCAGGCCCCTCTGCTTTGCTGACATCTCTTTGAGGCGCGCGTGGATCACTAACGCTGGTTAACGCGTGGAACATTAACGCTTTTTTTTTTCGGGTGGGAAATCATCCAATGACTTCCCCCGCTCTGGGCGGAGCGGGGGGGCATGTCAGACTTGTACTGACTAAAACCCACCCATGTTCCTTCCATTGCCCTTTACGTTCCGGGGCCGCGGTATCTCTTTCGAACAACCCGCAACCCCGGCAGGCGGAGGCTCTGGCAAGCCCCTCTGCTTTGCTGACTCTCTTTGAGGCGCGCGTGAAACACGAACGCGCCGTCAACACGGCCTGTCGTCAATCGACGGACGGACGGTGAACTACCCATTGCTCACCGTCCACAGGCCCGCATCTACGGTGGCCGGGAGTCGTCTCGCGGCGCCCGGCGCCCGGGGCGTCTCCCGCGGCGGCTGGGTTGGGCAGATGTTCTCTCCCTCAAACGCCCGGCCACCTCCTTTGCTAGCATTACTGCTTCGCAGAAGGTGGTGACCGCTTCCCATTCCCTCTCGCTCCGGACCATGGCCTGAACCAGGGCCGGACGCGAGAGATCGCCGCCGCCGATCTCCTCTACGAGGGTACGGCGGTGCTCCGCCCACGCTGGGCAGATCGCCACTGTGTGCTCCACCGTGTCCTCCGGGCGATCGTCACAATTGTGACACCCGGGCGTTTCCTCCCGCCTGATGATGTGCAGGAACCTCCCGAAACATCCGTGTCCGGTGAGGACCTGCGTCAGGCGGTAGGTGAGGACGCCATGACGCCTCTCCAGCCACTCCTCAAAGAGGGGACTTACCGCCACTATTGTGGCGTGCCCTGCACGGGGTTGCGACAGTCGCTCTCTCCATGCCACCATGAGATCGCACCGGAGGTCTGTCCGCTGAGCGGCAATCTGCCGCGGCAACGGGTTTTCCCCCCGGTGTAGTGCCTCCGCGCGCCACTCAAACAGGCGCGCGAGCACTATCGCCTCCAGATCCCACGGTGGGAACATTAACGCTTGGTTCCCGATTGAGATGAAATTTTGTACAGACCTTTGGTTCTTATGATAATACTACATTTTTATTACCTGATTTGATCCTGCAGCCAGGGTCGCCTCCTAACGAAAGAACTCTTCAACTGTACACAAAACTTTGTATAAGCGATCAATGTTTATAAATAGACTGGCTGCACCCCGTGGTTTTTCCCACGTAGACTGGGATTTTATGCGTATAAACCTTCCTTTTGAATCATTTTATCTTCTATTGCTGAAATCTACGTTCAAATCCGTGGAGTAGTTTAAAAGATCGACTTCATAAAAGATTTTTCTTCACAAAGTTCTAGATGATGACTTGTTTAACCGTATTATAAAAAAGTGACCAATAAACTATCGTTCAGAATTCACTAACAAATCTATTGTATTTGCGTGAAGCCTATATTGTGCTGTTTGCTGAAACGTTAATATTTCACTCCATTAAAACAATGTCGCATACACGCGAGTACAGCACACTTGTAATAACTATATTGTTTTGACTAAAATGTACGTTATTTATGGACCCAAATATTATGCAAACATTTGTGGATACAAATACTGTAACTAGAATTTGTTAACGAAATGTATTCATTCTGTTCGTTATGTGCGTTCGATGTATATTAATTCTACTTTATTATTCAAAAAGCGACTCCACTTATTACTGTAATTGGAATGTTGGTTCAAAAGAGAATAAAGACTCCAATTTAATATAATTTCCTTTTACATTAACACCGTGTTTAATTATGGGTTTCGGTTACTAAGAGGAAACACGTTAAATCGGTAAGGTACACCTACATTTTGGAAATTAAAATTGCTATATAAAAATTGCTTAGAAGAAAACATTTTCCATGTTGAAGTCAGTTTCCTGTGTAACGGGATACAACTAAAATACTGGTATTAAATATGAAGTTGGTGCCTACCTGTCCCTTACAGTTCAGTCACTGGAATAATTTAACACCCTTCCCCTCCCTTCCTTACCCTTGATAAGCCTGAGTGTCAGTCTACCAATTATAAAGTCAGTCCTTTTGTTATTGTTGTTAGCTTTTCAATCATCAAATTAACACGCTTTGGCACATTATTTCCTACTAATGCACTACGGCACAGTCCTTTAAAGAGTAAACACAGTTTTAGATGCACAGAGGTGGACGCATCCATGTGGAAGTAGTTCGTACGACTCGCGAAAGACGCCATTGTGCACCAGACGAGCCAAGATGGCCGCCTGTTTTGTGATCACCTGTGACGTCATCGCACATGGACCTAATGTTCAGGAGTGGGCCTATTTATGAATTCAGAGTTACACGAACCCGAACACAGTGCTATGCTTCCACATTAAGCGAACCGGCTCCTCTGTTCCTTGATCATTTAAATATGGAACTCTTCAAAGTTCGATGGGAATCAGTTTCTTCTGGACAAGCATGCTCCAAACTGGGATACTTCACAAACTTTCTTGTCTTGCAACTCGTCGCTTGACCAAACGCAAGCCTATTTAGTGTTAAAAAAACCGACCAAGTGCGAGTCGGACTCTGCTACCGATGGTTCTGTACAAACTTGCGAAATAAACAGCCATATCTTTTGACTGCGCAGACTGTGAGGGTTGATTTTTTCACAACTTTAAGGGACCACAGACTTGAGTATTTCAACTCGATAGCTCCACGCGTTCCCGGGATAAACTTCTAAAGTGCTTTCAAAAGAGAGATCATTGCTGTGGAATATATATAGTGACAGCTCTTTTTTTGCTGATGGAAAATCATCAAATAACTTCTCCCGCTCTGGGCGGAGCGGGGAGAGAGTCAGATTTGTACTGACTAAAACCCACCTATGTTCCTTCTATTGCCCTTTATGTTCCGGGGCCGCGGTATCACTTTCGAACAACCCGCAACCCCGACAGGTGGTGGTCCTGGAAGATCCCTCGCAGTGACAGCTCTTGATCGCAGTTTAGATGTGCTGATCGTGTTGAGTTTCATACTTGTAACCCAACCTAAGTAATTAGAGGTATTAAGATTGCATGCAGATAAGTATATAAAAACAACATCACGGTTATAATCCCCGAAGGGTTATGCAGAGGGGTACCTAAAAGTATACCTACATTTCGCTGATTTCACCAGTTATGTTTAAATACAAATACAAATACAAATAGTTTATTTTCTTTACAAAGTTTGTACTACATACTAGTGATAGAAGTGTCCTTTTAAGCAAGTAAATGCCTGTACTAGGACACTTCCCTCTTCCGTAACTTAAATTTACGTAATGTACACAAGAAATGCCAGCGTTTACTATTTATAATTATAATTTATACAATTTTAGGAAAGTAGATTAAAAATAAAAATAACTTAGTGTGCGTTTTGTGTATGTAATATTGTGAGATGAAAATATGCAATGTGTTGTGGGATGTATGTTTGTGTAGGATGTGTGTGTGTGTGAGTGTGTGAGATGTATGTGTGTAATTGTAAAAATGTGCATGTGAGTAAGTGTGTGCGTGGATGAGTGAGTTATGATGTGTGCTGCAGGAGAGCCTCAGTGTCCTCATATGATAGTGGTTTTATCCATTGTATTATAAGTTTTTTACATTCAAAGAATGGTTTGGTGTAAACATATATTTCTTTATTAATTTTATTATAGACTTGAGATGACCGTTTCTCGTATTGCCTGCTACAAAACCTGGTTTTTGTTTGTGGAATCGGTGCTATAATGTCTTTCCTCCTTTTTGATAAGATAGCGGTATCATAAGACAGCCCTTTGTGTTTTTTCAAAAAAGTTTGAATTATGTAGAGTTTTCTCACCGAAAGCAAATCACTTATCTGATAAAGTCTCTCGGTGGGAAATCTGATTCTTTTAAAGAACATAATTTTTATTAGGGCTCGTTGCACTCGCTCCACAGCAATAAATTTGGATTTAGCTGCTCCTCCCCAAATTGGGATGCAGTACACCAAAACAGACTGCACCAAAGCGATATAAATATCTTTTAAAAGATTTCTAAATGGGTCTCCGGTATCAGTAGCATTTTTTGGAACAACATATCTCAGCGTCTTAAAAATCCAGCTCAGTTTGCGAATCCTATTGGTGACCTGCTCCAGGTGAGGGTACCAGGATAATCTCTGGTCAAGCATGATACCTAAATATTTAGTTTGGGTGACCTTATTGATGGTAACACAGTCACAGGTTTTGTTCTGAGTGTCACCACATTTGTGAACTTTAATTATGAGGTCCCTATTTGGCTGTGTGCGATTACATATACTAAAGCATATATAATTAGTTTTCGAGGTGTTCAGTGTTAACAGGTTATTATTTAGCCATTTAGAAATTTGGGCCATACCCCCTGACGCACTTTGCTGTACGTCATCCCAGGAACTCCCCGAGAAAACGATAGCTGTGTCATCTGCGTAAGAAAAAACTTTGGCGTTATTAATTTTCATATTGCAGAGGTCGTTAATATATAACAAAAAAAGTGTGGGTCCCAAAACACTACCCTGAGGTACGCCGTATGACACCTCTGCATCGTCACTGACGTATTGTCCCAGCTTAACCCTTTGCATCCTGTTAGAGAGATAATCCTTGAGCAAATTGAGTGAAGTGCCTCTTATACCAATGTTTTCTAGTTTGTTCACAAGGATTGGCACAGAGACGGTATCAAATGCCTTTTTAAGATCCAGAAAGATAGTTAAACATTTATTATTATTATCAAGTTCATTAGCAACTAGCGAGCTTAGGGAGGTAACTGCATCTTCGGTGGATATATTTTGCCTAAAACCAAATTGTGTTGGGGATAGTATTTTATATTTATCTAAATAATTGAGAAGCCTACTATTTATTAATTTTTCTAAGATTTTTGATATAGCTGGAAGGACAGATATCGGCCTGTAATTATTGAGATCGTCTCTGTCCCCACCCTTGTGAACTGGGGTAATAATAGACTTTTTAAGGGAAGCTGGGAAGACACCGTCTCTAAAGCAGAGGTTTGCAAGATGGGCTATAATTGGGACAACTTCCCCACGTATATACTTCAAGAATCTTGTGGGGATATTGTCCCAGCCAGCGGCACTATCTGACTTTAGGTTCATTAGAATTTGGTTTACCTCATTAAGTTCTGTGTCCAAGAGTACAAAGGAATTCATCTGTGTTGACAGTCGGTCAGGTACATAATAAGGGTCATGATTTGCGCTAGGCTGAATTTGTTGGGCCAGCTGTTTGCCAATACTTACAAAATAATTATTAATAAAATTAGCTGAGTCTACAGGGGTTGATTTAATATTAACTAGTTCAATGTTTTGAGTTTTAGATTTATTAGTGTAAGTTATATTTTTAATATTTTTCCAAAGCAATTTATTGTTTGTCTTTGACTTGGCAAGTAGTTCTCGTTCAAATTGTCTTTTTATTTTTTTTATGAGCCTGTTGCAGTGATTTCTATATCGATTGTATATTATTTTATTGATTTGGTTGTATGGGTCACTCTTACATGTCTTTTGTAATTTATTTCGATTTTTAATACACCGGAGTATGCCTGGGGTTATCCATGGTTTAATTGTGCGTTTACTGTTTGGAATTTTAGTTGTGGTAGTGTTGAGATTAATTGTTTCAGTTAGTCTAGTGATGAATATCTCCGTCAATAAATTGGGGTCGTCACAGAACAATAATTCCGCAAAATTTTGTTCACGTATTTGTTTTAAAGCCCACGAATAGGGGGCGACCCTATTAACACTAACCAGACACAACTGCTACTGAAACATACCTTATTGATAATCCCAATAACATTTTGTTCGACCCCGGAATCGAACCTAAGACCCCATGCTCAACAGTATCACTTACGACCACTAGAACAACAAGAAAAGAAAAAAAAATATTGCAGACGTTTTGAAATAGATTAAAAAAAACGTTGAAAATTTTCATTAAAAAATTAATTATGTACCTTCAAAGATCATTTCATATACAGTAGAGTTTTCCTAGTAAGAGTACAGTAAAACACAACCAGAACGTACTGTATTATGAACATTAAGGGCCATTAATACTTTAAGTTCCACGACAACATTAGCCTGATGAAAAATTAAGTTAATCAAAGTTAGAGCGGCGGCAGTTTGAGTAATGAACAGATTTATTTTGTCTCGTTATATACGTACTTAGCTGATTATATACCAAGTTATATTTAAACTAGCGGACCCGGCAGAAGTTGTCCTGCCAGAGCAAATTTGGTGACATATCAACAGCAGCGACATATACCGAACAGTGAAAAGTAAACGAAACGTCTACCAAATCGTCCAGCCGTTTACGAGGAGTTAGGTGACAAACACACGTACAGAAGAGTTATATTATTGAGAGTACCTGTGGGATGAGTAGGTAAATATAGTAAAAGAGAAACTTGGCCTTCAAAACTCAGAACCGAGGATCTAATGAGATGCTTTTTTCCCCTAAATTACGAGCTTATTCAACTATCCCAACAAAAAATAAGAATTCTAAGAAAAACGTAAATCCCTAAGAAAATAAATTACAGAATCATTTCCCAAATTAAGTTTAGTACCTTATTTCCAAGGGTGAAATTGTTTCATAATTCTGAAGCAACAAAAAAAATCTGTAAGGTTTTTGGTGAGCAAACCCTTGAAAGCTGTGATCGAATTTGTTACTCGTGCTCATTATATTTTTTGGCCCGTAAAATGGCAGGCTAAGTTTACTTAGGCTCGCCTACACATCAAAGTTGCCCTTTTCAAACGTTATTTAGTAAACGACAAATGGGAACAACTGTTTATTTTAATTTGGTTTGGGCAACACCGTGGAGCGGAAAAGGATGTCTTGTGAAGTGGATTTCATATTGTTAAACTCGATACACAGAAAATGGTGTTTAAATTTCGTATATTTAAAGATTATTTTAACTACTAGCATTTACATAGTAACTTTTGAATAAACACTGCACACTAAATAATTAATAGTTTTAATATTAAATACATAAACTAAGCTATATAGCGCTAAGCAAACTTATAAATATACATTACATACTGATATTATTAAAAATTTATAGTGAAAATATTTTCTCAGCAAGGCTACGTAGAGGATAGCGTTGAAATCTTCTACACCGTCTACAACGCTCGTAGCGCTACGAGAGCTCGTAACTCCGTAGCGCTACGGCTACACGCTCCGCTGTTCCCACCAACTTGTCAGATAACATTTAAATAAGGGATTAAATGCATAACTTTCTTGATCAAATTTATTTACCCCTAAGCTTGTTGTACACAACCATTTAACTTTATCGCTTAATATATTACTGCATTTTACCAATTCAATATTTCAATTTCAACAATAATGCCATTAAGCAGACAAATAATCCCATGACGCTAATAAATTCTCCATTATTTGTTTAATATGAGTTTAATTAAATTAGGGCTTAAATCAGTTTTCAATCCACAAAATAAATATGTGTACGGGTGATGCGGGAGCATCGTACTTATTGACAGAACATACGAATTACGGGAATGAAGCGCAGCAGCTTTTATATCGTTTTTTTAGTATATAACAACTGTTTTTCTCTCACACAAACATCGTCCCAATTCGCAAAAGAAATAAAAGTACCCGTAAACACTATTTACATTCTAAGAACTGCCATTTACATAAAGCATTGATAGGGAACAAAATAACAAAGTTTCGC
Organism: Ochropleura plecta; assembly: GCA_905475445.1. NCBI lineage: Eukaryota > Metazoa > Arthropoda > Insecta > Lepidoptera > Noctuidae > Ochropleura > Ochropleura plecta. The sequence goes on along the minus strand of FR997731.1, from coordinate 16,408,737 downwards.
CGCCGCTGCCAAAAGATTCAATTTAGCAACAGTCACGGGCGATTTCAAATTCTCTCGTATAAAAACTTCTAGCAATAAAGCCTCCAAGGAGAAATACGGAACAGTGAGCAGTTGATTCCCAAAAGAAATCTCATTAAAGTGTCTTGCATTGAGGACTGATTAACGTTTGGGCGGCGCGGCGCACCGGACGAATACTGATGTTACCCGCTATATACAAGCGTTCCAACAGATAAATGACTTCTTAAGTTAGCTGTACAGTGAAACGACATGGCCGATTCAATAAAAGGATGTGTGATTTGCATGTAGAGTGCACTCGGACTTTGTAAATTACTCTCGTTAGACCACGGAAGTCATATGGGTGAGAGTTTAAGATTTTTTCGTAAGATTGAAAATTAGTGTTAATTTAGCATGTAATTTGAATTAATATGGCTAATTGAAAATTTCAATAGAAAATAATTTCTTTATGAATTTAAAATAAAATCCTGAGGGTCAAAAAAGGGCTGCTTTAAAATAGTGCACTAAATTACACTATCATTCAAAATGCTCACAGACACAGTTGAGATTGTGATTTGTCACTTTACGACCATTTTAAATGACAACGTAATTCATATTATAATCTTATTATGATTCTGCTAAAGCAGCCCTTTTTTGACCCCCTGAAAACTTAACACAGGTTTCACTTCAGCAAAATGATTGGACTTCATTTATTCACAACTTTGCCTCCCGTTTAAAGATGAAATGCTATTCCGCATTAAAAGAAAAGGTATACTCAGCCACATTTTTGAATGCAGACAAATCTCAAGCTTAATTAAGAGCCGTTTTCTTCTGAAAACATCATCCGACGTCTGGTAATGCCTCCCATTCAGCTATTTGTGTTAAAAGCAGCGATTTAAAGGTTTTTAGCGTTAAGAAAGATTGCATTTCCTCCGTCTTACGAGTTTCACTGATGGGATTGGGCAATAAGGAGCTATTTTGTTCCCGCAGTTGTATTTGACCTGATTCTTTAACCTTCTTTTACTTAGTTGTAAGTTTAAAGGAAATCTACAAAAAATACTTCTCCGTTTAAGACATGTTTAAATAACAAAAAAAAAACAAATATACATGTCGAATTGAGAACTTCCTTTTTTTCGTCGGTTAAAAATAAAGCGGCTTTCAATGTCAGAAACAGAAAAGGTCATGATCTAATTAAAAGATTCTTATGAATTAAGAGTTTAACGATAAATACTCAATTTATATTTAAGTGAACCGAGAACGTAAACTGACGACGCAAGAAATATTATTTGAATATGTGGTGTGTAGTATATCTTACAGCAATATGCTCAAAAAACTTGTTCAAAGGTATATTTAAACAGACTTAAAAAATTTGCACTCCACTTGCAGCTAGTTCTGTAACCGGTTTGTCAAGAGCACGTTTGAAACGTTCAAAGTTTCTGTAAAGTAATATGCGTTAGCATAAAATTTCACGCGAAGACGTCACCTTACAGCTCTCGGAGCTCGTTAATCAGAGCCGGTTGGCGCTGCTCGCGGTGCTGTGTCTGGGCTCAAGTAGGAGCTCCGTCGCACAGTCTAGCACTGATGCTCAGTTTAGTGCTCACAATATTGAGCGCACCGGCCTAGTAGCGGTCTATTTTAAGGTCCATGTCTAAACAGAACATTCATTGTTACAATGATGATAATGGAAGTGCTCGTAGTAACTCGATACGTCCCTAAAACTGAAGTTCAACAGTTTCAGTCAAATATAACCCGGTTTTGTTTACGAAACCAACCAAAATCCGCATGATACATTCATTATTTCAAATTAGAGGACTACCAATGTAACTTTATACTACAACCGACGCTCCCAACCACAAATACCTAAATGTAACCACGAATATCGAACCCTCGGTCTGGGGGCCGACGTACAAACAAATAATAACGGACGTGAGCAAAATAAATTAAACGATATGAAACCGATTTTCGTAATAAAGAACCCTAAGTTCCAACATACGCAATTCGTTTGAACAGATCACTTTATAAGCGAATATAATTTTTCAACACAGGAAGACGTATGAAAGTGTTACAAAGTCGACGAAAGAAAATCCTTATAAATCTGTGCCCTCGCGGCCTCGCGGGCTTCAGCTAAAGGGGGATTTGGTCCGCTACGCCTCCTTACCAGACTTTCATTAAGTCCTCGCTTAAACGCGACAAAGCTTTGTGGGAGACTTTAAAAAGGGACGTAGGTAAACTGAGCCGTAATGAATTGAAATAGAGACGAGAATATATAGAACGTTCAGTACATAACGCGTGTAACATTAATTTAAGCAAGCTATCAAGAAACCAATCCCATCACCAAAAATGTATTTCAGGAAATAAGATTCGATTTATTTTTGCGAAATCTGCTTTCATTTGACGATATTACATTTTCACATGTGTCTACATATAATGTAGGGCAAGAAAAGGTCTTTTCTCCTCAAGATGGTCAGATACAAGACGGATGAAAGAGTGCTTGACTAGAATCATTGTGCGTTACAAACACAGCTAAACAGTGTAATTACACGCTCATTTATTGCACGCGTTACTGCGTGAGAATATGTCATACAATTATATTGTTGCACTACATTTCATACAATATGACGTATTTACATCATGCTTTCGTTCCTATCGCACTCAACACGCCTTATGTACAAACGTCTTGTGGACGTATTACTGCGCTGAGCTATTGTTATTGCTCCAACCGATTGTTATTCGATAGTCCGTACGGAATTGGTGAAGATTCTTATTTACGACTATCACGAACGTCTAACGTGACAGCTGTGTTGTATGAATACACTTTGGGGAATAAATCGGGCTCTCAGCGCCACCGCGTCTGATCAACGCCGCAACAATGCCAGCGGTTTCGATTTCGGTAAAATGAATGGATGTTACAAATATACCAATTTTCCACGGCGCACGTCTAACAGATTACTTCACTTCTGCAGTAGAAAATATAATATATCTATGCAATAGAAGTTATAAATTTCTACCTCAGTCCCTCGACATTGGTGATCTGCGGGCAAATCTAAAATGGCCCAAAATGGTTACGTTACAATTCGTAAAAAAAAAACTAATTGTAAGATAAATAAATCAACCATTTTGCCCCCCTTGTCCACTAATTCATATCTAAGTGAACAAATATTTATGTTACATTAAACGTGATTTTGACTACATCTAAAATGATTACTACCGTGAACCAACACTGCATGAAAGCATTATTTACACAACATTACTCTAAACCAAACCCATATTCAACATATTGGTAAACGCACAATGTAAGCAACAATAGCAGTTACATATTGAAAATCACAATACAAGTTAATGTAACACACCGTTGGCGGACAGTTATAGGGCGGTACGCATATCATGATATACCTAGAACGATACTGGTATATGGAGCGTGCGACACCATTCACTTAATCATTCGTTCATTGCGGATGTTCACTCTATACAGTATGAATGAACTACTGAGCATCGAACATTCATATCCGTTAACGATGCGATGGTGCTATTAATAATATGGTTTTTACTGCACTTGCAGCTATATATTTCAACTTAACTTACGGGATATTTAATGGATGATTGAATCTCATAAATTAATAGAAGATACATCATTTCCTGCAGTTTTCTCAGCGTACTTCCGCTTTAGTCGTTCGTTAGTAGGATATCAATCTATGTTTACTATGTAACATTATGTACAGTTTGATAGCGGCGCCATTTTTTTCGACTAGCTAGGTGGTCTTACATGTCTCCTTCTCAGGGCTTTAAGATTGCTCTTTGTATGTAAAGCGATGTAATCAAAGTCCGGCCTATGTTTGTCAATCAATAAATGATAAATCCTTGTCTATTATTACAGGACAAGCTGGTCACCGTTCCCTGTACATTTTTTACGTAAGGTAAACCAGATCGATAAGCCAGGATCGTCCCGCAGTGGGTACCAGAACAAGGACGTCTAGACCGACGGGTGAGTCTAGAAAAACTGACGTGACGACTTAGAGGCGTTTGTCAGAGATTGGCCGGAAAGATCCGCACAAAGAGAACAGTGGAAGCTTATAGGAGAGACGTTTGCCCAACAGCGAGACTACATAGGGTAATTAAAAAACCCACTAAGTGCGATTCGCGCACAGAGAGTTTCGTACAAACAACAACGATATCTTTTGACTGAGTAGATTTATAGGGTTGATTTTTTTATAGCTCCAAGAGATTACACACTTGTGTATATGGTTTTAATTTCAACTTGATAAAAAGGTCCTGACAGATGGACAGACAGACACAAAATAAAGTGATCCTATAATAAGGGTTCCTTTTTGCCTTTTGAGGTACTGAACAAACGTACACATCCCGAGCAACGACTGCACGTACCCTTAAAGTAATTAGTCTAAAAATTTCAGTCTTCTAGTTTTATCCACAACGAAGTTACAGGGGGTCGAAAATGGTCTGAATTGCTTCGAGAAAAGGATGGTACGGCCGTGACGCTTTTTTGCTCGACTTGGTGGGGGCACTGCCGTGCCCCCAGACTAACTCATGTTTGTCGGTTTTATTTTAAGCTACTTGTATTTTAGTTTAAGTTACTTGTGTACTTAGTGTTTGTAGTGAGCACCACATTGGCCTATAATATTCGTACATAAATCATGCAAAATTACGAGCGGAGCAGAGTGCAACACATTTCATAATCACGTATTACGATATACATTCACAGATGAAAGCAATATACGTACTCAAATTATTTTAATGGCCAACACTCGAGTCCAAAATTTAATTAAGTCGTATATTTGCAATAATATCGTTAAAGCATATCGAATGGAAAATGAAGACGATTATTTATTTCATATGTTTATAGTTTAAGTCATACTGCGCAAGAGTATATAAGAACACGCGATGCATAAACTATGTATTTTTCATTATTATACATTGTAATAGATGCGGAGTAGTCCGTTAATCTGCCTCCCTCTCTGTCTGGTCTAGTAGTTTCAAGCACAACTGTTAAGCATGAGGCCCTGGCTTTGATTTCCGGGTCGGGCATTGTTATAAGGTTTTTTCAACAGGAATTTCTAAAATCTGGATTCCCCCTATCACATGGAACTTTTAAACGTAACTAGCGAAATATGGGTGTACAGAATAGCGAGTATTCTTTGTACCCATCCCTGTCTAAGTCTGTCGTGTCTGTAAGGAGCGTTCAAACCTTGTCTACTTTTAGAATTATGGTCAAAAAGCACTACCTCTCTCCTTAAACAACAATATTAAATATTTCTTTGCTCTTCATGATTATTATTTTATACGTAAATTATATGTATTCAAATATCAGTATTTGTTTTTATAAATGTAGGTATTCGTTTTGAATAATAAAATACCATAGACTACCTACAGTACTGTGTGTCCTCCTTTAAATCCATCCAAAGGTTGTCTTGAAAAGATCGTTTTATCGATAAGACCGCCCATTGTGTCACCCTATTTATAAGTTGTATACTGTTATTCTTGTAATTTGTGTGGTGTACATAATAAAGAACATTCTATCTTTGTAAGCTTTCGGTGATGTACAAACGTGATGTTTTATAAATATTCCTAGAATCCTCAATAAGCATCTATCTACCGGGGTTGCGGGTTGTTCGAGAGATATACCGCGGCCTCGGAACGTAAAGGGCAATAGAAGGAACATGGGTGGGTTTTAGTCAGTAAAAGTCTGACATGCCCCCCCGCTCCGCCCAGAGCGGGGGAAGTAATTTGATGATTTCCCACACAAAAAAAAAGCATCTATCTACATATCATCGCTATTAGCGATAAGACTGCCATTGTAACCATAGATATAGCATTTTATTGTAAAACAGCTTTACTTCAATTTTGGTGTGCAATAAAGTATATTCTATTCTATTCTATTCTACATAAAAAAACAGCTATTAGAAGCGTGAGTCAAGTTTATTGCGAATCTTTGCGAATAGAGACGTCTCGCCAATAGAGATAATGTCAAGGCTGTATGTCGTAACGTGTCAAGTACCAACTAGTGAGGTGACATTGAAAACATATTATTATAAAGTGACCCTCTCTCCGCAGGCACGTCACGAAAGGCCGACGTTAGATAGTTTGATCGACCTCTTACGTATGTTATAAGAATGTCTGAAAACTTGCAAACTATGTTGCTAACATTATGAAGTAAGGTGGGAGTCAAATTGCTTTTGTAAAACTATTGGGATGTCACCATGATGCCGCGAATGTTTTTGTTACTAGTGTAGTGACACCCCATTTTGGGCTTTGTCGATGCAGCAAGAGGTGACATTAGTGACGTCATATAGATGGCATACAAATTAAGGATACGTGTTAGTCATCAAAGTCATCTATTAAGTTAGTGTTTCAAACATTGATTTTTGATTCCCTTAAGCATGAAATGTACCTACAAGCTGCCGCTTGATATTAAATATCGTCTAGCCAAGCTCCTAATTTATTCTAGACTGTAAATATTAAAGGAGACAACACTCTGCCATGTTTAAACACTTCGAACGAGTTAAACGAGTATTTTAATTACAGAATAAAAACTAATGGAAAATCAAGTCACTTTAATAATGACTATGAAATTCTAGATGCTTAAATATACAATGAACAATGCCCATTGAATATTTTGTCACCCTTCATAATAATTTCTATTGGAATTTCGGATCAATAACTTTGGTAAAGGGATATTGCTTAAAATGCTCTCCATAGTAAAAGTTAACTTCATAAATATTCACGCGGACTCCGTAGACGAAATCCGATGGAAGGAATAATTTGAGTGGAGAGGGTTATATTGGCAAAGCTTTAGACGAGGAATGAACGTACTTATAGAGCTATGAACTATATACGTAATGATCCATGTTATTATTGAAACGGAGATATTGAACAATGAAAAGTATTGCCCGATAAACAGGCCATTTTCACAAAGCCACAATATGGATTTCACTTGCACTGGCAGTTTACAATATATATACGCCAATATTTATATCATTTTCATCAGCCTAGCCTTTTCCCATCTATGTTGGGGTTGGCTTCCACTCTAACCGGAAGCAGAAAATACCACTATTTTAGATGGATCGATTGCCTATCTGACCTCCACAACTCAATTGCTAGGTAATACCCATTGGTTAGACTGAATGTCAAACTTTCGGGCCGGGCTGTAACGTCTACCAAATATTATCTATAAGTGATAGCTGGGACTAGCGGCTTAACGTGCTTTCTGAGGCACCAACAGCTTAACGTGCTTTCGGAAACTCGGTATGTAGTAGGTGGTCACCCATCCATAGACTAACCTAGGAAAGCAAGCCTTACATTTAAATCAATCCGAATAGCTTTTATTATTTAGTTACAAGCTGTTCACCAATATAAAAACAAATCTTACAAATAAATCCGTTTCTTTAAAGCGAATAGATACTATTTGCTACACAATCTTCCGTAGCATTCAGTTTCAGTTTTTTACCCCAGACTAAAACACTTAAACTTTGTTATCGCAGTACTAATACACAGCAGCAGTGCAGTGCACACTGCTAGTGTTTTTCTTCAAGCACTTCTCCATTAGTCGCTACTATTTGCACTTACTAACATATACTTGCACATTGATAGCTCAAAGGGAATCGTTGAAATACAGAATACCATGAATGGCCCATGAGCTGTGTTGACGAATGAATTATAAAACATAACATTTCGAATGTAATCCCCGGAGGTTTAAGCAGAGGTGTACAATGCCAAGTCCACCTAAATATTGTTTAGCTATATTACTTTTCTCATCATATTAAGCACACTGACGTAAATATCGTAAAATATACCTATATTGTTAAGTGTTATAATATCTGTACCTTTTCTTGTCTTTTTTTCTCTAATTTTATTTCTGCTATCTGTGTTTGCCGCATCATATTGTACACTTAGTCGAATTCTTGTGACAGTATTGTTATTATTTATCAGTGTAACAATTGTAGGTAAACCAATACTTAAATAAATACCAACGTTTTTCTGGGTCAGAGCCCATTCGTCCCCTAAAATTCGTCCCCCAGCATAAAAGTTGTGGATTCGGCCCCTATATAGGTGCCCATTGGTCTCCTGGTAGGGGACCAATTAATATTTTAATAAAAAATATTATTTTTAAGGTACCCATTCGTCCCCTCTAATATATATACAATATAAGTTAAAGATTCGGCACCTATTCAGGTGCCTATTGGTCCCCTGAGATAAAATTAGCTATATTTTACATAAGAAACGGTTAACATAGTACACTTGTGAACAGTTTATTAACGGAATTAATTTAATAAATCATAACAGATCATTGAAAAAAGAGACATGACATATTGGTTCTTGAAAGTGACTGCGAATACGAGACTGTTTAATGTGTCTTTAGTCTTTTATTAAATGAAGTTCGCCTAACGAAATAAACAATACTGATTGAATCGAATTATCTCATTTGAATCCTGGAATAAGATTAGTATTATTATTGATGGTAATTCACTTTATGGTGTTATATTGGTATTGATATTTGGTTACTTATTTGTTTGTACACTGGATGTAAATTAATCTAAAATTCAGTTATTACATACTGGGATTTTATTTAAATAGTTACACAGTTTTATTTTACTGCATAAAGATATTATAGTTATCATATATTTTGCTAAATATTTACAAATGTCCAAGAAACCAAAAGTTGATTAATTATTTTGAAGACTGACTTAATGCCTAGAGCCTAGAGGCATTTTATTAAACTTAATCTTATTTCAAATAAACATGATATCTACCGAATTACTATATTTTTTATTTTACCCTTTTCTGCGCGATTGTACCAGGACTACCAAGTTGCAGTATACACATATACATGTACTTATATTAGAAGAATGAATAAAAATAAATATTCTTCAGGGGACGAATGGGCCCCTCAAAAGTTCCAGGGGACGAGTGGGCACAGGGTGCGAATCTTAGGGGACGAATGGGCTCTGACCCGTTTTTCTAGTATATTTAAGTGCTCTGTGGCTGCTTATGTAAAATTCCTGATGAAAAAACTCAATAACACAGCGCGGCCTGGCAATCGAACCTAGGATATCATACACAGTCATCCTTGCAATCACGAACTAACCACTCAACGAGACAACGAATTATATGAGAGGTTTAAACTGAATAATTCATGACTGAACACAACACACAAAACTGCGCAAAACGGACAAAAAAATACAAACTTTATCGAATATAATAATTACGAAGTTTTTACCTTAAAATTTCAATGTACGGATTGCATATTTAAGTAAAAAATATTTCCGCCACAAATGCATACATCACAATCATATTCACGGAAAATGAATAATTAATTAATTGTATATTTGGCTATCGTTTTTGTACAGTTGAATATGAAATAGCAAACTCAATCTGGCATTGAAAAACAAAGTTTATAGAATAGGTTTATAACATTATATTTCCGAAGAACGGTGTCACACACACCACAAAAACACACGCAAACCAGCTTTAAACTTTATTTATTTTTAATTATCTTTTGATTATTCTGGGGGTCTAAAATGCCCACTTTCACAAAATCATAATAAGATAATAATATGAATTACGTAAAAAATCTTAAAATGGTCATAGACGCAGATTATATTGTGAATTGATACCGCGACCATTTTACGTATGGTAACGCAAGGGGCATTTCACGTGAAGCGGACAGGGAAAAAAGTGAGGTTCTGAAAATCTATCATTATTGGCCCATTTATACTTCTAGTAGGTATGAATGTGAACACAAAATATTTTTATCAAAGTGGTTTTTCGAAAAACCACTTTCATAAAAATGGGCCGAATACGATAGATTTTCAGAACCTCACTTTTTTCCCTGTCCGCTTCACGTGAAATGCCCCGTAATTCATATTATTAACCTACTATGATTCTGCTTAAGCGGCCATTTTAGACCCCCTGATACAATCACTTTGTGTTTTATAAACCGCCTGAAGCACAAGACGTAAGCTATCTTTTCAATGAACAATCGAATGAAATCGTAATTTAATCTGACAGAATATTATATTACAGCACTTGAAGTATTACGGTCTAGACAAGACCAAAGTTAGACATTATAATATGGGTCACCTTTATACCGCACTCAACCTAAATCAACAACTATAAATTACAAAGTTAGGTACATTCTGTTTTGACTAAAACATAATAGTTACTGAACATTAATTCGCCGGCCTCTAGCTGTTTCTATATTGTTACGTAAAGCTTGTAAAAGCAAGATTTTTTTACCTGCACGACACCACGGACGATGATTAATGGCGGTTCAGTGATGAAGCGATTAAGGATTCAATAGGCAGTTTTTCGCGACTTAATATTTTTCCTTTATATAATAATGTGGGCCTAATAGCCGGTAGAGCGTGGGCAGGCCTGGACGTTAACGATTATCCATCACATCAGTATGGACAAATTGAAACAGAGATGGTCCTTTCCAAACTACAAAACGATTCATTAGGACCAACGAAATGACTCAACCAACCGCAACGCAGGACAGTTTTGGTTTGCCAATCTATTTTCCAGAGACAACAGGCCTGTCATAATGTGGTGCGGTGTGTTCAGATGACCGCGATCGCAACTAGGGCTTGCGGTCGGTTTACATCAGAATCGAGGATTCTGTTCAATCTACCGCAGATTGGGAAATACTCTGAGAAACATCCGCAGTTGGGTCCTTCCGGTTCATTACTGAATAGTTTGATGAATTATCCTTACTAATATTATAAAAGCGAAAGTGAGTTTGTTTGTTTGTTTGTTTGTTTGTTACCTCTTCACGCTTTAATGGCTACACTGATTTTGATGAATTTTGGTACAGAGATAGTTGGGAACCAGGAGACGGACATAAGCTATTTTTTTAAAAAGAGTGGGATATGAGGGAGAAAGAGGGAAGAAACGGGAAAACTTAGCGTTGCTATTACAAATCAATAAGGCGCTACCGAATTTAACGCGAGCGAAGCCGCGGGCAAAAGCTAGTTCATTATACATTTCAAAAAGACGCTTAAAAATAAGTGCCGATAAACCATTCCAGTAGTTGTAATATACCCCTGTATTACAACTACTGGATGATACATAAAAGTTTTGAGAAAAAAGTTTATCATCATAACGGCAATATTTGCTCTATGGTAAATTTGTTTATGGCAAAAAATAGTTTGAATGTCATATTTTAAGGTAGGCAACGTTGACATTTGTTCAAAAACTGTTTTTTTATTTTGTTTCTCACCCCAGTAGTTGCAGTTGTGTGTGTGTGTGTGTGTGTGTGTGTGTGTGAAAATCAACCCTCTAGGTCTACGCAATCAAAAGATATGGCCGTTTATGTCGCAAGTTTGTACGGAACGCTTACTATGCGAGTCTGACTCGCATTTGGCCCGTTTTTTTAAACGTTAAATGGTGTCTTAACTTAAGCAGCGTTATAAATCCTAATCGTTAATATCCCCCTCATATCTAGTTCTCAACAGTCTTCGTTTAATAATATTGCCCATAAAAATAACCTTTGACATAATAAAACATTTACCTTTCGTAATTCTTATTTCTAACACGTTTTTTACTGCGTAAGGGTTTCCCAACAAAATACCTTATCCAAAATTGATCAAGGGACGACCGAAGTTCAATTGTTCGCTAAATAATCCATTTTGTCCGAAGAAAAGTCGTCTTTATAGGAACCAGCTTTTATAAGTCGTCGTCCAATAGCTGGTGGGCTACAAATTGAAGGACAATCTGACGAAGCTCCGAGATCGATGTTGTATCTAGGATTGGGAATCCTTTATCTACGGCTGAGTACGTGATGTGTTTTAAATTTCGAATTCGGCCCAAACGTGCTACACTCAGGTCTTTAAAAGTATTGTGACAGATGACCAACATCGATACGGTTGTCTTGGCACATCTAAATAGCTTTTAGAGAAATACTCAATTATTCTCGCAAAAACATTTTAAACAGTCGTCACAGTACACTGAACGACATGTGTATTCTAATTGTTAAATGGTAATTCGAGGACAAAAACCCGAAACAGTTAAATATTCACGCGTCATACGACAAACACAAAGGTCCCTGACACGCCCACACTTTTTGTTATTTAAACGACTCCACTACGAACGGGTATTCAAAACATTACTCAGATTAAGCAAGCTAACATTTTTTATGTGGTTTTAAATCACACACGTGGGCGGAAGTGGGTTAACGATCCGTGATTCAGACGGAAGGACGATGCACTCGCAAATGTTCCTCGCATCAATCATGGAGGTAATAAAGCAGTACGTATAGACACGACCGTCCGACGACAGACGATGAATAACAATGTCCTAGAACATTTCAATAACGATGAAATTCATTTAAGAAATGGAAGTTGATGGGGAAGTAAACGCTATTACGTCAGCTGTGGAGCACGAGTGGGAGAAAATACGAGGAAGCTTTCGGGAAATGGACGGAACTGTACTGCAGTAGGGTCACCATGACGTCTTGAAGCATTACTTATTACAGTGTGAGAAAGAGATGGCGCTAGAGATATTGTATAGCTCTGTCTCTTTCTCTCACGGAATAAGTACTGTTGTAAGACGTCATGGTAGGGTAGCAGCTCTTGTCGAAACTGTCGCAACACAAAGCCCACTACGAAATCCCTAATGTAAGAAAGTTTAACCAAACAGTGACGCTCTTTTAATTCTCTATGAGTTTATGCAAATGATGATTCAGAGGAATTACACAGGTAACTGTTTTTGGACTTTTAAAACTCATTTTATGGCCTAACTTAAAACAACACGAGACAGCAATATCCTTGTGGAAATCTCTATAATTTAAAGTCCTAAGTACCTAGTTAAGCAGACTTAAGTGTCGTTATTACGCGCTATAAATAAGACTGTTTACTTACTTAATGTAAGACGAATTATGTAAGACAAAGAATAAGGTAACAACAATAAGATGCTTTTAGCTTGATAAAGCGACACAATATTTTTACGTTATCCCTTTTCTATAAACGTGATGATTTCGCAATGAACATCACTGTACTATTGGTAAGTTCAAGGCATTATTGACCATTATACTGATTGGAAAACACATTCTTTCTGGGTACCGGGGTTGCGGGTTGTTCGAAAGAGACCGCAACCCCGGAACATAAAGGGCAAAAGAAGGAATAGAGGTGAGTTTTAGTCAGTAAAAGCGTGACCCCCCCCCCCCCCCCCCCCGCCGGCCAGAGCGGACGAAGTTTATTGATGATTTCCCATCCGCAAAATTAATATAAAGGAAATCCTGGGTGGGAGGTATAGTTCAGTAGCTTTTTTGAGAAGTCATAGAATTATACGCACTTTATTAGACTAGGCATCCTCACGCTACCTGCTATAATTATTTATCAGGTCGCCCTGTATACAAGGCTGAACCTGGATCTGTACCCTAAGGTTGGCAGCCGACATTCATACTGCACTAGAAGCAAGGGTCAGCTGGCGTCGGTCTCGTGTAAGCTTATAAAATCATCTAAGACGACTCATGTTATGGGTCCGACAGTTTATAACCAGCTGCCGGATACCATTTCTAGTGCCCCGACCGTTGGAACCTTCAAAGCCCGTTTAAAAAAATGGCTTGTCGAGCAAGCGTTTTACTGCTTTGACGATTTTTTTAATATTTGAACTTTGACTTGAAATTAATGTGTTTGTTTTTGTGTTTTTGACTTTTTATTTTATTTGTAATATTTCTACCTGTTTGACATTTTGTTTTTATTGATTTGACATTTTTTTATTGATTTGACATTTTTTTTATTGAATTTACATTTTTTATTGATTTGACATTTTTTTATTGCATTGTAAATTTAATGTTATGAATAATATGAACCTGTGACTTATAAGAATCCCTTATCAATAAAATACTATGACTACTATGACTATGACTATGTAAAACAGTGGCTGAGCGATTGACTGCAGCGTTGCGTATCGCGGATTCGATTGCCTCAAGGAACATATATTCGTTTGGATTACAGATAGCTGTTCCTGACTTGTTTATGTGTGTGAGCTTAAATGTTTTGTAAAGGCACTGACGATACAGGATAATTTCCTTTTGTAGGCAAACTTTAAAACCTTATATTATTTTGACTGCGTAAACTAGAGGGTTAATTTTTCACAGCTCCAAAGTATAATAGACTTGAGTATATTTCAAGTCGAAATCTCCACGCGTTCCCGAGATAAGGGGTCTTGACAGAAAGACGTACAACAAAGTGATCCTATAAGGGTTCAGGTATTTCTTTTGAGATGCGGAACCCTAAAAAAAAAGAAAAATAAACCATAGATATCAGTTAAAATCATGACAAACTTTGCGATACTACACGGCGATAAAACATGTCGTGACCGTCCCACAAGTCCCATAGGTAAGCGCATTTTAAAGTTTCCACACCTCTTCCGATCTAGTTGTACAATGTCACACTGTCACACATATGGGTGCGTACCGACCTTGAGAGCTACAAGATAACTGCCGAGGTTCCGGCTGACAGGCACACGATAAAAGAACTGCTCTACTTGATCAATAGAGAAAATACGAAGTAGAACTACTTGTTGTAGGTTGTACCTATCAATTGATAAAAATGCATGGTAAGAAACACGTTTTCAAACTTACAAGACAAGACGTACACAAAACCCAAGCAGAAAAAGAAAGCCAAGCCATCACTACCAAAAAAGAAAAACAAACAAAATGATGCCCACATTTCTCCAACGCAAACAGCAAAACAAATGCCACGATTATCTCTGACCTTATTACATACTGACTTAAATTAATATGAGGCCTACCGTTTCACATTAGTCTGACAGACAAAAACCACAGAACCACATATTAGCGTCCCCGGCATAAAATGTTGAATGTTTGTCTATGTCAGTACTCATTCACTACACTACACATCAGGCTCGGCGAATTTTCAAACTAATACACAGAAACACACAGGACTAGTAAAAGGAAACAAGCGGGCTCTTCATTAAAAAAAACTGAACGAAAAAACTGGTATTGCCAGATAGGAAAAGTAACTGGCTAGCTAGAAAAGTAAAACCTGTCCACATTTAGGTTTAAGCCATAAAAAAACATTCGTTGAATCTTAATGTTTCTGGTTTTAGTGGTTTTATCAACAAAGAGAACAAGGCAGATAAACAATGTTTGGGTTCCAGTTATTTGAGGAAATCTCAACATCAAAGAACGGATTATTTACCCAATTAAATTGATCTAAACCAATTAAGACCACTTGACGATCAAAACTGTACAGTTCACTTTGAACTGGTAATGAAACATGAATGCCAAGAGGTTGCTTATTAATCAAGTTCTATTTAGGCCTTAATTGTAACGATATTTGGGACATTCGTCCATTTATTATTTAGGTTGATTATTTGGCCTTTGTTTCTGAAGATTAATTTTGGGTTATTAATTATATACATATAGTAGGGGAGCCCACGATGCTAAATGGGGATTTATGGGGATTCAAATATTTTCAGACATGTTTTTCCTTATACTGACAAGCACTACCACCCCCAAATAAAGTTCGCGTTACTGAAAAAAAAAAACATTTCCCATATTTAGACTGAGCATGCTAACTTTTTGACAACGTTAGTAAATGACTTGAATCAACTGTTGAACTTTTGACTTTCCCTAATTCAGTTAAGGTCGTAGTTTGCACTATGATTCATCAAAATATCATTTATCATTAATATCAGATACTCTCGACTCAATGCTCACATTTCCGTACTGGGCCGGCAATCCACAAGCTAAGCCGACGTGATGCGACGCACTGTCGACGCGACTCATCACGCTGACACCATTACACACGTTCAGAATTTATAATTAATGGCGGTAATTACAAATTCAAATTACATTTATATTACAAGCAAATTAATACACGAATTGCACTTAAGATAATCGGTTACAAATTCTTAAATGAATCGAGCTTTCATATAAGAATTTGTAACCGCTAGTAGGTCCCGGAAGTCATCCGGGTGACTGTACATAATTAAACCAACATAACTTCGTAAACACATGAGACGGCAACCGACGGCGAAACTTCCTCTATGTATAAATGAGGACGAGCTACATGGGCAATACAATTACAGGAGTCAAATTAATAAGACTTTAATGAGACAATTAAAATGCCAAAATTTCCCGCAGAGGAAAGGGACGAAACCGCAAGCAAGCGTTATTCTATCCCTTTTGGGGTGTCTCTTACCGATGCCGTTATTTAGGCACGCCGTAGGATCTTCGAGTGCTCGACTTAAACTCGACGGCAATTCGAGGTATAATTGAAAGCTGTTTCCTTAAACAATTAGGTTGTCAGCAGTGGGGAAATGTTCAGGACGCTAGGGGCGTTCACGCCGCCGCAATTTTCGAACAAATAATTACTTTTGTTGAAAATTTTCGCCTCAACTTAGGAATCCCAGCACACGCGTCACTCAGGTATACTTGTTTACTGTTTAATCGAAATTTCATCCGTTTCAAATTTCCCCATAATGAGAAAATGAACCGTGCACAAACAAGCCCTCTTCGTGACCGTTTATGTGCTAACCGAAATGTTTTCTGCGCTCGTACTCATACAAAACTTTCAACGAACATTCTCCATTATTACCTTAATTATTATCCATCATATTTGTCCGTTTATATGTTTTACTTGACGTCAACCGCTATGTTGAGTAAAAAGATACCATCATGTGTGAATACGAACGAAGCAAAACACAGACATGAAACGAACATAGTGGTAAAGTTAAGTATACATTCGTAGATGCTCATCGACCACATATTTGTTTTCACATGTACATAGCAGTACGGTTTAAAACGTACCGCGTTGAATATTACATCGCCGTAATACTTATTCCACTAAATTATTCAGTGCAACCGTTCGCCAATTACGTCGGCACTAGGGCCATATGTTTAAGCACACTGTATATAAAATTTCCCACAGTTGTTTTTATTTGGCTCGTGTAAGTGTGTTGTAAATCTGTGAGAACAGTGTGCCCGCAAACAAGAGCGGGCTAATAACAGGTTATGCAATGAAATGAACACGAACTAAACCGCAGAGCGCGACTCCGATGAAATTAATTGAGTAATTATGGTTGACTTCGAAATTTCACTGGCCTACGTTCACGTGGGGCAGTTGGGTGAAATTAGACAGCTCGGAAATGAGGCCGATGTTCTGCCCTGACTAGACCGACTCGTATTAAATTGAAACATAATTCCAATAAACGAATGAACTTAACGCTATGGTATTTTTGCAAAAGTTGTCAGAACAAGTCCTAACGATTGCCAAAAGTAGGCCGTGTTCAACCCACGCCTACAATCAAACAACTACAATTAGCTAACTAGTTGGAGAGACGAGAAAAAATTTGTAACTACGAATAACTTGGTTTTTTCGTTTTAGAAATGATGTCCCTTCTTTGCAACTTTAACCTCAGTTATAAATATAGTAAAACTTACTTTGTACCTCTGGCTCATTGACTGATAAAAGCAATTATCATCATCACGTACCTGGAACAAAATTAATGTTATTAATTATAAGGTTTTTTTGTTGTATGTTTTCTCCCATCACTAATATTAAACGTGGGGACAATGGATGGAAAATACGCCGAACAACATAATCGGAAATGACTTTATTTAATTTAATCTATTTTTAGAATACCTACAACACGAACATTATTATAAATAAAATAAAATATCGTTATTGGCTCCAAATTACTTAAAATTTGAAGCTTAAAAAATATTTTGCTTACATTTGGTTAGTGCAGACCAAAATCAACCGAATGGCAAAACTATTTTTTTTAAATTTTTAATTATACAAATTTGTTTTAAAATCTTAATAAAATTCTACGTAGTGAGTACTATGATGAGCTTCATCAACCAAGATCAACTGATCAAACTTTTACCGTGTGGGAGGTTACTATTAAGATTTATCCGCCCATTATTTTGCCACACGGATTTCGCCAACGTCCATTAGTTCCTGCCGAATGAAGGTGTCAGGGAAGAGAGAAAGGAAGAAAGAAAAAGGTCTATTGTCGCGTGGACATAATCTAAATTTCGAACTAACGCCACCATCTTTTTCTTGCAATATATTTTTAGCGATAGCCTAGTGGTCTCGAGGTCGAACCGAATTCACGCACTTTGGTAAACCAAAACATCGCGGCATCGTGAGGAAACCAGTATGCCTGACAGATAAGATACAGATACAGATTCTCAACAGCATGTACACTCAAGCCAGAGGTCCACCGTCGTCGGCTTAAAAACTCTGACACCTGCTAGCGACGATTCCACAAAAGTTCACGTTTCATGTTTACGGACAGCACCCTCCTGACTATGCCATTCAAGTGACAAAAGAAACATGTAGCACTAGGAAATGTAACATTCGTTGTGTAATATTAGGTTGGCAGGGTATGACCTCGTCTATTCTCTCATTTTGATTTCTACTACTGTTTGAACGCCATTATTTCATATATGTGACAATCAAGTGCGTGTTCTAGACGCCAATGACACAAATGTGCGACAAACATTCAAAAGATCAAGCACGCGCTTTACTGCTTTGGCGTTCAAAAGTTAACCATCACGTGGAACGAGTCTATGCCTCTAAATCTAAGTAACTTAATTGTTGCTCTCAACGCCAATGACACAAATGTGCGACAAAAATTAAAAGAAAAAAAATAGGTTCTGGGCGTGGATTATGCCTCTAAATCTAAGTAACTACTGCAGCTTAACAAATTGTCTCCAACAAGCAAGATTACAGAAATACTACAATCTGTTAGCAGTAGTTAATACATTTCCCGTCTTGCAGAATCCTTAGTAATGTTAGATCCAATAACTAAGCTGCGTTCTTGAGCTTAAGTATACGCCTTGCGGCCATAGACTAGACCCGTGTGATCGAAACGGTGATGTTGCCACTTTTTTAATTATGTGGTAGTAAGAAACCCCATCAAATCAAAGGAGAAGAACGACCTTTAAAAATAATTTCCCGTGGGATCAATCTGCGCCAAACAAGTGGTTATAAAAATATTATACCCCAGTTATAATTCAATGATTATGTTTGGGGAAACAAAGTTTTTATGAATAAGATTTTGTATATCGTGTCGCTAAAAGTGATTGATTATTTTTTAAAGAAGGTTCACGTTACACGGCTTCATAATTGGTTATGTATTACGGAAATATTAGAAGCTAAACCATACGCCCATCGACCAAAGTCTACATACATAACGCTTGTATTCCCCGAAGGGTTTGGCAGAGGTGTACTAAGATATACCGGAGCCCTGGAATATAAAGGGCAAAAGAAGGAACATAGATGGGTCTTAGTCCCCCCCCCCCCCGCTCCCGAAGTATTTGATGATTTCACAACCATAAAAAAGGAGGTGTACTAAATAGTACACCCACATTTCGACAGTAGTGTTGAGACCCGTCCTAAAAAAAATTACACCTTAGTAACTCAATCTTATTTAAGTGTTAAATAACGGCCTTATTTTTATTCATCACTCGGATACAACATTATTCTTTTTCACAAAAACAATTTGATGGCCAGGCGAGGCCGAGGTGCCCGGAGCAACGGGCTGACCTTTCTAACGGCTTGAATAAAAAAGTGTGTTACGCCCAACTCGTCTCGCCAAATAAGGAACATGTACAGTTACATCCCGATTACAGTAAATAACATAAATATTAGCTATTAGTGGCAGTACACGGATCTAATGCTCTTATATTATCTGCTTATTACACGATACAAACTCATTTGTATTTCATATGCGGAAATCCGAATAATTAGTAGTTTACATGGCTGTTGTGAGGAAACTTTTTTTTTAAATAATAATATGTTTTCAATTGACATTTGAGTTATTATTCAGGGGTTTAACCCGTTGCACGATTGTTTACAAAAATGTAGGGTAACAATGTAGGTAAACTTTGCACCCGTCGTAACACTTTGTCGCGCGAAGGTTTAATATAGCATATTTCCGTGTTTTAACAGGCAAAAACGAATGTGATAATGCGGTTGTCTAAATTATCGAGGAAAAAACAACTAAAAAAGGTAAAAAGCAACTAGGTATTTATTTATTTTCAAAACTAGGATAACAGAAATCCAGTGTTAGTTAACTTCGTCATATCTAGTGTTAAAACAATTTCAACATTACATTAGTATTGAAACACTTAATCATGAGTCCTTCTTTTTAGGATTCTGTGCCTCAAAACGGAAGCCTTATAGGATCACTTCGTTGTCTGTCTGTCAAGACCCTTTCTTAACTCGGGAACGCGTGAAGGTATCAAGTTGAAATTATATACCATATACTCTGTATTATCCATGGTCCTTTGGAGCTGAGTAAAAATCAACCATCTAATTCTACGCAGTTAGAAGATGGTGCCGTTTATATCGCAAGTTTGTATGGAACTCAAGGTACGCGAGGCCAACTCGCACTTGGCCGGTTTTTTTTTGTTTTATCTGTTTTTTCAAACCATAATGGGTTTTCCGCAACTATGTTATTATTAAAAATGTGCACTTAGGTATTCGGAAACATAATTAAACAAAAATAACGAGTACCTATGCACCTTTAATAATGAGTATTTAGCTCCCTTCAAAATGGTCGAGCTGAATGGGGCTGATCCATACGTCATGTTCGTGAACGGGCGCTGTCAGTTGGGACTGGTCATGTTTTTTAGCTACCACGGTCATTTTTAATTTATTTAGATTTTAGATTGAATTTTGCTTTTTATTTACTCTGGACGCTCTTACTGTGCACGTCTTTCTACATCGTTCTCACATATTTGTATAATCTCAACATGAATGATGTAAATACGATTTTATAAAAATATTATAATTTAAAAGAGTGTCCATGGAGTTTCTTGCCCATTCTTCTCCATAGAGATCAACGCTTTGGAATGGGCAACTACAGTACTTTCACAAGTTATTATGCCTTGTGACCGGGACTGTAGATTCATTTTGTTTCTTGACATTCAAAAGTGCATGTAATGGTCTAATTGAAATAAATGATTTGATTTGATTTGACCTACTTGGGATGTACCTATGTACCCTAATTAGGTGCATTTTTCTATAATGAACAGTTGCGGAAAAGCCTAAAAGTACTATCTGTAAATAACCTAAAGAGAAAATCTAGGTTGGTCTGTTTTACTAAAGTATAATATAACGGCATTCTCATTGTCAGGACATCAACCTACATTCACAGAAATAATTATTATTTATGGCATAACATGAATACCTACGTAGATTAAAGAAATAGACTATCTCACATAAATTCTGATCGAGTATTAATTTTTCATACTACTACAAGATATTAGTAGGTACCTATATCGTCCACACATTAAAAGAAAAAATATTATTATAGAAGACTGGCTTCCGCCCGCGACATCGTCCGCGTGGCATAGTTACTTTGGGCTAACGCTAACTTTAACCTGCGTGATGCTTGAAATAAATATATTTTTCTCTCCCCTTTTCTTCCCTCTTTCTCCTCCTTTTCTCACTTTTTTTTAAAATTAGGCTATGTCCGTCTCCAGGGTCCCAACTATCTCCGTACCAAAATTCATTAAAATCGGTTTGGCCATTTAGGCGTGATGACGTAACAAACAAACTCACTTTCGCTTTTATAATATTAGTAAGGATAGAAGATAACTTACCCAAGCAATTCAGATAATATTCATATGGGAGTAAAAAAAAAGAAGATTTTGGAAATCGGTCCACAATCGACGAATAAATAGCATAACATCCAAAAAAAACATACAGTCGAATTGAGAACCTTCTCCTATTAAAAATGTAGGCAAAAAGGAATTGGGCGGGTCACGTCAGCCGCATGCATAGTGACCGCTAGGCAAGAGTCTTCACGCTATGGGTTCCTCAAGATGGAAAGCGCCGTCGCAGGCGACCTAGAAACCGGTGGCACGTTGACTTAGACGCTTGCCATGAGGGTTGCATCGAAATGACGCATTTTTGTTTGCGGATGGGAAATCATCAAATAACTTCCTGTGTCAGTGTCAGACTTGTACTGACTAAAACCCACCCATGTTCCTTCTATTGCCCTTTATGTAGTTCTTTCGAACAACCCGCAACCCCGGGGAAATGAGTACTTGGAAACATTTGGGGAAGTCTTTTACCCTATACATATTTTTAAAAAAGGGTCACCAACTGCTTCTGTGTACTATATTTCCTAGGGTAGGTTGTAAATTCGTCTTGACCTACACAGTCGCCAATTACCGGCACAAGAGGGCCCACAATGGCTCTTTCAAAAAATGGCCGCCGCTACGTCAACGAGAAGGTCGAAATTATGTCACGAAAATGTGCTAAAAGCATAACACCTACCTTTAACTTGTTAAAAGACAAGGTAAAGGTCCCCAGATCAGGCTATCTGTGTGCGAAACGTCCAAATCTGTTTAGCCGTTTAGATAAAAATTACGCTATTTGGCAACATTCGTATGGGAGTATTGCTTCTTACCTACACGCCGACAATATCTCGATGATGTGCATCCGTGCAAGTGATTGTATTAACCTTTACACGACTTGATTCGATCATATATATGTGTATGGGGTTATGTAATCAGTGCATATAGATTGATTTCTAGTCTGGTTAGTATCCGGGCTATCAGCAAGAGATTTAAAATATCTTTGAGAAGAAATATCATACCTTTAGGAGATACTTAGTTACTGAAAAAAACCTGCTACACAATTCATAACCTGCAGCTCGTGAAAGGCGGAATCACAAATGGCAACCACCACTAAATTGCATAGTAGGCTTATTAACGTAATAAAATAACTAACTGAATTGCCAACGTTATCAGATTTCTCTTTTTGCACCTGATTAACCCAAATCGTTCAGTTTCGGTATCAATAGCATCACAACATCGAAGAAATTCATGTTGTGTTTTCGATTACACCTTTATTTTCAAAAATAGATATTGCTTGAACTCTCAGATCACGTTCTCTAACATAGTGCGATAATGTGTCATTTTTCCTTTTATCCAGCACTTACAAACAGTCCTATAGGATAGAAACACAACGTTGTGCCTTTGGTTGTGCACTCCTCAAGAAATCAAAATTTAAAATTATTTTTGGGCAGTCAGAAGTCTTTTATCAAATTAACTTTTAGAACTCAAGATAATCGTGATTTTTCAAACGAAGATCGACGAGTCACGGCCAAAACCTTTTTTGAAACCATATTGCTTTTCCTATTATTTGTATCCGGAATCAATCGTTAGTATACAGTCTTTTCACAGTTATTTAACCTCTCACAGCATCAAAACAGCAACTTTATTGCAACAAACATAAAGATCACTGCCATCTTGACAGACTTGTCCGTGAAGACATTCAACCAACGCAATACCGAACCTTATAGTAACATCAGTAAAGACCAGTGTGATTTTTACTGTGATGCCAAGTCAGAGGTAAAAGAACTGTAGGTAATCGACAAGGATGATGTGATGACGTCACTGCATGTTCCACCGATGACTTCATCTCAGCATGTAAACACATTCGGAGCTAACCGCAACAGCCTCTTATTAGGTATTCAATTGTTCAACTTTAGCATTTTGCAGAACCTTGGTAGATTAGTGAAGTGTTGAGGGTAGCTGCACTGCCGCTTGGTGATGCACACGATAAGGCGTATGTTTTAGCAAACTGAGAATTTGACACGAAATTGAAATTCATATAGATAAACTTTACCTTTTATTTAATTATTATAGCCTAGATCCTTACTGATATTATAAAAGCGAAAGTGACTTTGTTTGTCTTCACGCCTAAATGGCCAAACCGATTTTGATGAATTTAGGTACAAAGATAGTTGGGTCCCTGGAGATGGACATAGGCTAATTTAAAAAAAAAAGTGAGAAAAGGGGGAGAAAGAGAGAAGAAAAGGAGAGAGAATATACGTTTAAATATACGTTTTTTTTTCGATCATCACGCGGGTTAAAGTTAGCGTTAGCCCAAAGTAACTATGCCACGCGGACGAAGTCGCGGGCGAAAGCACACTATAAGCTTCGAGCCTCAAACGCCCAGTGCAAAGGCAATTTCCAAAAATAGGGTACATTGATCTGATGTCAAGTTTACAGCGTCTCCCATAGACAATGGCACACCTTTCATCCTGCACTGCATGCTGTCACCTGCACAATTGCTGACCTTACGACTGCATCAGTGCGTGGGGTTAACGTCGCTAATGTTGGGGCAAATATAATTGAACTCTTTATCTTCTAAGAAGATCTTATTTTATGTGGTAGAACATCTAGCTATTAGAAGATCTAAGCCGTAGGCTCAGAAGTTTCTTTTCACGAAGGAGTTCTAAATTGTTACATCTTATAACTATTTGAGAAGTTGTTGCCTTGTTAAAGATGAACTAACTTAAGAAATAACACCTACAGCCGTTTTGGTTAAGTGTATTATAGCGGTTATTAGTTTGTAACAATTTACACGTACAAATTTATAGGCCTCTAAAAGTAATTCCAAATGTTAAGTTAACATTAACGCTACGAGCATCACAGGCCCAACATACATTTAAGATCACTAACAATGGATTAACAAAATAAAAGATAAAGGCTATAAATCGAACTAATAATCAGATTCTATTGCTTTATAAATTAATTAACATTGGCTTGAAAAGGTCATAGATTTAATTATCTTGCACTAGCTTATGACCGCAGATTCTCCCGCGCGATGTTCGGTAATTATCTCATGAGATCGTAATACGTCGTATATACAAGAATCCAGACAGTTCTTTTTGCGTTAAAAAGTCACAGACATCCATACATCCTCACAAACTTAGCATTTATTATATTAGTAAGATGTACAATTTTGTTATTGCATTAGTATTGTCCTTTGACCTTGTCAAAGACATGCTAAGTTTATAGCCTCGCTCAATTTTACTCGCACAGAATTAATAATTTTGTAACTACATACTTACATTAATATCTATAAATATAGATAAGTTTCTAACGCCCACACATACTGTCTAGACTCGATTGTAGCCTAGAAAACGTCTATATCTAACATTAATGTCTTTCGGTCACCTTATACACAATGTGAGAAGAACCCCGAAATAATTAATGAATTCTAGAAGGTCCGAGTTATTTTTAGTTTTTTTTTCTTTTGAATGAACTCAAAGTGATAAAGGTGTTATGTGTGTGAACCGATTCGAACTTTCTTTCTAAGATCCACAGCTAAACCATGTTGTACTCTAGATTTCTCTAATCAAGTACGTAACGGGTTGATGCGACAACCGGTCCCTCACAGGAGTGCGATTCACTAAGGCAAAACATCTTTACAACCAAGACATCATCGTTGAAACATCTGATGATAACAAATCGGTATTCTTTAAATAAAAACTCCGCGATCGTAACGCCTCAACGATGTCGACGGCGCGACATAGAACTAAAAATGGTCCCGAATGTATGAAAAACGGTATTCACAAACACAAATCATCCTCGCCTGCAACGACAACGGCGCCTTCGCCTTCGATTTTAACTGTCAAACCGTAAAGCTTGTAAATTGTAGATGTTTCCTTGGATGTAGAGTTGAAGACGATTAAAATGTAAGTAAAACTAGTTATTTTTTAAAGTAAAATTATTATAACTATTGATTTTTTTATCGTACTTAAATTAAATTCCTATTTATTGATTTCAGGGGACTCCGGTTTTGCTCTTAGGCCATTCATGATGGTTGGTTCCATGTAGCAACCCTGAGCCTGGATCAAGAGAAGAATATTATAATGATCTGCATGCCACGGCAAGAAATACTGCAGAACGAACCATTGGCATACTTATAGGCCGTTTTAGGTGCCTTTTGGTTCGTCGTGTTCTTCACTATGATCCTGAGATGGTGGGAAAAATTATAAAAGCTTGTTGTGTGTTGCATAACATTTGCAATCAAGCTGGAGTTCCCCCAGTGGAATTACCAGCTCATTTACAGAGGCAAGAAGCGAGGGTGATCCGGTTATTATAACAAGGAAGCCAGAACTCTATGAGTGATTTGGACAGTGGACGTCTTGCTAGGACTCGTCTAATGGACTGTGGCGTGAACAAAATAGTTAATGAAGAAGTAGATAAATACTAACAATAGACTTAACATATTACTAATTTAAGTTGTAATACAGTTTGATAAAAAATATAGTGTTAGTTAAATAGTAGTGTATATTGTTCATCATAAAATATAGAAAGTGAATGTTTTTTCTTATGTATTTTACCTAAAGATAAAATTAAGATAGCCTAACGAAATAGTATGTACCTAGGCAAATTAATTTTAATATTATTAATTAACTAGCTTTTGCCCGCGGCTTCGCTCGCGTTAAAATCGGGGTAACACAGTTCCTCTTGCGCCTTATTGATTTGTAATAGCAACGCTAAGTTTTCCCTTTTCTTCCCTCTTTCTCCCTCACATCCCACTTTTTTAAAATAAAAGTCAAAGCCTATGTCCGTGTCCTGGTTCCCAACTATCTCTGTACCAAAATTCATCAAAATCGGTGTAGCCATTAAAGCGTGAAGAGGTAACAAACAAACAAACAAACTCACTTTCGCTTTTATAATATTAGTAAGGATAGTAAGGATAAATAAAACAATCTTTTAACATATTAATAATCTAGGTTGTAACACAGTTTGTTTGTTAAAAAATATAGTCTTTGGTAAATAGTAGTGTATACTGTGTGTGTGTGTGTGTGTGTTAGTAGTGTATAATTATTGTTCATCATAAAATATAGAAAGTGAATGTTTTTTCTTATATATTTTACCTAAAAATAAAATTAAGATAGCCTAATGAAATAGTATGTATGTACCTAGCAAATTAATTTTAATATAATGAATTGATAAATAAAACAATATTTAACATACATTTTATTTTTACTTTTATTAAATCTCTAATTGCACTACTTATTCTATCTAGAGCCTGAGCCATAGCCTGATGGCTACTTGACGACTAATTGCTTGGGAAATCAAGAGCTCCGCTTGTGCTTGACGTTCTTCTATGGCTATGAAACGCTCTGTGATGCTAACCATCTCAGAGTGATTTATTTCTAAGTTCTGATCTCCACAACCAAAACTTTCTCCTCCCATAACGGTTTGTATTTTGAACTCAATTTATTTCACTGAGTTCTGGCAAATCTTCAATGCCACCACCAGTGCGCCGCTTGGCGGCTGCAATTAAGCTGGACTTCCTCTTCACTGCTACTTTTTTGTCCTTCCAGTACTGCAATTCAAGAAAAAATTACATGATTTGATGTATTAAATAAATAGAAAACCTATTTGCTCGGTTTGGTTTAACTTTTTATTGCATTTTCAAATGCTTTTATAACTGCAATTCGAAGGCTTAAGTACATACTTGTAGTTTATACTAATTTAGTAAAAAAGAACATGCACAGGGGGCTGTCTATGTAAAAGTATACTATACCGTAGAAGGCTACCTAGTCAATGCAACAATACATATAATTACCAACCTTACAACACTGTTCCGATGTTTTCGTACACCAACTACCATCACTGGGGGGGCTGTTGTTATTTCGGACCATGCCTGACGACGGCGAATGCGAGCATAGCCCATAGCCAACCATGGTTTGCTTTCTAAAAAGCTTACTAGCGTTTCCAGCTGATTCAACGAAGGAGCTGCGTTGCGAGACACTAAAAAATAAATATTTTGGTTACATAGATAGTAGTTCCAGAAACTGTGTTGTATATTTAAATAGGAATGTTATCGTGTACTTACTTTCGATAGACTTGGAACCAACTAAAACTCGGAACAAATAGAACGCCTTAGGGTAGGGGTGCAGCATTTTTTAACAGTCCACTTATTACCACTTGGAGCTTTGGAATTTCTTATTTTGATAAAAAAAAACTATAATCAAGATAAGATCAAGTTGAACCACTTCTGAAATAACACAGACTATACATAACCTACAATTACAAATGTCAAAGATTTGAATCATTATTTTCCAAATCGAAAATGATATAATTAATTTAATATTCGTTGCATAACAAATATTACGTGTTTTAAACATACGTTTAGTGCATTTATAAAAATTTAAAATGACGAAATAACTTAAAAATAGGTTAGTCGAGATTTTCTCGATTATACACTAGATTAAATATAGCAACACTGTAAACATCGAACTCATCATCGTTGTTCAGCAGATCGTCGACGAGCACATGTAGCTTAGCGAATACGGTTTTTATCAACGTTGTTTTTAAAAGCGATATTTACGATGAAACATCCGTGAACTCGTCGTTGTTAACATCTATGATGTGTCTGTTAGTGAATCGCATAGCAGCTCATTACAGACAGGCCACATCGCCGCACCAGAGTATTAACCATTACATAACTCATCACAAACAGCTAATATAACCACGCAATCTTCGTAAACGCAACGCCGCCGAAAACCACGCCATTAGGCATACTCCGACAGAATATACGAGTAGATAATAATCAAAATTTAATTATGGCTTATATCCACAAGGCACGCGGCTATTAATTGGCTTGTGTCGAAATAATTACTGGAGGGTTGAGGGGGCAAGGCAACCTTGAAGCTACCTTCCGTCTTCCGGCGACACACAACGGTAACGTGTTTGTTATGTTATGCTTTCTGGTCGAAATTGGCTCATAAACTCAACCTTTCACTAATTGAAGATAATCATTATGCTTAATAGGCTTTGGCTGACTTATGAATTGAGGTTTCTGTCTTTGTAGGAAAACTTACCGTCTAACGACAAGTTATCATTTCATCATCAAAGATATAGATAAACTTTACCTTAAAACACTAATTATTGGAAAATAAGTTTAGTACCGGAAGTCGGTGACTTTTGTTTGATTCATCGATTTTTTGCCACCGACTTCCGGAAGAAAATTGATTTCCAGTTTTTAGAGTTTTTTGGAAGTCGGTTTTGTTTTTTGAAAATAAGTTTTTTATTTCAGCGTTTTTAGTAATTATCGGTATGATGGGTTCTCATACAAATTCTTATTTATTATTCGTTTTATACATTTGGCTACTAAAAGATAGCATATCATCCATAATATGTACATTAGCAGAAAAAATATGTATTATAGTTGATCCTTCATCATAAACTACCAAAGCAATATAGATAAAATTGTTATGGGACCCTTTCAGAAGTATAACCTCCTCTTCTTTTTTAAAGTCGGTTAAAACCACTACCTTATCGCTCGATATAAGTAAAAACATAATGCATGTTTGAATATAATGGCAGTAAACATTACCTTTGAAATTGATTCAACTTTTCAGACAAAAGCCAACAAAACCACCGAATTTCAATTTAAAGCGTAATTTTGATGACCACAAAAAGTTATCCAAAAAAACAAACATGACGCATACAAAAAAGAAATTGCTTCTTTAATAGCTAGTCAGTTTTTAGCACGAGGAACGCCGTTACAAAAGAAACAACGGTACGCTTTTTATTTTAATTAATTTTGCTTGTGGCGATGTGAATGTTACATGTGCATGAATAAAAAAAAAAGCTGAACATAATATCTATGCACGCTATTTTGCAATCAGACCTCTTATTTCTACTGTACCAATTTACTCGGGTGTTTGATTTAATATCAATACAATATATTTTAGGAAGCAGGGGCAAGAAGTGTACGACTGAAGAGGTAGTGAATAATAAACAACATGACAGCTAAGAATTTAAGAAATTTAAGGCAGACAATTGTACCTATACGACGACCCTGACGAGACGACAAGATTGGTAGGTGAAGAAAAAACCTTTTGCAGAAATAATCAATATTTTTTATTGAGAAAATTGTAAAAAAAAAATAAGATGTTGGGAACTATCTACCTACATCCAGATCACAGCCCCGTCCTACTCCTCTACCTTTGTTTGTACCACCGAGCCATATACTGTTATAGTTAAATAGCGTAATGTAGAGTTAAAACATCCAATAAATGTTATCCGAAATTTGCTAACACCATTCATACATTTGGAAAAGGGGTGTATGTGTTAAAAATTAAAGATGACTTTGTAATAAAAATAAGTTTCCATTGTACAGACGCCTGCACATCAAGCTACTACAATCTGTCAGATTTCTTTGATAGATTTTCGACTTTATTTCTAAAGTATAAGGTTCAAGGTTCATTGGGAAAAATTGACAGTTTCGGGTAGCTTGACCTGCAGGCGTCTGTACTTAATATTTTTGCAGATGTCAGAAAACAAGTTTTCGGCGCCCAAGGTTGTCCGTTTTAACATTTTAAGAAGTTACGTTATAAAAAGGTCAGTGCATAGATAGACAGAACAGGTTAGATCATTTTAGCTCCTGCGCACATACACATAAAATGATTGCTCAACAACCGGTTGGCCCTGCTAGATTCCCAGTTTATCTAGTCGCGGTGAGCAAAGAGATATATGTATTAAGAAATTAATACTCCTCAGAAGTATACCAGCCTCTCCCAGTACCTGCGTCGTCGTGACGAGCTTCATGCGTTTACTTATTTACAGCGCCATCTTCAAGTTTAAGTACTTACTTCTTGTACTTTTTCTTCCTCTTCATAAAGGATTTTATACCTTTTGTTCGGAACACGAAGTCAGTAATAATAATGGAGCATATTGTATAGCATACATACAGCATGCATACAGCATGCGCCAATACCCAGAAGTCTACACCTTATTCCAAATGAAAAAAAAATGTGTTTGAAAGCCTTGGTAATTTGGTATCGTAATTTAAATAAGTATATTTCCTCAAACAGTTGTAAGTAGGGCTTTCAATACCGGTATTACGGGATCCCGTAATACCGTAATCACGGATATATTTTGGTCTTTTTTCAATACCGGTACTGACGAGCCAATACCGTGATTACGGTATTACAATCATTTTATAATTATTAATTAGATATTATAGTTAATCTACTTACACGTTTAAAATATAATAACAACATTACTCGACAGTCTAAAAGAGACAGTGAGAATATGGCTGATATGTCGATAGAAGAACCTTCTTCTTCTTCTTCAAGTTGCGAAAAATAGTGAAAATGAAGTCACGTCCATACAAAAGCAATCAGAAAGGGAGATTTCTAAATTGCCTAAAAGTAAGGATGCTGCCTCGGCTGTAACCACAAGCACTGATTTTAGATCAATAATAAGAGTAGAGATGTGTGTCTTTGAAACTGCTGGGGGTGGACGTGAGATATTTCTATTGGCGGCATACAAATATTTACTGTCTGTTGTACCGACAAGTGTTGAGGCAGAGCGTGCTTTTTCGTCAGCAGGCTGTTTATGTAACAGGCTAAGAAGTTCGCTTTCTGATTCGACCTTAAATGCACTTTCTTTTTTGCGATCACACTTTCAAAATAAAAAAAACCAATATATCTTTTGATTAAAAATGCTTCAATATGATATATTGAAGTTTAGATTTTTATTACTGTTTGTCAGCAAATTTGCAAAATACTATTTGATTTATTTTGTTACTTGTTTAATTTTGGATTTTATGATTGTTTTTTTTTTATAAAAATAATAGCATTAGTAAAATGAAAACCTAATGATTGCTGTAATAATAAATATAAGTATAGATCTCATTATCATTGTAATTTGCATATTCTAAGTTAATTGCCTATATTACATTTAGTTTCAGTTTTGATTACGTTTATGAATCCTAGTCCTATAAACAATCAATACCAAATTGTTTTGCTATTAGGGAAAAAAGACTGATTTGGAAACAAAAACACGTATTTAAATGGTTTTATTAATGTCCTAATTAAAGTTCTTATGAACCTTAGAAGAATCCCTTAGAAGGGATGACAGTCAAGCGCTAGTTTTTTTTTTTTTTTAAAAGCTTGAAAAACTTTAGTTCAATACCGTGATCACGGTATTGAAATTTCTAATACCGGTACTGATACCGGTATTGAAAAAATCCGGTATTTGAAAGCCCTAGTTGTAAGTTTAGACCAGAATTCCGATGGATCTTCAACACAATACGGATGGTAAAGGTCTGGCCTCAAGGGGACTTGCAACATGTTTACTTGTGAAATAATTCTTCGAACTGCGAAAGTCTTCCTTTCTAACCCAAACTACAAACACAAGCTTTATTAAGGTTTGTGAAGTCTCCGCAAAGTAAATAAAGCTATAAGGTATGCTTTAAGTACTTATCTCGCAACACACCAACAATGTTTAAGTTATGGGTAAGTAAATACATTACGCATTAGGTACGCTACAAAAGAATTGACTCGCCATAAAAAGAGACTTGTTTATGGCAAGCCAATTTGTTCAAAGACAGCTAAAGAGATTCCTCGATATTGGTTTACGATTTCGTGGCATAGACAAAATAAGCAGGTTATATTTTTGCTCTCGAAACGTATGGTCAATATTTTGTTCGTTAGTGAAATAATAGCGATTGTATGGCTCTGAACGGTGATATTACTAATTGATTAAATACTAAGAGGCAGAGCGAATTAATTTAGCATATATATGTAATATTGAAAAACACAACACCTGGGCGAAGAATAAAAGTTAATTTCTAGAAGTTAGCAGAACGGGGTTAGAAATTGAGCTCATGGTTCAATTTTTTACTAAAATAACTACTTTCAGATGGGTTAAAATTCTCTTTGTGCACTTTTTTGGCACGCCAAATAGCTGGAGAGCATAGTGCAGCAAGTCTATGAATAAGAAATTGAGTGAAATATGGCAAGCAACACAGTGAAGGACAGTAAAGAGCAAGGATGTCAAATGTTTACTATCTATACAATTTATATACTATTAGCACTCATGGCAATTTTAACACAGCGACCTCGCCAACACAATCGCGGCAATCGAGCCGAGAGCCGACGACAAATCCTGTCGCAATGTTCGCATCATTGATAATTGTGTTGTAATCTTATTATGTTGCTTACCCACAGGTTAAAAGCTATCAAGATTGAAGAATTCTTCGTATTTCTTGAGAATGAGTATTGTTCATTTTAAAGGTTGTGAAGGAATACTATAGACCCCATTGTTACGTGCCTTCAATGGGTTTCCTAAAACCGAGTTTAATTATATATTATCACCGAGATAACTTAAATTCAGAAATGGCAAGTGGATGTATACAAATTAGCCAATCATTAACTTAATGGACTTTTCTGAGTGACAGAGAAGATAATAAGAAATAGTGTAAGACTAAACTGCTTGCTGTTCTTATTCCCTGAAATCCTTTGTAGCTGTAAAAGATTTCTCCAGTACTCGTACCTTTTAGCAAAACATTCCAAGTGGCGGCCTTTAACACTCGTTTCATTCGAGCCGAGTCCGGGCGCAGCTTCTTTGATAGCTCGTTATAAGGAACAAAGGCAACGCAACATCAAACGAGGTATTTCTTTACGCTGTGACATTTTAATAACGGTTCCCCAATTGGTTTCCCATTTTATTGTTAACGTCAATTTAACATTGGTTGGTCGTGAACCGATAAATTGTTTCAATTGCGCACTTTACGTACACATTTTCAATGTTGAATATCTGGTTAATAGGGATTGCGCGACACCCACTTCGTTAGGAATCTTTATTATTTCTCAAGACTTTTAGCATTCAAAATGTGTGTTTGGCAGCCTAAATGTATCCAGTGCTTCGGATAATCAATGAGAAAAGATATGTTTAAAGCAAGGATTTTCGTGTTGAACCTTGTAGTCATCATAGTTTTAATCTTGGAACATGTATAAGAAACCATTAAAGCTGTTTCTTACTGAACCTGACCAGCCTTTAATCTCTGTATAATGTAAACGAGCTAATGCGTAAATGTAACAAGCAACTGGGAGCTAGCGAAGTCATTTGCCATGTAATGAGACTCATTGCCCTCTGCAAACCAGTTCGATGGACGCGAACACAAACAGGATTCGCGGTCTGCGCCTTCCGTACTCGACGATTACAAGCCAATTACATGAACACGTTAAAATAGTCAATTTAGATAAACAAACAATAACACTATACTTTAAATATGTGCTTTTAATGTGGAGTACAGCTTAAGTGACCTTCTTTCTAATTTAAAAAGCTACTTGGCATCATTGCGTCCGCCAGAGGCATTGTGTCCGATCAGTCACGGTCTCGTTCATGATCGCACGAATAAGCTCACTCTATCGGACGGTCCACGATCATGTTTCACAGCCATATTTCGTGATGAGAAATGACGAAATAAGGAAGTTTCGTGAGAGTCTGCAGCGCGTTACTATCGCATCATCTAGATATGGTAGAAAAATTGCCAAAACACTTATCGCTGCGAGTGGCTGGATATATTATCTGTGGTGTCGAATCTGACACAATCGCGATAGCACGTCTAGACTCGGAGGTGGAGCTCCCTCGCGCCACAGTCCCGTTAGCCGGATGCCGCAGCGCCCGCTTGTTATGCAACTGATGTGTCCCTCGTTTGCCGCACCGACGCGGATCGTGCGTCGGCGGCGCGCCATCCGCGCATGCGCTCATACCAATACAACTTTTATAATCCAATTACTTTAAAATTCACCGTTAACTGTCTTAATTTGTTCTCCAATTGCATATGCCATATCTTTCTCCTCTTGCAAACGACTACCATTATGTCCTAGTTTCAACACATTTTGGCTTACGTCAACGTGCTAAACCAAAAAAACATGCAGCAGGTAGGTAAATAAACAATATTAGCAACTTACTCACACAGTACCTACATAACACTGAAACGTTGAACAAAGTTATAGCAAGTAGAAGGTCAACTTCGCTTGCATTTTATCAACTGTTCAAATCTCCTGGCGTTTCCACTACACAGAAAAACTTATTGGTTCTGTTCATTCAAGTTTAATTCCAAAAAATAAATATTTGTTTTATTCTATCGGAACATTTTTGTTGGTCAGGGGCCTTAGTCTGCTATTACAATAGTGTCAGAATGGTCGATCACTGATCGCATAATGGTTGATTTTGACATCTACTACATACTAATCTTGTCAAAATCAACCATTATGCGATCAGTGATCGACCATTCTGACACTATTGTAATAGCAGACTAAGGCCCCAGGTAGTAGGTTGGTATAACGTGGGACTACCTATTAAGTAGTAAGTAGGTACTTTTGTAATAACATTCAAAAGACTATTATTTTCTTTTACATTTTATCCACAACAATAATTATAGAACACGATGAACGCTAACGGCTCAACCTTAGCAAGTTTTTTGTGAAAGACTACAGCTTGACTAACATGGAATAAATAGATGGAGGTGAACATCCGGTGTTACCATAAAAGAAGTAGCATTAGCTGTCAATTGAAATGGAATGAATAAGTTTGAATTTAGCCTTATTAGTGACAGATTCTTAAGCGTATACAAAAATTACGATAAACAATTTAATGACTAGTACTTTTGGGGTCTGAAGTGCATAATTGTTCGACAATTATGCACTTCAGACCCCAAAAGTACTAGTCATACATAAAGAATTAAGATATTATAGTATTTTTTTGTCAAAGACTAATAAATAAATACATTTCTAACTGTTATAGGTACCTGCGCAGACCGTCACTCGCAGCTAGCTTCCGAGCCGCCATAAAGTTTGAACCGTTATACCTACCTGCGCATACTGCAACTCGGAACTGAACAGAATTTTATGTTATTCTGCAGGAAAAAGAAAGTGTTAAGCTAGAAAGATAATATCTTTGTATTTAATCAATCAAAATCAACCGATTAGACCTATGAGATTACACTTATCACTTAAATTTCGCCAATGTTCGCCAAAAATTAATAATTATCCAAAAAAAAACTTACTACTATACGTGTATTGCAATCAAAAGAAACTGCGAACATTTACCCGTGTAGCGGCAACTAACGTGTAACTCCTCCGCCGAGAGGTAGCGTAGCACCCCTTGCAGCAAGATTATCGACTCAGGGAGCAATTTGTGGGGATTTGTCGTAGATCTCTCACAGAATATAAAAACGGGCAACCTTCATTAGACAGCAAATTATTTGCAAGAAAGTTCTACCTATCCACTTCCATGTTTTATAAAATAAAATGACTAAATAGCTGAAAACATCTGGGCGTCGTCAATAGTCTTATACGACTAATCATCCATCCTATTGCGTATTTGTGCGTTCCTACGAGTATTTGCGAGACCCATTGTTTGGATTAAGTCATATGGTAAAACTCATTCAGCTTAGGTTTTTAATCAATCTGTCTTTTAGAGGACTAGTTTTATACCCAGAAACAGAACCTGTAATTAATTACCAACTTCAAAAAGGAGGGATTTCACTTATGTATGTTTTTTGTACTTTCATACATAATACAGTTATGATAAACATAACATGAAGCTTGTTATCCCCGAAGGGTTAGGCAAAAATAGACCTAATAATACCACCCACATTCCACCAGTTATGCTTAAGTCCCTGGCAAAAGAGGACAACCCTATTGCCACCAAATGGGGAACAAGTCCAGACTCAGTGAAAAGTTAATAAGTTGTTTTTAAAATGGGTGCAACTTGCCTGGTGTTAAGCAACAATATGGCCAAGTGTGGAGCATGTGTTAATAATAATAATATATCTACCAGCCTATTCCTATCCCACTGTTGGGCATAGTCATCTTCTTATAAAGAGAAGACATGAGCATTGATTACCATGGTTGCTCAAGATGGGTTGGCAATTACAAACCTACATTAATTAAGGCCAGATTTCTAGGCAATGATTTCCTTCACCAATGTCAGTTATGTGTACAAAGATATCATCCGAAAGAAATGGCATATCAAAAATAAATGAATAAAATGAAAATATTTACCTTACTTTCATGTATTTTTAAGCAGATTTAATCTTTTGTATCCTACAACCTTTAGGATTCGATTTTGACTACCCATTAATAAAAGTGGCTGTGAACATTTGATGTTTCGCTGTAACAGTAGATTTACAGGACAAGCCCAACTCACATAAAAGAAAAAAATACCCTATGCATAGAAACCTGTATGACATGATGTTTATTAAGTAATTAAATGCAAGGTACTTTTCAAATATAATTCAAAATAAAACCAACTACAGAAACAATTTTCCCTTATTTCAGACCTAGTCATCTAAACTAGACTATAATCAGGTGAGTAGCAAGAGATTGGGGATTGGCAAGGTGGAACCACTGTTTCGTCTCCCCTTACTAAAGCCTTAGTTCCAATCGAGTTTGTGTGTATTAAATGGTTTTAATTTTTAAGAGGTACTTTTGCTGACAGTTTATGTACTCCAATAATATTCTATTACTTTTAATTTTAAATAATTTATGTTCTTCATAACTAAAATATTAACCATGCAGTTTAGAAAAGAAAGTAGTTTTAGACTAGCTTGGGTCACTACGACTATATGCATTTTGTGCTAAACAAATTTTAAACATGTTTTATTTATAATTCACATAAGTTATAATGATGCTAAATTATGATTAAATAATAACTCTAAATGAACAAGACTTTGCCTTCAAATAAATTTATCTTGCCATGGATAATATATCGGCATCTAGATACCAGTCAACAAACCTATTTAACAATGGTTATCGTCTTGGTCACAGAATTTGACAAAAAGAAACATATTATGATTTTGTTCAGCATTAAACAAGCCTGTGTCAGTATTTATGGTATATGAAGGCCATATATCATGTGATGTGAATGTGAAAGATTACCTCAGTGATGTTGATTATCTATATTAGTATTTATAATAATAATCTTACCGAGAATTATAGATCTCATTCAAAGGCAAGATCTACTTCATTGTTATAGCAGCATAAAAATTTGTTCATTCTACCACAAGTATATTTGTCACTTTAACAAATGATCAGGTTGGGTTCATCTTAGTTGCTGTCAAAGTGTAGTTAAATGTATTTTGGAATACAATTAACTATTTAATATTTAATTTAATTAACAAGTCCAAAAAGTATTTTTTAAATCAAAATTGAGAAAAGTTTGATGTGGTTTTACTAAAAACTTTACCAAATAAAAAGCCTGCAGATTAATAAGCAAATAAGTTTTAATGAAGACAAATTAAAAGGACACGACATGTGTAAACAAATAAGTAAAACAAGCTTGTATGACATAAACATGCAGAAAGCTAAGCAAAGCCCAGCAGACGGAGCTAGGTAGCGCCGAGAGGAGCGTAGGCGGCAAGGTTCCTCTCGTCTCACCTTGCGGGATCGGCGGCGCGGGGTCCAGCGGCGTCGCCAGCACGGCTGCCAGCTGCGCCACCGCTTCCACGGCCCACAGCACCCCCCACATGTCCCACAACCACATCACAACACTCCACTATCTCATTATTGGCACAATATTCACACAACTTAACCAATACGAAAGCCTAACTATACTAATAACTTCTACTGGAACGATCATACTTTGGAAAAAATCATGTCGCAATGTAACCGTGTACTAGCACATTATCGACTTCTATCTATCACATTATTCTACCACTCTAGAGTAAAGTTTAAAACGAGTGTTATTCAAACAAAGACAGTTACTGCACGTCATAACATTCCTTAGCCTGCGAATTACGAAACAATCTACAACAACGAGTCGGTTACCACTAGCTCCGAAACTCTACTTACTACCTTCACCTTGTTGTGTTGACTACTGCCATATTAAAATGTACTCTGTGACTACTGCGCTCGCTCGAATTTGACGTTCAGAAACGAGTGACAGTTCACAATCGGATAATCGAATCGATTAGTACCAATCGATTTGAGAAAACCGTGATGATGGTGGTGATGGTGTACATTATAAGGAATATTCTATTATAATTTAATAGCCTACTACTCAATCACGGCTGATTTATTTCGTAGAATTTTGGTTTGCATGAACATGGATAATATGGGATAATTGGTGGTAGATCTCCAGGTTCCAACTGCATAGTAAATTCTGCCATTTTCTCTAAGTACGGTAATTTCATTTCGCGATCTAACGGCATTAAAAAATCAGTCGCTGGTTCCCAATATCCATTAACAAATCTTGCGGGTTGGGAAAATATTCCATCAAAATGTAATCCGAAAGATCCTATTTAATCAAAGATAAAAATAAGGTTAGCATAGTAACTCAAATTGGTTCTAAGATATAAATTGATAGTATGCGTTTTATTTACCGTTGCAGCTAATTCCCATGCACATTAAGTGATCGGAATTGGGATACAGGAGCCACATATGTAACAAACTTATAACTGCCCGTGATTTGTTAAATCTTGTCTCAGCTGATGATCCCTGACTGCAAATATTCTGAAAAGGTTTAATTTTATTTTCCCAATGTACAGTCAGCAAAACAGATAAGTAACCAGGCTCATCAGAAACAGGTGTTTGCTTATAAATCCATGAATATTTTCGAATTAAGCCTCAGTTCAGTAATTAAATTTAAGTTGAAGACGTCCATCGGTTTCTAAGGTAAGTTTTCAATATCTGACTCGCTGTGCCCAACGGTTTCACTTACTGCTCAGCCTAAGTGTTGTAGCGTGATGTTATATAGCTTATGTTAATTTCTGATTACATTATCAGAAAACATAAGCTTTCTATTGGTGAAAAAAATGGTTAAAATCGGTCCAGTAGTTTCGGAGTCTATTCGGTAAAAACAAACAAACAAAAAGATCTTTCCTCTTTATATTATTAGTACCGATATAAATGAGCCTGGTTACTTATTTCATCCGCTCACTCAGTGGCGTAGCATGGGTGTCGGCCGCCCGATGGGGTGATCATTTCAGCCCCTCTTATTTAGGTATTTCAATGTCAAAAACTAAATATACATTAGTTTTAAAGCACTTTTCAAAAACAACAAACATCATTATTATGAATTGTATACATTCAGTCAAAAAAGTATCGGGAATGGATGATTTGTTTATGTTTCCAAATTAAAATTTTTCTTTTTTTTGTAGTTGTTAGATTGGCACAACTGTTTTCCGTTTTGGCGCGGAGTTTGAGTTGCATCTGTTATTTATATTAAATACAGTGCTGGTTTTAGTAATATCATATATAGTGTGTATTGCGAATTTCATAATGGACAAAAATATCGAACAAAGAGTTTGTCTTAAATTTTGCATCGCCAATGGAATTTCGTGTTCGGAGTCACTGAAAATGTTACAGAAGGCTTACGGTGAATCGATTTTATCAAAAACTCGTGCTTATGAGCGGTTCAAAGCGTTCAAAAGCGGTCGAGATGTGATGGAAGATTTGCCTCGCTCTGGTAGGCCGTCAACGTCTGCAACTGAAGTTAACATCGCAAAAGTGAAGAAAATAGTGACTGTAAATCCCCATTCAACTCTGAGAGAGATAGCTGCCGAACTTTCTGTATCTCACGAGTCGATCCGTACCATTGTAACTAATCATTTGGGTATGAAACATGTTGCTGCTCGGCTAGTCCCAAAAGATCTGAATTTTCTCCAAAAACTCAATCGCATGAAAGTCGCTGAGGACATGCTAGAACGAGTCAGTTCGGACCCAACATTCATGAAACGCATTGTTACTGGTGACGAGACGTGGGTTTACGAGTTTGACATGCAAACTAGTCAACAAGCTTCGGAGTGGCGCCTTCTAACTGAACCGAAACCGAAAAAACCACGCCAAAGTCGATCAAAAGTCAAAGTCATGTTGACTGTTTTCTTTGACTATCGCGGTGTTGTGCACTCTGAATTCTTACCGGAAGGTCTAACGGTAAATAAAGAATATTATTTGAGCGTTATGCGGCGTTTAAGAGAGCGAATTCGGCGAAAAAGGCCAGATTTGTGGAATGAAAATTCTTGGATTTTGCACCACGACAATGCGCCTTCGCACAAGGCTATCATTGTGAACGAATTTTTGACCAAACACTCAACAAATACCATCTAGCAACCACCATATTCACCAGATATGGCTCCTGCTGACTTTTTTCTTTTTCCTAAACTCAAATTACCATTTCGTGGCACCCGTTTTCAATCGATAGAAGACATAAAGGAGAATTCGCGGCGAGAACTGAACTCAATTCCGGAAGCAGCGTTTAAAAAATGTTTTGATGAATGGATTATTCGTTGGCGCAAGTGTATCGTTTCTAAAGGAGCATACTTTGAAGGTGATAAAATAAATTTGGATGATTATCAGACATTTTGTGTATTATTGATCTTTTCCCGGTACTTTCTTGACAGAGTAGTATATTGTAGTTTCAAATAAAAAAGTCAAAATGTTTTAGAATTTATAAATCACATTTATTACAAACATTATTACACATTCGCGTGCATAAGGTTTTAGGTTCGATTCCCGGGTCTGGTAGTGTTAGTGGGATTTTCCATCCTGAATTTCTCTGCAATAGCCGCGTAGTCGAGTTTGTGCCCGGCTGATGGCAATATACTCGCTCCCTATTACATCCGGACCTAGTACGGGCTGCCCCCACCGCACGTATGTACTACGCTATGCCACTGTGCTGACCGTACTTAATTTTTTTTTTTGGGTGGGAAATATTCAAATAACTTCCCCCGCTCTGGGCGGAGCGGGGGGGCGTCTCAGACTTTTACTGACTAAAACCCACCCATGTTCCTTCTATTGCCCTTTACGTTCCGGGGCCGCGGTATCTCTTTCGAACAACCCGCAACCCCGGCAGGGACTGTACCTAATTAGGTAATATTCATATCTAAAAATATGACTTTATGTTACTTCTTGATATGGCGAGAAAGGAGGTCTGTTGATATGATAAGTAAATAGAGAAGTATGGAAAAAGAAGCTGCGCCGACCCCGAATAATCAAGGATATGGACAGAAGGATGATAACTTCAAGCCTTTGGATAGTTCCGCAGCTTAAGTACCTACTTATATTTTACAAAGAATATTTTAAAATACTTGCTTTTAATTCGGCTGCTTTTGCCCATAAGGTTTCATTAAAATGCATCAAATAATATAAAGTTCGCATTTCTGGAGTCAACGATCCAATATTCAGAGTAGAATTCCTTACTTTTGTGTATCTTGTATAAGGTTCGAAATAGTTATACAGATGCACTGTCGTCCTAACATCGACCAATTGGTTTATTCCAACAAATCCCCAAACAGGGGGACAAAATATATTCCTTAAGGGAATTTCAGCGATTTCTGCTATTAATGGTAAAATATCCATTCCCAAGTCCGAAGTAGCAACCACTATGTTTTCATGTTTAATATTAACGTGATTTCTGAGAACTGTAGCGTTATAACATGCTGGCCCTAAGTTAGGAAAAATGATTTTCAAGTTACGTGGGCCGGAAGCATTGATCATCAGAGCTAGTTCTTCCATTTTTTTTCGATTCTCATGAAGCCATGTACCGATAGATATTTTCTCACTGGAAAAAGCCACATGTTTATTTGGTGCTGACAGCCTTTAACAGAACTTTAGAAAACAATATTTTTACTTACTCAAACGGTTCATGGTCCAAGATTATCAGCATATCCGAACTTGTAAGCGCAATTCCAATTTTATCAACATGCTTTATAACTCTGCCTGGAGTATCGGTCTGAACATACGCACATTCTTTTTCTACATACTCCATGAATTTTTGGGATCCGCATTCGTCGTACAAGTATATTTTATGTATTAATTTAGCTCCCCGTGTATATTCGGGATCTAATAAACCCGAAATTAAATGCATCGCTAATAAGTGACGAGCGCCAGAAATTGTAACCACAAATTGATTTTTGGGTATGGGCGGAGTTTTTAGCGGAGGTTGGTCTGTCTCTATATCGAGCAAAACATTTTGTAAATGAACTTTCCTTTTGAATTGTAGAATATTGTCTAATAACCCATCATATTTCTCAGAAGCAAATAGAGAATCAAAGTTGTAGTAGGAGTAACAATAATCCAGAAACTCTGACGCTCCACCAATATAGTGCGGCGTGCTGCCCTTCATTAACAATTCCTTCCAAACGATAGGTGAGTCTTTGTGATGCCATTTGTTTTTTACGTTGAGCTTGCTCAACCAACTCTAAAACAATAATGATTATTTACTTTAATATCACTCGTATAAAACATTTCTACGGTTTCTTATTCTCAACACATGCACATGCATGTGAATGGTAATTTTCAGTATCTGCTATACAATGCGTGTACTAACCTGCCAATCTTGCACCGATTTTTGAATACAATTATAGCAAAAGTTAGGAAGTTGTTGTGAAAGATAATCTGCTAGAAGTACGGTTTCCGCGTAAGCAGAGCATTGAGCCTCACCAGCAATTACAATACGAAACCCCATGACTTGTTATAGTTAAGGCGGAAATGGAAATCGAGTTCTCTTAGTATATTATAATTAAACGTCTTTGAATAATTCTGAATTAGTTTATTTTCCCCTGCAAAGTATGAATAATATCAACTTTAACTTTCCAGTCTTAATTCATGAATAATGTCAACAAACTGCTTGACAACATGTTGATAAATATGTGATGACAAAGGGAGTTATTTTTGTTATCAAATCAGTCATCAGCCAGTAGCATTAAGTTCTCTTAATTTCATTTTAACTTGACAAGAAAAACACGTAGTTACATTACCTTTGCTTCTGAGCAATAAGGGTTTTAGTTATTCTAATGACTAGTAACCTGCGGTTGACCGTATTTATTTTTATTCGATTTGAAAATCGATCATTTCTTACCGATTTCCGAAATAATTTCTAAACGAAACAAGAGCTGACAGTACGGGGTTGCGTTCAATTATCTCATCCAGTCTTGTCCGGTTTTTAAAGTATATGGATATACGGTTTTAATATCGTCAGCAGTGGCGAATCAACAGTGTATACTAGATTCGCATTATACCCGCTCACACTATATGTGATAAAAACATACATAAGTACCAAAAGTTTTGTATAAAGTCGTCGTACGCAATAATTGAACCAACTCCATACTCTAGGATTTGTCATTTGTAAATGTCAAATCCTTAATTAATCTGTGGTCAAAACTCAGCTTGTTTTGGTTGTAGAAGTTATAGGTTACAGACATATGTAATTTTCTTGT
The DNA here is from genome assembly GCA_905475445.1 of Ochropleura plecta. Classification (NCBI taxonomy): domain Eukaryota; kingdom Metazoa; phylum Arthropoda; class Insecta; order Lepidoptera; family Noctuidae; genus Ochropleura; species Ochropleura plecta. The sequence continues at coordinate 16,364,965 of FR997731.1, read as the reverse complement.
TTTTAAAGAAATATACCTGTCTTAAAAATATGGCTAACAGAAACTGGGGTTTTTGTGACTTATCTATTAGCAAGAATTATGAACTTGAGAAATTACATCTGTTAGAAAAACTAGGTTTCAATACAGTAGCAATTAATACACACGTTGAAGAACCTTCGGATGAGCCCAAGAAAAAGAAAAAGAAAGGAGAAGCCAGGGATAAGAGAGACTATGTGCCTCCACCTATAGATATTCCAAAAGATATTTCCGACACTACGAAGCTTAATATTTTACAAAGGCTGACTTTGGAATTCTCAGATTCAAGTGTAGCTCATAAGGTAAATCAATCAGAGAATATAAAGAAGTATGACATTATTGCTGTTTTACCTAAAACTTTACAAGCATTCCAGTATGCATGTGGAGCTATGGATATAGATATAATTTCATTTGAACCAGCAAGTAAGATCCCTTTTAAAATTAGTCGGAAACTGTACTCACAAGCTGTAGAGAGGGGTGTATTCTTTGAGTTAATGTACTCTCCTGCTATTAGAGATTCAACTTCACGGAAGAACATAATCAGTAATGCTCACAATTACCATGCCATTGGGAAGTCAAGGAACATTATTGTTACAAGTGGTGCTGAGAATCACATGCAAGTTAGAGATGTACATGACGTCATCAACTTAGGATTCATATTTGGACTTAATAGCAATCAGAGTCTTGAAGTAGTGCGGAACAACACAAGAAGAGTTATCCTGAAAGCAGAAGGTAGGAAATGTGGAAAACACTATATGCTAGTTGACACTATAAGTGAAACAATCAATAAAATGTCTGAAGATTATATTGCATAATTTTATTATAAACTGAACCTATTTACAATATTTTAATTTGTACAATTATATTCACTAATTACTCATCACAGACAGATTAAGGATATCCTAAATCACAGTTTATCAACATGGGGGAGGAGGGGATTATGTGACAATCACTTGCATTTAAAATGATAATGGATTAAAAACAGTTTTTTTTTTGTCAAAATTCTAAAGCAAGCATGTTATTAACTTAAAAATCTTTTTGTTTTAAACTTATGTGTAATGAAGTACCTAATTTTTTCTTTAATAAAAAATACACATGATACTCGGAGAAAAGGATAGCCTAAAACCTAAGGACATATCACCAAGGGTGAACCTCATATGATAAAAAGATGGCCATTTACAGCGGGTTTCTACTCTTTTCAATTTCCTTACTAATTCTTAATGTATAATAGCACTTGAAAGCAATAATTGCATCTACACTTCAGTAAGACATCACCCTCCATCAATAGAAATCATTTTATTATTTTAAGAATAATAAAGTAATTATTAGATGCTTGAGAAGTTCAATATTCACTCAGTTCACATTACACCAACATGTTAATTTATTTGCCAAACATGTAAGTTTATCACTAGCATAATCCAGGGTTTTATAGTTCTGCTGCTGGACCACTACCACTCATGCATTAGAAACAATATCTATATCAAAATCTTACAGGATCTTAAGCCAATATTGGATAATGATGCAGTTAACTTCAAGTGAATTGGTTCTCACCAATGTCATGATCACACACATCTGTTTTGGCACTTATTTGGTGTGTATTTCAGAATTTAGGATGAACCACAATAGAACTGAAGGTTTTTATTAATTAAGTTTTTTGTTCTAAATGAGTAGTGCCTAGATCACTTTTTAAAGCTGTATATTAATAATAAACACCTACCTATGTTCCTAAAGCATACAATTTGGTTTTCACTGCACAATTCTCATCACTTTAATCAGATTTCAAATTTTCCACACTATCTTTTTCTAACTTTTCAACAACAGGTGCAGTCTCCGTCGCCAGCTGCGATATATTTAAACTCTCTTTCCTCTTTGTTTCCTCTGGGAATGTGAATCCGTCTGCTACCCACCTGAACCTAAATCAAAGGAACATTCAGTTTTAGGAATACATTTGTAAGCGAACCTAATGAGACTGAATAAAGAACTCTTAACTGCAAGGACATTATAAGCAACATGTAGAAACTGCATCTAATGGCAACCAAGCAAAATCTATCAGATGAAATGCCAAGCAGGTTATGATAGTATATAAGTGCCAATTCTACTAGGGACTATTTATATTATGTGGAAAGAAATAAAAACGACCATATCAATTTTTATAATGTATTATTTCAAATGCAACCTCAACGTTTGGTACAAGATAATACAAAATGTATAAAATCCGCACACTAAATATAATTACTCTACTCACAAACAATCGAGATTCACACACAAGACTTACATAAGCGCCCTAACATGCTTGTTCTAAGTACATTACAGAATAACATTACATATTTTATTCTTGTGTTGTGTTCTAGTACACTATAATGATAAAATTGTAGCACCACAACATTATTTCGTCGACTCTATCCATTGAACATTTTAAACACGCTACATATATTATGTTACTACCTACGTTATTATGTGTGATACAGTAACTGCAAGTTTGCGCGTTTTAGAAGTACGAAAATAATGATAGCTGATGAATTCTTTGAAATGAATAATGTTTTATGACATTAACATATTGTGTGTGCAGAAGCTCATAAGATAGATGCCCTGCAACAGAGATCTAAGAAGACTAGAATATTTTATTAGTTAGCCTCAACAAGTAATCCACAAGAAATAAAAACAATACTTCATCACCATTGCAGGGTTTTTGTTATTTGTGTGATGTAAAATTGAGCAACAAAAGCTTACATAAACCTTTATTAGTTATTCTAGAATAAAAACAGTCTTCAATGTCTTTTATAAATTTAAAATCACTGTGTGATATATTTATACACAGCGCAAAACAAAAGAAATTGAGACAAGATAAAAAAAAATGTGGCTTTCATATAACAGGACACCACAACAGTACATTTACAATTTCATGGCAATAATAATCTTACACAATGTTTAATTTAAGTAATAATAAAACTAGTTATTGTAATTCATTCACCAGTCACATTTAGTAATTACATAGACGTAACGAAATAAAATAAATAATCTCCTGTTTGTAATCATAACTTTAACAAATTCAGTCTCATAGGTAATAAAAAAATTCAAATTTATTCTAGCGAGTCTTTCCTCAAAAACTTTACAATATTAAATTTACAGATAGAGTAATTATGACACAATTTGTATACAATAAAATACTAAAATAGGAACCGAATAAATAGAAATAAATTGGTAGAAAATAAATGCATCAATCTTACTAAATATCTACCACTTTAGTCAAGTCATAATATTGTTGTTTTTACTATTTTTATTACTTTGTCATTTTTGTAATGAACACTTATTAATACATGTTTGTAATTAATTAATTATTTAAACAAATACCTAGTAATTTAATTAATAATAATACCTATTAAATTGTCATTTATTATTACATTAAATAAACTTCAATTGTTCTGAAGTTTAAACTATTTCAGAAAAGGAGACATTATTCTACAACACATTATCTCCATGCATTCATATTTGTTTTTCTATTTTTCTTTTAATGAATGAACTAAATATAAACCAAAATTTGTTCTTTTTGATTATGATTATATAGAATGATAAACCAGATCTGTGAAATTTATTTCTAAATTACTAAGCATACCAAAAACCATCGAATTTTCATCGCTAAATAATTTAATTGAGCAGCCGTACAGAATAGATGTAGCTGCTAAAAGAGCGCGGGCGATGGTAAATGTATGAAAACTTAGGACCAAAGGATGTATGGAAGAACCGGACGCGCGGCGGCGGCGGGTGTTCAGTTGTTGAGGAAAGACACGCAGTGCGCGACCGTGTTGACGTTTTCCACCAACCTGTTGTAGAGCTCGCGCCGCACGCTGGCCGTGAACTTGCTGACGAGGCACAGGGTTACCGTGCCCGCGAATATGGCATTGTATAATAGAACGAGTTTGAAGTTTCCGAGCCACTCGATGCGACCGAATTCACCCAACAAATCGAAGTTCGTTATACCTGGTGGCAATAAAATATGCGCTTTACTTAACCGTTATTATGCATTATTCGTATCGTATTAAAAATCATCTATCGAGAGTTTCTCTGCTGTTGACAGATAAGGATGTCCAATTTTCTATGAAAAACTCGTTAAGTCAACCATAGACGATTGGTTGTGAATGTGCAGTTTTGCCTGCACAGGCATGAATCTACCTATATTTCAGCCCGGAGACACATATATAAACAGCCCGCTGCTGGCTTTAGGCCTCTCCTTCTCCCATTATCGGTAATGTGCGTCACTCATCCAAATATTTCCCGTGACTTAAACGATAACCTCAGCCCAACGAACGACTTGAGTTATAAAGGATAAATAATGTTCGAAACTAACCCAACATCTTAACAAGCAGCGGGTGCGCAGTAGAGTAGGCCAGCAGCAGCGTGCAGTGCGCGATAATGCGCGCGAGCGGCGTGCGGCGCGCGCGCGGTAACACGCGCAGCGCACGCAGCGGAGTGCCCAGGCCCGTGAGCGACGCGGCGTACAGGTACACGATCAGGAACGCCTCCAGCACGGCGCCCGCGCAGCCCAGCTTTGACAGCGACGCTATTCCCAAGGTAAATTGCTGGAATGTTCAAATGCAAGAACTGTAGGTAACATTTTAATAGGGTGAGCCATTGTTCCTGGCTGTCACTTATAGATCTTTACAGGTCAGTGGCCCGAAAGACCAGTCTTACCGAAGAGTATCATAAATATTGCCCCGTACGTACTGGGTTGTGGAAGTCAAATAGGCAGTCGCTCCATGTAATGTCGTACCAACATAGTTGGAAAATGCTAGGCAGATGATTATGTAGGTAATATTTTTCTACATTGTAAATATGTATTCTGCATGTTACTCCAACTAAGGGTGATTTGCTGATAAGACATTTGGGTTAGAATTTTTCAAATTTTACATTACGAAAAAAATACAGTTTTTAAGTTCATCGTCTGGATTTAAGATAGAGAGATTTAAATATAAATATAATATAAATATCGTGGGACAACTCACACACGGCTATCTGATCCCAAGCTAAGCAGAGCTTGTGTTATGGTAACCAGATAACTGATATACATACTTATGTAATTCATAAATACATACATATTATAGATAAAATCACACCCAGACACAGAACAAACAATCATGCTCATCACACAAAGTTTGTCCTGGGTGGGAATCGAACCCACGACCTCCGGCTTAGCAGTCAGGGCCACTAACCACTAGACCAACAGGCCCGTCAAAATTACCCGCCAAAATGGCCCGTCAAATATTAGGGTAAAGACCATATTCTTTGGCACTAACTAACAAAAAGACCCATCTTGGTAGGAGTATAGTATACTAACCCGTGTGCTAAGCGGCAGGGCTTTGATTCCGATGAGCAGTTCGAGGGTATTCTGCAGTACCATGAGCACGGTGATGGTGGTCAGTGCTAGCAGCAGCAGCATCGCCAGTGGGTACACCACGTTACGCTGCAGCGATGACGTCTTGCGCTGGCTTTCTACTTCCTGGGGAGTGTGGGACAGGCGATTAAAAAGAAAACATACTCAAAATTCATTCTGTTTAGTGAATAGGATAGTAGATTAGTAAAAAAAAAATGTAAGATTAGTACTGCCTCGTTGGTCTTGTGGTCCCAAGTGCGATTGCTGAGCATAAAGGTCTTAGATTCGTTTCCCAAGTTGGGCAAAAAGATACCGAGGCCCCGGAACATAAAGGGCAATAGAAGGAACATGGGTGAGTTATCGATTTCCCATCCGCAAAAAATGTCAGGCAAAGTATTATTCGGTTTTTCCTCCTGATAGAAAAACACTTTCTCAGTAGCAGCGACGGAGTCTGAATTTAGCCTGGTTACATGTGACTAAAAAAGTGATGATGGATCTAAATGTTGATGGACGGAGAGCGAGAGGTAGGCCAAAGAAAAGATGAATGGATTGTGTAAGGAATGATATAAAGAAGACAGGAGTAAATGATGCACTGACGTCTGTTAGGGGAGAATGGAAGAAGAAAACGTGTTGCGCCGACCCCAAATAGAATGGGACAAGGGCAGGGAAATGATGATGGTAATAAGCTCGCCCTCTTATTGCGTGGTACTTAAACATACTTCCGAGATCATAAAATGTTCAGCCGGAATATGTCTATAGCTGGCCAATTAGTCTATTTTTGGAGGTTTAAAAATGCTTGTCGATTCACTCGAACATTGAAGAGATTATAATAATTAGGGAACAGAGAAGCCGGCAGCGATTTCCACAAACTGGCGGTTCGCACAATAAATGTGGAAGCACGCTCCGACGACTTTGGTCAACCTTGTGGCTACGCACTTTGCTCCTTCACTCTCTTGCATCCTTTTCAACATCTTAGTTCCTCTTACCTTCCTCATAGACACGACCCTGTGCAGCCTCTCGTTGAGTCCTGCCTGTAGCGCGCCATTCCTCAGTCGCAACAGGGGCGTCTCCTTGCCCAGGCGCACCGAGGCGTGACGCTGGCTGTCCTTCGTTATCGACACATCCGCGTCTACAGGGGCCGATATGTCGCCGCGGTCAGGGTACATGGGCTCGGGGGATATGTAGCCCACTCCTGCGGAGAAAATATAAAGATCTTATAGAAGACTAGACTAGCTTTTGCCCGCGGCTTCGCTCGCGTTAAATTCGGGGTAACACAGTTCCCCTTGCGCCTTATTGATTTGTAATAACAACGCTAAGTTTTCCCTTTTCTTCCCTCTTTCTCCCTCACATCCCACTTTTTTCAAAAAAGTCCGTCAATCCGTCTCAATCCGTCTCCTGGTTCCCAACTATCTCTGTACCAAAATTCATCAAAATCGCTTTAGCCATTAAAGCGTGAAGAGGTACCAAACAAACAAACAAACTCACTTTGGCTTTTATAATATTAGTAAGGAAGTAAGGATATGGGACAACCACTGAACCATCAAACCGTGCTGGACGCGCTAGTGGTTTATGGCCCACTACCTCTTACTTTTTATCCTTAAAATTAAGTATAAAGTTAGTAATGACAAACAAAAACAATAAAGTATTCAATAATTCGTGTTTATTTAACTACAGCTGTTGGCATTGTCCTACTTCGAAGTACACTCAAAAGGCTCGGGGCTTAAATATGCAGTTGTAAGATTTATAGTTAATACACACGTATTGTTATCGGTAGAATCCCGGTTATTGTATTCGTAAGTAAAATCTTGTCTACAAGATAAGATGACCAGATCAAACAGCTAGATACACAAATCCTTTCAAAATAAACAGCAAGGCTAATCAACTTTTTCCATTTGTTTTTGCCTTGCACTTGCACAAATCGTCAACACTACGTTCGTTAACTTATCCTTGACTGAGACATTGCCTTATAGAGATTGTGATTACTTCTTTAGATGTCTACAAAGCTGCAGAGAAACGAAATTGTTGTCTTGTTTAAAATATATTTGGCTTTTTTTCGGATGGGATATCATCTAATGACTCCACTCCCGCGCTGGAAAGAGCGGAAGGGAGTGTTAGACTTGTTTCTAACTACAACTAAAACCCATCCATGTTCCTTCTTTTTATCAGTGTTCTCTTTTGAACCTCTCTGTCGCAGCCCCGACAGGCAGTGGCTCTGACGGGACCCTAAGATTTGCTAGTATAAATAAACGTCTGCATAATATTTATTAATACGATCCATATCAGAATAAACTAACCATCTTAACCGTCCCACTGCAATGAAGATATACATAATGAACAGTACAATCATAATTATTTACAAACAATTATTATTCACTATCTTAGGTCGTTTTGTGATAATACAACACATTTTCTAAGAAATATTCACTACAGATATGTTTTTTATTGAGATAGTTTCCATAACATTTTCAGAGATTCCCGAGTATAAACGAGTATTTATAAGTTTCCATGCATGTTTACCATAATTATCAGAAACATTTTATGGCTTTGACTGTATCAGTAGGCATCACTACATTCACGACCCAGAATATCTGATGAATAATTATTAGTGACGAAGAGATCGTCAGAGATAACGCGGCCTTGAAACACAAAGGGCAAAACACAAACACATGGACGGGTTTTTGTCAGTGCAAATGTAACACTGCCTTCGTCTCCACCCACAGAAGGACGAGTCCACCCGAAAAAAAATGGGTGAATATTTAAGATTAAGTTGCGCTTGCCTACATCGGTCCGTGAATGGTGACCATTCATTACATTTCACGTTTCAACCGTGCCTCGGGAATCACGTTAAGCCGTTTACACCGGCTGTCATTTGTTAAATCTTTGACAATTGATACAGGTAGCCAGTATCCCGCCTACCAACCAGCCTTAAAAGGTATCGTATTACCCAGTATTGACTGGGTTGTGAAGGTCCACAACTCCATGTAAAATTCGTATATGAAAAACGTCTAGGCAGATTATGATGATGATTATGCATCTTGACATGTTAAGGTTGATACAGTGAACTGGTATAATAATCATTAATCGATTATATCTTATGAATAAGATAGCTAGCTATTGTAGGAAGTTTGGATCATGCATGTTTGTAAACACGGGTATTGTTCGGTAGGCCACTCGCGGTGGGTTGGTGCTCGACTTATTATGCCACGGTGAAGTTACGGAGTTTGTTGACTTGTATCGGCCATTGAATTCAGCACAATAACATTCCTATGATATAGTGGTAGGCAGAAGGGCATTCATTAGCACGTTTTGGTAAATAGCACGTGTCCACGTGTGATGTCCACCAGATAAAATTTTGATTATTTAAAAAAATAATCAAACCTTGTTATTCAGTAGCCACATTGAGCCATAATGCTCAAGAGCTTTACCCACATCACAGAATATATAATAATACTCTCATATGTACTATGCAGTGTTTCTATACAACGGGCCACTTCGTAGTTACTCTCAGGGCAGTCAAATTGGTAGGACCACAATAATGACCAGGATATTTCTAAAATCCAGTCATTCTGTCCCATCCATGTTCCTTCTTTTACCCTTCCTTTTACCCCGGCAAGCCCCTCTGCTTTGCTGACATCTCTTAGAGGCGCGCGTGGAACACGAACGCGCCGTTGACACAGCCTATCGTCACTAGACGGACGGACGGTGTGCTAGCCTTTGCTAATCATCCACAGACTCACGTCTACGGTGACCAGGAGGCGTTTCACGGCTCCCGACGTCCGCAGTGGCTGGGTTGGTTTTGGTTTGAGGTTATCTCTCTCAAACATTCGGCCACCTCCTTCGCTAGCATGACTGCTTCGCAAAAGGAAGTGACCGCTTCCCATTCCCTCTCGCTCCGGACCATGGACTGAACCAGGGCCGGGCGCGAGAGGTTGTCGCCGCCGATCGCCTCTACGAGGACACAGCGGTGCTCCGTCTAAGCAGGGTTGACTGTCACAGTGTGCTCCACCGTATTCTCCAGGCGATCGTTACAGTGGTGTCACACCGGCCGTTCCAGCCGCCCGATTATGTGCAGGAATTACTTCCTCAAACTTCCGTGTCCGATGAGGACCTGCTTCAGGCGGTAAGATGAGGAGTATTCATTCTTCTAACGTTATCTTTGGGTAAATTAAAGATACCCACGATACGAGATGGAGTCTATTCTTTGCCCGGCACCACACATTTTAGAATCTCATTATCCAAAAATACCGGCAAAACCAGAATAGCTGAACAAAAATATCTCAACTGCAGCAATTTGTGCTGTCATTAACGTCTGGATTCTCGGCTCATTTAGTTTTGAAGTCATAAAAATGTTCAGACGATGGAATGTGTAGTTGATGAAACATTACTTGTCGATTAGGCGCTCCCAAACGACTGGCATTGAGGATACTCAGTCAACTGTCGGTAAATGTCAAACAAAGTTGTTTATAATTCCTGTCCGCAAACGTTTCAGCCTTAGATACGAGACACGGAATTCACAATGAGCGAACTAAAGAGATATCTGTGAATGATTCCTTTTTTTAATTGAGTCTTCCAAATACTTTTTTTTGTTAAAACAACGTGCTGCGCCGATCCTAATTGACATGGGACAATTGTCTGAAATAGATCAGCAAAAATCATAAACACGATTTAACATCAAACAGTTGAAAAATCGCAAATACCAAACAACTGATTGTGTAATCCGTGCTAATAGAATCTTAATTACTTGAATCATATGTGTACGAATACAATACTAATTGTTACCCGTAAAGCGCGTACTCAATTAGGTAGGTACACGTAATTATTCTAAAACTGTTACGGCTAGCCTGCATCATCCCACTTCGGGGCAAAGGCCTCTTCGTACAAAAAATATGGACTGTGCATTTAAATTATCCAAAAAAAAAATACGGTGTTATGAACTGAATAAAATAAAGAACTAAATATACGTACTACTGATTACTAACCTAGGCATTTAGTGTTAGACAGAGGTGCTGGGAACAGGGAACGCAAATATCGACAGTTTTGTATGTCCCATGAATAATGGGGCAAGCATAACACTTCTATAAATACAGCTGCATGCGAACATATATTATAAGGAAGATGATTCTGCAACATAGAAGAAGGCCGTGAACGAGCACACATGGGCATCGGGACAAAGCGTGAGCCACTTCATAATCAACGACCTTTTATTATGATGTTGCTTGATGGGGTCAAGCTTATCCGTTAACTTGAAAGCATCATCGTGACTATTATATCCCAGAAAAACGTTTTACATTAAAAGTACGGTATTTTTACAAATGCGTAAGAAACCTGTCTACAGGTCCGGTCTGTCTGTCTGTGTGCCTGTGAAGAGCTAGGTTAGGACATAGAATACACATATTTTCATCCCAGTACGATCCCATAGTATAATTTTCGACGAACGACGTAGACGTGGCCGAAGTCTAGAGTAATAATTTTTAAACTGCTCTTATTAGTAGGCCTTGAAAATGACTCACTATCAACGAAAGATAGATCGAAGCATCATGAGACCGTCACAAACCTGGAATTCCACTACTGCTAGTACATAAATAACACTAATGTACAATTGCTTTTTTCCGCCTACATACTGGCACTGGCAGTGCGATTTTAAAACGTAATGCATTGGGAAGGTCGACTCTTTAGTTCGTAAGGTTAGCGTTGATCCCCGCTCACAACCTCGGGCGATGCAACATGCGACGACGGCATCTCGCGTCAAACGACATGAGAGTTTGATGTTTGTTTCCTTCGCGTGAGTCAAAGTAAAACCATCTTCAATTAGGCCGTTAAAGGCAAACTAAAAGTTATCCGCGTGGCGTCGAGAGAATCAAACGCGCAAAGCGTAACTTTGTATCACTTGTATCATACGTGTGTTATCTATTCGTCCGATTCGGATAAGTGTGCGTGTGTCTAAAATTTAAATTCATAGGCTCCTTTACTTCCTTCGGCCCTGATATGTGTGCGTTCATTTTAAAATACTCTTTTGAACGTCATTCTCTCAAGGGAACATGATTGATTTTAATTGCTTATTCGCAAGGGCATTACAATTGCGTCCATAGCATAGATATCATAAAGAAGAAGTTTTTAATATTTCTATGGTCGCGTCGCAAATAGCGGTAACTCTGACATGCTTTAATCAATTTATTTCCTTTTTTTTGCGCACCCGCTACCGCAACACGCACGTGTTCGAGCGCGCAGTTCGTGGCCAAGCCGTTAGACGTCACATAGGTAGGAAGCGAACGCAGCATCACTGGTAGATTAGGTACGTCTGTCCTTGCGCATGTGTGAGAGGTTTTGGCTACTACATTGTTTAGCTAACCTTCAACCTAGCTGATATATGTATAATATATATTTTATTACGATGTAACTGTTAATTCAATTTATACTCGGTTTACGGTACATTCACGATCTAAACAGTTTCGTATATAAGAACGTCATACGTGGTCTACCTACGTAAGTGTTTCTGTCGATTTAGCAGCTGTTGTAAAATGTTTTTGATCATTAATTGCTTCTAATTTAGAAGGATTGATTTACACATTTTATTTCTATCCAACAAATAAAAAGATCAAAAGCCGTATACGTGGTGGAAGGAAAAACGACGCACCAACGTTTATCGAAATTTTAATTGGTTTTTTTTCCCTTTAGGTTCAAAACGACAACTTCCCAAACATCAACTACCCGAAATAGTAATTCCCTAAATAGCTTTTTCCCATTTCATCCTCTTTCCCAAGCCGACCATAAATCTACAATGCCCAAAAAGTCCATACCACATAACTTGACAGGCCTGTTGGTCTAGTGGTTAGTCGCCCTGACTGCTGAGCCGGAGGTCGTGGGTTCGATTCCCACCCAGGACAAACTTTGTGTGATGAGCATGATTGTTTGTTCTGTGTCTGGGTGTGATTTATCTATAATATGTATGTATTTATAAATTATATAAGTATGTATATCAGTTATCTGGTTACCATAACACAAGCTCTGCTTAGCTTGGGATCAGATAGCCGTGTGTGAGTTGTCCCAAGATATTTATTATTATTATTATTTATTATTACTTGTTAACTCTGAAAAAGTCCACTTTCCAAATAGGTTTATTTTTATAGGTAACTTAGCTTAGCTTTTGCCCGCGGCTTCGCTCGCGTTAAATTCGGGGTAGCACAGTTCCCCTTGCGCCTTATTGATTTGTAATAGCAACGCTAAGTTTTCCCTTTTCTTCCCTCTTTCTCAAAAAAAAAATGGATGGCTTCCTGACGTATTAGCGAAGAAGAACAACATGACAGTAATCGCGAGAAGATTGGACTCAGGAGTGTGAAAGTAGAATGAAAACCAACAATACTTTTTCTTGTTCACCTGACTCGGGATGAGATATGCAGAGGTACAAAGATAGAGGTAGAGTTGCAAAGATTTTTGTCACCACTACGTGTTTTGGAAGAAGCCAAGCTGCGCCAACACTAAATACTGGGAGCAAGATAATTTTGAGCAATATCTTTACCTGTAGAGACAGCATTGTTGATGCGTCGCCTGATGGTGTCCTCTTCAAAGGAATACACGTAGTACTCCTCATTGAGGTCCCTCAGGAACTGCGGCTTTACCAGCACAGCACTGACCACGCCAAACAGACGTACGAAGCCAAGCGGAGTGAATACTGCGAACAAACATTTATTGTTTTTATTTTTACTTAAACGAATATCTACTTTGTACAGGTAGGTGATTTTTGAAGTAGATGTCAGACTGACTAGCACTATTAAAAAAGTCATAATTGTATTAAATGAATTTTATATCTGGGTTATAAAATAGTTTTTAAATCATTTTTGGAAACTAAATAACGAACGCAGTTACATCGATCGAAATATATAAATTGATTAATGAATGAACGATGTTTTGTATCATCTCTAATTATATCTCCGACATGACTTCTACGATCCAGACATATTTGGATGATTGGCGTTTGAATAAGATCAATTGATACGTAGGAAGACTACAAAGGAACTAGTAGTATCTAGTTACATGGTTTTTTTATGTTTTCCTAAATAAAATTAAAAAAACATGTAATTCTGGTTCCCATGTTAACTAAAAGCTGTAGTATCGCATCCACAATCAGCATATTAATTAAGTAGCGTTTTTCTTTCGAGCCAATAGTATTTTTTTTTGTATTCCTTCGCACAGTGTTTTTGCTTAACTTTGTGGAAACAGAGCAGTTTTGCATGTATCACAATATTGAAAATAGAAAAGTTACGAAGAAGCAAATTCCCTTAAGTTTCTCTTTGTATACACACGTGTTTTATATTTACCACTCGGAAGCTTTTCTAACTCACCTTGACTTAAATATAGAATCGACTAGAACATAAAAAATCTCGAAAGCAGCTGTAAGTTACAAACATTGATTAACTGCTGAATGACGTACTCTTTAAACAAAATAATAAATACTGGCCGTTATTCAATAAAAATAGAAAATAGACAACTTGAACTTTTGTTTTTCCTTTTACACAATCATAGTCCCTTGACATTAGAATTTGTTTGAAATGGCAACGGTTGCCATGTTAACTGTTACGTCAATGCAGACAGTTTGTAAACAAGCTTGTTGCAGGATTTTCTGAATTTCTAGTTAAGTCCTAAAACAGCGACAATGGCCCTTGGAAATAACCCAGCTTTGAAGGATACTAAAGATATAGAATTAAATGAAGAATTTAACAACTTCATGCAAAGAGTCACTGAAGTCTCAAATCTAGTAAAGGACATGGGAAGTGGTGATAAAGTTAAGGCAGAAGCGGCTAAAGTCCTCGCTGACCAGTACTTGGATGGAAAAATAATTCTCGACGAGAATATTAAGCTGAAAGTGAAGCAAAATCGCACTTTGATCAATGATAAAGCGTTCAAAAATCTCGGAAATAAAGATGAGGTGAGAGGAGCATATTGATTTCCCCAGATAATGTTGCTATTTTTAATAACATGAGTTTAAAATAGAAGCAGTATCCTGTTTTATATCACCCTTCGTGAGTGTAATGAAAATAAAGCACCTTCCTTTATAGCTTCAGTCTTTAGTACAGAGATTGTGTAGGGGAATCGAGAATAAACAGGTTTAGAAGTTGAACTCTTTAGAAGGTATGCTAACGACCCTGTTTAAACGACAAAGAACAATTTCTACATTACACAATATAGTACATTCCATGACACAGTTTGCGTTCCTAATCTAATTCTGAACATGGAATTAACAGAAGCATTCGATATGGTTAATTGTATTACTCAATGCATACAGAAACTAGGTTATCAGAAGCACACCTGGTTATAGCACTCCATATTTTACTTACTAAATGTATAAACCATTTGAAGTAGGTACACAGTTAATACTCAGACATGCTCTTTGATTACCGCAAAAAAAACACCTACGTAGGTGGCATGAATAAATATTTATGCATTTGCGACAGCACAATAACATGCCAAAGCTTTATATTTAACTACATAGGTACCAGTTAACACGTGGGCTTGTAATTGGGTCGTCAAAACTCGTAATAGATTTATCTAGGTCTGATCTGATCATGTCATTACTGGGGCCTACCAAGATCCCGCGACAGGCAGGGCATGGTTTCGGAATCATTCGGACGACGTACTCGAATTCTCGCACATGGTTTATTCATGTTTAAACACACCTGCAGCATGCATTTCTAACGTCATGCAATGCACTTTCGTGGTAGACCTCCAAGAAGAGTAGGTGCAGCACGTATCGTATTTTATTATCAGTGAAAGCAATTTGGCTTGCGTTTCTCTATAAATAAACATCCACCTCGTGTAGATACTGTTGTTTTTTTCTATTTGCAGTGCGGACAGAAATATTCATGTTCAATGTTTACATACATTACATTGAGGCGTCTTCGTTGCCTTACTATTGATCTCTAAAATATAATTACACGCTAGGTTCGGACAGTAATTTAACAGTTATTTATTAAGATTGGGAATTAGAAAAAAATACATCCATTCTGTTTTTTACCCAACAAATGAATGTTTAATTTCTACGCTCAATAAACGAGAGTGTCGGTATTATTACTATTTCCTCGTCAGTAAATAGTTACTTCATGAACGCACAATGTAACTAAGTATTTCCAACGGGAAATATTTCAAGCTAATGTTTCAAACACCAATCATCTCATTACCACATAAACGTGTTAAAATGACAATTTGGACAATGCGGTCAGTAGGACATAACGTGACCGACCGAAACCATTAGGTAGTCTATACAAAATATTGACATATTAATCACTTCAAAGTAGGTACCAATCGTTAGACAAATATTTAGAATAGTTTGGCATTTTCAGAAGGAATTTCTTGCGTAGCGACTTGACATTACCTAATTGTATGACAAGCACTTCGGAAAGACTACACAATTTGGTAAATATTGATAAAATGACCAGAATTTGTGGCTGCAATAAAAATAATGATCATTACCCATTCCCCCATTAGCGACAAGACTGCCCAATTTAGGAGATCATCAAGTATGATAGGTACTGATAGAGATGTCAATGAGGTAGTAACACAATTTATATTAGGCATTAGCACTATCTCCAGTTGATAAACGAATTAAATAAGCACCTCTCTACCTAGACCTAAAATTTCATAATACATACATCATTACACATAATGATGACTAATCGATTAAAGGCCACGTCCTTCACAGCTGTTACTTTAATTGTTCTATTTTTTAATACCAAATGATATATCTGTGAGTAATTGTTTATTGATTTATTTTCAAATGACCAGGGCGAGATAGACAAAGACGCCTGGATGGCTGAAGTGAGCAAAGATGCTGAAAAGCGCTATCAAGACAAGAAGGTTCGTCGCGAAAAAGCTGACACCTTGAAGACCCAAGCTACTAAGGCGTTCCGTCGCCAAGAGTACGACAGAGCTCTCTCTTGCTACAACAGAGCTATTGAGCAAATACGAGATGACCCTATGCTGTACTGCGACCGAGCACTCACTAAAATCAAGCTAGGAAAATTTGACAAGGTCAGTACCGTCAGTTCTATAAACACGCACCTCCTCTACCCCGTTATCACTATTTACGAAAGGTTAAAGTTCGTAATCGTGACTAGTTTGTTTCCAGACACCCGAGTGCGAGTAAGCGTGGCCATAATATTTTAGTTATTATAGATTCAATATCGAAACAAGATATTGTTTTTCGAAGTTATTTGGCGTCTCATTGCATCGCTTTGAATATGCTAGTTCTCGCACCGTCTTTGCTATAAACTTCGGCGGGTGTGGCTAATGTCCCGGATCCGCGAAGTAACAGACAGCAACTTGATTGTATTTAAATTAATTCCAATATAGAGATCCTAATGATAAGTTACCCAAACAAACGTGTACCTTATCTACAAATCGACAGTTTTATCTACATGGTTAACACACAAAAACCGCTTCAAAAGATACTCGCTATTAGATTCGATAATGCGATTACTGCAAAGATAAAGAAATTATTAGTAATTAATTCGGAAATTAAGAAGAGATGCCATCGCAATATTTATTTTATCAGAGAAAAGTTCTAGACTCGTATGTGTCATATCTTTGTTGTTGAAACGTGTTCGGTATCTGCCTGACTAAGATTCCTTTCAATGAACCTTTGTAAACACTATAATTAACTCGAAACGGATCAAAATTCAAGACCCAAGATTGTTTGCAGCTCCAAGATTAGATTATTTTTCTAGACTCGTATGTGTCATATCTTTGTTGTTGAAACGTGTTCGGTATCTGCCTGACTAAGATTCCTTTCAATGAACCTTTGTAAACACTATAATTAACTCGAAACGGATCAAAATTCAAGATCCAAGATTGTTTGCAGCTCGTGCCCGTTAGTTACATTGTATACAAACTTATCGACCACTATCTGTGTGGTATTAATACATTATTTATGCTTTTGTTGAGAATTAAGTTTGTTTAAGATATCGACCTAATATGTGACTACGTGTAATAAGTATTAATTTGGTAATTTTATTTAGACATTTTCTTTGTTGTTTGCAAGACAAGTCTTTCAAAGCATTATATACAGTTTCTATAATTAGAAGACGCAATAACTAGTAACCTAAGACCATGCAACTGAATAAATATTGTATGGGCCACATTTGTCCTCATTCATTCAATGTGATCATTAATTACTCGACTACAATTTCTGAACTGCTATGGAACAATGTTTTAGTATTTTTTTCGGGTGGATAATCATCAAATCACTTCTCCCGCTCTGAGCGGAAGGGAGGGACAACATTTGACGCAACAATCAAATGAGCACATCGATGATAAATCTACAAGGGATAGGCAGTATGATATAAGTGCCAAAGTGTTCAATTGAAACCGCACTTGGCATAAATAGATAACATTCCCTTCTTGACAGCTTGCCAGCTCATCGCCTTTCTACTTATGCAAGTGTGAAGATAAAAATCGCATTATTTTGTTGCAGGTTCATAACGACTGTGACCTGGCTCTTCGTCTTAATGAAAATAGCTTCAAAGCCCGACTTTATATGGCTAAAGCGCATAAAGAACTTGAAGAGTTCGACAAGATGCAAGAAGCCAGGAAGGAATTGGACGAAATGTTCCCACAACATGAGGATCTCATCAAACACTTTCTTGACAAGAAAGAATACGACGTGGAAGAAAATGAATAATTATAGATTTTAGAAAGTTAAATATGGCACACTGGTAATGTGCAATGTACTGAAGATTACTATTAACTTATTTTAATATTATTGCAAAACGGGCATGTTGCCTAAGGACGATAAGACACAGCCAACATCGCCATGCGTTTTTATGTATTCACGTGTATACTTAGTCAATAAAGTTTTATTCGTTTCGAAAGATTACATTAGTTTAAATACACCTTATCGGTGCAGTAATATCGATAAACAATACTAATGCTCTACTTCATAGTAATCGATTATTTTTATTATACACTGAAGTAACTATCAACGTCACAAGTTTCCATCCACTTTACTTTAATATCGGTATTGTTCAATTATATTCAAGAAATCCAATTTAGCAGAGAGGTCGATGCACTCTACCTTCACTAACGACTCGCAGCGAAATAAACAGAATGTAATAATTAGAGGTCAATGTCTGCAAGTGCCACCTCGGCCCACGTGACGTCACGTAACTTAAAGCTTTGATGAACCTTGTGCAAACAAATAAACATTCGTAGAATTCTTATAAAGCATGCAGCGCATACGCATGCGAGCAAGGAATGTAAGAGAATATTGTTCGTTGTAAAATACCCGCTGTGATCACGTGCAATTTGATGGAAAAGTTGCATAGAACCTGTCTATGCGGTTTTTACGATAAAGAAAGCAGGCAAGCTAACGACCGATCAACTGATAAGTAGTTGACGTCGGTTAAAGACATTCTTAATTCTAAAGTAAATGACAATCAATAAGTAAGAACTATTAATGACTTACCTAGTAACATTAGAACTCCCACGAACGACACACAGGAATACAGGAAAGGCAGGTATGTCCACAAATCTGTGAGGAAATGACAACATGTTAATACAATTTTAACATTCAATACATTCGATACGGGTCGTAGGTTTGATTGTCAGGGCCCAGAGCACTGATGTGTTACGATGGTCGACGGGCATAACAATCAGACATTACAATAAAATTTATCCGCAACTTTGCGTGCAGATGCAACAAATGAGTCGTTTAATCATAGTTTAACATGTTAAATGCGAGGAGCCTAGTTAAGCAGGATGTGGAACCGGTGCAAAATCTGTGAAGCAAACAGCACATGAGACAACCAACACACATTGGGCGAAGCATTTTACGATCACAAGGAAGCCCAATTATTGGAATAAACAAATCAAATTCTTCGAAACTATACCGTTTCAAACAGACCAATTAATTCATGTTTTCAGTGTTTGTTAAAACTAGCACAGTTTCCAGAGCATCGGCGCATCCATTAACATTGACTGTGGCCGAACAATTACTATGCGCTCGCTTTCTTCACACTCAATTCAACACAGCGGACATAAATGTTATTTATGCTGGCTACACTATTTGTAAATCACAATTTTAGAGCCAGAGTATCTGAAATAATGTGGGAAGTCACAAAAATTCGCAAAATATTGACTTGGATCGTTTAGAAGTTAATATGGTAATACCACCCAACTTTAGTGCAATAGCAACAAAAGTCTGCATAATTGGCTTTAAAGTTGCAAACGTCTATGTTTCGTCATCTGAACATTTTCGAATCTGGGCTACCAGGCTAACTGCTGTAGTTGTTTTTAAAAAGAAACCTTTTTCTTTCATTATACACAGACGCATAAGACCACATTTGATACTTTTTTTACTCAGCCCAGGTGCACACAGGTACGAAATCCCACAAGGCACTATCATGAGTCCCGAAATTATTCTTAAATATTACGTATGTGTACTATTTAACATGTA
Organism: Ochropleura plecta; assembly: GCA_905475445.1. Classification (NCBI taxonomy): domain Eukaryota; kingdom Metazoa; phylum Arthropoda; class Insecta; order Lepidoptera; family Noctuidae; genus Ochropleura; species Ochropleura plecta. The sequence goes on along the minus strand of FR997731.1, from coordinate 16,345,139 downwards.
TGTAAATTATATACTCACTTAGCAAAGCATCAATACTGGAACGGTCACCTTCTAACCACGCTGAGATCACGTACGCCAAGCCCAGCATGGCAATACCAAGTAACGCGAGGACTATGAAGGTTTCATACACCCTGCCTCTCAGCCCCCGGCATCCCGGGAAACCGGAAGACTCGGAGAACAAATATGCAAACGGCAGAAACACGAACATCGACAGGTTTGAGAACAGGAACACATGATTCCATAACCCTGGAAATAAATAAATAGATAAATTTGACTTGCCCCCAATCAGTCTCTAAGCTTCTGTCCCTTCATAGGGTCAGAACCAACGACCAGTCTGAAATAAAAGGCTAAAGAAGTGCCATAGCCCTCTTTCCAAACTGTTGATGGTAAACATTCCTAGAAAAAACGACTTTCTTTTTCACAACAAGTCTGTTCTACTGATTGGATATTTCATAACGGAAAATCGTTTCGGTCACACTTTGTTCGCCTGAGTGTGTCTGAAACGCTTTTGTGCATAGGCTTTGTATACAGAACAAACGAAATGACGCGTAGCAAAAAAAGGTTTCTCTTTACCTTACGTACCTACCGTACCAGTATTGATTGAAAAAAAAACCTATTCATCATATAATAACGATCTTTTCGGCTTTCGGATACATCGGTGACTATACTCGCGTCGTAAAATATAGCCCTCTTTTCGTGGCGCACTCGTAAAAGGTGACAGCGATTATATCAATCATGTTCCCCCACGGCAATCCATTAGATACCTCACGCTTAGTTGAATTACCCGTAGGGATAGGCAGTAAAGGTGTGTTTCAATTCTTTATTCAGCAAATGAACTCTAAATCAAAATATATTTTTGCTCTTATAAAACGTCCAGAAAAGGTGCATGGTTCGGTCGTTTCATATGGAGAAGAACCGGCAAGAAATTGCATTATGTCTAATCTAATAAAGGCCAAGCCTGTATATCGCGTGACCTAAGAATTGTCCCCAAGACTTTCGGCAATCACGCTCTGGACCTCCAAGACATGGTGTCTTGCTAAGATTATTTCTATTTGAAAAATATCTCACTTTTAGTGTTAAGTAAGTTAAATTATTGCTAGCGATTTATTATGTAATACCCACAATACTATTACATCAGCCTACACAATTTCTATTGTACTCAACAATCAGCAAATATTTACTTTATTTATATATTTTTTGTATTATAACCAATGTTACAGTATTATCTATTGTTTAAACATCAGATACTAGATAATACCATAGAATTTCAACTGTGTGTCTTAAAATTGTTTAGTTTCCTCAAACTTTACATGGAATAGGGTATTTCCATAATAAAAGTTATTTTACTAGGAAATATCCAACACAATTTATTCCCACCTACTACTAAAAATACCTAGTGTATTTTAAGTAACAATATAATTTTTAGTAACAATTTATAATGATTTAGAATAACCAGGAATTCAGAAAATTTCGGAGAGGATACTTTTGACCAATATTAATAATTATTATATTAATTTGACCTTGTTGGTTCAGTGGTAACAAGTGAAAATGCTGAGCATGAGGTGGATTATCAGGTTTTTTGATCAAGAATATCTCTGCAGTAGCCACCAATTTTTGAATTGAACCAGGTTAATGTCACTAGGCTTATTCCCTAATCAAATCAAAATATTTTTATTTCACATAGGCCTACATGGGCACTTAAATGTCGAGAAAAGGTGCACGGGTCGGTTGTTTCCTAAGGAGAAGAACCACCAAGCAACTGTATGGTTACTCTTTTAAAATCATTTGGAGGGACTCGCAAGGACCCATTTTATAGATCGCACAAACTGCCCTCTGTTTTTTATAATATGAAAACAGAATCAATGTCTGCTGCGGATCCCCAAAGCAGAATGCCATAGGACATAATTGTAGGTGTGCCTCTCCCTTAGAGGATTACAAGCGTTATGTTATGTATATGATTACAATGTGTCTTACAAAGAGAAGTATGGAAGGAATATGCTAAACCGAGCCTCAATAAATTACGCAAAACGCAAGAGAAAATTGATAATTAATAAATATATTAAACTCACCCTGTATAAGAGAGCTGTTGAGCCATTTGACATAATAACTGTTTGGGTATAGTATGAGCACTTCATTGCTGACTATAGATACTGGCAGTAAGAGAGCAGATCCAAGGGACACGGCTAGTGCAAATGTACATAACCATAGACTAATGCGGTAAACTTTCACTTCATCTTCATCACCGGTGAAGTAGTCCTCGCTGTCTCGACGTCTGAACTTCTCAATTAACATAAATGACACGAGGTACAGTAAGATGAATAGAAGTAAAAAGATCTGGAACCAAAACAAAATTGTTTTAAGTCTTTTATTCAGTAGGAATGTAAATAATAGTAGTTTAAATAAATTTATATTTATTTGAGACTATATCAGGTTTAGCATAAGGGTAATTTACTCTGTCTAAGTCAAATACTACAATTTTCTTTTTTTTATTATTTTTGTACAGAAGCTGTTGGGTGACCTTTATAAATATTTTAATAAGTAAGCCTCAGACGTGGAGTTGCGGACACCAGCCCGTTATACAATACAATACAAAGTAATAACTTAACTTCTTTTTTTTTATTCTTGCTTGTTTGCTTTACTTAAGCTTTTTTTATTGTCATTATTGAAAACCTATCCTCTGTTATTATTTGCTGTAGGACCTTGTTGTTGTACAATTATTAATATTCAGAGGCTCATACAAGTAGGACCAACCTTGAAAGAATTACATTTGATAACAGTATTGTCATGGTCATTCAAGCCATTTGGCATAAAACTGATGACACGGAAAACCAGTCTACTTGTTCTTTTAGCGAAATCGTTAGGTTTTTCTTGAATGATGCCGAAAACTAGGACGAATGTAACGTACCTATGTATGTACATATAGTCAAGTACACTTCGAATGTAGGTTGATGAACAAGAATAAATAAACTCGATTATATACGAATTGGGACAAAGTCGCACGGAGAATTTCTTGTTGTTTGGACTTGGACATAATAATAGCCTTTGTTTCGATACTCACAATTTGCTCCCTCACGTTGTTATGGAATATTTGTTCGCGCAAGTCTGCCTCATCATCATCCATCATCCCGTTTTTGTATAATTTTTATCTTTTCACAAATTTTGGTGTTTGTTTGCAAAGTCTTTCATTGAAATAGCACTTCATTTTCAAAAAACATCACATTTTGCTGTTATTTTCCAAAAACAAAACACCACACAATTGACATCACCACTAATTTTATGACCACTACACAGATATGTAAATAAAGATTCAACAACGCTGATTATTATTTAAAAAAATGTTTTAAAAGTAGCACGCAACGCAATGAAATGAGATTGTGAATGTATTAAAAACACGTCCAATTTACGATGAGTGAATGAAACGAACTAAATGACGAATTGACGATGCTGTCAAGTTGTCAACTGTCATTTAATTTACAGTGATGTTTTTTGACGTACATACATACGTTTTAATTTAATTGCCATGTTCAATTATTTATTTACCATTTCCTCGGTTTGTGAAAACCGGAACTTTGAAAACCTGTCGATACCAACAACTGACATCACTCCTCTCAAAATTCCCAAAGCTCGGCTTGGCACAGAAATCTCAATATCCTACAATTCCATAGAGTAAATTACTTTAAGAGAAGCACACTCCATGTCCCCAAAACTTCGAGTGCAAAAAACGTATTAGCGTGGTAGTGCGTGCAGTCGTCGCGTTGTGGTCGAGTAGTTGTCAGTAAAAGATTACGTTACTTACGTAAATGGTGCTACGGAACCCTGTGTGTGTGCGAGGCGGCCAACTCGCACTTGGCCGGTTTATTTTGTTGATGTGGTTGTCCCTGTCATTGTGCTGTCATATTGTCGTTGTCTGTCACCAGCCACCAGTGTCACTCTGTGTCACCACTGTCAAAAAGGTAAACATACCATACCGCATCGCCAATTCGATGCCAATTCGCCAACCAACAAAACAACGAGTCGAACGAAACGAACTTCGTAATGAATGACTGACTCTATCAAGGAACAAGTTGTAACATGAAATTGGCTTCAATAAAAATATAGCAGCCCAGCTAAAAAAATTATGAATGTTTTGGATAGTAAGTAAAAAGCCTTATTTGGATAATAACTACAACTAGCACCCAATTTCATGATAATTATGTTGGTTTCAGATAGTCGCGCGAATCCTGAATTTTCAGTCAGGATTGTAGTCTGTGATCATTATCTTAGTAAGCCTACACCTGGAATAGATGTGATTTATTCAGATTTCCGAGGATCAGATATCAAACAGGTAAGTCAATCAGTAATTAACTATCAACACCACTACCATGGACCACGGTAAAAATCTGGCTGAGGGGTATTGCAAATTGGCACCTGGAGACAGAGTGAGAGAGCATGTTTTCTCCTATTGATAGTGACATTTCTATCAGAAATATCATACTTACAACTTTTTTTCTATCAAAATGAAATGCATTTAAAATACAATGTTTCAGGTGCCAGTGTTAAGGATATTTGGGCCTACCCCTGACGGTCACAAAGCATGTCTTCACATACATGGGGTATTTCCTTACTTCTACATACCCTGTCCAACACCAAACCCACAACCACAATTTTTATATCAGGTAAGAAATCTAAAATACAATTATTGTAATGTTACTTTTGGTTTAACAACTTCTGTGTGTGAGTTTCGAAGTTCAGTTCACACAAAAATTGAAATCAAATTTATTAATTCTAGCACACAGACTAGAGTAAAGAGTTTTGATTTCAGAGAGTGATAGACGTAAGGATTTGAATATGCAATACACTTGTACCATTTAAAGCTGATTTTAATTTGCAGATTGCGGCTAGTTTGGATAAAGCATTAAATATTGCACTGAAACAAGCAACATCTTCAAACCAACATGTTTACAAAATATCACTTGTCAAAGGATTGTGAGTAAACTAAATAAACTAAACTATATAAATCACAAAAATGAATTTGTCAAATACAAAGCAAGTCATTAACATGCATAAAGTTATTATTTGTTTAAGCAGGAACAATATCAATTGGAAACAAAACTTGAAAAGACTAATCTATAATTTAAACTTACAGACCCTTCTATGGATTTCACAACAAAGAACATCTATACCTGAAAGTATTTTTATACAGCCCTGGTTTAATCAAACAGGCTGTGGAACTTTGCAGTAATGGCGCCATTTTGGGCCAATCATTCCAACCTCATGAGTCTCATTTGAATTTCACACTACAATTCTTCATAGACTTCAATTTATTTGGAATGAGCAACATAGATCTACAATGCGTCAAGTTTCGTAAAGCAGGAATCTCTCAAAACAGCAGTGAAGCACAGAGCCCTAATGAATTCGGACTCAAACCTGAAAGTTCTTGCTATTATGAAGCAGATTGTGCTGCATCACACATCATCAACCGCCAGAGGATAGGCAAAGGCGATGGCATTGAAAATCCAGGCTTAGAAGAAGTATGGAATCAAGAATCAGAAAGGCGAAAACAGCTTAACATTTCTTTAGCTTCAAAGTCTCTATCCCAAGGAAGAATAAAAGCTGAGGAAACTGAGTCCCATTATAAGTTTGAACAAATATTTTTGATTAAGATGTCTAATTTAATTGATAAACCTGTGATAACTGAACATGATAAGCCTCTAGAAATAGTACAATATCCAGCTGAGAGCAAGGAAGGAACACAGTTATTTAATGCAGTTGATATTAGTGTACATTTACCTGATAGTTCATTGGGTGCGAGTTTTAATCAAACATTGAGAGATAATTTCTCTAACTCTGAAGACTTTGACATTACACTTGTGGATGAGAGTTTGGCTTTAAACAGTAGTCTATCTCTGCACTATAGTCAGGTTCTGTGTAGGTATTATTAACAAGATCAATTTAAAACATTCCTTAGAATAACACAGTTTTTACTCAATTTTAATTTCTTTCAGTAAATAATGAAGATTTGGAACTAGTAGACATGTTGCAAGATATGGAAGAGAAACCAATAGAAGAGGACAGTGTTATGGGAACACCGGCTACAGTAGAGCAGGATGTTGATATAGATGCGGACGACGCTGAATACTCACGAATATTTGATGAGGAAACTATTATTCTTGATCAAGACAAGAGGTAAGTCAATTTTCCAGAAATTGTTGCCTCATGAATATTGGGATACTTGATAGTGTGTTATGCCTGTTGTTTACATATCAGGAGCTGATGGATGCTATTGAGAATGCCAAACTTGTTGGCAAGTTTTCGGCTTACTTATTTTAGATTGTCATTGACACGTCTAGAAGGGGAAGTAAATTTTCTGGTGGGTAGTATGTCATATTTTTGTATACTACAGTGATTTTATTTCAGTAAAGATGATGAAAGCGAAAGTACTCCTTCATGGAATGATTCCTTTTGGGATGGCGCTAGCATTCCTCAACTGGACGGAACATGCGACGAAGAACGTAAGAGAACAATTCTTCCTTTATCTGCAAAAAAACTTCTTAAAACCATTTTTAATTCCTAGACATAAATAATGATGAGTCATTAACATTATAGATACAAAGAAGGTTAGAAAAAGAAAAATGAGACCTTTCAAACTTGGGTTATCAAGGCCTAAATCCAAAAAGAAAACCGAAAATGAATCGGATGATAAATCAGAATCTACAACAGATATAAGTCAAATGGATGAAATAAATGTTTCAAGAGAAACTATAGAAGATATTACAGATGCACATCTGAGAAGAGTTATAAAAGATGAACCTGAAAGTGTTTTAGATAAGTCTATACACTCTGATACAGGTGATGTAGTACAATGCAAAGTAGAAAATGAATCAATTGTAGAACTAGTAAATAAGGTATCAAAATCCCATAAACATTTACAGCCGGTAGCAGAAGCTTATGATTTAGAGAACCAATTCGAACCAAAACCTGGACCATCAAATAAAGTTAATAATTCATTTGACGAAACTTTCAATGACAGTGACAATGAAATTGAATCTTCTCTTGAAAGCAATAGATTAGGTATAAAGAGCTTCTATGATAAGTCTAAAATATTTGATATTTCTCTAGAAGATACTACTACAGTTCTTAGTGAATGTCAAGAATCTGTTAAAACTGAAAAGTTTGAACCAATGTTCATAGAAAAACTTGAAAGTATAGAAGTTAATCATTCTGAAGTACCAATGCAAACTGAAACCGAAGTGAATATCAGAACAGAACATAAAATCACAGCAATAAAAAAAGAAGATTTCATAATTTTAACACCTAGAATAAAACCTCCCACAAAAAGCTATGTGTGCTCAAGTTTACAACAGTATAATATACCTAAAGTAAGAAACCCTGAGCCATATTATTCAGATCATAAAGACGTAGGAGACAAAGTAGAGATCGGTCAGCTGGTGTTAAAAGTTAATAGTAAACTATCACGGGACCAGAAACCCTTCGATAAAGCTTTAGACGTGACAACTATAGAAGAATGGCGGCATTTACTGTTTCTACAAACGAATGAAATGTCGCAAGAATCATCAAAGCCAGACGCATTAAAGAAACTTCTAGCTGGTAACAGAAATTGTATTTTAGAACCGGTGCGAAAACCGCCGACGAGTAGTGAAGTTAAGAAGTGGTTATTAAGTAAAGATTGTGAAGTGATAGAAGTAGACAGGACTGCCAAAGATGAAGATATTAGTAAAAATATCGATGAACTAGAGAATTCACAAGCTTTGGGACTAAAATATGAGATTGATAACAGTATTAGTTCGGAAGTTGATGAGAAGGTTAGTAATAAAAATTAAACCAATAAATAGCTACATATACTTTGAACTTTAACTCTTGACTGATATTACTATTTACTTTCTACAGGAAAAAAACAATTTGAATAACAGTCTCCAAGTAACTATGCAACCTGATGGGTCATTTCTATGCTTTGGTAGTTCCGAAAATCGACCGGAAAGTGGATCTATCGAGGTACCTTTAGTTGATGTAAGTATCAAAGTGAAATAGTAATACTAGACCTTGATGATAGCGGGCCAGGGCTGCTTTCAAACGGCTTCTGCCTAATCTGAGGGGGCCAAACTCCTCCTGCCCTAGGCTCTACGCTGGTGTCGTGCGGGCCATAGCCCTTTATGGGGCCTGAACGCGCTCCAAAAGGTAACCATAAGGCTAATCCGGGGCTACCGCACTATCTCTCTTTGAAGAGTGCCAAGTGGCACTCTTCAAAGAGAGATAGTGCAGTAAGTGGCAATGGAAAAAGGTCCACACCGGACACGGTAGTTTCCGGAGGGTCATGTACAAATCGGACGGAAGGAAACGCCCAGGGGTCACCACTCGAAAACCACCTTAGCAAGACATCAAATGCATTTGCTATAGCCGAAATCAACTAGATGGTATCATTACTAGGCCTTACGCTGTTTGACGAAAATCTATAATTTTTTTTATTTTGTTTAGGTCAGTTTTCTGACAGTTATGGTGGCTGAAGTTCACACATCAGTAAGAGGAGACTTGAATCCTGATCCTGCAATCGATCCCATAAAAGTATTATTCCTCACAGTAACCAACGACTGCCCACCTGGTCATCGTTTAGAGAAAACCCTTACAAAAATCATAGTCGTCGAGACGTTGACACCAGTAAGATATCTAGACAGATGTATTTTTAATGTCGATGTTACATACGTCGACAACGAAAGTGAACTTCTAGAAAAAGTTATTGAATTAGTGATGAAACACGACCCAGACATATTGTGTGGGTACGAAATAGAAATGAATTCTTGGGGATACATCTTGGAAAGAGCACAAATGCTAGGAATAGAGATTGTTAAAGAAGTTTCTCGAATAACTGAAAAGTATCGACAAAAACGTAGCAGAGGGGAAGAGAATGACTTTGAAGGGAGAATTATTGGGAGGATAATGTTAAATGTTTGGCGTTTGTTTCGCCATGAGATGGCGCTGTCGAGCTACAGTTTTGAGAACTGCATGTATGAGGTGTTGAAGGAACGAGTTCCCAAGTACAGCTACGCGCAGTTGTCGACGTGGTGGTGCGATGATACTAGGATATTACGATGGATTCCAGTGGAGCATTACTTGACTAGGCTGTCTGGGACTGTGAGGATGCTAGAGAAACTTGATATAATAAGTAAGTATACTTAACTTATGTACTTGTATCTACTTGGAAGACAACCCCAAAAATTCTTGACTTTTAATAACTTCGGACTCGCCTCTTATGTTTAGTAGTCTTAAGTGCCACTGTTGAGTGTGTATTTGATCCCCAGGTAAAGCAAAGTTTTATTTACGTCATTGTTTTTCACTCCGATAATTAATTGTCATTAAAAGGCTCATCCCTATAACATATAACATCACGCCTGTCGCCTACTTTAGGCAGAGGCGTGCGTGGTGTAGCTAGGGTTGCCAACTAAACGGTTAAAAACACTATTATACTGTTTATCATTACGTTATATACTTTTTACTGTTGAATAAAAATAAAATATACCGGACTAGCTTTTGCCCGCGGCTTCGCTCGCGTTAAATTCGGGGTAACAAAGTTCCCCTTTCTTGATTTACAGGTACCTGCTACCTGTAGTTTTTGCCCTAGCGCCTTAATTCAAATTCAAAATTCAAAACCATTTATTTCAATTAGACCATTACAGGCACTTTTGAATGTCAAGAAACAAAACTAATCTACAGTCCCGGTCACAAGGCATAATAACTTGTGAAAGTACTGTAGTTGCCCATTCCAAAGCGTTGATCTCTATGGAGAAGAATGGGCAAGAAACTCCATGGACACTCTTTTAAATTATAATATTTTTACAAAATTGTATTTACATCATTCATGTTGAGATTATACAAATATGTGAGAACGATGTAGAAAGACGTGCACAGTAAGAGCGTCCAGAGTAAATAAAAAGCAAAATTTAATTTTAAATCTAAAAAAGTTAAAAATGAACCGTGGTAGCTAAACAAATGACCAGTCCCAACTGACAGCGCCCGTTAACGAACATGACGTATGGATCAGCCCCATTCAGCTCGACCATTTTGAAGGGAGCTAAATGACCCGACACACCCGCCACCATCAGCGAGACATTTAAGTGAGCATGACACTATCAACCACCAGGGCTTCGTCAAGTCAATAATAATACATAGCACTCACATATGGGCTTAATAATTATACAATACTAGAGAATTGATTCTATACATTGCAAAGATAGTCTTACAATCTTCTGCAGCTTCCACTATAGCTTCGGATACCAATCAATGAGTTTACCCCTATTCTTGTGGAGCAGGACCAGCATTGAGCCAAGCATTTTTATCATCAATATAATCCCCCAACTTATAATATGCTTGCCTACATAGTGTGCGTTTAATACAAGATTTAAATTTCGTTTCATTCAGTTGAAGAATGTGGGGAGGTATTTTATTATAGCATTTCAAACAGTACCCCATGAAAGATGAGTCTACTTTAGCTAACCTGAAACCTGGTTGAACTAATTGGTCCCTATTTCTAGTATTATAATTGTGTCTGTCACCTCTTTTACTAAAAATATGCAAGTTTTTCCTGACATACATGATGTTTTCATAAATATATTGACAAGGTACTGTCATGATGTTAATATCCTTAAACTGTTCCCTTAAAGAATCTCGCCTACGTAGGTTATATATGGCTCTGATGGCTCTTTTCTGCAGAATAAATATAGGCTCGATGTCTGCAGCCCGTCCCCAAAGTAAAATACCGTATGACATTATACTATGAAAATAACTAAAATAGACTAGTCTCGCGGTATCTACATCAGTAAACTGACGGATTTTTCTAACAGCATATGCTGCTGAACTAAGGCGTCCTGCAAGAGATGTTATATGCGGACCCCATTGTAGCTTTGAATCGAGTGTTATTCCCAAGAAAACAGTTTTTTCGACGAATTCTAGTTTCTCTTGATTCAATACTATGTCACACTCACTGTTTTTGACATTTGGTAGAGCAAATCTTATACACTTCGTTTTTTTTCCCATTTAATACTAAATTATTAGCGGTAAACCAATTATTAACTTATTTATTAGTTTTCCCTTTTCTTCCCTCTTTCTCCCTCATATTACAGTTTCTTTTTTTTAAATTAGCCTATGTCCGTTTCCAGAGTCCCAACTATCTCTGTACCGAAATACATCAAAATCGGTTTAGCCATATTATAGGCGTGAAGACGTAACAAACAAACAAACTCACTTTCGCTTTTTTAATATTAGTAAGGATTTCATATAGTTAACAAATTAATTACTGGTTTTTTTTTCTAGAATATTTTTTTAATTTAATAATAGATTTTCCTTCCCAGACCTCTATATACTTTATATCTAGTAAATCAAAGTCGCCAACCCTAACTGTAGGTACCTATTACTATAATAGTACACCCACATTTACCAAAAACATCCGTTCATTAATAAAGAAGAGATGTTAATACGTTTGAATGACATCTGTTTATTCAGACCGAACATCGGAACTAGCTCGTCTGTTCGGCCTACAATGGTGGGAGGTGTTATCTCGAGGTTCGCAGTTCCGCGTCGAATCCCTGATGCTGCGGGCGGCCAGGCCACTTAACCTGGTGGCTCTATCGCCTACTGTTAAGCAAAGAGCCGCCATGAGGGCACCAGAATGCTTGCCTCTAATATTCGAACCAGGTAAGAATCATACTAAGATAGTGTTTGTGAGTCCCTTGGGGTTTTACAGCTAAAATGCCAGTTATAAAGTCATTCTGCCCTATGTTATATAAATATATAGATTATGAAGTCATTCTGTCATGTTACGTGGCGTCTGCGCAAGAGGTTTTATTTATTTATTATTATGAAGCAGTTGCTTGATAGCTGCTTATATCCTATTGGTCCTCACTTGATTTTATTCTTGCAGTCAGACTACATCTTTTGGGAGCTTATTCCACGGTCTGTCATCTCGGTTGCCCAGAAAGTGTCTGTGAGGGTTTCTATTGTAGAATCCGGTATAAGGTGGTGCGGTGCCGGGTGCGGAGCTTTTACGCTTCCATTCTCCTCTGTAAACCATCAGTCCATCACCCTATCATATAAAATTGTCATTCCCTACACAATCCCTCTATCTTTCTTTATTCTTCCTGTAGCTCTCCATTCCTCTACATCTTTATATACATCACTATTTTAGTCTCATGCGTTTCAATTCTCATCATTGCCCCCTGCCAAGACAGGCGAAGTGTGTAGTCAAGTTTTGTTTCACCAGAATCTCGTTTCTACACGGATCCCGTCATAGTCCTCGACTTTCAAAGCTTGTATCCATCGATGATGATCGCTTACAACTACTGCTTTTCGACGTGTATTGGACGGGTACAAAATATTAATGGGTAAGTTAAGCTAAACAATAAAATTAAAATATTAATTGCTTCAAAGCATAACTTTCGCACCGAACGCGGTTAGCCATGGCTGATAAAACTCCTCAAATCTAATCCCATCGATTAAGGGCTTATAAAGCGCCAAGATTCAAGATTATTTATTTTAAACATGTGTACCTATACACAGAATGTAAGATGTTACATTAACAGCAAATTCGAAGAATTATTTATTTTCTATACGTCACGTAGTTATTCATGAATTATTATAAGTAGTAGTTCTTTGTTATTATGTTTTGGTTATTAGCAATTCCTTTTTAAAAATGTTAGTTTTTTAGATATAAGTAACTTAAATCTTGAGTAGTTAAATTTAAATATTTTTCTTGTACAATTTAAATATGCATGCGGTGTTTTCCTTTAAGTGATTGTTGCACTAATATACATTATTTTTCGCATGTCACCTTAAGCATAAAACCAGTGTGGACAATAAAATGGTTGGTGAACCAATAAAATAAAAATAAAATAAGTACCTAGTACACACGGCGACACATAAAGTTAAAACCAGTTTAAGCGGATCTCACATTGTACGGTAAATCTCTACAATGCGAAGCCATGTTACACTGAAAATGTATAGCTTAATGTGTCTGTATTTAAATAGAATTAAAATAATTGTAACAAAGAAAATGTTATGCCTTCATGGCCTTGTAATTAGCCTCCATTCATCTTACTTCAGTGAAGCAGCATACGAGTTTGGAGCATGGCGACTCAGAATACCAAAAGCTAAATTAGAAGCGTTGGTGAAAAAAGGCTTGGTCCACTGGTCGCCTGTCGGAGTGGGATTTGTCAAGACATCAGTACGTCGAGGCGTCCTGCCTGCGCTATTGAGAAGAATCTTAGCAGCCAGGCAAGCCGTGAAGAAGAATATGAAAGTGCAGACAGATGAGGCTGTGAAAAAGGCCATGCATTCTAGACAGTTAGGTAAAACTCTTTTGGTTAAAGCTATGCATAATAATAATGCCTATGCTTTTTTTTATTGGCATCTCCTAGTTCTACCTAGGAGGTTGACGTCTGCTTAACCCGGCGATTCCTGTGGATGCCTTAAAAATTAGGACCAGCCAGGGCAAAAAACTTACAAACTAAGCGACTACACGCTAAAGGCGGCCCTGTGGGCCTGTGGGGTACGAGCGTCGGTTTAGGAATGTCTATGCCTTGCATATGGGATTCTTATATCGCCCTCCAAAGGTAGACCGACGACTTATTTAAAGTTACGAGAATCAAATAGATGCTGGCAACGCAGACTGTTGTCTAAAGTCGAGTTGATGAAGCCTAGAACATAACAGAGTCAGTGAAGAACTTTGCACAGCTTTGACGACACGGTTGGCGCAGTGGCTGAGCGATCGACTGTTGCACTGCGTATCGCGGGTTCGATCCCCGCACTGATCAAATATTTGTATGACCTATAGGTAGTTGTTTCGGGTCTGGCTCTTTGTGAATTTCTAAGTGAAATTCGTAGTGTGGGGCAAAGTTTATTTTAAAAAAAAAAGCTAAGAACCGATTCAGACTAGTTAGTTATTTCCAGTTGTGGAAACCTTTCGGTTGCCCGCTAAGATTATCATGAGCCATCTCTTCTAATACTTTTTAGGGTTTCGTACCTCTTGTCCATCTATCTGTCAAGACCCTTTATACTCATGTCTATAGTCCTTTTGAGCTGTGATAAAAAAAAACCTTTAAATCTACGCAGTCAAAAGATATGGCTGTTTGAATCGGAAGTTTGTATGGAAACTTCGGTGCGTGATTCTGAGTCATTCTCGGCATGTTTTTTTTTACATTGTTTTACCAAAATGATTCTGATTAAAGACTTTTTGCAGGTCTAAAGTTGATAGCCAATGTGACATACGGGTATACAGCTGCGAACTTTAGTGGTCGTATGCCTTGCGTCGAGGTTGCTGATAGTGTGGTGTCTAAAGGGCGCGAGACGCTAGAGCGAGCTATTAAGATGGTACGAGAAAGCACGCAATGGAACGCTAAGGTAAATTAAACTTTATTGAGTTCCTTACTTATTAATAAATCCATGGCCACTACCATACAAACATAATTCAAGTTTAACACATTATAAAACTTGCTGGAATGAAAGATGGTGTGAAAACTCTTTCATTCATCCAGCAAGCTTAAGTTTTAAGAAAGAGACTATAGATTAGAAAGATGGTTTCTAATCTATAGTCTAAAGTAATCTATATATATCTCTCTCTCTCGCTTTTCTGCCATAACTGTTATTAAAAAAATGCAAGTCATCACAATAGGGCTTTTTTGTGATGAAAAAAAAATGTATTTGTTCTCAATCAATAAATTCCGTTAGATTAGCAGATTTATCACTCCACGACACCCGTTATGTTGTGGTCGGATTTCAGTCTAACCAAATGCAGCTGAATACCAGTATTTTACATGGAGCGACTGCCTATCTGACCTCCACCACCCAGTTAGTACTGGGCAATACGGTACCCTTTTGTAAGACTGGTTGTCAGACTTCCGGTACACTGACAATGATGCCAACATTATTAACAACAACATAATATACTATTAGGTAATCTACGGGGACACGGACTCAATGTTCGTGCTAGTACCAGGTGGAACGCGTGCTGAAGCCTTCGAGATCGGTCAACAGATCGCCGACGCGGTCACCGCAGACAACCCCTCGCCCGTCGCACTCAAACTTGAAAAGGTAACATTGTAAAACTAGAACAGGGTGTAACAGTATAATAATGCTTCGGTTTTTCTGCTGTACCCCTTTTTTTGCCAACGATAATGTTATTAAATAAAGGCTAAGCAAGAATCTAATAACAAAATTAAAAAGTATTAATATTAAGATAACCTTACAATCTTACTAATATTATAAAAGCGAAAGTGAGTTTGTTTGTTGGTGACGTCTTCACGCACACATGGCTAAACCTAAATTTGGTACAGAGATAGTTGAGACCCTGGAGACGGAAATAGGCTATTTTTTTAAAGTGGTAAATGAGAGAAAGGGGGAAGAAAAGGGAAAACTTAGCTTTGGTATTACAATAAATAAGGCGCAAGGGCAAAAACTACAGGTAGCAGGTACCTGCAAATCAGGAAAGGGGAACTGTGTTACCCCGAATTTAACGCGAGCGAGCGAAGCCGCGGGCAAAAGCTAGTAATATATAAACCAACACCTTGTTGAGAATAATTTAATTTAACTAATTACTAGTAATTAGTATTGGTATATAAATAGATTATGTATAGATATACCATTTAGACCTTGGCTGCTGAGTTATGACATCTAATTTAATTTGACCTTGTATTTCAAAAGTTTTTATTTTTATATATATTACGTTGCCAATTTAATGTCCACCAATGTCATAATACCTGCTGCTCCCAATACAGCTATGCTGCTCATAATTCAGGTATACCAGCCATGCATCCTCCAAACTAAAAAGCGTTACGTTGGCTACATGTACGAGAGTGCCGACCAACAGAAGCCGGTGTACGAAGCGAAAGGCATCGAGACTGTCCGCAG
Organism: Ochropleura plecta; assembly: GCA_905475445.1. Lineage (NCBI taxonomy): Eukaryota > Metazoa > Arthropoda > Insecta > Lepidoptera > Noctuidae > Ochropleura > Ochropleura plecta. The sequence continues at coordinate 16,329,251 of FR997731.1, read as the reverse complement.
GGATGGCTGTCCAGCTGGAGTGAAAGTAAGTCTCTATAAGTTCGCTCTTTATGTGCCCTAAATGATGTTTATTTTGCAAGTAGGTCACACAAACACTTTTACACGTCTTTTTTTAAAAACTAAATGAGGCCGGTGTTTCGTATCCGACTACTCTGAGAAGAAACAGCCGAAACAAACTCAGAGGTCATAGTCTCTTTTAAGGTCCAGACACAAAATCTTGGTCAACTTACATGAGGACTATGCAGACTAGTGTCTTAAGCTCGGCTAACCGACTTCCGAGCACAAAGAAGGAACATGAATGGGTTTTAGTATGTAAATTTCAGACATTCCCTACAGTTGCTTGATTATTTCCCATGCCATAAGAAAACTAAAATTATAAATGCGAAAGTTTGTGAGTATGGATGTATGTTTGATCCTCTTTCACGAAAAAACTACTTTACGGATCTTGATGAAATTAGGCACAGAGGTAGATTATAGTCTGGAAGAACACATAGGACACTTTTTTATCATCACGCGGGCGAAGTCGCCGGCGCCAGCTAGTTATATATAATTTCCCGATCGTAATGAGTCTAGCTATTTTCAGTCAGTCACTTTTTATTTTTCTTCTATTTGGCTCAAACATAAAATCATGGACAGAATAAAGATGGATTTCGAAATTGTATAGTTAATTGAAGGGTGAAAATTAATCAATTTCGGCTCATTTATGAACATATAACTTTAATGTGAAGAATGTTTTTAATATTATCTTTATTTAATATTCTCTCCTTTCCCAAATTATCTGCTATTTGCTATTTTTTTTAATATTCAAAAATCTTCTTTCAACTCATCATCAGCTTCTCCAACGCGCCCTATGCGAGTTATTCGATACGGGCGACATGTCCCGGGTGAAGCGCTCAGTGATGGCTACGCTGTCTCGCCTGGCGGATGGTACCCTGCCGCCTCAGGAGTTGTTCTTCACGCGGGAGTATCACGGCGCAGGTGGCTACAGACCCGGAGCTTCTGCACCACCTAATGAAATAGCTAAGTATGTCATTCATTTACAAACAAACTCACTTTAGCTTTTATAATATTAGTAAGTAAGGATATACGGCCATTTCTTTTGACTGCGTAAATTTAGAAGGTTGATTTTTTCACAGCTCCAAAGGAACACAGACTTAAATTGAGGTTTTAATTTCAACTCCATACCTCTACGCGGTCCCATAAATCGTCTTTACAGACTGCAGACAGATATACAGACGAACAACAAAGTGATCCAATAAGGGTTTTGATTTTTCCTTTTGAACCCTAAAAATAGTCTTTCCACCCTAATATACGGCACGTTTATTCGCTGCCTGAACAGATTGTAATTGTTTGCAGACGTCTCCTGTCTCACGACCGTCGCTCTGCTCCGCGCTCCGGCTGGCGCGTGTCGTGGCAGGTGACGGCGGGAGCGCCCGGGGCTCCGCTAGTGCGCCTGGCGCGCACGCCCGCGGAGCTGACGCGCGACCCGACCTTACAGGCGCACAAGACTTACTACGCAGCCAGAGTATTGTTACCGCCGCTGCATCGGTGTCTGTCGCTGCTTGGTGTTGATGTTTTTAAATGGTAAGTGATCAGTGAGCTTAACACTCTAAGAACCTTACTCGTTTGTGTCCTGACAACATTTAGTGTGATCACATTTCTTTATACTCGGTCCCTCAGTGATGTGGATCGTGAATCGGTTTCTTGTTTTTGCTTTGGCGCCAAATTATAGTCCAAAGACGATCGGGCCAGTGAACTGTGTTAGTCTTCCAAATACGATCATCTCGTAATCACGTTTACGATGGCATAAAGGGTCTTTCTTCCGCTCGAGCCCTCAATAGTGCAAAGAAATCTAATATGAATCAAACTTTCAGGTGGAACGAAGTAGGTTACACTCGAGAGATTCAACAGCGCGAGTCTCGTCGCACAGGCGGGCTTGGCATTGCGCGCTACATGTGGCGCGAGCGGTGCGCCGTGTGCGCCGCCAAGAGTGCGCGCGCCGCCGTGTGCGAGCAGTGCGCCGCCGCGCCGCGCACGCAGGGCTCCACGGCCGCGCTGGCGCTGAGGCTGGCCACGGCCACTGAACATGTGCAGTATTGTGCCGCGGTGACTATACTACACTTTGGAGCTAAGAGTACGCCGCCATATGCGACGACTACGCCACAGTGGCGCGGCGATTATGAAAACCCTTCCAGTCCTCCAGGGTTTCTGTATACACAACGGCGCGCAGTGATCTGATTTGAGTGGACCTGTAAAGTCGGTTTTAGCATTTGTCAATAATTGTGTCGGTCTACTACTAGTTCCTTTAACGTCTTGACGAACAATACGAAGAAAGGGCATTTGGCTAGGCCGCATATACTACTTAAACCAACTAACTATTGTCCACAGATCTGTGCTTCATGCTGCGGCCACGCTCAGACGGCAGAGTGCGACAACACTGAGTGTCCAGTTCTGTGGCGACGCATCACCGCCAAACACAAGCTCGCACAAATACGAGAAGTAGTTGCACATCTACCACATAATTTCACAAGAGAAAATCTAGACTTTTAGTAATTATTTCAACTTGATCTAGTATGAAAGATTCGTTCAGAAACCGACGATCTACGAGTAGGTATCTGCCCCTATAAAACCTCGAATAGTCGGTTTATTTTCCACGAAATAATGAGAATAAAATGAATTTATCAAATCATGTCAAAATAAATATTTATTGAAAAGATTGTATTATTATTTATTGTTTTTTAAAAACGTTAGCCGTCCTCCACGCCTGCCTCAAAGAGATGTTAAGGCCTCTGCTTCCGGGGCTGCGGCTCGAAAAAGATACTGCGGCCCCGAAACAGAACAGGCAAAAGGAATATTTATGGGTTTGTTGAGTGACCGATCTTCCAAGAGTCATTTGATGATCTCCCATCCGAAAAGAAACGGGTTATTTACCGTATGCTTCTTCTTAGCGTGCCAAAGCAATCTAACTTGTTTCGGCCCAGAACTAAGCCACGAGGCGTTTTCAGGCGTCGCATCACTTTCTGCAATGAACAAATAACAGGACATGATAATAACTACCCATCGTTTGTGGAACAGCACTACAGTTACACTCCTGAGCAAAGTCATTAATGAATCTCCAATTGAACAGGTTTACCGTGCTATGGCCAACCTGGGTCTGGACGATATTTAAAGACTTCTAGATCAGCCTAAGGTACCTCAAGTCGAACCAAACGAATGGGCTTGGTAGCTAAGACTAAAAGCTATAGAGTCTATTTTCCGCAGACCGCCCGAAAGTTAGGGACACACTACAGAAAGCTGTTTCGACTTTTTAATTTCTGCGACATGAGGACAATAAGGTGTAAAAGGTTTCGTGTGTCTGAAGCCATTTTAGGTTTCTTGCTCGAGCTTGGCACCGATTTGCGAACAGTGCAAACCACTGGTGCCGTCATGCCTGCCAGTTGATACAGCATCTGCATTTTAAAATAAAAGTACTCTGTGATCTGCATTGGGATGGGTTTAGGATCAACCTTGTTTATCATATTCATCGTTTTCTCATTGGATTAATTGACTCAACTCAATCAATTCAACACCAACTCTTTATTAATAATTAATGGTTAAATAATGGCTTTTGTAGACGAGCGATGTCACAATTTTGCCAATATCACGTGCTGATTTAATCACAGTTACCAACTTACGCTATACATCATTAGTTGACAGAATGACAGCTGACTGAGACAGATGACACTGACAATGTTGTTGTTTTGCTGGCGCACTAATGTCAGTTGGTTGATTCCGTTGATTCATGTTTTCCTCAATCCTCAGGCTTCCTATTGTTTTATTCATTTATCATACTATTTTACTCATTGATGTCCTCACAGTTTCGCGTCTGCGAACTAATTTTTGTTTGTTCTTTTGATTCTATTTGGATGGTGTGTTTTTAAGTAAATTGTAAATAAATTACAAAAACAGCAGGAAAAAATAGAAATATTTACACAACAAAGTTAGGCAAAAGTTTTCAGGAGCGTAAAACGGTTAAAATATGATTTATTCTCCTACAATGCAGCGCAATGTAGAGTTACGGAAATTGCCGTCAGCGTCTCTGTATAACTTGGCTACTATTTTGGAGATCAACAACGACTGGCAAAAAATTGTGCCTCTTATACCGAAAGACTTACAAAGTGAGCAGTTTGAACGTAAATACAACTATGAACATATGAGGTAAACATTATGATAATGTTTGTATTTTATGCTTTGAGAGCACTAAAGAAAATCTGTAATTTCGTAGTTTATTCCTTCGACAGGTTAATGGAAGAGCATGCCAAAAACACAAACAGGACATGTGCCGAAGTGTTGTTTGACGAGTGGGGAACATCTGGCAAAGTTAGACCAACTGTTGATACTCTCATGAGGATTTTGTATCAGGCCCAGATATTTAGAGCTGTTGATGAAATTGCACGCATGCTAGGAGGTAGGCATTCAAATTATAACATTATTAATATGCTTTGTAATTCTGTGACCATTTGATCAATAACTGTACAATATTTTATGTTACAGAAACGCCACCACCCAGGCCGATCGAAGGCCCAGCAGCACCCATACCAATCAACTTAACAGCCCTTCTAAATGATGAAAGTGTGGAACAAAGATTAGATTCAATGGCCTCAATAGAAAGTAATAATCTTCATCAGTCCAGTCATGACCAGGCAGTTTGTAATCGCACCACAAGACAACTCAAGGAACCAAGTGACTTCCTCAAGTGGTCTCAAGACTTACAAAGCAATAATATACCTGATCTCAGTGTTTTGCAAACTTTTGGCAACAGAAGCACTGCCTTGATGAAACATGAATCAAATCTGATTGACTTATCTAGCTCAAAAGTCGTTATGACTTCAGAAGCATTGCCTGACTTCAGTGCTCTGATACCTAAATGTAACGAACCTGATCCAAAAACAATCAATTCCCTAACTACTGCATCAACTTCTACTGCAACTGAATCAACCCAGGTAGACATGACACCACAAAGTGAACTTTATCAGTATGGTGCTGGCAGTAATTTGACTTCAGTACCTAACATATTCAGCATTATAGATAATGCTATATTAGAAGATAAGAAGCTAGTTCAATTTGATTTTAGAGACCTGGAAAGGATAACAAATAAATTTTCAGAATCCTTTGTAGATAAGCCTGTAGGACCCATTGGGAAAATAGGAACTGGAGGCTTCGGAGATGTGTATGTTGGTACACACCCTGATCATGGGTCTCTGGCTATTAAGAGAGTAAAAATTCAATTTCAGGTAAGTTGTGAAGTAGCAATGAAAGTGTTTAACACTGAAGTGAAATCACTGTCTCATCTCAGACATGAAAACATTGTCCCTATATTTGGATACTCCATTGATGGGCCAACACCATGTATTGTGTGTGAATACATTGATGGTGGGTCCTTGCTACAAAAAATTGCTGCAAAGGTACTAACGGGGAAACAAAGGATGGATATAATGAAAGGTACTGCTGAAGGTCTGAAGTACATCCACCACAGTGAAAGGTCACCACAGTATGATGAGAGTGGAAATCTGTCCGAGTCTGTGTCTACTAGGAAAAGTTATTTTCTTCATGGAGATGTCAAAAGTGCTAACATATTGCTAACACAGGACTGTGTGCCAAAGGTAAATAATACAACTTTATTGCATCACATTAAATAATAATTATATTCAGCTTATTTTATGAATGAACTGCCTCTAATATACCAATACTTTTATCATTGCAGCTATGTGACTTTGGCTTAGCTAAACAACTAGAAACAACATGCATTGACACAAGGCCCATGGGAACCACAGCATATATGGCACCAGAAGGCTTCAATGGTACAGTGACACAGAAAAATGATATCTTTAGTTTTGGTGTTGTCATGTTGGAATTATTAACTGGTATGAAACCTATTATAATAGCTAATGGTGAGAACAACAACATAAAAAACTATGTTGAAGACAACTGTGAAGATGGTGATATCACAAAATTGTTAGACAGTGTGGTTGGCCATTGGACACAAGCTCAGAATGTATTCATATTAGCTCAGCGTTGTTTACAGCATCATAAAAATGATAGACCTTCTATTGATCAAGTCTGTGATATTTTAAATAGACTCGAATGAAATGCTATTTTTATTGTGCTTGGATCGTAAAGTGTCTGACACTATAAAAGTTAAATATTTTTTTAACTAGAGTTTATGTACAATAAAATCACCCAAGTTCCGATATGATTTATTGGAACTTGGGTGTGTGCTATTTTCATTTTCATTACCTAAGTAAGTTTATGATTTGTTACTGATATTTGTAAGCACTTATTGTAAATTATATAAGTACCTACTTATATCAAAACTATACTGTAAGTGTATAATTATTAGAATTATATAAAACGAAGATTATCCAGTAGTAGGTACGTAAGTCAACATGGTTAAAAATCATTTTTTATATTAATGTTAAAACAAAAACATATTCATTAATGTCTTATCTATTGTATCAAACATCTTACTCTATGCGCGCACTACGCGGGCACGACCACGACTATTCGTCACAGAAGCTTCGAACAAAAAGATAAGACAGATGTTTGATTTTACAGATATTCTTTGAAGTATTTAATCGAGCAAAACAATCGGTTAGTCCAATAATAAGTGTGTTATCTTTGTATAAAAAAAAAAAGTTGGATTACTGGTTGTCTACAGCTTTTCAAAAATTTACACTAAAATCAAGATCCTTTGACCACTTTACTTAGTACTTACCTACTTAAAAATTAAGCTCTGGTGAGCTAAATTACAATCACTTATAAATAAATGTATATGATTTTGCTAACGATTGCGAAGTAAGAATATAAAGGCACTTTTGTCCGCACATTTTGGTCAGTCTTTTTGTTTGAACGAAGTTCCTGCGGCTAATCGTCGTGGTCATGGCCGCATAGTGCGTTAGTCCCATGGAGTACACCAGATAACCCAACAAGTGTTCAGAATATAAATTAGTTTCTTAACATTTATTTTTCTAAATAAAACAACTACATAGTTTAAGTGCAAATAGTTTTTTTTATTGAATCGATCTTCACTAAGAAATCATTGTTTAATCCTTTCGGTAAAGTTTCCAGATTATTACATATTAGCTTCTGTTCTTCTTTAGTACACAAATGAATTAATGTCAGAATCAGATTCTGAATTTGTAATGTTGCGGTTTCGTCTTTGGCCACATGAAGAGTTTTGATAAGTGCAGACAGTAGCTTTTGGTCTGTAGGTAACTTCCAGATGCACCAGCTATATTTGATCCACATTAGAAAGCACTGAAAACAAAGTATAACATAAATAGATGTATTGTTGAAATCCTTTGTATCTTATAACTGCTCGGTTGGTTTCGCAGTAGCAAATTGTGACTGCTGACCGTGGTTTCCTGGATTCGATTTCTGGCAAGCGGTTGAGTAAAAAGTGGTAGTGTCCAATGGCTAATGTCCACTGAGAATGGCTGCAGGACGGAATATGGTCAGAAGTAATATTGTTATCTTTACTAAAGAGAATAGTCTGCTTAGTAAAAGAAATGGACACTAATACAATGCTAAATCATATTATCTTAAAACGTGTGCGTTCGCGCAGCGGAATGTTGTTGAATTTAAAGATTTTAAATAAGCAGATTAGTGTATGACGTCGTGTAATTGTGTATGGTAAAAAAAAATTTGTGCACGCAGCCATTGTGGAGAAATTCACCAAAAACTGATTCCGCTGCGCGAACGTTGTCCTAGCGGAACTTTTTTTGAAATATAGACTTTAGAAGAAAAGAGATGTGTCTAAAAATTAGTGTGTAATTGTGTATGTATGAATAAAATTTGTGCATGCATAAACTTCGGAGAAATTCAAGTTTCCGCTGCGCGAACGTTTGGCCATTAGCTAGTTTTCATATAAAGCGCTTACATAGAGAGCTGTAGATTTTTACATACGTTGTTTTGAATTTGTGTATATTTGTGTAAAAAACAGATTAAGAAAAAATCGTAGGGCTTAAAAGATAAAAATATAAACGTAAAATACGCTTATTAGGTCTTAGTTCTTAAAGTATGCAATTTGGGGTCTAGATTTTCACGTTTATACAAACCTTGTAAGTGTCTGCAACATGTTGCCAAGTATCAATGATGTTCCGTTAGTAATTAAAGAGTTATAGGACCATTTACCATGAATAGATCACTGTTTACAAAACAGTCAAATATCACGACGTTCTAAAGGAATTGCATGGTAAAATGTATGCCAATAATTAGTGTATTCATTCAACTATTCACATGCAAAATTTCATGTCATTAAATTCAGTAATTAAAGAAAAACAACTATAATACTGACGAAGCATCGAAAACCTACATAACCCGACCAAGTTCGGATGGCTACAAAAAAGCGGCCACACAAATACACACTAATTTTTAGACACATCTCTGGCTACAAAAAAGCGGCCACACAAATACACACTAATTTTTAGACACATCTCTTTTCTTCTAAAGTCTATATTTCAAAAAAAGTTCCGCTAGGACAACGTTCGCGCAGCGGAATCAGTTTTTGGTGAATTTCTCCACAATGGCTGCGTGCACAATTTTTTTTTTACCATACTACACAATTACACGACGTCATACACTAAATATCTGCATAATTAAAATCTTTAAATTCAACAACATTCCGCTGCGCGAATGCACACCTTAAAACCTCTTCCGTGGCCTTTGCCAAAAACTAAAGCAGTACGAGGAAGTAAAAAAAAACAATGAAAATATCAATTACCTCCAAAACATGTTGTATTAGTATTTCATAAACTCCTTCAGTACAACACATATCTAAATTGTCATAGATGATGTCTTTAAATATTTTCTTCTTGACACAGTGAATGCCATGCATCTCTATTATTTTAGTAGTGAAGTCAAAACAAGCTGCCTTGCGGTACAAGTTGGTTTCTGTATTTAATTGGTCTATGATACTTGAAAACACATCATCCAACTTTAACTTCTGAAAGATAGAAGAGTAAGTTGTGTAATTTTTATTATTTCCAAGTAATTGATAAAGTATACAGAGATTTTGCCTCACCTTTACTTCTATGGGTAGATTTTCTAAAAAAACTGGAAATGATTCAAATAGTGCCTTAGTTACTTCAATGTCTTTTTCATAAATATTTTTCTTTAGACTCATGTACACAACTTCATAGTAGTTACCAGTTTTAAAACTATCTGAGTTCTGAAACAACATAGTTAAATATTAAAATATTTTTGACTGCTTTTTTATCTAATAGTTGCAAGCATGACTACTAAGCATGAGGTGCCCGGTTAATTTCCACTGTCTGCAAAATACTTAATAAGTGTTATAAGCACCATGGGTGATGCTAGATTTATTGTGACGTGCTACCCACTGTACATAATGTTCAGAATTTTTCAATCCACTTTACTTTTTTTTAAACATTTTAAAGCACATACCAAACATTGCAATATCTGTAAACAGCACCGCAACCCTTTAATTTTATTAGAAGTTACATAGTCATCAATCAGGAGTAAAGCCACAGGTAATACTGCTACTAAATTTATGACAACATTATATTCCTGCAAATGAAAAGTTTAATTAAACATTATGGCTACATATTACTCAGATGTTGGCCTATGATGGTAAATTGTATAATAAAATTTTAAAAAAATCCCCTATTTTAAATAAAGTAAATTAAGATAAACAAAAAGAGGATAATAATTATTTAATGGTGAATTTTCATTCATTTATTGATTCATTTCCATATTGTTTACATTTTTAAATATTTCTTAATAAAAAAAAACATATAAAAATAGTAGCCCACCGGTATCGGGAACAGAGTCCAAGCTACCGGTGGTCAGGGCTCCAGCGAAAGGAACCTCCTAACAATACGAACGGTGTCCAGGAGTACCGCTTTCTGTATCAAGCCCTTGATCCAGCTGCCTAACAAGAATATTATTATAATAAGAATTAATGAAATTCCTTACATGAACATTCTTTATAATCAAGCAATATACTTCAACAAGACCAGGATATTTTTTTAAATCATCTATAGTCATTTTCTGATGTAATTCTTTAATGCATTTGTCAAATACCTTTTGTCCATTGACAAAATCGTTCTCTAATAAAATTTCTTCAATCGTAATATTATATTTGGATTGAAAAGCCATGTTCAATTTTTCTGGATAACTCTTGGCCCTGATGTTTTCTGAATTCCATGGACCTTCCGTTTTCAATTCCATGTATAAAATTAGTAGAGAACAGAGCGTGCTTGAACATATTTCTGGCTGCTCCCTGAAGTCTACATTTTTTATTAAATCTAATAATTTGGGAAAACACTGTTCCAACTTGTTATTTCTTATTTCATATTGGGAGTGGTAATCATTTTCATGGCTTGGTTTGAAAAGTTTACTTATTATACAATTGTTGATACACTCTTCAAATTTTTCGAACATGTCTATCATTTTTATTTTCGATTGATTGACTTATTTCTAGTATTTGCAAATGTTTACAAAACGTAAACGCGTAAGACGTGAAAAAAGAAATGCTAGATTGAACGAATGAAAATGAAATGCACAGACTAGATATATGAAATGTCAATTAGGCACAACTGCACAGATAGATACTGCTCCTTTTTTTCCTGAATGACATCTTGTAGTTCAAACTAGGAGGTTGTCGTCTGCTTAACCGGGCGAATCCTGTAGATACCTTAAAAATTAAGACCTCCAGCAAGGGTAAAAACTTACAAACTAAGTGACTACACGCTAAGGGCACCTCCTGTAGGGTACGAGCCTCGGCTTAGGGCGTCGCTGAGGGAGGACAGCTAAGGCACAGGCTGGATCTGAGTGATAATATTTATGGATTGATTTAAACTTACTGGCTGTGCAGCGCGGGCTGGCTCTAGCAAGGGACGGGGCGGTTACCGGGACGTCGCGACGGGCCTCGTCGGCGAGGACGGAATAGATATTGCTCCAAGTGGCAAGCCACCCATTTATATATGATAGGCGTTGAAAGCACATGGGTCTGTCTAATCCAACAACTCTCCATACCAATGATACCACAATATAGTAGGCGCGGTAGTCAGCAACACTGGAAATCAATTGTCAATGTCAATAATATCTGATAATTAGAGGTTTGTTGCTTTAAAATTACATAATTTTCAAAGTAAATATCCAAAAAACTTTTCCTTTGATGACCAAATAACCGTAGAAATGTTAAAGTAAGTTTATTTTTAAAATATGTCTATTTGTCTTAATATTTCCTAAGTGCATACAAATTCTGTTAATAATCCTATCATTGCTTTTAGGTTCGGAATAAAATCAGCCGTTCTAGGCTCAGCGGTGTATTACACCATTGATAAGGGGGTTTGGAAAGACAGTGCTACTACTACTGCTTTATACGAAGAGCTCGAAGAAGGAGTTTCACCTTATGTAGGCGAAATAAAAAAACAAATACCATACGAGGTAACCTTCGATGTTTATTCACTAGGTACATAACCTTTTACTTATGTGTCATAAATTTATTAATTTATATATTACTTGTAGTTACCTCCACTGCCATCACAAGATAGACTTACATACCTGTTCAAATACTATTGGAATTGTGGAGTGAAGTCTACATTCAGCTTCTTGGTTGATCTTCCTACACACTCAATAAATGTTGCAAGCAAAGCCTATGAATATGTTAATTCAGCCCTGGATGCAGGAGAACAAGCTGCAGTGGCTGCTACAGCTACAAAACAAGAAAATAAATAAAGTTATTTAGGTCAAAATGTATTTAATGAATGTGATTATTGTTTATGTGAATTAAAACCTACATACGGTTTATTGTTTGTTCTTAGTTATTTTCTACTTCATACATAACAATATTGAAGCTTTTTTTTGTGCCAATTTTGGGTAATAAAATAGGGAAATATTTTAAAAATCGGGGATATGAGCTTGTGTCAGCTTCTGTCATAAGTGCAGTAAAATATTATATTAGTGGCTTGTGATGCCAATTTCACCATTTTATTGATTATTGTTTTCATGTTTCGTCATTTACATCTTTTATTTGATGTTTCCCCTCTCCCTCTTCAGCCACCAACATTCATTCATCATTCTCACTTGCAATATTCACAATAAAATGTCAAAACCAGGACAAATGATTCCTTTTCAGCTTTATCCAATCCAGACAATACATTGCAGAAAAACTGGGCCAACCTTGCCACTTCATATTAAGCTGCATATTTCATTTTTACCAATTGAGTGCTCTTTCTGAGCATCTCTGATATTAGGTATATAATTATTTCATGAAACTTAACAGGCGTAACGCGTTTTGTATGTACTATTGGGTACCCACAGTACCTACTACCTTATCCTTTTGAGATTACAGTTACAGGTGTGATGTAACCGTTGTGTAAATTTAAAAACATTTTAGATTTATAAATAGGTTTTAGGTGAGCTCCTGTTTCGATCGGATAATTATTAATGAACCAGGATCAATGCCTTTCTTGCGGCAATTTGCGAAAACATATTCCTCCAGGAAAACTTCTAGATGATAATCAAAGACATTTATTAAAATTAGGGTGACATTAATATAATCAGCACTTTTTGACTGTCTAAAGTTTACAAGAAACACTCCATCCTATTGGTAAAAATAAGTACCTATGAGACAGTCCCCAATAAAACGCTTGTCCACAGAAACCGCGCGCATGTTTCAATTCTTTTAATACCCAAAGATGATGATCTAATTATTATTTTATGAAATTATGCCGATTCAAATGATTGGAAGTCAGCGTCCAGTCCATATTTTGGTACCTACTAAGCATTCATTTTCCTACTTCATAACGCCGCCGCCAGTATGTAGTTTCGAATTTTCAGTTCTAATATTCCCATGAAAAGGCGAGTTTATAATTGAAAAGTAGCCAGATGGCGCTTATTACAACGATAGTTTTAACTTGCGTAAATGGGATCACAGAGACATTATTTAGCCACGAGTTCCTCCGAATAACGTCAAGAGAATGATGATGAGCATATTACTCTGGGATCTGCATATGGCTTCAGTCATGAGAACGTCTACCATTACTGTGTAGCCGTAAACAACTAGAGCAGAATATAATCGGAATTCGGAAGTAAATTCTGTATTATGCAGCATGTTGAGTCTGTGGTGGATTTACACCCCGCAATTAAACAAAGCCGACAAAACCTTAAGCCTCCCGTGTGCCTCGGTCTCGACAAATCAATTACGCTCAAAAGCCCTACCAGGAGCACGCACATTTTAGTCAAATTACTTATAACAACCACAATATCAATACTACACAGATTAGATACCTACAGACGTTTATAAATTATTACTAGGTACACCTCTGCATAGCCCTTCCATGTATTACAAGCGTAATGTTGTTATTAATTTCTGCGCATCTGTAATAAAAATAAATTAACGCTACATACATAATAGAGTATTCGAGCTCTAATAAAAGCAATTCTCTAAAGCCCCGTTCCAATAAACAAAAACGACTCGTTTTGCTTACGGTTGGTAGTATTTTGACATAAGTTCTAAGTTACATTTTTACCGTGCGCTGGCGTTGGGCCTCCATCGTGTTTTCTTATTTTAGTAAAAAACCACTACCTCGCCCTTTTCCCGTGCCCACTAAGATTCAGCCATAGTATAATAATGCCGAACCTAACTCGGCGGGCGCAAGCCCAATACGTGTAGGTAATCATTTTGTAGGATGTTGTTCAAATATTCGTATAGATAGACAGTTAGCGAGATTTTTATAACTCTTCTATGCAGACGCGGAGCATTTTAGCGTACGCTCTAAAGGTTGAGACTTATCCAACAGCACGGAATCCATGTTCGTATCCTTTTCTGTCGCTCCGCCTAGAAAGGCTAGAATCGTAGAGTGCTAGAGCAGGAGTGCCACCAACGCACCCGGCAGGATCGGCAGATTAGTTGTTATAAATACGGACCACAGTTTAAAATTTAAAGATGAGGTAGTGCAAATAAAACCAAAGTATACAAAAAAACAGCCCACAACTGTGGCACAGTTTGATTTATTCCATTCTTGTAGTGTCACATATTTTACAACTTTACCTAATAATAGGGTCTGCTCCATAAACATGCAAACATTTCCAAGCTTCAACAAATATTGCAGTTGACACAACACAGACGTGACTTTCACAAAACATGAATGCCCATCACAATTTTATTATATAAAACCATTGTAACTAATTATCTTTTTAATAACATTAACTATTTAAAATGAAAGGATAGAAAGCTTGGGTTTGTTAATACACTATTATGTAACTAACGTCAACATGAACATAACAAAATATGTATAAGTTAGATGGGGATTGGCTTTGCAATATAATATCTGTAAAAAGTATGCCTAATAACAAAGTCTGACAGTTCAAGTTAAACCGAATAGTCACGCTGATGTAACTAATTGATACAATAAGGTATCAATGTTGTTTTTAAACAAATTAAAATTTTGTGCTCATTACAAAGACTAAAAATACATTTAGAAGGAATGGTCTTGACAAATCATTCTCATCAAATTACGCTTTTTAACAGTGGTTTTTGTCATCACCTTTGTCAGATGGAAAAGTCCTCTTATGTACAATTACTGAAACATTTCCAATATGTTGTAGAGTGTAGTGAGCAATTACGTATGGAAAGCAAAAGTAAACTGTTTGTTTATCTAACAAAGTACAACAGCACGCATAAGTTGCGTTTTGTATTAATATTGCAAATCTCACATAGAAAGGTAGCTTGTACCTATATTTTTAAAGTTTATATGTGGTCTCTAAGGCAATCGATGGTTTAACACAAGCCCAAAATGTTACACAGATTTACGTTAAAATTTGATATCACTTAACATTTTCTAGATGTTGGCTTGTCAGATAGATATCCTTATAAGGGTATGGTTGAGGGAAGCTGTACATTTCGTTTATGTCCTGGGCAATTTATCCTGTTGCTAGGCAACAGTTTCAACTTCCATGGGTTCTTCAGTACCAGTTTTCTTTTTCTTCTTCTTGTTAGATTTCGCGGACGAGTTGAGAAGTGCCTGTTAAAAGTGATACAATATTAGCAATGTGAACAACTGGATTTCAAAGGTTAATCGTTCTAAAAGCGGGTATGTCGTAATGGATCAAACTGAAATGCGATTAATACGCAAATCGGCTCAAAGCGTTACATTTTATGTACCCTGTGCTTGTTCAAATCACCCCTTGTATAAGTGTGCTTTGAAAGATAACAGGGAAATGTTTAAGTGATTGTAACTATAAATAAATGTGTTTTATCAAAGTATGCTTTATTATAATGCTTACAGACAATATGATGATACTTACGTTGAGTTCAAGGTCCTTGATACTGCGTTCGCTCTTGCACGTACTTTTCTCGAAGGGCAGGCCGGTAATGCGATGCGTGCCGCTCGGTAACAGCAGAGCGGTGAACTTAAACTGTGCCACAAGCTCTCCAGGACGCTCATACAAAACCTTTACAAATAAACAATTATATTAGATATACAACCTCCTTGGCTCAATTAGTGTGATAGATAAGTTATGTCATATTGGTGAATTCAGTGGGGGTTTTTTGTTACCAAATTACAATTTGATTCATACTTCAATCCTATGGTTAAAGTTGCAACCACATTGTGTTAATTATGTGTTTTGTTAGTTTAGGATAGAGAGGAAAATGTTTTAAAAAATGTTAATCGTACCTGGAATGGTTCAATGAGCTTGTGGTTGACACACTCGACGACGCCTAATCTCGCACTGGTCTCCTTATCGAAGCTTCGCAGGTTGAAGGGCATTGAACCATGTTTATTGCGAACCTGAGACATAAATAAATATTTAAATCAGTGTATTTATAAAGTAGTACATATTTCTGTGATAATCAATTATAAATGCAATATATAAAGTTAAGATGGATTTTTATCCTCAATCACTATGGAACAGCTGAATGGATCTAGATGAAATTTAGTACAGATTATGATAGATTTTTACTCTCTCACATTCACATCCAAAACTTCCATGGTTAAATAACAGATATAATAAATCTTACCTCACTATAGAACATTCTTGATGCCTTCAGTTTCAACTGATATACCTCATCGGTTTTCTTGTATATTGTACACCTGGTATCCATTTCTCGACCCTGGATAACAAAAAAAAAGTAGTTTTGTCAGGAAAGCATAATTTTTTTATAGGATATGAAGTTGTTTATGGTTTAAATGTCAGTAAGATAAAACCAAAATGCTATTAAAAGCATTTCAGTTAGAATTTCACTTGTCTCTTTTCCCTGAGTACTGCCAAAAAATGTATTCTTACAAAGTCTGGAAAGAATTCAGGGCCTTACTAATGGATAGTCATAAATTATTGTGACTATGAAAACCATTTTGTTAAAAAAGATTTCTTTTGTCACAATTAGTATTGAAGATTTTTTGCAAGTACAGTTAGAATGGAAGGGCAAGGCTAGCCCCTTAAATTCAGTTTTTTTTAAGTTCTCAATTTGCTGATAGTATTTTGCCGGCTACCCTGACTCTTCCTTAACAATTTTAATAAAACTAATAACTTCTTCCAAATATGGAGCAGTTATATACTTACAACTCCTTCTCCAGTTGATACTAGAACATCCATTGCATACACTTCATAAGTCTCCAAAGTTGCCTTCTCATGTTCTTTACGCTGTGCTTCAGATGGGTTCTGGATGATGCTCTTCTCGCCATCAATTCGGAACTGCTTTAGTTGGTGTGAGAGCATGCCCTCGACAGGCTTGCAGCCATACTCTGCAGTGATCTTCTGAACTGCTTCAGTTATTGCATAGTTCTAAAGAAAATAAAGCTTAAATTATTTACCACATCATCACACCTGTAATATCTGAAGGGTTAGGCAGAGGTGTACCTAATTGAACCCCCACATTTTGCCTGTTATGTTTAAGTACTATGTCATAGAAGGCAAAGCCTGTTGCCAGCAATGGGGCACAAATAGACTCTGTGGCTGCTACTGAGAAATTAATGATCCAATCCAATTACACTGGCAGCCAACCCAGGACTTGCAACCACTAGGCAATGAAGAAATCAAATTATTTACTGTATAGGTAAAAGAAGGTGGCAACAAGTGTTATGAAAGAGCTGGCTGGTAAATTCTTGCCTTGTTGACATGAAATGTTACCATTTAAAACTGAATAAATTAATGAATACATGAAGCTTACTCTAAATACAAATAACAAAAACAATTGAAAACACAGATCAACAACAAAAAAAGTTATTAACTAGCTTAGATAAGGTACATATACACACAGAAAAAAAAACTTTATCTTCATCTGAAGACAAATGAATCTATAAATTAAAATATACCTCATTACCAGGCCGCAACAACCTCAAGGCGGCTTCACTAGCATAATGGGCAGCAAGGACAACATCAGCAGCTTTTCCTGTCGCCTCTACACCACCAACAACCACTGTGTGGGCAACCACTGCAATGAATCCATCTATGTGTGCCCCTAGGTCTCTGAAAAAAAACAGTGAGGTATAAAATATGCAACAAGCATACAAACTAACCTCTAAGATCTATTTATGGATATCAAAACTAAGTAACTAATAAAAATCGGAACTGGTTACAGATATAGGATATTTATGTGACCTATTTGAGGCAATAACTATTGAGGTTATAAAAATAAGTGTGAAAAGCCACCAAATGCAAAACTATTCATATAACCTCTTGGTATATGTTTAGTATAATATGCTGGCTCAACAATTCCTACAAGATACATTGTACACACATAGTAAGACAAAGAAAAAGAGGACAATGAACGTTCGCTAGCTTACTTAGTTGATATCACTTACATCTTGGCTAGGTCACCCTCCTTGAGTATATAATCGTTTTCGCTAGGTATCGGCGAGAAGTGACATATACAATTGTTCACCGAAACGCATGTTGAGAATGCAATACCCTTCTTGGAATCTTTCTCTTTTTTGAACACCTTTGAAGTCTCGTCTAGAATTTGCTTGTCGCCAAACTCGCATAGCTCTCTGGCGGATGCATCAGGCACACATTTAGCGATTAACTGTTCCAAGACACCTGCAAAATGATATTTGGACTGGGTTAAAAATGCATCAGTAAATGAGAATTACTTGGCACGGATAGCGGCACCACATTGCCCGCATGGCGATGACACGCGTCCATCGGTCCAACCTACGTAGCGTACGTCCGATCGCAATTTCTATCACTGGTGTGTTTTTAAAATTGAAATAAACATAAATAGTCTCACATGAACTTACGATTAACAATTTGTCCAGCTAGTTTATACTTGGTTACAACCAAGTCTTCCGCAATAGTTTTCTCTACTTCTTTATCGTCAGCCATTTCTCAAAATTGTGGTTGTGGGTGGGCTAGTAGCATTGGAATTTGATTGGCCGCTTTAGGTTATGGTCACGTGACAGCAGTAACGAATCGAAAAGATGGCGGGTAAATCAGAATTTCACCACACCTCAGAAAAAGGTATTTTTATTTACATATAAGTTATTTCGCTGGTTGGCGTTGTCACTATAATAGAATATTCATTTTTACAAATAAATATCCTTTCTAAAAATTTTTTATAAAAATTTTGGTTTTTAGTATACCTATGTTTAGCAAGTAGGTTTCCTTTCCAGGCTCTAAATGTTTACTATCTTTAGCATCAAAAGGCTACTTCCCTTCCGGTCGGAGTCCACCAGCCAGACTCGGAACAACTACCTGTAGGCCATACAATTATTTGTTCCGAGCGGTGATTAAACCCGCGACACTCAGCCACTGCGCCAAACGTGTCGTAAATAATTTCGCTTCAAAATAGGCCTATGTATCGAACATAAGCCTATTTCCAGCATATTGGGTGAAAATAACGCTTAATCCCTTTTTTACCACGGTTTGGGCGGAGATTTGGGGAGTGTCAGAATTGTACTGACTAAAACCCGCCCATGTTCCTTCAATGTAGTAGCCCTAGTCACACATGATAATATAGAACCGGTACATGCTTAAAAAAATATAGAACAGCATGGAGTGGACAGAGCAGCACTATATCTGTAAATCCTAAGGTATGTCAATGTCACATGTGACACATTGCTTGACGTGACGTGATAAATCGTAACAAAATTTTGTAAATATATCAAATTTTATTTATATATTTTATTCCAATTGAAATGGAAACTTCCGAAGAACTATTGTCCTTGCTCAATGAAAAAGTGACTTTTGGAGAAAATCTCATTGTCCAATTGGAAGCACTAAATGAAATAGATGGAGTTATGAAATTACAAAGAAAAATCAGACAAGAAGTTGAATTCTTAAAGAAGGTAATGAAATAATCAGCAATTTGGTACACTGGGTTTTTACTAAAAGTCAAACCATAAATAAAAACGTGTTTGTTCTAGCTTCAAAAATCTAAAAAAGTTAAAGTTGAACAACTATCATGTTCAAATCTGCGGCACCTTGGCGCGATGGTCGACTCCGCTTTGAAGCCAGGAGTTATTGCTGTCTGTAAAATCTTTCACATAAACGATACCGCTAAATTAATTATCGATATAATAAGCGAAGAAGGCAGTGTGTGGACTAAAGGTGAGAAAAGAAATTATATGCCAATGTATTGAGTAATAAACACAATGTATTACGTTTATATTTTGTATTTCCGAGATGTTTATGTTTCAGTTATTGCTAGAAATCCTAAGTCTCTGTCAGCACTGAGTGCGGGCAAGGCTTCGTATGGAGCTCGATCAATACTGGACCAAGCCGAGGACTATCTGGAGTGTGCTAAGTTGTATCCATGCATGTATCAACCTCCCAAAGTATGTTTAATTTCATATTTTGTGACTTGTCATAAAATGTCTTAAGGCAACCCTCACTGGGATTATTTTCCTGGAATGTGACATCAGATTTACTTTTTTCTGTACAATTTATTGTATTGGAACATCTGTCACAATCATTATCAAATGCATGTTTATTTAAAAAAAAAAGTTTTTCATTATTTATAAGATGTTATATTCTGAATTTCAGGTTATTTTTGAATTTATGAGCGGCATAGAGGAGAATTTGGCTAATAAGTTGAAAGCTGTTGGTGTGATAGTGAAGGGTGAAATATTGCCAAATTCCAACTTCTGTGAAGATAGTAATGATTCTTGGGATGAGGACTCCAGTGATGAAGAATGCCTTCAAGTCAGGTAATGATGATATTGATTTGATTTAAATTTGTATAGTTAAGCAAAAAAATTACACAAATGTATATGTAAATAAATAAATATATGTATAAGAAAAACAAAATAATAAAAGGAAATCCTGTTAAATGTATTTCTTAAAGTGAATTAAGAAGTTCAAAATCAAATGTAAGATTTATTTGCTAACCATTGAAATCAAGAAATAGTTTTTATTTCACAAACATTCTTCTGCTGACATTTCACAATTTTCCTCCTCTTACATTAAATTATATTTTTCCACAAATAAGAGAGATTTGACACAAAGTGTTTATTTCAGGAACCACAGTATCTTTTTTGACCTCAGCATTACAAGTATGGTTGGCCCACATTATTATTTCAAATGTGTAGTGTAAACAGTCTCAGTGTAAAATTGCTGTGGCATACTGACAGACAGATGAAGAGTGAATCTATAAGTATTCCGATTCCAAAAAGTAGAAGTGTTTTTTTTTTCTTAAAATTGATACAATCTCATACTATCCCAAATATGATTCTACGATTTTTGTTGTCAGTCTGCATACAATCCCATATTATCTGCCAAACAAAAGTCTTTCCTGCGACTGCATACTATCCCATAAAAATATTTGCAATCATTTCTGCGAGTCCAGTTTTTTTTGCCTATTTGCCATTGAGTATATGTCTATTGTATAGCTATATATCTATTCAAAAATATCCCGAAACTTGAGACCACTTACCTCTTAGCGATCGTTAGAAAACAAACTCATAGTTTCGTCAGTTACTTTTAATCTATTATTGCTGGACACCAATTTTCTTCACAAATGTCCAAGCATATTTCCGGTTTTTGATTTAAGTGTAGCAAAAAGAAAAAAACTTGTGCGAAATTTAAATCAGGCGCGGATCCACCGTTGTGGGCACTGTGGGCATGCCCACAACCCTAATTTGCTTGTTGTAATTATGATCTATTGAACGAATTGCTTATAAAAAAAAATTGTTTACGACGAGACGAGACTCCGCTGTCCGTCCGACTGTTCATCTATCGCCAGGCTGTATCTCATGAACCGCAATAGTTAGACAGTGGAAAATTTCACAGATGATGTGTTTCTGTTGCCGCTATAACAAAAAATACTAAAAAACAGAATTAAAATTAATATTGAAGGGGCCTCCCATAGTAGAAGGGCCTGCCAGGGCCACCGTAATAACACACATAACACATAATGTTACGGCACCCTTCGTGCTCGAGTCCGCCGTCCGGCCAGTTTTTAAAATACAATTTAACTAGCTTCCGCCCTCGACTTCGTCCGCGTGGTATAGTTAGTTTAGGCTAACTCTAACTTTATACTGCGTGATGACCGAAAAAAAATCTCTCTCTCCTTTTTCTTCCCTTTTCTCCCCCTTTCTCACTTTTTAGCCTATGTCCGTCTCCAGGGTTCCAACTATCTCTGTACCAAAATTCATAAAAATCGGCTTAGCCATTTGGGCGTGAAGACGTAACAAACAAACAAAAAACTCACTTTCGCTTTTATAATATTAGTAAAGGATGCTACGGAACCCTTTCTGCTCGATTCCGACTCGCAATTGGGTTTTTTAAATATAATTTAGTTCCTTTTAAAAAATCTTGGTCTACTTCGCAACTTATCGATTCACCGGCCTTGAAGACATATTAAGGACGCTTTTACAATTTTCAACAAATAACTCTGTTTTTCGGGAACCATTATGATGCATAAGGAATCATAAAAGTGAGGTTGTCATGGTATCAAATAAAAGATAATATATTCATCTCCACGATGGCTTTAAAAAAATGTGTAGTCTCATATAACATTCTCATACAAACACGATTTTACAATTAAACAATTTTTTTTTTTATAACCAATTCAATTCATAAAGATGTGCACCTGGATGTCGAGGAAATAATTAATGTTTTTGCTAAAAAGAAGCGTAAGCTTGAATTTGTAATTTAAGCATTTATATAATATAAAGTACTAGCTATTGCCCGCGGCTCCGCCCGCGTATATCCCGTTCCCGTGGGAATTCCGGGATAAATTGTAGCCCATGTTCATGCCCATCTATATACCAAATTTTGTCAAAATCCGCTCAACGGTTTAGGCGTGATTTAGTAACAAACATTCAAACATCAAAATTTTCGCATTTATACTCGGAATGTTAAGTAGGATGTTGTGTCATTTAATTATACTACAAAAGAAAAGATTTTTTTTTCCACCGTTTGAATAGGTACTACATTTTTACTGATTGTAAGTAGAATAAGGTATAAAAATAAATCTTCACGCGTGTGAAGTTCAGTTTTGCTAATTTTTGATAGTTATTTAATGTAAAATGGTGTGTAATTTAGTTTGTAATCAATGTTATCATTTGATGATGTAAAAAATATCAAATTAAAAAATTGTTCAAAACATAGATAAGTCCATGATTGTTCATGAGTGAGTTCGTACTCCAATACAACTCTCACTTTGCTAATTTTTGGTGGCTGTGCCCACAACCTTTTTTGAGGGCTGGATCCGCGCCTGATTTAAATGAAGTGATGAAAACCCTTAATGCCCGATATGTCATGCAATGCAGTAAGGGGTTAAAACCATTCTTTGTTCATCTATTGTCTTACTTTCAGCCAAGAACCATCACTGAGAGAAATATCAGAGTGTATGGAGAAGCAATCGGAAATTACATCACTCAACCTAGATGTGACAGCAATGATGGCATATGTGAGCAACATGACTAATGGACACTGTAATTATGTGTTTAAGCAAGAAGTACTCACTCAGCAGTCAGCTTGGGAAGCTAAGAGACCAGTTAAACCAGTTTTGGAAAGATTATTTAAAGGTAATGTTTGGACAGAGAGCGAGAGGAAAGAAAAGATGGATGAATTGTGTAAGGAATGATATGAAGGAGAAAGGAGTAAATGATGCCGTGAGTCGTGACGTCTGATAGGGGAGATTGGAAAAAGAAAATGTGTTGCGCCCACCCCAAATAGAATGGGACAAGGGCAGGAAAATGATGAATCATGATGATGTTTGTAGTCATCTGACCAGCCTTCTTTCAACTGTGTTGGAATTGGCTTTCAATTATATTGGGGGCTTTGATGACTGGAGAGGCAAATTACCCATTGTAACACAGTTACTGGATAATGTTATAATCTTACTAAAATCTAGTCATCTGGAAGTGTAACCATATTAATGCTGCAATTGTTGCTGTTATAATTTAAATAGGACTTATCAATCTTTTTATTTCAGATAAGACATTAGTGTGCTGCAGAACTGCTTGGGATGACTTTGAGAAAATTGTAAATAACTTAGGTGGAGAAATGGAGATCAAAAGAACTGAGGAACTGAAGAAAATGATCAGAGTGTATCCTGATGATTATGGTGGTAAGTTGACTCTGTATATATAATAAGGGTTTATGCAAATACTTGTTCTGCTTTTCATAAACGCCTGCATTTTTTTTATAATAATGTTGCCACATAAATGTGTTATTGCATAATGTTTGTAGAGCATTACCCAAGTCAGATATACAAGTGCTATGTTCATTCTCACTCCATTTGCTTTAAGGAGAGAATATTTTTCCATTGGCATTGAATAAATAATTAAAGACAAGCTTTCAATTGTTTCTAGGTGAAGATGATTATCCACGAAAAAATTTAAAAGTTAGAGGCCATGTTAGATTAAGATCCAAAATTATTTTTAATTTTGGGCACAGGATCAAGGCTTTGACTGTGTCAGCTAATGAAGGGTTTGTGAGGGCTGCCATGCAACAGGTAATGTAACAATGATAATGATGGTATGATGAAAAAACTTGTTTTCAATAATTAATTTTTGCTTTCTTCCAGGGCATAACATATGCGTCATTCGTACATGAATCAAGAGCCTTGACAGAAGGCAAAGAGCCAACAGCTACAAAAATCTCATTATGATATTTCTTAATTTTTAGTGATACTATTCCAATTATCAATTAATTTCAGTCAGAGTGAACAATTTCATGAATGATTATTTTTACTCTAGCTTAACAGACTTTCAGCATTACTCCCATTGTATGTTTTAATGAATTTGCAGTAAATTATAAGTGCATTATCCGTTAGGTGTAGGTAAACAAACAATTTAAAGCTTTGATCTCATCCTATGCAATTAATTCAAATTCTACTTAAACTCCCTTACATAAAGTGTCAAGTATGAAGTATAATAAACATTTATACAATACTTATCAAACATAATGATTCATTTCAAATTGATGATAATATTTGTTAAAAACTTATTTATGTAATATGCTAGTTTTAATCCATAGTGTAGAATTTGTAGATTTATAATAATGCATTGTAATAATATACCAACATAATTATGATGCCTTGTGGCATATTCTGTGATCACAAATAAATATTTAATAAAACATTCTCTAGTTTTTTTTTATGTTGATGGATTTCCATGTGTAACCACGTCATTTGTTATTTGACAATTTATTTATCTTCACATCCAGTCACATCCAGTGTACTGCTGTGGCTCTCGGACTGGATTAATATGAAAGAGGCCATAGATCTATTCTTCAAATCACTAAGAAAATGAAACCAGTATAAGTATTAGTATCGTTTTCTAATTGTAGCTTTCTAAACTAAGTTACATTTTTTTTTTTTTTTTTTTGGCACACTCGGTTTGAGTATTCGCCACTGACGGATCTAAGTTACATTAGTGCATCTAAGATAGCATTCTGAACCCTCTGGGCTCTGGCTGGTATGTGTGATAAGCAGAACCACTAAAGAATTTGACATTTCACTAAGATGGCGGCATAGCTAAGCTTAGGTTCTGCCTAAACCACCAGGCAAGCTGAAAGCATAGAGCGTATTGTCGAACAAAATTTGCCAGTTTTAACAGGAAGCGAGGTAAACATACAGCATGCTAAGGGAATTTGACGTTCACACACAGACATGCATCCTATTGCTCGAAATGTTGGGGTACACCTCTGCCTAATCCTTAAAGGAAATACAGGCGTGATGTTTTATTTTTTGTGTGTATCTCAAAGTAAATAGCTCCTGGAAATGGTTTAGCTAGACTTACTGTTCTGCCCTAGTACTTTGACCATAAGATCAAAGATATTATATAAAAATAAAAACCGGCCAAGAGCGTGTCGGGCCACGCTCAGTGTAGGGTTCCGTAGTTTATTTTTTTGTTTGAAAAAAGATACGTTCAGGATAATAAAATATGTAAACGAAGTTAAAAAAAATGCTTGCTACGATTATACTACAAAAATTATTTTGTACAACTTTTTGTCTTTTTTGTACAAAAACTGTTGTCTCAATCAAGTTCAAAATGATTTTCATAGAAAGTCCTTATAAAGTTCTACTTTTCAGATTTTTTTCATATTTTCTAAACTTGTGGTTCAAAAGTTAGAGGGGGGGGGGGGGGACACATTGTTTTTTACTTTTGGAGCGATTATTTCCAAAATTATTGACATTATCAAAAAATGATTTTAGTAAACCCCTATTCATTTTTAAATACCTTTCCAACAATATATCACACGTTAGGGTTGAAATTAAAAAAAAAATCACTTCCCACTTTACATATAGGGTGGCTACCCTAATAAAACATTTTTTTTCAAATTTTTATTTTACCACTTTGTCGGCGTGATTGATATACATATTGGTACCAAATTTCAGCTTTCTAGGGCTAACGGTCACAGAGATTAAGCGAGGACGGACGGACGGACGGACAGACAGACATGGCGAAACTATAAGGGTTCCTAGTTGACTACGGAACCCTAAAAACAGTTCATTCGCCGACCGACAGATTCCATTGCGTATCGTTTTATATCACAATATACATGTCACGCTGTACTTGGATGGGTCTGACAGGACTATTTTCGTAACTCGTCGTAAAAGCTGATTTTCGTGATCTTTTGACCTTCGTAAATTGTTTAGCCGGCACGATATCGATGTCGATTTTTCACATATTCATATTAACACCAAAAATTAAACTCACTAGGATTTTTTCCCCAGATTGGGGTTTAAAATGCCTAAAATGACTGGACTATTTAGACAGGTTTCTGGACCTAATTTCAAAGCTGCTGCTCGGTGCCTGTGGCGTCATTTCAGAAGAATCTCATTAGGATAGTCGAGTCGGTACAGTTCCTTTTTGTCTTAGGCAATACTGGCATCAGCTGGAATATTTTTGTCAAACGTCCGGTTAGGTTAAAAATATGTCAAAGTCAATCTGACGGTACCCATTTATCTGTTGCGTTTGATTTGACTGTGAAATAAAATTTAATTTAATCAAAAACAATGTTTTACCATTTATAATGGCTATTGCAGATGCAGAATTAATTGATACTCAATTTATTGCCGAGAACGTCGGTTTCTTAGATAACTGTTTCGATAATTCATTCATTTTACAAACTTCTTTGCAAGTAGTCAAAGAACACACTTCAGAACAAAGTGAAGCAGAAATAAAAAGAAGTGGAGAACTATGTAAGAAACTTAAAAAATATTCTCAAAGCACTACAATAACATTAGAAGACTCAACTCTAAACAACCCAGTTATATCTCAAATAGACAGAAGTAACAGCAGAAAATTAAGCGATTGGGGATTACCTGCTGAAATTGCAAAAAAATATGAAGAACGAGGTATTAAAGAAATGTTTGATTGGCAGGTTACTTGTTTGGGTAACTCAAAGGTACTTTTCGATTGCTGTAACTTAGTCTACTCAGCCCCTACATCTGCTGGAAAAACTTTGGTTGCTGAAATACTTACAATAAAAACGATTTTGGAACGCCAGAAAAAGGTGATTATAATTCTGCCATTTGTTTCAATAGTTAGAGAGAAAATGTTTTATCTCCAAGACATACTGTCTAGCTCGGGAATTAGAGTGGAAGGGTTCATGGGATCTCAGTCACCTCCTGGAGGTTTGCAATCTGTTCATGTTGCCATTTGTACCATTGAAAAAGCTAACAGTCTCGTAAACAAACTGTTAGATGAAGGTAACATAACAGAGCTAGGCGCTGTTATTGTTGATGAATTACATCTGCTGGGTGATCCCAGTCGGGGATATATATTAGAACTCCTTCTAACCAAAATTAAATATGTATCCTCAAATTCAGATGAAGTACAAATACAAATAGTAGGTATGTCAGCTACATTACCCAATTTAGAAAGTCTAGCTAGCTGGCTGGATGCTGAGTTATTCATCACACAGTTTAGACCAATTCCTCTTGATGAGTACTGTTTGGTGGGAAATAAATATTATGATAAACAAGGAGCATGTGTTAATACTATAGACATGAGCTTGACTACTGAAGGAGATAATGTACTGAAAATATGTTTGGAAACTATTAAAAATGGATGCTCAATTCTTATATTTTGTATGACCAAGAACTGGTGTGAAAGTTTAGCACAGTCTGTAGCATCATCATTTTACAAACTAGGATGTGAGGGCAGAGAGGCTGGCTCTGTTTTAAGAAGTCAGTTAAAATCTGACAATATTCTAGAAGTACTTGAACAATTAAAGAACTGTCCTGTTGGATTAGATCAAGTTTTAAAGAAAACAATATCATTTGGTGTGGCCTACCATCATGCTGGTCTCACATTTGATGAGAGGGACATTGTTGAAGGAGGATTTAAATCTGGGGCGATCAGGGTTTTAGTAGCCACATCTACACTTAGTTCTGGGGTGAACTTGCCTGCAAGAAAAGTAATCATTCGGTCCCCTGTGTTTCAAAGACAACCAATCAATATCTTGACATACAAACAAATGATTGGAAGAGCTGGAAGAATGGGCCGAGATACTAAAGGTGAGAGTGTTTTGATATGTACAGAGGCTGAAAAAAAAATCGGTTTTGATTTAATGATGGGCACCTTAGATCCAGTCAGGAGTTGCATTGAAAGTGAGGATAAGTATATGAGGGCAGTGCTGGAAATGATAGCTAGCCAAGTGCTGTCCACAAAAGAACAGTTAGATTTGTATTCTAAGTGCACATTGCTTTACAATCAACAGGATAAATCAGCTACACAAAACTGTCTCTTAGAAAATACTTTAGAGGAGTTAAAAAACTTTGAGTTAGTAAGGATTCAAACAGAAGGAGATGAGGAGCATTTCATTGCTACCCCTTTAGGAAAGGCTTGTCTCTCATCATCAATGGCTCCTAACGATGGATTGTCTTTATTTTGTGAGCTGCAGAAAGCTCGCCAGTGCTTAGTCTTAGAGACAGATTTGCATCTTATATATTTAGTAACACCTTATAGTGTGAGCAGTCAGTGGGGTAACATAGATTGGATACACATGCTGACTCTCTGGGAGTCTCTCACTAAGGCTATGAAAAGGGTGGGAGAGCTAGTGGGTGTACAAGAGAGCTTTATAATAAGATGTTTGAGAGGTGGTAACAAGCAAAGTAACATACAAAACAAAGTCAATATACACAAAAGGTATGTTATCAACTTAAAATTGATAATAATGTTATTTAAAATAACATTTTTTTTATTTTTTTTTTCTGTTGAAGGTTTTATACTGCCTTGGCGTTACAGGACCTAGTAAATGAGGTTCCATTAGCAGAAGTAGCAACGAAGTTTCAGTGCGCACGTGGCTTCCTGCAGAGTCTTCAACAAGGAGCTGCGACTTTTGCAGGTGAGTGCAACTTTTTCGTCGTATTTCGTAGGACCCCACAGGGTGTTAACGGACCACCGCCGTCGTATCCATTTATTTATTACAGGCCAGTGTTTTTAGAGCGCCAGCTAGCCTGTAAAAAAATACACATTAACGCAGTACACATTAACAAAACAAAAAAAAAGGAAAGTTCAACAAAAATGTCTTGGCAAACATTTAGTTATGAACTAACAAATTAATGTCTTTTTAAGTTAATGGTAATCATTTATATCCGTTTTTAGGGATGGTAACAGCCTTTTGTCGGCAATTGGGTTGGAAAAATATGGAAATGTTAATATCTCAATTCCAAGACCGTTTACATTTTGGAATTCACTCTGAACTGCTTGAGCTAATGAAATTGCCCTCTCTTAATGGCATGAGAGCCCGTATACTTTTCGATGCAGGCTTTGAATCAATTTCTAATGTAGCATCAGCTGATGCTAATACTATAGAGAACATTCTTCACAAGTCAGTGCCTTTTCAAAGTGAAAAGGAAAGAGATGATGATGACAGTGATGATATAAGAAAACGTAATAAGATTAAATGCATTTGGGTAACAGGCTATTGTGGTATCACTACTAAAGAAGCTGCTGAGAATCTTATTGCGGAAGCTAGGAAATATCTGTCCCTCGAAATTGGTGTTGCAGATATTAAGTGGGATTCTAAAACTGCAACTTTACCTTCTGACTCTTTAGAAAGTACAACCATTCGAGATGTAAATAAAAGTCGAGATGTAATATTAAGTCTGAAGAATCAGGAAACTGATGAGAATTTAATAAGTCAGCCTCCCGCGGAGAAAACCACAGCAAAAATCAATAGTACTAACAAAATTGTAGAAACGAATTATCAAGTCACTAGAGAATATGAAATTGCTGAAAAAAACAATACTGCCAGTCATAATAGTGATTCGCAAACAAACGGTTTAATTTCTGATACCAAAACTTTAAGTTACTATGTGGATAAAAATGAATTATCCTTATCTAAAAATGTAAATATTTCAAAGGAAATCGGCGTTACGAGTGAAAATAACAGCCCAAGTCTATCAAACGATATTATATGGGATTCTTTAAATTTTACTGAAGCTGGCTTGGATAACATAACAAAGTTGCGTACGTCAGATAAAATGTTTTCACCGAATATAAGTTTTGGTGAAATTGAAGATAAACCTGCTGTGTCAGAAAATATCAACACGTCAGAATTTCTGAGTTCATCTACACACATGTCGACAAAAGACATCAGTTTATTTTCTTCAGAGGGAGACAATTCCAGTTTATTTGAAGAGAGTTTACCTATAGACTTGATACCCAGTAAATTGCTCGACAAAGAACCAACTACGAGTATATTGTTAAGGCAAGAAACAGCTGATTATGCGAGTATTAATTCCAACACAATATTTAATGCATTCAAATCCACGTTA
Source organism: Ochropleura plecta (assembly GCA_905475445.1). NCBI lineage: Eukaryota > Metazoa > Arthropoda > Insecta > Lepidoptera > Noctuidae > Ochropleura > Ochropleura plecta. The sequence goes on along the minus strand of FR997731.1, from coordinate 16,299,061 downwards.
GTTGAGAATGACGGTGAAGATGATGGTGAAAACGAAGATATAAAACTGATTTATGAGGACGATAACATCATAGAAAGAGAAGTTGCAAAGTTTGAAAACAAACATGTTGCAGCTAGTGGTGGGCTAGTCAATAAACATTTTGTAGCTTCCAAACGCAGAAAAAATTCAAACAAAGAAACACAACCTGTGATAAAAAAGAAGAAACGAGAATTTCCAATACAAGATGACATGAAAATAATAGCTAAAGAAATAAAATGTATTTTACCAAAAATTGTATGTTCGTTATCCAAACATTTTTGTATCGAACTTAATCAGATTGACAAGATTGATTGCTATGTTTTAAGAGGAAATGATATTTTAAAGAATTTACATGTTCTCCAAAGTGTACAAACTGCATCTGTAAAATTGCTTTTGAAAAAAATTAACTTGGCCGGTAATGAAATTATAGGAAGTAACATAGCTGGTTATCATAAGCCGGTTCGGAAAAGTAATGAAGATTGTCCAATAAAAGGGATAGCCATATATTTAAATCAAGGAACAAGTATTTTTTTCGATTTTACATCTTTAGACAGTGTGCAAATGATCAAGAATATATTTAGTGGCTGGTTTAAGAAAAATACGTTGAATTTAAAAATGCTGTGTTCGAAAACTGTGAATATTTACCTAAGACGATGGCTTGACGTAAATTTATCGATGAACTGTGTCGATGTATCTTTAATTGAATGGTTGATAGATAGCAGCGAGAAAATACCGGACGTTGATTATCTGGTAAGTGGTAGAAGATTTCAAACACAATTTTTGTTTTTGGTGTTCCGTATCTCAAAAGGATCACCTTGTTGACCGTAATAGTCTGTCTGTCAAGACCCTTCATCTCAACCCGTGAAGGTATCAACATGAAATTAAAACTATACATTTAAGTCTTTGGTCCCTTCGAGCTCTGAACACTCCAAATCGAAGCACTTAAAAGATATGGCCCTTTATGTCCCAAGTTTGTTGGCAACCCTCGGTGCGTGAGTCCGACTCGCATTTGCCTTTTTTAAATCATTGCTTAAACCAACATTTTAATTTTAGACTAAAAAGTATTGTGGGATAGAATTCACAAAATCGCTTTTAAAAGTCGACAATCAGCAAAAAAGGTTAAAGAATTTGGATACAACGGAAGGTATGTGCTTGAAAGCCTGGTCACTTTGGAAGATAGCTGAGAATCAAGAAAAAGCTTTGCTGGCGTCTTTACAACCATCTCGAAGTGTCATAGGTATGTAGGCATTTAAATTTTTTAGGATATGTTGTCTGCAAGGTCCATAACTTCAATCAACACTTGGTGATTATTATTTTTTTATTTATTGTTTTACAAAAAAAAGTATATAGTTACATCATTTAAATGACACTAAACCCCAGACTAGGATACCGTGTTAAATCAAGTTTAAGGTGAAAGCGCCAGAGTATACCGCGAAATTAAAAATGTTTGAAGTTTTTTTGCATTTTACAAGTCAGTGTCAAGTAGTATGTTGATTAAAATATTAAATACGAGCGTAACATCATATAACCGTCACACAAGTCTTTCAACCCTGTACGTGCAGTGCACTCCAATAAATGACCATTTCATGAAAAACTCACGTAATGGAGTTAAATCAACTTAGAGGGTTGTATCGATGATTTAAATGATAACAATTCTGTAAACCCGTATTTGTTACGGTCGTAATTTATGTTTTAATAAACATACAACCCCGTCACTGACCTGCACATTGCAAAAAAAACATTAGAAAATTTAAATTTACGTGCTACCCTGGCGCTTCCTCCTTAAAGTTCGTCAATCTTAACTTAACGATCGCTTCGCAGATATCGAAAACCAAGTCGCGAAAATTCTGGCCAACTGCGAATATTACGGAATCACCGTAGACAAGGATCTTGCGTCTCGACTTTTGATTGATGTAAGAAATTCCCAAGAAAGTCTGCAAAAGAAGGCGTACAAACTTTGCGGATATCATTTCAACTTTAACTCTTCGAAAGATGTTGCTAAGGTAACCGATAACTTTTGCAATACATACAATATGTCACAACGTTTGCTTTAGTTTTACGACAGATGATGAACATTTCGGACGAGTTGTTACTCGTGCTTTAAAATATGACCCAGCGAGTTTTAAAAAAGATTTTCTGGGTTGTGGGTTTTGTCGCTCATTCCTAAAGTGACACCTATTTGACTCTTTATAACACTATGTGTCATAATAGAACCCGGGAACCATCGATTTTAAATCATAATGATGTTATTTTACTAGGTCCTCGGTATATACAACGGACGAAAAGTAAGCACTAAGAAGAGCGTGCTAACTTCGCACAACAGTCCCCTGTCAAGTACTGTTATTTATTGGAGGAAGCTCAATTCTATATTGACAAAAACGTTATACCCTCTCACCGAGAAAGCTTGTATCTACAGCGCGGGAGATAGGTAATATTTGTTGTTTTTTATGGGTGAATACATTATCTGACGACTTCGTAGTAGTTGCTACGCAGGTACGCTTGCTACGTAACTTCTGCTTGCTACGACTTTCACTTGCTACACTGTTAAAGCACTTTCAACAAATACTGTAGAACTTTTGTCACCTGAATACGGTCTAAAAATCTTAGGACCAGATAGCAAAAGTCAATGAGTTCATACAATTTAGGACCAGGGCATCGAAATACGGTTTTGGTCCCCTATTAAAGACCCGAAAGCTCCGGGTTTTACTAGGGTACCAACACTGGGTGTCGATGACCTATTTAGGACGTATTTTAAGCCGCTGTAACCATTGAGAAATGTAGGTTTCTCCCAATCTTCACGCAGTATATTATTTAAGTGAAAGGGGTCGATACAGATCTATGTTGTGTCAGAAATGTTTCATACTTTATTAAGATTAATTAAACATGTAATGTCAGGTGGCGCTCGGTGCGGACGAGCAATTTGAACCGATTGTGCCTTCACCTTTGATGTGTCAGATTTTATGTTATCAATCTTGTTCACCCTAGGCCGACTAGAGGGTGTATTTCGGTTTTGTTTGCCTTTCATTTGGATCTTAGGATCTTAAGTGGCGTAGCAATATTAGTAGTTTTCAGTTTGCGCGGACAATATTTACAACTACTGCAACTGTTTAGATGCAGGTGTTCATATATTTTCTAAACGATACCGACTTGACTATTTGGCAGCTTTTAATTTTAATTTGGATAATCAAAATAAATATTAACCAAATCTGAGTATTAGAGTCGGTATCAATGTTAGAGACGGAAGTGAAATCTAGTTTTGTTCTATAAATATGAGTATGATTTTCTTGAACCACAGCTATAACGCTTAAACCCAGATCGACCATAAATGTATTTAAAAAATCTGTTGCACTTACATGAATAAAGGACCACTTAAACAAACATATGAATGTCAAATAAATTGAACTCACTCGCGTAAAAGGAATTTACAAAAACTGTTTTGATATAAACAGTTTGCATGTGCCTCCACGGGTGGTAGTCAGGTGGGGGGAAGGTTATACGAAGAGCAGGGAGGATTAATTAAAGTGAGAGCTTACCGCAAACCTTACGTTTAAATTCACAGAATAAATCCGTCGTACACAATGTTCACTTGCACAGGCCGGATCAGTATGCATGAACCGAACCTGCAGAATGTGCCGCGAACGTTCTCGATCCCTGCTGAATACCTTCTCAGTGTTACAAGTGATGACGTTGTGGAGTTCAACTGCAGGAACATATTCAAAGCCGCCCCAGGCTATGTCATTGTGTCAGCGGACTATTGTCAGCTGGAAATGAGGATCCTGACGCACTTTAGCAAAGATCAGGTCTTGATGAGCATTATGAACTCCGATATGGATGTTTTTAAATCTATTGCGGCGTCCTGGAGCAATGTGTCTGAAGATGAGGTAAGGTTCCAATCTCTTTGACAATCTTTGTCAAAAGATTTTTACAATTGTATAGACATCAGTAGTGGCTATTATTTTTATAACGTCATATCGTTGTATCTTTCAATGATAATTAACTCAATAATGCAGAACCAAAACACGGCTTCATAAATCCGTGACGCGAGTAAGCTATATTTAGCGCAATCGTCTATTGTTTGTGAGCTTTGAAGCTCAACACAAAAGAGCACTTCACTAAACCCGGCTTCTCATTATTTTCAACTTATAACTTTTTTACGTGCAATATGGAAAAACATTGAATTATTAACAGGTAGACGATGATCTCAGGCAGAAGGCAAAGCAGCTTTGTTACGGAATAATTTATGGGATGGGGAACAAAACACTCGGGCAGCTTCTCGATGTATCGGAGATGGAGGCGGCAGTGTTCATGGACTCTTTCTATAAAAGCTATCCGGCCGTGAAAGTGTTCACTCGGTCGGTTATCGAAGAGTGCAGGGCGAAGGGATACGTCGAGACGCTCACTAAGCGGAGGAGATATTTACCCGAGATTAATAGCGTTACTGGAGCAAAGAAGAGTAAGTATAAAATAAATTAATGTGGGTACCTACTACATTTTAGCTTATAACCTGTAACGGGCGTTATTTGTAAAAATAAACTTTATATTTTTTAATAAGAGTGTTTCTTTATCTGTCTGACTGTTCAATTCCTGCCTTATTCTTTCATTTCGCGCCGTGTTGTGCTATATATGTATTTAGTTCATAAAGAAAGCATCTAAGGCGTAATAAAGTGGGTAACCTGTAATAGAATGTGTTGAGAGTAGTAATGTGTGCACTTCATAAGACTCGCTTTCTTTCTAACCACCAGATGCTGCCGAGCGTCAAGCAGTCAACACCACAATCCAAGGCTCTGCGGCAGACATCGCCAAAGCAGCCATGTGTTCCATAGATACAAGGACCGACATCATAGACCCAAAGCCTCGCCTCATACTGCAGATGCACGATGAACTCATATACGAAGTACCGGAAAAGTGCCAACACTACTTTATGACCATAATGAAACAAGTCATGGAAGAAACCGTCAAACTAAGAGTGCCCCTACCCGTTAAAGTTAAGTGTGGACCCACGTGGGGTAATCTAAAAGAAATCAAGTTTTAATCATGAACTCTCTATTTAATTGCTCAGTCTGGATTCTGTGATATTTTATTCCTTTCACGTAATATTTTATCGTCGTAATGTAATGTAATTTGATTTTATAGGCAATAAACTATTGAGTGTAGTATATTGCTTTTTTACTACGCTTAAACGGTTGCTAATAGAAAGGTATGTAGTTGGGCAAGCTAGTACATAAAAACGGACCTAAAAAAAATCGCGGCGTTTAAAAACGAATTTGCCAACAACCCTTAATCGAATCTACTTTACATCAACATGTAAAAAGCCTTTCATAAACAACGTAGGATTCGAGGAAATGAAAAAACACGAGTGCCGTATACGGCGGGACCTACCGCTTTTGTTCACGTTCACACTACTTATGTATAATTAAGTGAGTGATAAACGCGGGTGCATTTAATGGAGTCGCAGTGAAGAACTAGCCAAATTCGTACAGTATTATTTAGATAGGTACTTCTTTGAAACATCCAAGTAATTAGCTTTGCTCGATTTTAATTAACAATTCCAAAACTATTTTAATTATTTACCTTTGAGCACAAAAATATATGTCATGCGCACACAATGCTGTCATAAAATGTAGTTTGACTAATGGGTAATATTGTACAACTAATTCCTAATAATAGTTTTCTTCCTAATTTATATCCAAACTTGATTAATTTGGGAAGTATTATAATTTCTTATCAATTTTACCTTTTTCTAACAGAGAAGTACTTAATTAATATTTTTTATGTAGTAGTAGGAATAGTTGTTGAAGTTGGCCCTTGTGTTCGGTATCACAGCGCCATCTCAGCGGGCTTTCCACTGGTTTTCCCTGTTTTCCGTGGCAGCGGTAGAGGTCGTGGGGTGCGCGCGCCCCCGTGCGCAATCAATACCTGCGCCGTCGGCCGCCCCGTCCCGAAGGCTCGCTTGTCACCCTCCGTCACGTCAGCGAGCGTCGACCGACGCGCTCACACCCGACCACTTCACAATCCGACATAGGTATATTATCTTTCATAATCCGGTCCTAAATGTTTTATCACTAGATCCCGTAAAATGTTCGCGTTAACTCGCCAGCTCGGGCGTTCGCAATTCGGCTCGCGAGTTCCGCGCTTGTCTGCATAATATACCTACCGACAATGTTGTACGTTTGAGTTTACGTCTGAACTGAAACAGCGACAATGCACCTTCACTTCGAGAGAAACGTCAATGCAAAATGCGACTGCTCCATTCTATCGCTGTCCTGGATGGGAAAGGTGCCCGATGAGCTGCCAGAGGTGAGTTTAACTTACTGTTCATTTTTATACTCGCCTTGGTCTCGCTGAAAAGAGAGTTCTAAGATCGCCGCAACTTCGTTACGTATAATACTAATTTTAGAATCTACCTACGTGTGTGTGTTCTTGGCTATTTTGTGCGGAACTTAGGCTCAATGCCATTGTATAAATCAATATTTGACTTAAAATATATTTTATGTCATGCTCACCAATTTATTTGCTCAATATGGTGGTACCTAAATTGTCAGGCAAAAAGAAATACCTGTGTGTTTGGCATTTACTTAAAACGAATGATAAGTATGTAAATTTTGTTCAGGAAAGTAATTCAGAAAGTTTTAAAATAACATAAATAAAGACGATAAACAAAAGCTACACACACACATAACGTGGGAATACACATAGATTCATGGAATCCCACTGTACGTACATATAGAGTTCCATAATTCATTGTTTGTGTGACAAACGTAATACAGACCGCACTACTTTCATGAATTTGTTTTTTTAAATTGAAATAGGTCCGAAAGATTCCTTGTGAGATGTTCAGGAGCCACGCGCAACTATAATCTATGTAACGACGCTGAACAGGCTGTTGAAGCTAGTGGTAGGGCGTTAAGGGGTCCCATTCAATTAACCTTTCTTCAACTCTACTAGCTTTTGACCTATTTAATTCCATTTATATGCATCGCTCGTCACCTAGGGGTAATTTGGAGGCGCTACCGCGAACCATCCCATAAGAATGCAACAATGTACCTTCCTATCGCGACAGGCTCCATGGAAATGGGAGTAAATAGCTATAGCTTTTTTTTTACGAGTGTCGAAAGGAATGAATTGTGAATTTTGGAAGGGAATCCCGGAGGCTGCTCCCATACCAATGAATATATTAGGGATGTAAGGTTCATACATAGTTTACAATCGTCTTAATAGAATAATTGTTTGCTTTGCTCAACTCTTGAATGGCAAAGCTTGGTTGAAAACGTCGCAAATAGCTGTCGAGTATTCGGTTGTTTTGATTATTTAATTAATAGTAGGTACTGAATTAAATTACGAAATATTAGTCTGTGTTGCACTCTAATTAATTGATTAAGAATTGCAATTAGGTATAACACTGAAGATACCCAAGTGTCATTTTGCACATAAAACTAAATACTCAATAGTAACTAACCAGCATTGTGAGAATTCTGCATTTTTCAGGTATAAGCGACATGATTACAGTTTGAATAATAAATATTGAACACTATCAATATCGTTTATACTTATACCCACCTAAATTACAGATTAGAAACAAAAGCAAAATCAAAGCAGTCTGTTTTTTTTATGACATAACTTTACAATAACTAAGAAGTTTTCATATGTTAATTTGATGAGTATTTAATTGTTTATTGAACATAATTTATATAATTAAGCTAGCATTCTTAGTTTCCGAGATTTATAGGTTTCTATAAGTGACCAGGATTCATTGCTCTCGAGTGTATGTATATTAGTAGAGTTCGCGTAACATTGGTCAGTTTCCCTTACTTGGCAGTTTATTTAATTCGTCAGTCGAAGTACAGTCTGTAGGAAATTGAACACATATTTGCTAATTTTAGTATGTATTGAGATCTATTTGACAATTAACCTTTTATAGGTTGTAAATGGAATATTATACAAACATTCAATTATGTAATATTTAAATTTCAGCAAGGTAAGATTAGTGGGAGAAGTGGGGTTTTTTGGTTTTTTCCCATATGAATATACTTTACTTTAAAAATATAAATTGCAGTATCAAACTTTATTACATTTTTTCAATTCAATTGGGATAGCGGTTCCTTATAGCAGGTTAAATTGTCCACATTTATTTTATTATATTTTTCGCCGAGTCTCAGTATGGTACTGACGAATCAAGGAAACTGACGAATCGAGGTATCTGAGGAATCATCGAAACTATGATGATTATATTGTATTGTATTGTTTATATATATATATGCGTTTTAACTATGATGATAATTGATATGATTCGCCATCGTAACGAACAGAGTTGTAATCATTAAAATCATCAATACAACCTTGTTTTTTATTACGGATGAGAAATTAGCAAATAACTTCCCCCGCTGGCGGAGCAGAGGGGAGAGACAGACGTTCCTTCATTTGCCCTTTATGTTCCGGGGCCTCGGTATCTATCAATACAACCCTAAATGTTCATTTAATCTCATCAAAATTCTTTTTCCTGAAATAGTCATTCAATGGGATCAAATGATCTAAGATTTTTTGCGGATTTCCCAGGCACCTTAAGGCAATTTGCTATCGACACTGCAATTTGCCTACTTTTGTTGTAGGACCTAAATTGACATAATTCTGATGAAGGATTGCTTACTTTCGGTGTCTTTAAAGTTTCTATTCAAACTCAAAGCATCCTTACTTAATAATATTATAAAAGCGAAAGTGAGTTTGTTACAACTTCACGCCTAAATGGCAAAACCGATTTTGAAGAATTTTGGTACAGAGATAGTTGGAGACGGACATAGGCTACTTTTTGTCTCTTTCAAACCCCCCACTTCCCTAAAATAGGGGGTGGAAGATTGTATGGAGCATTCCGCAATTTTTAAGGTAGGAAGCTAAAAATTGGTATGCGGACTATTTGTCACTAACAAAAACATGGTGCATAATTTTTGTTTGGAAATCTGCCCCCAACCAACAAAAGAGGGGATGAAATTTTTTAATAGGACTCTTCGCAGTTTTCAAGGTAGGAAGCTAAAATTCGGTACACACACTCTCTGTTACCAACGAAAAATACCTGTAAATCAGGAAAGGGGAACTGTGTTACCCCGAATTTAACGCGAGCGAAGCCGCGGGCAAAAGCTAGTTTATTATAATTATATATATAAGCCATTACAGGCACATTTGAATGTCAAGCAACACACGAATCTCACAGACCCAGTCAGTCAGTCATAATAACTTGTTAAAGTACTGTAGTTGACCATTCCAAGGCGTTGATCTCTATGGAGAAGACTGGGCAAGAAACTCCGTGGACATGTATTCTTTCAATCAGTTTTATTGTAAATCGAACAATTAAAAATTATATTGATTCCAGTTTCCATTTATTTGGAGTCGGTGCAGCATGCCTTCTTCAGACATAAAACTCGAATCTAATGTTTTTGGATAAAAAACGTACCTACACTTCGCAATTGGTACACTCGATTATGGATACTTTTCAAAATGAGACCACCCATTGGAAAGTACACGCCCTTTACAAAAAGTACTCAAGTTACATTTGAAACGTCAATAAAATATAATTATAAGTAGGTATCTAACTAGTTGAAATTAAATTTGCTCATTAGCGATTACCAAAGTTAACTATCTAAAATTCTTTTATTATCTGCCTGTTAAAAACACTTACCTATTTCGTTAATTTATTCTGCAATTTCTTTCTAAAAGATATATAGAGAGAAATTAATTAATTAAACAGCTTAATTTAAAATCTTCGAGTCATTTGAAATAAAGTCTCGAGAGTCTGGGTTCTGGTAGAACGCAGACTCTCGGAGTTTTTATAAATATTGATATTTTGTGCGAAGTCGTAAAGGGATAACGTATACATTTGTGAAACTATATTTCTTTCCCATTCGTCGTAGGATCTTTATCGCAAATATATTTGAAATGGCTCTCAGTCCTCATTAGTCACAGGCAGTTGGAGACACTGAACTATGAGCACGCTCCACGCTTGTGACTGGTTTAATGAAGTGGCGGCATCTCCATTTTAAAATTTCCGACCGATTTCACTCTTTAATAATGTTATTATTAGGAGTTCCATTAGGTAACAGCCCTGTATTTTATTTCTACCATTTCTGTAAGTATCCCCAAAATTCAATATTTTTAATCGTCCCTTTCAAGTGCTTTTCATTAAGGTAGCTAGATTGGATAAAAAAGGTATATTTTTTCATCTTCAAAATGGTCCTAAGTGTTTTAGTAAACCTTGGCTACAGATTAATTTCGTCATTGTTAGGACAACACTATTAAGGAACTTCGTGTCGTATAATTTACAAACAAACACACATAAAGATGCGACATATTTATGTGTGTTTGTTAGTTGGCTTTTGAAATCGAGTTTAAGTCCTTAATCCCCGTAATTTGGGATTTTGATTGACATTAGAAGGAAAACAACCAAGTCAAATAATTTTATTTGTCACAATGTAGCTATATAGTTCACAGAGGTGTTAAAATAATTATGTTAGTGCCTTGCATTCTGCTATAAAGCATACAAATATTAAACACACGTTACATGACATTTAGAATAACAACGAGACTTAAAATGGCGATATAAATGCAAAAGCTTATTTGCCAACCTGTAGAGTGATTTCCCAACAGGATAGTGTAGATATTGGAAAGAAATGTGTCCTAATTGGGCGGCGACGTATGGATTAATGAAGGGAAGGGTGTTGGATCGTAATATCTAGCTAATTGCCAATTTCGCCTTCGATCTCCGGTCGGCCGCCGTCGCCGGGCCCCGGCATGCACCATTACGTGCTTGTTAATTGCCTGACTTCCTATTAATGCGGCCCGTACATCGTGAACATGCTATTTGTAGCCATGTTGAAAATTAATTATTCGATATGTGCAGCTAACACACTGCCTTTTAGCTTTACATATAAAATAAAAATGTTTCTCTACATACTAGAGCAAGCGTTTCGGTTGATTGCATTAACATTTTCTTCAGAGGCTCCATTTCTCATGTGCTATACCTAGCCTAGAGGGAATGTTTGATGTGCTCTAACGAAGTTTGCTAACGGAAAGCGAGAGTGTGCAAAGATTTAATTTGCTATCTACCCTTCTAAAAGCCAGGAATATTTAGGGGCCTCGTGAAATTATCCTACTACTGGCGGCCCGTAGGTATAACTGTTAAATTACTTCCGATCTTGAATATTAATGTCGTTATGATTTTTTTTAAACCAAAGTTCAAGGAGAATGCTTCAAGTTATTCAATACCACGGGACACGAGTGCTTTACTACCCTTTCGGCTTAGTTCCCCTTTCTAATAACATCATGCTTATAAGTGTGTTTGTTTATTATTTAAGTATTAGGGAGGTAAAATTACTAGGCAGCAATTAGAATTTGCTCTAAAGCAGAAACAGTAGAGTGGTGGTTATACCTTCAAGTCAACAACAAAACAGTCTTTTGTGTTATGAGATAAATCCCCTAAGGTCTCTATTTACAAATCCCTAAATATGTAATTAGGTAAGTACCCTACCAAATACTTACCTACTGTACAATAGAATGCGTTGTGATAAATTAACATGACTGTTATACCGCAATTTAAAGGCAAAAATTGCACGCTGCACTGCTCGTTTCTGCAAGGCCAAGGTCTTTTTCATTCGAGGCTGGCTTGTTAAAATATGTTTTGTTTGAACAGGAGGAAGGTTGGAAATTGAACCGCAACAACTACTACCAGGAGGGCTGGTTGGCTACTGGCAACGTGCGCGGGGTAGTCGGAGTGACGTTCACATCGTCGCATGCGCGCCGCCCGCACGAACTACCGTTGCGTACAAATTACAATTTGCGGGGACACCGATCGGATGTAAGTATCCCTTTCGCTTTTTTGTACCATGATTTAAATGTTTATTTTCTGGAAGAAAGAATAATGCCGCGGGTCGCATAAGATGACAAGAGTTCAAAGTATAACAGATTGTGTAGTGGATTCAATTTTATATTTTTTTCCTGTTCACGAAATGAAGGTTCTTAAATGTACTTGTACGTAGAATATTGATCCCGTCCCTTTAGCGGTATTTCATCAAAGCGTTGTAGGAAAACTTCATTGATTTTCTATTTAGGTCTGGGTTTAATATAACTGTACCCGAGTCTACACGCTGACCTAAAAAATTACTTAACCCCTTTGGGGTCTCTGCCAAAACAAAGTCTACTTTACAGTTTTTACAACAAAACACACGGTAAATTGAAGTTTAATTTCAAGTCACGATCTCTGCAACGGTTTCCGAATTGATGTGATTGTCGTAAAATGTCGTTTCACTGTCATAATGCTTGAATTGTTTCCAATACGGTGAAATGTGCATTTGGTACAATCCCTGTCGAAGTATGAAATCACAGGAAATGTTTGAATCATGCAAACGGCGATTAAATTGTTGTGACCTTTATATTTGTCAGGATAGCGACATCCTAATCTCGATATATATCTGTGTAAGTGACATCGCGTCCATCGCGTGATGCTATCTCATGAAAAGGGCAAATATCTAAGTATAGATTTGATTGGACTTACATAAGAAAGCTTACATAATAAATAAATATCTACCTGTCTGCGTACTTGAAAGGTTTTCCTCGCATTTGGTTTTGTGGATGATGGAAAGCTTGTTCGCTCAAGAGGTCGGGACTACTCGGGACTCGGCCACGCTAATGACATTCTATGAATACTGCGGGTTCAACTGAAAATCCGCGCATAAATAATTCTGGCTGAAAACGATTTTAGAGAGTGGGCAATGTTTACTAGAAAAAATATTCCGCACCAAAAAACAGTTGAAATACGACACAGGTACTTTTTTTATTGAAAAAGGAATCCTGGTATTACTGAGGTGAAAACCTGAAAACGTAGCGAAGTTGCGACCTATTCACGTTAGAAAGTTCGGATTCGCTGAAATGTGGGAACCAGAGATAAGCGGGTGCTTTTAACTGCCACATGAGCGTGGTTTGCGCATTGGCGTATACGTTTTACAAAATAAATAAAAAGAGCCTGCGGTCAGCTAAAACATGTGAAGCGAGGTACACGTAGAATATAGGAACATGAAGGCATGTATTTGTCAAAACACATAAAACAATATTATTATAAGAACATTTAAATTTAAAAGTTATCCTTCACGATATCCTTATTACAAAACAATATTCATGCCTTATAATCCCGAAGGATCAGGTAGGGTAGTACCAGTACACAAACATTGCACCAGTTATTTTGATCCCATGTTATATGGACGTCGCTATTACCATCACCCTGCCTCAAATCAAGACGCCGCCGCGGCTGCTACTGAGAAATTCCTGATGGAAAATTCTAAAAACACTTTCTTTTTTCGGATCACTTCTCGGAGGGAATGACAGTTTTGTACTGACTAAAGCCCATCTATATTCCTTCTTTTGACCTTTGTGTTCGTGCTTTGCTTATATTTCTATGAGGCGCGCGTGGGACACGATCGACAGCCGTCGACTCGGCCTATTGTAACAAGACCGAGCTACCCATTGCTCACCATCTACAGACCCGCGTGTACGATAGCCGGAAGTTGTCTCGCGGCACCCGACGCCCGGGGCATCTCCCTCGGCGGCTGGGTTGGTTTGAGGTTCTCTTCCTCACAGCCACCTCCTTCGCTAGCATACCTGCTTCACAGAAGGACACCGCTTTCCATTACCTTTTGCAAAAACACTGCATGACGTGGGAATCCAACCTCGTGTTCAACGATCAGCTATACCTTCGTTGGGATTAACGAGGCATGGTTACAGTCCTTCTATCTATCTTCATTATAAATTATCGTATTATTGTAAATTATCGTATCATTATAAATTATCGTACATTTCCCCATTCAAATCTTATTTACAGACTTTTCTGTATCGAATATTTGAACTGCGATAGAATATCGTTGCTTAATAGGATTCCTTTGTCCTCGTTATTTACTGTTCTGAGCTTACATCTGTTTTATATTGGTAGATTCTCTTACGTGGCATAATTGAACAATCACGGGATCTATCCGTCAGAGAACATTCAAGTTGTTTGTGACAAACAATAGACGACGGCATTAGATAGTATTTTCATTGTTATTTTCTGCCTATTCTGGATAACGAGCACTTGGAATTTAAAGGTCATAACGATGTTCTATCTACCCTTGCAATGCTATCTAACTATGACCTTATACTGAAGCCACATAATATGGTGCTTAGAGTGTGACAAAGATAAGTCGCTAGGTTTGTAGCGAAACAGTAAATGTTATTTTGGTACTTTTGGGATTGAAGTTTTCATCAACTGCATTTTTTCCAGTCGCCTTGGTTGTTGATATTTTAATTAATAAGACTTCTATGGGCAATTTTTCATGCATAGTATTTCATGAAATATTGCTAGCAATCTGCAATTTGATGAAAATTAAGTTGATGGGAATGCTCAATAGCGTAACATTTCAAAAGAATCGTACACTTCGCTCAAGTCTTATGATAATAATGAATTTCAAACTTAGTCACTCGACCAAAGGAAGTTGCGGATGTGAAGTTTGCAGAGTTTTGTTAGCACATCTCGTAGACGATTGAAAAAGAAAAAGCGTACAAATGAGTGGACTTCGTTAGATTCAAAAGGCAAAGTCCTCGAGCGTCTTACATGACTTTGTTTTAAGCCCCACCCTATCGTGTTTAAGTGCCCCTCACCGTGGCCTACACTGAAGCCCTTTTATATTTATCCAAGCACAATATTTGCAAAAATAACACTTAGGTACTCGTGTTGTGTTGTGCCTATTTATTCGTTCAAGTATAGCGTCAACGTGTTGTTAATAATAGCTAAGGCTGGCAACACTTGCAGTTGACAGGCAAAAATGTAATTAGCAAACTTGGAACTTTTTGTTTATCGAGTCCGAATAAACAGTTCAAGTATTGAAGTACTTTGGTAAGTTAATGTATTCCGAGGCTAAGAATATTTTACGAGTTTCCAAGTAATTTCAAACCCCAAGAGACTGTACTACAGCTCAGCGGTTTCTCAGTTGAAGTTAGTTTCTAGCTGAATATACGTGGTTTAGGATATCTAATAGATAATTACACCCAAACTACACTAGACGCTCTTAACTTCTTACTTTAAAGCTACGATTTTAAGCATTCTCTATTTTTAAGACACAAGGACTTTCGCCAGTTTATGGGCAAAGGAAAAATAAACTGCAAAAGATCCGCAGATAGCATATTTGTTTTTTTTTTCAATAGACTCCTTTTTTCAACTCGCGGCTATTATGAACTAACAAGGGGTCGTGCTCCACTTCATTTATTTCGGTCTTGTCAAAAATATAGCTCATCGTCATTTTAAGATTGGACGCGTTTGTTACAATACCAAGTTCACCCAATGTAAGCTTCTTATCAGACCCATATGTAAAATATACAAAGAGGTAGTCTGTAGGTATCGAATAGTAGAAGCTATACAGCCAGACGTAATCTGACACAGGTATCTACAGTAAGAGTACTAACATGCACACACACTACAGTTTTCTATACATGCGACCTCATAAATTTAATGCTCTCAGTGCGCAGCCGAGAGCCTTGTGTCAAACGTGTGATTGCTGGCAGTGTGTGTAACGTCGAATTCCTTCGCATCCCGACTGTTTTCTCTAAGTGGGTCATGGGTGTAACTTATATGGAGCGAAGGGCACGTGGAATGTGTAATAACATTGCGTCTGGAGCGCGACGGCCATAATCCTCAAATATAGTCTTTTTGTACCTACATCCCTGAGCAGCTCAAGAACATTTATACAGCCAATTGAGTAAAGAGGAATTTCCTATTTGTTAATATTGTTTTGTTGTTCCAGTCGAGTAGTCAAAGCTGATAGCTATTAGCAGCCATAAAGTTGAACGAGTAGCTTTTGTGTTATACGCCGAACTGGCAATATAGTCTTCAATTTATTATGGCGACCTTCGTCCTTGAGAGTCGCATTGTATTCCGTTTACGCTTTTCTTTTACGAGTCGAGGAAATCTTCATGCGGGTGAATCATAAAGTGTCGCTAGGCAAAGCGTAAACAGTACTGAAATGAGTAATTGTGTCCAAAGAGTGTTATAGAGAAGTTGTAGTGATGGATTGCAGCTTGCAGCGCATCGCATCGCTCAACCCACGTCCTCACTCCGACCTCCGAAGCCCGAGGTCACCACCAATCAATTACGTCCGGCTAACTACCGCAAGAGCTCTGGCGTGATCTCCTCGAGTAGATATAAGACGGATTCGTGAAATGTCTGAAAAACAATAAGATGTAATTGATTAGGATCTAGGATTACAAGCTTGCGAAATAAGCTTTTATGTTTTTATTAAAGTCGAGTTTACTTCAGTAAACCACAAAATTAATATCGTGAAAACTCTTGGGATCCTTTTCATTTTGTGAATTCCAGTCTGTATTTCTAAGAAAATACGAGTATTTATTACTCAAGTACAACTGTTTTCCTTAGTACTGCACCTTCCTTAATTAAAACTACGTAAGGTAATTAATCAAGAGCTGTCACTAGAGTGGATTCTTGGCGCTGCCTGGTGTTGGATGTACGAGGGAATGTAGTCGTTTTCACAATGAACTTCTAGTTAATGTTGAAGTTGACAAATTAAAAGTTGTCGTCGGGTTCGAATATACCTAGTAGTTTCTTCGCTACCCCACAATGTTATAGTACTTCCAAATCCAAAAGTTGCCTGAAGGAGATGAGAAAACTGTGTAACGTAAAAATATAGTAGGTAGAAAAGTACACGGTCGTTTACTTCTACCGCCGACCGTACTCAATCGCTCAATCATACTAACTATCTTCTACTAATTACAATTCACCTTAACGAATAACGCCAAGTCCGAAACAGAGCTTTCTACGTTCGGCAATCGTGGACAGGTGTGTACAGACGACTGCACATCAGGTTACCCCACTTTGACCTTGAACGCCTTACGAGCAGCAACAACGAGAATCGTGCGAAAGAGATATAAAGCTTTTTGTCAGTTCTTACTTGTAATGTTTCGTGCTGCAGTGCATACGTAAGGATGTGTGCGTATGCGCGTCGTTGTGTAGAATAACACACTTTGCGATAAGGAATAGCGTAGCAAGTTGAACAATCAATAGAATCGAAGTAATGGTATGGTTATAAAAACAAGCGGCCGCGCAATGCTTAAAATATCCATGAAAGCTTAAACAATTTGTTTTATTTAAATACGATCTTTTACTAAATCCTTAAAGGGGAATGCCGATTTTAGGCCCAGCGATGCCCAAAAAAAAATAATTTTGTAAAAAAAAATATGGAAATTTTACGTTATTAACTCTTCTATTCAGGAAGCGATACACGTTAGTAACATTTTTTAATAAAAAATAAATATTGAAACGATACAACAAAATAAACAGATATTTGCTAGGTTGCCAATTTAATATCCGGGAAAGAATAAAGATTTGTTGCTAAACATTGATTTGACATTTACACATATTTTACTTTATTTGTTCGTCCTTTTGTTTTTAGAAGTCCCAATGCATTTTATGTTAATACGTTTAGATTTGTAATCAACTTAAAAAATATATTATGATGATTTTAAAATGATCTACTGCATCGATCGATACTTTTTTGTGCAACGGCAACACTGAAACTTGTCAGTTGAAAATATTAGAAATGTCACACTTCACTTATTTATTTATTGGCGTTTGTGTATTAGAAATGTCATTTCTTACTTTATTTACATTGGCATCATAGTGATTCGTTGCGTTTGTTTTTCTATTAAAATCGACGTTTCTGACCATGAATACTAACTGGTGATTATCCTATACCTGACGACCACGGCTTGAATATGGATTCCGCTCTTGCTGATAATGACAACTCCCACGATAACTTGGATCTGATGTCAGTACCTATCGAAGACCCCGGCATACAACTTGGTTCGAGTTCTTCACTGCAAACTGTTGCAAGTGGATATGTACGCTGTGTAAATAAATTGTTATTTCAACATATCAAGATTGCGAAGACACCCTTTGGAAATCGTCGAAGTTCGATCTCTCGTAAAAAGAGTTGGACATCAACAGGTAACTATAATAAGTTTTACAACTGTAATAAGATGCAAATATGACTCAAAATAAAATACCTATTCATACATGCATGTTTTTTCTCTTCCAGTCAGTTACAAGACAGTGATAGTTTGGTGTGCCATGCATGTTGGACCAGAGCATGGAATAAAATCAGGCAGCCAACAAGTCAACACTCAACAGACCCTATTGTTGTCCACATTCATATCTCTATTAGCTGTGGCACCTCTCTTTTAAGGCAAAGGTCACATTCGCTGAACATTGATACATGACAACGGTTGACCAAATAAGGAATGTGATTGCATATCAAATTGCACCACAACAGGTTAAGATAACAAACTATACTATTTTTAGAATCCTATTAAATGCTGTAAGATTGCTCTAAAATGTTAAAAGGCTAACATTATATCATTTTTTTGCAGCCTGTCTGTGTCATACTAATATTTTTCCTCCTGCTCAATTTTTTGAGAATGTTTTAGTTTATGATGAATTAAATGTTTTCTATTAATATATTGTTTTAGTTTCAACTATCTGTAATATTTAAATAGTTTTAATATGTTATGTAGGAAGAGTTTTCAATACTTGTGTAGGGCACATAAAAAACCCATAAAGTTTGGAAACTCCAACATTTTTCAATCATAATATCTTATTACCCTTAATAATAATTTAATTTATGTATTTCAACTTGTGTTTTTGTGTGTTGTAATTTTGTTCTCATTCTGACATAATATTATTGAAATTGCAATTTAATTTGAATTTATTTAAATGTTCTTGATATTTGAATCCTTGATAATAGCATGATTGTATAATTGTAGCATGTATTCCTTTTATTAAATAATCTGTATTTATAGCATGTTTACCTACTCAATAATGTGTAAGTTGTGGTTACCTGTAGTTGAGTGTGCATTGCAGGATATTATACTGTGCAATTTTAATTTTGTAAAAGATGTATGTAATGTTACTCGTTGGTAATCCTAAATAAATAAATTTTCTTTTATCAATATAATTATTATTTGAGGGGCATACTAATATTAACATTCAATGTTACTTGTGGGCAGTCAGGGCCTAAGTCACTATGGCGGCTTGGCATCCCCCTTTTACATAATTGTTTATGTTAACGAATGTATGGATGTATGTTTGTTACTCTTTCACGTCAAAACCGCTGAAAGAATCGTAATGAAATTTGGCACAAAGGTAGATTATGGTCTGGAATAACACATAGGATACTTTTTTTTCGATATCACGCGGGCGAAGCCGCAGGCGCCAGCTAGTTACCTATGTATATTGCATGTCAACAGCTAGGTAGGTACGGTATACGCCGTTTCACAATTAATTAGCGAAATTTCTCGGTCTAGATGAATATATTGTTATAAAGTATTCATGTATACCTACATCCAATGTGGGAAATAGATGTTTTTTTTTCAATTACAAGCAGGTTTTCCTTCTAAGCTTTTCTTACCTACTTACTGGCAAGTTCCCTGATCTCCTATTCTAAGTATTTTTGCGAAATTTAATACTGAAAACCAATTTTAGCCAATTAGTTGAGTATACCTACAAAAATTCTCGTCAGTCTGCCGAGTTTGAGATAAAGTTTCGTCCGCGATACGATCTTATTACTAATATATTAAGTTTAAACTTATTCTCCATCGGTTTAGGTAGTAATCAAATAATAAAAGAGTTGTTTATAGATAACACTTCCAGGATTCAAAATACCTACGCAATGACCAACTTTGATCAACGTTTTAAAGATATTTTTCTCTTTTGTTAAACGTTTTCATTTATATCTGAACAATTATAGACGTAACTATTTGAAAACATTTTCATAGTAGGTATAACCTATATAAAATAATTTAATATGTAATAACCTGTCTATTGTAAAGACCTTAAAAGATCAGGTAGGTACCCATAACATTTCTTATAAAAAATGAATACCTACGATAATGTTGCCAAATTAAAGACTACACCTGTTACTGTCTTTCTACATCGGCATCGTGCTAGCGTTTCGTATCGATTTTATTGAATTGATTATAATTACCTATCATGTTTTGTTTTCGTTACTAAATTAGGTATTGTAAGTTCAGCTTATCATCGTTAACTGTTTTTAAAGTATTTTATCTAAAAAATAGTGCTTTTTTGCCAAAAAACCTTAAAAACGGAATTATCTATACAGCTACCGAAGTTTTCTTTAACATGCAAGTTCAACCTTACTGTTAACCGTAATTAGAAAAGTTATAAATTTTCAAAAAACATTGGTTCTAATCTATTATTATCGTTACATCATCATCAGCCACATTCCACGTGTGCGTTCGCGCAGCGGAATGTTGTTGAATTTAAAGATTTTAATTATGCAGATATTTAGTGTATGACGTCGTGTAATTGTGTATGGTAAAAAAAAATTTGTGCACGCAGCCATTGTGGAGAAATTCACCAAAAACTGATTCCGCTGCGCGAACGTTGTCCTAGCGGAACTTTTTTTGAAATATAGACTTTAGAAGAAAAGAGATGTGTCTAAAAATTAGTGTGTATTTGTGTGTAATTGTGTATGTATGAATAAAATTTGTGCATGCATAAACTTCGGAGAAAATCAAGTTTCCGCTGCGCGAACGTTTGGCCATTAGCTAGTTTTCATATAAAGCGCTTACATAGAGAGCTGTAAATTTTTACATACGTTGTTTTGAATTTGTGTATATTTGTGTAAAAAACAGATTAAGAAAAAATCATAGGGCTTAAAAGATAAAAATATAAACGTAAAATACGCTTATTAGGTCTTAGTTCTTAAAGTATGCACTTTGGGGTCTAGATTTTCACGTTTATACAAACCTTGTAAGTGTCTGCAACATGTTGCCAAGTATCAATGATGTTCCGTTAGTAATTAAAGAGTTATAGGACCATTTACCATGAATAGATCACTGTTTACAAAGCAGTCAAATATCACGACGTTCTAAAGGAATTGCATGGTAAAATGTATGCCAATAATTAGTGTATTCATTCAACTATTCACATGCAAAATTTCATGTCATTAAATTCAGTAATTAAAGAAAAACAATTATAATGCTGACGAAGCATCGAAAACCTACATAACCCGACCAAGTTCGGATGGCTACAAAAAAGCGGCCGTGCCATATATCTAACAAACGTTCTTAACCTTCCAATATTGTATTTATTAATTTGGTACAGTTGCGTACACAAGCGCTAGGAAAAAATAAAGCAATTGCATTTGAATGAAAAATATTTTAAAATAATAACGCCACTATCTACGATAAAAATAAATCTTCAATTATCAAGTACTTCTCTATTTAAATATCCGTGCACAAAAATATTTTTAATTCCATATAATAAATTATAATAAATAAATAATAATAAACAAACTTAAAATCACACCACATAACTAGACTGATCCGTGAAATCTTCAATAGAAATTAGTTGTATGAATTTTATTTGTCCTTAACAATATAATATCTAGATTATATCTCAAATCTCAAGCGCATACTTAAATAAAGTACCTACGTAAATAGTACCTACTTTCTGTCATAGTCAAATACATTTAAAAAAGTAGGTGTACAAAAATAAATGACCTATAAATTATATCAAAACAACAATTGTGTTATCACTTATACCAATTCAATACCGGTATTATACTGTAAATTTTGGGATGTTACCTAAATATATTGCACGGCCGCTTTTTTGTAGCCATCCGAACTTGGTCGGGTTATGTAGGTTTTCGATGCTTCGTCAGTATTATAATTGTTTTTCTTTAATTACTGAATTTAATGACATGAAATTTTGCATGTGAATAGTTGAATGAATACACTAATTATTGGCATACATTTTACCATGCAATTCCTTTAGAACGTCGTGATATTTGACTGCTTTGTAAACAGTGATCTATTCATGGTAAATGGTCCTATAACTCTTTAATTACTAACGGAACATCATTGATACTTGGCAACATGTTGCAGACACTTACAAGGTTTGTATAAACGTGAAAATCTAGACCCCAAAGTGCATACTTTAAGAACTAAGACCTAATAAGCGTATTTTACGTTTATATTTTTATCTTTTAAGCCCTATGATTTTTTCTTAATCTGTTTTTTACACAAATATACACAAATTCAAAACAACGTATGTAAAAATTTACAGCTCTCTATGTAAGCGCTTTATATGAAAACTAGCTAATGGCCAAACGTTCGCGCAGCGGAAACTTGAATTTCTCCGAAGTTTATGCATGCACAAATTTTATTCATACATACACAATTACACACAAATACACACTAATTTTTAGACACATCTCTTTTCTTCTAAAGTCTATATTTCAAAAAAAGTTCCGCTAGGACAACGTTCGCGCAGCGGAATCAGTTTTTGGTGAATTTCTCCACAATGGCTGCGTGCACAAATTTTTTTTTACCATACACAATTACACGACGTCATACACTAAATATCTGCATAATTAAAATCTTTAAATTCAACAACATTCCGCTGCGCGAACGCACACACATTCCACTGCTGGACATAAAAAGGACAGTAACGTTTTATAAATATGCCGTAGGGGAGGGGGGGATTATAGATATAGCGGTAGCTACCCCCTGCTCAATGTGCCTTTACTACACAACCGATCATCATGCATCTAAAAACCTATCAGAAAGGATATAGGAATATGATAGATAGGTTACTATGGGAACGCTAGTGAAACCGCGATAAAAATCCTACTACCTACTATTTAATATTATAAATGCGAATGTTTGTGAGGATGGATGTAGGTATGTATGGATGTTTGTTACTCTTTCACGTCAAAATGGATCTTGATAAAATTTGGCACAGAGGTAGATTTTAGTCTGAAATAAAAATAACACATGGGATAGTTTTTTCTCGATATCACCCGGGCGCCAGCTATCCTACTTTCTACTAATCTTTATAATTATAAAATGTGAATGTTGTGAGGATGAATGGATTGATTTATTTATGGATGTTTGTTACTCTTTCACGTCAAAATGGCTGGACGGATCTTGATGAAATTTGGCACAGAGGTAGATTATAATTTAGAATAACACATAGAATATTGTTTATATATATTTTTTAAAATCACGCGGGCGTAGCCGCGGGCGCCAGCTAGTATCAAAACAAAATGCAGAATAAATATTTTAAATATTTTATTATAATATAATTGAAAACTTATAAGTAAATACCTACCTACCAAACTATACGATGGATTAAAAACAAGTAGATAATATTTATATTTTACAAGTTATAATGTTTAGAAAAAAGAAAATATGTTCATTTGCAATAAACATGACGCGACAAGGAACACAAACACAAAAAAAGTAAATATTGATATTTGTTACATCTTCATTATACAATTACATGTGCCACCAAAGGTTACCAAGCAAAATAAAATGCTGCCGCCAAACAAAAGCAAGCTTTTACCTAGATTAGTATAATTTGACTGGGATGTATATGTATAAGGCCCTGCGCACCCACAGGCAGCAAGGCACGACAAGGGATTATTGTAATACTTACTGATTATTTTGAATCTAATTTAACATTGTAAACACCCACATTTCATTAATACGTCACAGCAACGCTGTGATTGTGATTGCTGCCAAAGCAGGCTCTTTCCGTAGGTTCTGGCATGCGCGGCATCCCGAAATGTGAATGCTAACCATTATAAACTATTGTTTCGTATCTCAAATCATTTCTGCTTACTAAAATCACTTGTCGTGCCATGCCACCAGTAGGTGACGGCCGTAACTTAAATTATCATCAACAAGTAGTAAAGGAAAAAATCTCAAAAATATAATAATGGTGCGCAAGGTATATGATTTCAATTTACAGTAAATTATTATGTTATGTTTATTACATTATTAGAAGAATTATCCATACTAATATTATAAATGCGAAAGTAACTTAGTCTGTCTGTTACGCCTTTACGGCCAAACCGCTAAGCAATCGTGATGAAAAATATGGAGATAGTTTGAAGCCTGCGGAAGGTATGGAGGAAGCTAGTTTATTATGACACAACATGAACGAACGATATGTCTGGCGTCTTTCCCAAATCGAGCAATGGAAGAAGAAGCGTTTGAGATCTGTATATCAAATAATATATACCTATAGTATGATAAATTAAATAATTAAAATACAACTTATGAATTGTAAAACTGTGCTACTATAATCTGTAATGTGTATATTTGTGGAAATGGATGAACGTATGTTTGTTACTTTTCACGCATTAACGGTTGTACAGATTTCAGTGAAACTTAGCACTTAAATAGGATAGATAGGATAGATTCCTATGGAAACACGGGTGAATGCAGAATCAAGTGCATTATTTACTTGTGCCGTAGAAACGGAGTTTGTCACCTAAAGCTTAGTTTAGGCTACAACTCTACACGCCGTGCACTCAGTGTCCGCTAGTGTCTGAACACTCATAACATGACATTGAGTGTACTGTCTGTAGTGTTGTAGGCTAAACTACGTTTGCTCGAGTCTTATGAGCGATAAAGAATAAACCATGACCTAAAAGAGCCCAAACATGACCTCAGAAATACGCAACAGAATCGGCCTTTCAGTTTTATGAAGTTATACTACATGGGAGCGTAACGTCTTGCCAAAACAATATATTATTATTAAATAATAACTTACTTACATTAGTTAAACTCTAATATATATAGATACTGCAGAATAGTAATAATATAACAATACAAATACAGTCAAACCTGGGTAAGTGAGAACTGTATAAGTGAGAAAACTCTATAAGTGAGAGTAATAGCCAGGACCCGTCATTTTAAGCTCCCAAAACCTCTATTAGCGAGAAACAGAAACCTCTGTAAGAGAGAGTCGTTTTTCCCTTATGGACCTCCTCCGTAAGTGAGACTGCTACTTATTTATACCTCTATAAGCGACAGTCGAGCTTTATTTATTTATATTATTTAGGAGGAACTATAGCTACAAACATAAAAGATGCACACATAAGTAACAAATGACAAAACAAATTACAAATTTAACATCTGCTATTTTATGACTCTTTCTTAACTTTCGTGGAACTTCCAACCATTGTTTTTTTTATTGTTTTCTCGTCAATATTGAACCTATTCTATTTCGTGGAACTAAATAACTTGTTATTTTATCATAATCATTTCGAATGGACACGTGTGCCTGTGTTACCGTTCTAGACCAGGGTCGATAATTTTTAAAACCAAAAAAAATAATAGTAGGATGAAACCCATTATAAAAGGAGGGGATTATTATAAAAATTAAAGGAAAAATAAATTACGGGCGATCTGAGGTCGGGAAGGGGATGGGGGGGGGGTTTAAGGGTAAAAAATGGTTTTTCTCGATTTCCGGCAAAACTAAAAGTCCTATCGAAAAAAGTCAAATGGCAAAGTTGTAGGTAAAAAGATCTAAAACTTTTGCATTCACACTTTTTTCACATAACCTCAAAATTTATGTGAAAAATTCAAAAAACCAAGTTTTTGGTTTTTTATTTTTATCTTTTACAAAAATTGTTTTTTTATAACGAAATTTGGTGAAAACTTACTTTTTTGTGTCCCAAATACGCTGTAATTTATTTGATTAAAAATATTTATTTTTTCACCTTATATTGAATTAATATCGAAAAAGCAGCCTCATTTTCAATCGAAAATTCTGACGTCAAAATATCAGCTTTTTTCAAAAAGTTGGTGTGTTTTCTGTTCGTTGAAGTCTCTACTTTCCGATGGTGAAAAATTGGTTGTTTGTAAAGTAGGTTTACGATCGAGATGTTTACGTGATAACGTCTAGATGAGACGGGAGATCGGTCAGGATCGATCGATCGATCGATCGATCGCGCTCGCGAGGTTTACGTGCGATCGATCGCGCTCGTGAGGTTTATCGCGCTCGTGAGGTTTTGGTGTGACACAAGTTTCTGAACATGTCACCCGACTAAAACGATTTTAAAGACGTTATCACGTCAAAAAAATATATATGTTACAATAGTAAATCTTCTCAGAAAATCCAAAATTGTAGATGATCCAGAATCCAAATATTGTAGATGTCTTATTAAATATTAATTTTATTAACTTATTTGACTGTTAATTATAGTAGTATATTTTGATTTCCAATTTTTTTATCAATGTAGCATGTAATCTAACGTTTTTCGAGTAATTAAAGTGTAAATTTTAATAAAAAGCTTAAAATTATTTATAATAATAAAAAAACTCGAATTAGATTTTTTGCATTTTCTGAGAAGATTTACTATTGTAACGTATATATTTTTTTACACCATGGGAAAGTAGAGATTTCAACAAACAGAAAACATACCAACTTTTTGAAAAAAGCTGATATTTTGACGTCAGAATTTTCGATTGAAAATGAGGCTGCTTTTTCGATATTAATTCAATATAAGGTGAAAAAATAAATATTTTTAATCAAATAAATTACAGCGTATTTGGGACACAAAAAAGTAAGTTTTCACCAAATTTCGTTATGAAAAAACAATTTTTGTAACAGATAAAAATAAAAAACCAAAAACTTGGTTTTTTGAATTTTGCACATAAATTTTGAGGTTATGTGAAAAAAAGTGTGAATGCAAAAGTTTTAGATCTTTTTATTACCTACAACTTTGCCATTTGACTTTTTTCGATAGGACTTTTAGTTTTGCCGGAAATAGAGAAAAACCGTTTTTTACCCTTAAACACCCCCCCCCCATCCCCTTCCCGAACTCGGATCGACCGTAATTTATTTTTCCTTTCATTTTGATCATATTCCCCTCCTTTTCTAATGGGTTTCATCCTACTGTATTTTTTTTTCACTTTTTTATTATTTTTGAAGGCTTCTACCCTGGTCTATTCTGTTTCAACAGAAACACAAACTAAATTGACGGATTTTTGTAAGTGTTAAATAAAATTACATAGTGCATGAATTTTTGACTTGTCATTGCTGCGTACCTCTATAAGAGAGAAGCGCTACCCACGTGCCTGCATTAGCGAGAAACTTGGTTTAGTGAGAAACCTCTATAAGCGAGAATTAGATTGTGCTCCCTTGAACTCTCACTTACCCAGGTTTGACTGTATAAGCAAATTACCGTATTTATTTATTAATATTATTATAGAAAGATTGATAAAGTGAAACGAAATAAAAAATAATGTATATTATTAACAAAACAATACATACATATATTTAATATTTGGTTGGACCACCTTGCGCGTCTATGACAGCGGCCAGCCTGTCCTTCATGCCAACCACCATGTTCCAGCAGCTATCTTTACCTCTGAATTGCTCCCATGTAGTATGGGCTTCTCGCCGCAAGTTTTCGTTGTTGCGTATTTCTGAAGAATCCTAATCGAGAACCATGAGACCCCATAGATTCTCGATTGGGTTTAAGTCGGGGCTCTTTGCAGGCCATGGCAGGAGGATCACATCCTCCTGTGCCGCAAACCACTCCTGCACCACTCTGCAGGTGTGTATGCGGCAGTTGTCTTGGCACAAGTAAATAATACCCTCTGGGTAGTGCAGGCGCACGGTGGGGATCATCACGTCGCGTAATATTTCGACGTACTGTTCCCCATTCATGCGCCCGCTAACCTCCACCAGTTCACCCGGTCCCATAGAACTCATCCATCCCCAAAAATTTAGAGATATTCTTCCACTTGCCCGATTTGGCAAAGTATTCACCTCTACATAACGCTCATTCCTATTGCGCCATAATATTTTTCTTCCATCCATATCCGACCGGAAGCTTTTCTCGTCAACAAAAATAACGATATTGTTTTCCCAGTCAAAATTATAATACTCTAGGCAAAAACTTACTCTTGCCTCCTTATGAGCCTGGCTCATCGCTATCTTCTTGGCAGGGCGGCAGCATTTCTTTCCGGCTTCCTGTAGACGCCTCCCGACTGTGTCTATTGATATCTAAAACAAAGGAAATGTTGTCAATCACACAAAATTCTTAACTATGACAAATAGTATGGGCTAACTTACTAACTGCTTTCGCGATTTATTCGCCTAAAGTGTAAACAAATATGAGTTTATGGAAAAATAACTGTAAATCCTACACAATAAAGTTCAGTTTACCCTACCGCTTTAAACATTTTTATAACTGCTAGTGCCAGTCATTCTAAAATCGACCTAATTTTAATTAAAATAAAGTTGGTGTTTGTTTAACTTGAAATAACATAAATTTGAAATATTCGTTCGAATTCACTTTTAATGAGTATGGGTCGATTAATATAATATATTTAAAAAAAAAATGTTGCTCCACACTAGATATTTCCCTGTATCGTGAATGCATTTACAAACATTTAAACTCACATATACAAACAGCCAGACCCGAAACAACTATCTGCAGGTCATACAAATATTTGTTCCGTGCGGGAATCGAACCCGCGACACGCAGCGCAGCAGTCGATCGCTCAGCCACTGCGCCAACCGTGCCATCAAGTCTTCAAAATAAATACACAATTAAACAATTTGTCGAATTGAGAACTTCGTTGACTGTGTTGGGGTGGGATTTAAATAAATAATAATAACAACCGCCTAGTCTGGCTGCGCGGCGCGAGTATAACCAGTTTGCGTAAGCACCGATTAAGCCAATTCGAGTCTGTAGGTATCATGTCTAATGTGTATTAAGGTAAAAGGTTAGCTTTTAATCAGTTTTTTTAATCACTTTTCAGAAAACCATATTTTATGTAATGATGAACAAGTTAGGGTGATAAACACCGTGTTTGTAATAATAAGCTATACATGGACTCACGCTGTACGAAGATGAGGTTACTCGTGTGCTGAGAAACGGATCGGCAGAGTGTGCAGCGACTATAGCCTCATCCTCTGCCGCCGTAGTCGCTCTTGCGAAGAGTTGGCGGCGGTGGGCTTTCAGAGATCCACTTCCCACCGCCGAAGCCAGAAGTAGACAGTTTTTTTCTGGAATAAAGAAATAATCACAGTTTATTTGGCCATTATTATTCAATTACTATAGGCAAAGGGGACATCCATAAAGTACGTAACACGAATTTCATGATTTTTAGACCCCTCCCCCCTCCTTGTCACAGATGGTCACATTTGTGAGACCCCCCTCCCTAGTGTGACGTCCAAATTTGCAATTTTACATCTACAAATACCTAATTTATAGAGAAAACTTAAAATAATTTCAAATTTCGCGATTGAATTTATTAATATTGAAATGTGACGTCACAAAACTAGGACCCCCCCACCCCTTGTCACATTTCGTCGACCCCCTCCCCCCCTTTACATGTGACATACTTTATGGATGGCCCCAAAGATGAATCATACTAATACTATAAAGGCGAAAGTTTATAAGTGAGTGTGTTTGTTACTTCTTCACACAAATCTAATGAACGGATTTGTTTTTATCCCAACAGGATCGAAATTATTGCAGGTGAAATCGCGGGGCGCAGCTAATACTTTATGTAGGTGTTAAAAAAATAATAAGAAAAGTAACAAGTTGTTGAGAATTACAAATACAAAATATATTTTAAAATAACAACCCGTTTTAAAGATCTGCAATATTTTCACTTCATAAAAAAATTATAAATATGTGCTCCGTAAACTGCGCGTGCGTCTTTGGCGGGCGGCCTAGGACTCCGCGACTCGCGTACAGGGGTACGCGAGTCGCGGTAGCGGACGCGACGTGACGACGCAAATTCGTAAACAGCTGATTGTAATTTTCCCAACACCATTTACACTTTGGACTAGCAAATTATCGATCTACTTACAAATAGACTATTTTATTATCCATATTAATAATTTGAGTGTTTAAATTATGCAAAGCCGTTCAAACTGAAGTTAATATTAAACCAGATGACATCGCCATTTAAACCGAATCGCCAATCTGTCTCTACATCGCCATTTAAGATAACAAGATGCACTTCCCAAATCAAACCAACCACATCAAACATTTACAAAAGTTCAAGAAAAATATTTGTATCTGAACACCAATCTGATAGTGATATTTCGTACACACCCTCCATTACACATGGAGAATCAACACCAACCATATTCTGTTCAAACAAAATCATCTTCAGATTGCAGTGAGTTGATACAAGATGATAAACAGAAAGAGTCAACTCAAATGCTGCAATGCACATTACTTCGAATTTACAGAAATCCCCGTGCTTATATAGGTGTACCTAAAGACTGTTATTATTTAATAGATTTAATTGAAAAAAAATACAAACATTCCTCCAGTTCATTTACTCATATGTTTGAAAAAGATTAGGCTAAATAACTCATTCAAAGAGCTTGCTGATGATTTCTCCATTACACCAAGTTATGCTAGTAAGATATTTCTTAAAAATATTCCTTTGTTGGCTAGTGTAATGCATCCTTTCTTGGCAAAATTCGATAAATGTAACATAAAAAATAATTTACCAATGGCATTTAGGCATTAATATAATCAAGTTGCATCATCAACTGTTTAGAGATAGAAATACAAAAGCTTTAAATCAATGTCTCTCCTGGTCGGAATATAAAAAAAAACACTATCAAATATCTTGAATCTTGCACACCAAATGGTCTGGTGAATTATATATCACCTGGGTATGAAGGAAGAGTAACAGACACATGTCTAGTGGAAACATGTGATTTTATTAAATGTTTGGAACCAAGTATGTGTGCGATGGCTGATAGAGGTTTTAAGCATGTAGAATCATATTTACAGAAACATGGGAGTAAAATTAATGCGACCTCCTAGTGTTGTAACAGGGGCTAAACTCTCAAAGACAGTGAGGGAAAACAAATTGCTAGTTTAAGGATACATGTGAGAGTGATTCGTCGCTTAAGAGAATTTAGCATATTGAAACCACATGCATGTGTGAATCACAGTCTAGTTAAAGTTCTGGACAATATTATAATATTGTCAGTAAATTAATTAAACCACAGGCAATGGTTATAACCATTGCCTGTGGTTTAATTAATTTACAGGATTCTTTAGTTAAATAAGTAACCTATGATTATTAACCTCTTTTTGAATTATCATGATTTAATTAGGATAAAATAAAAGTACAAATTAATCCCAGCATTAACAAATCAAAGACCGATACAGATCTTATGATAACACTTTTAATCAATTTAAACAATGTAAAAACTCAAGAGATAGTCGAAACTCGAAATAAATTCGGTGACAGTGACAGTATTTACTGAGGGCTGACATATCACACTTTGGATTGGTGTTTTAAAAAGCATGGCCGATGGCAGCATTTTTTGACGGAACTGGAGGAAGATTTTCTCTAAGCTGGGAACCTACAATCAGTGTGTCCAGTTTGCAGAGGAGAGAGGACTCGAGTTATTGCCGGGAGACTATAACTATATATGAGCTGGAAAACCAAAGGGACCAAGGGAAGATAGGTGGCCCTAATAAGGTGGTACAGATAGATGAATCCAAATTTGGAAGAAGGAAATACAATTGTGGTCGACACATTGGGTAATTGGTATGATTGTAGACGGCAGCGACGATTTGCGGCTGGAGGTGTGTCCTGACAATGATAGGCCTGCAGAAATGTTGGTGCCACTGATTAAAAAACATGTACAGGGGGGCTCCATCATCCACACAGATTATTGGAGAGCCTATTTGAGCCTTTCCCAGCATGGCTATGTTCATAAAAGGGTCAACCATAGTAACCCAACTAATAAGTTTGTGGCACCAGACGGGACACACACTCAACATATAGAGAGCCAGTGAGCCAGTGAGCCAGAACAACACAAACAAGATGTCACACAATGGTTGTGCGAGTATGTATGGAGACGGAGAAACATGATTGAACACTTGGATCCATATGAGGAATTAATAAATGCTATTAAACATGTGTATAAATATGATCAACATATGATTAATAATATTCCTTGTGTTTTATTCTAACTATCCTAAAAACACCCTAACCCAATCTCAACATTTTCACCCCAAATATCTCCGTAATCATGGGGTTTCGCGGGATGAGGATAGTACTGGGGTAGGCCTCTAGCACCTTCGCCCTCCCCGCCCCATAAATATATTGAAATTAGAGTACAAATTGAAAGAAATTTGAAAGTAACATAACCTCAAAACTTTAACCATGGATATCTCCATAACCATGGGGTTCCGCGGGATGAGGATGGTACAGGGGGTAGGCCCCTAGCACCCTCGCCCTCCCCGCCCCATAAATCTATTGAAATTAGAGTACAAATTGATAGATATTAGTTTTTGAAAGTAACATAACCTCAAAAACTTTAACCATGGATATCTCCATAACCATGGGGCTCCGCGGGTTGGGGGTGGGACAGGGGGGTAGCCCCCTCCCCCCCCCCCGCGACCCTTAAATCAACGGCTCAAAGGATACTCAAAGGGGTATTTCTAAATATATAGGGCATTGTATTCATAATGAGTCTTAAACCGTCAAATTATCTTACGTTTGAAAAACCAACCATAAATTGGAAACAAAACAATTATTATAGTTCATCGAATTCTGTATATAACTCTGAATTTAAGCTTTTACGGCATTCAATGACGCTTGAAACAGCGTGCAGCGTAAACTAATTTCAAAAATTCTATAGAAAACAACACACGTTTTTTTTCCATATTAGTCTTAGTGTATTTTAATTTAAAAATTATAATAACAAAAATATAACTCACGGTTATGCCCGTCTGTCTTCAAATAACAATCACCCGCACAGTGGAAGCGCTATGATGCGCTGTCTTTATAAATGACTTATCGGAGCCTCCGATAAGTCATTTGATCCGATAAGTGATTATTATAAATGGCGCCTCCGATTCGGAGGCGCCATTTATAATAATCAGATATTAGCACAGTAAACACAGCACGCACTTCGGTTCCAAATGACGTACGAAATGGCTGACCGAACGAAGCGAACCACGATGTGATCCGAGAGACTTTCGTGAAAGCGCTGTCTTTCTAAATGACTTAACGGAGGCGCCATTTATATTAATTAAAAGTAATAAAAAACACAGTAAACACCACACACTTCGGTTCCAAATGACGTAATGGCCGACCAAACGGAAGCGAGCCACGATGTGATCGAGAGACTTTCGTTTAATTTCGTGAAAGATCGGGTCAACTCGGGCGCAGTTTTGCGAGCGCGCATAGACAAGTGGGTGTGGCTTTTTTTTTTTTGAGATCATAATTGGCTTCCAATAGTAAGTATGTGCAACGATTGGTCAATTTTAGAAACGCTAAAAACTCCACCAATCATGCCAAGCATACTTTCTTTCTAACACTCTATGGCACGTCGTAGTTATAGATATGTATAGAGTGTAGCCTGATGTGCAGGCGTCTGTACATTCGAAAAGCTTCCAAGCGTAACTGCGTTATGTAGTAATTAACTTGGATTAGGACTAGTGCGAATTCAAGTAGATTTATTAGTGCGTTCACTTGTGATGTAATTAGTCTCCTCTTAACTTAGCCTACTGCTGAGTACAGCTTTCAAAGACAGAGCTGCCAACTTCTAAAATGGCTGTTATAGACCCCTTGCAAAGCTGAAAGGCTTGTTTGGTTCTCCCCGCCATCGCAATTTTTTTTTTGTTGTGGACCATATTTGGGAACGTTCTATTTATGGAGATACTAGCTTCCGCTCGCGACATCGTCCGCGTGGCATAGTTACTTTGTTTGGGCTAACGCTGACTTTAAACCGCGTGATGATCGAAAAAAAATCTTTTCTTTCCTCTTTCTACCCCTTGCGCACTTTAAAAAAAAAGTATGCCCCCCTCTACTGTGTCCGTCTCCAGGGTCCCAACTATCTCTGTACCAAAATTCATCAAAATCGGTTTAGCCATTTAGGCGTGAAGACTTAACAAACAAACAAATTGACTTTCGCTTTTATAATATTAGTAATGATTTTTATAGTCTAAATTTCAAAATTTTCACAAAAAATTCAATGAAAAAAATGTAATGGTATTACTTTGTTTTATAATAAACTTCCATGACCCCTTTTTTTCGGATGGAAAATCTTCAAATAACTTCTCTCGCTCTGAACGGAGCGGGTGCGCCAGACTGTAGTGTCTATAGTGTTAGGACTTCAATTAAAACACTATGCACTAACGAATAATAAAAATGTTTATTTATATAAGAAAATATAACAAGTTTAAACTAAAGCAAACAATATTTAGCAATGTGCTGCGCGAGTACAATATTTACGATGCGCGCGCGATCGTTGATTTACGCGGACTGCCGAGGGCGAACGCGGGGCGCGGCTGGTGAGCGCGGGGTGGAGGCGGCGACCGACGACACGCGCGGCGCGCCGGGCGTCGAGCAGGTCCCAACTTGAACGCGGAGCTCGGGCTCCGCTAGCGGCTGGTCTGTAGGTATAGCTAAGGGTGTGTACAAACGTGCGGGAGCATACGGCTGTGTACGCACGGGTGTAGAGTATTAATGTTTTGAAGTTATATTATTATACGTGTATTTATGTGATTAATAGATATTGTGTACGAGTTATTTGTATATGTATTTATGTATGTGAATGTTAGGTATGTACGATCCATATTCATTTTTTGCCCTTCGTGTCCCGGGGCCCCGGTATCTCTTTCGAACAACCCGCAACCCCGGTTACAGTGGCTTTGGTAGGCCCGTCTGCATCTCCATGACCCCTGTACTATTCATCAGTACAATGTGTTGAGTGAGAGAATAGACATTTTCCACCAATAATTATTGCATAGACTTTTGCAGAATGTTTGCTTGACTGCTTCGAAAGGGTCCTTTACATGTAGAATGCACCAACGTTCGCGGCAGTTGCAGTCATAAAAAAATGTCCTCATTGATAGGATACTCATACATAAATATCTCGATAGAGTAAAATACTTAAAATTTCTTTCCTACTTTTGCATATTTTACCTGTCATGAGTTTTGGAATTGATTATAGTAATTGTAGCTGCTTATCCCCATGGTAGGAGCGGGTGGTAATCGCATCGAGGTAGACATTCTCACGACTTGTCTCATTGGCTATAAATTACCGGTGGAAGTTATCACTACATACGGCAGGCAAAATACCCGGTGTCTAGGCGATGCAGTTGACAAGCTCTCATTATTTAGAATCACTGGACCTCGACACACTTTGTCAGACGCGCGATTGTTACGTTGCATTGGAAATAATTGGGCATATCCCTTGCTGCAGCCTTTAGCACTCCGTTGGTACTGTTACTGGTTACTGTATAACAGTTTGATTAATTCAGTTTTTCTGCCTGGTCGTTCTATTATTTGCAAGAGCTTCTT
Source organism: Ochropleura plecta (assembly GCA_905475445.1). NCBI lineage: Eukaryota > Metazoa > Arthropoda > Insecta > Lepidoptera > Noctuidae > Ochropleura > Ochropleura plecta. The sequence continues at coordinate 16,263,838 of FR997731.1, read as the reverse complement.
TTGAGCTGGAAGACTTTTGGGTTCGATCCTCAGGCCGCACAAAGAGTTAGTGGGTTTTTCTAAAAGAAACTATTCGAGCCTTATTGGTGACTCGCCTCCTAATTCGGCTTTACTGAACCCTTTGTTTTGTCATTTATATTAGGTCCTTACATATGAAATTGGCGTTTTGTATGGAAGGAACAAAAAGTCGAATATTTTTTAATATAATATATTTAATTAATCAAAGTATGAACCATTGTTTTCAATGCACTTTTGCCATCTTATAGGTAGTTCATTGATCCCTTTACTAAAAAAACCAGTCGGACGGGAATCAATAAAATCTTTGAAGGCGATTTGGACTGCCCCATCGGAGTTGAATTTTTTTGCCTTGCAAAAAGTTATCCAAATTGCGAAAAAAATGGTAATCTGTTGGAGCAAGGTCCGGGGAGTACGGAGGATGTCTAAGACATTCCAATTCAAGCTCTTCTAATTTGGTAGCCGTCTGTTGCGCAGTGTGTGGTCTGGCGTTGTCGTGAAGCAGCAGTGGCGTGGAGCGATTGACCAGCCTTGGTTGTTTAGCCGCTAGCTTTTCCATCATGGTTTGTAATTGCTGACAATAGACATCAGCTGTAATAGTCTGGCCAGATTTGAGAAAACTGTAATGAACAATACCGGCACTAGTCCACCAAACGCTTACAAGTAACTTTTTTGGGGTTAATTTTCGCTTGGGGCAGGATTTGGCTGGCTGGCCAGGATCCAACCATTGCGCTGAGCGCTTCCGATTATCGTAAAGAATCCATTTTTCATCACAGGTAATGATTTGGTTTAAAATACCTTCATTGTTGTGCCGGTTCAGTAATGTAACGCAGCAGTCGACGCGCGTTTGCCGGTTTGCTTCAGTCAATTCGTGAGGTACCCACCTTTCAAGCTTTTTAATCTTCCCAATTTGCTTCAAGTGAATTAAAACAGTTTTATCACTAACATCGAAGCCTGCAGCTAACTCGGACGTGGTTTGCGATGGGTCCGCTTCCACAATAGCCTTCAATTCTCCATTATCAACTTGGGTCTCAGGCCGTCCACGGGGCTTGTTCTGCAGGTCGAAATTTCCAGAACGAAAACGTTGGAACCAAAAACGAACTGTGTTTTCTTTTGCAACATGACCGCCATACACATCATTCACCCTTCGAGTCGTTTCCGCAGCACTAGTGCCACGGCGGAACTCGTACTCGTAAATAATGCGATATTTTAAATTTTCCATTTTGTAAAATGAGTGACGCAAACAGAAATAACAGAAGAAAAAAAACAAATGAATGACGGTCATCGAAGCACAAATACATGAGTAAATAGCTGTACAAATTTGAATTTGGAATTCCTTACCAAAGAGGAGAAATTCGTGATTAAAGTGGCCAGTACGAAAAACGCCAATTTCATATGTAAGGACCTAATATTTGTTTTTTCTGTGACTAGGTTATCCTCGTTAAGTGGAACGAGCCGTACCAGAAGCTTGCATCGTGCGACAGCAGCGGAGTGATATTCGTATGGATCAAGTACGAAGGACGATGGAGCATCGAGCTGATCAACGATCGCAGCACCCCCGTCACCCACTTCTCCTGGTCACACGATGGTCGGATGGCACTTATATGTTATCAGGTTTGAAATTGATTTCATTGCATTCCGTAATTTAGCTGAATGAAAAATATAAAAAAAAATATGAACCTACGTTTTTAATATTTCAACTTTTTTGTAATCTGGGTTCAAAGGAGGCTTTACACTAGTAGAGCCTCCTTTTCTGTACCTCCTTTTCTCTACTACATAAAAGAAAATAAACAATAGTTGATAAAAAAGAAAACAATCAAATGGGGCTTTTTCAATAGTTGCGTCTTTCGTATTCAAAGTGATTTACTATCTGCTGAGACCGCAGGGATCTTCAGATTTGTTAGAATCGCTTATTTGAAATTGCGGAAAAGGTCCCCATATGGAGTCGAAAAATATTCATATTTGCAATATTGTAAGGTAAAACGAAGGAAACTATCATCCATTATCAACACCATCTATGACCCAGTTCATAGTGTAAAGTTATGGTGAATATATTTAGAAGACAATTCCAAGCTTAACATACATTATTCTTAATTTAATACATAATTCCTCCTCCTATTAAAATGCCCTCCCTAAACTTCTGAATTGTATTATAAATATGCAAATCAGACTTAATTTCTATGTTAAATAGGTATAAGTGAGCTAAACGAGGTCATACATGTATCTGTAACCTAAACTGGCCTATTCTGAAACCTTTCAGTGTGAGCTCGTTATAAAACAATGTTTGGCGGTGTCCTAAGTAAGCAAATTGGATGTGTTCTGCTGCCCGCGGTAGCCGTTACCATATTTAGAACAAGCTTGCAAAATAAAAACAAGGCTTCGGCAATTGAAGAAAAGATTTTTAGGTACCTATTTGCTGAAAATGGTTTACCTGCTTTGAATTTGAATGAGCTACGCATCAGGTTTTGAAATGTTCGTAAACCTTCAGAATAAATACTTAGCAAGGCAAGCAGATGCTTTGTTCCAAATATGAACGTGACAGCAAAAATAACTTGTCTCATTTGTTCGTCCTGTTTCGCCTCACGTTCGCAGTTGACCGGTCAACTGCGAACGTATCGGTATCAAAGTACCGACACATCGACAACGTGTCAGTTTAATTCGCCACGTGATGTGCATCCACGTGAATTGGGAGCAAAGCCTCCGTTGGATCAGTCAAAATGTCGCAAGCAATTTGCTAAAAGGCTTCCCCGTGACGCCGAGAGCCGAATGTTACGTGACACCTCTGAACACAAACAAACGTGAAACGTGCTAAGAAAGGTGTGTCGATTTTGCGAGGGCGTGCTTCGATCTTGATATTTCTCGTCATATTGTCTCACAGACTAGACGCAGACAAATACGTCAACGATTTATAGGTACGATACCTAGCGACCGTCTAGAGACTTGGTTGTCGCAAGTTACGTAATGCACCCGTCGACGGGCTGTCGGTACAACCATTAGTCTCCTGCAGATAAGAGATTCTGTAGGTGTAGTTGTATTCTAAACATAACTGACAAACAAGCGTGTACAGATATTGACTTAATTATACCCACGGGGCCGGGTAGCTTCTCATTAGATCACGGATTGGTACGTAAATCGGAATGTTACAGCTATAATTTACGTAGAGTTACTTTTGCCATTGTCCTCAGTAGGTCTATCTACGAAAACTAGGACACACAGACCTTGACGGTATGAGTTTTGGCACAGCTCCTCGTCGGGTTCTTTTTATGCTAATATTGGCAGGCGAGCGGGGCGACTCGGGCGACCCAACATGACGGTAACACCCCTTGTATTGATGAGAAAGTTTTGCGGGGTGACAATAAAATTGAGAAATCGGTTAGGAACGATAAACTTTGTAGCGGTTGTGGGTCCAATCCAATTTATTATAACATCACGGTGATCGAGAACGTTATAAGAGATGAAATCTTTCGGGTTGATTGATAGCCCATTTTCTTCGGTTTACGGGTTTCCTTTATTGTTACATCCTTTCTTACTTATTTTTACGCGATCGAGGAAATATGTTCTGCTTAGATGCTGTTGATTGAAAATAGTACCTACTATGATATTACGGCATGCTGAGAATGAATGAAAAAAGCATAACGTAGTTATGTGTTGTTTCACGATATTATATTTTGTAATACATACATTCGGTAAAATTGCTTAATTAAATAATAATGATTTACTTGGAGTGCTGCCTTCGTTACGTTTTATTACGAATGAAAATGAAACGTTAACAGTAATTACTTAAGTACATACGAGTATATTTCAGTGGAACAAAGAGCTTTTAGAACAATGTGTTGTGTTCTGTTGAGCGTTATTTACACATCGGTTTCACGGTTTAATTTACTCTCAATTTAGAAGTCCTAATAATAAGCAAACTCTTGTCTGACTGACGGGTGTAGTGAATACGTAAGTACTAGGTATTTTGTTTATGGTAGAGGCGGAGGCTGTACAAGACATTATATAATGGTAACCTTTTTCTACTCCCACGATGGCCGTGGGTGTCGGCAGAATGAGGTTTAATTGTCAGGAATTAACAGTTGACCAGATTTAAACACTGCTTTCAATTCCAAATGTCAATTCTTATGAAATAGATACCTACACTGTGTTTTTAATTAACATAGAATTTAAATTGAGAATTTATAAGTGATTTGCCGCCAACTGCATAACATCACGCTTGTAAACCTCTAGGGGTGAGACGAGAGGTGTGTACTTGTAGCATATCCACATATCGCCAGAAATGTTAAGTTCTATGTAGCGGTCCCCCATATTTTATCTTACAAAAATATTTTGTTTGTCTCGTTGTCTACAACAATAGTGGTCACAAGTAGTACTGCTGAGAGCCTTGGGCCCAATCCTAGATCAGGCTACATCATTTTGAAGTTCTGAATCTCTCCACATACAAAAACCTCTGCGGTAATAAAAAAAAAATTGTTGCTCCTCCGTACATACAATATGTATGTGTTCTTTTTTTGCAGCTAGCAAGAAATTTTAAGGGCGGAGGTTCACAACGATGTACCAACTAATAACATAGTAACCGTTTTCGCGACAGTGTCCCATCCACATTGTCATGGGGTTTTCTTAACGGGAATTTTGTCAGTAGCAGTTCAGTGTCTGGTATTTGTGCCGGATTAATAGCAATAGGCTTGCCCTCAATCACATAGGATTTAACATAACTAACCCCCATTTTCTGAACCCTTCGGCGACTACGCGCGTGGAGCTATGTAATGAGGCTGTCAAATAATGAGACAACTGTGGAATTTTCATTGAATCAAACCTGTTTATCAATATTTGGACCTATTTATGCAAACAGGAACCAATCCACATACGTGCCAGAGTTCAGAGATCAAAACGATCTGACAATTTAATGTTTTAGTCTGTTAAAATTGTCAGATGCTTTTGATCTCTACAGGGTTGCTAGAAAGAGCAGTTTTGAAGCTTTCTGTATTTCTATCTTAACTCTGGCATGCATGTGGAGTCCGATTTAGAATTTTCCCTTACTAGATCTTACTAAATGTTTTTCCATAGGACGGGTTCGTATTGGTCGGCTCGGTGGCCGGCCAGCGATACTGGTCGTCGATGTTATCGCTGGACGCACGCATAACGTGCGGCTGCTGGACGCCTGACGACAACCAGGTGTACCTGGGCACCGCCTCCGCGCAGCTCGTGGTCATGGACGTCCACGGGGCTATGGTGTCACAGGTTCGTAGAGAATGTGTTTAATCCTTTTTGTTTGATTGATTTTTAGGGTTCCATGACTCAAAAGGAAAAAAACGGTATCCTTATTGGGTCACTTTTTTTTTAATGAAACCTTGTCCCACACTAGGATTTTTTCCTGTGCGATTGTTGCTGTAGATGTTTTCATCGTAGGTGCGTTTACAAACATTTAAACTCACATACACAAACAACCAAACCCGAAACAACTATCTGCAGGTCATACAAATATTTGTTCCGTGCGGGAATCGAACCCGCGACACGCAGCGCAGCAGTCGATCGCTCAGCCACTGCGCCAACCATGCCGTCAACTTTGTTGTCCGTCTGCCTGTCTGTCAAGACTCTTTATCTCGGGAACGCGTGGAAATTAAAACCATATACTCAACTCTGTGGTCCCTTTGTGCTGTGAAACAATCTGCCCTCAAGTCTACGCAGTCAAGAGATATGGCTGTTAATGTCGCAAGTTTGTATGGAACCCTCGCCTCGGTGCGTGAGTCTGACTCGCTCATGGCCGGTTTTATTTGTCATTTGTAGATTTTTTGACAGTCGTAACAGTAAGTCAGTGGCTACTGTCATAAGTTTATTTTTTACTCTCGGGAAGAGTAAAAAAAAAAATATACAGGTCGAATTGAGAACCTCCTTTTTTTCGTCGGTTAAAAAAGAAAGACTGACAACCAGTCGTAGGTACCTACCGAACCAACAATATAAATAAAATGCGTTATGGTTGTGATTAAATTCGGTTAATATATTTGCCTTTTGAAATCTTATTTTCCTGCGTCGGACACGCGCCGCTAGCCGTCCCGGCTTTGTTTTACTTTTTTCTATTCTAATTGGGTCATTTTTAAACTTTGCGCAGGTTAACGTTTTTAAATAAGATATTTTTTTTAATGGTTATGAATTATAATAAACCGTGTTATACTACATAACATGATTTTTTTAGGGTTCTGTAGCCATGGTTATTATGGCTAATATGGAGCCCATACAGATTCTCGTTGTACATCTGTCTGTCCGTATGTTACAGTCATTTCACTCCGAGATTTGGCACCACACTCTTTAAAATTTGGAGGGTGTCTTCTATGAACCGCTTCACAAAAGAGATGGCAAATTACGAAAAAAATAGGGGTCTCTCCTGACATCCACCACCATCTACACTGAGAGTTGAAAACAGTTTAATCTATGTATTTAACTGTGTGGAGTGTCTATCGACAGGTTGAAAATTGTATCAAGGTTTATAAAACACTCTTTGACTTCGTCTTTTATCCAGGTCTATACGGGTGTAACTGCTACGGGTGGTACAGATGTGGTTATTCTCTCTTTTTATGAGAATTTTGCTGAGGGGACACATTTACATGCGCGAAATTTGACAATGACCCGATTACGAATTTATGTTTTTCTTCTTTTAATGTGCCAGTCAATTCTTAAACGACCATAAAGTTTACGTGTCCAGTACTTATATGCAGTGCACTCAAGAAAGGAAGGTGTTTTCGGCGAATGTTTCTTTTTTGTATTCATGACTTTTGATATTAAGTTAATGACGGAAAACTACAGGTTCAACTAGTCGCGGAGGGTGGGATCACTTCCATGGCGTGGTCCTGCGAAAAGTTCAAGATGGAGGAAGGCGAGGAGGGTGGGGAGAACAATGGGGGGCATGTACTGGCCGTGGCGCTCGGTAATGGAGAGATTGTGCTGCTGCGAGGACATGATGATGTCAGCCCCGTGCGTGTCTCCACAGGACTGAGAGGCAACACGCTGGCTATGGAATGGGCCAACTCTAGGGAGCTCTTGGCTGTTGCTGGCACATTGATTGCTGGTAAGTACTAAATGGCCAGTCTTCTAATCTCAAAACATTTTGTTTTTAATTTTTTTAATTATCGAACTATTTTCTCCGCAGTGAGAAATAGAGTAACATAAAACAATAGTCTTCGAAAGATCCGAAGGAACCAACTAAAGTGGTTAATACCTACTATCTATCAAAATTTCTCTCTATATGCATCATAATTACGGTTTTAAAACCAAATACGTAACCCTCACCATTTCCAATGTCAATTTGGATACAGGGGAAAGAACATCTAAGTATATCAGAAGAATAATGATTGGATTAGTTTAATTGATCCAAAGTAATCTTTGGAAGTAAGTTGCTTTGGCCCATTTTTCAATGTGATTTGAGTTAAAAAATGTACCAAATTCAGCCCCACGCTATACGAACCAAAACCACCGACACAACATACATAGGTAGCTTAGTCGTCACTGCTCACCTTTTTACACGTAGGTAGGTAATCACCCACATATCGCCTCCCTGAATACTTTCTATGAACGTGATATTGATAAATTGATGTGTTGAGTGAGCCTTTCTGTCGTTTGATAAACGACGCATTCCTTTTTGAGCTGCGGTCCGCTTTTCAATATGTTACTATATTTGCGATATTGTGAGTTGTTCAGCTTTGTGTATAGGCAGCCATTTTATCTATTTAGGTTTATGTTAAAAGTTATGACAGCTATATTTTAATGTGATTAAAAGGTCTCGAGAGACTAGCTTCGTCGTTTTCTAATTTACCAAAGTATTAACTTAGAGGAATTCCCAAATTAATTTTAGGCTTTATTGCAATTGCGGAGGAATTCGTGGCTAAATTATAACAGCTGCTCTGGACGTTCTTTAGGCTAAGCCCCGCTTGCCTAGGTTGTTCTGTGGATGGGACATGGGTGACCACCAGTTATATATCAAGTTTAATTCGTGCCACAGAAAGTTAAGCTGTTGGTCCCGGCTGTCATTTGTAGATGTTTGACAGTCGTTACAGATAATCACTGTCCGAAACTGACAACCAATCTTACCAACGGGTATCTTATTATCCAGTACTAACTATCAGGGTTGTGGTCAGAAAGGCAGCCACTCCATGTAAAATACTAGTAATCAGCTGCAGCCGGTTAGACTGGAAGCCGACCTCAAAATCCTTACTAATATCATAAAAGCGAAAGTGAGTTTGTTTGTTACGTTTTCACGCCTAAATGGCCAAACCGATTTTGATGAATTTTGGTACAAAGATAGTTGGAACCCTGGAGACGGTCTGGAGGCAATTTTTTTAAAGTGAGAATAGGGGTGGAAAGAGGGAAGAAAGGGAAGAGAAATATACATTTTGTTCGATCATCACGCGGATTAAAGTTAGCGCTAGCTCAAAGTATCTATGCCAAGCTGATGAAGTCGCAGGCGGAAGCTAGTAGTTGAGGCTAAGCCGATAATGTTTGCAATGGCAGCCTCTAGAAAGCTCTAGAAACGTGATCAACTGTTGATGATGGATTTCAACATCAACTATTGACTGTCTTTGTAACCCTTTTGTCGAAGTTATTTAATCGTTTTGACGTTTCCAGAAGCGGACGAGCCGGTGGACTCGCCTCCTTACAAAAACGTAGTCAAGTTCTACTCAGACGTCGGAACTCTCATCTATACCGTCCCTATACCTTACACACAGGTTAGTTCCAAACGATTTTAATAACACAATTCCTTCACTATACCGTATCATCTGTTACTAGGGAGCAATTGCGGTCCATTCAAAGACAGATTTACCTTTACACACAATATTTGGATGGACTGAAATAACTTAGTTTTTTTACCATAGGCAATGTCAATTATTATCTATGTATCTGTGATTACGATTTCCTCGGTGGTTATGAAACCTTTTTTTCAGCCGTTAAGATAAAAATGGTAAAATCCGGCCGGTAAGAAACGACTAACTTTTTACTAATAGGCTAGTTGACTATTTTTGAAAACTTTTTAATATGCTACCACAAAAATATTTACTTTAAAAGGTACAGTAATACACCTTTCAAATTAACTTGGAAATCGAAGTTAACTTTATCTTTGTATATGAATTAGTATTGAGTATTGTTTATGAATAAATTATTTTTGAATTTATCCTTTGCCCAGTAGTAGGATAGTTCTGGGCTGGTATTATTTATTTAAATAAAGAGTCCTTTAATAAATTCCAACTCACCTATTTACTCCTAACTTAGGGGTAGTAGTTCCTCTCCCCCACTATTAACTTAGGAACTTTGAATGGTTTGCCACGTTCGGACAAGAGCAAGAACAAATCTTTAGATTTCGGTGCCTTTCAAGATTAAATCTTATGTACAGACGACGGCAGGTCAAGCTATACTAAACTATTATAACCTGATCTCTCTACTACGAATCGCACATCGTAGTAGACAGATCAGGTTAAAATGGTTTTGTGTAGGTTGATGTGCCGTCGTCTGTACATACGATCATATGCTAGCTCTTAGCTGAGTTAGCAAAGTCTCAGGTCAGGTCTGCGCCATAAGGCGCTGCGTCGACGTGGACACTTTTGTGTTCGTACACAAGACACAAAAGGCGCAGTGCCTAATGCAGGCAACACAACCTCTGTGGCCACAGTGTGTGGTTCCTGTTATGTCGGCACGTATCGTGTGCAGGGCGTGGTCCGCGCGCTGACGTGGGGCCACTGCGCGCGGCGCCTGTTCGTGTCGGCGGGCGGCGCGGTGTGCACGGCGCGCGTGTGGCGCGTGGTGGCGCCGCTGCAGCTGCTGGCGCGCGTGCGGGCGGCGCAGGCGCTGCGGGACCCGCGCCTGGCGCCGCGCCTGCCGCTGCCGCCGCGCCTGCAGCCTGCGCTCGCTAACCTCTTCGCACATACAATACGGGTAAACTCAGCAGCTATTACACGTACTGACAGTTTGGAATGTATTTATATCTGCATTGGAATACCAAAGTTCTTACTTAGCTTAAATGTTTCTAACGAACATCATTTTTATTCATGTGTTCTACCACTTTCATAGTGGGATGCACAGACTGTTAATTCATGAGCTATAGGGGTCCCATAACTGTGTAGACACGGATTTCCCAAAGCATTCACTATTTACAGTGCAACGTCCCCGAAACAAACGAACTCCGTCTGTTCGTGTCCCGCCCGCCCGCAGCCGGCGGGCGCCTGCACTGCACCATGCTGCGTCACGACGACGAGGAGGCCGGCGCGTACACCCTGTATCTAGAGCACCTCGGCGGACTAGTGCCACTGCTCAAGGGACGCAGGACCAGCAAGATCAGGCCAGAGTTCGTCATCTTCGACCCTCAGGCTGAAGGTATGTGGGTTATCGCCGAGGTGTTTATTTCGCCACTTCTTTTCCCCAGCTATAACACTTGAAATTGACAAATGGTTGTTTTTGGGGGACTCATCTTATGTAACTTTGGCATTCATAAAGTTAGGCTTTGCTTTAGAATAAATATGTTTTGATTTTTGTTTTTTATTTTAGCGTCATTCCCGCGTTTTGTTCTAGGGAATGTTTTGCTTGGTTTTGAAAACGGAATTGAGTAATTTCGTACTAATACCTCTAGATTATAATGTTTTCCAACGTCTCTAGCGGAGCAGGTATCCAGCAACGTAGTGGTGCGTGCGAGCAGTAGTAGCAGCAGCAGCGGCGCGGGCAGCTCGTCCAGTGGCGGCGCCGCCTCGCCCCGCACGCCGCGCCACACGTCGCACGCCGCGCACACGTCGTCCTCTGACACCGAGCGGGAGGAAGGTACGTGCCAGTAGTAGCAGCAGCAGCGGCGCGGGCAGCTCGTCCAGTGGCGGCGCCGCCTCGCCCCGCACGCCGCGCCACACGTCGCACGCCGCGCACACGTCGTCCTCTGACACCGAGCGGGAGGAAGGTACGTGCCAGTAGTAGCAGCAGCAGCGGCGCGGGCAGCTCGTCCAGTGGCGGCGCCGCCTCGCCCCGCACGCCGCGCCACACGTCGCACGCCGCGCACACGTCGTCCTCTGACACCGAGCGGGAGGAAGGTACGTGCCAGTAGTAGCAGCAGCAGCGGCGCGGGCAGCTCGTCCAGTGGCGGCGCCGCCTCGCCCCGCACGCCGCGCCACACGTCGCACGCCGCGCACACGTCGTCCTCTGACACCGAGCGGGAGGAAGGTACGTGCCAGTAGTAGCAGCAGCAGCGGCGCGGGCAGCTCGTCCAGTGGCGGCGCCCTTATTATTTTTTTTGCCAGACACCATAGCAACCCATAATATACTCTTTTCTGATTAACTCGTGTTAAAAGACTGCGATATACGGGTGTTTATGGGTGTGAAATCTTCATTTAAAAAGATCGTAAGTGCGGCTGACTTGTTTTAATGCTATAGCTTTGTGAGCTTGTTACTGAACTCCTAACCACAATCGTAAGTCTTATTTAGGCATGCAACTAACTGCGTGGAATTTGTCGTAAAAGAATACAAACAACTTACAAAGCTGGATCTGCAACATCGTCGGCGCGGATGTAAAAATAAACATTGCATTTAGTATGTAACGAAAAAAGAAGTTATTACTTCTTCAATCTTTTTCTTTTTTTTTCCCATGAAGATCTCACATCCAAAATAAGAACCATGCTATGTCTTATTTAAATTATGGTCTATTTATGTGCAAAATTTCACTCAATTCCATTTAACCGGCTTGAAAAGAATACACATAAATGAAAAATTAATAGTTAACTTAACATCAGGTTGTTCCGGGTCACCGCGACTGCAGCGCCGCCGCCGCGCGCGGGACAGACGAAAGGTACGAAGCTCCAGTGAGAAGGACGAACCGCCCGACGAACTGGCTTATATTGACTCGTTGCCAGAGGTATGCTAACACTACTGATTAGTAGATGGGACACGTAGAATTTGTCATATTGTATTCTGTATTTCTATTCTATGAATAGTCGAAAGCACTAATAAGCAACTTTAAAAATTGATTTTCTGTTACTTTATTGATTGTCATTTGATACTGTTTTAAATGTAATATTTTGGAACCTGCACTATGACGAAATATGTAGTTGTTATCTTTAGTGCTCGCGACTGTGCCATAGTTGTTGATGAAAACGTACCTGTGATCATTTTCAACACTTTCATCAATAATAGTTAGTTTATATTTCAAATTATCTTTTTTCACACAAATTCTTGTTGCAGGACGTACGTTTAGTAGAAGTAACATCTAACATATGGGGAACTAAATTTAAAATGCACGGTTTAGCTAAAAACGTTCCCGCCAATCTCGGCCAGGTCACGTATAAAACCTCCTTGCTTCATCTTCAGCCAAGACAGATGACGCTCATGATCACAGAACTCAGGGATGACTACCCTGTCGGTCCAGACCCTACATTCAACCCCAACATTTTTTCCGAAGATGAAGAAGAGGTCTTTCAGTCCAATGACTCCAAAGATTCTCCGTCGCACACTAACAATAATAATATCAGAAGGAAGCTAACTATAAACGAACGAATGAACAACACTAATAACACCAATCAGAATGAGAGTTACACCGCTAATAATAATAATCAGAGCAGTCCGTCACTTGCGAGGGCGGAGTCTTACGAAGAATTTCCTTATATTGATACCAATGATACGATGAATAATGTCCCTGAGAGCGTGTACTCGACGCCGGTCAGGCACGCCACGCAGCCTTCTGAAAGGAGGGTTAATAACCCGGCTGGGGTGCCCAACCGACACGCTATATCACCGCTGAGGTGCGAGAGCTCAGTACCAACTCTACAATCGCCAAAGAATGCCGTCGCGCCAACAGACATCATATTCGAGAGACCCTCGCCCCAGACCGTAACATGTGGGGGGCGGGGGGACTTCTGCGGAGGAAGAACTGACTACAGTGTTCGCGGAGACAACGTGTCGCTTAAAGGAAACATATCCAACTTAGAACAACAGTCATTCAACCTAAATTTAAGCCTTGAACCGAGCCGACAGGTGACGATCAAAAAGTGTGATAATCACGTGACAGACAATTGTCTTTCAAAGCTACGTAAAAATATCTGCAGTCGTGGCGAATCAGCTTCTTTCGAAATGAACACAAGGATTCTAAAATCTCTTTGCAACAAGAACTATGAGCATGAAGTGCATCCCGACGCTTTGACCAAGCGCGGTGAAACGATCAAGCATTTACAGAAGAGTGAGGACTTGAAATTTATTGATGAGGAGACTCCGGTTGATACTACCATAAGTAATTTGACTGATAAGGCTCGAGAGGTTGCCGGTAAGGTACAGAGGACTACCACCGTAGTACCCATCAGCCCTGTGTGTGCCACCGTCCCTGTTTACGACACGATGACTCGTAGTTGCAGTGTAGGGTACCTTGATCTAGTAGACCCTCAGGTTCTACACGCTCAGGTGAGTTTAACCGCCCTTCGCGGGGAACCACCCAGGAGGCTTGTGCTTGTAAATAACAAGCGTCACAGGCGGAACAGGCGCCACGTCCGCGCTAGTGACTCTAAACAGTCAGAGTGCACCAAAACGCCCAGCCTACGACGCTGCGGCAAGTCCAGGAGCCTCGACTCAAGTGAGATGACACTGACCGTAGACAAGAGCAAACGGATGTCGCGGGTGGATTCCGTGTCACCGAAAACAGACGTGACGTCAGCGAATTCCAGCAGTAGATGCAATAGTACAGGAGGGGAAGATAACAGCGGTACGTCAGCGTCGGAGGGCTCGCGGCGACGGCGCGACTACCCCGTGTGCACGGCGTGCCGCCTCGTGTCGCCGTACGACCGGCGCGACGTGGACGCGCGCACGTACGTGTGCGTGGCCTGCAGCTCGCGCCAGGCCCCGCCCCCCACGTCCGCACCCGCCCCGCCCCCCGCGCGACTGCACACCGACAGCGACTCCGACTACAGCAAGTATTACAGTTAGTACGATAAGTAGATGCTTTCCTTCACCCGCCGTCGCCCATTCCACCCTCGGCGGCGCCGCACCGCTCGTTCCAGGATCTCGGGTAACGTTCCGACGGCTTCTATCCCCGGCTGCACCCCTATTTCGACTAAAGGTAGATGTTAATTCTAGTTCGGAGTTCACCAGTTGGTACACGGTCGCTAACTCCCGCTCGGCTCGCACGGCCCCTTGACGCGCCACTCTCAGGGCTTGACACGCAACACTTACCGCTTCTCCTCCGGTAGCCGCCCGCTTCTCTATAGAACGCATGAAGCTTGTCTAGGACGGCACGACTCGGCATGGACACAGGTAGAGAGAGGCGAACCTTCGGCCTCGGCTGCAGAAGATATAATATATGTTTCGTGTACAGGTTCGTTGGAGCAGTTGGCATTGCGTTTATTGGCTTCCCGGTCGTCGCGTCGTGATAAAGATAAGGCGAGTAGTGCAAGCTCTGCGGCTCGTGAATGCAGTTCGGCGCCGGCGTCACCGCGGCCGCGTCCCGCGCGGGAGCACCCCGCCGCGGCGGCGCCCGACTCGCCCGCGCCGCGCACTCCGCCGCGCAGGCACCGGTATTCATCCGCTTCGCCAATAAGGTCGGTTAGCTCTACTGTTACTAGTTTGCTAGAGCTTTGTAGTTACAAGTCCAATAAAACAGTACCTACATTACTGCAGTAGCCAGCAAAAGAGGCATTGATGAACGAACGTATTAATGTGGGCCGAAGCATACATACGTAAGTCCATAAATGCCTAGTCGTGGCTAGTGTGTGGTGTGTGTGGTTGTGATTTATTGTAAGTACTTTTCTCAAATAATGCGTGGTAATTAAAACCAATGAAATTAAATTATTTGAAATGTATATCAACTAACAACAATAATTTTTCACGTGCAAGTGTTCATTTGTTTCGTTTCGATAAACAGTCTTCTAAATGCAAGTTAGTTCGAAATTTAAATACTTAACTTAAAACCTCTGATAAGTTACCTGCTTGGTTGCCATGTTTCGGAGTAAAAGAAGGTTCTATTTTTAAATTACCCGACAGATATGAGTTTACATAGTAATTTATTTGGCCGCTAAAACAAGACAGATATGGATTTTCATACAACTTTTGCCAGGAGCTGCTCGCATGTATTTGGTCAGTACAGCAATTTCGATTTATCTCGAAGAAGGTTGCCGAAATAATGTTTAAATTTCCAAGCATGTTTAGGAAATATAAATTTATTTCAAATGAACAAATATATTCTGACGTGACAATATTATTTCTTGATATTCTCAACACAACTTTTTGAACATATTGATAACAGACAACGAACAGACGCACTATAACCTGACTTTCAAAGAGCATTCAATAAAGTGGAGCATCGATAGATGCTCAATAAAATCAAGTACAATGGTATCAAAAGGGATCTCTTGCGTTGGTTTGTCACTTATGTCACCAATAAGACCAAAAAGGTTATGACAGCTATGGCGTCGAGTCTAGCTATTTTTAAGTTTCATGGGTAATCCCTCAAGGCTCATTTTTAGGACCATTTTTGTTTTAATCCATAGGCTCCATATGTTATACACAAACACACTGTATCATTATTTGTGGGCTAGGTAACGATTTGCATGATATATCGCGCATGATTTTTTGTTTATTGTATTACAAAATATTGTTTATCTTTTAACATATTTTTCATTAATTTAGCCCTGTTAAAGTGAACGTTGGCTAACAGTTTGTTTTATAATATAGTACAAACTATCACGCCTGTAATCCACGAAGGGTTAGACAGAGGTGTACCTAATAATAATAAGGACATTCCAATAAAGTTACAAGCCCCATTTGCGAGCATTTTGCCATCAAGCAGGCACATATCCAGACTCCGAGGTAGTTACTGAAAAATTCCTGATATTAAAACCCAATAAAACTTTGTCCGACACGGAAAACGAATCCTTGAGTCGCATTTATCGATCACTCGACGAACGTGAGTCCGTCTTGTATTAAATGTATACATATACATGTTCCAGGCAACTTTTGAACTCGCCGCTCCTGAATCGAAGAAGAAACAAGAAGCCGTCCGAAAGTTCCGACGACGAATATTCCACCGGTGGAGGGTACAGTGAGGTGAACGGCAGGAACTATAGAGATCTGGAGAGTTTCCAGAAGGCACAACTCAGGAATAAGGTAATTCTCAATGTACACTTGTTTTTAGTTAATACAGCAAAAAACTATAACACTATACAAAGTTTTAAAGGAAACCTTGCTAGTTGAAAACTTCACGTGTTACCCCAAATTTAACTCGAGCGAAGCCTCGGGCAAAACCTAGTATTCAATAAATTGACCCAAACTATGTTAATGCTAATTTCGATATTTAGATGGTATTTTGCTTATTCGTCCAGATCGCGTTGTATATGTATTGTCACTGGGTTTGCTTGTTTGAAAAGTTACTTTTTTCTGTTGTTTTTTTTACCTATTTGTTTATTTTCTGTGTTATCATTTTCATCTGAAATTTGTATATCTAATTCTTCTGATGGCAATTCAATATCTATCAATATACAGTATGTTAGTTTAAACGAGGGACGTATTCAAACCCACAATAGTGCATACTTACATGATACTAATATAAATATGAACAAAAAAAAACACTAATAAATAAAAGACAGAACCATACCAAAAATTTCGCATAAGTCTCGCAACGTGTATATACCCTTGCGCTAGCGATTTAATACTATCGCAGAACATGTGTGCATGTCAATGACCTTTAGGTATAATCCATTTTCCCTTCATACTTTAAACCTGGCTTAGGACGCCTTTTCGTTAGAATCGGCGCGTAGGTATTTTGCCGCGTGATTTACTTCACTGTTTACAAGTTTACTTCTCTCGCGCTCCAGTGTTCATGAGTAATGTATTTTGTTGGACAATTACGTCAGAAATTAAGGTTATAGGTTTTTTACATATTTGGGACGAGAATCGAATACTGAATACCCTCCCTCAATAAGTCCCTCGTTTAACCTAACATACCTGCTGTATATATGCTGGTTTAAAACGGTCTATAGATATGTTAGCTTGTCTGTCTGGCAATTGTACACGATATACTTTTTCATTTGATGAATACATAATCGCTGGTATACGTATAAATCTTTATGTACAAAATACAAATTTTGTGAGGTGACTTGTTTTCTCTAAAGGATGGCTTTTATCCATCTATTACGTCCTTTAATTTGCTCACAAAACTATTGTCATCATACGACTGCACATTGCTACTGTCGTAAAAGTCAAACAACGTATTTCTCTAAATTGAATAAGCTTACACATTTCAACACTAAGTTGTTATTGTCATGTGATTCGCGTTGCAATTTTGCAAGCTCGGCGTCCGATTCCTCAGCGGCTGCAAGTTCTGCGAAATCAATCGTCGTGGGACACGATATTTATATACGAAGTTTGTTAAAGAGATTTCATCCTTATTGACCCTAACGATCGATGCAATAAAAGTACAGGGTGCAACTTTTACAGATTTTAGTCGGT
This sequence comes from Ochropleura plecta, assembly GCA_905475445.1. Classification (NCBI taxonomy): domain Eukaryota; kingdom Metazoa; phylum Arthropoda; class Insecta; order Lepidoptera; family Noctuidae; genus Ochropleura; species Ochropleura plecta. Next base: position 16,246,384 of record FR997731.1, on the reverse strand, counting down.
TCGATTACCGTGTGTGGCAAGCGAATTTTTAAAAATCTTTTAATGCCGTTTTCATTCTTTTCAAAAATAAAGGAATGTTTTCTTTGAGTAAAATTTTCTATCTAAAGTATTAAGAGTACTTCCCCTTCTTTAGGTGGCATTACAAAATTCCACCCTGTATACGGGCACCCGACAAGCAAATGCGCACGTTTTTTACACCTTTATTTAACCTCGCATTTTGCTGAACAGCCTATTTGGCACATTTCTGCTTTTCTTTTCTGTGTATCTCCTGTTTCTCTCATGCAGAATATTTCTTAGTTGGTGCTAAATAAAAATAATTTTATTTCTTTCTTTTCCAGCTAAAGCGCGCCGGCGGTGTAGTAACAGCCACAGGTTCCACCAGCGACAGTCGCAGCAGCAGCAGCTCCCGCCGTCAGCTCATCATGCACAACAAGGCGCCAATGTGGAACGAGAACAGCCAGGTGTACCAGCTCGACTTCGGCGGCAGGGTCACACAGGAGTCCGCCAAGAACTTCCAGATAGAATATCATGGAAAACAGGTACGCCTTTCTTGTTTTGGTGCATAGGTAATATCACGTACCTATATTTAAATGGATAATTTGTTTTCTTTGGTCATTGCGAATCATGAACGCTCGTCATATGACTTTTGTAAACATTGCCATTAATTGTTACAATTGTCATGCGTTTATACAATGAAACAACAACGTAATATTGTTGCCGAAACTTGAGTGCTGCAAGACTATGAAGTGACACTAGTACCTACACTCACATTGTTGAGCAATTACCGTATACCAGTCGCTGTGGCCACGAAATGAAATCGGCTAAATGGCATCATCATCATCAACAAACTTAATATCGAATAATTTATCAATATTCTGCGGCAAAATAAAGAAAATTCGAGACCAAAGATCCCCCCATCCTTAGCTTCAATTTCAAAAGATTCTAATATTCAATATTGTAAATTCCTCAGGTAATGCAATTTGGACGCATTGACGGCAACGCCTACACTCTGGACTTTCAGTACCCATTCTCAGCGCTGCAAGCCTTCGCAGTCGCCCTCGCCAATGTCACTCAACGTCTGAAGTAAACTCCATCCTAACTTTTGATGGCCGCGCGGTTCTTATTGCCAAGCGGTTTTTATAACCGCACGGTTCTTATAGCCATGCGGTTTTTTATAGCCGGGCTGACTAGAGGGTACCTACTGGGACGCGATACACGGATAATGTTTACGTAACTTAGGGCATATTACAATTTGATCAAGAATTGAATGACATTGTATAATACAATTTGTATTCTGCCCTAAAGTCCTAAACAACAGTTTTTGTGGTTTTGCCGTCTATAACGCACGCATAGTTTTGTGTTTAATGTTTGTTTTGTTCTGTTGTGATGGCAATTTTCACGAACATAAAAAAGACACAGATTGTCTTTCGTCTGCACTAGGCTTACAACCACTGTTTATAATTTTTCATGAATGTTCAGTTTGTGTTCGCGAGTAATATCCTCCGTCGGTGTCCTCATTGTAGCAGTCGAAGCATTGCCCGATATAAGCTTTTTACACACACTATCATAGTTGACGCGTAATGATCAGCGAACTTGCCCATACATTGATATTTTTTACACAAGCGTAGATAGGATAACTTTGTAAAGTTTTCAAATTCACCGTCTCAATGCCGACACGCGAACAATAAATCGGATTCATTGGGACCACTGACACGGTCAGCATATATTTATAATTATGTCTTTTAATCCCCCTAGGGACTCAAACAAATATTTTTAGGTAAAAATATTGTACCTATATTTTCACTTGAACCTACACGCAAACATTAACCAATCCATACACATGCCGTAATTGAAATAAGGATACAGATAGCTTCAAAAAGGCACCTTTTGACAGAATAAAACATTAACGTTTTAGTCGGTCAAAATTTGTTAGATTATTTTGATCCTTATGGGGTGAACATAGTGCATTTTTTAAGCTTTCTGTATTTTTATTTCGACTGTGGCACGTATGGATTGATTCCTATTTGCATGCAAGTAGGTCCACTTATGAAATCATTCTGACTTGATGTATTGGCCTATAGTCAACAGTTACCACGACCTCTTGATGTTGTCGATCAATTCTAAACACGGTGGTTAATTATAATTTTCCACAGGGTTATATTAAAATTAATACACAATAACAGTAATTCTGTAGTACCTGTATGTTATGATTGGATACTGATGAATATTGTGTTTTAAATTACCAGTCATACGGCCTAGGTATGTCACGCATATGCAAATAGGTAATAAATACCATTGTCCATCAATAAATATTGAAATTAAAAATCTAGTAAATAATGTGCGTGTTACCACGTTCTGAATAGGTCAATGAACATTGTTGTAATGTGTGTTATCTATAAAAATAAAATGTTGTTGTCATTGTATAATTATTATTGCATTTATAAACATGTTCTAGATGTTTTATAGTTTTGGTAATAAAAAAAATCCCACTCTTCATTTTCTTTGAGGCTGATGAGATGAACTGATTTATTGACTCGTAATATCTGTGTAAAAAGTTATAAATAAGTGCATACCTAGCAATTAGTATGGATAAGATAATTATGTAAACTGCACTTATGTTTTTTACTTTAATCAAACTTACATATCTATGGTTAATTATTACTAGATTGTTAGAAGTGTTATTGTCCTTGTTTCTCACAGATTCTTTTTGAAGACTGCACATCGTAAATATATTTTGATACCAGTTTTATTAATTACTGTGTCGTCTAATTTAGTAAATCTTAATGTTAAGTAATGTTAAATAAGCCAAGTTAGATTTGTTTCTGTTGCTCAAGAAGTTTGGGTTATTGAATGTTGTGGTGTTTGCATAAATAGATATGAAATAACAAATACTATTATAACCGATGTCGTCTTCTCGCCACCTACTTAATTACATTATGTTTCAGTAATTTTTATATCGTGCAGTTCAATCTCACAGAAAAATACTTGAATATGGATAAGTGGGTGTGAATCTATGCCCCTAACATCGGTCCTGCGCGGTGCTGGTGTCGCCTTAGGATGTTGAGTGGACGGCATCATTTACTGTTAGTTTTTTCTGTATTGTTAGTGAGGACGAATGTAATTATTATATATCGATTGATCTATGTAACGTTTTGTTATTTACAATCGTTTATACTGCGTATTATGTCAAGTCCGTTTTATTAGCGAAGCAGCACGGAACACTAGGGTTGTCCCGCGCTTTGTTTTATTGAGCTGCCATTTATGATAGTCTGTTGTCCCATCGCTTTTTCTTTGATATTTCACTTGTCCGTTGTACCTACCTACTTTAGTGACAAAGTGTAAATAAAATATTCTCCAAGTAAATATAAGTAGTTTTATTGAACAATAACTGAGTAACTGGGTAAACCACATCTGATCGAAGGCCGCGCGTCAGCCGAGTAGGCGTATAGTTCTAACACTCGTTCACTGTCCCCTCGAGGGGGCACTTCCTTTGCTAATCACTTTCACTGCCACTCTGTCCTGGAACATAGTCTGCATCATCTTCATCCGATATTTCAAGGTCATCCAAGTCTTGGAACAGAGATTCGTCGACTTTGACTGCATCTCCTGTAAAATGTAAAAGATAAGTATTTGTGGGTTTGTTTATATGGTTAATCTACACATTTTATGGCAGGATTTCTATTACAATCCTTGAACAATTTTTTTTTTATCAAGATAATGAATTCTCAGGCGAAAAATCTGCTGCTTTATTTTATAGAGCATAAATTATTTAGCTGCTCACACAAATCGACGGTCCCTACGTACATAAAGACATGTCGAAAATGGCATTTTTTTATTGTCTCATTGGCTTTAGATTATCTATACGCACATGCTGACATATGATTTTTATTTAATTTATTTACCTTGTCGTAGAAATCGTATAAGAGAACAAGTCTTATAAATACAACGAATAAGTGTCGTAGAAACGGTCATCTCTCAGTTTTTCTAAGAAAACGTGAAAAAATAAAATATTTATGTGTAAATGGTATCATAAAGCTCTCAAAACTGTTAAAATATTGTGGAAAGAAAATATTTATTATTGCTCATAGAATTATTTCTAGAGTGTGTTGAACACAAATTACGCTCTCCTGTAAACCTCAGGTTTTGACTTAACGTTATGTACATAGGGACCGTCAAAATGAATAACATAAAGAACATGTTTACACAGAGCCAACTAAAATGGCAGGTGAGCTTATTTCCTACTTTAAAGTCAAGAGACCTTTTAAGTCAAGTATTTGCCCAGCGCTGCTGGAAGCACTAGGACATAATGCAACCCAAACTTATACACAATTCAAAGACCCATTCAACACTAACCATCATCAAGGAATTTGAGGTCAGACTCATTAAGGGTGGTGTCTCTCAAGAACAGCTCTCTGCCAGTCAATTTGTTCTTGTCTTTAGCTTCCTTTTCCCTCTTGGCTGGAATGCCCATGTCAATTTCAAACTGTTTCCTCCATGCCAGGAATGACTCTACTGTGACTCTGGTACCTTCAAACCTTTTCTGAAAAGAAAAGAGTTAGTTAACATCTATGCCAATGCTAAAAAAGTGCTGAGCTTATTGTCATCAACCAATGGGAAAATGGATTGTTGGAAAACCCCAATGACACTTTGTCTGTCCTGGGAATCGAAACTAGGACCTCATGCTCACTTGCACCCACTCAACCAATGAGGCAGTAGTATAAACATTGGAATCTTGTTGTTTTTAACACTGAAACTGTATCTGGGTGCATAACATAAATACAACATGGAAGGAATTAACTAAGCGTCTGTTTTAATTCTATGATTAAGGAATCCATGTCTCTGAACCCTATCAAAGTAATACAAAGCAGACTGAAAGATACTTATTTATCACATACATATTTCACATGTGACCTCCATGCCATGAAACTCATTTTACCTTTATTTTTGTCACATGTAGGTTACAATGGCAATCAAAAGGAATAGTATTTAGATAAAAAAATGTTTTATACCAATTCAGCTTCCTCCTCTGCTCTCTTCTTGGCCAATAATTGTTCTTCTCTTTCTTTTGTGATAGCATCCCACCTCACATTGAGCCACTCTTGTCCAGCTGATACTAATGTGAATACCATCACCATACCTAAGTTTTCATTTCCCTGAAATGCATGGTTTTAGTAACCTTTTGAACACCAGAACATAAACTTACAAAATATTTTTTTGAACCTTTATGCTCTACATCCCCAACTGGTCTATTAATTAAATATATCCAATAAATCATAAAGTGGTGTGATGAACTGTCTATCACAGATAGAAAGTATGATTGTTGTATGTATTCATATTTATGCTAACCTAAAATCTTAAACAATTTAAATCTATTTCCACCCTAGCAGAGGAAATCGCTGTGTGAATACACTGACTCAAAAAATAAATGATAAAAGCTTAAAAAATATTGGTTAACTAAATCACCTGTTCAGTTAAATGTGAGAGTAATTCATCCTTATCAACTAAGTCATCAAAGTTTTCTTCATCTTCTATTTCTATGACTGGCAGCTCATCTGGGTACTTAGCCGTGTATGTGAAGACTAGCTGACACGCAAGCCCTTCTCCTTCGTCGAAACCTTCAGACTTTATTGGTATACTAAACTTGTGGAAAGGTTTTGTTTCAATGACTGGAATCAAGTTTATTACAGGGTATAAATCAGGGTATAAAGAAAGATATGAATGTCTTTGATTAAGAATGCGGAGAGATGCATGAATGTACATCAACCGGCGTAGAGTTAAAAACCTCCTCGAAAAATGGTTTTTGTTGTTCAAGACAGAAAAGATTATATAGATAGGAAAGTATGCAACAATTTACCTTGCATATCTCCATAATAAATAGAGTCTAATGCTTCCACCTCACTTGTCTGCTCATAATTGTAATCCATGATTGATTCCTATTTAGATTTTCTTTCAGAATTCACACGTTTTACTTACGTTCCCACATACACATTTTTTTATAATCTGTCATGTCAAATTTGACATTGTGTGCCTGAAGACTCTAGTCTGTGGTCTTTCTTCTGTTCCATAGACAATTCAAGATTACCAGTGTAAAAAAGTTAATAAACCTCCATGAAGACTTTTTGTTTTCGATTCTGCCTCGTTGGTCTAGTGAGCGCAACCGCTAGTCTAGTGCTAAGCATGACATCCTGGGTTCGATGTCCAGATCGAACGAATATATCTATTGGACTTTTCCATTAGGAATTACTCAGTAGAGTAAAATCCCAGAGTTTGGATTTCCACCCGGTTGATGGCAATAGGCTTGCCCGTATAACACGAGAGTTTCCAAATTTTAACAAACTTTTGTTATCTCTTTTCTTATGTAGTTACAGCTTTGCTAAAAAGAAACAACAAACTTTTTTTTTCACATGAGTGTGTCGATATTATAGACATTTGAGCTATTGTTTTATAGTGGATGCCGTCTCTATAGTCATGACACTGTCAAAGTCAATTTGACAAATAGTTAACGTCAAAACATTGAACGGAATTGCGAATTATTGTTTTTTAATCAGTAAATAAAAATACTTATTTGTTTCTACGAACTTACCTCGTAACCTACGAATTCTTTCAAATGGATACTCCAGATTTATTGACAACTTACGTCCCTCAGTCGGATTCGGAACAATCTAATACTTCAGGGTTAGTACTTTAACCGAAACTCAGCTAAATCAGGCTGTTAGTTTCCAGCAAACTTCGCAATCATTTAAAACTAATTTGTTTAGTTGATAAATAAGCTGACCTGATTACTCTATTCTGTTACAGAATTGTTCCAATAACCATAACCTCGTCGGAAAATGAAGATTTTTCGGAACTACAAGAGCAAGTGATGGCGAATTTTCAAAAACCTAATGTACCCAACATTAATGTACCAGAGAAGATTATTCTTTGTTTGGATGTTTGCTACGACAACCACAAATCACTTTATCGCCTGGGCGATGGCACAACATTTACTCCCATAAATATGATGAAGCGTGTTCTGGATTTTTTCTTACATTCGAAAATTGCTATCAACAAAAAGACTGAGTTCGCCGTAGTAGTATTGAAAGATAAAGAACCAAGCTGGCTCCAAAACTTTACCAGTAATGTGAAGGAAATTGTAAATACAATTGATTATATAAATCCTGAGGACTGCGATTCCGAAACTTTTGATTTTAAGAAGCTTTTCCAATTGATTAAACAGAAAGTTGAAATACCTGAATATAAAGAGGGAGAATGCATACAAACACCTTCTAATGTTGTGCGAATGATAGTAATGTATGGAAGATCTAGTTGTATTCCGTTAATTCCGCAAGATGATGCATATTTCAACTTTTTGAAGAAACAGTTATATTTCTACATTGACATATTGCTGGCACATGAAGAGGAATGTTCTCTGTACAAATGTGAAGATATCTATGATGCACTTCAAGACCTGGACAATGGCTATTCTTATGTATATGAAGTATCAAGAAATGCAACAAAGATTCATGATTGCATTGCTAAATTACTTGCCCATCCTTTACAGAGGCCATTACAAAAAAACACAGACTATGCATTTGGAACTAAGTATTAAATAAAAAGATATATGTAATAAATATATCCTATGTTTTAATTACTGGAATTGCATTCCTCATACAGTATCATAAAGAATTACTGGCACAGCCAGCACTTTAGATGGATGAATTGATGTTATAGACCCTTAAATCCCCTGCTTATATTAATTTCTTCAATGCCAACCACACATGATACCTATGATGGCACTTGGTATTAAGAGACTGAATTATGAATGAATGTTGATTTTATTGGTTTACTTTTTAACAAACGAAAAAAAAGGAAGAGGTTCTCAATTTGACATATATATATTTAATGGCTATCAATGATGTTAAATGGTATGAACATTATCCAGGATTTCTAGTTATAAAAAAGGTTGGATAACACTCAACAGTTTAGTAAATTTATTTACTTCAAAAATTTCAGTTGGCTCAATTGATGCTAGCTGAGGTAGTGACTGGTTAGTGTATGTTACTCCAGCAAGAAAGTATCTCCTAGAGTTATATGAGTAGAACGTATAGTTTGTGCCTTATCTGCTGTAAATGTGCCCCCACATAAAAAATATGTGCCCCCCGTCGTTTTGGAAAAAAAACGGAAAAACGATTCTTGCTGGGGTAACGTTTTTCTAGCAGGAAAATTCTAAGCGAGTGATTGGAGAGACAAAATTGTGCATGGCCAGAGAGCTTATATGTGTGCCAAAATGTGCCTCCAAAAATAAAATCTGTGCCCCTTCAGATTTTCGAGATATTGCGTTTCTTGCTGGAGTAACGTTTTGATGAATCGTAGGTATATCTCTAAAACCATTGCATGTGCCCCTGTAGAATAAACATACACGAGTAGCTCTTAATGTGTGCCCCTTAGTGCCCCAATTAGATTTAAGAAAATATTTATAGTTTTCAAGTTATCACGGTTTTATCAAAACCCGAAAAAACATCGCAGCGCAGCGCCTAAATGAGGCAAGGCATAAGTTCACTGAAAATGTATTCGGTCCTTCTTGGCGCTAATATTAACCATAGAAAGTTTCAAAACTGTTCATGAATGCGTTTTTGAATAATCTTGCTAAAAGTCAAAACGATGGTGTCATAACTTTGTCGGCAAAATACAAGGAACTGGCTCACAACGGCTGGTTAACCGACCAGCCGTTGTTTACTTTTTTATTTGGTTTTTTGTTTATATTTACTTAATGCGAAACATTCCAAGCTCAATATTTTCACCATATATTTTTGACTAAAGGCACATGATTTTGGTTTACACCTACACATCTGAGATTGAGCCAGTTCCTTGTATTTTCACAACAAGGCAGAGGGCGGCTAGAAGAGTAGCATACAAATCCTAAACTTGATTAAAGAATAAAAAAAAAATACAAAAATTACGCGGGCCAAATAATTCAAAGTCCGTTATTTATAACAAGCTACCATTTGATTCTGAATACCTACGGATGTAAGTAGCTTAGGTACATACTGTGTTTTTCAAAATAAAAAAGGTAGTTATATAATAATTTGCATAGGTATATTTTTGTCACTTCACTTATTTATTTAATGGCGTTTGTGGAAGGAGACACCACAATTTTGCCAATAATATTTTTTGTCAAAAACCTGGTCTACATAAGGTACAGACGCCTGCACATCAAGCTACTACAATCTGTCAGATTTCTTTGATAGATTTTCGACTTTATTTCTAAAGTATTAGGTTCAAGGTTCATTGGGAAAAATTGACAGTTTCGGGTAGCTTGACCTGCTGGCGTCTGTACTTGAACACATTCTACGAGAAATACAAAATGCTTTCCTTTAATTAGGTACTTAAATAAATACATAACTTAAAAATCTGGCTAACGAAGGTACCTACTTGAATAAATAGTTAAATCAGCTTTTAAAATAATAATACAGAGCCAATCTTTTGATTCGTTTTATGACCACTTGCTTTGAGCCATGCTTTTCGTATTTTGCCAAAGAGGTATTAACCATAAGGCTTCAGTCATCAGTCCTGGCATAGATTTTAAGCGAGTTTAAGCACTAATCTTAGTTTCTGCCAAGGACTGGGTACGATTTTAAAACCGAAAGGACACGCTCGGTTCGCGCAAACAATGTAATATTTATTAATGCTAAGTTCATAAGACATTAAGCATATAGATGAATTGGATAGAAGGCGAACTCGTCAATTTCTTTCAACTTTGCAAGTACAACAACAAGGAATAGGGTAAGATTTCTTCCTAATTTGTTTCGTTTTATAATCCAGCACAAGAAGACTGCGCATAGCTGACGAGGATTCACACCTGGACTTCATGTTAAATGTAGACAAGCTTAAGTCCCCGAAGCATTGTTCAGAGGAGTCGACATCGATTTTATCGTACCTGAATCAAAAGAGAGATTTTGTTAATTACAAACAATTGAGATGACAAAAATACTTTGACATATTTTGATAATGAGACTGAAAATACCCAGTGGAAGTAGGTATCATTGACTAATAACTTGAATAAATAAATGTGTCATTTATATCGTCTGTCATACGTGTTACTTAAGGAAGTTAGGTAGCGCGTAGCGCGGTATGGTTTTATTATTCTCTTTATTCATTCTTTACACTTACAAATACATTTTCAAATATTTCTTAGAAAAAAAAAATAAAAAAAACTTTTAAAAATAGAAAAATAGGTTTCCGCCGGTAACGGGAGCAGGGTCCAAGCTACCGGTGGTTAGGGTTCCAGAGACAGGAACCTCCTCACAATGCGGGCCGTATCGAGGAGTACTGCCTTCTGAATCAGGCCCTTGATCCAACCACCTAAGGAGAGCTTCGACAGATGTTCGTCGAGGCTCTTGGCAATTAAGCCATTGGCCGTAACGACAATCGGCACAATGATAGCCGAGTTCACATTCCACATGTCAACAACCTCGTGTGCCAAGTCAAGATATTTTAGTTGTTTATCTTTCTCAGCTTTCACGAGGTTCTCGTCATGTGGGATGGTAACATCGATTATCATTACGCGGCGCGCTGATCGGTCTATCACCACTATGTCAGCTATTGGCGACAATAGTCCTGTCAGTAATGATAGACCGATCCCAGTACAGCGTGACATGGTCTTTCTCGAGAACTGGGTCGGGCACATACTTGTAGTACGGTACCTCAGATTCAACAAGATTATATTTCAAGGCAAGTTGCTGATGAATAATCCTGGCTACTTGGTTGTGCCTATGCAAGTACTCGCTGTTAGCTAGACGAGAACAACCAGAAATAATATGTCTGATGGACTCACCTGGACGGTAGCATGCCCGACACATATCAACCGTCCCGTCCTTCATAATATATTTCCGGTAGTTGTTCGTCAACATAACTTCGTCCATAATCGCACAGACAAAACCTTCAGTTTCCCCAAATAGGTCACCGAATCGTAGCCAGGACACGGACGCCAAAATTTATTATTATTATTATGAGCCTGTTCTGATGTGTCCCATTGGAAGGCAAATACCTCACTTCCCTAGTTACCTCTTTCCATTTTTCTCTGTAATTAACTAACTGGGCTCCATCGTTTTGATAAGAGTCAACACAACACGGTTTTAGCAAACGTATAAAATATACTCACGCGCATTTGATATTTACGATGGGTTGTCTAAGCAGCTTATGTTGGATGATATAATCTGGATCCGACTCGTTAGAATGACTGTAGACATAATTCGAGTGCTCAGTCTGAAAAATAAAACAATGATGAGCTATGTAAAAAATTAAGTAAATAAAGGTGAATTACTTTAAATTTCGTTTAGGGTGATTAAACAACACTTTCAACTTATACTTCTTAATTTGTGAAATAATGTCTTCATCTTCTGACTCACTATAACACCTACCTGAAGTTATTACCTGATTTCATATTTATACCTTACAAAATATACGCAGTAACTACGCTAGACCTCCCGTGTGGTTTCGCAGACCATAAAAGTGAACAAATACGTTCTACAAGTTCTTGAAATTCGGAAATCGCGATCAGCATATAATATATATATTTAAGTATTGCTGTAATCGTACTGGACGTACTGGTAAATCCTTATGGTAAAACAAAAAAAAGTGCTTCATTTTTAATTATAGTCGAGACATCACACTAAAGCTCTTGCGATTATTAAGGTACACCCTGTAGTATACATGAAATCAATTTTAAAAAAGTAAACAAAATAGTTTATAAACTGCAAATTAAATATGTGTAAATAAAAGCTCACCGTTTGTCTAGTTGGGCAGTTATGCCAGTCGGTGTCGGGAGAAAGCCCTTCAAATTCGTCTCCAATCCGATCCACAAAATTTTGCTTAAAAAAAGTAGAACCGTTAGAGCTATGTACGTTAGGTACGTTAAAAATAACAAATAAACGAAAATGTTTTTGCAAACAAAAAGTATACATCGTAAAAGAGAATCGAGATGAGATTTTTATACAATAATAAGTATAAAAATTAAATTTATAGGTAACTTACTGCGATAAACGTGGGTGTCAGAAGGCTGCCAACCAAATCCTGCATTTCGTCATAACCTTCCGGCTTGATGTTACAGAAACCTTTGCCTATACATTCATCAGGAATTTTCAGGCTGAATTCTGAAAAAAAAGATAATGATTAAGTATCTATGGGATTAGGGTTGCCATACGTCCGGAATTTTCCGGACAAGTCCGGAAATATAGGTCTTTGTCCGGAATGCGGGGGGAATCTTAAACCGTCCGGAATTTCTACAAATAAGTAAAGAGTGAAATAAATAATGAAAAAACCAAATTATTCATTAGGTAATTATTTTTATTCTAAATCAAAGAAAATCAAAATTATTTTTATTCTAAATCTACTACATTACTTCTGATATTTAATGCTCCCAGAAATATTGTTCAACATTTCTGAATCTTTAAAAATAGTTTTGTAGAACACTTCGCAAGTCATATTTTTTAAATTATATTGAGTTAAGAGAATCGACTTGACAGACTCTACAGAAAGCCTGTTTCTTTCCTTTGACCATTGGGTTCCCATTAAGGAAAAGACCCTTTCAACATTGACTACATGACTATATATCATACTAGCTAGACTAAATCAAAACAAACAAACTCAAAGCAAAAGCACACGGTGCGCGGGTGTATCATGTGCGCGGGCGAACGCAGGCGACAGAGAGGCGCTTCCCCCTCACCCCTTACCATTTCACCGCGCGCGTGTCAAAATTCGAACGATTTGGCAATTTATTTGGTTAGTTTATTTACTTGCACGATGCGTAACGATTTTAATAAAAAATTAACAAGATTGTCCGGAAATTTCATGGAATGTCAGGAATTTTCTCCGGATTTTTGATATTTTGATCTGGGAACCCTATATGGGATTGAAAAATTACTGGCTAAACGTGGTGTAATGACTAAGTAGGTACTACACCTCAGCCCTTCACGAAAAACAATTAGAATGTACTCTGTGACGAAAAACGAGGGTAAACTAACCATACTTACATAGGTACATATGTATAACAATTAAATAAACTAAACTAACAACAAACTGTATTTCTAAACTAAAAAATTGTACCTACTTATTTCAAACACCTTAAACAAGAAGGGAAAGATATAAGTAGGTGAAACGATGAAAAAATTCTTACTCTGGTTTTTAGGTGCAGCAGTGCTAACTGACACTAAGATTGCCACCGTCACCTGTTAATAAAAACAAAACATTATCTATTAACATTGAATTGATGCTGAATAAAAATAAAATGCATCTAGTTAAAAATCGAATTGTACTAAAAACAAAATAAAAAGTTATTACCGTAAACAAAACTGGTTTGAAAGTCGCCATTGTAATAAAAACAATTATAGGCAACTCAAAAGTTTTACTAGGTATTAAACAGGCTATAAAAGCACTATAAACGGATTAATTCAATTATTAATTTAATAATTGAATTTTTGTTATGACTGCCTTAATGGCAGTTCTAAATAACGAATGCCAAATGGTTGGCCTGTCCGACGTATTTATACTGAATTATGAAAACCTTTTGAATTATGAAAACATTTCAATCGCAGGTTTTCCTCTTCATGGGGAAAACTAATTAATTAAATAAATAAGTATTGACACATCCCGAGAAGCGTAATCGGATGGACGTAATAGGCAAAAGCAATAAGCATAAATTACGTATTTAATAATTCCCTGTTACGTCGACTTTAATTGTTGCATACTTCTTTTATCTTTAATTACGTATTACAAGAAGAGTCAAAGTCAACTTTGCCTTAGCGCATCTATAGGGAAACTAAACAAAAACCAGAGACGACCGCGATAATGTTTTAAATATAACACCCTACCCTTTTTTAAGGATGGGAAATCATCAAATCCTCAATCACACATTTCGCCAGTTATCTTTAAGTAGTCCCACAAAGGAAAAATAAGAACGCCTAGGCTATTAAATAGGCCGAGCCTATTGTCCTCAACCGAGCACAAATCCAGACTGCTACTGAGAAATTCATGATAGCTAAACCTAATAACCCTAGTCCGATCTGGAAAGTAGTGTTTCCCAGTGCCCCGGGTTGGGGGGAAACCCGTCTTTATTGCAACCATGACAATTGTGTGTAACAAGGTATATCTTTTGTTGTTACGAAAGCGAGCGAGATAGACATACCTACATTGTTCCGAATCAAAGCGTCGGAAAGTAGGTGTCTTCTATGAACTGCTATACAAAATAAAATAATAAATAAATAAGCCTTTGTTTCCCTTAAAATACCATTTAGATGGTTATTTTATTTTGAATTTGTTAGTAGTTTTACTTTACTTATTAACTATGTTACCTAGTTAATTTTTGGGATAAGGGCCCCCCCACGGATGAAGGCCTCCTCTAGTCACTCATTGCCTGCTGTATCTGTTAGGTCGTCAGCCCACCTTCTCTTCGGTCTGCCAACTCTTCTTTTTCTTTTTGGCCCTTTCCACTTTGTAGTTTTAGGTGTCCAGCTACTGTCCTTGTACCGTGATACATGGCCAGCCCAATCACTTTCGATTTTGTGTATTTTCCTGATATTGAGTATACATACTTCTCGCCACTTGTTTAGATCTTTTGTTTAACTCTTGACGTCAATTCCCAAGATTGACAGCAGGCAGGGCAGTATACGGGTACCTATCTATTATAATTTATATGCATTAGTATAGTATATTTATACTTGTACTCCTTATAAGATTTTCTTGCGTGAAAAAAAAATCTTCCAATTTCTGTTTGCTCTTCTTCGAACTTATTTGAACTTCATCATCGTTGTTGGTTTTATTATATGATACTACTAGAGTTTACCTATGTAAATATAGTTGTCGACATATTCTTTTGTTTCCTTATACCTTAATTGGCTTTATATTGCTGTTTGTCACTAATTTGGTTTTAGTAGCATTTTTATATAGGTACCTATGTATAGTATGGCTATGTCATCAGCGCATCTTAGACTAATATTATAAAAGCGAAAGTGAGTTTGTTTGTTACCTCTTCACGCTTTAATGGCTACACCGATTTTGATGAATTTTGGTACAGAGATAGTTGGGAACCAGGAGACGGACATAGGCTATAATTTTTATTTTAAAAAAGTGGGATGTGAGGGAGAAAGAGGTAAGAAAAGGGAAAACTTAGCGTTGCTATTACAAATCAATAAGGCGCAAGGGGAACTGTGTTATCCCGAATTTAACGCGAGCGAAGCCGCGGGCAAAAGCTAGTCTTAGATAATTTAAATATACCAAAGAGATGTCAATTTATGAAAAACTAATATTAAGAGTGGCTCTTCATTACGTAACTGAGGGAAAAAAGAACAGGGAATTTTAAAAAAAAAATTTTGTAGAACGCAAAAAAACGTCAACGAAAATTGATTTGAATAATATTTGACATTTCGTTTTTGAGAAAGGGAACTTCCATGGAACTTCAATTATCAGTTCATTTCAATTAAATCTGCAGCAGTAACTTTGTTTCTCATCAAAATTACCTATGTTTATTTATTTCATAATTGATATAGGTACACACAAGGAAACATCATAAAAAAAAACATAGCAGTACAATATTATTACATTATCGGCCCTGGAACACAACAGGTATCTCATTCGAACAACTCGCAATCCTGGCAGGCAGTGGCCCTGGCAGGCCACACTGCTTTGCTGACATCTCTTTGAGGGCAACACGAACGCGCAGTCGGCACGCGGCGCACGTCTGGGTTGGTTTGAGGATCTCTCCCTCAAACGTCCAGCCACCTCCTTCGTTAGCAGAACTGCATCGCAGATGACTGCTTCCCATTGACCACGGCTACCAAGGCCGGACGCGGTGCTCCGCTCGCGTGGGGAAGTATACGATATAGTAAACGCGGAATGAACATTGCCTCCACTAGCGATCCCATTAAAACGATCCTGTAAATACAGACTTCCGTGTAAACATACCTTAGTCATAGTGGCGCAGCCGCCAGCCACGCTTTGTCCCTCTTGTGTTGTTCTAATACCTTTGGAACAATGGCCTTACACATGATAGTATTTATTATTTAGTTAGGTTTGGTTAGAAGAGTAAAATAATAAACAAGAAAGCTCCTTTTGTGATATTTATTTCAGCTCTTAAAAGGGGTTATGATTGGTATAAAAGAAAAAAAAACTAATGCTATTTTATTACACAATAGTTTCAAATACTTAGACATTTATTATGTACTTTTAGAGTTGATCAATATTTATCAGGCTCCCAAGAGTTTATTTCTCATTATATTTACATTTTGAATAAGCATAAAATGCTGTATAGACTGGTCATTTTTATCTCTTTATAATTTTGTGAAGATACAGACTGGTTTACAATGTTAAAACCAGCTACAATAATCCCAATAACTACTTACAGAGTCAAGTTGGTAATCTAAATTTTCCGGCACAGCCAACATTTTAATTCCATACTTACCAATAGAGATTAATTTATAATACTTGCAAGTTGACTAATTTTGGATATGATTAAATCTGAAAAAAATATTGAAATCATATGAATCAATAAGCAAGTTAATATTATTTTTCAGATTGAGCAAAACTAGCAAATAATTAATGCTTATCATCAGACATACACATCCCATCATGTGGATTTATTCTTTGCTTCTTAATTATAGATTAGCGAGACAATATTATGAGAGGAATAAAAATATCACGTACAGGCTGTTAAATGTCACAAACACGTAGCAAACATTTAATTATTATTAAAAATAAAACAAACTCGCCAAGCTATACATTTAAGTAAAAAATATAAAAATAACATGTAAACAATTCATAAAAAATATTGATTTATTTACAACAATATTGGTATTACATCTAAAGCGAATTTAATAAACCACAATTTTTCAAGGAATATGCTATGTTGGAATCAATATAATACAGAACATACAAATACAAAAATAATTCGGACAACATTTAGAACGCATAAGTAATGGGCAATAGATTCATAAGTTATCTTTGTGTACTTGTCTCAGCTATGTTTGATAGCATTAGTATAATTTAATAAATAATTTTAATGAAGACGTGTCTGTTACATGGGCTTAGAGTATGTTTTGGATGGCATGAAGCACTAAATAAATGTTATTACCATTTAAGCTGCAACACTTATTATCAATAGATTACATATTTCAGATTTTAATATCCTACTATCACTATCTGCCAATGTCATTAGACTGTTAAAAAATTAAATAAAGCTTGTATTACATTAATACGTGATTTTCCCCAAGTACAAATGATTGATCAACACGAGATTTCATACACATCAGTCACAAACATTTCATTCTACAGCTATAATATAATTACATCTGAGATCCTAGGGGTGTAATGATACACTATCGATGCCTAAGATTTGACACTGGTTAATTTACGAACGAAATAAATAACTTCATGTATCAGTCTCAATATTTTAAAAACTATTTACAATATTGTAATAAATTCAGCCGTTGTCAAATAAAATACCGAGTGAATATCATGCGGAATAAGAATGAGTCAACAGCCACTCTTAGCCACTTTATCACTTTCTTAAATCTGTACTCGAACAAAAAGTGATACAGATTACATGGAATGATAAATGATTTTACTTACAATATCTTAATTAAGCCAATATTTGTGATAGTAAAAGAGAATAATTAAAGCGTATAACCGCTCAGCCTCATCGCTGACGCGAAATGTTACAACGGAACTTCCTAATCGTACGATGAAATTTATAAAAATGATCCCAGGTTCGTCCGGACACGCGACCGGTCGCGAGCTCGTCGCTCGGCCGTCCACGAGTCGCGCCGACGTCGCAGCATCCGGCCCGGCCGGAGGAGCCACTCACTAAATATAATTCACTGCACAGTCACGAGGAAGTCGAGCCGCAGTCGCACGTAACACTCGCACACTCGGAAACAGTCGCCGGGGCGTCCGGCACTACTCTACGATCACTCGCGCGGCGCGGGAAGACGGGACTAGAGGGGGCGCGCGTCGCAGTCGCAGGCGCAGCACCGGCCCAGGGGTCACAGCACGCAGGCGGCGAACACCGCCATGGCGCGTCAGGGGGGCGGCGCGGCCGGGGCCAGGGGCCCGGGGGCCGCGCCCGGGGGCCCGGGTGCCGCGCCCGGGGGCCCGAGAGCCGCGCCTGGGGGCCCGGGGGCCGCGCGCTCCGGCACGGCGGGGGCCGCGTCCTCCGCGCCCGCTCCTCCGCCGCGCGACCTCATCACGTACGCGTACGTACGGTACCTCTTTATCTGTTTGAATACAACTATTGTCAGAAACACCTGTTATGTTTGTTAGTGGTGCGGTGAGTAGTGTGTGATCCGATTCAACCTAACTCTTGCTCATGTAGTTGCTTAGTTTATTAGGTTTTGGCCTAGCTGGAAGCGTTACTCTCAAATACCCACTGGATTGTCTAGACGACTACCGCCTAGCTAGCCTGCAAGAAAATATCAGAAAAAGTAGCGCTAACCTCGTACACGAGGTAATGTTCCTTGTCGCGCGCGTGCGGCGCATTGTCGCGTGCATGCCTGAGTGCTGCCAGTTCCTCCTCCAGCCGCGCCGCACGCTCGTCGTGCTCGGCCAGCTGCTCGCGCTGGAATAAATACGACAATTGAAACAAAACGACAAAACAAGCAACATTTTCCTTTACCTGCAGCTAACCGCCGACCTGCCATAAAGTCTGAATAAAACTATACACGGCTTTTTTACCATTACACTAATATACAGAGCATCATCGTCCATACCCCACAGGAAATGCCTTGCCATGAAAGGCCTTGCATGTGGTCATTTCGTTAGTAAGTTGTTTTACCCTGGCTGGAGGTCCTAGTAATAAGGCATCCACAGATTTGCTCAGCTTCCCAATCAATATCCCTTTAGCTTTAAATGCAAGATACCCACCCAATACCAAGTACAGTATGACATACCATGTTAAGCTTGGTGTGCGTGCAGGGCAGCAGCGGTCGCTGGAACTTGCGCTGCGAGCCGACCGCGCCCGCCAGCGGCGCCGCCGAGTACGCCGCGCACACGAAGTTGATCGTTTCCACCCACGAACATAATTCTTTTGAGTCGCTGCCAACCAGAAATATTACAGAAATCATAGTAATATAGAGATCTCATAGAGAGGCACACGCTGATTACTATTTTAATATACAAAGTGTAACATAATAAACGCAGTACAATTAAGTTGTTGAGTTTCATGGTCAGACTCAGACAGACACGAGAGTGTGTGGAGTCTACCATGAAACTGACCAACTTTTGTACGTAGAGTTCTAGAAATTCGTAATAAAACTTGGACTTATACGAACTGACGCGATCAGCTGATCAATATGTTCATGATCCGAGTTCCATGAGTCTAAGCTTATTATGTTACACCATGTATAGTTATAAGTTCGTTTGGATTAGTACAGGTATGTTATGAAGTGGGATAAAATGAAATGCTATTGACCAAAACAGTTTTGAATATAAATGTTAATGCATACGTCCAAATATAGTGTGATAACATGAATAGTGGATGACAGTGTGACGGGTGGAAGACGAACTTAAGAAGAAGAAACGGTTGGAGGATGATAATGATGACTTTAGAAGTATCAGCCTGACAGTTTAATGATTGAGGTTCAATGTCAGTATAATCTTACCTAGTTTGAAATAAGTATTCGGCCTGGTCAGCAGTCTGCAATCTAAACACATGCTGCTTTTTTGTGTAGTCAGTCGCTTTCGTCGCCAACGCGTGGTGTATTCTGAATTGAAAACATTACATTGAATACACACTGAATTTTGAATGAGGAGTATATTGAAAAGATCTGGGCAAATAAAAGTTCTATGTTATACAATATACAGGTATTGTCATTCTACTCAAAAATAAGCTTGTGAATTCGAGAATAAAGTCTGATTGAACAATATATGAGACAAGAGTGTTACCTGATAGCGTTATGTAAGTTGTCGGACATCTGACTGCGCCTGAATCCGTGTTCGTCTTTATGAAGATACAGCACCAAATCTCGAAGCGTACAGTAGAACATTTTCCAACCTCGACGGCCGAAGGGAGCTGAAATATTACAATTAATTATTTTAAAGACTCGTTGATTATTCCACGCAGTAGAGTAGACAGATGCGCCTTGAACAATAAATCTTGTATTATTTTGTAATTTTTTAACAATATGTATTAAAATTTATAATAGTGTGTCCTATGAAGATTACTATAATCTTTTGTTTTGATGGATCCTGACTATTCCTGACTCTCGGTAACATCATTATTTTAGCCTTGTTATAAGGCAAAGGAAGGAACATCTCGCGGGTGACGCTCCGGGCGTCTAGAGCCGTGAGTCGATTCCGGCTGCCGTAGTCGAGCGTCTGAGGACCGTGAGCAATGGGTAGCTCACCGTCCGTCAGACGACGTGACGACAGAACGTGGCGACGGAGCGAGTGTTTCACGAGCGCTCAAAGAGATGTCAGCTAAGTAGAGGAGCCAGGGCCACCGGCTGCCGGGGTGAAAGATTGTTCGACAAGATACCGCGGCCCCGGAACGCAAAGGGCAAAAGAAGGAACATGGATAGAAGTTATTCGGTAAAAGTTTGACATTCCCCTTTAGCGGAAGAAGTTATGTCCAATCAGGAAAAAAAGGGAGGAGAATCTGATCAATCGATGTGGCGAAATTTGTAATTATACTATCAATCAATTAACTCGCTAGTTTAGTTTATGGCCTCTCCTAAATAGCGCCAGAACTTACCGTCCTTCGCCTCCCATATCTCGGCTACCTTTCGAGGTCGCGGCTTCACTGGGTGACGGCACTAGGATTAAGGTATGTATTAGGTGTAGTAGGTGATACTGACTCTTCTTCCCGTTGGCGTCCCCTACGCACTTCCGCATGACGTATCCCTTCTTGTACTCCACGGCGCGCGCCTGGTCCGGCACGTCCAGGAACGGGTTCCCGCCCGCGCCCCGCGCCCCGCCCCCGCCCGCGCCCGCCGCACCCGCCGCCGCCGCCGCCGCTGCCTCCGCGTCGCTGGGGGGGACATTAGTCATCTCGAATTATTCTCATTAGGAATGTAATTATTAGGAAAGTGTTTTACATGGAGTGACTGCCTATCTGACCTCCACAAGCTTGTTGCTGCATAATACGACACCCTTTGATAAGACTAGTTGAAGACTTGCGGATTACTGATGACTGACAAAAATCTACAAATGACAGCCAAGATCTTAACGTGCTTATGCTAAATATTAACTATGTATTGGAAGATCACCCATCTACAAACCGGCCTTGGCAAGCGCTGCTTAACCTTTAACATAGAACCATGCTACATTTTTTTTTACTTTTCGCACGAGTTTGTAATACAAAGAAGATAAAAACAACAATTACCGTCTTTCTCCGTGGTAAAAACAACTAAAGCGTTGTACGCTTTAGTTGTTTATACTACATGATTATAAGCTATTGTATACAATACATACAGCGCCCACTGCAGCGGCTGCGTGCGGATGGCGTGGTAGAGCTGCTTGAGTGTGTCGCGCGGGAAGTTGTCGCCATCGTTGAGATCAGCCAGGTTGTCTATGAACTCCGCACACGACATGCGGCGGAACGTGCCGCCGCCGCCGCAGCCGTGCAGGTCGGTGTTCAGCAGCATTATGGCGCATGTCAGTGTATGGACCGCGTCTGAAAAAAAAATAACTGAGTTTTAATTTAGGTCCTAGATAGCTTAATATATAAATAAACTAGCTGGCGCCCGCGGCTTCGCCCGCGTGATATCGAAAAAAAGTACCCTATGTGTTATTTCATACTATAATCTACCTCTGTGTCAAATTTCATCCAAGATCCTTTCAGCCGTTTTGATGTGATAGAGTAACAAACATCCATACATCCGGATGGATGGATCCTCACAAACATTCGCATTTATAATATTAGTAGGAAGGATAAAGAAGAGGTCTTCATTTTAATAAATTGTGGCGCAATTTATTGACTGTTTGTAGTAGTAGATAGTTGTATTTTGACATAAGTCTCATAGAACTTATGTCAAAATACAACTATCCGTAAGCAAAACGAGTCGTTTTTGTTTATCGGAACGGGGCATTAGACTGCGTTCAGTCTTAGTAGATGTTACTATAGACACGACTTGCATCAAGATAGAGAGCACTGACGCAAAGTTATGGAGAACTCTCGCGTGCCGCGTTTATCGATCGGTATCTCGAACTAGTAGTACACAAACCTTGTGAGTTGAAGGATCCGGGGTTGCACTCGAGGTACCGGCGCGAGAAGTGCACCAGCACTCGCTCGCGCTCCTGCGTCTCCCCGCTGAGCGCGAACCGCGCCAGGAACGTCCGCAGCGCCGCGTCCAGCGTGGCGCCGCTGAACTCGAAGTGCCGCACGTACTCCTCCGCCACCGCGCGAGAGAACTCGTTGCTGACGAGTGGGGAGTATAACGTGAGCGTACAACATTCCAACACATGTGACATCTACCAGTCTGCACAAATGAGTGCGTCGGCTTACAGACTGCTTCCTCTCACCGAGACGCAGCAGTGGAGAAATTAATGAGCGCATTTATACTAAGCATGAAAAAGAAGTTTCGTTGTTGAATTACTGATACCGAAAATGTGGTTATAATCAAAGTTTAAGATGGCGTTAAAATCGATTGTTTTTTGAAGATAATCATTTACGAGGTTTTCAGGAATGCTGATTCGAAAACGAGGCAAAATCAAAATTGAAGACGTTCGCCATTAATGCTGTTTTTCATGGGTATCTAAAACCCATATTTTGATTCATAACACCCATGTTGATGACTGCAGCTAAAAAGCTGGGCATCCTAAATAAGGTGAGGCGATACTTCACGCCGGGACAGCTTTGTAACTTGTATAAAGCACAGGTCCGTTCCTGTATGGAGTATTGCAGCCACCTATGGGATGGCTCGGCAAAATACCAGCTCGCTGCACTCGACTCGGTGGAACGCAGGGCCAAAAGGTTCATAGGCGATGAGATGCTTGTGTCCAAGCTTCACAGCCTGGCGCATAGGCGTAACGTTGCCAGCTTGTCGGTTTTCTACAGATTGTACTTCGGAGAGTGTGCGCTGGAGCTCCATGACCTGATCCCACCATCTCCGTTTTACTACCGGGCTACCAGACGAACGGCAGGGTACCACCCGCACTTGGTCGATATACCGTCTTGTCGTACTAAGCGCTTTTCCTCAACTTTTATTGTGCGCACGGCCAAGGTGTGGAACTCTCT
The DNA here is from genome assembly GCA_905475445.1 of Ochropleura plecta. Lineage (NCBI taxonomy): Eukaryota > Metazoa > Arthropoda > Insecta > Lepidoptera > Noctuidae > Ochropleura > Ochropleura plecta. Next base: position 16,223,184 of record FR997731.1, on the reverse strand, counting down.
GCCAGCTTCTGTGTTCCCTACCACATACGACCCGTCTGCCTTCAAAACAAGAGTTAATAGGCATCTTCTGGGCTCGCTCGCTCCATCGTAGACCTCATCTGTCGCTTACCATCAGGCGAGATCGAGGTCAAGAGTGAGTTCATTATAAATAAAAAAAAAAAAAAAAAAAAAAAATAAGTAAGTAGAAGCTTTCTAACTATATTAAAAGTACTTCAACTCACTTTTTACTCAAATGCCTGGACACATCAGATTTCTTGAAGCCGTCGAGATGGTATAGTCGCTTGGCCAGTCGCTCGGCGGAGGGGATGTCTACGGCCTTAGGGCTGTAGTGGAAGGAGTGCAGAGAATCGCCGTCAGATCCTTCGTCGGAGCCGACGTCAGACCCACTGCCCAGCTCCTGGAATGTTTCAGTTTCGATATAAGTAACTAGCTTTTGTCGCTCGCTTTAAAATCGGGGTGACACAGTTCCCCTTTCCTGATTTACAGGTACCTGCTACCTGCTGTTTTTGCCCTTGCGCTTTCGTAATTGTAATAGCAAAGCTAACTTTTCCCTTTTCTTCCCTTTTTCTCCCTTATTTCTTTAAATAAGTTGTGCCTATGTCCGTCTCCAGGGTCCCAACTATCTCTGTACCAAAATTCATCAAAATCCGTTTAGCCGTAAGGCGTGAAGACGTAACAAACAAACTCACTTTCGCTTTTATAATATTAGTAAGGATTTATTAAGTAAGGATTTTAACCCATTTGATGTAAAAAAAAAAGTAAAATATGAGACAAGTCAAGACAAAGGTGCAGTGAGAGTCTACTACTACTACAGAGAGTCTACTGTGACGCTAACTATAGTAAAAAATCTGTATCTTTATATTATAGCGTCAATCAAAATGAGAAATGAGCAAGAACATAAATTAGATATTTAGAGCAGCAATCATCCCAGACCGTTACCTGATATCCTTGATTCTCTGGTGAGCTATGTCCGTTTTCTTTTCCATTCTGCGTGTAATTACTATTGTTATTATTATTTACATTCTCCGTGGCGTTCGCGTTCTGTTTATCAGGTCCTTTGACTTGTATCACTATTCTGTAGTCGTTATTGTGGTCCCCGTTCAATGTGACGTCACTTCCGTGTTCGTTTGAGTATGAGGAGTTGGATTTGGCTCGTTTGTGGCAAGGTTCGGAGACTAGGATCGTAGAATCTGAGTCGGAGGGATCGGAGAGTTCCATTCGCGGACACTCGCGGCCTGTCTCGAATATGTCGTCCTGATCCTGGTAGTCAGGACTTGAAATATTCGACACTGCTTCTGATAGGCTCATGTCACCTGCAAAGGAAATATAAAATAGGATTTATTCGTTTTACTGATGTGTTAAGTGAAAAAGTAACAAAAATACGTCGATTTTAAAGTTAGAAATACTTGTAGATATATTTCCATAATTTTACGGATTTATATCTATGGCTGATACTGATTGTGCTTGTTGCAAACAATTTAACTAAAATGCTATAAGAAAAAAAGGAACAAGAAAATACGTTTTCGAAAACATAATACAGTTTTAAACATTTTTGTACCCTAGCACAATGTTGTCGTATTTTACCCAAAGGTTGACTGGTGTCTCTGTGTACCACTATTGCACATAAAGTTTAAAAAAAATATTATGAAAGCAAATAAAGCAAAACTTTTTTGATTTCTTTTTTAAATGCTTTGTCCTTTACCATTAAACAATCTGGTAGACTTATTTTATGATACATCATATAATTTACAATTAATTATTTTATGTTTTAGGCAAACCGGAACTCAAACTCAATACACATCGCCTGAGATAATTCCGGTAGTGACGTCAAAAGTCCAGACGAATTTAAAAAATATATAGATATTGGCGAGTGTATATATGCATCTAGATCTATACTAGTATGTCTACCTCGGACTAGCAAAAACCGGGAATAAGTCACAGTAACATGATGGAGTTACCATTGAGCGGTCGATGATGATGGTGCGCGGGCAGCTGGCGGTGCGGCGGAGTGGCGCGCGACGACATCACCGACGACGACGCCGACGTCGGCGACGCGGGCGACGACGAACTGAACACAGCGCTTTATGTTATAGCCGTAGAGGGCAGCACTTACAAAACATGTTACGAACAATTGTGACCATAGATAGCAGCACTTTTACACATTGATATAGCATACAAGTATACAGTCTTACCATTTAAATATTTTGGTATTTTTTGTAATTTGGCTGGAATTCTTAGGGTCGATACCATTACAATTAAAATGCGTGTACATACAGATTTAAATTGTTAAGAGTTGCAGTTTATAAAACTTAAAAACCTAAATATGCAAGTGGTAAAACCGTATACGAAAAAAAAAACACATTAATTACAATACCGAGACATATAATACTGATTCGTTATAATAAAGGATTAGTAAGTAAACTGAATTTGTATTAATTTGTCAGTATTAATGCCTTATCGCTCTAGTGTTAACAAGCACTGCTTCGGACTGAATTTCTGATATCTATCTAGCTTCCATATAAGAGTTGAGGGACTTTAAAGACTTGTATATTTTTCTATGTAAAAAATACCTGTATCTAGCTAAAACGGAAGAAAAAAAGGGCGTTTAGAAGGGTATAACATTGAGACCAAATTGAAAGTGATATCGATAATATTTTGAAACCGTCACCAGCGAGAAAATATAAGATTATCAACGTTTCCGATAGTTGGATACAGGCGGTAATAGAGTAGTTGACTAATTACAAATAAGATTTTTAACAATTGATTGGATTTGATCGTAGAGATTAAACGGTAAAGGGTGATTTTTGTCATTTTAAAATCCGGAATAGTTTTGGAATAGATGAAATGTTTAAGACGTCAATCCGCCTCACATCTAGAGAAGGAAAAATATCACAATCGTTTTTTCACTGGCAACATATTGCAATCGCATAGAAAACATAGTCAACTACCCTACTGTAAAGAAAGTCTATATAAAAACAGGCACGTTACCGTTGAGACATGCCGTCCGAAATGGAAGTGGAGTTGGATGTGGCGCCCGATCCGTTGCAGTGCGTTCGTTCCGAGGCACACGACACGGGCGCGTTGTACGTCCACACGATCCTAACACACACAACCGTCAGACCAGACTATCACTACTACCACTACTGCTACTGACCGGTTCACCACTCGCTGACAATACTGGCTTTACTTAACAAGGCTACTATTCCAATAGCAGACTCAGGGCGAATGTAATCCATAAGGTTGTTTATGATCAGTATGTTCAAAACGTGTTCAAGAGCTGTCAGTGTCATCGTGGTTGTGGGATGTTGACAGTGACAGTTTTTGAACGCAGTTCAGATGTGTTGATTTAAACTCAGTTCATTGTGGATTTTTAGGTTATTTTGACGCATCGATAACGAAGCTTTTATCGTCGCATGAATTCAGCTAATACTTTCGACAAATTATCTTCGCTAGATGCGAAGAACTCCCCGCAACTAGCGTCTACAATCCAAAACTTTTCCTTAAGCATACAAAATAATACCAAAACGAACAGAAGTATTTCGACCGCTAATTCCAAACTAAGAACAAATGGTGAAACCGGCTAAATTGATTAGATAAAGATTGCTTTGTCGTGACAGAAATAAACCGAGCAGTGATGCTAACGCGAAGCAGCGTGGTTAAAACATAACAACATTGGTTGATGATGATTCTGAACGGTGTTAGGAATAAATAGCACGTGATGGCTGGTAGCTATTAGGGAACTACTTTGTTTAGTTCATTTAGATACAAATTACAAATAATATGAGGAAAACAACAATTAATAATTGTTTATTGATGACCTATTTTACGTTAGCACAAAAGTATTGCCTTACAGATTATACCTTATACTACACAGCACATATAAGCTGCCCAAAACACTACAGTAAATCAGGGTATAAACATTTTCTTCATAAAAAAAATGTTCAATAAATAACAGACTGAGAATTTGACAGTGGTTTTGGCCTTCAAAAAAGCCTGCCCATACGCCAGAAGCCATCACATCCTATATGTTTTAAGTAGGTGTGCATGCAAGTCACCTGTCCCGCTCCGGGTCGGAGTCGGACCTCGGGCCGGGGGTGGCGGAGTCCGGTCGCGCATCCAGCAGCGTGTTCAGCGATGACGTCACATCCTCCTCCATGTCCACAGCCACCGCGCTCAGTGACGACTCCTTCTGGAACTTACGCCGCGATACTCGACACTGTTGTATTTACATAAAGCTAAAGTATCCTGGCATTTCGAGCTATACATAGAACTGACACATGAATTACTCGACCAACGTAACTTGATACTTTTTAGTGGCGCTGCTTGCATAGAGAAACGTCATCTCTATTATAATATACTGTCAAATTTATTACATTTGTAGTAGTTGTAAATTCCGTCGCGTGTCAAGTTATGTTGGTTGACTAATGTGAGTGAGACAACGCTCTACAAAGCGGGGTAAAAATAATTTACAGAATTATATAATAGGCCTAAAAATACTGTTCGCGTGACGACTTTAAAAGGCAACACAGGGAGACGCGGAACGCGATGTGGGAAAATTAAGGCCAGCAGTGTGACAATACATACAGCTTGACAGGTTTTATATAAAATTTCAGTGCTTTATGGTTCTTTTGGCGCGATATCATAGCCGCCATCTTGCTTTGCTATATGTTTACCAACAGCAGTGTCTTCTCAATGTCTTCAAGTGCCATTAGAACCATGTAGCAGAGTAGCAAGCAGTCTCCACACGTCACAGGCTAGTATGTTATCGCTGCTTACCTGCAGATGGTCCTCAGAGCGCGAAGTGCGCACGGCGTGATGCGCGCGCGCACACACGTCGCTGTTGGCCGCGCCCGCGCCGTTCCCGCCCGCTGGCGACGCCGGCTGGGATATGAACCTGTACCGTACAACAAGCATGCAATTAGAACATTCCCATGGTAAAACCTATAAAAGAAAATGTGTTGAGTGAGGCGACTAGGAAAACTTGAAAGATAATAATTAGATATTCAGGATCTCATACCTGCATATGAATGCATGGTGGAAGGGACATCTACGCACAAATGATTACCACGTTTTTATATACATTAAGTACATCATTTAGAAATAGCATAAAAAAAATTGGAAATGAAAAAAGTGCAATTACTACAGGTCAAAATGTATGGTACGGTCGGAATAAAGTACTGAATACATGCCAACCGATTACCGGTAACTTTATATGACACAGAACCATAAGTTCGTTCGACAAGTCGTATATCGTGTAATGTGATGAATCGTACATACATTTTACTAGCATGGTCGCCAACGAAGCCGGTGTCAGGCGAGGAGTTGTGCCTCTGCGCCAGCTCCACGCGCCCACACATGCGGTTGTCACTGGGTGACGCTGGTGTTGAATTGTACCTGTACAACACACCAATCATCTTTAGGCACTGTACCACACACACTGGATAACGTTTGGAAAGTCATATTTTTTGTTGGTTGGTTGTTTTCCCATACATATTGAACAGCTTTTCGCGCAAGTTCTTATACAAAGTTTTTTTTTGCGATTTTCAACTTAAGACGTCTACTGCTGCTAGTACGCCTCGCCAAAGAATCTTCTTGTATCAAGAAAATAGTCGCGACTTTCACCAGTTATGTAGGTAACTAAGTACTTCTTAATTCATTTTAAAATAATGGTATTTCCTCAAACGTCATAATTTGGCCTTTAAAGGGGCGTTTGCTTTTGTGATAAGTGAGAATAACTGGGACGATTTATAGTGTGTTGTAGTTTAAAACAGCTGATAATAATGTTAACAAAGAAATGAAATAAGTTATTATTACAATGACCAGTCTACTTTATCACTTATAACCGTATTGTATGTATTCTATCGTCTGCCTCCTTTTAATGAGTCCTCTTTTAAGAGTCCCGACAGGAAGTGAGGACAGAAAGAGATAAGAACAAAGATCGTAATATCGTAACAATAATCTTGTTGTTCAGTGTTATAGGAAGATGACTTAATTGAATATCAGCGGCATTTAAAATAGCCTAACGTTACAAGGCCTGTACAGTACAAGAAGGATATTGCATTAAGAGTATAGCCTCCTTCCTTTAGGTAAAATTCATTGGCTTTAATAAAAATATGGCATCCTGCCTCCGAGTTGACGAAGGACGCTTGCAATGCTAATCTCTTTATGTAGTATATTTGAAATGCTTCCTGCAGCTTCAAAACATTTTCTGTAAAGTTAATGGTGATGTCATACATCAACGATTCACTGCTCGATCCCCACAGAGCCACAAACAAGTTTTTAAGTAATAAATGATCTTGACCTTACTCACCTAGTAAAAACTTCGTGAGCAAATAAAAAATATCCGTATCAAAAATTCTAAGATACGTGACATCTACCAACCTCGTTAAAACCGCATCGTGAATTACAGGCGATCTCTCATAGAGGAGACCTGTGGGAAACATAGCCTGATTAAGTTTACCTGTGGTAGTGTGTCCGATGTGTGGGCGCATGATGGTTGTGGTGCGGATGTTCGACACGCGACAGGTTGAGCATGAGGTCGCCGGTCATCATATAGGCTTCGAACTTGGGAGTCGCGCGCCCCCGCCTCTTGTCTTCACCCCCCACTAGCGCCTCGCAGCTGTCCCCCGAATGCACGCCCGAGCCGTTCGACGACGAGTTGCTAGAAGAGTTGCTGTTCGAGTTGCTCGATGGTGGTGAGGCCGATCTGGCGGGAATTGCTCATTAACCTTTCGTGTACTACGTGGGGTATGACACACCCCAGTCCTCGAAAATTAACAATTATTTCAAAACTACAAAAGCGCGGGACCACATATTCGGAGTAGCTGGAGATGCGACGTTGCCGCTCCGATTGACGCCATTAAGTTAGTCCGGTGCATAGATAAGTATAAGTACTAACGTAGTCCGGTGACTGTCACCAAGCTAGATACGCGCGTTTTAAGTGCGCGCGGGCATCACACACCCCACCTCGTTCGGAATTAAAATTAATGTTTACTTCGTTTATTCTAGTTTAGTTCTTAGTATATTCATTGTTGATTCCTAAATTTAAAGAATTGTGATAATTTACATGTGCCATTTTAAATTCGTTTAAATAGAAAAAAGTTGTATTCTTAAAATTAAAAAAACGTTATGTTTCTGTTCTTTTATTGATAAAACTAATAAAAATTATAAAATACTTTTTATTTTTTATTTTAACCTATTGATTACAATATACAAATATTATTCCATAAACAAAATAGTCAAAAACTTGAAACTTACTAGTTTTATGGCATCTTAAATTTTTGGGTATGTCACACCCCACCTAGTATAGGACAGGCTTTTTAGCCACCTGGTACACGAAGGGTTAAAGGTCATCTCAGCTGAAATTGTGCTCTATTCCTCGTAGGTACCGAAATATTGAAACTGGGCTCCAACCGACTGACGACTGGCTACATCGCACTTTAGCACTTCAGTAACAGATCTGTCAAAGTCCGAAGCCCGGTCTATAGCCAGTTCGTTCCGGTTGGACCGTACCTTAAAAGTATTTGTAGTAGCATAATACACACAGATAGTGTACCATCATTCGACGGCGTAGAACTTACGCGGGAAGCTCTATCTAGCCTATATAGTGCCTCTGTGACACATGCACGTGTACAAACTAAGTAAACAAGTTCAACTGGAGCATGCTGCACTACACTAGATCCGATTATAAATAGGTTACAGACCATAAACTAAGTTTTCAGTACATTAACTGAAGTCGACGCAGTAACTTTAGTCTGCGATTGTCATGGCGAGATAAAAACAATATTCATACGTTACATGCTTGCCTTACTTTGTGTGTAGATAATAACTATGTTTCCACAATAGATTGTTGTTTTAAGAGGAGTTGCAATGCAAAAGATAAATATATATGTAATACTAAATTAGTCAGATCATATCGGTGACCTGTGACGCATCCCGATAACTTAGATGAAAATAAACTGAAGGTTTAAGAGATGACGCAGAGTTCGCCCAAGAAAATGTATCCACTTGGTAACAATGAATGTTTTACTACTGTGAAGTGTGTTGTACAATTATTGTAAACAATATCGCAACTACCTTTCTCTTGTATTGCGATAAAATATTAATAATTGTATCACAACGGGTCATTTCCTCATTGTTTCGTATCATACAAGAAGAGCTAAAATGTTGGTTTGAAAGCTCCGTGGTTTCCAGTTGATGCAGTTTTTCTCAAACGGAAAGTTAAGCGTTAAGAGCTTGGATCATTAAAGTTTCGTTTTGAAAATAATAAAATAAAACGCGTCGTTTTGCTCCATGCGCGTGTAACACTTTTCTTTTAGTAGCGCTATAAGCGGCACCTACAGTTATACCGCTGAACTGAAAGATCATACTTATGCAAAAATTAAAACAGCAGGTTTCATAACGGCATAACTATTTACGATGCAGTACATCATTGTCTATGAATAAAAAACAGCTGACAACACGGTATTCGAAAAATATTTAGATGTTCAATACGTTTTAGAAAGTCGTTAAATCGATCTCATCAATTGGCAACAGCTGTTGGTGTGTAATGCTTTTGGAATATCTTAACCGCGCTATAAAATATTCGAAGCTAAAATAAGCCAACGTATGCACTTTCAAGGTTTCCGAGTATAAAATTTTTCGTGTAAATCACTGCTCGGTAACCATAATTCTAAATTATTGGTTCTGGTAGCATAGAACTGATTGTTACTTCGATGTCAGTCGCTGTAAGGCACGTTCCCAAAATATATGTTTACAGGGTGACGTGTTCGTGGCGAGGGTGGCAACTACCCTCCGGCTATGTCGCGACACATGCTACCAATATCACTTATCGCCGTCGGAAATCAGCTGTCGTACTACAGAGGGGTTAGCTTCCGATTACTTACCACATGCACCAGGCTTCATTCGTAAAGCGAACACTAATCAGAACAAATAAGTTCGCCAAACTGTCTGCCATTTCACAAAAAATATCTTTATACAACCATGTGTGTTTAAGTATTAATCAATTAGGTATAGAATGTATGAAAGTAACAAGCGCGCGCAAAATCGTTGTTGAAGCAGCAAAACAAGCTTTCACAAGCATCAATGGGCTTATCTGTATAAAAATCACGACAGAAAACAGAAACTCACTTGTCGTGGTTGGTGCGTGCGCCCGCGCCGCTAGAGCGACGCTCGGCCGCCGCAGCCAGGTATCGCCTCACGCTCGCTTTGATCTGTGGGTCTGCACACATCCAACTATCAGCTGTTATCTCACGCACACCCGACCACCCTGTAATAACTAGCAACGTATGTACCATTCACAAGGTAAATAGCACCGGCACAATATGTATATCGGTGTGTCGAGATATTACATTATTAAGGGGAACAAAGCCACTGTGAACGAGAGTTATCCCGGCCCGGATCCCGAGAGCCACCTATAAAATTACTTCGCGTATAGCTACTCTTATTTGTAGCGGCTTCTTTCGCAAACTCGACCAAACCACTCGGGGATAAACGAATTTTATTACTTGCAGCTGGCACGATATATTCCCGTCTCGAATGTCATAGTTCAAATAGCAGACATCCACCAATATTGATAAATATATTTAGGGTAAAATAAAAACTAGGCACTAAGGTAAACTTACCCTTTCTCAATCTTAAAGTGACGGGATCCGATGATAGCCGCAAGCATTTTAGAACTGTAACAATAAAGTCATTCTCTAAAGATAACACTATGAAGACAGAAACCAAGTCTAACTAACAGTTCATTACACGTTAAGATACTGAATATGTAGCTATCAAATTGTCCGGCTCATACCAAAAAGAACTAGTTATAGATTTACTTTGTGATAACATCTTGATTACATGTCGGAGGAAATCAATTCTGCGGGCTAAAAAGGTTGTTTTCTTATAGTTAGTCTGTACGTAGACGTGTGAAATGTGAATTGCGAGGTTGCGTGTCGAGCACGAGCCGGCCATAACGCGATCATTGAATTAGCGTTAATAAGTTCAAAGATAGCGGTCAGACTTGACGTTTTAATAACCCAACTACTCTTGCAATATTCGTGCGTAAACTTCTTGATTGAGTTATACCGTGCACCACCACCAGCTGCCACCATCGCCATTCAGAATACTTTAACTTGGTATCACAGTGACTCTTGTAAAGTATTTACATACGAGATGAAATAACATTTTCAATTACACTCTGCCAGTTATCTGCACGTTAAGAATGTTGCGTAGATAAGTGGCATGGCATGTGCGTGATAAATGGCAAATTCCTTACCTTCTCGGGTAGTGAACCGGTTTACATCAGTCCCATTAACCTTGAGCAAAACGTCTCCCGCCTCGACCTGTAATCGAACACGCGTTTTCACTTACTTATTTCAAATCTTAAAACATTGGGCCTACTGTATGTGCAACAATAAAATATCGATACGATGCATGGGTTCCCCCTAGGCAGTTGGAGTGTAGTGTAGTCACAGCCGACTGGATATAAAACATAACTGGAAAGTAACTTGCTACATCCAAGCTGCGGATTCAAGGAGTGACGATACTAACAATCGATCGAGTATTGTAAAATAACGTACTTTAAACATGCATATGCATGAATGAATACCGCAGCCTTCAATAGCAATCAAAACGTGACTTTCAAAGTTAAGGAGAAAGACCAGAATCAAACAAGGTCTCTGTACAGAACCGGATAATGTGAGTATGAGTTTGGCTCAGTTAGATCACCTTGGCATCTTAAAATTTTGCCAAAGTAACAAATTATACGCAATGGTTGATTTTAGTTGTATCAATGATGTCCTCTGATGGAGAATAAAGGCAGTAAGTAGCACATTCATAAATACAAAATCATATAAGTACTGTACATCAAATTATGCTTGTAACATTACATTATTATCCAAATCTGGCAATGCTGCCAAATACCGACCTTAAATTTAAAATCACAAACAGTGTATGAGTAGAGTTCACTTAAACGCTAATGTAGAGTCACACACTCACACAGTTTACATTATTATCAACACAGAAATTATCGTTAACAATACTTTATTGACGATTAACAGTCTGTATCTGCGCCGCATCCTTGCGGCGATGTCAATGATTCACTGAGGCGCAGTCCATTAATCATGACCGGTTTGTTAAAAACACTTCGTAACTCGAAACTCAAACAATCACAGTACACGGTTCTTTTTATCTTTAGATTAAGGTTGCATTTATATTCCGATGCTGTTTCTGGTCACAGGAGTTCGGCAGGATTTTCCGAGAGCAAGCACATTACGATGGATAAGTTTATCTAATGGGGAGTAGCTGCGGCTGTGCGAGCGTCCGCCGCGCCCGCCGTCCCACTGTCAACTTGTCGTTATCACACGAGGCCGCGAGGGTCCGCTAATGGATTGAGCTTACAAATAAATTTGATCAAACTCCTACAGAAGTGCGTAGCGGAAATATGAATTATGTGGCAGTTGGCCTACGATGATGGACGTTAGAACTAACTTTGAAGTTCCGGCACCTAATTCGATAAAACCTAACAGTGCGCTCTTCACAAATAGAACATTGGCATCTTGTTTACATACGATATCATCTGTTTTTAGACCTTAGTGAATGATGAACAGTTACTTTTTGTAATTTGTTAGTAAACACGTATGTGTCACCAAGTGTGGTGTGGTGAAACAAGTTTAGTTATTTTCATAGAGAATTCAGTATCCCTCCGACAAATGTATGGATAGCTTATTTGTTTTTCCAGTTTCTACAAATGAAAGAAATATTAATAGACAGATCTAAGGACGGTTACTATGTGACGTATTTTTCTTTGTCTGATAGTCAGGCTATAGATATCTGATACCAAGGAGTAATGAACGCAGTAAGACAAGTGTTGAATGAAAGACATCAAAGTTAGTTTGTTTGTTTGATATCACAAGACATGCTGACGTAGCATATCTATAGCGATGTCTTCCAACTTCTAATCAACTTTAGTGTTTGTTTTATATGTGTAATGGAACACTTACGTAAACTGTGGCATGTGTTTGCAAACCGGAATTTATTGCAGTCGTCTAGTGGCGCGCATAGGGCGTCCAGTAACTCCCGACTGCAGCCACTACGCCCACTCAGACTTCTTTTATGTACCACCTACGTGTAGGAGAGACGCACGTCTGCACCTAGTATTTGTTGTTCGTATCTATGTTCCTTCAGAGTGATTCAACGATACGCGTTATTTCTATGTCTGTATTAGTGCTATCTCTAGTTTGTGAGAGCGAAATGAGCTCAAACGGACCGCGACCAGCTAGCGTGCTAAGTGTATCGAATTGCCAATGCTACCCTACACTAGTGTTCACAAATAGGGTCACTTCCAATGCCTGTCAATATCTTGTTACGATTAAATTTTACAACCTGAGGTTTTATGATCATTTGTCACGTACTCAAGTTATTTACGGTATTAATGTTATCCCGATGCCCTCAACTATGTCAATTATTCGGAAATCCACAACTAGGTATATAAATTTAAAGGCAACTTGTTTTGAATATCCATGACATTTCCTGCCCCGGAATATGCTTGTCTCCCACGTCATCATGGACCAATTAAAACAAGGTGTAAACTATATTTATAACGCGGAATCATTGAATGAGCTGTTACAGATGTCCGTCATTAACATTGTACGGGAAAACAACATCGTTTGTATAATGTTACGGGCCAAGCGCGATTTCAGGATAAACTAGTTTTTTTCTCCAACTGTATAATTTTATGCAAAGTTGAGCAAACAGGGTGTTGCTTCTTTAAACAACATCGAGCTTAATTGACCGATCGATTAATTAATACTTAGGTAATGGGTGTCGTCGTTACTAGCATGACTATATACAATCATTCATATAATAGCGTTTGTTTATTTCATATGAAGTAATGAATATGGTGATCATTTGTGTCTAACAGTCTCTAGCTAAACTGCAAAATTGAATGTCCCCTTAAAAATAATAGGCTTTAGTCGAGTTGGAGTCTGGAATGAACGAAACTTTCCTCTGTCGGACATTTCAAATCTACTTCGAAATAAAGATCAATTTTTATTGAACGTACATAAAACTCGTATCTACGTAAAGACTGATAGAAAAATCCTTAGAGTAGTAATCCTATTAAAACGCTTTTCTTTTTTAGTTTAAATAAATCCCTATCTAACAAAATCTACCAGATAAAACGCTTCACAAAAATTAAGAAATCACTATCGACTACTTTCTGGTGTGTAGTGTGTGTCATACATAATAGATAACCATGAACATGGGCTAAGAACAAAAGATGAATGATCAATTGGTCAAGCTTAAAAAAGTACAGGTTTCAAGTGTGAAGAATAAGACAATGCCCCCCTCTCTGCTATAACCGTTTGTGGTAGTGCCAGCAATGTGTACGGACTGATGGGAAAAATATTCGGACGCGTACGTCATCTTAATGATAGTAACGCTGTTACGCACAAGCCTCATCAAATGTGAAAGGTCTATCAATGCGAAAGGCGAAAGTATGCGGAAGAGAATAAATGTTAACCATAACAAACTGTTTCACATACGAGCGAATACCTTCTGGTAGTAACTCCCAGATCTTGAATTTTCGTGGATGTAAAACTATGTTTTTATGGATACATATCAAAGACATATTATCAAATTTGGCTGAGATTCACCTATTTTTGCACGTTAATTACCGAATACAAACGCTCGCTCTTACGAACCACAACTTAATGTTTTGGCTGGCAGAATAATAGCCAGAAGAAACACCCCAGAAAATAATAATAAAAGAGTACCGAAGCCGACCAAAACCAAAGAGAACAAGAGAGTGTTTTAATAGATTTTCATGATAAATACAAGTAAGGATGGCAATATAACAAATATACGAGAGATTAATCGTGTAAATTATTGTTATTGGACATAAATATGGCTGTTCGATTAGTGTGGAAGAAGATGTTGAAGACTTTGTTCACAGTGTCATTCCGAAAAGAATCAATGAATGTACGCAAGCATTAAAATGGGAGTACTGCTATGTTATGACGTCAACTTATGACAAATAATTTTATTAGCGAACAGGTTTATTGTTGTAATTAAAACCATAATCAATGACATAAGCTCTTTATAAGTAATTGTTGTAGGAACACATTTATCACAAGATCTAGGCATTGGACATTTACATAAAACTTTTCCGATAGAAATACCAATGTCTTGATTTTTTGAATGATCTAGAATTTCTAGGTTTCATGCGTTTAAAGCTTATAGCCAATGTATTGTGCGTGTGCATTGTATCATGGGGTTTCGCAGAAAGTATCCCGAATGAGTCGAATTGACGCGATGCTCATCTGGAGTACTGCTAATAAAAATACGCATTATCAAACAAATTGATTGGTACATAAATTCTTGGGCTTTCAGGCTTGTTTACCAGTAAGTAACTATAGAAATTAAGTTATGAAATTCAGTTGTTAAAAACGAAGGAAACCAATTAAGCAGTAACTTAAGTTTCCTACAGTGTTTATTAGCGGAAAAAGGTTTCTAATGATTTATGCGATGCTAGGGATCCGACTGTAATTGTATATTTCTGTGAACCTTTATGTAAAGCATAAAGGTTAATTGCAATAATTAATATTGTCGATAACACAATGTCATAAGAAAATAACTCATTTTTATTTTCGCATTCCATTTAATATGATAACTATTTTTTGTGCTAAAATTTCAGTTCATTTGAAATGCTTGAAAACTACAAACGAGTTGAGAGACAACGGAGAAATTAATGGCAAAATGTACAGAATACGAAAAACTTAGGTGAAGTGGGAATGAAAACCAGCGACTATACCGCCATGATCAAATACAATGGCCGTTTTTAATGGCGTCTGGTCTCAAGTTTATAAAAACGGTGTTCTGGTGCGAAAGGTAATTATCAGAGTATCCTTCCTTTATTAATGATTAAAGCTATAGAGACGTTCAGCGAGAAATTGGCAAATCCTAATACCTGAGAGATAAAATGACGATTACATTATGAAATCACCGAAAGCTCGGGTGCAAATGTGAGGAAACAGGTTCCATATTCATCGTAGTAACAAAAACATCACAATCTGTGCGAAGATATCAAGTATTATGGTTTGTTTTGCTTGTCTAATCTGGTGCACCTTATCACGTGAAATTGATCGATTACATACTGGACAATAATTAGAAGTGAAAGAACGTTTATCGGTTTGCTTTCGCATTATCGCGCCCAATCAATGGTATTAAATTAACAAATGACATTTGATCCTAATCGCAAAACAAACACGTTTATTAATCGTTTGTGGTCGGTGCATAGTGCGCTGTCGTATGACGAGATTATTACGAAGCTTCGGATTATAATACTTTACTGTGATACGCATCAGCGACGCACATAATGCATTCGATAATTGGAAAATCGACAGTGCAGTGACTGAAAACTGCAATGGACAAATATTTTAATATATCTCATAGATTAGAGCGCCGATCTAATCCCAGTTTTCGCAAAATTTTGGGCGAAATGTCCGCATTATTGTGATCAACATATTATGAGGAAAACAAATTATTCCTGAAAGATTTAATAAATAATTTCAGTTGGGTTACAACAATGTTATTCGTTTCGACGCACCTATATTATTCATCTGGTACAACTTGATTTGTTCGTCATGTGTGGCTAGAGAATTTTATGACTTAATAAAAACTTTAACGGTTCTGCAAAATTGCCGGATATAGTACAATCATAATAGGTATTATTATAAACAGTATTACTCTGGGATTAAACTATAGTGGAATAATAAAAATACTATCAGATGAGTATTAAAAGGCAGCAAGTGCAGTCCCTAGCATGAGTGCACGTGTAAATAACAAAAGTCCGTCGATTTTCGAATCGAAAACACGAATTCTATATTATCATTTGAGTTGAATTGTTTACAACAAGCACACTACCCATAGATTATATTTTAAAAACGTCGCCCCACACTAGGAATTTCTCCTGTATCATGGGTGCGTTTTACAAACATTTAAAGTCACATGCACAAACAACCAAACGGAACAACTATCTGTAGGCCATACAAATATTTGTTCCATGCGGGGATCGAACCCGCGACACGCAGCGCAGCAGTCGATCGCTCAGGCACTGCGCCAACCGTGTCGTCGATATGAATGACATTCTTAGGGTCACTTTGTTGTCCGTCTGTCTGTCTTAGAGCTGTGAAAAACAACCCTCTAAGTCTACGCAGTAAAAAAATAGGGCCAATGGTTTATGTTATGTGGTTATACGGAACCCTTGGTGCGCGAGTCGGTCTTGCACTTGGCCGTTTTTTTTTTAATTTTAAAATCGAATTATTTACGTTACGTTTACAGCACGCACTCATGCTAGGGCCTCTGGCTCTGCCCCGCGGCCCCGCCTGCGTGGGATCACGGGTCGTGCCCATGAATATACCTACATGCTACATGCCGTATAGGTAGTGAAAACTAGTAGACTTGTATGGAATGATTCTACTACATTCTAGTACGTGAACGGCAGTGACTCGACTTCGGCGAATGTTATTAGGCATCTACTTAATGCCTGCTAATCTAATTTATGAAGTCAGGAGCCGAGTCGTGAAACCAGACATTAAATTGGAAGGTCTCATCAGTTGTAGTGACGAGGACTAGAAATGAATGACTAGGTCATCTGTTAAGGAAAATAAATAAAGATGAATTTGCCAACATTTACATTGTAAAAAGTTGTAATTCAACACACGTGTGGCGAGTTGATTGTTGTGGTAAACGGCGACACCCTATCAAGTTATATTATCCACCTTCAACACAGCATGATATTTTAGCTTTTAAGCATCTGCTGGCTATTCAAACCTCAGGAAATGTCCTGGTTGTTGAAACTGTTTTCGCGAGTAACAGGTTTCATGACTATTGGCTACGGCTTCACTCTCGAATGGCCTTCAGCTCGATAAAAAATGTCTTTGCAGTCACGTTCAACGGTAACTAAAGTCCAGTAAAAAAAATACGAAATAAGGTTCTTCCTATTCTTTTATTCAAGCGCCTTAAATTGTTTTGTTTGATAAGTTTACTCGCAAATATTTATAGAAACATCGTCATGAAGATATGTTTAAAATGGCCTTGGTATAATTTGTGGGTGAATTAAATTCTATCGTCAGTCGTCGGCTGTTTGACCCAGCAAGTCATAGTACACACGGCGACACATCAAGCTATACATTTCCAGTATAAAATGGGCTTGCTTTGTATAATGAGAGACACACAATGAGAGATCCGCATTATCTGGTTCTGTATAGCTTGATTAGTAGTCGTGCGTACATCACGGCTCGCGAATGCAGTGACGTTCATCGCGTTTAATAAAACGTTATTAGTTATTTGGTACACTGAAATTCAATGAGTTCAATCTATGATGTCATTTGGCAAAACATAAAATTAACATATTCAAGTCCTATCATACAAAAGCAAGTCGTAATTCGACAACTAAGCATCAATAAGAGGTAGGGCGGTATACAACAGGAAAGTTTTATGATTCTACCTGTTACATTCAAAGTTAGGTTTTACAATGGGCACACAATTCTTCATTGTTGTTTCCATGTTTTACTGGTAGAAGCCAATTGGTGATTTAAGGTATTAACAGCATTTGAATTTAAACTGATCAGTTATCTGGGTCTGCATGGTGTAGTATGGCCCATCCATATTATTATCTTCTCACAAAAAGGAGGCCAGGTTCCAGCAGTGGAGCCATGCAGGTTGATTGTGATACATAAAATTTACTATAAGGAACTACTCTCTCTTTTTGTTAACTATTCAAGTAAGAGCATGACAATATGAAATTAATTTGCATTTAAGCATACTATGACTATGAAGTTGACAGGCTATCAATCCTTAATCAGTAACATGTTTAAAGTCAGGTATTAGACAAAATTATAGGAGCTTGATAATCTTATTAAATTCGTAATGCAGCATTTAAAGGTTTTCTTTAACAGTAAACAGCAGCAAGTTGCCAAAAAAGGCAAATTTCAACAAATGTGGTCATTATGAGGGAGAAAAAATAGTTAAAATGAACATAAAGTGTATGGATGGAATATTTAGCACCATTTATGTGACTAAAATTATGCAGGTAGACAATTAAGCAAGGCAAATGACCTGCATAATCAGGTATCTGAACATGGTCACCTTGACATGACAGACTAAGTAGATGATATTATTATGCCTCAGAGATGCAGGTGGCAATAACATCCAGTGCATCAACTTATACCTGTGCATTACGATAATAGTCTATGAGTTCTCTTGAATCAAACTCATATACAGGGTTATTTGTAAAACACAGGCAACGTCTCAGGACCATGTTACTAACATCATAATCAACAACTTTTGTTCTAGGACATTTAAACATTTATCATATTTTAGTTCATCAGATTTTCATACAAATATAAAAATATTGAAATTGAACGCTCTAAATGTTATGAAATCTATGCGAAGCAAACGTACCTACAAGCGGCGGTGTTGGTATGTAGGTACAGCAAAATACGGAGTTGAAATGTGTTTAGATAGGACAACAAAATCTTGAAGATTTGGTAAATGTATAAAATTTTGTAAAAAATCATAGAACAAAAATTGTTGTTTATGATGATTGTAATACAGTCCTGCAAGGTTGTCGGTGTTTTACAAATAACCCTGTATAAGCAAGGCACACAAATAAAAGCAAGAATTTCTAAGAAAAAATGGCATATAGTTACTGAGACAAGATCTGTAACCAGTCATCTTTTATATGGTTTAGTCTGTAAGCAACAATAATAATTCATAGGAAACTTATGGATTAGAATGTTACTAAATTATCTCAATGTTTCCTGTTTTCAATATAATTAACATCTACTTGTCACAGAATTATTTAAATCATAAAGTGATCTGACTAAACTAGAAGCATTAATAAGTTGACATGATTAATAATTTAATTGGTTTTAACAGAAATACAGGAAAGTGAAAAGAACTAAACTTTAAAATCAATAAGAAACCTAAAGGATAAACACACAAAAATGCAAAGCTATCATCTTCTTTGACTACTACTAATAAAAATAAGATCTTTTGGTTATGTTATGTTACAAATGTTTATATCAGAAAACTAAAAAAAAACAAGGCACTGTTTACCACTCATTAGAACATGGAAATTTTGTGTTCACTCAATGCAAGATTACAATAGATTGTTATTTTGATGGCTGTTTAATTATTTTTAGCATCATTCAGACTTGAATGTGATTCATACTGGAAAAACAGATTGCAGCCACAATGGTTTTGGGTGTTTACTATATTGCCTACTCCATTACTCACCACAGACACAATTTATATATATATTTGGGTATGTATCAAGCATGTAATGGGCTACTTTTAAGGTCACAAAATAACGAATTACGTCTTCATTTGTAAACATGTCTACTATCTGGATATAATTAGAAATTAAAGGCTTGCAGTATCCAAGTCACATTGCTCAGGATAAAAACATTTTGATAAAACTCATAGACTGTTATGTTATAGTGCTATTTTGATCGAGTTATTATGTTTTTTTTGTTTATTACTACGAAAAGCTGACGAATTTATAACTAAAAGTAGGTAGGTATTATGCTAATATATTGTATGCGTGAAAATAATAATTTCAATCTTACTTCACCACTTCGAGCGGCAGGGGAATTTTCTTCGATCTCGTATATAATATGTGGCAAACCGGCTTCGCCAAGCAAAGAGAATCCGAATCCCAAATTGTCACTACGATTCAGAACCACTAGTCTTTCGTCAGCCATATTCAGTGTACAGCAGCATTGATTAGCATCCACCGAAGGATTTCACTATTAACACTTTGGAAAAACTACATGAGGGACTATTTAAAATGGATATTATTCTATTATAAAACGAAAAATATTCATAATTACAACACACGATAAAAAGCAAGCGCACCCAACCAAAGCGAAGACAGGTACAGATACAAAATCATTTAGAACTTTGAAGTTTCATTTTATTTGTTGGGGTGAAATTCTCTTCAGTGTCTCTGTGACTCTTGGGTTGATATTCTACTACGGATGGCTTTTCTCTGATTTCGGGCCTGGCTTAGAATATACAGTGGGTGTTAAATGAGAATGTGACTGAACTCGCCCCATGTTAATGACGTCATAGCTGTTAAATCAAAGATGTTCGTAGTTTTATATTTTTTTCTTGCTAAAAAAAATAAAAAGATTAAGATTGACCTTAAGACGCAGGCAAAGACTGCGCCAATACGAGAATTCGACAGCATTCAAGTGGCAGTTGACAGGTATAGTTTCAATATGGCACGATCTCAGTCACTTTATCATTGTAAACGCATTTGAAATTAATGGCATTATTGATTAAATGATGATAATAATTAAGAAGGAAGGAAGGAACTATTGCGATTTTCTTTCCAAGTGGAAATATTCCCACAAATGTCTTGGAGTGGAGTTTAAGAATAAATAGTCGGGAAGATGTGTTCATGATAAAATTTTAAAAAACGTCCTTTATTTATGCTAATTAGTGTCGCATGCCTACCAATATTTGCGCCGAAAAAGACCTTCAACAAATTACCTTAGCCCGAAATTCATGTTTCGAATTCCAGATTGAACATGATTATAAAAAAATATAGAGTGTATGAGTGACCGCAAAAAATCTCTTCTTATTGATGCCATTCTACGTTATTTCTGGGATGAAACCAACTATATTTTACTATATCGCTTCATTCTGTTTGTATACTCTTGTGGTATGGACCAAACCAATGAAAACTGGCAATATTTAAATTATACTGTCAGTGTTGTTACTTTAACTGTATTTCGACTGAAGGACTTTGTGTACATACTTCACTTCACTTATTTATTTAATGGCGTTTGTGGAAAGGGACACCACAATTTGCCAAAAGGACTTTGTATCCATAGTCATTAAATAAATTTAAAAAAACTGTCAGTGTCAATTTAAAAAATGTGGTCAAAATCAATTTTGTATCATAGATATAGTAATTTTGTTCTGTGATTGGTATACTCGGTATCGGTATACTAATTTTTTATTTTTTAAAGAATGGCGTTCTTGCTATAACAGTTTATTACTCAATTTTCAGTAAATTACATCTATATTTTCTCCATTATACTGCTTGTTCTGATTCATGACATGCAGTCATGGTGTTATTTTCAAAATTGCCGCCAGTATTTATGCTAAAGATTGAATTTTCGATGAAAAAGTATGCTCAATATAGTACATAATCCGCAACGGTTGTGTAACGAGGTCCTCTTAAAACCAGTATAGTATTGTATTGTATTGTTGTACTCGTTGTGCTCAGTCAGTTGTACTTATAGCGCTTATAGCGGTGGCGGTCACATTGCTAACGCTATCAAAATTATACTCAACCTAAATAAGTAGATAAATTCTTCAAAATGTACATCGTCTCGAACTTAGTGAAAGTAACAATACCGAACTATTTGGCTGGACTGCCCATTCCAGACTCTATTGGGGGTTGGTTTCACCTTGGAGGTAAGAAAAAAATAAAACCATGTGTACACAATGTTCTACTAAAGTAAAATTAGATAAAAGTCGAAGGCAAGCCAGCTGCCCCAGAATTAGCTATTATTAAAAATAGTTCTGTTTATTATCAAGCTCTAGATAGCTAGTTAGAAAAGTGGTAACTAACTGTACTTGTTTTTAGCAAAAAGTACACAGTTATAATATCTAGCTCATGACATAGTGAACTTTATGTAGTGAAAATAAAATCTAAAATAGACTAATATATTGTTAAGGTTGTTTTAGTGGTATTCCTGTATAATTTTCAATGACATACTTTCAAATTGCCTTTAGCAGCATAGCAAATTAAAGATAGGCAACATGCAACTCTTACTAGTCATTGCTATTAATTGATTCATTTAATGAGATTGTAGCTGTAGTATTTAATCATCTAAAACTTATCAACTATTATTTGTTTTTTCAGTAAAGGATTGGCTTTCTTTAATCCCGCCTGCAGTAGTAGTAGGTGGCATTTCATATTACTCATATGACACAATTAAGAAGGCCCGTGCTGGTTCCAATGGGCAAGTGAACCCATCTGTAAGGAAAGATATTAACAAAGTGGTTGATTTCATTGATATTGAGGACATCACTGAGAAGGCTGTCCTATGTCGCTGTTGGAAGAGCAAAAATGTAAGTTTTATTGTAAAAATATTATATACCTGAAGGTTTGCACAATAATTGCTGAAACACATGATTCCAGATGTTATAGAAACATTTCAAAACATGTTTCTGTTTTATTTTACCTCAATTAAACTGTCAAGAGTTTCCTTGGTGATTCATTTTATGCTGTTATCATCACAGGATAAGAATTAAATTTGTTACATAAATGTATAAAGATAAATAGAACTGCTGGGTGTATTATTTGTCATTCATGGCCTATATATCTCACTATCAGTTGACTTTGATGAAAATATCAGATTAAATGTGTCTAAATCATACTGAATGCATCAAATATTGTCTATACTGTTGTCTGATTTTGCAAACAACACTCTGTGACTAAGAAGTCAGGGTTTAGTATTGAGTACCTCCTAGTAGCTTAATAATTCTTTTTATTTGTGTTATAGTGGCCATACTGTGATGGTGCTCATGGCCCACACAACAAGGAAACTGGTGATAATGTGGGTCCTGTTGTTATAAAGCACAAGGAGAACAAGTGAGCAACAACAACATATATATAGCAAGGTGATAAACAAATTGTGATCATATTTATTACAGAAATTGTTACCCTATTCAAAATATGTATTTATGTATAATTTGCTGTAACAAAACATGCTCATAATAACCTGTAAGAACAAATATTAATCTTAAGTTTACTTTTGTTGCTTTTTTTACGTTTTTTGTGCTTGGCTATGTTTTTTGTAGCCCTTAATAAAAATCACATTTGCTTAGTATTTTTAGATTTTGAATAAAATTATATCAATAAAATTTTGGAATGTTATTGAAACTCTTTTTTTATTTCAATTTACTCCAATAAGATCAACATAATTCAGCAAGTTTGTCTAAACACCAATTGAATAAAAGATAGAATTTAGTTAAAGAAAATAAATATTTGTTTTATAAAATTTAATTACCAAATTGCCTTAATAAATTAAAACATCACAGACATGTTCTGACTTTAAATTATACATACATATTTAAACATGCCAATTGTTTACATACATAATCATGTTTACTGAAAATGACTACAAACACTGTTTGCTTGAAGGAAGAAGTATTATGGCACTATTTCTTAGATTTCTATGCAACCAGCAAAAGATAAATATTTGTATACCTACATAATTTACTTTACAAAAAAAGTGTTTTACTTAAAATATTTGTGAAGAGATAATTAAAGAAGTAAAATTAACGTTTTGTAGAGAAGACGAATATAATAAATATAAAAAAATATATTTGTTAAGTGACTGCGATTATTGCGATTCTGGTTTTAAATCTTTTTCGTTGACTAGAATCAGTGGAGCCTGATTACAAGATTGTAAAATCAAAAAAGATAGTGCAACATAATTTCACCTGTACTTTAGCGACAAGAACCAATTTATCTTATACTAGAAATATACCAAAAATATTTCAGCAAACTCTAAAATCCAATTGCAAATTGATAAAACACGTTATCATGTCGGCAAGTTATGTAACATTAGCGGATATTCGATAAACCCTACTTAGTTCCTAATGATGTTTAATTCTACGGAATTTTAGAGTAATTCAGTCTTGAAGCTTCTCAGATAGTGCCACCGAATCTTGATTATCTGGAGTAATCGAGTAACGCGTTCGGAGGCTCTTCCACTTATTTTCACAACTGGAACAAAAAATAGACAAAATACACTTCTGGACTCATCTATTGGCCCACCTTGTATTTTCAGTTTCGTTTGGTCCTAGCTAAAATTTTATATTAGGTCGAGCAAAAAGTTTTTATGCAGTTTTTAACCTGGCACATTCACAATTTCATTCAATAGTCTTTTTTTGAATTTCGAACACAGAATTTAAAGAAACAAAAGACAATTTGGAGCCTGTTTGTTGATATCAAACAATCGAATACTAAGAAAATCAGGTTTTATTGGTTTACTTGGATTTAATTCTTGAAAAAGTGATTGATATCTTTGGTTTTGCAACAAACATTACTTATTCTTAACATTAAGGTGAGGTTCTATCAATAATCTATGGATACTTCACCTGAAATTGCCGCCCAAGCTGTGGCACTTATTCAGGCCGGACACAGCCAAAGAAACGTGAGTGCTCAACTTAATTTAAGTCGATCTGCGGTCCGAAATGTTTATCGGAGGTACCTAGAGACTGGCGGCTTTGTTCGTCGCCAAGGAAGGCCACGATCTCGGGTCACAACTGAAAGGCAGGATCGATTCATCGTGACGACCAGCTTGAGAAATCGTCACCTTACCTCCATTGAGATACAAAACCAACTTCGCGACTTCCACGGAGTATCTGTAAGCGCTCGAACTGTTCGGAGAAGGTTAAAAGAACGCGATATGGTACCACACAAGCCAGCTAATGGGCCCAAACTAACGCGAGCCCACCGAACAGCGCGCCTTCATTTCGCACGCAGTCATTTAAATTGGACACAGCAAGATTGGAGCCGTGTACTCTTTTCTGATGAGTCTAAAATTGTGTTACATGGCAATGATGGAAGGAAGAAGGTCTACCGACGTAAGGGAGAGCGTTTCGCACAATGCTGCTTTGAAGAGAGGGTTGCTTATGGCGGTGGCTCATGGACTGTCTGGGGCGGTATATCCGCGAGCGGCAAAACTCAACTTGAGGTTGTTACAGGACCACGGCTGCCAACATTAAATGCTGAAAGGTACATTCGTAAGTGCTTAGAACCTCACGTGATGCCATACGCGGACTATGTGGGCCCAAATTTCCTTTTTATGCATGATAATGCAAGAGCCCATGCGGCCGGCATCGTCAGGGAATATCTTCGGGATGTGAACATCACAGTTATGGACTGGCCAGCCAGAAGCCCAGACATGAACCCTATTGAGCACATGTGGGACGAGCTAAAAAGACGTGTTAGGGCTCGTCAGCCAGTTGCCCAGACGATGCAGGAGTTGAAAACTGCCATAGAAGAGGAATGGGAGATGATCCCTCAAAATTTCATAGAGCGGTTGATAAACTCTATGCCTAATCGTATGAGAGCTGTGGTAGATGCCCATGGAGGCAACACGCGTTATTAAATTAAACCTTTATTTGATAAAACATGTTTTTTATTCAAAAATCAATTGCCTTTAACAAGGCGCATATCCGACTTGTTAGGCGTAGCTCCATGTCGTATGGTATTCTGAATTCAAATTTAAAACAATACGATCGAAAAAGATGGTAAAATGTATCAGGTTTAAAACTGCATCAACAGTTTTTGTTCAATCTAGCAATCATATTTCGGTAGGGGCCATCGAAACCTAAACTCTAAGGTGGGCCAATAGATGTGTCCAGAAGTGTATATCCATAGTATCACAACATAACATCATTATTGGATTTATAAAACGTATCCAACGTTTTCGAAAAGTTGGGTTTTCTTTAATATTATATCTTAAATATCATATCCTATCAATTTTGTCCTATTTTACCCAAAGATTGACCGGAAGAGAATGCCTTGTGTAGCATCAACTCCGCCTACGTACCACTATTTGATATCTAAATAAAAGGAAGCTTATGTTATAAGATAACGTGGATCAGAAAAATATCAAAAGAGCAGCGTCGTGTCTTTTTATACAAATAATATTTATATTTTTTATATGAAATACCAGTAACTGCTGTAATTGAAGACGATTTTTCAAAAAACAAATAGTAAACAAAACTGCATTGTGCAAGGTAGCGTATTGGGTACCTATATCTATGAAAAACATCTGTTAGACAATAACAAAATATTTCTAAACTTGGAAATTCCGTAAAAGGAATGTTCACTGCGCATGTTGGCGAAAATGACTTGTCTTATAAGGCCGACGAAAATTATTGTAAAATCTATGATATCCACTTACTTCTATCCTAGTCTCGGCAATATTTTCTTCGTTTCGTAGAAGCTCATGCTTGAGTCCATTACGTTTTCTGGAAGGAGCATAAAATCTATTTTAGTTTAAATTGCTACCAGCGCATATAAAAGGGATTTAGAAGTTTGTATCGAAATGCAATAAAACGAACATTAAACCGCTGTGAAGTCTTTGTTCGGTGTTTATGTCGTGAGAGGGTTATATTCACTTGGCATAACGCAGTTTCCGTCCCAGTTGACCGCTTCCTACGCACCGGGTCTTGGGAAGGCGCGTATCGTATTACACCACACAATAGGCGCTTTATGTAAACTCGGAACGTATAAATAAATATTATATTAAGCGAGCTGTTCGTTTACTTCAGTTAAGTCGTATTTATTGAAGGGGTTTTGACTTACAAGTATATCCTCCTCCATACAATGAGCGCCGTGTAGGCGAGGCATACGATGCTGCAGGTCACCACGACCATGATGCCAGCCGCAGCACCTATGGGCTCTCCTCTGACAGCGGAGTATCGTATTTTCTGGGAATCTTTGCGTACCTCTTCGCCAGGTACTAGAAAATTAAATGGAAGTACTTAATGAAATAATATAATTTGAATCCCTCTTTGTTTCGATGATAAGATAATAAGAATAGGCCAACTTTGTGTTACCTACCACAAACTTGGCCCGTACTTATTTCTTCTGTATCGGAGAAGTGTGCAAACGCTCAAAAGTAAAAAGTTAATAAATGATAAGTTGATTAACCTTATTGACGAGTATTGTTACCTTAACCTATAGCAATGAGATCGTGACTCAATCGATTATTTCGTTGATTAAGATAGAGATTATGATACAAAAGTAGATGATAATGAAGGACGAAGTGAATGAAAAAGTATCATGTTTACCCTGCAAGAACTCTGCTTGTGCGTCGGGCACAAAAGGCACCTCCGCGCGGGCATCCTCTGAGTCTTCGGGGAAAGTAGGTAGGTCCACGTGGTTGTCATTGTCGTCTCGAGAATGAAGCATGTCGAATACCTCCGATCTGTAGAGATTTTTTTATAAATTATATTTATTTCTTTATCACCAACTTTATTTCGTGTACCTATATTTTACAGTTGATTAGAACTCTCCTAAATCACAATTTTTTACCTTCAAATAACTTCCCCTCGCTCTGGGCGGAGCTGGGGAGGCTCAGGCTTTTACTGACTAAAACCCACTCATGTGCCTTCTTTTGCCCTTTATGTTCTGAGGCCGCGGTATCTCTTTCGGAAAACCCGCGGGTGCTAAATCACCCTAATGGCTCTTTAAAATAACAATCCACTTGAATCTGTAGAATAACAAACTTGAGTCTATCAAGTCGCTGTAGTTGATGAATAGGAATCCTATTCATCAACTACAGCGACTTGATAGACTCAAGTTTGGTGGAAAATCCTATTATAGGATTTTCCACCAAACTTGAGTCTATGAGCCCATAGTGGACTAGACTGCTTATTGTTTCGACATTACCGTCTTCACAAGTCGCCCTTTGGTAGCTACACTTTCGAAATATATTTTAAGTATTGAGTCGTGTACCTGTTTTCTATTTATATCAATTAGAGTGTATTATTGCTAAACCCAAGCATTAACGGTTCTTACCTGCTGACGCCATTTTTGTCATCAACTAAAAGTTTTAGAACAGTTGCGTTAGCTTCTAGAGTTTTGTAACGACTGTTGTCCTCCACCTCCTTAGCGAGTTCGGGCAGGGTACTTTCTTGTTCTTTCAATGTGGCCGAGTTTTCGCCGTAACACGTTCTAATATCTGGAATAAGATAATCAGTTCTTTACACACAGATTTTACTAGTAGGTAGATTAATACAAATTGCTAAGTAACACAAATCAATTAACACGGCCGCCGTGAAAGTTATTTGAAGATGTCGGAACCCGTTATTGCCATGTTCAAAGTGGGCATTTATAACCAGTGTTAAGTTGTAAGCTAACAAAGAATGAACTGCAGTGGACTCTAAACTTATCTAAATGCAAACATTCTTGACGCCGGCCAGCCAACACTTCAATTAGTGGGTCAGGCGCAGCTTTAACTTAATGTGTACTTAACGGTGTTAAAATCCGGTTTCCTGGGCTCCCAGCGTCCGAGCTCATATTTAGTATGTTATTTCCGAATGATACAGCAATTGATGAGGTGACTCATAGCCAGTCATAGCTGTCTCATTGTTCAGAGTAACCTCGTATCTCCGAGTGAAAGTATTTATCGGAGCAAATCGACTAGATCTTGTTAGTACCTACGTAGAATATTAGCCGGAGGCGTTGCTGGCGGTACATTGCGTTGAAAGTAAGATTCTTCTGGTGCCACACAGTGATGCGATTTTTTTTATTTATTGTTAGTTATAGGTATTCGTTGCGGGTGCAAATGGCCGAATGTGATGTGTTGTGATGTTAAAGTTCTATGTAGATGTTGCAGCTTAGGTAAAACCAGCTCAGTTTCTGCATCGATCTTACTAACACTGTAATCTAGTTACTTTAAACGGAGATACGCATAATATAATGAGATAATCCTGTTCCTCTAACCAATTAATATTCTTCGTGCTGTGTTTCATTTCTCAGTACAAGGAATCATTAATTTCATTTTGAATTTGAACGGGTATTTCCATGCGTATTTTCAAAGAATTTTTTTTAACATCGTCAGAGTCAGTAATCAATCATGATTATAATAATGCAGTTTGCAATTAGGTATTTCCTCAATTCCATGTGTTTTGAAACACTGCACATTGATGTTCCACGGATGAAGATTTTACACTTTGTAATTAAACTCTTTGTCAGTACGTACAATAAGTACTTACGTCAGTGTACTAATTGGGGGACCAAGCAATTAAGTAATCTTGATCAGTAATGGTCGTGTCCATTGTGGTTGTTTCCGTCAGCAATAGATTACCTAGCTCAGCCATTTATTTAAACATTGATTCCATAGTGTTTCAAGAGGACTTAAATGGTATAATACCGCAATTCTCACGGCCCTTGCCGGAAGAATTGTAAACGCTTCCGCGTATAATCACTGTGCATTCACGAACTACTAATTGATTCAAAACCATGCTTCACATGCTTGGTGTAATTATTAATTTATACGGCTACACTGAATAAACCTATTGATGCCAATACTGAAGCACTAAAATAATAAGTTAAAGATTTTTTTTTCTATTTAGAAATCAACATACTTTGTCTGATCAAATTAGCAAACAGACTTCAACTCTTAAACAAACTCATGTGTATTTGCGTAATAGTAAAACCGAAATCCAAACATGCATTTAATTATCCGATTATATAAGTAAACAGGTTCGCTGATATAATAATACACGAATTAGAGCGGTTAGTGTGGATTTGTGCCCAGTTGATGGCAATAGGCTCGCTCCTTTTGACATGGGACATGAAGATATCTGGCGAGATGTGGGTGTACTATCAGATACACCTCAGCTTCAGCTTGGACCTTCGGGGATTACAGGGGTAATATGTTGAAGTGAATGTATGTATCCACTTGATTCTAGAACGTTCTTACGCTTGTTACTCAATTGAGTCATCTTCAAAGATTAAATTTGAGTCTTCCTTTTCTCTGTCAGTAAATTGGTTAAGCGTTCTGTTATCTTCGTGGCATACCACTGTCACTGCCCACAGATCTACAGCAAACAAGAATATTTGGAACCTTGTAAGACTTAAGTAGGTTTATGTGTCTCTAGGTTTCACCTACATTTTGTTTCAGTATCTTGGTAGGGCGTTTTGTGCATATTACATCTTTATCATATTTTTAGGCTTTGTTGTACTGATAATTTCGTTTCTACGATTTCTATTTGATTGATCTTCACTGGTGTTATTGGGCCTAGAAAGCGTGTGTTGATTTTTGGTTGCACTTACGTTTCTAATTTGGAGTTTTGTTTGTTCCAAATGTCAATGAAAATAATGGGCTCCACTTAAGTAGGTACTCACGAGTGTGTAAACATTTACTAATGTAAGTACATGGACTAATGGACTTCCGAACGCTGCCGCTGTCCAATGGACAAAGCCAACTAACTCTACTAAGACCAGAGACCCCATTGCGTTGGTGAACTGTGGGATACGAAATGTTTTTTTCAAATTGAGTGTGGGTGCAGCTACATCAAAAGGTGCTTAACCTTACGACAATAGACGATCAATGTTTACTGTTATAGATGTATCATTATCTCAGTCTTGCATTGATTAAATTCTAACTGCAGATGGTGTGATGAGCACCATTTATTCCGTAAGTCTCAGTAAAGGTCAGTTATAATCAAGGCAGAAACTTCCATTCGACTATAAAGTCTGTATGCATGTACATTGAACCCGTGACCTACGACGGGAAAGGGAATAATCGACTTGGGCTTGGGTCCGGGTCCCTTCTCCACACTGAGCTTGGTCACGTTTCGACTATGTACCTAGCGTAGCTAGTATCTAGCTTAGCGACTACTTTTTAAATATTATTAAATTTGTCTTTGTTCATTCGTGTATACATTGCTAGGCCTCATATTATGTCGGCTCACATCTGTTCACAGTATATTATGATCCCCTTATGATGCCCTATTTCTTTTTTGCTATCAAACTTTGCGACATATGGTCCCATTTATTTAAAAATCCGGCCAAATGCGAGGTGGACTCGGGCACCAAGGTTCCAGTACATACTTGCGATATAAACGGCTATATCATTTGACTGCGTAAGTTTAGGGAGTTGATTTTTTCACAGCTCCACGGGACTATAGACTTGGGTATACGGATTTAATTTATTTTCAACTCGATACCTCCACGGGTTCCCGAGATTGTTAGACAGACGGAAGACAAACTGATCCTATAAGGGATTCCGTTTTTTGCTTTTGAGGTACGGAACTTTAAAAAAAAATGTCAACATGAAGTAAGACAATAAGGACTCAAAGTAGAAAGGCCACGACAAGGTAAATGTTTAAACACAAACTTCCATTCATTCACCGTCACCTGAGATACCAATAAACAGCTATGAATCACTATGTTAATCATTTTACGTTACTTACTACTACAGATGACACTTATGTTTTTTTGTATCACTGATCTCACATATAAGGCATATTTACATAACGATAAGTATGGGTTTCCTGAAGACTTATGAGTCGCTTCCATTGCTCTTACAAACTGATCATCGAAATCATGAATCACTCCCACGTAAATGATATTCTTCTCAGTATTTGAGTGTAACAAATTGTATACAATTAAAGCGCCATTAGTTCCGAGGTAATGAGTGTGCAGTCGGAAGTTGAGTGCTTCTTGAGATATTGAGTTATCGAGCTTACACTTGACAATTTGTTTTCTTAGCAGTTTATCAAAGTGCTTCGAGTGCTAGAGGCTTGATTTTTGATAAGTAGAGTAAAGAAGAGCTCGTTACCTCGTTAGTACCTATTTACAGTTATTATCGAATTGAAAGAAATATCTGCTCCGGCATTTTCTTTAAAAGTGAAGAAATGGGGCGTTTTAAATAGGGCACTAGTGTCTTACTTCGTCATAATCTATTACATGGCATAAACTGGCTACAAGTCTAACTTGCTTAGAGCTTGCCTGAACTTGTTCTGCAGCTCATAACAAGTACATAGAAAGTTTTTGTAAGAAGTGAAAAGTTGCTTCACTTCCTCTGCAACTTCTAGTTCGATCATTCATCGAACCACTAGTTTCCTGCATTGGATAAGTAGAGATATCCTGAATAAAGTTAAACTGTTATTATGTATTCATGCCAATGTGCTACAAGACGAGGCTGAATGTGATGATTTCTGTGCCAAGTTCCTGATCAATGAAGAATCTGTTTGTCATAATTGGTATGATGTGTTGGTCATATTCTAGTTACATAATTGCCAAGGAGTACATACCCATTGTGGAGACGATGATCAAACACAGAAGCTGGTAGCGCGCCATTTCATTACTCGCCCTGCAAACAGATAACCGATTGTAGTATTTATGTTAATAGCTCTACTGTATGCGCTTATCTGCACCGGTCACACTATATAAGTATACCTAATTACGTAGGTGGTTGGTGATAAGCGGACAATATCAATTAGACTTATTAGAAATTTTCTTTTATTGAACAGTTCACGATTCGGAAATAAACCTTTATACACAGCTCCTACGTATTTATATTTATGTTTTGTGTAAGAATGTTAGTAGCTAGTTGGAAGTGTAAATAAAGCCGACATATTCTGCTAATTATAGATTGTTGTTTATCTTATAGGTACTGTCCGTAGATGATTCCCTTGTCCCCACTGTTTCAAGTCAACACTTTTCACAATATTTCTAAAAAATAATGATGATATGAAACCGAAATATTATAATTTTGCATGTAAGTCGTACCGATCTGTATTAACAAGATATTCGAGTCACTTTCGCGATGTTAAACTAGAAAACCAGTTCTGGATGAGAGAATGGCTGCTCTAAAAATACCTGGGAGACGTCGCGAGGGATCCAGTCTTAGCAGGGAAGTACCACTTTGCACGATCAACTTAATTTTATGTTCACTGTTTTTTTTGTCACTTTCGATGTGAAATGTGCGCGGGCGCCGGTGGCCGTACGGACGTTTGCCTGTGCGCGAGCCGAGCCGTAATCTGCGCAAGAGTGCCGAGTGCCGACTGTGCCGAGCCGCGGTCCCGCTCGACGGGAGCCTGAGACGCTGACCTCACTGATGCAGGAAATACACTAAACTTGCAAACCGTGTGGATATGGCAAAGGTGAAATTATGGTTTTTAAGAACCTAGGTACTCTAGGGGCAAAGTTAATCTCACGGTTGAGGTCAATCAAATTAGTTAGTATGGTAAATAGGTGTCTGTGTCAGTAAATGGTTCGAAAGGTACATACATAAGGTAGGTATATGTTAAAAAACAGCCAGATAGACTCGCGCCTCGAGGATTCCGTACAGACTTTCGACATAAACAGCCATATCTTTTGACCGCAGTTTTGGAAGGTTAAGTTTCTCATAGCACAAATAGACTAAAGAGTTGAGTATATGGTTTTCATTTCTCGATACCTCACTCGTTCCTGAGAAAAAGCGTCTTGACAGATAGACATAATAAGGGTTCCCTTTTTTCCCCTTGAGGTATGGAATCCTGCGGGCCTGTGGACGGTGAGCAATGGGTAGCTCACCGTCCGTCCGTCTATTGACGACAGGCCGTGTCGACGGCGCGTTCGTGTTTCACGCGCGCCTCAAAGAGAGTCAGCAAAGCAGAGGGGCTTGCCAGGGCCTCTGCCTGCCGGGGTTGCGGGTTGTTCGAAAGAGATACCGCGGCCCCGGAACGTAAAGGGCAACAGAAGGAACATGGGTGGGTTTTAGTCAGTACAAGTCTGACATGCCCCCCCGCTCCGCCCAGAGCAGGGGAAGAAGCGGCGGAAGAAGAGTAGATGAGTTCCCATCCGAAAAAAAAAAGGTATGGAATCCTTAAAATGATGTGCTCGCCTTGATACCGACGTTTTTGTCCCCAGGAACATCAAAAACATCAACTACCTTGTTACATGACCTGCCTACTCTTCTGAGCTATCGAATTTCAGGTTTGTTATGCCCTCTATCCTTACTGATATTATAAAAGCGAAAATGAGTTTGTTTGTTTGTTACGTCTTCACGCCTAAATGGCACAACCGATTTTGATGAATTTTGGTACAGAGATAGTTGGGACCCTGGAGACGGAGACCTATAAAAAAGTGGGATAAGGAGGAGAAAGAGGGAAGAAAAGGGGAAAGAAAGATTTTTTTTTCGATCATCACGCGGGTTAAAGTTAGCGTTAGCCCAAAGTAACTTTGCCACATAACATTTGCCATAAAATAAATAAATGAAATATTAAAAAAATAAATAACCTCTAAAATGATTAACGCGTGTTTTAGATGTACCTAGGAAGTTTCATCTCTCACCAAATAAAGCTAACGCAGCATTATAAGGCTAACACGTGCAAACGTATCTATATAGTCACATCATTGTTCCAGTGTTACATGCTTTGAGTCAGTACGGGAGCCTGTTTTGTGCAGATTGAGATAAAAACCTCTTTGTTCGTCAAACGCGCGGCGGGTGCGCGTGAGACACTCGCGGGGAATTCGCGCCCGCCGCGCATGCTCTTGGTCGCCGCCCGGAACGATGGCCGCTGACCCCGTGCATGTGTTGCAGTCTCCATTTTAATTGACCTTTTTAACAAATTAGGTTTAATCTGCTGTTAGAAACTTAGAAACACGCCTTATTTTGGCGTGCAAATATCGGATTTAATTAAAAATAGATGTGGGTAAATTATTCTGTGTCCGTTATCAATTACCTACACCTAGGCCGGTGTATTAAATCTTCGATACTCTCAGACGAGGGCGACGGTTGAACTCTGCCCTCGCCTCGTGGCAAACAAGCAACAAATTAACGTTGATAACATTATTTACATTATAATAGGTACGTAATGCTATTCAATACTATGGAGTAGGTGGTGTAATAGCTTTCGATAATCAGGATATCAGGAGCCTATAAAGCCCGCCTTAGCAGAATCATTATAGGAAAATATTATGATAATTAATCAATCAAAAAACCGGCCAAGAGCGTGTCGGGCCACGCTCAGTGTAGGGTTCCGTAGTTTCCCGTCCGTCACAATAAGTGTTCCCACTTATGAGTTTAAAGGTGGGAGGAGCGTGCAATGTTGCACGTTCCGCGGTAGGCGCTCCAACAGTTTTTGTACAAAAAAGACAAAAAGTTGTACAAAATACAACTTTTTGTCTTTTTTGTACAAAAACTGTTGTGTCAATCAAGTTCAAAATGATTTTCCTAGAAAGTCCCTATAAAGTTCTACTTTTCAGATTTTTTTCATATTTTCTAAACTTATGGTTCAAAAGTTAGAGGGGGGGACACATTGTTTTTTACTTTTGGAGCGATTATTTCCGAAATTATTGACATTATCAAAAAATGATTTTAGTAAACCCCTATTCATTTTTAAATACCTTTCCAACAATATATCACACGTTAGGGTTGAAATTAAAAAAAAAACACTTCCCACTTTACATATAGGGTGGCTACCCTAATAAAACATTTTTTTCCAATTTTTATTTTACCACTTTGTCGGCGTGATTGATATACATATTGGTACCAAATTTCAGCTTTCTAGTGCTAACGGTCACAGAGATTAAGCGAGGACGGACGGACGGACGGACAGACAGACATGGCGAAACTATAAGGGTTCCTAGTTGACTACGGAACCCTAAAAACAAATCAAACAAAGTGACAATTCATAATGTTAACTACATACATCTGTGACCATTTTTTATTTTTTACTTGATTCATAATATCCTGTTATAATTCTGCTAAACCGGGCATTTTAGGCCCCCAGGACTAATCTCTTATTATATATCAATATTTATTGTCATTTTTAAGCAAAATATCAACTCACTTTTAAACAAAAATGAGTGAGAAACACAACTAAACTGGAACCCGTGGTTTGACTTCGTCGGAAAACGCCCAGGTGTCTTTGAGTCTGGATCTTCAGCTGCGGGTGTACTGGCCTCGGTCGAGACGTTGTCCAATTCTGGGGACCGACCGAGCATACCCGCGAAATGTGTTTCCAACTCTGATATCGCTATTATCCTGGAGATGTCTTTTGCTTTATTTTGGATGAGTGCTCGAGACTGTACCTTAACCACTCGCTGCTAGTTGCCAGCTAATTTGTTTTTAAGGTTCGTCTGAATTGAAAATCTGTACTTCATCCTATGGGATTAGTCGTGCGTCTGTTTACCATCTGCCAGAGACATTATTTGATAGCTCTACACGCTTCTCGCTGATTGCCGGCGCGGCGCTGGAGCAAAAAGTTTTCTATTCATTCTGCGTGGCCTGGCACAGAAGAAAAAAAAAACAAGGAAGAAACTTCAAAACTTGGCCCTTGTCAAAGAAACGATAGAGAACTATAAGTATTGAAAGAAACAGCTGAATAGCCACAGAATGAACTGTAGTAAACTCTAACACAAGAATAAAATACTAAAAAAAATATAAATAGTAAAGAAAACTTGTCTATAGGAACTAAATTGATGCGGTATTAATACATTCAAAGCAAAGCACTTAATCGAATTACCAAAAACCTTCAAGAAACAAATTCTACAATGACGTCAAATTCTTCGAAGCCGTGTATCAAGGACAATTCAGAAGACAGAACAGACGTAATCGAGGAGGGTCCGTGCATTCAGCAGCCGAGCCAGCCGCCGAGCGCTGAAGCCCCAAAGCAGTCCAAAATGATTAATAACTCGTACCTTGTTGATGCAACAGTGTATTCTGTGCCGCCGTTATTATAGCAACCGCACGGGTCCTGGGCACGGTGTCTGCCAATCTATCCGTAAATATTTATCTGTTTCCATAAATAATGAACTGAAATAAATGCAATTATTAAACAAACAATTGATTTTAAACAATAATTTCATTTGGAAACCACATTGACTAACGGATGCTCAAATAAAACCCAGCTTCAATTAAAAATACATATACAGTACCTATGTATCAGCAAGATATCATCATACTAATACTGTTATAGTGTGTGTCCACACTGAATGCGCGGTGACTGGAGCCTAGGCGGGCGCGGCGAGCGGTGGCCACAGTGAGGCGCGAGCCAGGCGGTTCAATCTTAGTACAAAGAACAGGAGAAAAAAGTCATTATAAGGATACTAATTCACGAACAACGTTGTAGTCCAACAGAATAAAACTTGAAAGGTGTTTTTTTATTTGGTTGTATTATAGCAAGGCAAGTTTACGACTTGGGAATAAAGATGGCAGCTCTGCGCTTATGTTCAATAAAATTGCAACAGATGGCGCTAAAACAAATCATACATTTTAATCCTGTGTAGTTGACGCTATACGAATTATTACTAAAATAGTAGATTTTGTTAGAATTTATGAAACAATTATTGATCAATTTGAAATAATTAAATTGCACAAATTTAGAAATTTGAACTATTTTTTTTTTTAGAAGTCTTTAAGAAAATATTTTAAAAATAGTCAAAAATTTGGCTCGATTATAAAACAACTATGGTAGAATTTCAGTGGTGGTGGTGGCCCATTTTGAAAATGTCTGCCAACTGTCAAATATCTGCTGTTGCCCGACCTGACGTTAGCGTCCGTGCCGGTTTCTTGCGATATTTTTTTAATAACTTTCTGTGTTCCGTTCTGTTTATGTCGTCGAGTTGAGCTAAGGTTCCTCCGGCTAAACCATAATTGTGGCCAGAAAAGCAATTTGTTTGTGTTTATACTAATAGAGATAGGACTCTGGTATACATAGTGTTTGAGCTAAGACTCTTTGTT
The DNA here is from genome assembly GCA_905475445.1 of Ochropleura plecta. NCBI lineage: Eukaryota > Metazoa > Arthropoda > Insecta > Lepidoptera > Noctuidae > Ochropleura > Ochropleura plecta. The sequence continues at coordinate 16,185,904 of FR997731.1, read as the reverse complement.
TTCTTGCATTATGTCTTCGGACAAACACTGCTGTGTTCCAGGATGCAAGGAGAGTGGAGGTATGTCAGATTTCGTATTGTTTATTTAACTCTGCACAAATTTTTGTACGGCTGAAACTTGTTGCTAATGCGACCTGCATTAGCAACAAGTTTCAGCCGTACCGTAACCTATCAGTAATAAATATTATGGTCAATATTAAGGACTTTACTTACTCTCTGACGAGAGTTCAGTCTAGATCTTAAAGTTTTATTGAATTCAATATTAACTTAACGGGTATCATATCATTACATCCAAAATAAAAAACAGTTTGATTGTCATGTTTGGACAAGTGTTAATACATGAAAACTAAGCATTTTTTGACTACCTACGCTTTATCACAAGCATTGTATATTGATGGTAAATTCAAATATTACTTAAATGCCCTACACACAGTGGGGAGAAACAATTAGCTATAGTCGGCTAAAAGAGAGCCTACTACTTACATGACAAATAATCATTATGCATATTCCTGCATTGGTACATTTTCATATCTTTAGCCAGATTTTTGGTAATGAATGATTGAGATCTTCACAATGCTGTAAATTCTAATACTTGTGAAGTTAATTGTTTTTATTTGTGAGGACCTCTTCATTGATTGTATTATTTATTGTAGGTAAGCGTCAAGTGCTTCATGGGTTCCCAAACCCTGAAACTGACAGGGATCGCTTCAACACATGGCTTTATGCAATTGGCAATACTGACATCTTGGGCTTGGAAAATGAGCGCATATTTAAGTATCGTCGTGTGTGTCATTCACACTTTGAAGAAAAATATTTGTGCCGTAACAACAAAATCAGCAACATTGCTGTGCCAACATTAAATCTGCCAGGTTTGTACAAATATTTTTTTTGCAAAATGGAATATAGTACTCTACCATGTTATGAAATGTGTATTCCTGTTGGATTTTGTTGATATATAAGTAATTTTTGACTTGACTATTTCTTTTTTTCAGCACCCTTTTCACTGAAGAGATCAACACCTGCTGTTAGAATGCCATTACAACAAATTGTGAATATACCATCAACATCATCAGGTACCAAAGCATTCTCTTATTTTACAGTTTGTAACTTTAGAAGGCATTTTAAATCTAATTTGAAATATATCATGATTTAGTGTAATTTTTTTCTTCTAGATCCCATTTCAATCAATTTTGAATATTTGCTGCAAACATCAATCTGCACTGGAGTGGATAGTGTTCAAAAAGAAAATATTGGTAAATTTTAATTATTTCTGACAACTTTTTCCTAGATAATACTGATGACTTCTGATTAGTTAAAAAGTCTACATACCTGAGTGAAAGTAAAAACAGAGATCTAACTTTTCTTAACAAACAAAACATACTTATTATCCTTTGTATGCAATAATAATTTAAACCTTTGTTTTTTTTGTGCATGCTGGTCTTGGTCCCTATACATACTATAATTATAGTATTTGAAAATATAAATATTTTAATATTGAATGTTTCAAATAAACTTATATTTCAGTTCCACATATACCAGTGGATGAGCATGACATACCAATTGAAAATCCTCCAATGACAGAGAAAACCATTGAACAAAATCTTGGTAAGTCTGGGACTACTCTTTACATATATATTTTCACATATGAACTTGCAAAATTGTTATTCTTTCTTTATAAAACTGATGAGTTCTAAAATCTCCTAGCAAACAATACATGAGACATACATGCTATGCTTTGTGTATACATAAAATAAATATGAATAAAATTGAAATATCTCTCTATTCATCTGTTTGTAATAACAAAAAGTTTATGTGTAGTATCAAAAATTTGGTATGCAAAAGTAATTGCATTGTAGTAGACTTGACTGATGTATTTATGTTACATATATTTTTTATTTAATGTGTCTCTATTTCTCAATGATGATGATGAAGGGAGTACATGAAAGTTTGTATGAAAATACGCAGGCGAAGTCTTTGGAAAAAGCTAGTCCGGTATAGAGAGAAAATAATATTTTTATTCTTACTATATGTTCTGTTTTTCAACCATTTTTTCTCGTGGCACAAGAATTCTCGACCAAGGATTTCTCAGGTTGTCTGAGTAGTAGAAAAATAAAACATGTTTTTTTTTTCAAAAGTAGTTTGATTAATTACAAATTAGAGTCATAGATGAGATCAATTTCATTAAATCAAAACAAATTGTTTCTATTTTACAGCAGAAAAAAGAGTGATCAAGAAAAATACCAAAAAAGTATTTTTTACAAATGCAGAAAAAGAACTGCATCAAAAACTTGTTGCTGCAAGAGTTAAATTAAGTAAAATGAAGAATAAAACAAGAAAACAGTTGGCCAACATAAAGGCAGCAAAAAAAATAGCATCTAATCCTGCAGTCTTAGATACCCTCGAGAAGTGTACAAGAACTGCTAAATTATTAATGGGAATCCAATGGCGAGAGGACCGCAAAAAAGAAAAAGGACGACGTTTTACATTACCGGAAAAAATTGCTGCATTATCGATTTTTAAGCAAAGTCCTAAAGGGTATAGATTTTTTAGAAAGATTTTTATTTTACCTGCTCAGCAAACTTTAATAAAGTTAATCCAAATGAGTAATCTCAAACCTGGGATTAACAAAAATATTTTCTCTCAAATAAAAACCAAAGCTGAAAATATGACAGTTGAAGAAAAGCTTTGTATACTAATGTTTGACGAAGTCTCACTAAAGGCCAATATCACTTACCAAGAGAGAAAAGATATAATTACAGGTCTAGTTGACAATGGGCAAGAAAGGAAGGGTGACTTTGCTGATCATGCACAAGTATTTATGGTGCGTGGTCTTATATATAATTATAAACAGCCCGTGTCATACACATTTGCATCAAGTGCAACCAAGGGACCTGAGCTGGCAAAACAAATCAAAAATATTTTAACAGAATTGCAAGAAGCAGGGTTGATTGTGGTTGCTTCAGTGTGTGACCAAGGAACCAACAACAGACAGGCACTCAAACTGCTTCTTAATGAAACCAGGGGGCACTTTTTAAGAAAAGGAGAGGAGCCGAAAGGAAATGTCATTTTAATAAATGACCAAGAGGTCATACCTCTCTATGACCCTCCACACCTTCTCAAAGGAATTAGAAATAATTTATTAAATAAAAATTTGTTATACACCAAAGAAGGTGTCACTAAAACTGCGAAATGGTCCCACTTAAAATTACTCCTTAATGAAAATCCAGGATACAAGGGCATTCGATTGATCCCAAATTTGACTGAAAACCATGTCAACCCTGAAAAGCTCAACAAAATGAAAGTAAAATTCGCCTCACAAGTTTTCAGTCGTACTGTGGCATCTAACATGGGATATTTAGCAGGTAATATTAGGCATTTTTTTATTATTATTTTATGGAATAAATAGGTTTTGATATAGAAGCAAAATACACTTAATTAATACTTTCAGTGATTTCTTTTACTATTTTATAGGCTTGCGTTTACCTGTATTTATGTCATACAATAGACATAAACATTTCTAACTTATTTGACTTTTCGAACTATATTAATTGTTCAATAGTGTAGTATGTACTATAGTGACCTACACAAATGTCCTTTCTTTGGTATTGTTCGTCTTGCCGTCGAGCTCTTCGAGTTATGAGTTGAGCTCGCAATAACTGACAAATGCTTGCACTGACGGGACAAGTCCACTCAAATTGTTTCGTTTTTTCTTAAATTGACCAATTTTATGGACTTTAAAAGATATAAGAGCAGTCAGGTACGAAACACCGGCCAGAACTAGCTTTTAAAAAACGACGTGTGTGTTTGTAAAAACTTATATGTAAAATAAACATCATTTATCATTAAAATATATATAATAAATTATTATGTTATTCAAAATAATAATGCACCAACCAGTATGTAGATCAGTAGTTAGCTAATTAAACTTGGACAAAGCTTTATTGCACTGTGTACCATTTATAGTTCCTGTTAATGACAAGGAATATATAATAACAAAATTAAATGCCATCACAACTAATCAGTTTGCTCGGTTTTATACTATTGTTTATTGTCAAAAGTCCATTATTTCAGTGAACAGTGCACAGTTTAACTTTAAATTAGTATTAAAGTATTATCTTATCTACTATATAAAAATAAGTCGGGTTTTCCTTCCTGACGCTATAACTCCAGAACGCACGAACCGATTTCCACGGTTTTGCATTCGTTGGAAAGGTCTCGGGCTCCGTGAGGTTTATAGCAAAGAAAAGTAGGTAGGGTAGGTAGTTAGAAATGTAGAAAATTGCATAGCACAGCACAGCTAGTTTTGTATATATTACTTTTATCATAAAATTTGAGTAAACAAATTGTTGGTGTACCTATACAAAATATTATTTTGTGATTGTTTCAGATAAGAAAATTCTACCTGCAGAATGTACTGAAACTGCAGATTTATTACTTTTCATGGACAACATCTTCGACTCAGTCAATGGTAGCCATATAAAAAATAGAAATGCCAAACCCCTACTTGGGCCAGCAACGCCGAGCTCCGTGCATCACAAGACGTGGATTGAGGGCATAAAAATATTTCAATCCATGAAATTTGTTACTACACAGGGGAAAATAGAAAATGTTCCCTCTGTTGCCAATTGGGTGTGGACACTGAAGGGGATAAAAACTCTATTAAAAAAATTAAAAGATAATTTTAATGTTTCGTCAGTTTGGTTGCGGCACCTAAATCAGGACCCATTAGAAAATTTCTTTGGCGCAGTGAGAAGCCAAGGGTGTCGCAACACTAACCCAACATGTGATCAGTTCGAATCTGCATTCGCCACACTTTTAATTAATAATTTAAGCAGTGTCCACACCCGCGGTAACTGTGAAGGAGACTTTTGTAATGCATTGCATTCTCTAATCATCAACGAAAATGCAGAAGCAACGTCGACCTGCCCTCCTTTCGATTTTCAAAAAATATTTGATTTTGATTTTACTCCAATGGAAGTAAAAGAAAGGGATCCTCGCATTATTGCACCCATTCAGTACATGAGCGGATATTTCTTAAAAAAAATAAAAACCCGTGTTTTTAAATCGTGTAATGAGTGCATAAAAGATTTAGCCTCAGAAAATGAAATCGAGTACATTAAATACAGAGAATATGCAGGTCGACGATGGCTTTGCACTCCCAGCAAAGAATTAGTTCAATTAATTTCAAATATGCAGGATATAATAAATGAAATAATAAAAGAAAATATTGAAAAAAGGCATGTAAAAGAAATAATGAAAACAGCCATAATTATATTTGTTGATTTTAAATTTATAAAATGTAAAATACATAAAGATAAATTAATTGACTATTTAATTAATATTGTCATAAGATGCATGATATATAATTATTGCAAAAATATAAATAAAATATTAGCTGGGAGAAAAACAGTTGATGATGATGAGGACAAATTGCAAATAAAAGCAAAGAAATTGAATAAATGTTATAAAAGACACAAATAAACTTTTAAATTGAACAATTTGTTTCATTTATAAATCCATAAATAGTCTCAAAAAACATCCAGAAAATTATCTACCAGTGCATATGTATGTTTGCATTTGTCACACACACATGCATAATTGCATAGGTATCGTAATAGAGGACTAATAATGATTACTACTAGTGATAACAGATGGCGTTACCGGCTACAGCGTCATTGGTTACCCATTTTGAGGTCGAAGATTGGTCTCTATTTCAGTATATTAGAATGTACTCTGTGGCGCGAGCTTTTCTAGCGATTTGACGTATAATCAGGTGTTACAAACTATGGACGAAGATTTGCTATTTTTACTAGACAGTCCGATCCTGAGATGGGAGGTGTTGAACCCTAGAGATGGTGTGCACGAAATAAATAAAAACAGAGGAATAAGTGGTGAATTTATAACTTATATGAATAATTGAGATTATACCCTACAAAATTTTTTGAGCATACTCAAATGCCCATGTCAATTTTTGACTTCATACTAAGTAAAATATCACCTAAAATCACAAAAGAAGATACTAACATATAGGTGGTTTAGATTGAATTGCACTTATAAACAATTCAGTATTTACCGCCATTTTCCGACAATCAAATACAGATGCGCTTACGGCATACGTCGAGCGGCAAGACCGAACTAGTTTGTTACCCCCGCACCCGCGCATTGGGTCGCTTGTTTACTAGGCCCGTAGTGCGGCCAGAACGCGCGGACAGAAGCGTTTGAAAACTACGCGCGCTGTGTCGCTCAGTCCCGTCGCACTAGGCTTCCGCCTTAGTCACAACAATATGGACGCAAAGGCGCGTTTCATATGTTTGATACTTCGCACCCGTCGTCGCAACCGCGCTAGGCTCGCAGTGTGGACGCACACTTAGGATATTTTTCTGGCCGTGTCGAAGTCGCGGTCGTGTTCCACGCGCGCGTCAAAAAGATGTCAGCAAAGCAGAGGGGCCTGCCGGGGTTACGGGTAATTCGAAAGAGAAACCGCGGCCCCGGAACATAAAGGGCAAAAGAAGGAACATGGGTGGGTTTTAGTCAGTAAAAGTGTAGTGATTGATAGGCTACGTTGCTATAGATGCGTTTGATGTCCACTAATCACTGCGCTGGTAGAAACGGGTTAAAAAAAACCATTTTTTTTGTATGAATGCATGCGGGCTCTGGATGAATATTGTGAATGTGTGCTATGTATATCTATGTGCAGAGCAGTGCACTTACAGTAGGCGTGCGTGTCTACTACGTCGATATACGATTGATACGTCGTATCATCTTCGCACAGCTACCTCGGGCAGGCGCGGCTCATCTTCATAGCACATCTTACTCGCTTCGCTGAATAGCTTAGCATCAGTGAAAGCGGTCAGATAGTTTCGTAGCATTATTACATCTTCGCAGCATATTTGGATAGCACATCTCTGGTGGAAAAGCACCCTTAGCGTGCGTCATCCCAATGGTAGGTAATCAACTGATCATACAAGGCAAGCTAATCAAAATATGTAACTCTACACAATTTTTTTTTGTGGTGAAAAATCACGTTTTACTGTAAAATTCTTACTAATATTATGAAAGCGAAAGTGAGTTTATTTGTTACGTCTTCACGCTTAAATGGCTAAACTGATTTTGATGAATTTTGGTACAGAGTTAGTTGGGACCCTGGAGATAGACATAGGTTTTTTTTTAAATAGTGAGAAATGAGAGAAAGAGGGAAGAAAAGGGAAAACTTAGCTTTGCTATTACAATAAATAAGGCGCAAGGGCAAAAACTACAAATCAAGAAAGGGGAACCGGGCAAAAGCTAGTTCAATATAATACCCTCACCACTATGATTGTGATCACCGACAGTTCATAAACAATCTCGCGAGATTGTAAACTCAATAAATTGCGAATTAAAACATGACGCAAAGACTCGTACTCGTAGGCATGTAGATATTTTTGTCCCTTTTCTTTTTGTCTTCACTTACATAGACACTGGGTTCACTATCTCAAATCTGAAGGGCCCGCCAAACCTACTGCCTGCCGGGGTTGCGGGCTGGTTCGAAAGAGATACCGCGGCCCCGGAATACAAAGGGTAAATGAAGGAACATGGATGGGCTGTATTCAGTACAAGTCTGACACCACCTTCCGCTTCGCCCAGAGCGGGAGGAGTCATTTGATGATTTTCCATCCGAAATAAAGGGATCACAATCTGCCCGATTTTATCACTCGTAAAATTGTAAACCGTCCCTGATTGGTCGATCCTTGCGGTAGCTCGTACTGGCCATGGGACATGACGTTGAACCATCAGCGCAAGGTGTGCAGTATTTAAAAATGATGCCTGTTCACGATTTCGGTTTAACTTTAAACTTTCCATAATTAGTATGTTGTAAGCAGTGGGGTACAGTTTACAATTTATTGACAGTTTACAATCTCGCGAAATAGTTAATGAACTATCGGTGTTCACTATCATGCGGTACCGATTGTTCATGAACTATCTCGCGAGATTGTAAACAATCGAACTGCACCGTGCTGCTAGTAATATTTTGGATAGTTAATAAGTTATCCATAATCAATTTTTAACTGGCCTGGTATTATACTTGAATGCGACAGAAAGAGACACCTTGCGCCCTGATTCGATCAAAGTCATATGAAACAATAAGTGAACATTAGAAGGGATAACGACGCGAAAACGGTAACCACGAATTCAGTACATATCTAGTCCTATACAATAGGGAGCGAGCGATTTCCATCAACTGGGCACAAATCCAGACTCAGTGGCTTATACTGAGAAACTCCTGATGGAAATACCCAAAAATTTCCCGACACAAGAATCGAACCCATAACCTCATACTCAGGAGTCGCACACGACCACTAATACCAACGATGCAGGTACATATAATAGTCTAGTCAACAAGTGCTTTTTTAGTCAAAACTTTTTAAAAGGCTCGGAAAAATATGGTTGAGGGCTCATTCGATTCGGGATCGAATCTAGAAAGTTTTTGAAAAAATTCAAGACCCGCTCGAAAAAATTGCAAAAGTTATTAACAAATTAGTAAACAAAAAAAAAGGGGTTTAGTTTTTTTGGTATATCTCAAAAACGATTTGATATATTTTGATTTTGAAAAAAGTTAAAATTATTCGATAATAAATATAAATATATATTTTTTTTTTGCAAAAAGGTAATTAGTCGGTTTTATTTTAGTGTAAAGAATTCTAAAAAAATTATACAAAAAAAATTAATTGTTTATAACAAATTGTTTATTTAATAAACAATGAAAATTTATAAAAAAACGAATTTTTTTTTTTGATTATTAGGGAGGATAATAAATAATGATATTTAAAAAAAAGCGTACCTTGATATTATTAACAAGTGGTAAAAAAAAATTGTTTATTAACAAAACGGTTTTTTAGCAATAAAATTTTTTTTTTAAGGATCGTTTTTTATTTTAAAATTCATAATTTTAAACGAGGAATCTATTTTCAAAAAAAACAATTCAATTATCTTATAAATAATCTATTTGTTTATAACAATTTTATAAACAAAAAGAATTAAAATTTATAAAAAAATATTTTTAGGTAGCTTTTATTGATAGAAAAACGAATGATCATCGACATTGGAAAAAAAAATAATTCTTGTAACATTTATTTAAATATTTAATTTGCCGCCTAGGTAATTTGTTAATAACAAATCGAAAATTAACAATTTTTTAATTTACTCAACGGAAATCCTTTCTTTAATCTTTGAAGAATAGCTCCACGAGAGGAAAAAAAATCAAGATTTCTGGTTTAACAATTATGCAACTTGCAATGTTTATAGCCCAGTCGGAAGAAATTGTTAATTAATTTATGGATAACATTTTATAAAATCGCGATAAAAATATTTTTTCTACGGCATTTCATTCTTTAATTTGTCCTGTACATGTCTGATTTTTTTCAAATTTTAATATCAACATTTAATATGTTTAAATAATAGTTTTCATTAAAGCGCTCGAAGGGGGCGTGGCTTGCGGAAACCCGAGTACCCGTTTTCAGGCGTATTTTCAGCTCCCTGTAAAATTTTTAATATTGGTCCTACAATTTTGCGAGTAGGGAGTTTTTTTTAGGAAATTGTCTCCTCTTTTTGAATCTTTTTTCAAAATCAAAATATATCAAATAGTTTTCGAGATATACCAAAAAAACTAAACCCCTTTTTTTTTGTTTACTAATTTGTTAATAACTTTTGCAATTTTTTCGAGCGGGTCTTGAATTTTTTCAAAAACTTTCTAGATTCGATCCCGAATCGAATGAGCCCTCAACCATATTTTTCCGAGCCTTTTAAAAAGTTTTGACTAAAAAAGCACTTGTTGACTAGACTATAAGTGCTAGGCTACATATAAGTGCTACTTCGTAATTTTGTCTCTTGGATTATTCTAGAGGGCGCATTCTGGTGATCAGTATTTGTCAAATTGTGGAAAAGGTATTTAACAAACAAGATAGTGGCTTTAGGTCGTGGACATACCAAAGGTACCATGAAGTGCAATAAAAAATTGAACTTTGCTATCCAAAAAAGAAAAAAAAACTAGTAACTTCAAAATACTGTCATGGAGACAGAAGGAATGATAGCAAAGTAAACAGAAGACGCGATTTGTAATTAAATAAAACAAAAAAAAATGCAAAACTAGTAACGTAATACGAAAATATAAAAAAGCAATCAACAAATAATCCAATGCCAAAACTCTACCAAAAACTTCTACAATGTTAACAGTTTATTCTTCGAAGCCGCTGATCTATTAGTAGTGGTGTCCCAGACGCGGTATATCCAAAACAATCCCGAAGACATAAAGAGAAGAGTAGTGAAATGACCGTCCCACAGGATCTCAATAAAAAAGAGCTATGGTGTTCTCTTGGTCAGTGTCCGTCATGGTCAAAGGATACCAATATTGCTGTAAAAAGATATTTAGGAGTGGGCCTAAAATCGCTTTATAATAAAGTACCATGTAATGCTTGTATTCAATGTCCGTCCTATCCAAAAGATCTCAATAATAAAAGACAACGTAACGTTACTGTTCAGTGTCCGTCTTGCCAAAGCGAACCCAATAAGAAAAAGCGACGTTTGATGGTTGGTCAATCTCCGTTCCCAAAAGATCCCAATACGATCAAACAACGTAAAGTTGTTGGTCAATGTATGCCTTTAGAAGAGCTCAGGAAAAAAGAACTACGCTTAAATAAAAAAGAAAAAGAATTATTAAAGATACAGAAAGAGATACAAAAGCAAAGAGACCAATTAAAAATGAAGTTTGATACTAAATCAAAAGCTGATTTGACTGCAGCGGCAAAATTAAATCGAGCTCGAAAAAAACTACAGTTAACTGTCAATGCCGCTGAAAGGATAAGAGGACATAAACAGACAAAGAAGAAAAATAGTTTATCATGTACGAAATGTATGGATCCTACAAGAAGCAGGTGGCCCGACAAGATACATTCAATTGTGGACAGATTGCAAGATAGTCTTCATTCATATTTCGGTGATAGGAGGCGAGGATTTAGTGAACTATGTGCAATGTATGTTAAAAAAATTAATGAAACGAATCATCAATTTTGTTTAAGCTATACAGGGTCTCGAAATTTAGGTTATTTCTCTGGCAACACATACCAGCCACACGGACGTAGTCATCAAATGGAAGAAGCGGTTCATCAACTTTGTTTAACCGGTAATGGGGCTCTAAATTCAGGTTCTTTGTCCGGGAACACACGCCAGCAACGCGGGTGTAGACATGCAGAATCGGCCGCTGGAGATTGTTATGGGATGGGAATGGGTCCTGTTCTCTGGTCTTGGCCGTATCCTAGGCAAACCTGTAGGACGCAGCTTAAACATACAACAAGGCATTGTTGTGCGTTAATAGCTAGCTGCATAGTGTCCATACCGTGCTTGTTGTGTGTTGCATTGCTGTGCTCTTGTTACTCCTGCTGTTGCAACGATTGCTGCTAAATAAATCATACTTGAAATATAAGACAGTTTTTTTTTTAGTTTTTTGTTCGTGAAACACGAACGAGCCGTCGACACGGCAGTGTTATCCCTCTGAAATAATTAAAGTAACACGAATTCTATATATTTTTGAGGGAAGGTACCTTTTGAGGTAAAAAATGGAACCCTTATAAGAACACTTTGTTGTCCGTATCTGTTGTCTGTCTGTCAGTAAAGACCCTTTATCTCGAGAAAGCGTAGAAGTATCGAGTTAAAATTTAAACCATATATACAAGTCTTTGGTCACTCAACCCTCAGTCTACCTACCATTGTAATAAAATGTATATCGCCGATTATTTCGCCAGTGTGCGTGAGTCTGACTCACGCTTGACCGGTTATTGAGGTTTAGATTTTTTTTTCAGGTTAGTATACTTATTTTAAAACATTTTATTTAACTTTTGTAGGGGTATTTTTTATATTTGTTGTATATTATATAAATAGAGTCTACTCTCGATAACTTATAATACCCTCACTGATCAGACAGCGATTTTCTAACACACCTACTTTATAGGACAAACCGCAAACCGGATACCCGGATAACCGTCAAAACCGGATAACCGACTAATTAGAAACCCGGGTTTTTATGATAACAAAGTCGTTTTTTTTAGTTAATTTTTCTCATTGATATTGATTTAATAATACTTCAATTTGTTTTTCCAAACAAAATATATAGGTACTATGCCACGCTGCCGTCATTTTGACTTTTGGTCAGTTTGTGTATGTGTATAGTGGCTTCAGTTACATGAGTGAGTGAGACAAGTGAGTTATCCTTACTAATATTATAAAAGCGAAAGTGAGTTTGTTTGTTTGTTTGTTACGTCTTCACGCCCAAATGGCTAAACCGATTTTGATGAATTTTGGTACAGAGATAGTTGGGACCCTGGAGACGGACATAAGCTATTTTTTTTTAAAGAATTTTGAGATATGAGGGAGAAAAAGGGAAGAAATGGGAAAACTTAGCATTGCTATTAAAATAAATAAGGCGCAAGGGCAAAAAGTGCAGGTAGCAGGTACCTGTAAATCAGGAAAGGGGAACTGTGTTACCCCGAATTTAATGCGAGCGAAGCCGTGGGCAAAAGCTAGTAGCAGATATTGTTTTTATCAAAGTAAGTTTGATCACTTTTTTTAGTCACTCGTGTGCATTGCTATTTTGTTAATATCCCATGAAGCGTATGACCAAACACTGAAATATGGGTAATCATAGTAGGGATGTTTTGCATATTTAAGTAATAGCTTTATTTAACACGTTAGCTGCGGCACCAATTTTTGCATACTTTCCGTTCCTGCGGCACGAGGTATAATCGGCCCGTACCGTGACCAGACGTTAGGGCGACACGCGGTCTATTAGACCCCACCTCCTTTTACAGACTAAAATCCATTTTCTGGCGCGAAATCAAAGATAAATGAGAATTTTGGTCCTTATTGATTTAGACAGTGAATTGATGAACCCTAATCCACCGTCGCCCCGGGATCTGATGGCTAGTTTAGGAATTATTAGCAAAACAAAATATGGGATCTTATACACCTCGTAACGCACTGAAATAGGGCAAATTTTCGCTGCGATTAGTGATGGAAAAAATAATATCGACGTTTTTAAACTGTCTTAACTACGCAAGACTTGACCGATTTTGATCAATTATATCTCATTAGATCGTTTTAAGGGCAAAACCTGGCAAAACAACACAAAGCTATCAAAGGATACATTTTTTTTTAAATAATCTAAATTGTGCTTGAAGGCGCCATAAAGAAAAAAAAACCGGCCAAGTGCGAGTCGGACTCGCGCACGAAGCGTTCCATTCTATACCATTAAGAGGCACCTATTACAGACTTATTATTGGAAAATAATGGATTACGGTTTATGCATAAGGTTTATCTTTCTATTTGTATATGAAAATCTTAATGCGGTTCACAGAATAGAAAAAAAAGGCAACCAGAAGTAGAAAAGAAACTGTCCTATTTATTCTGCCTCGGGCTTTAAAAATACAATTATGTGCTCTCCAATCGACGTGATGCACAACACTGGTCGCGGGAAGCTCGCGTTGAGTGCGGTACGAGGTCAGGGGGGATATGGGACGTTTTAGCCTCGTTCCGCACTGCATTAAAATTATATTAATTCAGTGCGGCACGAGGCCTAAGACATCCGGTACCAAGGTAGGTACACCACCGAGTCCGGAACCATTAGTGATCTCAAATATATATTTATCTCTTTCCTACACTGGACCAAACCAAAGCTATGCCATTCGCACGACAGAGAAATTCACTTTTTTGCTTGCCGCACCACAGGGAAGTTGCATCAGGGGTGATTTAGGCCTCGCTTCGCACTTAACGTGTTAATTAGGTTATGATATTAACTCTGTATGTAAGATACGTTAAGTTTTGAGGATTATGTTAAGCTATTCCATATCATGTATAAAAAAACTTTTTGAATTGTAACTTAGTAGTTGTAGCTTATTCCATTGCAAACAAATACTCATTACTTATAGTAAAAATAAGTCACAAAAACGTAAAAAAATATACGTATATATTGATTAGATTTCAGCGATTTTATATTTTGATTAGATTTAGTTTACACACAAGGTTCTCATTTCTTTTACAAAAATTGAAAAAACGATTTAACCGGTTGCATTGGTTTTTTTTTAATTAAATAATCGAAAAAAATCGGTTTTTCAATTCAATTTTTATTTACGGACATCTTGATCCAACATTGTTAGTATAAATACATACTCGAAAACTATTGTTAGTAAGTAACACAATAAACTTACACGAATACAAAAGGCACTGGTTATTCGCCTCAGGGCAGGAAACAGATTTTTCCCTTACACTCATAAAGACCCCTGCGCTGAGACAATCCATCCCATCCAGATAACCGATAGAGAGATATGTACTAATCGATCATCAGACGAATGAAATGCCTCAACACAGGGGCACGCTCATCTTCAGCTATAGTCTTCAGGATATCTACTGTTGTGACTCCCCCGCGCCCTCCTCATAAGTGACCCAACTTTCTTATAATATGGGTTTATTGGCTTGGTTGGTTGGCTGTAGTTTTGTACTAATGGAATTCTGATTGCGACAGCACTATGTCCCAGGAAATATATAAATACTTTTTTGTGATCCTTTTTCTTGATTGGACAATTTCAAGAAATAAATAGTTTATAAGTAATCTCTATATAATGGCTTTATCCTGCCAATTTTGATAGTTTGTTTTTATATAAGATTTATTTACAATTTTACAATTATAATGTTAATAAGTTTATGGGTAAATAGGCATGTAGTTTATGTGACTTATGATTATTCTACTGTTATTAATAAAAAGTAAATCCTAAACAAATATTTGTCATATGAAATAAGGCATGGATTTGCATCGCTTGCGAGTTGTGGGATTCGATACGGCCGTAAGTAAAAAAGAATGTGAGAAGAATTTTAGTTCAGAACTTGGAAAGGATGAAAAAAAGGACTGGAAGACCAGCACAGAAAGAAATAAGGATGCAATTGGAGATGTGGGTCAATGTCTAGATGACAAAAAGAGTCTGCCCCGAAGATTGTCGAAAACATGTCTCGGTGATAAAAGAAGTTCTCTTGAAAAATCGAAGACATATATAGGAGACGCTTCCAGATCGCCTGGAACATCAGTTAAAATATGTTGTAATGATAAAATAACAACACCAGGGACTTCGTGTCGTTCTAGGAAATCGAAAACATTCCTAGATGACATCTCATTCACGAGTCCTGCCGAAATATGGAAAAAATATAGTTCCACCAGAAGAAAATCAAAGAGTGAAATATTTAAAATTACACCTAAAAGTAAGTTTTGTTCAAATAGCTGAATGTTATTTGTAATTTTGTGTGCTTTAAATTCGAGGTAACACTGTTCTTGGTTTGATTTGCTGGTATTTTTCGTTGGTAACAAAGAGTGTGTGTACCGATTTTTAGCTTCCTACTTTGAGAACTGCGAAAAGTCTCATATAAAATTTCACCCCCTCTTTTAAGGGGTTAAAAATGTTAAGTACTAACTACTTAAGCTTACATATACGTGAACCTGGATGTGAGCTTTAAACTTTACGCGTAAATATTTCAGGAAAACTTCGTTACATAGCTGTGTAATCGGATTGCAAAAAAAATAGTTTTTTTTTTGTTTCAGAAAAACCGAGCAAACGTGACTTTAAATTAAATTCTAGTGATACAAGTCTTTCAAAACAATTTCGAGGCAGTACACATTCACTGCAAAAGAAACGAACGCTAAGTCTGCGTAAAAGAAACTCCAGGGTTCGTCATAAAGTAGAAAATGTAAAGGAAAAGAATGATGTACAAAATTCGAATACGCGTGAAACTCCAAGTTTCATAAGATTTTCTAGAAAAAGTGCTGATAATGAAAGAATAAAGACAAAAAAGAAACGCGGTTCCAGATTACCTGACGACATCTACGGTTTTCAACAAAGTAATCTATCTATGGATCAACATCAGTATCAGATGGCTTGTTTCAAATATATAGACACAGATAAAATACACTTTAAAAATTTTAGAATGGGTTATCACCGTAAACCTAAACCTCCAAAGCCAATTCCACAGCCAGTCCCAAAATGTTGTTGTAAACATCACGCAATGAGAGTTCTAAAATCTGCTTGCCGAAATGGTGTGAGTCGTTCTATGTATTACAGTTTAAATACCCGTCCTCACCCAATATTTCAACGAAATTACGACACTGGTCAAATAGAAGAACAGAATATTAAGTGTTCACATTTTATGGTTAAAGATGCAACAGCAGAAGTTTCACCTTCGTCATTCGATATCCAGCCAATACGTTTTTGTGATACTGGTACAAGCCCTAGTAACGTTGAGATCTCCGGGAGCTCTCATCCCCAGCCAGCAGATTTAATCGAAGAGTCCCGGCCGCCACAGACCGCTACAGTTATAAACAAGTATAGCCAAAAGCCGAACCCGCTACCGTGTATAGCCTATAAGCCTAGCCCGCTATCTTGCATTTGTAGTAAACTAAACGCGACATGTGCTAGCCCCGCAAGAAATAAGAGTAAAGAAGAGCGAAAAAGAAGCAAATTAGTAAATAACGTTTTTTCCAACATATTTATAGGATTTTTTTCAAAATTTGAAAAGCGCCTTGTTGATTTCCATTCAAGAAAGCAACTTTCAGGAAAAGGCTATACTAAAAAAGTTTGTATTGGACTACTTTTTGTGATGTGGTCTCCATGTTTGTTAGCCGGAGTTCTAGCCTGGGTGTTATTTTTTCCTGTGAAATTCATAAATATGACAAAGGCTAAATCAAAAAGGTCGTTTCCGATGAACAGATTTCGTAATGATGCACGTTCTGAATACCAGCGAATGAGTTTTGAAAAGTATATGCCTAAACGAAAAAGGAGTTTTATGTCGTCTGTGTCGTGCTGGTGCTCTCGCACCGCTGGCAATGTGGTTACCACTTTCAACGCTGTGACGTCGCTATTTAAACTTAAAAGTAAGGCGCCGACGGGTGTTTCTGGTAAGCGTTTGCCACCCTCTCATCCAAACCCGAGAAAGAGGTACACTTTGTTCTATGTAAGAAATAGAGGATGGGTGATGAAACCTTTACTGCGTAGAAAGACACGCTCTTATGCGAGCTCTCGAGTAATGCAAAATATGCGATGTGAATTCATACCAAAAATCAGATACCCAAACAATCGGCAACACAAAGCATCAAAAAAGGTGTATCGTGAATGTCCAGTGCGTAGGGGTCAAATTTACCCATGGCGTCAATCTTCACTAGAAAGGCATGCCTATCAATTGCCATGCATAGCCAAGTGGCCCAGTCTTGCTTGTTTCAATGAACAAGTTCATCATAAACGTGAACAGGTAAATATTCAACCGACATTTACCAATTCAATCCATGAAAGAATTAAAATCAATTCAAAAAATAAGCATTCAAAAGTAATAGCTAATAATATCATACGAGAAGAATTAGCGAAAAACCGTCTAGGTCAACGCAAAAATGGGACTCTGCCATTTGGGTTTGATTTGAAATGCCCATGTGGGACAAAACCTCTTCTGATAACGAGTTTGGAAACATCTAGAGACCACACATTTGGTATTGCAGGTAAAACTTTACATAAGTCGACAATTACTCCAAGTTTAGTAATAGAAGACTTAAAGGGGCGTTTGCCTAAATGTCGGATTAGACACGAAAGCAGCAATGCTATTAACAAAGCAGCTGGTAATGATAAAACCACAAATTTTAAAGATCTTACAACAAGAAGTAAGCCAAAAAAACAAAATCTTAATTCTAAATCAAACGTATTACGAAGGAAAACTTTTTGTCATGAAATTGCTTCAAACCCTTCTGGTAAAAGCCATAAACCGTCATTAACTAATAAAAAGTTATGTTCCCGCCAGAACAATCTTTACTCTATAAAAAAATGTGTTTTAGCTGCTTTATCTAAATCTGCATTGAATAAGCAACCTAATACAAGTAGTTTTCAAATAAATAACGCACTCAAAATTCAGAATACTTCAAAATACATTCCATATAAAAAAGTAAAAAATAAATGTGATAAAATGAATACTTCGTATTTAGATACGGTGTCGAAATACATCTTTGGGAACATTTATTATCCCCCTAAACAAGCTTTGAAATGTAAAAACTGTATTCCGACTCAAAAGCACTCATACCCAAGTAAAATCAAATCTAAAATTAAACCCGATTTCTTATTGAATTCCTCTTCTGGAAAGACTTATCACTCTAAACAAAGTTGCAAATATAAAACACATACATTTCCTGAAACCCTTAGGGAAAAATACACAGCAGACATCGCAAGTAACAATCACAACAAAGGTCTGCATCGCCTTTGTAAACACTGTCAATATAAACAAGGTGATAAAATTAAATATAAACCGCATGAAATCCCTCTTAAGCAGTTGAACACAGCAAATATTTCAACAAAAAACAATCGCAATACAGCTTCGCAATGCCCTTGTAGCCGCAACCAATATACACAAGGCGACAAATATATAACACGTAAAATCCTTGCATCCCTAAAGCAATCAAAGAGCCAGGACGTTATTACAAAAAACAATCGCAGGAAAGTATCCCATTGCCCTTGTAGACACAAAGAATATAAACATGGTTTCAGACGTAAAAATCGTGAACTCCCTATCGTTACTCAAATGAAACCGAACACAGCAAACGTCACGACGAGTATCTTTAGCGATATAACTTTGGATTTTCCTAGAGGGAAAAAACATGAAAAATATAATCATGCTTTGAAAAATAAAACACATAAAATCCCAGTTGCAACTCAAATGCAACCGAATATAACCGACGACATGACAATGACCAGTCGAGATATAGGT
Organism: Ochropleura plecta; assembly: GCA_905475445.1. Lineage (NCBI taxonomy): Eukaryota > Metazoa > Arthropoda > Insecta > Lepidoptera > Noctuidae > Ochropleura > Ochropleura plecta. Next base: position 16,167,101 of record FR997731.1, on the reverse strand, counting down.
TTGAGTTTCCCTAGTGGTGAGACAGTTGAACAATCTATAAATGATCATAAATATAAACCACGTCAAATCCCTGTTGCAACTCAAATGAATCCGAATATAGCCGACGACATGACAATGACCGATCGTATTATAGGTACGAATTATCTTGGCGGTATCAAGCCCGGCACTGTTAAGGAAGAAATACTATGTATTTCACAAACAGCTAACATGGATGCAATACACACTCAAGATACAAGTTTATCAAAATCAACTTACAAAAATGTGAATGTTACAACTCAAAAGCAATCAAACACAATCGACATCACAACAATAACCAATGGTGGTATAGAACTAAATAGCTTTTCCAAAGATAAATACACACAATCTATGCCATCTTACAAATACAAAACAAGTACCAATCCCTGTAATATGGCTTCGAATTACTTTGGCAGTGTCAAGCCAAATACTGCTAACAAAGAAATACTATGTATTCCAAAAACAGCTGACAAGGATACGATATGCGATAAAAAAAAATGTTTCCCGCGAAGAACGAATGATCACCCTAAAAGACAATACATCCAGAAACAGGATTTTAAGATTGATACATCTGCAAATGGTGCTGATTATAAAAGAAGTAAAACTAATGAAATTGTCTCTCCAGAACAAAAGAACGCAGGGAGAACGTTATTCCAATCACATACAAAAGGTCCAATGTTTGGACTAACTTCTGATTGCCGTTACGGTCTAGGCACCCAAATGACACAAGTTTCAAGACTACAAGCAAATAATTCTAAGTCAATATTTGAGAGTGGATGCTGTGTAACCCCCGAAATAAATAAAGCCGATAATGAAAATGCAATCACTTATAATACTCAGCCAAAGTTAATACAAGTACCTTCCCACACTTGCTCACTCATGCAGTCTGACTGTGTTTGTCGAACTATCCAAGTAGGAACAGAATCTCATCCAGGGTACCGGCAGAAACTTTCAGTTCCACAATCTGATGTGTCTGAACAATCGAGTAAAAACGTTTCTCAAACAACTGTAACGCCTCTTCCTCGTAAAACCATCATAATGACTGCGAGACCGCCAACCTCTACAGGCAACATTCAGAAGCTTCCAAGTGTCTGTACGTGTGCCTGTAACACTGTACCTTTTCTCAGTTCTAAATTTCCACAGCATTTTTCTGTTGCTGAACCTAATATCCCTAAAGTAAAATTGCTGCATCGTAATTCTCAGCCCAAACAATCATCCCAACGCACCATATTAGCAACTGATGGAACAAACGTGTTACCAGATATCCCTCAGTTAAACAAGGATTTTTCAAAGTCTCTCAAATCACCTGAAAAAATGAATAAAGTGGCGCAGATTGAAGTTGATGATATAAATCATGTCTTTTCACCAATTCATAGAAGTCGTGCAGCAAAAGAGCTCCTCAGTCAACAGCCAACTTTAAACAATAAACCATCGCAATCGTTTGGTATAACTATTGACGGTTCTTGTGAAACAAACCAACTAACTGCACCTGAGCAGAATTTGTATTATGACGTAACGGGTTCCAAATCCCTCACAATAACGAAAACGCAAGCGAAGCCAAACACAGCTTCGAAAAAATCTTCAACTTCAAAGATTCCAAAATTACCTGAATATTTAACGCACCCAAAGTCTTTGCATGGCAAGGGTCGATCTCCGTTGAGACTGGATCCTTTTGGTGAACAACCTTGTGGCACTAGGGAACGTACACTAGCCCCCAAGAGAAATATTGTGAAAGTAAACAAAACTCTGTCAAACTCACCAAAAACACCCGAATGTTTACATTGCCCGAAGAATATGCTCCAAAAATGTCTTTGTTCAGCTGAAAATCTGCAGGAGCCGAATCTTCGACGTTCTCGGAAGTCCATTTTCAGTCGCAAGTTTTTAGATGTCCAACATCAGTTTAATAACTCTTCCTCACATAAAGACATTGAAGGAAGAGGTTTCGAATCAGATACACCAGTCGCACAGTCTACAACACGGCAGGCTCATAATCAATCTTGTGAAAAACCTGAAGATACCTACTCTGTTGATAAAACTTCTACTCAGCATCAAGTTCAATGTAGCATATTATCGCAATATTCAAATAGTGTTAATAGTTTAGTTATGAATTTACGTTCTACATTATTTAGCCGTAAGTTAAGCAAACAAGAAAATGTGCCTGGACATTCAAAATGCTCTACTTTGTCACTATATGTAAAGAAAACGAGTGATCGCCCAATAGAGAACGCTGTAAAACCATTACTTCATACCCGTAAATCTATGCAAGGTGACGAATCAAAACGTAAATTTCAAAGAAATCTTCAGGCATATGTACGTAAACATTCGCTTGTAGAAAAATCATGCTCAAGTCTAATAAGTGTATCGGAAACTTCTCACCGGTCATCTTTTCTATCGCATTCAAGTAAATTTGAATATCGTTGCCAACCCGTCAACGACAACTCAAGTTCCTATTTACGGCTAAGTAAAATCTATTGTTATTTGTTCCCTAGATTTTCTCAACGTACTGTAAGTCAGCAGTGTAAATCATCTCAGCATTCATCAATAACAGAGAAATCAACCGAGTGTAAAACTTCGATTCGATCTCAGGAATCAACTTCGGCTCAAAAACATTCCTCTACACAATTTCATCCGCAATATTCCTTATCTAAAAATTTGGGCAACCCGATTGCGCCAACAGTAGAACAAACGGTGTCATTGCAGCACCTTCTGCGTCCGAAACCTGAAAAGTCTAAACGCTATTCATTTTATATTCCTCAAACGAAACAATTCATCGATAAAATAAGGTCTATCGCAAATATAATATCGACAAATTCACGTAAAAATAAACAAGAAAAGAGATCATCTACTTTAGGCGCTCAAATGGCACCCACTTCAGGTACGTGTGCTGCTTGGCCTGAAAAAGTTAATGAACCATCAAAAAAAATATCACAGTATTCCCGTAAATCGGTGGAGAAAATATCACCGGCTCAACAACCACCCAACTTACATATCTATATAAAAACACTTCCATATAAGATAACTGGTCAATCAAGAGTCATAATTGAGTCACAACCTGAAGACGCGCAGCATCTTTTAATTCGGCAACCTAGTCAACCTTTTCAGTCAAAACAGCTAAACCAAAAAGTAGAGAAACCCTTTGTTACAATTTTTAAGCGAACCAAAACTGATCAAGTTATATCAAATAATCCAGGCAGGTGCAATTGCTTATATGGAGAAAAAGTTAAAACAGAACATCCATCAAACACCATACTACAAACAAATACATATTTGCAGAATCTTCCTTTACAACCTGATATCCGTAAAAAAGATTCGCTTCATCGTAGGAATAGATGCGCAGGAGCACAAACAATAAAAACAAAACATTTGCCAAACAACAAATTACAGAAGCTAACTGATCATCAACGATTCCAATCACCTACTGTATTGCATGCCATACATAAAACGACATTAGAAACTGCTAAGCAAACTAAATTCTTGTCGCAGCCTCAGCCAAGCCAACATGCTATTATTCGTCACAAAGTGCCTTCACATAATTCACATTCGACACGTAAAATACCCTGCTTTAAATATGGACACGAACAAGAAGTACTAATAAAAAGCTTACACCAAATCACAAAAGCTCAGTCTCCGAACATGTTGCAACATCCCTCGGACAAATGCAATAAATGGGATTTGGTTTCGAGCTTGTTTTCAGAAATACCGCAGTGCATGAAAAATACACAAATTCAATCAAATCAGCAAATTCAACAAAACTTGCAAAAGCAAAAACAATTTTCAGAAATTCCAACTTTGGACAAACCACCCCCTGAATTGTTACAGCGATCCTCAAAGGCAGACAGACGAAAATGTAAAGAATGTAAAGCAGAGGGTGGAGTACAACAACTTTATCCGGACTTTAATCGTGTAAAACTGAGCTATCCTGATGTTCGTAACAAAAAAATAAATATTTCTGACCTAACTTGTAATCCGCCCGCCAATCCTCCTTGCACCGTGTCACCTGATGAGGCCGCTCTTAGGAGTGCTTATAGACGTCGACCATTACGCTACTCTCCACCTAGACAGCTACCAAAGAGTCCTGAGAAGTGCATAGCCGAGAAACAAAAAAATACTACAAATACAACTAAAAATACAGGAAAGAAAAACATAAAGAAAGGAACTAAGAACAGAGGCTTCTTTCGGTGTCTACAAGACTCATTCAACCAGGCTGAGCAGGACGCATGGCCAACGGATGTTACATGTAATAATTTGTGGTTATCCACTTTAAGACAAAGACCTTGTTTATGGATTTACAAGACCTGCCCACGTTTTTACCCTATGTTCTTAGGTTATTGTAAATTCTACAAAAACATAAGCCAATTATTTGTTTATTTTCTTACTCTTTGTTTTTGGAGTCCACTTATTTTATGTCTTTATTTGTGTTGCGATGTACTATGCCAAAGTTCTACGTAAAATAATAAATGTTCTTCGTACGAAATTATTAAATGTTATTTTATTGAAATTCCAATTTAAAAATGTTAATATCCACGTGTACTTGTAGTTGTGGTATAGGCAGAGGGGTACGGCTTAACTACCGCCGTATCAATGATACCAATCTCCCGAGTGACAACAGTTCACGGCCTGTTGAAGAAAATTACCACATATGGGTGAATATCAACAAGTGCATATTTTTTGTCAATTTTGGTGGCATAATTTTACTTTACTTTTCGTGAAAACTATTGACCTAGGACAAAAATAGAAAGTTCAAGCTTCAGGAATCTTCATGAGGTCAGAAAATATCCTGGTAACTTTTTGAGATATTTGAGTTCAAAGACTAGTGTAGCCACCAAAATTGAAACTTGTCCACCAAAATTTAAAGTTGACCACCAGAATTGATATTGGCCCACCAAAATTGAAAGTGCTTAAAACACAAAAAAAAATTAAAAAATTAAAAAAAAATTAAAAATCAGTTTTTGTCACAAACTTAAATCTCACTAATAAAGATCAATGACCAAAAAACTCCATGAGTTAATAAAACTCAGTCTTGTTATAATAATATTTCGTTTATTCAGTTACATACATTTTAATTAATTTTTTAAAATATTTCTTAATGAATACATAGAAAAAACCGGCCAAGATCGTGACGGGCCACGCTCAGTGTAGGGTTCCGTAGTTTCCCGTCCGTCACAACAAGTGTTCTTTACCACGGTAGGTCATGAAAGCACGGAAAATCTTAACATCGACTTTTAAAAAAATAACGTCATTACGCAACGCCATCTATCGAACCATTTATGACGATTTTTTTAGACGGGCCTGTTGGTCTAGTGGTTAGTGGCCCTGACTGCTGAGCCGGAGGTCGTGGGTTCGATTCCCACCCAGGACAAACTTTGTGTGATGAGCATGATTGTTTGTTCTGTGTCTGGGTGTGATTTATCTATAATATGTTTGTATTTATAAATTATATAAGTATGTATATCAGTTGTCTGGTTACCATAACACAAGCTCTGCTTAGCTTGGGATCAGATAGCCGTGTGTGAGTTGTCCCAAGATATTTATTTTATATTTATTTATGAACTGGTTTTTACCTTAACATTTTGATGGTGTTAAAAAAATGAATTTTAGTTTTGTTCTAAATTGCCTTAGCATGTTCTTGATAGCAGTTTTATGTAGTTATAAGATACCGCCAATGCCAAGGAGAGACCAACCGAACAATTCGGTAATACCCGATCCAATGTAATAAGTACCTACAGCGCCATCTCTCGGGGAATTGGTTTACAAAGACGTGCAAGGAGGTAATTTTGGATTGCGAGAACCGATTTCAAAATATCTTTTTTTGTTTGAAAAAAAATACGTTCAGGATAATAAAATATGTAAACGAAGTTAAAAAAATGCTTGCATATACGATTATACTACAAACTTAGTCCAGAAATTAATTTGTACAACTTTTTGTCTTTTTTGTACAAAAACTGTTGTGTCAATCAAGTTCAAAATAATTTTCCTAGAAAGTCCTTATAAAGTTCTACTTTTCAGATTTTTTTCATATTTTCTAAACTTATGGTTTAAAAGTTAGAGGGTGGGGGGACACATTGTTTTTTACTTTTGGAGCGATTATTTCCGAAATTATTGACATTTTCAAAAAATGATTTTAGTAAACCCCTATTCATTTTTAAATACCTTTCCAACAATATATCACACGTTAGGGTTGAAATAAAAAAAAAACACTTCCCACTTTACATATAGGGTGGCTACCCTAATAAAACATTTTTTTCCAATTTCTATTTTACCACTTTGTCGGCGTGATTTATATACATATTGGTACCAAATTTCAGCTTTCTAGTGCTAACGGTCACAGAGATTAAGCGAGGACGGACGGACGGACGGACGGACAGACAGACATGGCGAAACTATAAGGGTTCCTAGTTGACTACGGAACCCTAATAAAAAAGAAACATTTAAAAATACAAAAAATAGTACCCCACCGGCATCGGGAACAGGGTCGAAGCTACCGGTGGTTAGAGTTCCAGAGACAGGAACCTCCTCACACACGGGCGTACCTATAGCTTTGACAAGGGGGGGGTCTCAGATTGTAAAAAAAAACAAAATACCTTTGGATAAAGATCAAGTCAATTTTTTCTATATTTTTATGATAAAATCAAGCAAATTTAATCGCGCGGCATTTATAATCATAACTCGGGTTAGAGATGTATCTACTCTAAACAGTAAATAAATGGGTGCCTTCAAATAAAACATATAGAATTATTTATATATTGCAATATTTAATCTTAAACAAAATCAAAAAAAAAAAATATTTCACATAGGCCTACATAGGCACTTATAAAACGTCGAGAAAAGATGCACGGTTCGGGTTGGTCGTTTCCTATGGAGAAGAACCGGCAAGAATGTCCATGGTTACTCTTTTAAAATCATTTGGTTTTACAATGTTGTTGTTACAGCGTTAGTACTTAAGTATGAGAGGACAGCGTAGGCCCGACAATAAGTCATTTTACAAAACGAAAATAAAATTATACGTTAACAAAAGTTAACAAGCGTCTAAGAATCTACAAGGCCAACCATGTCCACTCATTCACAACGAATTGGTAAACAAGAATCTATACAAGAATAAAAAATTGGCAGTCCAATGACGCTGAAAAGAAAGTTTCTTTTTACCAGTAATAGTGACTGGAAATTTAAATGTTTCTGGTGGAGTCCAACCCTTTTTTAATGCTCTGAGCTTTTCTTCATTATTGTTTGGTGGATGATTTACATATTTTCCAATATCATTAGGTATCATAGGCCGTACTAGTCTAGTCAACATGTGCTTTTTTAGTCAAAACTTTTTAAAAGGCTCGGAAAAATATGGTTGAGGGCTCATTCGATTCGGGATCGAATCTAGAAAGTTTTTGAAAAAATTCAAGACCCGCTCGAAAAAATTGCAAAAGTTATTAACAAATTAGTAAACAAAAACAAAGGGGTTTAGTTTTTTTGGTATATCTCGAAAACTATTTTATATATTTTGATTTTGAAAAAAGATTCAAAAAGAGGAGAAAATTTCCTAAACAAAACTCCCAACTCGCGAAATTGTAGGACCAATATTAAAAAAATTACAGGGAGCTGAAAATACGCCTGAAAACGGGTACTCGGGTTTCCGCAAGCCACGCCCCCTTCGAGCGCTTTAATGAAAAATATTATTTAAACATATTAAATGTTGATATTAAAATTTGAAAAAATTCAGACATGTACAGGACAAATTAAAGAATGAAATGCCGTAGAAAAAATATTTTTATCGCGATTTTATAAAATGTTATCCATAAATTAATTAACAATTTCTTCCGACGGGGCTATAGACATTGCAAGTTGCATAATTGTTAAACCAGAAATCTCAATTTTTTTTCCTCTCGTGGAGCTATTCTTCAAAGATTAAAGAAAGGATTTCCGTTGAGTAAATTAAAAAATTGTTAATTTTCGATTTGTTATTAACAAATTACCTAGGCGGTAAATTAAATATTTAAATAAATGTTACCAGAATATTTTTTTTTTCAATGTCGATGATCATTCGTTTTTCTATCAATAAAAGCTACGTAAAAATATTTTTTTATAAATTTTAATTCTTTTTGTTTATAAAATTGTTATAAACAAATAGATTATATATAAGATAATTGAAATTTTTTTTTTGAAAAAAGATTCCTCGTAAAAAATTATGAATTTTAAGATAAAAAACGATCCTTAAAAATTTATTTTTATTGCTAAAAAATCGTTTTGTTAATTAACATTTTTTTTTTACCACTTGTTAATAATATTAAGGTACGCTTTTTTTTTAAATATCATTATTTACTATCCTCCTTAATAATCAAAAAAAAATTTCGTTTTTTTTAAATTTTCATTGTTTATTAAATAAACAATTTGTTTTAAACTATTATGTTTTTTTTGTATAATTTTTTTAGAACTCTTTACACTAAAATAAAACCGACCAATTACCTTTTTGCGGAAAAAAAAATTTATTCGATAATAAATATAAATATATTTTTTTTTTTGCAAAAAGGTAATTAGTCGGTTTTATTTTAGTGTAAAGAGTTCTAAAAAAATTATACAAAAAAAACATAATTGTTTATAACAAATTGTTTATTTAATAAACAATGAAAATTTATAAAAAACGTTTTTTTTTTTTTGATTATTAAGGAGGATAATAAATAATGATATTTTAAAGAAAAGCGTACCTTAATATTATTAAAAAGTGGTAAAAAAAAATTGTTAATTAACAAAACGGTTTTTTAGCAATAAAAAATTTTTTTTAAGGATCGTTTTTTATATCAATATTCATAATTTTTTACGAGGAATCTATTTCCAAAAAAAAAATTTCAATTATCTTATAAATAATCTATTTGTTTATAACAATTTTATAAACAAAAAGAATTAAAATTTATAAAAACATATTTTTAGGTAGCTTTTATTGATAGAAAAACGAATGGTTATAGATATTAGAAAAAAAAATAATTCTTGTAACATTTATTTAAATATTTAATTTGCCGCCTAGGTAATTTGTTAATAACAAATCGAAAATTAACAATTTTTTAATTTACTCGACGGAAATCCTTTCTTGAATCTTTGAAGAATAGCTCCACGAGAGGAAAAAAAATTGAGATTTCTGGTTTAACAATTATGCAACTTGCAATGTCTATAGCCCCGTCGGAAGAAATTGTTAATTAATTTATGGATAACATTTTATAAAATCGCGATAAAAATATTTTTTCTACGGCATTTCATTCTTTAATTTGTTCTGTACATGTCTGAATTTTTTCAAATTTTAATATCAACATTTAATATGTTTAAATAATATTTTTCATTAAAGCGCTCGAAGGGGGCGTGGCTTGCGGAAACCCGAGTACCCGTTTTCAGGCGTACTTTCAGCTCCCTGTAATTTTTTTAATATTGGTCCTACAATTTCGCGAGTTGGGAGTTTTTTTTAGGAAATTTTCTCCTCTTTTTGAATCTTTTTTCAAAATCAAAATATATAAAATAGTTTTCGAGAAATACCAAAAAAACTAAACCCCTTTGTTTTTGTTTACTAATTTGTTAATAACTTTTGCAATTTTTTCGAGCGGGTCTTGAATTTTTTCAAAAACTTTCTAGATTCGATCCCGAATCGAATGAGCCCTCAACCATATTTTTCCGAGCTTTTTAAAAAGTTTTGACTAAAAAAGCACTTGTTGACTAGACTAGTACTGGCTGTGACTGTAGACGTAGCCGAACACAAATCCATCCTGGCTGTAAAAGAAGAAAAAAAAATCTTACTAATAAAGTCGAACCCATTTATGCCGAAAACTGGAAAAGTGAGATAACGTTTTACGTGATTTTAATGTTATTATTTTATTACGCATATTTCTCCAGAAATTTTGGATATACAGATATCTTGTTAACTTTGGCGCCCCATATTGTAGGTACTAATATAATAAAAATATAAAAAAGTACATCGATAGAAACCTTGTACATTTTAATCGAAATTCTGATGGGATTTCATAAACTTTTCAGGGTTTAAAAAAGCACGCAAATCCAAGAACAAGTTTTGTGAAATATTTGAGTAAATCACGGAATTACCGAATATTATCAGAGTTTTCAAGCGTTGTCTCTTTTGTTCGCGTTGCCTCTTTGTCAAACATCGTGTTGGATTGCGTTAGATGAAGCAACTAGCTTTTAAACCATGCTCGATATTGACGATAGCAGAGTGGATAAGGGCCACCTTAAGAAAAAATATATTTAAATTCAATTTTATAGGGAAGTATAAAATATTCTCAAACAGTCGTAATTCAAGTAATCGTTGGTAGATAACTGACGTTTAACCAAATCAAGTTTTTCATCCACAAAATAAATTGTTAGTAGTTTTTTCTCGTTTACTAAAAGGGCCGATTGTGTTTACATAGGGTAAATCTCCAGCTAGACCTCCGCCCAGCGCACGCCGGCTCATGCCACCATTTGGTTCCTAAAAACGCTCTTACGCTGCCTTTTGCACAAAGTTCGGGCCTGCTACGATACGTCGGCCGTATTGTAAATATAGAAAGTCAGTGTCATTGTTTTAGATGGACTTTTGAAACATCTGCAGCACACTTGTGCAGTTGTTTCTACCTGCTCATGGTACTTATTTGCTTCAGTTGAGTTGATAACAATAATTCTAGAAACTACTTTTGACGTTGTTCGCAAACGCAACACAAACAAACGTAAAATGATGATGAGAAAAAAAAAAATAATTGACATAACTTAAAATTTGTTTTCTAAACGAAGAATTTTGTGTAGGCGTGACTCTCCCGATACAAAATTGATTTGAAAGTGATTTTAAATTGCCGAAATGTGTATTTACAAAAAATACTATATTTATAATATAAACATATACGTATATATAACATAAATAAAAAATATGTGCCTAGCCTATGTCACCCGAACCATTATTACGAATCTATTAACATCTCAGTCATTAAAATCGGTGATAAGCGCTACATTTACATACCTACACAAAATACACATACTGTCAAAAACATTACCTTTTATTTGGCTGCGCCTTAGTTGGGTAAAAAAATAAATAAGAGACTTACCTTTCTTCACTCCGTCTTCATCAGTATCCGTGGATGGGCCAGCTCTCTCAGTTTCTTCAAAGTTACGGGAATCCACATCGTCTTTTGACATAAGTTCATGGGAGTTCGATCTATCTTTTTTTTAGAAAAAAAACCCAAAAGAGATGCCTGATGTGTTCGTTTTATACTTTTTAGGAGTGACACTTTTTTCTGTTAAAAACCGACTGCGCAAAGCGAAGCGACAAAACAAATTGCATAACTCAGTTGCGCCCCGATGAGCGGGCGGCGGGGGTTAGTGGCTCGCACAGCGGTGACCAGCGGCGGTGCACCCTGCAACTACCATTACAAGCGGTGCACCCTGCAACTACCATTACAAGCGGTGCACCCTGCAACTACCATTACAAGCGGTGCGGTGCTGTAAAAATTGCACGCACTCTTGAAGGATGGGGGGGGTCCGGACCCCCAAAACCCCCCCCTTATATACGTCGGTGTCCTCACAATACGGTACAACGAGGAGAACTGCCTTCTGAATCAGGCCCTTGATCCAACCGCCTAAGGAGAGCTTCGACAGATGTTCGTCGAGGCTCTTGGCAATCAAGCCATTGCCCGTTACGACAATCGGCACAATGATAGCCGAGTTTACATTCCCAGGTCGACAGCCTCGTGTGCCAAGTCGAGATATTTTAGTTGTTTTTCTTTCTCAGCTTTTACGAGGTTCTCGTCATGCAGGATGATTACATCTTATCACCACGATGTCAGGCTTATTGGCGACAATAGTTCTGTCAGTAATGATAGACCGATCCCAGTACAGCGTGACATGGTCTTTCTCGAGAACTGGGTCGGGCACATACTTGTAGTACGGTACCTCAGATTCCACAAGATTATATTTCAAGGCAAGTTGCTGATGAATAATCCTGGCTACTTGGTTGTGCCTATGCAAGTACTCGCCTTTAGCTAGACGAGAACAACCAGAAATAATATGTCCGATGGACTCACCCGGACGGTGGCATGCCCGACACACATCAACCGTCCCATCCTTCATTATATATTTCCGGTAGTTGTTAGTCAACATAACTTCGTCCATTATCGCATAGACAAAACCTAAAGTTTCCCCAAAAAGCTCGCTGAATCGTAGCTAGGATACGGATGCTAGAAAATCTACATCGGGCCCATGAAGAGCCCTGTAAAAGCGCCCGTGAAGCTCCTTGCCTTGCTATACTTTCTTGCGGTCATCGGTAGTAAGTACCACAATATTTATTATTATTTATCTGATGAACTCGTAATGAGAATTATGAGGGTAGACATAACAAACATCTTTTTATTTTGAACAAAATTACTTGCCCTACTACAAAAATTTTCTCAGCGAAACTAGGAAACTAAAACATAATAAACTCTAAAATAAAACATAATTAAATAACAATATTAAACCACAAAGCAGAATCTTAAGAGAATCAATCAACAAAAATCACACAGCATGATATCAGTCATTAAATCCAAGAAAGAATATTATAGTTCTTAAACATCGCTGGTCTCGTCTTTATTACAAAAAAAAAAACATGTAATATAAAAATAATTAATACTTAAATAAGTATTTATAATTGTACACATAATTGTACTCGGATCGATCCATCATCACTGACAGGACTATTGTAGCAAATAAACCTGATGTATAACAGACCGGTAACAGACATACAATAGACCTGTGGATCGATCAGAGCGGCGCGCAATGACTGTTGACGTAACGGTCCTACATAACGAGAACCTTGTGGAAGCGGAAAAAGATAAACAAATCAAGTATATTGACTTGGCTCGCGAGGTTGTCGACATGTGGGACGTGGACTCAGCGATCATTGTGCCGATAGTCGTTACAGCCAATGGCTTAATTGCTAAGAGCCTCGACCAACACCTGAGAAGGCTCTCGTTAGGCAGCTGGATCAAGGGCTTGATACAGAAAGCGGTACTCCTGGAGAGGGTACGTATTGTTAGGAGGTTCCTTTCTCTGGAGCCTTGACTGCCGGTAGCTTGGACACTGTTCCCGATACCGGTGGGCTACTATTTTTTATGTTTTTGATAAGAAATATGTAAAAATATAAAAAAATATGTATACAAATAAATAAACGATAATAATACTAATTATAATACGGTTTTAATGTACTCTTTCGGCATACTTAAATGGACTCAGACTGAACTTGATGCCCTGGATAGGAGAGTTCGTTCACTGCTGAACGCAAACCGGATGCATCACCCAAGATCATCGGTAATGAGGCTGTATATCCCTCGGAAGTGCGGGGGTCGAGGCCTATTTAACGCGAAGACCTTCCATAACCGAGAGGTGTGCAGTCTCAGTAGCCATTGCCAGTCGACCTTAGAGTAGTGCAGAAAAATAGCATGGCATGTGCACTTCAATAAATAGAACAAACAGAACAGAAACAAATAGAATAGTAACGTATACATATAAATGAACAATGTGCAGTGAAAATCTGTCTTTATATGTACAAATAATATATAAACAGTACATACTTCAAATTTGGTGGCTTATTTTCAATTTTGGTGGTGAAAATCGCCACCAAATCCACCAAAATTGAACCACCAAAATTGAAACCAGGCATAAAAAAAAATCTTAAAAAATATAGTTATTAAGATACAAAAGAATATCACTGATAAATAAGTTACCCAAATCACTACCTACAATACGTAGCTTACTATTAAAACACTTAAAAATCACCAGCAAATCGATCCACCAAAATTGACAAATTCTTGTCCCCTGTTCGACCCAAGAAAGATACTTTTTTTTTGGCGAGCAATTACTGCACTAAGCACACACCTGTTACGCACCGCTTCCCGCATACGACTGAGAAAAACAGAACATAATAAGCGATTGATCGCACACGCACGAATCTTCATGATAATGTAAATTGAAAAAGTGCTACCAAAATTATGATTTTTGCTAGGACAAACTTGAATCGAGTATCCTGTGCTTTTAACATCAATTTTATAATATGATTTAGATGTTTTTAGATAGTGTGTCATATGCATTTACCAATGAAATAATTTGTTTTTTACTTTACTTTTAATTGTTACTTTGGTAAATACATTTATATAAAAAAATGGAGCTAGGACAAGCCACCAAACTTGAATTTTAAAGTTATTTATTTTTCCTATCCTCCATAGGTAAGCCTATTTAAAAAAAAATGTGGCCCTAAGTGGAATAAGTTAAGTAGTTCACTAGAAAAAAAAATAAGAAACATCCCATCATTTTACACCATGATTCTCAACGTGGACACGTAAAATTAGCGCGTGGGATATTGATTATATCTGGTTAAAGTGATAAATAAATAAATATAAATGCATATATTTAATAATCCGAAATATCAACACTTGTTTTTAAGCACAGTATTTAACATGGATGATGTAGATTGACATCTGATCTAATATTAGGAATTAGAATCATATATTATCAAGTTTTCATTGGCTGCTTCTTTGTTGTAACAATATTAAAATACGTATAACATCAACACTGAACATCAAAGTCACAGTTTTCAAGATAAATCCTAAAACATATTATCTATGCAGAAAAGTCTAAAATTATAACAAAAACTACGAAAATCAACGATTGGCAAAAAATGGTGCCCCGTATACCGAAAGACTAACAAAGTGAGCAGTTTGAGCCAAAATACAACTCTGAGCATATGAGGTAACCATACTATTAATATTTGTACTTATATGCTTTGAGCCCCTAAGACTACCCACTGACCGAGAGTGTACAATATACCTACTAAGCGCAACTGCCAGGTCCTGGGTTCGGTCCGGGGTGACGCAAACTCATATATGGCTTTTCTATTAGGAATTTCACAGTAGTACCCTAGAGTTTGGAAATTGGTGGTATCATACCCCAGTGCCTCGAAAAGCACTTCAAGTCGCTGGTCCTGAGACTGGTATCTCTCCGGTTGAGTCAGAACGAACCTAACTCTATCGTAACAGTGAAAAAATATTTTAAGGTTGTACTTGTAAAAAACCATTTTAGTTCATGTTTAGTCGTGTCATGCGGTACGAAACACATAGGTTTTGCAGATTTGAAGTGGCAAATCGTTTTTGCACAATTGACCATTTTAGAGAGAACTTGTTTGTGACACAAAACAATACACTGTGGCGTTTGTTCGTTACGTTAATTAACGTCGACGTTAAAATTATAATGTCTACGGTCTTATGGCTTATTAACTTTGGCAGGGTAGTAATCTAGCAAAACCTTCTCCAGGGATATTTACTCTAGAGTTGTTTCACATCATGGGAAATCCGAAATTATGCTACTATGCGGTACAAGAAAGAAGAAAGGTATCGTCACTTGCCCAAAGTCATTGTCATTGGCTTAAAGGCTTCAGTAGTCAGGAAAAACAGGATAAAAAAAAACGCAACATGAATAACTGTCATTGTCATCACTGTCAGTGTCAATGTCTATCTGACATTCTTTGGCGATTCGGCCTTTGGTTTGTAATAAAGTTTATTGCGAGACTGCGAGTTTATTATTGCTGTATTTCATTTTTGTTTTATCTTGCACTTATGCAGTATTTGAATTGTACAAGTTTGCATGAAGCGACTTTCTTTTCGTAAACAAGTAAATACTGTGATATCAACACAATGCAGGCGGAAGAAAAACGCTCAAAACCATCAGTTGATTTGGCTTCTTTAGAACCTACGGCTAGGGTTAAACAGTTAGCTAACTATGGTGCAGTGGTAGACGTAGATCCAAACGTCCCACCGAGGAGGTAACTATTTAAACACAATTTAACTCATTTATGATAAAGGTAATGATGACGCATTTTAGGTAGGAAAATTCTAAAGATTGAGACAATTAGTGCTTTAAGACCCCAAAAAATCGTTTAAAAAGTAGTTTCTGCGGACGTAGGTCTTCCAGCAAAGCTAATAGCCCCATAAATGAGGGCTAAGTCATGCGTGCTGTATACCTGTACCTGGCTGGATAACCATAAATTACAAATTGAGACTTTAACCCTTTCGATGCCCAGTCCGAATTATACCATACATTTTGGACTCATACGCTGAGTTCTGGGCTGCGAAAGAGTTAAGTGCTTAGACACCCTATCAAGCCGCTGTTCCATCCTATCAGTCATTTATAGGCTGGAAGGCCTCCCTTTTAGTCACTCTTGTTGACCCAATCAACCTTGTGAGGAAATAATTTTTAATGTATCATGTAACTTATTATATTATTTTAACAAAAAAAAACTGTTATTGCCGAATATAAATTTGTATTGAAATATCTGATTTGTTAGGGTTGCTATTTTGAAATGTTCATAAAATATTTTTGTCATTGTTCTTTATTGCTGGTGTATTTACATAAATTTAAACTGACATACACAAGTAGCCAGACCCGGAACAGTGACTTGTAGGCCATACAATTTGTTCCATGCAGTAATTAAACCTACAACACGCAGTGCACCAATAGTTATATCATAATGTATCCTGCCTTAATATATATCTGTGATATGCATGTTATGCAAATAAAGATACTTTATTCTTTACTTATCTTAATTATTCCTTTGAACAATTTTGAAAATTATCCCAACTGTCACAAACTTAATGTTATGTTTTTTGTGATCAAAGCTTAACATAAAAACTTTTTCAGGTATTATAGGTCAGGCTTGGAGATGGTCAGGATGGCAAATGTATACCTTGCAGAGGGTAGCCTTGAGAATGCTTACATTCTGTACATTAAGTTTATGACACTATTCTTGGAAAAGATCCGCAAGCACCCGGAGTATGCAACCGTTCCAACTTCAGTGAAGGCTGTGAACCAGGCTAAGCTTAAGGAGGTGATGCCCAAAGCTGAGAAACTGAAGCAAAAGCTACTTGACCAGTATGCCAAGGAACATGTTGTCTATCAGGAAGAGGTAAAAGACCAAAAAATAAAATTCTCTTTGGCAGTCTAAGTTTCATGTTTGGTGTTGTTTTCAAAAACAACCCACTGTGTATGTATACTAACTCCTTTGATTTCACTAGGAAAAGAAAAGACGTGCAGCAGAAGAGGAAAGGAGAAAGCAAGAGAGGGAAGATGCAAAACTGGCTGAACGTCTCCAAGCTGATGAGAATAAGAAAGATGCAAACACAACTACACCACATCTACTTCATGCTGTGAGTCTGCTCTTCTGCTTATTACTGAAGTTCTTTTCAAAGTAGTACCACATCTTTGTGACTTGAATTTGATTACTATACAGGATGGAACATTTAAATGCGAATACACTCATGAGGTGTTTAAAATTATGAAACTTAAAATCTTTTGTTCTATGACATTTGGAAATTCATGACTTTATTTTTGATTTTATTATTCATGTTGATTAGCTGATCGCGTCAGTTCCTAAAGTCCATTTTTAGGGTTTCGTTACCAAATTAAACTAAAAATAAGACTAAAACGAAACTAATATTCACTCTGTCCGTATGTAATCTGCAGTTGGCATTTGGATAATAGGTGTCTTCTATGAACTGCTACACACAACAGATGTGAAATTATGAAAAAAATATTAATAGCCATGCCTCTAAACATGTTACTGAGGGTTGAAATATACATACATTTTGACTCATGGGAGGAAACTTCATTGCAGTAGCACAAGAAAAAAAATTAAATCTAGTTTCATATTGATTAATGACAATAGTACTTTTCTTCTAGTAGTAAATTGTTAGTAAATTTCTCCATAAGCGCATTGAAAAATCGTCGTTTGATTCACGTGAGAATTTGTCTTTGCTGTTCTCGGCTCTATAACACCCTCGCCTAGCGGCTCGGCGTTAAATCCGCCTTGGTCGCAATGACAAAGTTTAAATCAAAATCTACTGTACCTCGAAATTTAGACTTATAAAGCAAAAAATGTGTATGTCATGTTGTGAGACACACGTTAAGAACTATTACGATTGCAATGCGTCATATTCATAACAGTCATTATTTGGAAAATACAGTGTTCTAAGTACATTCGAAATCAACAACACTTGAGATTAGATTGTGATATGCGGATAGATTTGACAACGGTCTTTCCGTCAGTAAACGGCGCTTTGCAACGTTAGTGTCGAGACAGCATTCGGTGTTACCTATACAATCAACTTATTGCAGTCGACTGCTGGAGTTAGGCTTCTACTAAACCCAGTCACAAAACCCCGCCTTTCACATCGAGCCAGTTACCTTTGCAAATCCCTCAAATATTTTTTCGGGACTTCAAAATGCGTGTCCGCCCGCTTAATAAGGACGTATCCGTGTTGCATCTCGAGGAGTGTAATCTAGTATGTGTGTGTGTGACCATGGTGATTCAGGAGCAATGGGCCGTGTCGCCGTCGGCGCCGGCCATGGACGGCGTGCTGTATCCTGACGACTTTGCGAACGAGCCGCCGCGCGCGCCGTCCCATCACTACCAGCCTGTGCCACCGATCATACCACCGTCAAGGCCACAAGTGTGAGTATTACACTCTTTATTTTTGCGGATTGGAAATCAAACCCACCCATGTTCCTTCTATTGCCCTTTACGTTCCGGGCCCGCGGTTTTCCGTTTTCGGTGAGGACATGCGTCAGGCGGTAGATGAGGACGCCATGGCGTCTCTCCAGCCACTCCTCAAAGAGGAGACTTACCGCCACTATTGTGGCGTGCCCAGTATTACTCTCTTAGGCTGAATTTCACACACAATCAAAGAAAGAAGATAAAAAGTGAATACGTTTATCCGCACAACAATAAACAAAAAAAACTACACTAGACCCAGTTTCGCAAACTGCCGGGCAACTAGTACCTTACGCTTGTTCAGCTCTAATCAGCTCAACTAACTGTGTCGATGTCGACAATTCTATCAATATCGGATGTCATACAGATTGAAAAACGTGTAAGGTTGCGAAAAATTACAGGAGGGAGGATAAAAGTGAACCAGGTTCATTTGATCATGTTTCATGCCTCGGTCAGGTCATCTGCCATACGGGTCAAATTAATTTAGAGGTAACTCAATAAAGAAATCTTGTCTCATAATTGAACTACAAACAGCCGATAGCTAAACAGCTCATAGAAAATTGTCCGTAGTCCTTTGACCCTGTACAGAATAGGAGCTACAGGTGTTACCAAGTGTTACGGGAACGTAAGATATATTATCCTGTGTGTACATAAATTATCCTTACTAATACGCCTTCACGCCTACATGGCTAAACCGATTTTGATGAATTTTGGTACAGAGATAGACCCTGGAAACGGGCATAAGCTTTTTTTTGAAAAAAGTGAAAAATGAGGGAGAAAGAGGGAACAAAAGGGAAAACTTAGCTTTGCTATTGCAATAAATAAGGCGCTAGGGTAAAAACTACAAGTAGCAGGCGAATCAGGAAAGGGGAACTGTGTTACCCCGAACGCGAGCGAAGCCGCGGGCAAAAGCTAGTTATTAAATAAATAAGATTAAGTCCTTTATAGGTATAACATTTAATTAATGTAGATATACCTTCCAACGTTCTTCCGTGCTTGCGTACTACTACAGTACTTTCACAAATTATTATGCCTTGTGACTGACCCACGTGCTTTTGTTTCTTTACATTCAAAAGAGCCTGTAATGGTCTTATTGAAATAAATGCTTTGAGTTTAGGTCGTTCCATGTAAAATACTGGTATTCGGCTACTTACATCTAGTTAGACTGGAAACCGACCCCAGGGTAGTTGGGGAACGGCTATATTTATAATGATGACCTCTCAAAGCTTCGTTCGGATACCCCTTAGTATATATTCAGCTCATTTTACCGATAATATGTGACATTACACAGTGGTGGTGCGAGCGTAGAGTCGCTGTACGGGGCGTCGCGCCTGCGCACCGTGGTGGTGCCGGCCGCGCTGCTGGCGCGCTTCCTGCGCCTCGCCGCCTCCAACACCGAGCGCAACGTCGAGACCTGCGGCATTCTTGCCGGGATACTTGTGAGTTTCATTCTCAATTCGAATATGAACCTTAAAACCAATAAGTTAATGTTCGAAATCGTATGTATACGATTTTGCTGATAGAAACATTATTATACAGTCATACTAGCTGTGCCCAGCGGTTTCACCCGCTGAGGTTTAGGGGTATGAAAAATAGATGTTAGCCGATTCTCAGACCTACCCAATATGTACCCAAAATTTCATAAGAATCGGTCGAGCCGTTTCGGAGGAGTTACGGTAACTAACTTTGTGACACGGAAATTTTATATATTAGATTTAGAAGTGTGTTAATAAAAAGATGGATGGATTGTGTAAGGACTGACGTGAAGGAGACAGTAGTAAATGATGCTGTGACGTCTAACACGGGAGAATTGAAGAGGAAAGCGTGTTGCGCCGTTCCCAAATAAAATGGGACATGGGCAGGAAAATTACGATTTAAGTGTGTGTGACCATCAAACTGAACAAATTTCACTTCTTATACATTATGTTTAGGTATTCAATTTTTTAATGGAACAGCTGAATAGTTTTTCGCGGTTATCATGTTGATGCCTGGTTAAGTTTGACCTTTATGATACAATATATTTATTTCAAATCTCAAATATTTACATTCCTTTCTTTACAAAACTCTTTTGATATAGTCTGACATGTCCGTTACATTACAGGAGCGCCACCAGTTGAAGATCACGCACGTCATAGTACCCAAGCAGACTGGAACCCCGGACTCCTGCAGCACTAATAATGAGGAGGAGATCTTCCATTATCAAGACCAACATAACCTAATTACTTTGGGATGGATTCATGTAAGACAACATTTTTCTTATACTAACATATAATACATCCTTAATCTTTTAAGGGAATCTAGAGTATAGCCATTACGCTAGGTATGTTTAAGTCCCATGTAAAAAATGGCTGAGACTTATTGTGCTTAAAATCCAAACTCCATGCTACTACTGAAGACTTCCTGGTGAAAAAACACCAATAATTATAATAAATTTGTTTAAATCATCAAATAACTTCCCCCGCTCTGGGCAGAGCGGGGGGGAGTGTCAGACTTGTACTGACTAAAACCTACCCATGTTCCTTCTATTGCCCTTAACATAGATACAGGAATGATGTATTTTATTTGTGGTAGACTGGCGCCTAAACTAAGCCAAGGCCCGTATTTTAGGTCACTAACGCTTTGTTTGACGCGGGAATCAAACCAGTAACTGATACTCAGCTGTAGCAAAGGAACAAACACATTCCCCCGTATATTGCTGATCATCATCCACTACTTCAGCAAACTAGTAGTAGTTACGATCTAGTGAACACAATGGTTTATGTGATTCCAAGTTTTACTTTATTATATTTAATCAAAATTTATTCAGCTGACTGTAACAGACATATTTGCAAACATACATAGTTTGGATGCTATGGTAAAACTGTCTATGGTAAAATCCAAAGTAGGTGGTAAACAATAAAGTATACGTCACTCTACTATTAGAGTGATTGATTGTGAGTCATAATACCCTACCATAACACATATTATATAATTATCACTTGCTTTGATGAAGAAAAACATCATGAGGAAACAAAACCATTCAAGAAAGATTTGAGAGAGGAAATGGGAAGGGGTCACTTCGTGCTGCGAAGCAGTCATGCTAGCGAAGGAGGTGGCCGGGCGTTTGAGGGAGAGAACCTCAAACCAAACCAGCCGCCGCGGGAGACGCCCAGGGCGCCGGGCGCCGCGAGACGACTGCCGGCCACCGTAGATGCGGGCCTGTGGACGGTGAGCGATGGGTAGCTCACCGTCCGTCCGTCTATTGACGACAGGCCGTGAAACATAAAGGATAGTAGAAGGAACATGGGTGGGTTTTAGTCAGTACAAGTCTGACAGTCCCCCCAAAAAAATATTTCGATATACGTGTAGGTTTTTAGCTGGAAATCGACCCTAACCGTATATAGAATAAAATTAGATTAAAATATCCCAGTGTTAAAAACACTACAACAATAGATACTGTTAGTAGCTCTCAAAATAGTAACAATTCTAAACCGTCAAGGCTTTTCCTTTGTTTACCTACGTGAGTCACTGATATCACAAATTAAATAATATCTACTGACTAACAATATGTTGAACAAAGTACACTATTACTGCGTGAATCACTATTTATCATACGATCATATCTATATTGATTATATAGGGATTTCTATAGAACATAGATAAAACAGAATCAGCCAACATGATAAGACGCCAAATGGATAAGTCATTGGGTATAATATCCAGGGTGGCGGGTTGTTCAAAAGAGATACCGCGGCCCCGAAACATAAAGGGCATTAGAAGGAACATGGGTGGGTTTCATTCAATACACTCTGACACTGCCTACTCTTTATCTACCCGCTGTTGAAATCTTAACTCAATACTAAAACATAATTTCACTTTGCATTGACACATTACATTCAATAGTTTTCTAAAAAAAAACCTGACTGAAGCACGCTTGCTCCTTAGATGACTTCAAAAATATTAACAGAAGCAGAACAATAGTTTCAATAAGTCCAAACGAATTTTATTTTTACACACACAAACTCACACACACGCGCCAACTTGTGTGTTGTGTGTCGACGGTTGTCATATCAGAGAATCTGTAAGCACAGTGTTTTACGTGCGTTACATTACGCGATATAGTATACAGCGATTTGTCGCACCAAGTAAAGTCCAAAAGTACAAGTCCTCGTCTAACGATTGTGTTACTTGGTTTGGTGTATACAGAGCTTGGAAGACGGTTACATGGGATTTTTACACTTTGTTTAATTGTTAATTTCAATCTTTTCAGACACATCCGACTCAGACCGCTTTCCTATCGTCTGTGGACCTCCACACACAGTGCTCGTACCAGCTGATGATGCCTGAAGCGATCGCCATTGTGTGCGCGCCCAAATACAATGAGTAAGTAGTTAAACACTTATACTAACCCACATGTTATTAATGAAATAATTATAAATTCTACTATTTGCTCTATGTTCACTTCATGTCAAAGGCATCTTTATCTTTGTACAGCCAATGTGCTATTACAGACTTTAATATATCTCTGTGCAAAATTTAATCCACATTCGTTACGCCGTTCCTGCTGTTCATCCATCCGAACTTTCGCATTTATAGCAGCAAGACAAGATTTCGGCATAACAATAAAATTAAAATAATATCAATGACTTTCATACAAAACACAAACTGTCTTAAATAAATTGTTTGATTTGTTACATATTACTAGTAACAGTATCAGTAGCAAACTGTTGTCTAACATTCATGTGTTATTTCAGAACTGGTTACTTTGCATTGACTCCTGACTACGGAATGCAGTTCATCACAAATTGTAGACAAACCGGATTTCATCCGCATCCGGACGAACCCCCTCTGTTTCACGTAAGTTTAAAAAAAATAACCCGTAATATAAAAAAAAAACATCTGAAAACAAATCCAAATAGAACAGTCTATTAACATAAAAAAGAGACACTTAACTGAATAATTACCCTGAATATGAACTTTTTTAAAATTGCATGGACAAAAAGATTTTGCTCCAAATTCAAAATTGTTTAGTGCTTTTACCAACTTATTTAAAAAAAATGTTTCATTCAAATAATTATTTTCCAGACTGTAACACACATAAAGATAGACGACTCAGCGGCCGTACAAGTAGTTGACCTAAGAAGATGAACATCAACCCTCAGCGAATTCGTTCATTCTTCCACCAAACGCTTGCGTTCACACGTAGTCCATTTATTATACTATACGCATGACTTCTGGTGGTCGCGGTCATAACAAGTGCGAGTAGGATGGCGCGGTCATAACAAGTTCGAACAGGACAGCACCCTCTTGCATTTTGTGATTGCAGCTGCCACGAATGTTGTTGTAAACTAGCTCGCTTTATCTCGTACGGATCATATCCAAATACTGTTCAATACCTAGTATTATTCGGAATAGTCGATGTTTTGTATTGTAATTTATTATAGAACGATAATGTTGCTTGTTTTAAGTACGGAGTAGAAATCAAATGGAGTGTTACGTGCTTACAAGAATTAATGTGTACTGTGACAAATAATTTAATCACAATTTGTTGCAGGTGATTGTGGACCTATGTTTAGGGTAAAGTTTATGTTTCAAGTAAATAAATAATAAATGTAGCCGATGTAGCTGAATATCAGTCTTTACATGGAGCGTTTGCCTATCTCACATCCACAACCCAGTTATACTAAAGGGCTAAAAAGAAATACAGTAGCTTTGATGGTTTTTTTTCATCTCATGAGAAAACGAGCGCTAAGCATAATTATGACAATTTATATGTAGTACTCCATTCTTTTTCTACTCCGTGGTTTGTAGCTGACTCGTAGTAAGTATGTGTTCAGAATGCATAATCAAGCCTTTATTAACATTAGTATGACAACAATGACTTTGTAAAAGCGTTACAGCAAGTTATTATGTTATCTATTGCATTATCATCACACATCAGTTAATTTTTGTGTGGCTAAACACTGTGTGATAATATTATTTTTTTAATAGAGGTCATTGTGATATATTATTTTTAAAAAACTTCGTAGATGTTACGTAAAATATTATTGTTCACGTTAAGATTTTATTTAATAGTAATTGTTTTAAATTACATTTGTTGAAGCATTGAATGAAAGATATTTTTTTTCAAATTTTATAATGTAAAATAACTTATTTTAAAAATTGAACCTGAACTTGTATAGATGCGTGATAAATGTTTCTTGAAGAAATAGGCACTTTTAAAGCACTGATAAAAGGCCTTTAGGTTGGAAATCTACTGAAACAACTAATATTGTAGGCATGAATGGTAGTCATAATTCTAAACTGAATGATACTGCTACATCACTATATTTTAAATGGTTAGGAGATGAAGTATAGATTCTATGATCATACTTATCCTCTCGGGTAGTTTATGCTCGGGCCGCCACAATTTCATACTACCTTCTTCATAGCGTGTCAATAACAATCCAAATTGAGTCAGGCCCAAAATGTGACGACGAGTTCGTCGCTTTTAGTAGTTTCCATCAGCTCCTGTATTGGGCAACCAACAGTACAGGCAGGACACGATATTTGATCAAGTGTCCCGTCGTTTGTTTGGCCACCATGCCATACTATACATTTCATTCCATGACAAACAAATTCACATGCGTAATAAACAGTGCTTTTACACCAGTAATTGTCATTTTGTGTTCAATATAGCGAGGCTGGTAAATAATAATTATAAAATTAAGGGAAATTTCTTCTAACATGCCAGCGAATCCGAAAAGAATTGAAATATTCAGGTAAAATAATTTTATTTATGGGAGTCCCATAAATGTTATTATTTCCTCTCTTACAGCCAGTGTATACTGTCTAATTTGAGCTATTATAATTTATGAAATATTAAAGTATAATATTTATATTGTATGATATATTATGATACGCAGCCTGAAGACTGAAGCTTAAAGTTTATATAAAATAGATTTAATATATTTATATATTTCTCGACTCTTGTAATTTTCAGCTCCGACACCGAAATGACCTATTCAATGATCTTTTGTAATAAACATGATTTCAGTTATCTTTGAACTAGTGATCCTAGCTTTTTTTTTCTTATTAAATCAAAATTCAAAAAGGTTGTAAGTCTTATAAAATATTGTTGCCAGTTAGAGGTCTGTAAATATTTAAGTCATGCTCAGGCTAAGCGGAAGTAACGCAGTTTGTTTGTATAATAATCTGAATGTTAATATATTTTATATTTATTATCACGTGCAATTGTTTGACTGCACCATTTATTATTACGTGCACATTTGTGGCAATGTATCGGGTGATGTTATTCGTGCCATTTTGTATAATGAAACTACTAATTGTTGCTTATAAGGTAAGGGATAGAATAATTGTCAAAGTAAAAAAAAATACAGTTGTAAAATAAACTAGCGCTAGCAAATAAGTTCGGAACATATAATTCAATTAAATAGGCCTAGGCCGCGTCATCGCTTCCCAACAGGCGAGTTGCGGCTACAAGCCTATTCAGTAAAAAAAACACACCTTATATTAGGATAATTATTATTCAGAACTTATTTACTTATTCTTGTTCCCTACTTCTAACAAAAACTGTAATTTTCAATTAACTTTGATAAGGTTCCATCCCATTCTGGATAACCCGCGGATTGTAAAACATTGCTAATAAACAAATGTATAATAAAAATGTAGAAAGTGTATAGTAAAAACGTAATCTCATTCGTGATGTTGGGGAACAGAAAAGAGACGGAAAATGATATTATTTGTACCAATAAAAATAAGCTTTGTGTATATTTAAACTCAGACTGACTTTAATTATATAATAGACTGAACGAGTATTGGTATAAATGATCATGAATTTTCGTATACGTGTGTACCTGCAGAGGATCGCATTCCGACTAGGAAATACATTATAAAAAAAAACGAAAAGCTATCAATCAATCTTCAAGAAGGCGCTTCAAGGTAGACAAACTTTTCTTACGTTTTCTGCAATTTTCGGGTCAGTGTCAGGTTGTAAGTTGATTCAAATATTATTCGCGGCTGTAACAAATATGGCTTTACAGAGTTGTTGTCATTAAAATCAATACTATTATAATTATTCATTTAATCCTATTGAAATACTTTTTAATGAAATGTTTCTACTGCATTTTTAGTCTATTTACCAGTAGTAGTGTACCAGTTTACTGCATTTAAACTGTATCTTGCAGTTGGAATGGATTGTCTGAACAGGATTTTTAAATGTGGGAGTGAATAATATCTAATATGAATAGCCAAATCCCAGCTACTGCAGTGTTAGATATAAATGTGCAATTAACGTCATCTAGTATAAGCGCAGTCTTATGTATGTGTGATTCAACTAACACGGACCAATGTGAATAAAAAGTTTATTAAATTCATTATAAGTTTTATTTATTGCACAATAGTATATGATATGCATTATTGGCAGTGAAGCAGGGCTATACGTACGTTGTACTTCACACACACCTACATAACATTAATGCCGTGGTGTTTGTTAGGCGACAATGGCAACACTGAGCAACTGAAACATAACATCCCGACTGTTTGCATCACAGTTTATTATGTAAAAGTGTAGACAAAGTCAACTGTGCTGTCTCGTTAGCCTGGTTCACACTGCGTCATACTGTACGGCTTCGCAGTAAAATGTTGTGATAATTTTTACGACAAAATAGTTCAGCATGACGCCGTGTAACCGGCCAGTTATGTATCATACTCGATTCAAACGTCTTTATGTAAAACAAAAGAGGATTTGTTCAGATCCAAGCGCGTTGAGCAGGAGAGGTTTGTAAAACAAATGTTGTTCTTTCTTTCGATGTTTTTTTTTAATAAATCGGTTTGCTCGGGATGATGCAGCTTAGGAAAGATCAGTTTGCCTTGTTTGTTACACTATCGCCTAATAAATACGCGGCTTACACAGACATTTAAAAACGACTATAAATGACTTACGAAGATTAAATCAGTGTTACTTTAAAAGTATATAAAGTGCAGGATAAATAAAGAACATTTTCTCTTAATACCAACTTCTTAGGTATAATAATTATACAGTATCTTAGTTTAAACGAGGGACGTATTCAAACCCACAATAGTGCATACTTACATGATACTAATAAAAATATGAACAAAAAAAAAACACTAATAAATAAAAGACAGAACCATATCAAAAATTTCGCATAAGTCTCGCAACGTGTATATACCCTTGCGCTAGCGATTTAATACTATCGCAGAACATGTGTGCATGTCAATGACCTTTAGGTATAATCCATTTTCCCTTCATACTTGCTTTAAATCTGGCTTAGGACGCCTTTTCGGTAGAATCGGCGCGTAGGTATTTTGCCGCGTGATTTACTTTACTGTTAACAAGTTTACTTCTCTCGCGCTCAGTGTTCATGAATAATGTATTTTATTGGACAATTACGTCAGAAATTAAGGTTATAGGTTTTTTACTTATTTGGGACGAGAATCGAATACTGAATACCCTCCCTCAATAAGTCCCTCGTTTAACCTAACACTCTGTATAGTTTTTCTTTATATCTAATGATAGACATCAACACAATTAGTGATTATCGTGCTTATAATGATATGATAATTTTAACTTATTTACATTTATATGTACTTAAAATAATGATTTACTTCATAAAACTAAGCATTTTTACAATCTACATTTCGATAAGGCACTCGGTGCTTGATTTATTTTCATAAAATTCTTCTTAGAATTTAGAAATAATTACCACATAAAATACTTATACAACACTTATATTCTTACAAATGTATACGAATAATGTTTGTATTCGTATTTATATAAATACAAATACGAACAATTATATTCTGTAATGAAAGCAAATATTAACTTAGTTGCGCCGAAAGCTACTCAAGATACATTAATATTATAACGGCGAATGTTTGTATGTGTGTGTATGTTTGTTTCTCCTTCACGCTCAAACGGCTTAACAAATTGGGATGAAATTCGTTGTTTAGATAGCTTATAAGCTTATACCCTGGATGTACAGGCTTTTTTATTCCAATCTACGCAGGTAAAACCGTGGGGCGCAGCTAGTCAAGCATAAAATAACGTGGAAAATTTTCGCATAATCTCGAAACAAACATTTAATTACAAAAACATTTTTTGCATTCGGTTCTGTTGCAAACATATCTCAACATTTATCTAAAAAAAAAACGAAGCATAAGAAACACGGCTTACACGGCCTCAACCAGGCCTTCGATACAAAATAAATGCTACAATAATAAGTGAACACATCCACGATAATAGCAAATCAATAATCTTCTCATACGTTCAGAAACAGCTAATATTGCGTAAGTATAAGGCACCATTTCGGATATGACATTCGTACTCATAAAGGCACTATGTAACAATTAATAAATTCTACAATAATATAACTAGAAATTTCTATCTACTCTACAATATTCATTATCTATGAGATGAAAACGTTAAAAAACGCGTAGGTAAAACTATAATTTTACTAAAGACTTGTTTTATCATAACCCGACCAATAACCTACTTATTTTAAATAATGTTTTATTTTACTCGATAGCCTGTCGGTGTGCTGTAAAACAAGCCTTTAGCCCGATTAATAATATATAAGATAGAACATAGTGTCCATTTTGTACAAATATGTTCCATTTGAATTTTGTTTACACGACAGTATGTGTCAGTGCCATGGCTAATAGAACAGCCGTCAGGTTAGCACAAGGGTCAGCGGAGTTGCTGACAATCTTCTTGGCCTTGGAA
The DNA here is from genome assembly GCA_905475445.1 of Ochropleura plecta. Lineage (NCBI taxonomy): Eukaryota > Metazoa > Arthropoda > Insecta > Lepidoptera > Noctuidae > Ochropleura > Ochropleura plecta. Next base: position 16,137,840 of record FR997731.1, on the reverse strand, counting down.
GGCAGTTCCAGGGGCGCAGTCTTGTTCATCATCCAATAGTACACATCCATTTGTCCTCTAGACTTCAGCTCGGGCCCCACTTCCTTCCTTATTCTCTCGTTGTAGCTGTTTAACCAATTGATCTGGAATTGTAAATATTATTTAAAAAAAAAATAACAAGTTTTTATAAAACCAAAAAGAAGAAAGGCTTATCTATCAGCAGTAAACGCGTGTTCTAAGTTTCGTGTCCATGTTTTTAACTGTTAAAGAGTTATCTCGTGAGGAGGCGACCCTCGCTCCTGGCCAGTCATGTCCGTCCTAAAAAAATATTGTCCCCAGAACCAAAGATGTTTGAAATTCAGTTGCAAGATTTGACCAATGCATTAGTTTATTTTATTTTATCCTTACTATATAATATCAAAACGAAAGTGAGTTTGTTTGTTTGTTTGTTACCTCTTCACGCTTTAATGGCTAAACCGATTTTGATGAATTTTGGTACAGAGATAGTTGGGAACCAGGAGACGGACAGCTAATTTTTTTTAAAAAAAGTGGGATGTGAGGGAGAAAGAGGGAAGGAAAGTGAAAACTTAGCGTTGCTATTACAAATCAATAAGGCACAAGGGGAACTGTGTTACCCCGAATTTAACGCGAGCGAAGCCGCGCAAAAGCTAGTTAGTTTATAAAAACACGTAGGTGTAGAAAGATGTTTTATCATTGAGGTTTATCCTCAAACCAACCCAGCCTCCAGGCTTCGGTTGTCGCGAGGCGGACGACTCCCGGTCACCATAAACGCAGGTCTGTGGACGGTGAGCAATGGATAGCTCACCTTCCGTCCGTCTAGTGAAGATATACCTTGTCGATGGCGCGTTCGTGTTCCACGCGCGCATAAAAGTGATGTCAACTAAGCAGAGGGCCATCCACCCAGGGCTCTGCCTGTCGGGGTTGCGGGTTGATCAAAGGAAGAAGACTCTCTCTTGGGCTCCACCCAGAACGGGTGAAGTTCTTTGATGGTTTCCCATACCATACCATACATAACAAAAGACAAGGTTAATAATGGCATGATGATTTTAACGTAAATTATCTTACCTCGTACTCAGTAAGCATACTCCTGTCGATCAGCTTCGGCTCGTAAGGGATTAAAGTAGCTTCATGGAATCCAACGTAGCCGTTTGGTCTGGATACAACTTCTAGAATATTCCCAAGGCGGACGCCATATTTGCCGGGCTCGTACCAGCCAGGTTCTATGGAGGAAATAGCAGTAAAATAGGTCATATTTTCTTAGGTTTAAAAAATAAGTATTTTTTTGCACAATCTTACCGGCTGTGATAAAGTATCCTTCTCTCAGTGTATGCAGATTCGTATCTTGTCTATAGTCAATTACAACTGGATCTGGAAAATAAAAATTATTGTCTTAGTATCTATCTACCTACTTATAAAGAGTCAAAACTCTGTGGTGGTTGCCTTGTAGATCTGGTCATTATTGCTTGAAATAGAAGGTAATTCAAAAGGTAAGGCAATAAGTTATAGCGGTCACATTAGACTAGTTAGAAGCCCCATTTCAGTGTAAGCGGCTAGACTGTAAGCTAATCCCAATGTCTGCATCAGATTTATAAGAAACTTCACACCTACGAGTTCTTACCTTCCTTACGACCAAGCGCGGCTCCAACACCATGTCCTGTAGGATGCGGATAGTCTTGCTTGGCGGCCCATAGCGGAGCCCTTGCCACAGGGTCTGCGTGAGCCGCGGGCAAAGCACCCGGGGCTCGTAACCCTGCCAATGCTGCCAGCGATCGCATCACCGTCGTGTAGGCGCGACGCTCATCTTTTGATGGAGAACCGTAGTGCACTGTACGGGTTACTACAGTTGTTCCCTCTGTGAAAGTGATGCCGTAGTTATAGGCAATTGCGTAACATACTTTTCTATCACATTATTTGAAATGGTGATGGATGGCGGTACAAGCCTAAAAGCTTGGCTTGCCCTTATGAGAGCTTGCCACATCGTTAGCCCTCAGGCACGCCATGATTCATGTGTTTGTATTTCCGTGTGCTCGACGGCCTAAATACGCAATGTGTGTTGTACTGTTGAGATTTGGGATGCAATCGTGAATGTGAATATGCATTACCTACATATCCGAGGCCGATGGAATGGCACGGTGGCCGAATGAGTCAATAAACGGGAAAGGTACTGAACAAACAAATAAAACAATTTGTATAATTGGGTAAAGCAAATGAATTATTAGCTGTTAGAGTTATTTACAACTAAAAGAAGCACCGATTTGAATAAAAATAATGTTTCGGATTACGTCACCATCATACTGTCCTCCAGACTGTATAACAAGTGTCGCGTTCTTGAAGATGACTTTGTTGGAAAAGTTGGTGGCTTGGTAGTCGGGGTCCGCGGCGTTGGCAGCGTACGCCACGCGCGTTTTCATCGAGGGCCCGATGTACCCCGCCTGCGTTTCGCGGGTTATGTCCGTCGTGCGCGCCACTGACAACTCGGTTTGTGCTTGTTTTGTCTGAATGCGAGATAAGAAAATAATTGCAAGACGTATTTGAGTGTGAGATAGGAGGAAAAAAAAAGTGGCCAAGAGCAAGTCTGACTCGCGCACCGAGGGTTCCTTACAAACTTGCGACATAAATGGCCATATCTTTTGACTGCCTAGACTCAGAGGTCACACAGTCTTTAGTATATGGTTCAAATTTCGCCTCGATACCTCCACGCGTTCCGAAATAAAGGGTCTTGACAGATAGTGATCCTAGAAGAGTTAGTTTATCTTTTTCCTTTTTGGGGTTCCGTAAACCCCGTTTTGCGCTGTCCTGATGATGACGATGATGTTTCAGGAAGTAGATTAAACTGTCATTTTTACTGACGCTCCTAGCTATACGATATGCACCTACAAGCTTTTCCTTATAAATTAATCATACCTTATCTGTAATCTCACCCCAGTAACGGTAAAATAATATGTTGGCTATATGTGAAGTTTTCTGCTGACTTCCAAGTACATTGATAGATTTAACAGGACCTACACGGACACATGACCGTATGATATGGTACTGATGCCGTTCTTGAATAATAATTAATTCGAAAACTGCCAATTGGAGATAGAACCGCTCTTTGCATCTGGAGAGAGAAGATCATGAGCAAACCCATCGGATCAAAAGCACAATTCTTACTCAGAACAAAATTAATCCGCTAAGAGAAAGGTTCATCACCTCAAGATAGCTCAACAAGGTGCACATAGCAACAGCATCCCTGATGTGCGCCTTCTTCATGCCTTTAACCTCAGCCTCGTTCTTCTGGGCCTTAAGGTAGATGATGGGAGACAACACGAACAATCGCTTTGCTGGTGGGATGCTCTGTGCGATGGCTGCTGATGCCCCTCTCTGGAAGGTGCCGGCTACGGGGATCAGGATCTTGGACTCTACTGCCCGACGCAGGTCGGAGTAGATGTTGGTGTACTCGCTTACCCTGGGAATTTACGTGGTTTGTTATGTTTGCCGTTGCAGTCATGTCTTAGTTACTTCTCCTAACGTAATTGCAATATGGTCCGACCATTACGATAGCTTTCTCAATGTGGTCGAAAGATTGAAGCTATTTGTAAAATCCAATGGTTAAATTTCAGCTAAAGTGTGTACTCGTACGTACCCTATAACTTACCAGTTAGGAATTACCAGTTTTACCACTTACATAAGAAACTGGGATAAGTAACATGAATCTTTGACGCCTGGGCAAATAACGTACTACTTTAAAATAATTCTATTTACCTCGTACAGTTATTTGTGACACAATTATAAACCGCGAGCGCATCCCGCACGTGTACAGATAGCTTCCCCGGTGGGACGAACACTTTCACCTCCCGCTGACTGACCATCACGAAGGCCTTTAGCAACCTGGCGTATGGCAGGTCTCTGCCTCGCACGTTCAGTAGCCAGGCCACTTCGTCCAGGGCTGTGACTATCATAGCGTCTGCTCCCGCTGCACGTAGTTCGTTGCGAACCAAGGTCACCTTGTCTCGCCAGGATACGCCTGAAATGGTAGCGTATGTAGCTTGTTTGTCGTAATTGTTGTTTGTCATCTTTTTAATTTTAAATAGAGAGCATTTAATTGGCTTAATAGGCAAACCTCATCTCATGCATACAAATGCGTCAGTGATTGAAAAGAAAAAATTCGTACTAATTAATTAAATAGATACCTACCAACTAGAAACTATTTATTTTTTTAATTTGTAATACAGTAAGTATGTACAGACGGTGACTAATAAGTTAGTCATCGATCCTGTTCTTACCCTACCTACAAAAGGACGACTGAAAGTAAACCCCAATTACCAGCATATTCAATTTCATAGTTCTTGGCGACGGTTTTGGGAAAGTCAGGTCGCCTGAGCTCTGGGTCCGGTTCCTCGTTCCAGAGCTGGTCCAGTAACGTGGGGATGTGCACAAGCTGCAAACCCTCGCGCTGCAGGGCGGTCGACAGGATTTGCCACTCACCCACCGATGTGAGACGAGCGTCGCCGCCAATTCGACCACTGCGGCCTAGCCGCTCCTAAGACAAAAAGGTGGTTGAATCATCATTAGAAGAAATGTTTGTAATAAACGGAGTTATTACTAAAGAAACTGAAATCAAATGAGTGCGCTAGTACTTAAGGTATCTAGTCTTCGTTTAAGCACAAGAGGCTCTATAATTGCACTGAAAAATTCCAGTAGATTTTTTGAAAATGCTCGTACTTCACTTTTTGTCTAACTTTGGATTGTCCTTGCTTTCCGTAAGGCTGCAATGTAATATCTCCCCGTAAACAACCTCATGCGATACGACTTGCATCAAGCGTTCCTCACTCTTTTACTTCGTCGAGTCACATACGTAGGTTGGCACTGACCGATATCCACTCAGTAATAGTGGGCTGGCTAGGATCATCAGCATCGATGACGAGCCACGCGCAGGTGACCATGGACCGCGCGCGGCGGACGTCGCCGGTCGGCACCCACACGGCTGCGCCACCGTCGGCCAGTACGGCACCCGTGCCGGCGCCATCCCAGCCACTGATGTACTGCAGGCGACGCTCCGGCATTAGAGGCTCCTCACTCTAGATGAGGAATAGGAGAACCTCAGCATCGGAATCTGATAGGGATGGTACCTAGACCTACCCGTAGTCGATAATTTGACGTAAGCATAAATATTTTCAATAAATGTTGACACAAATCGCACGCTGGCGCATAACTTGGTACAGTTGTGACGAAAAATGTTGATTGAAAACACTGTTCATTACTTGTTATTGGTCACATAAACGAATTTAATTTAATAAGCAGGTTAATTATGTCGTCGCGTTTAATGATGATAAATAATAATGAAGACTATAAATTGACCAATTTTATAAATTCCATTTACAGTAAGATAATGTTTTACTATTATCGCTCTTGCTTACCAAATGCTCATCACTATAGAAAATAAGGAATGCATCAAAGAAGGCGTTCATTTGTGTGTAAGCTGATGTTCTCATGGCACTGCGGAGTCTCCCGAGCGGGTTGTTGACATTAGTAGCATCGGCGCACACCGGTGGCGACGGCATAGTTGGCTGTTCCTGGAGTATGGTCAGCGGCACCGGTGACATGGATGGGGTTGGCGGGAAAGTTGTGGTCGTCGTCAGCAAAGGCTGCGGTGCCACACGCGCGCCACCACATACTGAAATTGAAACGCCATGTTTTAACGGTACGGACAAAGAAATTGACGGTTTTTGACTAGTTAAGTATACAATTGCCGAGATAATTATAATCTGCTCATTATGAAAACAATAGCGCTTGGAATCGCTTCGTAAAACTCCATTATGCATTCAGCTCGCTAAACATTGGAAGCGATAGAATGAGATATGACTACTTTCATTATTTTGTTGTCCCTTTCTCGACTCGCGATAACTAAAAAAGGTTCATCAGAAGGAGAAAGCGGCTAGCGACAGTGGCGTTTGTAGCGCGGGATTGTACCAAGGCATCATGTAGACCGAGGAGATCGAGGAGACAGAAAGCTCTCAAAAGCTCACGGGTGCGAAAAGGATGGCAATGGGACAGACACCCCTCCCGTTTTAGCCTTGTCCCCGACACAGCGGGGTCCTTTTATTGTTGGAGGCGTGTCTTCCCCAACCTTCCTTTCATGGCTATGATACCGATCGTGGTTTTTATATGACGATACAATGCTTCTTTGAATGAATCGTCAGCACAAAGCCAGCTTCATTTCGGCTCATAGAATTTATTCAAATATATTTATAACATTTTTGTGAGTGATATTACTTTGACAAATAATCAATGTTTGCCAAACAAATATGACTCCTTGATCCGTATGTGGCCCACCTGTTATTAAGTACTGCTAGCGTTTATTGTATCGTAGGTTATTATGTATGTATACGAAACTAAATACCTGCACAATAAAGTACATAAAGTACATAATAAAATTATATTTTCTTTATTTATTTGGTAAGTAAATTGGTATGAGAATGCACAGGTATCAAGTAAAGGTCAATGTTCGAGAGGTACCCAAGGGATGTGGATTCTATTGGAATGACGTCAACAACTAGCAGGACTTCAGAAGGCGCAAGGATCTACTTTGTCCTTTTCCTTTCCCTTTCATTCAACGCTCGGGGGTGGAGATCTGCCTGAGTGATAAAATAAAGTATGTAATTTGTAACGCCGAAATGGCTGAATTGACGTCTGTAAATGCCAGGGAGGCATGAGTTTGAAGAGGTCGATAAGGATACGAACTTGCACCAAGAAAAAAAACGACACTGTCGACGCGTGACGTAGGCATGCGATTGAAATAATAATTATGGTCAAAACATTAAACAATTTTGATATCCTTAAAAAAATTCGCTCACACATACACATACATTTCATAACGTAGTTCATTTGTTTTTCTTTTGTCTCACTAGTTATCTCCATCGTAATAAATATTCTTAATAATTTACTATCAATAATAAATATTAAAAGGAACTGATACATTTTTATTAAATGACCAACAAAGCAATGTTGCTAAAATAACGCATTTTTAAGATGCCTTCTTTGTGTGCGCTTTGTTCCACTGAAAATTCTGCTTACGTGTATGTCCCTTAAGGATGCCTGTCGTATTTCCCAAAGGGACGAAATATCCTGCGGAGTACTAGGCTGGCATAAGATATAAGAGGTTTGTGAGACGCGTCGTCCTGTTCAAGGATACTCAAGGATAAAAGGCAACGACCGTCGGCGACCGCACTGCAAGTGACTGCAGCGGCCATTCACTCGTCTACGTAGTTACTACACTGATAATAACGCACGTCAATGAGCGATAAATTGCACTACTACATACGTAATTTTGCGAAAGTACTAAGTTCAATAAATATTTTGTAAAGGTACATATTTTGCGATATCTACTGCAAATACATTTCGACGGAAAGTCTTTGTTTACTTTTGAAAAGAACTGCAATGCAAAGTTATAAACATAATTTGTATAATAATAATTTAGTGCTAGGTACTAACATAAATATGTACAAGTAACAATAAGGGTAAAACAAATAACAGGGCGTCAAAGAAAATATAGCTATTACTTTCGATTTTCAAAATATGGGGTACCTATAGGTAAGATTACAATGTAGGTTTTAATGTAGTCGTACTGTCGTAGTGACCAGGTCACTATCTATGATCTGGTGCCAAAACTCATTTGAATTGATTAAAATTATTGCCGCATTAAAATAATTGGTCCTGGGTTCGATTCCCCGGTCGGGAAAAATATTATTGGGTTATTACATGGATTTTTAATAATTACTGGTAAAATGTAGGTGTTTCTAATAAGCAGGTACACCTCTGCCTAACCTTTTAGGACTAATAGGCGTGATGTTTGTGTATGTTTTGCCGCATTTGATAACACTGAGACTACAGACACAGACAAATTATGTTTCTTCCTATTCAATAAAACATACATTTCTAATTTGAAAGAATCATCACCAATGATATAACATTACACAAGTGTTAAACTGTTGTCCTAGCCATAATCGTTAGTGTAGTTAATTATTGTGGAGCCAAGGCTATTTTTCATCCCGCCCATTGGTCCGGCAGTGAATAGTGTATATCCCCTCTCTCTTCCGAATCTCCGAGTAAATGAAAACAAACGAGTTATGCGAACGAATTTCCCATCTTTTCTACCAAGGAAGCATGATCACGAAGACGTAATTTCACATACCTTTTTACCTACTGATGTAAACGTCATAAAATGTATAGTAGGTACCTACTTGAAACTTTTTCCTCGATATCTTTCATATAAAATTGTGATAGTTTACTTAATATATACACAACCAAAGCTGATTAACGGAATTCCAAAAACTGCGTGTGCGTAAGAACAATGGTTTGCCCCCTTTTTCTACCAGGATAATATGGGTTGTAGAGAGGTGTCAGATTCCGAAAGGACCGCCACGCCATTAAATCGTGTGGGGTGTTGTGTAGGCGGGATCCGACGGACTTCTACAATGCCGGGCTCTGTCGGGGTGTGCGTGTGCCTTTCACTCACAAAAAGAGGACCAAAATACTATTATCCGCCTCCAAGTTGATTTCACCCCATTCCTCGTAGGTTCAAAGGACCAACTCACAATCTGTTTTAGTCCAGTTTTTTTAGCTTTTGTACTTTTTACAGAATAAATTAGTTAGGACTTAATGGTTTAGCTTATTAATGGTTTAACTTATTATACAATTATTGTAAACTTTATGTGCCTGGTCTGAAATAATTATTTTCAATTTCTATTATGTAAGTATGTCAGTTTACAGAATACCATTCACAACTATAGCTTTAATCACAATTTAACCAGGGTAAAAAGTTTCTCGTAGAAATAAATAACATAAAATCGTATTTGAAATTAATTTCGTAAATAATCCAAGACGATTAATGTTGGAAGTATTTTTATTAACACGTCTTATGACGTCAACTCTCACTAGGTTGCCATAATTCGGTAGGAGTTCACTCCCAACTTTCCAAGGGTAATGAAACTATGAACGACGGACGAGAACGTCGGCGTTCGGGGGGACGTCCTATTTTTGAAGCATGACGTCTTAGCACATTGAATATGTTTTGTAAATATTTTAAGAAATGTGAAGTCATGAATGACGTGATATCTACCAACTCCCTCAGATGACGCCTGTTTCTATCACAAGAGAAAGAAGGTTTTTGGATGATTATAACATAATTATGACCGTATATTATTAAAAGACTAAAAACTAAAACAGTATTGAAAGAGAAAATGTTAGTAGCAGATACTCTTATAATCGTTCAGTAAATTATGCAAATTATGAAGGAAACTCACAATGGGTCGAGTTCTACGTAACCCGTTCGCGTTTAAGCTGGATCGTCTACTAGGAGCGCCTAGTCGTCAGAAGGTGGCTGCTATTCCGCCTGAGTAATAGGTGCTTATTGCATACGAGAAGGTATATAATGAAACGTCAGATATTGCGTATCTGATACTTGACATTTGTTATGTTTTCCGCGTAACTTAAAGCCAAAGTTACCGCATCCGGGAAGGAAAAGTCTGATGTAGGAAAACGTCTACAGAGGGCGTTAAATATCTCACCTACGAAGATATTGAAATTTTTTCTTTATTTGGTTACTAACAAACACTTGCGCACGTATCTACAATTCAACATTACCAAAATCAAGATGATGAATAAGCGAGGGTAAATAGAAAAGAACATAAATTAAGACATTTTGAGTTTCGCGGGCTCCACTGGCGCTTCCACCTTAAAGCTTTCCAAGAACTAATACGGTACTTTTTAAAGAATAAAAAAAAAAGGTCAACTAAGACGCACGTACCTAAACAATGGTTTACATTTTTCATTATTACAAACTTTAAGAGGGTGTTATAAATAACAACATACTGTGATATAAAAATGCGTAGGTAACAAATACATTGCAGCAGGGTGTCATGAAAACAAGGAAATAAAAACGATCTTAATTCTTACGTGCACCTTTTAATTTACCTAACTTACCTTACCCACCTCCTTAGTTACCTACATCCTTCATACATTTTTTTAAACAAAATAAACATGTTAAATTTATTACCCTTGCTATAAAATTTTTTACCTGCTATCTTTTGGAATTAGTACTACTCGTAGCACTTTTAAAAATTCGGCACAGGCTGCTACGCCTACGAGTCTACGACCTACATGACTCTACGAATTCTACGAGTGACATTATTTTTCTATTCTAGATTAATATTCGTAGCTAGTCGTAGCAAAGAGTTTTACAAATGAAATGAAGGGAACACTGTAGTCTATCGTTATACTCTAGACCAGGAATAGCTCGCTACTTTAGCTTATCACTGTGAATCAGACATACAATAAGTCCACAACAACATACATGAGTAAACATTTCTTTATTAGTACAACTAGTGTGAGATTACGAGAGTAAAAGTACTATCTGTGTGTTTGTTACACACAGGCGTGATGCCAATGCATACAACAGCAACGTGAAAGACAGAGATGGTACTTGTGAAGCTATACTGTCAGCCCTCTACAGTTGGTTGGTCTCTTTCTCCCAACGCGTGTTCCAGCCTGTGCGACAGCCGTTGGTTGGAGAGAAACGGAGGGAGGTATGTATGCAGTTAGCTGCGGCTCTTGTCAAACTGGCTGGTGAATTAATGAAGGGCATTGCACCTCTGCGGCTGGCTGCTCGCTTGGTGCAATAGTCGCTGTTGACGCATGTCACTGCGTCACGGGGCGTGTGCGACGGCGCGGATTGCCCGCTTCGCCTCTGTGTTGTGGTAGCGAAGACACCACATTTGCATCATGTTTGCTGTTCGTACGTGGTTCACCGACATGTCAAACAATAATCATGTCTGTAGTAGATTACATCATACTTGCGTGTTTACATGTGTGGTGCGCTTAATTTCACTTAGAAATTTATTAGTATGGAACTTTAGTTTCTACTGCAAACATATTTTAATGTGGGTTAATGTTAACTTTGTGATAACACAGATGATGAGCTCACGCTACTTTATTAGGCATAATATTTTAATGTCCCGCTCACATACATACTCAACTAATTACAAATTAACACGACAAGGAAAATTAAATAACCAAACAGTCGGTAGTGTGTGGGTCACGTACTCTATGAGGACGTGTCGGAAAGGGTTGCACATGTGGGCTATAAGTACCAGGGTAGTAGACGAGGGATGGAGTTCGAAGTCACATGTCATGTACTTCGTCAGTGTGTGATTACGGTCAGCTGTTCACGAGGGGTGTGGAACTGTGCGTGGGTAGGGGCGAGTGTACGGTGTATGGCGAAATATCCGCACATGTAAGCAAGTGTTCGCTCTACGCTGTAGCGGTTAGATCTAGTATGACGTCATAAGGACGAATTTTTTCGTAGCGGTTGCTACGAAAGTTAGCGAGTCTAGAATTAGATTTTGTGGAGAATAGATGTTTTCTATTTTAATTATTATTTACTTATTGAATAATTTACTTTTTGATGATTAATATTAATCATGTTAATTGCACATTTTATAAAAAACAATACTATATGACATTATTTGAATACCTCTAGGAAACTCTATCTCGTAGAGAGTAGAGCCATTTTAAATTGAAAAGGTTTGCTTATTATAGTAGTAGTACCTAGTAGATAGTTATTTGTCTAAAACGTTTAACGCACATATTTTTTCAAATAAAACCAGTATACAGTGCAACCGTCGTAACGTACCACAGCCATAAAGTTTATAAATTAAAAAGGTAATTAATTAATTCAATAAACATAAACATTAATTTAACAAGTCACTGGTTTAGGTACTAACTACATCACAATATCACCAAGATTCCAAACAAATTTTGATTTGAAGAAGATTGCATACTTTTCTCCGAACATTTTTCCAAGCCCGCGTGTTTTCGCCGGCATTCCAAGAGCTGCTATAGCTTCATGTGCGCCTGGTATTTGGGATTCAAGTGAGGCCATCTTTGCCGGAATTTCAGCCAAAGAAAAATACCATGGCATCCAAGAATTTGTGGTATTTCAGCTATTTTCATGCGGGTGTTACAATTTGGTTAAGATGAAAGTAATTATAATATTTCCTTTCTTTTTAAATAGAAACCTACATATTATTTGTGTTATTGAAGTCTAAAGAAATATTTTGTTTAAGCAAATTCAATTATATAGTTAGTTATTTAAAAACTTCTGGGTAATTTCTTGAATTTCTTTTTTTATCAATTAGTAAACATCCTTTAAATTATTTGTGTAAATTTTTGTTTTCATTACTGTTCTTGACATTTTATTTATTGTCTATTGAAGTCTAATACATTAATTAAATGAATACACCGATTATGACGAAAATCGGAGCCAAGGACCATGAGGTCATCTATTTAAAATTCTAAAATGATTAACTCTGGAAATAGAACAAAAATTCAAACACTAAATGAAATATAATAAAATGCAAAAATACATAAAAAAAAAAAAAAAAGTTTGTTGAATTATCAAATTTTTTGTTAAAGATTATGCTTTACAAATTGTTAAAATATCATAATTAAATTGATTACCAACATTGAGGACCCATCCGTGGAGGTCCACCATATCAACCTTTCATAAACGGTATTATAGTTCAACAGTAGAACACTGTTCAGTCTGGTCGGCCCTCGCAGGTTAGCGAAAGCCCTTTTTGAGTACAACTTCTACAAAGTTCTGTGAGCCTGGTACACAAAGTCATTGGGAGTGACATGCCCATTATTTCTTACTACAAAGAAATCCCTTCTGTCATTTACACCTTCGTCAAGGGCTCTAGGCGTCCCTTTTTAATAATTTACATATTTAATTACTGTTAATTAAGTTTTTGTCTCAAAATTTCCTAAGAGTGGGAAGGAGGTGACTGTTTCTAGTCTTACATTACTTTATTGAAATTGATGAGTTTCTTATTAAAGACAAAAATAATATAATTGAAACTTGTAATATTATAATAATTGTGCATTATGACGCTAACTTGTAATTCAGTTGTTTGTTGTCAAATTATAATAATATTGGGGAGCCCTTTAAATTATTTATAATATAACACAGATTACTAGGAACGCAAAGAGTATAAGAAGTTCGAAAGGGCCGTCTAAGGGCCTGTCGAATTTCACGGTTCGGTTTAGGCACTGGGCGTGGCCTAACCGACCAATGAGAACGGAGCGCGTTACGCAAGAAGTTACGCACGTTGGCAAAGACCCTTTTGTACCTACGGTTTTTCGTATCTCTTTTTATTTTTGTTGAAACAGAAAGAGAGGCATGATTTTATTTGAACAAGTGTACTTGAAATAATGCAACGCATAGCGATACAGTGAATCAGTTTATAAAGATTCAAGGAAATGCGGATGAAATTTGCTAGCATAAAAATATTTCAAATACACAATGTTTCCGAAATACTATGTAAAACCTACAGGCTTATCATTAGATACGAAATGCACTTATACTTAAGTCTGATGTGATAATAAGTCCTTGCATCTGTGAAGACGAAATCGGACCCCGCGGGCGCCAAACCTTTCCCATTACATAAAAAAACAACAAGTGCACACTATTTTAAAATAAAATATAAAGCTATTGCACTGTTATGATATAAACTACGTAAACTGAAGCAACTTTATTGTAAATATTTATATAACTTACCAAAAGGAAATCTTATCATTTACTTCATCCCTTCTACGCTGCTACGACATTCGTAACAGGGGATGTTTTCTTTGTAAATGAAGTTTATAAGAGATAGGTAAAATTCAATACCTTTTGATAAACTTAATTACAAACCTGATGTTGCTTTTAGTATAACCTATTCACGCTTTAACATTCAAATGATCATTGTTGAAAAAAAAAACGAATTCTGCACGTTACGAAATTCGTAGCAAGGGATTTTGACATCCAACCTGGTGATCAAGTTTGAAAAGTTAGTTATTAATAAAACACTAGATCTAGAATGTCGGCACTTACCGAACATAGGTCGGTTAATGACAGCAAGTAAGTACCTATTTAATAGACGATATAAATTATCATCTTCGTTTTAATAATCAGTGCTACGCCGCTACGAAATTCCGTAGCAAGGGATGTATCCCTTTAAGAATGAAGGGATGATATTCTGTTCGAAGCCAAGATAATATAATTTGTATGTAATTCTCAGAATGGCGAAAAAAACCGACCGAAAAACAGTTAACGACAATCTTTAATATGTAATATAATTTTGCTTTAATTATTTTAAATAATAAGAACTCATTATGTGCTACGAAGTTCGTAGCAAGGGATGAGGTCCAAGGGATGATGTTCTGTTTGAAGATAAGATTACCTACATTTTTTATTTAACTGCTGAAACGGCGTGACCTACAATATACATTTTTCAAGTAAGTATTAAAAAAAATACTGCTACGAAGTTCGTAGCAAGGGGTTTTTTTTAAGTCCAAAGGATGCGGTTCTATTTGTTGAACTGGTTAATATTGATAAGATATAGATAATGAATACCATTAAAGGGTCAAGACATTTAATAATCTGTCTACTTTAATGTTCTAAAAAATCTAATAATAATATTTAAACCAATGCTACGCGGGTACGGCATTCGTAGCAAGGGATGTTTTACATTTAATGTCCAAGGGGTGGGATTTAATTTGTTGAATTGTTGAATAACATTTGTATGATGGAACGATAACCAACCATAAATAAGTCAAGACATTAAAATCAGTAACATTATAGTCCGGTCAAATTAGACCAAAAAATAAGAGTTAAGTTACATAAATTCCCACCTAGCTGCAAATCGGTAAGATTGTTTAAAATATCATTAAAAACAAAATTTGAAAGTTCCCCATCTTTCCCCTGTAAGGAAAAAAAAATATTCAAGGTCAAAGGTAAAAAAAATGAGTTTTTCGCGATTTTCAGCAAAACGGTAAGTTTTATCATAAAAATACTTCAGACAAAAATTGTAGATCATAAAATTATATACAAAAAATTAATTAATACTTTTTTTCTACGAGCCACCGTTTTTGAGATATAACGATTCTAAAAGTTGTAATCGTCTTAATCGTAGTGTTGCCCAAATGCAAGAACAAGACGAGACTTAGCCAGTCTTGGTCTTGGTCTTGCGCCAATACACCTGGTCTTGGTCTTGGTCTTGGTCTTGCGCTCCCAGTCTTGGTCTTGGTCTTGGTCTTGCAGCAAGAGTCTTGCAAGTCTTGCAATTACCTATTAGCCTATCACTATTTATTAAAGTTTATTTTAAATCTTAGAAAAACGTATTAGAATTGGAACATTGTGAGCTTGAATTAACATAGCCATAGTAAAGATCAAGCAGATTATTAAATTACTGAAGATTTGATAAGAAATTTGAAAAATCAACTGACCTATATGTCGTTTTTCATGGAAGTAACTGTTTCTTAATAATAATATCTTATAATTAAGAAACAGTTACTTCCACATTCCAATTTGTTTTTTTACATGTCTTAGCAAATAAGCTTACATTTGCTAAAACGTGTAATAAACAAATTAATTACAATAACTTGACTGTATTTTAAAGAACAATATCTGTCTAGAAAGATTGAACCCTCAACTTATATGAAATTTAATATTGCGTGATCATTATAATGTATTCATTTTCATTCTAAGCACTCCGAAACTTATTTATTCTTTGGAACACCTGTAGGTACTCTTAAAATTCGAAATTATTTTGCATGAGTATACCTACGCCCTGTGGCGGCCATAAAATAGTGTCAAATGTTGTGATTTCGGCGCGGCGGCAACGATTGTTGTATATGATTTCAAAAGAAGCCGCCGCCCGGCGCGTGTATCATAACCATGTACTTCCGAAAAGCGGCAAATTTCTTTGAGAAGTACAAAACTTATAACAACTTTGATGCCGCATTATCAAAGTGCCGATGATTAAAACATAACTATGCATGCACTCAGTTTGATTTTAATGGATATTTTTTTATTCGCTATGTAGGTATGTTTATGGTATTAGTCGTAATGCGCATAGGTCCAGTTTTTCATATTCTTTGATACAGTTTTTTGCGTCTCATAGAATTCCTAAGCGTACCTATACACCGAACTGTTACACCTAACTACTCCGTGAAATAGCGCTAAGTCCTAGCTGCAAGACGCAAGAGTCTTGCAGGCTATGTCTTGTTCTTGCTCAAGTCTTGCACGGTCAGTCTTGGTCTTGGTCTTGCTAAAAATACGAGGTCTTGTTCTTGGTCTTGGTCTTGCAAAAACGCAAGAACAAGACCAAGACTGCAAGACCAAGACTGAATTTGGGCAACACTACTTAATCGAGCCTCGGCTTAGGGCGTCGCTGAGGGACAACAAGGGACAGGCTGGATCTGAGTGATATTACTTTGGGACTGGTTTAGACTTACTGGCTCAGCATCGCGGGCTGGCTCTTGCAATGGACGGGTGGGGCAATTACCGGGACGTCGCGACGGGCCTCGTCAGCGAGGACGGAATGACGGCGCTTTGCGTCTGACTTTTCGAAGGGTACTCGTCTCCCTGCTGCTCTCCTGAAGCAGGGTTATAGCATCGTCAGGAGTGACGAGGGTATGTCGGGGACGACGAATTTTACTTATTCGAGAGGGATCGTATCGAGCGGCCGATGCGATAAGGGGGTTGCGATGTTTTAACGCGGAGTCAATAAAGCGTTTGGAAAGGCGCTTCATGAATTGAACGACGGTGGGGATTCTTAAGTCTAAGTGAAGACTATCGTTACGGACGTAAAAAGGGGCTCCCGTGATTTTACGAAGGAATCGGTTTAGCAAGGTCTGCATCTTATGAAGGAAACGAGGGTTGGGATGGGCAAACACGACACATGCGTATGTCATGAATCATGATGTGACGGATGACCGCGGTGTATAAACGCAATTTGCACTTAAGTGACAGTTTGCTTTTTGCCTGAATTAAAAAGTGAAGCCTACCCATAGCAAAGGCAGCGCGCGAACGAGCCGCTTTGATATGTGCCGCGAAGGACAAGTGGCTGTCGAGAATGACACCTAAGTATTTGGCTTGCTTCTCCCAGGGGATAGGCTTGCCGTACATAGTGATCGGACTGGACCAACTGGCGTTCAAGACTAACAGTATTTCATTTATTATAGCAGGTATAAGACCTAGCCACGCACACAATTGAACAGGGGACAGATGTTTTCTCAAGGTTACGATGGCGTATAAATTAATTGACTGGTTTTCATTTTACCTGATATTCTTATAGTTATAACTTTGCCGTTGCAAAACTGTTGTCCCCATACGTCGATATTGGTCGTGATTAGTTTACCAACTAGTACCTAATCTTTTTTTTTGTGATGCATCTACAAATTTTCCAGGACCAATGGCGGTGCTTTTCGAGGCACGGAGGAAATTCGGAACGTGAAAGTAAGAAAGGAATTCACAGAGCAACCTACGCAAGCGCACCGTAAACTGACGATCGACCCATGTTATTTATTGTGTTTACCTATGAACGAGTTGGATACACACTTCTACAAAATTCATCTCACAGATATAAAGCGGTCCCTATGGAACTAATTATATTTTAAGAATTTAAATAGGTGCTTGACTTTACTTTCGCGTTTACAATAGGTAGGAATGGTTATGTTAGTTTCCACAAATTATGTTTTTCCTCATGTTGTTATCCATTAGTTAGACTCGGTCATTTCGATTAGGTACAACAAATATAGAGGCTGGCTGACATGAGAAAATATAAGTCAGGTGCTCATGCTTTAACATCTCCAAAAGTTATAACCCCCTTTATACAAGTGGGCTCCTGGATATGAGCTCAGAGTTCGACACTAATAACTTACAAAAATATTCCGTCTGGAAGAAAAAATAAACAAACAAAGTATAAAGAGTTAGGCAAAATAATTAAATAAACGAAAGAAATGTAATAATCAAATGAGTAGGTCGACAACTTTAACACAGCCTGGTGTCATAAGCCATATATTATGTGCGTTTGTATGTGTGTGTATAGAACATCAAACTATGGTTTCTGTAATAAGTAACCTACACAACTAAAGTGTGATTTGTGTGTGTGCGAATGCGCGTTAGATTAACGATGGCGGCCATGACAGGGTTGCAAGGGGTGCAGTGTACACGGAAGCCAGCCGTTTGAAGAGGTGATTCAACCCCCTGATAGGAACTAGCTCTCTTTTACTAGGCAAAGCTGTTTAGATGTTGTGGTTTTACTTTTGTTAGTAAAACCGCTGCTATTTTGCAGTGTATAAAAAATGGGTTATATGTTTTTATTAATTTTACTTTTTAGGTAAATACTTGAATATTTGGTATGTTATCAATGAAACCGTATTAACTAGATTTATAGGGGTTGTATTTATACGAGTTTGATCGACTTTATAGTAAAAACGTTTTTGATTTTATTTTTAAAAAGCCATTATTTATTAGACTACGTATGTATGTACATTTTAACATTTAAGATGTTACCTGAGTATCTTTATAATTACTGAAAACTATAAAATCATTTCAAATAAGTATAAGTACCTAGTACTCTAAGCAGCAGCGATTTGAACAAACTTGAAGATAAAATTATCTGTGACTGCATAATATTTGAAATATAATAATGATGCTATAGTCCCTAATCACAAATATGTACATAGGATTTTAACATCCCCTAAATAAGTTTTACGTAAACCCTACCCTAGCTATGTTCGCTGTTCCAAACTTTACCGACGAAATCCGACCGAACTCTTGCGTTGTGCTGCGCGCTTAGTACACCCGTGCGCGGTTTTGCGGCGGATCCGACCGCTCTCGCGGCAACCAAGATGGATGCTACAGGGCCGGGTTCGTTAGTCGATGCAAAGAGCTATTATTATAGCCAGTTGTAATAATGAATGTTATATTTTATAAAAATGATCCTAGGACCAAAGTTAGTTCACAACTTATATTATGACCCTAGGTTTCGTAAAATTTAATGTTCTCTGCGATTACGCAAATTACGAAAATGTTTTCACATCCTCTGCGTATCCGGGGTGAAATCCGGATGTGGACGGATTTGAAACCGGAAATTCCTTCAGGAGACGCCGGGGTAGCAGGATGTGATAGCGGTTGCGTTGTCTATTTCTAAAAATCAATATCTGGGAGGGAGGAGTGAAATCTAGATGTACGTGTAAAGCTTTATACAAGGCATATCTAAACGTTGAAAAGTGAAAAAAGGGATTCTTTCTTGGTTAACTCAAAGTAATTTAATAAATGATTAAAAGTACCTATGAGATTTATGTAAATGATTGAGATAATTACAAAATTGATAACAGAAATAAGAATTTATTATTTTTATTCTACACATCACATTAGTCAAGGGGTGTTCCCTAGGCGCACCGATTGTCGATGTTTCCTACGGTGGTCGGTTATTGGAAATGTATCGGCGATTGCCGATAATGTCGAACCATTCGGAAAGCACCAAGGCTACATAGACGTCGAGAAGTGAAGCTGACCAGAAATCGATATCTCATTAATACGTGTTCGAAGCTGTAGGGCACGGTATTGGTTCGGGAGCAGGTGAAAGAGAACGTGAGAGATGGATGCATTTATTTAGGGTGAGGCGGGACTTAGGACCACAGAAATGCGCGTGCGCGAATCTGTAATGATCGCTAGAATAATGTTTTTAAAGTTCAGCTAACTTACTTGTTTTGACGAGTTCGAGTTTTACTTTGAAAGTTTTTTACCTCATTTTTATTTTTAATTATCTTAGTTAAAATTAACATACGCTTTAAAAACGTAACGTAGAATTATCAAAATGCATAAAAAAAATGTCAACCACAATAACATTATTCAGTGTGTAATAAACACAGTATAGCACGTTAAATAAATAACTTGATACCTAACTAAAAATAAAAGTACACACGCCTCCAAACCAAACAAAAATAAAACAAATGTGCGAGTCGTTACAGCAAAAATAAAAGGGGAGTGACATAATGATATGCGTAATTAGATCAAAGAAGTATCAGGACAACATATTCTGTAGGTAGAAGCGTTGCCGACGAAAGGACCGAAAGGACCAAAAGGGCACGAAGGACTTCTACGTCACACTCGGCTTGGAGTGCGAAGGGCCGCGGGCCGCGTTCGTCGGTATGACAAGTATGCGCCGCTGCGCCGCCGTCCGCCATGTTATTTCCCTTCCTGAAAGCTCGCAATCTACTCCTACCAGGGCGTTAGAATCGAAAGCGGGTGTTTGGAACTGTGAATGGTTTCATCCCTCAATGTAGGCGGAGAAATGCGCGCGCGTGGGTGTTGTTATGGAAACGGTGTTGCCCATCTACTGGTAACTTATAAACTATAAGAGGTGTAGTCTAGGAGGAAAGTTGAAACATTCAACTTGGCGGGCTTTTCGAAGTTCAATTTGAGTTCAGTGAACTTTGTTGAACTTTCTTGTGTGTTTCAGGGACGAGGTAAGTTTGTTTACACAAAAGTTAGTTTAAGAATATTTTTCTTAATTTTGAAACAATTTGACTAATTTTGTTCCAATTTGTTTCCTTGTAGCTAGATAAATTTAGACGATGAACATATTGACGCTAAAAAACAACTGAATATAAAAACGAAAGATAAAAAGTTTGGTAATGATTTCCCCACCAGCTAGCTGTCAAGAAAACAGTTATCGATTTATAATTCTATCTCATTCAGAATTAAATTATGCCAACATGAACTTCTTTGTCCTCAAAAATTTCAAGTGGCTTTGTCGATTCAAAGCTTGCAGTCGATATTGACCCGCAACAGCGTCTTAAATCTTCAAATAAGGTAAATAATTATCGAGTTCATTATCCACATACTGAGTAATTATTGCAAGAGGGACGGAGGCAGAGGCAGGTGGAGTGGTCAGCGCGGTATGTGTGCCATGGTCGTGTCTGTTTGTCTGTCTGGTTGCCAAGTGGCCGGCGAGGTGGGCTGAGTCACGCGGCCACACGACCAGGCGCGCAGTCAGCCGAGGCGGTGAGCGCTGCAACTGCACAAGTGCATTCACCGCGGGGGCTGCACTTCGTAAAGTTTACTCACTCACATCACAGTCAGCGCAGAGCAGCTGTCGAACGCGCTCCTACTTGGAGCGCAAGGTGCATTTAGTATAAATATATAAAAAAATAAACATTCACTTTTATGGAATGGAAGATAAACATGCCTGGTTAAAATAAAAGCTAACCACCCCATAAAGGTAAAATTATCTGCTAACATAACTTGCCGTAATGATGAATATTTATTACCATAACACGATGAGTCCATAACACTGTAGTCCAGTCAATTTACCGCAACGGGCGCGGCTGGCATTTTGATGAGGGGATGAACACGCCGAGGTTTACCATCTGTTACGTATTTTGTGCATGTTCATGTTTAAAATAAGAAGAGGTTATATTTTTATGCAAACTTGTTTTTTTTTTTAAATGAAAAACGGATGCTCATCACGTGAATCATAATCATTAGGTATATTATTATAACATCAATCATCAAATGTATCTTTCCAGATCTCTATTTAAAAAATGTTAAAATGATAATTACTATGAATGCATTTGTCATTGTGGCAAATGGTAATGACCCAATGCTAATGTCCCAGTGCAGTAATATTGTTGAATCGTAGATACCTACAGCAAGTGGCGTTCTGTAGTTTATGCCTTTCCCAATGGAAAACGGCGTGAGTGTGTATAAGTGCAAGTCCAATATTCAATGAGTAATAAATAAATCGTACCAAAAGACCAAACCGGAAATAAACTCATTTTAGAAAAACGCTGTCCCAAAAACACCAAATTTAATTATGAGCAATCTCGCCTGCGATTTTATGGGTCATCAGAATTGAGGCAGCGCAACCCTTCGGCAATAAAGAAAGACAATGGGCATCATTTGTCACCGCCCCGCACCCCGACCCCGCTCCGGTACCCTCGGACCCAAGGACCGCGACCCCAATATGTGTCACCACTACACCGCGATTTAGCCTGATTCCCTAATACCCTGCCGACTTAATTACCTTTGTGAGATCGTTAATTTTCACCTTTATGTTCCCAAAAACTATTATTTGCATAAATGACACAATTTGAGGTTAACTGTTGCGGATAATTAAGTTAACTGTGATTTAGATTTACACGAGGACAAAGTAGTTCACGTAGACCCATGTCACTGTCTCCTTGGGTGAACCTGAGACATTATAATTTTCTGTGAATGACCCGATATGTACATTAGAATTAACTGGACATCATCATCTGCCTAGCCTTTTCACAATTATGTTGGGGTCGGCTTCCAGTCTTACCGGATGCAGCTCAATACCAGTATTTTAGATGGATAATACAATACCCCTTGGTAAGATTGATTGTCAGACTTTCGGGTCACTGACTACCTGTAACGACTGTGAAAGACCTACAAATGACAGCCGGGACCAACAGCTAAACGAACAGAAGGATAATACTGATTAATAAACGCAATGTTTGTACTTAGTTCTTGAACGGACACAGACACGGAACCCATAAAAATAGGAACTAAACTAGGGACAAATAAAAAGCCTCTAATCTAAGATCTATGACAACTACTTACGGTTGAAAAACGATTAAGTTTCCAGTCAGCATTATTTTTAATGATTTATAACGAATACTTGATTTACTAGAAGAAAAAACTCGTAAGAGTATCAAATAGCATAATCGCAGATTTAGAGTTTTTAAAGTTTAACGAGAAGCGTTTTCAGTTTCGGACGCTCTTAGACAAGATTGAAAGACAGTCATCATGACTTGAACGGTCTAATATAATTAAGCTATATTTCCATTCGTATAGTCTGAAATTTCACCCTGAAAAGAATGCTAAATCAACGGAATGCTGCTTAACTTTTTCCAACTTCACCCAGATACATATTTTTCGTTTACTATCTATTAGTTTACGAATAATATATCTTTTAATAGCCCTTGATATGAATTTATTGCGTTAACACGATACAGACGAATTTTCAAACGACCTTTATTATCTTTTGTTAGTCTGTTTGTACCTAGTTCGTAAAATTTGTGTTTGTATAAATCTCCTTAATTTGTTGTAATAAACTCTTAATAAACATTTGTTATAAGTTCTAATTAAATCCAGTCAAAGAGGTAGAAAACAAAACAGGTTAGTGGGGCGTCGTTACAGCGGAACGAGTTTATAGGGCGCGGCGAGGCCTTTGCGAAGTGAGCCTCCGCGTGCCATGCTTCCCTGGTAGATATTTCTTTTTATGGTCTACGGATAAATGTCAGGGGAAAGCCCGGCGCGCCTAGAACCCCGTGCGTTATGACTTTCAGCTTTATGCGCTTGCTATAAAAAGAATTGGGCACATTTTCCAATCGCTACAGACTGCCTATGACCGTGGAAATGTAATATGACAAGTCACAAGTTTATAACGCGGCTGACCTTTCATCGTAGTTAATTAATTCTTCGTCCATAACTTTCTTCCATTCCATGCAATCTGAAGATAGGTATGTCCCCATCTGCAGGATTTTAAGTTCATTAAGAAAATAAGGCATAGAATCGTGTCATAGAAAGTTATCTTAAAACTTCACTCAACACTTGAAACGACTCAAGTAGGTATTCCCGCGAGATTCCGCGCGGATTCGTCAATATCCTACGATGTCATGTTCTCCTGATAAAAAGGACACGTCAGCATCCCGTATTTCTCACGCTCGCACCCGAACAGCCTCCAGCCTCCCTGTTTTGTCTCTTTTTATTTCCTGGGACGCGCCACTCACACGCGTGGCCGTATCGTGGGAAAAACAGATGCGTACGACACTGTTCCCTTTGTGATTCATATACAAAGGTACTTTTTTTACGAAATAGTTCAGTTACTGTTCTCTACCAGTAAACTAGCCATGTAATATTAAATAAAACAACATCTTTTAGGTGCAAAAAATGACCATAGGTAACTTTTTTTTTAACTATCAATATATCCCTTTCGAATGAAATACCTGATATATTTTTAAGCCCACCAGATATTCATACTACTCTCTATATAGCATAGTGGTGTGGGGCTCATTTAACACAATTTATTAATTTAAGAACTATTTATTTGTCTGTTGAGCGATACAATGTTAACAATTTAATTTTGGTATAGGTAGTTATAGTTCTGTTTTCAACTAAAAATATAAAGAAAGAGATAATCACTGACTCTCTCATCGTCATCACGAAATCAAGTATTGGGATTCTCAAATTTTGCGTAGGCATTCTTTTACGAAAATAATGCACCATACAAAATCACGCTAAGACACTTAGGAGCTGAGCAGCGGATGAAGCCGCTGGTAGCAACAGCTAGTAACTCAAGTCTTATAATTTTTGTTGCCAATTTATCATAACATAAGCATTACAATAAACTAAACAATCGCGTATTTTGTTCCAATCTCAGTGTTTTTTGCGTGCCCTAAGCAGGGTAACTTGTGTTTTCGCTAACGGTACGTGGTACCTTCCCATTTCGTCACGCTAGGCAGCCCGCAGCCTTGTTGAGCGGGCGTTTATCAGGCCGATACGGACGATGTTATTTATGTGACATTTACACAGGAGCGACTAGCTGACCTTCACAAGGCTGGAAATAACTTACTAGGCCATACCTACTTGTGTTAAAAGGGATCTTTGAGTATAGTACATTCAAGTTAATTAGTAGTGGGTCTTTACTGAAAAATATGTTGATATTTAGGTAAAATAATAATTAATATGTTTATTCTAATAAAAATATGATATATATGACGAGTAATAAAGAAAAGAAAATTGAACTAGCTTTTGCCCGCGGCTTCGCTCGCGTTAAATTCGGGGTAACACAGTTCCCCTTTCCTGACTTGCAGGTACTTGCTACCTATAGTTTTTGCCCTTGCGCCTTATTTATTGTAATAGCAAAGCTAAGTTTTCCCTTTCCTTCCTCATTCTCCCACACTTAAAAAAAAAATAGCCTATGTCCGTCTCCAGGGTCTCAACTATCTCTATACCAAAATACATCAAAATCGGTTTAGCCATTTAGGCATGAAGACGTAACAAACAAACTCACTTTCGCTTTTATAATATTAAGTAGGTACCTAAGGATGAATAGAGATTATGATGACGAGTTCTCATAACAAATATTACGATGTGGTAGTACGAGTAGGTACTTAATCACATTTATATTATAAATGCACTGATGTGTGTTCACATACTAATTTCTACACAATTTCTATACGTGAAGACTTGTGATTACAAGCCCAATTACACCGGGGCCGCGTTGTCCCGCGGCCTCGGAACATAACGGGCATGAGAAGGAACATGGGTGGGTTTTAATCAGTTAAAGTCCTATACTCCTCCCGCTCCGCCCAGATCGGGGAAGTTATTAGATGATTTCCCGTTCGTAAAAAAAAAAGGAAAAAGGACTTGTAATTGGCTTTCTGTTGTCTATGATTTCTTTCTTCTGTTTAGTTTTTATGTAGCTCGTTGTGTGTAATAAATAAAGTTTGTATGTGTGGGTTTAGAGGTTGTAAGTTAGGATAGATAGAATACTTTTTATTATGTACACCATACAAATAACAAGAATTACAGTATAGAACTTACAAATAGAGCGAAATTTGATGACACAATGGCGGTCTTATCGCTAAAAGCAATTTTTTCGTTGCGGTAAGTACAGACGGAGTCTGATTTCGTGACAGGTTAAGGGCAATAGGCTCGCCACCTAGGACATGGATGGATGGATGATGGGACAGTCCACATGGGACCTCAAACATTACTGGCAAAATGAGGGTGTGCTGTCAAGAACACCTCGCGTAAACCTTTGGTGATTATAGAGGTGATATTAAGTTAAGTAATTTACAAATTTTCTTTTCAAAGAACCCATGTTAAGAAAATATTAAAAGTCTAAATATCATTTTAGTCTTTAGAATCCCTTAATTTAGCCTGCGAGTAAAGCCTGACGTGAACCGGAACTTGTCACCGGATGTGACCCAAAAGGTTGCGCGTCTAACGCCCGCCCCACGCGTCACTTTTGATATTAGATACCTTTCTGAAATCTTTAACTACAGATTCGTATCGATCGTTCAAACACTGAACAAGGAGCGGAAAATATACCTTATGTCATGGGAAAAAGGCATGAGAAATATTAGAATCCTTATTGAGTTTTTTTTAAACTTTGCCCCACACGGAATTATTTCTCGTGTATCGTGGATGCGTTTACAAACATTTAAACTGACATACACAAACAGCCAGACCCGAAACAACTACCTGTAGATCATACAAATATTTGTTCCGTGCGGGTATCGAAGCCGTGACACGCAGCGCAGCAGTCGATCGCTCAGACCACTGCGGCTACCGTGCCGTCATTTATGACAGACTCCTTCACGACAACAATTAGACGTGCCTGTAAATGGTCTATTCATAAACTTGTAATTTCAAAAAGTTTCTAGAGATAGATTTTGTATTTTTTAATCTATTGTAACGCCTTCTTATGTCGGTATTTTATCACGAGGGGTTATACTAATATTCAAGCTTTGCTAAACTTTTAGACTAGTCGCAAAGACAACCATACAATTGATGTGACAAGCTCTACGATCTAAGTCAACTCTGACCTCGCGCATTATTCGATTGATGAAGCTGTTGTTTTGTCCCTCAACCACATACTACTTCTACATAGGTACTTCGAATTTCTAGTCTAGACTCTAGATTATGTTCAATTAATCCCAATAAACAGTTATCTCAGATGTTTATTTCAATTAATTTATCACAATAGGATGTCTCTTCTAGCAGTGTTTAAGAACTCGATTTTACTGGGCGCTCTGCCAATTTCGTGAACAATTTTTATTCTATTAATAAAGTTTAGATTACGTAGATATTGTTCCCCGCGTGTGTTTATCTTATACACATTAGACTTTGGAAAAGTTTGATAGCTGAACCAAAATTATTATCTTTGTGTAACATAAACATTTCAAGAGTAATTAAACCGAGTTGCTCTCGACACCAATAACAATTAAAATTTTGGTTTACAAGAGTGAAAGTTACGGGATTGGCCGGGGATAACGACTCGCAAAATATGGGAGCAGCATTGTCCAGCTGTGGGAGATATACACAGAGATTATAAAGAGTTACGAAGCTGCTATAAGACCATCAGTACTCAATCATTACTTTGCATACCCAATGTACTTCAGTGGTAATTTAGAATTATATCATATCATTGTGGACCCTGTCGGGCACAGCAAAGTAGTAACTTACCTGTGACTAGAGCAGCCACTGCCGTCAAACGAAACATATTCAGCCTCCACATGCTTACAGCTACTGCCGATTGTTAATAAACCACGAACTCGAATAAAAGTCATTCGCAAATCATATTCAAAGTCGACAACCAAATAATCGCGTAGAAAACATTTATCTTATAAAAGAAAACTGCTTAGAAAAGATGTGAAAATTAACTTAAAAACTAATTAAAGCTGCATTATCATTTAACCAAATTAAAAATATGACATTATAAAAAAAAATGTACGAATTTAAGTTTGGAGTAAATGTGAAGTCGGTGTATTCCGCGAGCACGTTCGTCACTTTGTCCGTCGTTCAACTATTTCAGCAGTCCCGAAAGCTCGGCTGCTCCCCTCGCAACCCCACCACCCTTTACGTGGTGGTGCAGAATTGGGACAGGGAGCGTCCCACGAGCTATAAAGAAAATTGTCTTCACTGCGCTGATTGAAACAATATTTGTTGGCTTGAAAGGTGTCGTGGTGGTTTCATGGCTCCCTCGTTAACCTGTACTGGTTTGTGACTCATTGATGCGATTAGTTGATCTGTTTTTCTAGATAGAAACATGTAGTACTGGATATTAGGTTGGCGATATATGTTTAACTAGCTTTTGCCCGTGGCTTCGGTCGCGTTAAATTCGGGGTAGTTTTTGCCCTTGCGCCTTATTATTGTAATAGCAAAGCTAAGTTTTCCCTTTTCTTCCCTCTTTCTCCCTCATTTCTCACATTTAAAAAAAAGTTTATGTCCATCTCCAGGGTCCCAACTATCTCTGTACCAAAATTCATCAAAATCGGTTTAGCCATTTAGGCGTGAAGACGTAACAAACAAACGAACTCACTTTCGCTTTTATAATATTAGTAAGGTAGGACCAAATCTTTCTTGGTCCTTTTCTCTTCTCTCTGATCAAATCTTTTCTTAGCCAGTAGTTTTCGTCAAAATTGTGTTTCAGTTCCCTAGATATATATATAAAAGAACTATGTGGAATTTGGCTGAACTATGGAAAATTCCTTCTGGCGTCTATTCTATATTTGTTTTTTTTTTTTAATAATTTTGAATTTGGTTTATAAAATATATTTTCCATGAATTGATGGAATGATTTAGGTTGATGTATAATTCCCGGATGACATTAAATATAATGTCATCGAAATTATATCTCTACAAGCTTCCTGATGATTTGCTTGAATCAAATCACCATTATCATTTAGGCAGTGTCCAAAATGAGCTAAATTATAATAATGTAGATGAAAGTATTCTAACATAGCGGGTATTACAGGCATGAGAGCAGGTGGCAGAGGTGCACGAACATTTCACAATACTGTTTAAGTCCCAAGTAATAGGAGGCCAACCCAAATACCATCAATCAGGGCATCAACTCAAGACTCCATGGCTGCTACGGAGAATTTTCTAATGGAAATACCCAATAAAAACTTGCCCAATCCAGGAATCGAACCCAGGACTACGAGGTTCTGGGTCCAATTCCCTTTAATCTCGACTCAACAGTCGCGATTGTGACCGCTAGACCTAAGAGGTAGTTGAAATATTATGTGGTTGCAATACCTACTTACTATACATAGAAACCTACACGTGTACCTAACCCTTAGCGGAATACAATCACCATGTTACCTACATGGTTAACACATACTTGTAGGTGTATGTATGGTGATCGTGTGTCTCAATTTATGATTAGCCACCAAAGGAATGTCTATTGATAAATTCATAAGCAAAAACAAAAGAACATAGCACCAGCAAAAAGATAACGTGCAAATAGGGCCATTATTGCTTCTCGTCTGTGCCAAGCTACCCCGCCGGCCTATAAAGGGGGATGTCGAAAGGTAACGAAGCCATAAGCCCCGTAAATGCCGCGGCATGATTGTCTATGGGCTAACATTTATGCAGCCATCCAATTAGGGGACGTGTTTGTATAGTTGGCGACATGACCTTGCAGCGGCGACTAGTTTGAAAAGGTCATGTTTTATGATCTAGTGTGATTTCTTTAATGATTTTTAAGACGTGGTTTCTGGATTTATTTTGAATCATTTTTGTTAGGTATAAATGGGCTGTTAAAAGGGCAATGTTTTTATCCGGGACTGGGTCATATTTCAGTAACTGTACTTCTCAACGACCTAGTGAAAGTAATAAGCTGAGCAAATCAGTTGTAAGGAGTTTGTTTCGTGAAAGGATGTTCTTAATCTTATCGTGTCTGTCTAAACGGATTCGCGCCAGTATTTTACTGCGATCGTTTTCTGTCGTCATAATTTTCTGGAACGTGCAAGCTACAGGAGACACGGGTCACGATATTAATGGGCCCATAGTTTGGAATAACCCTAAATGTAAGAAGGTACGTCTGATAGGGGAGAATGGAAGAAGAACGCGTGTTGCGCCGACCCCAAATAGAATGGGACAAGGGCAGGAAAATGATGATGATGATGTAAGAAGGTACATTAAATGGCAGAGACAAGGCAACAGTTTTTTAATCCACTTGTTGTTGAACAGGTGTTTCTTGCTTCGGCTTCCTTAGTCCTGACTGTGCTCGGTGTCGATCACGATCGGCAATAACATTATCCACGAGATGGACTTTCTCTAGTGAAATATCTTCGTTATACAAAAAATTCAGCGATTGCAAAACAGGGTACTTATTCATAGGTCGCATTACTTACATACGAATAACATTTTAACGATATAATCAACATACTACTATTCATCGTCTCGTCTGTCTTCTCTATCTGTGCAAACAATCAAAAACTCCCCGGTATTGAGGGGTTCAAACACTCCCTGAAATCTGACAACTATAAAGAAACGAACTTATGCTTTACGGAATGCTAAAGATTTAAAATAAGTTCTAAGTCCAACGGAACTCCTTCTGCGAAGCAGTCATGCTAGGGAGAGAACCTCAAACCAACCCAGCCGCGAGACGCCTCCCGGCCACCGTAGATGCGGGCCTGTGGACGGTGAGCAATGAGAAGCTCACCGTCCGGCCGTCTATTGACGACATGCTGTGTCGATGGTGCGTTAGTGTTCTACGCACGCCTCAAAGAGATGTTAGCAAAGCAGAGAGGCCTGCCAGGGCCAATGCCTGCCGGGGTTGCGGGTTGTTTGAAAGAGATACCGCGGCCCCGGAACATAAAGGGCAATAGAAGGAACATGGATGGGTTTTAGTCAGTACAAGTCTGACACTCCCGGGGGAAGTTATTTGATGATATCCCACCCCAAAAAAAAAGCCTAACGGGACTCCTTTTCCAGTACGAATGTGCTCAAAAGTATGTAATTTTCGAGCTCGTTTTACTCATACTTGTGTGTAAAGTTTTATAATTGATAAACGTTTCTGTATAACTCGACAAACTTACTCCTTCTATGAAAATTAAATTTATCCGTGAAAGATGCACCTCTCGGAGTATAATCCTGCTGGTGCCCATAATCGTGACGTCAATCCTAATCAAGAGGTTGTCGCCTGTCCATCAAGATTTAGTGAGCTAATTTTTTCCCTTACTTAATTGAGTTTATAATGTTGATAGTCAATCAATTGATTAAACTCTTATTAAAAATGTTCCTCTCTGATCTGCTTTTTCGTTCTTTTTATACTATCTGAGAAAGAGTCTGAAGCCATTTTCAGGTAGATAAGGATACCTACTTGAAACTGGCTTTCGTCTCCTTGTGGTTCTAAACTCGCAAAAATTGGTATTATGTAAATGATTTTAGAGAGATTTTACTTCATGTATGTTCAGCAGTACATGGATTTACCCAAATTTTCAATATGATTTGATCCATCCTTTCAAGAAACAAACGGAAACAGATGGACGAGGGACGGACAAAACAGAAAAGAGTGGCAGAAGATAAGGGAGGCCTATAGCCAAAAATATTCCAGGCTAAAATGATGACATAAAACGATCGGACGTATAATCGTACTTATCTCATATCGTTTTTATAACAAAATCAACATAGAACGAAGAAGGAAAAAGAAAACAAACTGATAATGTTTATAAACATGTTTTATTAATAACCGAAAATGTACATTATTATTTTAAACACTACAACTTCATACATACATAACCATAACAGGCAGTACATTCAGAACAACTATCTTATATTGTGAGGTTAGAATGTGTCAACGTATACCGACTTTCACTTAATTTCACTTTGTTAAGCCGAAATCAGACGCTTCACTTTCCGTTCATGCATTTATTCGGCATCCTCTACACTTCCACTTGAAGTGAAGCGTCGGAATTAAAAATGAACGAAAAAAGAAATATATATTCAATTCAAGTCACCCGAATGAACGGTTCAATAGGTGAAGCATCTAATTTCGGTATTAACACAACATACAGAAGGGACAGTACATTTTGATGCAATTCTTTCACATTAAAAGTTTTGTATAACAGTAATAGGTATATGATATCTACCTTCATATAACATGAAAGGCAGATTTAAGAAACCAGCTCTAAATTATAATTAATCACGTCAAACAGTCAAGTCTAATAAATTATTATGCCATTTTGCGATTAGTGCATTAGAATAATTAAAACAAACACAAAAAAAATATTACTGGCATACAAAATATTCACCAATCAATCATTTCATTCATTAATCATTCAGAAGGATTGCTAAAATTGGAACGGTGCTTTAGTCTCGGTTTTGAACTTAATACCCAATATCCACTGAAGCGGATTGGAATGAACAACCAAGATCTTATCTCCACATATTTCCAATGTAATTAAAATTCCCGCTTTACTGTAATTGAGGCCCAACACTGAATATATCTGTTCTTGACATATTTTTGATTTTCTACTAAGAGCGGAAAGTCCTTCACAACACCGTGATGCGTTTCCTCCGCCACCTTATACGTAATTATACTGGACACACAAAGCATAGGTTATATAGAAACGATTAACTAAATACTTGCGCGCCAGTTATATAGCGTAGTGGCATCATTTCAACTAAAATGACTGTGGTAGAAAACTTCAGGATATTTTTGAGTTGATATCCATGCAATTCATAGCAATGGAATGTCAACAGTATCTAAGTTGGGTTGTTGTGAGACACGGCCGCGTTACATGGCAGTACAAAATATAAACATTACATACATATTATAAACATAAACATGTACATCAACAGATGCACACCCACATCTCTTAATTTAAAAAATAACAATGTAAATCTACACACAGAAACCTAAAACTAAAATATTTTATCGTCTATGACTATTATATACACAATTTACAGTTATTTCAACTACATCGTCTAATATTAGTGAGTGATCCAATATTTAGTGGAGATTTCGCTTTTGAATTTATTCAGTACAAACAAAATTTACTCAACAAATAATTACAAAGGACGTTTATTTATTTAAATGCTTTATTAACAGGTGCAGAAAATTATAATAAAATATATTATGTAACTTTGTATATTAAATCACAAATGACAAAGCTAGTCGCTTTTACTTGTACAACGAATAGATAAACAGACATTGAAGACCAGTTTCTGTTTGATATCAAAATAGATGTGTGGCTAATGCCTAAGCACCCGGTGTCAGAGTTTTTATACCGCCCATGGGCCTCCGAGTTGGCTTAACCAGCAATCGAGATATTTCCCTCAGGCATTCTAATTACACGTCAATAATTATTGTTTATCTACACAGCTGTACAAACAATGCTTTTAAAATGATTTATAATAATATCAACTAAATCACTCCAAAGTTTGAACTGATCAAATAAATCCGTAGGCCGGTCATGTGAATATTATAAGTGCCTTTGTTATGTATTACATTCTAAAATTTAATTCGCAGATATGTTAGTTTGTTATAAACCGAATTATTATGATAAAGTTAAAAAAGGATATAAAGGATAGGAGGTACAGAAAATATATTTCAAAATTTATAAATACGAGATCCGACACAAATCCAACTAAATATTTAAAAGATAGAAAAGTAAATAAAACGTTTCAATAAATAAAACACATTTTCCTATTAAAGACATCAGTTAAATTACATATCAATAGATATATCTAATTATAAGTCAACCGAGACGTGCCTTCTATTCATTAATAAAATATGTTCAAGATAGAGTACGATAGCTGTGGGCGTAGTGTTACATGGCTCTTCCGGAGCGTGGCGTTTATCGGAACTAACGGTACCATCTTGTTTTTTCAAGACAAATAATACAGTACATAGTTGCACGTCTCGAGTGTCGACTGATCCTTGACAACAATAACATTGGTTAAGCATAGTTTATAGAAAGTGTGATCGTGGGTTCGAGCATTTTCAGGACTGAATTTAAACCAATGTAGATCTTTCAACTGCATCATACAAGCACGCTAAGACTAGTTTAACACCCAAAACCATTGAGTAATTTTTTTATATGGAGAGGAAAGTCAGATGATGATTTTGAAACTCTGTATCTCAAAGTTTTGGATTTGAAACTAGTTTAATTATTATAATTAAGGACAGAAAAACAATTGTAGAATTTGTACAACAAGATTTATAAAATATTATAATAACACGTAGCTGTTGAATGTGGACGTTGAAATGTATGCCATTGGAACATGGTACCAGGTTAAAAAGTAGCTTATGTGTTAATCCTGATTATACACTATCTGAGTGAGAAATTTCATCAGCATTCGTTCAGTCAAACATTCACAGAAATGTACTCGAAGCCACGGTCAATAGTTATGTTTGTGCATATTACTTAGTAATGCCCGCAATAAGTTATCATTGGTCGTTATTACTGAGCCCCTCTACAATCAGATCTTTATTCATAATACATTTCATATCAATATCTAATCTCAATCGAAGAAAACATTTTAAAATTTAAAATTATTTTTTGTTAATAGTGTAACATTTGACCTAAACATGAATTAACTATAAACAGAGTATTCATAGCTAATAAATAAATAAACAACATTCATCATAATATACATATACTTTAGAATTAAAAATAACGTAGTCGTTCGCGTCGTGGAGACTGAAAAATGCGACAACACGTTTGTAAGAAATCAATGAAGTATTTGATGTGAGACATCCATATTATCAAAGCTTTTCACTTTACTCTTGCTTGTCTTTGTTTTTCCTGACGATTGAGATCACGGACATTTGAACTGCGGGTTATATCATACGGATATATTTACACTACGAATGTGTCGACACCTCACTAATTGACTTGAGCAACATCACCCTACTTTGTAAAGCGTAGCACTGGACGCGGCGATCCTTGCATTCATGGGAGTAATTGTTTCATTATTTGCAAATAAGTTATTTAAATGCTAATCATCGATATGGATAACTTTAGTACTTACGTTATTTTCACACTTCAACGTTATTTTCGACTTTATTTTCGACTCCCAAAATGTTTACGTCTTTCATAGCCGCGAATTAATGTTACAATGCGTATTTGAAGAATTTTAATGAATCAACTACGCCTTAATATTATTTTATAACTACGTACCAAAAATCTGAGACGAATATACGTAGGATATCATAAGAGCAAGTAGTCGTTTAACAAATAATTTATATATAAAGGTTATTTTACGAGTTATGTGACGATAAGAGGGAAAAGGGATAGGTTATAGATATTTGTACACAGGAGAAAACAATTCCCCTGTAAATGCTCCCCACAAATTACCATATGAGTTACTTTTTTTGCAGATTAGTATGGGGAGTATACATTTAATTTTAAAGAACTTTTTTGATATGAAGATATTTGAAAATAGTAGTAACAAAATCAAATGATAGAAAATAGATTGAACCATTTGGTCATAAGAAATCATTTGAATATATGTAGCTCCAACAATATAAAACCCGCATAATTATAATGCATATCTATTACTTGTGAGACAATAATCCTACTGCATTTTACTTCACAAGTTTGTTGGCTGAGCGACCATACAATAAAATCGCGATACCAATTATATGGCGTAAGCAAACGCGATTATGGTACATCTGAAGTGGAGCTATAAACTCTTTATTGCGTAAGTTACTCGATTCATTAATTGATAGCTTTTTTTTTTCAAAATTAGAGCAGAATGCACAGACAAAAATAAATGCGTTTGGTCCTGCGTTTTTGTCATCTTCACTTTAAGAAGTTCCGCCATTACATTTAAAACATGTTTTGTCGGACTAAAAATTCATTGGCTAGTATCACTTTCATAGATTGAATCAGTAAAATCCGCAAATCAAAATACATACGTAGTACAGTCAATCGCATACAAACAGTAACACTTGACTTGTAAAAGCCGTCCTTACTGCTACGATAATAATAGCTCAGACAAAGCTACCGTGGACAGTCTGTTTTGGCGATCGCATTTCTGTACCAAATTGTTGAACAGTCTAAGAACTGTTGGTCTAAAGAAATGAAACATGAAATCATAGTACTTGTGAGTCCTTCGTCTATATTCTGTTGTTGTCTTCGATAGCTTCTACTGGTACTCTTACTGGCTTCACAAACTCGCGGTACAGAGGGTTCTTGTGCTTGATTGGTAGAGGATGGGCCTCAGTGTTGAACACCCACTCGTCTAGCGACAGGAAGGAGTCGTCAGCGAAAAGCAGGTACAGGTACTGCAATGAAAGAGCGAGTAAGTGAGAATTATGAGTAGTAGCGACATCTATATCGCAGCTTACGAAGTACATTGACGTTGTACTATATCGCCCGCTTCACGTATATCGTCATATAGGGGAAACTTGAATGGGGCTTGTTTCAAATGATTTGTTAACAATTTAATCTCGACTTTAGTCAACTTCACGGTCGAGTTAGAAATCATAATATGTATAATTCTACCAAACTTTTGTCACCTAACTCCGCCAAAACGGCTGGACCAATTTGGAAGAAATTTTGTGTGTATATTCCAATGGGTTCCTAGACAGTTTGAACACACAACTGGACTAGTTTATTTGCTGTACAAGGGAACAACGACAACGTCTACCAGGTCCGCTAGTATGGAATAGAAATCAATCAATTAAATAAAGATTAATGATTTTCTCTTATTGTCCGTTTATTCATTATTGTATATATTTTTTATACTATTACATTTTCTTTGATTATTACGATATCTACATACAAATTTCACTACGAGACAAATATATATACAGGACACAAATATCAGGATCATATTACACCAATTATACATTGTTTGTTTGTGGCATACAGGACGGTGGAGTGACCCAGAAATTTTATTAGGGTCAGAACAATTGATGGAATGGAACTAAATTACTGACCCAGGATATGGAGCAAGGTTATTTAGAAAACAGTATTTTAATACTTCGAATGAAATTATATTTTAAATAGGTCAGTTTAGTTTGATAAAAAGAGTAACCAAGGACTTTCATGCCGGTTCTTCTCCATAGGAAACGACCAACCCGAACCGTGCACCTTTTCTCGACGTGCCCATGTGGGCCTATGTGAAATAAAAATATTTTGATTTTGATTGATTTTCGATTTTGATACATTGGGAGGAATGAGAAAAATGTCGTGAGAAAAGTTTCGTTTATGAATGTGAATGAGTATAAGTAGGGGAAGAACAATTATACAATGGATGGACTGTGTGTGGAAGAAGAAGACATGCTACGCCGACCTTAAAGTAATTGGGATAAGTGCAGGTGAATAATGAGGTCATT
This sequence comes from Ochropleura plecta, assembly GCA_905475445.1. Lineage (NCBI taxonomy): Eukaryota > Metazoa > Arthropoda > Insecta > Lepidoptera > Noctuidae > Ochropleura > Ochropleura plecta. Next base: position 16,101,130 of record FR997731.1, on the reverse strand, counting down.
ATAGTGCTGTGTAGACCACTTAGTTGTTTTATCGTTCTTTGCAAAATGAGTTTTTTTTTTTGCGTGACAGTACGGTCTACTAACTGATATTGGATGAATTTGTTTTGTAGTCATTTCATCTTAAGACTCTTTAATTTCAAAACAATATATTTTTAAATTATGTTTTTGATGATGAACTGCATCAATGTTTGCATGCCGAAATGGTAGAATGTACAAGGATTCTTCGTAATTATTAAAGTAAATACCTACACTCAGAGCAAATAAATGAATATTTTATTCTAAACTTTTATATAATCGATCGATTGATCATAAAGAACAATTAACATTAAAACTGTCAGTAACTTTCTTTAACGTTAAGGTCTCATTTTGCATGCCCCTAACAGCTGTTTGGTGCTGGTTCGTATTCAGCTGCATCCAGTTAGTATGGATGCCGACCCCAAGTTAGTTGGGAAAAGTAAAAGCTAGGCTAGGCTAGCCAGGCAGATGATCATAAACGTTTATAGTGAAGGTATACCTTAAGAGTCTCAGCAAGGAAGAAGCTCTGCTGCACGTCGTCGCCCTGCGGGTTCTGATGGTACACGTTACCCAAGCCTGTGTACCCGCCTTCTACGCGGCAATGTTTCTCCAGAGCCTGGAAAAGAAGTGGTTTGGAGGTTAAGCATTTTTTTATTTGGTGGCTTGCACTAGATGAAGAGAGAGACAGAAAATTAGTATCTCCCTTTCTTTTTTTAGTCTTGTAGCAGTTTGAGTATTTCCATTGGTAATTAATTTAAAAAAAAAAATGGTAATTTTCATGTGATTCTTAAAGATTGCATACTTTTTTCAAAACACCGTGCGCCATTGAAGTTAAAGCGCACTTTTCAGTGACTATCGCTAAGCTCCTTTGTTTTTTTTTACTTTTATTTAGGTATTAATTTAGGTGTCGCTTAATGTCAGCGAAAACAAACGATCGTCATCCATCGAAGATGGTTGCCGATATCCGTTGAACGCTGGGAGTGGGTATTGTAAGGCGAAGCCTATTCTTCAGTGCACAGCTCTGAAAGATGAAAGTGATGATGCTGTTACCTCAACGCCCTCCCATCCCCAGTCGCGGTACCGCTGCTGCTTGGTGAGTCTCCACATGATGAAGTAGCTCTCGAACGTCTCCGGCCGCAGTAGGTACACCTTCTCGTTGCTCTTCTGCGCCCGCGCTTCTGCGGCGCCGGTGAATCTGAAAAGATATAATTTATTAATGTAGATTTTTACAAGAAACAAAACACCAGTTATTCTGCCCAGTATTTTTTTAGTAATCGTGGTACACATGACGGCAGGTCAACCTATTCTAAACTATTATAACCTGATCTCTTTACTACGGATCGCACACCCTAGATCAGGTTAAAATGGTTTTGTGTAGGTTGATGTGCCGTTGTGTGTACATATCTCTGTTTAGGATAAAAAAATATTTATTAATCTAAGGAAATAATTGAAATCGCATCTTAATAAACTGTGACAGGTTAAGAAAATAATATCTTTTTGTTTAGTATTCTTTATATAATGTACTAGCTGCGCCACGCGGTTTCACTCGCATGGTGATGGATTATACAATATATCTTTATAAATTGTAGCATTCATATGTGTTATTCTGATATGTAAGCTATATTATTGTGAAGTTTCATCAAAATCCATAAGGCAGATTTTGCGTGAAAGAGCAACAAACATACTTCCTCACAAACTTTCGCTTTTATAATATTATAAGTAGGATACATATTCATTGTTCTAAGTAATAAGTTTTATGTAGCGCATACATCAGTATAATTTTATTACGTTTGCGCAATGTGTTTGAATTATTTATGGTATGTTGACTGCTTCACACATTTTTCAATTTTCAAATTATAATAAACGGAATATTAACGTCTTGGTATTTATTTAACACATGTTTACCCGCGACTTTGTTTGCGTGTACTTTATCTTTCACGGCACACGTAACATATTATAACACCTATAATCCCAAAACGGTAAGGCAGAGGTGTGCAATGTATCACGGTAGTAATCTTACTATGAATCCGTAGAAAAGAGTTTTAAGTCAAGATAATAAGGAATATGGAATTACGAATAAGAAGAATCTCTTCTTCTTCACTCCTTCAATGCAGAGGATATCGACCACATGTGAAATCTCTCTAATTCATACAATCTACTGCAATATGGACCCTGTCTCCAGCAGCCTTCCTGGTCACATGTCACATGTCTCACCATCTTGTCGGTGCTCTACCTTAAGAGGAAACAGGGGCTGCAATTTTCCATACAAACGTATTCTCTTGTTTTCTCTCTGAATAAAACCTCTAGAGCTATCATTTTTACCGCCGTGAGTGAACTACCAGACAAACTCAAAACAACATTAACATACAAAAATTGACAGGAACCTAATTTAACTCTTCTTTAAAATAAATAAATATCTTGGGACAACTCACACACGGTCATCTGATCCCAAGCTAAGCAGAGCTTGTGTTATGGTAACCAGACAACTGATATACATACTTATATAATTTATAAATACATACATATTATAGATAAATCACACCCAGACACAGAACAAACAATCGTGCTCATCACACAAAGTTTGTCCTGGGTGGGAATCGAACCCACGACCTCCGGCTTAGCAGTCAGGGTCACTAACCACTAGACCAACAGGCCCGTCAAAAATGTTAATGTCAAAAATAATTAAATCAGCTAAATTATTTTGACGGGCTTTGACGGGCCTGTTGGTCTAGTGGTTAGTGGCCCTGACTGCTGAGCCGGAGGTCGTGGGTTCGATTCCCACCCAGGACAAACTTTGTGTGATGAGCATGATTGTTTGTTCTGTGTCTGGGTGTGATTTATCTATAAAATGTATGTATTTACAAATTATATAGGTATGTATATCAGTTGTCTGGTTACCATAACACAAGCTCTGCTTAGCTTGGGATCAGATAGCCGTGTGTGAGTTGTCCCAAGATATTTATTTATTTATCGAGGAGAAGAGAGAGAAGTGACGAACTCGTCAATATTTTTGTGATATATTACGGTCGGAACTGCAGCTGTTCCTATCGCACTTTTTTCTAATACATTTTTTTCAAATTCCTTGCAGGCTCTGTTACCTCTTTACGCGTTAACCTCCTCACTCGTTATCATAAGCCTTTCCAGACAATAATAAATAAATAATTTATTTCAGTTACCAGTTTACAAACTTATACAATATTCTTACAATAGAGGCCTCCTTTTAAGTATTGGATACCTGTGCTAGGAGACCCCGCTCTTCGAATACTAGCAACAATAATAATTTAGGAGTGCACATTTACACAAAAGAAATTCAACTTATATGTAGGCAAGTGTGTGAGTGTGGTGTGGTGTGGTGTAGTGTGGTGTGTTGTATGGTGTTTGTGTGTGCGTGACAATAGTTCGGTGAACATAACTACAAATGAGTATTATACCTGAAGGCTTCAGGTCCAAGCTTGGTGTCGGAGCGCGCGTAGCTCTCGTGGCAGGTGTGGGTCAGTTTGTGCGCCACGTCCATGTACCGCTCAGACATCGAGTTGTCGAGGGTCGTCGATGCTAGCGCGAACATACCGCCTGGAAACATGGACGATGGTTCTTAGACTGAGCACAAATGTATGGAGCAGTTGATTTTTATTATTGCAATTTCAGGATTGGTCTTTTAATAAAAAGTCGTTCACAATAGCCCCGAATGAGAACAGTAACCCCGTAGCAGGTTAAGGGTTAATAACAAAAACTAAGATTGTAATCTGTGGAATTATGCTAACAAATGTTAATTAAGTAACCGTAAAAGTGTACCGCCGAATGCAATATTACAAAGTTTCGGTATCATTGGCTGCTAACTTAACTGGTAAGGCATCAAGTATGCCAGTTCATAAAAAAACAAGTAGTATGTCTTTAAATACTATGTTGCTGATCTATATTCATGCTTACGTTTGGCGTTGGCCAAATACTGTAGCCCATCTACGGCAAACTATTTGAAATAATATTCAGCCTATAAAATTGAAGTTAGTTGAGGTATTTATTTAGAGCCCAGTTAATATTCCATGGGACAAAATACATAATTTAATAAATAATAATATTAAAAATAATAAGTTGAAAACTGTTTACTTCCAACTTTTTTCTTTGCGTTTTTGTCCCTCAAACAAGAAAATTATTATCTATTCCTAGTTAACATTGTACTACTCGCTTCTGGCTGATTCTCAGCCATGGTGGCCGATCTCGTAGATTAGGCATCGACGTAGTAAGTGAATCGTATAAAGTGTAGTTATCAAATGAGGAATATGAAAATTATCAACAAATATACTACTCACCAGCAAAACAAGACAGATGGTCCATCTTCTCCTCAATAATCCTTCCATACTTCAGCTCAGCCAAGTAAGAAAGTCCGGAAGGTGAGACGCGCAACATTTTGTCCAGCGCAGCTTGCATGGCCGTATCGAACATGATGCGCGCTTGTTCATCGGTGCCTCCGGACGCTATCCAAGCCTTGAGAAGGTACTCGTAGAAAGAGTCGCCCAAAGCGCCCAGAGACATGTGCCCTGAGGAACGGTGGAAATAAATATAAATAAAATAATAATGTGTATTTTCAATTCATATGTACTTTCTAAATTTATCTTGAGCATCAGACATCGCTGAAGGAAAACTGGAATAAACCTGGAATAGATATAAGTCTCAAAAATCGACAATATGTGGTCCATGCTCATACTTAGTTGTTTGTTTAAGAAGAGAAGAAAATTTATTCAAAACACTGATTCGGCATGAAAATATTATTACCAAATCACGCCTCTATTAACGAATAATATTATAAATGCGAATGTTTGTGAGGATGGATGTGTGGATGTTTGTTACTCTTTCCCGTCAAAACCGCTGAACGGATCTTGATGAAATTAGGCACAGAGGTAGATTATAGTCTGGAATAACACATAGGATTTTTTCGATATCAAGCGGGCAGAGCCGCGGGCGCCAGCTAGTATTATATAGTGTATTACTTTCGTGCATAAAATTTCAAGTCCAAGGAATCGCGTTTTCTCATACAACCTTCATATTGTTTCAACCCCTTTCGAGGTTGTTTTTTGCATAATCCTAAGTGAGCACCTACGTTTTAAAAGGATCCCCCCCCCATGTATAATTTAAGACACCTAACACTTGTAGCTTCTGAGATTTCGCGATGTGTTTCTCTTTAATTTGTAAACAAGATAGCTATATGAATTGAATAGATTAAAGTCGAACGTAATTCAACTAAAAGTCTTAGATACTTATTTGTTGTTTGTTTCAACTTGATTTCCAATGAATCTATTGCGTTACCTTCGTCCACGGGTCAGTATAGATCCATACAAATAAAGGTCAAAGGGTCTAATTTATTGGGACAAGTTCACGAATCAATGGGTCTTATAAAATCTATTCGTCCTTGATACTACGAGTATTCTGTACATTAACAGTTGATCGATTACACCAATTGGCCTAATCTAATCAATTGGTTTCGGGCGCGGGACAAGACGTGAAACTAGATTATGGCCCGCCAAATTCTATCAGGTCCATCCATCTTGCATTTTAGGGGTCTTCAATAGATTTAAGCTGTGAAAGTGTGGAATACACAGTTCCGTGTTCATTGCCGCATTTCTGTGACGTCAGAGAGGTTACAACAGTATAAATAATACAGTACCTAAGGAACACTGCATTGGAGCTTTTAAAACGTTTCCTGCATTTTCATTCCTGATTGTTTTATGATCGACTAGTTTTTGGCCGCGGCTTCGCTCGCGTTAAATTCGGGGTAACACAGTTTCCCTTTCTTGATTACTACTACCTGTAGATTTCGCCTTTTTTATTGTAATAGAAAAGCTAAGTTTCGCCTTTTATTCCCTCTTTCTCCCTCATTTCATAAAAAAAATAGCCTATGTCCGTCTCCAGGGTCTCAACTATCTCTGTACCAAAATTCATCAAAATCGGTTTAGCCATTTAGGCGTGAAGACGTAACAAACTTACTTTTGCTTTTATAATATTAGTAAGGATGTCTGTTTTAATTTAAGCTCTCTCTAAAAAATGGGAATTAAAAATAACTGGCGAAATGTACTACACTACTGTATCTGGAACGTACACTTCACAGTTTCAAAAATACAATCGTGCGTGATTTCATAAGTTACTAAATAAAACCGCACTGTTTGATTTGCAATGCTGAGGTCATTGCTGGGGTCATTGCAGAAAGTTCACATTCCGATACCCGCACCCGTTTAATTTCAGTGAGACGACATCTATTTACTGTTTTCCTCCTACAAACTTGTTTACAGTTTGACGAGTCTGATGACGTTAATATGACGGTTACAAATCAAATGATAATAAACACGCGGTTCACGAAAGTATGTCAATTCAAAACGTTTAGATGTTTATTAACTCGTTTAGAGAAGGTACTATTAATTGTGTCATCGAGATAACAGTTGCTTTAATTCATCACTCACAACACACAACACTCATTCACATCACAAACATTCACTCAGAATACATAAGTCTATTTAGCGTAGTTCATGTTGCTTCGCGCCTAGGTTACCCCCTTGTATTGCGAACCACGGATTACCTACTAAAACGTATGTAATAGTGAAATTTAATTTTAAGTAATAAGAACCCAATTAATATATAGCACAGCTGTGAAAAAATCATGGCGTATGAAACACGAATAATTTGATGTAAATTAGCGTAGTTACACTTTTCAGGTCGAGTCATTTAAATAGATATTCATTCGCAAACTTTCTTGGTACAAAAATATTGAAAAGGAGAACTTAAATCATTTGGTTACTGTCCAGTAAATGCCTAATATATATATTTTTAAATAAACGATTAGTAAAGAAGAGACAAATAACTGATATTTGACTAAAGGGAAGAGGCTAGTATTAAACATGAAAACTAACATCATTTACTTACTGGCCACCAAATGACAAATATATTTTAAAAAATAACAATAGGTAAGTACTAAAAGAACTCACTTTGTCCCCATTGTCCGGTGCGCGGGTTTATAAAGTTGGGGTACAGGTCGCCCGGCTTGTCAATGTTGTTCAACACCTCGCGGATGCGGTTCACCTTCTGTCTGTAGACTGGAAATGAAACAAACGTTAATATTATCATTATAATCTAGATCTCTTCAAAGTTCCAGTGAATCGGTTTCTTCTAAGCTAGCATGCTCATCCTAGGCTGCATCATCGCTTCACATCAAGCTAGTTGACGCCTAATTCAAGTCTGCTTGGATGTAAAAAAGGGTACAAATAAGACGAAGAAAAAAAGGGTATAAATACAAAAGATACTTTGAAGAGAAAAGAAAACTAGTTAATTGAAGAATCAAAGGCTCTGTCGAATTGGTAACGACGTTGGACGCGGCTCCAACCTCCGGAATCTGACAAATAATGTACTGCAATATCAGACAGTGTCAGGTAGTATACAGCCAGTCCAAAGTTTTCATGAATTAGTGAGATCGAACCTTAAGTGTATCTTTGTATGTATGTCGTGATAGCGCCTCGTAGACGCGTGGTTTTGTCGAATGCCACAACTAAAGAGACATTTTTAAGTACGTACTTAGTTCTGTCACTTTCAAACTACAACTACAAGATAGACAAGAAGTATAAGAAGAACATGATAAGCATGATCATTCAGGCATACGACCGCTCACTTTATTAACCAAAGTAAAGTTAAAATTCGGTCAGGACATTTTACCTTCAGCTTAAGAGCTTATTAAGTAACGTCAACACATCTCGGCCACAGAGTAAAGACTTTTAAGCACCACAATCTCTCAATACAAATCACTATAACATTTACTAAGTACCTAAAGTACATAATCAGTTACAAAAATCACGACCGCGCTCCGAAGTATCTTTTAAAAATATCTCGAACAAAAGGAAAGACTAAAGTGCGAAGAGCGTCGCGTCGGCTGCCTGAAGAGGGATGATGAATGGCTGTTAATAATATTGGAGTATGACAAATGTGCTTACTATCACGGCCCGTGACGTCACTGAGGTACGTGAACTCTAGATGGAGAGTCCCCAGCTCGGAGAGGATGCTGTTCGGTCCCGCCCAATGGTACTGACGACTTGCCTGTGAAATATAGCGCTCATTATGATGGTGCGAGAATAGAATTAGCGGTGGAAAGGGGTGCATAATATTAATGTCATTGTGCAAATCTGGGTAAGATTGATTTAGATAGTTCCAAAAACACCCTGTATAATGTCATGCCTAGGAAAATATACACGGTGCGTTTTATGGTTCACCCTTGTTTAGTCGAACAACGTTTGATACAATATTACTAAATCGAACAACGTTTAAGAAAATCATCACTTAGTATAATATCGTTTGACAGAATTTTCAGTTCGTCGAATATTTATTTGCTATAACAACATTTGTGCTAATGATCAAAAGGTATAATGTTCATTTGATGTAATGTAATATTCATTTAGTATATTATTCATTTACTATAATATTTATAATCTCCGCCACCCTCAACTATTGTTACTAGGAGAAACTGGATGCAATCTGGACTTTAGGGCACCCCGACTCGGATAGGTTAGGTTAGAAGAAAAAAAAATAACCACGAAGGGGATGGCGGGGTCTATTCGCTCTGGGTCGACCAAGCCTACCCTCGACCATGCAAAGAATATTTTAAGGTTTGGTTAAGTGTCATTTGAGTTAGGCTAGAACTGTGCCCATTAAACTTGAATATTAGGTCAAAAGAATATATGCATAAAATTAGTGCATTTGAAAATTCGGTGAAATGAAATTTGTTGAAATGAAATTAGTTCAAATAAATAATTATGCAAAATAAAAATTTACCAATGAATTATTCGGTCAAATGAATAATTCTACGAAATGACTTTATTGCAACTAAAATTCGCCGAAGTGATTTTCGACGAAACATTGTTCGACCAAACAAGGGTGAACCGCGTTTTATATGTGTTAATTTAGATAGCAATAAAACAATACATACAGATACGCGCTACTTGCTTCTGTTTTAAACATCAAACGAACATGGAAAAATAGCTTTGCGTGTCCAAATCCTATTCATCGAATCAAATTCAAATATCTATTATATTTTTACCCGACTGGCAGAAAATTATGATTTTATATTCATACATAATGATCATGTTACCGCTTGGCTTCTAAATAGGATTTTCCATTTCGTGACGATAATTCGAGCTATTGTATTATTGTTTAAAGGGCTGGTGTCCGCAACGCCATGTCTAAAGCGCGTATTTTGCGTACGTTATTAGACCTAACTGTGCTACAGAATTTGATGCATGCACCTCACATAATTAAGAATCAAAAACACAGAGAAGAAAAATATTTGTTTTAATAATTTGTATGAAATTATGGTGACAAAGACTTGCTCCGCTGACTTCAAATAAATTAGGATAAAGTCAAGAGAAGGATGATATAGACTAAAAATATAAGTTTAATATTATGCAACATAGTTGGATATTTATAGAGAGCATAATAAATAATAATTATTATTTTAAAAAATCTTTTTTTCTTTTGTATCGTGGGTGCGTTTACAAACATTTAAACTCACATACAAATATTTGTTTCGTGCGGGGATCGAACCCGTGACACGCAGCGCAGCAGTCGATCGCTCAGCCACTGCGCCAACCATGCCGTAAAATGTAAATAATAATTTATCACAGCACCGGTTAATAAGCGGAACCTACCAACTACATTTTCAGGATATTGCACTGATTGTAAACATCCTGTTTAAACGTCACCTTGCCACGGAAATTGGATCATATAGAGATAAATACTCTACTATAACTTTTCGGTTTTTTTAGACCTTATTTATCAGACTTTTATACCACATAAAAAGTGTGGTATAAAAATGAAATAAGTCTGCCCGCTATCCAGAATTACCATGCGGCGCAATCAAACCGCTTCGTAAGTATTTAATCAAATTATCGTAGTCAATGTCCGTTTAATGTGACAATGGGTACATAAAATATGAATAAAGTCCATAAATTAGCAGGTGCCGCGAAGGACGGCCGTTCCTACGATAATTATGTTATAGACATTTATTCCACGCAATAACTGTGTCAGCTTGAATCGCTATTTAAAGTGCCTTATTCATAGTTAATTTTGCTGTACAGCCCGCCAAGGGCACAAACGATGCCTGGTGAAAAGTCCGGTGAAGCCCGCCGATAGACAGTTAATGACGCAGGCGTGCTTACGTCAGAGCGTTGTTTGATTTGCTTGCAACAGATTTATCACAAGTAGTTTGTATCGCGTGACACCTAGAATAGATAAAAAAAAACGATTTTGTTTACATCTAGCACGCTGGGCAAGCACACGATGAGTATGCTACGTCCACCATCGCGACGCGTACATCAGGCTGCACAACAAGATGGACTATGAATAAAGCGTTACGACACTATTCATCATAAATCTGTTTAATTGCTAGTCATTTAAGTACGTGTTCGGGGTTTAATAAGGCGTTTGAATAATGCACAATAATAAATTAATATGAAATGAAAACGAGTAACAATGAAGACTCGCGTATGTTTGCATTTTGCACTTATTCCAAATTAGCTTGGGTATTCATTTTGCGTCGGTATAGCAGATGTTCGCGCAATTAACTTGCAAAAAAACACAAGACAGCAACTTCCTTTCCGATTAAGAGATTATTCAAGACGAGTTTTTGGCAGGCATCGTCCATGTTAACATATCCCATTGCCGTTCAGCTGTAGCTCGTTTTCTCAGAACCACTGAACCCAGGCTTGTTCTTCTTGTCTCTTACCTTAGTGGACGGGTTGATGAGAGCATACGGCAGCCCAGTAGGAGTGTCGAAAGCTGGCAGCAACGCGTCAGCCACCTCCATGGCCTTATCTTTGAACATGCTGTCTCCAGTTAACGCGTAACAAGACAGAAATCCTCCTATGAACCGTATTGTCGTCTCAAATACTGACAGATCGGAATCCTGGTAAAAAAAATAATACAGTCTATAAAAAAATACAAATGTCTCTGTGAATGCGTTGTTCTTCTAAATTCTGTAACGGATTTCGGTGCGGTTTACACTGTAATTTAGAGAAGTTATTCAGGAATGTGTATTAAAAACTTGCCAACATAATATGATATTAATGTGAAAACGCTACATTGAAATTATCTTATTATTCGTATTATTTTTTTTGTCTTATGTTGTCTTCTGTTATACCCTAAAGAAATAGTATTTTTTGTTGTTATTGTAGTGGTTTTTTTATTATAAATACATAAATTTTATTGTTGTTACTCATTATGTAAAAATGTTGGTTAACCTGTAATTGGCAACTGTATAAGTCCAATACTATGTAATTTTTATTTTTTAAGATATTTTTATACAGAAGCTGTTGGTGACCTTTTTAATAAATAAATAAATCTTACGTTTTTGCACTGTACAAGTCAGTGTAAGTGTATCGTGAACTTAATGATTCGCGACCGTAAGAAATATGGTTTTACAGAGCCTGCGAATTGTATAACAGGTAAAAAAAAGATTTCAAAGATCCTGGTGCGTCCCCTTAAACCTACATAATAATAAATTCTGTCGAAAAACCGTGTGGAGCAGGGTAGGGTCGCTAGTTACATTTAAATCCGTCTTATTTTAACTTTCCTGATTGGGTTTCGATCACAAATAAGAACATTGATGGCATTGATGCCCATGGGGGTCGTTATGTTCGATTTAAGGAAGAACTTTGTCGCCAAGCGGAAGTTATTTTTCGCTACCTTAAGTCAAGTTTTAACAGGGTGCTTGGAGAGTTCAGACTTAACTTACGGACAAACTTCAAACAAAACTTTATATTTAGAACTATCGACCATAATAAACGTATTGTATGTTCTTTTATTTTTGCACATATCGATTGTCCGTGGGTCGCACGGACCATTCTCAGCTTCATATAAACAATAGATAATTGTTAAAGCTTGACACTTAACTTATTGTTATTTAATTTAAATAGGTTTTTCAAAATACGATTGACTGTAAGAAACCTGATTGTTTATTGCTGTTTCTTCATACTTTCAATCGAAACTATTTACTGAAGTTTTGTATAATATCAACAATGCACTTCAACAACATAAAGTTTATGCAAGGCAAGCCTGACCCAGTGCAAGACAACCGCGCGTGTGATTCATTCTCGACGAAGCATTTCTAAACTACTACATTCGCCATTTAGTTTCGAAAAGTGTAAACAATACTGAAATTGTAGTAACAAGACTTTAAAATGAGCACACATTTCGATTTAAAACTGGTAAAGAGGTTTTTTTTTCATATTATAAATTAGTTTCGACCATCACAAAATCTGCTTAATTTTAAATAGTAGGTACTATTTTAATAGTAGTCAATATTACTTTGGAAAAGCTTACATCAGAAATAATTATTTGAACAGACCTTACAGTTTCTAAAGAACATATCGCTAACTAATCAATAAGGTTCATATAATTTGCTCATTGACACAGATACCTAAATATTCGATGTGCCCTACATTAATGAAATGTGGCAATCTAGCTCCCTTGGCCTTTGTTATCTCGACATGCGCAACTCAGTTGAGACTAGCCACATGTAAAGAGTCCATTAATAGACTTGTTACTCGTATCCAACGCTACGGCTAATTTAGCATTTCGATCTACTTGACTGAAACTAGCGAGTTAATTAATAATCAAGATAAACGCTTTCAAGATATTTCGGAATAATGTTAAAAAAAAAATATAATTTTAACAATCAAACCAACAACAACAATTACCTTATTTTTCTTAATTATTATTGTAAATAAAACTTAATTGATTGCGGTTTATATTAACGTTAAGGAAAATAACATATTATATAATTTAGGCACATAATACTAGTTTTATCAGTATACTGTTAAATTTTACCTATTTACTAATCTTGTATCCGGGACGCAGTAACGTCACGTAATGTACCTATATACCTATGGTACCTAACCCAAAATCCCTAATGAATATTCAAACAAGAACAATGCAACGTACAGACAAAGTGAGGTAAATTAAAATCTTTGCTAATTCCATGAATAAATACTTCAGTACGCCTGGCTTCGTAAGGATTTGCAAGTGACAGGCTTTGTTTGACTTACGACTTCATTAATATGAAAGTGATCAGCGATCCAGTCGCGTCCCTCCCGAAACTCATCGCTGAGGCCCATGAGGTAGAGGGTGTCGAGACCGTCCACGATGGTGGCGCCGAGTTCGCCAGCTCCGAACACACTGGATAAGTGAGCTCGTTTAGACATCGGCTTCAGCTCATTCTTGCCCCAAGCGTACAGCTTGTAGTTGTTCCATGCGTGCACCATCATCTGAGGAAGAATATATTGTTAATGTCGCATTTTAATGTTTGTTCAATATAGGGTAAATTTTCGAGAGATCGGCCGGGGGAGACATTGCCTCGTCGGATAGATCATCGATAGATCTGACAAGTTTTTTTTTTAAAACTTTGTCCCACACTAGGAATTTCATAAATGATGAATGATTTCATTTCTTTCAGAATCAAAGAAGTAAACGGAACGTTATCGTTACTTGTTACTCGGTTGCAAGATAAAAACGTAACATGAAACGAAGCTGCAGGAAACTAAAAATGTTTTCCAGATCATGTGAACAAATATTTTTTTCATAAACTACGACCACATTTCACATTTCAAAGGCGTTCCGTGAACGAGGTCTTTTCAAAAAGTGTGCTCGCAAAGCTCTTATTCTGAACAAGTTTTAATCTCGACAGCGCTGCCGCCGTGCGGAGACGGGACACTAATGAAAGGATATCGGACTTTCGTCGGGACCATTAATTATTATTAGGTACCGGGAAACTTCCAGTCCCTAGTGACTTGGAAAAACTGAAAGACTTAACCAATTACACTTTAAATTAAGCACAGTGACGCAGATTTGAAAAACAAATGATAAAATGTCGTATTTCTCGACCTCAAGCTTTATTGCAGCATGTGACTAATCAAGAAGACGATGAAAAAGTCTATCAGAATAGCCTTTTCAACAAAAACTGCCTGATAAAACATTAACCCCGTAAACACTGAACTTGAGGAGCAGCCAATTAAAAACGGTGACGTGTACTTGTAGTACCGTCAAAAGGTCGAATGTCTTTGACCGTTACTTAGAACTAACTCAGACCTGCGTGACATATCTTCGTTTTTTGGCTAACGTGCGGTCATCGTCTGCTCCCGTAATACTCTCCAGTTTAAGTTCTTCAGGTACGTTTCTTGACATTCGAAAACGTCTGCCTCTTGATTGATTCGACGGCGCTCCTGAATCTATGTCCGATAGGTAGACCAAGAATATCATGGCTACAGTAAACGCTATCCCGATGAGCACCAACCGCAAGACTATACGCATTGTTACTGGTTGTCGTATGCGACAAAATTTCTACAGTAAAGAATTATCAAACCCACAAAATTCCACAGATACTATCGCTGTAAATATTTATTTAAGTTAATAACGTATGTTTATTATTTCACTTATTTTTTAGATATCACGGCTAAGTGTGTTCAGGCCGTGAACCCGTGACACGCGTTAAGTATGGATCCACTGAATGATGAATGTTAACAAATACGTGCCGAGTAGTGTGCGTAGTACACATGCGCTTGCGTCGGCGCCGCGCGACATATTGATGGATTGCTCTCCCTTCAACAACGATGTTGATGTTTAGAGATCTGATCTTTCAGATATCAGTAACACAACACCAGTACGAATTGTTTTCGTAAACACATACCACCGTTTTACAAATAAATAATTTTTGACATTGCCAATTTCTTTGCACCTTCTATGTTTAACTGGGTTTCAAAAATGTTAATATTTCGGTAATCGATGTTTCTGATTCCATCATTATCTGCCTGACCTTCTCTAGGTTAGCACTCTTAATGTTATCTGTATGCCGATTAAAATCTATAATTTAATGGAGCAATGGACTCCCACAACCAAATTACTGGTCACTGGTCATATCTTTCTCGAACAATTCTTCGTCGAAGGGAACTCTTATTTCTGTCATAGATCGATAACATTTTTCCATTCCCCAGCAGTGGGACAAAAAAATTATCACGAAATTATCGCGAAATATCGGAAACTACTTCAACTTACCAGTTTCAAATGTTTAATTTTAGTAATCATGTCAGTTTAACAAGTTATCCAAGTTATATATTTACGTTTTCTAATTAACGATGCGATAACCAAAGGTTACCAGACGTTTTGGGTTAAAGATGATAATTTTAGCAAAACAAAGACTTTCTTTAAAACAAGAGCCTTCGATATAACTTAGCACAGTTAGCGTCGATTTTAGAAACAGACATCACAACACAAACGAATATAAAATTCAGGGCAACCGTTTGTAAGTAAAGCAGGAATAAATAATTTAACATCTTCAGATTAGAGAAAGACGTACTTTAAGAGGCGGTCGAGATAAAGAGAGATATTAATGATGCCGAATACATTTTGTGTCAGCGCAATAAGAAATGATGGTGACTAAAGACTTGCGCGAAGATTACATTATATTAGAAGAAAGAGCTTTTCTTTCAACGATACCTATTTGCTTAATTACATCTTTCTTGATGATACCTACGCCTAAACTTAGTTTCCATCTAAATTGAGACCTTTGAATTTGGCGGTTATTTTCAGCGTAATTTTGACCGTACCCATCAAAGCTGGAATTGTGAAGAGGCGTTAAATGGAACCGTTAAGCTGCGCACAAAAACAAAAGCGTTCGTTAATCGGTAGCACTCAGGAGCGGGGTAAACAGTGGATGATAGAGGAAAGTAGTCGGGAGGCAGGAGGCGGGGCTCGCGGGCCTCACGGGGCATATATGCCGACGCCACCGCAAGGGAACTAATCTCGGCGGGCGGTAATTAAGTGTGGCCTCCAGTGCACTGCGGTCCGTAAATCCGAGCCTCCTCCAGATTTACTGTTATAGCCCGCGCAGACACCATAAGACCTCTTCCTCCGCACACGTCTTCACACTGACTTATTGCCCGTACGGTTCTCCGAACTATCACTTTAACTGCCGCTCGCGACGACGCCACTAAACCTTTATTTCCGGAAATACACTACGCAGTCAGTTTATTTGTCGATACTTTGTGCCTTTACTGTTTTGTGGCTGCGAAATGTTATTGGCACGACTATTTCGCACTCATGAAGAGGTTCATCTCCTGAAAGAGGCATTAGATATGGTGACAGCTTCCAAACAGTATTCTTTAGTTGAAAGTGACCTAGATAAATAGGCATAGCTTTTATAGTACAATATCTATGATAAAAATGTTATGCTTCCAAAATGTATACTGTTGAGAACTTATTTACATGCTGTCGACGAACAAGAGACTCTTTCGGACAAGTTATCAAAGAGACTGAATATAGATGTCGCTGAATTGCTGATTTGATACTTTGACCTTTATTTTAGGATTCGTGTCCCGATCTTGACTCAATGTATAAACTTCGAGATATGAAGCACTGTTCTATGGACCGGTTTTGTTTAAGGAAAATTATTCAAAGTTATTAACTGAGAAAATTATTCAAAATTACATTGCTAGAATTCCTCTTTCCATACTCACAAAAGAAGTGAAGATAAATAAACGCTTGTAATAATTAATGAAATTAGGCCATCTCTGTGGATGACGTCAATTGATGTTGAGAAAACAAGACATTAGATAAACAAAAACAGCGAATACAAACAAAAAACAGGAAGGAATTAAAAAGGAAAGCTAGCTCGGCGATTGTCAGTGAAATGGAACAGCATTTTTAGAAACAGCCACAATAACACGGAAAAACAAGCCATTTAATGATAAAAACATTAAAAACAATGCCGTTTATTGACAGTGCATTGTCCCTTCCAATGCTTGAAGAGAAAAGGTTTGATTTACAGCTCTCTTCGGTTCGGTGTCGATGTATCTAAAGAGCTAGCTACTGATTAATCGAACATTCCTGCAGTGGTTTGCCAAAGAACTGCAAAAGCCTGCAGAAATGCAGACTCAAGTTTAAACAGTTTGATTAAGTTCAGTACAGCCGTTCAATAATTTAAAAATCATACCCCATTTTAATAAATAACCCAATTCATTAAAACGAGCTCTAAAAAATCACATAAAGATGACTCATCATATTCGGGTCCCTTTATCGTGTTAAATTCGACTAAAATAAGCGGACAACGGTTTAACAAGAAACCTCGCGACCCTCGCCACTGTTTGAGGTGTCAAATTGACGCGCTGTCATTGATCGATTGTCTTGTCCCAAAACACGTTTGTCTATTTCGCTTTCAGTCACCAACAAACACATACAGACAGATTGTTTAACGTGACGTTGACAGGCACAAAACGTGAGCCAGCAACGCGTTAAATTAAAATCGTAAATGGTTTAATTTGTTGTAGATGTAGGGGTTGAAGTTTTTTTAAACCAACTGTCGTTAGTCTTTTAAATGTTTTAGTTAAGATGGTATATACCCGTGGTTGCGGGGTGTTCGAAAGAGATACCGCGGCCTCGGAACGTTTTAAGGGCAATGGAAGGAACATGGGTGGGTTTTAGTCAGTACAAGTCTGACACTCACAAGTTATTTGATCATTTACCAACCGCAAAAAAAAAGATGGTATATATAAAATAGCATTTAGACACCTTGAAACTAAGGAGGAGCAAATGGAAATACAATATTCTATTCTATTAGCACCAGTTTTGATAGCACCTACCACAGGCCGCCCCGAAAGATGGATTGAATGCTCTTCGTCACGATAACGCGCAGGATGACGTAACCGAAGGACGGAGCCACTGTTTGAGTTTTTCTCTAATGGAAAATCTGCATAATGGCTCGCTCCCCCGTGATTCGATTTGCACGGAACACGTTACGGAGGAGGCGCGCGCGCCGTCACCCGCGCCTCCTCTAATGGACCACTGCTATTTACTCGCCGACGGAAGACGACAGTTTTTGTAGATCTCCTTTTGCAAAGTGAACTTGTAAGTGGGTCGCCTTTGTGACTTAACTGCCTTTCACAAGGATAAAACGAGCGATCGACGGCGCCTGTCTCACCGACAAACATGGGAACCCTTGTAAGCGATATCCAATAATGCCGGGCCCTTGAGCTCACTCGTGTTTTATGTCCATTATAGGGCTCGCCTAACCAAAAGATTTACAAGGTTCACTCTGACCCGCGACTGACAGCGCCCGAATAAATCATCAGCCAGACAGAAATATTAAAAAATATGACGTAGCACAAGCAATTAATTATTGTAAGCGAGCTCTGACGCCGCTTAAAGAATTCCTGAAAATTTTCGGGATCATATAGAGAATTTGTATTATTACTAAAACAATAAAATCCCTTTTTATTTAGATTCACGAGCGGGGAAGGGTCGGAATCGGAAAATATTTTTGATAGGGGTTAGCTGAGGCCCACATTTATCATTATCACGTCGTCGACGTGGCAGGTCACCGCACCTTTGCTGTGCCTACTAAATCATAAAAGTTGCAAGTCGGAATCATATTTTACCCAACTGTGCACAAGTGTGTATAGTTCTCACGGGGACTTCAGACCTACATCCATCAAGTAATGATGAATTATTAAGTGTGCTCCTTGACGCAACGTAACACTTACTGTTGACCAATCATGGTGTATTAACTACTAGTAAACAATCTTTAACAAGCTATATTATCGGTGTTCGTTGTACAGGACACGAGTTGTTATCCTATTCTATTAACTGAACAGTATTTGTAACGTGTACCATTTAGATTATTTTAGATGATGGTTGTAATATAGAGGTTTAAGGCCATGGGATCATAAAATCGATCAGCCAAAAGGTAGCCCAAGTACTACTCTTAATTTCAACTACATAGTATTGTTCTACTCAAGTTAAAAATCACGAGTAAAACAGCTATTTTTCTAAGTAAATGAATAGCAAATATAAGGAAAATAAAAGAACAATACAAAGAAAATGTTTCAGGCATGTAGAAAAAGAAAATGTAACTGGAGGGCATTTAGTATATAAATGCCCTCCAGTTACATTATACGTATGTAGTTAACGTGTGAGCCGACAGGTGCGAGCAGAAATATTTTCACACAGCTCTTAGTTCATCCGACACGCTTCAGCAGAAAAAGGATACAAATAAATATAAGACAAAACAACTAGAAGAGATGAATCCTTTTAAAGGATAAATAGCTAGGATGACTTGACGTCGTTTATCAACTACTGTCGCAGATGAATCAACATCAGATAGAGAAAATGCACTTGAATCTGGTACTAGAAGAGAATCTACTTTAAAATTTTAATGTTTTGATACAAATTGTTTACTACTACTAAATGTAGTAACAAGGCTATTAACACATTTTATTACATTCAAGATATTGTAATTAAATATTAACTTATTTAAAATTACAATCGTAAAAGTATCAAGTGTTAAATGTCGATTCTTATTTGGGATTTACAAAACGGATATCCAACACGTGCTTTTGGGTTAGTAGTAATCAAATATCGACCAGTCGGAGCTAATACGCACTCGGCACACTTGCGTATTTTGCGTTCGGTGTGTTCATTTGAATTTATAAATGGTTGCATGTAAGCGCAGCCAATGAAACGCCCATTCGCAGGGCTGCAATAGTACCGCTCTATTTGTTCAGGACAGCGTAGACGGAAGTTCGTGTAGGCGCGGATCGCAAACACCGGCGCGTTTCCGCTTTTGCGGTGCACTGGTTCAATAAAGCAATACTGGCTTCACTTCTACACAGAATACAATACCCGTTTCAGATAGTTCGTAACTTGATGCATAAAGCATCGTTCGTGGCGGTTCATGGCCAAAACACTTTCGTCACAGAACAAGTTTCGATTATAACCTTAATAATACTTTGATGGGAAAAGTTTGCCTTTTGGAAACGATCAGTTCCACTCTATCCAATAAAAAGGAAGCTATTCAGAGATCTACGACATTTCTATGGTGTGCGGCAAGTTACGAGTATCCTATTACGAACGAATGGGTCGAAGGCGCACATTTCTACCAAGCTTTTATTTTTACTGCAACACCTGCGCAGTCCGTAAATTACGGCAGAAATCCTTAACCTAGGCTTCATTGCTAAACCATCGGGCTAAAGAAGCGCCAATAAAAAGCGTACAAATTGTTCACATCAAACTAATACGGTATGACCATTTTTTTTACTATGAAACGTGCAAAAAAAGTTATTAACCAAACTGCAATGTTTTGACATGATAGGACATCCAGTTTTTATTATTAATATTTCAAACGGTAACCTTGTTTATTATTTGAGTCCCGATATTTCGGCGCTGTAAACTAAAGTTATTAAAACTTACATCCAATTTTTATTTATACTAACACTAGCTTTTGTTCGCGGCTTCGCTCGTGATAAATTCAGGGTAACACAGTTCCCCTTTCCTGATTTGAAGGTACCTGCTACCTGTAGTTTTTGCCCTTGCACCTTATTTATTGTAATAGCAAAGCTAAGTTTTCCCTTTTCTTCCCTCTTTCTCCCTCATTTCTCACTTTAAAAAAAAAAGCTTTTGTCCGTCTCCACGGTCCCAACTATCTCTGTACCAAAATTCATCAAAATCGGTTTAGCCATTTAGGCGTGGACGTAACAAACAAACTTACTTTCGCTTTTATAATATTAAGTAAGGATATAAATAAGTATGAATTGTCTCCAATATATTAGAAAAGAAATAGCTAATCACTAACTTATCTCTTTCCCTCTCTGTTGAAGATTAAGTTCTCGAAATCTAGGTCTTCAAACCTCGACCGTAATTGACTAAACTCTAGGGTCAATTTTGCATTAGTAGTGTTCATCCTCAAAGAAATTAGCTCTTCTTCAGATAATTTAATCATAATAAATATTTCATTAGTAAATTAGTTTCACTTCTATTAGGCAAGCGTCGCAACTATATAGACGACTGCGTAAATTTCCAACTTGCAAGTTTATGATTTAGTAGGCAAGCTAGAGGTGCGGTGACCCATCACGTCAGTTTTATCTACTCGTCCGTCATAATAATTAATAATGTCTCGAACATTGAGGCCTTATGTAATAGTGTAGACGAAGCATTTATCATTTTATAAGTTCGTATATACACATAGCCACAGATAATAAATAAATCAATTGCATTAACCGTTTAATAAAAAAAAATCCTCAGCTTGGCAACAGAAAAAGAAGACTGCATAGATATTCAATTTCAAGTTAGACTTACTGTAGCTTTGGTGTATAAATAGCGGTTGGGATGTACACATAGCCACAGATAATAAATAACCAATTGAATTAACTGTTTAATAAAATAATGCTTAGCTTGGCAACATAAAAAGAAGACTGTACAGATATTCAATTTCAAGTTAGACTTACTGTAGCTTTGGTGTATAAATAGCGATTCGGATTACATGAAAAAGAAAGCGAAAATGCTGAAAAGAAGGGAGGAATTTCGGCTTATAATCTGTCAAACGTTGGCGCGATCCAAATCCCTTTATTTAATTTCTATCTCAATTTATCCATACACAAATAAGATTATACAGCCGTGTCTGTTTATTGATTTTTGCAACATTTTCCTCAACGTCACTTATTTTGGATGACGAAACAGCTTATTAGGCCCGGAATAACATTTTGTGTTATATTTTCATGTTAGATATTTATTATTTTATTGAGACGCTTGAGGCCATTCAAGTAATTTAATAAACAAGTCAAGCAGACGCTATAGCTATAGCGTCTGCTTGATTACGCCAAGCTGACTGACGCGAACAGTGAGTTTCGCACTGTTTCAGTATCAGCGAAACTGACTTAAGAAAACATGTTTTTTTATTATCGTTTCTCTATAAAAAATTATGTCGAATTACTTTGTCTCCAAACCGTTTCAAATACTTTGGAACATGTTATGAAAAGTGAACTCTTAAACGTAAACTTAACAAAATGGAGTGCCAGCTTTAAGATTATTTTTACACGGAAGATATTCTTTTGGGGGTGCTTTAAATGCAGCTTACGTGGCTCTTAAATTCCTCGTGATGAAATATCAGGATGTTACACAGCGTGAAATAGGAAAGCTAATCTGTGGAGTAGTTGGCGTCGAAGTGGAGGCGAGTTTATCTTTTGTGTAAACTTTCATTCGGTGCCACTAAGCCGCCAGTTTAAGCCTTAAACTGTAAGGCAGCTTCTCGTTCCCGAAGAAAGCGCTCTAAGAAATCTTTATATTGCACATTTTCTTTTTAGAAATTAAAGCGGAAAGTACTAGCTTTAATAGTTTAGCGATGAAAGGCTCTGTTCAGTTAGGCTTCGTTTGAAATAGCCTTTTCAAGACAAAACTTTTATTTGAAACATTTCACCGTTCGATTCGTTTTGTACATTATGGAAGTGACCGTAAGTCCTTTTAAGTAAACAAATCTTACCTATTTACAACTTCGAAACAGAATTATTGATCTGCATTAGCATAGCATTATCCCATTGAAAGCTTTCATCCTACCATCAAGAAAGCAAAACACAATGCAAAGCGGGCTTCGTAATCATAATTTACGTTTTCAATTAAACTGTTTACGACAACGTTTTTATTGTGGGATGCATTAATATAAAGCGGGAACACTCTCTGCGGGTAATCTCCGAATTTACGAGTGCTGACAGCGGCGGCGTAGCCCGTGCGGTGTCCCGAAGTGCTGCACAGAATATTTGCATACTACCCGCACACACGCTCCCACAACTTTAATCACGGCCGAGTCAAAAATGTAATGAGTTATTTGTACTGTTTTTGTAGACCGCGTACTAATTAAGGCAGCCTACAGCAAGGCGTACACTATTGTACAATACTGTGCTGTGTTCCAAATTAATCAAGCTGAAGAAAATTACAATTGCGAAACTGATGTTTGTTTTGATTTGGTTGAAACTCGGAAAAAGGAATGAGAAGTTTTGGAAAAGAAATATTTCGATCATTTTGTATGTGACATGATTAATAAATGGAACGCAGAAGAACCAAACATTACAAAAGAATGAAATAAAGTAGTCACAATGACAACAATAGGAATGGAAATAATATCATAAGAATCCCCAACATCGACTAAAAATACTTATATTTTGCTGGTGAAATGTTCCGATAAGGGAAATGTAATATAGACGAAATACGAAAACTCAGCGAACCACAAATAACATCTCAAAAACCCAGTCATAACGCGACAACACCCACTCATAGCCATCGAAGGAAAGATAAAGTACGAATGTCCTGATACGTATCCGTTGGGTAGGAGCGAAAATCACGGATAGACTGAACACTAACACACGCTAGGTATTGGCAAAGTTTCGAGGACTCGAGCATGGTTCGGCTTTCACGATCGCCACTCTATATCAACAGTTTTATCTTACTGTTTTATTTTATTACCATTTTACTGCAATTGGTAAGTGAAGAGAGTACGTTTGGCGGTAAGGAGTTGGTACTCCCTATAGTCCGTAGTCACGCGTCGCTTACCGTTCGATACTAACCGCCGTAAATAATCTTATAAATTTCAATTTTTTATACTACTTCTTACGAAATGAAATTAAATGTCACGCCCATGTTACTTTTTCAATCACTCACTCTAATAGCTAATATTGGCACGTGTGTAATCAATGCGGTTATTTAATCATATACTGCTGAAAGTGTATAAAAAATAAAAAAAGTGTATATTGTCACCCATTTCCTTTAACGGAGATCAGAAAAAAAAAAGAAAGAAGAACACAGAATTCACCAAAGCTGTTCAAAAACTAAATAGAAAAATGAAATGATGAATGAATGCATTAAAAGCTATTGACATACCTACTTAGATGATGCTATATTTTTACTAAAACCTCGAGACCGAAACATTGGAAAATCTTTATAGCCGCTACGAAGTAACCGAGCAAAGGGTATTATTACGTAGTACGTGAATGAGTTAAACCGAACGGCAGTTGCAGTAGGCGTTAGAGAAAACTCGATTTATCCTAGTGGACAGTCTCTAACGAGCGGTCCCCTGTGCAACGACTGCCACAATACTAGGGTGACATGGAAAAGGCGGGATGGAAGAGAGTGTGGACGCAGAAATCTTCCCTTTTTGCTCATGTACCGTGTTTGATAGTATTAAATGCTTTTAAACGTATAGTTTTGTCTAAATACATTTTATGTATGCGGTTAAAAAGAAAACCTTCGAAGTATTTTTTTTAGTAGCAAAGACAAGTAGTTTGTAGTGACAAGGATACAAACATTTTGACAGGTTCAGCCATATTTTACCACGTAGGCATGCAAAAGATTTAAACACAATCAACTTATAACTAGACAATACAAGTAGGTACATAAAAACATATGAATTAATTTAAAAACAAAAATATCCTTTTCATACGATATGGAGCATACAAGTATTATTGAGTACTTTCTTCCCGTTATATTTAATTTAAGCCCATGATAAGATTATTGTGGCGAAAACATCATCATCTAACCTAGCCTTTTCCCAACCATGTTGGGGTAGGCTGCTAGTCTAACCAAAAACAGCTGAATACCAGTATTATAATGAAGTGCAAAAAAATAAATATTTAAAACATATTGTTTACTATTGTTTCATAACGAGTCAAGTTTGGGTAGGTGTGCAACTGTTTTAATGAACAAGTACAGTTTATTTATTTTTTTAAATACGTAGCCCCATACTTGGAATTTCTTTTGTATCGCGGTTGCGTTTACATACACTTAAACTTACATACACAAACAGCCAGATCTGGAACAACTATCTGTAGGCCTTACAAATATTTGTTCCCTGCGACATGCAGCGCAGCAGTCGATCGCTCAGCCACTACGCCAATTGTCCCGTATACATAAGTAGTGATGCTTTATTACTGCATAAAGTTCTTTACTTAATGTAGGTTCAGGATTTATAAAGATACTTCTTTATAAATAAATAAATATAATTGCAATATATTTAGAGACAAAATAAACTGTAAATATGACTTTCAGATTTAATGTTATTGACTCTGTTATACAAAGCGTAATGAAATAACATGTAGGGTAGGGTTATTGCACTCATTTGCATTGTGGCAGCTGATTTTTTTTAACAATTTCGGGAAAGAAATCAGCTGCTCCATACATTTCTGTTCACCTCATTCGACGGAATGGTTCTAACAATTTTTGGGTGTGATCCAAGGATTTGACTACAGTGAGCCGGCCGTACACATTTTTAATTATTTCAATTACATCTTGTCTCTATAATAGGCGAGAGTTTTTCTAGTTGCCCGAAATTCAGCACACATGGTTTTAACTTATTTTTATAACACTGCTTAATCCTACAAAAAGTACTAATACAACTTTTAAAACTGACATGTCACTAATAATCTTAAATAACATCTGAAACGATATAATTTACCGTGTTTATTATTTACGAAGGAACGAGGAAAGTCAGCTCCGAAATATCGGGAACTCATAAACATAATAAATACCCATTTCACAAATTTTATTAATAAGTACTAATTTAATGTCAATTTAACTAAAGGCACGTTGATTTTACCCGCTTGTTTGTGAGCACTATGATAAATAATTTACAGGAAACCATTGTCTATGTCCCCAGACAAATAAATACTTCCTGAATGAGAAATGTTACGTCATACGACCAGCACTTATGGTAATGATAGACAATCATACTTATCTACCTAGTTCTATTCAAATTTTGACCATAATTATTTGAAATTACAATATTTTGTCTCCGTTTAAAGCCCCCATTGAAATACTAAAGCACAATAATATGCTTTTGCATGGTATTTGTACTATCTTTTCCATGGTTTTTATCAAACTTTTCCAAGGTTTTTATCAAATCAGTTCGTTCGTATATTTCGATGTTGGAGCGTCTTCTTCCTCCTAGCTTAATACCCAATATATACGGGGACAACCCAGTACTTCTGCGCCACAGCATACAGTTCTGGGTTGTCTCATCTGTTTGTTGTGTTACTCGCTAATGATGCCATTTTTGATTGATCTAACCCAGGTGGTCGTCCACGGCCTTCTTTATTTATGACTATTTCAGTCAAATGTTCATCACCTTGCCTAATCACCTGCGTAAGTACCAGTGCAAGCGATTTTCTCTGACTTTATAACGTATCATTGCGACTAAAAATGTACCAACAATCCTTACTAATATTATAAAAGCGAAAGTGAGTTTGTTTGTTTGTTTGTTTGTTACCTCTTCACGCTTTAATGGCTAAACCGATTTGGATGAATTTTGGTACAGAGATAGTTGGGAACCAGGAGACGGACATAGGCTAATTTTTATTTTAAAAAAGTGGGATATAAGGGAGAACGAGGGAAGAAAAGGGAAAACTTAGCGTTGCTATTACAAATCCATCAGGCGCAAGAGCAAAAACTGCAGGTCTACTTGGTGTGTTATACCGAATTTAACGCGAGCGAAGCCGCGGGCGAAAGCTAGTATTTAATAATACTCCGATGATGAAGCATCAAAACAACTTTGAATGTTTATAGTGCAAAAGTTGAAAGGGAATTCGCACACCATTCAATGCCACTGTCGCCACGTGTAGATCGAAAAGACAATTAGCGGATGATAAGGTATTGATCTTCGACGGACAGTTGCGTAGATCGTGCCGAGGTCTTTGCGTGGATGGGTGACCCATCACTATGTATGATATCTCTTTCGAACAACCCGCAACCCCGGCAGGTGGTGGCCCTGGCAAGCCCCTCTGCTTTGCTGACATCCCGCTGCGTTCGATGCTCGGGGCGTCACCCGCGGCGGCTGGGTTGGTTTGAGGTTCTCTTCCTCAAACGCCCGGCGATCTCCTTCGCTAGCATGATTGCTTCGCAGAAGAAGGTGACTACTACTATTCCCTCTCGCTCCGGACTATGGACTGAACCAAGGCTGGACGTGAGAGATCGCCGCCGCCGATCGCCTCTACGAGGGCACGACGGGACCCAAGCTAGGCAGACCATCACCGCGTGCTCCAGCGTGTCCTCCGGGCGATCGTCACAATGGTGACATCCAGGCGCAATTACAAGGTTGGGGTCAGATTAGCAGTCTGTCGCGTCATGTGCCAACACCAACATAGTTGGCAAAAGACTATAAGGCAGATTATGAGGGGAATCCTTGATGTTAAGTAATAGTTTCGGCAACAGGTGCATTCATGAACAATTCATTCCATTGACAACCTTGAAGCATACATGGGCGCGTGATGCAAAAGCACTCAGCAAACTGCGAACATTGAACGTGAACATTCTGTCCCTCTCCAGACATTGTGCAATAAACCTTGACTTTGGCATTATCAAGGTGCAAAATCATTTGAGGATTCCTTATCTAATCACATATTTTTTATCTTACTATAACTTCTGCAGGTAGAAAATATTATGAAGCCGAAACGTTTTCAAATCACGTGTGTAGCAACCGAGATTGTATCGAAATGCGACGAGATAAGTTAGCGATGCATGAAAGGAAACTGAACAGTCGGACTAGCACGTCTCTCCTTAATATTCCCTGTGATGGCGGCTGCGGGCTGCAGGCTGCGGTACTCACCACCACACTACCACCCGCCACCACCCGTGCTCTGAATCGACTAACTTTAAAGAATCTCTTTATTCGAATACTAAGCGGCGCCTCCACCAAGTTTCTAAACGCTTGCCAACTTTACAGTCCAAGCTATCTGTGAATGTTTGAAATGACTATTACCTATACTAGTTTGGTTTATATCCTTACTAATATTATAAAAGCGAAAGTGAGTTTGTTTGTTTGTTTGTTTGTTACCTCTTCACGCTTTAATGGCTGAACCGATTGTGATGAATTTTGGTACAGAGATAGTTGGGAACCAGGAGACGGACATAGGCTATTTTTTTTAAAAAAAGAGTGGGATATGAGGGAGAAAGAGGGACGAAACGGCAAAACTTAGCGTTGCTCTTACAAATTAATAAGGCGCTACCGAAGTTAACGCGAGCGAAGCCGCGGGCAAAAGCTAGTTCCTTATAATACAGTATTAGTTAAGATACACAATAACACAGAGGGCTATGATTACACACGTGGCCTCGTGGATTATTACAAAAACATTAAACAATGCCACCGTTTATAGCGTTTAATCCAGAACAATACATTACAAAGGTAAAGAGAGAACACATGTTTACCTAAAGCAGAAAGTCGAGAGTATCGCGTCATGCGGGTCATGATAAAACTCCACTGTTTTTTCAGAATCATTGGTGGACACAATTACTACCCTAATGTCAACTGAGAAAACAATGAAAAACAGAAAATACACTTTAACTGAAATCTCTAAAGTCTAAAGGAATGATTAAATTTACTAAAAAAAAACCTTTCAAATCTGGTTAAAAGCAGAGCTTTTGAAACTTGTATTAATGTATCTCGGAGACAAAGCCTTGAGAGAAAAAGACCACAAAGTTACAAGCTTTTCTCCAGACGAAATGTAATTTCAAAGTCGGTGGAGTTAAGTTAGCGCCGGCTGTGCGATACTCAACGAAATTGCTGATTTAAGTCATGTAGAGGCTCTTTCCTTTGACACGATCATGCTACTGTACGTATGAGCTCATTTATTTAGACAACCATTTTAAAAATTCAATGTATGACAGAGAGCTCGTCTTGCTGAGCCGGGATACAAAATCTAGAAAGACATGTTTCCACAATTCTTTTGGAGGCGCTTGCATAAGAAGCTAATTGTACGTACAGAATGCAGCAAAGGTTCGGGCACGTTGTTAGCACACATAATGTCCAGATGATTTTTTTACTCGGACGAGGGGTTTTTATTCTTGAATATCTGGAATACTTAATATTCCCATAACAACTACCTATAAGAAGACCGATACAGATCAAATATACGGCACAGCAGCCAGCATCACGGACAACAAGTTTTTATGTCTCAATCGGTACAGGTGAGCGAGTTTGGCATCGATGTCATATTTGATAATTATTATTTCATTCGGATGTCGCAGACCGCTAGCTAATGATGAGCCACAAATAACTCGACAGTGATTGGCTAAGTTAGCGTTTGGCACGTACATTATCCACTGAGAGGAAGGACGGCGCGCTCGAGTGGGCGCCATTCAGCGACAAGTAGTCGCTGGAATTTCTCTGTGAATGCAATTAAAATAAAGCCTGCTTTGTTTACTTACTAAGCGTCACTAATTGCTTAATTTGCAAACAGAATCTATTTAAGCAACGATGGTAACTACAACAAAGAGTAAGACAGATCAATGATTGCAAAACGCCGTAAACACAACTGTTTGATTCCCAACTCGGAGATAATCAAACATTGTATTTCTTGGTTGAACTTACATAAATTACGGTTCAGCGGCTAGATTCCACTTTCGTATCGATATAATAAATACAAGAGAATTTATGTCAGCGTTTAATCTGAAGACAAAATCGCATTTGCAGTCACGAGGCGCATTGTTGTTGGGCAATAAGGTGTTCACACGACCCTCGCGCGTGCTCGCCTCGCTACCAATATCACAAATAATGTTCGTATATTTCAATAATTTCATCTTGATGGAGGATATGAAAGTCATGATCTCTAAGTTATGGCGGCTATCTAGCCAATATCTCTGCCCTTAAATTTAATTGAATATGAGCTGATAACATATCTAAAATCACGTTAAAGCAAGAAATAGTCGCTTCAAGAAATTCTAGTTTTATGTTATTCACAATTTTGCGACCGTAATAAGAATAACGTCCCGGGATCGTACATCCAGTTCGTGGCAACTGGAAATATAAACGGTGCTTATTTATTTTCTGCTAATAATCGTTTAACAAGCGAGAGAGTCTAAAAGACCACACTAAAAGTTCAATCGAAAATTGTAACAATAATTGCTTTATGCAAGGTACTGCACAAAGCAATCGATATTCAAAGGAACCGATTCATTGGTTCGTCACAGTCTGTTAAAAGTGAACAAGCATTGCCGGCGATTCGGAAAAAGACATCTCATTCGAGATCCAATTTACGCCGGAGCGGGAGCAAACCGCATATAATCCAGTTGCGGAGTTGACTCCGCAAACAATTCATTTCAATTTCAATCCAAGTGTGTGCCAGCGCCACTGTCCGCGGTCACTGCTCACTATTTCATCTGTGTAAACTGAAGTGTTCCTACAATATGATACCTTCAAAACGGTCGACGATGCGACGGCATAATTGAAATGCTGTCCAATAAAATCAAACGTTTTACCCTTGTTTCGAACGATATTGGCTTTCGAGATTCCATTTGCATTGATTACAGCGGTAAAATAATTTAACTATCTTCAAATTCATAGATGTTATCGGATTTTTCGGAAAATGCTGAACTGTTGAATTTGAAATTTATATAATGAGGGTTGAGGGAAGAGGTTGGGGGAAATCAAATCATGTATTTTTTGTTGCAGAACTTCATTTGATGACTTCCTTTGAACCGAAATCAAAGTTTGAATTAAGTAATCAAAGTTTACATTTTCTCACCAAGGTCGCAAAATATTCAGGAAAATGTACGGAAAATCAGATTTGGGATGTATTGTAGTCCAAACTCGGTAAATAAATTTATTCAAAAATGTTATCAGAAGTCTAAATCAAGCAAATCACAAATCACAATGGCTGGATTTATGTGTTGCGCATGACCGGTACGCAATTTTTAACGTTACATTCAGCCAATGATTTTTAGATTACTCGCGTATTTTAAGAGTGTTATTCAGTTTGTTTTAAATTGTGCTCATAAATCTAATAAAACAAAAACTGGAGGCAACCCCGTGCCAACATCAGCTGATTGGACAAAACGTGATTATTTGAAGAATTTTCCAAGCAGTTTGCAGAAACTATAACAAGTTCTTCCGCTTGAACAAATGATGTGTAAATTCGAGCTTACATAATAGAAACTCTCGGCGAGTTGTTAAATGTAAACTAAAATCTTCCTGACTTCTTACAAGGAGAGAGAATGGAAAACAGGGTGCTCGACCCTGCGCCGCGGGTTGGGGGAGGCGAAGTTGCTCGTTTTATATGCAAATTTTCTACGTCCTTATGAATATGAAAATTTTCTATTAGAACGTGTCGTTGTCAGCGTTCCCTTGATGTACTGAGGATGATGCCTTCTTTTTCATAGATTTTCGCCTTTCAGCAATTTGCAACGAAAATGCAAATTGAATAAGAAGTCACTCTGCTGTCAGTTTAAAGTGCAGCGCTTGCATGCTTGCAAAAAACAGAGTAGTGTCTCCGAGATTATAAGGAATTTTGACAACAGTTAACCTCAAAGATGTTTTATGTAATTGAATCACATCGATTGCAATTCATGACTTTTACAGCCAATTAGCGACATGATTTTTAGCTCCAAGGTTATGTAGGTACTTAAGTGGTTTATTTATAGAAAATTAGACAAATAAAATTTAATCGGAGCATAATGATCCACATAACAAGTTGGTAGTGGTGGACTCACGAGTTTATGCCTTAAACGGGTGGAGCGGAGTTTGTGAAACGCGCACATGAGGCCGCGGGCGCTGCATACAGGCACGTAACTACTCCCCCAGGACCCAGGACTGCGACATTCACTGAATATCTTTAAAGTTAGCGGGTACACGACGCGCCTGTTTCGAACTTCGAGAGAAAACGTATTAAGCCTATCGCCTTTAAAATGTGAACAGTTTATATCCTTTTTGGTAACATACAGCGTAAGTTCTCTGTGTTCAAATAAATTGTTACTACTAAATGATTGAAATTATATTTTAAGTTACTTTAAACCAATAAATAAAAAACGACAATTGAAATCGCAATTCAATATTCATGATATTTTCCATTGACTTTTCGATATAATCGGTAAGGAAAAATATATTTACGAGCAAACTTACTCTCAACTAAAAGATTGTAGCCGTTAAAAAAACTCATGCAAGATATATTTTCAAATGAGTTTTAACTGAACGAGGATGACTGTTTTCTAAGTGTTGTTTCCAGTAAACAATGTTTAATAAAGAGCAATTAGACGTACATAGCATACACTACTCTGAATAAAATTGTTAGTAGGATCAAGCCGCAATTAGTGGTCAAGGAACAAATGATAATGACTGTCATTGGAAACCAAATTGCATTTGACAAACGCACGAAGTCATTATACTAACTATGCACAGAACAGACAGCTTATCCGGAATGAGGGAAAAAAATACACAATCTGATACCGTAAGTCAAGAATCTAGATTGTCGTAAAATAACGGGAGCCCCTAGTTGCAACAATCACAATCTTAATAACACTGCGAAAGATATTTTTATGACACGGAATCCTGTTTTTAAACGACTCGGCGAATAATTCATTTAAAGCCGAGATGAATGTTTTAAACGGTAGAGAAAATTCAGGCGTTGAGAAGAAGTTAAGAAGAAATACCAAAGTAACAGTTTGTGAATGCAATTAAATCGAAATCGGGGGGGGGGGGCGGTATAGGAGGCGCAAGTGCATAAGACCAGTCGCCGCCATCTCGTGGTCCTCTCTCATTAAAATTTAATACGCAATAGAAAGCATGTAGACGAAATCGATATAGGCGAGGCTGTTTTCAGAGTTGGTACGGCGCATGCTGATGTATTTTCGGTCAAGTTAAGGACAATACTTATAGCTATCGTTATTTTGGGGGAATATATTTAAGGGCTCGTTTATATTGATTAAGCTATACTTAAGTTTTATGTTTGAATATTGTGGTAGTAATATCAAAGAAGATATATAACGTGTAATTGTAACGTGTAAATATTGTATTGCACCTACAGTGCATTTCTTGCGTTGTGAATCTAAATATTTTCAGAATCGCCCTAAAATAGAGGTTTATATCAGCTTCATTAAATTCAGATGTTGGATACAGTTTAGACTTTACGTAATTAACGAATTAGGAAGGTCTATTAAAACAAGATGACAAGTAGGATGTTTTATGTTAAAGTGGTTGAAGAGGCATGAATGATGTAAAGAATTCAGAATGTTAAGTTTTCTTGGGATTTTTTTTTTATTTTGCTGTCACTTTTAGCTACTAATTTCATTATTTTTTTGAATTCCAATCTGTTGTTAAATTTTAATAAATTTAAACTTACGTTACTTCGCTATGAGGTTGAATAGTTCGATGTCTTTGCTACATATGTATGGGACAGGAATAAAACACCAGAATTTGACTTTTACTGCTTTATAATGTTAACTTCATAGTTGACACTTGTCAGATAGAATTTAGAAGTCATGGAACTGAAATGAAAGTCAAGTGGGTTCAAGTATTTTTGTCAAAATAAACGACATCTTCTAATCTCTAGAGCTCAAAATAGCAAAAAGGGGTTTAGAAACCTAAAATCTCGAAATGGTATCAGTATCAGCAGAGTTTAATTTTTACTTTACATATCGAATTAGAATATAGATTAATTGTTTGTTGAAGGTATAAGATATAGCATTATGGTTTAGAGTAGATGAGCAATCAAAGTAGGTTACAAGTATTAAAACAATAGAAAAAGTAGCACAAAAGGTAGAGCAAGTGAATAAGTAGCGCTTGCTCGTGACGGTAACTGTTCTAAATTTAGATAAATAATCCCCAGTTGGTGCGCAGGACAGGCGCAGCAAAATGTCGAGGTGGGTACAGATGCTGTCGCAGGCCCGAGGTCGCTTTGAGAGCAACAATTCGTGAAAACAGGCACTCTGCCAACGAATGCAGACCCAACCCGGAACATTTAAGTGCTTTAAAGCAAGTATACTTAAAATGCGAATCCAGACGCTATAGAATTTGAAAACTGTAGTGACCCCACACAGAGGCGCTAAGTAAACATTAAAAAGAGAATTTTCAAGTTCTCAAGACACGTATGAAAGAACTTTAGCAATAAAAGGAGAAAAAGGGGCTTTCCGGGCCATAGCTTTTACCGAGTTAAAGTTACTCAAAGTGGCGTACTTTGGTGGAGGCTAAGTTGGCGATGGTCAATAAACTTAGCTGCCGCCTCGTCTGGCCGACTCGCACAACAATGAAGCGGAACTTCCGCAACAGTTTATCTCATGAAAATCTTACAAAAAAAACTTTTAATATTAATCTTCAAAAGTTGAAAGGTGCTTAGAAGACGTAGAGAAGAAAAGAGCGATTTATGTTCCCGTTTGTAGTAAAAAAAATGTTCGTCGTGGTTGCCGGGAAGGCTACGGGTCTGTTTGCCAAGAATTCAATCGGGAAAGCGGTGTGGAGCGGAGCAGGCAGGCAATATGCACTCGTCCCGGGGGCTGACGGCGCCACCCGTTCATTAATTGAGATACCAACCTATCTACAAGGTACTGTAAGTGCTTTTTGATTGAAACAATGCGAGGCATGTTTGGTTGTAATTGGTCTTTAGCAGTACTTTTTTAAACTTATTTAAAAGAATAGTGTGTAAGCAATTTACTAGCAAATCACGGAATAAAACATTGCTTTTAAAATACAAGCTGTCTTATAACATAAATAACGGCAGCATAAAGAGAGGAATCATATAAAACTGACTTATTTCTACCTCCAGTGTTTCGGAACATCAGTTTTACGACGGTTCGTAAATGTCGGCGGGTGGTGGAATAAAAATTTTGTGACTAGCTCTCGTGCAAAAATCTCTGGTGACACAGAAACAATGTAAAATCCAATTTTCTAGGATCTTCCGTACCTGTGACGCAAGGATCGCTTCTTTACAACCATCAGCTTTGAATGCTTGGAGTTGTTGTGAGTAATCAATCAGTATTAAAACTAACCCAGAACAACGTGTTTCGAGAGCATTATGGCATGCTCTATTTTACTGAATCATAGTCAATGGCGCTATTTCGTTACAGCTTGGTGAAGCAATCTGTATTGAATGCCCTCACCTGTAGTGAAGTGTATACACACTACGCTCATCCGTATAGTCATGTCTTTTGTGTGCGTTCTGAATGGGCTTTCAATGATATAATACTTCGTTGAATATTCATCAAACCAAGACGATGAATCAATGGACGTTTCCACTGAAACTTTAGAAAACAAACTCGACTAATATATGACAGGTTTATCTAACATAACCAAAGATAACAACTGCATTTATAAATTGAGTCCTGTCTTTTTTGAGGACACATCATTTTACAAATCCAAAATAAGCTTTAATTATTGTAATACTTCGTGTGTCGAATGACAAGATCCAATAGGCCGCCTGGTGAGACAATGAGACGAGACGTCCGAGGGAGAGCAAAAACGTCGCACGGAACTCACGCACGCCCTTCATCTGCGACGGGCACCGACAGAATTATCAAACACGACGGACTCAACATGCAACATGATTAATGCTCCACGGAACCACAAATTTGATTTATTTAACGACGCGACGAAAACCCGTACCGTTTAAAAACTACGACAAAAACACCGACGACTAATCCGTGCAAACCATAACGAGAGCGATGAAACCCAATTTAGTACAATGAATACGAAAGATAAAGGTAAATTAGAAATGCAGAGCTGAAGGTTTGCTCGATAAAGAAGATAATATGATAAACGAACCACGACAGATCACCGCGGGGGTTAATGTTTAATGTACGATCCCAACAAGTAGCGCATTACAATGTGAGATTTCCTTAACGATAGAGTGTAGCGGATGACAGTTGGGGAATTGATGAATTTATCCATTTCATACATAAACGGTCTACCGTTTATGTATGAATTTATCGAACAATAAAATAAATTGATTCTGCAACTTGTCAGTAACTTATCTTGCTAATTGTATTGTTATTGTAACAATGACAAAAGGCGTGTTCAAGGCTAGGACATTCGCAGAAACAATTCATTTTCAGTCTTTTTGTGTTCATCTAAATATGTTGTCGAGTGCGCGTGGATTTATATCCTCCGTCCGTCTAATGTACAGCTTGGCGTCCGCAAAAAGCTCGGGAAGCATCCGTCGGAGGCGGCATCCGCTTCGATGACGGATCGCAGCCAGCGCGCCGCATCCATCACGCCGACTGGACCCACCGGGTAATGTAACACTCATTCTCAACTTACACCCACACACGAATCGTACGCAGTCTAACATAATAACAGTCGTAAAATTAAAAGCAAGCTACATTACTAAACAGTTAACCACACAAAATGATGTAACAGTTACACCGCTAAACACTTCAAGCATATTGCTGTTACACACTACATAGGGATTAGTAACAATAACGTACTGGTTGATCATTACCGCAAACTTTCACTTCACGTTTCCCGCATACTTTCGTATTTACATAAATTTTCCACTTTTGAGCGAACTTTCCTTAGATGTTTCAACAACAATTTTCACATTTGCATGTCTTTTCAATTTTACCGCTACCTACCATTTGTTTTATCTTTTTAGTGAATTTACATGTTTAAAAGGAGGTTAGAAACATTAAAGAGACATTGTATTCAATTCGAACGTACAGGAATCGAATTGAATAGCTTAGCTGATATCGCTGTCTATCGAATCATAGCCGAGTTTCTCTTTATTGTTATGTCGTCATAAATTTAGGGAATAGCACCACATTTCATGTAAATCAGAGACAGAAAGCATTAATCATAGCTATCATTACTGGCCATATTGAAACGCTTACATAAACTGCCTTTCACGTTAACGCGGTTTATTGAATAATAAATGTACAGTAAATTAGCGTACATTTTCGGGAACAAGATAATAACGTGACGTTACAGTGAGAAGCAAAACCCAAAGGTATCTTTATTGCAATCTAGGTAGTTTATATAATAGCGGGTGGCAAATTAATTCATCGCACGGCGGCGGCAGCATGGTCCCGGTATCTCCCACGATAACTTTCGGACCGGGCCCCGGGGTGCTGAACACCAACTATCGTAACGAGATCGGGATTTCTCAGAACGTTACGTTGAATGCTCGAATCGTTACCACCAACGTATGCGCTCGTACTCTTATCACGATTTTCGCTACATCATTTACGAACCCAAATGAAAGTTTGAGGATGTATGAAGATTGAGATAGTGCAAATATGATAAAACGGTCCCAGGAACATGTTAACGTTTTAAAAAGTTGCGAAGTACGAACAATCGATCTCCCGACAAAACTTGGTAAGGACACGGCTTAGGTGACGGTGACGGGCACGGAGCATGAATATGAAACGTAATGCGAATGTGTCGTGACCTTCACGAACTGAATAAATGTGAACACGAGGCAGCCTCACAATAATACAATACAATACAATCTGCACATACTGCTAAAAAGGAACAAGAATTAACTACTTCCAAGATTCCGTCTCAATACGTATTATTGCAGAAGGTTATTAAATTATTATCTCTCCTCCAATAGAGTAGGACCCTACAATACGTATCTTCCAACTAGTTACATTAAAATGTATCTCATCCAATGTAATAACTTATTTGAGTTGTACAATAAAAGCTAGCTAGGAAGGATGTTGTGTGTGCCTGCCAGTCGGCCGGCACTTGTTTGCTCTCGCATATTCTTATTTACTATTCCTGAAAGCAAATAAAATCCCGAAGAAATCGTATAGACTATAGACTTATGTCGCGTGCCTATGTGAGAATACTCGTACCTACAGACAAAGAGTTTGTACGCTGGCGTACGACTCTATGAAAATATTTTAGTCATGAAATAAGTTCGCGGCTTTTTGATGTTTTTTGCCAGAAATAAGATATTCCTTGTCCCTTCAACTTCAATGAATTTATAATATGAATATCATATAATAGAATAATTAATTTATGGTATAAAAATACCATCTTCGGGATCAAATGATTATACCTCTACTCCAGGCAATTGCTAGGATTATTTATAAACGGGCAATAAATTATTTTGATATTCAAAAGAATTTATTTTGATATTCAAAAGTATTTATAAGTAACTTCATCAGCATTTAAATGCTTAATTCATACAGTGATCGTGAAAGAGAGATTGCACCGACTGATATGTAGTGGACATTGTGTGTGAGGCGAGGTGCCGGCGGGCGGTGGTGGCGGCGCCCACACGTTGACAGGACAATTGTCGATTTATGCTTCAGGGATCCGCACTGCCCAATTTACGGCCCAGTCACCGCCCGGTTAGTTCTCCAAATCAATTGCGAACTTGCACATAGCGTTTACATCAAGCCCGCACTGAATTATAATAACAGTCTCCATTTGAACAATCGTGAACACTTTCAGACGGCCCTTTACGATAATGTAACGACCAAATTAATTTAAAACTTTCTTAAATACTATAGGATCCCCTCGAAATTGGTGGGCGGCATTAAAACTGTCCATTATAATCGGCTCTACACGCCATTAGAGAGTTACGTTTGGCGATCAATTTGGTTGAAAGTTTCCATGATATTGTGGAGTGAAGCTGGGGCGGGTGAATTCGTTCGTAAGCTCTCGATTATTTATGGGGACAAGCTGGGAGCCGTTGCCGCCACGACCGCAGCCACCGCCCTCCGCGTATCACTGCGTAAAGAGGAGTAATCGCTTGCGGCTGCTGGCTGAGTGAATTTTTCCATTCGGAAAATGGTCGAAGGAATTAGGCATTTCAGTTTCATATTTCAATGAGAAGCCTGCGCGCCCTTTTCGCACTCTGGTGGGGGCACGATGAGAATACATGTACAGGCGAGACCTGAGTCGTTTTTTATGTTCCTCGTAAAAAGGAACATAGGAAAATATTGCCGGCACAACGGAAATCGGGAATTGCCACAATAACACAGTTGTGAGAGGGGAAATATAAAAAAGAATTAACTGCGCAGTAAGCTCTTTGAAATGTTCTTCTTGAGAGATTTGAGAAGTCGTTTTGCGTTTCAAAAATTACCTGTAACAAGAAACATTATCATTAGTGATAGTGAGATAATAATCTCATACTTAAATATTATTATGGTTATATTTCAAAGTTGATGCTGTTAGGTAGATACGAGGCATAACAGGGGGCATCCTATTTGTACTTATAATTATCACTAAAATGGTTCGACTGGCTGTGTAACGAACCAATTAGGGCCGCAACTGTCCAGTACTATTGGTATCAGGTTCTAGGAATAGTATACGTGTGAAATTCTGCACCTAAATAACACTAGAGTACTATTCAACGATAGTCATCTAAACTGTTTTCTTTCGCGTGTATAAAACGATATGGCACTAATTTACATTAACGACCTACATTTTAATGTTATTTTTATAGCAATAGGAACAAGATTATAAAAAATAATGAGGAGTTCTTTAAATAAACATTGCTCATTGTACTAGGTACTTGAAATACTGGCATATATAAACTTTTCATAAACGTACGAACTTTCGGGCAAAATGGCAGTTCCTGTCCCTCAGTAGTTCTTTTTGGCATGCAGGGGCCTGTAAAAAGTAACTCCACTTGACGTTATTAAGAGTCGACTCTCGCTTGAAGACGAGAACTAAGACTAACTACGCTCATAAAGAGACCGTGAAGAGCTGGAACAAATTGCAGCCTAATTTCCTACGCTTTATACTCTTGTGATAATAATAGAAACATAATGTAAACAGAAACAATGTATTATCGCAAAACTAAACATTGTTGAGTACAACGAACTCAGGTACGTTGATCCGTCTGAGTATCACAGAAACAGACGTGTGAAATATGAGTGTTTGGCCTTAAAATTTCTTCACTACAGTTTATAACATGCGAAGCATGATTTTCGCATAAAGTTGGCGCTTCGTGGTTGAACTGTTGAGAGCTAGGAGTCTCCGTATCGGGCTAAAGAGCTTCCCGGAGGACAAACGAGCCAGATAAGGCATCCTACTCGCTAAGCATCGCTCGGGTTTTACATTCACGAAGATATTGGATTTGAATTTTAGAATAGCATTAACCTACCTATTTTAGAGACAGTGGCGTGATGGATTAAAACTTAAAAGGGGAGAAATGAATGATTGATTCATATAAATAAGTAGATCAGAGTTATTTCTGACAGTAGGGTTTACATGAAAACTGATTTGATTAATTGATACTGATAAACATATTTAATTTCCTCGAGAACAGATGCGATTTACGGGATACGTCTTGCGCAATCGTCTCCTACAAATACCCACTGGGTTCATTGAAAAATAACTATACTACGTTGCATTTATTTTAGAGTTCACGAACTTTCTAGTTCTTTGAACCGAGATTTTATTATTTTGGCTTGCCATGGTTAGACTGCCGTACGTGTCTTGAGTACATAATAGTTATCACAAGGCACACCATGCATAACAACAAGGATAGTCGACAAAAAGATCAAACGAGATAGCAAAAAAATGTCCAAGGGAAATGTTGATTATCGCGTTATCTTACAATACACACATTATTATAAAGATAACTGCAACGCGACATATGTTCAAGTAGTTGCGATCGTGATTCGTGGGTCACCATTATTGAACGCTATCACAACAAGATTACAAAATCACTCGATAACTCCCTGCTTTATCACCAACTCGTCAATTGTTTGATTACCGTCAAGTAATCGGACACAGCAAATAACCCCTTTTATCGGAAGGCAATAAAATGTAATCCCAAATATTAAATCAATGTCAACAGTCAATACTTCAAAGCTATTGCCGATATTTGGAAGATAAGGTCTTCATTTAGGATCTTAATATTTGTTCAGATATACTTGAACTCTATATTAAATAAATAAATAAATAATAAATAAATATCTTGGGACAACTCACACACGGCTATCTGATCCCAAGCTAAGCAGAGCTTGTGTTATGGTAACCAGACAACTGATATACATACTTATATAATTTATAAATACATACATATTATAGATAAATCACACCCAGACACAGAACAAACAATCATGCTCATCACACAAAGTTTGTCCTGGGTGGGAATCGAACCCACGACCTCCGGCTCAGCAGTCAGGGCCATTAACCACTAGACCAACAGGCCCGTCAACGAAAACATGGGCCAAATATTTATAAAGGATTTTATTATGAAAAATCAAATAAGTTCGGTATCTAAGCACTTCAAAACTAACTAAATTTCTCACGTCCTAGATGTTAATAAGCATATAATGACGCTTAATACAATGTCCTTAGGCATCGGATCTTTTTATTAGCATCTGCTTACGAACTGCTAAACATTCCAAAGAGTCCAGGGTCTAATCACTCATGCAACACATAAAGTAGCATCCGCAAGACAAAAACGACGGCTAAGTTCTGTAGTTTTTAAAAATAAACAATAAACAAGGAAAAAGTCTATCCAGCCAGCACATAGAGTAACTGAAAAAGTTGCATTGAAAAAAAAATATCCCGATGCAGTGATAAAACTTCCATAACCATTAACGAAAATTGCAATTACTGGAAATCTCAACGTCTTTTTGTATGTGAAAGAATCACCGAAAAAGATCAAGGTTTACGTCAATACCTGGCCTATGAAATGTAAGGCGATTTAGGCCTAATGCAAAATACAAATTACGGAAAATACGAGCTGGCTATCAAGCTAAATACCAAATAGGTGGTATGCCGTTAAGAAAATGAGGTGTCATGTTCGAAAGCCATGTACAATAGTAATGAAGTCTAATGATTTCATAAGCAGTATAATCAGGCGGGTGGTCGTGTCAGGCGAGTGATTGAGCCTCGTTACCCCCCACCCTAACTCCCTATTATCGCACATTAGCCGAACATCAGCGGGAACAACAAGCGTATTAAGGAGGAAACATATTTAGCTCATGTTAGTAAAGACATTATCTGCGGTCTCTAAGATGGCCTTAACTGTGACGCGAAAAACGCAATTTTGAGTACACTGAGCATAGCGTTTTTGGGGAATGAATCGAAAAATTGGACTCAGTAATCATAATCCAATTTCGACGACACGGTTGGCGCAGTGGCTGAGCGATCGACTGCTGCGATGCGTGTCGCGAGTTCGATCCTCGCACGAAACAAATATTTATATGGCCTACAGATAATTGTTCCGGATCTGGCTGTTTGTGTATGTGAGTATAAATGTTTGTAAAATGCTAGTGTGGGGCAACGTATTTAAAAAAATATGTTTTATACTAAATATTGTTTTTGAACGCAATGCAAACAATAACACAAGAAACTCATCACCTCCTAACAAAAGAAAGCATCATTCAACACCTTTTGTTTATTTCTAGCACAGCGCATCATCTGCCTATTCTTTACCTAACTGTGTTGGGGTCAGCTTCCAGTCTTCACCGGATGCAGAATTAAAGTATTTAACATGGAGCAACTGCCTATCTGTCATTTGATCTGAGCAATGGGTAAGATTGGGTTGAAGTGGTTGTCTTTCAGTCAACTACCTGTAACAACAGACTGTCAAAGATCTAAAAATGACAGCCGTGACCAACGACGTAGCGTGCTTTTCGAATCACGGAGGAAACTCATTATTAAATAGGTGGTTACCCATTTTCAGATCTTGGCAAGCGCTTAACCTGAAGTTCGACCCGTACCTGTTATTATTTAACCACAGCATAACGTAAGCTGAATATACTCGTTCAAATTTATTATGTAACGAATACTATACCCAGAGGGCCAACTACGAAAGTAAGAAAAACGAAGTGTCCGGTTTCTTTCACAGTCCATTAGTCCCCGCTCTTTCTTCACGAACATCAATGGACGTTGTCGTAACCGTTGCAGAAAAACTGTGATCGGACATAAAACGATCAAATCTTACACAGATATTTTTGGAAGCCAAGCAATCACATTGTACTCGGTCGATAACTTGAGATCAACTACAGTAAGCGGGACGAGGAATGTGTATTAAATGACTCATATCATACATACCTTATGTATATGTCCGGACATTATGGAAAACGTGTTTAGCAAGTTCGTTCAAATTATATTTGCATAACACTAAAGGACAACCATCATTGATATTAATTTAACAAATAGAATTGAATACATCAATTCAGCATTTTTATCATGAATATTTATCTAGATCTGAGCTAATCTAGCAAACAGGGGTAATTTCGCTTTTGTACAATCTTCTTGCAGTTCATTGACACGAATGAAGAACGAGCAAGCCAGTGGACAAAGGAGGGTCCAAGTTGTGGTTTGAAACGGAAGATACTCATTACGATATATCCTACCGGCCGCTGCTAAGTAACCACTTTAGATATTGGATCTGTGACCGTTGAATTAAATAAACAAAAGGATCGAGGGCTTGCACTGCACAGAAGACAGAGCTTCTAAAGAAATTAAAGTTGATACAATCCTTACTGATATTTTTTTATATTATAAAAGCGAAAGTGAGTTTGTTTGTTTGTTACCTCTTCACGCTTTAATGGCTGAACCGATTTTGATGAATTTTGGTACAGAGATAGTTGGGACCCAGGAGACGGACATAGGCTAAAAAGTGGGATATGAGGGAGAACGAGGGAAGAAAAGGGAAAACTTAGCGTTGCTATTACAAATCAATCAGGCGCAAGAGCAAAAACTGCAGGTTTGCTTGGTGTGTTATACCGAATTTAACGCGAGCGAAGCCGCGGGCGAAAGCTAGTTAATTATAAAACCGGCCAAGTGCGAGTCGGAAATCTTGGTCGGACGACTTGCGCACGAAGGGTTCCGTACCACCAAGTCTATAAAAACGGCAAATAACAAATACATGTTTGTTGTATGGGAACACCCTTTTTTACGGATGGGAAATAACTTTCCCCGCTCGGCCCCCCCGAGCGCGGGAAGTTATTTCCCATCCGTAAAAGTGTCAGACTTTTACTGACTAAAACCCACTTATGTTCTTTCTTTTGCCCCTTCATGTCACGGGGCCGCGGTATCTCTTTTGAACTAACCCGGATGGTAGCCCCCTTCAATTTTTATTTTATTCTGTTGTTTAGTATTTCTTGTTATAGCAGCAACAGAAATAAATGTGTGAAAATTTCAGGTTTCAATTTCGGTTCATAAGATAAGGCTTGGTGACAAACGGACTGACAACAGTCTTAGTAATAGGGTCCTGTTTTACCCTTTGGGTACGGACCCCTTAAAATGTCAGTATCGATGCTTGTCAGGAATCTGGACACAGTCGAGATAAAACAATGTAGTCTGCCGATTTGGTTAAGCATTTCGGTAGCGTTCATTTAGTAATGTGGGCGACAACATGTTCGAGTTTTTCATCCGTTGATTTCCAACCTACGTTCATAATCGGCTACACACAAAAAATACAAGATGGCTACAGTGGATGCGATGCACCTCTGTAATGTTAACGTACATTATGGGTTCTTAGAGACAAAAAAATACCTGTATTTTTAACCGACGAAAACAAAAAAGGTGGAGGTTCTCAATTCGACATGACGACACGACATTTTTTTGACAAAAATATGTAACTTGGCACAGTTGTTCCTCGAGTCTAAATAAGCAGATTAAGATCGGTAGCGGAACCACATCTGGCACCGGAGCTCGGAGTAGGCTTTTAAACTAACGCTCTCCTGGCTTCATTCTACAAATTATAACTAACCAGGTATAGCTAATAGGTCAAGTGTGGTTTCATTTTCGCATAAATCAATGTCTTAGAATTCATTTTAGGTAAAAAATTGTATTTCTAAAAATTAAAAAAAACCAGGTCATCGATTGCTTCAGTTAGGTTTGAGAATTTTTCTTGCTTGCAGAGCAACACTGTCATTAGACGTATTTTCAATCGCGCACATTGTTTCAACCAGCAGTACGACGTGATATTTGGCTACTAGTGCCATAAACTCTAAACTATATAACAAATGAATGAGAATAAA
This sequence comes from Ochropleura plecta, assembly GCA_905475445.1. Taxonomy (NCBI): domain Eukaryota; kingdom Metazoa; phylum Arthropoda; class Insecta; order Lepidoptera; family Noctuidae; genus Ochropleura; species Ochropleura plecta. Next base: position 16,056,625 of record FR997731.1, on the reverse strand, counting down.
AGTCACTGTAATAACTGCAAGGTCACATGTGAAATAACATTTACTTTATATTTAATTTTATTGTTATTTCACCTTTAACTAAACCATATGTCAAGAGAACAAAAGTCACTGAACTGCAAGATCACAGGTGAAATAACAATTATGTATTTAGCTTGACATTGTTATTTCACCTGTAACATAAATCTTATAGATCACTATGATAAAATACAGAAAGAAACTACTTATAACATCACAGAATATGAGAACAGTATATTATAATTGGTACGAAGTTCCTTGTTGCGAAAGGGGGCTAGACAGAAAAAATAAGACCAAAAGTTGTAACGACACTTTTTGCTATAGTTGTAAGCCGTGCGGCGTGTTTCTCTCTCTCTCTCTCTCATAAAAAGCAAGCCAGTTATTTTCGTTTCGTCTTTCTATTTCGCATTGAACAGTGTGGTGTCGCGACGATTATTTTTTTATTACGATGTTGGAGTTTGAATATTGTATCATAATCAACAGACAGTTCACAAAAACGGCAGTACCCGGAGATTTACAATCACAATGCTGCATGTATGTCGAAAAGAGAGCAGTATCACTTGGCATCTAATTAACATTTTTATGAGGCAATATGAAGTTCGTAGTACATTGTAGTGTGATGAGGTCTCGGCGGCGACTGTTTAGGCAGACATTAAACGTAATAAAAGTTCGCCGGAACGTCCTGTGTGCTAATTGCGGTACACATTAGTCCGGACCGGCGCCTTTCATACGATAAGTTGCAACTAATTTAAACGGCCATACGATTTAAGGCGCCGGAAACACTATGACATCATTAGTGTGAGTAATTTAATAACAACAAAGATGATAAGCTTAATGTCTGCGAAAGTATGTGAATGAAGCATTGTTTAAATTAAATATTACGTTATGGTACGTAAACACGGTTTGCCCAAATACTGCATAAATTTTATACACGCTTGTAAAACATTACTGTGTAGTTTTCAAGTCTGTACCATAGTATAAAGAGGGGAAGTACGATAACTTCATACAAACGCGTAGCGCGCGGCTTGTATGTGTGCGCCGTAGTATCTATGCGTCGCCGCACGCACACTAAACAAAATCTCGGCTCCTTTCGCGCTGCGCCAGTCGGGGCTAACACTGCACGAGGTTCGCGCGTCACGGCTTTTCGGCACCGCTAAACGAATAAAAAATGTCTGATAACCGCGGGAGAAAGTATTGCTGTGTGTTTGGGTGTCTTAATAATTCATCAATTCCAGAATTGTCTCAGTTCAAATTACCTATTGAACAGGAAAGGTAAGCTACTCACTTATTCTAGCATAATTCAATTTTTTACTTCATAATGAGATACCTACCTACCTACTGACTTCTTTTTGTTGTATTAGCATATTAGTTTTCTATCACACAGAGGAAGTAGAATAGAATAGAATATACTTTATTGCACACCAAAATCTACGAAACAAAACTGTTTTACAAAAAGATGTTAAATCTATGGTTACAATGGCGGTCTTATCGCTAAGAAGTACCGCGAGTTATCGCGAAGTAGGTAGGTAGGTAGGTCTACTTTCCCACTAGAATGTTTGTACTTTTGATCTGTCAACTGATATACCGCTATTGCTTTGTTTACGTTTAGTTGTGCCGATTTCTCAGTATTGTAGGTATATTAACTAAGTACCTAACTACCCACAGTTATGAAATCGTAATTAAAAATAAGTTATTGACTAATTTTAAATTATATACAACATTATTTTTAGTATATGCGAAACCTGAATATAGTTTGTTCAGAATAAGTAACTGAATCGATTCCAATAGTTTTTACACCATGTTATATTTTGTCCCAAAAATATTAATAAAAGGTTACGAGTTGGACACTTAGTAGGCATACGAAATCATACGGCGCGCAACAAGGTCACGGCAGGTCAAAGCGACAGTACCTACGTGCGGCGTAGTTTGTGCCGCTCCGTGGCGGTTTATTTTATCTTTTGTTATTATAAATAATGCTGCTCTGTATCTTAAATACATTTCTATATTTGATAGGAAAACCATTGTTGAATTTTATTGACTATTATGAGATCTTTGACAGGGCTGGGCTTTAAACTAATGAATTTGTGATAGTACAAATTAGAGAGGCCTGACAAACCCTGTACCCAGAAAATAAAAGTAAAAAATACAACTTCTCGACCCTTGCCAATTTATAGGTACTGAATTAAAATTTAGCTAAAAGTGACAACCCTATGACAGTAGGCAATTATATCGCGAATTGGGCCGGAGATAACCTACTTCCCCTCTATTTACTTTGTCTGTACCGTTTTTATCGAGTCTGTACCGGTTATGAATACAATATAGTATGTATATTATAAAGATCGCATAGCTGTTCAATCGAATTGACGACTTAGACCAAAGTGCAGATACCGTTTACCTAACGGTAGCTTAGCTAAGTTAATCCTTACTAACATTATAAAAGCGAAAGTGAGTTTGTTTGTTTGTTATGTCTTCACGCCTTAATGGGCACTGATTTTGATGAATTTTGGTACAGAGATAGTTGGTACCCTGGAGACGGACATGGGCTAAAAAAAGGTGAGAAAAGGGGGAGTAAGAGGGATGAAAAGGGGAGAGAAAGAAATTTTATTTTCGGTCATCGCGTGGTTTAAAGTTAGCGTTAGCTCAAAGTAACTATGCCACGCGGACGAATGCGCGGGCGGAATCTAGTAATTAAATAAAATAACACTGCTATCGTTTTTATAATTTGGTGGTCTACTTAATGGCTAAAAAAACAAGATTCCCGTGTCAATGTCAGATCATAAAATATACTAGTTTATTAGGTATTGATTTTTAGTCAAGGTTGGATAATAAACTGCATAAGCATGTCACTTTCAGTAAGTAGGTTTATTATAGTCTTCAAGTCAACCAAGTGAATGCAATGCGGAAAGCAATTGTTTTGTTAGACGAAGAAAAATTAGTAACGCTCATAGTTTCTTACAAGGAAACCCACGATAAAATCCGAAATCCATTGTGGAATTTATCGTAGGTTTCATTGCAGGAAACTACAAGCATTATATTTTCTGGTTGTTCAAAGAACCAACGAAACCAACCAACTAACAAGAGGGCCATTTAATCATCATAATTAATATCGGAACAACTGCAACGGCAACGTTCGAAGTTCGTCATTGTGATACTAACCACATGAAATTTTATCATTGTAATGGTATCTCCGTTATAATTAAAAAATATATTTGTATTATTATATATATAATATTAAATTCATGTGATGTTATCCTTGTAAGCTGTCCGACAAGCCCATATTACGAAAATTCCGTTACAAAATTACTAAAACGGGACTCTTTTATAATATATCCGTTTTATTTTTTATTGCATGACTAGAATGTTTTCAACCAGTCTTACTAAGTTATTAACTGGGTTGTGTGTGGAAGGCAGATAAGCAGTCGCTCCAAACAAAATTCTGGTATTCAGCTGAATCCGGTAAGACAGGAAGCCAACCACAACATAGTTGGAAAAGGCTAGGCAGATCCTGATGACGAGAATTTTTTTGGCTAAGATGACCTTACCGGTGACATCGCTCGCGCATGAATGTTATTGTATCTTGTTACAATTACCGATTACAATGCATTTTTTAAAGGGATGGGAAATCATCAACTCAATAACTACCCCTGCTCTAGGCGGAGCGAGGAGGTGTGTCAGACTTTTACTAACTAAAACCCATTCATGTTCCTTCTTTTGCCTTTCGAGTTCCGAGGCCGCGATATCTCTTTTGCTGGAATGGCATTTATTGGCGTTCAATATTATAATAAATATTTTCTCTTAATTTGTAAACAACACCTGATTGAGAGGACAATCCATTCGTTTGACAATACAACAGCTTCCATTGCTTCATAGTATGTTTAAACATTCTGATCGTCAACAATAATAAATATTTTAAAATCGTTTATCCTGTCTGACTATCAACATACAGCTTAAACTACTGGACGGAACGGCCAAAAAAATGGCATACTAATAATAATAATGGCGCAGGCATACGCTAAAATAGAATAGTGTTCCAATTTTTTTAAAACTAAATATATTACCCCTTCCATTTCTACGTTTAATATGTATTCGAACTCTATCTTTGTATTATAAAAACATACAATATACATAGCTTTATTTCAAGTTGATAAAATAATTATATTGTTGTAAGAAATAAAAAAAGTCGAAATACCTACAGATTTTGCGCAAAAAAGAATTAAACTATTTACCAATTTTGTTGGCAATTTCTGTTCTTTATGACATTTCAAAATAAATAATTTAACTTTCTATTGCATAATTTCTTACTACTCCAAAAAATTCGCTCTAAATGGACAAAAGTATTCTAAATTTAAATATAACGATGACTTACCTAATAATTTCCTAATAATTGAACCTATTTAATAACATATTATTGTATTGAATAATTCTTTCCATTGTATTTACTTATTCTTGAAATAATATTGGATAGTTATAGTAGTAGTTAACGTTTTCTTTATTCTTGACATTTGTATGGTCTTAACAACTAATTTTGATATAATTTCATTTTCATTCTCAAAAACTAGAACTAAAAGGTATCTAGAATTTTGTAAAATCTAAACTCTGAGAGTTTGTAAGAAACTCCGTTACCAGGCGAAGCTGGTGTTAATTAATAACTGACCCAGTTAGTAGAAAAAATATGTATTAGTCGCAAATGACGACGAGCACTGAAAATAAAATTAAACACAAAAAGCATCACAGATTGCAAATTGCAATGACCGTTATTAAAATCATCATTTTCTTGCCCTTGTCCCATTCTATTTGGGGTCGGCGCAAAACGTTTTCTTATTCCATTCTCCCCTATCAAACGTCACGGCATCATTTACTCCTTTCTCCTTCATATCATTCCTTACATAATCCATCCATCTTTTCTTTGGCCTTCCTCTCGCTCTCCTTCCATCAACATTCAGATCCATCACTCTTTTAGTCACATGTCCTTCAATGACCGTTATTAAAATGTCATGATAAAAAGGATTGTCCTTCTCAGTATGTAAACCAATAGGAAGCTGGAATTTTCTTACATGAAATAAGAAGCAGCATCCACTCAAAATGAAACCGGAGGAAATGGCATGACAATGACCACTTTGTTTATAAATAACATTCAAGCGTTGAAGGACGTCAAATAAGATGACTGTATTATTTACGATTCCCACATTTAATTTCAAAAATGGAGAAAGTGAGGCTAACCTATAATCATCATCCTCCTGCCTTTATTTATGATTTTTTTATTGGAGTATTCGTACGCCTATTTTTCCCTTTTCGTAAGTACGTCTCTACCTCAATTTCCGCCCCTTTCGTATCCAAATCATCTTTCACACAATTCATCAATAGTTTTTAATATTATCCCTCACTCTTTAAAATCGTTCACAAAGGCCCGCACATCAGAGGCATCTATGATGTTTCAATTCCTCTAATTTCGTCACCACATGCCAGGCCACAGTTTCTGTGTGACCCTAAACACACAGGACAGGACCCTAAATCAGCAAGGAGAGTTTCGCTCTTGACCGAGTTTTTTTTATCACATCTCTCGACGCGATACTGAGGGCCGGCTAATTGCCCCGGTTTGCTCTCAACAAGCCTAACTCCGCCGTCAACAAGGTTTTGTTTGTTTTGTCGCTAACTTATCGACGCTTTGCCGACGCCGACGCCGCGCGGATTATCATCCGAATTAAAACAATGTTTACAGCCTGGCCAGCCAATTGCTGGAATTATTTCTTTGCAATGAATGATAGCTGTTAGTGTTATGGTTTTTAGAATCAGGGACAAGAAAGCCCTCGTCCTCATTAGAATCTTCACTGTTCATCGGGTGGTCTTTTGTTGTATTGATCGCATTATGCTTCAACTAGAACCGAAAGAGAAACCAGCATAAACTCTCACCCTCCATATAAAATGTAACTTGGTGCAACATGCGCTGAATCAGTCTTCAATAATATACTATTTAGACCCCGGAAGTACGGTAGGTAGGTCGGTCGGGTCAAAATGATGCTATAATGACGCAATTTGTAGTAATTTATGTGGAATTTGCATCTCCGGGGCAATTCTCTCCCAGCAATTTCTATGGTCATTACGCGTGTTCAATGGACCAACCCAAATATTTGAGTCAGCATGGAAGCTAAAAATTTAAAACGCATTCCGGAACGACACGGTAGAAGTGTTTGCGAGAACGTGTTGTTAGTTTAGCGTGCAGTGAACGGTGATGTCTTACGGTTTTTGTGGGAAATGTGTGTCGTGGGGTCACCGGCGATGTCTCGCCGCGACCGATTCGGTATGCCGTTACGTTTCGTACTTAACACGGCACTCCGGCGCCGATACAAGTAAACTGGGTCTGCACCGTATTCGCGGAATGTGCTTTTTAGATGAGCACCGTTCGCGTGTCATTCTGTGCTTTACTCGTACACGTTCTATTTAGCTATTTATATAATTTATTTATATAATTTAGTGGGCCAATGTAACTGGAGTTATTTGTAGAATATATTTCTTCAACAAAGTATTTTTGCGGTTTCGCCTTCGCATTTTAAAAACACTTCGTTGATTTTCTGTGGAAAAACTTGGCATGTAGTTATGACAGCACGTGTTCGTACTAGCGAGTACGTTTGTAGCATTCTAATGCTGTAATTATGAGGGATTCGACTTTCCCTTTGGTAGTGTTGTTTCGCATATTAGTTATAATACTTGTTTCGATATACATCTTTAGGGTACCTCAAAAGGAAAAAAACGGAACTCTTATTGGACCACTTTGTTGTCCGTCTGTCTGTCTGTCAAAACCCTTTATCTCGAGAACGCGTGGAGGTGAAATTATATGGTTTAAATTTCAATTGTCTCAGGTGTCGAGACAATTGAAATTTAAATTCAAAAGGTATGGCTGTTTGTCGCAAGTTTGTACGGAACCTCGGTGCGAGGTTACTTATCTCCTTTGATGACTGTACTTTTGTATAACAGTATTACACGCATTTATCGTAACATCTAAATTACTTCTTGTAGTATCTATCCATTGAAAATGATCAAAACGTTAGAGCAACCATTAAACAAAGATTTTGCGCAAACAAAAATGTTTTTCCTTAACTGCCTTTAAAACCATGAAATTGGCATCGATAAAATAGGTACACGTCATTATTTTACTTTTATTGGCAATGTGACGTTGCGTGTACACAATACGTTATCAAAGAATAAAGCATAAAAATGAATAGCATTAACTATGTGTAGTTCACTCCGCGGCTGTTCAAATATTATCTCAATCACAACAGCAATGCTGGCTGAAATAATACTGATTGGACTTTTGTTGTTTTGTAGGTACAAGCCAGCAAACAATGATGGAAATTAAGTTAGATTCGAGTGATGTAATCAAACTGGGGGCCAAACAAGATCTGGGGATTTTAGTGGCCTTTGCTGAGCTTAGATAGTATGCGGAACCAGAAACCTGGCACGAATCAAACCGGCTAGTTTCCGTACTTAGCCAATAACCGTGTGAAAAAATACAAGTTGGCACTATATTATTTAACCCTAAACAAGTAGTGCCAATCTTCCTATCTTAATTTCCATAATTTAGAATTCTATTGAATAATTCATTATGGAGGAATTCGTTTTATCTACAATTCTAGTGAAGCAAGACCGTCTTTCAATGAATATTGTTGCGCATTCTGTAGTAGTAATACAAGACAGATGAGTAGAACGAGTAAGTCATGCGAGTATAAACAAATGATTTCACTTGCAATGCATGCGTGCGCGCATGGTGCCTTGAGGCGTTGCGCAGCCGGCGCCTGCGGTCATCGACCAATATGAAATAGTGCCAAACGGCCCACCATGAAAGTTTGCGTGAAAGCCTAGACCTCTACTTGTACGAGTCAAGTACTTTTGCGGATACTTGGCCATTGTATAATAGAATAAGTACCGTATTTAATTTGATAATATTATAGTAATAGAATTTTCTACAGCGTGTCTGAAATTCCACCTGTTATATCTAGGTACACAAGTGGATCAAGCGTTATCAACTCGTTATGTACATTGGTGTCGCGTGATACTTGATGCCTGCAATCGCAATGCGTTGGATTTGCAGATTGTTATAACTAGCGCACAAGTATTAAGAAATTACTGGGTTAAACCATTGCGTAACTAGCTCCTCATGGGAATGTGCAATTCTTACTTGACAGTTGAGTTGACTTGAAAGAATTTTCACACGGCTCTATTTTGGACGAAAAGCGAGCAAAAAAGCCGAGGTCCCACTTTGTGTTTTGTCGTGGGTTTTCTGAAGATGAAACTATTAGGTAATTTATTGAGGAGCTGCACGTTATTGAAAAGGATTGAGAAAATTGCGAAAAACGTTCGCTTTGAAAGAAAACTGCGTCTGCTTCTATAAATATCTTGCAGAGTTATACTGGATGATTTTAGGACAAATAATAATATATTATATGTATTCTCTTCTATCCCCAATCAGAAATTGATTTTCATTTTATAGTTTTCACCATGTAAAATACTGATATTCAGCTGCATCCGGTTAGACTGGAAGCCGACCCCAACATAGTTGGGAAAAGGCTAGGCAGATGATGATGAGTTTTCACCATGATCTTGGCCGAGGTCGTAAAAGCGTGCACATCTTAAATCCTATGCATGTTAATTTATCTTTCAGCACTTCAATGCGAAATCTTATTTGCATTAACTTTTGAAAGTTTATCGTCTGTGATTTAAATTAATGTCACAGCCTGAAGGATTAATTATTTTTCCTTCTTCTTTCTTTATCAAGTAATTAAACAACTCCTATAGCGAATCGGAACGATAAAATTATATTGTAAATGAAAGGTGCCATTTTCTATCGTATGCACAATATTGATCGATAAATACTTATTACTCGTGTACATCTGTTACCATTGTGTAGTGCGATTTCGATATAGTATTGAAAGTAAGCAACTAGAAAACTAATTGATTTAATCTTTCGTTAGATTTGAATTTCGCACAAATGTTTAAACTGTTAAACATTCGTGCGAAATAAAAATCTGCTGCAAATTATTTTGTTTTAAAAACAAACGTTTCTGAAAGGCTATAAAACTACTATTTGACGGATCCATAGGACAAACAAATACCAAATTACAATGAATTGAAAGTGTTCTGTGAAGCAATGTTGTCCACTTGCAATAACAATCCACTCATAAAATACAGATAAAGTACTCTATCTATCAGTCCTTGGAAGTCTTCATCTAAACAGTGACTTCGATAATAAATGGCTATTGTGGAAAACTGCTGTCCTCAGTGTCCTCTATCCTCAGTCCTCTATCCTCTATCCTCAGTGCGTAACGTGATTGTTACCTGAACGAACGATGTATTAACAACAATCAGCAAATTCATTCATATTCGCGATTTACTATTTATTTTTTAAAGAATCCTAGTACCTCCTAACGCGATCCAGTCCTTCGTCTAAGTAGTAAATAAAGGTCTTCCCATCTAGGATTAGGTCTGCCGCGGTATTCGACTCGCTTCTTTAAACTGCTCATCTATCAGTCGACAAATGTGACCATTATCTGGCCTGATTTTATGTACGCTAAAGCTGAATTCTTGACATGTTTTCAAAGATCTTAGCTCTACCCAGCTGCTGGACTAGAAATGACAAATTGCGACATCTAAGACAGGTTGCCAAAACTAAAACCGTATGACCTCACTCGTAAATACATTGACGTTTAAATTGTAGAAACATCTTGTTTTGGAAAACCAAAAAAGATAGATCGGCATCGTTGGGTTTAGGGTGAACCAAGTTAACCAACCGTAGAATCTATTTAATGTCTGCCGTAGTGACTGGCACACATGAATCAACTTTCAAACTATTTCGTTTGATATCGTCATGGTCCGTGGCGTTAGATTAACATGTTCGAGCGGCGGCTGTGTGATGATTAGGCACACCATATTATTATCAGACGACCCTGAGCTCTGTGTTACAGCATTAAATACTATTTTACAAGATTGCTGATTATTATTATTCTGCAATAAAAACACTACCTATGGTATTTACTGAAAATATTTTTTATCTCGGGAAAACATATTTTTTTAACTAATTTTACACACGAAAGGTTAAGGGCACAATTAGGAAAGTCATGGAAATCACAATATGGCATGAACCACAATTAATTAGGCCACGGATTTCAAAGCTGAGATTACAGCCAGTAATCCTCTAAAACCGACGTAAACGAACAAAAGGGAGGTTCCAGGAAGTGGAGAATACATATAATGATCGTGGAGAGGTTTAAGGCAGGTAGGTACATGTGTTCCGACAAATTTATCCGCCAGCTGCGTTATCAATCACGGGCAATTGTCGTGGATTGTTGGCGTCCTGATAACTAATATAATTAAGAAGATGATGACGTAAGTAAATCGTTACGTGTTTAGTTGTGCATATTTGCGTACTGGGCAATAATCCATGATACGGACAATTTTTTTTATTTTACTAGCTTTTGCCCGCGGCTTCGCTCGCGTTAAATTCGGGGTAATATAGTTCCCCTTTCCTGATTTGCAGTTACCTGTTACCTGTAGTTTTTGTCCTTGCGCCTTATTTATTGTAATAGCAAAGCTAAACTTTCCGTTTTCTTCCCTCTTTCTCAATTTAAAAAAAAGCCTATGTCCGTGGGCTCGTGCTCTAGGGTCTAAACTACGTCTGTACCAAAATTCAAACCGATTTTGAATCGGTTTAGCCATTTAGACGTGAAGACGTAACAAACAAACAAACTCACTTTCGCTTTTATAATATTAGTAAGGATTGTCCGCGGCGCCAAAATGGAGCGAAAGTTGTTCAAAAAACCTTACCAGGGCCGCCGTTTTTTTAATAACTTTTTTTAGAAGATAATGCAGTTCTCTATGCCTGATAAATATAAACTTTTTTCAATATCTAACATATCAAAGTGTGTTTTAAAAAAAGATTAACGAAAAAATACGAGAATCATACATTTATTTTTAAATTTTATAAGTCAACACCTACCAACAAATTCCAATGTAAAAATAGTGTATAGTTATTAATAATGGCATCAGATTGTATCATACAAGTAGATGAGCAGTATTGATTAGACTTTCTTACTTGTAGAGCTTCTTTTGAGTCAAGGCTACTGGCTAACTAGGGTACAATATAATAGCCCGTTTGATTCAAGGTATTAAGCATTGAGACTTGAACAAAAAGTGTTCCGAGGCAGAAATAAATAATTTCAGTCTCATTTGTGAAAAAAAAAATGATACTAAAATTAGCTCCAATATAGGGGTGTACTATTAGGTAAACATCTGCCAAACCTTTCAAGGATTACCGGCGTGGTGTTAAGTTAAATTTAACACAAAACATAACAAATGATATGGGCTGATTTTTCCTAAATTATATATTGTATTATATATTTAATTATATAAATAGGTTTTACTTGTATCATGCATATATGTATGATAATTTTTTTTTTCCTTTTACAACTATATTGATAAGTATAAAAATACTCAGTGTAGTTAGACAGGATAACAGGTTAGTTAAAGCTGGCTTAAGCCACCCATGTTTCTTTTTTTGCCTGTTATGTTCCTGGGCCCCAGTATCTTTTTTGAACAACTCACAATCCCGGCAAGTGGTGGCTTGCTTTACAAACAAAATAATCTTTGTTGGACACAACATTGTATTTATTATTTTACGACTTAAGTATGTGTCTAGATTTGTATAAATTGAGAGAAGAGTAGTGAAGTGTGCATATCTAGAATAGGATCTAGATAGAATATTATAAATACAAATATTTGACAGGATGGATGTATGGATGTTTGTTACTCATTCACATTGAAACGGCTGAACAGATCTTGATAAAGTTTGGCACAAAGGTAGATTATAGTCTGTTTTTTTTTTATCATCATGCAGTTAAAGCCGCGGTCACTAACTAGTATTAAAATAAATGCATTGAAATCCTCAGATAACTTCAAATTGTAGAGCATGTTTTACTGCCTAGCATTTTACCAACTATTTAGAGAGATTCGAGACTTTTAAACTCACAAAAAATCTGACAATAAAAGTGAAAATAACTACATTTGATGACAAAAATGAAAAATTATAAGATAAGAACTACAACTTATAAATCAATGTCCACTTTCATTGAAAAATATTGTAAAGATTAAATAAGATTACTTAACCACTTAAAACCTGTTGTTATCAATCAGTAGTCAACATTAGATTAAATTATCTATGCATGTCCAATATTTAAACTGATAAGAAATATTAAGGGCCAATACCATGGTATTGGCCCTTAATATTTCTTATCAGTTTAAATATTGGACATGCATAGATAATTTAATCTAATGTTGACTACTGATTGATAACAACAGGTTTATAACAAGTTTATCTTATATCTTTCTACTTTACGCTCCTCTGTTTCTATGAGAAAATTTCCAGAAATCATAATATCTTAACAAAATCTGATAAAAAGTATTCTATTGCCTGATTAGACTGACCATAATTTAATTTTATAAACACATAGTTTTTTTTTCGAACTCCTACATTAAAAATTAGGTACTATTGATAACCATTGTATGGAATAATTAAACATTTTACTATTGTGTAACAGCGCTTCATTATGCAAACATTACTTTTGATAATTATGCTGTGTTACTTCATAATTGAGATTTACTTCCTCATTCATGGTTCATGATTCTAACACTTTTTCTAAAAATAACTAGTTCTACATTGAATTAAAGCATTAGAAAGTGAAACTAACTGGCTAATTTGTTGACAATCATGTGTGCTTTCTATGTTTAGGTAATGTGACTCACCTTTTTTACAGTTTCCAGTTTACGTTTAACCTCTGGGTCAGCTCCTGGTGCCAGGGCTACAGCCACATACTTGTCGGAGCTCTCCGCCTTTGGTCCCGCCGGCGACACGTTCTTGCTGGCTGCATTGTTCCCTGCCGCGGGCTCCTCGATCGCGTCTACTGGCGGCTTGCCTGGCCCCCGCGAAGATGACACAGAAGGCGCTACATCATACTGCGGTCTCTCTAACACCTTCATGCCCATATCCTCCTCTATCTTAGCTCGCAGGCGGTTCCTATCTTCCACTACGTGAGGATCATCACCCTCTGCGCCGTGGTGAACGACCAACAAGGGAAAGTCACCGACGTCGTTTTGTGCGAGTGGAGGCGGCATGAGCAGCTCTGGGCCAGCCTTCTGGATTCGTTTGTAAACATTGTAAACACTATCGTTCACACTATTGGAACTTTTAAATTCTGGCAAGTAGAACAGTGCTCCTAACCACACAATCCCGAATGTCAAAAGTACAGAAACAATCAAATATTTTTCTCGTAGGCGGAAAGAGCGCCGAGAAATGGACGGCACAGGAACTCCATTTACAAAACGTTGGTATGTAGGTAAAATCCCCGTCATGTTTAAGTAAACACGGAACTTACACTTAAAAATCTAAAATAAATAGTGACAGTTTCGAGACAAACGACCCGTCACCCGTGGTCGCCATTAAAGAACTGCCAACTTGAAGAAATTGAAGTTACTTCAGTGAATGTTACCAGTTGTAACACAAAAAATTCCAAGTTGGATAAGGCAAGCAAACAAAGACGATACAGTTTAGTAAAACGCAGTAAGATTAATAATGTAAAATAAAAAAAAATGAATTCTCACAAAGAAACTGAAGGCTTTAAAGAACTCAACTATATTACAGCAGTTTTCAGTCATTGTGGTTTTACCCTTCTTTCCTAGAAAATTCAACAGTTAAATTAGCTACATTAAATCGGTTTAATTGTTTCCACTATTTACAGTTACTACTTTCTAACTTATGAAAATTATTACAGTTATATTTTTTTCTGCAACATTGTCTAAACATGAATAAACAAGTCCCTTCTTAACGGGAGTTAATTTAATCTGGTAACATTAAATTGGTCCTAGGGATACCATTCCACAAAACCCAAAACTACTACAATAATAAAAACAAAGCTATTTAAAAAATAATAGAATATTGTTATTAGTTATGTACACGTAAGTTATTTTCGAAATCTTCACAAATTATGTTGACTTAGAGAATGCAGCGCAGTGCGGTTATGCGATTGGGTGCTGCGCTGCGGGTCACGGGTTCGACCTCAGCACGGAACCAATAGTTGTGTATGTATGGCTTACACAGGTAGTTGTTCTGGTTCTGGCTGTTTGTTTATGTGAGGTTTGTGTATGTGTTCCCAGTAAGGGGAAAGTTAAAAGAAACCTATGTATCGCAATGAAATAGAATTATTTTTTGTTTGTTACACCTAACCGTCGAAAGAAGAAATGAAGCAAAAATAGTTAAGTGTAATTCACGAGTTCGAAACAAACACCAAACAAATCTGTACTGTGGGTATATGTGTGTTCAGTCGAGTATTCTACTCTTTGCTGTACTGTCAATCAGCTGTCAAATCGCCACATTTTATCCGTTTGTAAAAAGTTACAAAAATCGGCCATAAAAAGAACAAAATAAATTAACAAACGATGTCATTCTTTTATTTTGGCCTTTTACAGAGTTTTCATCTACTTTGTTTGAAAACAAGAGCTAGCAAAGTACCCGCTAGTGACACCTATGTTTAGAGTATCGCAATAGATTACACTATTGTTTTAGTTTTCGGAATGTTACAAGAGATGGCATTATTAGAAGATAAAGAATATTGTTCTTTTTTTGGCACAGCCAAAAGGACGGGTCATAGACTAATATATATAAGGACGGGTTATAGACTAATATAATTATATAAGGACGGGTTATCATTATATCACAGAGTAAAGTAATAGATTATCCCCTCTTTGAGGAGTGGCTGGAGAGGCGTCATGGCGTCCTCACCTACCGCCTGACGCAGGTCCTCACCGGACACGGAAGTTTCGGGAGGTTCCTGCACATCATCAGGCGGGAGGAAACGCCCGGGTGTCACCATTGTGACGATCGCCCGGAGGACACGGTGGAGCACACAGTGGCGATCTGCCCAGCTTGGGCGGAGCACCGCCGTGCCCTCGTGAGGCGATCGGCGGCGGCGATCTCTCGCGTCCGGCCCTGGTTCAGGCTATGGTCCGGAGCGAGAGGGAATGGGAAGCGGTCACCTCCTTCTGCGAAGCAGTAATGCTCGCAAAGGAGGAGGCCGGGCGTTTGAGGGAGAGAACATCAGGCCAACCCAGCCGCCGCGGGAGACGCCCAGGGCGCCGGGCGCCGCGAGACGACTCCCGGCCACCGTAGATGCGGGCCTGTGGACGGCTGAGCAATGGGTAGCTCACCGTCCGTCCGTCTATTGACGACAGGCCGTGTCGACGGCGCGTTCGTGTTTCACGCGCGCCTCAAAGAGAGTCAGCAAAGCAGAGGGGCTTGCCAGAGCCTCCGCCTGCCGGGGTTGCGGGTTGTTTGAAAGAGATACCGCGGCCTCGGAACGTAAAGGGCAATAGAAGGAACATGGGTGGGTTTTAGTCAGTAGGTACAAGTCTGACATGCCCCCCCGCTCCGCCCAGAGCGGGGGAAGTCATTGGATGATTTCCCACCCGAAAAAAAAAAAAAAAAATTGGTTGTTTGTAAAGTAGGTTTACGATCGAGATGTTTACGTGATAACGTCTTATTGGTGATATAAGTTATCACCAGTAGAGACATCTAAAATGAAATTAAGTACTAATTTAAAGTTTTTTTTTCGAGCCAAGTAACAGATGGCGCTACCATCTTTATGAAATGTCGCTCGTGAGGTTTTGGTGTGACACAAGTTTCTGAACATGTCACCCGACTAAAACGATTTTAAAGACGTTATCACGTCAAAAAGTAATAGATTATGTGCTTGTCTCTTGCTGAAGCACCTGATGCTGAATATCACTAGTAATCTCGACTATTCGATTGTTATAAATAGGTCTTGATTTTGGGTTTTATCCTAGTGCAGGCCAACTTTTATCCAGGACTCGGTTTTTGTTTCTATCAGTCTGGTCATTATTCGTTACACTATGCCGCAAATGTACATACATACAAACGAAATTCGGGGATTCCAAAACTTCTAAATTTTGGAAGCAATCCCAGTACTTGCCCACTTGTCTACTTGTACAGCTGAGGATGCTGCAGCATCCTCAGCTCAATGGTCAAAGCGCGCTGGTTCAATTTCTTTGCTTCATTTAAATTAAAGATACTTTTTATATCCGCTGATCTAGAGTTCGCGAGCTCTACGGTATTAGACGGTATTACTGGGTTCGGTTTCCAGAGAGAATGTTTAAAGTTGCGCCTGTATTAAATTGAAAGGAGTTGTCTTGATATGGACATGTAGGTAATGAGAAAGTATAAAACGCATGTGATTATAAGAGTGATATATAATTAATAATTATGAATGCTGGGAAATGTTAACTTGCGTATATACTACACACGTCATTCAACCCTGATAAGTGCAAAATGTGTCCATAATATACAGGTTTTTGCATTAGTTTAGCTGTATAATGGACGTATTTGATTTACAAATAAATTATTACACATAGTACTTACAAACAACTGTTTAGTAGTCTAAATTTTAATATTCTATTAAAGTATCATTAAGCAAGTATAATACTATATGTTTAATGGGTTTGAGCTGTATAGTAACTAGCAAGAGCTATGTCTCTGCTTGATATCTTTCTGGGAATTACAGGCGTGATGTATGTTACGAAATGGCAAGTGGCACAGTTCTTATTTCGCTTATAGGTTGTGTGTGTGTGTGGGATGTAGGTTGGACTCTGTTCAAAGATCGCTCATGTACTTATGTGATAAATAAAATGACGCCAATTTCAGTCCTAGGTAATGTCAAGTAAAGTCCTGGCTATGTAACGACAATAAAAAACTCGGGCACAATTAATTGGAAATAATTTATTTATCTTCACTTTAAGGCACTTTAAAGAAATAGATTAAAATTCATAAAAAAAACTTACAATTATAATTCTGCAATGTTTATAAAATATTTTCCCACATGAGATCAGTCAAGCCTTACTATTACAATAATCTATTTTATAATCTGTTTCATTACTTAACAATATTAATACATAGGTACATACATGTAATAACTAACATCCCATATGGGTTGAATCAGAAATACAAAATTGATTGGAATAGTTACACTATTGAGTATGCGCTGTCACAATTTTCAATATCAAATTATTGCTACGAGCGGGGTTTAAACCTAGACATGTAAAAATCACAATCGGGACAATACATCGCCGGTGGGTTGATAGACTTCTTGCGACATAAGTTGCAAACGGTCTTTTGTAGTGCGTCGCCGCTCGGGTACGCGAGGTTGCCGTTCATCTGCGGCGGGACGGGCGAGTCGGTGCCGCCCTTCGTTCCCGGCTCAAACGATACTGACTTCTTCTGCAGCTGCTTCGCCGGTGGCATGTGCTGATATGGATTGTAACCGTTCTGAGCATACTGGTACTGCCCCACTTGCTCGCTGTTAACGTTACTATCAACATTTACGTTCTGGCTATACATGGCGCGTTGGTGCTGCGTGTTAGCGTAGTGCCTCGTGTCCTGCACACGCGGCTGGCCGGACGGGTTGTCTACGTAGTAATTGTTAGACATTTTCTGCGGGAAAGTATTGTAGTTTTCAACGGGCACGTCACCGTGTGGCGGCGGGACCCTCTGGTACGGAGACTGGGTGTAATGGTTTGTATTATTCGCCTGGGGGTATCGACTAGAATAATCTGAGCTCGCATAGCTTGTCGGTGGGTTATGGTAGCTCTGGTAAGCCGGCGAATTGGTGGGCACGCTTTGATAAGGCGAATGATTGGTGGTCGGCATGTTGTGTGCATACTGACGGCTTGTGGTGTAGTTGTTGTTGGGCATGGTGCCCATGGTGCTCGTGCTGGACGTCTGCGGCACTCGGTGGTAGTAGGCATTGTTGATGGCCGGGTTCATGTGCAGGGGCGCGGCGGGGTGCGCGGGCGGGTGGGTCGCAGTGGGCGCGGGTCGCTTGGACATGTAGGCGGGGTTGTGCGTGGGCGTCAGTCTGTTCGCCGGCGTTTGGCTAAAGTTCGGTGGGCTAGCGTTGCTGTGGTTGGAGTATACAGCCGGTGGCTGGTTGTACGGTATCGGGCTGGTGGTGTTCTGTGGAGCGTTAGTCGGAAGCGTTTGGTATATCTGGTTATTGTTTACTGCAGTTTGGTTTTGCGTAGTTTGTACCGGCGAGTTCGTTCCGTAAACACTATTATTCTTTTGTGCATTGTATTGTTGTTGTAAACGATTCGGCGGCATCTGATAGGCTGGATAATTGTTTTGCAATCTGACGTACTCGGCGTGTGTATTGTCGTTGGGGACGAACGAGTTCTGTGATAGCGAAGATATCGTCGAACGAGACGACTGACTGTCGAACGAGTCCTGTCGCTGAAGAGATGGCTTATCTGATTGGAGAGGCATAGTCGTCAACTCAGGCTTGTTCATGGCAGATTTCAATACTCTCTCTAAGATAGGGTTCGGAATGTAACTGTCATCTTCTTGGTCCTCGGCCGTGGACACGAGAATCACCTGATCACAGAAAGACACCGATTTCTTCTTAGGTTTGGATCGGTCGCCGTATGCGTTGTTGCCGGACTTTTGGTCACATTGTTCCTCTTCAATTTGTTTGGAATCAATCGACGACGCTGAAGCACGACGGTTTAGTCCAGCATTAGATTGGTCGGAGCAATTAATCACGTCTCTATTGCCACTCATGCCTACAAAACCTATATGCGTTCTATCACCGTCTTGTGATGTATTTTGGGTGTTGTTTTCGAATCTCGACGCGATATTTCTAACGTTATTGCTGCTCTCATACATATTGTGTGCCTCTACAGGACTGGACAGTTGCCCCTCCAAAGAACCAGATCTTTTCAATTTGAATGTTGCTTGTTTCGCTTGCAGTTCTTTCAAAAGTGATGGATGGACGCTTAACTTTTCAATTTGAGCGATTTGTGGTGCGCATTGTTCGTTTCTTAAGATCTGGTTTCTTTTCTCCTGAAGGCTTGCCAATAAGGTTCCTTTTGCTACTTCCATGTCATTCGCCATGGACATTTCACTTATACTCTGGATCTTCTCAAGTTCGTCATGAAGAGGTGTTAAATCAATGGGTGGAGGTGGTGGAGGGAACTCTTCACTGGGTTGCCGCGAGTGGTTGACCGAGTTCATAGGGCTAGGGTAGGGCGGCAACTCGAACATGGTGGGTGACCTGCGCGGAGGGAGGGCGCAGTCCACTACGTCAACGCCGCCGTCGAATGTGTGCGAGAGGTTCTGTATCGTGCTGTGAGAAGGCACTATAGGTTGCATCGTTTCTCTCTTCACGGGACTTTGTTCCTGGTGGATCATTGCTTTCGTCACGACCGTGTGGAAGTTCTGTGCCGGTGAAGTGTCCAGCCGATCGTAATGACTGTTAGACTTGTCGTCATACGGATGTAGGAAGGGTAGTGAGTGCGGTTCGTCAATGTACTGCTCAGAGAAACCGCCGTCTTCTTCGATTTCAGGTGGATATGTACCTTTCCCGTGTTCTGAGTACGTGTACTTGGAGCCGGTGAGTTGTGAAGTGGTACGGAGTGGTGGTGGAGGTGGAACTTTCGCGGCTGTTAGCATCTTGCCGGCGCTACCGTGGAAGCTCTTTCTCATCAGTTTGCTCCTCTCGAGGTTCGGATTGGTGCCGCTAGCAACAGAATATTCCAAGTGTCCCTCCGATAAATAGCCGCTAAGATTTGTTTTATCCTCAACCGTCCGGCCAACGTCGGTGTCGTCGACAGAAGAGACACGCTTCTCTTTGCTAGTTGTGTCGTTGTTTGCATCCGCGCCTTCCGTCAAGTCTGGCATCGATCTATTTTTCCTCCGTATCAGTCCACCCATCAACAACTTTCTACGGATTTTATGTTGTTTCTTATTAGCTTTCTTTTCTTCAGCTGTTTCTTCTTTTTTCTCTACAGCTTTAACAACAGGAGCTTCTTTTCGAGCGCGACTGCGGTCTTCACTTCTCGACCGCTTTTCTCTTACTTTGTCATCATCTCTAGACTTATGCCTCGGAGGGCGCTCTCGTGTCACGATATCGATATCATCATCGATACATTTCGGAGATTTCTTTGAAGAGCCCTTCTTTTTAGGTAATGTGGCATAGATTTCTATGGTCATGGGCGATGCTTCAAGACCTCCTTTTGTATTTCTGATTGGTGCTGCCTGAGGTATTTCTGTCACTCTGGTCATACCAGCCATCCGTCTCTGAAGACTGCGCGCACGCATTACGCACGTGTTGTGTTTCATGCGAGCGAATGTTACCATGTGACGATTATTGTAGGGAGCATCCATCGCTGCACGGGCTTTAGACGCGGCGGCGTCGCAAAGTACTAGGGCTGTTTCATAATCGGCTGAGTCCTCTGCATTGCGAGACTTTTCCAGCAGCCTGTCGGCTTCTAAACAGAGCGCCTCGCATTCACCGCGTGTGGTGATTTCTGGTATCTGCGCCAGTTGCAAGTTGTGGCGCAGACCTTGTTGCAGAGGTAGGCTATCCGTGGAGGACAGCGAGTAGGAGTCGTACCCGGCGTCGCACGAGCCTCCACTGGACAGTTCGCCCTTGCGCGTGGGGCTGCCCGGCACACTGCCTGCACCGCGCCCGCGTGCGTACATGTAGGGGCTCTCGGCCGTGGACGACGACGCAGACGACGCACTGTTCCGGTCTCCGCTCCAGTTGCCGGAGTCCCGTCGTGCTCGCGGCCTCTCCTGCGTGTCTGACCCGGAGCCGGTGCTCAGACTACGATTGAGTTGTGCACGTCGGTTGGCCTGAACTTCCAACATGTTCTCGACAGCTTTTCTGCTAACGTAGTCACTTTCATTATCTGGGCCTGGAGTGACAGCTCGTCGGGCGAATCCGTTGGCCGGACGTTCGGGCGCCGGCGTGACCGCTCGCCGGGGTTCGGGCGCCGGGAATGGAACGACATCTTTCGGAGCATGACGAGTGTCACACGGCGTTCCATCGACCGCAGCGTACAACAGAAGGAGCGGTTGGAATCGTCCTCTTTGACATTTTTCCACGACGTGCGACCACTCCGGTCCTATTTCTTTGACGTCCGCATCGTCGAAATATATCCAGAGGCGGAGTTTAGAATGGAAGAAGAAGGTGGAGTAGTGCTTGCCGTAGTAGGTGACGAGGCCGACGAGGCGGTGCGTGGCCCGCGCGGCCCAGGCGCGGTCCACGCAGGCGTGGAAGGCGTCCGTGGGCCGCAGCTCCGTGCCGAGCGCCGCGTACACGGCCGCCACGTGCTCCGCGCTCGGCCGCTCGGAGTCCCACACCATGCCGATTGATACCACCTCCGGACGGTTCATCAGTGTTCTGCATATTTGTATTTTGGCCCCACATGCATTCTGCAAAAAAAATAAAAATACAATGGTGAATTTAATTTAAAATCATGGAATCGATATATGTACTATATGTGCAAATATGTACTAGAAGATAGTACATATTTGTAAATACTATATTTATTGATAATAATATGGTTTTCAAATCTGTTGAATACTCACCGGACAGTCTCTGATATCGCCCATTCCTCCAGCTTTCCTTAGCAGCAACCCAAAGCTGTCTCCGTGTTCACCTAGAGCAGCTTGAGCTGTTAGAGCTGTCGCTGATACGTAATGAACCATCTGCAAAAGAACGAAACGTGTTGCTCGATTACCATTGTTCATGAGATTACCAATTTAAAGCCTTATTTTAAGTACTGTTCCGCTGCAGGACAGTGCATAAGTCAATATGTGAAAAGGAAAATGAGTGAATATTAAAAATTACAAAATAATGTTAGTCAACTTTAACCCGTACCCAACTGATAGAATGAATTATTAAAATTCTTCCTTCAAAACACATAAACCTAAAATAATTTAATTTGCCTTGTAGCAATTGTCAAAAATATTTGATGACTTAAATTGTATGGCAGACGAGTAATAGAGAAATTTAGAAACAAAGATTTGTTACGCCCACACCTCTAAGATTAGAAAAATGATGGTTGGAGGAGGGTGAAAATTAACCTGAGTAAAAGGCAGAGGTTCCGACGTAGCTTGGCAGGCGCTGCATACAGATTGTTCGACGAGCATCATGGCGAACTTTCGGTGGGGTACGCAGTGCGGTGCGCGGCAGGCGTCATCATCTCTTCTGTCAGAACCGGCAGCTACGTGGGCATGGACTCGGAGGAGCAAGTGCTCGAAGCACTCGCTGGCGTCGGCCATGCAGCCGAGTTGGAAGCGGGCACCGCCGCCGCCTAGCGCTCGACGGAGACCGTCCGCGGCTGGCGCGCGTTCTGCTGACCATTGTAGTTGCGTAAACAGTTCCTGTGAACAAGAAATATTAAAGTTATATCGTTGTTTGCGAAAGGGTCTAGCTTTGTTTGTAGTCATTTATTCTAATAAGTGTGACTACTATTGGCTGGCTATGGTAATCAGTGTACCCAATTTATTAAATAGTGGACCTTGTATTATAAACCTGCACATATATTATATTTGACACAAATCTTTATATTTTGAATCAACGAGAGATTTCTCGTAAAAAAATACACGGGGCCACTACAGGCTCTGCATAAAGAAAGTTGTGACCGACTGCCCGCTATGTAAATTTAGGTTTTAATATCCATACAATAAGATTGAATATAGCGGTAGCTGTTATAAGATTGGAACAAAACCAGTATGGCACGAATACGAGTTAAAGTATAGGTCACAAACATGCCGTGACCCGGCCGAGGCGATTTGACGTACAAACGTAGATATATCTCGCTGTTTTACGATTTCGTAACAGTTAGAATACTAAAAGTTATTCAACATTTTAGATCCATCGTTTGATGGCTGCATTGATATTAAACCAAGCTTAACGCATTGTTAGACTGTAAACGCTGTATTTTTTTAACGACTGAATTTTCACCAAATCTATGCCTCGTTGGTCTAGTGGTAGCAAGTGCGACTGTGTAGCATGAGGTACTGGGTTCGATTCCCGGGTCGTGTCGTCAAAGTGCTGTTGTGTTTTTCTATCAGGAATTTTACAGTAGTAGCCATGCAGTCAGGATTTGCGCCCGGCAAAAGGCTCGCCCCTATTACATGGGGCTTAAAACATAACTGGCGGCATGTGGGTGGTACTATTAGGTACACTGACTAACCCTTCGGGGATTTACAGGCGCAATATTTTGTTATGTTAATGTTCTACTAAAATTTTACTTAGACAATGTTATCAACAAAAGCCAAACCAATTCTACTAAAATAATAAATGCGAATGTTTCTGAGGATGGATGTATGGATGTTTGTTACTATTTCACGTTAAAACGGCTGAACGTGTCTAGGTGAAATTTGGCACAGAAGGTAGATAGTATAGTCTGGAGTAACACATATGATCCTTTTTTTCGATCATCACGCGGGGGAAGCCGCGGGCGCTAGCTAGTTAACTAATATCTTTGAGCCGTGTGAAAGCAAGTTGAGATATTTATTTTGCTGGATAAAGATGAGTGCACAATTAAATGGCGTATTATCCGGTGCGCGGCGGACGCAGCTTGCGCCTGCGCCTTCCGTTACACGGCTTTATAAACATGACTAAAACCAGATACGATGTTACCGCGGTGTTTAATTTAAACAGCCTAAATACTGCTATCGTGTTTATCTTTCTAATTCACAATAGCTTGTTTGCTTGGCTGGGCACAGATGTCAGAGGGAACATAAATTACGTAGTTACAAGATCATTGAAAACATTGACCTTTATTTGTAAGGTTTCGAGTAGGTACTTGTGAAAAGTATTTTTAATGAAGTAATTTAGACTGCTTCGTTGTTCAACAAAATTGTTAAAGGGTTTTTCTTTCAGGCATTTCTCTGTAGATATCATGTAGCCTGTATTTGTGCCCGGTTAGTGGCAGTACGCTCGAAGTGACTTGAAAACAACTGTGTTGTTGTGTTTAGATAGATGTGATAAGATAGAATATTCTTTATTATGTACACCATACAAATTACAAGAATAACAGGATACAATTTATAAATAGGGTGACACAATGGGCGGTCTTATCGCTAAATGCGATCTTTTCAAGACAACCATTGGATGGATTTAAAGGAAGAGAGACAGTACTGTAGGTGGTATTTCAGTTTACGAACGAATAGCTACATTTAATAACAAATACTTATATATATATATAAAAACATATATAATAATAATCGTAAAGATCAAAGAAATATTTTAAGTACCTACCTAAAAGTTAGAAATATTTTAAGTACGTTAAGAACCTTTTAAATAAATGTTTAAGTACTTAATACACATTAAATACACTTCTGCCTTACCATTCGGGAATTATATAGTCGTGATGTAATATTATATAGTAAATGCACATGAGTTTTGGACCTTCTAAATCATCATTTATATATCACAAAACTTCATCCACGGATTCAAAACTCTAGAACCTGGTTAGAGAGCCAGACCTGTTTGCAGGTCAACGCCTTTGAAACGAAACAAAAAAGAACTGCAAAAACTTAAATTTCATTGCACAGGAAACTTTTACATAGCGCGATAGCATAAACAGACATGCTAATTGATAACTGATTATGATAACGAAATACGCATACAACTTTTGTTAGTACTACTTCAGTTGCAATTTGTATTATTAACGAAGAGTTCGCGTCTTAGACTCTACCCGTTTCTTTCTATTTTTTTTAGGTACTTTGTTGCGCTAAATAGCGGTTAATTGATGTTTCAATGTGAGTACTTAAATAAGACGTGAAACGAATTTGTTGGAAAAAATCTGATTAGTTTTTTTTGCTTGGCTAATTTCAGATCATTTAGCTCGTTATACTTAGTCGTGGTATTATTTCTGCTGGTAATCGTTTAACGTACCATTTAAATCTATAGAGTTCTAAGAATCTTAAAATGTATATAAATGTGGTTTTCCAAGTTTAGAATTGCAAGACATAAAACAGTAAATTAAATAAAATGAATTCTCGAGAAGGCTGGCACTGGCAAATTGCCATAGAAGGTTCTAGAAGACATCGCAAGGGAATATAAACGCATTGATTACGTTAAGCTGAAATCCCTATCTTGGAGACTCGGCAGATTTAATGAACAAA
Organism: Ochropleura plecta; assembly: GCA_905475445.1. Taxonomy (NCBI): domain Eukaryota; kingdom Metazoa; phylum Arthropoda; class Insecta; order Lepidoptera; family Noctuidae; genus Ochropleura; species Ochropleura plecta. The sequence goes on along the minus strand of FR997731.1, from coordinate 16,031,577 downwards.
CCCGGAACGAATTCATCATACATATGACATTAGTGGCACAGCAGCGTTGTGGGTGAGAACGCGGCTACAGTGAGCACTGAGCCTTTGTTACGTGAGAATGATGCGGTGAACCCAGCCCCTGACCCTGCTTCTTGTGTGTGCATGCTCGCCTGGTACACAATGTTTCAATACGAGACGAGAAAACTAGGAAAATTGTGCCATATATGTATTAATGAGCGTGGGATGTTTTCTTTTTATTTGCGGCTGATTCTTGACACGGAAATAAAACGAAATGGGGAGGAAATATTGCATTTCCTATGAAGTATTGGATACGTCATTGTTCTAGTACTGATGAATACAGCAGTATTTGCTAAACCTTTTAGAGTAGACTATTTGAATCATAACAACCGCAAGCATGACTCAAGTCCATTAAAAGCTTCCATATATTGCTATTCCATTTAAAAGCACTCAAAACTTGAACTAATCCCTTTTAACAGTCGTTTTAAGTGACATAATTGATATTCCCTTCATCATTTAAGTTTTAACTTGAATATTTTATTCAAACCAAAGTTCGATGGTTCCAAATAAGTTAATTTCCTGAGCACAAGGACACAATAAAGCCAAGCTTGATCTATCAGATGAATATTAATACGTACCGCGGTGTGAAGTATGCGCGTGTTTGAAATATGAATAATAAGGAATAAGTTCCAATATAATATTGTAAGTACAGTCGACAGCAAAAATATGTTTACACATACAATTTTCTCTTAAATAAAATCTTGTAATAAAGCTTATAAGTAACAAATTTGGTGAATTACCACCCTGGAAGAGCTTTAAATTTAGAATTTGTTAACTCTCTTTATCATTTTTTATTATGTTTTGTATCATCGTTCCTCTTTACGTATACGTGTATCGTACACACACAGTGAAGAAGAACGATGATACAAAACTATGCTAAGTATAATACAAGTTTTCGCCCATGACTGTACCTATGTCACGAAGAGACAATAGTCAATTCAAAGCGCGAGTTACGCCGGAGGACGGTGTCGACGATGACGGTTGCGCATACATACATAAGTGGGCATTTTATGTATTCCCGAGACAAATTGCCTTTGGAGGCATCGACACAATAGCCTTTGGGGGGTCAGCGACGAGTAACGCATCGACAACTTATTCTCTGACAGTTTATTAAGTAACTGTATTGTACTAGAAGGTAATATGCATATTTTCCTACCCGTCAACAAAGGGCCATATATTTCTTCCTCGGCTGAATGAGCTTGTGAAACTGAAATCTACTGTATGTAGTTTTGCAATGAATGTTGCTCTGAACTTTTCGTTTCACTTACTAAGGGCACGATTTCCATCCAAACTCGTTAATCTATCGTTTATAGGTAAAGCAGGTTTTCAAATGGTCATGGACTCGGTATTTTATATCGATTTATGATCACGAATCGGAATAATTCAGGTAAATCGTATTAAAATCGTTAAATCGAACTTGTAAATAATCCAGTAACCATTCAATCTGCAATTCCAATATTTTGATTACATATTTAAATAGGATTAATATTCATGATCCGTATCCGATTCCACAAACACCACGGGTTGTGTTTAAATAAATAATTACATTTGCAATTAGCAGCCAATGAGGTAACGACAAGATTACATTTGTAACTAAATCGTTGATGTCTTTTGTTCGCTGTAGACCCGCGAGGTTCGCTTTAGATTTGTAATTGAAATACTCAACCAATTGTAAATTAGTCGATGCATAGCAAAATGTCTGCAGTTTACTAATGATTTTTCAGATGTATCATTATATCATCTGAAAATATGTCATGGAAGAAAAATACACTGCTTACGAGTTTTCAACTCAAAGTATTGTACTTATCCGGAATCCGCTGAAATTAGTTTAATGTGGTAGCAGCAAGTCAAACTTACTCTAAACAGCAAAATAGTAGTTTGGCTGAGCTGAGACTCAGGAGGCTCTCGCCTGGCTGCAGATGAGGGTCGCGAGCGCGGGAGAGTGTTGTTCCTCACTCCGGCTAGCGAACCTGTCAGCAGCATGTCCTTAGGAGGCAGCAGCTCCCGGTCCCGAAGACCCTCGATCTTCGTCTTCTGTATCGCCGCCGTCGTGCCGCTCTTGCCGCCATCGCTGGACTCCTTACGCTTGTACCGAAACTTGATCATCGTCTCACTGTAGTCCGCATCGCTCACTCCAATCACACAATTGACCAAACGAATTCAGTTCCTCATTTGGATTCAATCTCCATACCTATCGCAAACACAATGGCCGCAAACTAAATATACATTTGTTCTTCGAGTCCGCAAACAACTCTATACGGCGATAAGTAACCGACACACGTAGGATTGAAAAACTATTCATTTGAATTCCACTCCGCACGTGAACTACGCTGAGATATGCCTATATACGATATTTTATTTCACTATAATAATAAAACTAAGGGAGCAAAGGAAACTTTTAAGTTTTGGGCGCGAAAACGTCAGTTATCTTAGAGCAGCAGGTGGTCACAAAAGTTATTAAGAGCAACTGTCGCGTTGCAACACTTGGTTAATGAAGGCACTCACCGAGTCACAGATACAAGTCGTTATTAATTATGTTTCACGATTCTTTAATGACGATGGTTTCAAAATCGTAAATGACTAAAAGTAGGAGCGAACGCTCGACTCTACGAAGGCTTTCGTGCAGACTGAGTTGAGACAAGCGGCGAGGTGTGCGGGGGCGGGCCCCGGGCGCCTGTACCTTCCAGGTACCACGTTTTTTTTCTAATCTATTGTTAACGTAACTCACGTGGGCCCTGTGTTGTCTCTGTCTCTCTAATAGAACCTGTCTATAAGTCCGTCTCTGTTAGTTTTGAAGACGCGAAGCTTTGTTTATATTTCTATGGCGATAAGCTCGAAAAGTTCATAAACTTATAGAATTTTAAGAAAAAGCCTTATTTGGAGTACACGTGCTGAGCACATGTATAGAAATAATAGATTGTTCTGTGGTTCCCAGAATACTTTTAATTATTTAGAAAAAATAGAGTACTTCCAGAATATCACACGTGCTGTATTAACGGGGGAATTTCTATTGCAAAAACATACCTAATAGCCAATTTCATTTCAATACAAAGTGCTACTAATGGCGAACTCATTTACCCTTAAAACCATTATTAATGATCTCGGCTTTAATCAGCATTTCAATAAGAACATTCTCACTCCCAAAAAATCCGTTCCAATGATTCATACCTTAATAATTCTAAGGGTCTACTGATCTCATTGATAAACGACCCTTGACGCCCAAATAGGTAGTAAAAAATAAACATATTTTTTGTTATGAATGTTCTTATTATGTAAGTAGTTCATCATTTTGAAAAGTTCTATGCGTAATATGAATGAACTTTCTCGCCACGTGAGTCAGACTGTAAGTATGCCGAAGTTGTAAAATATGTGGTCAGTTTCCTCGACAGACGGCCGATACGTCAGCAGGGCACTTCTTAAAACAACCCATAAAATACTTTGTTTGTTTAAGTAGCTGTCTCCAATAAAGGCTATATAGACGACACATTACAAACCGTACTTAATAGAGCATCCATTTTCATAACAGGTCGTGAGTCTCGTAAAGAAAAATAATGTCATCCGTTTCCCTTATTTAGTAACTTGTGTTTCGTTTTCTAATACAGAATATAATATATGATAATTTGATTACTTCTAAATTACATGTACTTCCGAGGGCGCAGTGATTCATTCATGTTACGTTATGTTAAAACAACGAAGTCTTTTTAAGTTCAAAGCTTTGAGTTCTGAAAACTGAGTTAAGGTCGCCTCATAAGGAAAAACCGAAAGAGTGCGCCCACGCATGCGAATTTTGGCCGTATTCTAGATTTACCATTAGTGGCGTGTGAATGAGCTGAACTTTGCTAATAAATTAGTGACATTTATAAACGTTGCTATTATTAAGGCAACATTTAATTTAGTATTCTATAATCGCGCAGATTTTAATTGAGGTATATACTACTTTGGACTTGTTATTTTACGTAATGCCGGCTGCAGGTGGTATTATTTAATTTGTTAATAAACTTTATCGGTGGCTTAAAAGCTTCTTAGGATATAACTTTTTATCATTTGGCAGATTTTATTTTTTTGTTTTTTTTTATGGCTTTCTATCAGCGTTGAAGGATTAGTGTAAGCAAAGACTTACCTACAAGGTTTTATGATCTCTAGCGCTACCTCCAATTTTCTTTATTACTTAATCATTATAAAATAAGGGAGATTTTAATTGCAAAACTAATCATCTGCCTAGCCTTTTCCCAACTAAGTGGGGGCTTCCAGTCTAACCGGATGCAGCTGAATATCAGTATTTTACATGGAGCGACTGCCTATCTGACCTCCACAACCCAGTTAGTACTGGGTAATGCGATACCCCTTGGTAAGACTGGTTGTCAGATTTTCGGAACACTGACTACCTGTAACGACTGTCAAAGATCTACAAATGACAGCCGGGACCAACGGTTTAACGTGCTTTCCGAGGCACGGAGGAAACTCGGTATGTAACGGGTGGTCACCCATCCACAGACCAACCTAGGCAAGCACAGCCGAGCGGCTGCTATTAATTGCGAAACTAATACGGAACCTTAATTGTGATGAACATAATTTCCATGTAAACTTTCTTGTAGAAATCTCAGCATCTTACAAAAAAGCTGTGAATAGGAAAAGTGTATATTTAATAATAAATGTGGCTTCAATAAGTCGGTGTTCATGAACCGTGAGAGGTTCTCACATGTGAGGTAGCGATCCAGTTACAACTACCCACAGAGCTCGTGTAGACGACTGTGAGAAACTATCATCTTTTTATCATTATCAATTAACAACTTCCCGTTTAATTAAAATCTCAGATTTGCGATCACACCATAATCTTGTCGACATTGACATTAAAAAAAGGTAAATTATTATGCTATGAATACCAAGTGTGTGCATTAAAAGCTCATGAAATTTATGCTCCTTTCAAAACCTACTTTATACATATATTAAACTAGCTTTTGCCCGCGGCTTCGCTCGCGTTAAATTCGGTAGCGCCTTATTGATTTGTAATAGCAACGCTAAGTTTTCCCGTTTCTTCCCTCTTTCTCCCTCCTACCCCACGCTTTTTTAAAAAAAAATAGCCTATGTCCGTCTCCAGGTTCCCAACTATCTCTGTACCAAAATTCATCAAAATCGGTGTAGCCATTAAAGCGTGAAGAGGTAACAAACAAACAAACTCACTTTCGCTTTTATAATATTATATACAATATATATATATATATATATATATATATATATATATATATATAGTAAGGAAGTAAGGATTCATTTAGTCACTACTAGAAAATGAAAAATATAATCCCTATGTCAAGGAGCGACCAATCTTTGACAAAAATTACATAAAGAACAAAGGTACGAGACAATTTTTGTAGACTCACCTCTATAGGGACCTAAGCAGGGGATAAAAATTCGTAACTTTTCCATCACAAACGGCCTTTTCTTAAGAAACCTTGATACAATTAACAAACAATCTTTATAATACTTGCTCTTAACACCTACCTACACATCGAACGTGCTGTAAAGGAGTCATTACATGGTATTGTTATAAAGCTGGAGTAAGTTCGTCATCGCAGTCATGTCAGCGGCGCGTTTCGCCACGGTTTCTCCGAATAAGGCTATTCAAGAGGCGGATCTTTTCGGCGTATCACACCATCGCTTGCTCACAGTCTTGCGACAGGGGGCCTTGACAATTTGTATTAGTTTTTTCCCTTGAAATACTATGAGAGATTGGTGTAGTATATTTTTGATATGGTGTCAAATGTTGGCAGACTTGACTAGAATTCGCTAGTAGTACAGCAGAGGGTTTTGTAATAACTTATTCATCCGTTCACACCTGTGTTTGTGAATTAGAATCAGTGGTTTTCATAATATTTCCTTTGCCGGAACATCAATATTTTGAATAACATGTGTACACGGGTTCTCGTAGCCATCAGTACATGACTAAGAAGTTTTGAGTTACCTAGATTACACAGAATTACATTTTTATATAGAGATCTTGAAATTAGATATACCCAATCTGCTGTATTAAAAATACCAGCCTGCTTACTTTTAAAAACAAACACAAATGATGTTTTAATCTATGTATTTAAATCCTACATTATTATTTCGGGTTTTATTTAATTATACTCTGCTATTACCCATATGGTGAGCTGCTGAACTAATTCACTTGTAATTGCGGTTGCCAAGGTGTAAGCCACAAACAATCGACTTCGCAACACTAAGCGGAACCCTTAATTCTGTAGAATCCAACGTTGTATCAATTACCTATTGTAATGCAATCCTAATTCTTCTTCGAAATTGTTACAAGGAGATACATCTATCATAAGGTGTATAAGATTATCTCGTAAAATATATGCGTGTATGTGGTTGTTATCATTGTTTTACTGCGATTTGGTTAGAATGGGCAATTCTATTGCGAATTAAATGCACGAGTTCATTCGAAAATTATAGCGTTGTTTAACTTTGTTTAGGACACCTCAAGGACCCGTAAAGAAATCAAATCATTTTAGAAACAATTCAGTTTTATAACGAGAGGAATGCATTCGATAAAATAATTTCACAATTAGATAACATATGACACCGAGGGAAGTAGTAAAAGTCAAATAAATGAGATCAATCGTTATCACAACGTTAGTGTGATGAACTCTAACGTTCTATTCGATTAGCCGGTGCAGTTATCGGCGCCACAATCGATTCGTTCAACTCGCAACATCTAATTCAATTACGGCTGCAATAAACCATTGTGCAAGTGAGCTCTGCGATAAACTTAGATGTGTGATTTATCGATACACAACCCTTACAGCATCATGTTTGCAAAAATGATTAACGACTGCACTGAAGAAATAGGGAAATTATATATATATATATATATTTTAAAACGTTGCCCCACACTAGGAATTTCTCCTGTATCATGGGTGCGTTTACAAACATTTAAACTCACATACATAAACAGCCAGACCCGAAACAACTATCTGCAGTAGGCCTACCATGACGTCTTAAAGCAGAACTAATTCCACTGAGGGAAAGAGATGGTGCTAGACACCCGGTATAGCTCTGTCTCTTTCCCTCAGTGGGATAAGTTCTGCTTTAAGACGTCATGGTAGGGTAGCAGGTCATACAAATATTTGTTCCGTGCGGGAATCGAACCCGCGACACGCAGCGCAGCAGTCGATCGCTCAGCCACTGCGCCAACCGTGCCGTCAAATATTAAATATGATTAAATAATATTGTTTAATATTATATGGATTTGCTTTTAAAAGGAACTATTCACAAGTAGCGAGGTATTTAAGATCGTTGCAAATATGTTGCGCATTGACCACTCACTGTCACTAAATGATTTCTCTCTTTTTTTAGAAGTGACTAACGAAATTGCATCAGAGGTTTTTGAGGTCAGTTCCAAATTCAGTTGGTTTATTAAGGACATCTAAAAGACCACAGGTCACAGCCAAAACGCAACTACTGCATGTTGTAGAAGTGCACTGGGAAAAAAGATTCTTATTTACAAAATCTTGTGAGTGCATATCCTATAAGGGATAGTCTTCAAGTCCATTAATATCCAAAGATACTTCTCATGGATCTGAAACCTGGTCATTAATAAAACTGCCGACATCCGTAGTAGCGTGAGCACCTCTATGCAAATTTTGATGATTTCACCTTTACCAAGATACTATATATGCTGGTATGTTTTCACATTTAAAGAGATAATAAAGGTACATTGAGTTAAGGACAAAAGGAGTAGTTTTGTGGGAGTAATATGCAATTAATAACAAGGACATCGAGAGCATTCATGACAATGTTGGCCGCGCAGGCGTCTTGTTTGTCAAATGTCTGTACGATGCAAGTGTACGAATTTGTCACACGGTGTGGGTGAGGAGACAATGGGCGACAATATAATTATTGTATTACTGGCTTATTGTAACAAGTGTTCAGTATACTACCTACACGATATTATTAAGTAGGAAAATTTGTGGTAAAGAAACTCGTGAAAACTCTACCTTTTTAGATGCGGCTAAATGTGTTAATTAAACATGTTGAGGAAGGTATAGGTTTTGACACATGAATAGGTATAGGTAAATTGTTTTCTATTGATTTCTCAGAAAATATATTTGTAGAGTTAGAAATAGATAGATTAGACACGAACAGACGCTATTACAGCTATAACTGAGTTGGCGCAAGTTTGCCCACAGTGTGGAGCAATACATCGAATTTTATATACCTAATGATTGCTTCATTAATTCCTCGTTTCGATAAACGAATAAAACGCGACCCTGAAAATCGCATTTACTTATCGCAGCACAGGGTTGTCTCGGCACATTTAAATAAATTAACACTTGTATATTTAGTTTGCAGACGTCGAAGAGCTGTCATCGACAAGGCTAACAAGTAACCAATTCACTGTATAAAATCACATCCAATATAGATACAATACCGTTCACTTGATTAGGACACGATTTTATATGATAATGACCTTTAACACTAACACATTTCACTTTGGCACCACACTTTCACTTTGTTACTATTTGTGTCATTAAATGGTGAATCCGCGTAGTAATCCAGGTTTGTGATGGTGTTCCACGTGTGTTTAAAGCGTTTTAGTTCGATTTAATACAAAATAAACACGCGACGTGCGCTCCGGTAGAGAGGCGTCATGTACGACTGTACGTGGAGTAACCGCGCAGTGACAGGCTGCGCGGGCGCTCGCGAGAGACAAAGACAACAAATGAAGGCTTTGGCGCCAAGCCTGCCTTCGCCCGAGTGCGAGCGGGTCAGACGAGAGGCTTGCGCGGGAGTCCGGTTATGTATCTTACTTGTTGTAGCAAGGAGATTAAAAGTATGTGGAAACTACAATTTACATTGCAATTATTATTAAAATTCCACATAAACAGTAATATGTCACAAGTATTGTATAAAATCATACATTTTACATAAAATGACTGCGAGCAGTTAGTTACGCTAGAAGACTTGAACAGTTTATCTAATACTATAAAAGATACAGCTAAGGTGGTTTGTTTCTGGTTTTCACCGTATGAATATTTATTTTTTGAGGAGATCCTAAACATATTCTATGGATGTTTAACCTATATCAAAAGATTTTACAGTTTTATCAAAAGCTCAGAGTGAAGTTTTTCCTTAAAACGCTACGAAATTGTTACATACATAACAGAAATTTCGCCGTATAATGAAATCTATAATTTGATTGAAATTGCGTAGGTAAAGCCTAGTTAGCTCAAAAAGAAATTGTTTTAATTTAGACGGGTAAGTATTGCTAAACTTTTAAGCCAGTCTCCTCACGTCCCACTTTTGCAACCTCTAGCAAATTATATTCAAGGAAACTAAAAGTTTGCGTGCATTACTTTGTCTTTGTAATCGAGAAATGGTACACAGTGACGTCATCGTCTCGACCACGAAACGGTTCTCGACTTTGTAATTAATCCAAGTGCGCAGAGTATAAACACTGGTCTAGTCTGTATCATTATCTTGGTTGGATCATCGACCCCAACGTACATCTCACCCTTCTAAAGAGTTGCATAGAACACACTCTAATTTTGTTATGCAATTATCAGATAGAATAGATGAAAGATATCCGGTTTTCATAAATACCCATTATGGTATCGCATTAACAAAGGATTCTGCCAATAACCAAGTTTCGCAAGCTCATTATTAGTGTCAGTTCACATCCAGTAATAGGACCATATCTGCAAGATCTCGCAGATATAGTATATCATGCTTATGCAAAACAAATCTGGTGAGTGCGGGGTCAAGCCGCGGTTGCTAGTACCGGTTTCAGTAACGCGATACGACGAAGTAACGACACCTCGTTGTATGTATACGTATACTAATGATAACGTGGATACTTGACGAGGTGGCGTAATGTGATGCCTTTCTTATCGCAGCGCCTGATGAGACTACTGGCGCAACGAACCCTCAAGATAAACAAATGAAGATGTTGGTGGTTAAGTTTTTTTTGTCTGTTTACGTCAAAATAGACGAGTCATGATAAAAAAAGGATTGTGGTTTTATAAAACCACGGTAAAAATGAAAATTTTTCACATTATAGACGTCCTTAATCCGCGACCGACCGTCACGCGACATGCCACACACAGACAAAAAAGTTTGAGACGATGTTATAAAAGTTTCACTTTAAAATCTATTCTCAAATTAACCTTACACTGACTGTATGCACACACACAATACCAATTACATACTAAACCCTACGTCTTTCTAATCAGAAGTTTTTGCGACACAATAATTCCATTGAACTCTTAAATTGGTCTTTATTAGACACAAGAGGTTCGTTATACCGACAGTACAGCGCAATCGGCTGTACTGTAAATGTCAAAAGTTTAGTTGCTTGCATATAACATTAACGTCTATTGAAATGTTATATCGCAACAACGGGTTTCCATGACCGTGAATAAACGCTAGCGTTAACACGATTGCAGTTCATTAACATAACATTAATTTATCTTATAGACTAGGTTTAATAGGAATAGAATGGTTTTATAAGTTCCAGGAAATCAAATAGGACACAGAGTAAAGATTACGAGGAAATACTTGCGGAAACATAGGTCTTTGGACAAAAGCTTTTTATTTCATTTTAAAGTAAAAGAAATCAAGCCATCGATCTAAAATTTATGACTCAGCATCTACGAGAACCGAAAACAATAATAGGAATGTCTCTTTAGACACAGATCGTTATGTCTACAGTTATTGTAATAAGAAATCGAACATTGCATCCAAACACATAGAAGTACTCCTCAAAAGAATTCAGCAATTGTTAGCAGTTGGTGAATAAAATTTAACATGGCAATTTTTAACTACCGTGTTCTGACTAGCGTCATTCTCTTGGAATTCTAAAATGTACGTTTAACGCGTCTTTATCTTTGAGCGTGTGAATGAACAATAGCAATATTGTTGTCTATAAAAGTTAACTCGTTCAGTTTTAGCTTGTTTCAAATCAAACTGGCTCAATACTGCTTTTGTTTCGACTTCAACCAACTAAGTAACAATGAATCAACTACCACAATCGAGTAGACCAAGTTTTGGGTTAATAGAGAGTCGTTGTAATGAACTAAGTACAAACAAAAGGTAAAAAAAGGAAACAAGAAAGAAATACAAAGCAACACAGCATGCATCTGAAATGAATTGAAGCGGGGACCCAAAGACGAGTCACCACAAATCAAAATACGTGCGTAGAAAATGGAAGTCGGTGCGTAGTTCGCTGAATCTTTTATTCGTCCCGAACATAATGTTTTCAATAAAAGAGCATTAACCCGAACAATAGAGGCACCTGCATCAGAAGAAATTCACACGGCAATAAAATATGAGTTAAAGACCAATGTTGCTCGATACAGGTTGAAGAATACCGTTTTAACAGAAACTGTCCTACCTACTGTTTAAATTGAAAATACTCCAGATATAATTGACCGTGTGGTAAAAAGGTTTCAATAATTTTAGGTTTCAGTCAAGACGAGTTTTCGTTCGTTGAAACCAGAAGTCGAAAGATTTTTCTACTCGAAACAAAGATCTTTTGAAACAGATTCCCAACAATACCGATAACAGAATTTCTGAAGTCTTGTAAAAATATTACAGCATAAGTTTGATTTTTAAAGTAGTTATAGAAGCACAACTTATTTTAAACTTGATGAGGTCGATGTTTTGTACCAGACTTCTTTGACAAGAAACAGCCGAAACAAACTCAGAGGTCATACTCTCTTTTAAGGTCCAGACAAAATCTTGGTCAACTTACATAAGGACTAAGCAGATTAGTATCTGAGATTTTTTTTTAAGGAAAGAACCTCTCAGATTTGAGTGGACCTGTCTAACCAGTGCAAGCAATTGTCAGTTACCGTGTAGCTCAATTCATAACTCAGAAAGCTCAACTACATATTTTTCGAATACTATGAGTAATTTTGTCAGAAAAAAAATATTTACGCTCGAGTGATGCCCACTCTCACTGTAGTCATAATGTGTGTCATCGTCCTAGATTCTGTCCACTTGTTCATTTCACTTGCAACCTGTTTGACGCCCAAACATGTCTCCACAGCTTAACTCTAATCGTTTCATATTTTAATTACTGCTCTTGTGTCAATTTCGGCTGGTAATTGTACAATTTCCGTTACGAATTCCAAGTGATTTTGTTACTTTTGTGAGATATTTGCAAGCCAAATTAGGCGTTTAAATTGATAGTTAGCGTCCGGTTTATTAAATATTTACCAGTAATAGGTGGTAATGGAGCGATTTCAACAAAATTTTGTGTGCATATCGGGTAGGTCTGAGAATCGGCCAATATCTATTTTTAATAAAAACTGACTTAAGGAAAACTGCAATCAAGCTTTATCACCACAGCTTTAACTTTTAGATTCCAGTTCAATCTTAGATGGATTTTGCAACAGCTGAGTCTATTAGTAATTACAGTAGATAACACCTAGCTAAGATAATAGTCAATGATTGCGCATTCCTTACTTAGTTGTGCCTAGCCTCTCTAAGCCGGTTGAAGGTTGAAGGTAGCGCTGCTGGTACTAAGTTGCAATCATAAATTTGCTTACCCACTTGAAAAACTAGATTTTTCTTTGTTTAAGAATATGATTGTTGTAGATTGTTTTTGGGATCCTCAGAATTATCTACTGCACGCATGTTAGCATTTTTTTGCGGATTGGTATATCTCCCCGCTCTGGGCGGAGCCCCCGGGGAGTGTCAGACTTTTACTGACCAAAAATGTATGCATGCTTAGTGCATATTTCCGTTACTTTAATCGAAGATCCATGCTTAACGTTATGTCTGTCTCTAAGTGGTCATCATGGGGTCAAGTCGATGGGAGGACACTTGTCAACAATGACATTGAAATGTAAAATGCAACGACCTATTCGTGTCTTTAAACAATAAAAATTATATTGACAACGGTCGGTTATTGTATCCACACACGCGTGACAGTTGGCTATGGACATGTGCGTACGATGATTGACATGCGCATGGGCATTGCGCGTACATCCCTAAGTACAACACGAATTCAGAACGTGGATTATAATTTTGGTTCATAGCAGTACAGGAATAGGGGACACAATTGGACGAAGACGAGGCGCTGGACTTATCATTATGAATACCACACAATAGATGCGATTGGCATTTTGCGGTTGCCAATTACTTTTGACAGTGGTATGAGTTTTTTCAATCTTACTCATGCTAAAATTACAAAGGAATAATCGAATATTCAGTTTATTTTAATTGGGCTTCTTGCAGTTAACAACGTAATTAGATTGTTGTTACTAATTCCGGTGTTCACCTTAACCCTAATACAAATACAGTTAAGTTTTTCCTATTCATTAAAATGATAAATCGACCTCCCACGACAGTCCAGAGACCGTGAACTCTGACAGGACAGCCGAAAGTCCGACCAGCTTAATTATATCATATATCAAATAAAATTTAGTTTACGATGTAATCCGTAGTGATTTGTAGAGCGAAGCTAGGGCGGCGAAGGGAGTGATAGCGCGGGCGCCGGCAAGTCGGTGTTGGTTTCGTGACCGGTCGTTGGCGCACGTGGCGATTCGGCAGTCCCAAGGCCTGTTTTCACCACTTTCCAGTTAGCCATAAGTTAGTGGCAGCCAGTTTTCTAAGGCACTTCTTCGGATGTATTTTTATGGTTTATTTTACACATGTTTCTGGATTGATTAACAGAAAAGAAAACTCTAATTATAGATGTGGGAGACTACTAAGTTAGAAAGATGACGTGATCTAAATGCGGGTTAAAAACTTATTGAAGCAGTACAAACATGGTTCAATCCATATAAAGGTTATTAGTCAACTAGCTTTTTCAGATAAGATAGTAATCGAGTCGTCACCAACTAGTGGGCGAAAGCCTTGTTCACTACCTCTCAACGTGGGAGTGACAGCAAAGCTTAACTTTTAAATAAAACTTATGTAATTTTACGCCAGTTATAAATTTTCTCGGCTTGGCAAGGCTTATCTGGACACTGAATTGTATTTCATGGAATCACACTTTGTTACTTGCTTAGAATAAAGCATTAAGTAGGACACGGAGAGACGGTGTTCAAGACCAAGGGAGTATTTGAGCCGATTATTGAGACACACGCATGGGAGGCTTGCCACTGTAATCCTGCTCTGGAATTGGCAATCGAAATCTCTATTGACATACAAAAATTAAGACTCTTGAAGTCTAAAGAAAACATACGAGCACTTGCAATAATATTGGCGTGTTAGTTAGGTGCAGTAAGAAGTATAATCATGATTCCGTTTCGAGGAACCGCCGAGCTGGTGTAGTACAAATGGTGCGTCCATTGTTGTAACTGATACCGGCGCACAATGCACAGGATGCAGACCTCGTGGTGCACTGTGCAGGTAGACGTACTGTTTTTTTTTGCAATACTGCACAATAGAACCTTTTTCTAATAAATAACGATATTAGATGTTGTTTGCTAAACAACCGTACGTTTAGGCAGTTTTGAAGTAAGAAGCATCCAAAAGACATGATTAGTATCACGTAAAAAGATTTGAAGTTTGATTTGAGGGCAAAGATTTGTAATTTTTTTTCAGCGATAACTATAACTACGATTTGAGAGAAATTTTAAAAAATATGGCACGGATAAATACAGTATGACTTTAAGTTTGCATTTCAAAGTGGCGCTGCATTTCAAGAAAAAGTGCGTCGAGGTGTGAAACTTGGGACATTTATTTCAGTTCTGTGGTTTCCCGTCTGCATATATTGTTGAAGTTGTTACCGTTGTAGAACCAGACGATTTGAAAGCGATTTTCAGTTGTTTTGGCCACCGGAGCTCATTGTAGGTAGATGTATGTATCAACTACAGCAGACATGGAAACCAGATGCCTAAAATTAAAATAACCTAGACATCCTAACAAGGTCAAAATGGTGATGAGGAATATTCAATGCTATTAGTATTATTAATGCTACTTTTTGCCAAGAAGTTGACTTTTTGCAATAATAAACTCGTCGTTTAAATTATGCTTGTCTTTAACTTTTTGCTTCTGTAAGTACTTATTTCTTTCGTGAGTTTGCTAAGTATGTATAAATTGCTGTAAAAAATATTTTCGCGTTTTTACCTTTCAAACTACATTGTCAAACTGAGTTGGTTCCACTTCAGATTGCTTGGATACCCCACTGGGCGTTTTTTCTTCATATATTGAATATCTTTATTTCCGAAATTGCAAGTTTAGAAAACTTTATTTATACTGATTAAAAAAACCATAAGCTCGAGTAATATTAATCCACGAGGCCAAAGTCTTCCTCTATCAATATAAATTAATTGTATACGTTTCCGTCACGTCTACAAAAACAATTTTATTAAACACACCATTCAACCAAATCAATCCTTCAACACACCGCAGCATCCGCACATTTTACAACTAAGATGGCTTTTACGTCCAACACTTAACTGTATAGCTATAAACTTTATAGTAAAGTATGACATGGCAGAACTTGGAGTAAACGAGAAGCTAAAACCGGTCCTGCAGCTGCGCGTGCGACGCTCCTATAGATACATGGTGTAATGTAGATCTATTATATTACGGGTACCATGGACTATGGACCAGGGTCACAAAATAAATAAATGGAGAAGGTTTGCTCTATACAAGGAACAAAAACGAGGGTACAGATAGACACGCGTCTACGTATGCTCAGTGCGAGCGCTTTTGAGATTGACTTTTGTTTAAGATTGTCGTACTTTCGCGATTATAAGTGCATATCCGTTTTTCCCGTTGGCCTTCTGTATGTATTCAACGTTGTGGCATGGTCCTGGCATCCGTGGTCGACACGGCACGTTCTCGCGTGATCTACCCCCATGAACCACATTATCAATCTTAAGGTTTTCACGACCTTTTATTCCGTGAACGAATTTAAATGCACGATTTTGACACGTGGTGATGGTATTAATATTAATTGAGCTGTTGTTTCTGGCAAATATTACTTCTGTTATTACGTTTTTAATTGCTTTTCAGTAATTTTAATGGCAGTAGCGAATACGCGTGGCTAGTGTTCGGATCCTTGAATTACTAGGGTGATTACCTTTTTTTTCTCTTACTCTTTGAAAAATGAAACAGACATTATAAATCAACTAGCTTTTGCCCGCGGCTTCGCTCGCGTTAAATTCGGGGTAACACAGTTCCCCTTACGCCTTTTTGATTTGTAATAGCAATCCTAAGTTTTCCCTTTTCTTCCCTCTTTCTCCCTCACACCCCACTTTAAAAATTCGCCTATGTCCGTCTCCTGGGTCCCAACTATCTCTGTACCAAAAATCATCAAAATCGGTTTAGCCATTAAAGCGTGAAGAGGTAACATACAAATACAAACAAATTCACTTTCGCTTTTTTAATATTGTTAGCTGACCCGGCGAACTCTGTTCCGCCATAAAGGCAATAAATGACCATTCTCCAGATGCACCGCCAAATGCACAACAGTAGGATGACGTTCGTGAATAGGGAATGCGAATATACCTACGCCAAATCACTTCATTACAGTTTACATTACGACCAACTTGATAGCGTGAAATTTTATCGTTGGTATTTGAGGATTGCAATCCAAAAACCGCCATATCGCTGCATTTCGTGACATATTTGCAAATATATTTTATTGACTTTACTGAATTGCAATACTCAACGTTGCTATATATGTGTCTTGAACGTTTTAGAAATAAGTGGCGAATATGGAACAATCCAACTGTTGTCGACAACGAAATCCATTCTTTTCACTTTTGTTGTGACAGTTCCACCGTTGTCATCTGGTGATCGACGCCGATACAGCGGATAACCATCGTTACCAGTGACGGTCTCCGCCGGAAACCGTGGATATCGTTTAGAGCACTTTCCATCGACCATGCAAGGTGGTCAATCCCCAATCGGAATTGATGGCGCCACACGGTCCATGAATCATATATTGTAATAACAACATCATGTAGGACTGGATCGGCTTCATGATCAGGAATCTCGGAACATATAATATCATCTATTTGGTCAGGTTGATCTTTCCGCTAACCAAATAAGAATATGTGCATGCGGCAGGCCTCGCTTTTGCCATTCGATTGAATACATCCAGCATCGAGTATCTCCAAAGACGCGTTGTTTAACAATGGAGTTCATCAGGGACCGAATTTTTTGCCTGATTATACGTGCTGTGATGTCGTGACTATCACTTGATGACTGTCCGGAAAGCAGCAATTGAATAATTTCTATCCATTTTGGATAACAGGTAAAAGTAATAAATAGATCTGGCCGACCGTATCTAATGACCAACATAATTATGTCATTGCATCTTGCGCATATACTACCAATAGTACCAATGTACGTCGCCGGCAGAATAGTTAATCGACCAATATTAGCTGCATTTCCTTCAGTACTAACTGCATCACGTAAATGGATGTACTCCTCAGAACGCAGTTTGGCTTGGTTCAATCTAATGAAAGTTAAACGTTCCGTTTCTATTTTGTCGTATACATGTCGACGCAATACCGCTGAAACAATCGACGAAACCGCAGCAAATAGTTGTCAGCATTTTGACGAATCATCAAACGATATGCGTAATAATTCATTGAGCTAACTTCACGGGAACACTGTCGAACGGAATAAATAGTATCCTATGTCCGTCTCCTGGCTAGCAGTGCCCAGCGGTTTCACCCACCAGTCAGCTCCCAACTATTGTAGCGTGACGTTATACAGCCGATAGCTGTATACAGATCGAACTGTTAAAAAGAATACCACTGTAAATTTCATGCGATCCTAGTAGTTTTATCTCAACGCAGTTGGTTCTACCAAGAACTTGAATCCACAGATCAAACTGTTGGAATTAATTTCACCGTGAATTCATGCAAGCCTAGTACTTTCGCTTTTATAATATTAGTAGATAAGGATTAACCTACCCACCCTACCCACCCTACCTACCCTACTTCTCTTACCGGGATGAAAAGCATGTAGATAAGTATCCTATGTCCGTCTCCTGGCTCTAAGCTACCTCCCCAACAATTTTCAGCCAAATCGGTTCAGCCGTTCTCGAGTTATAAATAGTGTAACTAACACGACTTTCTTTTATATATATAGATCGTGATGAAATCATTGATAATAGGTAGTACATTTTTGTTTGTAAAAACTAACGCCATTCATTTATTGCATCAATACTCTGGAAACCTAAGGAGAATAAATGTTAAAGCTGTTTTTCCCTTACAAGAAAAATAAGACAAAAACACAAGAAATAACTCCACAAACGGTAAGGTTCGCCACAGCAATAAATGTTAGCTTTAACGCAACAAAGTCATTGAATTGCAGATCTGAACGAGACAAAGTCATATTTCTACATGCCAGGCGCCTATTATTATTGTTTTTACAACCTAACAATACCTACTTTAGAAGAATTGTGTGGGTTGAGTATAATAATAATGCTGGACGAAAAATGAGGGGGGCAGAGCCTCTGACCTAAGGTGGGCGGAAAAGCTGATGATAATGGCTACTGATGCAACATACTTATTAAATCCCACTAATGTTGACATATTGACCCTCCTACGATAACTCTATCTAATTCCATATTTTATGTTTTTAAGAGCTCAATGAAAAGTCGATATATGTAGCTTGTTTTGGTTAAGTGACAATTTATCAAGTTCCAGTTTTGGTCGACTGTTAATTTAAATAGATATTAAGATTACCCAGCAAAGTATTGACCATCTACTATGTATGTATGTATGGATATAAGTGATTTTCCAATTCTGAACCAATGAAACCATACGAAACTTCAAGAAAAAATACTCTAGCACATCAAAATACTGAATAAATGTCAGCGTAAATTATTTGTTTCTACTCACACTCAGGATAGTGTAATGTAAAATTGAATAAAACACACAAATATCTATACAATTTTAACATAGTGGTGTAATATTATCTGAGTAATTGGCTGGCCCAGTTTGTGTCCAGCTTGGGGCACGTACTGCCACGGCCTGATTCTAAGGAACGTGCCTAGATCATGGTCTAGCGTTGTTACTACATACCACACTAATATTTAGCCTAATGTTTCACTTATGTACTTAGATCAGGGGAAATTGATATTTTAATTATGGTCTACTTAAGTTACATTTGAGTTGGGTTTGCTTTGAAACAGAATTCTCTTTTGAAATCAAAATTTCAAAGCGGAACGAAACTTCTGTCTGATGCTGTTCTCGCTCTGTTTGTTAGTTGAGTTCAGTCTCTATTCATGAACATTTTACTTTTTACTTATTTTAGGGATTATATACTAATTAAGATAGGATAAACCGTAGCCTTAGTAGGGACACATCAACAATAAGGAGCACACTGCTGCACAACTCAAGACATATTGTATAATTTAATTATATAATTCTAAGACATTCTCTAGCCAAATTACACCTTTATAAATTGCAAATAAAACTGCTACCTACATGTGCCTATTAAGAGAAACCGTAGCTAAATGTAACTGATTAGCTACAGCAGTGTTTGAAACCCCTATTAAAGTTTTTGTTGTACTTTTATATGCTGTGTCTAAATTGGCTACCAAAAATGGCTTCTTGTGATTTTAATATGGTTAGATCGTGAATACTTAAAGAGCAGTGGTGGTCTCGCGATAAAACGAATTGTAGGTTCGAAGCCAGATAAGAACATTACGCTAGCTTATTCCCGCGGCTTCGCCTGAGTGGATTTCGGTAATTGTTCCACGGCATTGTATCACCGGGATAAAAAGTGTCCTATATATATTTTTATCCAGGATGTCAACTATCAGTGTGAAAATTTGCATACGACATGTTTGATGCATGCAATTACTATAAATAAAAAGTAGCCTATTTTTTAATCTAAGGTATAAACTATATGTGTGAATTTGCGCATTTTTTGTGTTTAGTACGTTAAATTAATATTTGTAGTTATGTCACCACCATCGCCACCAAAAAGGGCATTTTTCTTTTGAGAAAAAGGAGGCCTATGTCCCAGCTATGGGAATATTGTAGGTTTGTAAATTGTCTTTGTAATCTTAATAGCTTATTTGCTTATTGCTCAAGTGTAACATCGACTAGGTACATATTGCTGTGAATTACCGTCGTCATGCCGTTAGAAGAAAGGCGAAGTAAAAGTTTTAATTGCCGCTTGATATAATAGATAAGAGAGAGATGCTTGATCATTGTCTGTTTTATCCATTACCAAGTGTTCTGATTCACGGCACTCAAGACATTATCTTATAATATTTAAAATAAGAGAAACAAGTAATTTATTCCGCAAAAAAGGAAGCACTGCCGACAAACTGTACTGCAGTTTGGAAGAAGATTTCTGTGAAAAAAATTATGTAATTTTCTTGGAATAAACGATAAAAAAAAAGATTTAATATATTTTAGATTTATCTGAATCTTATACAGCTAAATTGGCCTAAATTGATTAGTTGAAACTAAACGATTGCTCGCTCTTCCAACCCATTTCTTCGAAAAGAGGTTATACTGCCTAAAGTCCCAAAGTCTTTAACTGTCAATGCGCACCTGGCATATCGGGACATCGCTAAAGGGTTGGTCTACTTTTTTTACTATATGGCTGTCCTATTTCTTGGTCACAGAATCAACGGTACCATCCAACTTTTCTTGACGCCCTCTTCTGCTTTTGATACATAATTAATATATGAGAAAGTTAATAGACGTTATAAACTGCTTAATCAATACGGTTGATTATTTCTTCAAACTATCTTCATAATAGAGCAGTCAATTTGTGCTTCAATCTTCCGGAACTTCATCTTTGTTAGGACTAAAATTGTTAGAACTTTCACGCCGCCTTTCACTAATATATTTTCTTAGAAATGCCTCAAGTCAAAGTTAATTCAGGGGTCTTTTTAATCTGGTTGTCTATGAATAGAGCACGTTAAGGTTGGATTCGCGTTCGTGCTTCCGTAAAACAAATTCAATTTTGTACGGGTGAGATTGCACCCAATAAGTACTATATAGTTACTGTTAGATAAGTGATCAAGGTACTACGCTATTATTTGCTAGCTGTTGCCCGCAACTTTGTTCGCGTGGAAATTATGAAGTGTAAGAGTGAGAAAAAATAAATAAACTAGGTGCTGTCTCAGACTATAATATATCTCTGTGCCAAATTTCATCTATATCCGTTCTGCTATTCTGGCGTGATTGAGTAACAAGGGGATTCTGCAGAAGGGGATATACCTAAGCAGTGGGTGAAATCGCTGGGCACAGCTAGTATCATATAAAATAGAAGGTATTAAAATACCTATTGCATAACTGAAATATTCAGGACAACATTGAATCGACTGCGGAATCTAGTTGAAGTGGGTTAACTTTAAAAGCCAGGATATTGTAAAATGTTACCTACTTTGCTTTTAACAATACCTTTATTTAGTTAAGACCAGTTTGAAGAAATGTATAGTCATGTTTTGAAGGGTATTGGCCACTCATAATTTAAAAAAAAAACCAATCTCCGTTTACTGTGTCGTCAACTGATTTTAAACCATATTTATATAGAGGTATAGAATAATATTTATATTCTTACAGCTCGGTCAAAACTCAAGTACAATTTATAAATTATTAATTAGCCACAGCATATTCATTTTCACCCACGATTCCTGTTTAAAACTGCCGTGGGCGATAAAGGTAGCTTGTAGACATCAAATTATTAATTAACAGTTGTTAGAAGACGTAAAATTGATTGTAGTAGGTTAATTAAATAATTGCAGTTATTTTAATTACTAGATCAAAATCGTTCAATTAACCTAACTATCGAGGAAGAAGCCGGATAAAACGGACTTTTTAGTTTTTGGAGTTAAGTTTCTTTACGATTTAATTTGATCTTTATCTTTATTATTGTATTCCTAATTTTTTATTCGCAGTACAAAATAATTGTATTCAGCTTATAAATTTTATTGCTTATAAACATAATCTTTGTCTTTGTTTCATTACTAAGAAAAAGCAATGTACCAATCATAAGGTTAGTATTCTCATTAACATTTGTCGTATTGATATAAAGAAAGGAGTGAGTGTAGTTGGCGCCACAACACAACACTCGGCCAATCACGGCTGAGGCTAAGAGTTCTACGAACTTACGCGCGCACCTCATTGGTCAAAAAGAGCGCCAACTTCAAACAAGTTTGAAAATGGAAATGTAACGGCGTGCGCGCACGCGCTGCCTTGCCGGTACCAAATACATACGTAGGTACATGAAATAGAAAGTTTTATTGTGTTCATAACAAACATTGAAGATATTGTTTTTTATGTATTGTAGGCAACATAACAGTACATACAATCTACCTATATCATGTATTTCATTATTGTAATTACAACTACAATTGATGACTTAAAAATGCAGTGTTAATAATGTACAAGTAGCAAGCAAATGATTCTACTAAAGACGGCCAGTTTATGGACGTATTGCCTAATGCTTATCAACATTCAACACGATGCACTTGCTTACAACCATCCCATTTCTTTCCTATTGACACCTAAAAGTATTACAAAGAAGAAATACATAATTCAGTATAGACAGGTTGCAAGTCATTTCCAGTACTTACAGCATTATTAAACGCTGAAGGTACAATAAATAGGGCGGGAGCAAACACAAAGGCCTATAAAACTATCCCAGTACTGTGAGCCAATCTGCAAGTAACAAATATAAAGCGGGTAGCTAAATCACAGCCAGCCTGGAGGCTGCGCGGCCCATTCTGTAAAACCAGTCGGGCAGGTCTAGCTCTAATAGATTAACCCTCTATGCCCTTGAATCTCGTCTCAACTCGTGTATTGAAGCAGAATCTATTTTGAGACTGAAGCATGCTGCCAGGAATTGTATCTAACAGTAGCTGTGCCCAGCGGTTTCACCCGCTGCTTACCCTCTAAGTGTCGTAGCGTGATGTTACATAGATTGTAGCCTTTTTCGATAAATGGGCTATATAACATTGAAATACTATTAAATTCGAACCAGCACTTCTTGAGATTAAGTATAGATTGCATCACACACATGGAAAAACTCGCGTTCATCTATTCTTAAGAACTCGTACTAATTTGTTTTCATGCAAATTCGCAGTTTTTCGTATGCATATTTAAAAAGTTAAGTAGCAGAGAGAGGCGTTCGTTATAAAAAAAACGCTATATTTACGAACGCGTTGAAAGCTCGGATATTTCATTTTGAATAAGGCTATGAACAGATTCTATTGTTCACAAAAGGTCACGTTTGTCTGCCGGGCAGCGGGCGAGGTCACACCAGTTCTTTCGCTTTGTTAGAAGTACTTTGTGTCGTTTTGACTGGTCAAAGAATCATGTTTCTAGTTGTTTCAGTTGCTCTGGTGGTTACGCAACTACAACAAGCCGTTTAAAATCTATGAACGAGAAAGGCTTTTGCGCTTTCAGCTTCGAGAATGTTATTGCGTGTGTAAAAGATTGTGCAACTATGGATAATTATTAAGTACATTTTAGTAGCTGACAAAAAGTACATAACATACCATAAACTCACGCCTTTTTTCGATGAGGGTACGCAGAAACCACAGAGCGCCACCTAATACGATTCTTACATACCTCTTACAAAAGGTAGTTAGCAGGAAAATTCCTTATCGCGAGCTTTCGTTGTGAGTATGCAATAGTTATGAATCCATTTCCACTTTTGTCGGTGATTATTTTAATTGAGCCTTCTGCCAAAATGTACAAAACCACAACAAAACTTTCAGCCTTTTGCCGAAATACTTTATTGTTTCCAAGTAAATGCTGAATAACTGTTCAAAGCATACTTTTTGGATGTATATCAGACAGATTTTACTGAATTATTATAAGTTAGTGGATTAGCTCAGTACGGCAGAATTAAGTCCAATTCTTTTTTTTAAAACTTTGCCCCACACTGGAATTTCTCGTGAATCGTGGGTGCGAACATTAAAACTCACATACACAAACAGCCAAACCCGAAAGAACTACCTGTAGGTCATACAAATATTTATTCCGTGCGGGGATCGAACCCGCGACACGCAGCGCAGCAGTCTATCGCTCAGCCAGTGCATCAACCGTGCCGTCATTTGTCATTCGTAATTGTTGCATATTTTGCGTCGAAATCTGCTCGACGTCTCTAGTGCTGGCAGATGCGTACGTTTAAATAGTAAAGTAATTATCTTACCTTTAGAGCGCAAAAAATGCAGGACGGTCCAAGGCAAGCGTGGCCGGTGAGCTCGCGGAAGCTGCGCCGGAATATATCCAGATGCCACAGCACCTGTGACACAAAACGACGAACATTTTAAAATATATTACACTACTACATGCCAATCATCTGATGGGTACCTAAGTGACAACCTGCCTGATACCTTCGAAGAGATACAAGCTTTGTTATTTATTATTGTTATGTTTTTTTGTAGTTGTAATAACTTTTACAATCTACATCGTGGAGCAATAATTATTTATTTCGTTATTATTCATAATTACACCAGCAAATAAAACAGAGAACATTAAGTTTCATTGCTAAATCACGCATCTGTACTAACAGTAGCTGTAGTTGCATCAATTTCATTACAATTCTTAACATTAATTCATACAAGAGTACATGTGTTTAGCAGGTGCGCAAGTTGAACTTAAGGCCAGGCCGGGAAATCACCAAGTAACTTCCCCCACTCTGGGCGGAACGGGGGAGTGTCAGACTTGTACTGACTAAAACCCACTCATGTTCCTTCTGATGATAATGGACCTAAGGCCATTTAGGAAGATGTTTAAATTTTCACGTTTTGGTCTTTGATGACTTTTTAGTATTTTTATCTAAACCTTGAAAAAAAATGTATTGGGTGCAGCCTTTGGATAGTAGACAAGGAGTCTTACACAGGTGCAAATACAGACCTTGGCACAATGGATAGACATTGGAGTTCGAGATTTTCTCCAAAAAAAGTAATCAATGCTCCCATTTTTTTGAGTGGTTAATACCCATAACAAATACTTTCAGGTCACCAAAGCAACATTGTCAAATAAATATATAAACTTTTAAATTAAAGGCCCGATACCATCAGTAGGTTATTTTTAAAGGAAGCACATGCTACTATATAAACGTTTAACGTTAGGTGCACGTGGCAACGTCAGGTGGAGGCGACCATGTGTCGTGAAACGATGCGACTACAGGCAGCTTTCGATTATCAATGGTTTATTTATAGATCATTGGGTTAATCCATCAATTTTATCATGTCAACGGGCCTTAATGTGTGAAGAAAACTGTTTTAAAACTTTTCAATTTAGTGCACTTGGAGTTTCGTAGTGCGTTTTTAACGGTGCATATTTAATACTAGCTGGCGCCCGCGGTTTCACCCGCATGATATCGAGAAAAAAGTATCCTATGTGTTATTCCAGACTATAATCTACCTCTGTGCCTAATTTTATCATGATCAGTTTAGCCTTTTTGACGTAATAGAGTAACAAACATCCATACATCCATCCTCACAAACATTCGCACAAATAATATTAGTAGGATGATCCAAGTCATAGCATTTTTTTTTGTAGAATTTGATCCGCAAAGGGTTAAATAGATTTGTAACTAATAGTGACGACCCACATAGGGCCAGTTATTTTTAAGACCCCTGTGAGGGTGAGCCTATTGTCTTTAAACGAGTACAATTTTATTTTAAACTCAGCGGCTGCTACTAGGAAATCCCTGGTGGAAAAACCCAATAACTATTTTCCCGGCCTAGGAAAAGACCCTAGGTCCTTATGTGCAACTGTTGCGCTTACGACCACTTGACCTACGAGGCTGTTCTTGTAGAAGACAAAATATTTACTTGATATTAGAGAAGCCTGAATTCGCGTAAATTACTGGTATGATTGTACGATTATTTATTGTCATGAACTGGAAATATGTGGTTAATGTTTAAAACAGTAGTAACAAGATCTGCCATTTCATTAACCATTAACAACGTCATAGATATTTAAGATAAAAGCTGAGCACGTATCAGTTACATTATAATGGTCACAACGCCAACACACTTCCTGCCGCCCACATCACGTAATATTAAAACATAAATACATAATGTCATCGATTGACTACCTTATTTTTTTTGTAAAGATTCCAAATATCAAGTTGAACAGGTACTAATTAACATTTCGCTCCAGTTTCAATAAAATAAATGTCAATTTGAATGTTGGCACTGCGTTATAAAATATTTTTTATAACTACCTATTTTTTCGTTGAGTGGTTTTACAGAATTACAGCAGCTACAGTGTGCACTTTAACTTTATGTTTTACTCACTACCTTCCTACAATCGATTGATCAAAAACGTGAAGATACAAATTGCACTTACTAGGTACAAAACTACGTGTGGTTAAGACCACCTTGCGCACTTACAAATACGTATTCAACCACACAAAAAGTGTCATTATTCCAATTACATGCACGGTCGATAAGAAAATTGTTTACTACAGAATTTATAGTAATACTCTGTAAGCAATTATCGTGTTTATACAGTTAGCAGACTCCCTAGGTCTGCCATAACGCCATAACATCATCCCGCACCTGTTATTGTAATGAGAGCGATACGTGGCTCGCTTGCCAGTTTTTCGCGATTGTTTTCGGGTCTGGCGGCAGGTGCACGCTAACTCGTCCCAAGCAGATGTCGAATGATCTCATAATACACTCCTGCTTTTATTTTGTATCTTGGAATCGTCCGTGAACCGAATTCGTGTGTTATTTATATTCGTATCAACGCTGCACTTGCCTCATAAAGTCATAAGTGGCATACAAACACTTCGCCTTCTTATCTTATCTTCTACACGTGCTATGACTTCGTAACATTTCAAACTTTCATTTTATGGTTATTAACCCAAGTTTTAAAAGTGTGGTGTTTATTGCAGGACAATGTACAGGAAGGCGAAAAAGGAGGAAGGAAGACAGATGGTCCCGACAAGTCGCGCATGCGCAGAGCCGTTGATGCGCTTGCGCACCGGTAGCGTAATGTTCCGCGAAATGAGTTTAGTGCGCGGCTAGCGGCAGATTAATGCTGATTTTTCTCAGTCACGTAACTAAGGTACTGTTACTGGCGACATATTCAGCGTTTAAAGTCTACATAAGTGAACCTGCTACTACATTAGAACTAGTTTCTAGTAGTCGCGAAGTCAGAACATTAAATGAATGATAAATAGTTTTCTCATCTTAATTTCAAATGAGCAGAAATATTTGCTACGAATACATATGAAGTGCTCTAGTTCTATTTAATGGATTCTATGAAAACTTTTTATCTTATTTATGTAACATATCTAAAGTTGCTCCATGCAACGTCACGAAAAAATGCCTGTTTGCACAACGAATTAAGATGAACGTGAGGTTTTCGTTGTATTTCTATAAAAGCATCTCAAACAAGCGCAATAAAGGCACTGTCCTCGTACAAACAAGCCACTAAGGTTGGGTTCACACTTGCCGTACGGGCCTACAATACCGATAGATTCTGAGGTCTATGTTAAATGATTGACTGAGGGTCTGTGTATATGCAGCCTACATTTAGAAGAGCTCGTGAAAAACAGATAAAATGTCTTGCTAATGGAAGCGGGGACGCATTGTCGCCAGATAACGATTTCGAAACGAGACCGTTTCGGGAACAACGGTTCTTCAATATTTACACTGATAAGACTTTAAGTTGTTTTGAGTATAAAAATAAGTGATAAAATATTCCTTGAAAGGTAAGGGGGAAAAGGGGAAGCAGAACTTGGTAAGGGGGAAAAGGGGAAGTAGAACAAGATAAGGGGGAAAAGGGCAAGTAGAACAATGTAGGGGAGAAAAGGGGAAGAAGAACAAGGTAAGGGAGAGAAGGGGAAGCAGAACAAGGTAAGGGAGAAAAGGGGAAGCAGAACTAGGTAAGGAGGAAAAGGGAAAGTAGAACAAGATAAGGTGAAAAAGGGGAAGTAGAACAAGGTAAGGGAGAAAAGGGGAAGCAAAACTAGGTAAGGGGGAAAAGGGGAAGTAGAACAAGATAAGGGGGAAAAGGGGAAGTAGAACAAGGTAAGGGAGAAAAGGGGAAGCAGAACTAGGTAAGGAGGAAAAGGGAAAGTAGAACAAGATAAGGTGAAAAAGGGGAAGTAGAACAATGTAGGGGAGAAAAGGGGAAGTAGAACAAGGTAAGAGAGAAAAGGGGAAGCAGAACTAGGTAAGGAGGAAAAGGGAAAGTAGAACAAGATAAGGTGAAAAAGGGGAAGTAGAACAAGGTAAGGGAGAAAAGGGGAAGCAGAACTAGGTAAGGAGGAAAAGGGGAAGTAGAACAAGGTAAGGTGAAAAAGGGGAAGCAGAACTAGGTAAGGGGGAAAAGGGAAAGTAGAACAAGATAAGGTGAAAAAGGGGAAGCAGAACTAGGTAAGGGGGAAAAGGGAAAGTAGAACAAGATAAGGTGAAAAAGGGGAAGCAGAACTAGGTAAGGGGGAAAAGGGAAAGTAGAACAAGATAAGGTGAAAAAGGGGAAGTAGAACAAGGTAAGGGAGAAAAGGGGAAGCAGAACTAGGTAAGGGGGAAAAGGGGAAGTAGAACAAGGTAAGGGGGAAAAAGGTAGGTAGAACAAGGTAAGGGGGGAAATGGGAAGTGGAATAAGGTAAGCGGGAAAAGGGGAAGTAGAACAAGGTAAGGGAGAAAAGGGTAAGTAGAACAAGGTTCTGGGTTACATTCTTGGGATGGGCATAGTGTTTACTTATGTATTTATTACATTTGGGAAAACAAACAGTTATACTCTCTTATATTAAGTGAGTCTGGTTGATAGCAACAGGCTCGCCCCTTAGTACTTGGAACTTAAATATAACTATTGACATGTGGGTGTACTATTAAACACGTCTGCCTTACCTATTGGGGATTACAGGCGTGATGTTATATGATGTAGAACAAGAGGATGAAGATCAACTTTTCCTTTACCAGTTGAAAAAAAAACGGTGCATGAGATTCAACCAAATTGATTTCGATAAAGGAGGAAAAAAAGAGCCTGAAAAGCAATCAAGAAGTTTGCACTTGAATAACAAATCTAGCCAATCAGTTCTTGTGATTATCAAAACACTATCTGTATGAGCCAATATTCTAAAATGCTTCACAACTTCAAAACAACAAAAGAAAAACGTTACGTTTCTTTATAAACTCTATTGTCTTGTAATAAGGTTGAAAATCTCAGAATCGTTTTACCATTTAAAGACAGAGACATACACAGAGTACAGTATCTCATAAGAGGCCTTAACGAGTTACATACGACGGCAAATAACGGGACGTAGCGTTTGTACGAACACTACGGGTTCAAAGGACTACACTACCACACTGATGGGTGGCTGTTATAAGTAGGCGGGGCCTACCTATAACAGACACTCATAAAAAAATGCATTTAATATATGGTAAATTGCGCGGATTGAAATCCAAATACAATACAATAATGAAAGGGAGTCGTTTGTCTTGGTATGGACATGTAATGAGGAGGGATGAAGCACATGTGACTAAAAGAGTGATGGATCTAAATGTTGATGGGCGGAGAGCGAGAGGAAGGCCAAATAAAAGATGGATTGTGTAAGGAATGATATGAAGGAAAGGGAGTAAATGATGCCGTGACGTCTGATAGGGGAGAATGGAAGAGGAAAACGTGTTGCGCCGACCCCAAATAGAATAGGACAAGGGCAAAAAAATGATGATGCTGATGAAATTAAAATAGAAAAAAAACCAAAATGGTAGTTTATTGCTTTAAAAGGTTACATAAGTAAGAACTTTGTGTTTAAAGCTTCCCTTTAAGCAACTAATTCCTGTGGTCGGAAAACCCGCTCTTTTTAGGGTTCCGTAGTCAACTAGGAACCCTTATAGTTTCGCCATGTCTGTCTGTCCGTCCGTCCTCGCTTAATCTCTGTGACCGTTAGCACTAGAAAGCTGAAATTTGGTACCAATATGTATATCAATCACGCCGACAAAGTGGTAAAATAAAAATTGGAAAAAAATGTTTTATTAGGGTAGCCACCCTATATGTAAAGTGGGAAGTGATTTTTTTTTTATTTCAACCCTAACGTGTGATATATTGTTGGAAAGGTATTTAAAAATGAATAGGGGTTTACTAAAATCATTTTTTGATAATGTCTATAATTTCGGAAATAATCGCTCCAAAAGTAAAAAACAATGTCCCCCCCCCCTCTAACTTTTGAACCATAAGTTTAGAAAATATGAAAAAAATCTGAAAAGTAGAACTTTATAAGGACTTTCTAGGAAAATCATTTTGAACTTGATTGACACAACAGTTTTTGTACAAAAAAGACAAAAAGTTGTACAAAATAATTTCCTCCTCCACCTTTAAACTCATAAGTGGGAACACTTATTGTGACGGACGGGAAACTACGGAACCCTACACTGAGCGTGGCCCGACACGCTCTTGGCCGGTTTTTTAATCTTTCAATCCTATTTTCTATATTAGGAATGTTGGCAATATGTTTTGGAATATACTGCAATAATGTCGAATATTCTTAAATAAAACTTATTCGCATTAAATTACTGGATTTTGCTAGTCTGTGTCCACCTATCCTATGATTTCCGATGGCTTTTATCAAAGTACAATGAACTGTGATATGATACTCGAAACGAAAGGCCAAACAAAACAAAAATCACACAACCAACTATTTGTTTTGTAACTTTGATACTATTACTATCAAAGTACCAACCGTATTATGAGTAATTTGACACAGATGTTTGATCCAAACAGAACAAAATTATGATTATTTGTAAACAGTTGCGTTATTAATACATTCTGCTGAATTTTACATACGATTGGTTAATGTAACGAGGCGTTGACCTGAGTTTCTTACGATCACAATAAAATTTGTTTATGTACACATATTTTATCATTGCGTTATTTATACATTCATGTTTATTTACAACACGTGTATTACAGCCACATAATTGAACTGTTTTTGTTTATTACTGTACTGAGTTTTTATTTTTACTAAATCTTTATACACAAGTAAAGTTAACCGTATGAAGGTGGACATAATGCTTTGGGCATCTTCGACCACGTTACCTAAGGATCATGCAGACAATAGAGCTTTTTCCGTTTTTCATTGCTTTAAAATTCTGAGCACAAACATTTCTCAATAAAACCTCAATGCAGTAATCAAAAAAAAATTAAAGTTGCTCTACATGTATGTTTTAATAACGACTTAATTGAAACAACATCTAATTACATCACTACTATGATTTAAGTGCACTGTTTTTTCATCTACGACGTGCTAACTATAGTTTTTTTAAGAAATGTGAAAGGGAGACGGTCAATTAGTACACGTTTTTATATAAAGAGGGGGAGCAGTGATGCGTTGGACATGTATTGAATAATATATACGAGGAAAAACCTCGATTTGACGCCCTGTGGGTCGCGTGGGAAGCCCACAGCTTGTACTAATGCACCATTTAACTCCTACTCTTAACCGACTTATAATCTGTAAGATAACTGTGCGTTTATCTAGATTTATTCATCCCTGAAACTTGTTTGACAGTACTAGTTCAATTTGTGTATGCTTGAATTAATCATCGCTAAAATTGTGTGCCACAACCAATAGCTTTTTATTCATAAACCAATGCAAGATATTAAAATACTAATTATACGTTTTTATCTTCAACATGCACATTGAACATCAAGTGGGCCTTATCAGTGAATCGGTATCGGTGAGCGGAAGTAGTATTTGAATCAAACTATGGCCGGTGCACTTCCCCTACGGAAGTGCTTGGGACTCACCTACACTTGAACGTATTAATAATTTCGACTAATGTATTTGATGGGTTACTTTTTTTGGTACAAGTGTACGAAAACAGCTGTCAAAAAAATCAATAGTTAATTAAGATAGATCATTTAATGTGCACGCTACACCAAATGTGCATGTGGTCTTTCTGGCAAATTATAGTTAGGGTCGGTGCAGCATATCTTCTTCTTCCAAAATTCTATATTACTCTTTTCTTCAGCAGCCACCTTCTTTACAATCATATCCTCCATTGCAGTCCATCTATCGTGTCTTTGGTTTTCATGAAGGTAAAGGATAAATAGATTTGTTTTAGGTCCAAATTGGCATGTGTTTTTTTCCACCGTCTAGGCAGATTAATTAGTTCCCTCAGGCTTCATCGTGATCAAGGCATTGGTTAGGTATCATTATACAAGGAACATAATAAACAATTACGTCATCTAGCTGAGACGCAGGTAATTACAAGCTGTATTAGTTATACAGTAGGTACATATTGTTTGAAATAACATGTACTGATCAAGGTCTAAACTTCAATAACATGCCTGTCTCTAATGAGGATTCTAAGAAATCTTCCTTACAAAGGTATAGGTAGGTAGGTACGTAAATTATACCTACGTAGTATTGTTTAGTCCTGACTCCCTCACGTACTTTTTTTTTACATATATTGCCCCACACTAGGAATTTCTCCTGTATCGAGGGTACGTTTACAAACATTTAAACTCACATATACAAACAGCCATCCCGGAGGAACTATCTGTATGCCATACAAATATTTGTTCCGTGCGGGGATCGAACCCGCGACACCCAGCGCAGCAGTCGATAGCTCAGCAACTGCGCCAACCGTGTCGTCGTATTGACAGCCTCATTGGTATAGTGGTCGAAAACGCCACTGCTGAAAATGGGGCCTAAGGTTCGATTGCCAGTTCGGCCTAAGTATTTTTGGGTTCTCAAGGAATGTCTCAGTAGTAGCCACGGAGTCTAGATTTGTCCCCGGTCGATGGCAATAGGCTCGTCCCTATTACATAGGACTTAAACATAAATGGCGAAATTTGCTTTATATCTAAAACTGTACGAAGGTCATTCTGATAACTAAACTATTTAAGATTGGGGCTTAAGTCAAGAGCAATTGTGTAACGTTTTTATTTTCCGATACCAGCAAAAATCCTAAGCCATCATGAATCATGCATGTTAGTCATCATTAGATATATTAATTAATTGAAACTAGTACAAATTAGTAAATTACTACCACGAAGTAGCCTAATCCTCTATAATAATTGCAACTTATGCAAGCTCTATTTATTATTAATCATTAGAAACCTTTAAGTTTACACACTGTGTTTTAATCTCATTTTTACCTACTCTCCTTTCGCAGAGATTTCTCCTTTGAAAGAGATTTCTTTTAAAAATAAGCATCACATCGGTACCAATTTTTCTTTCTCATTTTCTGTATTTAGTGTGTACTGTGTACATAAACTGTAAGGTAAATACTTAGCTAATGCCTGCACTTGTTCGTAAAATTATGTAATGTAATTCTAGCGACGTTAAACCGGCTCACAGTTACAGTCAACCTAATTCAAGCAAGTAAACCACTAATTACCATGTTACTTTACGGTCTAATTAAAAACCAATTAGGTGAAACAACAGTCACGTATGTGACAAACATGACTATGCAGTGATTCAGGTGAATGTACAGTCAAGAGCATGAATAAGTTTAAACGTCGCCACGTTCACTAGTGATTCTCTCCTAGTGTACTGATTGCAATTTTATGTTTTTTTTTTCGATTGAAATCGTTGCTGGCTATAAGTTCAAATTGTTGCATAGTGAAAGTTTAAAGAGAAAAAGTCAGAAATAGGTCGCAATCGAGAAACATACTCAATGAAAGGGCCACTCGTAGCTTTAAAGCTTCAGGTAATAACGACACATATTTGTGCGACTGACTGTACCATGACATTAAAGCTGAGTCACGGATTATCACTATGTGATATTATGGTAACATAGCGCCATTGATCAGGTATGTTATAACTTTATAAGTATAACATAACAATTTATGTAAGAACGTGATCTTGTTCAAATTGATGACTTGGAATGCTGTAACAAGATTCGAGTCATACAATCGGTATGGATCGATACTCGGAACGAATGTGCTGCTCTCGCAATAGATGTTTATTAAATATAGTGTGACTAATATGTCGTGTTTTATAAACTGATTTTGCTCTTTGCCCCTTAGCTGTGAATGGGAAACAGCAGACCAGCTCTTTCTATAAGATTCTGAGCGGTATTTTCAACTCTTCATAACATCACGCATGTATTTTCCCGAAGTGTTAGGCAAAGGTGCACATTTCGTCAGTCATGTTTAAGTTCTTTGTATTTCCCATAAACCGGACAAAAAACCAAACGATGGCCATTTAATGAAAAATTCCTGATGGAAAAAAAAAACATTAATACTTTGTTCTACCTGGGGATAAGACTACAGAGGAAAGTATTTACTACTTGAATACAACCGTAAGTATCACATGGGTTGCGGGTTGTTCAAAAGAGATACCGCGGCCCCGGAACACAAAGGGCAAACGTAGGAACATGCATGGGTTTCAGTTAGTAAAAGTCTGACGCTCTTTCCTGCTCCGCCCAGAGCGAGGAAAGTGGATGATTTCAAATTTTCATGTCCTTCTGCCTTGGTTTTAGGCTATCCTTGATCTTTAGCTTAAAAGAGATCTAGCACTGATAGACGATACACGACACTGAAAATGATGTAATGCATATATAAATAGCTCTATTGGTATTATTTTATAACCAATTTAAATATCATATTACAGCTACTAGATAGCCATTCAGAGGTAAATATGACACCAACTCTAAGGCCTCTGACCTAAGAAGACATTCGGTCATCAATAATACAATATTTTGTATACTTTCTATTGAAGTTTTAGACGGCCAATTTAAATGTTGAATTAGCGCTCTTAATACTAAGAACAAAGAGAGATTTACTTTCTAGGACCGTTAGCAAACGTATTATAGATCATAATTGTTTTACGTCAGAACTATTCATCTTACAATGAGATAACTGGTGTTAAAACATCAGGTACCCGACAGGATGCTATCCAAGTAATAGATACTTAATCCGTCTTGTTATTAAGTGTGGTTTGATTTGCGGTACTTCTATAATTTACTGGCGATGATAGCCAGAGTACTGTTAATAATATAGCCAGATGATTGAGCAGTAAAAAAATCAAAGTGATATGGTGTAAATCCAACCCAGGCGGAACCGGTCGGCGAATTGAGAGGAACGTGTGCTCAATTTCCAAGAACCGACCACTTCTCTACCAATTTACTTTTTAGATCGCCAGAATTCGTGGGTTAAGTGCTTATTAAATATAAATTAGGGATGGATGATTGGTAAGTATGGTGTTAGCTTAGCGTTTAAGGGTTATACATTGATAATAATAAATGTTTACTAAATAAAATTCAAGTGTACGTGTTAGGTAAAAGAAAATCTTCGACAGCAAAACTGTTAACAATGAAAACCATAATCCCAAAATCTAACGAAGAATAAGTAAAAGAATTATTCAATTCACGCATCATTAGCATTCACTGTCTGAAACGAAAGACCCCAAACGTTTAAAATAAATGCCAGCACATTACATACGGTCAAAATCTGCCCCATGGCCCCAAGCCCATTACAGAGCATCCCTTTTAAAAATGGGGAGATCGGCCATCCGTGGAACGGCCACTACCTGTACCTATAAATGTACCTGTATACGAAATCCCAGTCCTTAATTACATACAAATAAATAAGTATAAGCCCAGCTCTATAGGCGACATCTGTCTCGCTTGCACAAACACGAAAACACCTTTCAGGTATTGCTGTCTCTTTCATACAAGTGCGTTGATGTCTTTTACTCGAAGCGTAGGCCCCTTAGGACCATAGTATACACGAAAAATCAGATGCCTTTTTTGTTTATGGCCAGTTGAGAAAATGCATAAGTTTTTTAGAAATGTTTCTAATCGTAAAATAATAGGCGTAAAATGATCATTTAATTTACAAACACTACATCTTATCATAAGTAATTAGGTGGGTTTAAAGATTTAACTAGGATATATACAAAATAAATCAACCCTTTACCGTCTAAAATCTTTCGCAGAAAATATGAAAATGGCATTGACCTACCCACTTTCTAAACCAAGTTGTTTTATCAATACATGTATTTTTGCACTGTTTATGTACGTACCACTATCAGGTACGAGGAAGTTACTTTCTATTTACTTACTCGGTCAACTTGCATAAGGCAAAACCAATATCTGAAAACGTTCCTGTATTTTCGTGTATACTGTGCGATGGGATCGCTTTTAAATTGGAAGCACGGAGGCTTTGAAGGGCATGCGCGGGAGAGGAGGGATCGAGATTCACGAAGAACGTCCAGAGAACCGGACCCGAATGAATTACCCTCCATAATATAACCACTATAGTACAATATTTCAAAATTTAACGTATTTTCAACTAAATAATAACATAAATAAGGAAGTGTTGCATTTGCAAGACGGAATTATTGTTGATTCATTTACATAAATAACATGCTGACTGATTGTTCAAAAATAACCCTTTTTAAACACTTCTTGGTGGTAATTTTGATGTCCCCAATGAGGAGAAAGTCGAAGAACAGCACTTTAATTCATGAAAACACAAAATAATAACAAATTAAAGTAGAAGGGCTCACCTTCGCGCTGTGGTAGAGAGCACTTGTTCTCGTTATTTTGGCCTTAGTCATCGCGTATCCTTGCAATCCGTCCAGAAGTCACATAAAGCACAGTTCATAACAACACTTCCAAACAAACTTTCATGTTTACAATCGTTTTTAGTCCACAGGGATACGAAAACTTATCACGCGGCGTTCGCGACTGTGTTTACAATGAGAGTCCGTACGTGGGAGTGTAGAGTTGCGGGTACGCCGCCCGTGACGCCAGCGCCGCCACCGCTCGCAGCGGCGTAGTACCGAACTAAACGAAAAGCGCCGCGCGCGGCTACGGCGGGAAACAAGCCTACGACCCAGGATTTTGAGGCTTCGAAGCGGCCATTTTGTTTTATAGAAACGAACCGCGCGATGCCCGTGGGATCACGAGAATAACGATGACATGAGCAATAATTGTTGTTATTATAAACACGTCAAGGAAATATGTTCTATCTTTGAAAATGTGACATTCCTTATAAATAATAGTTATTACAGTGTTGATTAGAAATGCTGTTGATTGTTAGAAATTTGAACCTTATTGCAATGCTTTGGTTAGGAAAAGTGAAAAACTAATCCTCACACCTACATTTTATCTTCCACGGAAACAAAATACTCCGAAAGCGGATCATAAATAACAAAACGTGCCAAGCAGTGTTGAGTTCAAAAATAATAATAAAAATTACCTGTTCTGTCTTAAGTTTTTTTATTCGCTTTAGAGCAGGTGGTCGAAAGAAAAAAGTTTTGAACGTGCGAGGGAGCTGTTTTGGACTGCACAGCGGGATGAGGGATTAAAAACGCCCAAAAAACCTTTATTCGTTAATATCGAACACCTTGCCGAGTACAATATGTAATCGTTCGTAATACCTTATCAATTCCCGAGAACATTTCTAATAGGTTTAGTTATTGTCTTTGATTGCGTGCGTGACAATGTAATAGCGTACGCATAAACATTCTGTAAGAACTTGTCTATTATAGCAGAAATATAATAATGACGTAACTGATTGTGTGAAAGTAAAACTAATCTTGATTTAGCTAGGCCTACGGTTATTAGGACTCTGGTCTCAATCATGCTACCTTTTTAAATCCAAAGAGAATTTTTGACCGTTTTTAGGACTAGTAAGATACAAACGTTTTATCAACAAATCTGTGTTTATCAAACAGAAATTAAAGTGGTTCCTAAGCAAGCATGTACACACGTTCATATTTGTCCGTGAGCTCAATCTATTCTCGCGGTTGACAATCGACTACTGTCAATACAATTTGTAAGTTTATTGTGGATACTATACCATAGAGCTCAATGATAGTGGCGCAACAACACCTCGGTAGTACCGTACCCACTTAGTAATTACATAGGTACCACGGCGCTATGTCTCTTGTTCTGCACAAAGGTTTCAAGTTCCCTTTGTCTTTGCGCACGTGCGGACACAGTTACTTAGCACGGGTCCATATTATATTCTAAACAGCCTCAATCTCAATAACAAAACATCATACCAGATTCAAATTGAAAACAAACGAACCTACACTCCAATAAAGAATCCTTGTAGAGGACAATAATTTATGGTTTAGAATTGAAGCACCACCTCCTTTTATATCAGTAATCTTATTATCTTACCTTAAGAAGGTAATCGATAAAAATAAAATAAAAAAGTAGTGGAAGCATTTAAAGAGATTGCTCCACTACCCAAACGGTAAGCGGGCTGACTGGTCTACGCTACGGGTATTACTTATTCCATTCCGTAGTAATTGCGTAGTGGGCAGTTTGGCCCAATTATACACTCCCGTCTAGTTAGGTGAGAAATAGAATATTGCCGGCATGACGACGGATCAAACTATTACTTTTACTCACAAAATTGTGGGTGTAATTGTAGGTTCAGTTACGAAAGTATGGCGATGAGAAGTGTTTATTGGTTGGCTCTTAGAGTTGCTAGTAGACTGATGATATATGTCTTAGACAGGATTGGGTACGAAACTTTTTTCTTTTCCTCTATGGTTATTATTTGATACCTCGGACCTTAGGACAATCCGTGCATTGTAGGTGGACAGTAGGTACAATCGAGTACTGCCGAAAAAATTGAGCATGCCGTTAAACAACATAAATATTCTACTCATCTTGCAACGATTCGCAAGTGTTACAATAACCCCTGCACCGCCCTTAGAAGCCGTACGTTTTATTAAACCATAAGAATGCTCATGACGCACAAATTCCTCGCACCAAGGAACGCAGAAGAGATTGCGTTAATAAGAAATCCTTACTGTCCAGATGATGACATGGAGGGATTTAACTAGCCTTCTCCGACGCTGTAATTAGCTGTGGTAATGACTGTAGCAGATATGGCTGCTATTTGTCTCCTAAGGATGTGATTTCTGTACAATTTTAATTTAAAACGTAGTTGGATATAACGGGATTGTTATTGATAAAGATAGAGTATTTTGTGTTTGACAGTTTTGAGTTTGTCTGTAAATATTTTAGTTCTTCAGTATAAAGTTGTGTCATTTACTAAAACGCCAGTTCAAAGTTATTTGTTTAGGAAAGTATAGTTATTTTTTTTCAACATGGTATAACTGCAGTATCAAAACAGAAACTAACTAACTAACTACAGTACTTTCACAGTTATTATGCCTTGTGACTGGGACTGTAGCTTCATTTCTATTGTTGTCAATGTTTCGACAGTTCAAAAGTGCCTGTAACTGGCCTACTTGAAATAAATGATTTTGATTTGATTTGACTACTAGATTTCAGTTGGCACGAAAAAAATATTTCGGCTAGTTTTCCATAATGGTAGTGGATTTTCTTAAAATGTGGATAAGGAGTGTCTAAACTCTAACGATACAAAATTTATCAAAATTTATACAACGGCATTTATTTCTTGATTAATAAATCGAATTGATTGAATGGCTTCACAACAGGAAAACCTTTACAACTCGAATCCCGTTCTTAATTTAAAATTAACAACAAAAGCGCACAATACACTAATCATAAAAGAAGTATACTCTTCCTCTACTCAACCCTTTTTACAAAAATCAATCTTAATCTGATTTGAGAACAACACGACCAACTTAATGGAAATTGGAAGCTCGAGAGGTTATTTTAAAAATGGAGATTACAATCTAATCCTTTGAAAGCTTCTTTGTAATTAGCTAGACGCCTTTTTTAAACGTAGGGTAGAACGTAAAATATTTATTGAGGTAGCTCTTTGGGATACTTTTAAGTATTTTTAAGAATATTATAGACCTAGTATTCATATTCGGAATACTTATTAACTGACGATGAGGAGTAACTCTATAGGAGAAACCGTTTGGCAGTTAAAATAAATATTGTAGGTAGGTAGGTGAAATTTACGGCATCAGGGCAAAATCTCAAAAATATTGTCAATACAACCGTTATAACTTTTCCATATCTTAATTAGCAGTTCTAAGTCCTCTGTAGTCGCCTACCTGAAAAATACGGTCATTATTCTCTTTTTCTTTTTTTTTGGTAATGGGATATCATCAAATAACTTTCCCCCGTAGGATTCACCCATGTTCCTTCTTTTGCCCTTTATGTTCCGGGGCCTCTGGTATCTTGTTCGAACAACTTGAACCCCGACACCCGCAACCCCGACGATCTTTGTCCTAAGGGCGCTTTCAAATTAGACGGTTGATGTCGGACTGCTGCAGTCCGGTTATCGTACTGCGTTCGGGCGATTATGATTTCATACAAGAGGACTCGATGCAAGATCGTGCGGGAGCAGTACGACGCACGTCCGTTGGCGGGAAGGCAACAATGCATATACCTACATGCTTCAGTCGTTGTTCACTAGTGCGGCGAACGCATCGTGTTCCTTCGTAACGTGGACGTTTTTATGCATGCCTACATAATTATTCGATCGGACTGCAGTCGCGTACCTCTTCAAAATAAGACGATTCGCGTCGTACTGCCACCGTCCGGCAGCAATACTGCTCATGGTCGTGACAACCGTCCGGCGCGGCGGCAGTCCGACATCAACCGTCTAATTTGAAAGCGCCCTAAGACCGTATCTTCACGAGTCATCAAATTGCTGAACATTGATTTCGAATTGTTTTTTAAACCAGCTTTTCGATTAAAATAAGAAACTTACTATATGTAGTTATGTGTGTTTATTAATAACCATATAGTAAAATTACAACACCCCTAACCGGTTTTATCTTGTAGTAGTACTATACAAACATATATCCGTCTCTTTTACTCACATGGAGCCTCATTTTCGACAAAACAAACTAGGCTTTAACGCAATGTTAAAATGGTTTAAAATCCCTTGTTACAAACTTCGTAGCCCGTAGACTGTTGATCTTGTAGTAGGTCGTAGTAAGACGAAACGAGTTTTGTGCTAAGAGGAAATGACCACTCCGCTCAAAAAGATGTTTACCGTTAAAAAAACGTCCAAATATAGTAGGACAAACTAGATATTGTGTCCTCTATTCCAGTATAATAGAAACGTCATGAAAGGGTAGAAAGGAGATACATATTTGTAGGAAAACTCCTGTACAATTGAAATACAAATAGGTACCTACTCGTAGTACCCCGATTATTACTATTCAAAAAGTAAAAGTGTTTTATATTGCTCTCAAACAAAATAAATATAACACATCTTGATAAAGAAGATAACTAACCGATACATAATATTCGTGAAAAGTGGAAGCATCTAGCCAAGTTTCGTAAAAACATGCAAATTAACGAAGCGCCTAGTAAAATAAAATAGCAATCATTTGTATCCCACCGCGGTGTGCTTCAACTTTCTATAGGCGCTCTCTACCAATGTTTGCGTTATATAAACACAATTTGCACTGATTATTAGTACATCAAGTCATTAAAGGAGAAAGATACATAATATGACGCTAACACAATGGATCATAATTACGCTGTTGACAATTAGTTTCTAATAAACAGTCTTCGCCCTAGCCATTGTTCTGACGGGAAATATTTCCCAGATTAGTACACTTTCGAGAAGCGTTTCAAGTACTAGCTCTAGATGGATACATGCGGGTGCTACTACGTTTGAAACTGCACGCAATTCCCACGACGCCGACGCCGCCATTCACGAAACCCGCAACACTTAAGGAGTTCAGGCACTTAGACGGGTGTAACGAACTGGGGGTCTAAAATGGCCGCTTAAGCACAATCACCATCATCTGCCTAGCCTTTTCCCAACTATGTTGGGGTCGGCTTCCAGTCTAACCGGATGCAGCTGAATATCAGTATTTTACATGGAGCGACTGCCTATCTGACCTCCACAACCCAGTTAGTACTGGGTAATACGATACCCTTTGGTAAGACTGGTTGTCAGACTTTCGGGACACTGACTACCTGTAACGACTGTCAAAGATCTACAAATGACAGCCGGGACCAACGGCTTAACGTGCTTTCCGAGGCACGGAGGAAACTCGGTATGTAACGGGTGGTCACCCATCCACAGACCAACCTAGGCAAGCGCGGCTTAAGCACAATCATAATAGGTTAATAATATGAATCACGTTACCATTCGTAAAATGGCCACAAAGTGACAATTCACAAAATTAACTGCATATGTAACCATTTTAAGAATTTTGACATAATTCATATTATTATCCTATTATGATTCTGCTAAAGTGGCCATTTTAAACCCCCTGTTCGCTTGTTAATATTAAGTCAGAGAAACAAGATAGTTCGCTTTCGCTGAAAAGAAAGTTTTCAGCAGAATGACCCTCTCTAGTGCTCTCATGTGCAGATTTTGGGGTAAATTTTGCGCGGTGTGTCAATCATCTACTGTCTACTATGTAGTTCATATTAAGTTTTTGGAAAGCGGAGGAACGAGGTGTGATAGTGCCTCATACTATTTTCGCTGTAGCATGGTGCGGGTGACATTAGATGAAAATATATGTTTAGTGCTTCATAGTAATATATCCCATCACTAAACATGTCTGTGGGTAGTCCTATACGGCTATGACATTCAGGGTAAAGCCTTAAAGGCTTTCAGTCATGGTCAGAAATCGAGGTGACGTTCCAGATTGAAGAGGAATGGTACATTTGACTAATGTCACCCGCACCATGCTACATCGAAAACAGTATGGTTGTAAAGGGAACCTTCAGACAGGATAGACACTATTCTCTGGTGAGTGCAGACTTTGCGGTCAATGTTGCGCGCTATAGGATTGTGAAAACTTAAAAGCGTAGTCACCTACTGTCAACCTAACACGCAAGTACGCAACTAGGCGTGTAAGTGTCGTAACATGTTGCTAAAATACCAAAAAAACGTGTCCACTTTTCGTCGTCATAATAGGTACAAAAAAATGCAACTTTCACGACATTGACTCGAAATTCTTTGCTTTCCTTTATGCATATGTATATGACATTCATTTAGATAATAGAATTATTATTCAACATTTTTGATGTCATTTGGTATTTGGCAATGACGAAAATGTGGATCGTACGGTAAATAGCAGTCAGTTTTGATCAAGTAATTTAGTATTTGGCTCAATTATGTTTTACGGCGAAAATGAATTTAATTGCTTTCTAATTCCTTCATCAATACGAAAATATTATTCAAATACAAATTGGCTGTTGCAAAATCTTTCTGTTAATCCATGTAGGAGGTATGGATATTTAAAATTCGTGCGTGACCAAAAACACACTAGTAACGACGATATGGCCCGGAAAAAAAACCTGCATAATTTGAAATCATTTCAGATATGCTCTACAAAAGCTTGTAGTAAGAGCTCGTTGTTCGTGGCAGACACATAAATTGCCGTCTATCTCACTTGTATCAATTTACATGAGAGATGAGCTCGAAACTGGACCGTCCACAATATCGCACGAGGTTTCTCTAATCTACGACTACGACCGGTTTTTTCAAGGTGACTTATGGATGTTTCCCTAAATTTTAAAATGTAACCGACCCACAGACATGGCCCACTCTAGCTTGAAAACCGGCAATTTTATATGACCACTCAAGCAGAGGCTTACAAATGGCTCTCCGAACTTCAGCGACTTTTATAGTTTCCAATCTTAAGTTTTATAGCCAAGCGAGAACAGGTTAACGTCCAAATGATAGGCTTTGAAATAGCTCATTTGCATTTTAATGCCAGCCTATGCTTAAATGATTATTTTATATAAAGTTACGGTACTATTGTCTCGACGATTGTACTAAACTGTAACCACTAGATTTGGATACAAGTTTTATAGCTGCTGACTTTGTTACCTGAAAGCTATAAAGAAGACATGGAAGGTGAACTTAACTAACTGTATTTAAGCCCTACATCATGTAAAGATATCTATCAATCCTCTATAGAATAAATTACTTATGTGAATGATCGCTTAAGGGCGCATTTACAATTCGGACGAAATTATGCTGTTTTTTGGTACATTTTATGACTAAACTGAACCAAATCAAATGTATCTTATAACTACCACAAATAGATTGGTTCTTTAGCTTTAAACGGAGGAAACTGTTTTCTTGTTAATAATAGTTTTTGATACTGTAAAAACGATCGGCCGTTGCCATTAACCACAATTTTTTCGATACCGGGTTGTATTTAGGTACATTTTTTGTTCTACTAAAAACACATTTTAAGATTTCTAAAAATACTACAAGTAGGCAAATATAGTCTATTTTAAATCTAGGAAAAAAAATTATGTCGCAGTGTCATAAATACTCGCACAAAAAATAAAATAAGAAACTTATTTTTCCATATATTTTGCTATTATGGGTGAATCTTAATAGATTGCAATAAGGGTTATTTTATTTTTTGTTCCTGTTTTGATTTATTGCACAAACATTCCGTATGAAATCTCAATCCGCACTCGGCTGCCGTTGTGAGTGGACGCTGTATCGCCTGTCGAAGCAGTTTGTGTTGAAAAGATCGCTGTATAAATACGAAATATTGGATAAATCAAATTTGATACTTGACAAGATAAGATTTTTCTAAATGACAATATTTTATTTCAAATGCTTATTCGTCAAGAACTTGTTGGAGTGATCTGAAGTTCTACTTCGGTGACTGCTACTAGAACTCTTTGACGGATCAAACTAGATGTGTCGAGTTTGGGCTCGTTTTGTTAGTTATGACGAAACCTTACCACCGGACTTGATGGAGTGACCTGAAGGTCTACTTCGGTGACTGCTACTGGAACTCCTCGACGGATCGAACTAGATGTGTCGAGTTTGGGCTCGTTTTGTTAGTTATGATGAGAGCTTACCTCCGGACTTGATGGAGTAACCTGAAAGTCTACTTCGGTGACTGCTACTGGAACTCCTCAACGGATTGAACTAGATGTGTTGAGATTGGGCTCGTTTTGTTACTTATGATAAGACCTTACCTGCGGACTTGATGAAGTGACCTGAAGGTCTACTTCGGTGACTGCTACTGGAACTCTTCGACGGGTCGAACTAGATGTGTCGAGTTTGGGCTCGTTTTGTTAGTTATGATGAGAGCTTACCTCCGGACTTGATGGAGTGACCTGAAGGTCTACTTCGGTGACTGCTACTGGAACTCCTCAATGGATTGAACTAGA
Source organism: Ochropleura plecta (assembly GCA_905475445.1). NCBI lineage: Eukaryota > Metazoa > Arthropoda > Insecta > Lepidoptera > Noctuidae > Ochropleura > Ochropleura plecta. The sequence continues at coordinate 15,986,618 of FR997731.1, read as the reverse complement.
TGTGTTGAGATTGGGCTCGTTTTGTTACTTATGACGAGACCTTACCTGCGGACTTGATGGAGTGACCTGAAGGTCTACTTTGGTGACTGCTACTGGAACTCATCGACGGATTGAACTAGATGTGTCGAGATTGGGCTCGTTTTGTTACTTATGATGAGACCTTACCTTCGGACTTGATGGAGTGACCTGAAGGTCTACTTCGGTGACTACTACTGGAACTCCTCGAGCGGTCGAACTAGATGTGCCGAGTTTGGGCTCGTTTTGTTAGTTATGATGAGAGCTTACCTCCGGACTTGATGGAGTGACCTGAAGGTCTACTTCGGTGGCTGCTACTGGAACTCCTCGACGGATCGAACTAGATGTGTCGAGATTGGGCTCGTTTTGTTACTTATGATGAGACCTTACCTCCGGACTTGATGGAGTGACCTGAAGGTCTACTTCGGTGACTGCTACTGGAACTCCTCGACGGATCGAACTAGATGTGTCGAGTTTGGGCTCGTTTTGTTAGTTATGATGAGAGCTTACCTCCGGACTTGATGGAGTGTTCTGAAGGTCTACTTCGGTGACTGCTACTGGAACTCTTCGACGGATCAAACTAGATGTGTCGAGTTTGGACTCGTTTTGTTAGTTATGATAAGACTTTACTCCGGACTTGATAAAGTGACCTGAATGTCTACTTCGGCGACTGCTACTGGAACTCCTCGACGGATCGAACTAGATGTGTCAAGTTTGGGCTCGTTTTATAAGTTATGACGTGATCTTACCTCTGGACTTGATGGAGTGACCGATACACTGACATGAGGATGTACAGACGCCATTATAACTTATAAAACGAGCACAAACTCGACACATCTAGTTCGATCCGTCGAAGAGTTCCAGTAGCAGTCACCGAAGTAGACCTTCAGGTCACTCCATACTCCATCAAGTCCGGAAGTAAGGTCTCATCATAAGTAACAAAACGAGCACAATCTCTACACATCTAGTCCAATCCATCGAGGAGTTCCAGTAGCAGTCAGTGAAGTAGACCTTCAGGTCACTCCATCAAGTCCGGAGGGAAGGTCTCATCATAACTAACAAAACGAGCCCAAACTCGACACATCTAGTTCAATCCGTCGAGGAGTTCCAGTAGCAGTCACCAAAGTAGACCTTCAGGTCACTCCATCAAGTCCAGAGGTAAGGTCTCATCATAAGTAACAAAATGAGCCCAAACTCGACACATCTAGTTCAATCCGTCGAGGAGTTCCAGTAGCAGTCACCGAAGTAGACCTTCAGGTCACTCCATCAAGTCCGGAGGGAAGGTCTCATCATAAATAACAAAATGAGCCCAAACTCGACACATCTAGTTCAATCCGTCGAGGAGTTCCAGTAGCAGTCACCGAAGTAGACCTTCAGGTCACTCCATCAAGTCCGGAGGGAAGGTCTAATCATAACTAACAAAATGAGCCCAAACTCGACATATCTAGTTTCATCCGTCGAGGAGTTCCATTAGCAGTCACCGAAGTAGACCTTCAGGTCACTCCATCAAGTCCAGAGGTAAGGTCTCATCATAACAAAATGAGCCCAAACTCGACACATCTAGTTCAATCCGTCGAGGAGTTCCAGTAGCAGTCACCAAAGTAGACCTTCAGGTCACTCCATCAAGTCCAGAGGTAAGGTCTCATCATAACTAACAAAATGAGCCCAAACTCGACACATCTAGTTCAATCCGTCGAGGAGTTCCAGTAGCAGTCACCAAAGTACACCTTCAGGTCACTCCATCAAGTCCAGAGGTAACTGAGGTAAGGTCTCATCATAAATAATTTTTAAATAATTTTTGCATGCCGTAAGGCAAAATGTATCGGGACGTTGGAAAACTTACCATCATTATTTGTATACCTACATTTTAGCAAATAAATGATTTCTATTTCTATTTCTATTTCTATAACTAACAAAATGAGCCCAAACTCGACACATCTAGTTCAATCCGTCGAGGAGTTCCAGTAGCAGTCACCGAAGTACACCTTCAAGTCACTCCGTCAAGTCCGGAGGTAAGGTCTCATAATATCTCAAAAATATGAAATATTTTTTGATGGTACGAAGAATTACGAAAAAAAAACTATTCAATGTATCAAAATGAGTTCACTTGACTAATATTTCCGTGCCTACTTTAGTGTGCGTGACTTTGTCAATGTAGTAGTTCGATTCTATGCCTATCAATTTTGCAAACGCGTCCTTAAAATTATTAGCATAACAACGGCACATCTCCACACGCACTCTCTCCTTGGACAAACGGTTTCTGTCAACAAATAGATGGTTAGATAAACAGATATTCGTTTTTCTAAGGAGTAGGCCTATAAAGTAATAAACGGCACGTTTTGTGGGAGGATCGATGGTCAAAATATGATGATGACATCGAGAAGATGCTGCGGATGGCCATGTACGTGATTGTTTGCTAATTGGATTAACAAGTTGGAAAAATAAATGTTATAAAAAATTTCTGGCTTTAACAGTAAATGAGAACGGTATTAATATAATTGCAGATTTTTGCCAATGTATTATAAACTGATTGGGCTTTAACATAAACTCAAAGCATTTATTTCAATTAGACCATTACAGGCACTTTTGAATGTCAAGAAACAAAAGAAGCTACCGTCCCAGACACAATGCAAAATATCTTGTGAAAGTACCGTAGGTATAGTACAGTGTGCACTGTGCAGTACATACTGTTCTTGAGCACAATTTAATGCTGTTGTAAATAGAATTGAAAAATTTTAAGTTTGAAACAATCGGACTTAGAATTTCAGTAATTAAAATTTTGCAAATTAAGTTTTTAAAATTAAATAAAGCGTCGCGTCGATATTTACATTTTCTTTTACGTATTCATCAAATACATACTCTTCAAATCAACGAATAATGGCGCAGTATATTACTTAATTAGCTGTCAAAAGCGTTTACCATTATACTCTTTTGATATTTATGTAGCACTAAAAATATAAATAAGAAATCTACGGACCGAGACTAGCATATAATTCTCACGGCGATCACGCATCGTATTCAGCGCGTGGCTGCGCACTCTGCGCAGGCGCCTACCCGTGGGAGTTCGAATGATCCAACCGATACTACGTAAGGCTACGTATTAGGAAACTGTTACCGATATGGTGGATTGGTGGCGACGAAGTTCACGAGAAACCTCTGTAAATAGTAAGCGTCACTTGTCCTGAAGATGGACTTATTTTCGAGTCAAAAAATACGAAAGTACTCAATAAAATTCTAACTCCATAATTGGCTGTAAGTTTTGTTGACTTTATCAAAGTAATTTCCTCATTCGATATAAGTAAAAATAAAACAAATGTTTGAAAACATAGTAACCACAACATTGGAAATGATTTTCAGAACAAGCGGGAATCTTGAATCAACCGCGGTCCCACAGTTATCTCACTACCATAAATTGACTTTCAATTTCGTACTGAGTATATTGGAAATAAATTGCTACTTTACCATTTAAGTCTGGATAGAACAAAGGACGGAACATCTTATTTATTGAATTAAGTTTGCATGAATTGCTTTTTCCAAGAGCTAGTTCTCAAGGCGGTAGCTACGTCGCTACGTAAACCGAATTTTGATCGTGTTTAGATTGTATGTAGCAAGACACGACATTTGATTTGGATAATTATGTTATTATGTCTATTAATTAATTCTTTAAAGATGATAAGAGGAGCTCGTGGTAAATAATAACAGCCGCCCGGGTCTATCTTCATGTAAAGCTGCGCTTGCCTAGGCTGGTTCGTGGATGGGTGACATAATGAGTTTTGATGATAGTTTGTAGATCTTTGAAAGTCGTTACAAGTGGTCAGTGACCCTAAAGTCTGTCAACCAGTCTAACCAATGGGTATCGTATTACCCAGTACTAACTGGGTTATGGAAGTTAGACAAACGCTTTATGCCTCCATGTAAACTACTGGTATTCATCCGTTAAGCGCGTAAGGCGCCTAAATCCATGTTCGCCTAAACTTAACATTTTGCATGATTTGTTCTATCCTAGCTAAACATGTTTGTGCCTTATAAATAAGTATTTAACACCATTGTATAGCATGTTTTATGCAAATAAATATTTTATTATTATTAAGACTGGAAGCTGATGGCAACAGAGTTGTGAAAAGGATAGGCAAATGATGATGTCTATTAATAATATTAATATCACAGAAAATTGTAAGTTTCCGGACTTTTCCGGACAGTTTCCGCGAGAACAAAGGAATCCCTTTTCTATTTAAAACAAACATTCTCACAACAGGCTATTTCTAGATTGTTGAACAATAAAATTGTATAGACCATGTCCTTTCCCGTCACATCCTATTATAGACTTCCTATTAACACTGGTTCTATCGTTTCCTTATTGCAGTGCACTGCAAGAAATTGCCTTTAATTTAAGGTCCTGTATATGTGTTCATGTTCAACCTTTGACCGGGCACTGTCAGGTGTTGTAAATGTTGTAATTAGATCGTTACCCGAACCATGGCCCGACGGTCAAGCTCGGCTGGGTTTCCCACACGTCTTGGCGTCTAAGGCGGACCCTCACTGTTCTGATGACGAGATTAACCCGCGCTTTCAGATATACCGATATGCGACTACTTGGGACTGTTTTACGTTAATAGCATAATTTTCTACGGTTGATAACGGATGAAAGAAAGAAGAATTTTCCTACATATGTGTAGTTCCGTAATTTGTAGTCAAATGCATTTTTGTTGCGGTATGCTTTGGTGCATGCTTTTGTATTTTCGGATTGAAAATCCTTACTAATAATATAAAAGCGAAATTGAGTTTGTTTGTAAGTTTGTTACCTCTTCACGCTTTAATGGTTAAACCGATTTTGATGAATTTTGGTACAGAGATAGTTGGGACCCAGGAGACGGACATAGGCTTTTTTTTTTAAAAAAAAAGTGGGATGTGAGGGAGAAAGAGGGAAGAAATGGGAAAACTTAGCGTTGCTATTACAAATCAATAAGGCGCAAGGGGAACTGTGCTACCCCGAATTTAACGCGAGCGAAGCCGCGGGCAAAAGCTAGTCATCAAATAACTTACCTCGCTTTGGGCGGAGCGGGGGGAACGTCAGACTTATACTGACTAAAACCTTAATGTTATTTCTATTGATCTTTATGTTCCGGGGCCGCGATATCTCTTTCGAACGTCCCGCAACCCCGGGTTGCTGCATGTTTTTGTCGTCATATCATTCGTTGTTGCAAACTTTTGAAGCTGTGTAATTCGATATAACATACTTCGAAATCACGTAGCGCAGCGCAAGTCAACTGATAAATCTACAGATGTGAATTGATTTATGAGTGAGTAACGGCTCATCAGATTTAACACATTTAGGTTGTGGTAAATATTGAAAGCCAGTTTGTCGATGGCACACCTGCTGTTTATTAAACACGTTAAAGCTTAGTCGACACTTACTAATGACGTTTTAAAACTTTTTACTTCTGCTTTCCACAAAGCTGCTTTAAATCGAAAGGTTCCATAATTTTGGGCTGTCGTAAACGTCACGGCAGAGGTGGAACGCTGAACGAGTTACGGTTTTTCGTTACAATGGTCTATATTCGAACAATGGAAGTTTTTTTACCGCGAATTAGTCACAGGAGTCATATCCTTGAAGACGGTCAGGAAGGGTGAGTCATCAAAAGCCGCGGGTCGCGGGGTCGCGGTTCAGTGCTCACAACCGAACTGTGCTAATGTTATGTACTGCGCCAGCGCAGTTACGTCATTTTAAGCTGTTACTTTGTCCAGAGATAACAAAGGACCGGCTTTTAAGGGTTTCTAATTAAGAACTGTTACGCAAAGAGATTGAAGGCACTATAAAGTATAGATAAATAGACGATCAGAAGAAAATTCATAAAAAAACTAGGATACCTTGTCTCAGTAACGCCTTAGAGCAAAAATACATAATTGCCAAGCTTGTCATGTTATACTCGTACCGACGCGTATTGTTGGTTATTGCAAGTTGATCACCCATTTTAACCGGCTATCAGTATTTTTTTTAATTCTTTGCCGTAAGTAGAGAGTTCTGTCTAATAGCGGGACAGTGAAGGTTAAACAAAAAAGGTAAAGTATTTGAGAACAAGCTAGCACCCGCGGCATTGCCCGCGTGATATCGAAAATCCATACATCCATCCATCCTCACAAACATTAGCAGGATTAGGACAGGAGGGTTGTATAGTTATCTATAGGTAACTATGGAATTAGAACACATGCTGCGCCGACTGGGATAAAAACAAAAAAATGATGATAAGGGACTTCTTTTAGTCAGTTTGCTTTAGAAGTTCAGAAAATTCACCTATTGAAGTCAACAGGCTTCAAACACCGTATATCAGCTCGCCATCCCATTGAACAGCATTTCTGCTTTAGGTACTTATATTTCTACATAACGACGGTAACTAAACAGACAATAGCAAAAAGTGTAGGCAACGAACCATAGTGTCGTACGACAAACTATTGAGATGCAAGTGTGTCCAAGTGATCAACAGACCGACTAATGCGCTTTAACTAGGGGCCAACCATGAGGTCGATACGGTGTTAACCAATCATGCATCGATACCTTTACATTTCTTTATTTTTTTTATTTCCACCTCTATTGTCAAGGGGTATCGTATAGGGCACGCCACAATAGTGGCGGTAAGTCCCCTCTTTGAGGAGTGGTGGAGAGGCGTCATGGCGTCCTCACCTACCGCCTGACGCAGGTCCTCACCGGACACGGAAGTTTCGGGAGGTTCCTGCACATAATCGGGCGGGAGGAAACGCCCGGGTGTCACCATTGTGACGATCGCCCGGAGGACACGGTGGAGCACACAGTGGCGGTCTGCCCAGCTTGGGCATGGACCGCCGTGCCCTCGTGGTGGAGGCGATGCAAAGGAGGTGGCCGGGCGTTTGAGGGAGAGAACATCTAGCCAACCCAGCCGCCGCGGGAGACGCCCCGGGCGCCGGGCGCCGCGAGACGACTCCCGGCCACTGTAGATGCGGGCCTGTGGACGGTGAGCAATGGATAGCTCACCGTCCGTCCGTCGATTGACGACAGGCCGTGTCGACGGCGCTTTTGTGTTTCACGCGCGTCTCAAAGAGATGTCAGCAAAGCAGAGGGGCTTGCCAGAGCCTCCGCCTGCCGGGGTTGCGGGTTGTTCGAAAGAGATACCGCGGCCCCGGAACGTAAAGGGCAATAGAAGGAACATGGGTGGGTTTTAGTCAGTAAAAGTCTGACATGCACCCCCGCTCCGCCCAGAGCGGGGGAAGTCATTTGATGATTTCCCACCCGAAAAAAAAGGGGGTATCGTATTATCCAGTACTAACTGGGTTATGGAAGTCAGATATGCTGTCGCATATCCATGTTAAATACTGGTACCCAGCTGCATCCGGTAAGACTGGACGCAGAGCCCAATAAAATTGGAAAAAGACTAGGCTGATGATGAAGTAAAGTAACACTAGAAATACTCTCGTTACACTGAAAGACAGTGGAAGTTTAGAAGTTTAAAATTGTCATACAATATCTAGACTGTGTGGACTGAGAAATTCCTGCGATAAACCTTTTTGTACGATTTAGAAATAGAACCCAGGAGTTATCTAGTTCATAGAATCAAAATCCCTTTTAATGGGTTAATCTTATCATTTGTTTGCTTATATTCTTGGCTTTCGGATTCTAAAAAATGACAAAATGATGGATGAATCCTTTCAGTTACATCATAATGTTACATCATACTTCCTTATCAAACAGCTGACAAGGAATCATATCTATAAACAAAAGCAGATTACGATACCACTTTTGTTTTTGACACAAAACTTTTTCACATTTTATTACAAGAGTAATGACAAAACCGCATCATTTTCTAATTATTTTCAGATTAGGAATGTTTCCGCTTTTATTTCTTAAAGATGGACCGTTCAAAATGATCGGAAGTCAAACATTACAGAGTTTAGTTCGGATACCGTTTCCGGACACACACGACGGTGGTTTTTGAACAAAATTGACGAAAATTGGACGTCAAGGCTTTGTTTTTATTTGATTTCAAAGTAATTGGGTACCTAAGGATTGCTTGAAATTGTTCTAATGTATGTGTGAGTCGTGAATATGAAGCCATTAATTATGAAACTGGTAACATACACCGAAAAATATGTTTTAGATAAACTTAAAAAGAAAATACAACGCACTTCTAAGTTGTCTATCCAAATTAACCAACTATGCATATGAATTAATGAAAATGGAAACCCTAGGTTATGGTCCAGTAAAACTTTATATACTAAAAGCAAAAATACAACACATTTTAAAGTTTCATAGCTTACCTGTGCCTGTATTAAGGAAAATATTAACCATAGGTGAAGAGAATGTTACAAAAACAATTAAATCGTGAACCGTGACGTTTGCAGTCGTAACAGCTTACTAGAACTGCAATAAAAATGACCCTCAATATGGGAGCTATTCAAATACCCAACCGTGGGATCTGTAAGAAATTGCACATTGGTTTCAGTAAAAAGTAAGTATTGTACTCGGTCATCCGAAAAACATAGGAAAATAACAGCACAAACTAGATAAACGGTATGTCAGAAACATTTATTTGACTACTATCGGTACCAGGCAGACGTTATCCTGCCCCTTGTACACTAAAACAAATTTGCTGACATACTGACAGCAGCGCCACTTAAAGGGTCCAATTGAGTTTTCAAACCATCCAGGGACCTAATGAAATATACTTACAAAATTTCTTCCAAATCGGTCCAGCTGTTTAGGATGATTTAGTTGACAAACACACGTACAGTTTTTTTTTATAATTGATTGCCACTTACTACGATCAGTTTCCACAAAAAACCATCGAATTGTCCGATTTATAATCTTAGTTTTGTGTACCGTTCTTAAACTTCCTGTAAATAACGTAGGTATTAAATCACATAATGATGACTAGCATCATACCAATACTATGCTAAAGATATGTTATCATGATGACTTGTGTTTATAGTCTATAGTCTACCTACAGGTATCAAAAACGTGTCTTATCAACACTGAATCGGTTTTCGTCTATGAATGAAGTGCAGTGAATTGTGTGTTAATTGTGCTATATTTTAGTTGAATGTAGTTTATCGGTTCGTGAAGTTGGATCTCAGTGGAAATAGTTTAAGTACATAAAAAACAATGGTGTCGACTTATGTAAAATTTGTACTCGTCGGGTTTTTGGTAAGGTTTAGAATAGAATAGAAAATATTTTTTTTGCAAATATGGGTAATTTACAACACTTCTTGTAATAAATCAAAGTCGTGCCACATTGTCGTGCAGTTGGAGTCGCGCCATGACAGTAATTTTAAGTCGTTTGTGGTGCGGGTGCCAACTAATCAATTGGACACCTTCCTCAAAGGAGAGATTTGGCCGAAGGGTGTAGTGTATCGACGTTTTCGTGGAAGGGTACCGAACTCGCAGCGAAACACAAAGCCGTCACCTCGTGTGCAATAGTTTTTAATTTTATAAAATACTAGCTTTTGCCCGCGGCTTCGCTCGCGTTAAATTCGGGGTAACACAGTTCCCCTTGCGCCTTATTGATTTGTAATAGTAACGCTAACTTTTCCCTTTTCTTCCCTCTTTCCCCTCACATCCCACTTTAAAAAAAATAGCATATGTCCGTCTCCTGGTTCCCAACTATCTCTCTGTACCAAAATTCATCAAAATCGGTGTAGCCATTAAAGCGTGAAGAGGTAACAAACAAACAAACTCACTTTCGCTTTTATAATATTAGTAAGGATGTATTAGTTTATAAATTTAAGATTATTTGTATATAGTATGTATGGATCGATGTCTGAAATAAATTGATTTATTTATTTTATTTATTGTACCATTCGGCATGCTGCTTTCGGCAGTTACATTATTTTTAAAACATGTCAATAAATTTCAAGAAATATAAAAAGAGATTTTAAGTTTTTTTATTTAAAGTTTACGTTTCAATTTACTGTAAAACCTTCAAGAAATAAAAAGTAGGCGGGTTGTAGGTTCTTCTATTTGAATATATGTAATATATTTGAAGTTTTTTCAACTTCAAATATATTCACCATCATCATAGATCACTTTCATTGTGATATTATTGCAAAAAGCCTATGAGAAATTCATTTTAAATACCTACCTAAGTTTTATTTCAGAAAATACATGTTTGGAGGTTTGGTTTGTATTTACAACCAAAACTACTTGTTGTGTAAATGTGTAGGAGTGGCTCGGTTCTGAATTTCATAATGATTTAGTTGAGCAATTAAGTTAAAAACGATACCTACACTACACCATCCTAAAATTCAACATTAAGCAGGCACCAGGGCTGACTATCCAGGGAAAAATAAAATATATTTTTTAAAGCTATTATTTTTAGATACCTAGGTACTACAAATTTTTACACGCTTTACAATATGTTTACGCTATACAGTGTAATTTTTGTTGATATTAGCACCCTAAGTGGCATAGCCGTAGATTCCAGTTTCAAATAAAAGGAAAATAATTATAAGAACTCGTAAGAATAATTGAATTGAATTTTGTCTGACATTGTATATTTTGTCTTTCGTTCCAGGATTTGCTGTCGGTATCCTTCATATTGTCGTATCTCGATGTCCACGCGAGAGGGCTAGGCTTCAATTACATCCAGATTGGACTCATTGGCGCCATTTATCCAGGATGCCAACTGATTTCATCACCTATTGTGGTAAGTTTATCATAACAGAATCACCTTTGTTTAGGCTAGTTATTGGTACTAATCGTTAACATAAACTCTTTCAGACTATGCCTATAGATACTTATAATGACTAGCTCATATTATCAATAATATAACTATCAATAAAAACAACAACCATCAATAGGGTCTGCCTACTTTTACCTATTGTTTTAAATAAAAAATAGACCTATAAAAGAATGACAGTCAGTATCACCACAACAGCTCAAACATTGTTGCTCAAGGAAAATGCGATTTTGTTTACTGCGTGCGACAAAGTAGCTTTTTAATTTTTCAATCAAGAGACTTAGACTAAGACCTTCTCTTTTTAACTATTGGAAAAGCGTAATAAACTAAATTAAAAGACTTTTATAAAATAGATAACTATATTTTTTATGTAAATTAGGTACTGAATTTTTTTAAACAACAATAACTTTTTAATTCAGCAGATAAAACGGATATGCAACCTGTAATCATTACTTTTTTGGTTTCAAGAATGTTACATATGAAAAATAAAACACTGTTTATAAGTGTTTTTTCAATTTTTTTCCTGTCAAATGCTGTTCATTGTTTTATCTTGGTTAGGTACTAACCACACGAAAAAAAAAGAATATCGAATAAAATTTCAGCTTAAAACATCATATTAAATGGTAATATGATCCTGTTCTCTGTAGAACATGAAATACACTCTCTTACGTGATTAGATCAGAGTAATACTCGTATGTGTTCTCGCTGCTAGTGTAGTAAGTGATAAGTTATGTGCGATACGATAGCAATATTGTTTGTATCCTTCGCCACATTCAGGATTCTACTTTAGAATCCTTTGCTACGCTCGTGATTCAATCATAGAAATGCTGTGATTGCTAGAGACTCAAAATCAGCACTCACAGCAAAAAACAACTTTGCTCTTTTATTGCACAAATAACTACTGTTTCTTTTTTCAGGGAAGCTTGAGTGACATAAAAGGACGGAAACTAACATTTTTGTTTTGTTTGATTATCTGCTCTTTGGCTTACTTCTCACTGGGACTGACATCATCCCTCCTTGTTTTCATAGGAATAAGGGCTCTATTAGGTAAGTGAACATATTATTATTAATATAAGAGTGTGTGTTGTTAGATGAAGAAAAGACAATTGCCATTTTCTTTTCTCCCAACCATAGGTAATATTTACCGTTGTCCTATACAATAATTTAGTTTGTATTCAACCTAAACGTCAAAGGGTCAACTGTTTTTTTCGCCATTGCTATGATGATCAGCACACGGTTAAAGTATATGAATTTATTGGTCCTCTCCACATAATTAACTCTCCACTCCTAATTCTAAAATACTAGTTTCCGCCTGCGACTTTGCCGCGTGGCATAGTTACTTTTAGGCTGTCGCTAACTTTCCCCCGCGTGATGATCGAAAAAAATATATCTTTCTCTCCCCTTTTCTTCCCTCTTTCTCCCCTTTTTCTCACTTTTTTTTAGCCTATGTCCGTTTCCAGGGTCCCAACTATCTGTACCAAAATTCATCAAAATCGGTTTGGCCATTTAGGCGTGAAGACGTACCAAACAAACAAACTCGTTTTCGATTTTATAATATTAGTAAGAATGACCACACCTGTAAGCAGTGATAGCCTAGTGGTATGACCGTCCGACCAACAAGTCATAGATCTCGAATTCGGACCCAACACCCAACACTTCTTTGATATTTGGGATTTAAGTCCGTATTGTATAATAATCATTTTGTTTCGGTGGTAGAAAACGTCGTTAGGAAACCAGCATGCCTGAGAGATATTTCTCGTGTTAAGCAAAGAGGACCATAGGTTGCATAAAAACTGTGACACCAGGTTAGGGACCTGACACACCTTTCCGATAAGTAAGTAATTGTAACTAGAGTAACTCAATTTGTTTCAGGAACATTTAAGCACACTCAGACATTAACAAGGGTTTTAGCACCAGACTACTTGGCAGATCAGAACGATGTTACAGCTTTGTATGGCAAGTTAACTTCACTTGGAGGACTTGGGTTGGCTCTTGGCCCTACTCTAAGCGGATATGTCATGGAAGCCTTTCCTGAAAGCGGATTTACCATCATGAGTACAATACTCGCGGCGTTTTTTATACTTAATGCAGGTAAAGATTGTTCTATTTATTCATCATCATCTGTCTACCCTTTTCTCAACTAAGTTGGGGTCGGCTTCCAGTCTTACCGGATTCAGATGAATACCAGTACTTTACATGGAGCAACTGCTTTTATGACATCAGCAACCTTGGTAGTACGATACTCCTTGGTAAGACTGTTTGTCAAAGGACATTGCCACGGGGCAGGTCCCTTTTGTGCAATCGTGTGCCTGATTGGAATAATAACCAAAAAATATTATTTATTTTTTTGTGTGCAAATTATTTTTTATACAATTTCATTCACCCTGGGAATAAAGTTAATTATTATTAATAGTTAAACATTACATCGACATCCGTTTGATAGGTGTATAATAAAAAGTTGCCAGAAATCAAATAACTATCGAAAATGACGTATAGTTGGATCAATGGAGTAATCAATATTAAAACAACGATAATTAAATAAATATTTATAACAATAATTATTAAAGCTAGTTTACGTCTCAACATTTAAATGTAAGTCTCCATATTTGACAACTTCAAAGCTACTACTAATGCCAAATCATGGCATTATGTTTTCTCGACAATGAGTTAGAATGGTATAAATCCTGTTTTTTTCATAGGTACTTATTATTGTAGCGTATTATATCTGGAATGCACGAAGACAGGTGTAGTCCAAGTATGAGTTTAATTATGTAAAATATTTAATGACGTAAACTAGTGGATATAACTACTGCTTATAGTCTATGCGAGTGATAGCGATGGAATATGACAACAATAGGTTGCTTATTTTCTATAAGTCTATATTGTTGATTAGATGTTCATAAAAGCGATTTACAAAAACATAAAAGCCTTACGTATTTTGGAAACGCCGAATTAACAAGAGTTTTAATCGATAAAAAAAACTGAAATCGATTTACAAATGGATTAAAAATAATTAATCTGGCAACATTTACTTGCGCATGTCACAGCACTTTGTTCTGAGATTCGTTTCGTTCGTGATTGCTTCGTTTAGATACCTACGTTGAGTTTTGAATTCCGTATTTACGTAGTTACTTTATTATTTACGATACGTGCTCGTGTTTTCTGCTACCACCGAGTTGAGCCAATAAGTTCCTCGCGTACTTTATGTACAAAAGTGCTGAAGTTGTGAACTAATTATACGTATTTTGTCATAAAACGTTATTATTCTACACAACAGATGACCACCTATCTACTTTTAATAATTTGCTAAATAGCAGTACAGTATACCTAATTATGTCTTCATTACTTTGTGCATAAACATGCTTATAGTATGGAAATCTGCATATGGTAATAGTGATGTATACCTAGTCTATGTCAATTTGTAATTATAACCTAGATTTTTAAAACAAAAAATTAATGATATCTCCTGAACCAGGGTGAATAAATGAAAAAAGGTTTCTGATTATGAAAATGCCATGTTTTTACTATTAGGTAAAATAAAAAATTTCAGGGCACAAGCATTTTCCACTGGGACCGAACTTCCTTTACAAAACGGGCAATCTCCTTTATGCCACTGACTGTCAAAGATCTACAAATAACATTAAGAACCAATGACTTAACGAGCTTTCTGAGGCACAAAGGAATCTTGGTGTGTAATGGGTACTCACCCATCCAGGGATTAAAAAAATTTGGCAAGTTGGGCTTTTCTTCTTTGCCGATGGGAAATCATCAAATAACTTCCTCCACTCTGGGCAAAACGGGGGGAGTGACAGACTTGTACTGACTAAAACCCACCCATGTTCCTTCTATTGCCCTTTATGTTCCGGGGCCGCGGTATCTCTTTCGAACAACCCGCAACCCCGGCAGGCCCCTCTGCTTTGCTGACATCTCTTTGAAGCGCGCGTGGAACACTAACGCGCCGTCGACACGACCTGTCGGCAAGCTGGACAACAAATAAATAAATGGCAAAAACGGAACCCTTACAAAGTTGCCATGTCCGTCAGTGTGTCATTATCCATTACTACTCCAAGACTGTTGATAGTATAATGTACAAATGGAGCGGTTCATAGAATTTCTTATGTACACAAAAACACTACGCTACACAAAAGTGATGCGATCTATTTATTTTTTGATACTTTCAAATCTCTTTCTCATTGTTACAGGTTTGATCAATTCTTTGCCAGACACACCAAACGAAACAACAGACAAATCAGAAGAAGATCTCAAACCAACAAAATTATACGAGCCTATTGTGGACACGTTCAACCAAGCTGTTGACAACTTCAACAATTTAGACTGGACAAAATACTGGGACATATTTCTGTTTAAACTTCTCATGTCAATGTCTATGGGGTTATACTTTAACAACTTCCGTTTATATTTGAATACCGAACACGAAGTGTCGCCCAAAGTTCTAGGCTACATTGCAACCATGCAAAGAATCATTCCATCAATAACCAATGAAAAAGTGACCTCCTTGGATAAGTTTTATGTTAATGATAAGGACTATACTCAACGTATTTTTCATATATTTCTGTTCATGATGTTATCTTTGATAGGGTTAGCGATGATGCCTGCTATACCGTTCTACATTGCTCTTATTATTCCTACATCCATATGTTTTGCCTTCGCAAGAGTAGTTACTATGGTCGTTGTGTCGAACAGGAGTGCAAGAAACCGAGGAGCTCTCATAGGGGCGTTTAATACTGTTAGCTCAGTAGCTGGTATTATTACGCCGATCTTCGGCGGTATTATAAATTATTATTTAGGTGTTACTTATGTATTTTACACTGGTGCCCTGATATCTTCAATAGGTCTTGTCTTAAGTTATAGAGCAAGATTGAGATCTTTGCACGAGAAAACAAAGTAGTATTTTCATTAGTCCCCTTTTATTATACTGTAACTAGCTGTGCCCAGGGGTTTCAACCGCTGCTCAAGTCCCCTTCTGAAGAGGGCCACCTTTATTACTACTGGATATGAAACTTAGATTACGACCGCTACTCAGACCTACCGAATATACATAATATAAAAGGAGACGGATACGTTTTTAACCTTTTTTAAGCCATACGTCAACTTATTACTATTAGGCTCTGAAGTCTCCGTCTCCTTTCCTACAAATCGGTCAAGCCGTTTCGGAGGGGTATGGCAACTAAAACTGTGACACGCGAATATATAAATGTATAAGAAAATACATCGCCCATATTAATTTTAAATATTAGGTCCTTACATATGAAATTGGCGTTTTGTATGGAAGGAACAAAAAGTCGAATATTTTTTAATATAATATATTTAATTAATCAAAGTATGAACCATTGTTTTCAATGCACTTTTGCCATCTTATAGGTAGTTCATTGATCCCTTTACTAAAAAAACCAGTCGGACGGGAATCAATAAAATCTTTGAAGGCGATTTGGACTGCCCCATCGGAGTTGAATTTTTTCCCTTGCAAAAAGTTATCCAAATTGCGAAAAAAATGGTAATCTGTTGGAGCAAGGTCCGGGGAGTACGGAGGATGTCTAAGACATTCCAATTCAAGCTCTTCTAATTTGGTAGCCGTCTGTTGCGCAGTGTGTGGTCTGGCGTTGTCGTGAAGCAGCAGTGGCGTGGAGCGATTGACTAGCCTTGGTTGTTTAGCCGCTAGCTTTTCCATCATGGTTTGTAATTGCTGACAATAGACATCAGCTGTAATAGTCTGGCCAGATTTGAGAAAACTGTAATGAACAATACCGGCACTAGTCCACCAAACGCTTACAAGTAACTTTTTTGGGGTTAATTTTCGCTTGGGGCAGGATTTGGCTGGCTGGCCAGGATCCAACCATTGCGCTGAGCGCTTCCGATTATCGTAAAGAATCCATTTTTCATCACAGGTAATGATTCGGTTTAAAATACCTTCATTGTTGTGCCGGTTCAGTAATGTAACGCAGCAGTCGACGCGCGTTTGCCGGTTTGCTTCAGTCAATTCGTGAGGTACCCACCTTTCAAGCTTTTTAATCTTCCCAATTTGCTTCAAGTGAATTAAAACAGTTTTATCACTAACACCGAAGCCTGCAGCTAACTCGGACGTGGTTTGCGATGGGTCCGCTTCCACAATAGCCTTCAATTCTCCATTGTCAACTTGGGTCTCAGGCCGTCCACGGGGCTTGTTCTGCAGGTCGAAATTTCCAGAACGAAAACGTTGGAACCAAAAACGAACTGTGTTTTCTTTTGCAACATGACCGCCATACACATCATTCACCCTTCGAGTCGTTTCCGCAGCACTAGTGCCACGGCGGAACTCGTACTCGTAAATAATGCGATATTTTAAATTTTCCATTTTGTAAAATGAGTGACGCAAACAGAAAAAACAGAAGAAAAAAACAAATGAATGACGGTCATCGAAGCACAAATACATGAGTAAATAGCTGTACAAATTTGAATTTGGAATTCCTTACCAAAGAGGAGAAATTCGTGATTAAAGTGGCCAGTACGAAAAACGCCAATTTCATATGTAAGGACCTAATCCTTACTAATATTATAAAAGCGAAAGTGAGTTTGTTTGTTTGTTTGTTTGTTACCTCTTCACGCTTTAATGGCTACACCGATTTTGATGAATTTTGGTACAGAGATAGTTGGGAACCAGGAGACGGACATAGGCTAACTTTTATTTTAAAAAAGTGGGATGTGAGAGAGAAAGTGGGAAGAAAAGGGAAAACTTAGCGTTGCTATTAAAAATCAATAAGGCGCAAGAGGAACTGTGTTACCCCGAATTTAACGCGAGCGAAGCCGCGGGCAAAAGCTAGTATTAAAATACAAAACAATTAAGGCATAGAAAAATAGTAGCCCACCAGCAGCAACGCGAACAGGGTCCGGGATGCCGGTGGTCAGGGATCTTGAGAGAAAAACCTAAAAAAACACGCCGTGTCTAAAAATACTACTTTCTGAATCAAGCACTTCATCTAGTTGCCAAGCGAGAGCCTCCTCAAAAGTTATCATAATCCTCCTTTACCATTATTTTATTTGAACAAGAAATTGATTTTAAAGTAAAAAATAAAAGTTGATAAAGATTTTTTTTTCGTAATACTCTCACCCAATCATTGCATCAACCGTAATAAGATCTAATTGTTTTAACACGTTAGAATAACACCAGTAATGGGTGTGCACTAATTATCAAAACATTATGCAGGTGAATAATAAAGGGAATGTATCGTAGACTTGTGGTCAGTTCCCACGAGTCGGTTCCTTCCGGAGGCGGCGACCCGTGACGCTACTGTCTTGGCGCCCACACCGCGCCTCTCATTGTTTCACCGCTAGTTACTGAACCTCTTAAATACGAAAAGGGCCAATTTTCTAATGAACAAATTATGTTTATGGAGCTCGATATAGTCGAACGAGAAATAATTTAATCGTAAAATGATACTGTGGTTTAATATGAAAAGAGATACCACAATATAGAGGTTTGGAAGGAATAATTTAGTTTATAAACATCAAAGAGATTTAAAAGATCTATAGAGCGGAAATCCTTACTAATATTATAAAAGCGAAAGTGAGTTTGTTTAATAATAATAATAATAAGCCCCCTAAAATCCAACCTTACGTCCAAGCTGAACATCTAGCTACGTGGGGGGCGGACACGCGTATTGTACAACTGTACAAAAAACTTACGCGGCTAACAAGGCAGGGTAACCCTTCATGGAGATGAGTAATAAAAAAATATATAATTTACGGTCGCTTCCCGGGGAGCGCCGGGGCGCATCTGGGGCCGATGCTGGATGCCACAGCATGCGAACCATCGGCGGTGAGGAGTTGAGCAAGCGGGCTCCCACCGAAAAGAATGTTACAGCTGGTCGCAGTGATCTGAACAGGCGGGCTCACTACGTAGAAGCTACAGCCGATTCCACGGGCGATGATACCATTTCGTTATTTTCATCCATCCCTTCGACTCGCCCCTCCTACATGACAAGAAGAAAAGCGAGCTTGTCCACCACCAGCACGCTTGATAGTGTTGTGCGAGATGTCATCCCTGACAGTGAGATTGCACCCACTACAAGCGCTTCTACTAAACGCAGGCGATGGACACCTGAAATGAATATGTTCATTCTGCGTACTTACTTTCAATTAACCTTATTAGATACAGATAAAAGAACCTACCTCGAACCACTCCACCTAAAATTTGTAGAAAAATTCCCAGACATGCAGGTTAGCCGACAAAGAATAGGAGACCAACGTAGAGCCATCATAAATAACAAATTACTACCACAAAAAGCAATAGACGACATTCGAAAGGAAGTAGAAAAAGAGTTGGATCAACTGCAATCAAATCATTTTACTCTACAGACACAACACACCTTAGATTGTAACCAACAAATATGTACACCTACACAAATACCACCTACAACCATAGAAGCACATAGTACACAAAATAAAACTCAAACTCGAATGAGATGGACTAGTGAACAGAATGAAGCTATAATGCGATCTTATTATCGAGTCACAGATTTAGGCACAAATGAAACGGTATATCGGAAACGGATGTATGACGATTTCGTTAGCAATTTTCCATCACTGGCTCACCTAAGCGAACAAAGAATAGCAGATCAGAGGAGAGCAATAATAAACAATAAATATATCAGCAATGATAAATTAAATTCATTAAAAGCAGAGGTAGCAAAAGAACTCGGACCACAAACCCTCAACTCACACAACAATAGGGATCGGTTCGCAGGTACTATAAATAGGAACATCACCAATTCTCAATTAACAAATAGGACTGAAATTAACTCTGTAGAAGAACTTACACTTAATTCGCAAACATCGGATAACTTTGAGCTACATACTGCAACAGATGCCCTACCTAATCCACAAATTAATCCTGAAAGGGATGTATTGATAGACGATACTTTTCAACAAGCATTAGATTTTTTTAAAGAAACTAATCCTACAAATAGAATTTATATCCCAAAACAGAAACCATCTAAAAATCTTGCAAGAATAATAAGCTATCTAAACAAAATCACTCTTCTAGAAAATATCAACAATAACACCGACTTCAACACATTACAAACCATAATTTATTGCTCTGCATGGACCGCTGCTAAAGTAAATGGAGCAAGGATAACACTTGAACCGCGAGAAAGTATCAGAGTCCCAAAAACAGAATACAAGCCAAAATGGCAAAGACGACTAGAACAAAAAATTAAAGATTTGCGCACCAAAATAGGTAGAATGACACAATTTATGAATGGCAACAGTAGCAGAAAACTAAGAAAACATGTTAATAAGATAATAAAACAATACAAAACTCACACTATACACGAAGAACCTAACACAAAAGCAGCACACACACTCGATACACTAAAACAAAAACTCTGCGTCGTAAAAGGCCGACTTGAAAGGTATAAAGCATGCACTCTAAGAAAACAACAAAACACTCAATTCATCCATAACGAAAAATTGTTTTATCGCAATATCAGACAGACAACAACAAATATTCAGCATAACATCCCACATGACAGTGAAAATACCACACCTGATCCAGAAACAGTTAAACAATTTTGGGCAAACATATGGGAACAACCAGTTTGCCATAATTCTCAAGCAGATTGGATACAATCAGAACTATCAAATAACAATAGTAACATCCAGCCAATGGTATTTGAGCACATATCCCCGGAAATTTTTCATAAAGTTTTGTCAAAGCTACATAACTGGAAAGCGCCTGGATCAGACCATATACATAGTTACTGGTACAAGAAATTCACAGCAATTCACTGCTATTTATATAATTTCATTAATGCATTTATCCAAGACCCTACATCCATACCCTCTTTCATAACGTCTGGCACCACTTTCATGATACCAAAAGATCACAATGATCTCTCAAACCCTGCGAAATACAGACCTATTACATGCTTGCAGACCTTGTATAAGATCATCACATCCTGCATATCTGAACTGATATATCAACACATTGATACCAACAACATCTTGGCTGAACAACAAAAAGGTTGTAGAAAGTTTAGTCAAGGCTGCAAGGAACAATTAATAATAGACTCTGTTGTTTTAAAAAAAGTCCAGAAGACCAAATCCGATTTATTTACCATGTACATTGACTACAAAAAGGCCTATGACTCAGTTCCTCATTCATGGCTTATGCAAGTATTAGAAATATACAAAATACACCCATCAATAATAGCATTCCTTAAGATTGCAATGACAACATGGACGACTGTACTAAGACTCACTACCCCAACCAAAACAATAGACACTAGTCCAATTAAAATACAGAGAGGTATCTTCCAAGGAGATGCACTTAGTCCGTTGTGGTTCTGCCTTGCTCTTAACCCATTATCAAAAATATTAAACTCAACTTCGCTAGGAATCCCTTTAAATTCTAATGTTGACGGGCAGGAGGAGACCCATGGAAGCATTTTAAACCATTTGATGTACATGGATGACATTAAACTATTCGCAAAATCGCAGATTCAACTTGAAGAACTAGCTAACTTGACAGAGAAATTCACAGATGATATTAAAATGGAATTTGGTATAGACAAATGCAAAATAAACTCAGTAATAGCAGGACAGAACTATCAACACCAGTACACCTTAGCAACAGGCGAACAAATAGAACCATTGAATGAACAGGAGACATACAAATACTTAGGGTACATACAATCAAGTCAAATACACTACAAAGATATTAAACAGAAACTAAAACAACAATTCCAACATAGATTAAACACAATTCTTAAAACACAACTCCATTCTCGAAACACAATAAAAGCAATTAACACCTTTGCTATTCCTGTCCTCACTTATTCGTTTGGAATAGTAAATTGGACGAAAACAGATTTAAAAAACTTACAACGCAAAGTTAACACTACAATGACTAAATTCCGTAAACACCATCCAAGATCATGCGTGCAAAGACTGACACTACCGCGGAAAGAGGGAGGCAGGGGACTTATAGATATCTTAAATCTTCACAATCGACAAATCACAACCCTCAGACAATACTTTTTCGCTAAAACTGAAACCTCCACACTCCACAAACTAATAGCCCAAAACGACAAACATTTAACACCTCTTAACCTTAAAGACACAACGGAACAGAGAAACGAAAGGGTGACCGATGACAAAATGAAATGTCTAGAGTGGACACAGAAGTCTCTACATGGAAGACACCGTCAAGATTTATGCCAACCAAATGTCGACAAAGAAGCGTCGAACGCATGGCTTAATCGAGGCGAACTCTTCCCGGAGACAGAAGGGTTTATGCTAGCAATACAAGACCAAATAATAGAAACCAAAAACTTTAGAAAGCACATCATAAAGAATTTACCAAACGACACATGTAGAAAATGCAATAGTTCCGCAGAAACAATCCAACACATAACTGGTGCCTGCAAATCAATAGCTCAAACCGACTACAAACATAGACACGACCAAGTAGCCAACGTAATCCATCAGAAACTAGCTCATCAGTATAACCTTATAGATACTGTAGTACCATATTATAAATATACCCCTGAAATAGTACTAGAGAACACCACAACAAAGTTGTATTTTGACCGAGCCCTCTTCACTGACCGCACAATTCATTACAATAGACCAGACATAACACTAATTAATAAAATAAACAATACTGGATTTCTGATAGATATAGCCGTGCCAAACACTCACAACTTACAGACTACAATAGCCGAAAAACTTTCCAAATACACCGAGTTAAAAGACGAAATAACTCGACTCTGGCGTCTACAAAAAGTAACCATTGTCCCCATAGTAATTTCTACAACAGGAGTTATCCCCAAACAGCTCCATCAGTCCCTTAGTTCCCTGAACTTACCAGCCACCACCTACCACCTACTGCAGAAAGCAGTGATCCTTAACACATGCAGGCTGGTAAGAAAGTTCCTGCAGTGTGAGATAGACAACATCTCACAGTCTGCACACAACCGTGTGGAATCTATTTCCATACCCGCACCAACTGATGAACACTTGGCTTAGGCCCGTGCCATCAGAACTTCCCGGCTAGCCGGAGAAACAAAAATGTAAAAACTAAATAATATACCGCATAGCTGGCTACTACACGTATTAAGTCTTTATAAAATTCATCCAACACTTAAACAATTTCTAGAAACTTCCATGCAGAATTGGCAAACTGTTCTTAAAATCAATTCCCCCTCTACAACTGTAACTACTGAACCAATCCGTATTAAACGTGGAATTTTTCAAGGAGATGCTCTAAGTCCGCTGTGGTTTTGCATGGCACTAAATCCACTCTCACTCTTGTTAGACAAAACAGGCGGAGGTTTTACGATGGAAAATAATAACACACAATATACATTAACACACCTTATGTACATGGATGACATAAAATTATATGCAGATGACGAAGTGGCACTTTATCAACTAGCTGATGCCACACAACAATTTTCAGACGATATTTGCATGTCATTCGGAGTGGATAAATGTAAAATTCTCTCCATTGTTAAAGGAAAAATCCAAAACAATAGTTACACACTTTTATCAGGAGAATCGATCGAGCCAATGGATGAACAGAGTACATACAAATACTTAGGATTCAAACAGTCTAGACAAATACAACAAAAGATGTCAAAACAAGAACTGCTCAAAAAATTCTCACACCGTCTTAACCTTATTTTGAAAAGCAACTTAAATTCAAGAAACACCGTGAAAGCCATCAACACCTTTGCAATACCTATTCTTACATACTCTTTCGGAATCATACGATGGTCAAAAACTGATATCAAAACACTGCAACGCACTATCCATACTCACCTCACCAAACATAGAAAACACCATCCAAAATCATGCATACAACGACTTACACTACCACGCCAAGAAGGAGGAAGAGGATTAATAGACATAAACAATTTACACAACAAACAAATACTTTCACTCAGAGCATACTTTCATAACAAATCAGAAAACTCACCATTACACAAGCAAGTAACGGAGGCAGACAAGAAACTAACACCACTAAACCTGCAAAACCGAAACACACAAATAAATGAACACATTGTAAGTACACAACAAAAAATAACAGCATGGTCTGAAAAAGCCCTACACGGAAGACATCGAGCCTGCCTGAGCCAGCCACACGTCGATAAAATAAAGTCGAACGAATGGCTCAAACGAGGCGAATTGTTTCCCGAGACCGAGGGTTTTATGCTGGCCATACAAGATCAAATAATATCTACACGTAATTATAGAAAATACATAATTAAAGACACAAATCAGCCGACTGACTTGTGCAGACATTGTAACACTGCCTCCGAAACTATACAGCATATAACAGGAGCATGTAAATCACTTGCACAAACCGATTACAAACACCGTCATGACCAAGTTGCTGCAATCATACATCAACAGTTAGCATTTAAATATAAACTAGTTAATGAAATGATACCATATTATAAATACAAACCAGAAGTAACACTTGAAAATAACCATCAAAAACTATACTGGGACCGGACTATTATAACCGATAAAACAATTCATTACAATAGACCTGACATAACCGTTCACGACAAAACCAATAAAACAGTTTATCTAATAGATATAGCAATACCTAACTCACATAATATCCAGACTACAATTTCCGAAAAACTAAGTAAATATCAAGATCTTGCCATTGAAATTAAAACCCAATGGAAAGCACAGACTGTTCATATAGTCCCTATTGTTCTCTCATCTACTGGTATCATACCCAAATCTCTCACCCAAAGCCTCAATACTCTACAAATGCCTACTCACACACTTTACATGCTGCAAAAAGCCACAATTCTTAACACCTGTCGCATCACCCGGAAATTCCTTACTTCTTCTACAATATCATCAACATTCTCCATTTAAACTCCCCCCTACAAACTTGGCTCCGGCCCGTGGGTAGGGTTTTATACTCTCTTACTAGAGAAGAAAATTCAAGAACAACAAATAATAATAATAATAATTTATTTGTATAGAATGCAGGTGCTACAATAGTGGTGTTAGTTTTAGGTTTAATTCCAGTACATTCTGCCTGTTGGCATACAAAAATTTACATGAAAAGTATAAGTATGACATAAAATAAAACAATTAATATTACAATTCATCATTTAAAAAATCAGTAACAGAGTAATAACATTTCTCTGTTAGCAATGACGACAGGAGTTTCTTAAATGTTACTAAGGGCTTATCCTTAATACAATTTGGCAATTTATTAAATATAACAGGTGCCATACCAATTACGTTTTTTTTAAGCAAAGCAGTGTTATATCCACCAGTACTTAGTAGATTTTGATATTTGGATCTCAAGGCAGTAGTTCGCATCCTTGTGTCATTTAATGCAGGAAATAGATGCTTGTTAGTTTTAACGAAGATAGCTATTTCGAGAATGTATATGCTAGGAAAAGTTAATATTTTATGTTTCTTGAAAAAAGGAATGCAACTATCTGTAACCTTGAGATTGAAAATAGACCTTATACAACGTTTTTGGGCTTTAAATATAGACTCCCTTTCGGAACAATTACCCCAGAATACTACACCAAATCTTAGAATAGAGACCACCAAACCATGATATGCAACCATTAAAGTATCCACGTTGACTTTCTTGGACAGATTGAAGAGAGCATACGCGGACGTGCTTAATCTTTTGCAAACTTCTTCAGCCTGCGGTTTCCAAGTTAATTGACTGTCTATCAAAATACCCAAAAATTTAGCCACATTAACTCTATCAATCGTTTGTCCCATATAATTAATTTGTAGGTTTAAGGGAAGGATTTTTTGATAGAAATGCATTATATTAGTTTTATTTAGGTTTATGATAAGGTTATGATAAGGTTATTTTCGGTGAGCCACTTTATTATTAATTTTAGAGAATTATTTATTTCCCTTTCATAGAGCTCTTTGTTGAGGCAGTCTATTAGGATCGTGCTGTCATCGGCAAATAACACACAAGGGTGAGGGATGTGTCGGGGCAGATCATTAATATATAGCAGGAATAGTAATGGTCCTAGAACGCTGCCCTGCGGAACACCATATTTAATTTTCCTAGGACTAGATAAATATTTAACCTCACGTTTTGATTTGACACATATTTTAGAGATTTCTGAATATTGGAGACGACCACTCAGATACGACTTTATGAGACGCAGAGCATTCCCTCGTATCCCGTAAGCTTCAAGTTTGACCAAAAGCGTTGGATGGTGCACGTGGTCAAAAGCTTTGGTCATGTCGGTAAAAATGGTACAGATTGGTATTTTTTTATCGACATTAACCATGATTTTATTAATTAGATCGTAAATGGCCATATTTATATTTTTGTTTTTACGAAAACCTTTTTGTTCATCACACTGTTTGTTACCTCTTCACACTTTAATGGCTAAACCGATTTTGATGGATTTTGGTACACAGATAGTTGGGAACCAGGAGACGGACATAGGCTAATTTTTATTTAAAAAAAGTGGGATATGAGGGAGAACGAGGGAAAAAAAGGGAAAACTTAGCGTTGCTATTACAAATCAATCAGGCGCAAGAGCAAAAACTGCAGGTCAGCTTAGTGTGTTATATCGAATTTAACGCGAGCGAAGCCGCGGGCAAAAGCTAGTTAGGAATAATTTCGTGTTTGTTACTCTTTCACGCAGACTACTTTTCAGAATAACACATATTCTTCTATCACCACGCGAATGAAACCGCGGGGTAGCACCTAGTCACTCATAAATATCTTTACTTAAAATACGAAAAAAACATGTTTCAGTAAGGGTATCGATTTTTATTATGATGGTAACCCTAATTGAATGTCAATATAATTGTTAAAAATTAAATTTGAATGTGTTTTGTTTAATGCCAGACATTTTGTTTGCGCAATGAGATCTCATACCTACTTTCTTTTTGTAATAATTGGAATATTTTAATGAGGCATTCTAATTAACCATGCAGGGTCATCCAAACGAAACTTGATGCAACATTTCCGCTCAATCGTAATCTTGAAATTAGGTAAAATTTAACTTCTAAGATTTGTTTACATAGTTAGTTGCAAGGGAAGCTAATAAAAGTCTGTTATAAAGGCCAGGACTTTGTCTAACAAACAGAAAAGAAGTAGGCAGGCAAAAAACTAGCTGTTTTGGACAACTGTTGTCTCATCATTCCACTTCTTGATTGAAAAAAGGAAAATAAGACAACAAATTAAAAATAACCGTAAATCAAATAACGGGTTAAGCATTGTATGATCCGTCATCAATATTAATTGTTAGTGGAACGATGAAAAACTTGGCGGTGTGACGGAAATGTCTGAAGCGTCGGGAGTCTTGGCACACGACGGAATGTCGGCGCGAGCGCAGGTGCGTCGGTGAAAAACTTGAAGGTGACCCTTCAGTATGTCCAAAGTCCATTGTGTGAGCTGAAAAGCTTTTAATATGTTCTTACAATTGGGATTAAAACGATCACCTTTTAGTGATCGATCACAATTTTGCAAGGACTAAAGAGGCCTCACATTTCAGCGTTGAAATCAGATACAATCGTTTAATACGCTTTTCTTAGTTTTACCTGTACCTATGTTGTTAAAATCTAAGTATTAAATGCCCTGAATTTACCCTTTTGCCGGTTTTTGATTAAGCTATGTTGTAAGACAATGCATGGTGACTTGGCGTTATTCTTAATCCAATATGGCGGATTCCCAAAGATGGCGGTCTAGAATCGGAGTTAAATGTTGCAGTATTACGGATACAATTGAAAGACATGCGAATCCACTTATGGCTCGCGTAGTGCATGGCCCACTCCCTCCACACGGAAGAGGCATCATTCAGGTAAAGAAAACCCTATAAACTGAATAACCCTATAAGCTAATGTCTTGCAGAATTAAAAAAGTAAAAATGGCCATATCGATAGTGTATCGGACGTTCATAATGCCCATACAACTTCCATCTTTTCATCGAGAAAACACCTTTGCTCTATGCTCCGCATTACAAATGATAATAACGTCGCTGACATTTAATTACATTATAATTCCTGGGGCTGCGCACGCGCTTCTTAAACAACTTTTGTGAATTATTGTATGGAAGTCGACAGGTGCATGATATGCACACATGCACAGGTGTTACGGTGTAACAATGATAGAGGATTATTAAGTTTCTTATACATACGACTAGCTGTGAAGTAAGCTATCATCAAGAATATTGTGATAAGGTGGACCTTTTCATTAAATAGTCATTCAATGGGAGTAAATGAACTTTGTATTGATGGCTTTAATGATTATAATTATAAATAAATACGTGTGTATCCTTACTAATATTATAAAAGCGAAAGTGAGTTTGTTTGTTTGTTACCTCTTCACGCTTTAATGGCTACACCGATTTTGATGAATTTTGGTACAGAGATAGTTGGAAACCAGGAGACGGACATAGGCTAATTTATTTTAAAAAAGTGGGATGTGAGGGAGAAAGGGGGAAGAAAAGGGAAAACGTAGCGTTGCTATTACAAATCAATCAGGCGCAAGGGGAACTGTGTTACCCCGAATTTAACGCGAGCGAAGCCGCGGGCAAAAGCTAGTTTAATCATATTTTGATCAGGATGTAAAAAAATGTATTTCGGGTTCTTTCCTGAAGCTTCGAAGTTCAGCTATAGCTATGTTTCATCTCATTATCATGTGGAGTCGATAGTGTATGATTTAATTATTAATAAATAATTTATTGTATTTAATTTTTAAAATAGTTGTATTCATGATTTATTTTATTTGTATAACAGTTTGCTTTTCGTAAAAAGGAAGAAACAGATCCCAAGTTAGGATCCCTAATTAATTAAGTTAATTTAAAAAAAATAAACTGCTAGTGGTGCAGAATAATGTTTCTTGGAATAAAAAGATACAGAATTTCCTTACCTACATTTTTTTTACCTACTTTCGTCAGTTGAGAAAAAGCCTTCATTTTCAATTTCCAATAAGTACCATCAATATTTAAGGGAGATCTTTTTTTGTCGCACTATGTATATACTGATAAGGCTTTTTCTTGAAAATTATGTCTATAATAAATGCTTAAAGCTTATAGAAAACTAGGTACAGTAAGTAGATAAGTCTAAATAATTTAATTCATGTCTTATAAACTTTTCCTACATTCCCACCATTGGAATCAACATAAATAAATCACGCTTATGTTTATTATGTTCCACATGTTCACACATCCTCATTCCATATTCATTGTAGGCAACTTCTCCTCCATGCGTTTATACCTACGCATGACATGGTTGACGTGGTCAAAATTAGAATTGAACTAAAATAGCCGTACTATTTCTGCACTATGGTTTGTGGCATAACTTATTTTTGAGAACCATAAACAATGACTTTGAAATGGGCACTTAAATATGCTACAATAACAGTCCTTGGAAGTTTGTGTCGGTGGGTGTTCCACACTTCCAATAATGGTAACGTAAGTATATGTAGGTAATAATGTTTGATTTTAACACGTTATCTTCCCATTAAAAAAACAAGCACACAATAAGTACATCCAGTTCATAAAACCAGATTTCTCGCCAATAATAAAAGAATAAAACAAAGCCTTTTGCTTGGGAGGTCAATCTGAACATTAATACCGCGAGCTGGAATGCCCGAACACGTTCAACCAATCAAACTAACGAGCTTACGTTTTATCACCTTCGTATTGTTTTTATAATTGTTTTTACCATTTTTTGAGTAATGGATGGACTTGCATAACCTTTTCTTTTAATTGATATTTTAGAGCCTAATCCAATGGTTGGTAGAATCCTATTTATATCTTGGACATTTTTTATTAGATCTCATTAATTTGGTGAATGCTTGTTGATAGGCAATGTGTCCAATGACAAAAGCTATATCGATTTTATAGAAAGCCTTTAAAAATACACTTATTGCTTAATTTGTTTCTAAAAACCAATCAAATAACTATATAATTTACAAAGATTATAATCAGATCTTTTTCATAAATCTGAAATGATAAATGGTATTTCGCAAGTAGGTTTTTTACAAACACTTAACAATTTGTTTTCTTTTTCAACTAGATGAGGCCACTGTTTCGTACCCGACGGCTCTGAGAAGGAACAGCCGAAACACACTCGGAGGTCATAGCCTCTTTTAAGATCCATACAAAGATCTTGGTCAACTAAACATCATGACACAAATTGCTCATGTATATTGCAGTGACGTGCGCTCCTAATAGGCAAAAAGGCACTGCCGACCCTAGACTCCATAGGTAAACAAACAAAAAAAAAAATCAAAGAATAAAGAAATATCGAATTAATTTAAACTTTTTCTATAAATTCCTAACGTAAAAATAATAGTAACGTTCCACACCGCCCTAAATTAATACTATGGCAGGCGTTTCGCGTTCAACAGATCGTCACGAGCGAATTATAGGCAAACTTCAATAGTGCCTTTAACTGCCTTTATTTCATTGATAAATGTAGGCATGAAGTATGCGTGTGTGTGTAAAACCTCGTGTACAGACACGTCGTGTATGGCTCACACAGCGACGTATCTCCTGTGGCATGAGAAGCCAATCGGGGGCCGCGATTCATGTCGCTATTCATTGCGACATGAACAGCTCGTTACATTGGTCGGTACAGCTCAGTTTTTTACTGATTGGCGCTCAACAGAGATTATACGAAAAGTTGAAGAAGTCGTTAGCTAAGTACAATTCCGGTTGAAACTGATGCAATTTTATTTGTCAACATTTTATCATCAAAATTTTGAAATTATGCTTTCTTATAAAGGTCACCATAATATTATTGTTTTTTTCATGTGAAGTTCGCAGTTATTATTTTGTTTTTTGTGAATAATTAATTTACGAAACGCAAATTAGCTCGATTTGTTGATAATGTGTGTTTGTTAATAGTAATAAATGGTAGGTTTTCTCAATTGTCGTTTAATGAAAAGCTTCAAATAGTGTCGAAAGGTAGATGTGTGCCTGAATTACGAGCAATAACCCAGCAAAAAGGTAATGTAACTCGTAAATTTAATACGAAAAGTTACGAAACCTCCTGACTGTGTGGTTGCGTACACACAAATAAATTAGGTAGGTATTTTGTTTTCCGTGCCTGTTATTTAATTCGAATAATAGGTACAACAGTGTGGACTCACCCGGGATATACAGATTTACATAATTTCTATTCCGCGGCAAAAAGACTAACTAACACGTGCAATTGCGAAATCTTTCCTTTTTATTTGCGAAAAAAAAAGCTGCCTACCCGGTCATTAAACCCTGTGCACGCCACTGGTATATTGTCCAAAACAAAACCCTCAAGATAATAGAAATAGTATCATATATGACAGATACTAACTAGAAAGCAATTAAAGACCATTATGTAAGTTTATCACAAAAAAACATATTAGAAGTAGGTTGGAAGATGGCCCCGTAAGTAAACAACTGAGTTGCAACGTGAGTGGAATAGTCGATAGTTAGGAAAATAACTTGTGTAAGCACACACACATGCACCTGTTCAAAGAGAATTGTTTAGAATACGGGCAGCACGAACGTTCCCACTTCATTCCATAACAGGACTACCTATAACTCTCTTTCCCACTCGCACTTACATCAAAAACAAGTGAATGAAAGAGATAGATGCCGTTTGATTAAAAATTTCTTTTTTTTTATACCGGCTCGTGCTTTAGAACAGGTGAGGGTTATTTAAATCTTGTTTCGACACTTACAAAATGAGTGTAGTAATAATAAAGTTAAACTCACGCCTTTTTGCCAAAAGAGGTAGATAGAAACTGCACAACGCCACCTGCTACGATTTTCTTTTCGTAATTGCATCTTGCAGTTCAACGGTTGTCGTCTGCTTAACCGGGCGATTCCTGTGGATGCCTTGAATATAAGGCCTCCAGCCAGAGCAAAAACTTACAAACTAAGCGACTACACGCTAATGGCACACCCTGTGGAGTACGAGCCTCGGCTTTGGGCGTCGCTGGGGGAGGAAAGCAAAAGGACAGGCTGGATCTGGGTGATGTTATATGGGCACTGAATTGAACTTACTGGCTCATCAACGCGGGCTGGCTCTAGCAAAGGACGGGTGGGGTAACCTGCTACGATCCTTACATACTCCTATTGTATCGAAATTAAAAAAAACCGGCCAAGTGCGAGTCGGACTTGTGCACCGAGTGTTCCGTACAAACTTGAGACGTAAATGGCCAAATCTTTTGACTGCGTAGACTTAAAGGATTGAATTTTTTCACATAAACTTGAATAATATGGTTTTAATTTCAGCTTGATACCTCCACGCGTTCCCGAGATAAAGGGTCTTGACAGACAAACAGACGGACAACAAAGTGATATTATTTATTTATTTCCTTATTCTTAATTTTCCTCCTTCCTTGCCTTTAAGGTACAGAACCCTATAACTATTGAGCTAAAAACGTTATCATCTTTATAATGGTGAAAAATAGTCTGCAGGAAGTTTTAGTAAGTAATTTCAATAATTAACGACTATTAAGCATTCGATATAATTTTTGGTTGCAATTCAAAGAAGAGTGAAGTTAACATCAACATCTAAACTTTAAGAGCCAAATTTCGCTAAAACTGATTTGTTGTTGGTTGATTTTTCCTGGCTATTTTTTTTACTGGTTATATTCCATTTAAGGGTTTGTCTACCTAGGTGTATGACAGCCAAATATGTACTAATTGATGAAGAACACAAAACTCAATATTGAAGTTAACAAAACATGACATGGCACAGAACAGGAAGTATGTCAACAATCAATATGAAAGGAGAATACCGTTGATTGAAAGATAAATCTGTTCAAGGAATTTATGAATCAGCTTCGCGGCCGCACATGTGATTTGAAAGAGTATTATTGTGCATCACGCGTCATGTTTAAAAAAAATCTGAGCGCAGACGTCAAGAAATAGCATCTAGATGCCTAGTATTCAAACTCAAAGCATTTATTTCAATTAGACCATTACAGGTACTTTTGAATGTCATGAAATCAAAAAAGATGTTGTTACAGTCCCAGTCAAAAGACACTTGTGAAAGTACTGTAGTTGCCATTCCAAAGCGTAGATCTCTATGGAGAAGAATGGGCAACAAACTCCATGGACACTCTTTTAAATCATAATATTTTTACAAAATCATGGATACAACATTCATGTTAAGAGTATACATACATGTGAGAACGATGTAGAAAACGAGCACATTAAGAGCTTCCAGGGTAAAAGCAAAAACAAGAGTTTAATAGACGAATTAATTAATTAAAACAAACCGTGGCGGCTAATAGATTACTTCAAAACTTAGTATTACTTCAAAAAGACGCTTAGAAACTGGCAATGACTCAATCGCACACAAACGATACAAAATATTGATAGAAACAATAAAATAGTGACGTCACTGCGTTACTAATCTCCAATTTCAGACTATAGTGCTTTTCCGCCAATAGTAAAACCATTGTTAAAAAGCGTAGGAAATGGGACGTCGATAACGACTTACATAAACGATACTTATATTTCCTTTACAATGAAATCAATAGTTTGTTTACTTCGCAACGTAGTGAGTGAGTAAATTAACTAGTTGATATTGTATGCAAAGGTTCTGATTAGAACACAGTCGTAAACTTTATTATCAACGCCTTTAATACAGTAATGTTGTTTAAAGACCTTACTATAAAGTTGTACCTTCTATTGCACAAGTACATAATGTTACTTAAACTTAAGCATTAACTTTAGACCACTAAGTAAAGCGACATCACACATTCTGGGTCGGTCCATTACGGAAGAGATAAGACGAGTAAAGAATGGAGTAAAGGCTAACATGGTCTTATCTGCTTAACGCTTCTACGAACAGGTGCACAAAAGTATAACGAACTCATTTTATGCCTTATATTTTTTGTGGTTTAACACTGGAACTGTGGAAACTATAATGCTTTATGGAAATTATTAGAAACGAATTGCTAATTCTTTGCTGGTATCTGCATCTATGCCAGAGGTCACCGTCACACAGTCTGTCTACACATCAAAAACATCATTTCTTTTATCGCAATAGCGTTGTCAGAATCTAACAACTATCATTTTAATGTTGTTATATTTTCTATTCATAAAAATTCCCACGTAATTAATTCGACTGGACACTTGGCTAATTAAGTTTTACCAAACATGTTGACAGCTTGAGCCCTTTTCAAGATAACAGAATTTTCGGTTTCCGTTTTAATCTGGGTGCTATGTTAATCATTTCTGTTAATTACAAAGCGGAAGTTCGTTGACCGTATTACTTGGCACGATCTAGAAATATCTCTAAATTTTCGAGTATTAGTTTCAAACCAATGAAGTAATTTTTGAGTCTATTACTGAAAGAGATTGATAGGGCTATCGCGTGCTCCAATTGAATCTACCTTTATGGGAACGCGACGGCTATTAGAAAACCCCGTAAGAATATCCCCTCTTCAGGCTAAGTTCACACGATCTTTGTTTCGTTTTATTAATACTCTTCGCATTAATATCAGTCTACTCAGCGTCAGAAGTTAGCGGTATATTTAATGCGTTGGCCAACATCATACACTGATTGTTTTTGGTAGTGTTGTAGGGGAAAATACCACATGTGACTTTTCCTATATTACCCTATGCTGCTAAAATTTTAGTTTTCCCAAACTATATAAATGTAAGTATTAAGGTCGGTTTCCCTTGAAGGAGAAAGGGCTGCGCTTCGCCATCCGCCAAGTCATCAAGGTAGTTTCTAGACTCAAATATGAATTAAAAAACGAAGAGATGATTTGTGTAAATCACATGGATCTTCTCGCTGTAAATAATGTCGGATCATGATAAAAATAGATCGAGGAAAGGGATTAAAAATATTTTTTTCATAATAGCAAATTGCCCAGATTCATCTTAGAACTATCTTAGAAATAACAAGTTGCTAGGCGTCATCCATCATAAGCCAGACGACGCAATCTTTGCCGCGTCACCTTACTTTGACGTGCAAATCCCATGTCGCCTTCAACACTCCATTTTTTCTTACATTCCTGGCTCGTGCCAACTATTCATGGTATATTTCTTTAGTAACGCTTCTAAAGCCGCTGGAATGTCAGATAATAAAATGTTTCTACGACTGTTTGATTGGAACTAAAGACTGAGGTTCGTAAATCTGCGTAAAGGAATTGCTGATGTCTTCTATAAAATTGTTTTCAATGCTACTTACAAGTAAGGTCTGTAAACATTCCATTTCCTTTTGGAACGGTGTTTTTCTTTTTGCATAATTACTATCCGCTTAAGAGCCGACATTGTTGGCTTCAGAAGTGGCAGCGACTTGATGCAAAAAGAGAAGGCCAAGACACTACTTAGTTAGGCCCACAAACGTCTTGCTCACCTCCATGACCACATATATTGACTGACACAAATACCTTGACAGGACATTCTAAAACATAATTGCTTATTAAAATCTTTGCCCTAAATAAGATCACACACGTATACCTTGGAGCTATGACATCATTTGTCTCATTTCGTGGAATCTTCACGCGATGTATAGTCTGGCATTTTAATGGGAGTTTGATGCGGCACCCATGGTACCTACCTACACGTCATTACGCCCAGAGCTGATGGTTGTAAGTTTTTTGTATGCTCTCGCGTCTTTTCCGTGTGGTAATTACGTCTATGTAAATTGGATCAGATTTATCAAGTGCGTACGAGCGATGGAACGCCAGTTATGCATGTGCTTAGAACCGGAATACATGGTTTGGTTGCCGACGATTAGTTTTGAGTGTAAGTGTAATAGAAATCGTTCTCGTAACCAAATAACTTTGAAAACTGACTGCTTCAGAGAGTAACGTACCTATTTCAGAAGAGGTTTTCTCGTTCAAAAATAACAGTAGGTACTGAATCATGTTTTTGCTCATTTCTAAGAAGAGACCAGTGAGAGAATATAAAAGCAAAGAAAGCCCAAAGAAACGATGAATGAACTGTGTGAAAGATGAAATGGCTAGAAAGGAGAAGAGATTTGACAACTAATAGAAGAAGCAGACATGCGATGCCGACCACAAATAAGTCGGGATAGGGGCAGGCAAATGATGAAGATGACTAGTAAGAGAATTTTTGACACCTCGACACCTCAAATTTTAGAATTTCGCAGTTTAATGATGAATTTCGCAACTCAACGGAAATAGCCACTTACCTCATCAATGAAATCAATCGCAGACAAACAGTTAATATGATGTTTAACTAATTAAAAAAGCATGTTGTTCCCACGATCACGCGAAACCTATTACCGGTACGACGTAACATTTTCGTTAACAATCTCGAGCTAGACTGTCAGTGAGACGACGTTCTTGTGGGAAATGTAACACTATATAAGCCCATAAGGGGTTATTGTATGAAAAGTTATAGCTTCATCGACTTCTTTCTCTTCACATGGATATAACACGCGCGAAAAGATAAGACTGGCAATTAACATATTGTTACGCTGTAAAAATATTAATACAATAGCTTTTTAACTGGCTGCTCTCCGAGAAAACACGACGCAGTGTTTCTCACAAAATTTACGTTTTTTTTTTCAGAAAGTTAGTGAGCTTTATTTAGTTGTCTGTCATTCAGTATGTTTAAAAATAATAGTGATCGGTACCTTACAAATATTTATTTTCTCATGGTGACCCCAAATTAGTATCAGGTAGAGAAATTATTACAAAGATCCCATGCTCAAATTATGTCAACCGTAATTTGATATTTTTGGACCCACCAGCTACTTCAAAATATTGACGTTGCTATACAAGAAGTCTTTTAAACAGGTTCTAACATTATTAGTATAGCAGTCACGTCAACAAACGACCCCTAATGGAAATAGCCAACAGTGTCATCAGCATCACATAATACCACACGAAAATGAGCTCTGATTCTAATCCGTTAAGTTTCCTTTTGGTTTTAACATTTATCAAGAGAACCGGTGTAAATGAGTACGCGCCGTTACTTATAACGTGTGTCACCAAACCATATTGTCTGCTTATAATTTGAGTATGTTTACCTTTGACCATAAAATCTTAGAGTAGCAGTATTTTATATCAAACGACTGGGGATTGGCGATTTGGAGGCTGAAAATGTGAATGAAGAATAGAACGAAGATAATACACTGTAAAAAAATAAACAATAAAAGAAGAAACGTCAGTGGATGAATTTCGTGAAATATAAATTGGATAAAAAGGGGAAGTACTCTGAGGGAATTCGCCCCCGATTAATAACTGGACTCAGGATACAAAAGCATGATAGTAATGCACTATTATGTAGGTCTTATCAAAGCATTTACTATTAAACAACGTGGGCTGTGATGATATCAATCGCCACATGATCGTGACGGCTCTTGATCAGCTCCTTCTTGCAATTTCCCATGTGGTTAATTTCTCCCTTTACTCCGGTGTTTTCCCGTCAACGTGGCGGAAAGCCCATGTTCGACCACTACCAAAAATTCCTAATCCCACTCTTCCCTGTCACTTTCGACCAATTTCCATCCTTCCATTTCTATTTAAAGTACTTGAGGCCTGTGTCCATAAACAATTCTCCTACTTTATCCACCATAACTCCCTCATTAGTCCATTCCAATCTGGTTTCAGGCCCGGGCATAGTACCGTTTCCGCCCTCCTTAAAGTGACTGATGATATAAGGCGGGGGATGGAAGACACAAAAGTTTCCGTTTTAGTATTGATAGATTTCTCCAATGCCTTCAATACCGTCAGTCACGAAGTCCTCTTATCCATACTCTCTTATCTCATGGTCTTTTTTTTTTTTTTTTTTTTCGGATGGGAAATCATCCAATGACTTCCCCCGCTCTGGGCGGAGCGGGGGGGCATGTCAGACTTGTACTGACTAAAACCCACCCATATCCTTCTGTTGCCCTTTACGTTCCGGGGCCGCGGTATCTCTTTCGAACAACCCGCAACCCCGGCAGGCGGAGGCTCTGGCAAGCCCCTCTGCTTTGCTGACTCTCTTTGAGGCGCGCGTGAAACACGAACGCGCCGTCGACACGGCCTGTCGTCAATCGACAGACGGACGGCGAGCTACCCATTGCTCACCGTCCACAGGCCCGCATCTACGGTGGCCGGAAGTCGTCTCGCGGCGCCCGGCGCCATGGGCGTCTCCCGCGGCGGCTGGGTTGGGCAGATGTTCTCTCCCTCAATCGCCCGGCCACCTCCTTCGCTAGCATTACTGCTTCGCAGAAGGTGGTGACCGCTTCCCATTCCCTCTCGCTCCGGACCATGGCCTGAACCAGGGCCGGACGCGAGAGATCTCCGCCGCCGATCGCCTCCACGAGGGCACGGCGGTGCTCCGCCCAAGCTGGGCAGACCGCCACTGTGTGCTCCACCGTGTCCTCCGGGCGATCGTCACAATGGTGACACCCAGGCGCTTCCTCCCGCCCGATGATGTGCAGGAACCTCCCGAAACTTCCGTGTCCGGTGAGGACCTGCGTCAGGCGGTAGGTGAGGACGCCATGACGCCTCTCCAGCCACTCCTCAAAGAGGGGACTTACCGCCGCTATTGTGGCGTGCCCTGCACGGGGTTGCGACAGTCGCTCTCTCCATGCCACCATGAGATCGCACCGGAAGTCTGCCCGCCGAGCGGCAACTTGCCGTGGCAGCGGGTTTTCCCCCCGGTGTAGTGCCTCCGCGCGCCACTCAAACAGGCGCGCGAGGACTATCGCCTCCAGATCCCACGGTGGCAGTCCGGCAAGGAGGCTCGCTGCCTCGCCGGAGATCGTGCGGTAGCCCCGGACAAGCCGTATGGCCACCACCTTTTGGGGCGCGTTCAGGTAGTGGGCGGCGCGCCGCCCTAAAGAACGCGCCCATACCGGGGCCCCGTAAAGGGCCATGGACCGCACGACTCCGGCATAGAGCCTACGGCAGGAGGCGTTTGGCCCCCTCAGATTGGGCAGGAGCCGCTTGAAAGCAGCCCCCGTCCGCTCGAGCTTGGGAGCCAAACGTCGGAAGTGTTCGACGAAGTTCCACCGGCTGTCGAGGACGATTCCCAGGTACTTCAACGTCGACCCGACGCCGATGCGAACCCCTCCTACCGTCAACTGGGATCCCGACGGTGGCGTGTTTCCGCGGCCATGAAAAACCATGGCCTCGGATTTGTGCAAGGCCACCTCGAGACCCAGTAGCCGGATCCTCTCCGCGACTATCGCAACCCCGCGTGTCATATTGTCGGCCGCCGCCTGGTGCGACCCCCCCTGAGCCAGAACGAGCGTGTCGTCAGCGTAACAAACTACACTGACGCCGCTGGGGAGGTCGGCGCGCAGCACCCAGTCGTAACCGATGTCCCACAGGAGCGGCCCCAAGACCGATCCCTGCGGGACACCGCACGACATCTCTCGCCGGTTCCACTCTCCAGAGCGACCGGGGTATATGACGGCCCTGTCCGTCAGATATGCCCCGACCACACGACGAAGATAGGTCGGCATCCGGTGGTATTGGAGTGCCTCCCTGATGCAGCTCCAAGGCATGGAGTTGAACGCGTTGGCGATGTCGAGAGACACCGCCACGACTACCCCACCCCTGGACACTGCAGCCCCCGTCGTGAGGGCTCTCACGCGCATGATGGCGTCCACCGTCGAGCGCCCCTTGCGGAAACCATACTGGTGTTCCGCAAGATCCGGCCCCGTCCCCACAAGGTGCCCGACGAGGCGGTTTGCAATTACTCTTTCAAAGAGCTTGCCCACCTCGTCGAGCAGCACAATGGGCCGGAATGCGGACGGAGAGTCCGCAGGGCGCCCCGGTTTCTGTATGAGGACCAGTTTCCCCGTCTTCCAACGAAGTGGGAACTGGCCTCTCTCCAAGCATGCGCTTAGGAGCCCTAGTAGTCGGGGCCCGAGAGCCTCCAGGGCCAGGACCCAGGCTTTGCCGTGCAAGCCATCGGGTCCCGGGGCGGTGTTTTTGGCTTTCAGCCTGCCCACCGCCGCTCTCAGATCTACCCCAGTCACCTCCGGAACGTCGTCGTCGTCGTTGTCCTCGTGGTCAATCTCATGGTCTCTCCCCAGGTTTTGGATTGGTTCTCTTCTTATCTTCGGGGGCGTCAGCAGTCGGTTCTTGCGGGAGACTCTTCTTCCAGCTGGTGTAACCTTGAAACTGGCGTCCCTCAAGGCGGTATATTATCTCCACTATTGTTCTCTATTTTTATCGATCTTATAACTTCTGAGCTTCAGTGTGCGTATCATCTTTACGCTGACGACTTACAGCTTTACTGTCAGGCGGGTGTTGACAACTTATCCGATGCGATTGAGGAGCTAAACCGGGATTTAAACGTGGTGAAAAATTGGTCTGATCGGTTTGGAGTAGCGGTTAACCCAACTAAGTGTCAGGCTATCATTATAGGGAGCCCCTATAGTCTACGAAGGCTGAATGGGTTAACGGTGCCACCGGTTAGTTTTGATGGCACATTCATCCCGTTTAGCTCCGACGTCAAGGATTTGGGTTTGCACGTTGACACTTGTTTAGACTGGCGTAAGCAGGTCGCGATTGTGAGCAAAAAGGTCACTGGAACGTTGCGATCGCTTTATCGTTTAAAAAATATTCTCCCATGTCACATTAAGGCAATGCTGGTTCAGTCACTTATATTCCCCATAATTGACTATGGTGATGTGTGTTACTATGACCTGAATGCAGATCTCCTCAACAAACTTAACCGACTTCTAAATAACTGCATTCGATTCGTTTTCAATCTTCGTAAGTATGACCATGTATCTGCACATCGGTCGCTCTTGAAGTGGTTACCCATCAGACAGCGACGAGCGCTGAGGGCTTTGACCACCTTGTTTTCTCTGCTCGATAAACCCACATCTCCTAATTATCTTACTTCTCATTTTAAATATTTATGCGCTGCGCACAGCAAGCACCTTCGGTCCTCCAATAATCGTCTTCTACGATGTCCTACTCATCGCTCTGGTTTCCTTAAATATTCCTTCTCTGTCCAGGCGGTTTTCCTGTGGAATGCGCTCCCTCTGAATATCAGGACGGCTACCAGTCGGTTTACATTTAAGGTAAAAGTTCGCGAACACTTACGTAAGAAGTTGGCAGACTCTTCTCAAAATTAAAAAAGTTGTCAGTTTTTCATTATATTTAGTAGTTTTTACCTCTCTTTACTTTTTTATATTTTCTATGTATGTATATATGTATTTATTATTAATAAAACTGATATTTCTTGTCACATTGCACCTACTATGTCTTTCCCAAGTAGCAAAATGGTCCTATAGCAATCGACTTATAAGACTAAACGTCTAATACGCATCTAATAGACGCTTTGACTAAGATCACTGATCTCACAAAAGCATATCAAAAGACAATTTGCGCTTCAAGTGCTTTCGATCCTATTTCTTAGTTTTATAGACGTTTACATTATAACTACACACGATTCCTACCCGATCTTGCAGTTATATAAGAGCATTATATAAAACTAATTAGCAAGTATTTCATTTTGATCCTTTAAACGCATTTGATAAGATTGTTTATACTAACTCGCACAAGACATGCACTTCTATAAACGTCTTACATATAGGTGTTATAGGTCAAGTATATTAAAGGATTGATTTGTCTGAGACGCGACTTCTAATTGATTGTTAGCACGAAACTAGTATGCCCGCCGATGTTTATAGGTAATATTCTGCTAACATGAATCCTACGTTTGCTTTTATATACTGGAGTAACCGGCCATATTGTTATTATTTAGAGAAAGCAAAAAAATAAAAATGGATCTAAACAAATGGAAACGATTTAAGCGTAGTGGCAGTTATCGAAGAAAAGTTTCAAAAAAGTTACTTGAAATGAAATCAAGATCGAAGTACGGGTCGATATTCTTCTTAGATACAAGAGGGTCTCGTGATGTTCGTGATGGTTCCGTACAATATAAAAAAATTAAATGGTTCAAGAAGACTGCGAAGTTATTTTTACTGAAAGTTCTAATAACCTTGAAGATAATGGAAGTAGTGATAGTGAATTTGGCAATGACAACCGCCCTGACTTTGGAAAAAAAATCCCATACTCGTAATTATCAGATCAAAACGCAAAAATAAAGAATTTAGCGAAAAATAACTTAAAGGTGAAGAAAGAATTTGCAAAAGTGTTCAAATACCTATTGATTTATCGTTTTGCATCCCTACACTGCCAACTCTTCATCTATGTCGAAATCAATTTTATGGAGGAAGTTTAAAGTGTTGTAACGTAATTCTGACACATTTCTTATAATATTAGTACTAATTAAGATTATATAAAATTACATACGGAGTATTTCTGATGTATTTCTCTAAAGGAACCCCAAAACTAAAATATGGTGGCGAAGTAGGTAGGTCATGTAGTAGTCTTAACTTTCACTAAATAGTTTTGTAAAGGTTTTGATAAATGCAATATTGTGGCACATGATCCGATCCCATGGCGGTTTATAAGTATGTTAATTAAAACTTAATAAACAATTACTTAATACGATTACTTTGAAAGGGGCATGAAGACATGTTAATTATCTTCGAATACTTTCTTAATAAAATTAATTTCGCAAGTTGATTAGGTATTCTATATACATAAAAGCAAGACAAAATTTACCTATGTTTTGCTAAGAGATAATATATTATAATGTGGATTACTTTAATATTTTTTTTTATCAAGACACCCAGCGCGTCACTCTTAAAGAATTAAAAACTAATGCTCTACTAATAACATCACCCTGATCAATGTAGGATCAATCACACCAGTAGCAGCACGCACTAGATCGTTAGAGGACTAATCGCGCTTACTCAGTGCGTTTACCGGATCTTTATAGGACAATAATATCCTGTAAAAGCACCTAATAAGATAATTATAAAATCCGATTGCACATTACCGGACTGTAACACAACGGTCACAGGACGTAATAGTCCTATAAACTGCGCCCAAATGCGGTTCTATAAACGTCAATAGGATTTCTATAATGCAAAAAAATGCATGCTCCTAGAATAACTACAGGACTACAATTTGCTACTTGGGTTGTCTCTGCATCACCCTAAGGTTGACTGGTAGAAAATGCCCAAGGCATTAAGTCCGCCTTTGTACAATGTTTTTATTACTTGTGCATGAAGTTTTAATAAATAAATAAACAAAATAATCATAAAAATTAACAAACAAAGGGTTATAATTAATAACGGAACTAATGAGCCAAGAAACGAAAGCTTTCAAGAAGCATATCGTAAGAACACCCACCAACATAAATCATCTTAAGACTTCCAACGTTCGCTCCTAATATCAGGGCGTGATAAGGAATAATGCTTTGTTAAATATTCCAGATAGAGGATTAAGCCCCCAGCTTACTCGATGAAATTTGAATAATGCTCGATGCTTGGCGGAGGCGTGCCAATGACAGCCTCCTAATGCCTCTCGTTTATCTCCGAATTTATCACTCAATATTATTTACGTCAACTTAAAATACGAAATCTTTTAAGTCCACAAAGAAGGCTGTTAAGTTAGACGTTTGAAATGTAAGTGTTAATGATTTTAATCATTGTTGCCAACATACAAAACATGAATATGTATAGAGCTATAATTAAGTTCGTTTTGCATTTTAAATGAGAGTGATATATGAGCTGTATCCAAAGAATTTGGGAACAAACAGGCAATAAAATCTTGAATGTATCCAAAAAAACCAATTACGAAATTTAATTAAGCTATCCGATTCCAACTCAACTACGGAAAACAAACAATATAATTTATAAAACATTTCTTTGTGTCTAAAAATAAAGATGACGTTGTATATTTAAAATCTCACGAATATCTACAAATATATGTACATACTAACCACGTAGGTATGTATTTCACTACAGAGCAATCAATACACCACCCACGATAGGTAAACAATCAAACACGTTGAACTTCGCATACAGCCATTTAAGTACTTGTTTGCCTTTAACCTTCGAGGAATTTTGCCAGAGCTTAAGAAACAAA
This sequence comes from Ochropleura plecta, assembly GCA_905475445.1. Lineage (NCBI taxonomy): Eukaryota > Metazoa > Arthropoda > Insecta > Lepidoptera > Noctuidae > Ochropleura > Ochropleura plecta. The sequence goes on along the minus strand of FR997731.1, from coordinate 15,942,992 downwards.
CCTATGAGTGAAGGTCAGGCAGGTCACAGATATGCTACTGAATACATGTATGTCGGAGAAGCGTCTTCGTTAAGCATACCCTATGAAGAGACAAATGCTACACGATGACACGCGAAGTCAATGGAACACGACATGCTGACAAACAGGAAGATTAAAGTCAAGTCTCTTATGATACAAATTTACAATGCGTTGCATCTTGTCATATACCTACTTTTACTCGCTGCGATCGCATCGCTTTGTCGCATTTGTCTCTTGCCAAGGACCGATAAAGTGACAAAAATGACTTACCTGTACAGCACTGTTTAAAAAACAGTTGTTCTGCCCCGGAGCATTCCACAATCCTTTAGTGGTGTGAAAGATCCCAGAATCTCGAGATCCATCTCTCGAATGCTGAGGTCGGAGTTCAGCATCACGCGTGTAACGATCGTGCGCGGGAGTCGCCATTGTTGGCGCCATTTTTTCACCAGTTCGCCATTTTGATGAAGAGAGCACTAAATTAATGTATCCACTGTCCACATTTCGGTATCTGAAAAGATAAAATTAAGTGGAGAAGGCTGATTTATGGACGACTGTCGGATTATCTCTAGATTAAAATAAATCTTTGGGATGATATTCCTTAACACGAGGAACTGGGACCAGGATACTTACAATATATATATATATAATAAATAGCTAAACGAACGTGGGTACACACGGCGATACATCGAGCAATATATTTCCAGTAAAACATTGCGTTCGCTATGTACAGATTTCCCGTACAATGAGAGATCTGAATAAACTAGTTTTGTATAGCTTGATCTATGATGCTCGTCCTATGAACGTATGTAATTCAATTAAATTAATTTAATGTGACTTGACATACTTTATTCTGTTTTTCGAATACCTACTAGTTTTTTTATATATAAAACACATGATAATATTATTATGAATATATATATATTTTTAATTCCTATTTTATCCCCTGTACAATATGTTAGTTATTAATTAATTTGATTTACATGTGAAATATAAAATCAGTCTTAGCAAAAAAATTAAAACTCGTTGGTACCCAGAAATTCACAACACATTTTTTCAGTTCCTGATTCCTAATGTTGATCAAGATCTTTAGATCAGGATTTTTGCTGTTAATCTGATCTTTACAACATTTTGTTAACCTATCAACATTAATATTAACGCGAATAGCGAAAAAAAAATGTGAATATCCGTCAAAAGTAGACAACATGGTACAATCATTTGACGAAACGTTCACACAGCCTAGACAACACAATCGCTGGGCGGAGTCAACTATCGTGTTCTGATTTCTCATTCATATAATTGTTACATTGGGGTTAATAAGGCGAGTTTTCATATTTAATTACACAATGATTCATTAGTTGATTCCTTTCACTACTCAAGTCTCGCGCATTGTTACTGCGAGTGCTGCTACTGACAACAATGAGCTGTGTCGTGTTCGTACCCTGTCAACCTTTGTTGAGTACAGGCAAACGATTACTAATCTTGCTAATTATCGATTGATTGTTCGTGATGGACCGTGAATATTAGTTTTAACTAAATAAAAGTCAATTTTGTCACAGGAAACAGAATTGGCCGATCCTTAGCTAGAACGGAATGATGTCATGCTTCAGCTTTTCAAAATTTGATCCGCTGATAAATAATTATTTAAAATACGACTTTATAGGTAAATCTCTAAAAAATAACAAAGGAACCTTTATGCGATGAAGCTGCTCGAGACTCTTGACGAACAAACAGTGGCTGTTAATAAAAAACATGCCCGGAAGACATTACAAGATCCTAAGTAAGGAGCAAAAATGGCAATTAACAGAGTTACAAGCATACCTTTTGCTAATGATTAAGAGCTACAAAAGAAGCTACCGCATTTCTGTGTTTATATTATATTTATTTTATCGAACCGACCATACAAAAACAATTTCCAAATAATTATGATTGTAAATACACCAGAAGTCCATTCAAAGCAAAACAGCACTTAATTTAAATGCCCCAATTACTTTGTACATTTATTAGCCGCTCATTTGTTCGTTTCTTTATTTAGATTTACACAATGGATTAAAAAAATCGTGGTTTTGCCGACGAGTTGTCCAAATTAGTGTTGCAAGTCGTGCGCCGGCGCCCCGCGGTGCATCGGTCGTCGGTCGCATGCGTAAGCACATGTGCGGGCTTCCGCGAAACAACACGCAGTAAAACGGTTTATTTCAAACTGCATGATTTATGTAGAATATACATATATGGGAATGCCGGCCGAATCATGAGAGCAGCAATTTTCTAATTTTACCTTCGAAAACAACTCTCTCATTACGTCGCCTTTTTTAAGAAAGACTATTTTGAACGAACGTTTTCTTTAGAGCTACCTTACGAGGTCGTAAGGTAAACGTCGAAAATCTAAACGTCGTCGCGTCGTCTAAGTGGGTATAGGTATACCCACTTAGACGACGCGACGTTTAGATTTTCTAAAGCAACTATACAACAAATTTCAATATGCACCACGCGATTTCTACAAATCCTGCTTCTAACGTCACAAATCTTCATCACTACGAATGCAGTCTATCTCTGTTTGGATTTCAATAAGCATAATGGTATTGGTTCCGTTTAAGGCGCCAATATATTTTGTAATGCAAATGCAGGCGTACGTACGTGTGGAGTTTACATGTTGTTTCTAAATACTAAACAAGCAAGCCGAGCTATTTCAGTCAGAAACTTGCGGCCACACTTCCGATCTATCGATAATTTAACAAAAAACGGGGTTAATTCCTGGATATCATTTGCTTGTTGCGCAACAAGACACGTTCCCGTCTCGGTTTTTATTTACAGATTCTTTTACAAGTAACTGAGATCGTGATTACAGATTCCAGAGCATAAATATTTGTAGTAAGTTGAAACAACTCGCTGCAGAACAGTCGCTAGCAATAAACATTGTGTATAATTGAATTACGAAACATTTCCATTCTTTCACATTTTGCTTTCTCTAGAATAAAGAGCGGATATTCCACTTGATTCGCAGAGGCTGTTATTAACTATGTTATTAATTGAGTACCATTATCCTAACTTCCATTTAGCGCATTCTAATTAAAACATCTAACAACTGGATGCATTTTAATCTTCGAAAACTTTAATTAAACGTAACCAACAATTAAATTACAAAAGTAAAAGGGTTAAAAACCCCATAACAGCGTCCGTACCGATACACCGTGCATAATCCGTGCACCCAAAATAATTAATCTCAAGTGTTATGTTCCAAGCAGCTTCGTTTCGTTGCTATGTTTTCAGTTCTAAAAGGTCCTTAGTCCTTTCTTAGGTTTCTACAGCGATCTTGCTAGCGTTTTTTACTTGTAAAATAGAAAACTCTTTCGGCTTACCTTCACTAAATATACGTAACGTTTTTTGTACAATATCTATCTATGGTGTTGTTTTATCAATTTAATCATATCAACGTCGTCGGACTTAATTTTACGGTCTTAATTCTTAGTCTCTCTTTGGATCTTATGGTGCTCGGACAGAATCAGAACCTACTCTTCCATCTTAGTTTTTAAATACAATTTCATAAAGCAGTTTCTCAAATTGTTTACTAACAACGCCCCCTATCAATTTTATTGAAGCCCAACACTATGCAAATAGATGCAAGCAATCCAGAAATCCTATCGAAAAATAATCACAAGGAGAGGAACCAAGCAAGAAGAACAGTGCTATAGCGAACGTGACCCGCCGGCACTGTTCGATGACCGCTACGAGATTTATGAAGAAGTGATTCATTTTGTTGGTATAATTGGTTAAAGCTGTTCCACACGAGTTATCAATTTGTGTCCTTTTGGTATGCACAAACCAGGAAGAAGTGTACCCGAATCCTACATGCCAATAACTGGCAGACTGCGAATTAGGGCAGATTACTGACAGTTCGAAATAACCATAAAATCGAATTGAAAGTAGTAATTGAATTATTATAAAGAAATAAATCACGAGTTATTATTTTTTTACTTCGAGGAGCTAGAAATGGATTGCATGTGCACCACGTGGGTAATAAGTAATAACGATTGTAATCACCGAAATGATCCGACTGACGACCGCAGTCGCATTCCTGCGTTAGTTACGCTCAAGATTCGCTTTTATCTCTTTTTGTAGGACATTTCACTTCTTTATCTCAAAGCCATATTACTTTCTAGCACTGTATTTCATAAACAAGAATAACGCAGTTAGTTTTTATACGTTTTTTATTCAGGCCAATCATAATTAAAACTTTCAATTGTAATGGCTCTGTGTGAGCACAGAAATAAGACTTCAAATTTCAATCATGTTTTATGTATGATGATGCGTTTTGTCACTAAACGTTCTTTAAAAACTTAATAACACGTTAGTTTGGGCAGCAATCAAGCAATTGTTGCTTATTGCCCAGTCACGCTCCTTTTACCAGATGACTGGTTCCATCCAAAGAAATTGATAAATAATTGACGGTTACTATAAGTGTTTGTTTACTGTAATCTTGAAAATTGTATCATATATTTCATCAGAACGGTAGGTATCAGAATTCTTAGCAAAAAAATGTTAAAGGAGATGAAATAAATAATTAGTTCCCGGACATTGCATTACGAATCCACTTCTCTCATGCAGTTGTACAAAAGTGCGAGGTGACAAGTCAAATTGCTATTCCGAGAAAATATTCTCAACTAATCTCAATAACAAATCTCAAGCGGTTAACTAACTTAGCGTGTGATTCGGCATCAAAGACGCTCATATTGCTGAAAAAAAACAAGAATACGCTCAAGTGGTTGCACATTACCATGGGAACAAAAAACTTCAACTTAATACAAAAACTTAAGAAAGCGAGGGATTGTTTCAAGTGTTCCATTAGTAATAAATCTCAGTGATAACTTTAAAAGCATTGCCTTTGACTCGAGCACCTATAAAGAGTTTGTCGATGTAACTAGGCGCACGTAAGATTGTATCCTCATAAAAATGTTATAGCCCATGTTTGATCAATGCTTTACTGAATGCTAATGTATATGTTACCTATGTATGCTTCACTTAAATAAAAGAGACCGCTGGTTTTAACTATCAACAGTACTTTAACCCTGACTGAGTAATTTCAGTAAATAGTTCAAGAAACTTTAAAATCCATTCAGGTTTATCGAGGTACTAATATTTGGCGTTTTAATTGCTTTGTGCTTGCCAGTAATTACACTTTTATTTAATGGCTTAATTTAAAGCAAAGGTGTAAAAAAACATAACAAGAGTTCAATCAGAAAGAGAGTTGTCTACATACTACCAGATAATTATCTTGCCATCGCGGTCAGAATGGAGCCTGGAGCCAAAAGAAAATAACACTAAAGAATACGCGCCACTTTTTTGTTCTCACTTCCAGTCACTACACAGTTCATATGTACTGTGTTTCTTTCTAGTCGGTTTAGCCATGACATAGCTAGATACTAGTTTTAAGTGGGGTGCCTACCTTTGACCCAAACCCCGAGGCTATTGGAGGTTAGATGGCACTTGGAATCCAGTTCGTTCCTATGCGTACAATATGATTTAATGTTTTATAGCTGCTAGAGAAGGATTATGCTGACGATATAAGTCTATAATTCGTTTGAGTCGTATAAGACACGTAGATAAAAACTGTATTTCGGCATTTAAAATAAAAGAAATTCGAATTTAATTCATCGCATTCATGACAAGAAGCGAATATGTACGTAACGGCTCCAACTTCAAAAAACTATAGGCAAGTAGGTACTTATGAATTCATCTATTTTTAAAATGTCTAGGAATGCAATTAAATCAGACAGGTAGGTAATTATTCGGTGCGCAACCCAAGAAATTCAAACGAAATCCGTTCAAAGTTTACACTTTGAGTTGAAGCACAGACGGTCAAAGATGTCTTACAGGCAAGCACACGTGCGCCGCCACAGCACACCATAAAAAGGAACGCACACATGCCAACATCACGAACTTGATTATACGTTACACAAAAAGAGGAAGAGCGGAGGCTGCGCGTGCGTCGAGTCGCCGACCCGCGAGATGGCACGAGTCAAAACGCCGCGTCGCGCATAATATTACTATTATTATTTTATGACACTATTCCTCCTATACGATCAACACATTTAGCTCCGTAACTAATAAAAAAACAGCAGGCCAACAACACGGGAATGAGCCGATCATCGGCACAGAAATAACTGCATGTCGTTAATTTTTACATAATTAAAAACAGAGCTCCATATGCAACTTATGCAATGACATGGATTAATAAAAGAGGTCGATTTTGTACACTATTATCGATTTGCCATGAGGACTAAGCCAACTGACAAAGTCAGCTTAGTAACATCTGCAGACACAATTTTGAGCATACAAATCTATTCATAACATGCCACCACTTTTTCTACACCTGTGTTAATAGTAGATATCGAAGTACCACTCGACTAATGGAAGGCAATGAGAACAAGATTACTTGAAATGCTTTGTACATTTTATTAAAACTTTCATAAGACCACCTACGATCACAGAGCACAGACTCATCTAAAATTGAATTGAATAATATAATGGTAAAGTAGCGTATCCGAGTGGCGTGACGGTGAAGGCGTTATATGAGCACAAAATACCTAAAGCACGTTCAAAAGAGAAGTGTCAACGCGGCATTAGACATTAATGACGGCCATTCCTCAATGTGCAGGCCAACAAAGAGGTTTCAATTGGTGGCCAGACCTCACTGGAGACACAATGTTGTAAAATTATACATGGACAATGGACATGCATAAGCAAGACCGTCTTCTATAATCACTGAGGGGCAGTAGAGGTTCTCAGTAAAATTCATAGTACCCGATAATGCACTGCACCGATATTTACAGAGTTTATTCTAGCTGCTACAGAAAATATGTAACAGAGTGCGAGACAGGATTTTGATATGCCAACCGAAGACCATGGGTACTGACTATAAAACTACTTAAGGCGAATTTCACTAATGAAACTGAAAAGCAATCAGCACAAATAAATTGCGTTAAGGGACTGTCAATATCGATATTCCATAACTATTACGACACTGGCCAAATAAGTACGCAGTTGAATCTGTTCTTAGAGGTAGAAGCAGTTAAACATTTACTAGATAAAGAGAATTCCACCTAGCAAACCTACATATTGAAAAAAAATTATGTTCATTCAGCAATCACCTGGGACTAACTAAACATATATTCCATAATTAATTAACATTTTGTTTCAAACCGATCTGGATTCTAACAATTATCATTAAGTACCGGAATCAAAGCCACAGATTAGTACCGGAGTACCCAACAGGCTACAAATTCATTAGCACTTTAGCAGGCACTTCTTTAGCTTAAAATTCTCATATCTCATTAACACATGTGAATAATATTGTAACTAAAACTTCAACGAAATGATGTCACACACTATTATTGGCGATTATAGCTCCTATCAGTCAAACATATTATTACAAACTGGTAATGTGATCTCGATTTACGATACAATGACATAATTTTGACATCATTCTGAAACTATCTTTTCAACGAGATAGAATGAATGATAACCGCGGTTTTAATGGAGCAAAACTGCGGAGAATGTCACGGGTAATCCAAAGTTATAACTAAAATACGGGTCGGTAAACAAGAGCTTGTTCCTCGGTACGTCGCGCGTCGGGTCGGTACAGACATTCATATTCGCATATGTTTGTCACAGTTTCACAAACGCAAGTTCCCGCGGTCTATTGTTTACAAGTATCTACGTTCAATGGTAGATTGGCTGAGATTAGCCAGTCGTGATGTGGCCCATATCTCGATGAAAGCAATCACGATCACCGCCGGGGACATACTTGTCACACGAACAGTTTTAGAGACGATCACGATATAGCCTCGAGCTTGGATCATATACCCATAGTTACATAATCACGACACAAAAGAAATGCAATAAAATATTCAGGACGAGGATAAACTAAACAAAAGTCGATCGCTGTCTTCCAAGAATGAAAGTTCTATGATCTTTGAACTTTCAAGCATCCAACAAAGTAGACGTGCAAGAAAAGATTAACTTATGACAGTACTAGCTATCTCTGAACCAATGTGGAACGAGTAGAGATTCAGAATTAGACTGCTAATAAAATCCAAAAAGTTCTAGAAAAAAGACAAATCGTTAGCAAGAAATGTGACATGAAAATGTCGTGACAGGCGCACTGGTTACAAGTGGGTTAAATCGAGCATGCAATATTTCATGCTCAGATGCATTAAATAATTGCAGTCCGTGGAAATATAACTGTTAATAAGTAGTAGGATCTGTGCAATGACAGCATCGCCTATGAACATATTTAGATAACGGGGACCCGTCCGCGAGCTTGTTAACTTGGTACACACGGCAGCTACTCAATTCCTCCAGATCTCGGAGACGGTAGCAACATTTAAATATTAATCGAACAAACCCGTTCTTTGAATTAGAATAAGCTTTTACAAAGTACCAATCAAGTTTAAAAGCGTTCATTGGGTCCTAAATACAAAGCATTACTTAAGTTCTCGCAGAAGGCAAAATAATGGGCTTATTTATCTGCATAGACATAGTTAATTATACAGACATTAAAAAAATTGCTTCTCCACCTGGCTCGAGGCACGTGCCTCGTTCACCTGTTCTTTAGTCGCACTTTTAAATAAGTAGGCTCTCGAAACCGGCAGTCATAGCTGTTTGAACCATGCCATTATTTTTTGTATACGTTACAAAATTGCTGCATCGCATACGTAATTATAAGTCAGCAATAGTAGTTGTGATAGTAGACTGCTATTATTTTTAAATGATGATTAAGGCGTAGATGTGGTTTTAAATCATTCAAATGCTATTAAGAAACCATCGCTCATTTTGTCTGTCTATTCTGTTGGCGAGTGTTAGAACTGGTATACAAATAATATAACGGAATCCACTAAGGTATTAAACTTGTATTAGGTGAAATAAGGTCAAGCTTTTGTTAAATTCGTGAAACAGACATGTTTTTGATTCTGTGGTTTTATAGCAGCACATTACATAGCCTATAATTCCTTTTACAAGCTCAATTAGACAATCTTTATTGTTTTCAGATGGCTACGATCTTTATGAGCAAGACATATCGTGAATATTGTAGTGGAGAATAGACACCTACAGGTTGGGCCTGGTGACATTGCGATACTGCACCAGAATGTTGGCCTCAATATTTACATAAAATATTGATTTCTACAGCTAACTCTTTCTTAGCGTGCTGATAAACCATTACATATTTCAATACTTAAAGCGCTGTGTCAAGGTGGACCAAAATCGAGGCAACCTAAATTACAATAAAGTCTGTCTACGCTCATGGTTACATAGTAGACCGCGATTCGTACCACTTAGTGTTGCAAATCCTTTCTCCGTTGAGAAAGACAGAGCCTGAACAAAACTATTACTTGGTCAAATGTCGATGTGACCGACTTTAGAGTTAGGTTTAGTAATAACTCGATTTTCTCATTGACAGTTAGTTTTTTAAGTAACTCCGGTGGAACGTAAGACAATCTAGGGGTTTAATTGTGCTACGACTAGACAATGTAAGTATAGGCATAGGTAAGTTACAAAGTAATGAAAGGCTTGCTAATGTTAGTACGTCTGCGCATACAATTCAGTCCTTAGGCTCTTAGGAATCGCCTGGATAATACATTTCGAGTTGTGAGATAGTGCCAGAGACAGTTCACTCGACAGAGTACATATAAATACAATTTGATTGTACTTTATAAACAGCTAGTGTGGGAGGCAAGCAGGTATGGTTGTATGTTTAAGACAAAGGGCAGTCTTGAGCGCGGTTTTAGTCCTTGATGGAGGAAAGTTGCATTCATTGAACTGATTGACTGTAGGAAGAAAACTTTTAGGTTTCTTTGCTTTTCATAGGCGATCTACAAAATGCCCATGTTCACAACAACGACGACAATAGGACACTCAGGCGCCAAAGTACTCCTCCATTATTATTTGAAGTATGAATACCCTTAGACACCTCTATTTTCCTTTAGTTTTACGGTAAAATGGGTTCTACAGACGAGACATAAAGTTTGCTACAAGCTCGCCAGCAGCAGTCACAGTACTTTGACCACAAGTCCGAGGCGGTTACCTTTTAAAACGAAACATGGCAGGACGCGTAGACTCAGAAACCTCGGCTCTAACAATAAAACCAAGAAAGGCACAATAACTGAGATTTCATTAGCATGCACGTCGACATAGTCAGAATTTTAATATAATCATTTTAGGTAACAATGGGTTCAGTATTTGTAAGGAGCGTGGAACCATAACTCACTTCCTATAGACTATACGGACTATAAACAAAATGTATTCGGAACTTGTAGCCAAAAGAATAGTTTAGAGAACGTTTAATTTTTACGCTTACAACTTTTATCCTTGATAATTATAATTTTAAACTAGGTTTTCGTGATTTATTTAATGTTAATATTGTATTTTTATGAACCCAACGTAGTAGAAAGTAGTATTTTTTTTTTAATTTCCATTAGGATAATTATTGTATAACATTTATTATTGTGGTATTTGGTACCTTGCCGTTACATAATTATAAAAAGATTTGATTAGTTATAAAAATTGATTTGGCATTAATAAACAAGACGTAAAAGTTTGAAGTTTTTTGAATATATTTCAATAACATAAGAGTTCGAGTTCACACTTACCATTAAAATCCACACAATAATAGAATGGCAGTCCTTTTATTAAGTCCACATTAACACTTAAATATATTTTATTGTACCTTTAGTCCCACTTAATCCAACACTAGGGGGGTCCTAATCACGAACCGTACAAACCAAACTAGGTACTTCCAAAAGTTTTTACACAAATCTATGATAAAAATAAAAATCGCTTTCGAAGTCTTTAAAAAATTTAAAAAGAAATTCACATTCAAAATTCGAATCAACACTTTCCCGCCAAATGTTTATTTATTTCGTCGGTACCGGCAGGCACAGGCACAGCGGCGCGTCCAACCACGAGCGGAGCCGGTTCGCTGTTGATTGTTTTATTTTGAACGCGATCGCGCTGCTCGGTTTAAGCGCGCAACGGCCAAGCGTCCCTCGATATACGATACCAAAAAAAGGTACTCCTAAAAACAATCCCTTTCTACTGTAATGGGATAAGAACTTTTTAAATTTGATGAGGCGAGAAAATAACTAGTCGCATTTGAAAAAACTCGTTTATTGATTGTATCACTGCAGTGTTTTGATCAAACAGAATAACAATCGTTTAGGTAAATGTATAACAAATAAATAAGTAAGTATAACAAAATCATTGCTTACAGGCTATTTTAACACGAATTAACATATGTATTATATTAAACTTATTACTGTTTTAAATCCATGGATAGAGTTCGTTGAAGCAAGATTCTAACAAGATTAGAGGTAAATATTTGTTGCTTCTCGTTTATAGACCATAAAACGAGACGTTATATGTGATGATTTTTATATTTAAATCTTGATGTTAGATCTATTATTTTAGTTTGAACTTACTAAGTGACAAAACCTCACTTTGAATTACGTTATTCAACTAGCGCCATCTATTTTATTTTTATTATTAGCAAATAAAGACATATTCTATTCTATTCTATTCTATTGGCGAATATAATATTTCTAATCAGCTTTCAATTGGCTTCTCTTCTACGTTTTCTTGTTTCTCTCCTTCATTTTCTTTTTGCTCTACTTCATTTTCTAATTGTTCTATATCTTCTACACTTAAATCTCCTTCAAATTCATTTTTAGCCTGATTTATATTAACGTTAGCTCGTTTCAAAAAATGTTCATGCAAAGCTTTATGGAGCTTTTTTGCTTTCGTAGCACCAAACCCAGGACATTCTGCCAGCCTTGATTCTGATGCTTTTATGATATTCTCCAATGTGCCGAATTGTGATATGAGCGTCATTGCATCCGTTTTATTCACTGGTTTTATTGTGGTTAAAGCATTTACAACCTAAAAACAAAAATGGAATTAAGCTGATATTGACCTTTTTACCCATAACCTAGTCTTTGCTTGAACCGGGAAATAAAACTTAAGAAATCTTACTAAGTGTCTCTGAAAGTCAGCAAAGTACTGGAATCGTTTCACTAATTAGGGGGTACTTACTTCACTTTGGTCGCAACTAATGAAAAAAAAAAAAAAAAAAACAAATCGACTTTGATGTCGATGTCAAACACGATGCGTCGCGCCTGTAGGAAATGTCGCGGCAACCGCAACTTTCCGACGCTTTTCGGTTTTTTCTAAAGAGCAAAGCAAAATGCCCCCGCCATTAATTTTCAAAGGTGTAATGCTATTGATACTTTACTGTCACTAATCCATAGAGCCGTGTCTCTGTTTGTTACTGATATTCTTTTTTTTTATTTAGTCCATAGAGCCGCTTCTCTGTTTGTTACTGATATTTTTTTTTTTTTTTTAATAAGACTTCCTCGGTGGTTTAGTCTTCGCAATCGCGACTGCTGAGCATAAAGTCCTTGGTTGGCAAATTGTTATTAGGTTTTTCCATATAGAATTTCTCAGTAGTAGCCACAGAGTCTGCATTGTGCCAAGTTGATGGCATTAGGTTTGTCCCCAATTACTTCTGACTTAGACAAAACTGTCTTACATTATATTGTAAAAAACTTGTTAATTACCTTCTGATGTGGGTCATTCTCAATCTTCTCCATGATCCTGTCTGGTGGTTTGTTTTCATATATCTTGTAGTTTTCTATGATCTTGGCTGATTCTTCTGGATTCCATGCTAACATAAGAGTCAAGTCAGTCAGCAAACAAATTCTTGTTAAATTCTTCAGTGAGTTTTGTGGTTCTTTGAGATCAACCTAAAAAATTCAGTATTAGTTATATTATTTGTAAAGTAATTTATTCAATTAATTGTGTTACAATTTAATATGTAACTATAAACCTAATAATAACAGTTTCTTAGCAGGCTGCCACTATTACAAACCATACTTTTATGTTATTTACTACAACAGCAATTCATGGAATAAAAAACAACTCGATGTTGTTTTTTATTGCATGAATTGCTGTCACTAGCAAATTCTTGGAACATGATTTAAATATTATTTTTCAAAATAAATGACCAGCATATAAAATCATTGCAAGTGATTGGTATCATGCAAATAATAAGTTATCCTGCCAAAGATAGATGGCAATATGCAACAGATATTAATGCAATTTTTCTTTATCAATACTTCAATTTTAGGGTTCTGTACCTCAAAAAGAAAAACGAAACCTTTATAGGATCACTTTGTTATCTATGTATTGATTTAAAATTATATATGCTCAAGTTTGTGGTCCCTTGAAGCTGTGTAAAAATCAACCTTTTAAGTTTACACAGTCCAACGATGTGGTCATTTATGATGCAAGTTTGAACAGAGCCTCGGTGCATGACATTGTCTCGCACTCTTAGTCTGTTTCTTTTATTTTAATATAATAATAATACCTGTACTAAAAGCACCCTAAGTTCATACTTCTTCCCAAGTTCCTTGATCCTGTTGTGTATGTAATCTGGGTTAATGTTATGGTACCGGAGTGACAGGAACAGTAAGCATATGGTTTTGCCCACTTCATAGTCGGGTATGATATCATCATACTCCCAAGGAACACTTGTGATGAATTTTAGTAGAGGATTTCCTCTCTGTAAAATACAATAATTGCTTTTAGAAATAGTTTAATGACATATAGTGAAATAGTATGGATCAATAAGCGTCCTTTACTTACACTGACCCTTGCGGGATATTATCACAACATTTGAATGTTTAAAAGTGTTTCTAAAAAACCTGTCTTGTTGGTACTATATTATCAAAATTCTTTGATTTTTATTTATTTATGAAATAAAATTTCATGCACTTGAAAAAACAAATTGTTCAAAGGTTGATTTAATGCTTTGGGCATTTTCTACCAGTCAACCTTATATTTTTTTCAAAGAAATCAAAACAGAACACTTTAGACCGTACTAAGTAATATGGCCAAAGTCACCTTTAAGGTGGGTTGGTTTCAGGCAGTCAGCCCTGTAGCTGCAGCCCAACCACTTAGCAGACTATCTGATATTTTAACTCAATATCAGTTATTCTTATTTAGTTTGTGGTGAAAATGATAATTACCTGTTTCTGATTGACTAGCACACAGTGTGTCTTAGATGAGGCAGGCTTGGAAACAGGTTCTTTTGATGTCCCTGAAAACGTAAAGGTTGGAAATTTTTGATTACTATTCAGTGACAGGCTTTAAAAAGTACTTGATGTTTTTGTTATGTATTGTTACTGTTCAATGTACCACTGCATAGGTAATCTTGTATGGGTTACATCTCCAGCATTATTAGATACAAACAAGTTGTAACATGTTTTATGTTTGGAGGGATTTGTTTTTATTTTTTAATTTTTTCGATATTTCGCAATTTATCCTTGTAATAAAGAATTCTATAGTAATAAAAGAAGTCTGGCAAATGTTAATGGTTGCTAATGGTCAGTGGGTCATCTAATGCTAGTTTAACGATAATATTTACAATAATCTTTAGATACAAAGTTTTTTTTACCTGGTTGTACTTGCTGTAGGCTTTCGGATTCAATTTTGGGTATCTTTGGAGATGTCGGCTCGCTAATTTCAGCAAGTAAGTCGTCAAACCCATCTTCTAAATCCATTATTTTTTAAGAGAATGATACAATGCTGAATGTTTGAAAATTCAAATATGCGCTACTCTACTGTTTGTTATGACAGAATGACAGAAGAATGGAAAAAAGAAATACTGACACTATACTGACAGCTGAGTTTAGTTTAGCTGACGGACTGCAAATGACGGGTAGAGTGCCCATTGACTTTAGCCAATATTACTGACTTTTTTGCGATTAGTATTTATTACACTTGTAGCTGGCTTTACTCTATCGCTAGCTTGAGAGAAGTATCTCTATAATCAAGAAGCAATCTAAATCCACTCATATTATGTAAATAATTTATTTAGGGAATTGAAATAGGTAGGTGGATCAAGCAAAAGTATCGACACGTTTACCATTTCTGGTGCATTAAGATTTATTATTATTATATTTTAATGTTTAAAGGTTTGATTATAATGATTTTTCACAACATACAAATAAACATTTATTCAAAATTTTAGTATACAAACATATCTTATCGGGCAATATATATATTTTTTTTTTATTTAGAATGAACTCACTCTTGACCTCGATCTCGCCTGATGGTAAGCGACAGATGAGGTCTACGATGGAGCGAGCGAGCCCAGAAGATGCCTATTAACTCTTGTTTTGAAGGCAGACGGGTCGTATGTGGTAGGGAACACAGAAGCCGGCAGAGAGTTCCACACCTTGGCCGTGCGCACAATAAATGTTGTGGAAAAGCGCTTAGTACGACAAGACGGTATGTCGACCAAGTGCGGGTGGTACCCTGCCGTGCGTCTGGTAGCCCGGTAGTAAAACGGAGATGGTGGGATCAGGTCATGGAGCTCCAGCGCACACTCTCCGAAGTACAATCTGTAGAAAACCGACAAGCTGGCAACGTTACGCCTGTGTGCCAGGCTGTGAAGCTTGGACACAAGTATCTCATCGCCTATGAGCCTTTTGGCTCTGCGTTCCACCGAGTCGAGGGAAATAGGGTATTTTACTCTATATGAAAGAAATTCTAATAATATACAATTCAGATAGCTTATGAAAATAGAAATTGTAAAATTGAAATGCAGTTTTATGGCACTTATCGATTGATTTTTTTTTTGTTGGTTTACTAGGACCCTAGGATCAAAATGAGATACTTTTTAAAAATGGGTGTAATACCGTATTATTTAATAACTTCCCATCCACCAAAAAAAGAGTCACTGTACCGAATTGAGTGATTTGCTTGTGTTTACTACTATACTAAACTTTTACTAGAATATTTTTTTTTTCTCTGTTGTGATCAGCTGTCATTTCATCTGTGGAAATGTCAGTCAGCATGTCATGTCATTTGTCTATTGTCAATGTCAGTCACTCAATTTCGTCCGTTCGTATACGTTTACGTTCGTCACTCGTCTAAAAACCGCGCAAATCATTTCTAAACAAACTTTGCTTCATGTTATTTTAAGTTTGATGACTACTAATATCTAAATGTGTGTGTTAATAAATAATAAACTTACATGTTGTCTTAATACAAAATGTGTTTAATGCGCCTATCATTTAAGAAATTCAACAAGTAATAATTATGAAGATTTACTATGAACAACTTGCCTAGCACTAGTAAAACAAAACAAAATGATGGATTTGAAGACGATGAAATGTTCGACGATTCTACGTTGCTGGCCCATTTCGATAACTCCTCGTTTATACAAAGATCGAGGTTTTCTGAGAGTAACATAAATGATTCGGCTAACGGGAGTGCTCTAAACGTTAGGTAAGTTTATGAAGGCGGCAGTATTGGCTACTTCTTTACCATAGTTACATCAACTAAACAGCTTCATAAAATTAAATAAGCAATTTTTGATGCATTTGTTGAGCATAAAGAGAAAACCAGCCTTTGTTTTCTTTAAACAGCTTTATTTAATTGTAAAAAATATAATAATAATATGTTTTAAAAAAACCCTGTCTAACCCTAAAAGAGAAAGTTGGACAGGGCTCTATAGGTATACCAATAATAGTATGATATAAATTCTCATGGAAGTATTTATTTTTGTTGCAATTCTAAGGCACATTTGTTTCATTATCATGGAACTTGGTGTTTGCCACTACTGATTCTGATGTTCAGGAGTTGCAGTGTTTTTTTTTATCTGGTTGGTTGTCCCATTTGACAAAAACTTAGACACATATGTTTTTCAGTGCACTCTGCTGCGATGAAGAGATCAGTGGATATGACAAGCTGACAGGCAAAACATGGATCTACCCAACAAACTATCCAGTCAGGGACTACCAATTTAATGTTATTAAGGCTGCCATACTTAAGAACACTTTGGTAAGATTCAGTTTTGTAATGTGAACATTGCAATTTTAATAATGTTTCTTTAATTATTTTTTAACAGCTGACAGTGTTGAGGAGGGTCATTTGAAGCAGTTTTTTAGTTTTTTTTTTTTAATTTAAGTTACAATACATATATATTTACCGAACATATACACACCCATGTACTAACCTTTCAATTAAGTATAAAAATATTGTAATGTGGCTTTATTTTGCTCAATATTACTTACCGCATTTGTGTATGGGGTGGATTCCGGGTGTCCTAAAATACAAGCGTTTTGTCTAGCTTAGGCACCAGTGTCCCACAATATATCTAAATCTTTATTGTTCACGAAACCTAATAATGTAACTACTTATTTGTTGTAGTGAGAAATAAATGATTAATTATCTTATTTACTTTAATAGTTAATGTCTGTCATTATTTAATTATAATTACTGTTTATGCTTGTATTTTTGATACATTTCTGTTTTGGCTGATTGCAAACAGGAAAAAGGAAGTATATGAAAGTAAGCAAAGTAAACAGGAGTATTTCATCTATTAATCAAGTTTATGACAATAAAGACCACTCAAGACATATTAATTTTTATTTGCATAGTAACACAATCTGCTGTATCAATTGGCTAAGCAATTCATACTTAGTTCTAACAACATTTAAATGCAAAAAGGTTTACACCTTATTGCATTAAAATGTTGTATATACTGTTATCATGGTTTTATACAGGCATGCACTGTTTTGCCGAGGGCCTACCCTAAAATAAAAAGACCTTAAAATATACAATAGACATTTAGGTAAATGCAGGCTTGGCATTCAAGGGGTTAACAATCCATCACCATATCCTATTGATTATGGCCTCTACTATTATTTACATTATTGTTTGTAGGACTTAAATCTATGATGTAAAGCTACAAAGAGTAATGCATTCATAATAAAAACATACCAATCAAAATAACCCTCCTTTTTGCTTAGCCATAGGCAGGTAAAAACTATAAAAGCTTCAAACTAACATTAGCATTTTTGCTATGGAATCACTCCTTAATCTTGTCTAAGGACAGAGATAAGATCGCAAAGGGATGAGCTATCCCAAAAGAAGCCTGTTAAGGCGCGGCAACAAGCTAATCTTTAGGTATTCGCGGAAGTGAGGCTAGCTGCATACTAGGCATGGTCTGACACAAGTACACGACAGTATTGCATCAAAAGAATAGAAATAAGGTCGAAAATATTTCGGTGTTTGATTTTATTTGAATATCATGTCCGCCAAAATGTAGGTCATTTTGCAGTTTTTATTGAATATTAAAAAAAATACAGCTCCGTGTTTGAAAAAAGTTATAAATATAAAAAATATGATGGTTGTCGCTGAAAAAAATGAGAATATCGAGACGAAAAAATTTTTTTCTTGGTCTTTTTAAACATTTTTTTTTTTCGTAGTACTAGACCTCTTTTGTAAACTGATTTTGTTTAAGTCTTTACTTTATGTATTGAACTATACACGGTAATTTTTTTTGGCTAGTGGCATGTACAGATACGACTAACTTTGCGACGAAAATCTAGACGTTTTACGAAGTGTTTGCTTTGTACAGCGCCTTAACTGTTAACATTTGTTGAAACAAAACATTATTTGACATTTTGTTTTGTACCTACAGGTTAGTCTACCTACTGGGTTGGGTAAAACATTCATAGCTGCAGTAATTATGTACAACTTCTACCGCTGGTATCCACTTGGCAAGATAGTCTTCACAGCACCAACACGGCCCCTAGTTGCACAGCAGATCGATGCATGCTACAATATTATTGCTATACCTCCCAATGACACCATTGAAATGACAGGTAACTTAAAAATTAACATAGGTAAAAAAAACAAGAGAGTTTATAGACATTTTAATTAAGAATATACTAGAAATGATTTCAACATATCTGTCTGATAATTTTACTAGAAATTTTTAGGATATTGAAAGAAGGATTAACCGATAAGAAAAAGATATCTCCGGCAATGTCCGGCAATGGTCTGTAGGCTGATCATGATAATGTATAGAATGTATTTGATTGCATAAATACACTTAGACTTTGGACTTTAAAAATTTATCAATAACTACATCTTATTTCTTCAATCACTATAATGATTAATGTTTGCATTGTTTTATCTTAATTTGCATACAAACAGCATACACTAAGTAACTTTTATGTTTTCAGGTCACATGCAAGCTACAACAAGGAAGCAACATTGGCAGAACAAAAGAGTGTTCTTTGCCACACCTCAAGTCATATACAATGACATGAAGTCAGGGATTTGTCCCTGTGACAAAGTCCGATGCTTGGTCATTGACGAGGCTCATAGAGCAAGAGGGAATTATGCTTACTGTCAAATAATACAAACTTTGGATGATATCGGACATAAGATATATAGGGTGCTGGCATTGTCAGCTACCCCTGGCAGTAAAGTTGAAGATGTTATAAATGTATGTATAAACTAAGACATTTCATATAAAACCGGCCAAGTGCGAGTAGGACCGCGCACAAAGGGATAGGATAGGATATACGGATATCTATAAAAACGGCAGAAACAATATGTTTGTTGGATGTGAGCCTCCTTAAATATTTATCTTATTCATTTCTGTTCATAATCTGTGAAAATATCAACTGTACAACTATCACGGTTTCATGAGATACAGCCTGATGACAGCTGGACTGCCAAATTTCATCGAAATCCGTTTAGTAGTATTTGCGTGAAAGAGTAACAAACATCCTGCCATTCTTTCTCATAAACTTATGCATGTACAATATTAGTAGGATATGTTTTCCGTAAGAAACACTAAACTAAATAATTATATTCTTTTGCAACCTCTTTAAATTCGTTTCAAATATATAATAAAAAGTAGCGGACCCGACAGACGTTGTCCTGTCTACCTTCAAAACTCTTCTCAAAAAACTCATACCTTTTAATTTAATATTTGATCCAGCACATGGTCTACAATAACACAATGATAACAAAACTTTTTTTTAATTTGATCGCAGCGCTAACTGTCGGGACAGACTAAAATTAAAATTCGAATATTATTTAAAATTTGACACTGCGATGGTAGCGCCGTCTGTCGGATCCAATGTAAAACATTCCAAAATCAACAACTACTAATAAATAAAAAATTAATTAAAAAAACATTGTCCAGCGGACAAAATTGTGAATCTAAACCATTCCCAGATCCCCTTGAACACACACAAAAAATTTCATCAAAATCGGTCCAGTCGTTTGAGAGAAGTTCAGTGACATACACACTCACAGAAGAATTATATATATAAAGATGTGTAATACTTTTGGATCATGTTGTAAAGGCCTATTGAAATTTATGAATCATTAATCACTACATATTATTTATCTATCTTTGCTTTTTAGGTAGTAAAAAACCTGCACATCGCCCACTTAGAGCTAAGGACCGAGAACTGCATAGACGTCGCGCCGTACAGTCACGCACGGAAGATCAATACTGTGGTCATACATTTGGGAGTGCAACTGTCCCAACTTAGACAGCAGTACATCGAGGTAACTTTACAATACATACTTGTAAGCTATGCTATATAGATCGGAGCAGACAATTTTACATTTAATAAGTAAAATAAAAAATCGGGGGTTCCCAAACTTTAAGTTAAGGGAACACCCAACAAGTACCTTTTTATTTACAGAACCCCATAACAAATGATTACAAATCAAAGACACTATAGTTTATATTAGAACAAAATCTTTTATTAGGTATAATATATAAAGTGCAACACTTCATTCTTTATTTTGATGTGAAGAACGTAAAGGGCAACAGAAGGAACATGGGTGGGTTTTAGTCAGTACAAGTCTGACATGCCCCCCCGCTCCGCCCAGAGCGGGGGAAGTCATTGGATGATTTCCCACCCAAAAAAAAAAAAAAAAAAAAAAAAAAAAAAAAAAAAAAAAAAAAAAAAAAAAAAAAAAAAAAAAAAAGGGTCGCGAATTGTTTTTTGTTTAAAAGAGATACCACGACTCCGGAACATAAAGAGCAAAAGAAGGGACATTGGTGGGTTTTAGTCAGTAAAAGTCTGATTTATTCATCCGCAAAAAAAAATGATATTGTGTCGTTGATTAATCAATATACTGTTTTAATATTTACTTTTTAACTGTGGCATGAAATAATTTCGCGGAAGTCTTAAAACTTTTCAAGAGACAACCCGGCTTTACCTCTTTTTTAAAAAACGTTGCCCCACCCTATGAATTTCTCCTGTATCGTGGGTGCGTTTACAAAACATTTAAACTCACATAGACAAACAGCCAGACCTGAAACAACTATCTGTAGGCCATACAAATATTTGTTCCGTGCGGGGATTGAACCCGTGACACGCAGCGCAGCAGCCGAACGCTAAGCCACTGGGCTAACCATGTCGTCAGGTTCCGCGGAACCCATTTTGAGAATCGCTGCATTAGATTATAATATAACTATCCTAATGTATAGAGGCGTGGGCAATGCGCCGCATTCATAATAAGGCATCCGTAATTACGACCACATGGAGTTTTCCAGAAGGTCTCAAAAAAATCGAATGGGTTTTTATTATAAATGCTTCCGGTCAATAGTAGTTTTAGCTGATTAACAGTTTTGACTGTGACATTTATATTTCTTTGCTCGTGTCAACGGAATGATTGCAAACTTCGACGTTATCAGGACAGCCTCGACCTCGTTAAACAGTGAACAGTGCTTTGCAATGTCTACAATCTCAAGTAGGATGATGCGTCACGATCTCTGTAATAAACACCGGATCGATCAATGTAGAAAATGTGGCCATTTGAGTACTTAATCCAAATGTTTATATTAATTATATTACTTATTTATTTGAAGCACATGTGACTAAAAGTGTGATGGATCTGAATGTTGATGGACGGAGAGCGAGAGGAAGGCCAAATAAAAAAAGATGGTTGGATTGTGTCAGGAATGATTATGAAGAAGAAAGAAGTAAATGATGCCGTAACGTCTGATAGGGGAGAATGGAAGAAGAAAACGTGTTGCGCCGACCCCAAATAGAATGGGACAATGGCAGGAAAATTAATCATAATACTTATTTATTTAAATTGTCTATGGTTTTCTTTATTAGAGTTAGAGGCTGTACGTCTACCATGCTGTAATCAATAAATAAAAAAAAAACAAAACTGTCTTATGATCTGATAACAGTAGGAATTATGTTTATTAATAAAAATTGGATACGTAGACATGTTTTGCATCCGTGCTATTTATTTACCGTTAAGGAATTCTCTTGTGAGCAGACGATTTTGGCTGCTGGAAGAGATCATTATAGAAATGGAATGTATCAAAACCGAACGCTAATAAAAGGTTTCGTGTCCGCGCTATTTACCGCTGATAGGTTCTACCGTGAGGTTAAATACTCATTGGCACCAGCAACTGCGCCAACCGTGCCGTCGATATATCACGACAGGTCACACACAAACAAACTTGTGTGTTACAGTAGTAATAGGAAATATTTTGCCATTTCAGATTTTAGACGGGTACGCCAGAAGGTTGAAACAAATGAACATACTCCCTCCTAATGTGGGGAATCTGTCCAAGGGCCGCATTGTGATGCTTTACAAAGAGTATCAGACCAAAGAACGAGCTGCCAGGTGAGAAGATCTAGTACACTTCCTTTATCGTCCTCGGTGGATTTGGTTCGTTCACGCCGGCGGCGGCGGCGTGGGTGCACGCCGACATGCCGTGGTAAAATCCCCTGCCGTCCGTGGTGTGCGTTAGCCCTCGGCATGCCGTGGGTTGTCTTGGTCGCTGCCGACACGGTGGCTAAGACACCGCTGACATCATTAGTGTGCAAAATCCCCTAGCGTGCCTTCCATGTTGTGCGCTAGCTGGCCTTTAGTTCTCGCACACATTTCAGACATCCTTACTAATATTATAAAAGCGGAAGTGAGTTTGTTTGTTTGTTACGTTTTCACGCCTAAATGGCTAAACCGATTTTGATGAATTTTGGTACAGAAATAGTTGGGACCCTGGAGACGGACATAATTTTTTAAAGTGAAAAAAGGGGAGAAAGAAAGAAGAAAAGGGGAGAGAAAGATATATTTTTTTCGATCATCATGCGAGTTACAGTTAGCGTTAGCCCAAAGTAACTATGTCCGCACGCGGACGAAGTCGCGGGCGGAAGCTAGTTTACAATTAATAATCTTTTAATCTACAGTGTTATTCTATTCAAGTAATTGATGTCTGTTCGTGGCATTACGAAGGCCTTCCCTATCTCGCACCGAATCGTCTTCAAATCCTAAAAAAATAAACTTTATGACTTCCACAGACACCCACAACATAACTACATAATGAAAGATTTCACCCTCCTCATCGCATTATACCACGGCCTAGAGTTGCTAAGCCAGCATGGCTCCAGGGTCTTCCTAAACTTCTTCGACGAGCATCCAGAGAAGTCCTGGATACAGACGGACGACAAACTGACTGCGTTGTTGGAAAGGCTGCGAGATGACCTGGGGATCAATCCTTTGTCGCTGGACAGGAGTATATTGCCTGATGGGACAATGCCAGAGGTGAATATGTGTGACGTACTGAATGAGAGTGAGACACCGAAGCGGGCTTGGGTTATGAGCTTGAGCTGATAACGTATCACCACATTTTTTGCATGTAGTACGGCGTAGTGTTCGCCCGGATGTTAATTAAGCGCCTCGCCTCTCATGCATGAGGTTGTAGGTTCAAATCCGGCCAAGGACCAATGTGACTTTTCCAATTCATGTGTACTTTCTAAAGTTTTTTTTTTGTGAGGAAAACCTGGACTTCTGATATAAGTATCTAGATGAAACCGAATTTCAAACTGATACCACTCCCTTTTCTCTTGCTAAAGACCGTTCTAAATAACACGCAACGGTGTTTCGGGGATAGCCACAGTACATACAGTAATCATTATCTGCTTGAGAATTAGTGTTTGTAACATACTCAGGGTCTTGGAGAAATGCATGATGCGGGTTAAATTATAATACAATACTAGCGATCTGCCACGGCTTTTCTCGGGTGTGATTTCTTAATAATTATTATTTTTTCTTTTTGTTGTAGATGCCAAAAGACTTATGCTTCGGTCATCCTAAGTTTGATAAATTAAAGGAAATAATGACGGATCATTTCACTAAAGCCAAACACAAAAAGCAAGACACGAAAGCAATAGGTATGATTCGTTTACAACATTTTTAAAAACATTATTTTTTAACTTCTAATTTAGCAATGATAGATTGTCCTTCTCAGTTTTGCCGCTTCTTGAACTATATACCCTCTAAAACACTTGAAAACTTCAGGCTTTAAGGCTCCAGATTCAATTCCTTGACTAATGAAATCGGTTAAAATCAAACAAGCAATTAAAAAGTATGTAGCCATGTATTGCCACATCTAGTAAAAAACTGACTTTTCTTGGGTTGGTCGTTAGCTACCAAGTACATAATTTTGTCTTTGTGATCGCTTTCCATCGTCCCTGATATTCGTTTTTTTAACCATGAACGCAGATTTTTGTACGCTCAAATACATAATATGTTGTACGTCTGACTTTCTGTCAGTCTGTCAAGACCCTTTATCTCGGAATCGAGGTAAAATTAAAATACTCAAGTCAGTGGTCCCATTGTGCTCTCCCTCTCTTCTCAACCCTCGTAAGTCTACGCAGTCAGAAGATATGGCTTTTAATGTCGCAAGTTTGTATCTGTTGTGTCTATTGTGTCCTCCGCCTCTGACTCCCTCTAAATTTCGTTTCTCAATCAGTGAATTATTGTCAATTCTTGATAAGAAATAAAGTTCTTAAAGCACAAGTTCAAGATTTGAGCTAATAATCTCGTATTCTCGTTGTAAAAGATGACCGTTCTTTAATGCACTAAAGCTACAGCTCACTGAGGCTACATTACGCCGCGACGCGACCTGCGACACATGAGCGATTTAAACAAGTAAATGAATGCTCACGTATATGGCTACACCGTACATCAAATATTACTAGCGATCTTTGATTTCTTAATGCAATAGGAAAATCATTACTGAAATCACGGCATCGGTTACATCTACATTATGAGCGAAATTGAAGCGAATTTATTAGAAAATTTCTCACTTGCACGACTAGGTCAATAGTGCTGCTAAATATGCGTGTGACTACATTATGCGTATAGTAAACCGCGATGGATGATTTGATCGCATTCTAAGAAAATGTACTGTTGCCTTGTCATCGCCGAATATACGCCGGAATTTCGCTTGTAATGTAGCCATACCATGTTTTTCTCGTTTCGCTCTTCCAGTCGCATCGCAAATCGCTGCCTACTGTAGCCTCTAAATCGTAACCATGTTATGTCCCCAGTATTCTGCGAGTACCGTGAGAGTGTGAACCTGGTTCACTGCTTGTTACTGCAATGCCGGCCGCTGATCAAGCCGCAGATGTTTGTGGGGCAAGGCGCCTCGGGTAAGATGACTAATTGTGTTTTTTTTTGTGATAAAAGGTTGTTTCGGTTGCCAGGAAGAGGCGCATAGTTAAGACTTTCTAGAAGTCTTTATTTCGTTGTAATAAAGGCGGTTTTACTCAAGTTCAATTGTTACTACTGAATAGTGTTTGATTGCACATGTTCAAGAGCGTTTTCTACGAATTCGTGAAAGTAAATATTTTTATTAATGATAATCTTGTTTCAAATTGATATTATTGCCAGTTAAACATATATCATTGTAAGGTTAGTGTAAATTATTATTTAGTGTTCAAAAAAGAGTGTTAAAGTTTAATTTTTTGTAGTTAAATTGAACCTTATGCACTGGTTTTTAACTAAATTACGAAGACAGAATAGTGCGCTCAAGGACTCTCGTTACAATCGCTCTAACTATGCCAAATTAACAGGTAAGGATGGCAAAACAGTAGTATCTCAGAAGCAGCAGATGCGTGTGATGCGCAACTTCCGGGAGGGGCAGTGTAACGTGCTGGTCGCGACCTGTGTGGCTGAGGAGGGACTGGATGTGGGCTCCGTGGACCTCATCGTGTGCTTCGACATATCCACCAAGTCGCCCGTACGACTTGTGCAGAGGTAAATCTATTCAAACAATTCTTAAAATACAAGCTAATTTCAACAACTCTTACTATAGGATCAAACATGAAATGGCGGAAAAGATCCCGTTGCTGCATTCTTTTAGTTTCGTTGAACCGGACTTCTGAAAAAAATGAGGTATTATATCTCAAATCGAATCTTTATTTTTTTTTTCATTATATGCCAATGTTATTTGTATTAAAGGTGTGGGCGTACTGGCCGTGAGCGTGGAGGACAAGTCTTTATTCTTGTCACAGAGGGCAGAGAACATCAGGTAAATTAATAATTTATTTGTGTGCAACAATTTTAATTTAGAAACTGAGAAAGAGAAAAGTAGTCCAAGGCTTCATGAGTTCGTCTAAAGTAAAAAGTTAATCTGAATTCAACTCAGCGTATTAACACTCTCGATTAAGACACCTTTTTAAACAAAAAAAGAAATTAATAAAATCGGTTCATCCGTTTAGGAGGTACGAGGCCACAGACAGACACAGATTACACACTTCAGACTTAAATAGCACTACTCCTTTTTGGACGAAGATTAAGAATATATTATTTTGCTGTACTTGGCAAACTATAAGCAATAAACAAATGAACATCATTGCTTTCTTCTAGACCTTACTCGATTGTATGCGACAAAGAGACGGGCTCAACAAAAAGGTTCTGCAATCGAAAGAGGTAGAAAACAACCTATACAAACTTAACCCAAGAATGATCCCTCGTGACTTCACGCCGGAGTGTCAGAAGATGTTCATCACGGTAGCGAAGAAACAGGATCCCAAGGAAAAGAGCAAAGAAGGAATTGAGAAGGCTAAGGCGAGTAAGGTAGGAAAACTTGATATCTAAACTTCTGAACCTTTTGACCTGTTTGAATTATCGTGTTCATAAACTTTTTTATCACATGTTACTGCCATCAGTATATTTCAATCATACTCAATTTGCCTTATATCTGAAGTTTTTCGTGCAGCAGAAGAAAATGCCACAATTTTGCGATTTGCTCTTTTATCAGTTACTCTAATTTTCAGCTAAAAATATATATAAAGTTACAAGTATCCTCACACCATTTATCATGGTATCGCTAAAGCCAATAAATTTCCACTCCGAAAATAAAAACGATTCTTGGCTATACACTGAGGGTTAAAATGACAAAAGTGTCAGTGTAGCCAGAATAACAGGAATATAATCACGAAAGGTTTTTTTTTGTATTCAGAACCAAAAAGATTTGCGAACTATGCTGTTATCAAGAGCTTCTACAAGCAGCTCAGGCGGTTCTTCAAACAAAGACGTAAACAACGGGTGCCTTATCACTGAGAACGAATTTAAGGAGTTGTTTCCTGATGGATATACTAGCACTACATTGTTTGCAAAGTCCAAGGAGTATTGGGCGATGAATAGTGGTAAGTGACTTTCGAACAT
Source organism: Ochropleura plecta (assembly GCA_905475445.1). Lineage (NCBI taxonomy): Eukaryota > Metazoa > Arthropoda > Insecta > Lepidoptera > Noctuidae > Ochropleura > Ochropleura plecta. The sequence continues at coordinate 15,915,620 of FR997731.1, read as the reverse complement.
GGTAATGATTGGTAGATGGAAAAACGTTTGGAACAGTATGAATATGTCATAATCCTTTTGGGGATATGATATTCCAATATCGAAATTTAAATCATCGGAACCCTTATTGGAACACTTTGTTTTTCCGTCTGTCTATTTGTCAAGAGCCTTTATCTAGGGAACGCGTGGAGCTATCGAGTTGAAATTAAAACCACATACTTAACTCTGTGGGACGTCCCTTTGTGCTGTTTGCCCTCTAAGTCTACGCAATCAAAAGATGTGGTTGTTTATGTCGCAAAACGTATATTGCAATATCAAGTCTACATTAAGTTTGTTTATGGCAGTTATGATAACTAAGCCAGCTAGCCTTTTGAAAATATTGTAATATCAGCACAAATTCTTCCAGAATTAATAAAAGATCTAACTACACCATCGTCTGAGGTAACAGAACTGAAACTGACAAAATGGTTAGAATGGCAGCGGACGTTACAGAAAACTGTAAATATACATCACTCCAGAGATACAGAAATATTATCAGAACTATTGCAGTACAGTGATGCTAAAAGATTTGAAATGCCACCATCTACGCAAAATCCATGTGAGTACGAAGTTTATAAACCTACTTTAAATTTGAAGGCGTTTACTAGCTTAAGTTTTTACCTTAAAATTAATTATTCAATTGCAGGTTTCAGCAGTCAGGAACTTCATTCACAACCAGCCAGCATTTTTTCGTCCCCTGCCAAATCAAAACAACCAACCAGTTTTCTGTCACCGGCTAAATTAAAACAACCACTAGTTTTAACGTCCCCAGCCAAATCAAAACAACCAAATAATAAAAAGAAACAAAAAGTACCCCTAACGAAACCTTTTGATAAAAAAGACGGCGACATAAGAGCCCTCTTTAGTACTGCTACTAAATCTACCAAAAGTTATACCAAACTTATTAATGATCTAGGTCTTCAAAACGATGAAAGCGTACCTACTCGTTTGATTAGCCTACTCGTAGACTTGACCTTAGAAAATACCAACGCTCCTAAAAACTGTTACGTTTGCCGAAACATTTGCGAATGCAATCTTTTACAAAGTATAAGAGAAGAGAAGAAAGTTTCATTGGTAGTATTAGAATCTATCAAAGAGCCTAAATTACCTAATCTCAATCTAATTGACGATTTTGATACAGAAACCATAATGAAATGTGTCAAAAAGTCTGAGAAGGAAATACATGTAAGCGTTAATACTTTCGATTTAGAAATAGATTTGGGAACAGATTTTCTTTCTGAAGATATTGGTAATAACGACGAAATTAAAAAACATGATATTTCCATAGCTTCGGATAATTTCGATATCGGTGACATTGCCGACATTTTTGCTGATGATAGCAGCCCAGAGGAAGCTATAGAAAAACAAATAAAAATTAAAGATGAACTGCCGGATTTCAAACAATCATCAGGATTTAACATAAATTTTGATGAAAGTTGTTTAGAAGAGGGTATACTAAGAGGAAACGCAGACAAAATTACTAATAGGGAAAACACAGTCAAAGAGGAGCCAGTGGATATTAAAGATTCCTTGGGCTTCGACATAGTATTTGCTGATAGTAGTCCACGGGAAGCTGTAGAAAGTTCAATCAAAGACGAAATTATAAAAAGCGGAAGCACTGTGATAAATAATGTTGTAGAAAGAGAAGTTCCAGTCAAAGACGAAGAGCCGAAGTTAGCCAAAGACACATTAGGCTTCTTTGGTTTGGATAGCATCGACGACATATTTGCTGACGATGAAATTGATAATACACCGCCAGAATCCACGCAAAAGAAAATCAAAGAAAACAATAACACTCAAGTTGTTAAAATCAATAGATCTCCTTCAATAGAATATCCGCTGAGTCCATCTATTCTATCAGGCAGAATAAAACCAGTACCTTCTTCGCCAATACTTTGCAGTCAACCTCGTAAATTCCAGTTAAGCACCAAAAAAGATCGGCACCCTAGTTCAACACCCATGAATAGTTGCAGAAAACAATTAATTAAAGAACCAACAAACAATAATAATTTGATAGCAACGCAGTCTATAAAACCGGAAACTTCGATTAGAAATATTTTTATAGACACAAGCAATAACAAAAGTATGATGACGATAACGCAACTAGTCGATATGATTAACAAAACTGATGCTAATACATCCGTATCGAAATCTGTTTCCGATAGAGTACAACCGGTGAAAGAAAGAAGCGTCTCGCCAATTCTCCTAACACAAGCTGATAAAAAGAAATCAGCTGTGAAATCATTAGACAAATCTATAGCATCTACATCTCAAAGCATAATTAAAGACAGCCTTATCATACTAGATAGCGATAGTGATTCGGATAGTACGCAAATATATGACCCAGTTAATGTTAATAGTGGTAATAATAACATATCTCAGAACAAAACTAATGTCAGTCCATTAAGCGGTAAAAGAAAGCGAGAAATGGATGAAAGCATAATAACAGCTTCACCATATTTCAATAAGAAACTGAAATTAGATGATAAGACTGACAAACCAATGTCTTTGCAAGAAAAAGTGTTAGCAGTTATGAAGAAGAATAAAACCGTGACGGTCAAAAACGATAACACTGTTTTAAATTTCGTAGTATCACAACCAAAGTTTTCATCGCAAAAAGAAAATAAAAACCCTCAATTCTTAAAAGACGAAAATAAAGATGACGGATCTGAGAAAAAGGATATTTTGGACATGCTTCAAATGTTTAGACGAGATAACAAACTTGAAGTAGATAAGAGTAAAATTAAAGCAATATTCAAGAGTCCTACAAAGTCTCCATTGGGTGAATATAAAAGAAAACTGGCGTTCGATGATAGCGACGATGATTTCGTCAATGACGACAAGAATGATTACACGAGTCGCATGGAGCAAACACATAATGACAACACGTATAGATCTACTACAAATCACAAGACTCGGAAAGTAAGTTACTTTTGAACATATATTTATTCATGTTATTATGTCCCGGGCGTGATATTTTTTTTTGCGGAGTGTTACACAAATGAACGCCATTATTTTCTGTCTCTCAGGCTGGCTTCACTAATTTACGAACGGCTTCTTGATCTGTCTTGATTGTGTGTTTCTGACATATTTTTTGTGGCAAATCTGTCAAAAACACTCCAAATTTGTTCGTTTGTAAATCTTAGAATTAGAGTCCAGAATGCCCTGTGGTTTGGATTCAAGACCCTAATTCACATGTAGTATATCTACTATTTTCAATCTGAAATATACTAAAATGTTCTTCAGAAAAAAAAGAAAGGCAACGAATTTTTGGATTTGGAAGCTGAACTATCCGACGACGATGGTCACAGCGGTGACGAGCTATCCGACGAGAGTGTCGGCAGTATTATCGACTTCATATGCGACGATGACAATGTCACTCATCATGAGGATATACAGGCGGTCTATCTGAAGTCTATCAAGTAAGTCGCTTATTCACTGTCTTTTATTTTTTAGAAGATGGGAAATCATCAAATAACTTCCCCCGCTCTGGGCGGAGCGAGGGAGAGTGTCAGACTTGTACTGACTAAAACCCACCCATGTTCTATTGCCCTTTATGTTCCGGGGCCGCGGTATCTCTTTCGATCAACCCGCAACCCCGGCAGGCGGTGGCCCTGGGAGGCCCCTCTGCTTTGCTGACATATCTTTGAGGCGCGCCTGAAACACTAACGCGCCGCATTCACTGTGTCTTATACAGACTTTTCAGTTATTATTTTATCTCTCAGCAGCAGTCTAACACCAACGTTATTGTCGTCACCATCTTCCTGCCAATCATTGTAAGATGTGTTTAAGGTTCTGTTGCCAAATGTGAAAAACCCTTATAGATTTGCCCTGTCCGTATGTGACAGCCATTTTACTTCTAGACTGTTGCACCTCTTGAAATATGGAGAATAGGTTATATTAATAGCTTCTATGAAACGCTACACAAAAGTATTACACAAAAGTGATATAAAAATCAAACTATAGACTCTCCAAACATAAAACCTAATCTAAACTTCGAAACGTAAGGGTTGATAAAAGTAGGTCGTTTGAGGGAGAGAACATCTGCCCAACCCAGCCGCCGCGGGAGACGCCCAGGGCGCCGGGCGCCGCGAGACGACTCCCGGCCACCGTAGATGCGGGCCTGTGGACGGTGAGCAATGGGTAGCTCACCGTCCGTCCGTCGATTGACGACAGGCCGTGTCGACGGCGCGTTCGTGTTTCACGCGCGCCTCAAAGAGAGTCAGCAAAGCAGAGGGGCTTGCCAGAGCCTCCGCCTGCCGGGGTTGCGGGTTGTTCGAAAGAGATACCGCGGCCCCGGAACGTAAAGGGCAATAGAAGGAACATGGGTGGGTTTTAGTCAGTACAAGTCTGACATGCCCCCCCGCTCCACCCAGAGCGGGGGAAGTCATTGGATGATTTCCCACCCGAAAAAAAAAAAAAAAAAAAAAAAAAAAAAAAAAAAGGGTTGATAAAAGTAATTCAATGTATATAACTGTGGAGTGTCTAACAACGACTATCGTTAAACACTCCACACAGTTGAAAAATACTATGAAAAACAATTTTTTTGAGTGAAAACTTACATCTGAATGAGCGTTACAAATATTATTTTATTTTTTAATGCTATAGCACCCAGTGTCCGACTCCCACTTGGCTGGTTATTTTCTTTCGTGCTTCTCGTTAGCAGTTATTGTAACGAAAATAAAGATTATTGAATTTTCAAAGGTGATGCAGTCCTATAATAATACTTTTATAGAGAATATCAGGCCATTAAAAATCGCTAGGCATGATTTTTTACCCCTTTCATAAAAATCCTTTCAGAAAATGTATGTGTTCTTTGTGTTAGCATAAAATATTATATTTTCAGGAGTCCCGTTAGAGGAGACGGTTTCAAGATACCCGAGTTGCCAACGAGGTTTATTAAGGAAGACATTTTATCACAGTATGTTGAGGAAGACGCATATGAAATGGTATGTAACAGACACCGCCCTGTAGCAGGCGACTGTTGTAAATGTAAGAGATGTGTCCAATTGTCTATGGGTCAATCTAACTTCTATCTTTTTTTTTCTGTTTCATATTTTTTGTATTAGTTCCTGTAGTCTTTTGTTACATCAAAAACAAAATTTATCCATCTATCTAGACGGTATCCAGAAACGGTGATTTTAAAATAAAGAAAACGTAACTGCGCTGTTAATTTATTAAAAATCCGATTGTTTTTTTTTCACAGGATAGCTTTTGCGTGGACTCCAACATTGGTTTAACTCAAGTACACGAAGTTTCCGAACTAGAGTTAGCAGAAATGAGATTAGAACAGGAAAGGAAAGCCAAGAAAAAGTTTAGGCGAATATGTACACAGGATGACAGCCCAGAAGTTACGGTGATAAAGAGAAATAAACCTAAGAGAAGACTGATTGATAGTGATTCAGATGAGGATAGTACATGAATAGCTATGGGTAAACTAATAGTGAGATAATTGATCTGGTACTGAATACTACACACAGTGAAATAGGATTGTGTATACAGTATAGTTTAGGGCCGCGAGGCAGTTATCGACTATCCTGAAGTGTGCACCACACCAAGTTTTATTAAAGGCAGAATACTAAACCTTTTGAAGGAAGGAACATGACCAAACACTTTACGGTTTGACGGCACGGTTAGCGCTGTGGCCGAGCGATTAGCTGGTGCGCTACGTGTCGATAGCCGATATGTTCGATGCCCACACGACACAAATATTTGTGGCTTACTGGTAGTTTTTCCGGATATGACTGTTTATCTATCTATATATATGGTTTAAATATTTTGAAAGTCACCCACGTTTTAAAGTTAGTGGTCAAATGGAAACCCTTCTCATGTGCCATTTTTTCCCCGAATTTTCATGTAACAAATTATGGGGCAACCAATAAATGTTGAGTTGTAGACAATAATTTTGTCAGTACAAGATCTATAATGACAAGCATCCAGCCGGTCTGGACGTTACTCGTACTGTGATATAGTTAAATTGTAGTAATGATACTTTGTATTAATGATTTTGATATGTAAATTCTAAGTGTTACTTGTAAATTATTACGGTTTAATGATTTGTAATTGATAATTCTCTATAATTAATGTAAATCATGTTGTATATAAATGTGAAATAAAACATATTGTCACTTATCAATTAGTTTTTATTTTAAGGAAATAATTAAAGTAAGTTTTTGCGACGAAATATGAGATTTGTTTTTGAGCGAATGCATACTCACACGATCCCTGAAGACGAATGACTAAAATCGTTTTTTTTTAAACTAAATCAGCTTGCGATTTTCCGCTACTCGCCCGATGTAAAGCGATGGTGCGGCCTAGGATGGAGCACGTTTGCTTAGAAGAAAGTAATTCACTCGGACTTTTAAGAGAAAACATCTAAACAGAGTTTTGGAGTTGGCACTATCATCATTGCCATGTAATACTACTGACAGCACTTGAATGCAGTGTAGAAGTGCATTGTGATTTTATTCAGTTTCATTGGCAGAATTGCTTCTTAGGGCACATAATTGGTTGGGCCCGCCGGGTGGGCCGGCTGATACCAGTCAGGGGTGCGCGCATGTACTGGTATCTCCTGCGCCCCCGCCTTTTGGTAGTAGTAGGTATAATGGGTTTTAGTCGGTTAGTCCGACTAACCCTCCCGCCCCCAGACGGAGAATATCTATAAGGATTTCCCACTCAAAAAAATGACGTCACATCAAACGATACTCTGATTCAACGTCGTTTGCATAAGTGAGTAGAAATCAACAAATAATAACATTAATTAAAGCCGTATGTTCATCGATCCATCGGCACTTACGACAAGCCAATCAGCAATCAGACACGATTTACTTGATAACAATCACAAAAAATACCATTAATTAACGTTGATCATCATCATTTTCCTGCCCTTGTCCCATTCTATTTGGGGTCGGCGCAACACGTTTTCTTCTTCCATTCTCCCCTATCAGACGTCACGGCATCATTTACTCCTTATTAATTAACGTTGATCGTGTGAGTAAAACAACGGGCTAAAGAACATCATTTCAACTACCGCAAGGTCGATATCTGTTCAGCAGTGAAAACCGCTCTGCTCTGCCCTTCGCTAAATGTGGGACGGTCCTAACACAAATACAAAACTCATATCTCGTTACGAAAACTATCTGGGATTTACTCATAAAAGCTGCTTAAATTAACCATACATTTTAATAAGAAGTATAATTATTATTTATCTTTTACGCAGCGTTTATGAATAAACCCCTGTATCTATAATAGATCTTGTTCAAACATTGTTAATTATGTATTAATTTTTCAACAATAATATTTCACTCGTCAGAAGTCTTGGATTCCACTTCTTTAGGCTGCCTTCCTTTGTGAATATCTTCTAACTCAGCTTGAAGATCTGAATATCTCTTCTGCAATAGTTTTTCTCTGTCCGTTTGGCGATTGACGTCTTCAGTCAGTGACTGGAATAGACAATAAAGATGATTAGAATGTTTTTGTTTCGAGAAAATGGCTACGCAATTGTAACAATTTCTAAGATTTTGTGAACGATTCTAGTTAGAAATTGCCGGATTAACAAGACTCAACTCATAAACTTTCGAACGCCATTGTCACATATATGTGACAAGCTTGCACATGCGTTTATGCTCTGTCACTCAAAGGTTAAATAATGACGCCCATCACGTCCTCAGTGTTGCTAGCTAATTTAATTTGAAATTAATTTAATTAGAACTGGCTTTAGTTTAATGGCTTTTAACAATTTCCAATTAAGGAAAGTGAGGCTTGCCCTACTGTGTAACACTAGACCAATAAAAAGAATAGGAAAGTAATTATTTCGTCACTTACTTCTATTCTACGTGGAATGGCTGCCTTTTCTTGATCAGCAAGGAACTTGAATGTGGACAGCTCCAAGTTGGCCTGTTCTATCTGATCCTGTAACTCTTGGAACTGCTTGATCAGGGACGCCGCCCGACTTTGATATCCACCTGATAAAAGAAAACATTATTAGTTCATTTATGCAAATTCTGGTTTGTTTATGAATCAATAATTGCTATCGTGTAACCCAGTGCTAATTGAGTTGTGGAGGTCCGATAGCAAGTCGCTCCCTGTAAAATACTGATATTCAGAACCCAACATAGGTGGAAAAGGATAGGAAGATGATAATTTTAATAAACTAGTTAGCAGCGTAACTTTCGTTTTTCCCCACCCACATTTCACAAGATCATTATTATACTATGTTGTATTACACATACCTGTCAAAACTCTAAGTTTCTTCTCCATTTTGGAACACTTTTTGGCTTCTTTAGCCATGTGGCTTCTGTTCTGTTCGAGGCGTTTTTCAGCGGATTCCAGTCTGTCTTTCTTGCTAGCTAAATTGGCACGAGTGTATCTGTTTTGGCCGGGTAGAAAGAGCACCTGAAAAAGAAAAACAATATTTAATAAAGAGTCATGTAAGGGATTTTGGTGTGTTCCAAAGCAGGGCTTGTCACATAAAATAAATTAATAATTATTTTCTGCTACCATTTATTTTAGAACAACATTAAATTATTCTAAAATTTCTTAAAAGTTAACTTATTTTAGTAGTGGTCGCCTCTGCGGCGGGCGTAGTCCGGAGAGGCCTACGCCATACCTTTCCATAGACATCTTTTTCCGCGGTTCACGCCTTGCGGGCTTGTTACAAAGGTAGTCAATTTTAAAAACTTGTTTAGTGGTCAAAAAAGTGGCCTATTAAGCCACCACTGATTAACTCCTGGCTGAAAAGATTAGGTTTTTTGTCTTCGACGACGAATCAGTTTGTCATTCTGACAGTTTTTCTATGGACACTGACAAAACCTCACTAATCGTACATACAAGCATACAAAAATGAACAATACTTACTTGGGCAAGACACTCCTCCCACACTTGCGTGTAAGCGTCCATGCTCAGTTCTCCATGTCCCATGCCCGCCTTCACCACTTCCATTTCCTTCTTCATCTCCAGTTTAGCATCTTCCAAGTCTTCAGCGGAAAACTCCTCGTAAGGATGTTGTTCTAGGTACGCTAAGTGCGATGCTTGTAGTTGCACTGCTCTCTTTTTGTCTATGCCTGTTTTGATGAAAGATATTTTTATAAGACTGAGAAGGACCAAAGAAAAGGTTGATGTATTTGTATAAGCTGATGACGCTAGGTAAGAGAAAGAGGATTCTGTCGAAGTCGTTAACAGAATCTACAAGACAGAACGGTGAGTGAAATGAGATGCAGATACCATACAAAATAATTTAATGTTTGTGTATTACTTCATAGAAATTACTTACAATTGCTTAAATAACTCACGACATTCAGCCTACAGAACTTCAACAGCTCTTCTTAGCTCAGTAATTTTAGAAACAAACACTAATAAGGTGGTAGTTTCAGAGGCATCCAAGACGGATCTCTGACAAGGCAGTTTGGTAACTCACCGGGCGGCGGGTCCCGTAGCGCGTCGTAGTGCAGCATGGTGACCATCTCGTGCTTGAGCAGCTCCTCGGCGTGCTGCAGCGCCGACAGCCCCGCGCCCGCGCCGCGCAGCACGCCCACGTTCACGTCGCCCGGCCGGACCACGCCGCGCTGCACGGCCGACGAGCGCAGCTTCATGGCCGCCGCACCTACGCCACATTTTGATATTTTTAATATATGGGAATGGAAAGCGAGTTGTAAAGCCAAGCAGTCGGCTTGTGGTCACTCTGTTGTAGACTTTTAGCTAAGCGGCCGAATGACCTAGGCGCTGACTGAATTCTTGTAACAGTGTTTCTGTTCTATATCACAGAAACAATTGGAGGCCCAAAAATAGAGGCTTGTGGTATCCCAAGTTTCCTAAACTAACACAGCTCGGTCTAGCACTACATAAGAGACAAAATCTATAATTGATTTGTAATCGTCGTCTGTAATTGTCGCGTGTCGCGGGTTCGATTCCTGCACGGAACAAATCTAGACACGGCGGCCAAAAGAACTTAAGTAAATTTTGTTCAAAATTGACTTAAGTTCTTATGGCTTCCGAGTCTAGAAATATTAAAATTTGTATGGCCTACAGATAGCTGTTCCGGGTCTGGTTGTTTGTGTATGTGAGTTTAAATGTTTGTAAACGCACCCTCGATACAGGAGAAATCTTCGTGTAGGGGGGACAACGTTTTTTTAAAAAAAACAAATATAAATAAATAAAAGAGGAATACACAAACTTACGTGAAAAAAAAACCGGCTAAGAGCGACTCAGATTGGCGCACCGAGGGCTCCGTACAAACTTGGGACATAAACGGCCATATCTTTTGACAGCGTAGACTTAGACGGTTGTGTTTTTTCACAACAGAATGGGACCACAGATTTATATATATGGTTTTAATTTCAACTCGATACTTCTACGCGTTCCCGAGATAAAGGGTCTTGACAGACAGACGGACTACAAGACGATTCCATAAGGGTTCCGTTTTATCTTGTTGAGGTACGAAACCCTAAAAAACGTGATCAACATGGTCAAACACTTTGTAAAAATTCATAGACTATACGAGTTTTCAAAGAAGTTTGCAATTCAATTCCACATACGTATTTCCTCTTGCTCCTGTTGCAACCTGGCGTCGGCATCAGCCTGGTCTTCCACATGGGAAACAGAGCTTGAACTCTCCATAGGTTCGTCATCTTGATCAGGTACGACGATCTCGTAGTCATTTCTCGGTGTTGGCAGTGACGATAGGGCGTTACGAACTAACGCTTTTTGCTATAATTATAAAATAAATATGTTTAGATTTTATTGCAGTATTGCCCTGTGTTGCTATTAAGTTCTGTGGTAAAAATAAAATAATTAAAGCTTTGTGCATAGTAAAAATTACAAGTCTTACCTATTACTATAGTCTCATCAATGGGGAAATAACATGATATTGCAGTTAACCATTTGCCAGGGATATAGGAGTAGATCAGGGTGGCCATTCAAAATACAAAATGTGATGACAGTATTAACCTTTTCCTGCCGGGGTTGCGGATTGTTCGAAAGAGATACCGCGAACATAAAGGGCAATAGAAGGAACATGGATGATCAGTAAAAGTCTGACACGCCCCCCCGCTTATTTGATGATATCCCACCCCAAAAAAAAAGTTTTAACCTTTTTACTGCCACGGACTTACAACGGACTTACACGGACAATAAAATAGTTATATATATTTGAGTTTATAGTTATGTTTCATACCTGTTTTTGCATTTGAGTGGCAACTACAGGAGTATCTCCAGTGCTCAGTCTATCTTCTGGGTTGATGCTCAACTTATCACGAAGTCCTGGAGTCTATAACAAAAGGGGAAGTTAGAATACCATCTTTAGAATGTAGAATAAAGTTCTAGAAATGATTTTATACATACAGCGAGACCCGGGGCTACGACTGCTTGACTAGGCGTGTTGAAACTGCCGGGAGTGGATACTTCACTGCGTGATGACCTGAACAAAAAAACAGAGCATTTTAACTAAATTCTTATTTTCTCTTTTTGTCTTGGGTAAAACGGTGCATCCGTTTTACCCAAGAAAAAAAGAGAAAATAAGAATTTTAGCCAAATTCAATGAGTCCACGACATTTGATGCTCCACGGTATTTTTCCTGTATATGTCGCAGATGGATTGCAAAATCATCTTTTTTTATAAAACCGTAAGAAGTTCATCCGTGATTATGGTGTTTGCAAAATCGCTGAAATATCGGAAACTCGATAAAAATAACAAACCGTAAGATGTTTTACACAAAAGGAGTTGTTTGAACAATATATAAAAAAAAAAAAACTGAACAGTAATTGGGCGTTGATATAGCACATAGGAAGTTGGACAAAGGTGTGTTTATTTCTCACTCCTTTTTAAATTGAATGGTTCATTAAAACATTATTAAACTTACCTAAACGGTGTGATGAGAACAGTATTCGGAGTAGCAACGGCCTGTGACTGCGGCAATGCGCCGGAGAAGTCTGTTTGATGCAGCGGAGTATTAAGACCTCCTTTCAAAGGTGTGTCTACGTGAGTCAGGGCCATCACGTTCTGAGCTTCCATTAGAATTCTAAAAGCAAAATATGTTTGTTTAGAAACTACTGCAATTTGTAAAAAATAACAAGTAACTTAATTTAGGTATTGGTATAAAATGGAAGCGGTTTAGGAGAGCTACCAAAAATATCTTTTGTAGATGTAGTTGTGTAATAATACACTAATTTTCGAAATAAAAACTAATAATATAAAGTAAATGCTTATTAATTTTAATCAACAATTATTGAGTATAAGTGACTTTCTGAAAATGATCACAGGATCTAACCTGTCCTGATGTTGCGCAGGCGTGCGCAGTGCGGCGGGCGTGGCGGGCGTGATGGCGTACTCGGCCAGCAGCGCGTCTGTGGGAGCTCCCGCGCCGCCCGCTGACTCACGCGCGGCTTCGGACGCGCGACCCAACTTCACCACTTGTTGTAGTTCCTGTAAACACCATGAGTAAGATCATCGTGAAACATGGACACCGACATGTCAAATTGTCAGACAGGGCTTCTTTTGAGTTAGTTTGTTTCCGTCACCGAATTCATCGACGTTTTGTTATACAAAACTAACTTCCGCCTGCGACTTCTTCCGCGTGGCATAATTACTTTGGGCTAACGCTAGCTTTAACCCGCGTGATGATCAAAAAAAATGTTTCTCTCCCCTTTTCTGCCCTCTTTCTCCCCATTTTGTTCATTTTGTTCATGTCTCCAGGGACCCTGGAGACATGAACATAGGTTCATGTCTCCAGGGTCCCAACTATCATCAAAATCGGTTATGCCATTTAGGCGTGAAGACGTAACAAACTTAGTAAGGATTAGGGTCAAGATTAGGCCCATCTAAAGTAAAAAAAAAATTACAAGCATAAAGTAAGAACTCACTGTGTAGAATACATTACCTGATCAGTAACTTGTGGCTCAGGCAGCACAAGTTTGCTGCGTTTACGTGCCGGCTGGTCTCCTTGCAGCATAGCCTGAGGCACGTCGTTCTCTTTGCGTTGCTTCAACTTCTGTTTGTCCTTGCGACGGTCTCTCTGTAACAAATAATTGTAATTTAAACTTCTATTGGAATGTACATATAAGTAGAGTATCCAATTAAAAATCAAATTCGTTCTCTTGTGGCTGCATGACTTTAAATTATTGTGGACTAGCTGCACCCCGCGATTTTAAACGCATGGACTGGGATATTATACAAATAAACCTTCCTCTTGAATCACTCTATCTATTGCTGATAACTGCATTAAAATCCGTTGAGTATTTTAAAAGATCTAAGCAAACAGAGAGCTGAAGTGACTTCTTTTATACTCTGTAAAGAAGAAATTAGATGGCCCATAATTACAATTGTTTTTCATTCAAATTGTGTGATTTGTATTTTTATTATCTATATAATCAATCAATCAAATCATTTATTTCAATTAGACCATTACAGGCACTTATGAATGTCAAGAAACAAAATGAATCTACAGTCCCGGTCACAAGGCATAATAACTTGTGAAAGTACTGTAGTTGCCCATTCCAAAGTGTTGGTCTCTATGGAGAAGAATGGGCAAGAAACTCCATGGACACTCTTTTAAATTATAATATTTTTACAAAATCGTATTTACATCATTCATGTTGAGATTATACAATTAGGTGAGAACGATGTAGAAAGACGTGCACAGTAAGAGCGTCCAGAGTAAATAAAAAGCAAAATTTAATTTTAAATCTAAATAAGTTAAAAATGAACCGTGGTAGCTAAAAAATGACCAATCCCAACTTAAAACATCGAAATTAGAAAAAAAACAATGGAATTTGCGAGTGGAGGGTCATCCCCCATAATTCCAGATTGGTTAAGTCTCCTGTATAGTTTTTAGAGTAGTTTTGTTAAGGAAGTTATTTTACCTCTTCCTTCTCAGAATGTAGTTCTCCATCAAGATGTTGCTGCCGGAGCCGTGAAAAGTCCGGTGCCATCGGATCCACTACTTCGGTGGAAGTGTCATAGAACCCAGAAGAGGGTTTCTTCTCAAACGGAATCTCCGAATTGTAATCTACACCACGCTTCTTCTTACGCCTGATAATAATAGAAATGGTTATTACTTTCAAGCAGTTTTCAAGAAACTGATACATTGATTTAACTTTAATATTTTTTAAAGTAGTTCAATTACTGAACAAACTCTTGTGAAAATGTAAGCTAAATAGATCACTAAGGTTCGTCGGTCAGACAAACTTTTCAGCTAATATAAAAGGTATTGTGCACTTTGTTCCATATACTCTGGAGGTTCAAGAACTATTAGGCATATCTCGCACTACACGGCCACGAGTTTTGGCAGCAGGATCTCTGACCAGGAAGAAAGTTTGGTCTTACTATAGATCGTCGACAATTTGTGGTCGTGATCGCATAGTTCCCGAGTACCCTTGTGTTTTACCTAATCGGCACAGCAATGCCAGCAGCACTTAATTCCCTCCTCTTCTGCAAGGCAGCAAGTCTCCGTGCCTCCTCCAGTTGCTTCTCACGGGCCTTCCTTTTTGCCTTCTTACCCTGTGTGTTGGCTAGACGAGCACGCGCTTCTGACAACATCTCCAGTTCTGTGGGCAAAAAAATAGTCATTTCTTGACTTTATAACAAAAATATGTCATGTTCTTAGCTTCAATCTTAATGTGGAGAGCTTTATGGGAAATTATATAATGGAGAAAAGTATTAAACAGGCGAGCCCAGTCTGTCAATTATATTACGAGGATTGACATATTTATTTAAGTAAACCAAAAGCGTTGTTTGTTATCCAAACAATTGGAGGGTAGTTTGTAGTACAGGTAATCCAGCTACTGCATATTTTTTTAGAATTATCAACAAGTGCAGAATAAATTAGCCTGTAACACACGCACAATATATACAATACAATACAAGATGAGAAGAAGAGTGAAGTACGAAAATAAAACATGCTGCTCTGGCCCCAAATGAATTAGAATAAACGCAGGAGACAAATGATGGTGAAACACAATAAAATGTAATATTTTGCATCATTGGTCTTCAAAAATTTTGTTTGATTATAAATAATTAACCCATTGAATGTTGTTAATTTACTACAGGGGAACATAAAACAAAATGCCACAAGTGTTGTCAAGTCTCTTAACTACGGGGGAACTTTATACAGTGTAGCTAACAGTTTGACAGTAAAATCTTTGTTTTTCTAAAGGCCTACCTCGCTAAAATACATCTTTTTTGGGAGCGTTTTCGCACATTTTATGCGACATTCAACAGGTTAATGAGTCTGATCATCACACATATTGAATATCAGTTGAACTCACCATCTTCATCCATATCCTTAGGATCAGGCCGGGCAGGCTTTGTTTCAGGGTTTGGGTCAATTTCACCGGGCTTCAGCTTGCGAGGATCATCACCCATATCCTCCCCTTCTTCCTTCTTCTGGGCTTGATCTCTGTATCATGTACAAAATTATATTGCATCACATTATAACAATATTAATAGGTCATTGCAATTTGTATTCTAACTAAAGTAGAACTTGTTTTGAAAGCCATAGTAATAAATGTTAAAGTGATGTCTATTGAATATTATAATGATCTACAGAGTAGTTGATATGATAATAATAGAAGGTATAGCTTCGCTTATCAGTTTAGAGTATATGTGAAACAGGACAATAGCACCCACTTCTTATTAGCAGTGTAGTTTTAATACTCAATAACTCTATTGCTTTACCATAACAAATTTATATATTACTAGCTTTTGCCCGCGGCTTCGCTCGCGTTAAATTCGAGGTAACACAGTTCCCCTTGCGCCTTATTGATTTGTAATAGCAATGCTAAGTTTTCCTTTTTCTTCCCTCTTTCTCCCTCACATCCCAGTTTTTTAAAATAAAAATTAGCCTATGTCCATCTCCTGGTTCCCAACTATCTCTGTACCAAAATTCATCAAAATCGGTGTAGCCATTAAAGCGTGAAGAGGTAACAAACAAACAAACAAACTCACTTTCGCTTTTATAATATTAGTAAGGATTCATGGTCATCAACATTATCTCATAACAAGATTAGAGAAACTTTCTTCAAGAAACATGGCCACACAGATATTAAAAAAAGTGGATTTCTTTGCATATTTCCATATGGTTCAAGATAGTGTCTAATTAACTTCTAGGGAGGCCAACTTACAGCAAATATTCGTATCTCTCCAAACATTGTGCAGCCGTGCGACCAATGATGGGTGCAATGGTTCTCCATTGTGTGGGCATCAACTTGGCCAGGTGCAGCAACTTCTCGTCCTCCTCGCGGGACCATTCCGTCTTCTTGATGCTAGGGTCGAGCCACTCGTACCAACGAGCCTTGCATTGTTTAGCAGACTTTCTGTGCAGCAGCGACGCAATACGGGACCATTGGTTTTTCCCATATTTCATCACCGCCGCTTTAAGAATTTCATCCTACGAGTTGGACAATGATAAATAAGAACACGAAACATATTTTGAATTCAGTAATAACATTAGATTCTAGATTAGATTTCACAAACCTCGGTGTTGCGCCAAACGCCACCTTTTATCATAATTCGCGGCATGGTTAAGGACTAATTTATATCGTCGATCTCAAAATAACAATTAGTTTGTTTAGAACACTTGTAGGAACGACAAAAAAACTTGAATCTAGATAAGGATTACATATTAAATTGCTTGAAAATACAAATAACCAACTTTTAATTCCGATCCTACTGAAACAAGAATGAAGTATGAAGTTAGCGTTGGTTAGCGTCATGCATGTCATATAAGTCACAACTGTCAAAATCTTTTTTTTGTATGTCAAGTCAATTTTTGTGTTTGGGTTTGGAGTTCGTAATAAAATTATTTATTTCTTTAATTATTATATTTAATTATATGTTGGTCTTATAATTCCTTGGTTTGATTCTCGGGTCAGGCATCCTGGGATTTGAAAGTTGGCGGTTTGATACCAGTGCACCTTTTTTCTGTCCCGTCGTCGTGTCGAATGGATTGCCGGACTATGAGGGAAAAGAAAATGCACCTGTAGTACACATACATACACTTTACATCAATCATCTTCTTTGATTGATTTTTGTTGGCGTCATTGGTTAGCTGTTAAAACCGTTTCTTCTGATGACCGTTTTAGTTAGTAGTAAGCCATTTTAAAACCTTTAATGAATTTACCGGTTTTTGCAAGACGAAAGAACCATGTTTCGAAACAAAAAAACATAATATTGTTTATGAAAAGGTTCCGTGTCTACCAACTTTTCAAAACAAACTGTAAATGTCAAATTGTTGTAAATTTATATGGGTGATAGCGTTTCTGGCACTCCCTTTTCCTTGATTATTGATGAAAAAGTACATAAGTGCAGACTATTTTACTATAATATGAAATTTCATTATCAGATTTTGTTCCCTAATTAACATGAAACATTGTTTTACTACGTGAAGTGAGTGTGTCAACTAGCACAGCGCAATAAGGTAATTATGATTCAGGCATATTTATCACCGCGGTGGTACTCTCGTGCTACTTTGTAACTACTATCATTGCTAAAAGTATTACATAGGATACTGTATAAAAGAAACGCCAAATGATACCTTGTTAGTGTTATTTCAGTAAAGGATTCTATTTGTGCAATCAGGAAGGATATGATAACACAAATTGGAAATGCGGCATTAAAATCAATTGATTCGGAGCCGTACCTCGTAGTTCGTAATTGTCTTGGTTGTAGTTTCAACTATCGCAATAACTGTACCCTTGATATCTCCTACAAACTGATTTCAAGCTAAATAAGAGGTACTTGGTTGTTTAGAATGAGAACAAGTTTGTAAATCAACTTGCAAAATAAACATCATTTAATTCATTTCTCGTAGTTTGTTTAGAATTACAAATGAGTAACTACATAATTAAAACAGTTAGTTCAATGAATTCATCAAGCCCCTTTAATAAAATTATAGCTTGTGTTAAAAGTTATTTGAATAGCTAGTGCCCCTCTGGGAATCATTGTAGGTACTTATTGTATGCCTACTTACCACATCCTGTCATTCATTGATTTAGTTTAGATAAGAATTTCCATCAATTAGATTTACATTATTACAATGCAATCAATTTGCAATATATTTATTATACTTTTGGAGCCTAGCTAATGTCTTGTATTTTTTATTTTCAGAATCATGTCGACTATGTCAAGATCAGTCGTCCACATCAGCCAGCAGAAGCTGGCTGAAAAGCTCATCATACTTAATGATAGAGGTATTGGGATGTTGACTAGAATCTACAACATCAAGAAAGCCTGTGGAGATGCTAAATCTAAACCTGGCTTCCTGTCTGATAAGGCCTTAGAATCTTCTATTAAGAACATTGTTAGAAGATTCCCTAATATTGATGTGAAAGGACTTCAGGCCATCACTAACATCAGAAATGAAATCATCAAATCACTCTCATTGTATTATTATACATTTGTAGATCTTTTAGATTTTAAAGACAATGTTTGTGAGCTCCTTAACATATTGGATGCATGTCAGGTAACATTAGATCTGACTTTAAATTATGAATTGACAAAAAACTATCTGGATTTGATCACGACTTACATCTCCCTGATGATATTGCTGTCAAGAGTAGAAGATCGCAAAGCAGTGCTGGGTTTATTCAATGCTGCTCATGAAATGGTACACAATCAAATTGACCAAAGTTTCCCTCGCTTGGGTCAAATGATTTTAGATTATGATGCTCCTTTGAAGAAACTTTCTGAAGAATTTCAACCACATCTGAAGGTCCTAACTAGTGCACTTAACTCACTCTGGCAAGTTTATCCTGCCAGAAACCTTACAGCTGAGCACTGGAGGTCTGAGCAAAAATTAAGTTTGGTGAGCAACCCTGCGCAGCTGCTGAAACCTTCAGAAACAAACACCATGTCTTGTGAATATGTTTCCTTGGAGTGCCTGGAGAGATGGGTGATATTTGGCTTTGCTATTTGTCACCAAATGCTGCAACAAGATCATGCTAGCAAAATGTGGGTCAGTGCCTTAGAATCAGGGTGGGTTGTTGCACTATTTCGCGATGAAGTCATCTATATTCACAGCTACATTCAGAGTTTCTTTGATGGCATAAAAGGATATGGCAAAAGAATATCTGAAGTGAAGGACTGCTATCATCATGCAGTACAAAAGGCTGGCTACAAACACAGGGAGAGGAGGAAGTTTTTGAGAACAGCTCTGAAGGAACTTGGTCTCATATTAACTGATCAGCCAGGATTGTTGGGACCTAAAGCATTGTTAATTTTCATTGGTCTTTGCTATGCAAGAGATGAAGTGTTTTGGTTATTACGACACAATGATAATCCGCCACAGAAAGTAAAAGGCAAAGCAGCTGAAGATTTAGTGGACCGTCAGTTGCCGGAACTTCTCTTCCACATGGAGGAGTTGAGGGCTTTAGTGAGGAAGTACAGCCAGGTCATGCAGAGATATTATGTTCAATATCTGTCAGGTTTTGATGCTGTTGCTCTGAATTTGATGATACAGAATTTGCAAGTCAATCCAGATGATGAGAACATAATACTTTCATCACTGTGCAGCACTGCTGCTAATTTAAGCGTCAAACAAGTTGAAGACAATGAGCTGTTTGATTTCCGAGCATTCCGCCTAGATTGGTTCAGGTTACAGACATATACTTCAGTTGCTAAGTCAGCGTTCAGTCTTGTAGATCAGAGAGAATTGGCACAGTTTATTGATAAAATGGTCTTCCATACAAAAATGGTTGATAACCTTGATGAAATAATGGTCGAAACATCTGACTTGTCCCTATTTTGTTTTTACAGCAAAATCTTCGAAAGTCAATTCCACATGTGCTTGGAGTTCCCAGCACAAAATCGTTATATCATTGCATTCCCACTTATTTGCAGCCATTTCCAAAACTGTACACATGAGTTATGTCCAGAAGAGAGACACCACATTAGAGAGAGGAGTCTTTCCGTTGTCAACATATTCTTGGACGAGATGGCGAAAGAAGCTAAAAATATTATTACAACAATTTGTGATGAACAGTGCACAATGAGCGACAAGTTACTGCCGAAGCATTGCGCGCAGACTATCGCGCACCTGGCGAACCGGAAGAAAAAAGACAAGAATAAGAAGAACGCCATCCCTATTGTTGTGCCCGGAGCTGAGAGTTACAGGAAGACCCGAGAAGATCTGACCACTATGGACAAACTACACATGGCTTTAACTGAGCTCTGCTACGCCATTAACTATTGCGCTACTGTCAATGTTTGGGAGTATACATTTGCGCCTCGAGAATATTTACACCAGCATTTGGAGACCAGATTTTCTAAAGCATTGGTTGGTATGGTCATGTTCAATCAGGACACAAGTGAAATTGCCAAACCATCAGAGTTGTTAGTCAGTGTTCGGGCGTATATGAATGTCTTGCAAACAGTCGAAAATTACGTTCATATTGACATTACAAGAGTATTTAATAATTGCCTTTTACAACAAACACAAAACACCGACAGCCATGGAGAGAAGACAATAGCGTCGCTTTACACACAATGGTACTCTGAAATTTTACTCCGCAGAGTTAGTGCCGGAAGTATCTGCTTTTCCATGAATCAAAAAGCATTCGTAAGTTTAACAGCGGAAGGCGCAATCCCATTCAATGCTGAAGAGTATTCTGATATAAATGAGCTTCGAGCTTTAGCCGAACTCATTGGGCCCTACGGCATGAAATTACTGAGCGAAACATTGATGTGGCATATTGCAAGTCAAGTCCAAGAACTTAAAAAGTTAGTAGTACAAAACAAGGAAGTCCTTCAGATGCTTAGGACAAACTTTGATAAACCTGAAATAATGAGGGAACAGTTTAAAAGACTGCAAAATGTGGATAACGTTTTGCAAAGGATGACAATAATCGGAGTGATTTTGAGCTTCAGACAAATCGCCCAAGAGTCTCTTTTAGATGTTTTGGAGCGCCGCATTCCTTTCTTGATTAGTTCAATTAAGGATTTCCAACAGCAATTGCCCAGCGGGGACCCGATGCGTGTCATATCGGAAATGTGCTCGGCAGCCGGCTTGGCTTGCAAGGTTGACCCGACCTTAGCATCAGCTCTGCGCCAAAATAAAACAGAGGTTGAAGAAGAAGAGCATCTTATTGTATGTTTGTTGATGGTATTCGTTGCCGTGTCCTTGCCCAGGCTTGCGCGAAGTGAAGGGTCTTTCTACAGGCCTTCTCTAGAAGGTCACGCTAATAACATTCATTGTATGGCGCCTGCAATTAACCACATCTTTGGGGCACTGTTTACAATCTGTGGACAGGGTGATATAGAAGATCGTATGAAGGAGTTTTTAGCTCTGGCGTCTTCATCTCTACTTCGGCTCGGCCAAGAGACCGACAAGGAAGCTATTAAGAACCGAGAGTCGGTGTACCTACTCCTCGACCTGATTGTTCAAGAGTCTCCCTTCCTGACAATGGACTTGTTAGAATCATGTTTCCCGTATGTTCTAATACGTAATGCTTATCACGAAGTATACAAACAAGAACAGGTGTCACTGCATTTATAATGATTTTATAAAGATGACGAAAGACAGAACGCTTTGAGAAGTTAGGTTAGTTCGGTTTATTTAATAATTATTATAATGTCGCTCTATAGACAAATTCCAATATTACGAGTATTATTAAGAACAACATTTTAATGTTCGTCGTCAGAATGGTCAGACAATATGTATAAATATTTTAATTTGCCAATTAGATTCACTAAAACAGTTTAAGTTATTTCCCAAAATAAAGACTGGCTTACTATTCCCTTCTTATCTAAATGGAATATTATTGTTTACTTTAAGCCTCGTTTAGTCGTAATGATTTATTATTATTAGAGAACATACGTTAGTTAAGAAAAACATAATAGTTCAATATTGGTCATAGATATCAATTAAATAGTACCTATTGTGTAAGAAGCACAATCCAGAGGCAAAAATAACATATGAATTCTGCAGATACGTTTTACAAAGATACTATAAAGAATATGTTTAGGTAATTAGTTATATAATTGCCTCAATGCTTTTATGTGTTTTAATAATAGTTTATTGATAGTCAAAAAATTATTATAGTTAATGAACTCTTACTTTTAGGATCATTTGAACACCGCCTAATTGTCTAAAGTTATATCAAACTTTCGAAGCGACACGCATTTACCTCTATCAATGATATTCCCTATTCCAGTATTTAATATGAACAGACACCTATCTATTTAGCTTTATAATATGATTATTTGGCTATAAACGTATGTTGATTTAGAAAAAAGACACAGTAATTGTATTTCTATGATAGCTGTAAAAGTCTCCGAACAGGGATATTTTTAAAGTTATTGCTTTGACTTAAAAAAGGAAATAAGTACCTAAATAAAGTTATCTACACTTACTTACAAGCAAGCGTGGGTATAAAAATCCGAATGGTTTCAGTAATATGAGTCAATGGGAAATCCGCTGGAGAGATAACTTTAGAATATCCTAATTTTAAATGAGACTACAATGCAAGTTTTATGAATCACATATTTTTTTGGTTTTCTGAGGTGACTTCCCTTATTTATGATTACAAAATGTATTGACATATTCTCCTAATACCTATTTGTACACTTCTGCTTATGGTCTAGCTTGTAATTATGATACTTTTGTACCTTGTATATAAAGATATATCCTTTATTAAACTATTAAATAATATATTACATTGGTTTTTCTTACCCCCATGATTTAATTTTGATTTAGTCATTAAGTAGGCCAGCCTTGATAGAACATGGAGGACGTACGGTGAAGAAACCAGCGCCCGGGCTGTGAATGCATGCAGTCACCCCTAACAATCATTTTCATTCAAAACGCTAGCAATAAAAAAGTAAAAAAAAGGAATAAGGTGTGCATGACATTTAAAATCTGGAACACAGGTACAGTCGGCCACACACCAAAGGTATTTTGATTCAAATAATTTATTTCATTATCTGTAACCGTATTCCAGACTTGTACAATATTCTCGGAAAAGGCTAACCAATTACAGCCGCACGGATCGTTCTTCTAGGTCAAGCATACTCTCTAGCCCATTGCATTCTGAAATCACGAGTTTCCTCCGTGATATCCCTTAACCGGTAATAACTGGGTTGTGGGTAGGTAGGCAGTCGCTTCATTTAAAATACCGGTATCCAGCTGCATCTATTTAGACTGAAAGCTGACCCTAAGGCCCTGCGCAGACGACAGACTATCCGTGACGCACTTTTTAGTCTGTGAAAATAGAACCTATGCAATTATATGCAGTAACGCACACGACGCGCAAAAAGTCTGGCGCACAAAAAATCCGTGTAATTCGGGCAGACCGCACCGCGCCGCGGCGCGCCGCTCCGCACAAAAGTGTGTGAAAAAAACTGAACGTTTGCTTCAACGCGCGCTAACGCAGACGGCGCACACTTTAGTCGGCAATCTGCATTTGCTAGGGGTGGACGTAACGCACGCGATCTATTATCATGGCGCCAGAGGTCGATGTAACTATGTATATATACATATACTATGTAATACTTCGCGATCTCTGCACGATTTCCATAGCGTCTACGTCCCTACAGCTCTGCCGACAAAATGATCGAAGATGTGCGTCGTGTGCGTTGAGTCTGTGAAAAATCCGCGACCGACTTTTTGCGCGCCATGCAGACTTTTTGTGCGCCGCAGACTCGATCGCACAAAAAGTGTGCCGTCTGCGCAGGGCCTAAGATGGTTAGAGAAGGCTAGGCCGATGATGAGGATTATTGTAACAATATTAAGCTACAATGAAGAACCCAATGTTTATTTTCTGTGCCTGCACCAAGATTGTAGACAGTTAGGATGATTGTCCATGCAGGTGTCATCCAACGTGAAAAAGCAACACGAATTTTGAGACTGAGATAACGCAGTTAAGACTACCACCGTAGACAGAGTATTTTTATTTATTCAGAATAATCTGTTTAGAACTACCACTGATTATTTAAGTCTATGTCCATAAGTTCCAAACCCATGATCGTGAAATCTTCCGTTAACGTAATATTTACGTGTAGCGACACTACACTCTAAATATTGCGTCAAAAAGTATTGCAGCTCCATCTTTGCCACAGTTTAAGAACACTGAATTTGAACAGCAAATTCCAACATCGTGCAAGCTAAATTATCCGATAGAACTTATTAGCGTGCAGTCTCTTAGTTTTCAAGTTTTTTGCTCTGGCTGGAGGCCTTATTCTCAAGGCACTTACAGGATTTACCGGTTAAGCATACGGCAACGACAGTTTATAATGTCGCAGGGTTGAACTGTGACATATCATACAAAAAAAGAAAAAACTGTCTGGTACTAGCCCACCAGACACCACACCCGCCTGGTCTGAGGATTCTCCATTTTCTATGGGGAATGAAGCTGTACACCCTGTTCTTCATACCCCTAAAAGGTAATTAAATAAAACACACCAAGTTCATGTAAAATTTATTGTTTTTTTTATTATTTTGAAATCACATGTTGTAACATTCATCTTGTTAATTAAAAATATTCACATTGTCATTTAAATAATCTATTACGGTAATCTAGCTTACACTTAGGAGAAATAATGCCATTGAGTACTACTAGTGACGGACATAATGTTTTCCGTCGGTTACACGATTGGTCAAGTCATTCTACAACAGAACATTACCCTCAGTTTACATACAAATATACAGTATTATAGTACAATTACAAGAACTTGCGTATTGTTTCGACATTCACTAATAAAATGGCATTAATATGGTATACTTATAAGACCGATTCTTAACATTACAATGTATAGAAATAATAAAAATACATCATGCTCTTTGGCTTGCACGACGGAAAGTAATATAACTACGCAATACGATTGTAACATAATCTCATAATCTATCAAAGAGATCAATGGAACTGTTCGACAACATATACAGGTATAGAGAGGGGAGCGGTGTGTGATATGCAAGTTTGTAGTACACCGGCCGACGCGCGTCGACTCCTCTGCCTCGAGCCACTCACGGACTACGCACTACTCATACACTCACAAACAATACAAGGAATGACTTTATAAAACGTCATCGCAAGACGAAAGTTTCAGTCTAATAACATTTTGATCATTTGGCAATATTATTAAATTTCATATTACATTCTACTTAAAATATGATAAATAAAATAAACGAATACAAAAGTACTTTAATCGCCATAGGAAGACTAAATGCATTTTTTTTTGAAAATATGTAGGTATTTGAGCCCATTACTAATAAATTATCAAATATACTTATGATAAATGTATTATCACGATGCAGTGAGAAATGAAGAACTAACGATTAAAGGAACAGGAATACAAATCGGTATAATGGCACCTCGACATTCCACTTACGTTACATTAAATACGTTAAAAATAACTTTATATAAAAATTACAATTACGGAGATTCGAGTAAAACAATGGAGTTACTTTACAATTACCTCTAGAGTCGGTATGAACGTTCTGGTTTATAGTCGTATGATATTTTTACATCGTAGCCTTTGTATACCTCTCCATTTATATACAAAAATATACATAAATGTCCGGTTACAGGAGCAACACTCTGAACAGTTAAAAGTATCACTGGTTCACACGAACATCGCGCCGTCCCTGAGAGTTCCCCTGCTATTTCTGTATAAAAATAATAATTTGATAGATCACCGCGTCTACTTTGAGCTCAGAGAGAGCGGATCGATCGCACTAATCCGCATTGAGCAAATAACGTGGCACCTCGGGGAGGTACAAAAGAATTTCGTCACGTTGTCCTTATTGCGTGGGACGTCCGCTAAATGTCACGCGGTACGCGTGTACTATAAGAGTTCGCACTGACGTTCGTGTCGAGTGCGGAGGTGAGTTAGTTCGCGTCTATATGTCGGCTTGAGGTCGCTGCGGGTTGGTGACGGTGAGAGACTCGGGCGAGTGCAGAGTGATGGTGGTCTGCGAGCCCACCGTCACCGTCCTGTGGTCCGCGGGCGGGGCGGGCGGGGCTGCCTGGGCGGGCGGGCCGGGCGGGGCGGGCGGGCCGGGCTCGGCGCGGTACACGTAGCCCAGCAGCAGCGGCACGCCCGGCGCCAGCGCCACCAGCTCCAGCGCCGCGTCGCCCGCGCCGCAGTACTCGTACTGTCAGACCTTCTGCGGGGGACGCATCTCGTACGACTGCGGGTACGCGTTCGCGTAGGGCTCGCCGCGACGTCCGCTGGGACCGGCCGGCGCCGTGGCCGGTGCTGTGA
The DNA here is from genome assembly GCA_905475445.1 of Ochropleura plecta. Taxonomy (NCBI): domain Eukaryota; kingdom Metazoa; phylum Arthropoda; class Insecta; order Lepidoptera; family Noctuidae; genus Ochropleura; species Ochropleura plecta. Next base: position 15,889,415 of record FR997731.1, on the reverse strand, counting down.
GCAAACAAATATTACATATACGAGAAAAGAAAAAGCTGCATTCGGTTTCATCTGCACATTCAAGTATTTAAGTCATTAAATAAAACAAAGGTCAAATTGAAAATTGTTGTGTGAAACTCCGCAGACGCCAGTTGTAATGTTTAGATGTTACTTACCCAGGTCCCTGTGCGCGTAGGTGAGCGGCGGCGCGTAGCCCTTGTGCGTGCGCGCGCGCCGGTGTCCCGCGCGCGGGGGGGCGGGGCCCCGGCCGGCCGCGCCCCCGTGCCGCATGCGACGCAACGTGTTCATAGGCCGCCGGAGAGTCTCGGACAGCCGTCTGCGGTAAAACACCATTATTAACAAACATTATCTATAGAGATGAGCAGAGGGTGACCGCGTGGTCGCTTTGGCGACTAGGCGGATGCAAAAAGGTCGACTAATCGGCTGAGCCAATCATTACTTTGGTGGAGTTCAGAGGCAAAGATGTTAGCATGGAGTTTCATGTAAAGCGGAATGGCTCGCATTGAGTACATCAGACAACGCACTTGATCTTACCCGCCGTATAGTCATAGATATTGCAATGGTCATTGGGCAAAAACCGACCCGGTTACTGAAAGTTTGCGTTTAATAACCAAACCAGGGTAAAATTGTTGATATAGACACTTTTCTTTTCAGGTATTATTTTTTTACTCGTCTGCGTCAGAATGAGGAAAAAAAGGTTGGACTATGCAGACCCATTCCATTTATATAATTTTGCAATGCATACGATAGCAGCACGTCACAAACAATGAATGTAACCTACACATACCTAGCCGGCGGCCGCTTGGGGTTGGACGAGGGCGTGTGCACGGCGCAGCACTTGACGAAGGCGCCCATGCACACGATAGCAGCACGTCACAAACAATGAATGTAACCTACACATACATAGCCGGCGGCCGCTTGGGGTTGGACGAGGGCGTGTGCACGGCGCAGCACTTGACGAAGGCGCCCATGCACACGATAGCAGCACGTCACAAACAATGAATGTAACCTACACATACCTAGCCGGCGGCCGCTTGGGGTTGGACGAGGGCGTGTGCACGGCGCAGCACTTGACGAAGGCGCCCATGCACACGATAGCAGCACGTCACAAACAATGAATGTAACCTACACATACCTAGCCGGCGGCCGCTTGGGGTTGGACGAGGGCGTGTGCACGGCGCAGCACTTGACGAAGGCGCCCATGCACACGATAGCAGCACGTCACAAACAATGAATGTAACCTACACATACCTAGCCGGCGGCCGCTTGGGGTTGGACGAGGGCGTGTGCACGGCGCAGCACTTGACGAAGGCGCCCATGCACACGATAGCAGCACGTCACAAACAATGAATGTAACCTACACATACCTAGCCGGCGGCCGCTTGGGGTTGGACGAGGGCGTGTGCACGGCGCAGCACTTGACGAAGGCGCCCATGCACACGATAGCAGCACGTCACAAACAATGAATGTAACCTACACATACCTAGCCGGCGGCCGCTTGGGGTTGGACGAGGGCGTGTGCACGGCGCAGCACTTGACGAAGGCGCCCATGCACACGATAGCAGCACGTCACAAACAATGAATGTAACCTACACATACCTAGCCGGCGGCCGCTTGGGGTTGGACGAGGGCGTGTGCACGGCGCAGCACTTGACGAAGGCGCCCATGCACACGATAGCAGCACGTCACAAACAATGAATGTAACCTACACATACCTAGCCGGCGGCCGCTTGGGGTTGGACGAGGGCGTGTGCACGGCGCAGCACTTGACGAAGGCGCCCATGCACACGATAGCAGCACGTCACAAACAATGAATGTAACCTACACATACCTAGCCGGCGGCCGCTTGGGGTTGGACGAGGGCGTGTGCACGGCGCAGCACTTGACGAAGGCGCCCATGCACACGATAGCAGCACGTCACAAACAATGAATGTAACCTACACATACCTAGCCGGCGGCCGCTTGGGGTTGGACGAGGGCGTGTGCACGGCGCAGCACTTGACGAAGGCGCCCATGCACACGATAGCAGCACGTCACAAACAATGAATGTAACCTACACATACCTAGCCGGCGGCCGCTTGGGGTTGGACGAGGGCGTGTGCACGGCGCAGCACTTGACGAAGGCGCCCATGCACACGATAGCAGCACGTCACAAACAATGAATGTAACCTACACATACCTAGCCGGCGGCCGCTTGGGGTTGGACGAGGGCGTGTGCACGGCGCAGCACTTGACGAAGGCGCCCATGCACACGATAGCAGCACGTCACAAACAATGAATGTAACCTACACATACCTAGCCGGCGGCCGCTTGGGGTTGGACGAGGGCGTGTGCACGGCGCAGCACTTGACGAAGGCGCCCATGCACACGATAGCAGCACGGCACAAACAATGAATGTAACCTACACATACCTAGCCGGCGGCCGCTTGGGGTTGGACGAGGGCGTGTGCACGGCGCAGCACTTGACGAAGGCGCCCATGCACACGATAGCAGCACGTCACAAACAATGAATGTAACCTACACATACCTAGCCGGCGGCCGCTTGGGGTTGGACGAGGGCGTGTGCACGGCGCAGCACTTGACGAAGGCGCCCATGCATACGATAGCAGCACGTCACAAACAATGAATGTAACCTACACATACCTAGCCGGCGGCCGCTTGGGGTTGGACGAGGGCGTGTGCACGGCGCAGCACTTGACGAAGGCGCCCATGCACACGATAGCAGCACGTCACAAACAATGAATGTAACCTACACATACCTAGCCGGCGGCCGCTTGGGGTTGGACGAGGGCGTGTGCACGGCGCAGCACTTGACGAAGGCGCCCATGCACACGATAGCAGCACGTCACAAACAATGAATGTAACCTACACATACCTAGCCGGCGGCCGCTTGGGGTTGGACGAGGGCGTGTGCACGGCGCAGCACTTGACGAAGGCGCCCATGCACACGATGAGCCCCACGCCGGCCAGCAGCACCACCCACCACTGCTCGATGACCCACGCCTGGACTGTCTGCAGGGTCGCACGGTTCAGGAGCAGGTTCTTGAGACGAGCTAAAGGACCTTCAGCGTCAACTGCACGACATTTGAGGAACACGTCACAGTAACCCTGGAAGGAAAAAAATTGGGTGAATATATAAGATGCGCATTGTTACTAGTAGTTACACATAACAATGTGACCAAAAGGATGAGCACTAACAACTGAGGCAGAGTTCTATTTGTGTCGTTTTGTTCCATTTTACCCTGGCACTTCACACAAGTTGAGGGTTTTTGGAAAACAACGACCAACTTTACGAGTAGATGTTGCTACTCGTTTGCGGACAGAAAAGGCAGTCGGTAACATTACAATATTTTATTAGTGCCTACTGATATATACATTCTTTTTCTTTGTAGATATTGTTAATTCATCATTGATTGATTGTTAGGGAAAAAAATATTCGAATGACCAATAACGAATTCATAAATACTTTTTAATTATTTACAAATTATTATAATATTCGTTATTGGATTAACAGATAAAAATAAGTAAAGGATTTTGTTAAGTATTTAAATTAAAAATATTTGCTTTCATCAAGCAGGTACTTCTCACAATTTCACACATGTCTGCAAACTGCTTTACTATTAGAATATGAAGCGTCATGCTTAAAAATATTGCCATTTGCCAAATTCGATATTCTTTTGACACAGTTTTAATTTGAATGAGAATATTATCATTGTCCAAATTATACAGATGTAAATTCAAACTTCGTGAAGCGGATAATATAATTGACTAATAATGTAATTTGACTCATTGTTTTTTTTAAATAAAATCTGACTGTGGAAGATCGCCAAAATATTTTCAATAATAATATTCATATAATTTTTCCTTATTTAAATAAATGAAAAACATTACTAACAACCCAAGACAAGTAATAAAAGCTAATTTCAATTACTACTTGTCGCAAAAAAATAAATTACACAAAATTTTTCTACTACAGTACAAACGCCTGTGACTATTGCGGCTATGACGTGGCGTCATTTACCACAGTTTACCTTTTTTTAAATCTAATTTTTAGCTCTTAATAAAATAATTATACGAATTTTATAAGCGTTATGCGAGCTAAAGTTGCTATTACAACATTATAATTATAATAGAATAAAAAAAATACTTCCTACTATTTAATATTATCAATGCGAATGTTTGTGAGGATGGATGTATGGATGTTTGTTACTCTTTCACGCAAAAACTAATGAATGGATTTTAATGAAACTTTACAATAATATTGCTTATACATCAGAATAACACATAGGCATATAATTCATAAAAATATATTGTATACTGGCTTCCGCCCGCGACTTCGTCCGCGTGGCATAGTAACTTTGGGCTAACTTTAACCTGCGTGATGATTGAAAAAAATATTTTTCTCTCCTCATTTCGGCGCAGTTGCACACGCCATGATCACGGATAAACATAACATAGTAAATATCCCGTTAAATGTTATAAATAATGTTAGTGTCCATGTCAGTATAAAAACTTTATCCGTGTATGAAAACATTATGTCAAACACAGTCAGTCAGTCACATAATGGTTTTTACAAAACCCACATACCTGGAAATTATCGCAAGGCGATCCTGGTCGCAAACTAATCCCTCCGACCGGCAAGCCGACCCGGTCCGCGAAGTCCGCCGTACTCTGACACGAGTCCTGCTTCGGTCCAGTCTGACACGCCAGCTGGCATAGCGCACGTCGGTTCACTACCGCTGACACCCCGTCGCCGAGGGAGCGAGGGGCAGACGACAGGAAGCACTCTGTCATGTTCCATGCGAGGCAGATGGAGCCACTGCATTCGCCGCTCAGACAGAGTTGAGTTCCTGTTGAGAGATAAGAGTGTTGTATTATTAATTGTTTATATGATGCGGGGGAATGAATATGCTATGAGGAAGGCCAATGAAACGTAATATGGATTGTGTAAAGAATGATATGGCAAGAAAGGAGGTCACTGCTTAGATTACGCGAAGTATGGAGGAAGAAGTCATGCTGCGCCGACCCCAAATAAATCGGGATAAGGGCAGGAGAATGACAGGATTTAAAAAAAATGCTACATAGTGACTAACAAAACTGTCGGATGAGCTAACGCCGCCGCCGTCAGACTTTTATTGGTGGGTTCGAATATATTCGTTTGTTTACGAACAAGTCTCGAAAACCTCAGAGAAAAAATTAAAACACGCATTTAGCGTAGTGAAAAGTGACACTGATGTGCCAAATAAACCAAAAAATGTGCAATTAAGTGCATCGAACAAAGCGGTGGATATTCCGAAAGCTTATTAAAAAGAGGAAAAAGAAATAGTGTAAATAGTTTTGTAATTCTGTAAGTACTTTTATCTTTTATGATTTTAACTTGCTTCAATAATGATTCAAATATTATAAACTAACGTTATTATTTAATTATTCTACCGTTTTTATACTTGTAAATATTACGTTTATTCATTTTTTCACATATTTTTTATATTTTTACATCTTTCTTCTTTTTTCTTTCTTTTTCATCTTTCTTTCTTATATACATATATATCGGTGAAGTCAATAGTACGAGAGCTGTTTTGACAACGAGACGCAAGCGTTAGCCGTAAAGTTAGCGCTTCTACAGTCTGGACTGAAGTTCGTGCGAGCTGACTGCGAGGCGACGAGGGAGCAGAGTGACGCGGAAGGACTCTCTCTCTGCTCTTCCCTGCAATGCCTGCCGTCGTGCGAACAACTTGTCTAGGAACTGTACTACGACTCGTTGTGATAATTGTGCCTAGTATATTGTTATTGTAACTCGATAGTAAATTCGTGGTGTGACATTAAGTTATTTTTGTTCGTTACCCATATATTGCCCACACACACACACACACACCCAATATGTTCTCTGGTCAAGGTTTTCACCTTATTAAGCCACCTCAGCCGACATATATAAAAATATAAAAAATAGGAGCCCATCGGTATCGGGAACAGGGTCCAAGCTACCGGCGGTCAAGGCTTCAGAGAAATAATGTAAGGGGGTGTATGTTGAGTCATAGGTTAGTGTTAGTGTTGTGTGACATACCATTGTTGCACTTGGTGTGGTTGGGCATGGCGCGCGGCGGCGGGCAGTCGGCGGAGTTCCCCGAACAGAAGGACGCGTGGCTGCACTCCGACGCCTCGCGACACGTCTGGTTGCGCGCCGGCGGCACGAACTGGCACGTCGAGTGGCAGCACGGGCCTTGCGATGGACTGGGAAACAAATACAAACTCACTCAATAATACTTTCTCATGATCTATCCGTATCTATAGTCAAGTTAAAGTAATTGCTCATGGAAACATGTTTATTGAATAGAAAATAATTTAAACGAAGTAAGAACCATCAAAGAAAACAATTCTAAGAATTTTAACATTTGACAGTTTTTTAACTTTGTAATAACTAAACTACAGAAAAAAACCAATGACTTTTACTCAAGTAATCAATTTGTCTTCTAGAAATTCTAAATCCGTAGTCAAATATAGAAGTGAGCTCCCGCTCTAAACACATGGAAACTGGCGCGATAGTTTTGCTTCTACAACCATTTTGCTCCATGTCAAAACATGGAGTAAACTTTTCAGACATCTTATTCATGAGACTGGATCAAAGCAAATAAAATCCTTTTTTTTTATTGCAAACTGTAGACGTTATGTAGTCTTTCGCAAAGTCCTTTTCAATAAGAAAAAAATATTGCTCTAAATTGTCTGATTTCTATGGTTATTTGAAATTTAATTTTGAAATTCAAACAGTCGCGTCAAAACGGGATAAACAGATAAAAAAAGACAATTTAATCGTTCGTTCTTTCGTTTTTAGGGTTCCGTAGTCAACTAGGAACCCTTATAGTTTCGCCATGTCTGTCTGTCCGTCCGTCCGTCCGTCCTCGCTTAATCTCTGTGACCGTTAGCACTAGAAAGCTGAAATTTGGTACCAATATGTATATCAATTACGCCGACAAAGTGGTAAAATAAAAATTGGAAAAAAATGTTTTATTAGGGTAGCCACCCTATATGTAAAGTGGGAAGTGATTTTTTTTTTAATTTCAACCCTAACGTGTGATATATTGTTGGAAAGGTATTTAAAAATGAATAGGGGTTTACTAAAATCATTTTTTGATAATGTCTATAATTTCGGAAATAATCGCTCCAAAAGTAAAAAACAATGTGTCCCCCCCCTCTAACTTTTGAACCATAAGTTTAGAAAATATGAAAAAAATCTGAAAAGTAGAACTTTATAAGGACTTTCTATAAAAATCATTTTGAACTTGATTGACACAACAGTTTTTGTACAAAAAAGACAAAAAGTTGTACAAAATAATTTCCTCCTCCACCTTTAAACTCATAAGTGGGAACACTTATTGTGACGGACGGGAAACTACGGAACCCTACACTGAGCGTGGCCCGACACGCTCTTGGCCGGTTTTTTTAAAAAGCTAAGTAACAAACCTGCATTGTGTGTTAGCCTTTCTGGTGCATCCTTTAGCAGTGAGGTTCTTCTCTCGCTCGAAGGGACTTAGCTGTCGCGGGTAACAGCAGCGGTCCTTGCATTCATTTTCATCGTAACCTAAATGGTAAAAATAATTTACTTATAACAAATAAGTTATATAATACAAGAGAAAGTACTCCGAAATACTGAATTTCTCCTATGACTGTGGGAAATCCGTGAGTTGCGTCTCCAAAGTCTAACAACCAGTCCTACCTAGTGGCGGTAATTTCATTGAAACCTACAAGCTTGCTCTATAATCTAGTATTATTCATGATATTAGAGTTTCTGAAGTCTGCTGTAGGGTTTATTTATCTGCCTCATGGGCTTGCCGTATTGTTGGCAACTAAGCGAACCCCTGGTCCTACCTACAATACTCCTTGTATTGTATTACCCAGTACTAACAAGCCTCGAGCTTGGCACCAGTCTCCCACAATTTATTTACTTGAATTATGTAGTAATGTCGAATTTGAACAACGTAAAACAAATAATAATTTATGTATATTGTGTGATAAAATAAATAATATAGTAACTGAGCTGTGGAGTTTAGATAGGTTCGCTCTTTGTAAAATACTGGTATTCGGCTTCATTTGGTAAGCCTGGAAGCAGACCCCAACATAATTGGAAAAGCCTAGGCAGGTGATGATTATCTAAGTCAATTTGTAACATCCCTACTTACCACAATCACACTCCTCTCCAACTTCCACGATCTTATTTCCGCAGAAGGCGCCTGCGCTGGCAGTGAGACAGTTGCGCTTGCGTCCGTCTCTCACGGCATCGAGCACGGCACTGATGTTGCCGACGCTGCAGGTCGAGAACCGGCTGTTGTTCGGCCGGTCGCCAGAGGTCGCTGATGCGAACATTATGAAGTTGCCTTGTTGCCCGCCTGGACGGCATTCGGAGGGGTAGTCGTGCTGTGGAGTAAGAGCAATGTCAATAGTAGACTTGCCTATTTAAAGTTTGCCGTCCGGAATTTTAGGTCAGTCTTGAATGCGGGAAAAGTTCTAATACGTCCGAAATTTTACTAGACTGAGAAAATAACAAAGAGTTGATTTATAAACAAAATATAATTGAATATAACATATTCATATAATGAATTCACAAATTTGAAATCAAATCAAATCATTTATTTCAATTAGACCATTACAGGCACTTTTGAATGTCAAGAAACAAAATGAATCTACAGTCCCGGTCACAAGGCATAATAACTTGTGAAAGTACTGTAGTTGCCCATTCCAAAGCATTGATCTCTATGGAGAAGAATGGGCAAGAAACTCCATGGACACTCTTTTAAATTATAATATTTTAACAAAATCGTATTTACATCATTCATGTTGAGATTATACAAATATGTGAGAACGATGTAGAAAGACGTGCACAGTAAGAGCGTCCAGAGTAAATAAAAAGCAAAATTTAAGAAAGAAAAGAGTATGGATTTTTCCTTAAATGCCCGGAATATTACCAGAAAAATATCATAGAACTGGGAACCCTATCTATACAGAATGATGATTTTGACATCTTCAATCTTCACGCTGCATCCACCCGTCATTTAAAGAAAGTCGTTCAATGTGATGAGTAGAGATAGAATCAATCGTCCATAATGAGATACAGTAGACTAAATTACTCAATCTTAAATTACACTGCACAAATCTATTTTAGATTATTTATATAATATCTTCCTTTGATACTAAAAGGCGAGATGGGACGCGTAGAGCGATATCCCTGGTCATATGGCAAGTCTAGATATTCATAACAACAGTCGGTCTCCATTTACATCTAGAATTAACCTTCCAATTTCTAGAAACCTACCGGTGATCCAAAGTTGTGTCCAATCTCGTGAGCCAAGGTCAGCTGACTGACTTTAGGCGGGACTCGACTGTTGTAGTTGACGAACGTGATGATGCCAGTGTTGAGGGACCGCTTGGTGCTCTGGTACATGCCGCCGATGGTCTCCGTGTACGTCTTGTACTTTTCGCAGATGCCGCCCGAAGCGCCGCTTGCACTCGCTACCCAAGCTAGACCTAGAGGGTGAAAGGTTAGCAGTTAAATTGTTAATCATCAATTATGTTTTCCGTACCTCAAAGAAAACAACGGAACCTTTATAGGATCACTTTGTTGTCCGTCTGTCTGTCTGTATGTCAAGACCTTTTATCTCGGGATAGCGTAAAGGAAATAAATTAAAAGCCATTTACTCAATTCTGCGGTCTCTTGGAGAGCAGCTGCGTAAAAAAACAACCCTCTAAGGCGCGTCGCCCACACGATTAACAGTCGAGGTGCAGTTGAGACGCGGGCGCATGAGAGGCACGCCGCAACAAGATTTTCTTTACAAACGAATGGCAGTGTGCTCATATACAAGAGTAGCGGCGCGGGCGAGGTGGAGGCGAGGTGCAGGCGCAGAAGGGGCACTCAAGTATGCCCAAGCCACGACTCCACCGCCATTTTGTCATTTGGTTCCCAAAAAACCTAAATCCCAATCCAAAATCTTCTTCTATTTAAATTCAGAACTTTTATCAGTGCGGCCAGTGATATGGCCGTTTATGTCGCAAGTTTTTACGGAACCTTCGATGCGCGTGTCCGACTCGCACTTGGCCGGGTTTTTTTCTTGCGAATTGCATTTAGTTTTTATTGTTTCCGTGTTTTAATCGTAACTAGAAAGCCCTTTTTGCAGTTTTTTTTTGGGTGTTTTCCACTGAGTACATAGGTCATGTTTTAAGGACTAATATCGGCTTGCTTGCATTAACAAGAGTTTTAGTTCATACCACACACACACAAAACACGTCAAATCACATCTCTCGTGTACATATTGTGTACTTGAACTGCAATGTTCTAACACAGAACACAGCAGAAGTCTAAAAGACCTTCAAGATTGTATTCATTCATCATCATTTTCTCAAGCATTTTTTTTTTGCGGATGGGAAATTAGCAAATAACATCCTCTGCTTTTAATGCAGATTTATACTGACTAAACCCAGCCATTTTCATTCTTTTGCCTTTTGTTCCGGCGCCGCGGTATCTCTTTTGAACAACCCACAACCCCGATTCTCATGCCCTTATTCCAATCTATTTGAGATTAGTCGCAGCAAGTCTTTTTATTCCAAATTTATTTTTACTCAATACAATAAATGATTACTTACCAAGCGTGCCTCCAGTGAAGTCTCTGTAGGTGAACACATACGCCAGACAGAAGTCTTCGTGGTTGCCGAGCGAGTGTAAATTCAAGAAGTTGGATACGTCGATGTTCTCCAAACAGAACTGGTTCGTCTCGCTACCGAACTCGTGCCCTTTGCACATTGAGTCGTCGTCGATCTGAGAACAATTCGTTTTTGGTTAGAAATGGAAGAATGATCAATGTTGTACTCCTGTCTTTATCACTGTTTATTAGGGCGAGAAAATACATAACATGACGGTGACGAATGTAATGCCCGGAGTGTTGGGTTAGGTGTCCATTTAGGTTTGACACCCGTCGCCCCCCATCACATTGGACCCGAGACGGCGGCGCGTAGTGTTCCACGCGCGCCTCTCAGACGTAGCGGGGTGACACCTCACTTCCCTCCTCGGGACGAGGTCCGCACAGGTCAAGCGGGCCACACCTAGTCTAGGTCTGCGGAATTCGCACTTGTTCCCGCATGCCCCCTGACGCAAGTGTGCGTAGGAACACCCGTGTGGTTTTAGTCAGTAGAGTCTGACAGACCCCTCCATCCTCCCAAGGACGGGGGACATCTATGAGGATTTCCACATCGACATAGGTGTCCATTTTGGTTTACTGCTGGGGTGTTTGTGTAGAATGGAATTATGTCCCCGCACACCAGCCAGAAGTGAATAGAAGGATCACGGTGTGGTTTTAGTCAATGGTTGTCTGACCGACCCCTCCCCACGGAGAACGACATCCATCGCCGACTACCTACTACCTCCAACTAAAGTACTAAACTACTACATCCAGAAAAAGAGGTATGAATTTAGGTTTGCTAATCAGTATATTTTATTTCATTAGTAATTTAAACACGTGCATGACTAAAATGACAAGTGGGTTGTTTTGAACGCAAGTTTTTGTCGGGAATTTCCGAAACCATATTTTTTGATAACACTTAACAGAACAGGAAAACCCGAAGCAATCTTTATAGCGTTGTTAACCTTTCACCTTGTAAGATATTGTGATAATGTTAGCTTGTGTACATATTACTAATTAGAATTCACTTGAGTGTTAATGAATACTTGAGCCCTGGAATAATTTATTGCTACACTTAAGAAGGTGAAAGGCAGAATAACTCTTATTTTACAATTACAACAAGAATTACTATAGTCCGGACTATACTAATTCTTAAATTCAACGAACTCATAGGTTGAACTGCGAGATGACATTAAAAAAATACAACAACATTTATTTTCTTTCATATGTTTTCAAATTTGCAAATAAATACAGTTTTATCATAGTACTAGTATTAAATAAATCTCAGTTTAAATTATTAGTACTGATATTAATAGTTAAAGACGTTGCAATCATCATTGCTCGCGGGAAATTCCTGTTTTTCTGCCAGCATACTTTAGCAATCTGGGAATTCCATTTCAATTAAAATGTTTATCAGAAAACAACCAACACATGTAGGTATCTTTACATACGTGGCTGGTTACTGAATAAACACTGAAAAAATAAAAAAACAATCATGATAATTAGCATTTATAAAAAAGTTGCCTCTTTTTGCCAACTATGTTGGGGTAGGCTTCCAGTCTAACCCAATGCACGTGAATACAAAAAACAAAACGCTTTAGTCTTAATTCATTTAATTTCACGTATTCTTTCTCAGTAAACCATTCAATTTGATACCCATATCATGGGAAAGCATAAAAATAACTAGACCGCCATTTTTTTGACTACGTCATATGGTATTTAGAAATAAATCACTTAGCCATGCATTCATAAAAACTGAACATGTTAATAAATTTCAGCTCAATTAGAAAGAGGGTTAAACAAATTTGCTAAGTTTTTTTTAAACATAGAACCTGGTCGTACTAGAAACTGTGTTAAAAGTAAACAACGTTTGAATGAATGAACCGTTACTAAAATATCAGCTGATAACATTCGCAATGGTTAACTAACTCATTTCAAATTTAATTTTACGCTTGATTAAACATATGAGTCACACAGTCATATCGTATCAACGCTTATGGCACACATTTTCTCTTAAAAGCCACTAAGGAAAGGGATTTTTATTATGGAAAAATACTTTAGACACACATCACTGACTATTGGGTTTTTTTGGGTCGGATTTAAGATATTAATAAGTACAGTTTCCTTGAATTAACGTTAAGTCTTGCAAGTTTAACGATAATGGAAAATTGCATAATATTTTGTTTTGCTGACGATCCCTAAAACTCTACAGTGCTGAAAAGATCTTCGCGAAACATTACCTACTGAAATTGTCTATGGAAATAGCATTAAAAAAAACAAGATGGGGATTTCAGTCCGTCCCTATTATTTTTACTATTACCATGCGCCAAAATTTTCTTGTACAATTCTATACGTCTGACCCCGCTATATTGGAATGCTGTTTTATTTTGTTTGTAATGCAAGTTGCAGTATTGCATCGTTGATAAAGTTCAGGAGGTAGTCATTGAAGATATAATAAATCAGTTAAAATTACGGTACCTAGACAATAATAATATACGCTGCTTTATAAATTACATATTTTAAATTTAGCAGTATTTCAGTGCAGGCGCATCTTCTCTGAAATACTGTTAAAGTACAATAGGGCACCGTGGCTTAGGAAATAAAATAATCGAATAAACGTTTGCGTCTTTGTGCGAGTGAAACCGCAACGTTTGTGTGTTATACAGCATAGATCAGACAGACCGCGTGATTTCCCCAAATTAATAAAAAAATAAATAACTCATTTTATTATAGATTCGTAGAGAATCATTAACATGAGCGACAGCTTGTATAAAACAATTAAAGTAGTAAATTAAATAAAAATTTAAGTAAGTTTTTCAAACTATATATTTTTTTCCGCCTAAAATGAATAAACGAAATTTTTGTTAGGACTATTGTGGCCAATATGCCTGATATAGTGGTGGGGGATCGATCAGAGTGGCGAGAACCTCGTGAAAGCAGAGAAAGATAAGTTCTCGACGTGTGAGATTTGGACTCATCGATCATTGTGCTGATAGTCGTATCTGCCAAAGGTTTAATTGCCAAGAACCTTGAGCAATACTTAAGCTCTTGTTAAGCAGCTGGCTCAAGGGCTTGATACAGAAAACGGTACTCTTGGACAAGGCTCGTATTGTTAGGAGGTTCCTTTCTCTGGAGCCAGTAGCTTGAACCCTGTTCCCGATACCAGGGGGCTACTATTTTTATATATATATATATATATTAGGTCCTTACATATGAAATTGGCGTTTTTCGTACTGGCCACTTTAATCACGAATTTCTCCTCTTTGGTAAGGAATTCCAAATTCAAATTTGTACAGCTATTTACTCATGTATTTGTGCTTCGATGACCGTCATTCATTTGTTTTTTTTCTTCTGTTTTTTCTGTTTGCGTCACTCATTTTACAAAATGGAAAATTTAAAATATCGCATTATTTACGAGTACGAGTTCCGCCGTGGCACTAGTGCTGCGGAAACGACTCGAAGGGTGAATGATGTGTATGGCGGTCATGTTGCAAAAGAAAACACAGTTCGTTTTTGGTTCCAACGTTTTCGTTCTGGAAATTTCGACCTGCAGAACAAGCCCCGTGGACGGCCTGAGACCCAAGTTGATAATGGAGAATTGAAGGCTATTGTGGAAGCGGACCCATCGCAAACCACGTCCGAGTTAGCTGCAGGCTTCGATGTTAGTGATAAAACTGTTTTAATTCACTTGAAGCAAATTGGGAAGATTAAAAAGCTTGAAAGGTGGGTACCTCACGAATTGACTGAAGCAAACCGGCAAACGCGCGTCGACTGCTGCGTTACATTACTGAACCGGCACAACAATGAAGGTATTTTAAACCGAATCATTACCTGTGATGAAAAATGGATTCTTTACGATAATCGGAAGCGCTCAGCGCAATGGTTGGATCCTGGCCAGCCAGCCAAATCCTGCCCCAAGCGAAAATTAACCCCAAAAAAGTTACTTGTAAGCGTTTGGTGGACTAGTGCCGGTATTGTTCATTACAGTTTTCTCAAATCTGGCCAGACTATTACAGCTGATGTCTATTGTCAGCAATTACAAACCATGATGGAAAAGCTAGCGGCTAAACAACCAAGGCTGGTCAATCGCTCCACGCCACTGCTGCTTCACGACAACGCCAGACCACACACTGCGCAACAGACGGCTACCAAATTAGAAGAGCTTGAATTGGAATGTCTTAGACATCCTCCGTACTCCCCGGACCTTGCTCCAACAGATTACCATTTTTTTCGCAATTTGGATAACTTTTTGCAAGGGAAAAAATTCAACTCCGATGGGGCAGTCCAAATCGCCTTCAAAGATTTTATTGATTCCCGTCCGACTGGTTTTTTTAGTAAAGGGATCAATGAACTACCTATAAGATGGCAAAAGTGCATTGAAAACAATGGTTCATACTTTGATTAATTAAATATATTATATTAAAAAATATTCGACTTTTTGTTCCTTCCATACAAAACGCCAATTTCATATGTAAGGACCTAATATATATATAACAAAAAAATATAAACATAATCAGGATGTCCTACTTATATTCTTATATTATAAACGCGAAACTCTTTCACGCAAAAACTACTGAATAGATTTTACTGAAACTTTACAATAATATAGCTTACATATCAGAATATCACATAGGGCCATCATATATTCATATCATATATTCCTAAAGATATATTATATATTTTATCACCACACGAGTGAAACCGCGGGGCGCAGCTAGTCTGTTATATTTATTACCTATGCTACATGCATTCGCGATCTAAAACAGGAAACGCCTTTCTGAGCTGTACTGCCTGAACTCCTGACCACATCCGAAATCGGACGACATGCGGTCATGTAAGTCTATACCAGTGAGTTGATTTTTCCTCAAGCGATAGTAGATGTTAATTAAATCAGCTTGTTATAATATATAAGACCTATTTACTCCCAAAATGCAAAAACAAGCGGAAAACTGAATATCGGCAATCGGATCGGGTTTCTGTATTGTTAATGGGGCGGATAAATAAATAATTTTAATCATATTGAATTTGATTTAACGTGTGTGTGTGTGTGTGTGTGTGACTGTGACCGTGTGTGTAACAATATTATACTAGTTTAAGACTTCTATGCGTCTTTGCCACCCGAAATAAAATTTATTCATTCATTTAAATCGTAAATGGCTTTGCGGACTTAGCGTAAAGTCAGGTATTAAGCGTAGTTCATTTGTATTGTGTTGTAGTAGTTAGCTGTTTATTCCCAAATATATCCACATTATCCACGATTCGGCGAAATTTAAAAAGTTTATACTTCTATAATTGTGTGGTTTAAACTCTGTACTTTTGCATGCCTTGTTATTGGCAACATACTTATGGCTGTTTCTCTATTTACAGTAACACCTTTACTTGTAACCATATTTGCGAAATAAAAATCTTATCTTATCTTATCTACCAGTGTAATTTTTGTGATAATACACATTTGACATTATATATTTCAAGACCAAACTTGACACTAAATATTAATTTGTAGAACTGAACCTAAAACTTAGTGCCAGTTGTGCAAAACCCCCTTTAGGTAGGCTTTGGCCGGTGCCGTTTATATATGCGTTAACATTCTTCCAACCCATATATATCTATATATATATACTACAGAAATAAATACCATCCATGTAAAGTACCAAAACATGCAATAACGGTACAAATATATTTATGCATTAGCATATGCAAACATGCAAATGCATAAAATCCGTTGTCTAGTAACATTAGAAGTGATGCAAACCTTGATTCTCTGCACTTCAAACTTGATGTTCCTATGTTCAAGTCTTCCATCGAACTTGGTGTAGCTGTAGATATAGTTGACGGCGGTGACGTGGTGCGATATGAGAGACAAGATCTCCTCGCGGGTCTTCATATCGACCTCACTCTTCTTGCTGGCGTCCCGGTGCTGAAAACAATTGTATATTTTCAATTAACAATCCTTACTAATATTATAAAAGCGAAAGTGAGATTGATTGTTTGTTTGTTACGTGACGTAACAAACAAACAATCAATCTCACTTTTAGGCGTGAAGACGTAACTTACGTCTTCACGCCTAAATGGCCAAACCGATTTAGATGAATTTTGGTACAGAGATAGTTGGGACCCTGAAGATGGACATAGGCTAAAAAAAGCGAGATAAGGGGACGTAAGAGGGAAGAAAAGGGGAGAGAAAGATATTATTTTTTTATCATCACGCGGGTTAAAGTTAGCGTTAGCCCAAAGTAACTATGCCACGCGGACGAAGTCGTGGGCGGAAGCTAGTTCTTAACATAAGGAAGAATAGGAGCTTAAGCTACGCTGGCCGAGGTCGCTCCGTGGATGGGTAACCATTAACTAAGCTGTAGAGGTCAAACGACCAGTTGTTTCATGTACAATACTGGTATTCGGCTGCATCCAGATAATGATTCTACCATTACAAACAAAAACGGGTTTTATTTTATTGACGAATGGATGATGATTCATACCATTGATGTTACGCTTCTTTATAAACAAATACTAATGAATAACGTGCAGACGCAGCGATGTTGTCGCTTTGATTTTAAACGCTTATTCTGGCTAATATTTAATTTTCAAGCGAAATAATACAGCTACATTAAAGCGTCAAGGGGGGGTCAATGTGGAAGAGGAAACTCCATGGCCGTGAAACGTGGGCAACTAGGAGGGAGACTTATGAGAAAGGAGGACAATCTTCAGAAAACAATGTCTGATAAATACTTTTTTAGGGTTCCGCAGCCAAATGCCCAAAACGGAACCCTTATAGGTTCGCCTAGTTCATCTATTTTGTCTGTGTGTCCGTATGTCACACCCATTGTACTCCGAGACTATTGGCAACACACAATTGAAATATGGAAATATGGATAAGGTGCCTTATATAAACCGCTACACAAATATGATGTAAAATTACAATAACAAATTGTATTTGTAATGTAGCTCCTACATACATGTACGTAACTGCGTGGGACTTAAAAAAACCATATAGACGTTTCTTAAATACTGTTGTAGGTAAATTATTTCCTTTTACAAACTTAAAAATTGTGTTCCCCTTCCAGTTTCTAAAGTAAGATATAGAAATTTCTGAACAAAAAAAATAATAACTATTTTTTTTGTCAGAAAATTCTTTAACGTGAACGAGAAAACTTTCAACGAAAATTAGTTTAAATAAAATTCGGTGGGTATTTTTTGAGATATAGGACTTTTTCGTTAAACTGCAGCAGTAATTTGGTTTTTTATTAATCCTTACTAATATTATAAAAGCGAAAGTAAGTTTGTTTGTTTGTTACCGCTTCACGCTTTAATGGCTAAACCGATTTTGATGAATTTTAGTACAGAGATAGTTGGGAACCAAGAGAGGGACATGGGCTAATTTAAAAAAAAAGTGGGATATGAGGGAGAAAGAGGGAAGAAAAGGCAAAACTTAGCGTTGCTATTACAAATCAATAAGGCGCAAGGGAAAAAACTCCAGGTAGCAGGTACCTGCAAATCAGGAAAGGGAACTGTGTTACCCCGAATTTAACACGAGCGAAGCCGCGGGCAAAAGCTAGTATACTATAAAAACAAATGTAATTTTGCTGCTAAGTGGAAATAAACATAATATATGAATGATAGTTAAAAAAAATGTGGTGCTAGGGAACCCTTTGTGTTAGAGTACGACTCGCACTTAGTCGGTTTTTTCTTACTATAATGTTGATAATATAATTATGTAACTAGATTATAAGGTTGTTAGTAGAGGCCGTTACTGTTATAGTACAAGGAAGTGTGGAGGACGGCAAACGAGCCGTCCTCCACACTTCCGTGTAGTATGTAGGATACTATTAAAAAGTTTTTAGTTAGTGTACCTTTAATTAAACAAAGGAGGAAAACATTTAACAGCAATAAACCGACAGAAAAATGAGTAAAACCACGCATAATTCAATGAATTTGTACTAAGAATCAAATGGATACGTTGTTTAGTATTAAGTGGGCTGATGCATGTTTGAAGTCAAGGCATTTCCGTTCGTAAGTCGTGCAATGCGAAACATCTTTTGATCAGTGTATATTGGGGGCAATGAGGTCATGCGGACTAAAGTCTATATTTAATTATACTAAGGACTAAAGTCTACATTCGAAGTTAGTTCATATTATGTATAATCTAAAGACGAAAATAACTTTCAACAGGTATTTTATGTTGTTTCCATAGATTTTTGACTCTTCTGTGTCTATTTATTTATTTATTTAGGGCACTTCAACGACTTCTCACTTACATATAGCTACACAACAATCACAAACAGTGAGTTCGTAGAAGTGCACAGCACTTGCAGAATTAAAAAAAATATAAACGAAAACATTGAGATAATAAATTTTATAAATTATACCATTTGCAAAAGAATCTGTCATCCATCATTCATACATATCCTAGTGGTGTAACCATCGGAATTCAAAGTCATAGGTCTGAAGTTCGAACCCAAGATCTCTGATTTTTCGAATTCGTGGGGAAACCAGCAACATGCCGACGGCATGTAAAGCCAGATTAGAGGCCCATGAAGGGCATAAGAAGTCTGACATCAGCTTAAGCACTAACTGTAAACTCAAAACACTCACGATAAACATTTTGGCCCTCTAAGCTAACTGCTAGAGTATAAGTAGGTATTCGATTTTTTTTCAAAGATTATTGTGAATTTTAAGAGTTAGCAAGCAGCGTCACAAAAAGAAAAACTATTTTTCAAGGACATTAACATACGAAAATGAACCGCGAAATGATAAGCCAAGTGCGGACGGAAAACTAATGATGACTTGCGTCCGGGACCCACATATGACAACACGTTGGGGAGGGCTAACGTGTTGCCATATACATTGGGTCTAGCTCTATATTCAACTGGATATATATCTGTAGTTTACCAATATTTACACTTTACAACACGCCTGTAATCCCCGAAGACTTAGGCAGAGGTGTACCTAATAGTAAACCCACATTTCGCCAGTTATGTTAAGTCTCATGTTAGGGGGCGAGCCTACCAATATTTGTATCTTTATCCTTACTAATATTATGAAAGCGAAAGTGAGTTTGTTTGTTACGTCTTCACGCCTAAATGGCCGAACCGATTTTGATGAATTTTGGAGACAGTTGGGACCCTGGAGACGGACATAGGCTATTTATATTTTAAAGGTGAGAAAAGGGGGAGTAAAAGGAAAAAAAGAGTAGAGAAAAATATTCGTTTTTTGATCATCACGTGAGTTTAAGTTAGCGTTAACCCAAAGTAACTAAGCCACGGGGACAAAGTCGCGGGCGGAAGCTAGTAGCCTATAAAGCCATTTATTTTATACTATCTGGCGCCCGCGGCTTCGCCCTCGTGATATCGAAAAAAAGCATCCTATGTGTTATTCCAGACTATAATCTACCTCTGTGCCACATTTCATCAAAATCCGTTCAACCGTTCTGACGTGAAAGTGTAACAAGCATCCATACATCCATCCTCACAAAAATTCGCATTTATAATTTTAAGTGGCTATAGAAGACTTTATAGAAGGCTGTTGTCCTATTTTAGGTAGTTTATCTCTATGAAACATGGGGAAATACAATGTACTATTTAACAGGTAAACAACATATAAATAAAGGTAAAATGACAGCAGGAAGAATTAATAAATAAATAAATATCTTGGGACAACTCACACACGGCTATCTGATCCCAAACTAAGTAGAGCTTGTGTTATGGTAACCAGACAACTGATATACATACTTATATAATTTATAAATACATACATATTATAGATAAATCACACCCAGACACAGAACAAACAATCATGCTCATCACACAGTTTGTCCTGGGTGGGAATCGAACCCACGACCTCCGGCTCAGCAGTCAGGGCCACTAACCACTAGACCAACAGGCCCGTCAAATTTCAAAACATTTCGTCAAAAATTGCTATGACAAATTAAAAAAAAAAAACTATAATATAATGTACACGCAGGACCTAGGTTGCGCTGCGTTTTTTGCTCATTGGATTATTTAAATATAAAGAAAACATGCAAAACGTTTATTTAGAACTGAGGCTAATCTTGTTTCAAGCAAAACGTAATTAAAAGCCATGGTTATTATGTGCCAGAGCTAATTATATTGGATATAGATTGATTTTTTAATGGCAAATTGAGAGCGATATTAGTTGTTTTTGAAAAAGTTTTTTTTTGTCACTCTTCAGTTATTTCTGTCTAAGTGTCGATTGAATGTCAGTATAAACGCCAAACAGCTGTCAGTAGGTTGGTATGTAAATGTATAATATAAATACACTTTGTTTCCTCCAACCTTGACATTGGCAGAATCATCGATAAAACGATGGAGCCATTACTTTAAAATTGGAATTGGAATATTTATACAAGCTTAATAAAGCTTGTTTAAAAAATGAAATTCCGATGGCAAAAAAGGCCCGTCGTAGAAATTCAAAGTATAGTCTAAGATCCCGTATAGAACGACCTTCACCGAGATGCTTATTTAATGAAACGTATTTTATATTTAATTTAATATGTCAATAAATATAATGCATATGGGTTGCCTAGCAAATTTCAGTCCAGAGTATGTTTAATTAATAATTAAAAAAATATATTTTTTTAAACATTTCACCGGTATGATTATTAGATAAATTCTATACCAATCGAAAGTATGAAGCCCATAGAATATGCAAACGTTAGGTTGTCTTTTCTTTTCCGGTCACAACTATCGGGTTGCCAGGTATAAACAGGTAAATCTGTACTAGCATTTTGCAACGGTCTGTTTATTGAATGAAATTTAAATGAAATTAAAGATTATTTTATTCTGAACACGGTGGTATAGGGTTGCCTGTGAAAAATCAGTCCAGAATTGCGGTTGTCGAATTTTAAAAAGTAAAATATTGCTCCGAGTGAATGTGTGCGACTGAGAGGTCCCAACCAACCATCCCATGCGATAGAAGAGGACACAGCATAGCAGCTGTTTAAAGTCCGCACATTTGACGGGCCTGTTGGTCTAGTGGTTAGTGGCCCTGACTGCTGAGCCGGAGGTCGTGGGTTCGATTCCCACCCAGGACAAACTTTGTGTGATGAGCATGATTGTTTGTTCTGTGTCTGGGTGTGATTTATCTATAATATGTATGTATTTATAAATTATATAAGTATGTATATCAGTTGTCTGGTTACCATAACACAAGCTCTGCTTAGCTTGGGATCAGATAGCCGTGTGTGAGTTGTCCCAAGATATTTATTTTATTTAAAGAAAGAGAGTGCGCATGCTATTTGGGCTTGGTAAAGAAAAGGATAGCGATAGACTCGTATATACTATGCATCATTTTGGAGTAGTTTATTATTTAAATAGAGAAATAGTTATTTACTTTCTTTTTAATCAATTATTTATTTATATGTATATTTTTTATGTGACACTAAAGTATATAATATATACATCTTTAGTAAAAAAGAAGGTTATAGTGATACATATGTAATACTACCCTAATTAAAAATATTGATTGAAAAAAATTACTACATGCAAATTATAAATCTATAAATGTAAACAGAGAAATTGAAATCAATTGAAACTATTGGAAAAAATTCAAAACATACACAACAAAATTCATAAAAGTGTTTTTTGTTCAATCAATATTTTTAATCAGGGTAATCTTGCAAATTTTATTTTTTATTATAAGAATACAAAATAAAAAAACAACAATTAAAAATTACTTCTATTTATTGTAAAACATTAAAAATACATTTTTTTTTAAATTATTCAGAATCCGAGTTATCGGACATAAAACTACGATCTTCAACTTCTGAATCTTATATTTTTAATCAGGGTAGTATTACATATGTATCACTATAACCTTCTTTTTTACTAAAGATGTATATGTTACTGTAAAAGCTCGAACTACGGTAAATCTTAAGATTTTCCAGTAAAACCTAATATTTACCGATTATGAATGGTAAATGTCCATAAAAGTTTAGGATTCGAACTTTTACCATCATTCACTTGGTAAATCTTAGGATTTACATTAAAGGAATGGTAAATGTCGAAAAAATTGGGTCCACCCTTTATAGCAGAACTTTCATGTCATAATTTTATTTTGCATAACAACGGATAAGTAGCATAAACTTCATTTCGCAGAAAATTGATTGGCAGACACTCATTTAAGATACATTCAAAACTCATAATTTTGTAAGTCAGAATCATCTCTAGACATACCTAAGTATATTTCATATCCATAACATTTAAAAGTAGAAACATCATATCGCAGAAAGTTCACAGTCAGAATCGTCTTTTGGCATATATTTCATATCAATAATCATTAAACGGCAAAATTGACATATGGCAGAAAGTTTATAGTTAAAAGTTTATAAAAGTTTATAGTTTTTTTTTATAGCATCACCTTTGTCATTATTTGTTGTCAGTTATTTCAATTATTTATTTCTTTGAAATAATGTCATTTAATTCAATAAGTAGTTATCCTAATCTAAATAGTTCAGTTCCGGGTAACCTACTAAAAACAATCTCTTTTTTCTACTAATGGAAGTCGTTTCTGCCACTCGCCGGCCGCTGCCGCGGCACCGCTCACTACGCTCGTTCGGCTTGTGCAGTATTAACCTAACCTAACCTACCCATTTCAATTTTTTTATGGAGTTAAACTAATCCAAATAGTTGCCTTCCGGGTAACCAACTAAAAACAATATCTTTTTTTCTATATAGTATTATTTCCAAAAAAACATATTTTGCCTTAATATTTTTTGTATAATTGTAACTCACTGTTATCAGTTCACGCCAAAATATTGGAAACTCAAAATAAATAACAAATATGGTAAATACCCCGTTTTAACCGTTAATAATAATGTTAGTAACCATGTTAGTTTAAAGATTTACATGCCTATTAAAGTTATTTTTAATGAAATTCTGCCATCTGTATAGTATGAAAAGTGAAATTATACCAAATAATCATCGCACTAAAATTCTAAATGAACATTATGCTAAACGATATATTTCTAAATTTGAATTCTGCCAATCGTAATTATACAAAATTTCATTCTGCCATCTTAAAAGTATGCCATTGTAAATTCGGAGTTTTAAACATGCCAAACGATAATTTTATCAAATAATTGTTACGCCTTATTCCTAAAACCAACATTTACCAGTCCACATTGGTAAAACCTAGCATTTACTGCATTGGAATGGCAAAAGTCCAAAAAGTCGTCCCCTTATAATAAATACTTACATTTACCAACTCATGTCGGTAAATCTTAGGATTTACTGGAAAATCTTAAGATTAACCGTAGTTCGGGCTTTTACAGTAACATATAATATATTATATACTTTAGTGTCACATAAAAAATATACACATTAATAAATAATTGATTAAAAAGAAATTAAATAACTATTTCTCTATTTAAATAATAAACTACTCCAAAATGATGCATAGTATATACGAGTCTATCGCTATCCTTTTCTTTACCAAGCCCAAATAGCATGCGCACTCTCTTTCTTTAAATGTGCGGACTTTAAACAGCTGCTATGCTGTGTCCTCTTCTATCGCATGGGATGGTTGGTTGGGACCTCTCAGTCGCACACATTCACTCGGAGCAATATTTTACTTTTTAAAATTCGACAACCGCAATTCTGGACTGATTTTTCGCAGGCAACCCTATACCACCGTGTTCAGAATAAAATAATCTTTAATTTCATTTAAATTTCATTCAATAAACAGACCGTTGCAAAATGCTAGTACAGATTTACCTGTTTATACCTGGCAACCCGATAGTTGTGACCGGAAAAGAATAGACAACCTAACGTTTGCATATTCTATGGGCTTCATACCTTCGATTGGTATAGAATTTATCTAATAATCATACCGGTGAAATGTTTAAAAAAAAATATTTTTTTAATTATTAATTAAACATACTCTGGACTGAAATTTGCTAGGCAACCCATATGTATTATATTTATTGACATATTAAATTAAATATAAAATACGTTTCATTAAATAAGCATCTCGGTGAAGGTCGTTTTATACGGGATCTTATACTAGTAGGGTCGGGTTTAACAACAGAACTCGACAAAAAAAAATACAGACTAAATTAACTCCTTGAAAAACTCTTTGGCCTAGTAGTCGCAAGCGCAACTTCTGGTCATGAGGTACTGGATTAGATTCCCAGGTTGGGTAAAATGGCATTGGATTTTTCCATGACGCATTCCTCAGTAGCAGCTATGAAGTCTGGTTTTGTACCCATGGTACTTGAACTTAACTGGCGAAATTTGGGTGTACTATTAAGTACATCTCTATCTAACCTTTGGGGATTACACGCGAGATGTTATGTATGTAGAATAAACTTACGTCCGGGAAGCCTTCCCTAACATGTCTCCATATTAGCGGGTCGGTCTGTATGTACAGCGAGCAAGTGTTGCGCTTGTCGAACGTCGCTCGCCGCGAACGCGTGTGCTCGCCGGTGTTCGCTGATCGCGAATATTTGTTGTAGTGGTGCACGTCCCAGAATCTGGAACAATATTACGATAGTTAAGACATACAAATGGTAATAAGTTTGTGTGTTAAAAAGCAGATACTGCTTTAAAAATTCAGAAAAAAAATAACTAACTGCGCCCCGTTGTTTCATAGTTCAAGTAGCCTTCGTTTTCAAGTAGCCTATGTTTTATCCAGGATATAAGCTACATACCAACGCGGTCCAGACATTTGACCGAGAAGGAGTAACCTTTTAGAATATTAGTGTGATTGACCCTTTAATTCAATCTCAGCACTGAAAAGGATACCATTTCCTCATTCTTTGTCTTACCAAGTTACTTCGGTCTTGTAGGTGGCAACATTAATCGTAACGGTAGTAGCAGTAAAGTCCTCTAAAGTGCAGAAAGGTGTAATCACTTTACACTCTCAAAAATGAGTCATGGTGTGATCGTTCGGGACCAACGCATTCATTCAGCACAAAATAATCCACTTAATAATATTAAATAATAAACTTAAGACAATAGGTGTAACCAGATTATATAAGAAAAAACACCATTGTTTCTACTTTATTTGTCCGGTTAAGCATATGACAACCTCATAAGGCTTGACTGCAAGATGCCATTCACAAAAAAAAGTTTCTACTAGCTTTTCTTTCAACATTGCAGCTTCATAGAAATAAAAATGGAGAAGCAAACCAACTTAGAAACACGCAACCACCCGAGCCAAAATAGGTAACTAGATCATTTCCCAATTCCTACCATAACCTATCAACCTATTGACCTACCGATAAACCGGTAATAGGACTAATAGCCTTTAGAATAAAGAACATTCCACTACACTTAAGAACCAAGTTCGGTCGTGTAGCAGCACTTAATTGGGCGTGGTTAAACTAGATTTTTTGCCCCGGCTCCGTTCCACGTGTGGCATGTGTCAGCCCATGTGGGCAATAAAAAAAAGGTTTTAAACTTTTTTGTTGCAGAGGCACAATATAATAATGTGTCAGTAGCGGGTCTCCGTCAAAATGTATTTTGTTTATCGTTTTCTAAACAATTGCATTTTTGAGTTTGGCTGGCTTCTTTGAACATAACTTTTTCATTACTATACTGATATCTTTACTTTTATAATAATTAGTTTTACCAACAATGAAGTTTGTTAATTACACTTTTTATCTTCTTAGCAATAAAAAGAAAGTTAACTGAGGTTTCGTGAAGATTAACTTTTTAGCGTACTCACTTTGCTGCAATAGAAAAAGTGATTGTTAAAATAATTTCAAATGACTTATAATGAGAAAGGAGTTCTCATTTGTGTATGATTAATCGAAGTGAAATATAAAGTGGAATTAGAAAGAAGGTTGATGTTTGATTTATTGCCGAAGTTGGCGCGAACTATTAATTTAATAGCTTTATTATAACATGCAGTAAAATATTCAAAAACAAAGACTCGTAAACTTAAATGAAATAACTTTGATAAAAGAGCTTGAGCTTTATCATTTTGAAATGTTTATCACAAAACGTACGTCTAGCCAACTGGTAGTCAACGAACAGAACATATTTTTATGTCATAAATAGTAATATTTGACTCATGGCCACAGACACACCCAAACGCTTATCAGTTGCATCCTCCTTTGATAAAAAAAATGAAACATCTTCAAAAATGAAATCATGGTCATTGGCCATTACTTTACAGTCACAATTTGCAACCAAAAAGTCAGTGCCGTGTTGTCTGTCATCAATCATACTTGGAAAGTCGACAAACAAAGCTCATCTTATCATAACCGATGTTTAGACGGGACACGTATTTTATAGAGACGGTCTGTTAGAATGGAGTGTTCAGGCTATGCTCGAATGGTCTATGGGCGGGCTGCATATAATTGACGTAAGTTACCTCGGCTCATCATCCCGCAAACTGTTAGGATGCGGCGGCTGGGAGGCGGGCGCATGGTGAGGGTTGGGTGGCGGAGGCGCAGACGGCGTCGGCCCGGGCGCCGGTGACGTCTGCGGCTCGTCGTCTACACCCGAGTTCTGGATGCGCTCCATCCATTGCACCACCTCGTCTGTTATACCGCAGCCTCCTACGTGACCTGATGTAACAATAAAGTTTTTTTTTTTATAATCCTTACTAATATTATAAAAGCGAAAGTGAGTTTGTAACGTCTTCACGCCTTAATGGCTAAACCGATTTTGATGAATTTTGGTACAGAGATAGTTGACATAGGCTAACATTTGTTTTAAAAAAGTGAGAAATAAGGGAGAAAGAGGAAAGAAAAGGAAAAATTTGGCATTGCTATCATAATAAATAAGGCGCAAGGGCCAAAACTACAGGTAGCAGTTACCTGCAAATCAGGAAAGGGGAACTGTGTTACCCCGAATTTACAAAAGCAAGAGCAAAAAGCAAAAGCTAGTCTAGCGCAGAGGCCGGAACTTCAAATTACGCACAAGAGTTCGTTCCTGCGTAGCAACTGAAGGATTTCAAATGCTTCACCTAAAAGAGTTAAATAGGGTATGGAAGTTAGTCATCTTTGACAACAGGAGGAGGAAGGAGTAAGTCATAAATTAAAAAAAAAACCGGTAATTATAGCCACGGCAGATAATATACAAACAACAATACAAGCTGATATGTCTAAAGGTCAACCTAACGGAACATGGTAAAAGGTGATACAATAAATCTTAGTCAGACAAACTTTTATGACAACAAATCATTATAATATTCATTAATATTCAAGGTGAATATGTAAGTAAGCAGCTCCATTACTTCGGGGCTATAATTATGTACACGGAAATATTGTGAAAGAAAACATCTTATACACGGAACACGTAACGACAAGTCTAGTTGACTGACGCTACTTAAAGATAGATTTGGGGAATAAAAGTGTTCCCTTACCACTCAGATTCACTTGTTACTGTACAAAATCGAATCTTGGATTGTTACATTGCAGGTGGATGCTCCCGATGAGAGAGCACCATTAGATGAATATTTTAATGTAATAGTAGCTGCCAAAATAAGTTTCAAGCCTTAAAATCGTGCGCCATAACGGGGACGTCCCACGCTTCGTATTTTGGTTCGTGGTCCCGATACTAGATCTTCGATTTATGCATTCACTATTCAAGTATTCAGCCTACATTCACCCACTACTCTGGTTTATGCTATCTTCCAGATCCAGTCCCGTGTATATCCGCTCACATTGCCAATATTTACAACGTCACCATCTTGCCATTGTGCATTTATCTGGCAGCTGTCGTCACTCTCCACCGACGCCGACGTTGCAAAACGTAAATTACCGCATGTTATGAAATCTTCCAAGTGCGTGAGTCAGTCTTGTGCAAGCTGATCTTTCAAATTATGACTATCCCAGAGATTCATATCTCTATTGTTTTCAAAACAGAGCTGTATTAGAAAACAATCTTAGACTGGCCCAGACCTACCTGATAATATTTCACATTTCTAGAAAAAATATTACCACGATACACCATGGGCATTATATGAAGCACATAGTAGCAATGCCGTACGTGTCTCGAATGCGATAGCTCGATTTATCGAGATTTATAATCCAGATCAGTTGTAGCGATTGAGTAAAAAAATTAATTCCGTGTGGCGTTCTACGAGTAAAAAGAATGTAATCAATACACTGACAATTCTGCTTCCCAGTGTCACAATGTTGGAATATTCCACAAGATGTACATGATATTTTAAATTATTCATGATAAATCCCAAGTTTTGCGGTTAAAGTTGGGAAGAAAAATACAGAGCGGACCCCGACTCGACCCGTTCGTGGCGGAATAAATACCAAACGCTGACACCAAACTCTTTTCTATAGCGCTATTCTGAGATTTATTTATCAACCGAGTTCCCTGTTAGATTTATAACCCTAATATATATTAATCTCTTTGTTTTTTCCTTTTCGGCGTTGCAGGAAATACCCTAGTTTGGAGTGATAGCTCGGTTTTCTTTTACCATCTGCACATGACATGGACCTGTTGGTCAGTCATACTTATTTAGGTATTGATTTTATTTTTATTATACCTAATTGCATTTTGCATCTAATAATCAATAATGATGTAGGCACTATGCCTGCGTTAATTCGGAAGGAAAATTATTTATTTAATCTTTTATGTAGGTACACACAAAACATAGGGAAACATAACTAACGGGCGTAGGTAACATAGGTAGGTACGTTATATTTCCAGATTAAATCTAAACTGCAGCATTGAATAGGGAAACCATAATGACGCATGAAAACTACAATAGCGAGCGAAAAAGCGCAGTTTTAAAATTAAAAAGTGCTGAATAGTCGAGTTTTTTTTTCAGCTCGTGTGTGTCGTGTTAGAGCACATTGGCGTTTCGCATCCGGGCGGGCTGCATTTTAACGAACCTCCTGTGCGCGAGTGCGGCGGCAGCCAGATAACGGAAATTACCGCCTGCTGGCGTACATCGTGACTTTAATGCCTACCCAGCTATTCAAATATCATATTTACTCGCAGATTTCAGACTTTCGTGGTCATTGTGTGTAACGGATTACGTTTTTTGAAAGGTTTTGCTTTAATTGATCTTAACGAGCAAAGTTAATGGAAGGAAAGACTGGAAAGAGGTCTACTGAACTATTCCAGTAGTTGAGCGAATCGGGTAAAGATCTTTATCAGATTATGAGCCATAGCTGAGACAACGTGGGAGTAGGCATGTGCAGAGCGTGGCTAGCTACGGCCAGAAGGAGCAGACGGGACGCGCTTGATGCACACAGTATTGGTTAGTTTAAGATAGACAGGAATGGAAAGAAGAAAAGGAGGTCTTTGCCCTGCCGTAGGGCTACTAGGAAAAAAACAAAGTGAGACACCGTCCGCGTCCTACCTGCTACGTATAACATTTTCTATCGAACAAGTACGAGGAAACACGTCTGCAACAAGTTTTAATAAGGGCT
The DNA here is from genome assembly GCA_905475445.1 of Ochropleura plecta. Lineage (NCBI taxonomy): Eukaryota > Metazoa > Arthropoda > Insecta > Lepidoptera > Noctuidae > Ochropleura > Ochropleura plecta. Next base: position 15,859,397 of record FR997731.1, on the reverse strand, counting down.
ATGTAATATCCGTTTCATTATTTAGTCGTCGAAAACCGGTTTTTCTTAATTATATAACAAGTTCAATAACGGTAGAGATACCATCTGACTTATTATCCTATATGAAATGGAAATACCTACATTGCTTCTCTGTTTAAGTTATATATCGCTTGAAATCCAAGTGTAATTGACAGTATATAAACTGTCTCACAAAATACAGCTAAGTTCAACGTACAAAAGCGAAACTTTAAAATAAACCATTAATTAAAATGTTGCGCGCTGTAAGATCTCAGGCAAAACTTTAACATACCGTTTCCTATTACAGAAATAAATTGTAGTCTTGATATTGAGTATCTTGTTCAAATACCAGAAACCTTGTTTATTGTTAGATTAATAACCAGTAATGGTAATAACTTCAATTCGAAATATTACGTACATTTATCATGCAAATGTTCTCGACGGCGCAGTTGTGCCAACTCGTGCCCAGACGGAGTCAAGTGAACTCCGTGTAGAAATATTTAGCTGTCGATTGTTTATTCGGTACGGAACATAATGTAAGTACGTATATCATCTGTTATAAAAGGAGCATTCACTTAGATCTGACTGAACAAACATTCTCCATCCGTATTATATTTCTAAACACGATTAAACTTTTTCAAAAATATAAGAAGCACCGAGCGTTTATTTTATACCGTTCAGCGCGGAAAACCTGCTACAATATAACATGATTGGGAGAAAAGCGATGCGATGTAAGGATACAGATATTAAATGAAGCGCTTAAATAAGATTGCGTACAACAGTTTGTGTAACGAAACGCGAACCTCGTTCGTGACTAGTCGGGAGTTTGGACAATATTAAATTAGTGATGCTCCAGACTTCGTAAGACGGTTTACGACAAGTATTTTCTACCCAGTTAATGTGTTTTATATGTACACGAATGGGAAGGTAAACAGCAATACACAGTGTTATGTGTGTTTTGTTTGTCTTATCTAAATTACGGTTTGAGTAAACGACAATTTGGTATTTAGACAAAGATTGTGACGCGTATTTATGTATGACCATCTTTAAAATTTCGCTTACGAGAGCAAATAAATATGTGCTAAGATTCTTGATTGTTTAAAAAAAAATAGTACCGATTCTACAGTCTAGCGCCGATTTCAAATGAACCTCAGGTAAAGCAGTACAAGGTTCATTGCCTTACAACTTGCTTAATTAAGGTTTATTCAAAAGGAAATGAAAATCAGTCTTCAGCGTCCTGAGAATACTAATTTAGGGAAAGTCTTTATGTTGCGATATTTTATAAGGAAGAAAGTGTCGTAGAACGAAATGAGGCTGTCACCGTTCTTGTATATTTTGTAAAAAAAAAAAGATCCCTTATTTGGTTGGTCGTGAAAGTCTTTCATATTCAAATAAAAGCCCCATAGAGAACGCGTAGAGCGCGGTCCCCCTACCGCTGTTCAATAACTCGTAATGAAAACAAATGTAGCTACAAACGCGACCCTTCCTGCTCACTCAATACCTCCAGAATTTATTTTCCGATCAAACGTAATTTTCAGAAGCAAAACAAATGAAAAACCTTGTTAACAATACAAAGAAAATGATCACCGGAAAAACGACTCGGTACTTCCCCAATACCCCGACGGAATATACAATGTACAGCGAAAATGTGATCGCAGGTAGCAAGAAGATAAAAAATATGTGACGCATACTCGTCCCAGTTTATTATGGCTGTATTGTCGGTATTCAAAAGCAATACTGAAAGGGGACTTGTGTTCGTGCAAGTCAGTAGAGTCGCATATTCAGGTGGCTCGCTACCCATACATACAACTGCACAATGAAATTGCATCTACAACACAGTTGAAACGGCAAAAATGCAAACTCGGCAGGCGGGGCGGTGTTGTTGACGCGAAATTACCATTCCAGCGCAGCCTACGGACGAATGAATATGTAACGTGGAATTTAGTCTGGTTTGATGACATTGTAAACCGTGCCCAATTCCATCTGCACAACGATAAAACATGATTTAAAGCATGTTAAGCTCGTCACGGCGAATTAAAGTCGACTGACTCTGAACGAATTTATGACAACGGCACCGGCCAATAAATGAGTCGAACGCTCCGTTATAAATTATGCGAATTTTCCGATGCAAGCGGTGTTGCAATCAGCTGGTGACAGCGCGCCGAGCAAATGGGATTAAACTTTGTTAAACGACCTTGCGTTGCAATCCATTTGCCGTGCGACACACTGTGGCGAAACTTCCACGCGACTCGCCTCTCCCTCCACTCCCGAACTCCAGACTCCACTAACTGCACGTGTAGTTACAAATTTCTACACAGTTAATTTTGTTATTGCACCTACGCGATGCGAAGGAAACTTAATTGTACATAGCGTAATGGGATTAAAACCGTAAAACGCGATTACTTCATTTGATACGACTCATAAAATAGCATATGGCACAGGGGTAGACGAATTGGATTTTCCTCGCAACAATAACACTGATTCACCTTTGTGCAGCTTTCTAGCACAACTTTCTTAACCCTTTTGTTTTCTGATCATGGCTTGTCTAACCACATAATCTGATCTATGTGAAAGTACACACATCAAAAGTACACACATCAAAAGTATCTAGGGATCAACATTATATTTTTGCAATAACTTTTCTCCTGATTGATATTAATTAAAATTTTCTTTAAGGATTCATCAAATAAAGTGTTTTCGTTTGTCACAGTAACGATAAACCAAGTCACCTTTGCATTAATAAAGAAATTTGCCATTTTCCTAATAAAGGGATTTTTGACATTTGAACCACTAACATTAAAGTTCGAAAAAAAGACTGAAATAACAGTTTTCTTTAAAATTTTATTGGGTAACTTAAACAATTAATAATCCGTGTTTCTACCGCGAACACTAACAACACAAGAACATCGGTTTGGCATACTCAAAATGAGTTCATCCAAATCACGCTGTGGAATGGCCGCCCATGTTCGTTGCAACAACAAAAAAAGGTCTTCTTGCGACTGGATACCCTCCATATTCGGCAGAGCTCTTCTCTGTAGCATATCCCATGCATGCTCAATCGGGTTCAAGTCTGGCGACTGAGCAGGCCAGGGCAGGACATTGATGTTAGCTGCGGCGAGAGTCTGTCTTACAACTCTTGCGGTGTGCGGTCGTGCATTATCATGCATTAACTGAAATAAGGGACCGATTTGCACTTGTAGAGGAACGATGACGTCTGATACAATCGTCTCAGCATAAATTTGAGCGTTGAGGTTGCCTCTGATCCAAATCAACTCAGTTCTTCCGCCGATCCAAATACCCGCCCATACCATGATGGTTCCACCACTATAAGGATGGACTTCCTGGCAGGATTTTAATCGCTGTTGGCGTCCAGGGGTTCTCCAGTGTCGTATACGTCTTGTATCCGGTCTCATACCAAAACGAGACTCATCAGAAAAGCACACGAAACGCCATTGTTCTTCTGCCCAATTTCTGTGTTCAAGAGCCCATTGATATCGAATCCTACGATTGTGCATTGCTATAGGTGGTACCCGTAGCGGTCTTCGGGAATGAAGGTTCACTTCATGCAAGCGGTTTCTGACTGTTTGGTCGCTAATTAAGTTCCCTGAAGAGTGATGAAGCCTCACGGCTAACATCATGGCGGTTATTGTTGGAGCTCTTCGAGTTAAGATTTGAATGTATCGGTCTTGTCTCCGTGTGGTGCAGCGATACCGTCCTCCATGGCGCTCAACCACGGTACCAGTGCTTCGGTAACGTGTCCAAAGTCGACTGATAACACTCTGACTTGTATTCAGAGCTAAAGCTACAGTACGTTGCCGGGAACCAGCTTCTATCATTCCCACGGCTCTGAGCATTTCTTCCCTGCTTAAATGACGTCGCCGCTCCATAATAACGTTGGTTTTAATCAGTAGTAGGGAAACAGTAGCACTAATAATGTCTTCAATGCGTTGTATGTTTTTATAGGGAAAATATTGACAGCTTATTTTCATCTTTTACTCGAATTTGATTGAGAGTTCCTGATTCAAATTATGAAATGCACCAAAAAGGATCCATATAAATTTATAAAATCATAAATTTATTACAAAGCCACATCTCAATCTCAAGAAATCCGCATAAAAATGCTTGATCCCTAGACACTTTTGATGTGTGTATTTCAATTATTCTGAACTCTACTTGCTTCAATAAATGAACTCGTACATCCCTAAACCTTTATTACTGTAGCTGGAACAGCATCCACCCAGTGGTTTGCAAAATTGGCTCGAGCTTACAAATAGCTGTCTGCTGTGGCTTTGCTCGTATAACGTACAATTACGGGTATATCTAAATGTCAATGAATATTTGAATTGGAGAGGTTATTGGAGGTTCTGAGGTGTACTTACCATGTCTGTGATGGGCGTATGGGTCTACCACGTCGCCCTCTTTGTAGATGACGGAGTGGACGCGAGTGCGCGTGCCATTCGGAGGGAAGTATCGTCGTGCATGCTCCACGTAGTAGGAACCATCGCTCGCTATTATCTTCCCCTCGAAGACGCCGTCCGTCACCGAGCCGAACACCTTCGATTGCGGATCATCTGTGCATAAACAAACAGCATTATTTTATACGGTAGCTTTGCGTACACTTTGCATACATAGGACCTCATCTGTCTCTGTAATAGCATTATTCTGTGCTCTGGCTTTACACTAGAAGCCACCCTTCTATTCTATGCACGCTTTGAACAGCGGTTGAGATTATAATTGTAAGCTGGGATTAACACTTTTACGCTGCCATAAATCTTGTCAGTTATAGTAAGAACCAACATCACTTTGTTATGCACTTTCTTATGATTAATAAGAACAAACGTTTCCATTAATCTATTTTCAAGGTTTTTGCTCTGGTTATAAGGCAGTTTTATAAAGTACCTATGTAAATTTTTCACAAAACCAAAGTTTTCTTAACATTGAGTATTGATAGAGTACCTATATTTAATTGGTAAAAGTGAATTGGAATCATAAAGGTAGGATGGATCCGATCCTGCCGTCTGCTATCAACAAATTAACGAAATGAGCGTAGATTAGGTAGCCCAAAACATTCATTAAAATTTAACGCACTAATATATTATAAAAGGAACAAAGTCGGAGCACTACTTACCGCTCAAAATTTCATTACTTTCTACGTATATTACAAGGCTTTCTAAAGTCTTGACGCTGTTTGCCTTCATATGAGTTTGTTATAACGAAATTGCCTCTATTAAGACGGTAAGTACGTGTTGTCTAACATTAGGGTTATATTCAGAATTTTATGAGGACCAGACCGCAAGGGAGTTTATTGTAGACGTGTTCTCTTTTATTCCTATTTAGAGTCTACTATAGAGCTCGATATTAGCGTTTGTGGTCCCTTGCTATACCGGAGTCATATTGGAGTTTCATAAGTCTAGGATATACTTTTCCTGTACGAGTAGAAGCCACGGCACACGGTAAGATGGCAAGGCAATATAGTACAAGATGTAATCAAAACCTTCATCCAAGCATTTGGTACATCAAATTAAGTAACTCTACTGCAAAAAATAATGCCGAGAAACGACTTTTTTTTCACGGGGTTAAAAGTCACTAGATACAGTAAAACTCAATGTAACTCAATAACAACATTGTGCTGATATGGATGCATTGAATAGAACAGGGCTCATGGAGTTACTCAAAGAAAGAGTTAAATATTTAGAGACGTGTATTAAAAAGCTTCGGGAAAACGATGGAATTTTAACCTCCAATACCTTCGTAACCTGGGCATTAATACCAACAAAAATAATAGCAATGACAATGAGAGAGCAAAAGCTTTTTGGCTTCGTTAAAGCTCGTTTAACTCACATTATAGGGTTAAGAAAACTACGTTGGTCCCTTATCAATCCGCGGTTGTTGACCTCATATTAAAAAATCATCAAATCCTATTATGCTTCGATATCGGATATATTATACTCAAAACATAACAACATCAACAGAATTCTGCAAGATAATTTAAGTGACCTTGTATTATCTAATGTTAATAATAATGATCTATATTAACATTATAACTAATCTGTATTAATTAATATCACGCAATTAGAAAGTAATATTATTACTTAATAGAAGGAGCGTCCGATAAAATTGTATCAGTGGCTTATCTGTCACAAATACACATATTATATCGAGATAAAAATTTATTGATAACGTTACCAGTTCAATGTAAGAGATAAATAAAAATTATGTAACTTTATCGCCCATATACATTCATTTACATATGCATTATGTATTTTGTTTCAACCAGTAGCAAAATTTAAATATTTTGTTGTTTTTGATTATGTTTAGAATAAGTTCATTACGTCCCATCTTTGTAGTTTATTGCCACTTAATTTAGACTATCACTATTTTTATAATAAAATATTTTTATTATCTCTTGTATTTCAGAATGTTGGTTAATCAGTAATTGTCAACTGTTTATACCCAAGACAATTTTTTTCTATTCTCAAGATATTTTGTTTGCTGTCTATGTGACTTTTATTAATTGAAAATTAAAAAAGTAACACTTAACTTAGGTCCTGGGTAGAATTACCGGATCGGGCTAAGTGATATTGGGTTTTTCCATCTGTAATTTCCCAGCAACAGCCACGGGATTGGATTCGTGCCCGGTTGATGGCAAGGCTCGCCCCCTACTACATAGGCCTAAACCTAACTGGGGAAATGTGGGTGTACTATTAAGTACACCTCTGTCTTACTCTACGACAATATAGGAGTGATGTTGTGTTATCCTTACTAATATTATAAAAGCGAAAGTGAGTTTGTTTGTTACGTCTTCACGCCTAAGTGGCTAAACCGATTTTGATACAGAAGATAGTTGACCCTGGAGACGGGCATAGGCTATATTTAAAAAAAGGGGTTAGAAAGAGGGAAGTAAAGGGGAGAGAAACATTTTTTTTTTCGATCATCACGCGGGTTAAAGTTAGCGTTAGCCCAAAGTAACTGCCACGCGGATGAAGTCGCGGGCGGAAGCTAGTAGGTAAATAAATTTGCATAATTGCAACAAAGCACAATACTTCATCCAATATCCAAGGACAAATAACACCAAAATGTTATTGCAATCTTACTCCCTTACTCGTACGAAGGTATCATTACTCAAAGGTATAAGTTTAATACTCCAGACCCGAGTCACGTTCAGCCAGTATCCACTAATGCTCCATATTTCGAATACTTGTCTTAACGATACCCCTTATTATCGGTCTCGGTCACCCGACGCTCACAATTGTTCGCACGATAACGGCAGAGCTTCCACTTAACAATTGGGTGTCGTGTCGCATGTCGTTCAAACACGTTCGTTTTCAAAGGTAAATTAATAAATAGAAAATCGGCTTTTATGCAAAATAATACCGTCGAAATATGCATCACAAATGCATGAAATATGCAACACTAGGACTAGAATATGCTACATAAAATTGAAAAAAGTACTACAAAAATTGATTTTTCTTTTTTGTTAATGCCATTTTCAACTAGATATTATTTATTTGCTTAAACACCGGAGCTTTCGTTTATTATGTTACACCCTATATAATAATGATAGCTAGTGAGTCATACCGTTCAGCTAATAGGGGCCCGAGGTGGTATTGTACGTAAATTGAATGTTGCAATTACATTTGCTAAGGCGTATCATTTGTTTGGTACCCCTACCTACCCAGTACCCACAGACGAGACATGCAGGTGTGAGGCGCGATCAAATTGATTACGCGCTTAACTGCCGCTGGTGACTAGGGGTTTATTATAAAATTATACTCGCTAGTATTGTGGCAGGGTTGCCAACTGTACGAGGTTCCTCACACGCATACGAGATTTGTGATCCGTACGAAGTACGAGGACACTTGCATCCTAGTACAATTTTTTTTTTAAAAAAAACGTTGCCCTACACTAGTCATTTCTCCTGTATCGTGGGTGCGTTTACAAACAAACAGCCAGACCTGGAACTACGAACGATCTGTAGGCCATACAAATATTTGCACGCAGCGCAGCAGTCGATCGCCTCAGCCACTGCGCGAACCGTGTCGTCAGTACATGTCAACAGTCAGTACGAGACAGTCATGTACAAGATTTTGATAATAACTTACGAACATTTTGCATCACCAACAGATCTAAATGACAACTGTCAAAAACGTGGTTCTGGAATCAGTCAACCACTTTAAGTTTTCCCTGTACAATAAACTACAATACTAACTTGTATTAGGAATAGGTTTACTTTCCCTTTTTAAGCCATAAATAACGAAAGAAAAACTACGTCCTAAAAGCATTCTTTATAGAATTATCGATTTATAAATAAATTTAGTTAAAATTTAAATAAATTATTAAATTAAATTTAAATATTTAAAATTTACGTCAACCGTTTTTACGTCACCATGATAAGTAGCGCTATCTGTCAGATGTTACTCAAACATCACAGCTTAATAAATGTACGAGGTTTGAAAGTCAAAATACGATTTCTTGCAGCATTTGTACGAGGGATTTATTTTTACGGTTAGCAACCCTGCATCGTGGTAAGGTTATAACAATTATGTTGCTTGCTGATACTCCAGTGGAAACCTTTGTACGAATGCCAACATTGTTTTGAAGAACAATATCGATTAACAGTCAAGGAATTTCTGGCATTTTAATGAACTAGTCGTAGATAGTCGGACATTCAATCCTTACTAATATTATAAAAGCGAAAGTGAGTTTGTTTGTTACGTCTTCACACCTAAATGGCAAAACCGACTTTGATGAATTTTGGTACAGAGATAGTTGGGACCCTGGAGACAGACATAGGCTATCTCTTTCTAAACCCCTACTTCCCTAAAATATGGGGTTGAAGTTTGCATTCTGCAATTTTCAAGGTAGAAAGATAAAAATTGGTATGCTGACTATTTGTCACGAACAAAAAATCGTGCATATTTTTCTTTTGGAAACCTGCCCTCAACCCTTTAAAAGAGGGGGTGAAATTTAAATGGGAGTTTTCGCACGCAGTTTTCAAGGTAGGAAGCTAAAAATCGGTACACACACTGTTTGTTACCAATGAAAAACATCTGCAAATCAGGAAAAGGAAACCCCGTGCTAACCCGAATTTAACGCGACCAAAGCCGCGGGCAAAATATAGTACAAAATAACAGATCTACTTGTTCCATCGTCTAGTAGAAAGCTTCTGTTAAAACTCTGGGAAATCACAAGGAAATAGTTGTGTATCTAGTTGCTATACAGCCAACCATATATTTAACTTAATCCTCGGGCTAACCTTTAAAAAACTTCTAGAGAAGCTGCGGAAGATGATCATATCGACTAACTAGAATCATAAATAATAGTTTAGCCCCATAACTTCTGTAATATATCCTAACTTTAAGTGAAGTTTTTACTGCAAATATTCTACTTAAAACAAAGAAGAAAACTTCGCATTCATTTTAACAATATATCGTTGGTGAGAACCAATTCTGTTGAGACAATGAAGTATTGAATTGACGACAGTTCAGAGAACGGTAAGCTTAAGTGTGACCAACATTTATTGGTAACATAACATCATTATTCCTGGAAAAAGTAATATTAATGTCATTGCAAATCCTTAAAAGGATAATCATAAGGATAATCTTATACCTGCTAATAGAGACCCTATTAAAAGACTATAGCGCACATTATCACGTGCACACAAAAAAAGAATATATTTAGAATGTGCGGAGGAAACGCGAAATGTTTTCCGCACCAAACCGCAGGGCTTCGAAAATGTTTTTCAGTAAAATTCAAGTGCGACGACAGAAAAACTCGCGCACATTTTTCTAAAGTCAAGAGCACTGCTACCAGTTCTATTTTATCATTTAAGTAAATTTTATATGAACCAAGTGACTATTCACATTTCACAACATAGATACGGGTGTATTGTTGTGCTCAACTAAAGTGAACATTTCCTAGAAATAGTTCTCGTATATTTCGGCTGGAGCCAGGACTTGGTGAAGGCAAGTGGCCTCATGAGGTCATCCGGGCAGGACCTTGACCGATTCTCGGACATGTTGTATCAAAAACCTCAGTATATTGTTGATAACTGATTTATTAATACAAAATTACAATCAACTAATCGTTTCACTAATAAACTTTCACAATAAATTGTATTTATGACTCAGGTGTGATCCGCATCACAATTCCGAGGTGTTGACACTGCGACTGCTTCGGTAAAACTGACTTGTGCCCGCTAGCGCGCCGCCTTATATTACTCGTCCCCCACCTCGCCTGACTCATGGAGTGGTACGATGATGTCACATTGCGCACGTGCACGACGCACGTGCGCCGTTGCAGCTGTGTTTGTCTTCTCAGCGCCGACACGGCCATTCTGCACAAAGGTCGCCCTCGACCTTAAACAAAGAAAAACTGCGCAGAATATCAAGGTTCAACTATGTCACACATTACAAACGTAAGGAGGCTCCCGTCCTCATCTCACATACGATACACATTGGGAAGTAAGGAGGCCCCTGTCCTCAACTTACGGATAAAGCATACTTGCAAACATAAGGAGGCCCCTGTCCTCAACTTACGTCCAGTACATACCACAAAGTAAGGAGGCCCCTGTCCTCAACTTACACTCAACACACATACTTGCAAACATAAGGAGGCCCCTGTCCTCAACTTACGTCCAGTATACACCACAAAGTAAGGAGGCCCCTGTCCTCAACTTACACTCAACACACATACTGCAACCATAAGGAGGCCCCTGTCCTCAACTTACGTCCAGTATATACCACAAAGTAAGGAGGCCCCTGTCCTCAACTTACGCTCAACACACATACTGCAACCATAAGGAGGCCCCTGTCCTCAACTTACGTCCAGTATATATCACAAAGTAAGGAGGCCCCTGTCCTCAACTTACGTTTAATACATATCGCAAAGTAAGGAGGCCCCTGTCCTCAACTTACGTCCAATATATATTGCAAAAATAAGGAGGCAACTGTCCTTAAGTTATATTATGAACAAGTTATGCAATACTTTTAGAACAGTTATGGAGTAATGAAGTTTTTTACCTTTACTACTGTAGACTTTCCTCCAGAAGTTGAGTCGAAGTTAGCAATAAGACTGCCAAGACTGACAGAGTTGGACGGTGTAGTCTGTCTACACTCGGTTGTTCCGCTAGTTACTAGTTAGCTGCACCCCTTCTACGAGCGTGTCCAAGCGCGCGCGCGAAGACGAATTCTTAGATGGCGCTGTTTGCATTGTGCCATCAATCCACGACACGGCCATCCCTGACTAGCACCCGTCCTCGGATGTAGTTCCTGTGGACAAAATATGCTCAAAGAGTAATCTAGCTCGGCTTTCCTGCCAATAAAAACAAAAGGTATCTGGGTATAGTTATCAACTTTAATGGTTTTACTATGCCCTGTCACAGTACTCCCTGCTCCACATAATTCATTGAAAAGAAATCCGATCAACAAGTTACAAAACAAAGTATCTAACAATTTTATTACTTTTTATCATAGTTCATAAGCAACGCATACTCAAATCTAATTCTCGAGAAACTTTGTGATCGGGGATCTCCCTCACACGATCATGAAGGTATTTGTATATTTGCTTAGAGTCAAGCGCCTTTAGTCGGTATCTATCCCCGTCTAACACTTCAATGATCTCGAATGGGCCTTTGAATTTAGGAACTAATTTTGTTGGAGTCTTTTCCCTCAATTTAATTAAAATAATCATTAACAACTAATTTAGAAACGTGAACCTTATTTTTATGAAATCGTTTTTATCGTAATTAGCATTTTTTTTTTTTGTAAAATTCTGTGTCGCATGCCCTCTCATCTCATCTAAATTAACGTCAGTCACGTCATTATCAACGGTCACTACGCCAAGAGGACGTGCTACCCCTACGATCATTAACTCAAAAGGGCCAGATTCAGTCACCCTATTAATAGTGGAGTAAATGGCCAACTGAACCTCTCCCAATGAATCCTGCCAAGAGCCGTCACGACTAGTCTTTACAGCTGTCAACATAATTTTAACATAATCTTTGATGAGAGAGCATTCGGCACCAGAATCGTAATAAAAATGGATACGACTCACCAGAATTCATCAGCGTACCGCTGGCATTACTGACTTGCTGTACCACCATCACAGAATGCTGCAAAGCTACTGGCGTTAATACCTCCTCCCGCTCCTCGGCCAAATTAACCCTCTCAGCCTCATCTGCCATCCTCCCGAAGCAGGACGACTCAACATGTCCAGTCCCGCCACAGCAATTACCCCCGGGCTCCGGACGCTCTGCGCGGCTCAAGGACTCGCTGGAACCAACGGCCCAAGACCGCCCGACCGCGTCCTCCCACCGCCCCTGCCACAATGTGCCCGTACATGTCCTGGCTTAGTCACAATAAATGAGACCACAAGAGCCATTGTAGCGAAGGGCTGCCCTCTAGGGGGCGTCCTCTCGCCCCTACTGCGGAACCTAATAGCGGATAGCCTAATCCGATGCCTAAACGCCGAAGGCTTTTACACCATAGGCTACGCCGACGACATCGCTACCTGATGCGCCAAGCCCTAAGAATAATGGAAAAATGGTACGAAGAATACGAGCTAACCGTAAACCCCTCCAAAACCGAACTAGTCCTTTTTACTAGAAGAGGAAACTGACAACACTACAGCTGCCGATTTTCTTCGGCACCACGCTAAGCCTAGCAACTGAAACCAAGTACCTGGTCGTTTATCTGGACAAACAACTAAATTGGGCAACACACGGACTATATCACCACCAAAGCTAGCATATCCCTATAGCAGTACAAAAGACTACTCGGCAGGAATTGGGGTATAAGCCCCAAAATTATGCACAGGCTGTACCCCACAGTCATCAGACCCATAATAACATACGGCTGAAGATGATGGCCCAGAACAGAACTGAGCACGACCCAAAAAGACCTAGAAAAACTGCAACGCCTTGCCCGTGTAGCGATCACCAGTAGCATGGGAAACCGCACCAACAGCAGCCCTACAAACAATGCTAGGGCTCTCGCCCCTACATCTCACGGTACAGGAGGAAGCGGCTCTTGCGGCTTCAGACTAGAAGTCTCTGGCACACTGAGTAATGACTCCAGGATAAAGCACACCAAAATCAAAGCAGGAGCCGTCTAAAGGCAACCTCTGTAAGCAGCACCGACCGATAAGATCACCAAGATACATTGCCTCCAAAAACATTACGACATACAGCTCACGGAGGAACCATGAGAATACACGGGATCAAACAAACTGAGAATATAATACAGATGGCTCGAAAACCAGAACGGGAACAAGGGTTGGGGTCTTCTCCTACGACATAAACATTAAAATTTCTAAACCACTCGGAACGCTCAACACAGTCTACCAGGCTGAATGTATGGGCATTATTCAGGCCGTCGTAGCCATCGAGGCCAGAGGAGTCGCGGACACCAACAACCGAATACTCTCCGACAGTGCCTCTGTTCTTCAGTCCCTAAACAATAGCTGCTTCAACACAGCTCTAATATACGAATGCCACAACCTACTAGAACGAATGACCGCACACAACCGCAATACATTAACCTTACAATGGATCAAAGGACACAGTGGCTCCCTAGGCAACGACGCAGCGAATGAACTCGTCAGACGGGCGTCCATCTCTCCAGCACTAGGACCGGAGCCAATTGAACCCATCCCTTTCAGCCAGATACGCAGCTGGATGAAGGAACACACCTTTTCGAAAGTACAGGAATCACTGAAATCCGGAAAGTGACACTGGATATACTAGGGTCACTTGCGGACGCCCTCAAGAACCCATCTGCTTCTGGAAGGAGATGGGCTGGCTAGAGTATGCGTAGAGTAGCGGCCATCAGGTGCATGGCATACGCACAATGGTCCATTGCAAGGACTAGGTGTGGAAACCGGACCCCCCTCCAAGAAGCGGAGTCCACATGAAGAAAAAGAAGATGTCCTGCTTCCTACACCCAAAACAAAGCATATGACCGTCTCCAATGCTTCTCAATCCCGGTCGCTTTGCAGGTGTTTCATCCCGTCGAAGCTCTCGTTGTTCGACTGCAGCCGCCACCGAAACCAATTCGGGAACTGAGGAACATTAACCAGACAACAAACGCAATCTAAGGAACTCATCGTTGACGCAGCCAATCATGGCCCCCACAGCATCCCCGTCCTTGTCACCATCAATGACCCGTCTCCAGACAGGGGCCCGGTTGTCGCCAAAGGCACCGGTACCCTCCTCCATGTGAGCACTCGGAGCCGAGGAAGCTCCGAGGTCCATCCCACTTCTGATTTCGGCTGGAGCCAGGACTTGGTGAAGGCAAGTGGCCTCATGAGGTCATCCGGGCAGGACCTTGACCGATTCTCGGACATGTTGTATCAAAAACCTCAGTATATTGTTGATAACTGATTTATTAATACAAAATTACAATCAACTAATCGTTTCACTAATAAACTTTCACAATAAATTGTATTTATGACTCAGGTGTGATCCGCATCACAATTCCGAGGTGTTGACACTGCGACTGCTTCGGTAAAACTGACTTGTGCCCGCTAGCGCGCCGCCTTATATTACTCGTCCCCCACCTCGCCTGACTCATGGAGTGGTACGATGATGTCACATTGCGCACGTGCACGACGCACGTGCGCCGTTGCAGCTGTGTTTGTCTTCTCAGCGCCGACATATAAAATTCCTTGTTTGCGCAATGTTGCTCATTCCTTGACGAGTTTCAATGGATGACCTAAATAGACGCAGAATGTATAGAATCACGTTTCGTGTACTGAAATACGAATATAGATTATGTATTTATTGTTCAGAACATTGTTAGGAAAGCTAATATTTCAGGCTTTTCTTAAACTACCAGAAATAACATTTCCTAAGTTGATCCATTTATTAAAAGTTAGACTTTAGTTAGGCCCACGCTTACCGCTGCAAACAAAATGCTAAGCCACTCGTAGATTCACAGCTTTGATAATAACAATAAAAACACAAATCGTGTTTACAGTTGCTGATAAATATGTGAGGACGGTGGGTTGTGCATGCAAAACGTAGGTTGCAACTCGACGACTAAGTGCATCGGAGACCGCTGTAAGTAGGGCGACGAACTGCGATCGATGCCGCGCCGCCCTCCGCACAACTTTATCCATTTACACTGTTCCAAACTTTCACCATCATAACACCCGCACCCGAACTCCAAGTCGCACCCGCATCGACGTCGATACGCATCACCATCGCACTCTTTCATTCATCGACACTCTAACTGGCTATGTACAAGACATGTCTATTTAACCGAGTACCTAGTGTATCTACTATTTTTGTTTGATCAACAGTTTACTTAGATCAGTTAGATACGATTAAGATAAGGAGTAGGATGTCAGAATTCAGTCCCCATTTAAGAATCATTTAGTAATTCGAGTAAAAAAATGTTTTTGTGCGGAAAATGTTATGAATCTCTTTAGAAAATTTCTTTAGCATATTTCGCGAAACAGGAATGCGGGGCAAAATTTTGAACAGTGTAATTATTTACATAGCGTAGTTAAGCTTGCGGAGCGTCCAACCATCGGCGCGGTATCCACCCGCCAACATTAAAAGTCGAGTGGCCGCCGAAAGCTCCCAATTAGCCAGGACTTTGACGCCATCCCGCCAGTAATTGCAAAAAGAAATATGTTTTAGTGCTCTCCAAGAATTATTAATGTCGAGAACGAGAGTAGCATCTAGCTCGCCAGGCGCGAGCTGGTGCGGGCAGATGCGAACCGAGAGTTAGCGTTCGGCTTTTGTTTGATTAAAGAGAAACACAATCGCGGTTGACATACTCCGAGCGGGGACTTATTAAATTTTCCCTCCGGGTGAGGGCAAACAATAGCGTCTATCTTGGGTGTAGATAACGTCGGTGTTCTCGGCGCCCGGTGTACAATGGGAGTGGGTCCCGAGTTGCGGCTGTCAGTCCGCCGCACGCCACCTACAAAGTTTGTGTCTGTCTTTTCAGTACGTGAGTGCTTCGCTTCGCGCTAAACTGCTAAAGCTCTCCACTTCACCTGACTTCACCTTTAAGTCAATTACTCATTCATTTGCGGTAGAGCAAGCACTGTATGTTATTCTTTGTTTAGAGCTTCGATCAAAAGTGCAAGTAAACCGATAGTGATGCAACTAGATCCTTGAGAAAGGACTTACGAATTAATTTAGTTGGGTGGGCTACTCCAATCTAACCGCGCTTTGCAATAAATTATTTCATAGACTACTTGATCCTCATGTTTTACATGAATCCTTTTTACTGGTTTATAGACATTTTAAATATTGATTCAAATTTGTTGATAACATTGTAACACTTACCAGCCAACTCCCCGTGATAAATTTGTGATGTGTCGACTTCATGTAGCTGCCCTTTAGCGCCCTCAACCTGTACATAAAACGAATACGTTACGAAAAAGTTGCATAAGCTGAGCGACATTCAAGTTACAAACCAGCTGCCATCACTTACTTTAAAGTCTTCGCTGAAAGCGGACAGGTCTCGCCGCAACCGAAGGTGGAACCTCTTCCCATGTGCACGAAAGTGAAGTCTTAAGTCTGCCGGCGCGTCTATGGAGCGACGTGCACGCAAGTGTTGCTCGTGCAACGTGTCTGGATCGTAGTCCAGAGCCTCGTAGTGGTCGATGTACTCACTGAGACGTCGGCGAGAAGCTGCGGAAAAAAAAGTCAGTAAGACAGACTGCCCAGAAAGTATAAAAGCTTTTATCCGTAAGCAAGAATAAAGAGTAGACAAAGATAAAGTAGATACGGACTGCACTAAGGAATAGGACAAAAGGGATGGCCACAGAGATTACGTAGATTTTATAAAAAGTTTAATCCCAACAGTTGGCGAAAATGCAATTTAATTTACTAGGATAATAAATAGGCTTGAAAATGAACAGCGACCGCAGTTTTTTATTCGAGCAGGATTTTCGAAAGCCACTAAATCTTAATTCTACTCCTCCCACGCAAATGCTTCGAATTCCCCGTATTACGCCTGATAAAGTCTTTTTGATTTTATTTTACCTGTAGCTTTGGTTTAAGAGTATGTTTAAAGATAATAAGGTAATGTTGGTTATAATAACAACCATGTTCTTTTTTTACTGTCGCTAGAAACAACATCATTTTAATTAGCAGAGATTGTGTAGCGTGCATTGCTCAATGAACTGTCGTCGTCTAGTCCGCCAGGCGACTGGACTCACGGGCAACAGCTAGTTTTATGTAAACTCATTTAGTTTACAGCTCAATCTGACGTGATAGTTTCGAAGTAGTTTGTTGGCGTCCGGTCCTCCGACAGTCCGCGCATCCAAAGACGGAGCACAGCACTTCGCACGCTTGCTCAACTCCTACACTTTGATTAAACGCCACTTGCGAAGCTACTGATTTTCTCCTAACTAATTTTTCCCTAACATTAATTATAAACTTTTTGGGGCGCTTACTCGGTGAGATTCAAGTTTAAGACACAATGGACTTATAAGTATAGTTAAGTTACTTTCAGCGGCGTGAATTCTCTGGCGAAATTGGATGCCTCGGATTTGATAAAGAAAATATTTTTCAAAGGCTTTATAAGCTACAGTTACAGTTTCAGACAAATCAGCAGGAATAACAAGGATGGTCTCCGGACCATTGAAAATCAAGTGTACACTTCTACTAGTATTTTATGTTATAAGTGTTATTGACTTAAAACATCTATTTAATTACACATACTCTGTCTCTGTCTGTGTATATGCACGTGTATCCTAGAACAATACGCGGCTGGTCTCCGGCTACGGTCAGTTATTTATATTCAGCCATTGTGTGGGATATTGTACACTACATTTATTATGTACAAGGTGTCCAGCACTGGATATGGAAGTTGTTACGTGGCCAGCGCATCGGGCACGTAGGAAGCTCGGCGCAAATAAATAGCCTATACGTTCTCGTTAGGCCCCCATTTCGAGAAAATGCAGCATGAAGCGACAAGAACCACTTCATGTAGGAATTATAACGATGTGAGAAAAGTGAATACAAGTTTTCGACATAGAGAAATTTAACGGAACTGGTATTTGTTTGCAATGCGATGTGCAGCGGGACATAAGTTACGAGGGAGCTGCAGCTAAATGCAATCTGAATGCGAGACAGCGTGAGACGCGGCGGATTTATTTAACGTCCCATCTGAAATTGATTCCCTTGTATGCACGCAAATAAAATGCGCAACATGTCAGCGCTGTCGATACATTACTAGCATGTCGAAGCGACATAGAAGAAGTATGGCAATTTCTGTAGCTTCTGCCTTTATAAAAGGAAAGCTTTGTGGCATCGAATGATTGCGTGGTAAATAAAAAAGAATACGTCGAACAACCAAGTATTTGCTCATTTGAATTCGACCCAGTTTGAAAAGGGTTGAAAATGCGACAACCATTTTTAAGGTCGTTAAAAATTCGACATATTATATCACGCTAAAAAAAACATTAATCATTTATCAGTGTTTGCGCAGCGTGACGTTTGTGGCTGGTCGTTCGTGTGTAACATTTACATACGCGTGTATTTGTTCAGGCGTATAAAGTAAAGCTTTTTGCTTTGGGCAATAGGCACCGTGTCACTGGGTCAGTAGGACAGGAGTGCCGTGTTCTGGACGCGGGTATAAAGCCAACCTTGTACGTTGCCTGCTTTTATTCCCTCATGGTCTATTTTGTTAGACTTGCAAAAAGCTATCTTCCTATTTCTATAAGTTTTGGAGTTTTTACCACTGTACGGCTGAAACATTGTAGTTACGGCAAGCTTATATAACTTTTTATAACATTTTTTTTTGTGCCAACCGCCCTGTGATCGCCTAGGTACTTTCTACTTTACAAATATTATTAAATACTTATGTTCTTAGTAGGCTTCTTCACCTTGGGTGTGAGGAAATGTAGTGTGAAGTACGCAAATGTATATGTATTTGAATAAAGAATAACAATTGTCATATTAGAGCTATGTTTCTTCCCACGCAATTACTAACAACTGTTGTAATATCAACGAAAGGAGATATAAACTAATTGTATTCAAGGGTGGATTAGTTGCGGACTATTGAAATACTTAAAACATGTCTGCGTGATTTATAACGAGCCTTCTAAATTGTGTTTCTGTATCTAGTAGTTTATATAGTCCTGCTTCAAGATTATTTGTTTTACACATTATTCGTTAATTTATTCTTTTCTTTACATATAATCAAATTTTTATTTTTTTTTTTTTAAACAAAAAAAAATACATTTAAAAATATAAAAATAGTAGCCCACCGGTATCGGGAACAGGGTCCAAGCTACCGGTCAGGGCTCCAGAGAAAGGAACCTTCTAACAATACGAGCCGTGTCCAGGAGTACCGCTTTCTGTATCAAGCCCTTGATACATTGATACACATTATTCTTTTAAATATTACATCTTGCACACAAAAACGTATAAACCCAAAACTAATTGGTTCTTATTCTTAAAATATTTATTTGACGGAAGCAACTATACTAATAACCCATGAAGTTGGAAGTAGACTATGCAGAATTTCCTAAAGCCAAAATATTAAAACTAAGACTGATTCAGACAGGACAATAACAGGCTTAGCATTCAAAAGGGTTACGGGTTTATCCTTGCAGTCAGACGGGCAACTAAATCTAATTTCGGATACTGAATGGCAGGAAAGCAAGCCTATTAGTAAGCCGAAATGCTAATTTCAGGAAGAACAGTAACATTACTAATGAGTCAGTTATTATTGCGAGTATATGTGTGTAATAATATTAAGCAGAAATGCAGACCAATTTAACTGAATTGTTAAGTACATAACATCACGTCAGTTTCAGTCCCATGTAATAGGGGGGCAGACTATTCTGCAAATCGACAATCGAGCTTTGTGGCTGTTACTGAGACTCTCCTGGAAAAATCCAATAACACATTAACCGACCTGAGAATCAAACCAAACACTTGAAGCTCAGCAGTCGCGCTAGCGAGCTGTAGGCCAACACGCCAGTTTTGTACAACAACAGAGCTTTTGGTAGATACTTGAAAAGACGAAATAAAGCCTAAAGCAAAGATTCACTTTCGGGTTACAGTGGTCTTCATGATTGATGCGTTGAGTATTTCGAGGTTAGATCGCAATCGCTATAATTGGGTCGTGTATTAAAACCGTCCGTCTACTTTCACATGAAAACAAGATGGGTACGAGTTAGAAGTGGCGATAGTCCTGCGGTCTCAAGTACCGGTTGGTTAGCGACTATTATTAGTTAGAACATGGGCGAGTTTCAATTTGCAAATACATGTACGCGAATTAGTTAATGTTTGGTTCAGGCAAATTATTATTGTGTTACTAACCTAGAAGGAAATTGTATTAACAAAATATTTAAAATGTACAAAGGAAAAAAAAGTTTTGAAGTTAAAAATCCTTACCAATATTATAGAAGCAAAAGTGAGTTCGTTTGTTTGTTACGTCTGCACGCCTAAATGGCTAAACCGATTTTGATGAATTTTGGTGCAGAAATAGTTGAGACCTTGGAGACGGACATAATTTAAAAAATATATATGAGAAATGAGGGAGAAAGAGGGAAGAAAAGGGAAAACTTAGCTTTGCTTTTACAAAAAAATAAGGCGCAAGGACAAAAACTACAGGTGGCAGTAGGGCTTGCAATCCGGATATCCGGATATCCGTACTATCCGGATATCCGCCGATTTTCAAATCCGGATTTGACTTGCATAATTATCCGGATATTACGGATAGTTGTATTTCTCTTTTAAATATTAAATAAAAAGTTGTAAAACACATGAGTGTTATTGCGTTATATTATTTTAATATAGCTAATCACTTGCAACATCAATCACAATAAGTCAATCTAGTGACAGAGATCATAACAACATTGTACACTTGTTAACTTTATGTTAAACTCTTTACAGCACGCATTTGCAAGATTGTATCGTATTGTTGTATTCAAAGCATTAATCGATTTTAAATCTGATATATATCTTTTACTGATACGGAATTAAAACATCTTAAAGAAATTTCGGAATCCCTTAATATAATCAAAGCTACGGTAGAAGCGATCTGTGAAGAAAATGCAAACTTACTGACTGCTGAGACAGCGTTAAAATTTATGATTCATAAATTATCGCAAAAAGATGGCATTATTAGTAATGAACTTCTAGTATCACTCCAAAGAAGGATATCACAACGACGAGTTTCAGAAATAATCGGTACAATGACATATTTACACAACCCTCACAATTTTTATGAACAGCGAAGTACACACGACTATCCTTTTGAAAATCCATCAAACGAAACTGTGAGACTGACGATTGTTAAAATGATTTCTAAATTTTTTGACACACAACAATCAGATCAAACAGGCATAACTTCAACAGACAATACACAAGATACAGAAGGTTGCTCTTCTTCAACTGTAAACGTATCAATTAAAACACAATTACGAGAAGAAATCGTCCGGTTAATGAGTCAGCCATCTTCTGCGCAGCAACCGACTTCTTCAACAAATGATTTAGACACCACAATTCGAGTAGAGATGGCACTATTTGATGGAAATGGACAGAGGAGCAGGAATTTAGAACGAGTTTACAATATTCTTTTATCAATACCACCGACCAGCGTTGAAGCAGAAAGAGTATTTTCTGCTACAGGATATTTATGTAACCATTTAAGAACTTCCATGAAAGAAGATTCATTAGATAGTTTAAGCTTTTTAAGATCATATTACCAAAATTTTGATAAAAAATTGTTAAGCATTGCGAAATATTATATTATGAAGAGATTATTTGACTATTTTGATATATTTTGATAATTTTTGTTTTATGTAATTTAAGTTAATCATTTGTTGTTTTATAATTAAGCTGATTTGCCAATGAAAGAGATATTTTTATTTAATTATTATGTTTTAAATGGGTTGATTTTATTGGGATGTTGTGATTTGTGATAATGTAAGATCTCGTTTTTAAAGCGTTTAAGATCATGTTACCAAAATTTGAATAAAAAATAGTTGAAGAATTACGTAGTATAATATTATAAAGGGTTATTTGATTATTTGACAATTTCGAGATAATTTGTTCATTTTTATTTTATTACATTTGATTTATACTGTTGTTGTTTAAAATTGAGCTGATTTGCCACAAAAGTGATATTTTTATTTAATTGTTATGTTTTAAATATGTAGGTTTTATTGGGATGTTGTGATTTATGATCAATGTAAGATCTCACTTTTAATTAGAATTGTTATAATATGAAAAGAGTAGATACAAATTATTTGTGCGATATGATCAGTGTTTTATTGTATAATTTTAGAAAGTGTACTAGTTTTTTTATGTGATTATTACTTGAAATATTGGTATAGTTTCTTATTTCTTTGTCATTTTGTAACAAAAGCTTACTAGTTTTATTTATAATAAAAACTAAAAAATATCCATATTATCCGGATAATCCGGATAGTAAAATATTAATATCCGTACTATCCGGATAGTAAAAATGAACGGATATTGCAAGCCCTAGGTGGCAGGTACCTGCAAATCAGGAAACGGCGAACTGTGTTACCCCGAATTTGACGCGAGCGAAACCGAGGGCAAAAGCTAGTTAACGATAAAATAAAATATAGAATCAATCAGTCTTACCGAGGGGTGTCGTGATACACAGGACTACTTAACTGGGTTATGGATTCAGACAGACAATCGCCTCACGTCATCATCATTTTCCTGCCCTTGTCCCAATCTATTTGTAAAATACTGCATCCGGTTATACCGGAAGCAGATAATGGGCTAAAAGGTTAGGCAGTAGAAGCATTCCTCTACATTTTGTAGAGGACATTATAATTTGAAAAGTTGTATATTTTCCCTATTTCATTACTGGTCCATAGTAAATGATGACCATTTCCATTGGCATAATATAAATGTAACTTACAAGTGCGTCCCTCGTTGTTAAGTTCACAATGTATTTTCTCAGTAATCATAAATTACTACAATTCTATTAAAAGCATTTTAGAAAGAATCTCTCCTATACCAAACTCTCCCAACTCGCTCAGTGATACTCTTGTGGCCTATTATAATAATATGGCAAGTTCACACTAAGGTCTCAAAGTTTGACTAACATCTTAACACCTTGGCTAACTTGAAATAACCAAGTTGGTCCATGGACTTATATGATAACATTATAAGTTGCTCAGATGTCAAAGAAACTACATAAGTTTCTCTTTCCACTATGTCTAAGTTTTCAGAGTTGTATTTCGAGTATTATAATGAATCTACAGGGTCTTATAGCCACTGAACATATAATTAAGTTCCTTTAAAGGAGTAATTAAGCTACCCATGCTAAACATTAGCAAAAAAAACTGTTTTGGAGTAAACCACAATGTCACCTGATAATCAAATTGATTAGTTTTATATTTTAAGTTTATATTTCTGTGCTTTGTTAATATTCTAGACTATTTTCCTCACTTGATATGAATAGTGAGCTCATTATTGCAACTTAAGGAAAATGCAGTTATGAGATTATTCTTGTTTGTTTAAAAAACAACATATTGTTTTAACATTATTAGTCTTATCGTTTGGTTGACCGCTTATTTCACTTTTTTTTCTTTTTCTCAGCTATTCTTCTATACCGTGTATCGAATGTTCATATCTCTTCTCTTTTTCATATAACTTTGAAATCGGTCAGAAGGCGAAAATTAGCACTACATTGTTGTTTTCCCCAACAGAACACCTGCTGGTGAACATAATGTACCAATAGAATCATTTATCAACATTTAAAACAATACATTGCAAAGTACAGAACAGTGCACAAGTCACGAATAGGTCGATAGCTAAGAAAATGAACCATAATTTAGTTGAGCTAGTGGCAATCAATCCTAATGCTTCAAACAAAATAATCTAGTTGTACACAAGCTAGTTGTCAACAAATTTTAAGGTGTTTGTGAATGTCTCACGAATAACTTTGGTACATATGTATTTATATCGGATCTTCTATCCATCGTTCTGCGTACTGTAGCGTCGCTATTCGAAGTTCTCGAATATCTAAACGTTGTCGAACACTTTATCGCTACCCAGCCCTGAATTTACTATCCAATGAAAATAAATATTGCCGCATTCACGACGTATCGTGGGATATTAACATTTAAGTTACCTATTTGAGTCGCTATTATGAGTAACGAGGAACTTGTCATAAAACTGTCGAACGTAAGCTTTAAGCATACTGATAAAGTAATCTAAAATCACATTTATTTCCTTCCGTAAGAACGTACTATTTTCTTCTGGGTAGTAGCATTAGATACGTTTAAGAGATTCTATCAAATGAGAGTGGTTTACCTTATGCAAAATAACAACAAACGTATTACAAAAAAAAGCAAGCCTGTGGAGTTTGAAGCATTTTGAAGCTTATAGAGTTTCACTATCATTCATCGGGGTGTTCACCCGACTGCCAAGGAAGAGTTATTTATATCTGTACTTATATTGACGACATTTTATTTTTGCTGTAATAAACATAATGTTTACTAATATTATAAAAGCGGAAGTGAGTTTGTTTGTTTGTTACGTCTTCACGCCTTAATGGCTAAACCGAGCTGGATGAATTTTGGTACAGAGATAGTTGGGACCTTGGAGACGGACATAGGCTAATTCATTTTGGAAAAAAGTGAGAAATGAGGCAGAAAGAGAGAAGAAAAGGGAAAACTTAACTTTGCTATTGCAATAAAGAAGGCGCTAGGGCAAAAACTACAAGTAGCAAGTACCTGCAAATCAGGAAAGGGGAACTGTGTTACCCCGAACTAAACGTGAGGGAAGCCGTGGGCAAAAGCTAGTGAAAGTTAAAGTATCCTTTGCTTTGTGATGTTTGCAAACCATAACATACTGAGTGGATGGTCGCATTCTCTTGCCAGTACCTGGGGCACGACGTGACGACCCAATATTATCAGAAGTGAAAGTACCCACGGAGGACGGAGGACTCTCTAAGGGATTTATGGATTACTCGACTGTCCCTCGGGATTCGTAACTTTGTTCTGCGTGAGGCCTTAACTTTGTTGTTGTTGGAATTGGCCATATACATTTATATCACGCGTTTTGAGGAATTAACGTTAAGTAAACCTGATCATGTTAATGGAGACATTTGATGACTATTTTTAGTTCGGTTTCATAACCATAATGCAACGTACTGAATGGACGGTTATTATTTTTTAATCTGATGATATATTACAATAAATAATCACTCAACAAGTCCAAAACCATGTCACAATAAACATTTACAGGGCAATCTACAGGTTGTTTTGAAAGAAGCACGTAGTAATTTAAGCTCATTTTATTTCCATTATCGTTTATCGTCTATGGGCAAGTTATTGTAGTCAACTATGGTGTACAGTACATTATGGTGCTCGTAAACGAAGGGACTTGTACTCTATGGCAATTTTTAAATAAATTCAATGTTACTAATGCACGAAGCTTTAATATTTTATATCACTTTTGCTGGCACCTTAAAAACTGTCTTAAAAGCACCTTAACTTTATTAATGTTATAGGTTCTAACATCTCATTTAAAATGTACGAATCTAAGCCTACCCTTGACAAAGACATAATAGAAATGATTGGAAATGATTACGTATATCAAAGAGGTATTGCGAAACCTAGGTAAATAATAATTAAACAGGGCTATATGAATAGAATATCAAGTGTAATTAAAGATCAAACCAAGCAAGCACTCCGTTGTAAACCAGAAGGTAATAAAGTAAATTGACAGTGGAGCAATTACTTCAAGATCAAATTGTACTACATGTATACTGCGTACAGACGTCTTGTGCCAGTAAAAACCCTGCATCAGGAAATACATCAAATGAAATCGATTAAGATAAGACAGTTACTAGATAGAGAAATCTAATTAGTCCGTGAACAGAAAGTGCTTTCGTTAACAGCACAAAACAGGCTAGAGCGAAGGAATACCCAAGGGAAGGGACCAATTACTTAGTGACCAGTTACGCCGATACAAGCTTTCCCCACACCAACTAACTACAACACATTAAGCAGTTTTAAACACTATTGACCAATTGAAACGCCACGCACGTCCACGTCCTATAAATTAAAATACTGAATGTTTCATGTTATAATAATTCACAGTATTTTAAACGATCTGAAAGACCCAGATTCACCACAACTGCCATCCAACAAAACGTAACATACCCTCACAATCACAAATTCAATACAATAAAACATCTTTCTAAATTTCAAAATGAGGAGTGGTGATTCGATTTGACACACAATAGCCACACAACTGGATAGGAGAATTGCTCAATCAATGAACAATATAAATACTGATGGGACTAAACTACTGTGCGATACGACCTAATTGATAAACTGGGTGCCTGGTCGAGCGAATTTGTGCAGCTCCCTCATCCAATTAAACTGAAACAAACCAACCCCCACCGCGTCCCATTTCTTTGTTAAAAAGTTTGGTTAAACAACTAAAAGTAATAGGTAGTTACAGGCGACGTTCGTGGAGTGTCTGTCGTTAAGATTCAATTTGTTATTAGGCTCCTACCATCTTAAATAATTTTTACGGGATGAGAATGTTAGTTAAAAGTAATTGGCACACGTCGTTAAGGACTTGGTGTGTAGAGAAAATGGAGCGCGTTGAAAAATATATGAGTAGTTTAGTGTTAGTGCGAGAGTGGTGCAATAGTTGGAGACTTGGAGTGCCGTTTTATAAAGACACGGTGTCGACGGCATGTGTCGCTAATTGCCTTCGTTGGGCAGCGTGTGCGAGCTCGCGGCCACTTGTACTCGACACATTATATCTGTACTAAATTGCTTTTGCGCACTAAACGTTCCCTAAAGTATTGTATGGCGAATATTGCGGGCACATTTGCTGCACGTTCGTGCGTTTATAATAAAGGGTGCTTGTAAAATATATACTACGTTAATCATGAGTTTGTGATAATAAACCCAAATAAATAAATTCTTGTAAAATTCCCGTGCAATTGATACAATTTAGAATAAAGCAGCCACAAAAGTAGAGAACTAGAACAGAGTATGAATTATTTATATTAATTTTAATAGTGAGCGAATCTAAGTAAATAATAACAAACCTACTCATAATGTTATTTATGAATCATATGTTGATATAAAAATAAAGAGATAATACGTTCAGTGCAGCAGGAAATCAGAGGAGTGTTATCTAGTGTGAACTCCCAAGTCCCACCCCCTGTGTGCTGTTGACCCAATTATATGAGCCTCATATTTTATCTCTGGTAAAAATATCTCCAGACCTTCTATTCCAAATCTAAACCAATACGAATTTATTTCGGTAAGGAATCTATCATAATAAAAGTATGTCGTACATTTGTAGCCAGAGTTTCATCACTAATTTCTTAAATAGAATGACTGCTTCGGCGATTAGGTAATTCTTTTGTAAGCATAGCCAATTAAAGAGAAGTGTCCGCACGGACGGGTAATTATAATTATCTATTAATTTATGTAATACGCAAGATTGACGGTCTTGACGAACGTATTTTATACCCACAACAATGCTATTTAGTGTTATGGACACGCCGCGCAATTAATGTCTTCGCAATAGCCATTCGTCTCTAAATACCCGTAAAGAGGGCAAACGATTTATTTCAGTAACAAGCTAACAAGTCATTAGAAATGTTTGTGTGGCCTATAAAAGTCGAGTAAAACTGATTGTCCATTCATCGGTAGCTATCAGGCATATTCAGACATTTGTTTATGTTTGCAGGGCGCCTAACTACGGACGACGGGACGGGCCGCCCGCCCGCCTTCCCTGTAGCATGGATGCTAGCTACAGCGGGGTCAACGACCGCACGCTCCCACTGCTCTCAGATTTTACAACATAATAAACTGAAATGTTTTCCCGTACAATATTTGAGTTTCAATTAAAAATCTCAATGTTTTCTACCTAATTAGATGATCAAGTTGTGAAAAAGTAAAAAGTGTAAAAACCCATGAGTAAGAAACAATATCTCAGCCATTTAATTAATGAACATCATTAAAAAAGCTCTTTTTATAAATTACACGTGTCGAATTTACTGAAAAGGAAGAAAATTCGAAAACATTAAAAATAAACAACAAGACAGTGATTCACAAAAGGAGGAAACAAATTCGTGAACAAATCTTTTCAACTAAATAACAAAAGGTAGAAGTCATAAACAAGATTTAAATCACAAAAGAAGTTTAGATTCCGTATTCGTTGTCAATAGAAGACTACGTGTTTCCCACAATATTTGCTCGTGTCTCAGAGCGCTTAATCCTTGAGACATTATCTGTCTAGGTCTACACACTACTTCTAGTACGAAAATGACCACAGACTAACCACTAGCCAACCAACTCAGACTTCGTAATTAGTAGCAATTTCTACACGGACTAATGGTGCAAAACTGTAGCTTATTTTTACATTTTAAATGGAGTGTGGGAGATAAAGGCTCGGATAAATCGTGTATGAGAAGATGTTCGAAGGCTATTTTTGTTCAAGTTAACCCACCTTGATATTACATCGTGGAAAATCTAGTTAATGGAGCGTTGTAATTAAATTATACGCTAGTCAAATTTATGACATAACTTTAGAATACAACAGTATTTTACCGAAAACT
The DNA here is from genome assembly GCA_905475445.1 of Ochropleura plecta. NCBI lineage: Eukaryota > Metazoa > Arthropoda > Insecta > Lepidoptera > Noctuidae > Ochropleura > Ochropleura plecta. The sequence goes on along the minus strand of FR997731.1, from coordinate 15,830,844 downwards.
AGGCATGTACGCATGCGCTCGATCACACATCAATCTATACAAAAACCATTTAGTGCGGATCTCTCATTGAACGGGAAATATATACAAAGCGAGGCCATGCTATACTAGAAATGTATAGCTTGATGTGTCGCCGTGTAGTTTCGTGGACAATCGGTCTGGTATTTAAATATAAAGAACATACTACAGAATTATATAAACATGTATAAAATATATTAATTTCAAATAATGGAAACTCAATAAAAATTGAGTAATTAGGTTTATTTCAAAAGACGGAAAAGCCAAGGCCCACTTCGTTTTAAATAGCATCATAAATAGAAACATTAAATAAACAAGTACTTAATGAATGATATGCTTCACAAAGAAAATAGCTGTCTGTATGTTTAATGAAGCCATTATACGTATAATGTCGTGAACTCGTGATAAAGTATATAATATTCAGAGTATTCAGAAACGTCAGAATGCTTAAGTACGTTTCATATACGTTTTAAAGTACGAAACAGTAATAACAAGTCTGGTATCATTCACAACATGAATAAGCTTCTTAGAAACGACGCGACGCGACGTACTTATCAATTTATTTCTTATTGCCTGAATCAACATTTAGTTTTGAGCAAATTCTATTGCACGTAAGTAATATCAATATTTGGAGCACTGAGAAGGCACAGAACCATTCCAATATGTTTCACTTATCTCAAGTTAACTTTACTTACAGTACTGATTTTTACTACAATATTTATTTTTACTACACTGTATTTCTTTTATCGGGATTAACTTGTATTCTCTTTCAAATAAGTCAGACAAATAGTCTACGATGGGAATTACTGTGTATTACATTTTGCTGATAGAATAACCTCTTTGACTGTAGCTGAAAAAGTAAACAAGCAAACTGTAATTGAATTGTATGATAAAATGATATTTTCATGATATTATCAGATCAATTTGATTGTCTGCTCGTAATAGATTGGCATAATGAAGGGAACGTTGTTTACTTGCCGAAAGTGGATGTTCTCGATAATATACAGATTATACAAGGTATAATAATGGTAGACGAAGCTGAACGAAAAAAAATGTTTATGGTTCTTTGTTAAACCTCTATCCTGTATGACTCACCATATATCGCTCAGTTTAGACGCAAATGCTACCTAACAAAAAAAATGATGCATTTGATAATAGTACTATTTTAGTAGTTTACGTATAAGACAACTTCTATAAAGGACATTAACGTAACAATGTTTTCCTAGGACAACACTCAAAGGTTCCAGTTGCAATTAGTGTTGATGAATCACGCGTTAACAAGATTTGCAAGGAAAAATAAGGTTGGCGCGTAGTAGTGGCCGAGATCGTATCGAAGGTACAATAGATTAAAGATATTGGCGCTGGGCAGCGTTGCCGCGTCATGCTCGACGGAGCGTGGCCGGCCTCCAAGGCTGCAACACGATTTAAAGCCTCGCCTCAAGCTAAACAGCTCCGCGTAACAGATTTTTTTCTAACGTCACACAAATAGACAAAAGCTGAATCATATACGGATTCATATTGTGTGTTTCGATATTTGTTTCATCTACTGGTCAAGTACTTGCGAGTACTGTTCGTTCGGGACCGGATAAACATTAAACACTAATAGCTTACTATACTTTGGCTTGGTCTAGCGTTGGTAAGCCGGGGTTCTTATAAAATAATGGCTCATTAACTTTAGTACGTCGACCTTCTACGTGAGGCACGCGTGATCTTGACTTCAAATTACTATTAAGTAGCACGAATAAGTGTCGCTGTGCCAGACTTCCAAAAATTCATATAATTGTCGTGACAATACTTTTAGCAACCATAACGTCTGATGCTGTTTCATCAACGTCGACAGTCTTATTTCACCTGCTACAGAGTATAGGCCTCATGCCTTTGTTCTTCATTTGATCATGTTCTCCTGGTTTGTGCGGGTTTCATACATTTATTTCTCATGGACTTATGTAAGTCGTCTACCACTGGCTGTTGGTCTAGCAATGGTCTCCCTACCGTCATCGTCATTCAGTTTCCGTTGGTTTTGATTTTAATGTTTTTGTGTTGGTTTCTAAATAGGCTTGGTAATCTTACAAGGTTACAACTCGTACTGTTTAATTGATGTTATCATGCCATTTTGCGTGTAGTTCTTATAAATCTCGCTTGTTGGCAAAAAAACTTCTAGTACTAGGCAAATACTCCTTATTTAGGCCTCTTTCCTTCATCCTCCATGATTCCGCGATGAAGAATATAATAGGAACTCAACATAACGAATGTCCTTAAAATTTATACAAACATATTCGAGACTTCAATACGTCGAGATCTGAGAATTCTTTATAAAATGAGCTAACTAAATGATTATGAACCAACATTTTATTTAAATTAGAGGGCCATGTCAGTCCAAAGCTAAGCTCTGTATTGGGCGAAAATTCTAATCGTTAGTCAGCGAATGGGATATCAATGCACCTCTTTCAGACGCGCATTACCCATTCAGGGATTACCGTCGGCAGTGCCAGACGCTAGTCTAACCGCCCGGTGGCCATTTTGGAGATTTGGCTCCGTTGTGCGGTACCTACATGCTCGCATCATACTGCTGAAATAGGATTGTTACTATAACATTATCTAGCCAAATGATCTTTAAAAGAGATACCGTTATCTGTTACTACATTATATGAAACAAAGTCTGTTCTATTACTTAGATCTTTAAAACTACGCAACGGATTGCGAGGCGGTTATTTTTTATAGATCGATAGAGATATTTAAATGGAAGGTCTATGGCATAAATAATATTAGTATCTATCTACATTACACATTACATTTTACCATTAGAAGCCGGGGTGGATCACTAGTTTAAAATCATAACTAGGAAAAAAATGTTTGTCAAGTACCAAATAGGCTACGAAACTACTCGACCGCTTTTAATTTTTTTTTCAACAACAGTAATCTAAGTTACGAGGAAGTAACATAGGCTAATAGCATCACGCTACGACACTTAGGAGCTGAGTAGCGGGTGAAACTGCAGGGCACAGCTAGTGTCTTATATGATTTGATCACGAAAGATTACGTTGTACGTGATTGCTCTTCTAAATCCATCTCTACATGGATTGAATAGATTCTGATTAACTTACTGTGATTCAATATGTATAGTATGTTCTTAGTAATGAGTTAATTATTACAATTACACGGTCATGATACATGGACATGAAAAAAGGTTAATGTCATACATTGAAATAATTGTGTCCAAGTTGACGGTCAAAAAAAACCACTTCCTGTGACATTAGTCTGTTATCGCTAAAACAATGACAGGGTATTCAGCCGTGCTGCCTAACTTAAACCGTACCGGATGTAACTTTACGCAGATTATTCATTTAAATAATCATATTTTATTAACTGCCCATTAGATGTCCATCACAATAATGGTGAGATCCTATGCGTGTTACCATCAGCACACTCTTTTTGTGAAAAACGACTCAATACAAACAATGAAAATAGTTCGATGGGAACCTTTCAAAAAACTTCTCCAGCTCTGGGTGGAGCGGGGGGGGGGGGGGGTGTCAGACTTCTACTGACTCAAACCCACCCATGTTCGTTCTTTTGCCCTTTATGTTCCGGTACCGCGGTATCTCTTTCGACTAGGGTTGCCATCCGTCCGGGTTTCCCCGGATTTGTCCTAGTTCAGAGGGCGTCCGGGGAGCGTCCGGGAGGGTTTTCATTTGTTGTCCGGGTTTTTAAAATTTGAAGTTTAAAACCCCCTTGATTAATTTGGGCGATTTAATTAATTAAATTGCACCGCCCGTGATATGTACACTTCACCGTCCTCCCAGTCACCGTGCGCACTTCGACTCATGTCCACGCAAACTTTTCCGTCCTCCCACCCCCCGTGAGCACTTCGACTCTTGTCCGGGTTCTGGACTAAGAAATCCGGGGTTTTCACGAGTTTTATCCTGGTTTCCAAATTTTAAAGATGGCAACCCTACTTTCGACCAACCCGCAACCCCGACATTTTTAAGCTTAATAGTCTTTCAGGATAGATAGCGTTCTGGTACACTATATGGTACAAATGTTAAAGAAACATTGTGTTGCAGAAAACTCATAATATTGTGAGAACGTTCCACAACGTCAACATTACCTACTTGGTACAACAGACAATGACCCTGTACGCAGTGACACAAGTAAACGAGAAAAACGCGTCATACATTACAAGTATTATAACATTGTTAAGGAACTGTTATAATTAAACCTATCATTCATGCAAAAGTACGCGTTACTCCGCGCAGTTTTATCTACATCTAGTCGTCGCGATTATTTTTCATTATTTTCTTGTAAAACAAATTAACATTGTTAAAATGTTAAAAAGGTATTAAATCAATTAAGGATCTGTGATTCTTTTGTAATCCGAATATCCGTGGCATGATGATAATTATTTTACAGGGAAATAAAAATATTTTTCTGCGGAGTTTACCCTGCGTACCTACTTCATGTAGTTTAATGATAACGCTTGATAAGAGCTTTAGAAATAGCTTTTAATAATTATGATATGTATTCGTTGGGATTGTGATTTCCTTGTTTAATTGAGTATGTTGATAGGACAGATTTCCGCAGAACTATCAAAGTTAAAAGGAACAGTATTATTTATTTATCTTTACTTTCCAAGGTCTTTATTTATACAAACTGTTTACAAATAATCTTATTCTATTTGTATACAAATCTGGATTTATTTTGTTACACAGGCTTAAAACATCGCCTTTACAAACATCAAAACATGTGATTATTACCTTATTTTTATTTAAACAACTAGGTAATTGATTTACATCGATTAAATTTTTAGAGAGTGCAGGTGTTGGTAAGGACCCGCATAATATTTACTATGAATAAAGATAGAATATGTATTAAAAAACCAATCTTGTTATGCTATTTTGACTCACTCTCACAAAAACCTCATTGGCACCAAACGTTATAAAACCGCGGATTAAGAACTGACCAAAGAACCCTGAGAGCGAAGCCTGCCTAGTTACAGATTACTACAAAAGGCAATAATTAAAAAAGATAGTTTGAGGAACTCGTGGCTTAATAATAACAGCCGCTCAGGTTGATCTTTAGTTTTTGTTAGTCCGTGGATGGGTGACCTTCTATTACATTTCGTGCCTCGAAAAGCAAGGACCCGGCAACAGAATAAATAATGGTAACGACTCTGCGTAGTAAAAGATCTCTTTTACCGTCGTTGCAGGTAGCAGTCTAACGACTAGTCTTACTAAGGAGGTATAAACCAATTCTTACTGGATTGTGGCGGTCAGACACGCAATCACTTCAAGTTAAATACCTACTAATATTCAGCTGAATCTAACATACTGGAAACCGACCCCAAATTAGTTGGGAAAAGGCTAGGCAGATGATGAATTTAAAGATCAAAATGATGAACATTTTACACCCGGTTTATAAATCGCTAAGCCACGAAAAAATTGTTGATTGATTGTCGAACGTATTGCTGGAGAATTGGTTCTGTCACTGCTTCTCCTCAAGTTCTTCAGCTAAATCTACTTGGGAAGTATTGAAAGGTGGTACTGTATTTGTAATATTGACGTTCAAAAAATACTGATATATAAGCCCAATATTAATAAATGGCTTTTAATTTGATTTGACTAGTTGACTTCAGAGGTAATAGGATCTATCAGCAATTTTATTTACTAGATTGTTGTCAAGCAGATTCAATTTCTTCTTATTGTGAATTTCCAGACATAATATGATCCCTTTTCCCAATACAGGATTGACGTGTTTTGTTATTGCATATGTACAGTAGTGCTGCTATAAACGTTTTACGAGACTACTTTCGACGAAACTGCCGTTCGGCTTGCAACGATTGCTTTGGCTTTGTCTACTTAACTGTGTCAAACGTAGTAAAAACTTCTCAACTCGCTTAAGCATCGAGCGAAAATGTCGCGTGAAGTCTTTTTTTTCGTAAACTTTTTCGATCAAAATACGTGTTCCAAAGTAAATAGAAAACTTAAGTTAATTGAGTGTAAATTGCAAAGTGTACTTTATTGAAGTACGCTCGTTTAAGATGTAAGTGGGAGATTACGTTGACAGTTATTTGATAGGGTGCTAAGAGAATATATACTGAGCAAGATTTTACTTTTAGTTTCATCACCTTTTGGTTTTACCCTTACGCGAAATCTTCAATATCAATACTCGTTAATTACTTTACCATGTTTTATAATAAACTTTACTGTAATATGAAAACTGCACTTAAATTATTATAATTTTCCTCAAAGCTTAATTACGGAATGATGTGTTAACTTAATACTGGCTTCACTACGTACAATAAGTAGGGACAGAGAAACACATGTAAGAACTTGAGAGTAGCTAAAAATATCTTGTTGATATGTCGCGAAAGGGCGCGCTATATCCGCCGAACGGGGGACACACGACACAAGGCGAGATCATAGCTATGAATGATGAGTGGAGGAGTGATGTGTGCGATAGTGTCGGGCCGAGTATCGCTCAGTGTCTGTCAGTCACTCGGACTTGGCATCGAGTGCGGAAAGAGTGTTTGTAAGCCGCACACGTCATGGGTGGACGTGACCTCGCCGGTTCAACGAACGCACCCGTCGCCGTCACAGCCCGCGCGCAACGCTGCGATGCGTCAACCCGACTGTCTCATGAGAGCTACACTCAAATGATACAATTATTATTATTAACTGGCCTAACAGGTGATGATACTACTGATGAACACGCTCCTTTATGTGAGAACTGCATTATGTGGTACATATAGATCCGAGTAAGTTCTTCGTAACAAAGACTGAGACGGCAAAGTCTGCACAAACAATGCTCACAATAATTGTACAACATCATTGAATTGAAGGAACAGAATAAAAAACAAAAAGGATGTTCGTTTTCCTTGGATACAAATTGCTTAATTTTTATTAATTTGTCTTTCAATGCGCTTGTTTCGTACTCGACGACAATGGTGAGTCATGATGATGAATCGTGCTGCAGTGCCGTAGCTCAGAGTTTGCAAGTTATTTTTGTAACAACATTATCTGTTGATACGTTTCGGTTGTTTATCTAGAATTTCTAGATGGAAATATCTTGATGATATCATGGTGAATGATATAATTTGATAGCAAAAGTTCCAGCCTCCTTAATTCATATTTCTAAAGAAACAGTACGTGTCGCAAAATCTTTACGAGTGTAAACAACGTGACGGTACAACAATAATTAAAGTTATTAGACTCAGTCAGTATTTCGCGTCACGGTCGTAAACGACTAATTGTTTTAATTTAAAAGATTGGTTTTCAGTACCAAGAGTGTAGACACTTGGGTGGTTGACAATTTCATTACGGTGTTGGTGAAAGAGACATTAAAAACTCCTGCACTGCGTAAGGCATGAAGTATTAATAAAGATAAATAAAATATACGAGGTAATTTGTGGCAAGGCTCACCAGATACCGTTATGCAGAGCAAATTAAGAATGAACGAGCGAGCGCGGAACATGCTCTGGTGCGAAATGAATAAAATTCCTCGAAATAACACCAGTCAGGGTTAATCTTCTGCACTGATTGGCGATCATTCGGGTATTTGAACCGAGGTAGCTTTATTCAGACTTATCGGAGTGCATTTTCCAATCATTTCAGATTACTACTGATAACACTAATAAAATAATTGTATGATCACCGAATTAAACACGCTATTTTCCGCTTTTTGTTAATCAAACATGTTTTCAGAAAAGGGATTTGGTCTGCTCTCGCTTGGGAAACCCCAAGTTGCAATATGTTACAAAGTTTGATAGGATGACAAAATATAACATCTCGCCTGTAATTCTCGAAGGGTTAGGCACAGGTGTACCTAACAGTACACCCACATTTCATCAGTTATGTTGAAGTTCAATGTAATAAGGGGGCGAGCACTGAGACATTCTTGGTTAAAAAACCCAATAACACTGCCTGAGTATCGAAGTCAGTGTTTGGTGGGTTATTATATTCTTATTAAGAACGAGTTATTCGTGTCTAACGGTAAGTAGAGCGACAGAAGCGGACGGATGGACCCGGCGCACTTGGCTGACAAGACGAAACAAATGACGGATTTACGCAATCACCACAACAATGGACTTCTCGATCGTAATTAGGTAGCGTTTTGTTACAAGGACTATCATGAAATCAGAAAGTTCATTAAAACGACTAATTAGCGAATTATAATTAACTTCGAAGTATTTTATGTGGATGTAACTCAAATTCTCCACATGTAATGAGTTTCTTAGTTACAATTGGCTAAACATAAAAACAATAAGCAATTCAGAGGTAAACACGCAGGCAACTGTTAGCAATTATTGTTTACTTTAGAAGCGGAAGAAAAATAACACAATATGTCAAGTGTGTTCGTAACACCTGACTAAACAAGACTGTGTGTTATTCAATACTAGCTATTACCTGAGACTTGTTACGCGTTCAGTTCGCAATTTGCCTTGCCCTAGCCGTTCTATTATGAGGTTGCCGTGCTAGTTGTCAAACAGTAAAGAATGTCGACATAAGGCAATACTGCCAACGCCCTTAAACTCTTAGTGATAATATAAAACCCTTGTCTCTCCCCAAGTTAAAATCTATCTCTTTGCCAAATTTCATTACGATCCGATCAGCCGTTTAGTTGACAAAAGGCCACAACAAACAAGCAAACTTTCATTCACTTTTATAATGTTAGTATGGATTGCCAATTACGTATTATTACATATTTTAGCAAAAGGACCAGAAAGAATATCTCTGCAGTAAAATAGCCGTCGCCTTATCTCTGGACAGCGATCATTGTTCTTCGGGGTACGGATAGATAGCGCATGAATGGATGTTATTTCCTCTCGCAGTAACAGGGGCCATTTACTTTTTCACACGATCAGAGCACCCTCACCTCTAGGCAACTAGGACAGGAATAAATCAACTACACCTGCCTCTAAAACCCAGTTGTGCGCGAACATATTTTGGGACACGGAAAAAATAGGACAATTCTTCGTAGGTCACTTTTTAGGAGAAAAACAAGCTAACTTCTAGCGACCTACACGTATTGGTTATAATATAACACCAGTGATAGCCTAGTGGTGTTAGCGTTGGACTGCCAAATCACAGGTCTTGAGTTTGAGCCACGCACCTCTGATTTTGCGATTTCATGAGGATATTGTATAATTATTATCACATGCTTTGGTGAAGGAATTCATCGTGAGGGAACTGGCATGCCGAAGAGATATTTCACAACGGCATGTTAAGCCTAGTCATACCGGGGTTACTAGTTGTTCTAAAGAGATACCGCGGCCCCGGAACATAAAGAGCAAAAGTAGGAACATGGGTGGGTAGTACAAGTCTGAAACTCCTGAGGAAGTTATTTGATGATTTCCCATCCACATAAAAAAACGTCAAGTCATACGCCCGGTTAAAAACTTTCAATACCAGGCTAGGCAATGACCATATGAAAAAAATCAATACCGCCAGCAAAAACGATTTCCGAATACAAGTCGGTCACTAAATAAGCTTACGCCTTTCTCATGAGGTTAGATATAAACTTTTAAGTGTTTAATATAAAATCCACAAAGCAATTAATGATTATTGTTTTACTAAAAGGCGCTTATTATGGTATATTAAAATAAGTTGCTTATTACGACCCACGAGCTAGTAACTGTAAGTCCTGGTTCCGTTAGTAAGTACGTAATTAAAGACTTCAATATATTATTGGCAAGTGTTGTAATAATATGTATAATAATCTATTTCATTCAAGTACTTATTAAAGGTGGGTCACGCAACTGTATTTTAAGGCCGGAGCAGCCCAATGTAGTGACCGTGGCGGTAGTAAGCGTGGCATATGCGTGGACGCAGCGGTCGTAATGTATAAAACCCTATAGAAGACTAGCCGACCTGGAAAAGCTTCGCCCAGTGGCAGATTTTTATAGCCCTTATTACATCCACTTATGGTTTGAATTTTCCAAACTCCTTTCTTAGCAGATGCCTACGTCGCGATCGATAGAAAATCATTAAATGACTTCTCCCGCTCTGGGCGGAACGCAAGGGAGTGTCAGACTTGTATTGACCAAAACCCATGACCGGGCCGCGGTATCTCTTTCGAACTAGTTCTCTCTTTAGTTACGGAGTTCGAAAATTTATGCGAACAAACTGCCTGTGTCTACCCTGATTCTGAAGGATCAAATGGAACTGCAACCCAAAGGATGCAAGCTGATTTCCAAAGTTGAAATTTCCCCCGTTTATAAATGTTCCATTTTATAGGGATAATTATTATGAGGTAAATCGTAACAGGTGTGTAGTAATGTAGGAGGATACATTGCAACAAATTGATTTGCATTCACAAAATTTTATTATGATGAGCATAAGAAAAAGTGGTGTTGTGTCTATTTCCATCTTTTTTGCTTTGTTAATTTATAATAGGTAGGTATCTAATTATCACAAACACGGTAAACATTACAGGATAATTCCTAATTTGGTAGCATAGACAGAAACCACATCCAATGATGGAAATGGGCACCATAGCAACATACTGATTTGTCATGAGTGTGTTATTTAGTAGGTTATTCTTGATTATGTCTAAAGAGTTGTTGTAAACAATGGCAGCATATCACCTGACTAATGCACTTAATGATATCCTGTTTCCTTAACTTGATTTTAATGACTTGAGCGAGTCAGGATGATCAGCAGCTTCTAGATTTTTCTATCTCTTAGTAGAAGGTACATAGCAAGCAAGTTTTGTCAGCGCCATAACATTAATTTGCTTTTTCAATAAATAGGTGATGCAATTCTATTTTGAGAATTACTGATCATTTGGTAAAGTCTATAAAAACTTCAAACATTACATGTTTTTTTATTACTTTCAATGAGAGGTTATCTCAGATTTGTCATAGGTCATTGTAAATTAATTTAAAGTATATAAACAGCTCTATAAAAAATATAGATTAGATGCTGAACTTTTTGTAACAAATAAACATTAAAAGACAATGATCTAGCTAGCCTACAGTTAACTTTCGAAAATGGGACTCGCAAAGTAGGTAGACACAGATGAATGACGCGACTGATTTATGATGAGTCAGAATTTCAAGAACCTGTTTCTCGACATTTTCGCTCGACTCGTACATCGAAACTTCGACAGCATAGGCAAACACCAAATGTGGAACAAAAAGCACTATCTATTGTATGTTTAACCAGTATATTGTAGTCAGTTAACTGTATTTATTGATGAACGTGATTTATAGAGTGTATAATAAGTATTGCTTTTATAAATTATTCTTACTTAAGGTCAAAGGCATATAGTTGTTGCTAAATGTCTGTCCTTTTAAGGCAATTATCAAAAAAAAAAAATTATAAAATCAGATAAAAGGCCTGCTGCAGTGGGTCTGTAGTATAAATACGAATAATGGCTTTTTCCCTGTAGGTAACTTAAATACCAGCTCTAATTTATGATGACTAAGAACAAAATTAGCTTTGCTTTCGATTTCAAGGAAATTCAATTTGAGTCATGCACTATTAATGGGCAAACCAATGAAATAGTCACATATTTATTAATTTTCATTATGTATCAAAAATCTGTAAAATAAACTAACAACCGATATAAACAAGACCAAATAGCTACATGTTCCTGTACCACCATGGATCATGGATGGTTAATTCAGATTTAAAACAGGCATCGTATTTCATAGCCATGCTTTTTATGCATTTATCGCAACAAGGGTTTCTGTTTTTTCAGATTTTGCCACAAATAACAATTTAACAGGAAACCCAAAAAATATATATTGAGTCCTTAGTATACATAACTTTAAAATGATATGATATCCACAAGTTCACAGTTATACCTTTAGACCAGCGAAGGTCTTGCCATGCCAAGACTACCTTTGTGAAACATTTCTTTTTTTTTATCTGTTAGTCATTCACCCAGGTAGTATTGATAAATGTTTTTGTTCCATAAATATTCAACCAAAACTACAAGTATTAACTAAACTAAACCTACCTACCTCCTCCAGCTAAATACATTTTCTTCACTTGACTGGCTTGTGAAAGTGTTGTTAACAACTTGTTATTGTCATTTCCTACTTACTTGTCAATAACTTGTTTAAGTTGGTACTTGCAATTACTGGTTAAAAAGTGCTGACTGCTTTCAGTTTTGAATGGTACGAGAAAATATAATTACTTATTATAAAAAATTCTCAGAGACTAATTGTAAGTTTGTCATCAAAATATAATTTACAAATTCATAATAATTGTATCTAAGACAAGGTGATGTCATGCATTGCATTACAATGTGTCTTTGAAAGATGATTGACTTAGTGTATTAGTAACCAATTATGCCACAAATGCCACAATTTAGCCACAAATATAAAGAATGAAATATAAATTATTATTTTGTGGATCTACAAGTGATGATATTTCACACACACACACACACATATTATATGTAGACACACACCTACATAGTTAGAGTATGTTTATTATCCATAAACAGTACATTATTATATTATGGGACCATAGTGGAAAAAAAACTGGATACTTACTACACATACAATATTAAAATAAAATATTCTAAGACTATTAAGTAGCCAAGGTGAACATTAGTTTATTTATTTTAGCTACAACCTCTAATGGTTTGTGAGAAACTGTGTCAAAGTAAATATTAAAAATACTATTATACCTATATTGTAAGATGTTTGATAGTTTAGAATTTCATAATATTTAAATATGTCCTGCATTTAGAAGATTTTATTACCCTGTATTATGTTGTTATTGGAACATGAAAATATTTACTTGTTTTATTAGCAAACTCAAAATTTATTCTTGTTATGAAAAAGGCCTTTGCCCTGAAGCAAGACATAGCAAGCTCCAGCAATAAGACTAAAAAGGTTCACTATTTTTGTCTATGATTAATGTACAATGCTTTGGTCTTACAGCCCTTCACAACAACACAAAACATTTGTCTGTTACCCATGAATGGACATGTAAATAATAAACAATACTAATGTGTTGTGTACAGATACAGCTCTCTTTGCAATATTGCTCTATTGTAAATATAACTGGCTTACAGCAGTACAGTTGTATGGCTGGTCATTGACATCTGCTTTATTTTTTAGGCTGTTCACCTTTGTTGTTCACTTCCTAAAACCTAAGACTGAATAAATTATTCACAAAATCTCCAAACCATAAAGAGTATTTTAAAGTGGGAATGGTGATGAGGTAGGTAGTTAACATATTCAATGTAGATTGTCGAAAATCATTGCAGTTTTGAGTATTTCAAGGCAATCATTAAAAATATAGGTGAAGGGCATCACATACACAATAATGTAGATATAACTGTAAGCGTAGGCCTATTCTGTTCATTCAAACCGTTTACGACACATTTCGGTTGGCAGAATAATTGCTCTATTATTGTAAGTGGGTTGCAGAAAAATAACTTATTTCGGACTTACCACTTTCGATGTACGGTAGAGCAAGAAGTAGAAAAACTATGTATCCGATTTCACTGAACATTGTCGCTTGCAAACACACACTTTTTGTATCACTAAGTCATCGCACATATAATACAGCTGATTTCCAAACCATACAAAACCTTTGTCTGTTTTTGACACAAACGCATGCGCGAGCAAACAATATTTTTTTATTTACATTACAACAAATTAATCTAGCACCAATTCACACTTTTGTCACCACGATCATTAACTTACAAGACTACCGAACTTATGTTGAATCGAAACAATATATAACAACACGAAACGTTTCCGTGTCTACTAAAAAGAGAAACGAAAACCTGAACTACAACTGCAACAGAAATGAATCACCAACAACACATCGCGTTGTATTGTTGTTTCATATTTACTTTTTATTCACAACGTCCTATTCTTATCCTAAATTATTAAAACTAAACTAAATATTCTCGACTTGCCCAACTACAACCTGACATATTGGTCTTGGATTGGAATTGTATTTTTTTAGAGCTTTTCTGATATTTTCTATGTTTGGAATCTCAGTATTTGAGTAGCTGCCAAAGAGATTTTGGTAGAATTTAGTAGGTTTTGGAAAAAAATATTAATAATAATGGTAACATGCTAAAATTCAACTTTATTTCAGATGCTTTCCACAAAAAACTGGCATCAGAAAGAGGGCAAAATTCAACTTTCAATTAACAAAGTACGAAAGGATCAGCCATCATCATCTGCCCAGCCTTTTCAAAGGGTCGTCTTCCTGCAGGGTCTGCAATGCAAAACGATTAATGAAAATTGTGTTGAACAAACCTTATAAAGAGGGAACATTTATAAAAAAATTGGTTGTTTGTAAAGTAGGTTTACGATCGAGATGTTTACGTGATAACGTCTTATTGGTGATATAAGTTATCACCAGTAGTGACATCTAAAATGAAATTAAGTAATAATTTAAAGTTTTTTTTTCGAGCCAAGTAACAGATGGCGCTACCATCTTTATGAAATGTCGCTTGTGAGGTTTTGGTGTGACACAAGTTTCTGAACATGTCACCCGACTAAAACGATTTTAAAGACGTTATCACGTCAAAAAGTACAAACAATTTAAAAGGATATAAACTGGAAATAAACATAGTAGAAATTGAAAATTTTAATGGTAGTAATAGGTGTTGGGCATAGAGGACAAGCTCGAGAGTTGGCATTGTTGAACTTACCCTCTGCCGAGTGCACAAAGCGATATAGGTATGACATGTAGCCCGTGCCAATATTACCTGGCTACACTTTATAAGAGCTTCCCGGACAATGAAAGATAAGTATAAACTGGTTGGTAAGTTGAAATATTATATGAATCCAAAAAATGTGTTTCATTATTGAGTGATTGTTTTCTTAGTGTGTGCTTGTAACAATAGGATGCATGTATGTGTGCCATTTCTCAAATTTCCGTAGTGCACTATAATTATGTTAAAATCTCGTCTCCACAAAAAGTGGCACAAAATTTCATTTTTGATCAGCGACTCGCTCTATGCCAAATCTAGAGCTTTTTCCTCTATGGGTTAGGGAATGTTGTTTTCAAAATTCATGTGAATGTGAGTTGAGTTGGTTCATCCTTGAGTAATGTACCTACTCTACTCTCATAGCTTAACACTTTCTCATTTTTCAATGAGTTGATTTTTCTTTTCGGGCCTCCCTTTTCAGAGTAGTTTCTGAGTCATCGCGCTTGCATTTCAGAAGCCACACAGCACACACACAAGAGGTGTTGGTAGGATCCGACAACAGTTGTTATTGACATCTTATTCTTTAAACAACTGATTTGAGGACATCATCTGCATATTATCCACTACATAATTAATGTGGTTAAATATTTTCAGAGAACTCTTCAGAACAAAAGCTTTACAGGACTATGAGAAATATTTTCTTATATTTTATCGAACATTAGCTTTTCTTCTTCTTACAAGATGGTAGACAAAGAGTAACGTCTATAGAGAGTGATGTCAGTGATGGGACATGGGACGACTCCACCCTGTATTTTTTTTCACTAGCTTGGGGAAAAATGCTGCATCATTCAGTTATTTTTTTTTATCTTGATAATTAATTATATATAACGTTATTAATGCAACTTAATTGAAATCTTCATATCCTTTGAAAAAAATTGTTTGTATTACCACAAACATAAATAAAAATCTGTTTATAGCAATTTGTTTTTTTTTTTACAATAATTTTATTCTTACATGCGATTATAACAGTAAACAGTATAACAATCTTATAAAACATAGGTATGTATTGTTTATGAGCTACTTATAGTATTTCGAATATTTTTTTTAAATTAATGGATGCAGTAAGTTTAGCAAAAATAAATACATCTCCGGCTTCGTTATTTGGAATTGATTTCACTCAGTTTTTCTGGTGAAAACACTCCTTTTTCTGTGATGATTCCAGTTATTAGAGCAGCAGGCGTAACGTCAAACGAAGGATTCCAACAACTTATGCCTGAAAAAAAAAGAGATTTATTTGTTGATTTTTAATTCACATTATTCTGATTTTTTTACTATCATAATTAGTAACATTTTATTTACCTACTTAGAAAAAGCTTACGAGCAATAATTTGTACAATAAAAAGCCAAATCTAAATATAAAATGGCAAATTTTGAAAAACAAAAAGTAGAAATCAAACAACAAATACAACATCAATAATATGTCTTTAAAGTTGCACCTAAATTAGGGCGGGCGCGTGAGGCGTCGATATAATAGTTTCCATGATGTATCTTCGATGATGGAAGTTTAAACATACCAGGGGCTGCAATCCTATGCTCTCCAACATGAGTCATTTCTCTGTCTGGCCTCTCTTCTATTTTAATTCTATCGCCAGACGTAAGGGCCATATCTATGGAAGTGAGGGGGGCGGCAATGTAAAAGGGCACGCCGTGGTGTTTCGCTGCGATCGCGATTTGGTACGTTCCTATTTTATTAGCTGTATCACCATTTGCAGCAACCTGAAATGGTTAAGTATGACATTTGCATTTTTCATAACTGTATTTCGTTTTGGCTTTTATTATAGTACATACCGCGACACATCAAGCTATACATTTCCAGTATTAACATGGTTTCACTTTGTATAGATATCCTGCACATTGAGAGATTCGCATAGCAGGTTTTTGTATAGTTACTGTATAGCTTGATTGTTTGCCGTGAGTACAATGATGTCATGAGTGATATGACTTCATAATAATTTATAAAGTGAGTTTAATTTAAATATTTTCTTTTACGTTTCGTTTTCTATTTTTTTTTAGAGTTCAAATGCTTTTTAGAGCTTGTTTATTCGTATTTTAATTTGCTTAATAATTTTAGTAACAGTGCCTGTTCTTTTTTGTGGTTTTAGCCATGTTGCATTATCTTTAATTTCGAGAGAGGACAAAAACACTAAAAAGACGGACAATAAAATTACTTCCGGAAGTCGATGACTTTTGTTGAAAAAATCCATGAATCTGGATTTTTTCAAGTCGAAAAGTTTTTTATTCTGGCCTTTTTAGTTGTAGTATGATGGTATCTCTCAAAATTTCTTATCTATTCATTTTTCATTCATTTCATTTTTTTAAGAGATATTAGCATATCATCCATATACATACCAAAAAAAAGTACCTATTTTATGTAGAAGATTACAAAACAACAAAAAATATGTACTAAAGAAGATAAATTACTTAAGCAATATACTTAGATAGAATGCATATGGGACCTCTTTGGGAGTATCCCCACTCGATTATAAAAAGAATGTTGAAAATCGGTTTACAATCGACGGAGAAACCGTGTAACAAAAAAAAAATACAGCCGAAACCCTCCTCCTATTTTTTTAAGTCGGCAAAAATATAAATCCTTGTGAACATACTCACTCTATCGGCACCTACAACAACTGCACTTATCCTCCTCGAGTTCATAAGAGCTGACACCACACTATCAACTATTAATGTGGAGGGTATTTTCTCATGAACCAACTCGTAAGCTGTAAGTCTCGCTCCTTGGTTGTAAGGCCTTGTCTCCGTGCAGTATACATGGTCTGGAACATTGTTTTGTAAGAATGAACTCAAATATAACACTACAGGGTAAAACAATGCGATAAACTAATATTCGTAGGAAACTAATTAATAACAATGCATTTCGCTTTTTTTACGGATGTGAAATCATCAAATAACTTTTCCCGCGCTGGGCGGAGCGGATGAGAGTGTCAGAAAACCCACTCATGTTCCTTCTTTTGCCCTTTATGTACCCGCGTCACCAGCAGGCGGTCGCCCTGGCAGGCCCCTCTGCTTTGCTGACATCTCATAAAGGCACGCGTGGAACACTAACGCGCCGTCTCGACACGGCCTGTCGTTACTGGACGGACGGACGGTGAGCTACCAGCATCTACGGTGGCCGGGAGTTGTCTCGCGGCGTCCGAAGCTCGGAGCATCTCCGCGGCGGCTGGGTTTGTTTGAGGTTCTCTCCCTCAAGCACCAGCCACTTCCTTCGCTAGCATAATTGCTTCGCAGCAGGAAATGACCGTTTCCCATTCCCTCTCGCTCCGGACTATGGACTAAACCAGGGCCGTGCGCGAGAGATCTACAAAGCATTTCTTGTGAATTCACTCAAGAAAAATAAAATAAAGAATATGGGTGTCAACTCCAAAATATTTTATTTCTTTGGTTAGATCTGGTAATACTAGATGTCGATCTAGTAGTAGCTGTAGCTAAAGAGTGTGCAAGTTCAGTTTTAAATAAGGACATTACTTGTGTCAAAAAATCTCAAAAATAATGTCATGTCATAAAGCTGCCTGCCAAGGTTGCAGGTTATTCGAAAGAGATACCACGGCCTCGGGACTCAAATGGCATGGAAAGAAGGAACCTGGGTGGGTTTTAGTCAGTAAAAGTCTCACACTCTCCTCCGCTCCGCCCAGAGCGGGGAATCCGCAAAAATAAAAGTCATAATGCTAAGTATCAGTCAGCAAGACCAAGCAATTAAGCGCTTCACATGCTACGCGTAGATATTATAGTCAATTAATGAACTGCAATTTTTTATACACATTTTTTTTTTACTTACCTAGCCTCTTAGTTTCTCGTAAAGATCTAATAACACCTAAGGCTGTGCCATACCCAGCAGTGGCCAGGGAACCAGTGTTGCAGTGTGTTAGAATTCTAACTGGTCCATCGCCTTCCAAGGTCTTCAATATAGCCTCGCATCCGAATCTTCCTATAGCTTTGTTGTCTTCTATGTCTTTGCTAAGCATTCCTTCTATCCTGCTTATGAATCTGGAAAGATTTGAAGTTAAATGAGTTGTAGCTTAAATAAAATGTCGCCCTTATCTTCTAAACGGACCTAATAGTGGTCTGCCTGCAGACACCAGATTTTGACATATAATTCAGTGCATTATCTGTCCAAGTCCCCTACAAGCAATCTGGTTGGCTTGGTTTGGTTAACTTTCTTTACAAAATAAATGATGCATTGTTAAAACAAATGAATACAAAGCATGTGTCTCTATTGTCTTGGTTGAGATATGTTCATACAATAATTACAAATTATTATTATTATATTGTATTTCAATAATATGTACCTTTCTTTAAACTCCTCAGGAGAAACACTTTCATCGGCACTCAGAGAATTTGCTAAATTTATCAGTTCATCAGCTGCCAGTTTTATGTTCACAGCTGTTGGCCTCGCCGACACTAGGTAATTAAGTTTACCTTCAATCTGTAACCATAGGAAATGTTGCCAATTACAAATACATGTTCTCATTAAAATATTTAGGTTACTATTTATACACTAATACAAATTACTGAACAGTTTCTAGCTGTAAAAACAGATGACAAGCAGGCGCCTGCGGCTTCGCCCGCGTGTTATCGAAAAAAAAATATCCTATTTGTTATTCCAGACTATAATCTACCTCTGTGCCAAAATTCTTCAAGATCTGTTCAGCCATGACTCTTTTACGTCACATCCATCCATCCTCACAAACATTTGCATTTATAATATTAGTAGGACTAGCTGTACTCCACGGTTTCACCAGTGTAATCCAGGATAAAAAGATTATCTGCCAAATTTCATCTAAATCCATTCAGTCATTTTTGTGTGGGATTTTAACAAACAAAAGCTATCCTCAGAAACTTTTGCATATTTACAAAACAAGAAAGATTTCTACAGATACTTTTCTACTTCCCCAGTATGACACTTATATTTACACTTTAGTCACTTTCTCATTCACAACCATAATAGTTAGATATTTAAAGATATTTTTGCAACTACTTAATTACGGATTGTCTTCTAAAAAGGTAGATGATCATTTTCTATAAGTGGGTGTAAAGAGCATAAACACTATAGATTTTTGCTATAAATGTTAACAATCAACATTTCTAATACATATAATTGAATAAAGCATTACTTTAAACACATTTAACTTTTTAGTATGCACATAAAATGAGAGATTTCTCAAAAGATTTTTACATCCTACCACTCTTCCTATTACAAAGAAGAGATGATAAGAACCTTTGATAACTCATCTCACTATTGTAACAATGATAAGGGGCTTATCTATTTTAATATTAGCTCACATCACTATCAGGTTAGAGTAACATTTTCATAAAATATTGTGTTTATCTCTATTGATAGGTACAGTATAGTTATCAATAAAGAGGTGAATGTAAACTGACCTCTTGCCTCATGATTTTTTTGTCTGAATTGTTGTCTTTTTCTAGTTCAACCGCCAGTGATAAACAGCCGACTATAGCTATGGCAGGGGCTCCTCGCACCTAGAATGTAAAAAAAGAAATTTATTTAAACTGAGAAATGTAACTTTATGTTTGTTGACATAAATTAAGCTGCTGTGTTCTTGGAAGCGATCAATGGTTTTAATGATTTTATTTTATTGTTGTCTTGAGAGCATTTATCTTATGTACAATGATCAGTTCATCAGTTGGTTTTCAGGCTAATAGGCACAGGTATGGAAGACTGAAGTATTGAGATTTCCCATCTATGATTTGGAAAAATATACCCAGGTGGTCCACAAATAAATCATAGTATAAGGTTTTGCTTAGGAACTTTTTATTGCATAAAATAAATTATTTGGCCTATCATGAAATAAAATAATGCTTCACAGCTGTCAGTGCCAAGATAACTTTGTAGTGTTTATTTGATCAAAAGTGGTTTCTAATGTTAGCTTTGTTTAATGGATGTATTGTACTTTGATCGTGCTTGTATTACATTATACTACATTATAAAATATGTATGAGTTTAAATAAAATTATTAACACAATATGTTATTTTCTATTATTAACTTCATTTATATATTATAAGACCACAATTTACAACTAGTATTATGTAGCTTATGTAGCCAATCACTCGTGAGATACAGAAAAAGAAGCATATGCTGTAAAATTAAAGTTATGTACCTGCATTTTATTGATAACTTTCCAGCCATCTTCAACACCTTGCACCTTAACGTATCTTGTCTGAAGCGGAAGAAGTAATTGGTCTAGAATCTCTAAACTACCTCTGGTATATTTTATAGATTCTAAACTCATTCTGAACTGAAAATTTTCAAAAGAAGAAAACATGTAACAGCCGTTGACAACAACTTATTTATATGCCAAGATTTGAATGCGTATACATACTGTTATAGCTGGTTGTAGTTTTAAGAGGTAAGAAAATTCACACAGAATTGAGCGTTTCTTTCAATTCATATGGATATTACGTGTATAACTTTAGGCTACATGAAATACGTACTGAATCCCGATTACTGAAATTTTAAATGTCAGTTTGACAACTTTGACATTACATGGACGTACGTCATTCACTTTAACACATTGGGCCATGTATGTATGCACATGACTTTGATTTAAATGGAAAATATGCTGATAAAACCTTTTGTTCCATCATTAACAGCTCTCGAAGGAACAAAGAACAAACAAAATACACATGGGATTCTATGTTATTGTATTCGTTTCTGGGCAGCAACCTGTTCACATCAACCCAATAGGGCGCCACTGGGTACCAGGTCTTTTATGAAGATTACTCAAGCCCACAAACGAGCAGTAGTATACATCAGATCAGAGGCCAATATGGTATTGATTGACAGTGGGGCCAGCCAGTACTACAGTTGCATTTATCTGTACACAGTTTTATTTGAATTCACAGTGGAAAACATTGAACGTGAATAAAACATGACCTACAATATTTTTCTGAATCGAAAAATTCGTAGGTCTACCGTACTAAAAACCCCGAAAATAGTACTTTTTAAAAATAATAAAATGGTCAGCTCCTCAGAAAAAGACACTTTGACTTGGATAGCTCACCCGTTCTTTTTTATTTTAGCTGTAATAACTTTCAATGTAATGTTGTAGTTCTAAATGATATTATTTAAAAGGTTTGGTTGCTGATACTTACTATTTCCAAAGAAATAATTTACTTTATTACATCAGTTTACAATGTTACAAGATTTATTTACAAGTTCTGAACGTCGTAGGATATGACGTAAGAAATTTGTCTATGCTACATTCTGTTTCCGCCCGGCATCGACAGGAGACGCATCGTCATTGTGGTGAATAAACTCTGATTCGTCTGAGACTCAAATAATAAAGCAATATGGTTTCTCGAGTATATTTCGACGTTAGCGCTGATGGATCGGCTTTGGGAAGAATCGTTGTCGAGGTATGTATATCTTGAAATTTCGGTTACATCTCGTCACACCGGTGCTCCGGCCGGCGTGATTTTTCAGAAACCACGCTTTAAGTTCTCCTGCTATCCATTATGTCTTAAAATGCATATATCAAGTTTTATGAAAAGTTTACAATATTTTTACCAATAACATTACTTTCTCGACTATTACATGTGAGGATTCGGTATAATATATCTATTTATAGACGTATGTAGTCATATTAATCCTCGAGTAAGATTACCTACGCTAAGTGAAGGTCAAATCGTCAAGCTGTAGATAATTAACAACGGAACGGAATTTGCCATCATATCATCATAATGTTTATGTTTTTGTACCTTGATGTAGCCTTCTTGGGTGTTTTTCGTATACTTTCACACGTAGGCGATGCGCCGGCGACGGCTGCATTGATTGGCGATTTGTATTACTCATTTTGCTATAAACAAATTCGTATCGCGATACTACTGACACACCCATCGTTATGGAAAGTCACAAGTCAAACTTTGAACAATAGGAAGTTAAGTGGAATATTCACTTGAAAGCAGGAACGCAATCTCATTTGAGCATTTTTTTTTTGTTACAGCTAAGAAATGATGTAACCCCAAAGACTTGTGAAAACTTCCGCGCCCTGTGCACTGGTGAGAAGGGCTTCGGTTACAAGGGCTCCACCTTCCACCGAGTGATCCCCAACTTCATGTTGCAAGGAGGTGACTTCACAAACCACAATGGCACTGGTGGCAAGTCCATTTATGGTGAGAAGTTCGGTGATGAGAACTTCGTCCTGAAGCACACTGGCCCTGGTGTCCTGTCAATGGCCAACGCTGGTCCTAACACCAATGGATCCCAGTTCTTCATCACCACCGTGAAGACCTCCTGGTTGGACGGCAGGCATGTTGTCTTTGGCACTGTTGTTGAAGGCATGGATGTGGTCAAGCAAGTTGAAGCCTTCGGTTCCCAGTCTGGCAAGCCCTCAAAGAAAATCATAATCTCCGACTGTGGTCAACTTTCCTAACTTAATTCTGTAATAATTATAAAAGTATAACAATATTTTTTAAGTTTAAAACCATGTCCTCCCAGGTAAATAACCTTCCCAGTCTTCAAGAGAATTGAATATGGTTCATTCCAATTATGATAAAACTTATTGCTATGTTTTAGGTTGCAAACTAGAGGTTGCATTTATTTCTGTGCATTGTTTATTCATAATAAATTAACTTATACAACTTGATTGTATTTTTGTTAATCCATTAATACCTTTCAACTAACTGTTATTAACTGCTAATTCAAGTAATTACATAAACATTAAAACTTCACTCACACTTATTAATTTGATTTGACCAGCATGAACAACAAACCAATGAAGTAATAAAGTTATGATAACAATTATTGATCTATTATTAGTCATAAATATCAAGTTCTAGCTGTTTCAAGGTGAAAGCATTTTTCATTCAGGCTTTATAAGTCGAGCCATTTATGGAGTAATGACTTAAATTGCTAGGTAATAATAAAAGGCTAAGTACATACACACGGCGATATCGCAAATGTACAATTTCAGGGTGACTCGACTATTATGTCATTGAAACTTCGATCACTGGTGAATTCGTTATGTAAATGAACCTTGATCAAATACCTATTAACGTTCGGATAGTTACATAGGTACGTATCACAAAAAGTCGATAGGTAGGGTAGGGTACCTGGTTTTCCTCTTGATTCAACACCTATTGATATAGCTACCCACTGGGGCACTAGGTGTTCCATATGTCTGCGTTCATTGACCTCTGGGACATGTAGGGCGTTCTGCACCTACAGATCGAAACGGGTGTTCTAGATACATTGTCATTCGAGTTAATTACTACCTACTTGTTTATTATACCATAAGGGGGCGTCCATAAATTACGTGAAGTGTTTTTTTGAATTTTCTGTCCCTCCCTCCCCCCCTGGTGAGATGTCGTGAGATTTTATTCAACCCCCTCCCCCATCCCCCAATCTCACGTGAGATTTTTCAAATTGTGGGTTTCTTACGTAAACGCGTTGGATTGTTATTGTAAAAAGAAAGAAAAAAATAGTTTCGTGCTTTTATTCACGACTAGTTAAGACTAGTAATCAATATTGCTGAGAGTTTAATTATAAGTGTAATAAAAATCAACAATCTGGATTAAATGGACCAAAATAGTATAATTTTTTTTTGTTTCAATCAGAAAAAAAATTGCGTGATATTTGCCGAGACCCCGGTCTCTCCAACGTAAGATTAGATGAGATTTGACTCGACCCCCTCCCCCCCTTAACACCTCACGTAATTTATGGACCCCCCTTAGTAACAGATTTAAATAATATGAAAGTTGTGCAAGTCTGTCTTGTTATTCGTCAATTCAATCTAATTAACAAACAGAACTTAACAATAAACTTCTTATACCTACTGGAACAGTCAGACAGAATACGAAATGGTAAACGTTGTCTGGTGACACTTTAAAAAGTCCAGAAGGTTCTATACCAAAGTTTACTAAACTTTATGGCGCTATTTGTGATTGCAACTGAGTTTGTAATTTTAAGCGGCACGGCGAGTAGGTACCTACATAATTATGCAGAAAGAAAATAGCGATTTTCTAACATTTGCTTGTCTACCTGTAGTTCCGATATTATCTTTCCGACACAAACAGGTTTGCTCAGAATATTACGGTAGGTTTTATAATTTCGAGTACATAACTCGAAATTGCGATGCCCGATCTAATGCAGTGACAATAATAATGTCTTGAACTCTAGACAGATCCATTATTGAGTCATCACTGTTTTTCAAAAGAACTATCAAGTGTCAGTAAAACCGCTGGACAAGTGGAGGATGGTTTTGTATGGGGGGTAGGTAAATATTTAAGTAGGTACTTAATTACAAAACGCTGCCACATCAAATTCAGTTAGAATATTTGGTATCAAATAACAAAATGGTTTCATCAATTATCCTTATTTTATTTATTGCAACAACGTAATTCAAAATACAAATGATATTTATTCATCACTACATTTATGAAGCAAATTTGAAACACTTGAACAAATGTTTGGACATGATTCGTAATTTAATTTTAAATATTAAGTAGAATAAAATGCTGGATTTTCGTACCCAAAACTTGTTGCTAGCTGAAATCGAATGTTTTGTGGTCAGATAAGGCCACCACATAGATAGTCTGCCATAGTTTCAGCGTCGTTTGCTCTTTCAGTCGAACCATTTTAGGACTTGGTCAATTACTGTCTATTTTCATTAATCCTTAGCGATATCTACTACACTATAGACGCTTACTATACTGCTTGTTTTAGCTTTCAGCTGAATATCTAATAAGGTGTTTCGGCATTTTATTTAGGTATATGACGCTTAGGCTTCCAGAAATCGGGAATTACCTAGTGTTAGTGCCAGGGTGACAGGCTGACATGCTCCAAGCGAATCAAAAACATGTTCTTACTTTTAAATGAGCATTTCTAAAACTGACGCTTGGTGCCAGTCTACTGCAAATACAGGGTGTAAACTACCTTTCACGAAGCCGTCAGCCATGCATTCTGTACGATACGTACCTATAATTCTACGCAAAAATTATTGCTGGACTGGAAAGCGTAAATATACATGTGTAACAGTACAACTCAATTTTACGCACTTGGAAACACTGTGCTGAGGGATGCATTGTATAGTACAGGGTTTTAAAAGTAAAGTTATAACATTAAAAATGGAACTTTGACCCCCTATATCTCTGTAACTAGAAGGTACGGAGGTATTCAGGTACGGTCTAGGATACTAAACTAGTCTACGCAATGTTCTCCCCGAACATGTACCTTCCGGCTTCGTTAAGGGTACTTTTACACCCTTTATAGGTGTAGGTTTTTATTAAAACTATCTAATCGCAAGGTTTTCTTTGGCATTGCTTAAAATACTAATCCTAATAATAGCACATTATCTACATAAATAAATATAATTATGTAACATTCTCTTTCTTAATAATTTAAATTTTAATCCTGATACAGAATAATACTTATTCTTTTAATTTTACTAATGTTATTATTTTTTTATTTTACCTATTATAATTTGCTGGAGAATTATGTAAGCTCTAAAGTCGAATTTGAAGTTGGTATTGTTATTCTAGCGTATTGACCAAATTTCTATCTACTATCTTCGTAAAATGATTGAGTATATAAACACATGATGAGGAACATAATTATTTATCAGGACATCCTGAAAAGCTTTACCTATCTATCTACCTATTAATAGCAATTTAATCAGTAAAAAATATTTTTAGTCATAATTATGAATATCAAGGTATTTTTAGTTTGACATGCCAAGTAGGTATTTAATTCATAACGGAAGCAGATATAGGTATAACCTACTTAATTATGTTTAATTTAATCATAGAGAATCTAGATTGGTTCCATTTTCAAATTCGTAGTAGGTATTATGTTGGTATATTGAGATCGTTCACATTCTGTCCAAAAAATGAAATAATACCTACCTATTCTTCGAAAGTGTCCGTAAGACTCCTTTGTATTATGTACTTTGTAAATAGGTACCTATAGGTACGTTTTTTGGGTACTTGAGTAGGTAGTAATTGTTCTTACATCGCCGCGTCGGTAGGTAGGTACAGAACGGGAGCAAAAACTGCTGATATTTTATGCTCATAATAATTATGACTCATTCGACTAACATCGTCATGTTACCGTGATTAAATCTGCTAAGCATATCCTTACGTATGTATCTTAAGTTAGATTTTTGCAAGCCGATGATATGCGGATATTAAAACTTCCAAATACTCCCGTCAAATTCTTTGGTACAGATGTTTTTAATCTATGACTGGAGGTTTAGTCATAATGCGAGTAAGAGTGCAGCAATAGGCATGATAAGGAGGTCCAATGCCTTCTCGTCGGACCCAGACCCATAGTTGCAGAGGGAGGTGGTGCAGCATGATGTGCAGGCGTAGAGTTTCGTCCGCTCCCCGATGACGATGCAGCCCGGCTCGCAATGCTTCGTACAGTTGCGTTCCAACGCCCACATTTTTGGCAGCGTCGTGGAATTCTCCGTCGATGTTGTAAAAGAGAACCGTTTTACCTGAAATGTAAGAAATGGTTGAAGACAAATAAATTGGATAATTACAATATATTTAGCTCTGGCTCGAATTCCGTTTCAGTCACACTTGATGCTACCATTCATTATACGTCACATTGCAGACACTCTTATACTTACATATAGTTACATATGTGACATTATCACTAGGTAGTAAAATTAGGTGAGCCACGGTCTCATTAAATCAGTCACTACCTACTCACGAGTTCTTCATCTTAACCAAAACGCAGGATGAATTAGATGGGAACAAAAACATTTTTGACATTGACAAAATCGCGTCCTAACACGTCAACATATTGCCAATGAATTACATTAAGTTTTCTTTTTATCAAACTAACAAGTTATAGGCTTCTTCAGACTTGTAAGTACTGACTAAAACCCACCCATGTTCCTTCTATTGTCCTTTACGTTCCGGGGCCGCGGTATCTCTTTCGAACAACCCGCAACAGGCAAGGTACCTACTTGAAGCATCAATTATCACCAAGCACAATCATTCAAACAATTTGCCTGTCAACGTCTCTATGTTGGGATCGGCTTCCAGTCTTATAGAATGCAGCTGCATCTAAGTGATTAACAAAAGTAATTTACATTGTGCGACTGTCAATATAGCCCCCACAATCAATTTATTCAATCAATTCAACCAGTCAACTGCATGAATGCACCATCCACAACCGATTCTAAGAGCATAAATCACGTAATAGCAGGTCATCTAAGAATGCATTGTAGTATTTCTATGTACCATGCACATCCGTCGGTCATTGTGGCACTTATGTATGAGTGCGGAGTTATTGTGCCGTAGGTCGGCGCAGCGGTCATCCGGTACGTCAGCGAGGCACTTGTAGCACCACAGCTCATTGTTAGGCCTGGCTGCTGCAGATGTCACGTGGACGCTGTCGCGGAGCAGGTCACACTCGCCCTCTGGAAGGCAATTATCGTTTAAGTATTAATGAATGGTATTTTTGGTGACAGTTAGGTACCTACTGCCTGCGCCTGTACCGAGCTCAGGAATGAGTTCATATAGCTCGGAGTAAATAAAGTCGTGAGTTAATAGGCTTCTTTTGGGTTAGCTCGATCCATTGCTAACCTCAACTCTGTTTTCCAACCATTATTGAGGTCAAGAGTTTAGAGAGAGAGAAGTAGAGCCATTTAATATAAAAAAGTCTGTGAGTTCACAGTAAAAACGTTAAATAAAGTAGCCTTAAGTAAAATTTGGAAACTAATTTGTATGGTATCTTTAGTGTAGAATCTACACTGCAGATGCAATGCATGCAGTGTTGTTGTCAATGTTTTTTTTTAATATTAAACAACCTCTATCATCTACACTGTAGATGATAGAGGTTGTTTTTGAAATGGTGATAGATTGATACACTAAAATAGTTTTATAAATACCCTAGTCAATTTTGATAATTCAATACATTTACCTAAAGTTAATTATTCTACGAAAAAGTAACTATTTATTCGCATTCGTCCAACTGAAAATTACCAACATGAACTTATCTAATAATACAAATTTTTTTAAATTCAAAATCAAACAGTATTAATAAAATACAGTCCTGTTAAAAGAGAACAACGATGAGGCCAAAGCCCTTTAGTATTTTGTGGATCAAACATTATAGATAACAAAATGATGCTTCGTAAACCTAGGTATGGCAGTGATATTTTGTTTAAAATACTGATTAAGTTATGTGAATCAACAATTTAGGAAGTTATCTCTAGTCTCCAGTAGGTTAATATTAAATGACAAGTTCCGCAAATCAAAATACAGGGAGCTTAAATGTAACTGCGCTTCTATAACATGTTATAAGTACTTATGTAGTTAGACATTCATTCCGAAGTAATGACGGGCTGCAATCAGAAGAAATAAGAAAACAACTAGAACCAAAACAAAGATTACGAGCCATAGACAATCAACTTTGACATTTGTGTTTTAAGATTGGTGGTTTGAGGCTATGATTTTGATGGGTATTCAGAAAACAACAAACACACTAATAAATCAGATTAATGATAAGATAAGAGGTCGTCGGTACACACAAAAAGTAATAAAAGCTTATTTTTACATACCTGAAGCAAGAAATGACAAGACGAGCAGTATCAGGGAGCGCATTTTGTTTGCAATGCCTAGTGCGCATGACCCAGCCTCCGAGTATCGATCCAGTCTGGACCAGGACCTGTTGCTGGTCCCGGCTGAGCACGCCCCGCTCACCCCGCCCCCTGCGCTTCTCCGAAACACTTTGATGTAGCACAACAATCTCAACTTTCAGAATTCTTCGTGAAATTATAACTTTGCCGGTGGTGGTTATAGGAGAAACATTTATATATACAAGGGGATTATCCATACTTTGCATGCAATGATCAATTCTATTTGTAATTGGTAAAGTTTGACAACAAGAAAATTTTCATTACATATAAATAATTAATTGTACAGTTCCAAATTGGCCTTGTTCGATATACAACTCAGTTAATTAAGTTAAATTCTATTTGGGTTTAAATGGATCGTTAGACCTTTTATCATTGTTATTCGAATACATTTAATCGAGGGTAAAATTAATTATCCGAACCCTACTAAGCAATTATTACATTGTTAATTTTTAATTAGTGGTTTCTACCGAAACTTAAGTAAGTAGTTGTATTTGTTGAGTAAAGTTCATCTAAGTAGTTATTCATATTGTATCTGAACTACGTACTATTATTCTATCAGTCCATGTTGTCAAACTGCTGGGTAAAAGCCTCCACTCCTACTTCTTCCACGGCCGGTAGCATAGGGAATTAGTCCACGACGAATCATATCATTAAGGCGTCCAGTCAGTCTCACCCTCTTCAACTAACTAAGATCTCAACTCAACGACTAACGCCCGGTTCCAATAAATATAAAACGATTCGTTTTGCTGACGGATAGTAGTATTTTGACATAAGTCCAGTCCATGAGACGTAGGTAGGTATGTCAAAATACAACTCTAAAAAAAAACGAAGCAAAACGAATCGTTTTTTGTTTATTGGAACCGGGCGTAAGATAACTATAACTAGGTATTATTAATTATATGAAGAAAAATAAAACCTTCTTTACCTTCTTTTTCTCCTTCGGTTTCCGGTTCGATTGCTAATCGGGTGCTATTTTCTGCCAATTGACTCTCACTTGAAAATTGCCGCAAATTGCCAATGAGATGAGACCGCACGATAATTTTACTGTCATTCTTTACAAGCCGGTCGCCACCGACGACAATTGCAATCTTGGTCTTTGTTTCTTATTTAAATAATCGAATTATTATTTGACTAAAATGTCTGTTTATTAATAAATAAACAGACATTTTAGTCAAATAATAATTCGTACGTTACTGTGTCCCACGATTGTGATCTCATGAACCCGTTGAATGAACTTAAAAGATAGAATGGACTGATACTGGGAATTATCTTTTGATAGTTTAACCTCTTTGTTTTCATGTCAGATTTCGCAATTCGTACCCGATAAAACTATATCCATCTTTTAATTGACGGTGAGCTGTGTTGCATAACCTGAGGTCGTGATTGGGCCTCAGGTTATGCAACACAGCTCACCGTCCTTTTACCCAGTGACGACAGGCCATGTAGACGACGCGTTAGTGTTCCACGCACTCCTCAAAGGGGCCTGCCAGGCCACCGCCTGCCGAGGTTGCGGGTTGTTCGGAAGAGATACCGCGGCCCCGGAACAAAAAGGGCAATAGAAGGAACATGGGTGGGTTTTAGTCAGTACAAGTCTTACACTCCCCGCTCCGCCCAGAGCGGGGGAAGTTAATTGATGATTTCCAACCCCCCAAAAAAACCCTTATCGAACTTACCTACCACAATAACAAAAGGTCTGTAATGGATAAATCTGTCATCCGACTTTTTCCGAAAAATCTATTGTAAATTATTTATTGTAATTATTTTCGAATAGTAACAGGTTGGAAGGCCTTACCTATGTACTTAGTCCCGAGTAAAGGAAGTCGTTTCCCTGAGTACACATACCTCCGGAGTGATTCTTGTGTGTATGTGTTACTGTAAAAGCCCGAACTACGGTAAATCTTAAGATTTTCCAGTAAAACCTAAGATTTACCGACATGAGTTGGTAAATGTAAGTATTTATTATGAAGGGACGACTTTTTCGGACTTTTACCATTCAAATTCAGTACATGCTAGGTTTTACCAATGTAGACTGGTAAATGTTGGTTTTAGGAATAAAAATAAGGCGTAAAAATTATTTGATATATTTATCGTTTAGCATAATGTTTAAAACTCCGACTTTACAATGGCATACTTTTAAGATGGTTTAGTAGATGATTTAGTATAATTACGATTGGCAGAGTTCAAATTTAGCATTATATCGTTTAGCATAATGTTCATTTAGAGCGATGATTATTTGGTATAATTTCACTTTTCAAACTATGCAGATGCAGAATTTCATTAAGAATAACTTTAATAGGCATTAAGTCTTTAAACTGACATGGTCTCTAAAATTATTATTAACGGTTAAAACCGGGTATTTACCATATTTGTTATTTATTTTGAGTTTCCAATATGTTGGCGTAAACTGAAACAGTGAGTTACAATTATACAAAAAATATTAAGGCAAAAATAAGATTTTTCGGGAATAAAATATAAAAAAAGATATTTTTTTAGTAGGTTACCCGAAACTGAAGTATCTAGATTAGGTTAATTCCTTAAAAAAAAGAAATGGGTAGGTTAGGTTAGGTTAAAACTGTGACCCCTACGCAGAAACGATTGACGAACCCCCCTACGATGAACGAACGAGGCAGAAACGAAATGCATTAATAGAAAAAAAGATTGTTTTTAGTAGGTTACTCGGAACTGAACTATTTAGATTAGGATAATTATTTATTGAATTAAATGATATTATTTTAAAGAAATAAATAATTTAAATAAATGGCAACAAATAATGACCAAGATGATTCTAACCACAAACTTTCTGCGATATGACAATTCTGTCGTTTAATGATTATCGATATGAAATATGCCAAAAGACGATTCTGACTGTGAACTTTCTGCGATATGATGTTTCTAGTTTTAAATTTTATGATGAAATATGTCTAGAGATGATTCTGACTTACAAAATTATGAGTTTTGAATGTACGTGTAATGAGTGCTGCCAAACAATTTTCTGCGAAATAAAGTTTATGCTATCCGTTGTTATGCAAAATAAAATTATGACATAAAAAGATCTGCTATAAAGGGTGGACCCAATTTTTTTCGACATTTACGGTTCCTTTAATGTAAATCCTAAGATTGACCAAGTGAATGATGGTAAAAGTTCGAATCCCAAACTTTTATAGACATTTACCAATCATAATCGGTAAATCTTAGGTTTTACTGGAAAATCTTAAGATTAACCGTAGTTCGGGCTTTTACAGTAACATATGTGCTTATTGATGTTTCATATTACTATTTGAATTACGAACCGTACCCAAGCAAGTTTTGATAGCAGGTTGGCCATTTGCAAGAAGGATTTACGGTAGAATAATATATCTGTTTTTATTAGAATCTCTGTGTTTATAAAGTAGTGTTGTTCTATTAAATTATAATGATGTTTCTACTATTATTACTTAGGAATTTCTCCGATCTCTGGATATTTGCCCGGCTGATGGCAATAGGCTCGCCCCCTATTACATGGGACTTAAATATAACTTGCGAAATATGACAATTACTGTTAAGTACAATTGTACACCTTTGCGTAAGCTATTGAGGATTACAAAGCGTTATGAACATGTTATTTCTACTATTCAGTCTTCGATCAAAAATGTTATTCAGTAAGTAAATGAATGATTCGTAGACAACTTGACGAAATATTTAATTTTGTACATTCTTATGAAGAGGCCACTGTGACTAGAGCAGACTTGCTACTCTCGCTTACACGATGGCTATGCATAAGCATATCCTAACTAAAAAAAACTGGAATCTTCTTCACAGCTAATCGAAACATTCTAGGATTATTCTCTGATCTTCTATTCATTTGAAAAGGAGAACATTCTAAAATTGAACGTAATCTCGAATGTTTTCGTGAAACAGCCAACGTAACAGTGATTTTTTATTACTGCCAACATTACCAAATCATGTACCCTTGTCTGTAAGCTTCTTAACCCGAGTGGAGTGTATATTGTTTTGTACCTATCTATTGAATTGCCACGCTTGGGTGCCTAATTAGTGT
This sequence comes from Ochropleura plecta, assembly GCA_905475445.1. Lineage (NCBI taxonomy): Eukaryota > Metazoa > Arthropoda > Insecta > Lepidoptera > Noctuidae > Ochropleura > Ochropleura plecta. The sequence continues at coordinate 15,797,480 of FR997731.1, read as the reverse complement.
CTTATCTCGATGTTCTTAGAAATTACAACAACGTGGTACATATTGTATGATATGTGCTATCTATTGATTCAACTTCAATGCAAAATAATATTGTGTTCGAGTCTTAATAAAAACCGGCCAAGAGCGTGTCGGGCCACGCTCAGTGTAGGGTTCCGTAGTTTCCCGTCCGTCACAATAAGTGTTCCCACTTATGAGTTTAAAGGTGGAGGAGGAAATTATTTTTGTACAACTTTTTGTCTTTTTTGTACAAAAACTGTTGTGTCAATCAAGTTCAAAATGATTTTCCTAGAAAGTCCTTATAAAGTTCTACTTTTCAGTTTTTTTTCATATTTTCTAAACTTATGGTTCAAAAGTTAGAGGGGGGGGGGACACATTGTTTTTTACTTTTGGAGCGATTATTTCCGAAATTATAGACATTATCAAAAAATGATTTTAGTAAACCCCTATTCATTTTTAAATACCTTTCCAACAATATATCACACGTTAGGGTTGAAATTAAAAAATAAATCACTTCCCACTTTACATATAGGGTGGCTACCCTAATAAAACATTTTTTTCCAATTTTTATTTTACCACTTTGTCGGCGTGATTGATATACATATTGGTACCAAATTTCAGCTTTCTAGTGCTAACGGTCACAGAGATTAAGCGAGGACGGACGGACGGACGGACGGACAGACAGACATGGCGAAACTATAAGGGTTCCTAGTTGACTACGGAACCCTAAAAATGTGGACATAGTGTTGGTAAATCTTGCCTTTCTTTCGCAGTTGTCGAGCTGAGAGCAAGAGGTCCTGTGTCCGCGTCATTCTGGTATCCGGAAATGTGGTATTGGGTTTATTCATCAAGAATTTCTCGGTAGTAGCCACGGAGTCTGGAGCTGCGGTTAGCGGCAATAGCCTCTCCTATTTCATGGGGCTAACTGGCGAAAAGTAAGCAATGACTTATTGTCGGGCCTACGTTGTTCTCTCATACTTAAGTAATAACGCTGTAACAACAACATAGTAAAACCAAATGATTTAAAAAGAAGTAACCATGGATTTTCTTGCCAGTTTTTCTGTAGAGGAAATGACCAACCCGAACCGTGCACCTTTTCTCGACGTTTTATAAGTGCCCATGTAGCTCTATGTGAAATAAAAAAAAAGGTTTTTAATTTAAAAAAATGAGTGCACTATTAGTTACATCTCTGCCTTAAACTTCGATGTTAACAAGCGTGGTGTAATCTTTTATGTAAAGGCAATAACTATTTCTCGATAAAGACTTATAAAGGAAGGTCTTCAGTCATGTCTATAAGCAATACATTTTTCAAAATTCATAGAAATTTTCACTAGCGGCGTGTTTAATCGACGCGACTAACAGAGAAAATGTAATGTTAATTTTTGAGCTTGTAGCCCGAGGCGCCGACGAACTGATTCTTCGGCCTAGGTAAGAAACAAATGCAAATGCAATACTATGATAAGACAAAACATAACTTAAAATGCAACATGATTCATCAGTCATGTGAAACATGTTTTTTTGCCTCTTTAATAGAATATAAGAAATTATTGTACACAAAAATTTAAAAGCAGCTAAAAAGTTGAATATGCAATGTCTTGGTAATCATATGTGAAATTGCGTGATGAAATTGTCTTGAAAAAACAATTTGACATTATCTTATGGCGGTGTAGGGTCTGACTATGGCCGCCGCGGTATTAATACTATACAGCACTATAATAACAAACCCAAAAACTAAAAGGTTTGTTGCAAGACTATTTTCTCGAAGCGAATAACTCAGACAAAGAAATGCTTAGATTTCTTCAAACAAAAACGTTGATGAAATTATGAGTTGAGATGAAATAAATAAAACAATTGGGACCAACTTTCTGTTTATTCTTTTAAAACAACCAGGATTTTTTTGTGAAAGAACAGAAAGGTATCCCTCTTATAAAACTCAATCGGCCTTCTTTTACAGAAACCTGAGATAGCACTTGTAGGAATAAGATCCGTTGAAAGCTTTTATGTAAAAAAGAAAAGAGTTTTTAAAGAAGCTTTGTTATAAACGTGACCTGAAAAAAACACTAAGTTCTATGAAAATAAAACGGAAGTTCAAGCAACCATCGATTGTAATACCGATCATTATTTTCATCTATTCATAGAGTATAGTGTCGCGTAACATGGCCTTTATTTCTTGCCCAGGACAATGGCCCATAGTCGGCCACACCAGTTATTGACTAACGAGATTGGGAGCTCACAGTCGCGCCATTACCACGCTTCATAGAGTCCAATTCTCTATAGTGTGTCTTTATTTACACTCGTTTTAGATCAACTTGGTTAAGGGCTGCGTGATTTATTGCTTTTAGATCAAAGTCTGTAAGGATTGAATCAGTTACTCGTATAAATATTGTTTTTTTTGGTGTAGTGATCGCAAGTTTTTTTTTGCTAATCATGAGGCAAGACCTCATGATTAGCAGAAAAAAACTCCAAGTAAAACCAAGACATTGCATATTATTTTTTTTAGCTGCTTTTAAATTTTGGTGTACAATAATTTCTTATATTCTATTAAAGAGGCAAAAAAACATGTTTAACATGACGCTAGCAGAATAGTCACAATCGGTTGAGTTTCCAAATTAAAAAATAATCATGTTGCATTTTAAGGTGAAAGCTCCAACCTACCCGCGAAATTCAAATTTTCTTACGTTTTTTGCAATTTTCAGGCCAGTGCTAGGTTGTATGTTGATTAAAATATTATTCGCGGCTGTAAGACGTATGTAATTATAGAATTATAATCATCAAAATCACCAATACAACCCTCCAAGTTCATAAAGGCGTAGGAACAAAAAAAAAACAGAAAAAGTCTTTCCTACAGCTTTATGAACTTGGAGGGTTGTATTGGTGATTTTGATGATTATAATTCTATAATTACATACGTCTTACAGCCGCGAATAATATTTTAATCAACATACAACCTAGCACTGGCCTGAAAATTGCAAAAAACGTAAGAAAATTTGAATTTCGCGGGTAGGTTGGAGCTTTCACCTTAAGTGATGTTTTCAACTCCCAGGTCGGGTGAACTGGGGACGGAAATACCATCATAAATTTCTGAGTAGACACGTTTGGGTGCCTGGTCGGTCCATGGCTCAATATTTAGAAGAATTAATCCTCTCTATTATATGCGACTGACTATATGTGGGTATACTAGTACGTACACCAGAGCCCAAGCCTTTGAGCTAGGGGAGTGAGGCAGAAGGTTGAGAAAAAAATTAAAAGGAAAGAAAAAGCTGTCTTCAACAGTCGGGATCCGTTATTGGGGAGATTTGAGCCGGATTTTAAAATATTATTTTCGTTTTTTTTATGCGAAAATGTCATAGGCAAAACCAGTAAATTACTTTTTTAAGGTATCAGACAGGAAAAGATATATAAAAAAAAACAAGTTTCTAGCCAATGCCTCTGCGTAATCTTTGAGTGTTAACAGGCGTGATGGTGTTATGTTTACTTGCCGTATTCTTGGTCACAGAAAGTAAATAGTCCTCTCTGGAATTGACTCGTCTAAAGAGGGTTAATAAAATTAAACGAATGAGCCCTCCTTAACTAATAGACTTTGCTCTGATCTCCTTTCGACCCAACATTGCCAAACGTGGCAATGTCAATTATGTCAATACCTTTCTGAGATAGGTGTCGTAATGATCAAGAGGGGTAGAACAAACAAAGCTAGGCAAGAGGCTTGGGGATTAATTCACAAATGTTGTAATCCTCCGCTTAAATAAACATACATTTTATTACACTTTTTACATCACATCACTTCGCTTCAAGCAACTAATATTATAAAAGCGAAAGTTTGTGAGGATGTATGTAAGTCTGTTTGTTGCTCTTTCACGGAAAAACTACTGACTGGATTTTGATGAAACTTCACAATAAAATAGCTTACATCTCAGAATAATACATAGTCTGCAATTCATAAAGATATAAATAAATTAAAAATTTAAATTCCGATAAAGTAGAGCTCTACTTTATCGGAATTTAAATTACTCTTGGTCATCAAACTAAATATTTAAAAAGCAATAACTAGCAATACTATCGTGTTGAAAACCACTTAAACCTCAGGCAATGTCACATGAGGTTTCTACAGTTTATTTAATTTTCATTGAAAGGTGTGGATATAATGGAGCCAATTATTTAATAAATAAGTGGAAAGGTAATGTCCTTAGCAATAGCTGAATAAATGGCTCCTTGTATTAATAGATTAGTGGACAAGAGTCATCGATCTCCTTTCAATTACATTACATCAATAATCTCAACCTCTTATAGTTGGGTGAGCACCACGCGAAGCGAGAAAACGACTCTTTGAGTAAGATATATCTTTGATGTCGACTTAATGGGCTATAAACGAATCTCTTAGAGCAAATTTCATTAAGGTTTATTGTTGGTGAAAAGCTGTGACCGCGCCAAATTGCCTCACAAACACCTCGGGAAGTGTACCGGCGGCGGTGGTGGCCGAACCCGACTCACACCGCATCGCGTTATAAATTCTCACACTTTGATACATCGACGTTTTGTGCACAATTTGTAATATTGCGATTTTGGTAGCTGTATTACTGAAATGTCTTGCAGTTACCTACTTGATACCAGGGATGATAATATAATAAATGAAAAGAAAAAAATTTAAATAGAAAACAATTCTAATCTATGAAATTGAGTGACCTATACAAACAAACACAGTTAGTAACAATGTAGTTTTAGTAAGTTACCACTCAGAACTTTACAAACTAACATAGTTTCAAAAACTATCTGAATATTGGATCGATACATACATACCTACACAATACTACGTAGTATCTACTAACGGTTTTCGAGCATTTCATAAACGAAATCGTTAATGGTTCCTAACTGTGAAATGAAATGCGCCGCGTGTTTTAACGTCACAAGTGAAAGATGTTAATTTATAAATTGAAACGGCAGCCGAGATCCAATTAACTAATTAAACGACGTAACAGCTACTGGGATCAGCAGGTCAGATCAGCAGCCCTATCTTTACCTACCTATAAAGTTGTAGTGTACGGGTATAAATGGGATTCGTTTATTTGTGGAACTGTGAAAGTTCGGGGTAACCAATAAAATTCGTCTATGTTTTCCACACGAAATGCCAAACAGGTAAAAGGCATTGTTTTTCTGTCAGAGGTTTTTGTATTTGTTTTTTTTTGTTCGTCATATAACTCTATTCGGTTTTTATGTAGCGAACATAGTATGGTTTACTGCGAAAATCGTTTGTGAACTTCCCTTTGTTGTAAAAGTGGAATGGTTTGCTGAATCGTAGACACGAAAGAAACTAAAAAGAATAAAACTTGTTCAAGTCAAAGTTTAGTATTAAATACAATGGTCTGAAAAGTGGACCAACTGTTTAGTGGTAGTTATGATATAATTATGACACTATATGCATTTTAATTAAACATGATACTTACATAGAACCTGACCAAATTTAAATTATGTATTTAGAAAAATGTATGTCCGGCATACTATGGTAATCCAGATGATTAGCGTATTCCGTAGTATCTACTATTTATTCTGGTGATATTTATTATGTATTGTTCCGAAGATAAATAGTTTGATTAATATTTTTTAATTTGACATTAGCGTAAATGTCAAAAAATACTCTGCTTGTCCCTTGCCTTGCACATTTTTTGCAGATTCGAAGTTACGCTGACTAGATTTCGATGAAATATTCCACAAAGGACGAGTTGGGTTTTATCCCGGTAGTACATATTCTAACGTGGATAAGCTTACAAAAGCAAGTGAATAATATAACATGAATACATTTTGTTCAGTTTTCTGACTAAAATAAAACGCGCACTTCTTTTAACGAGCGACATCGCTGTTTTATCAGTAGCTATGAATCCCTCGAATTATACTAGCTGCACCCCGCGGTTGGTTTCACCCGTGTAAACCACGATAAAAAATAATGTATCCAATGTGTTATCAAGAGTGTAAGCTATCTACGTACCGAATTACTACAAAAAGAATCAAAGCAATCCGTTAATCCATTTGAGTGTGAAAGAAAAACAAACATACACACATACAGATCTTCTATTAACAATACCACTAAAAAAAATCAACACAGCACGAAATTTTTTCCAAGAGTAAGTAGTTTCCTGGTTTGCGGGTTGTTTGAAAGAGATGCCGTGGCCCCGGAACATAAAGGGCAAAAAAGGAACATGGGTGGGTTTTAGTCAGTAAATGTCAGACACTTCCCCCCCGCTACGTTCAAGCTCATGGAGGAAGTTATTTGATGATTTCCCATCCGTAAAAAAAGAGAGCAAAGTCATAAGTATCTAGCTAGCTGTCTGAAACAACAGTGCGTGAACAATATCGTCGATGCGTGCTCCGGCCGAGTGGCTCGATGAGGCTCGGTAACTCTCGTCGGGTTTCAATCGACTGTACGGTTTATTCACGACATTTCTAGTACACTTCAACTCGATGGAGCTCCGTTGGAAGTTACCGAGCTCCGTTCAAAGAGAAGCTGTATACACAATATTCTTTTGAATAGCTAGACCACAATAATGTTTTGAATTTATTGGTTTGAGCTATGACTTTGCAGTCGGAATGGAGCGTGTAGTATCTCTAAAGATTTTTATTCAAATAATGTTTGACTCTTGTCTTCAGTCTACTCTCAACCACGAAAACCAACACCAAAGGAAACCCTATTGCGACGAAAATAAGGGTGCTCTCAATCACTGTAATTTTGACAATAATGCAAAATCTGAAAGATATCTATGAAAAATAACTAGGAAATTACTGTTATGTTATTCATTTTCTTCTACTAACGACTATCATTACTGAGTTACCTAGTATTGGATACAAATAAGCCACTACACCTTTTAACTACCTTATTTTTTATTGTTGTAGTTGCTTAACCGGTCGATTCTTGGAGTGACTTGAAGTTAAGGCCTCTAGCTACGGTATTAAACGGTAGAGCCTACTCTTGTCAAACAGCCTATGTGTTTATTTATCTATGTGGTGCTTTTTTTTTTGGGGTGGGAAATCATCAAATAACTTCCCCCGCTCTGGGCGGAGCGGGAGGGGCGTGTCAGACTTTTACTGACTAAAACCCACCCATGTTCCTTCTATTGCCTTTTACGTTCCGGGGCCGCGGTATCTCTTTCGAACAACCCGCAAACTTATGTGGTGCTTGGTTCGATTTTTGGCTCGGACATACTATGTATTACCTATTGGATTTTTCACTAGAAATTTTCAGTAGCTTTGCGTCGGTATTTATCCCCGTATTTTAATATAGTTGTCGATTACACAAATATCGTACCGGTCGCATTGAAAAAAATCTTTAACTTAGTCGATTTAACTTAGTCTACCTTACATTTTTATGTGTGCCTTTTTTTCTGTTTTGTATTTTTTTTTTAATATTAATTCTTGTATTGTGTCCTTTGTTGCATCAAATAAATGATTTATCTATCTATCTATCTTTAGTTCCAATACAAAGTGTGTACTGTTATTTATTTTGTTAAATATTGTAGACAATCAATCATGCTATGGATTCAAGATGTTCAAAAACTAAGGCTTAACACGTATAATTATTAGTTACCCATCGATTTTCTAGAGTAGGTATCCAATACTTATTTTTTTTGGCGCGCGTGAAACACGAACGCGCCGTCGACACGGCCTGTCGTCAATAGACGGACGGACGGTGAGCTACCCATTGCTTACCGTCCACAGGCCCGCATCTACGGTGGCCGGGAGCCGTCTCGCGGCGCCCGGGGCGTCTCCCGCGGCGGCTGGGTTGGTTTGAGGTTCTCTCCATCAAACGCCCGGCCACCTCCTTTGCTAGCATTACTGCTTCGCAGAAGGTGGTGACCGCTTCCCATTCCTTCTCGCCCCGGACCATGGACTGAACCAGAGCCGGACGCGAGAGGTATCCAATACTTAGTTGCTTTTGCCTGCTACCTCCTATGTATAGATTTCCACATGTCATTTATTGGATTAAAAAATATATTTGGTGTTATTAAAGGTTATAAATGTGTGCCAAACATCAAATTCCATTCAGTCGTGTTGGCGTGATTGAGCAACAAATATATAAAAATACTTCTTTTACATTTAATTTTACATTTACTTCTCGTTGAGTTCACGGACTAGCTGGTTGTTGACTGGCCTCTTGTATGATAGCACTGTGTGGTATAAGTATGTGTAAATAAATCTAAAATCTGAAAAAATAATCTTTGTGATAGGAATAACCAGTTTTTCTCTGCGATAACTTTCTTTCAAATAACAATTTTCTGGCTTACTGAAAAGACCTACCAACCGACGGTGCCTACTTACAAAACTAACTGTTGAACGTAACCTTATTCCAAAAGTCTCCAACATCAGGAGTCAAAGTGTTCTACTAAAAGCCCAATGTGGCGTCCTCTAAATTGATCTCACGATAAAACAAATTGGATAAAACCTCTGAGATCACCGAAATCACTGAACATTGAGCGAGCTACGTTATTTAAACGTAGACGTGAGAGCAAACTTTTTTAGGCTGCGTTCTACCGGAGAAAGGCGAGGATGCGAAACGAATGTGTGTGAAACTAACGAATAGTACAGTTTCTTTTTCTCAGCTTGAGCTAAGTTAGCTAAGTTTTTAATATCCTCACTCATCATGTTTGAAAGTGCAGCCTAAGGTCTAGGCCTACGCTGAAACAGCTGGACCGGGAGCTCCTCCTGGAAGCCTCGATCGTGCAGGCCTGGGTGTCATCACCGGACAGGCCTGCCGACACCAACCACGAGGCGGTCTGGTTCCAGGAGGCCATGTCCGAAATCTGCGACGTGGAGCAAAGGGGCTTGCTCGAAAGAGATGACGCGGCCCCGGAACGTAAAGGGCAACAGAAGGAACATGGGTGGGTTTTAGTCAGTAAAAGTCTGACACGCCCCCTCGCTCCACCCAGAGCGGGGGAAGTTATTTGATGATTTCCCACCCCAAAAAAAAAGGCCTAGGCCTAGGACGTCCGTCCATTTAGTGACGACAGGAGTGTTAGTGTTCCACGCGTGCTTCAAAGAGATGTCAGCAAAGCAGAGGGGCCCGCCAAGGCTTTACGGAATTGCGGAACACAAAAGGCAAAAGAAGGAACATGCCTGGGTTTTAGTCAGTAAAAGTTTTAGATTCCCTCCCGTTCCTATCTAAATGATTTGATGATTTCACATCCGAAAATGATGTCAACAAATGTCGTTTGATCGTGTAAGTCATGGCTACATGGTAAGAATAGATTCCATCTGTTTAGTAAGCTGCTGTGATTTTGACAGACAGATGTACTAAACTCTTTGACGACGTCGTCGTTGTAATCTATTCGCATAAATTGGATCAGCCGTCTTCTTGTATTGTGTAATGGCCTTATTATTAGGGATTTCTATTAGGTTCATATTGTCTGCGTACAGAACGACACAAACTCAAAGTTTCATTGAACCACCATATGGTCAGAAAAAGCGCTTTTGTGTAATGATAAGTGGTCGGTATAGCAATCGTTTTGTCCCTCTCCTGTCACTTTGTGTCCCTTCGATTGTCACCTGATTTTGTTGAAACCCTAAACATGTCGGTCCAAAGTCGCAAGAATATAAAGTGATCGTTTTTGGCAGTCGCAGATATAGCCTTTAAGTGGTTTCTTACTTTGCGCCTGAGAACTGGCTTCCTATGATAGTAGTAAGTATAGCAATCGCCTTTCCTCCTTTTTATCACGTTTTTGGCTCCACCAATTCCTACCTAAATTTGTACGAGAGATTTTACGGATATAAAGTCATTTTGTTTGACTTTCCTCGATGAAACCTTTAAGTTGTGTCATACTTTACGCTCGAGGAGCCGAAGCCAATTTATATTTATAGATGGATTGTTGTTATCGATCTGTAAACGTCAGAGGATTTGATATGGGTTGCTCTGTTAGATTAATAGGTAATATGTTTACGTAATGTGCCGAACACGTGTTTACTACGGCGGTTATTTGTTTGGAAAAGGTGAATAATAGAATTATGAGATGGACATTTTTATCTAATTACTCCGGTTATGTATTCAAAGAAGGTCTATTTTTTCCTAATATATTAATTGTTCAATACAATATGGAGTACTTGAGCTTATTCATATGTATTCAGTCGTAGGCTATTAATAAAATAAATATAATTGAATGCAATAAAAGCCTTTTATTGCTTTCGAACTAGAACGAAAACTTATCAAATATAAAATCTCAACAAAAATTAATAAAACATTGATGTAGCCTTTTTTTTTTTTTTTTTTTTTCGGGTGGGAAATCATCCTATGACTTCCCCCGCTCTGGGTGGAGCGGGGGGGCATGTCAGACTTGTACTGACTAAAACCCACCCATGTTCCTTCTATTGCCCTTTACGTTCCGGGGCCGCGGTATCTCTTTCGAACAACCCGCAACAACCCGCAACCCCGGTAGATGTAGCCTGACATCGTGACAGGTGGACATCGTCGTCGAAGTCGACCTTGGCGAAGGTGTTTTTTTTTTTTTTTTTTTTTTTTTTTGTTTTGGCAGGAGTGGGAAATCCCCGCGGACACCTCGACTATCTCACAAGTTGTGAAACAGTCGAGGTAGTGCCGGACTCGAACCGGCTAAAACCACACTCCTGCCCCGCCAGTGTTCCTCTAACATAATCAGAGACCTTGTTTGCGGATTTTAAGTCTTGCTTTGCGACTGTTTTTGTTGGGAGGCCAAAAGACCAAGTACTGTGTCATTTAGTTGTTACTTATTTTTATCATTCAACTGTTTTTATACATATTTCGTTTTCACGCTTTCGTTATTTATTTTACTTACTTATACATATTTTCCAAATTTTATTTACTTTACTTTTACTTCTTTATACTTTTGTATCTATTTGTTCACCTAATATATATTTATAATAGTAGTATATAAAATTATTTTTAAATGTTATCTATTGTATATATGTTTTCTCCAAATGTAATGCCCTTATAGTGTTCCTTTGCCTATCTTATTCGGTTTTTCTTTACTTTACGTTTTTGTTTGTTTTGTTTTTCCTAATTTTAATTATGATATTTAATTTGCTATATAATCATTATACATTTAAATATCATTTTGTCTTCCAACCTTTTTATTTTTATGCTTTTTTACTTTTAAGAGACAATTAATTTTACTAAATTTAATAGCGGTTAATTCCTTAAGATGGCAGCAGAAATACACTCCCGGTTCGACACAACTAGGTGTATCCACTAGGGTTGACTTCTTCTTTAGTTTAACTCCAGCTATTTTCACACGAAAGCGACTCGAGTTATGGTCTTTAATTAAGTCAACCCCAGTAGTTTGCACTGCGCACCAGTTCTTCCTTTGTGCCGTGTCGGAAGCTTCTTCGTGCTTGGAAGTGGTCGCATCGCCAACTTCAGCAATACGCTATCAAAGCTCTGGCAAATGCGTCCCACTTCCTTCGCACCGGACATTCACTGCTGAACGCGCTGTGCCCGTTAGCCCCCAGTTTGGCTCTGGTGCAGTTGATGCAGGCCGCCGCCTCGCCGATCTGTCTAGCCGGGCAGTCCGCCCTGAGGTGTAGACCGCCGCAGTGGCTACACAGATCGGCTGGTTCCGTGCACAGGCGTTTGCCGTGCCCGAAAGCCAAGCAGCGGGTGCACTGCATCAGAGGCGTCTGGTCCTCGACGCGTACTCTCTGGAGGTCAATACGGAGTTTTCCTCCCTCGATTGCCCTCCTCCAGACCATAGGAGACACAGCGAGCACAACGTGCTCAACATGTGGGTTTCGTGTTCGTTTCCTAAATTTGACACAGACTCTCTGTTCCTCGTCGCCGAGGCCCTGAAATATCTCCCGATTCTGATTCTTAAGGGCTCTCAATACTTCCTCGTCACTGTGGATGAGCAAAACGTCCTTAAGAATCAGAAGCGGGTCCCGATTCTTCACCTCCTCGACGACGAGGTTCTCTCCCGCCGCCTCTAATCGCGCTTTGATCTTTTGTCTCTCCTCCTTCGTTGCGCACCCCATTATCACCTTCTGGTCCTTGGCCTTTCGGACCCGTTCCACCCGCACCCAGCCCTCCTTCGCATCCACCGCTTTCCTAACTCTTTCGAGTATTTCGTCCCCAGTATCCATCTCTTGTGTCGAGGAGACAACCACGGAGTGCAGTGTCGTTCGCTCCAAGGCCTGGGCCCCCGTGCGGCTCTTACTCACAGCCGCTACACTCGCGTAGGTTGTCTCGCCGACACTTTCCCTGGTGACCAGACTGTCTCGGAGTCTTTCAAGCTTCTCGGAATTATCCTTTAACTCCGAGATGTGCTCCTTCATGGTCTTCAGGAGCTCAGTCTGGCCAGCAAGTAACTCGACAGAAGAGGACTGGGGACAGCAGTCAGCAATGGGTGCGACTACCGGTACTACTGCAGGTGCGGGAGGAAGGCCGTCACTCTCTGACTCCTTTACCAGCTCATAAAGCCTGTTTATGGCTTCGAGCACCGCAGTTTTTATCTCTGCCTTGAGGTTGCGAGAGTTGCCTAAGTTGACCTTGGCCTTGCTCAGGCAGGCTCTCGCTTCCGCAAGGCGACTGGAGCGCCCGGCCTCAGGCTTTTTGAGCTGTTTTTGGGCGTCGACGGAGGCTCGGCGCGTCGCCGGAGTGGCCAGGCCCTTCTGCGGCGAGGAAGGAGTGTTGTCTCCGAAGGAGATTCTCCTTCTCGCAAGCACAGGTGAAAGCCCCGCCTTCTCCGCCGATCGCGGCGAGCCCTCGGAGCCAAGAGTCTTGACGGCAATGCATGGGGTGCGAAACATATTTCGGCAGGCAGATATTTTGAGAAAGACTTCTGTATCGAGACAGCAATATCAGCTCGAACGAGGATAGGACACTGGTTTCTGTGCACCTGTAAAGAGGGCAGCACAGATTCTAATATTTCTGTGATCCTGTAAAAGGGGAAAACAGACACTTATAAATTATTTAAAAATCAACAAAATATAATGCTAAATATATAATTATGAGTAAAACAACATAAGCAACTATCACAATTAAAAATTTAAAAAAAAACCTAAAATGGTTGAGTCCTATATCTATAAATTAGCAAAATTGCTCGTCAATTTTACAAAAAGTTACTAAAAAATCGGCCAAAACTTGTCAAATTAAAAAACGCGATATCCCATACAAGTCCCTGTGAAAAACTCTTAACGATGCAAACGGAAAAATTTTTTGGTATAAATAATTACCGACCACTCCAGCCTTCCTATACACTATAGGGTGGGTGGGCGGGTATTTTTATTTCGAGCTAGGCCCTCGACCGAGGTGTCCAGAGACGCGTCTCCGCGCGGGCTAGCCGATTCTGGAATAAAACTTACTGTCGGTGGAACAAAAATTTTGGGTTTTGGTCAAAAAACCAGGTTTTTGAGCAAAAAATTTCGAAAATCAACCCCCAACCTGAATTTGGGTACACGGATCGCGGACCAAATTTCAGGGAAGAAGGATGAGTACTATTGACGCTATAATCTACTGAAACTATAACAAAAATTTTGAAAACAACGTAGATTTTGACTTTTTAAAATGAAAATTATTAAAAATGTAGGTTTTCTAAGGGAAGTTTTTCAAGGGTGCGTAAAATAGGGTGCAAACCGGTCAGGTACTAAGCGGAAGCCTAGTTTTGTCTAAAATGGCTGAAAACAGCTTCAAAATCGGACCCTAAATAAGAAAGTTATCGATTGGCGAAGGTGTTGTGACGATCTAGTCATGTTCATATTCTGGGCAAACATACCCAGAAGTTGCGTGAAACAGAGGTTTGGGAGAAGAAAAGGGAGGCTTTCGTCCAGCTGTGAGATACAATTTTGGCTACGGAAAAAAAAACTTTCCAGGCAGGTAACGCACTTTGCTCCGACGGTCATAATGTATCTCTCCGTGTCCTCGTCCCGGGGCGTACCGGGGCCCGATGCAGAAACGCTTACCAGTACATCATTCTGAACATCATCATTTCAGTACATCATTCTGAAGCCTAGCTTAGCCTAGCATACTTAGAAATTCTTTATCAGTTATCTCAATCCAACCCCGTGTTTGAGTTATAAGCGTTTAGCCACGATGTAAAAGTTCCAGCAACACGCATGTTGCAAGATAAAACGAATAAAAGAACGAGTATGCACGTGTCACCGTGACATGACCTGACAGTACTTGCGGAGGAAAATAATTTGTGCAGTCACATCGCCTGAGGACATGAACCGTTTTTTTTTCTGCCATATTTTTTTATTTTCTTTCATCTTTGGCTGGGTGATTGGCTGCTGCGTTGCCTGTCGCGAGTTGAATTCTCGCCCGGAACTAAACTCTTATACCATACAGTTACAGGAAAACTTACACTGCTCTAACGTTACAGGAAAATGTTCTATAGTTGGGCAAAGTTGAAAAGAATCTATGTATTTAAATACATTCTTTAATACTCAGGTAACATCCTAACTTTTTAGGCAGACAACAACCTCAGAGTTTGATCTGAGATGACATTACCAAAAAGAAAACGCAGGTATCATAGAGAAAATGTACATTGTCTAGTGAATGCATTTCGACCTTACTTTAACCCGACGCGTGTTGATATTTTGTGTCCGTGTCATCGTCCTGGATTCGTGTTCCATGGACGGCGCAGAACATTCAAGTTATAAATGAGAGTTACGGGTGTTGCTTGCAATGTGATGCAGTTTATGGAGTATATTAGTTTATAACGGAACAAGTTTTGGGCGCTGAATGCATGGTGATGTTTGTTATACCTCCTTACTTAAATTATAAAAGCGAAAGAGAGTTTGTTTGTTTCGTCTTAACGCCTAAATGGCTAAACCTTTTTTTAAAAAAAGTTTGAGATATGAGGGAGAAAGAGAGAAGAAAGGGAAAACTTAGCTTTGCTATTACAATCAATAAGGCGCGAGGGCAAAAACTACAGGTATCAGGAAAGGGGAACTGTGTTACCCCGAATTTAACGCGAGCGAAGCTGCGGGCAAAAGCTAGTTAGTTTATAATGGAACAAGTTTTGGGCGCTGAATGCATAGTGATGTTTGTTATAAGTACAAAACACTGTTTAGCTATCAGTGAAGTCGATTTAAAGTTTAATACCGGGTCATCATGCACTTTGAATTAACCTTGGTTATAGAGATAAAAATTACAGATTTATGCTAATTTAAAATAAATATTAAATAGTTAAAGCAGATAAGATAAAACTTATTTTAGTTATTATTTATATCTTCTGGATTGGGGAGTCTGGCTGCTCATGGCTTAATAATATCAGCTATTCAGGTGAATCTTCTAGTTAAACCACTGACAGCACGGTTGGCATAGTGGCTGAGCAATTGACTTCTGCGCTGCGTGTCGCGGGTTCAATCCCCACACGGAACAAATATTTGTATGACCTACAGGTAGTTGTTTCGGGTCTTTTTGTTTGTGTATATGAGTTTAAATGTTTGTAAACGCACCCACGATACAGGAGAAATTCCTAGTGTGGGGCCACGTTTTTTCAAAAGAAAGAAAGAAAAACCGCGCTTGTCTGGCTTGGCTTGTGAATGGGTGACCAATCATTATTTATAAAGTTACTTCCGAGCCTCGGAAAGCACGTTAAGCCGTTGGTTCAGCCTGTAATTTTTAGAACTTTTACTGTCGCGTCAAAGATCTACAAATGACGGCAGGGACCAGCAGCTCGGCTTGCCCGGGACACGGAATACTTGTAACGATTTATTCAGTGGCTCAGAAGTCTGACAACTAGTCTTACTAAGAGGTATCGCGTTACCTAGTATTAACTTGCAACATAAACGGCTATATTTTATCACAGCTGGAAAAGACTATAGACTTGAGTACCTGGTCTTAATTTCAACTCGATGCGTCCACCCGTTCTCAAGATAGAGTGTCTTGACAAACAGACAGACAATAAAAAACGGAACCCTTATAGGATAAGAGTTCCGTATTTTCCTTTTGAGGAACGGATCTCTAAAAGTGCCTCAAAAACAGTTTATACCACCATATTAAATCGCGTAGATTAATCTATTGTTGGGCGTAATGTAAAAACAAATAGTATTTCGTTATAATTATATTGACACAGAAAATACACACGTCACTGTTTAACCAATAGTGGGAATTGGTGACAGGGAAATAAATGAGCGTATATTTCACCAGTTTTCCTGAACAGGCTCGATGGCCGCACTAATTAGCAGGGATTAATTAATTCTCTGTATTCATACCAGTACCGCCTACTGCTGACATGATATTATGAATAATTTCCAGGGGTTTAAATTGTTATTCGAAATGTTTTGCGTAGTTAATCAATAGTGGAGGTATGCTGTGATTGAAATATACGTTTTGTATTCAGAGAATTTTCATTATAGCGAGTTTATACGAGCGCTTTATTGAAAACTTTTAGGTACTCGTACCTTCATTAAAAATATTATATTAATCATTATGATGAGGAAAGTAATCCTGTCTGTTAAATTTTAATACGGTAGTATGTAATCCTCGGTCAATTTGCGACCTCTCTACCAGCGGAAATAATAAATAAATTAATAAAATAAATATCTTGGGACAACTCACACACGGCTATCTGATCCCAAGCTAAGCAGAGCTTGTGTTATGGTAACCAGACAACTGAAATACATACTTATATAATTTATAAATACATACATATTATAGATAAATCACACCCACACACAGAACAAACAATCATGCTCATCACACAAAGTTTGTCCTGGGTGGGAATCGAACCCACGACCTCCGGCTCAGCAGTCAGGGCCACTAACCACTAGACCAACAGCCCCGTTAGCAGGAAAAGCTAGTTTAAATATAAAACTTTATTTCCCGCATAACCGATCGATGTACTACATATTTATTTGTATAGTATTACGAGGTGACACGAATGACGTCACCATATTAATTGACTCAGTTACGGTTGAACGTTCCTGAAATCCAGTTACATGCCCCCGGGCTACGGAGCCGCTTACGAAGCGCTACGGTGCTACGAACGGCGTAGCTCCGGGCTACAAACCAAAACCTCATTTGGGAAATGTTATAATGTTAGTTTAACAGTGTATGTTTTGTTGAACTGTTTGGAAAATATAATAGTTAAATAGATCAGAGAGGGGGAGGGAGGGTAGAGATAATAGTAGTAGTGGTTAATAAAGCTCTATTAGCAAGAGTCACTACCCGTTTTTCTGCATATGAGCAGTGTGGCTTTGGGGTAGTTACAGTTAAATGTGACTTTTTATCTTTGTGTCTGGGATGGCAACGTACCTGTTATGCTTTCGAAACAGATAGTGTGAAATTGAGAATGACACAGAAGGCAGAAAAAATTTACTCAGCATTGTGTGTCAGCAGTATGAGTAAAGAAAAAGATGGGATCGGGAATTTCTCAGTAGCAACCACGTTGACTTTAATTTGTTGTTGGAAATAGGATCATCCTCCTCCTTTGTTTCATAGGACTTAAACATAACTAGCGAAATATGAGTGCACTATCAGGTGCACCTCTAAGAACTGTTCAGGGATTATAGGCATAATTTTATGTTCTGTTCCTTAAGGAAAAGAACATGTTGTATGTATGTACCAGTGTTGGATGTGTTTTCCCTGTGTTGGGAGATGCTTAAATGAAATGTGACTTCAACGAACGTCTTTATTTCAGGTTTCACAATACTTCGTTATATTTAGCTACGTACTACGGTGTACTGTAAGCGACTGGCGAGCTGTCCGCTCGCGTCCCCATATTTCATCAAAAATGCAACTTAGCAAATCGCGGTTACCAAGCCGCTACAAACACCTATTCTCAGTTCATTAGTTCACGTGTCACTGCTGCTCTAAAACTTAATACTATGTTTTATTTATGAGTTCATTAAATTTAGTGTAAAGTTGCCAAGGAGACTCAAGGAGGCACTGAATTAGATCTACATTAGTTAAGTAACTTTCGTAGTTCACGCGTTAGAGTTGGATAGAAATAATTATAATTCATTTAAAGTGAAATAATGATTTTATAATTGACAATAAGCGTCGTATAGTATGAAAGGCAAACATGTCATATCAATATTTAAGGGTAAGGAAGGTCGATTTATGAATATTCTGAATATTATGGTTAAAATAACATACAATCACGCCTTTAATACCAGAAGCGGTTGGCAGAGGTATACCTAATAGTACAGCCATATTTAGTTTAGAAAAAAACACCAAGCAAGCGACTTAAAACAAAACACGATCAAGTATTTTTTTTGTAAAAAAACCTTTTTTTTAACAATAGCTAAAAGTATCTGATCCTTCTATAATAGAAAATATACATGATGCTGGTAGCGGAAAAGAGAGATAGCCTAAAACCATATGGCGTATGACAAGGCGGAGGATGGGAGGGGAGTTATAAAGGTATCCTAAAACCTCACGTATATTTAATTTCTTAATAAAGTGTTTTTATGTTCATAACAAAAATGAAGTCATATTTGACGCACATTGTTTAATATTCACATAACAATGAATAATCGTTCAATAAACCCTATCTACTTATTTCAAAACTCCTCTTGTAAGCCGTTTCTATTAACGGGCAAAGTTTCGGGAAATCGGGACCTTCAATGTTATCGATGTGATCGAATCGAATGAAGTACATATTTTAATAATTATTATATTATCTATGATGCCGGTAGGAATGTGTATTTTATCGATCTTATCCTTAAGGGGAAAGTCATCAAATAACTTCCCCCGCTCTGGGCGAAGCGGAGGGGGGGGGGAGTCAGACTTTTAGTTACTAAAACTCACCCATTTTCCCCTTTATGTTCCGGGGCTGCGGTATTTCTTTCGAATAACCCGAAACATGCGAGATTTAAAAAAAAAACACGATCAAGTGTTTTGTTTTGAAAGCTGGCAGCATGACCACGTTGGATGTTGATGCTATCATTACATCCTAGATTATTATTGACTGAGAGGTATTTATGGACGGCATGTTTTACCAAGTCAGAAGCCCGTGGACGGCATAAAAGTCTAACGCTTGAGGGTTTAAAATGGCCACTTTAGCACAACCATAATAGGATAATATGAATAGCTGTTTGTGTATGTGAGTTTAAATGTTTGTAAACGCACCCACGGTATAGGAGAGATTTCTAGAGTAGGGAAACGTTTTTAAGAAAAAAAAAACTTTAAAATCACAGACGCAGTTAAAATTGTGAATTGTCACTTTGTGACCATATCGCATTTTGCAGAATGATAGGTCAATAATATGAATAATAATTTTATTAACCTATAATTATGCATAAACGGCCATTTAAGACTCTCAGGGTAGACAATTAACCACAGAATAATGAAGAAGATAATAGGGTACTTTCCAGGGTCAAAAAAATTACATTTTTGTTTTTAAAACGTTGCCCCACTCTAGGAATTTCTCCTGTATCGAGGGTGCGTTTACAAACATATAAACTCACAAATACAAACAACCAGACCCGAAACAACTATCTGCAGGTCATACAAATATTTGTTCCGTGCGGGAATCGAACCCGCGACACGCAGCGCAGCAGTCGATTCCTCAGCCGGTGCGCCAACCGTGCCAACATTCCATTTAGTCCGTCTTTTAGATTATTCAAAAATAACGTCACTCGTTGCATAAAATGTAGCAACGCGTTACGTCACATGTAGCTTTAATGGGCTATATCTTTGTAATTTTTGGTCTAATTTACAAATACAATTCTTTATACCATAAACCATGTACCTATGTCTCACAAATAAATAACTTTGACTTTTAACTTTGACATAAAAAAAATCGTGTCCCTTATTTTAATACTAATATTATTTTCTGGAAACTAGCATGTCTTTAAGAAATTGTATTAATAAAGTAATTTCGATGTCTGCCATGTAGGTACACACGACGACACATCAACCTGTACAAAACCAGATTATGCGGATCTCTCATCGTACGGGAAATCCACGGTGTACGATCCGTTCTTGAGAGATCAGCATAAACTGGTTTTGTATAGGTTGTTATGTCGTCGTGTGTACGTGGTAAAATCAGTCACTGCTTACTTTCGAAGATAAATGTCGCGTCGCAAAAGATTTCAGATTCGATCTGTGTTGGTTTATTAAAGCTTACGTAACATCTAGATAGTGGAATAAACCGATCCATCTAGAAAAAGTAATTCGAGAGCTGAAGTTCTATTGTAGATAAATACTCTTTTTTAAACGTGCTTTTTGAGAAAATATTTAATTAAAAGTAAGTACTTTAGTGGAGAAGTAATTTCAAGATTATCTCGTTGAAGGTTTGTTTGTTAAGAATTTAGATTATTTTTTAGATTGTATTTTTAAAGCTTCTATTAGTAAAAGATGTCGTCAACAACACTATATTTTATCAGCTTGTACTTTCGCCAACCCTTACATGGTTGGGAAAAGTCTAGGCAGATGATGATGACTTTTGTAGATTACTCTTGGGTTGTTAAAGTATGATAATCTAGTAAGTCATTCCAGCTCGTTGAAAATTTATATTTATTTACTAGCTGTGTCCAGCGGTTTCACTCCCTTCCCACTTAGGCGTTTGAAAGACAGATAGTAGCCGATTCTCAGACTTACTGAATATGCATAAAAAAGTTCATAAGAATAGGTCGAGCCGTTTCGGAGAAGTATGGGAACGAACACACGAGAATTTTATGTATTAGATAATTAAAATTATATAATTAATCATCAGCATTTAATTATTTTAGTCAAAAAACTTCTTGAAAGCGTAATGGTTTCCCTTATTTGTATTTCATAATATGATATAGTATGTGATACTAGCGACATTTTTGTAATACTAGTTAAACAGCGATCAAAAAATTGCCAAAGTTTGGGAGGATATTTGTCACTCATTATATAATCATCACGCTTTGTAATCTCTGAAGAGTTAGGCGTGATGTGTACCTAGCAAGTACCTACACCTACACTACACCCACACCTAAATCTAGACTCCGTGGCTTTTACTGAGGAATTCGTGATGAAAAACCCAACAACCACCCGACCTGGGACTCGATCCCAGGAGAGGAGAACCATGCCATCATGCTCATCTGTCTTGCAACCACTACACTGGTCATTCTTTCATGAAAAAATGACAGAACACTGAACAGATTTGCATGTAAAATTGCTTTGTTAATTTATTAGAGTTTTTGTTGTAAAACCCCCAAGACAATTAACGACAATCATGCGGGTGAAGGAGGGTTTAAGAACAAGGCGGTCATACAGACCTTGACAGAAAGCGAAAATTATAATGTGTGACACGTGTATCTCATTAGCCTCATACACGTGTAAACCAACGAATTATAATTAATCTACTTGACCAACATTTTGTTTTGTTTTTTCTTAGTTTCTCTGTGCGTCTTTACCTGTGGGGTACCGAGATAAAAAGGAGCCTATGTACAAACGAAAGGGATTAATGAAATTAAAATCTGTGCTGTATTAGATAAGATAGCCTTTCGCATACATGCACTCTCTTAGTATAGATTAATTTTTCTCCCTTTCTACATGAAATATTTCCTTCTAACCAAAGAGAAGATGAATGGATTATTTTAAGAATGATATGAAGGAGAAAGGAGTAAATGATGCCGTGACGTCTGACAGGGAAGAATCGAAGAAGAAAACGTGTTGTGCCGACCCTACATAGACTGGGCCAAGGCCGGGAATATGGTGATGAAAATCAATAATTATGATACCATTTCGAGTGTTAATTTTCGACCACATTCTATGACTTTTTAGACTGGTTGATAGTGGAACATCAAGTTCTGAATAGCGTACTGCAAACATAGCTTAGAATATTACTAGTAAGGTCCAATTTAACGTGACATGACGTGTCAAACCGTCGGATTAGCTAAAACATCCGGCATGCGGTCTTGAATCTGGTAACTTCGCTTGGCAGCTATTCTAAGTACCCATTAGTTTACAGAGAAACGGAAATTATATGTGGTAGTTATGGGTCTGATGTTTGATTATTATTAATTACTAGCTGGCTCCCGCTGATTCGCCCGCGTGATATCGAAAAAAAATATCTTATGTGTTATTTTAGACTATAATCTACATCTATGCCAAATTTCATCAAGATCCGTTCAGCTGTTTTGACATGAAAGAGTGACAAACATTCATACAACCATACATCCATCCTCACAAACATTCGCATTTATGATATTAGTAGGGTAGGAAGTAGGATAGCTGGCCCTCGCGGCTTTGCCCGCGTAATATTGAAAAAAATCCTATGTGTATCCTATGTGTTATTCCAGACTATAATCTACTTCTGTGTCAAATTTCGTCAAGATCCGTTCAGCCGTTTTCACGTGAAAGAATAACAAACATCCATACATTTGACGGGCCTGTTGGTCTAGTGGTTAGTGGCCCTGACTGCTGAGCCGGAGGTCGTGGGTTCGATTCCCACCCAGGACAAACTTTGTGCGATGAGCATGATTGTTTGTTCTGTGTCTGGGTGTGATTTATCTATAATATGTATGTATTTATAAATTATATAAGTATGTATATCAGTTGTCTGGTTACCATAACACAAGCTCTGCTTAGCTTGGGATTAGATAGCCGTGTGTGAGTTGTCCCAATATATTTATTATTATTATACATCCATTCATCCATCCCCACAAACATTCGCATTTATAATATTAGTAGGATTACTCCGTTGCTTGGTCTCCCGGTCGCAAACGATTGCTGAGCACGGGGTGCGACTCCCGGGTCCGGAAAAAAGTGTTAATGGGTTTTTCCAGTAATTTCACAGTAGCAGCCCGGAGTTTGAAAGTTGGCGGTAAGTTACTATAATATCTATAAATATCTTGGGACAACTCACACACGGCTATCTGATCCCAAGCTAAGCAGAGCTTGTGTTATGGTAACCAGACAACTGATATACATACTTATATAATTTATAAATACATACATATTATAGATAAATCACACCCAGACACAGAACAAACAATCATGCTCATCACACAAAGTTTGTCCTGGGTGGGAATCGAACCCACGACCTCCGGCTCAGCAGTCAGGGCCACTAACCACTAGACCAACTATGGGACTGAGGGAACAGAGAGTGCACCTGTGCCTAAGTACCAAAAGCGGTCAGAAGGACTATATATTATTGATCATGTGACAAGATGTAGCTCTTCGTTTTTTTTTCTGTTTTCACACATGATTGGGATCATCGTCTTTGGCGGTGAAGCCTCCGAAAATAAATTGTACATAACATAACGCCTATAATTCTCTAAGTTTGGTAGAGGTGTACCTAATCCAACACCAATATTACGCATGTTAGAGACGGGAGCCTTTTGCTATCAACTGAGCACAAATCCAAAATCTGTGGCTTCTACATAGAACAAATAATTTGTAAAAACTTTTTAAAATTAAATATGTAATAATGTTTTTATATTAGACTAGCTTTTGCCCGCGGCTTTGCTCGCGTTAAATTCGGGGTAACACGGTTCCCCTTTCCTGATTTGCAGGTATCTGATACCTGTAATTTTTGCCCTTGCGCCTTATTTATTTTTTCCTTTTCTTCGCCGTTTCTCCATCATTTCTTACTTAAAAAAATAGCCCATGTCTGTCTCAGGGTCTCAACTATTTTTGCACCAAAATTCATCAAAATCAGTTTACCCATTTAGGCGTGAAGACGTAACACACAAACAAACAAACTCACTTTCGCTTTTATAATATTGGTAAGGATTTAAACCATATTAAAGCAAAACCATCAGTGACTTCTACACTTGTCGTTTCACAAGAGTATACCAAAACAAAAAAAAAACGGTCAAGTGCGAGTCGGACTAGCTCACTGAGGTTTCCGTACAAACTTGAGACATAAACGACCATATATTTTGACTGCGTAGACTTACGCCCGGTTCTATGAGACTTATGTCAAAATACAACTATCCGTAAGCAAAACGAGTCGTTTTTGTTTATTGGAACCGGGCGTTAGAGGGTTTCTTCCAGAGCTTAAGGGTACCGCAGACTTGAGTACATGATTTTGGATCCTAAAAGGGTTTTCTTTTGAGGTACAGAACTCTATAATACATTGAGCAGAGTTCTGAAACTCATAGAAAATTACATGCAAGTTCAGAACGAACAGACAACTAACAAATGTTTCGTTCACAAACTAAAGCTTTGAGATTTATTGAAAACTAGAGAGAAAGGCACTCGGCATAAATCAAAGGAATATCATGCCGAGTATCTCTTATGGCGAACTGGATTCTGTATAATAAAGTGAGATAGAAACACTCCCACCCCTGCGACACCGCTACAAAATAATTTACGATTCGCTCTGTCTCATTTTTACGACTTTACCTGAAAAAAAAAAACCTTTTTAAACGCCGAAAAACATAAAACGCTCTAACTGTTTAGTCAGGTAGTATTAACGTAATGGAAAAAGAGCTGTTGTAATAGAAATAAAAGTTTTACGACACTTTTATATCTATTACAGAGAAATGTTTCGAGAAAATTTTGTATTTTTTTATTTTAACCGACGTTTAAATTGGTTTTGCTCTTGTTCGAGCGGAATGTTACGAGAATATAATGAGAGCATAAAATATACATAGTGGCGCAAAGGAGCTGAATTCATTGCTTCACAGAATTAAATGTAAATTCTTTACAAAGGACTTGTTTTCATATTCTGAAAACGCTAACTAAGTATTGTAGCGAAAAATCTTTAGAAATAAAACACGTAATTTGTTTGTGGGGGGAATATTAACTGTTATCATCATCATCATTTTCCTGCCCTTGTCCCATTCTATTTGGGGTTGGCGCAACACTTTTTCTTCTTCCATTCTCCCCTATCAGACGTCACGGCATCATTTACTCCTTTCTCCTTCATATCATTCCTTACACAATCCATCCATCTTTTCTTTTTTCTTGTGAAACGACAAATACAAACACAAATATTTTTATTTGTTTAAATACACAGACAGACAGACCCATTCATTGGATTAAATTTTTCAGCATTAGCCATTGTAGACACTACTTTTTATTTAGTGTCTCAGTTTAGCTCGGGTTATATAACAAAATCAACTTGGAAACAATCAATACAGTAATAAAACATCTTAAAACAAGCGTTCTCTTCGTTATTGGTTTATGTCAGGTAAGTTGCGACCAAACGCTAGCCTATTTATATATTTATAAAAAAAACAAATCATTCAACATTGTTTAATTTAGAAAGCATTGTTTGTATAATGCTAATTGAGGAAATACCAAGTTTCATTTGTTGACAAATGAACTAATATTCAAACAGGAATATTTAAACTACTCTACCATTTGTTATTGATTGACAGTTTACAAAGACGAGTAAACGAATCCTATGACAGCGCTCA
Organism: Ochropleura plecta; assembly: GCA_905475445.1. Taxonomy (NCBI): domain Eukaryota; kingdom Metazoa; phylum Arthropoda; class Insecta; order Lepidoptera; family Noctuidae; genus Ochropleura; species Ochropleura plecta. The sequence goes on along the minus strand of FR997731.1, from coordinate 15,772,247 downwards.
GGTGATTCCTGCGAAATAAAATAAATCTTATGTCGTGGTACGTAAGGTTTTTTTTTTATTTCGCGGTCTTACTTGAGGGATCTCTCGAACCTAAAAATACTGATTAACTAACTTTACTTTTTGAACAAACACTAAAGTTTTAGTGGATATTTAGCAGATAAGCTGGTAAGTCAGATACATAAGTCAAACGTTACCATTAGTACGGAAACGATCCATTTTGACTTTGAGAACCGTGTATTGAACACCTATATCACCTACACGTCGAATCCAGGTACCGGCCAGCCTGTAGTTCGATACAGCGACCAATCACCGCTGTCGCCGACACATGATTTACGATGTTTTCACTACACATAGGTCAAACTGCCCATTCCACTTGATACATGATTTATTTGATAAAAGATACCTTGATTATACAGTAAATAACAGTTACTAATATTGATGATAATATGTTAAAACATAGTGGTATTTCACCACTGAAAATAATAATGAACAGGTGAAATGCTTTGCAATGCCCGTTGTATTTTTATATTCGTAAAGTCCATCCAAAAGTTGTCTGGAAGATATCGCTATTAGCGATAAGACCGCCATTGTAACCATAGATTTAGCACTTTTTTATAAAACAGTTTGTTTTTTTCAGTTTTTGGTGTGCAGTAAAGTATAATTCTATTCTATTCTATTCTAAATTCTACTGATTAACGCCGCCTAGCCTTTTCCCAACTACGTTTGGTCAGCTTCTAGTCTAACCAGATGCAGCCGAACACCAGTATTTTACGTAGAGCGACTGCCTATTTGACCTCCAAAACCCAAACAGATAGTACTGTAACAGAGTGGGTATTTTACTCTCTCTGTTGCCTCAACCTCTTTCCTTTTGAATCAACATTGATTTTATTTTTTTAAATATTCATATTTCGAATTACATTCTGTCATTTTATCTTCAACAATAATTGTTTGGCTCATTACATTTTCATCACGGCTAGCAGCCACAAGTTCTGATTTATTGTTTTTTAGCTATAAAAAAACAATAAATCAGAACTTGTGGTCGCCGAGATCAAAATGTAACGAGCCGTATTTAAATCTATAAATCTTTGAACGTATTAAAATCTGTTTGTGCTTCATAACCAGTTTCAGTATCAGTTTAAAGTGCAGTACAGTTTTATTGTCATATTTTACCCTTGTTAAAAGGGTCCACCCTTGGGGATTAAATAAAGAAATCAAAACCTGTAGTGGCTATTCTTTGTTCACCTGTCCCAGCTTACATCTAAAACTGCGGCCTTGGTCAGAGGGCAACGAGCGAGTGTCACAGTACTGAATAAAACCTCAAAATAAGACTGGTGGTCAGACTTTCTGACCACCAGTCTGGTCAGACTTTCAGACTACCTAATAAATAATAAATCATTTATTTTTGGACCAAATTTGTTGTACATTTAGTAAACCCGCTAAACTGCGTAACAGTTTGTCGGCGGGATTAGCGCTTGTTTAATAAATTGGTTCACATGCCATCTAATTAAAAAAAAATACAAAAACTTATGAACTAGAAAACATAAAAAGAAAAACAATAATAATTAGTTAATTTAGTGGGTATTTCCCCAACCTGCGCCAAATTCTTTAAGGAGAACAGCTTTTAATTTGTTATTTAATGTTTGTTTAGACATTCTCCTGTTTTCCTTTCTTAGCCAGTCAAGGTTATTGTAAAGTGTAGGGGTCAAATACTTGTTGGTTCGTTTGCCATAGTAATTTTTCACTGGTGGTCGGATCAGTAAAGACCTGTAAAGACTGACAAAAATCTAAAAATGACAACTGGGACCAGCGGCTGACACGTGCTTTCCAAGGCATGGTGGAAACTTGGTATAATTTTTAATCACACCTCCACGGACCTGCCTAAGTGATGTGGGAAATCATTATATAACTTCCCCTGCTGAGGGCGGAGCGGAGGGGTGTGTCACACTTTTACAGACTAAATCCCACCCTTGGTCCTTTTTTGCCCTTTATATTCCGGAGCCGCGGTATCTCTTTCGAACAGCCCGCAACCCTGGGCAGGGATCCGAGACGCTGAGATTGGTTTAGATTTCAGGTTCGATTTCCATACTTTTGCTCAAAATTGTCACATCAACGCTTTAGTTAATGGCCTATTATTAAACTTTAAAAGCCGATGCTAAACTTTATTATTTTTGGTCATATTTAAATCACTACAATCATACAATCAAAATATTTCACATCACATAGGCCCATTAAATACAATAATAGTAATTAATACATTAAATGCAAATTATGGGTAAAGTACAATCAATTCAAATATGAGCCCTGTCTTTTTGCGGATGGGAAATATTAAATAACTGCCCCCGCTCTGGGCGAAGCGGGAGGGAGTGTCAGATTTGTACTGACTAAGACCCAACTATTTTCCTTCTATTGCCCTTTATGTTCCGGGGCCGCGGTATCTCTTTCAAACAACGCGCAACCCCGGCAAGCCCTGACTCCTAATTTAGAAAGATCCTGTATCTTAGGAGGCAGTGACAATTGGTCGGTCCTTAGCATTTGGTAGAAGCTGAATATCAACACATTACATCAGCGTACGGGGTTGCCGGTTATCCGGGGTGGCGGGTTGCCCGCTCCGATCCAGAGCGGGGGAAGTTATTTGATTTAATTTAACATCCGCAAAAAAAGCATTACTTATATGTTTAATTTGTAAATCAACCTCATACATAGCATGTACAAGAAACTAAGGACAGGTATTATTATTTTAAATAATATATTTAAGTTCAGGTTTATACCTGATAAATAAAGAAAAAAGAATATTTACATAAGTAAGTTAGGAAGACTGCCAAATATTCTTTAATATCCTCAACGAAACGGGGTAAAAATGAGAGGTCGTTTAGCGGGTGTAAAGTGTGTGGGCAACAAATTACGTCGTCGCGCGCACCGAGCACCTGGCCCCGTCGGCGTCGCGTCGGGCTCAAGATTCGCGCGACACTCTTCAAAATGTTAATACTCGTAGCTTTTTACTTTTCTCGACTTTACCAATTTTGAAGTTCTTTATAATGCTTATTATTAATGTTTTGTTTTTTATTATGTCTGGTGGTTGTGATTTTTTTCAAGTCAACATAATTGCCAAAACAAATTATACCCAGGAGTCATAATTTTCCTGTCCTTGACCCATTCTATTTGGGGTTGACGCAACACGTATGCTTCTTAAAAAAAATACCCAGGAGTCCCATTGAAAATTTAAATCTCTAGTGAAGTTGTGTTTTGTTCGCGATGTTGGTCCTACGGAAAAAATTGTTTAGTTTGATAGTCTATACCACAACCTTGAAAAAAATATTTCAGATAATTATACGAAATACATGAAATTGAAATAAAATTAATTTGAACATTGGTAAATAATCCAAATTGTGTTAGTATTTGTAGTGAACAATCAGTGGTGAAAAACCAAAACAATACCTACATAATATATCCTTCAAAATACAACCACACCCATCTGCAACAAGCTATATAAAAAGAAAACCAGGCAAGTGCTAGACATCGAGGGTTCTTACAAACTTGCGACATAAGCCCCTTAAAACTATATCGGTACTCATGTGTGTGGTCCCTTGGAGTTATAGAAAAATCATATCTCTAAGTGTACGCAGTCAAAAGATATGGTCGTATAAAGCCCCGTTCCAATAAACAAAAACGACTCGTTTTGCTTACGGATAGTTATATTTTGACATAAGTCTCATAGAACTTATGTCAAAATACTACCATCCGTAAGCAAAACGAGTCGGAACGGGGCTTTATACGACCATATCTTTTGACTGCGTACACTTAGAGATATGATTTTTCTATAACTCCAAGGGACCACACACATGAGTACCGATATAGTTTTAATTTCACATCAATACCTATCTCTACGCGTTACCATGGTAAAGGGTCTTGACAGACAGGCAGACGGACTACAAAGTGATCCAATAAGGGTTCCTTCTTCTTTTTAAGGGTTTTTTCTTTTAGAGTTACGGAACCCTTTTTTTTGCTGATTGGAAATCCTAAAATAACTTTCCCCGCTCTGGGGAGAGTGTCAGACTTGTAACTGACACTCCCCCCCTCCTCCTACTGGCTAAAAACCCTCCCATGTTCTTTCTATTGCCCTTTACGTTCCGGGCCGCGGTATCTCTTTCGAACAACCCGCAACCCCGGAGTTACGGGACCCTAGGAACATCATCATCCACAGGCTTGTTTTTCCTCGAAGTGGACATCCCAAAGGGATATAGTACGGAGGCAACTGTCAAACTCCATGGCACACTTGCATCAAGGGTCAGTGTCATCCGTAGCTTGACTCTGCCCTCAGCAATCAAATTGAGGCCTATGCCGCCTGCATAGGCCTCAATTTGATTGCGCGGCTCTACACGTTCCCATGTTAACCTTAACCAAGTCTTACGCTATGTTAATTTCAAAAATAAATTTTTATAAAATAAAAACTCGAAGATAAAATCTTTAGGCCAGTTTTTCAGTATGCTTTATTATGGAAAACATTTTTCTGACCAGACTGTGTTATTAAATGTATTTACACCTGGCGGTCTAAGTCACGCATAGCAATAACTTATCGACTTTCAAAGACCTTCACAACTTGTAATAAGGCACGAGTCAATATTCTATGTTTACATACAAATACTACACTTTCAATACCTGTCTGTTTTCTTTCTTAAGGACCACTATATTTTTTTTTGTATTTTGTCATCATTGGAATATTAAATTAAATAAGGTTTAGGGGGTTTATAGTGGCTATTGTTTTTGAGTTTGATATACCTATACTTTATTAATTTCAATCAAGTTAGGTTGTCAGGTGAATGTTATCCACCTAATTGAGAGCTTTACTTGTTTGCGAAGCAGTATTGCGCCTACTAAGATTATTTTTTAACCCATAATATTGGGTTAACAAATAATCCTGACAGTTGTGGTATTTTAAAATGAAAACCATTAAGCAGGTTAGTGCTATTGGGCCTAAGTAAAAGGCTTGGTATTACAAATCATCATTATTTTCCTACTCTTGTCCCATTCTATTTGGGGTCGGCGCAACACGGTTTCTTCTTCCATTCTCCCCTATCAGACGTCATGGCATCACTTACTCCTTTCTCCTTCATATCATTCTTTACACAATTCATCCATCTTTTATTTGGCCTTCCACTCTTTTAGTCACATGTCCTTCATCCCTCCTCATTATATGGTATTACAAAACAGTTTTAATAAAAAAGATAGTGATTGTTATTTACATTGTGAATTTATAACATCATTTTTAATAAACTACAGAAACTAAAGGACTCATCTTTAAATTAACCGCAACAGTAAAGTCTGAACTCAATTTAAAAATATAACAAACATCCGACAAAAATGTTCAGAAAATTCTTATGCATGAGCAGTAGAGGAAATTGTCAAACAGCCCGTTATTATGAAGCTTATTTAGGAGGAAAAATGTTAATAATAAAGTTATTGCATTTTTCAGAGTTCATTTGCGGGTCGTATAATGTTTCTTTCCTACCCAGGGAGCTGTTGGCTAAATAATAACAGCCTCACGGTTCAGTCTTTGAAGTTAAGCTGCCATACATACATCCTTCCGAAGCATAGAGTGTAAGGTAAGGTATGTTAAGTGGTTGGTTGCGGTTGTCATTTCTGTGACAGTAGTTACTCTAATAGGTAATCAGGTCCGAAAGTATGACAACCAGCAGGAGGGTATTACTCAGTAACTTGATAGTGGCAGTCAGAAAGGCAGTCACTCCATGTAAAATACTAGTATTCAGCTGTATCCGGTAAGACTAGAAACGAACCCTAGCATATTTTAATAGCGAAAAAGGCTAGGCATATGATCCTTATTAATTAGGTAAGAATTGTATTTGTTGTATGTACATGATACATTGCATGCAAGATAATAATGAGATACAGAAAAAGTCTAACATAGGAAAAACGGCACGGTTGGTGCAGTGGCTGAGCGATCGACTGCTGCGCTGCGTGTCGCAGGTTGGATCTCCGCTCGGAACAAATATTTGTATGTCCTACATGTAGTTGTTTCGGGTTCGGCCTTTTTTGTATGTGTTTAAATTTTTGTAAACGTACCCACGACATAGGAGAAATTCCTAGTGTGGAGCAACAATTTCTTAAATAAAAATAATATTGATTAAAATTGCATTATAGAAAATTAACTCGGTGAGAAAAAACTAGTAAATATATGGGTCTTGAATTTGCGATAAAAAACTAAAACAAAAAAGTGAGTTAGGGGCTTAGGGCTAAAATGCGGTTTGCTTCAGTTTCATGTTTGCCTTGTTCGAAAGTAGCGGTGGAATGAACACAACAAGCGAACGATGGGATGTTTTCCATTCGATTCAGTTAACATGTCTATGTTTTTTTAGTTTAGTCAAACGCCTCTATGTATGTAGATTGTGTAGATTTTTAAATATAGGTATATTGTTTTGAGCATGAATGTAGATGGGTATAAGTAGTAACGATAAATAGGTGTTTAGTATTCCATAATACAAGTTTCATTAAATAAATGCATTTGTTTGGTGATTTTCAATTACTGTCATCATGTCTATTGTTTCGGGTCTGGCTGCTTGTGTATGTGAGTTTAAATGTTTGTGAACACACCCACGATACAGGAGAAATTCCTAGTGTGGGGCCAAGTTTTTATAAAAAAACACATCAATTACTTTTTTCAGAGCAGGGTTACAACAAAGTTTTCCGGGATAATGTCACTAATTTCATGGACATATGTAGTTACTGCAAGAGCTGTCTTTTGTAACCACCTTATATTAGTTGTGTGACATTAACCAAATTTCGTGAGCTTTCCGTATGTTTAACACAACGCTAATATCCTTAATCCTAGGAAAGGTAAACAGAGTATGAACTACGAAGCGCTTAAAGACTTAACGCGGACTGTCATTCATCATCTGATGTAACTAAGTTTCTTTATATGAGCATGCATAGCATAACAAACATGGTTGGTTTGTTTATGTTAGATATGAAATATCTCAAATATTTTTTAAACGAGTATTAATTTTCGTTGTTACAAAAGATTAGCTGAACATCCATAAAGACATATTATAAGAAAGAATATGTAATATAGACGATAACTCATAAACAACCCAAGCAATATAAATAAAATTGATTTATAAATAAAATAAATAAGTAAAATTCTTTTATTACAGACAAATTTATATCCATTTGGTTAGTACAACACACAACTTAAAAAACTAATGTTAGTACTTAAATCTACCAGAAAAATAAAACAATCATAAATTACACACCACACTTGCATGTAGGCGTATCCAATGTCCTACTATTGGGCTGTCCCACCTGTCGGCTATATATATGTGACCACCTCAGAAGTAGAACAAAAAATAATTTTTAAAATTGGTCCACAGTTGGCGGAGAAATCGATAAACATGCATAGAAAATGTCGATCATAGCACCTCTTCCTTTTTTAAGTCGGATAAAAACAGATAGCGATCATCAATCCTGCTTAGTACCACATTTTTATTTGCAGTAAAAATCACGAAATCTTTAATAAGCTGGAAAAACTTTTTAGTAACAACATTCGAGACGGGATATTTCCCTTGTTATGTTGTTTATTATTAGTTGCCAAGATTTCGGCGATGTTGAAAAAAAAAATGAAAGAAAAACTAGCAATAACATGTTTTTTTTAAAACGTTGCCGCACACTAGGAATTACTCCTGTATTGTGAGTGCGTTTACAATATTCAAACTCACATACACAAATAGCCAGACCCTGCAAATATTTGTTCCGTGCGGGGATCGAACCCGCGACTCGCAGCGTAGCAGTCGATCGCTCAGCCACTGCGCCAACCTTGTCGTCAAATACGTGCTTATCAAGCAGTTTTTTTATCATCAATACGACCGTGTTCTTTAGTTAATAGTTACAGTCCTCTATCTTGTTTAATTCAGTTCTGCATACACTCCTAATGTAAAGTCAAATAGCTGCTAATTTGTGGTGCAGGTGAGCTTACCCAATCACTTGGTCCGCACCACGCGCCCGCGCCGTCCCGCTTCGTTAATCAGTCAACAAGCATTTGCGTGAAATCCATCAGTTAATTTCTACAGTCCGCTGAGATAAGTATCCAGGCTCATCAGATGCAGTAGAATTTATTTAATAGAAAACATACAGTTCATTAAAGAAATTAGTGTTGTAAACGTCCATTGTGATTTTTGACGGTTTCGTACCTTAAAAGGAAAATACGGAAACCTTATTGGATTACTTTGTTGTTCTTCTGTCTGTCTGTCAAGGCTCTTTATCTTAGGGACGCGTGGAGGTATCAAGTTGAAATTAAAATCATAAACTCAACTCCGTGGTACCTATTGTGTTGTGAAAAAAAGATTCAGATGGATACATTTTCTTATTTTTTTTAATTTACACTCCTTTCATCATTTCCAACCCTTGTCAATATCTACAGTTATTCAATAGTTTCAAATTGAACAGAATCATAAAAGATCAGTGGAATAGACCTACCGGGGAAACCACATTAAAAAAAACGCACTAATTACACTACCTCAAAGGTGGCGTGGAAACGTGTGCGTATTATGACGATTACAACTCTTTTAACTTTTTGGATAGTTATATCTCAAAAACGGTGGCTCTTACGAAAAAAGTATTTAGACATGTTTTATAGATAATTATCTGATCTACAATTTTTATCTGAGCTAATTTTATGATAAAACTTATCATTTTGCTGAAAATCGCGAAAAACCCGTTTTTGTGACCTTTGACCCCAAATAATTTTTTTTGTACGTGCGATCGATGAGGACTTTTCACATTCCCTTTATTTTAAATTAATGTATTAATGTAACCTCACCCCTACTTTTTAGTCTAATTTGACCGGACTATAAATCCGAAACGAACCTTCTTGATTTATTGAAGGTGAAATTGAAATTATCAGATAAATTCCTTATGTCACGTTTATAACAGTTTTTGTGTAACTTTGATGATGTACTACTATTCGAGGGTTTGGGTATCGTTGACTCGCATGAATCTATGTGTCTACTTTCCAAATTCCAGTCGGTAATAAATATATATAACATCAAATTGTGGTCATACCATTGTTAAAGTTATCGCGCCATTATTGTTTGTAAATTGTTCAAGTATCTATATCTTCCAACTATCCAATAATGTAGATAGACGAATAATAAGTAATGGATATAAGTATGTATATTTGTAACATAATATTGTGGTTAGCATTTTAATATGCACGCATAATACAGGTGATTTCTTGAATGAAAAAACCGGCCAAGTTTATATTTTGGCTGCGTAGACTTAAAAGGGTTGAATTTTTGACAGCTCGATACTTCCACGCGTTTTCAAGATAAAGAGTCTTGACAGATAGACAGACAGACAAATGGACAGCAAAGTGATCCTGTTAAGGTTTAATTTTTTCCTTTTTCGTGAATAAAACGTGTTTATGTCGATTTATACTATAACATTTTTTTTAATGGAATTCATTTCACTTATGCTACCAAGAAGTTAAATCCATACTAATATGAAATATAATACATCGAAATCGATTCACAGGTACAGACGAACAGATAGTAAAATTTTCATGTAATGCATAATGAATCGATTTCGATGTATTATGACGATGATGTTGAACTTAGGTCTGAACTAACTAGAGTACTCTTTATCCTGCCACTACAATTGCGTGCGGTAAATTTCCAACAATCACGGGGAATTTTACTAATATGAAATTGTATTTACATGCCCTGAACAGGCAAAATATAGTTTACGCTTAAATCACCAAAATAAACAACTGTTACACCTACATATTATGAAAATAAATTAATGATTCTGATTCTGAACAATCCACGGGCAAAGGTTAGTGATAACCAAAGAACAGTTCCCTATATTTTTATTAAATAACTAGTTTTTGCCCTTGCGCCTTATTTATTGTAATAGCAAAGCTAAGTTTCCCCCATTCTTCCCTCCTTCTCCCTCATTTCTCACTCTTTAAAAAAAAATAAGCTTATGTCCGTCTCCAGGGTCCCAACTATCTCTGTACTCTAGATTGACCACATATTCCTTTGAAATAAGTATAATTTTTGACTAAATTGCAATCTATTTTTTCTGTTAGGTCTGAAAATTCATCAAAATCGGTTCAGCCATTTAGGCGTGAAGACGTAACAAACAAACAAACTCAATTTCGCTTTTATAATATTAGTAAGGATGTTATCTTTTAACGACACATTTTTTTTTTTTTTTTTTTTTTTCGGGTGGGAAATCATCCAATGACTTCCCCCGCTCTGGGTGGAGCGGGGGGGCATGTCAGACTTGTACTGACTAAAACCCACCCATGTTCCTTCTATTGCCCTTTACGTTCCGGGGCCGCGGTATCTCTTTCGAACAACCCGCAACCCCGGCAGGCGGAGGCTCTGGCAAGCCCCTCTGCTTTGCTGACTCTCTTTGAGGCGCGCGTGAAACACGAACGCGCCGTCGACACGGCCTGTCGTCAATCGACGGACGGACGGTGAGCTACCCATTGCTCACCGTCCACAGGCCCGCATCTACGGTGGCCGGAAGTCGTCTCGCGGCGCCCGGCGCCCTGGGCGTCTCCTGCGGCGGCTGGGTTGGGCAGATGTTCTCTCCCTCAATCGCCCGGCCACCTCCTTTGCTAGCATTACTGCTTCGCAGAAGGTGGTGACCGCTTCCCATTCCCTCTCGCTCCGGACCATGGCCTGAACCAGGGCCGGACGCGAGAGATCGCCGCCGCCGATCACCTCCACGAGGGCACGGCGGTGCTCCGCCCAAGCTGGGCAGACCGCCACTGTGTGCTCCACCGTGTCCTCCGGGCGATCGTCACAATGGTGACACCCGGGCGCTTCCTCCCGCCCGATGATGTGCAGGAACCTCCCGAAACTTCCGTGTCCGGTGAGGACCTGCGTCAGGCGGTAGGTGAGGACGCCATGACGCCTCTCCAGCCACTCCTCAAAGAGGGGACTTACCGCCGCTATTGTGGCGTGCCCTGCACGGGGTTGCGACAGTCGCTCTCTCCATGCCACCATGAGAATACAAGCATTTTGTTTTGTTTGACTGTGAAATAAATCACATCTCTGACTTTAACGACACATTACTGTCAGAGATGTGATTTATTTGAAATACTTCTATTTTAAATGCAAATATAAAATGCAAAATACCTATTTTGTATTTAAATACTTTTTAGTGAAAAGTATTTTGTATTTTATTTGAAATGCCTTTCGAGATGCATTTTGTATTTTTAATATTCATTTCAAAATGCAAAATACTTTGTGATTAAGTTTAGCCAACATTACCAGTCAAACAAAACAAAATGCTTGTATTGCCGAATTCGACCGATAGAGGCGCCTACTACTAACCGTGTCGTAGTCGTCAGAGTGCGCGCCTTATGTCAAGTAATGAATGTCTGACAAGTGTCAATTTCCAACGAAAACGGCGGACCCCTGATGAATATTGATTTAGAAAATTTAAAAGTAAACTTAAATGAAAACCTTTCCAATAACAATCAGCAAGATGATGATGATGATATATTAGCCCTGAATGAGTTTTCTGAACCTCAAGAAAATGATTTATATCAACTACCCAACCATGAGAGATGTGCAACCCATACTTTACATCTGATTCCTGCACGGGATTTTCATAAAGCCAGACATAAAAATAATTCATACCGAAAACTACATGATGCAGCTATGGCTAAATGTCAGGCTGTTTGGAATGTATGCTCTAGGTCACCGAAAGCATCGGAATAAATTTCAAAGGAAATTTACTTGGAAGTTACTGGTAAGTCTCCAACTAGCCCCTGCCCAACTCGGTGGAATTCATATTACAATTGTATAACAAATATATTTCAAATTCAAGAAACCATAAATGAAGCTCTAAGAAAATTGGGATTATCAGTACTAAAAGAAATTGAAGTTCTTGGTTGAATATGTTAGAACTTCTAAACCCATAGCTGAGGCCATCAGGAGCTTGGAAGGTGACAAAGAAATATATTATGGATGTCTACAACCTGAATTGATAAGAATGCAAAAAACATTAGCTTCATTAGAAATGGACAACCCAGTTTATTGTGGACCGTTAATTGAAATAATAAAGGAAAATATTCAAAAGCGTTTCGAAAAATTTGATTTAGATAACCCAAGATCCAAGGACAGCATTCTGGCAACAGTATCATATCCATTTTTCAAATTAAAGTGGGTGCCTAAAAATAAGAAGGAGCATGTTAGGGAGCTGTTTATCACAGAAGTCAGGAAATTTAAAAATGAAAATTTAAAAAGTTATCTCCCATCACAGACATCGGAAAGAAAAAGAGAAAAAAGCGAGTCTTATTACATGTTCCAGGATTCAGACTCTTCTGCAACCAGTGAGGGTGGTAGTGCTAATAATACTACAATAGATCTGGAAACCCTGCAATATTTAAAGGATGAGAGCACAAGTCTGGAGATGCTAAATGCTTATCCTACTATAAAAAAAGTATTTCTTAAATACAACACATCCTTACCAAGTTCAGCACCAGTAGAAAGACTTTTTTCGTAGGGTGGGATGATAATGAGACCTCACAGAAGAAAAATGAGTGATGATGTATTCGAACAACTGGTATTGTTAAAAAGCGTATCTAATAGATAAAAAATGATATTTATTTTTATCACTTTTTAACAATACCAGTTCAGTTCCAGTTGTTATTAATTTTAATAAGAAAAGTGTAATCATAAATATGTAATGTGTTATTAGACGTTTGTTTTTCGGCTCGGCATTGTGTGTCTCTATTGCTCATGCATGATAAATAAATATGTACCTGTAATAAATAAAAATATCTGTGATTTGGTGGGGGGGTATTTTATTTTAAAAAGTATTTTGAAAATACCTATTTTGCATTTAGCATTTAAAATACAAAACGCAAAACTATTTTGTATTTTGCATTTGAAATAGTGAATCTGAAAAGTATTTTGCATTTTGTATTTAAATGCTTTTTTAAAAGCATTTTGTACATCTCTGATTACTGTTGACATGTTCATCACGTACATAGAGAATATAACCACTAGAGAACTTATAGGCCGATTTCTTCTAAGTACACAACTCACTTTGCGGGCCGGGGGACGAGGAAGAACGCGTGGCTGCAATTGGTCAATTCAAGGTCAAGTTGCATAGGCATTCCATCCTTAGGGCGGCTCTCCTAGATTAAGGGAAAATAGTCGATGTCGATAAAATGGATTTAAACATAATAAAAAATACTGAATTAAAATAGGAAAAAATATATTTAATCAAAATCACTCAATTAATAAAAAACATGTATTCTGTTAGTATTGATTTTTAATTAAAATGAATAAATTTGGTATAATATGTTTTTCAAATTAAAGTTTTAGGGTCCTGACTGTTCTTCGTAAAAAATGATAAACGAGCATAAACATATTTCTGAATGATTGAAGTTGGTTAAAAGTAAATAATTATGATGTCTTTGCAGTATTTGAACTAAATAAATATTTGTATTAATTTTATTATTTTCGATATCGAGTTATCGACTTCAGGTGATAAAGGTAGCAGCACAGATTTTTACGATAAAGGGACAAAGGGAAAGAAAGGGATAGAAGCATTAGAATTGTGTAATGAAAGAACGAGACTTTTCCAAAAGACATCAACGCGGGTTGAAATTTGTGTGCTTTTTCACCCAGCCACCATTTTATCTAGATCCCCGAAGTCGCTCATAATCTGATTAAATCTAAAATAATTTTCATACTGTTTAGTTACCGGTGAAAAGTTATGCCATTCTTTTTGTAACTAGATGTCTTGGAATGTTTCCCACACCATTTCACCGCGCATGAAGGCATTTTGATGCGTTATGATTGCTTAGGACGTTATAATTTATTTTAATAGTTTTGCGTACACACAGCTCTAACACTTGGACACAACTAAAATGGTTACCCACTGCCGTAGCCTAAACATAGGCGAAAAAATACTAATACTTTTCGAGCGTCGGGGCACCGTATGCGCAGTCAAGTGGTTATATAGTCTTTGATCACGTATAATAGAAAAGTAACGAATTAAATAAATTATAAGAAAACTAGATGGCGACCGCGGCTTTGCCAAAAAAGTATCCTATGTGTTATTTGAGACTATCTACCTCTTTCATCAAGATCCGTTCAGCCGTTTTGACGTGAAAGAGTAACAAACATCTATACATCCATCAATTTTTTTTTTTTTTTCGGATGGGAAATCATCTAATGGCTTCCCCCGCTCTGGGCGGAGCGGGGGGGCATGTCAGACTTGTACTGACTAAAACCCACCCATGTTCCTTCTGTTGCCCTTTACGTTCCGGGGCCGCGGTATCTCTTTCGAACAACCCGCAACCCCGGCAGGCAGAGGCCCTGGCAAGCCCCTCTGCTTTGCTGACTCTCTTTGAGGCGCGCGTGAAACACGAACGCGCCGTTGACACGGCCTGTCGTCAATAGACGGACGGACGGTGAGCTACCCATTGCTCACCGTCCACAGGCCCGCATCTACGGTGGCCGGGAGTCGTCTCGCGGCGCCCGGCGCCCTGGGCGTCTCCCGCGGCGGCTGGGTTGGGCAGATGTTCTCTCCCTCAAACGCCCGGCCACCTCCTTTGCTAGCATTACTGCTTCGCAGAAGGTGGTGACCGCTTCCCATTCCCTCTCGCTCCGGACCATGGCCTGGACCAGGGCCGGACGCGAGAGATCGCCGCCGCCGATCGCCTCTACGAGGGCAAGGCGGTGCTCCGCCCAAGCTGGGCAGACCGCCACTGTGTGCTCCACCGTGTCCTCCGGGCGATCGTCACAATGGTGACACCCGGGTGCTTCCTCCCGCCCGATGATGTGCAGGAACCTCCCGAAACTTCCGTGTCCGGTGAGGGCCTGCGTCAGGCGGTAGGTGAGGACGCCATGACGCCTCTCCAGCCACTCCTCAAGTAGGCAGTCCGGCAAGGAGGCTCGCTGCCTCGCCGGAGATCGTGCGGTAGCCCCGGATAAGCCGTATGGCCACCACCTTTTGGGGCGCGTTCAGGTAGTGGGCGGCGCGCCGCCCTAAAGAACGCGCCCATACCGGGGCCCCGTAAAGGGCCATGGACCGCACGACTCCGGCATATACATCCATCCATACATCCTCACAAACATTCGCATTTATAATATTAATAAGATATTGATGCTAACTTCTACGACATTAAAAACCAAAAAAGCCTATTAAAACCCTCGTTGGCCTCGACTGAAGGCTAAAGGATCTACAAAAAGCCCGAGTATTTTTAATAACATTATAAATAAAAAGAATCTGCGTAGAACCCTTCAAGTACGCTATTAAATTGAAATTCTTCGAACATCTTTGCTGCGGTCAATATCGATGAGCCGACCCGTGCGTAGCTATCTTTTTAGGGTTCCGAAGCGCAATGGCTAAATCAGAACTTAAGTTTATCTGTCTGTCTGTCCGTTTGCCACAGCCATTTGTTCCGAGACTGTTGGAATTGAATTTGGAGAGTAGTTCTAAAGAGTCTAATTCAATTCACATGAAATTGATAAGTTGTAGAAATGCAATATAAAAATATTAAAAAAATATGATATCGATTTTCTTAGTTTTTTTTTCTTGAGCTAATTGTTGATGAGATCCTCTAAGTACAAAAGAGGAAAACGTTCTGAAAAAAAAATACCTTGGTAGAACGTAAAAAATTTTTTCAACGAAAATTAGTTTAAAAAACACGTGACACGCGCTACAGCTTGACGAAGAAATGGGACTTTTTCGTCAAGCTGTAGCGAAACTTTGTTTTTCATCAACATACTATGACAATCAAATTAAGTTTTGATCTTGGGCATTCATTGACAAATGAATGGGTGTTAAAAATATTGTTAATATATTGTTTGTTGCTGCGAAACATTGTTTTTGCGAGACCGACACTCGCAGGCCGGTATTTTTTAAATAGAAAAAACTCTTGTTTTTTTTTAAATCAGTTTTCAGTAGATGTAACTTTACTGTTGATTTGGTGAAATATAATAGAATGGATTCTTTAGTATGAATAATAGAATTATAGAAAACATTACACATACATTCAGTCAAAAAAGTATCGGGAATGGATGATTTGTTTATGGTTCCAAATTAAAATTTTTGTTTTTTTTGTAGTTGTTAGATTGGCACAACTGTTTTCCATTTTGGCGCGGAGTTTGAGTTGCATCTGTTATTTATATTAAATACAGTGCTGGTTTTAGTAATATCATATATAGTGTGTATTGCGAACTTCATAATGGACAAAAATATCGAACAAAGAGTTTGTCGTAAATTTTGCATCGCCAATGGAATTTCGTGTTCGGAGTCACTGAAAATGTTACAGAAGGCTTACGGTGAATCGACTTTATCAAAAACTCGTGCTTATGAGTGGTTCAAAGCGTTCAAAAGCGGTCGAGATGTGATGGAAGATTTGCCTCGCTCTGGTAGGCCGTCAACGTCTGCAACTGAAGTTAACATCGCAAAAGTGAAGAAAATAGTGACTGAAAATCCCCATTCAAATCTGAGAGAGATAGCCGCCGAACTTTCTGTATCTCACGAGTCGATCCGTACCATTGTAACTAATCATTTGGGTATGAAACATGTTGCTGCTCGGCTAGTCCCAAAAGATCTGAATTTTCTCCAAAAACTCAATCGCATGAAAGTCGCTGAGGACATGCTAGAACGAGTCAGTTCGGACCCAACATTCATGAAACGCATTGTTACTGGTGACGAGACGTGGGTTTACGAGTTTGACATGCAAACTAGTCAACAAGCTTCGGAGTGGCGCCTTCCAACTGAACCGAAACCGAAAAAACCACACCAAAGTCGATCAAAAGTCAAAGTCATGTTGACTGTTTTCTTTGACTATCGCGGTGTTGTGCATTCTGAATTCTTACCGGAAGGTCTAACGGTAAATAAAGAATATTATTTGAGCGTTATGCGGCGTTTAAGAGAGCAAATTCGACGAAAAGGCCAGATTTGTGGAAAGAAAATTCTTGGATTTTGCACCACGACAATGCGCCTTCGCACAAGGCTATCATTGTGAACGAATTTTTGACCAAACACTCAACAAATACCATCTAGCAACCACCATATTCACCAGATATGGCTCCTGCTGACTTTTTTCTTTTTCCTAAACTCAAATTACCACTTCGTGGCACCCGTTTTCAATCGATAGAAGACATAAAGGAGAATTCGCGGCGAGAACTGAACTCAATTCCGGAAGCAGCGTTTAAAAAATGTTTTGATGAATGGATTATTCGTTGGCGCAAGTGTATCGTTTCTAAAGGAGCATACTTTGAAGGTGATAAAATAAATTTGGATGAATAACAGACATTTTGTGTATTATTGATCTTTTCCCGGTACTTTCTTGACAGAATAGTATAGTGATATAATTGGCGGTTTTTCGCTCAAAGCGAATATGGATAGATAGAATAGAATAGAATAGATAGAATGTCTTTGAATATTGTTTTCACCATTCTCCTCCCTTATTGCTTTATCTGAGTTCGGCACAGCATACTTTTTTCTACCACACTGTTTTTGATTGTTTGTATTCTGTTTTTGAATAACAAAAGGATAAAAATTGTTACCAAAATTGGATTTGAAAATCCAAATATGGGCAATTACTCGTAGTAATTCTAGAGCTGTAAAAAAAAGTATCCGTGTTTTTTGGTACCTAGTTATTATGATATAATAATATAAAATAATACCAGCCTACCCGACCAACTGCTGGGCAAACGTATTTTCTACGTTTGCTCAAGACCCTTTTGGCAATTTCAGACTTAAATATTAATTATTAGTGCAGGGTTTCCTCACGATGTTTTCCTTCACCGATGTCTATTATATGTATTAATATACATACGTACAGACATTCCGAAGTCCAAGTAAAGTTTTCTGAAGACTTTTCTTGATACACGTTTACTCATTTCATCCTATGGATGAACGTAATAGAGTAATTTAAAGGTCAGGAAATTGCTTGGCCTGCACGTGCTCTACCTCAAACGCTTCGCGCTTCAATAACTATGCTTGGATTTGTGACCTGTCATAATATGGCAGTTTTTTCAAGTGACGTTTGATTCATGGAGGTTTTATTTCGTTTAGAACCAATAAAATATATTTTGAACACGAATGCACAACAAAAGGCTATAAAGTCGCGGTCCCGGCGAAAACTTCATCCTATAAATGAGTTTGAAGATTAAGTGAGACATTTCTAACAGAATACGCTGTTAATTACATAAAGCGAGGCCATTTGGAAGCTAATTTGAATGTCAACTCAGTTTCCAGAATTAATTGTGTTCTCTCACAGCGCAGTACTTAAGTGGTGGTAGTGCCAACCTCTAATAGACCTCAGTGCTCTTGTACATTTATGGTTTATGCATTATTATGTATGTATTGCTTATTATTTATTTAGAGATGTACCGCCTAGTTACCCACTAAGTCAGGCGATTCAATGGCACGCGTGCCAATGATGGCACCCAGCATTATATTTGTGGCACGCTACCGGTAAAAAGGTTTTGCATTTTAGTTCAAAATAACAAAGTTTGAAATAGTAAAAGTCACACTTTAATTTGGATTACACATAGAACTGAAAAAAAAACTAAACAGTGCAAAATGTATTTTTTGGTTGTAATTGTAGAGTTTTGAGTCCACAGTATTAAGGTTAATATTGTTTTCGCACTAACCACTGTGGTAAAATTAGTTAGAAAAATGGCACGCTGATCCATAATGGTTCGCTACCCCTGCATTAGGCCATACTTGTTGGTCGGCCTATAGCGCTGACTAATAGGTTCATTAAATAGTCCCGATTTAAATAAAATTATAACCTATATTGTTAATGTTTTTTTTTATAATCTGTATTCTAGATTGTTGTATAATCTAGGTATTGGCAATCGTACATTAATAGCAAAGAATGAACTAAAATCATGATGACGAATGTTTATCCAACCAGATTGTACAAATGTTCATAAAACATTTTCATGGAAATTTCATATCGTGGAAAGCTTTAATGTATTCAACAAGTGCGCGTTCCTTTTCTAAGAAATCTTCTCATGAGAGAGATTTATAGCTAACTAGCTTCCGCCCGCGGCTTCGCCCGCGTGGTGTGTTGATAAAAAGCAGCCTATAGCAAAAATAACAAAATCGAAGTATAAATAAAATTAGGTACGTCTCATTTTTAAGGTTACGTCCCCAATGGGTAAAAACTCTATTACTAAGTCTTCGCTGTCCGTCCGTCCATAGGTAATGGTACGAATCTAACTAATAGGTATGTATTATGAAACTTTATAAAACCTATATGTTTTATTACATTTTATGTAATTAGATCTTATTGTACCTATATGTTCACAAATAAAGGATTTGAATTTAGTTTGTAAGGAACGTGTCAACTCAACGTACTCTGTGCTCACGCGTCTGCCCGTGTTCGGGTCGCGCACTCAGCGATGAGCGACTTGTTCCCCACACCGCCCGCGCGGGCCAGCCTAGTCACGGCGACATGAAATTAATTTTGTTGCGCGTTATTTTGATTTTGCTATATCTCCTAAAGTATTTATTTAATCTGCATGATGTAAAAGGAAAAAATAATCTTCATGAAATGTTCATGCCAACCAACCTATTTAAAATGATAAGGATTAATACTGTATTTGTGTAAATAGCTTTCCAAGTTAGCGCTTTATAATTGCCCATTTGTTAAAGTATTAAAATGGATATAGTATGTTATCCTTAAGATATAGACATATGTCACCGCTGACTTTTCTGTGGACCTATATAAGATACACAATTACACCATACATTATTTTGTTATATCTTAAAGGGTTTAGGCAGCGTTTTCGTTGAAAGCTCCCAGACAGCATACTTTTTGCCGACATCTTCAACAAATATAGTTAATGTACACAGAAATAAATAAAAAAACTTAACAAATTATATACTAAAACCTTCCTTAAGAATCACTCTATCTATTACTAAAAACCGCATCAAAATCCGTTGCGCAGTTTTAAAGATTTAAGCATACAAAGGGACATAGGGACAGAGAAAGCGACTTTGTTTTATACTATGTAGTATAGTGATAAGCGCAAAACTACATGAAGGAATTTCCTGAAAGAGTTATCACTTGACTGCTTTACTTCGCGTCTCATCGTATTCAGATCAAAGAAGCAAACTGTAGCTAGGAAATACCTAGCTACAGATTCTCCCATCCAGGCATGAAATATCTGCGTCGTGTAGCATATCGATTTCAAACTTCCAAGGATAGGTGACAAGAAATTATTGTTTCGCCGTCGGCAAAGTTATGGGAACATTAACTATATCTTGACGTTTATTTAACTTAAACTGTTGGAGCTCACCTATCCAAGTAATTGAAAAAGTTATCACGTAAAACTTGAGGAAATTGGCGCCGATGTCACTTACGAGTTTGTAGAGTTTCGCTGTTTAGAATAATGCGTCGGCGACTTTTGAGCTTCAACACTCTTCAGAATTAAAGTTATGAGAACTTTTTCGGTTTAAGAAAAGAAGTTGGGTTATCTAAAATACACTAATAGGTACTACTGAAGAGTGAAATGAAAATGCAGTATAACATCGATAAAAACTTTTATTGATTAAAGACGACAGAATGTCGCCTTCTTCTATTAAGCGTACCATTTCTCCTGACAATGTCTTCATTTTAATGTCTGCTATATGATAAAGTTTAATTGTTTTAATGGTAACACTGGATTACAATACACAGATTGTGGAACGAGACGGGTAGGGGCGGGCGCGCGGGGGGAGACCGCCACTCGGCGTGGAAAGCGCGCGCCCGGTCATTACGAATATAATTCTCTATCTAACAATAAGTCAATATTCTGATCGCTAATATCAAAAAATTTACAATGAAAATAGAATTTACTCTAAAAATAATTTTACGCGAATCAGGCGTCGGTCGTGAGTCGACTCAGGACGACCGGCGCCGGCGCGTAGTCTATCACATAGAAAGATTCATAAAGTACAATCATGTGCGCCGCGGCCGCGACCACCGCGGACCGCTGCGCGACACCTCTCACTCTCCATTTTAGAAATGAATCTTTACTCGACAACTAAAGGTATGTTATAATTTACAAGAGTTAAATACACACGTGGTGTCTACACGAAAAGGTCTTTTAATGACGAGCAGAGAGAAGCATCGCAGCTCTCCGCCGCTTCCTCGTCCTCTGGCCTGTTGGGGTACCAGCGCTCTCCCTCCGGGCGTCCTGTCGGCCGGGCCGTAGCTGGAATGTCACGTGTCTTTACTCGGACCTCGGTTTTTGGTGCCGTTTCTTTCACAATTGCTACTGTACCAGATGTCGATGCACCCGGGTCCACAGCGGAACTCTTCCTAAGGAACACTTCAATGGCACTTCCGAGTGCACTTGCATCCACGACGGATCCCGACGGCTTATCCCATACCACAGCAGCTACGTCTCCAGGAGCTGGTTTTGAATCGGGAGCAAAAGTCACTTTGGTCTTCTTAGGTTCATTTTCCTGTTTCTTTGTGGCTAAAGTCTGATGTCTTCGTGTGAACCAAGTGGTGCCCGAGTCCAGGGGTTTGTCACGCAGCGACGATGCATCGAAACTGCTGGACCTCATGTCGGCCAGGCGTCGAGTCCGTTCTGGCTTGCCACAGCGATCGATCTCTGTGGCTGATGATGTCAGTGCATTTAGCATTAAGTGAAGGTCTGTATCAGTGCAGACCACGCCGACGCCGGCGCCGCTGCGTGGCGGGATGGGCGGCGGTGGCGGCATCTCTGAAGCCCGGCGACGAGCTGGTATCGGCGGCAAGGGCGAGCCAACGAAGTCTGAGTGCCTGCGGCCACGGTTCGTATACCGCACGGAGCCGCCCATAGGCGAGCGCTCGTCCAACGGCTGGACTTCACATACTCGCTCATTTGAAGTGTTCCAGAGACGCATGCGTACTTTTCGAGCTTGTACGATGTCGTCCATGATATCTAGCTGTAGATTGTGAGTGCTGCCAAGAGTGTCTGTGGCTGGAGGGCCTGCAATGGAAACGAGAGCTAATCGCAAAACATGTTGGCTGTTCATTGGAAATATTAATAATGACTAGTTTTTAATTGGTTAGGTTAGCTCACATTTCTTGGAGCCGGAATCCCTGCGCTGACGAGCGAGAGCTGGGAACGCGGCGATGGACTCGCGGCGTCCACGTCCAAACAATGCCTGAGGCACTCGCGATATTGTTACTACGGAATGTCTGAAAATAAATGTTTAATTAGTTATTAGAATTGGACCCTTATTAAGTTTCGGTCAAACTGGTAAAGACATGTTGCAGACCGGCAGTGCAGTCCGGTGCCAGATGCTTTTCTACATTAGCTGTCAGAGTTCAGGTTCCACCGCCACTGCCGTGTTTTGTCCTTGATCGGGAAGTCGAACCTTTTTTAGGGATCCAATGCAGTCACATTGTTGTGTGGAAAGGCACTTATTTTATTTAAGAAAATTTTTTTAAAACTATTTAAATTTTGTCCAATAAACCGTCGGCGACGTCTAATAATAATAAGTGGATGTCGACTCAACGCATTTGATCCAAGTTTCATCTTATGAAAAAAGCTATGCAGATAAACAAATTCCAGGAGGTTCTCACCTTCTGCCACCTGGCTGCGGCTGTGTAGATGTCAGTGTTGCCAGGAATGCTGCCTCGCGTGCCTCGCGAGCCGCGCTCTCGCCTCGCTCCGACAGCCGACGAACCTACATAAACAACAATGTATTACACAGTGTTATTATGTAATACATTTAATAAGTAGACGATATTTAGAACGGAGCAGTTCATGGTTATGTATGATGTGGATATCTTCTAGTCAGGAACTCAGTAAAGTTTAAATATGTCTGATATAGCCTCATTTGGGATGAATAAAGTCTCAGCTTGTTATCAACCTGTATGAGGTTCATCACCTGTTTCTTTAAGCGCGATGACATGCAGAAATTATGAGTAATAACGAACATTCTAGTTAGTTCTAGTTCTCTGGTACCGATAAATCGGAACCAGAGAACTAGCATCTTTATCTAAACACAACACAACCAATGACCCAATGTATGGTTACAGATTGTTTAGCGAAGAATTTTATTGCTTTTTTATTACTGTATCATTTCTTTAGCTTACCAAGCTTTTGATCTTTCATTTCCCAATGGAATTCATCAAATACTTAATGTTAGCAAATTTGGTTTTAATAAGTGGTTCACCTCTGATGAAAACTCCAAGTTCAACGTTGATTATTATGCATAGGTGTATAGTAACCGCATCAGTCCATATTAGCATGTCAACATTACGTATGAATCGTATCTGATTGAAGTAGGAATAATTTCTGTAAATAAACTGTCTGACAATACGCAACAATTAGTGTCCTTATTGAAGGCTAAATAATGTCTTAGAAAACAGTCTATGACTTTCTGTTATTCTTAGACAAAAAACACTTAATTTAACCGTCCTAAACTTTTAAAAACACTTACACAAGAACCATTTAAGCACATGTATTTTCACAAAATCTCAGTGGAAACGCCATGTTAGTTTATCAAACGGTACAAGTTTAGAAAAATACTTCACAGTGTTTTCATTCGATTTAACGTTGAATAAACATCTCAAATGTCCCTTAATGTTTTTGGCTCAGTGACAAAAACTTCAGCTTAAAACCGTTCCACGATATATTTGGTTTCGAACAAAATTGTTCTCTACCCACTTACTGCAAAGTTTTATCGGTAGTTAGGCAAGCTTCTATAAATAGATATTGAAGAGGCAGCCAGTAAAATGTAATATCGCACCGTAACTGTGGTATTCCTCGAACGACTGTAATCAGATAAGCTCTGATAAGCTGCCGATGATTAGGATACGAATGGAATTGCTAATTTTCTACGTATTAAGCACTGGTGTTATCACCGATAGCTGTTTGTTATCAAATCTAATTGTAGCTTCTGTATTTGATATGAAAATCAATTCGACTCGATTGATAAGCTTTTAAAACATGAGTACACTTACACTGAAATATGTCTGTGTCCTTGGTGAACATGTTAGTTAAATGACTTATACATGAATGATTTCTTATCCTTGGATCAGACGATCAGTTCGTAGTCATTATGTAATAAAAGAGTTAACTTCATTCCTAACATATAACATCTGACCAGTGTTTTCGCAACTATGTTGGGGTCGACTTTCAATTTTAATGGATTCAGCTAAATATATAACATTATTTTATTTGAAGCGACTGCCTATTTGACCTCCACAACCCAGTTAATAACTGGGTAATACGACACTCTTTGGTAAGACTGGTGGTCAGACTTAGAAGCCACCGACTACTTGCAACGACTGACAAGGATCTAATGACAGCATGGGTCTGAAAAGTATTAGAATTATTGTCTATGTCATCAATATACCTACTTCGCATCTTCGCTCAGAATTATACGAATACTTTTTGTGGATAAAGAATTTTCGAAGGGTGTTCAAGGGATATAAAGATCTTAGTTTTTAGAAGTAACTTACCTGACTAGCAGTAGGCCCAGTTGTACAAGATGGTGTGGGCAGCGAGTGCTTGCGCGTATCACGCCAGGGCGACAGATGGTAAGGGTCCGGGGGCGACTCCTGGTCGATAGACAGGCCGCGCGTGGGCGCCGACGAGTGCGGGGACGAGTCTGTGTCCTCGGCCCCACTCTCTTCCACCACGATCAGCGGCTCGCCCCCGCCGATCGCCGGCATCGCCATCGAACCGCGCCGCATCATTGCTGTATAAACAAGGAAAGAAGATTAGTTCCGTTTATCAGTATTATAATGGGGCACTATCTTTAAAATTCAAATATATTTGCGCTATTTTCAAGTATTTTTTAGTCACTAACATTATCGTTTATACTAAAAACAGGATATTTAACATCTTTACTTTTTTAATAAACTGATCGTTTATCCGTGATCATGGTGCTTGCAACAGTGCTGAAATATCGGAAACTCAAAACAAATAACAGTAAACATGGTTAAATACCCCTCAGTGTTAACGATATTAAATAACAACAAAATGTTTTATTTAACACATTGTTCTATTTTAGAAAATCGTTTGAAATTTACAGATATAGCGTTAAACGCATAGATTTGAATTGCAATACATTTGGAAATTGAATATGGAATCACACGCAATTACTACTTTGTAGTGTATCGTCATTTTAATTCCCCCTAAAAATGTAATGAATAACAATTATAAACTTTAGAATGTGTAGAGCTTTCAATAAGTTGTGCCCTTGTTTAATCAAGTTCAATTTTTTTCTTGTACATTCAGTTTCTGGCATGGTTGCCTGCGTCACAAAAGTGAGGTCTTCTAGTGATACAGCGGTGGTTTTTCCAGAAATCTTATTAGGTAGTTAATAAGGAAAGCTATCCCTATTTGATACCACAGTATCCGTGGTTTACGCGGTCAGTACGGCGTCGAGTAACATCTGCCATTTTGTTGATATAAGTTGATTGGATGGATAGTAAATAAGCTGCCTTGTAAATGTATTTCTTCGTTTTTTTCTGTGCAATGTTGTTAAGTATCATCGGTATGAAGCTAATGTTTGAATATATGCCCGTGTATGTGTTTGCGGCACCCCCTTCCCCTATTAAATGGGAAATACAAGCGTGTCGCTAACTGCTTTAAAATGTAGGTACCCAATTTTGGTATTTCTTCGGTGTGCCATAAAATTAAATTTTCTTTTGCGATTTAAAAAAGTTATACAACGGGAATTAATGAACTGCATTCATAATTTAAATGGTTATAACTTTGTAAAGCTCAAGGACATTGCTCTGTGCACATACATAGTTGGCCTTGAAGCCAAGTGGATCGGAAAATGATGTATTGTATTATCTATCATTAGTAAACTCTTTTGTGATTTTATTTTTATAGCGGACTAGCTGCAGAATAGATTTGTATATATAAAATGAGGTTATAATCTAACCATAACAACGAATATTAGGTATGATTTTTCATAGCTTCGAATGATTTTTAAGAAACTGAAAACATTTAGCTATTTTTTAATACTTACCGAGACAATTAGTAGGTACCTACGTATTTTTTTTCTAAAGCCTAAGTGGATGCAACATTAAAATGCATAGAAACTATAATGTCTTAATATTAGTCGCGTAAAATACTTTAAAATGTACATTTTAGCATACAGCTAGTCCGTGTTACAGAAGTATTGGAAACTTGCATAAAAATTAATTATCATGTATTGCGATACTCTTTATTGCACAGGGCTATTTTGGTAATTTTCCAAAGTTGTTACAGTCGCGAATTGTATGTTAATTAACATACAACCTTACCCTGTCCCGCAATTTGACAAAATGTGAAAAACATAACAAAATGTGAATTTCGTGGGCTACCACCATGTTTTATGCAAATTAATATTTCATTTATTATTATTATACCCTCGCGTTTGTGCATACATAATCAATATCTACAGCTTTGTAAACGCTGGAGCTCGATGCAACAGCTGATAAATTAAGCATTCCATAAATTACTCATGTCTTTAAAGAGCCAGTATACAAAGAGCCACTTTACAAATAACAACTCAATACAATCGTTCAATTTCCTACAAAATGCACGTAAAACAACAATTCAGTCTCGTAATCTCATTATTAAAACGAAGACGTAACTTTATGAAGTTCAAATTACTTTTGTTCACGTCTATAGAAGATTACCGGTACATTACATAGGTTTAATTAAATATTAATTAAAGTTACTCGGTATATTTGTCTTTGTATAATATAAATAAAACGTTTGGGAGGTTTAAAGCTAATTTCGTTAAGCGAGGGAGCTTCATACCTATTAGTTGGTAATTGCCGTCAAAAAGTTAAATTATTTCAGTGATTTGTAATTTTATTCAATTTTCAGTACACCGCCGCCGGCCGCTGGTATTTTCTTCTTGTTTGTTAGAGACTTTTAATGAGTTTACTTGACGATTTCATGTTTTGAATTAATGAACTTAACTTTACTATGACTTGAATGTTTAACATTTCTTTGAAAAACCCCCGAAAAAATTTGAGAGCCTGACAAAGCGACAGACTTTGATAAATTTTTAAAGTTTACAGAAATTGTGAATTGTTATAAATATATTTTTGTTATGATCATTCGGTCATTGACCCAGTCGAACCAACGTCATCTTTAAGATATAAGCGGGTAATCACGGTCAGATGTTTATCCTACATACTTTAAAAACATAGGACGCTCAAAAGCGGCTCGGCGTGAACTTGAAAGGAAGTGTTAATGGACGAAAAACATCAAGTATAGATCGCCGACAATAGCACACTGACGGCAAGTGCTGATTGATAGTCATTAAGTATAAAATAAATGAAATGAAAAGTAAACTGTCAGATTGGTTTAGTATTTGCAAGCACGACTGCTGAGCATGACATCCCGGGTTCGATTTCGGGTTTAGAAAAGTGTTATTGGGTTATTTCCATAACTGGTTCCCTTGCATAACCCTTGTTGGATTTTACCAAGAAATGCATACAGTACATTTAAAAAAAAACATTGCAAATATGAGACTCGCAGCTTATAAACGCGGTTTAGTACTATTGATTGGTCGTTCAGTTATATTGGTGGCATTCTCTGTGAGATAACACCTGTCCAGATATTTTAAACAGGCTTTATTAGCTTTGCCTGTAACTAACAAGGTATCGTATTTAGCTGAAATTTTTCATTTAGTTTAGATAATAATGTATGGCGAGCTAAATGACGACTTTCTAAATCCAATATGTTGGTCTCTCAGAGTTGGCGGGTTAGTTAGTTTTTATGCATTCCCATGCTATACCCATAGTATTAAATTAAAAAGTTTACTGAGAAGAACACGAGATGGCGTGTTTTTTTTTTTGTAAACTACATATTATAATAATGATTATCATACAAAAACATTTGGATGTTGTTTAAACCTACTTTATTAAAATGTGGGTTTCCCTCTTCTG
Organism: Ochropleura plecta; assembly: GCA_905475445.1. Taxonomy (NCBI): domain Eukaryota; kingdom Metazoa; phylum Arthropoda; class Insecta; order Lepidoptera; family Noctuidae; genus Ochropleura; species Ochropleura plecta. The sequence continues at coordinate 15,744,346 of FR997731.1, read as the reverse complement.
TAACACCTGTGGGAACTGTAAACTATGATTTCTGAACCACGCTTTACATTAAATATTCATGAATAAATAAAGCGTCCCGAGTTCGAATTACATTTATTCATTACGTATTTATTAAGAAGTAATTAAATAATAACATCATTAAAACGTTATTGCTAAGGAACTTCAAACATTGTACATACTCGTAATTTAGTTTCAGGGCAGAAACAATTTCCGGAATATTCGAGCTTAGATTTTAAGCTTGGAATTTGCTAAGGCTCCAGTCATCCTTACTTAATATTATAAAAGCGAAAGTGACTTTGTTTGTTACGTCTTCACGCCTAAATGGCCGAACCGATTTTGTTGAATTTTGGTACAGAGATAGTTAGGACCATGGAGACGAACATAAATTAAAAAAAGTGTGAAAAGGGGGAGAAGAGAGAAGATTTTTTTTTTCGATCATCACGCGGGTTAAAGTTAGCGTTAGCCCAAAGTAACTATGCCACGCGGACGAAGTCTCGGGCGGAAGCTAGTTTAACATATAGGAGGTATACGAGGCTACGTATGAGAAATTGATGCACCTATTGGATAAGATCATGGTTCGCCATAAATTTGGACAAACATAAACCTAATGGTACACTCACATTTCACCATTTATGATAAACTCCCATGAAATATTGAAATAAAAACAAAGGTCTAAGATTAATATGACATACCGAATCACATCTAATTATATTCCATAGCATTTTAGTCGCGATTAAGATAGTCCGATTAAGCTAAACTAACATTAATGCTGTCAAATTATAATACAGTTGTGTCACTAACGAAACAAAACGTCGTTTGACAGGAATAATCTAAATTTTAGTGATTTTTAGAGTTTTAGTTTAATTTGTGACAAAAGAATCGACAATAGGAAATACACTAAATTTTAATGATTGTTAGAGTAGTTTTAGTTTAATATGTGACGAAAGAATCGACAGCAATGTCTACTTTGGTAAAACAAAAGATTAGCTCTTTTTTTTTTCGGGTGGGAAATCATCCAATGACTTCCCCCGCTCTGGGTGGAGCGGGGGAAGTCAGACTTGTACTGACTAAAACCCACCCATGTTCTTTCTATTGCCCTTTACGTTCCGGGGCCGCGGTATCTCTTTCGAACAACCCGCAACCCCGGCAGGAAAGATTAGCTCTTAAATCATTATTGTGTGTGTCAGCTGTTCCGTGGAAATGTTAAATGGAGTCAACACCGTAACATGTTTAACAAGTTTTTAATAGCCATATTTGTATCTTAAAATCAAAGGACACTTCTCATTATGCAAATTTCTCTTCCCGTATCAAGATATATACATATATGTACTGTACTGTAATGAAGTCATTACAGTACAGTCTAATGAAGTTTGTAATAGTCATATTTCTATCTTAAAATCGAAAAACACTTCCCACTATGCAAATTACTCTTCCCGTATCAAGATATTCTTAACAACACTATGTTAACTTCCAAAATAGTTTGAAATATGAAAACCGTCAGAACCATGACGTATCATCATACATCAGAGTATACAAATCCCACAAGTATACACGGACGGCCGAAGCTTTCATAAATAATAACAAAAAGTATTCAATTCGCAAACATCGCGATTGGTTCTAGGAATCGCATATAAATGTACAGTCAATGTTGACGTTTTCTTTCACCGCTCCACTAGTAAAAATAGGGTAACTTTTTTATGTAATTATTGAAGAGATATTTGAAAAATAGCAAAGTTTTTTTTCTACTTAATTGGACAAGAGTTATTTAATAAACAACCAATTATCTAAAAGATAAGTAGAAGATATAAAAATAACGCAGATTTACCCTATCTGTACGGAGCTAAAATTGTGAACATTTTTCGGGAACGAAAAAGCCAAGTTGTTGGATTAAAACTATTATAACCAAAATGTGTACTATGTACTAAAAAATAATATCAAACGAGCACGTATACAATGCAGTTAATGACGGAATCCCAAAATCATGGCTGTAAAATCATTCCTTAATTTATTACCATCAAAGTTCCCTCAGTAATCCGATACACAGCACAATCACACACTGAAACTTTTCTTCCCCTTCAACTTTCACAATAAACTAGAAATCACGATCTTCACACAAACGCTCTGAGCATCCAATGGACATTATCTTATCGCGTGTTGCGATCATTTGATTCGGTATCAACAGGTCTGGCAGCCGCACTCGGCAGCCTGGCAGGCCAAGGCTGCTCTGGCACTGACCCGCTTTCATGACACACCCCCCGACCTTCCCTACCCCCGGACCCCGCACGAGCCCGGATCTCCCGCCCTCTCGCCCGGGAAACAGAATTGCAGTAACTGTTGCAGTTTGGAAATAGATGTCCAGGTCTCGAGTTACGTGACAGTTAACTGCGTATTTTATATGACATTCTATGTTTATGGTATTGAAAACGAAGATCTTATAAGAATTTTATTGTATTGATGTCTTTTATTATCTATATTAATATTATAACAGTTATATAACACACGCTTTATTAGCAAGGGTGTGTGACTCTAGATGTACGACTTAGGGCCGATTTTTCAATCACTATATTATAAGTTTTATCTAAAGAGTAAATGTGACGTTTTGACAGAATGTCCATACAAGAACTGCCAAAATGACAGACTTATTCGTCAGATAAAACTTAACTGGCGATTGAAAAATCGGCCCTTAGAGAGATAAATTACATCAAATGACCGCTGTGATCTTAGTTGGATTTTAGTCTTAAAGTTCCAAATAGTAAATACAATATTTCTAAAGCTTAGTAAAATATCGAAATACATTTTTATTTACAAACTGACGATTATAGACAGCGTTAATCTTAATACACATTGACATTAATGAATTAAATGACTGCGAGCGCTGACCTAATTACATTTCAGTATTCATCAATCAACTGTCTTGTTACCTTGTGAACAAGGTGCAAACAAAAAGTAATTAAACCAATGAAACGTTTGAGGAGACATTTTTAGGGCAAGTCGAGGTTACCAAGCAGCGGCGTCGAATTGCAACTTCGATAATAAAAAAATCCTCAATTTTCCTGAAGTTTCCCACAATCGACACTGGAATGGTATAAAGTTTCCATCGGTTTCCCGAATCGAGTAGGTATTATCGGATCCTTTTGCTCCCGTTATCCCGATCACGAAAGCCTATTACGAATGGATTATTACCGCTAACATGGAACTTTACTTAGGTAACCGAAGTGCAGTCGTAAACTTCGAACCATTTATTGAAAGAATCACGGCTGTTCCCTTTAGAATTGTCCATTAATACGGAACACCTGGGGGTCTAAAATTATGAAAGTCGTGACTTTGATAATTCTTAATATTAACTGCGTCATAATAAAAACGATCACACCGTTTTATGAATTGTAGCGTAATTAATATTATTATAGGTACTATTATGATTCTGCTAAAGCGGCTATTTTAAAGCTGACCTATATATAAAATGTTTAATTTGTGAATTAACGGGCACGCATTTGTCAGATCAGTCTATGTCAGATTGGAGTTAAAATTTGTTAAACTTTACTTAAAACTGGGTGCTTGTTACCTAAGCACATAGATCTGTAACTAGTATTCATATATTCTCTAGCTTTTGCCCGCGGCTTCGCTCGCGTTAAATTCGGGGTAACACAGTTCCCCTTTTCTAATTTGCAGGTACCTGCTACCTGTAGTTTTGCCCTTCCGCCTTATTTATTGTAATAGCAAAGCTAAGTTCCTTTTTCTACCCTATATCTCACTTTAAAAAATTTGCCTATTTCCGTCTCCAGGGTCCCAAATATCTCTGTACCAAAACTCATCAAAATCGGTTTAGCCATTTAGGCGTAACAAACAAACAAACTCACTTCGCTTTTATAATATTAAAGTAAGGATATTAATTTGCTTATATCTGTCTTTTCCTTATGTTATCATAATCATGCTCTTATCTCTATTTATTCCGAGTCAGCGAATCATGTCTTCTTCTTCCATGCTTGTATATTGCTCGTCATCTCAGCAATCACCTCTTTCTAGCCATACCACTCTTCATACAATCTATCCACCGTTAGATACTTTAATCTTCTTCGACTCGAGCTTCCTGTTTGTCTGATGTATTTCTAATAGATGTATAAACACTCAAATGTAATTTTGACTTTCAAAATGTGCTGATTTTCAGCCTAGATGAATGATTTAATTTCTGAAATATGAATACGATTATTCCTGCTCGTTTAATTTGATATGGTCTTCAGCAGAGTGGGGCGTTGTCCTTATTACACATTTCTCACATTACCATATTCATCTTCATATTATGGGGTGAATAACCTAGTTGTATGTTAACGAGTTTGAAATGGAGCGCTACACATTTTTCACATTCAAATAGAGTGTCTACAAATATTCTTGAAGTACTAAAACTCGATAGATCTTTGTTTACTAACCTTCTTACTGAGCTGGTTGTAATAACCTAAATGTTCAGTTTATCCGTGGTTTACAGACGAAATTGTATCTTGTAGCTACGTTACTCATGTGGTTATAATCATATATCTACGTATATAAAAGTGTGGGGTGTCTATCGATAGCTCTTAGATATATATATACTTATACTAGCTTTTGCCTGCGGCTTCGCTCGCGTTAAATTCGGTATAACACAGTACCTGCTACCTGCAGTGTTTGCCCTTGCGCCTTCTTGATTTGTAATAGTAACGCTAAGTTTTCCCATTTTTTCCCTCTTTCTCCCTCATATCCCACTTTTTTTTTAAAAAAAAGCCTATGTCCGTGTCCTGGTTCCCAACTATCTCTGTACCAAAATTCATCAAAATCGGTTTAACCATTAAAGCGTGAAGAGGTAACAAACAAACTCACTTTCGCTTTTATAATATTAAGTAAGGAGTAAGGATATAATTCATAATAATTTGACACGAATTTGAGAATATGTTTATTAGGTAATAATAATTTCGAACTGTCATCCCATGTCGCTGCTTTAGCTGACAAAGTGGTCTGCGTCAGGTATTGAAGCGGTATGGGATAATTTGTTGATACCTACTACTTATGTATCATTTTAAATAATAATGTCTGTTGTTTCTTAATTATTTTATTGGATTGCATTTTGTAATGGTAACGTATGGTAAACCTGAATTGATTTTTTATTTTATTTCTAAATTAAAATAACCTAAAGAAACTAATTTATAAATAAGCTAAAAAAAGCCAGCCCTTGGGCCACGGGAAATGTCAACTCAACTTACTGTGGAAATTAAGCGATCATGGAATTGATCTTCAGGTTACGCAAACATTGGGATTTTCCTTGTAATCTAACTGGTGTGGTCAGTTTTTCCTATAGACAATTCTAACTAGCATTCGGTTTCTAATTACCTCACGGGTACCAAAGTAAAAGTACGCCACCTTTACCCACCTTTTAGAAACTCAGCCTTAATGTTATTTTCTAAATTAATATACAAAATCATTGCAGTAAAAAAATCTCAAATGAAAATCTTTTTGAAAATGAAATGAACAACGATGGCGGGACACGTTGAGTATTATTTTGAGAGGACAAGCCCCCTGCTGTCTTAAAGCTTTAATTACGCCATTAAATGTACCACCCGAGTAACCGGTGCAGGCTTCCACTTATCTGCGACTGTTTTACGACTTTCAAAGTTGGTACGTGTAAAAGACTTTTGTTTGTAGCAAAATGTTTTGTTTTGAACTTAGGTTGTCACTCTTTCGGACTGTGCCATCTTGTAATCTTAAGGAAATCAAGTTTATGTTAACAGAGTTCTGATTTGATACAAAATCTCAAAAATATCTCAGTTCAAAAATGTTTTTGCATAATGTAAAACCGACTTAAAAAAAAACTAAAAAGTTTCTACATTTTTGGGTGTGTAAAGTTATTTTCTAATAACATTACTTACACACAAAAGTCTTCACGTAAGACTTCCGGAAGTAAAGTTATTTTTCACATTGTTGTGTTTTTGATTTCAGCATTTTTAGTTATGATGATATCTCATACATTTTTTTATCGAGTGTGTTAATTTTTCATTGTTGCAAAAATATATTAACAGATCATCTATATAGACATAAAAGATTTATGTATTATAGACGATAGCTTATAAACTACCCAATCAATTTTAATAAAATTGATATGAGACCTCGGAAAATGTAAATAGAATTATCTAAATCGGTCTTTAATAATCGGTGAACATACAAAAAATACGGTCGAACAAAGAACCTGTTGGGGAATATTTGCAGAGCACATAAAACACTGTGGGAGCTTGTAAAGTAGTATATTAAAACAGATCAGAAAATACACGAGTACATGGTGACACATGACATAGAACGAGTAACTTAAATATGTTTTATACTTTATTCGATGTATAAAACCATATCAAAACTTTACCATGAAGACCATGAAGGTGGCATTCTCCAACACACCCCCTTCAAATTCATGAGCTTCATACCAAAAATACTTTATCACTTCCGCACACACAAACCTAACTCGCTAGTCAGTAATTCGTGTCTTATACGCGACAAAGGTTTGGTGAAAATATCTGCTAACATATTCTCAGTTGGTAAATGTTCTAAAGTTATGGTTTTATTATCACGCAACACATCTCTTATAAAGAAATGTCTAATATCTATATGTTTACTCTTGGCGTGATAAGCACCCGTGTCTTCCGCTAGGCAAATAGCGCTTAAGTTATCAGCATGCATTCTTACCTTAGAAAAATCATAAAGACCTAGTTCGTTTAACAAACTATTTAAATACATAGCCTCTTTCATAGCTTCCGTCAAACTCACAAACTCAGCCTCACATGTAGAAGTAGCTACGATGCGTTGTTTTTGTGAAGACCATGAGATAGATGCACCACCTAAAATGAACAAATATCCTGTAAAGGAACGTCGGTCATGTGCGCAGCTACCCCAATCTGCATCTGAGTAACCATGCACACATACTCCAGTTTGCTCAAATTGCAAACTTTTGTTAATTGTACCTTTCAGGTACCTGAGAATTCTTTTCGCTGCTTTCCAATGGGTTTCGTTAGGGTTGTCTGCAAACTGTGCTAGCTTAGCTGTAGCGTGTGCAATGTCTGGCCTAGTCGCTACACTTAAGTACATAAGCGATCCAATGAGTTCTCTATAAGGAAATGTCTTTACCTCAACCTTTTCCTTCTTGCTCAAAACTGGTTTCCCAATCTCCATCGGAGTCTTTACCGGTTTGCATTTCTCCATTGAAAACTTTTTCAATATATCAGTGATATATTTCTCTTGCGATAAGTAATACTTATAACCATCTCTCTTAATATCTATTCCAAGACAATAATTTGCCGGACCAAAGTCTTTTAATTCGAATCTTTTGGCTAATTCATGTTTGAAATTATCAATTATGTCTCTTTTCTGCGACGCTACTAAGATATCATCTGTATATACCACGACAAATAGATCGCAGCCACCTTTGTAACGTTTATGGTACAAACAAGGTTCATTTACAGTTGGAGTCAATCCTATTTCTTTCAACTTCATATCTAGTTTTATGTTCCATTGACGTCCAGCTTGTTTGAGCCCATACAGTGACTTCTTCAAAAGACAGATATCTCCTCCTGCTTTCAAATCTTCAAGCATCTTTGCTGCTCTATTACCAGAAGCGCTTTTCGCGTCATCTTCTTTAATAAGTTTTTCTAAACTTTCCTTTAATAGGACCGGAACTTTCATATAAATATTTTCATTTAAATCTCCATTTAAATATGCTGTATTTATATCTAGTTGATCGATGTGCATTTTCATCTCTGCAGCTAACGCAACTAACAAACGTACAGTTGCTAATCTCGCTACGGGGGCGAATGTCCTGTGATAATCAAGACCAGGTTGTTGACTGTAACCCTTTGCAACTAGTCTCGCTTTCTTTTTCTCTGTCTTGTCGACATTCAGTTTCGTAGTCAAAACATATCTGCATCCTATTACATTACGATCACACGGTTTCTTAACTATTTCCCATGTATCGTTTTTTACTAAACTTCTTATTTCCGACAAGATCGCTTCTTCCCATTGACTCTTTTCATCACTTGCCAAAGCGTCTCTCAATGAGGTTTCAATAGCTCCTGCAAAATCTTCAGCATCAGCAAACTCTTCTCTTGGTGATACATTATCGCTATTTTCTTGCACTTCAACCATATTGTATATCTTCCGAGGATGTCCTACATACCCTCTTTCAATTCTTGGTCTTCCAGGACCTCTTTTGAAAGTAACATTTCTATCACCAATCATAATACCATCTGTACTATCTGTATTTGGTGCACTCTGTTCTCCAATCGTTGTCCCTGTAGTGCTTAGTTCCTCATTGGTCGTACTCAACGTATTAAGTTCCTGTAATGGAATATAAGATTCCTGATTAAACAAGTTTATTGAATTCAATTGACTTTCATTCTGATTCAATGGTCCACTTGGTTGTGTCTCCAATGGAATTTCTATCTCAATCATCTTTTTCACAGTATCCTTCTCACACAGTGACTCGATAATTGATTGATCAGAGATTTTAGTTTTAGTTTCCAGAAACTTACCTTCTTGAAATCTCACATCCCTTGACGCTATGAACCGTTTTTGCTCAGGTAACCAAATTTTATACCCTGTAGTATCTGGTGGATAGCCCACAAAATAACCAACTATACTTCTTGCAGCAAACTTGTCCTTTCCTGGTTGTTTATCCAAGACATGAACTTTCGTACCAAATGTTTTCAGATACTTAATGTTCACGGGTCTTTCAAACCATTTTACATACGGTATCTCATTGTTAAGAGCATTCGATGGACATCTGTTTCGAATGTAGCAAGCCGTTGCAACTGCCTCTGCCCAAAAACTTCCTGATAATCCAGAAGACAGCATCATGCATCGGGACATATCCAACAATGTACGATTCATTCTCTCCGCTACACCGTTAGATTGTGGCGAATAAGGGGTAGTTTTTCTCCTCACAATTCCATTTTCTTGTAAAAATTTATCAAAATCTTTATTTACAAATTCTGTGCCGTTGTCACTTTGAAAGAATTTGATTTTTCTTTGTGTCAAATTTTCAACTTGACATTTGTATATTTTGAATTTCGATAAAACGTCACTTTTGTTTTTCAACATGTAAACTTCACACCAACGAGTACAGTCGTCAACAAATGTAACGAAGTATTTATTACCGCCGTTCGACTGAACTCTCATGGGGCCAACTACATCAGAATAAATTAGTCCCAACTTTTCTTGACAGGGCTCCCTGGACTTCACAAAAGGCATTGAAACCATTTTTCCCTTAGCGCACACGTCACAATTATGCAGGTTTTTAGTATCCTTAACTTTTAAAACGTTAATACGGGATTTATTTAGTACATTCATAAGATCCCTAACATTCAAATGTCCCATACGCTCGTGCCATCCATACAGATCCACATCATTCCCCGATACCATAGATGTTGACGCATCTGACTCCCTGAAGTAATATAAATCTCCTTGCCTATCAGCAGTTAGCATAATCTCACCATTTTTAAATGCGTATGCTACGTCACGTTTAAACATGACCTCACAGCCTCGCTCGGTGAGTTTAGCGACTGAAATGAGACTATTACGTAATGTGGGAACTAACAAAGTATCTTGAAATTCAATTTTACGCGTACCTTCATTATTGCATGCTAATATCTTAACTTTACCTTTACCTTGCACGGACGTCTGTGACTCAGTAGCTAATTTTAGTTTTCGACTTGAAGGCAGTACCTCATCAAACCTTGTCGCGTCATTACACATATGAGCAGTACATCCGCTGTCAAGAAGCCATTGATGTCCGCGTTTGACATTTACAGCACAGCATTCATCTGAAACTTCAATGACAGTTAAAGCTTCTAGATTACCACTCTCTACGTTACATGACTCTACACATCTGGTTTCTACGGTAGTTTCCTTCTTCTTTTTACATTCTGAAGCCTTGTGTCCAAAAGTATGGCATTTAAAACATTTATATTTAAAATTTTTGCCATCTCCAGGTTTATGTCCTTTTTTATGGTGTCTATTCACATACATAGCGCCTTCTATATTTTCAACTTGAGCGTTCCCTCTTGAATTTTCTTCTTCAATTATTTTCACTCTAAGTTGTTCAGGCTTCGGAAGCTCGTCTCGTGACTCAATGGCGCATCTGAAGTTTTCATAGCTAGCTGGTAGACTATACAGCAACATAATCGCTAATAAATCATCATGGATTTCGATGCCCATTTCCTCTAATTTATCGACAGCTTCGAAAAACAAATCGAGATGTACGCTTACTCTTTGATCCTCGCTCATTTTTTGCAGCATGAGCCTTTTCATCAATGTGGCCTTCTTCGCAGGGCCTCGAGATGCGAACAAGCTCTCTAATTTCAGCCAAAGTTCTCGTGCAGTTGTCATCTTCTTAGCATGACGAACTACGCTAGGATCTAATGCTAATATTACTTCAGACTTAGCTTTTCGGTCAGCAGCCTCCCATAATATTTTTGCAGCATCGTCATCCACAGGTTTTGGCTTCTCACCACTTACGTACTCCCAATAATCGCCTCTAATCAATAATGCCTCTACTTGCACCTTCCAACTATCGTAGTTGTCCTTGGTGAGTAATTCAATTCGCACTTTTGACATTTTTATTCGCGACCGTACTTTCTAAATTTACTGTAATATTTATACACTCATATACCACTACGATTTAGAGCTCTGGGCCCATAACCATTGTTGGGGAATATTTGCAGAGCACATAAAACACTGTGGGAGCTTGTAAAGTAGTATATTAAAACAGATCAGAAAATACACGAGTACATGGTGACACATGACATAGAACGAGTAACTTAAATATGTTTTATACTTTATTCGATGTATAAAACCATATCAAAACTTTACCATGAAGACCATGAAGGTGGCATTCTCCAACAGAACCTCCTCTTTCTTTGAAGTCGGTTAAAAAGCGTTTCTCAACACAGTTTCTAATAGCTATTGTATTCTTTGTATGTTATAAGTACTGTAAGAGGTTTTATACCATAACCAATGCTGGCTGGTTGAGTTGCGGGTTGTTCGAAAGAGGTACCGCGGCCCCGGAACATAAAGGGCAATAGAAGGAACATGAGTGGGTATTAGTCAGTACAAGTCTGACACTTCCCCCGCTCCACCCAGAGCGGGGGAAGTTATTTGATGATTTCCCAGCCGAAAAAAAATGCTGGCTGGTTGGACATGACGTTCCAATACTCAGGTCGTCATAAATAAAGAACGAGAGAAACAGAGAAAATATAATCTTAAAGAATTATATGTGCTGTTATTGTAGTAATATAGCGCATATGTTACAGTACCTGCTACCTTACAAAACCATATACTCAAATATTGATTTTTCCATCATAAACCAGTTTTATCTTTAATCTAAACAGCCTCATGTCATTGTAGTTTATTTTCAAAGAAAGTGACTGACCATTAGCCAACATTTTGTAGTAAGAAATAGCATTACTGTATTAGAAAAATATTGTGAATAACAAAACAGGAAATGTAGGTAGTAAAGAATTTAATTTCAGGAACAAGAATCAATATTAAAATGGCCGAACATTAATAAGATTAAATTCTTTTTCATGCTACTAAAAGGTAGCAAGGTACTCCTTATCACCTTGGACTTGTATGAGAATAATTTAATGTTACCCAGTACCTAACTGGGTTGTCAAGGTCAGATAGGCATTCAGTCAGACTGGAAGTTAACCGCACGTGCCACCACACCACCACCAGGCATCTGCCTAGCATTTTCTAATCTAAGTGGGACCGTCTTATCAACACGGTCATCAGATCATAATAACACGTAAAAACCTTTTTGTAAGTGTAAACGTAGAGTAAATCGGAATAGATTCCACACTTTTAGAAAAGAATGTTTATCTCCCACTAGCTTCACTACATAGTATAAAACAAAGTCGCTCTCTGCCTGTTGGTATGTTGTATGTATGCTTAAATCTTTAAAACTACGCAACGGATGTTGATGCGGTTTTTTTAATAGGTAGAGTGATTCAAGAGGAAGGTTTATGTGTATAATACTTCACGCTATGACTCTTAGGAGGTGAGAAGCGGGTAAAACCGCTGGGCGGGTCGCTAATGGACCATATAATTTACGATCCACTGAAAAACAAGGCATATGCCTTCCCCACAAAACTTTGATCGCACCTTACCTTTCCATGCATTCGCACAGAGCCAAAAAACACAGTCCACTTACCTAGCAGTAGTTCAAAATCTTATAGATAGATAACTATAACAGCAACCGATGAATCAAGTAATTACAATCGGGACATCTACCCTCCGTAAGGCATCTATCTCGACTTTATTCTAAGTGTAAAATCATTTATCTAAAACACGGCGAAAAGCAATTTCTCCCAAAACTGAAGAAGCTGAGAAAGTGACATAAAATTAAGCGCTTTAAGTAATAAAAGGTGGCAGAACGCGGTAATTTTACGGGCAAGGTGAGTTTGACGTGCCTTTACGCCTACGAATATTTTGTACTATGTTGTTGTTCAGTGTCGTGTTTACGAGCCCTAAACATTTTGAGATATGTTTAGAACGTTATTTTTGGGGTGTTAAAATGTTACGTGCGCCTATTTTTGTGAAACAATGTCGCCATTTCATTGATTAACCATGTTTTATTTTTCCATGTGAGCAGAAACTACAGGACATCAACTTTTACGGTCTTTTTACTTTCCTTAATTTAGTTATTTATCTATTTTTCTACTCTGATTCGAACACTTTTTCCGTCTTGAACAAGTGCGTGTGTTCATAATTATGTAGATACATATTTCTATGGAACAATCCGCTATGTTTTTCATCAAGCAAGTGCTACAAGCAATTCTTGGGATTGCGAACATTTTCTAGAATACATCTTTAATACATTACTTGTTGGAATCTGGCGACATAGTTTTAAGGTTCATTTTCAAGTAAACGCCTACTTATCCACCTGAAGCTTACAGCTGAACATGTAAATGTGTGTAAACAGAATAATAATGTTGTGTTAAATTCATGAACACTTAATTACCAAGAAATAATTGTTTGTAAGCCCTTGTTGTTGCCCAGAGTGCTTGGATAAACATCAGCTATCGGATAATGAAATTATCTTTCAGATTAGGGAACCGATACATTTTAGAACCATACGTACATTTAGATGAGATGAGTAGACGAGGACCATGGACAGTAAAGTGATTCTATAAAGGTTCCGTATTTTCCTTTTGAGATACGGAATTCTAAAAACTAAATCGACTGCAAGTATCGTAAAATAGAATTATTTATTTCCGTCACGAACAAAGAAGGGTTTTGAAAACTCATATCGACGCTGACAAGAGCCAAAAAGGCTTGTCTCAAAACATTTTTTTGCCAAATCTATACAGTTTGTGACGGCGGAAAAAATATATGTTAATCTTGAACATATTTCTGAGAACCCTGTTGCTTTCAAAACACGTTTTTGAGAAGTTTCCTCGATACAAAAAAATTGTAAACTAACCTCTTAAAATGATCTTCCAATAAAAATATCTGTATTACGAATCAATGTACGTTGGTAAAATTTATAACAATAACGTATTACATTTAAATAAAGAACTTGGTTGTTTTTTATTTTTGACTACTCAACTCATTTTAAAGTAATCAATTTATTCTATGGTTTGTAAAAAGTTACGAACGCACGTCATCACGCTTCTCTTTCTTACGTATACAATCCGACAGTGATCGCTTAGACGCGCAGCTAGACGGACGCATGTCGCATGTCGCTCTGCCCCGCTATCCGTTTTATATATTGATATTTGATAACTTCAAACATACATTATATTTTATTTAATTCCTAAAACTACCTATACCAAGTTGTAAAAAGATTGTACATAAATTAAGTTGTGAAACGAACGACGACAAAATGAAATTATAACCAAATAGGTATTTAAAAAGGCTATTTTGTACCACCCATAGCCTAAATTCGTTGAATCACGTAAGATTCGGCTAGTCTAATGGTACTCGCATGGATTCCGAACGTCGAGTCTCGATATCGAACCCATGTTGAATTTTTGGAAATTGATTTGGATTCTTTTTATTTACTTATTTTTGTGAAATTTACATTGTTTTTTTATTAATTTTATTTTTATATTTTCAGTATAATTATTACGTAACGCTCGGTTAGTTTAGAGGTACTCGGAAAGAATCCGAAAGACGAGACTCAAGTTCGAACCCAAGCCTTAGGAAACTGATTTGATTACTTTTTATGTACTTATTTTCGGTAAATTTAGATTGTTTTTTTTTTTATATTTTTAGAATAGTTATTAGTAACACTCAGTTAGTCTGTGGTAGTGGTACTAGCATAGAATCCCAAAGACGAGTCTCGAGTTCAAACCCAAGTTGAATTTTAGGAAATTGAAGTGGATTCTTTTTATTTACATAATTTTGGAAAATTTACATTGTTTTTTTTGAAGTGAAACTTCTATAACGGGGTTGGAAATAGTGTAACGTTTTTCAGTTACGCGCCATCTTTTTCTTATCCCTGACCCTACGAACATTCCTAAGTTTTTTTCGTAATTCTTCGTACCATCAAAAAATATTTCATATTTTTGAGATATTATGAGACCTTACCTCCGGACTTGACGGAGTAACTTGAAGGTGTACTTCGGTGACTGCTACTGGAACTCCTCGACGGATTGAACTAGATGTGTCGAGTTTGGGCTCATTTTGTTAGTTATGATGAGACCTTACCTCTGGACTTGATGGAATGACCTGAAGGTCTACTTTGGTGACTGCTACTGGAACTCTTCGACGGATTGAACTAGATGTGTCGAGTTTGGGCTCATTTTGTTAGTTATGATGATACCTTACCTCTGGACTTGATGGAGTGACCTGAAGGTCTACTTCGGTGACTGCTACTGGAACTCCTCGACGGATGAAACTAGATATGTCGAGTTTGGGCTCATTTTGTTAGTTATGATGAGACCTTCCCTCCGGACTTGATGGAGTGACCTGAAGGTCTACTTCGGTGACTGCTACTGGAACTCCTCGACGGATTGAACTAGATGTGTCGAGTTTGGGCTCATTTTGTTAGTTATGATGAGACCTTCCCTCCGGACTTGATGGAGTGACCTGAAGGTCTACTTCGGTGACTGCTACTGGAACTCCTTGACGGATTGAACTAGATGTGTCGAGTTTGGGCTCATTTGGTTAGTTATGATGAGACCTTACCTCCGGACTTGATGGAGTGACCTGAAGGTCTACTTCGGTGACTGCTACTGGAACTCCTCGACGGATTGAACTAGATGTGTCGAGTTTGGGCTCATTTTGTTAGTTATGATGAGACCTTACCTCTGGACTTGATGGAGTGACCTGAAGGTCTACTTTGGTGACTGCTACTGGAACTCCTCGACGGATTGAACTAGATGTGTCGAGTTTGGGCTCGTTTTGTTAGTTATGATGAGACCTTACCTCTGGACTTGATGGAGTGACCTGAAGGTCTACTTCGGTGACTGCTATTGGAACTCCTCGTCGGATGAAACTAGATATGTCGAGTTTGGGCTCATTTTGTTAGTTATGATGAGACCTTCCCTCCGGACTTGATGGAGTGACCTGAAGGTCCACTTCGGTGACTGCTACTGGAACTCCTCGACGGGTCGAACTAGATGTCTCGAGTTTGGGTTCGTTTTATAAGTTATGATAAGACCTTCCCTCTGGACTTAATGGAGTGACCTGAAGGTCTACTTTGGTGACTGCTACTGGAACTCCTCGACGGATTGAACTAGATGTGTCGAGTTTGGGCTCATTTTGTTAGTTATGATGAGACCTTCCCTCCGGACTTGATGGAGTGACCTGAAGGTCTACTTCGGTGACTGCTACTGGAACTCCTCGACGGATTGAACTAGATGTGTCGAGTTTGGGCTCATTTTGTTAGTTATGATGAGACCTTCCCTCCGGACTTGATGGAGTGACCTGAAGGTCTACTTCGGTGACTGCTACTGGAACTCCTTGACGGATTGAACTAGATGTGTCGAGTTTGGGCTCATTTGGTTAGTTATGATGAGACCTTACCTCCGGACTTGATGGAGTGACCTGAAGGTCTACTTCGGTGACTGCTATTGGAACTCCTCGTCGGATGAAACTAGATATGTAGAGTTTGGGCTCATTTTATTAGTTATGATGAGACCTTCCCTCCGGACTTGATGGAGTGACCTGAAGGTCTACTTCGGTGACTGCTACTGGAACTCCTCGACGGGTCGAACTAGATGTCTCGAGTTTGGGTTCGTTTTATAAGTTATGATGAGACCTTCCCTCTGGACTTGATAGAGTGACCTGAAGGTCTACTTTGGTGACTGCTACTGGAACTCCTTGACGGATTGAACTAGATGTGTCGAGTTTGGGCTCATTTTGATAGTTATGATGAGACCTTACCTCTGGACTTGATGGAGTGACCTGAAGGTCTACTTCGGTGACTGCTACTGGAACTCTTCGACGGATCAAACTAGATGTGTCGAGTTTGGGCTCATTTTGTTAGTTATGATGAGACCTTCCCTCCGGACTTGATGGAGTGACCTGAAGGTCTACTTCACTGACTGCTACTGGAACTCCTCGACGGATTGAACTAGATGTGTAGAGATTGGGCTTGTTTTGTTAGTTATGATGAGAGCTTTCCGTTACGCGCCATCTTTTTCTTATCCCTACGAACGTTCCTAAGTTTCACTTCTTACGAGTGTACGCTAGTACACGCACACATTTTTTTTAATAAGTTTTGGAAATGTCTGGTTTGGAAATGTATGGGTTACCGCACGAGGCCAGGTTAAGCAACCTTTGCCAATTTTTGGAAATGGATGGGTAACCACAGGGAGCCAGGTTAAGCAACCTTTGCCAAGGTTTGGAAATGGATGGGTTACCACACGGGCCAGGTTAAGCCACCCTCACCAAAGTTTGGAAATGGATGGGTTACCACAGGGGGCCAGGTTAAGCAACCCTTGCCAAGGTTTGGAAATGGATGGGTTACCACAGAGGGCCAGGTTAAACGACCCTTGCCAAGGTTTCGAAAAGGATGGGTTACCACAGAGGGCCAGGTTAAACGACCTTTGCCAAGGTTAATCACAGGGAGCCAGGTTAAGCAACCTTTGCCAAGGTTTGGAAAAGGATGGGTTACCACACGGGGCCAGGTTAAGCAACCTTTGCCAAGGTTTGTAAATGGATGGGTTACCACAGAGGGCCAGGTTAAACGACCTTTGCCAAGGTTAACCACAGGGAGCCAGGTTAAGCAACCTTTGCCAAGGTTTGGAAAAGGATGGGTTACCACACGGGGCCAGGTTAAGCAACCTTTGCCAAGGTTTGGAAATGGATGGGTTACCACAGAGGGCCAGGTTAAACGACCTTTGCCAAGGTTAACCACAGGGAGCCAGGTTAAGCAACCTTTGCCAAGGTTTGGAAATGGATGGGTTACCACACGGGCCAGGTTAAGCCACCCTCACCAAAGTTTGGAAATGGATGGGTTACCACAGGGGGCCAGGATAAGCAACCTTTGCCAAGGTTTGGAAATGGATGGGTTACCACAGAGGGCCAGGTTAAACGACCCTTGCCAAGGTTTCGAAAAGGATGGGTTACCACAGAGGGCCAGGTTAAACGACCTTTGCCAAGGTTAACCACAGGGAGCCAGGTTAAGCAACCTTTGCCAAGGTTTGGAAAAGGATGGATTACCACACGGGGCCAGGTTAAGCAACCCTTGCCCAGGTTTGGAAATGGATGGGTTACCACAGAGGGCCAGGTTAAACGACCCTTGCCAAGGTTTCGAAAAGGATGGGTTACCACAGAGGGCCAGGTTAAACGACCTTTGCCAAGGTTAATCACAGGGAGCCAGGTTAAGCAACCTTTGCCAAGGTTTGGAAAAGGATGGGTTACCACACGGGGCCAGGTTAAGCAACCTTTGCCAAGGTTTGTAAATGGATGGGTTACCACAGAGGGCCAGGTTAAACGACCTTTGCCAAGGTTAACCACAGGGAGCCAGGTTAAGCAACCTTTGCCAAGGTTTGGAAAAGGATGGGTTACCACACGGGGCCAGGTTAAGCAACCTTTGCCAAGGTTTGGAAATGGATGGGTTACCACAGAGGGCCAGGTTAAACGACCTTTGCCAAGGTTAACCACAGGGAGCCAGGTTAAGCAACCTTTGCCAAGGTTTGGAAAAGGATGGGTTACCACACGGGGCCAGGTTAAGCAACCTTTGCCAAGGTTTGGAAATGGATGGGTTACCACAGAGGGCCAGGTTAAACGACCTTTGCCAAGGTTAACCACAGGGAGCCAGGTTAAGCAACCTTTGCCAAGGTTTGGAAATGGATGGGTTACCACACGGGCCAGGTTAAGCCACCCTCACCAAAGTTTGGAAATGGATGGGTTACCACAGGGGGCCAGGTTAAGCAACCCTTGCCAAGGTTTGGAAAAACATGGGTTACCAGTGTTACCACACGGGGCCAGTAATAGAGTTTTATTCAAAGTGCCTTCGATCCTCGAATTCATAAACGATGATGAACACGAAAACGAAAACGATGTCCTTTTGGTAAGTCCACAATGAAACAGAATAATGATGTTTTCAATGACACATTTAGTTCCTATCACAATCTGTTCTTTTCTGCATATTACTTTTACAAATTATGTCGATGTTTCACATCTGCTAGGCGTCCCGTGACGGCTTACATTTTTTTATTATTTTTAGAATAATTATTACGGCGTCGCCGTCGGTTAGTCTTGTGGTACAAACTTGCATAGAATCCGAAAGACGAGTCACGAGTTCGAACCCAAGTTGAATTTTATGAAATTGAATTGGATTATTTCTATTTACTTATTTTTGGGAAATTTACTTTGTTTTTTTTTATATATTTTTAGAATAATTATAACGTAACGCTCGGTTAGTCTGTGGTAGTGGCACATCCATAGAATCCGAAAGACGAGTCTCGAGTTCAAACCCAAGTTGAATTTTAGGAAATTGAAGTGGATTCTTTTTTTTTACTTATTTTTGGGAAATTTACATTGTTTTTTTTTTAATAAGTTGAGTTGCCTGTAAGGTCGGCAGAGTATGTTTTTATTTTCCTTATATTTATATTGTTTTTAAATTCAGTATAAATAAAGTATATACATACATTCATTTTTACTTGCCTTATCTAATTTGTTTTTAGCTTTTCATACAGAACAATAAATATATAAGAGCGCCATCTATTGGTTCTTGTTAATTATTATTGACCGCGTCCTTTCTTTCTTACTTGTTAGTTCGCTGTGTCGCCGCCCTTTAAGAATGGCGCCAAGATACCGGAGAAATAGTGGGCGTGGCTAAAAATACCGAAACATCGCAGCTCACTAACGGCATTCATCGTCTTATTAATAATGTAAAAGTAGGAGCGGCAAAGTAATTGATTTCCCTTCGATACTTTTTTACTCTAGCTGTTTTATTATTCATGTGTTTGCTTAAGCTTAGTGGGTATTTGTTGGTTTTATCCACCCCACTACCTATAACTACTCGATAATGAAGACAGGGAAGCGAGGGAAGTAATTCTTGGTATCATCAAATAACTTCCCCCGTTCTGGGCGGTGCGGGGGGCAGTGTCAGACTCTTACTGACTAAAACCTACTCATATTCCGTTTTTGGCCTTTATTGTTCCGGGCAGCGGTATCTCTTTCGAACAACCTGCAACCCCGCAAGCGGTGGGCTGGTAGAGGGAGGGCTAGATACTTGCTTTGCTGACATCTCTTGAGACGCGCCGTCGACACGGCCTGTCGTCAATAAACGGATGGTCCGTCCACCGACCCTACGGTGACCGGAATTCATCTCGCGGCGCCCAACGACGCCCGGAATGCATAAAGTATAGTAATAAGATATTCATCAGAAGAAACAAAACAGAAACAACATTATCGGTGAGCAACAAACTAAGCAATGCTTGTATGTTGTGGCTCAGAAGTGCGAATTTATACAAAATTTAAATTTTAACTAACTATTGAGGATTTAGAAATATAACAATGAACTATTTGACGGCACGGTTGGCGCAGTGGCTGAGCGATCGACTGCTGCGCTGCGTGTCGCGTGTACGTGTTCTCGCACGGAACAAATATTTGTATGACCGACAGGTAGTTGTTTTGGGTCTGGCTGTTTGTGTATGTGAATATTTTTTTTGTAAACACACTCACGATAAAGGAGAAAAAAAATATAGTGTAATGCAGGGCAACGTAAAAATTATGAACTGGATTTGAAATAAACGCAAAAGAGCGTCTGCATATGTACCTATCATCGTTTGTTAAACTATAGTCAGTTTCTATAGTCAATGCTAGGAACCGATAGCATAATCCCATAAGCGACAACTTTTTAAATACGTTAATTATTTTTAGGTTCACACAAAAGAGTTTTGCACAATCACAACGCCTGGCATCTAATTGGTGTTTGGGTTTAATTATTATATAAGGACTATATACTAATCTTGCATCAATAAAAAGATATATTCTGTATTCCTCAGATTCTTATTCAAAAGAAGGAAAAACAAAAGCAACTACAGTTCTTTCACAAGTTATTTTGCAATGTGTCTGGGACTGTAGCTTCATTCTTTTGTTTCTTGACATTCAAAAGTGTCTGTAATACTCTAATTGAAATAAATACTTTAAGTTTGAGTTAGAAAACAACATATTTTATGCATCTAAGATGATCTCATTAAAAACTCGAAAGTCCTAAATACACGTAGCAAAGATGCCCCTTCTACTTAGTAACTAGCTTGTAAACTGTCAAACAACTTAACCGTGTACTCGGAGTACTTCGCCGCTGTAAGCAAGTTAGACATTTCGTATGAATATTGAGCAAGCTCCTCCATAATAGGATTGTTATATTAACTGGCCTCTTCGCCGCGATTCCATTAGTACTAGAAGCTGCGGTTAACATAAAACATAATGTCACACCTGTCTGTACCCCCAGAGGGATTAGGCAGGGATGAACATGCACCTACAGTAATCACTCTCACATTCGGCCGGGCATGTTGAAGCCTGATGCTATCAACCGGGTGCAAATCCAGTCTGAGAGGCGGCTACTAAGCAATTTCTGATGGAAAAACTCAAAATCGTTTTGTCTGATCACTTGCGACCACTAACGTTAGCCACCAGACGTTAATTTAAAGGACACAGCAGCGATATATGTTGGATCCAAAACTATCCTCTCTTTTAAGCCGGAACCAAACATGACGAAATTTCAATGAAATCGGTTTGGTGGTTTCGGAGATTGGCGTGCAAAAACATAAGCTTGTCATATTTATCATATTCACAAAAAAAGTACTAGCTACTGGACCGTACTTTATCAATCTAATTATGTATTTATTCAATAAGTAAACAATATAATGTTCTTCTGAATAAAATAAGAATCTTTAAACCCAATCGAACATTATGTTCATAGGGTGTAAAAGTACACTTAACGAAACCGAAAGGCCCTCCCCGTCATTTCGTTCTTTTTTTTTCTAGGCCATACCTGGACACCTATTTACGAAGTTGTTGGGTTAAAGTTAATTTTTTTTACAAGCTTTTTTCAATCCAAGTTGTTAATGTTATAACTTTCCTTTAAATACCTTCCTAACCCCGTACATTTTTTTATTTTATAAACGTTGCCCCAAACTAGGAATTTCTCCTGTACCGTGGGTGCGTTTACAAACATTTAAACTCACACACACAAACAGCCAGACCCGAAACAACTACCTGTAGGTCATACAAATATTTGTTCCGTGCGGGGATTGAACCAGCGACACGCAGCGCAGAAGTCGATCGAACAGCCACTGCGCCACCTGTGCCGTCAAATATAATGCATTTATGAGGACCATGTGTTGAGTGCCTCACATTGAGTTATTATTTATTTTATTACTTTTAGGAAGGCTTACAGACTAATTACACAATAAAAATAAAACAGTAAATTATAAAATTGCTAATAACAAGCCCCCACAGATACATAACATTAACGACTATAGCTGAAAGTTAAAGTTACTTATGGTTTTTATTTGTAATTATACGTTAATACTTAATACCAACATGCAAGTCTAAGGACCACCAGCCGGTGCTTCATTCACAAAGAACGATTCGGTTATAAGTTTTCTTACTGTGCTCGTTTTAGTGCAAAATAAGTCAATGTCATGTTCTTGAGATATTTCATTAAAGAAACGAGTGCTTCTCATAAGATAAGCATTACACCTATAATTAGTGGACCCCGAAGGCACACTCAGAAGCGGCCTCCGACGTAACCCAATAAGGTTAGTTCGCAATGACAATTCCGAAACGAGCTCCGAGCAGTCAATCGAGCCATTTGTTATGTTAATTAAGAAACATAAATCATTGATTAGGAGCCTTCGATCAAGTGGAAGAAAATGGTACTTCTTGCAACGATGATCGTAATCTATAGATACCTGGTGCGTGTTTATAATCGAGATATGTAAGAAACTATTTTGAATACCCTCCATACGCAACTTATAGATTTCATATTGAGGGTTCCAGACTTGAGATGCATACTCCAAGTGACTGCGTACGAACGAACAATATAAAACCTTGATCGGCTTCAGAGAACGGAAACTGGCTGAGGCTCTGATTATAAAGCCTAAGGCTTTAGCAGCCTTTTTTACAGTACCCTCGATATGTTGATCAAATAGTATATAGATATAATCTTCAAATCTATTAAGATCAGCTTGCAACTGGTGAGTATCGGAGATGTCGCGTATATATTTTGTGAACCTTCATGTCGTCAGCGCACAGTAATACGTAAGAATGCTTGAAGCAGTTCATAACGTCAGCAATAAACAATGTGAAAAGTAAGGTCCCCAATACTGAACCCTGCGGCACACCTGAGGGGACCGAGGTCCAACCAGAAGTGTACCCCTGGAGAACCACAGCCTGACTACGATTCTCGTTATAAGATGAAAACCATCTATACAGATCACCTCGTATTCCTGATTTGAGCAATTTTTCTAGAAGCAGGCGATGGTCAATACGGTCGAAGCACTTGCTGTAGTCGGTGTAGATAACGTCAACTTGTGCACGCTGTTCCATACCCCCAGATATGTACTCGTGCGATAACACCAAGTTAGTCGCAGTGGGTCGTTTTTTAATAAAGCCATGTTGTTCATCCCCGAAGTTACTCTTCATTGCAGCATATACATCATCATAAACAATACGCTCAAGAACCTTTGAAAGTAGACATAACTTAGATTTTGGACGATAGTTCGTGATGTCAGATTTGTTACCCTTCTTGTGAACTGGGGTGATAAATGCCGATTTCCATATTTTAGGAACTATACCTTCAGATATAGAGCGATTAAATAGTATGCACACTGGGATAACCAAACTATCAGCACATCGCACTATAAATTCCGGAGGCATGAGGTCCGGACCACCAGATTTAGAAAGGTCCAAGGACTTCAGCAACTTCAATACTCTGGAATGAGTCATTTCCAACGAACTTATAAAAGCTACACTATCAACACTGCTAGCGGTGACACCACTACTACAATCCTGCAAAGATGCACCGGGGACTGGATCAGGTTCTTGGAAAGTGGAGTAGAAATACGTCGCAAATAGATTGCTGATATCTTCACCAGTGCATGCGGTGACGTCATTATATTGCATAACCTTAGGAACTACATTGGATATTCTTTTGCTTTTTATATATGACCAGAAACTTTTGGGATTTTTGACTATTGATGACTCTATTTTCTCCATGTAAATATTAAAACATGTCTTTATATAGCAAAACATGATTGATTTACCCGAAAAAAGGGGTTTCCAAGCAATATGTTTCGCGTTAAGAGTTCGTTTACCCTTAGTATTAAGATAAAGCTTAGCTTTTAGGATTACTGTCACGCGCCGCCACTTAACTAACTAAGCATTAGGTATAGGAGTATCTATTTTACAGACATTTATTATATGACCTTTAAATAGAATATAGTGAAGTGAACTTATTTAGTTCACAAGAAGAATTTTTGAAAAAGGCAACAAAAACAGATTACTTATAGATTTTGTTTACGTACACGTGAATATAAATTCGAAGAAGTCAAAAATCGTAAATATGAATGTGTCACCAAAAAATAAATAAAAAGTCATGACAACAATTTTTGACGTGTTGCGTTGAAAGATTTCAAATAATAAATACGTATTTTCACACTTGAAAGAGACTGTGGCCTACTTTGTTTATTAATAAACGCCTCGATTGAAAAGGGCAAGATTAAAATAGAAAGAAATGTAGGGGAAAACTGCGTTCTTCCAGTAAGTGAGTGACGTAGTTTGAGGAGACACACGATCCTTGTAGGGTGCTAGGGTGATAGATCACGACAGATTTGACAAATGACATTCCGTCATTGTCCAAACTGAGATGTATTACTACAGTTTAGAGTATGTTACTAGTATCTTTTTGTTTTCTCTAGCTATTAAGTTGGCTAACATCATCTGGCTAGCCGGGTTGGCTTCCAGTCTGAATACCAGTATTTAACATAGACCTACCGCCTATCTGAACTCTACAACCCAGCCTTTTTGACCACGTGACTACTTGTAACGACTGATCTTCAAATGACAGCCGGGACCAACGGCTTAACGTGCTTTCCGAGGCACGGAACAAACTCTGTATGTAATGGATGGTCACCTTGGCAAGCGCGGCTTTACTGCAGAAATCGACGATTTGTATTTTGTCACGAGCTTGCGGTTGGCCAACACGAGATTTCAATGATTTCCCTGTTGAACACATTTATTTACACTACCCTCAGGCTTATCAACTTAGTGGGAAAAAATCTGTGAAACTGTCAAATGTCTTACAGTTTTAGTTTCTACATTGTAAAGAGAAGATTAGACTACAATAGCACAAACATACAAACTTATTCACAACACTTATATAAAACGAAATATTCTTTGAAAATGAACTGTAAACCTTTGTTAAACGTCGTGGGCGTCGTGAAAGACGAGTACGCCTGTCTGCATTAAATACAAAATATATAAAAATAAAACATGGCTTCACACGGACCTTTTGTTTTCACCCTATTTCTTCCTTTTCTATTGCCAATGTTTTGAGTACGTGGCCTCCATGACTAAAACTGTTTTGTTTTCTACCCTATGTAACAAGTTCCGGGCCTTCTAGTGACTGCAAAATGCGCCAAAATCATCAAGCGCACATCTACGTCTTATAATCGACCATCTAACGATTCCATCTAACGTAGGCGGACTTAATGTCACAATGTATTCTGTTCCAGTCAACTTTCTTTGTGTTGAGTACAAAAATTGTATCTAAGAAAATGACAACTGGTCGATTGTTCGATTCTTGTCTAGTTAAAGGTAGGTTTGAGCTCCATTAATTATGTGCCTTCTACCCTCGCTTTTAATAAAATTGACGGTAGGCATTCGACGTTCAAATATCGCAAGGGAATCAAGTTAGGGTTGTCTTGCACGCCAATGTCTCTTCCCACACGGCATAACCTGACTTCTACGTCTACTGTTGTGATATAGTACCTTCTGATCGTATCAGAACAAACTTAGACATTAATTTGTGTGTGCCTACCATTCGGACCCCAAAACACTTTTTAGAAGTTCATAGTGACGTCACAGCCAACCGCGTGGGTGCGCCTTGCATCAGCAAGCTTGATCTGAGCCAGGACAATGGTGAAGGTTCGTGGAGTCAAATTGCATGTTCTAGACAAGGATCTGAATTTAGGCCAGTTTACACTAAAAGTATATTTCTTTCTTTTCTTTCTCTTATCCTTCAAAAACAGTCCACAAAAAAAAAGTCCATGTGCCACAGTTGATTAAAGTTATTAAAAATGTAGGAAAAGAATTGATCATTATATTAGATCATTACATATGCGATGGTAAAATATATCAAATTACTGTTCACGCCGCACTCCTGATTGAATTTATGTCACGTAATGAATACATACCATGAATTGCGGATCTGAGCGTTTAAGTGATTACCACTAATGCTATTATATACTGTGGCAAGTGTGGTAACTGACATCGTTATATTAAATACATGATAACACGTATATTCATAAACTCACCATCTTTTCCCATGGGGTAGGCAGAAGCCACAGCACGTCACCTATACGATGCTGATATACTCTTTTTGGCTCGTTGTTTATTTATTTAACACTTCAAGCACAAAGTACGGAGGCGGACTTAATGCCAAAGGCATTTTCTACCAGTCAACCTTTGGGTGATGCCGAGACAAACAGTGTGCGTTAGAGGTTATGCAAACTAGTGGAAGTGTCTTTTTAGTGGAAGATATAGTCCCCAGTTTTGCTAGTTACCTCGGTGGCATCTGGGCGTCATCATACAAGAAATGCTAAAATAAGTAAAAAAACATCAAGAATATTGTTTTTTGACTTATTTTAGCATTTTTTTTGTTTTAGAATTGTTATATCGTAGCAGTCTAGGTGCCTATCAACGTTAATGGAACAATTGCTTTTGACAACCAGGTCAAACCAATTAATTCGTTGCAATGTTCAGCGTATGAAATCTTGAACCAACCCAGCCGCCTCGGGACATGCTCTGGGCGTCGGGCGCCGCAAGACCTTTGACCTCCGTATTTCTCGAGTGATGATGATGATTCAGCGTTTTCAACTTCCTGAATGCACCCTTTGAAGAGGATTCAGAATGCATGCATACATAAATATAGTTTAACAATCAGAATTGCACCACAAATTAATCAACTTTTTCCACAGCAATTAACAGCTCGGCATAATTGTTTTTACCAACGTAGGCGTACTAAACGAAGCTAAATGCTCCCAATTATGTATTTGAAGCCTTCAAAATGTTTCCAAAATGGCGTTAAAAGTGCGCCTCACTCACGAACGGGTCGAGTTCATTAATTAACTCAAAATGTCGTGTGTTTGCGCTCCACGACACTTTGCAGTATGTTTCTACTTTACTCATACATGATATTTGGAATCGACATTTAGTTGTTGGTACTAATTAGTGAGCTCTTATGTTCATAGTGAAAATTGCTGGAAATTGCTGAAATCAAATTTTGTGTAAAATATTTCTGTTTCTAGGGATTTTGTCGCTGTGCTCTAATAATATTTGAATTTAAACATAAACGTTAGTATTTTACAGAATTTTCTTAGAAAAGAAGGATTTCGCTTAATGTAGTATTTAGTTCGCAGGAACTTGTGGTTTCAGGATCTTATTTGATGTCATGAAAATATATGATTTATATGATGATATTAATAGTAAATTCCAAGTAAAAAAACTTTTTTTTTTCAGCTACTCATATTTGTGGAATTCAATAGCACCAGGATGCTTTTAATTATAGTATAGTAATCATGGCCAGTATAGTAAGCAGTAGGTCACCTTTTATTCTTGTTTTGAACAAACCAAGCTTTAGAAAAAAAGAGACGTCTCTGACATGTGCAATGTTAACCCTTCAAAGAAAAAAGCCTGTTCAAAGCAAAAACCTAAATCAAAACTCAATTTTTCAGATTAGGCTGATAGATCAGCAATTTTTAACCGGTTTCAAAATAAGAGCACGTTCTCAATTCAGCATTGAGACGATTTTCAAATTTCTTTTTATAATCGAAGGGGTATATTCCCGAGGTGATTCTTTATCAATTTTATTTATATTGCTAAATTTTAGTTATTATAATACATTTTTTTCTACTGCCTGCGGATTATTTGCTTATAACTTTGGTAACTTTGGAAAATAAAAAATATTTCCGGAAAATGGTGGCAAAAAAAACGATAAAGCAAAAAAAAGTGTTTTGAACGTCAAAGTTTACAAAAGTCCCTATAAATGCGCGCCCTTACACGTAGCTGTTGGATATAAACCTGCCTAGTTTAGAAAACCTCAGAATTTAATGGTACGTGAAGAGGTATAAATCCTTTTACACCCGAAAACACACCAATAAGAATTCCTTCTTTTTCCAAACAATTCAGCCAACCCGATCCAATATCACGCAACTTTCCGAACACACTAATATGACTATAGTAAGTTTTATTACAACATCCCAAAGATATAAACAAAGCAATATTGCGACGCTGAGCCACAATCACAAACCGATGAACATTCCCGACTGTTCTGAACAAAACAAACGCTTTTTCAACAAATATTTATTAAATAAATCCGGGATACTATTGATCTTTCCAGTGTTCTGTTGTTATTAGAAAATAAAAGCTTCCATTTACTAATAAAACGAACAATGGATTAAGAGTGAAAGTGCAGATTGTTTGTTCATATGGATGCGAAACTGTGTTTGCAACAGATACAATGCTGGCTGTTTTATTTACTTTAACCTTTTTTGTTTTTATTTGAGTAGGTACCTATGTGTATTATTATATTATCTGTGCATACTTGAACCGAATGAAAAAGTAATGAAATTGACTATTTACTTAACCTGAAACTCTTCAGCCACTTCAAACGAACATTATATGTAGTTTAACATCAATATGAGTAAATAATACACACTTCATCGTTTACGAGTCCTCTTAAAGTCTTTATGGATTTATTGATTTATCCTTACTAATATAATATGAAAGCGAAAGTGAGTTTGTTTGTTTGTTACGTTTTCACGCCTAAATGGCTCAACCAATTTTGATGAATATTGGTACAGATATAGTTGAGAGTTAGAGACGGACATAGGTAATTATTTTTTAAAGTGAGAAATGAGGGAGAAAGAAGGAAGAAAAGGGAAAACTTAGCTTTGCTATTACAATAAATAAGGCGCAGGGGCAAAACCTATCTACAGGTAGCAGGTACCTGCAAATCAGGAAATGAGAACTGCGTTACCCCGAATTTAAAGCGAGTGAAGCCGCGGGCAAAAGCTAGTCAAGAAATAAAACTCACATAAATGCTTCGCTACGGAAACATCATCTAGTATTTTCCCAAACTATGTTAGGGTCGGCTTCCACACTAAGAGGGTGCAGCTGAATACCAGTATTTTCCATGAAGTGACATTCATCTGACCTCCACTACTTTTTAATAATAATAATAAACTTTTATTTGCAGACCTTAGTCCATAGTGTTAGTAATATATGAAATAGACTTACTTAACTAATGTTAGTATCACACATAATCAACAAAAACAATACAAATATAATAACAATACAATGACAGATAATAACATTAACACGACACAAAGTAGAAATGGACATAAAACCACCTGCGACACAGGTCCACTCAAAGCATCTACTTTAGGGCACGCCACAATAGTGGCGGTAAGTCCCCTCTTTGAGGAGTGGCTGGAGAGGCGTCATGGTGTCCTCACCTACCGTCTGACGCAGGTCCTCACCGGACACGGAAGTTTCGGGAGGTTCCTGCACATCATCGGGCGGGAGGAAGCGCCCGGGTGTCACCATTGTGACGATCGCCCGGAGGACACGGTGGAGCACACAGTGGCGGTCTGCCCAGCTTGGGCGGAACACCGCCGTGCTCTCGTGGAGGCGATCGGCGGCGGCGATCTCTCGCGTCCGGCCCTGGTTCAGGCCATGGTCCGGAGCGAGAGAAATGGGAAGCGGTCACCACCTTCTGCGAAGCAGTAATGCTAGCAAAGGAGGTGGCCGGGCGTTTGAGGGAGAGAACATCTGCCCAACCCAGCCGCCGCGGGAGACGCCCAGGGCGCCGGGCGCCGCGAGACGACTTCCGGCCACCGTAGATGCGGGCCTGTGGACGGTGAGCAATGGGTAGCTCACCGTCCGTCCGACAGGCCGTATCGACGGCGCGTTCGTGTTTCACGCGCGCCTCAAAGAGAGTCAGCAAAGCAGAGGGGCTTGCCAGAGCCCCCGCCTGCCGGGGTTGCGGGTTGTTCGAAAGAGATACCGCGGCCCCGGAACGTAAGGGGCAATAGAAGGAACATGGGTGGGTTTTAGTCAGTACAAGTCTGACATGCCCCCCCGCTCCACCCAGAGCGGGGGAAGTCATTGGATGATTTCCCACCCGAAAAAAAAAAAAGCATCTACTTTGAGTCAACCTGTGTGTGCAGTCTCATCCATCGACCAAGCATAGGGCAGTCCCACCGGTCACTCAATGCCCTCAACATGCTGTGGGAGCTGTCATCAGTTCTGCGCCGGAGAGAAGCGCATCGCTTGCGGATGATGGCATAAAAATCATCTATCCGCGCATCGGCAAACATACCGGATGCGCTAGAAAAACGCGGCAGCCCCACAAGCATTCTGAAGGCATTATTATATTGGACACGCAGAGCATTGTATGCTTTCTGCGTATACTTGACCCACAGGCTGCAGGTGTAAAAAGTCTGACAATAGGCTCTAAAGAGCGTCATTTTTACCTCACAAGAACACCGTGCAAACCTGCGAGCCAGCATATTGCTTCGAACAGACAACGCTCTGCGCTCCCTCTCTATGTCCAAGTCATCACACAAGTCCTCGGTGACCCAGTGACACAGGTATTTAAATTTTGATACTCGCTTTAACGGTATGTTTGTTAAAGAGACACACGGCACAAATAAGTCTCTTCTGGTGCCAACATTAAACACAACTAACTCACTCTTATCGACGTTATACCTAAGCCCATGAGCCACCGCGTAGTCCTCACAGACCTTCAGCAACCGTCTTAACGCACTGATTGATGGATATTATATTATTGATTAAGTACAAGGTTATACTTTTTTTATTATTATTATTTGGCCACGAACTACGCTACGTAGACAGTCCGCAAAAAATTATTTGGTAATGATTATGACATCACGTACCTACTCTTAATAGTATTGTAGGTACCTACACCCACACCACACAATTATGTTTAAATACCATGTAATAGGGGACGAGCCTATTACCATCAAGTGGGCTGATACACAGACTCCGTTGTTGTTCGTATGATAGGAAATTCCAACGCACCTATGTGACAGTTGGACAAAGCAGTTATAAAATAGATCCCAATAGATCACTCATATTTAAACTATCTCGGTTCTATTAGAAAATTCC
This sequence comes from Ochropleura plecta, assembly GCA_905475445.1. Lineage (NCBI taxonomy): Eukaryota > Metazoa > Arthropoda > Insecta > Lepidoptera > Noctuidae > Ochropleura > Ochropleura plecta. The sequence continues at coordinate 15,713,464 of FR997731.1, read as the reverse complement.
AAAAGTCATTTGAAAACAGCATAGTATTTATTGTTAGTTTACACGGAATTACCGATCTTGGTTCTCTTTATATTCTTAACATAACAGACGATACTAGGTCACCATGGCTAAAGAGAAAATTGAGCAATGCATCCCAAAATATATGAGCAGTTGAGCACAAGCATAAACGAGTAAATCACAAGCACCACAGCCCACAGTAACACCATAGCATGGCCATAAAACAAATTGTCTGACGTTTGTTTTAGCACCATCACGAATTATTTACTACCATAATGTTGGATTAACGAGTTTCTACTGCACTGTAGGAAATGAGTAAGTACCTGGTACCTACTTTGTACGTTTTTGGAAAGGTGGACGACTTGCGACTTAGCTGCATTGACAATGTTGTGTTGCTTATGCAAGCACAAATAATTTCGTTCATTCATTTTTATATATGAAAAAGAAACAAAAATATAAAAAAAAATAGCTTCTGACCGCGTATTCGTCCGTGTGGCATAGTTTCTTTGGGCTAACGCTAACTTAAACCCGCGTGATGATCGAAAAAAAAATATCTTTCTCTCCCCTTTTCCCTCTTTCTCCCCCTTCTCTCACTTTTTTAGCCTATATCCTTCTCCATTGTCCCAACTATCTCTGTACCAAAATTCATCAAAATCGGTTCGGCCATTTAGGCGGGAAGACGTAACAAACAAATAAACAAACTCACTTTCGCTTTTATAATATTAGTACTAAGGATAGTAACCCACCGGTATCGGGAACAGGGTCCAAGTTACCGGCGCGCGGTCAGGGCTCAAGAGAGAAGAACCTCCTAACGACACGAGACGTGTCCAGGATTACCGCTTTCTGAATCAAACCCCTGGCACAACTGGCTATCGAGATGCCTCTTCAGGTTTTGGTCGAGGCTTTTGGCAATTAAGTAATTGGCTGTAACGGCTATCGGCATAACGATCGCTGATACCACATGTCGACAAGCTCGTGAGCCAAGTCAATATACTTGTCAATATATTTGCTTTTTTTGGGAAATAACATTATTAGAGTTTATAAAAACTTAACGCTTTAGTTCGGGTAAATATTGTTATTATTCTGGTAACTCTAATTCAAGTAAATGTAAAAAAAAAACAAAGAAAAAAACAAAAAAATAATTTACTTCCGAAAGTTACCTTGGTTATTTTTTTTTGACACCGATTTCTATAATTTTAGGTTTATTGAAAGGTAGACACACTTACTAAACAAAAACTGTAACAGACCACGCTAACTATTGGCCCTTTTCGCGATAAGACTGATAACAGCATAAGACACTTCAACTTGATAGAAAGCCATTGCAGAAGTTTCTTGTGTAAACAAGCAACAATAATCTTGACTACAATTCCAATCAAAGCATAAAACCGCTATTTATAGATTATTTGATCACAAAAAATAAGTTTTTCTACGAATTAATACAATATTCTCTCGCTTAAGTAATATACGAGTAGCGTGGAGCAAATATTCCGCTGAGTGGATACGTAAAAGCCGACATCTATGCGATATTGCAATCTTGATTGATCTGACATTCGTTCTGAAGCTATGCAAATAAACTCTGCAACGATTGCCTACGTCTCGAGTGGAGGAATTGGATACGATCAATATTTGTTCGATTCAACTTTCAAGCTTATTTGCTCTCTGACACTTGGTTCTATAAATGTTGAAAACAGTTAGCTTTTTTTGTTTTTATGTTAAGCCATAAAAAATCTTGTAGCCTATTTATCACTATAGGCAGACACCTATCGGAGTGGTTTGCAAATTTATTGTGACGATATCTCCAGATTAACGTTAGTAGGGTTCTAATAATCATTTTACAGAGTATACTTGTGAGTCGTTTGTCTTGGTAGGGATATGTAATTAGGAGGGATGAAGCACATGTGATTAAAAGAGTGATGGATCTGAATGTTGATGGACGGAAAGCGAGAGGAAGGCCAAAGAAAAGATGGATGGATTGTGTAAGGAATGATATGAAGGAGAAAAAGGTAAATGATGCCGTGACGTCTGTTAGGGGAGAATGGAAGAAGAAAACTTGTCGCGCCGACCCCAAATAGAATGGGACAAGGGCAGGAAAATGATGACTTAGAGATTCAACGATCATCACAATGGAAACTTACATAGTAAAATATAAAGTTTTATGAACGTAAAATATGATTATATTGAAATAATAACCAACCGGACCACAGTCAACCAAACTGTTATTATTACTCTTCTTTGAAGGCAGTACACTCTCGCTGAGTCACTCCAAGTCAGGGCGAGTATGAGAGTGTATATAATAGTTTAGATATTCTTCTATAAACAATATAACACAGACAGCTGCACTGCTAGTAGATAACATAACAAGTGCATATTGTGACACTCATTGTATGAAAATGGATTCTTCATGTTCATTATACAAACCAGTTGCCACCGTTGCTAGGTGAAAGCTTTTAGAGAGTGGTCTCTGTGGTACTTGTGGCGGTGATCCCACAAACCAACCTATTTATATGACTACACCACAGGATATTGAACCTTATCACTCATAGAGTCAGAGCTACATCAGCCTGAGTTTTGAATAATTTGGTGAGTGACAGGTTTGGCCTTGACAATATCTGGTTTTATAAGAATATGGGCTTTTGGTATATGCAAATACATTCAAATATTTACTATTCCAATATACAACTTGTTAATAAATCGGTTTGTCTAGTGTCAGGTAAAATTCGTGTTTAAATAACGAAGACAAAGAAATTTTTGTATAAAATTTTCCAATGACTGCTCTACATGTCTTTTAAATTTCTTTTGACAAATTACACACTTCAACAAACAAAGACAACGTTAAGGTTTTTTATTTACTTGACGGCCTAATTTTGTAAGTTAACTAATTGATCAAAACCAAACCAACAAAGTCGTCAAAAATGCTACGAATGAATAATATGGGAGACACAAATACCGTGTCATAGCTAATTTTATCCTCCAAAACGAGAATAACAGTCATACAAAAAAAGTTATGGTTGGATTTATCCATCCATATCCTAATAAATCACAGTTCTATTAATATTATAACTGCAAAAATGAGTACTATGAGTGCGTTGTATTTTTATACTCGTAAAGTCCATCCAAAGGTTGTCTGGAAGATATCGCTATTAGCGATAAGACCGCCATTGGAACCATAGATTTAGCACTTTTTTATAAAACAGTTTGTTTTTTTTTTTAATTTTTGGTGTGTAATAAAGTATATTCTATTCTATTCTACTATTAATATTATGGATGAATAATTGTTACTCTTTTAAGCACCATCTTCAAAACAGATTTGAATAAAAATTTGGCATACACATACCTGGATTAACACATATGATACTTTCAATCCCGGTAAAAGAAACTCGTAGGACAGTTACATTTTATGTTTACAAACTAGTAATATTGTAAATGAGTGAGTGAGTTGTGTCCGAGCATCGCCTCATGATATCTATGTTTTAAGTTTTTACCTGAAATAACATTTGCTTATTTGCCATGTCGTGACGGCTCAGAGGCTAAGCGCCTCGCCTCTCATGCATGAGGTTGTGGCTTTATATCCGGGCAAGTACTAATGTGGCTTTTTCAATTCATATGTACTTTCAAATTATAAGTTTATTAAAGACATCATAGTCCTGGGTGAAGGAAAACATCGTGAGGAAATCTGAACTTATCCTACTATAATATTATGAATGCGAAAGTTTGTTTGGATGGATGGATTTTTGTTACTCTTTCACGTAAAACCTACTAAATGGATTTTAATGAAACTTAACAATAATATAGCTTACATATCAGAATAACACATAGGCTACAATTCATAAATATATATTGTATATTCCATCACCACGCGATTGAAACCGCGAGGCCCAGCTAGTGATTAATATGTCTGAAATCACCAACCCGTCTTGAGCAAGCGTGGTGGTCAATGCTCGTGCCTTCTCTGTAAGAGAAGAGGCCTTGGTCCAGCAGTGGGACAGTTATAGGCTCGTGTTATTTATTTGCCAATTACTTTTGTCCATTCGTTGACTAGGTTTTTCGCCCAGCATCATTGACCAAAATTATTCAGTGTATAATTTAATATTTTAATCAATTGTAACTAATAAATTGTGAATCAAAAGCGGACACAAATAGTGATTATACTTCAATACGGGATACAGGTATCCCGTATGATTCGTCCATCTACATACTATATCTCAGTGTACAGAGTTTGTGCCCGTAGAAGTTGTTTGTTTGTTAGACCTTCACGCTGTAACGGCAGTACGGATTTCGATAAAAGTTGGCATTCGAATAAACCATGACCTAAGCTAAGACATTTTTAACCCAGTACCTGGTAAGCACCCGTGATATAGTTACTAATCACCAATCGAGCAAAGTCATAGTCTAAACCAGGTATTCGTAAAAAAGCGACGAAATACCGACTCGCAACGATTGATTTAAACTAAACACAATGATTGACAGATATCTTCCTCTCGAACGATGGTAAAAATCGTTCGTAAATCATCCATTTTTGTTTGTAATACTTCAAGTTTAGTGGCTCTTGACTATTAATAGAGTATTGGTAAATGTGGAGAGTTCGAGAGCAGGTGCATTAGTGGAGCGACTCCATATGTTGTATAGTATTATCGGTCTCACGAAATACGTGGGGTACGATGTAATGCGTAAGTGCTATATTCGCTATTATGATTAGGACTAAAGTGCATTGCTGTCTGTTTAGAAAAGGGTGGGTTGGACGTCTGGACGTTGGTCTGGTGGTTATAAGCGCGGCCAGGACCACGTTCCTGGTTTCCATTTCTAGGTCAGGGCGGTGCTAATGGGTTTTTTCATCAGGAATTTCTCATTAGCAACCACAGAGTCTGGATTTGTGCCTGGTTGTTGGTAATAGACTCTCCCCTATTACATGGAGTGTAACTATAACTAGTGAACTGTGGGTGTACTATTACGTACACTCTGGTTAACCGGCCTAGCTTCGGAGATTACACGCGTGATGTTATTTTATTGGTTGTAGTTATACTACACGTCGTAGTTGTTACACAGTGTAATAGCAAAGCTAAGTTTTCCCTTTTCTTCCCTCTTTCTCCCTCATGCATCACTTAAAAAAAAATTTGATTAGGCGTGAAGATGTAACAAACAAACAAACTCACTTTCGCTTTTATAATATTAGTAAGGATTATAAATGCGAATATTTGTGAGGATGTATGGATATTTGTTACTCTTTCACGTCAAAACGGCTGAGCGGATCTTGATTAAATTTTTCACTGAGGTAGATTATAGTCTGAAAAAACACATAGGATACTTTTTTTGATAGCACGCGGGCGAAGCCGCGGGCACCAGCTAGTTTAATAATAAAAGCAGTTGTTAAATTTAATTATAATTCCTGCCTATTACAGACCTGGTTAGGTTAGGTTAAGCCGTGCTCACCAAGGTTGGTCCATGGATAGGTGACCACCGACTGCACACCGAGTTTTCTCTGTTGGTACCGACATTCAGTTGTAGATCTTTGACAGTGGCTACAGAAAGCCTGATAACCAGTTTTACTAAGAAGTATCGTATTACTCGGTAACTAACTGAGTTGTGGTGGTCAGATAGGCAGTCAATAAATGTTAAATACTGTTTAGCTGCATTATGGTGGGACTGGCAGCCAACCCCAACGGAGAAAAAGCTACGCAAATAATAAGCAGAATTTTGACTATCTTTAAAAAAATAGCACGCTTTCACTTTTGATTTTTGTTCAAAATTATTTTTACTTAATTGGGTTTTTTTCTTTAGGCTCGAAACGTTGATTATACAAAGAACCGACCGAAAGTTATTATCTTTTAATTGCTTCGGCTTCTATTGGTGCTGAGAAATAGAAAACACGAGGAAAAGGTCTTAATAAGTCGACGTTGCTCAGAGTTGCTTAATTGTCTTTAACAGAAAATTCATAATCTTTGTGTTTTGCGCTCAAATATCTTTAACAATAATTTAATAGCAAAGGCTTTTACTACAGGAAAACGTTTCCAAGTAATTCTAATTTCAATCAAACTCCCGGCGTTCGACAGTAAACAATTTGTTCGAATAAATATTATTCTATCGCGTCTTGCTGCGTCAATACGGTACAGGCCTAAAATCTACGTAGTGGCAGAATGTCCGACGTTGTTCACATGTAAATAAAGCTGAAAATCGCTTCCACAATTACCGCGTTAAAGTTTATTTTAGGTAGGTTAGGTACTTTTACATCATACCTTTGAACGTTTGAAAAAGGAGTCAAACAGGTAAAAACGGGTAATTTGTGCCATCCCTCTGTGCTGAAGTAACATTTGCACGGATTTATTGGAAATCGGAAAGTACGTAATTGGAAATTCACTGCGCTGACAAGTAAATGAAAATTGTTCGCGGTGGAAGAAATGCAATTGATTCTTAATTTAAATTGGGTAGCAAGAATTAAATATTTTATTTGAAAACTTTGAAAAAAAAAATAGTATTTCGTGGCTATATAATAACAGCCAGGCTTGGTCTGTCAATAAGTGACCTCCAATCAGTAAAATTAGTTTAAACCGTTGGTCCCGGCTGTCGTTTGCAGATCATTGACAGTTGTTACAGGCAATCAGTGGCCTGAAAGTCTGACAATCGTCTTACCGCATTGCCCAGTACTAATTGCCTTGTGGAGATCAGATATGCAGTTGCTCCATGCATAATGCTAGTATTTGGCTAGGTAACCGTAGTGGGCCTTTTGAATTTAATGTAACTTGCTCCTATCACGAGTTTACACGCATGTTTAAGAATACATATAATAACGTATTCTGATACCTAAAAATGTTATTCACTGATTATTACATTTCATTTTAAATTATATAATTCCAAAATTTATTTGATACTTAACCGATCTGCAAATTGATTTATGTTATTTATTCAATGATTATGATCACTGAATCTGTCTTTGGCCAGATAACTATAATCAAAGTAGTTGGAAACGTATTGATCTAACAGTTAGCAATCGCGAGGTACATTATTTATCAACGGGAAAACTTAACGTGAGAATTTTGTATTGATATTAAGTGCGAAGAATTGGCTACTTCAGTAATAACAGAGTAATAATTATTAACTCCATTCATGTCAAAGAGCTTTGGCTAAAGTACACTTCCTTGGGAAACACCTTTTAATTTTCAAAGAATCATTTGTCTCTCTTCCTACTAGAGGTATATGTAGATCTACACATGCATAAACTCCGTTTAATATAATTATGCTTATGTAGGCTCAGCCCTGACCTTTAGTAGGGACTTGAGCAAATTAAGCCCGCAACCTTTTAAAATTATCATATCGTTTGCTGCTAAACGTTCTAAATTATGATGCCTGAATTGGACAGGAATACATCGTCATAGTGGTTTGGTAAAAATAAATTAATTTAGTTTACGCATAGCAGACTTTACAAAAAACTTGCTGGTCTCTTAGACTATAGTTATTTGTAATATCCGAGCAGATGCTATTTCATTTAATGAATTATAGTTAGTGACACACGCACAAAAAAGCTGATAAAGTAAATTGAGGCGCGGCTCAATCGAGCTTCATTTGAAACTGCTGTAGCAAAAATAATCCACAAGCTTTAAACTGTTATAAAATACTTCACTACTCGACATCTTTTTATAAAAATAACTTACAAGTGGTACAAAAGTAACTCTTCGTGTCACTGTTCATCGTGAAAAGCTAACTTGAATGCAGGCCGGCAGAGTTTATTTTTAGCTGGATAAATGCCAACCATCTGTTGGAAAATGTCACCGTAGATATAAGGAAATAGGAACACAAAAGAACACCAACCTGACGGGTCTCCTGCTGCCGATCAGATATCTTCGAGAGGAGTCTCCCGGACTAGGGCATAGCCCGCTCCGAATCCGAGACTTACTGTTATTTACTGAACAAACACTCGAGCTTCTAAGCCTAAAACAGTGATAATGATATTCCGGTCAGGCACCACACATTTATCTTTGTTTATTACAATTATAAAGAGCGCAGAATTAGAACTAGTGTTTTAGGTAAATTACGCGAACTACTTTCGAAGATTGGTTCGCGGAATGTTTGGGTGGGATTGTAATTAAAATAAATAAGGCGTTAGACCAACAAAAACATAGAAAGGGTGATTATGATAAAAAAAAACTACTTCTACATGGTGTGAAAGGTAAACAGATGAGTAAGAACTAAAACAAAACATGTTTAGTTTTTAAAAATAATTTATGTATACGCAAAATACTTGACATGATCATCGTTTCTATCATTTTGAGTTTGTTACATATAAAAAGTAATTAAATAAATCCTTTGAATGAACTGTGTTCTCGAACTCAATGAGGGAATTACGGAAATCCGTTCTTTGTTTCATTCATTGTGATATTTCTACAGCGTCATTAATAATAGACTGACTGAAATGACTGGCGAGAATGAGATTGAATTGATTGAGTTCTTGCAAGATCAAATAGTTTTATTCTAGTAAGTATTTTCGATAGTCTAATTTTAATAAATAAATTATTTAAAAAACAACGCAAGAGTGTAGTTTTTAATATAATGAAGAATTACAGACTTGAATTTTCCTGATTTAGGCTTAATTTGTTCTTGTTTTTATATTTTATTAAGATTGCAATTTTCAGCAATGTTTCTTTTAAAAACTTATCTAATTAGCCCTCTTTTGAGCTGATTCACGGAACTCATCAATTATGTGAGAATACAATGAGCTTTGAACGAAGCTAAAAGACAAAGATACCATTTCCGAGAAAGAAGAAAGTTAAGAAGTCGCCATAAATATCTTTTCTTTAACGAGAAATTGATAAAAGATATTAAACTGAATTGGCTGGCTATTGTTTTACAGATATTCTGTTAAGCATGAAAACATTCATAAAATGTTAATCATTTTCAAAATAACTTTAGTTGACGTTGTAATATCTTGGTTTGTAAAATGTCGGCCATATTTAGAAATGGAGGTGTGCAGGACTGCAGGTGCACATCTGGCTAACTCTCCGGGGAATAAAGGCGAGATATTATTGTTTATGGAATTATATTTTGCGGATTTTGGAGACGATATTATCATAAAATGTACGGGTCATTGAAATGACAAATGAAAACAGTACTAATGAAACAGACAGCAATAACTGATTTGAAGGACATTAAAGGTTCCACCTATGATGGTCATGATAAACGAACTTCAGGGGCGCGTGTTGGCAGAGAATACCTTGACCTAGTACCACTGAGCGATACCTCGAGGTCACCGAGAAGATAGCTAGATGCGCAGATTGATACGAGAGCCAATGAGCTGTTATGGATGGCGAAGACCGAGTTGAAAACGAATGAACTGGAAAACAAGTCCTTGATACTATCCACGTTGAATTAAAGATGGAAAACACAAAGATATATTTTTATTTGAAGAGTCGGTTGCTAAAGTAAAAGTTACTTTTGATAGAAATAAAATCATGCCCAAAGTCAATGGTTGTAAATTAAACATCCTTATTTATGATGATTGATTTGTTAAGAAAGAGGTAAAAACAGGAATTATATCAACCTTGTTGATTATGAAGAAGAGTTTATGAAAGAAGCTTCAACCTGCTTAATTTAGCATCCGGAACATTTAACAGGTTTTTGGAAGCTTGATTAAACCAAAAGTTAAATTATTTCGGGCAGATTATTAAAGTTGTTTTTCTAAATTAACCGCGATATCGGAGGGTGTTTTGGCTAGATATAAAATTCTTGTTAGTGCTGAGTTCACAGCTTTATTTCTATTTTCGTTGGTTTTATGAGCACAAAGTGTTCATAAATATGAAAGGAAATAATTCAGTCAGGCGAAAGAGTAAACTAAAGTTGGTGAATGACTTTAAATCTTTTGCCACGAATTTAATGTAAGATAATTTTATTACAATGTTTCCGAATGTTTTTTGTGTGTAATGACGCATTTCGGTGATATTCAGTACAATTATAGTGCGTTATTACGATGCAGAAACGTTTTCAACTGAAGTTTCAATGAACTACGAATCAAGAATAACGAATTTACAGCGTCATTAACAGTTTACGAGGTAATGATTTACATGCCCGACGAGAAAGATCACCGATTAATTGACTAAACATAGATAAATGTCAGAAAATTCTAATAGAAGAAGAACTAGTTTAAATTTTTAAGATTATTAAATCTACAGGTATGGGAGGGTGATATTATAGGCAGATAGGAACACATCCATGCAAACAATAGTGATACAAATTGCAACCACGGTGGATATGTATCGGTAGACCGTTTCATTGTTAATGACAACAGTGCGATGCTAATTGATGATCAACGTGTGCGTGTAATACGTATCCACCTGGCCGCGGGGGGTGAGGGGGAGCGCGGGGCGCAGGGGGGAGGGGTGAAGCACGGGGGCGCGTCGAACCGGGGGGGGGGGGGGGTGATGCATGAGTGTGTTGGTGTCGCGTACCGACCGGCGGTGTCGTGGTGTGCGTGCGCGTCGCGGCGTGCGCTCGGTGCGGCGGTCGAGCTGCCACTGGGCGGGACGTGCGCCGCAGCCTCTCCGGACCCGTCGCCCGCCCAATCTCCCAGTCAATCTCTACGAGAAAACTTTTGATGCATCTCTTAAACGATACTCACGCTAACGTCCACTTTACTTAGGATCTAAATCTAAATATGCTTTTTAAAAATTATGCTTATTTAACTGTTTGGTTACTTTGATTAACTTACGCAAATAAAGGGTTAAAAATAAACTCTAATCAGCGCCGTGAATCAGTCTAATGGAAACATATCCAACGAAATGGAATTAGGGTGTGTTGAATGTTTTAACGGTTGAAGGATTTTTGTATGTTATTGAATAAAACCTGCGTCTTTATATGGATCACTGGCGATTAATTAAAAATAAACTAGATGTTAATTACTGTCACAGACTGACTGAGAGAATTTGGTCTGGCAGAATTAGTTATACAATGTTCCAATTTCCGGGTAAAGTCCGTATTATCCTGGTCCGATGGAGCAAGCTTAGTTCTAAAGCCTTTGTCCGATCTTGTGCACTGTGGACACAGTGGTTGCACAATCTACATGAACACACTTACATCAAATACAGAACATTCCTTCTAATTTAGCTCTTTGAGAGCACTCGCTTTGTTTCCGACAGTTCATTTACTTGAAGGCTGTATTTAAATAAGTGCTGAATGTGCTTATTTGCTCGCCCCTCTTTACTCTATGAGAATTTAAATTACACAAAAAGCTTGGACGAGGGACGAAACATTATGGAATGTAATTTGTGGACATTTGAATGCGGCTCATTTGTCACAAGTCCCAAGTCGTAACAAGTGAGGCTGTAGTCTCATCGCTTATTTATAAGTTGTAAGTTAAAATTAAATAAGTCCAGAAGCCGCAGTACTTTGGAACTATTTTACCATAGAGTTTTTTAAACTTTTGACATAAGTCTGCAAATTGTGTGACTGTTAAATTTGATGGAGAATTGTTATACGTGATTAAGCTAATATATTTTTTTATTCTGAAATACCACATTTGAGTTATTTGACTATCCTATGGGAACACATTTTTCTGGGATCAAAAGTATATTTAGTAATCCAGAATATAAGCTTATCTTAATACGAAATTTTATCCGAATTCGTTAAGCCGTTTGAGATTGAAAGAGTAACAAACATACCCACACAAATACATATAAATTCGCCTTTATACCATTAGTGTGATAATCACTCTAATATTCTATGATGATTACGCTAATATGTATGTATATTTATACTGTATGTTATAAAGGAAAAATATCAGTTGTTGTGGAGAGGTAATCAAAAATAAGGCTCTCCTCGCTCGCAAAATATTTCCTCAAAATGTAGTTAGTTACCTAATCCAATGATTTTATTGCTCATTTCGAATCCAATGAGTATTGCCTCTTCTTTAATGATTAAGTGAAATGGTTATTTATTTATCCAATGTTTTTGAGGTTTATCTTATTAATGAATTAATTAAATTAATCTTAATTACATATCAGTCGTTCCATGGAACAACTGGTATTTAGCTGCATCAGGCTAGGCAAATGATGATATCTATGTGCTACAAACACTAATAAAAACTATTGCAGCAACAATTAACTCATAGTATTTAATTCCTATCTATTCCTATCTTTCTATTCCTATATCCTTACTAATATTATAAAAGCGAAAGTGAATTTGTTTGTTTGTTACGTCTTCACGCCTAAATGGCTCAACCGATTTTGATGAATTTTGGTACAGGGATAGTTGGGACCCTGGAAACGACATAGGCTAGGTAGATAAATGAGGGAAGAAAAGGGAAAATTTAGCTTTGTTATTACAATAAATAAGGCGCAAGTGTAATAAATACAGGTAGCCGGTACCTGCAAATCAGGGAGACTGTGTTACCCCGAATTTAACGCGAGCGAAGACATGGGCAAAAGCTAGTAGTTAATGTTTTTAAACTTTGACGAAATATCGAGGAACGTTTCACACAAAATGTTGAGTAGATTAGAGAACCTATCCAATAGGTGGTATAGTCAATCACAACGGAGATTAACCATCGGCCCGGGAAATACTAAAAACTTGCTTTTGCCCGCGGCTTCGCTCGCGTTAAATTCCGTATAACACTGTACCTGCTACCTGCAGTTTTTGCCCTTGCACCTTATTGATTTGTAATAGCAACGCTAAGTTTTCTCTTTTCTTCCCTCGTTCTCCCTCATATCCCACTTTAAAATAAAAAAAAAATTGCCTATATCCATCTCCTGGTTCCCTACTATCTCTGTACTAAAATTCATCAAAATCGGTTTTAACCCTTTGACGACCACGGGGACACATTTATCCCAAAGCAAAAATATAAGATAACTAAATAACTAAAATACTTACATATGGATGTTATTTTACGCCATTAAAGCGTGAAGAGGTAACAAACAAACAAACAAACTCACTTTCGCTTTTATAATATTAGTAAGGATGCACAAGTGAGTGCGCAGCCACAGGTGCACTCTCTGTTCCCTCCCTGAGACGAGGCGCTGGACGGCTTAACGTGTTTTCCGAGGCACGGGGGTATCTTACCGTCAATTTCCAAATTCCGGGCTGTGAAATTTCGAATAGAAAAACCCAATAAGACTTTTTGCCCGAACCAGGAATCGAATTCAGGACCCCGTGCTCAACAGCCGCGGGACCAAGTGAGCAGTTAGCAATAGGTAGTGCCATGTATTCGAAACATGACTGATCCGTACCTTCTTATATATCTTTTTCCCATAAAGTGACGTTAACTACAGGAGTCCTCTTATTGTGTCTATAAATAACTTCTCCGCTAATCAGCTCCTGGCCTGGACAAAAGCGTTTTTATTAAATAAGCTTTAAGGAGCTTATCTTAAATAGGATAGTTCGTGGATGCTGGCTGTATTTTTATATGGAGACTCTCCTGTACCGAATACTTCAAGTTTCAGGTTAGTTAGAAGCACTTTAGGTAGTCTGCTACCGGTCCAAGTTTCGGGTATTTGCCCGAATGGAAGCTATTAAAGAGTTTTAGTTGCCTCGTTGGCGTAGTGTTGTGCCCGGTTGGTGGCAATAGGTTCGCCCCTTATTACAGGTACAACTCTGCGAGATATTGCCGGTAGTGACGTCAAAGTCCATAGTGTCAAAGAAACACTTATATTTAAAAAACATCATAATATATATATCATAGTAATGTAATTGCAATTTTTGTTGAATAAAGCTGTGTGTACAATGTGTATAATTATTTTATTAAGAGCTAAAAATTAGATTTAAAAAAGGGAAATTGTGGTAAATGACGTCACTGACACCGTTGCTGTAACAGTCACTGACACCGTTGCTGTAACAGTCACTGACACCGTTGCTGTAACAGTCACTGACACCGTTGCTGTAACAGTCACAGGCGTTTGAACTGTATTAGAAAATTGTAGAAGTTTAACTAATTTTTTTTTGCGACAAGTAGTAATCGAAATTAACTTTTAATAAAAAAAAAAATTACATGGGTTGTTAGTACTTACTTTTTTCATTGATTAAATTGACAGAAAAAAATACGTTCATATTCTCTATTAGAAAAATGCAGATAGAAACTTACCTTATAAAAGAAGTCAGCACTAGTCACTGAACACACTTCAAACTATAGTAATAGTAAAGGTTAGAGTAACAGTAAAAGTAATAAGTTTATTCATCAAAAGAAACAAAACAGAATCTACATTGTTGGTGAGCCAAAAAAAAAACCTATTGTCTTTTAATCAGGCTGCATCAACTTATATAAAGAACTCAAGCATCGTCTGGTGTTATAAATGACATACATATATAGTTCATTAGTTTTTAGGTCGCCGAGTAGAGGGGACGTGAATTCATATCGCCGACTTAAGGCTCGCCGTATATAGAGACGTGATCTGGAAATGTATCGTCATTATACCCAGGAGCTCAAATTTATGGACGAGACTCGTGAGGGAATGGCCGCCGCCTGACTTTTATTGTAATATCCACATATATTCCCTATTGTCAACGCTCTAGAGCTGTTTTATTCCTTTGTACGAACGCTCCGTTATTCTATAGAAATTCCATAACTTGCGCGTTTTACTTAGGAATGATTCAATAGAACTGCTCCAGATTATTTCCGTTATATCCGTGTATCGTGTTTATCTCTATATTTTCACTGAAAGGCCGATAAAATCTTTGTTAGCATAGCAATAAAGAAGATAACTCTGTCATGAAAATATTCTAGAAAATACTGTTCGAATTCTGTTGATATAGGCTGTGGTCGTCTCTATTAGGTACAAAACATGAAACGGGTCATTCTCGTTTATCTTGGAGATAAAAGTAACAAAGTTTACGTTTGAGATCGCGAGCCAACTAACAATAAGGCTGTTTTAAAGTGTACGCTGTTGATATTCTCGCCACGGTGTTATAAGGGGTGTGGGCTGTCGGCCTGGCGGGTAAACACGCGGACCTGTTGCGCGGCTCGTCGTCGGCCCAGCGTCGAGTCACGGTCGGCTGACAGGCTACGTAATGTGCTTTAACATTTTGTGAATAAACACGTTTACGTAACAAATGTTTTTCTTTATCGCTGCTAATGTTACAATCGATGGAAATTTATTGTTGGCAACTGGAGATGTGGAGGATCGTGGAGGTTTTCATCTGATGTTCTTTGTGGTTAACAAATGGAAATCATGTTATAGTCTCTCTGTCAATATCATTCAAGGACCATATCCTTGAATGATATTGACAGAGAGAGTTGTTAAATATGTGTAAAATTGACTGTGGAAGTTATGCAACAAAATGGCGATAGTTTCGGGTTATGCCACATACCAAAGGAACACATGCTGCACCAGGTGTAAGTATATTTTTGTGTTACGCCATACTTAATTCTGAAGTTTGTAGGTAAACCTGGTTTATGACAAAATAAATATATTTTTTTTGAGTCTGTAATTGTGTCACGGGTATGAAAATCAGCCCTCTATCTTTACAAGTAGGGTGCTACAGCGTTGGTAAAACGAGCCAAAATTAAATTAGACTCCTTAGACGTGTCATATTATGTAATAAAGTTAGCGTTTAACGAGGACATACTTTCTTACATATTTATATAGGTCACAATGTATGATATATGAATTTTACCAGCTACGATATTAGTATCAGGAAATTGGCAAGTCTCTCATTAATGTTACGATTTTATTTTATTATTTTTATAAAGAACAACGACTTGTAATTGCTGCTCGTATTGCGATTGCCAAAGGAATAAAAATAAGGTTATAAAAAAGGATGTGAAACAGTAAAGTTTCTAAAATACGATACCTTTTTGTATGCTTGATACTTAATCCTGTAAAGTAAGCGCTTAATTTTTACAAGACGCAGACGGTTACGGCTCTAAGAAAACCTTATTTCTTAAAACTCAAAATTCATATTATTCTTGTTTTTATAAATTTGAAAGATGTTTAGTTTACTATTGTCATTTAAAACTGAGGGATTAAAGGATATTAAAAAAAACAAACAAAATAATCAGAACAAATCACACTCAAAACATACTGAAATCGTAGCATTAAAAACACGTTCTATTTATATTACCCCGAACCTACTGTCAGCGATAAATAATACGGATGATACTGAAAACCCGAATCAGGGTACGAAGTATCGAACTGTAGTGTTGACGGCGATCAATCACTCGAATGGGAATCGATTGTCGCTTCACCGCGGTGCTACGCGCTACGAGCTACGCGCTACGACTCTAATAACGGGGAGCTTTGCGTAGCACACACGTAGTCGCGTAGCAAATCGACACTTTTCCAATTGAATTGTTTTTCTATCTGTTTCATGATTGTTATTGTTTTGGTTTTTAATTGAGATTTATAGCACTTGAAATAATATTTTAATAGGTTATTTGCGGGTAGGAAATAAGAAGTACAGAATTCTTGAAGAATGAAGCCTTGTTAAAGTAAATCTAATAAAACATACTGGGGATCAATGTAGCTAAAATAAATTTTCAAATACCACAATAATACATTATAAACGGAATTAGTATTTCAGGTAACATTTGGTATACATATATCAAAGAATTATCCAATGTCCAAAGAAAAAGCCAGCACTTTTGCAGTATTAACTAAAACTACAGCCAATACATTCCACACAGCATTGGTATCGGCTATACATTTTCAATAGAAGCGTTCATCGGCTAAAAGTCTATCGTTAGCCTTTGAGAGCTGGTATGAAGCACTAGCGGGAACTTGGCAGACTTGTTGCGCCGGCGGGGTAATCAACTCGAACACAAGCGCAACTTGCTATTAATTTATAACATACGTATGTACGAGTATGTTGGTTGAGCTCTTCATTTTATATGGATGAGTGGATGTATGAAATAAGTTTGGAGTGAACAAATGTTTTCAGTTTTAATCGGTATAGTTAGTAATTAGTTTTTGTCGGCCTGCCCTAGAACCTAAAATTTGAAAACATCTATGTGTTAAGTACCTGAGCCATTTAGGTCTTGCTTGGTCAATACTTTTTTTTTGGTAAAAGTAGAATTCAGGTTTGCCGTTGCTGGTAAAATTTTGTGCTAAGAACTGTTCTTACGCAACGGCAACAACTCCAGTAAAAAAAAACAATGACCTCATATTCATGTCTTTATTTGCATACCATTCCTTCATTGTGTTATTCGACTTGCGCTTTGAGCCCTGTTCAGAACCACTGGTAACGCTGTCGATCTGGCAGAGCTCTCATCAGCAAGCTACGATGATGAGAGGATTGCCAAGGTTGGTGTTTATAAAAATATAACTTTAATTAATGAAACATATTTTTTAAATTTACATTTTCTTCACGAAGCTGGTTTAATTTGGAATTATTTTTATAAAATAAAAGAGCGGGAATATTCTGCATGCGCAAAACAGTTCAATTTTTTGTGGCAAACCCTTTTATAATGTAAAATCCACTTTTTGTGCTACAAAATATGTTTTAAATTATGTATTTCGAATTATACTGTATTTTTAAAAACGTAGTTAAATACACACAGCGAAATAGGAAGTTTTGCGTTTTGAATAGCGTGTAATTGTCCAACATAACATAAACTTTATTAAAGCTTCGCATATATCTCGGAACTGGGTCAGGAAATATATCTCCTTTCCTTGTCAGTGTCGTACTTCAATCCAAATACTAGAGCCGTCTGCGATGAAGCAACAAAAACGATACAGTATCTAATAAAACCGAACTCTTTTTCCTTTTCGTTGTTCCCCGGAGCCCGTGTATGATGAAGAAGTCTTTTATTATTTTTCCATTTTCTTACTTGGTTTTTCTCGTTTATTCATCTTATAAAATAAAAACATTTAAAAATAAAATAAAAATGTCGTGGTCCACCAGCATCGGAATCAGGGTCCGAGCTACCAGTGGTCAGGGCTTTGAAAGAGGAACCTCCTAACAATATGCGCCGTGTCCAGTAGTACTGCTTTCTGAATTAAGCCCTTGATCCAGCTGCCAAGCGGCCTATAGCCTCCTTAGATGTTGGTCAAGGCTATTGGCTATTAAGCCATTGGCCGACACGACAATCGGCACAATGACTGCTGTATTCACGTGTCACATGTTGACAACGGCCAAGCCAGATCTAGATACTTACTTGAATTTCTAATCTTTCTCTGCTTAACAAAATATGTTATAGGAAGCTTTTGTTTTCGAATGGGAAATCATTAAATGACTCCTCCCAATCTGGACAGACCGGAAGGGAGTGTCAGACTTGTACTGAGTAAAACCCATCCATGTTCCTTATGTAGAGCCCTTTGTGTTCTGGGGCCGCGGTATTACTTTCGAACTTCGATCTTTGGGTTAAGCCGAGCTTGTTGTTAGTTGAGTAGATGGGTGATCACCCATCTCAAACAGAGTTTCCTCCGTGCCTCGCACGTTAAGCCGTTGGTGCAGGCTCTCATTTTCAGATTCTTGCCATTCAGTATTTGACTGATCTGGGTGAATATCCCAGGCGCTAATTTTACGTGTCCACGTTGAGAATCATGGTGTAAAATGATGGGATGTTTCTTAATTTTTTTTCTAGTGAACTACTTAACTTATTCCACTTAGGGCCACAATTTTTTTTTAAATAGGCTTACCTATGGAGGCTAGGAAAAATAAATAACTTTAAAATTCAAGTTTGGTGGCTTGTCCTAGCTCCATTTTTTGATATAAATGTATTTACCAAAGGAACAATTTAAAGTGAAGTAAAAAACAAATTATTTCATTGGTAAATGCATATGACACACTATCTAAAAACATCTAAATCATATTATAAAATTGATGTTAAAAGCACAGGATACTCGATTCAAGTTTGTCCTAGCAAAAATCATAATTTTGGTAGCACTTTTTCAATTTACATTATCATGAAGATTCGTGCGTGTGCGCTCAATCGCTTTTTATGTTCTGTATTTCTCAGTCGTGCGCGGGAAGTGGCGCGTAACAGGTCTGTGCTTAGTGCTGTAATTGCTCGCCAAAAACGAAGTATTCATCTTGGGTCGAACAGGGGACAAGAATTTGTCAATTTTGGTGGATCGATTTGCTGGTGATTTTTTAGTGTTTTAATAGTAAGCTACGTATTGTAGGTAGTGATTTGGGTAACTTATTTATCAGTGATATTTATTCTTTTGTATCTTAATAACTGTATTTTTTAAGATTTTTTTTATGCCTGGTTTCAATTTTGGTGGTTCAATTTTGGTGGCTTTGGTGGCGATTTTCACCACCAAAATTGAAAATAAGCCACCAAAATTTAAGTATGTACTGTTTATATATTATTTGTACATATAAAGACAGTTTTTCACTACACATTGTTCATTTATATGTATACGTTACTATTCTGTTTGTTTCTGTTCTGTTTGTTCTATTTATTAAAGTGCACACGCCATGCTATTTTTCTGCACTACTCTAAGGTCGACTGGCAATGGCTACTGAGACTGCACACCTCTCGGTTATGGAAGGTCTTCGCGTTAAATAGGCCTCGACCCCCGCACTTCCGAGGGATGTACAGTCTGATTACCGATGATCTTGGGTGATGCATCCGGTTTGCGTTTAGCAGTGTATGGACTCTCCTATCCAGGGCATCAAGTTCAATCTGAGTCCATTTAAGTATGCCGAAAGAGTAGGTACATTAAAACCGTATTATAATTAGTATTATTATCGGTTATTTATTTGTATACATATTTTTTTATATTTTTACATAATTATTTCTTATCAAAAACATATAAAAATAGTAGCCCACCGGTATCGGGAACAGTGTCCAAGCTACCGGCAGTCAAGGCTCCAGAGAAAGGAACCTCCTACCAATACGAGCCCTGTCCAGGAGTACCGCTTTCTGTATCAAGCCCTTGATCCAGCTGCCTAACGAGAGCCTTCTCAGGTGTTGGTCGAGGCTCTTGGCAATTAAGCCATTGGCTGTAACGACTATCGGCACAATGATCGCTGAGTCCACGTCCCACATGTCGACAACCTCGCGAGCCAAGTCAATATACTTGATTTGTTTATCTTTTTCGGCTTCCACAAGGTTCTCGTCATGTGGGACCGTTATGTCAACAATCATTGCGCGCCGCTCTGATCGAACCACATCAGGTTTATTTGCTACAATGGTCCTGTCAGTGATGATGGATCGATCCCTATACAATTACGTACTCATAGTTCTCATTACGAGTTCATCAGATAAATAATAAATATAAGATGTAATCACCCCGCATGACGAGAACCTCGTGAAAGCTGAGAAAGAAAAACAACTAAAATATCTCGACTTGGCTCGACACGAGGTTGTTGACATGTGGAATGTGAACTCGGCTATCATTGTGCCGATTGTCGTAACGGCCAATGGCTTGATTGCCAAGAGCCTCGACGAACATCTGTCGAAGCTCTCCTTAGGCGGTTGGATCAAGGGCCTGATTCAAAAGGCAGTTCTCCTCGTTGCCGTTGTACCGTATTGTGAGGAGGTTCCTGTCTCTGGAACTCTAACCACCGGTAGCTTCGACCCTGTTCCCGAAACCGGTGGGCTACTATTTTTTTGTATTTTTGTTTTCTATGTTTCTTTTCTATGTTTTTATTAAGAAATATTTAAAAATTTAATTAAAAGGTATGTTACATGAATAAACGAAATATTATTATAACAAGACTGAGTATTATTAACTGATGGAGTTTTTTGGTCATTGAGCTTTATTAGTGAGATTTAAGTTTGGGACAAAAACTGATTTTTAATGTATTGTTTTAAGCACTTTCAATTTTGGTGGACCAATATCAATTTTGGTGGTCAACTTTCAATTTTGGTGGACAATTTTCAATTTTGGTGGCTACACTAATCTTTGAACTCAAATATCTCAAAAAGTTACCAAGATATTTTCGGACCTCATGAAGATTCCTAAAGCTTGAACCGTCTATTTTTGTCCTAGGTCAATAGTTTCACGAAAAGTTAAGAAAAAATTTTGCCACCAAAATTGACAAAAATATGGACTTGTTGATATTCACCCATCTGATCTTGACTGTCAAAGTCTGACAACCAGACTTACCAAGTGGTATCGTATTATCCAGTGCTGAGTTGTGGAGGGCAGATCGGCAGTCGTTTCATGTATAATACTGATATTCAACTGCTGCGGTAGACTTGAAGCCGAACCCAACGCAATGTAGCAAGCAAAAGGCTGCGAAGGTGTAGATGC
Source organism: Ochropleura plecta (assembly GCA_905475445.1). Taxonomy (NCBI): domain Eukaryota; kingdom Metazoa; phylum Arthropoda; class Insecta; order Lepidoptera; family Noctuidae; genus Ochropleura; species Ochropleura plecta. The sequence goes on along the minus strand of FR997731.1, from coordinate 15,692,354 downwards.
CACCGTTAAGACTACCAGAAAATCATTTCCAGCTTTATATTTCACACAATCTCGTGTCAAGATACAACTGTTTTACAAAAAAAAAATGCTAAATCTATGGTTCCAATGGCGGTCTTATCGCTAATAGCGATATCTTCCAGACAACCTTTGGATGGACTGTACGAATATAAAAAAAACAACGGGGGTAGTCAATGGTGTACCTACTGCTAATACTACACAAACAATTAAAATAAAGTTATTTATTTAAAATATATAAATACATATCATTTATTAGATAATGTAAGATCTCTGTGAATAAAATGTTCTACATTGCTTCAAACACAAAGAGAAATCATCAGGTATTCATTTTGCGCTCGCTGAAAGATTGTAATTTACTGTATATTGTTTGAAGTGTTAAGGTGACGGTATAAATCTGTATTGTCTTGTGTGAGTTACGCACAAAAGATTGCTTTGTATTGTCGTGATATTTCTTTGGATTTCTGTTTGTAATTGGAGAGTAAGGAGATGCTGAAATGATTTGTTGGGAAAAAGTGTTACTTGTGAGATGTTTGTTAACGGATGAACGATTATAGTGTTGGTGGTTTCTAGTGTATACTGTGAAGTTTATGGTAAACTAGCTTCCGTCCGCGACTTCGTCCGCGTGGCACGTTGGTAGTTACTTTGAGCTAACGCTAACTTTAAACAGCGTGATGATCGAAAAAAAAATCTTTCTCTCCCCTTTTCTTCCCCCTTTCTCCCCATATCTCGCTTAAAAAAAGCCTATGTCCGTCTCCAGGGTCCCGACTATTTCAGTACCAAATTCATCAAAATTGGTTTGGAAATTTGGGTGTGAAGACGTAACACAAACAAACTCACTTACGCTTTTATTATATTATAAAGTAAGGATAATATGTTAAAACAAAGTGTTATTTCAACACTGAAAATAATTATGAAAAGGTGAAATGCCACTGACATTAGCTAGTCATTAACAGCTGCCTAGCCTCCGGTCTAACCAGATGCAGCCGAATACCAGTATTTTACGTAGAGCAACTGCCTATTTGACGTCCAAGACCCAGTTAGCACTTATAATTTTCTAACTAACTTTTACACCCGCTGTTCAGCATCTATGTTTCATTGTAGCGTGATGTTGTATAGCCTTCCTTGATAAAAGGCGTATTCAACACCAAAATATTGTTTCAATTCGAACCAGTACTTCCTGATGATTAAGCTTTCAACGAAAGAAACTCTTCAGATTCACAATAATTTTAGGTATAGATCAAAACTTTTACAATGACATTAAAGTCAGTAAATATGCGAAAATAAAAGAATAAGTCTCATAATGACAAACTGTAAATGTAGGATAGATAAGTAACAGAGGTGTTTGTTATTCATTTTTGTAAAAAACAACAAAATTTAATATAAACAATATTCGAACAAGGAAACCTGTAAGAATAAATTATAACGAACCCAAACCGAATTCCATATTAGCCTATATTGTAAATCTTATCGCCCATTTAGAATTTAACAACGGTTAATAAAAGTTCTTTAACTAATTTTGTATTCATCCCTTGATGGTCTACTTAACCATTCAGGTTGAAGAGTATTCTTACTGATAAAAAAACGAATACCTGTTCTTCCCTGTTAGCACTCATAGATAAGAGTTTTTGCGTAAAATACTGACTTTAGCTCTCAAACAATATTGAATGGCCGAAGCCTGCTTAGATGATACGTGACTTGAGTTTAGTACTTTCCGAAACCTTTACTTAATACGGGTTGAAGTGTCAATCTATATTTGAGAAGGTTTATGCGATAATTTGGTGGGCGCCTTAAAAGTTCTCTGTGTTTGCAATTTGTAAGTCCCCAAATAGGACTTTCAACAACTATGTTAAACTGTCGTGGGTGAATTATAAATTAAATACTTTTTCTTAGTGGTTTTTAGGATTCCGTACCTCAAAAGAAAAATACGGAACGCTTATAGGATCACTTTGTTGCCCGTCTGTCTGTCACACGATTTATATCAAGACCACGTGGAGGTATCAAGTTGAAATTAAATCATATATCCAAACCTGTAGCCCCTTGGAGCTTAAAAAAAAATCAAACCTCTAAGTCTACGCAGTAAAAACTAGTACTAGTCTAGACTGACTGACTTTCTGACAAACTCTCCATGTGGCGACTCTCAAATGGTGGCGACTGCCAGAAAAGCGCCGAGACATGCATTGTCTCGCTCAACATGGTAACGGAAAACACTTTATCTGTCTTGGATCCTACAACGAAATTAATCAGAAAAGAATTACGGAGGAGTCGGAAAACATAATATCCACTTACGGTACATCTCACGTGCACTATATAAAGAATAGCTAGCCAGACAAAAACGAAACGCGTGCAGGTATTGAGTTGAAATTCTGTAGTCCCTTAGAGCTGTGAAAACATCAACGCTCTAAGTCTACGCAGTCAAAAGATATGGCTGTTTGCGTTGATATCGCACATTTGGACGGAACGGTGCGCGAATCCGATTCGAACTTGTCCGGTTTTTTTTCTATAATGCAACATTAAACTACACAACACCATGAGCCACGAACGACCCTTGTGTTCGTACATTTCTCATACTTCTTCTGCATCCTTTCCATGCATTCAATTTTGTAAATCTCCTTACAAATTGTTATTTATTTATTTAAACTTTATGTACAATAGTGGTACATAGGCGGACTGAAAGCATTCTTTGCCAGGCAACCTTTGGCTTAAATACGACAATATTGTTCACACAGTTACTGGGAGAAAAGCATAGAATTACTTCACAAAGACTTAGGTACTGTGCGAACTTCTACTTCGAGACACCGTCAAACTCTTTAGAGGATTGGCAGCTGCTGTCTCCGAGCGACGAGCACGTTGAATAACATTATGATTCAAGTTTAAAGTACAAGCGCAGGTACGCGTTGTGCCAGCGATTATTATTCTTTATTTTTTTAATATTTTTTGTAAGTTATCTTGTTGTTTTTGGTTGTCTAGTGGTATTGAGAGTTAAGAGTTACTTCTGAGCTAGTGGACTTGGATTAGTTTTTTTTTGTGTAACAAAATATTATTGGATGTTTCCATTAGTAAGTAGCATCCCGGAGCCATCCATAATACTTACACATAAATGAGAATGTGCCAATCCCCTAAAGAAACGGGTGTGATGTACTGTTTTTTGTGGGAGATGGTATTGGAACAATTCAAAATAAAATTTCGGCGTGACTTTTAGAAATCCTTTAAATGCTTTGAAACTTATTTTGCCAATCAGCGAATACCTTTCCCCCAACGCGAGAGATTTATGAGCTATATTTACATTTAATCGGATATATTTCTGTTTTGCGATAGATGTTATTATAGATTTTGAATTACCAGAAAACATTAAATATCAACCCTAATTTATAGAGCTACTAATTTTGCACAAAGAAGCAATCTTTATGAGTTATAGACAAAGTCTTTGATGTCTAATTGTAGCGACTACGACTAGAGATCACGGCTGGTGTAGCTGATCGATACAACAGCTATTTCTGAACGAACCTAGATATCTTGTTTGATTAGAATCGCAAGACTTGCTCTTATGCGATTTTCTGTTTATTGAGGCAAGAAAATTCAAAAGAGTGAAATAGCCGCCGCGGGAGACGCCCCGGGCGCCGGGCGCCGCGAGACGACTCCCGGCCACCGTAGATGCGGGCCTGTGGACGGCGTCCGTCTATTGACGACAGGCTGTGTCGACGGCGCGTTTGTGTTTCACGCGCGCCTCAAAGAGATGTCAGCAAAGCAGAGGGGCTTGCCAGAGCCTCCGCCTGTCGGGGTTGCGGGTGTTCGAAAGAGATACCGCGGCCCCGGAACGTAAAGGGCAATAGAAGGAGCATGGGTGGGTTTTAGTCAGTAAATGTCTGACTCTCCCCCCCGCTCCGCCCAGAGCGGGGGAAGTTATTTGATGATTTCCCACCCCAAAAAAAGGCAGTGAAATTAGTTATGTCGTTAGTTACTTACGTCTCATAGGCCACCACAAACAAGATCGTTAATTCCTTTAAGAGGATGCCAGTTTAGAAGTAACAAAAGTATTTAAATAATTTGAAAATATAGAGGTTTTAACAATATTGGGTATGTCTGTATAGTTGTTTTGCTTCGTTGTGATTTGAGGAATGTTTAAAGTAAAATAGAAAACATGAAAGATATTTGTAGGAAATTGTTAGGTTCACTTATACAACGTGTAACGGAAAGGGTATATACATATCAAGAGCAAGGCTTCTTCAAGGCTTATCAAACGATATCGCAAGGGTTTCAGCTAAATATAAAAAAAAAAAAAAAAAAAAAAAGAAAAAAAAAAGAAAGAAAGAAAAAAAAGAAAGAAAGAAAAAAAAAAGAAGCCTCGCTATTGGTATGTATATACCCTTTCCGTTACATCCTGTATAACAATAATTAAAATTAATAGCGAAAGTTATTTCACTAACGGCAAGCTACAATATCCCCAAGTATCATAGGCATCATTTAAAATGATCGCGGGGGTTAATTTTAGTGCACAACAAGAACGAATCCGTGATCAAAAGCCGTGTTCGTGATGTGTCTAATTGTCTATGGGTCAATCTTATTTCTATATTTTATTCTATGTCTTTTTTTCATAGCTTGATGTTATTTTTTGTGGTGATTCTTGTATTGTGTCTTTTGTTGTTTTAAATAAATGATTTATCTATGTGTCTGATCAAAAATCAGTATCTAACGTTTTTATTTGGTTATTTCTTTCAGAATTTTTTGATCTTGATGGATCTTCTGTATCGAATTTTAGACTATTGCCGATTTTTTTCGCAGATAAAACAGTCCATACATTTTGACCGTGTTGGTTTTGCACTTTTGTATTCGTATTTTTTTTATCTCTATTTTGAATAGAGATTTTCCAACCACGATATAAACTATTTCTAAATTCCATTTCAAAACGCGCATAATTTTCTGAACGTGAGCTCACTGCGCGATGTAGAGTATTCTGAGTGAAACGCTGTTCTTGCAACCTACATTTTACCTAGAAGGAGGCTTTACTCAGACGACCTAAAAATATACCTAGGTATAAATCCTTTGCACTGAACTGGATTCACGCCTGGATGGAATTATATTACACCCAACACGTTGAAGGTTGTTTGTGTCTATGTTAATCATATATTAACAAACTGTCTTTCTGTAAATTAGAAGATCCTCATTTAAGACTACTTTATAATTAATTTTCGCCCCAAATAATATTGGTAGGATGAATTCATACAAAATTTTAAATATTTAGTGTAGATAGATTAGACAATATAATACTTATAATAAAATAAAATAACAAGCCAGTTTCACGCGCGCTTCAGAGATGTGAGCAAAGCAGAGGGTTCTACCAGGGCCTCCACCTGCCAGGGTTGCGGGTTGTTTGAAAGAGATACCGCGGCCCCGGAACATAAAGGGCAAACCGCGATGACTTCCCATCAGCAAAAAAAGCATAAATATTTGTATCAGGTGTTCAGCCAATTTCCTTTAGCTATAATGACAATAGCAATAAAAAACTATAAACTTCCAATCTATATGAAATATGCAGTATTTTGAACGTACCATTTGAAAATGCAGGAAAATGTAATACAATTTAACCAGCGCTGTCGCAGCATAAGCCTGACTTCATAGCAATAGCACATCGTTAGGAAGCTCAGATGTCAGGATGTCTTCGCAGCGCATTTTACAGGAGCACACTTCAGTAAAGCTCGTATTTCTAGATTCAATTTTATTAAACGTGTTTCTTTAATGGCGAATGTATTTTTTTGCTGAGTAAAAGCTATTTTAATTTATTATTTATAATATTATTTTTAGCGACCTCATTTAAAAAGACCTCTGTTTTGAGGTTGAATTTCAATATTTTAAAATTTTGATTTTTTTATGTATACTACTGGATTCCTTAATCGATTTGTCTATTTTTGATGATGAAATTCTGGAAAACACTCGACGGTTCAATTTGTAAAGGCACATTTGAAGCGATTAGGGTTTTGTTGTATAGTGACTAGTGTATTTGTTTTTAGGAATTCAAAACCTGGTAATATTATTTCCGTTATGTATTATTATGTGATGTTGTTCAACTTTGTTTGACACAGATACGAGGTTCTATGTTTCTATAACATCAGTTATGAGAATTTTAATATCAGCTTGTTTAAGATGGTGAAGTTCGTCGAATTCCTGACTAACTATTGAAGCGTAGCGGAATATCTGCCCGTTCTGGTTAAACTTGTTAAGTCAGCTAGCTACTCAGAATATCCTCTTTGTTTACAAGTTTCCTTCCGTTTTGTTTGCTAATATGATTAATTTTATCTTTCTGGAATTTTCATTTCGTTTTTTTCTGATTTTATTACAGCAATGGTATTAGGGTATTAGTTTAGTCGTGCACAACTTTGTTTGTAGAAATTTTTAGACACGTTCAAACGGCTGGATGAATGTGATAAATGTGATGCCGTTATTACATTCTTGTTTTAAACGAAAGGTTTAATGTCCAAAATGTTCATATATAATTTCGGTAGCGAAAAAAACAAATGCTGCATGCTGAACATGATTTTATACATAACGTGTCTTGAAACTATCTAATATTTACAAAATAAATAAGCGCTTGACATCAGGCGAGTTGCGGTCAAACGCTAGCCTATTTAGCGAAAAAGAGAACTCTCTCTACCTTGGCATGAAGTTTTATTTATTTCTGAAGTATTTAAGTGTATATCAGATAAAAACCCAAACCAAATGGGCTTATTCGTCAACTCGCGCCTCATAAACTCGCGACTGGGCGCGAGTTAGCACTTTCTGATTTTACCTATTTTTGTTGTAGTCAACTCGCGACCGAGTGAAAACTGGTACGCTCATCTACAAAAGTGTTTTAATAAATTTAATATAGGAACCAACTTTATATGTATTGGGCGCTGTACAGTTTAAAATAAAAGAAAATGTAGTTGTTGAGATAGATGTCTTTATAATATAAAACACAAATCTTAAATCTAAGATTGCTTATTTTTCTAATGATTATCATTAATATCACAAATCAACATTATCACAATGACTTAAGATTTTGGTTAATAACCAAGTATGTAAATTATCTAAAACAAAATAAATATAAGAAAATAAAATCAATAATATCAAAATACGTGTATGTGTAAAAAAATAATCAACAAGTAAACTATTTGGTTAATTATTACTTACTAATATAATCAATGATCGTCCTAGGAACTATAAAACCACAGGTCTGGGTTTGTTGTAAATATTTTTATAACAAACTTTTATAATAATTATTACTTACTAATATATATAGTCGGCCAATGGCTTAATAGCCAATAGCCTCGACCAACACCTGAGGAGGCTATCGCTTGGCAGCTGGATCAAGGGCTTGATTCAGAAAGCAGTACTTCTGGACACGGCCCGTATTGTTAGGAGGTTCCTCTCTCAAGAGCCCTGACCACCGGTAGCTCGGACGCTGTTCCCGATGCTGGTGGACTACTATTTTTTATATTTTTAATTGTTTTTTCTTTTTTTATAAGAATATATTTTGTCTTTTTTTTTTATAAAATATAACAAATATGTATGGAAATGAATAAACGAATCTAAATTACTTACTAATAAAATCTATGATATAAGATTATCATTAACTATAAAATCACAAATCAGGGTTTCTTGTAAATGATTTTTATAACTGCTAAAATAATCACAAGATTAGAAGTTCGAAACATAAACCGATGCTTATAATAACGCCGTGCATAAATTCGTTAATGGTAAATGTAACGTGATCATCAATAGTGCACGTTTCCTTTAACTTTACTGTTCTCATGCCCGAAGTAGTATTGACTTTCCTCGCAGGGATGTAATTATTTCATGCCCAGTTTCATTAGTAGATGGACCTGCTTGTGGTATACAAGCTTTAAATCCAATAGCAATACTTTGATAACCTTAGATTTCTTTTCTTTCTTTACACTTTGTCTTTGCCTAAACTGTAATTGGCAAAATGCACGTTTCATTTATTTTATTATGAATTAACTCTGTAATTTAATATGTTAATAATATGCTGATTTATATAAAGCAAAAAAAATAATAATTAGCCAAATGGTATAAATCCTCGTACATTTAGTTGATTTTATTTTATTTGTTTAGTTTTAGATAACCTCTTGAGTCATAGTTATATTTTTGATAAATCATTAAGAAAATAAGCAGTTTTATATTTTTGTCAAATTGTTTATTAAAATATGTACCTACTTATATCTATATCCAAAAACAACTCCAAGACGATCAACAGTCTCTAAGACGATCTTCCGAACTTCAAATCTTATATTATCTTAGAAATATAAAGTAGGTTCATGACATTAAATTTATCAAAACACTTTTGTAGATGACTGTACATACGTCAGATTTTCACTCGGTCGCGAGTTGACTACAACAAAAATAGGTAAAATCGGAAGGTGCTAACTCGCGCCCAGTCGCGAGTTTATGAGGCGCGAGTTGACGAATAAGCCACCAAATGTGACTAAAATGAAACAAACAGGTCATTAAATTTATTAATTACAAAAACGTCAGAATCATATAATATTTTTTACACAATTAATTTAGACTCGCGACTTGGGAGAATCTCATGAGACCAAAAGTGATGAGTATGAATGTTAATGGATGTATGGATTGTGTTAGAAATTAAATGAAAGAAAAGGGGAGTAAATGGTTGCGTGATGGTTGACAGGGGCGAATCGAAGAGAAAAAAGTATTGCGTCGACCACAAGTAAAATAAGACAAGGGCAGAAAGGTGATGCCAAACAATGGACTGTAGGCCTACTATGACGTCTTAAAGCAGAACTTATGCCACTGAGGGAAAGAGATGGTGCTAGACACCCTGTATAGCTCTGTCTCTTTTCCTCAGCGGAATAAGTTCTGCTTTAAGACGTCATGGTAGGGTAGCTGTAGTCAGTAAAAGTCTGATACTCCCTTCCGCTCCGTCCAGAGCGGGAGACGTTATTTGATGATTTTCCATCCGAAAAAAAGATCCCTTAGTTATTGAGTTCGGTCAACCGCATCAAAACAAAGCAAATCCACTTTAATGTAATTAAACATCACTTTCATAAACATGAGACGTTGTGGCCGGGGACCCGCACTAATCCGTGGTACCGACAACAATGGGGCCCGGTCTTGCCATCAAAACTTACCCTAGTACCCTAAAATATATATACATACGTAGGTGAATACAATATGGGTACCTTTATGACGTGACACTGCACTGATTACCTTCATTTCAGTTACACTTTTGACTTTTGGGTTTAATGGTACACGGTTGCTAGGTGACGGGGTCACAGGGAAATGAAATAATGGAATGTGAACGAACGCCTGTACGTTCACATTCCATTATTTTTTTATATATGTGAGTTTTATTTATATATTTTTAGTTAACACTGGGTGTATGGGATATCGGATATCATGCACAAACTGTTACCAATTCAAGACTTACTATTTTATTTATTTTCTTGGGATGGTTAATCATCAAATAACCTTTTCCGCTGTGGACGGAGAGTGAGGGAGTGGCAGGCTTTTTATTTATTTATTATATTTGGGTAAACAAGCATTAAGCATAAAAACTGTTGACTTAACAAATATACTACCCACAACATTTTAAACAGATTACTATATGACATAAAACTGTCAGCAAACGTTAACTGAAACTGTAACAGGGCTTCATTAGGATTAACAAATTAAAAGAAAAAAAAAGTATAAACAATATTCACAGAGGTACAAACAAAATGAAATAAAGTAAACAAAATTTGTACGTAACGTATCATGCAAATCTAGCCTAAACATAAAAAAAAAAACATGGAAAACCTATAGAGTCTTTTACTGGCTAAAACCCATCAATGTTCTTTCTTTTACCCTATGTGTTCCGGGGCAGTTGTATCTCTTTCGAACAACCCCGCAACCCATCCGAGAACCACCAGTGTTAGAATTTTTCGTCAGGTTCAATACCTATTCTTCACGGTGGGTGTAAGGAGAAACCGCGTAGAATTACTTAGTTCACGTTAACGAAAATTTTAACTGCAGGTAAATAATACTTAAATAACATCACGCCTGTAATTCCCAAATGGGTAGGCAGAGCTGTACCTATACCTACATTTTGCCAGTTATGTTGAAGTCCCACGTAGTAGGGGGAGGGGATACGTAGGTACTACTTAAATATTGCACTTTTTAGGGTTTACTTCCCCTGGCTGGAGGCCTTAATTTCAAGGCATCCACAGGAATTGTCCTTTGAAGCAAACGACAAAATCCTAGGTTGAACTGTGAGATACACAAAAAAAGCAAGACTAAAAATTCTTTGAAAATATAGTAAACTAGCTTTCGCCCGCGGCTTCGCCCGCGTTAAATTTGTGGTAACACATTTCCCCTTGCGCCTTATTAATTTGTAATAGCAACGCTAACTTTTCCCTTTTCTTCCCTTTTTTTTCCTCACATCCCACTTTTTTAAAATAAAAATTAGCCTATGTCCGTCTCCTGGTTCCCAACTATCTATGTACCAAAATCCATCACAATCGGTTTAGCCATTAAAGCGTGAAGAGGTTACAAACAAACAAATAAACAAACAAACTCACTTTCGCTTTTATAATATTAGTAAGGAAGTAAGGATCTCATTTCTTACTTCCTTCTGAAATTCCAATATCGTTAAATACATTTCCGTTTTTTTTCCAAATATGTATTTCCATTTTTTTCAGTTTTCATTAATGTTTTTCGCCTACATTTATCCACAATAAAGTACGTATGTAGTAGGTTCTAAGGGTTTGGTGTAGCTACTCACAACACATCGATTCAGACTAAAATAGCTTCATACCGGACCTGTCCTTCCTATAATATCCTTTGCCGAAGTACGGTCAAGGGTAAAATACATACCCTACATATGCATACTAGAGCGTGTATATAACATTTTTCTTTAATGAATTACAGTCGGGTGTACGTAAGCCGTTGGCGATTTTCTGCTTAGCTGTAATACATATTTTACAATGTAGTGTTTAATTTGTAGCTCTTATAATAGTAAAATTATGGTATGGCTTATTAAGGTATACTGGAAGAGATTTCTTTAGAAATAAGTATTACCTTTGTGCCTATTTTCTGTTCCTGTCTTTTTTATTGTATTCAGTGTGTTCATAAATCGTAAAATAAATAAAGAAAAGCGGGAAAAGTGATTTGATGATTTACCACACGATAAAAAGCAGATAACATAGTGTATGCCTTTAATCAATATTATAAAGAGAAAATATTTTATTGTTTGTGCCGAATAGGCTATAACCATATTTGGGCAAAAGAAAGCTAAATTTTCATTAAGTAAACGTTGAGTTGCAGGTAAAACCGCTGGCCACAACTAGTTTGAAGAAAATGCTTTAACTTTCTAAAATTCAATATTCAAATGCGTATAGATCTATTTAAAGGAGAATGGGTAAGAAACTCCATGGGCTTCCTTGTCAAATTATTCATTTTAACTGTAGCTACAACCATAGTGGCAGTGTTTTTTCTTTAGTATTTTCTTTGTTACATTATTTTCACTCATTGTTTGTGAATGTGTGATCACTGTAGGGCTTGTAGATTCCTACATGCCTGTTAACTTTTTAAACTTTTTATAAATTAACGTTTTTTTTTGTACATAACCACCCGAACATAATAAAATAGTAATGAAATATTTTTGAAAAAAGTCACCCTGGAGTTTTACCGGTTCTTCCCTATAGAAAACGACCAACCCGATTCCCGAACCGTGCACCGTTTTTCCATGTTGTATAAATGCCCATGTAAGCCTATGCGAAATGAAATACTTATTTCGACTTAGATTTTATAAAAATCATAATTTAAAAAGGTGTTTTCCCTTAAATACAACCAAGCTCTCAGGCGTAATGAGTAGATAAACACCCTCGACGCCTCTACAATGGTTGTCAGCACTGACCTAGTTTCTCTCCCACATTTTTTTAATCTAGCATGTCGTCGAACGCTAAAGGTAGAGGTTAAAAGCTTTTTCAGAGGCTGCACTCGTGCAGGGACGTCGGGTAAAAAGTAAGCGAAATCTCTAAAAATGTGTCAATACTTACAGGAGATTGGAGTTGAGGAAAGGTTTGGTTGTTTTTAAGTGAGTGTTATTTCAGGTAGCACTAATATAATATTATAAATGCGAATGTTTGTGAGGATGGATGTTTGGATGTTTGTTATTCTTTCCCGTCAAAACGGCTGAACGGGTCTTGATGAAAACTTGGCACAGAGGAAGATTATATTCTGGAATAACACATAGGATATGGTTTTTTCGGGCGATTCGCTTAAAATTGCGGAGTTTTTGGTACAAGTTGACATTCACTTGTTTTGCCAGCTTAAAACTATTTCACCTGTCACGGTCGCTATTTAATCTCCACAACTCATGACTGAGTATGATGGAAAAACTAATTGACAGACTTCCGGTATCGCCTGTCAAAGATCTACAAATTAAAGCCGGGATTAACTGTTTAACGTATTTTCCGAGGCACGTGATTACCAGCTTATTAACCTACATTCCTCCTCTCCTATTAGCAGCAATCCCTTAAATTGCCTCTACACGTGAGTTCCGAACGCTATAATAGAGAATGAGTCCATAATTCGGTGAAAAGCGGAAACGCTCAGAAAATCCCGGTCGGATCGGGCGCCTTGTCATATCGAGTGCGGGGTGCCAACAGCATGCACGGCGTACCACTTGTGAGCTTTTGTGGGGTTAAAATCACGACTAACCCTTACACCATGACAAGTGACAGGGTTTAATCTTCGTGTTCAAGTTTCCTAGTATGTTTTTCCTTTGAAACAAAGGGAGTGTGTAAAGATTGTAGCAGGTGCGTTTTGTAGGTTGTATCTTAATACCTTTTGAAAAAAGGTGGGAGTATTGTTTATGTTTTTTTTTCACACAACTTAATTTTTTTCAGGATTACAACTTTTTTCGTCGTGACCCGTCTATCGCTTAGAAGAAGGGATCGATGGAATGTCTGATGTTATGGATCAGAAGAAGGTGAATGCTGAAATTACGATTAATCGAAAAGTATAGAAGAAAATAGATTGGGATAAGGGTAGGATAATTATGACCACGGTTTGAATACTGTCAAGCTTACAATGTCAAACATACTACAGAGGTTGTGTGATGTTCAAAGTTCTCATAGCTCCAAGTGTGGCGAACGAATAAGGTTATACAGAACGTATAGCGCTATCTCTTTTTCACACTGAAACAATAATGACTCCCCAGGCCCTTGTGCAGATAAATTAAAAATATAAACGAGCTCACAGCTCACTCCGTTGTTGTTCTGGTAAATTATCTTGTTACCGACAAGAAAATGGAGGTCACCTCGCCGTAGGTAAACGTAATCCTTATAAAATCAAATAGCGCACATTTAATTCTATAAGGATTTCATTTACCTACCGCTCAAGACACTGACGATGGATACTAATTGTAGAAAAACTCAACTGCTTCACCTTGTAAATCTTTAATTGTGTTCAACTATGTTCATCTTATTATATTAAAATCGCGTTTCGCTATGTTTGTACAAGTTCAAACATGTTAGCATCTCGGGTTGGTTAGATTGTCTATGCTTTTTCATATAAAAGTAGACGTTACTAATTTGGTGGTGTTATTTGAAAATTATAGGAACTAACAGGTTTTGCTCTCCAACCCAGGCTTGTTACATTTTATTTGGTCTTTTATGTCGATACTTAATCGACTTAGATGAGATTTAAACGAAAATATCAACACCCTGCCTTGAAAAGGTTAGAATTTTTTCAACCCTCCATACACTTTCATATCCATGCCTTTGTTTGTAAGTCGACCAAGTAGTTCCCTTGGTCGACTTACAAACAAAGGTATGGTTCCAAAAGAAAGTGAATTGTAAGAGCGAGCTCGAACATTTTTGACACTAACTCCAAAAGTTACTTGCTGCTGGCTGCAAGGGCAAACAAAGCGAGCTCAAAAATATTACATCTTGCCTCAAATAAACCGATGTGGAGATCAAAATGCAAGCATACTTTATTTTTTAGAAACGTTGTGTAAGCTATAATTACCCATCAAAGTATGGGGCTTCTTATTTTATTTAAACTGCAATACTTGTTGATCATACGAAAATCCAATCCAGCCTCGTGATAAAAAATAGAGTTCAAAGTACTGACCGTGCGCGTTTGTTCAAAGAGAATACGTTAGTTTGTAGCAGTATTCAGTGGCTCATTAGAATATTGTAGTTTCAGGGTGATTCTATTATTTCTACTACAGTGTACTACGATTTATTACAAATTCCCTGAGACTAGGGAGGGAAACTTATCACTATAAAAATAATCCTGAGCCTCTAGGGGGCCGACGCCCATGTCGTCCCTATTAAAGTCCACCTTGCACTGATCCTAAGTAGCCTCGTGAAAGGACCACAATTATCTGTCCGTGATTTCCTCGCAATAAAAGGCGCACACAAAAGAGTACATAATACACAAATAATTCACAAACGAGACAAGCTTACTTAAATATACCGCAACATAATCGTCTATTTGATGATCTGATCCATAAAACAGCTTGCTCGAGTCGAGACGAGAGACAACAACATATTTTACGCCATTAGCCCCCATTGATTTCCCGCCCGACGGCTGATGGCCGGCGTAGCCCTCCAATTAGCCGATTGCCTTTTCCTCTCTCGGATTTCTCGGTTCGATCGCATTTCAAGCGAAATAACATCCGGCGTACGATGTTAACATTGCTTAACCTATTTTGTATTTAACATTAAATAACTGATGAGTGACGCTCAAGTTGTTCATTAGGTTGGGCCGCGCTTGCCTAGGGCCGTCTGTGGTTGTCAGATTATCCATTACCTACCGAGTTTCCTCCGTGCCTCGGGAAGCACGTCATGCCGTTAAGCCTTACTGGCACTAGTAAATCTTTTAGAGACCGGAAAGTCTTAAAATCAGTCTTACCAAGGGGTAACGGGGTTGTGGAGATCAGATAGGCAGTCGCTCCATGTAAAATACTGGTATAAAGCTGCATCCGGTAAGACTGGAAGCCGCCCTTACATAGTTGGGAAAAGGTTAAGCAGATGAGGAGTAAAAAACTGCAAACCCTACAGGGTCAAAATGTCCCATACATTTAACAGCATTTTTTTAGGTTGCAGTTTTGTAGGAAGCCGCTGGTATTTTTCTGCGTTAATCTCTTACGTTGTCACTTTTCCTGTTAACTTGTAGTCTAGTAAAAGTCAAATATATTTGTTCAAATAACAAGGTACCAAATGTGCCCAACTAGCGAAAACTAAATTCTGTCTTTAGACTGGAGCGTTAAAGTTTATGTTCTGAAAATAAGCGCTCTCTGAGAATAACGATATTCGAACCAGACTGCCTTGCAAAGTATTTGAAGGGGTAGTAAGAAAAGATTTGTAAGTAGATATTTTGAAAGCTTATATATTTTGTTTTTTTTTCAACGAGGTAAATATATGTCAATATCCTTTGCCCGAGTAGATATAAGTAGAAAATATCCCAAAGGCACACTCCTAGAATAACATTATTCTGTCTAATTTTGTTTTGTTTTGGTCTATCTATGTGTCAAATTGAATAAAAATCTTTTCAGTACTTAAAAGAGACAGATAAACGGACGGACGGACAGACAGACAGACGGCCCCACGCAGAGTTACTTTCGCATACATAATAATAGTAAGCATGACGAGTACCTACTTACATCTATTTTACATAATTATTCTTGCTTATTTTCGTATTTCCAGTAGACAATAGTAGCGACATCATACTTGCTTTAAAAATACACGTTACTCCGTCTGAACACCGTGTTTTAGGGTATACCTTGTATGAATTATTTTACAACCTCACAAAGACAAGATATCGATTCTTGCGTACCTTGTACCAATGAAGTTCGCTTTTGCTTTAGAAATGAAATAGCAATATTTGCTTTCAGTATATGTACTATCCTACCCACCAGATTTAGTTCTCTCTCGACTGAAACGTATTCCTTTCACGAAGATAGAATTTCTTGTCGGATTAATGTTAGATTATTTCCTCATGGTATATTTCTATAGAGATGCCACGAATATTCGGCAACTATTCGGTATTCGGCCTATTCGGCCACTTTTTTGCTATTCGGTATTCGGCCGAATAGAACGTACTATTCGCGTACTATACGCCGAATATTCGGCGGCCGAATATTCGGCGTTTCGGCCGACAGTGTTGCCGAATATTTGGTATTCGGCCAATTCACTATTCGTGGCATCTCTAATTTCTAATGTTTATTTTGTACGTTGTGCTGTAGTGAAGTTTAAAGGACGATGGGGTTCTATTAATTTAGCTCTCGACAATTAAATTTAATGTTACCCTCGGTTTGTGCTCAAGGCGCTGTTGTAATTACTTCGAAACTTTTGAGTTATACGACCGTGGATTTATTGTTTTCTTAGCTAATTTCTTGTTACATAGTCGTTTAATACCGACTAATGTTGCTATTAAACTATGTGACTATAATGTCATTGATACTTCATGAAAAGAGATTTGTTTCATAGGATCATGATAACGTTTTTTGACGTAATAATAATTATTTTTGTCTTATATTTCTTTTGATGTAAATGTCTATTTAATGCATGCTTTAACCGTAATTACCTCTTATTTATCAATTTCGTAGTAATCTGCTAATTCTGTATTAATTGGATGCATTGATAAATTCCTGAAATTTAGTGGATTCACTAGTACATAACAAGTTCATTAAAGAGAATGCGGCGACCATTAATTATTCTGGGAATATAATCTGAACAAAGATGTTCCGTCACTGCTAATTCAATGAACAGGCAACTCCGAATGACCAACCTCTGACCGAAAATTTAAATTATGAATTTCACCCGACGCAAAATAAACATGGAATTCGATTCACTTTCGCTTCGCTGCTCGTTTATAGTAGAAACGGTAATATGCGATTCTCGGTATTTTTCCTCAAGCAATCTTAATGAATTCCGAGAAATAAATATTTCGAATATATAGGTCTGCATTCTGCTCTTATTTTGTGTTTCGCTGATTTTCCAGTTACCGTTAGTTGTGTTGTTTACTGTGCGAACCGTCAGTCTGTTGGCGGTGAATTTCATTGCAGACGGTGGAATTCACTGCTGGTTTCTCTGTTTCTTTGTTCTCGGCAAGCATGTTCCACCCTAGGCCGTATCAACGCTTTACGTGAAATGAGTTGCGGCCAATCGCATGCCTTTTCAGTATTACAAAACAATACCATTGTGTTAAAATAAGTTGAGACTCGGGAGATGTGGAAACATGCTTCAGCAAAGCATAAGCAGCCTTTAACTTTCTCACTGTTGGTTCCCATGCTTTTTTTCTGCGATGGTAACTTACAACGGATCTATACCTGTCCGGGGTTACAGCTTGTAAATATAAATCCACACGATATTTTTCTTCTTAATTAAATATTGTAAAAATACAAATAATTCCACCAAAGTTCTGAAAACTAAGTCTTAGCGTTAATCTTACCCATATAAAACTAAGTAAAGCAATATTAGCCGAAGTAATGTGGCGTGAAATCACGTGAAATGTTATTTTATTGAGGGAAGTAGTGTGACGCGCTGACCAACGGTCGGGTAACGTTGTTACGAACCCTCGTCACGGCTTGCAACTCGCCTAAAAGCTCCTAAGGAGACGATGATGGAGTTACAGTGCATATCGGCTGAGGCGGGAAATCTTTTTTTTTAATCTTTTTTCTCCTTAAATATAAATTTCTCGTGTCAGATTTAGTTGCCATATTATTTATGCCATAATTTTTGAGAAATTTCATATGTATATTTGTTTGATCTGAGAATCGTTCTTAATCTATTTTTCATACCCTTAATTGATGGCCCTTTTTAGAAGGGGACGTGATCAGCGGGTAAAATCGCTGTGCACAGCAAGTTGTGATAGAATATGCATCGTGATGGACTGTAAATTCATCCTGTATTTCTCAAAGTAGGATAGGTAGGTGTCTCTAGAAGAAAACTGAAGATTTTAAAATCTGTGTTAAACCAATACAAGTGTTAAGTCCTACAGATGAAAGCGGGTGAGCCTTTTGTCGATTTCGTTTTCAATTATACATTTCATTTGTTACTTTATTCGATTGTCAGGGGGAACGGAAGAAAAAAACGTTTTGCACTAAGAAATAACATGTGACAACGGCAGGAAGATAATAATTTGTTACTTTATTCGTTGTGAAATTGACATAAATGCTTAAATTGTATATCTTATCATTCCTTTAGTGTCATCATAATTTTCTATTTTCGTCTTATATCTACTTCTTTTCGTGCCATTGCGCGTATCTTGTGGGTTTTCTTCTCGGGTTCAATCACACGGAAATATGTAAAACGGAAGGGTAAACGAAAACATTTTATCTCGAGAGAATATTTGACAAGATTTTTGGTTTATAACATGATTGAATGAATATTTCATGCTTTAATTGTTTACACAAATACAAAAGCTTCGGAATATTGATTCGTTTCCAGTTCGTTCGGTTTAAGCCTAAGTGAATAACGTCCGCCGTAGAACTGTGCAAAACTTAAGTGTTTGCTGGATATCGACAGTTGGTCGATTACTAGCTAGTCTGTGAGCTTAGTCCAGCCTTTGAGACCTCAAGCGGCTTGTCTTGCGCTCACCTTGTACACACAGGTGACACAGGATAGCTTTATGCGCTTTATTCGATTCATCAGTATTAATTAAGCTCTTCTCATCTTCGTTGAGAATACCAAGACAAACGACTCCCTTTCAATTTTTCTGTAACAGGCACAACTTTCAAACTTCCTCTAATATATTCATTCCTTACTTTATCCATTCTTGTCACTCCACACATCTATCTAAATATATTCATCTCCACCACAAGAAATTGTTTATCATCCACCTTTTTTACAGTCCAGCAATCTGACCCATACAGTACAAAAGGTCTAATCACGGACTTGTTTTTTTTTCCTTTAACTTGAGGGGCATCATTGGGTCAGAAGTTGTTCCAGTGACCTGTCGGCATTTCATCCATCCTGCGTTGATCCAGTATTTTATTTTCTGGTCTACTTCGCCATCCCCTTAGACAAACGACCCAAAATGTAACAAAGAAACAATTATCAAATATTAGGTGAGCCATAGGTACTTCTCTGCCCAAATTGCAAGGATATGTATGATATGGGGTTATGTTTTTTTTAAGTTAAAAATCGCTTCATTTAGTTAAGATATCTAACAAAGTAATGTACGAGTACTTACCTTATTCCGAAGCATTCAGCGAAATAGCGCTTTTATCGGCAAACAAGATGCCGCCGAATTGCTTTTAGATTTTGTTGAGCTCAAGGGGAAAGTAAACTGTATGATGTATCTTTTAGGTAGGACTGTGATTTGGTGAACGATTCGGTAGGATTTTTATATGAATTCGCAAATTTTCGAATAAACATAAAATGATTCTTTGTATGATAAAAGGTTATTTTATTCACATCTAGGTATGTACATTATTTATCAAACTACAAAAATACATCAATTTAATATAATTAAAAAAATAAGTAATTGCAGTGCGTCTAAAAATACGTCCACATTGCTGTCAACAGGAAAAGTCCACAGAAGACTGGCTGCATTACCACGTTGTATGGCAATGCGAATTCTTTTTATAAAAAAAAAGGTTTTTTATTTCAGTATGTTTAATTATGGCATGATGATAATAGGGAATATGCATGATTTTATGTCTTAAATTAAACATATAAGTACATCTTTATAACATAGAAAAAAATATAAATAGACTTGAAAATAGTCACGTTACTTTTCAAATTGAAGTTTAAAACATTGAATAAATTTGAGCTGTCAAAACGCCACCATTTTGCGCGCGCTTATGATGACGTCATTGGTTTAGTACTGTTTGTTCACTATAGTAGCGTTTCAGCTACTTAATACTTATTTTCAGTTTTAATTGCTAAACAAACCATGGAAGAAGTTAAAAAACCTTCTTACAAGTATTGTATGGTACTGAAATGTAGAAACACTACCATTAGTACACCAGATAAAGTGTTTTTTTCGTGTTCCACGCGATGCAAAATTACGTGAACAATGGTGTAAGAATATGAAAAGGGATAATAATATCTCTATTATCGGTTGTATTTTGTTGTGAAGATCATTTTAACGTAAGTATTCTATATTTATGTACAACTTGTGTGAATTAGCTAAACAGTAGAAGATTCGGTCTATAACTAACCAAGTTCACAAGTTTACAAAAGTCCATTAAAGTTTTCTCTAAAGAGCTTCCTTATTCCTATTGAGGTTTTACGAAATTTTTATTATTGATAATTGATTTCAGGTTAAGGAAGATACAGTTAATTACATTGAATATAACATAATGAAACAGAAAGGAGAAAAACAAAATCTACGGTTAAAGAAAAAATTATGAGTTTAGGAACAATTTTAAAGACTTAGTTTATGTTTTGTTGTATTATTTAAACATGAACAAAAAATATGTTATTTATTACAATAGGTATACCATGTGACATAATAATTACCTTGCATCTTTCACTCCTTTGATCTCTCCCTGCGCTCATAAAATCGAGATTTGATGCAAAATATGCTGACATCATAAATGCATCTATTTTCGGTATATTATCCGATTGTGCTTTGACAAATCCAGTTTCTCTCATTGTCTTAGATTGACTACAAATATATATTCACAAAGTAACCACACAGAAATACAGTTTTCAACAATTTTTCTCACAATCTCTATGAACACAGTCTGAATATCGACACCGATAAATCAACGATAAAGGCAAAAGGTAACCAGTGACGTCACATTTCTTTTCGAACAATAGTGACGCGTTTTGAAAGTTTGAATTTCCCTCCGTTATTTTTCACTTTTTAAATAATATTTTCTGGGTTTAAATGATAACTAAATAAAAAAAATACCTTTTAAGTATAATGTAGAGACTATAAAGCATCTAGAAAAAAATATTTGAGACAAATTTAAATATTATGCATATTCCCTATTATCTAATACCTAAGTATATAAAATTCTCGTGTCACAATGTTCTTTCCCATATTCCTCCAAAATGGCTCGGCCGATTCTTATGATTTCTTTTTATGCATATTCAGTAAGTCTGAGAATCGGCTACTATCTATTTTTAATATCCCTAAGTCAAAAGGGGGATCGAGCAGCGGGTGAAACCGCTGAGCAGAGCTAGTATCACATTATTTTTATCGAGTATTCATTTTCCATTGTTATTAAAAGATTACCAGATCATCAATAACTTCCCAAGCAATATAAATAAAATTAATATGAGGCCACCTCGTAAGTAAGTATACCTTTTCAAACAAAAAAGAATTATGAAAATTGGTCAACCATTGGCGGACTAATCGGTGAACATAAATAATGTATATCTATTATGTAAATATATACGGTCTATCATAGAACCTCCTTCTTTTTAAAGTCGGTTAAACAAGGCCAATCTTGGAATGTATTTGTAAACGCAAACTTTGATGTATGTTTAACAGGCTCCGTAAATGCGACTAGTTAAGTCCACCAAATGTCAACCTTACGTCAATTTGAATGTGACAGCTAACTTCACTCTCTTGCCATTTGGATATTACTGTGTATTGTGTCGTTCTATGAATAAACCTTATAAATCTCTACTTATACAAACAATCGTATATTATTTCGACAATAACCCTTCAGCCAACCATCTTTTCGCGAGAAGAGAAGTCTATAAAGATAAAATAGGTATTATGATTAAGAAAAAACATTGAACGACTCACTTGTAAAGCTTGCGAACACTTCTTAGCTTTCTATCTTAAGTAAACCAATAAAATAATTATTTCACTACGTAAATAACATTATCGCAACAGTATTTATTTTAACATCGACTGTTCCAAAAATGCAAAAACGCCAAAACGAAAAGACCTTAAATAGATATTTTTTATTTCTTTACAAAATCAAATATGCTAAAATAACTAAAAAAGGCGAAATGGTCAAAATATTTGTTCTATAAATCCTTATTCATTTATGACCAGCATTTTATTTTCCATTCGATGTATCAAAAGTACCCAAAGTGCGACAAGCATCGATACAAAAAAAAGCTAGATTTTTAAATCAGGATCGGTGGTACCTATCGGTACATTCATCAAATGCAATAGCTAGTTTCAAATATGTAACGTACCTAATCCGGATGGATTTATTTTACTGACAATTTCATCGGTTTTACTCAGTGAAATCTCCATTTAGTCAGAGATTGAAAACATTTTCATTCGACGAAAAAAGGGGCAGCGGAAATTAAAGTCGAAATACGGAGAAATAGTACGTCATTCAGATTGGTATGACGTCTGTCGCAGTTATTAGAACAAGTCTGAATTGTCTAAATGGAGGCCCCTGGTCTAGTCTATAGCAAGGATAGGCTTCACGCTTAATGGCATATTAATTCGTTTTGCGTACTTTGGGTGGCATAAATATTCCGCTTGATAAACAATCGTAGTGTTTTTCAGACTGAAGCACGAAGTACTTAATGTTTTTTTAATTTTTTTTTTTTTTTTTTTATTTATTTCTCAAAAAAAAATTGTGTAGATTAATACAATATTACTCGCTAAACTTTACGTTTCATGGCGAGATGCGCTCTTTTCTTTTAAATACACGTAAACCTTATACTATTTTAACAAAATAAATACTAAATTAAAATTATAAAAATTAAGACGTAAATTAAAAACTGACAGAATTTGCTTCTCAACAAAAAAACGTGCTGAGGCTGCAACCGCAACCTCTAAGTAATCTTGTCGAGAAGCAAACTCTTCAGTCTTGATCCTAAAATACCTTTACTTAAATTAGAGGTTTGCCTTAATAAATCTATTTTATTAAAAACTTTTGGCACTAAATATTGGGACATTCTTTCTCCATAATAATTTGTTTTTTTCGGCTGAACTAGTTTTTTCTCCCTTACACTCCTCGTATTATATTTATTTTGAACAGCCACTTTATACTCATCACAATAATAGTGTTCTAATCCTATCAAATAATCTACTTTTAAATCTATTGGCATAATTTAATCTGCTGTTATAATATAGATTATCCTTACTAATATTATAAAAGTGAAAGTGAGTTTGTTTGTTGGTTAGTTACCTCTTCACGCTTCACGCTTTAATGGCTAAACCGATTTTGATGAATTTTGGTACAGAAAGAGTTGGGAACCAGGAGACGGACATAGGCTATTTTTTTTAAAGTGGGATGTGAGGGAGAAAGAGGGATGAAAAGGGAAAACTTAGCGTTGCTATTACAAATCAATAAGGCGCAAGGGGAACTGTGTTACCCCGAATTTAACGCGAGCGAAGCCTCGGGCAAAAGGTATTCGTTTATATTTTTATGTGTTTTGTAAAGATTTCTTTTAATGCATTATTTTATCCCTAACAAAGACTTGTGGATTACCACAAGTCTTTGTGACCTCTTATCTCGTTATTGTTAGTTTCTTTAATTTATCACACTGTTATAGAGAGGAAAACATTCTTACACATGCAGGTTTCTCTTTTATCCCTTCATAAAACAAGTTACTGAAACAGCTCCCCCGCGTGTTGCACAGACAACTTTTCCAATTACGTTTCTAATGATTGCATTATTCACGTTGGCTTTTAATCTGGCAAGCAATAGGTACGTGTGTACGAAATCTTAAAAGTCAATTAAAAAAAACAAATGCCCCCAATTACAAAGAAGACTTAAAAATGCAAAACGTTTTATAAACACTGGAGAAAATTGAGGAAACTTTCCTACCGTTTGGTTTTAGTTTGTACTTATTTTTATCCGACTGCCGAAAGGAGGAGGGTTATGTTTTTCTTTGTTATTTTTTGGTACGGTCTACGGCCTTAACCGTTCAACAGATATCGACGTATGAGGTGTCTTTGAATTCGTCTCAGTTGAGGGAGTGACATTGAGTAATTTAAAATAGTCAAAAAAACCCGACTCAATAAAAAACTTAAAATAGGTTCAGTTTGTAACAGTCGGGAGCCATTAAAAATTTAGACCGGCTGGTCGGGAAATTTATTTTTCTAATTTTCAACTTGGGTGGGTACTTTTGCAGATTGAGTTGGAGACAAAGACAGCGAACGTCCCGTTTTCTCATTTCTGTCCGGAACAGTGAAATTACAGGCAGCTTCGCAGACGGTACCTGAATACACTCGTTTTTAGGGTTCCGTAGTCAACTAGGAACCCTTATAGTTTCGCCATGTCTGTCTGTCCGTCCGTCCGTCCGTCCTCGCTTAATCTCTGTGACCGTTAGCACTAGAAAGCTGAAATTTGGTACCAATATGTATATCAATCACGCCGACAAAGTGGTAAAATAAAAATTGAGAAAAAATGTTTTATTAGGGTAGCCACCCTGTATGTAAAGTGGGAAGTGATTTTTTTTTTAATTTCAACCCTAACGTGTGATATATTGTTGGAAAGGTATTTAAAAATGAATAGGGGTTTACTAAAATCATTTTTTGATAATGTCAATAATTTCGGAAATAATCGCTCCAAAAGTAAAAAACAATGTGTCCCCCCCCCTCTAACTTTTGAACCATAAGTTTAGAAAATATGAAAAAAATCTGAAAAGTAGAACTTTATAAGGACTTTCTATGAAAATTATTTTGAACTTGATTGACACAACAGTTTTTGTACAAAAACTGTTGGAGCGCCTACCGCGGAACGTGCAACATTGCACGCTCCTCCACCTTTAAACTCATAAGTGGGAACACTTATTGTGATGGACGGGAAACTACGGAACCCTACACTGAGCGTGGCCCGACACGCTCTTGGCCGGTTTTTTAACGAAGCTTTCATCCAAGTGCTTTTGATCCGAATTAGAACACTCCTGACTTTCTAATGGTTATTTGGTGGATTTTGTTTATAATGGCCTTTTATTTATAAAAAGGTTAGTTATAAATAAAAGTCACCACGAAAAATTAAAGTTGTTAAAAAGAATATAAGTGTTTGTTGTTTTTGCTGAATGTGTGGAGTGACAAGAATGGATAAAGTAAGGAATGAATATATTCGAGGAAGTTTGAAAGTTGCGCCTGTTACAGAAAAATTGAAAGGGAGTCGTTTGTCTTGGTATGGACATGTAATGAGGAGGGATGAAGGACATGTGACTAAAAGAGTGATGAATCTGAACGTTGATGGACGGATAGCGAGAGGAAGGCCAAAGAAAAGATGGATGGATTGTGTAAGGAATGATATGAAGGAGAAAGGAGTAAATGATGCCGTGACGTCTGATAGGGGAGAATGGAAGAAGAAAACGTGTTGTGCCGACCCAAATAGAATGGGACAAGGGCAGGAAAATGATGATGTTTTTGCTGAATCAATTTTTTATTGGTATTGGGGCGCATTGTAATCAGTTTTTATTATTAATATTAAAATATATCTGCGGATAAACAGCTGAGTTTTATGTAGGTGATTATTGTACCTATTATTGTCTGTTTACAACTCGTTTGTGTGTATACTCCGCCTTATTTTTCCACAACTGACAGTTTTTGACGACACGGTTGGCGCAGGAACTGAGCGATCGAATGCTGCGCAGCGTGTCGCGGTTCGATTCCCGCACGGAACAAATATTTGTATGGCCTACAGCTATTGTCCTGGGTCTGGCTGTTTGTGTATGTGAGTTTAAATGTTTGTAAACGCACCCACGATACAGGAGAAATCTTAGTGTGGGATAACGTTTTATTTTGTTTTAAAAACTATGTAATTTATAATGAATTAATAAGCAACAGTTACCTAAATAACTATGTCAACTTAACCCAAGCAAAGTCCTTTTTTCATCGTCCAAATTTAGTGATGGGAACACACAACAATTTCAGTTTCAATATAACAGCAACCATAGCATCTAACTATTAGAAAATACAATTAGAAAGTACACGCCTGTGATACAGGTTTAATTTAACCTAGTACAGGCATCGAAATTTGTTATACCTACATTATGTATAGGATTTAAATTGTATTTATAGTGCCAATTGTTTGATCTTTGAATATATATTCTAGTCTACAGGACGGCTATGGTGTAGCCGGCAGCCGGCGGTATTGATCGAGACTGCGATGATTTCGTTCACACTGACGGTATTCGCGCCAAAATGAAGACCATTTTTCAGGTACCAATAGCTTTGCTACCTGTTTATGACAGTTTTTTTGACTGTTACATCATTCTTTTGAAGCTTTGTTTTACTTTGAATGTTGTTTTAATGTTGATATCATGTTGAATGTAATTGAGTATAGCTAGCAAGTAATTAAGAAGACAAGAAATATGCGATCATTATAAGGATATTTAAAACTAGTCTTATTTTAACGGATAATCATGTTTAATGAGATTGGGAGCATGCAACAGAAACCAACGTTTGTTGGATTTATCAGTTCTTTCTTTAACATGTGATAGGGGGTCTAACCTGATCCTGCCGTTGTTGCATGTTATTCGAAAGAGATACAGCGGCTCCGGAACATAAAGGGGAATAGAAGGAACATGGGTGGTTTTAGTCAGTATAAATCTGACACTCAACCCCCGCGCTCCGCACAAAGCGGGGGAAATTATTTGATGATTTCCCATTCACAAAAAACAAAAGGGTCTAACTTGGTGTCAGAGTTTATATTGCCGCTCAAGGTCCTCTGACTTGGCATCACATGCCGTCGAGAAATATTTATTTATTATAACTTTTTACTCGTGTATAAAAACACTAGAAAGGCGGACTTAATGCATTAAATGTCTCATTGTCTCTCAGGCATGCAGGGGCCTTAGTCTGCTATTACAATGGTGTCAGAATGGTCGATCACTGATCGCATAATGGTTGATTTTGACAGGTTTAGTAGTATGTAGTAGATGTCAAAATCAACCATTATGCGATCAGTGATCGACCATTCTGACACTATTGTAATAGCAGACTAAGGCCCCTGGTTTCCTCATGATGTTTTAAACAAATAAACATCAGGGATGTTGGAGTTCATATTTAAGCTAAACCTACCTACATTACATCATCGTCGGTAACAACGCAATCCTTTTTTCAAACAAAATAGTATGTTTGAACTCGCCTGCATTGTGCGATTTTCCATGAACGATTTGAAAAATATATAAAACTAGCTGGCGCCCGCGGCTTCGCCCGCGTCATATCAAAAAAAGTATCCTATCTGTTATTTCAGACTATAATCTACCTCAGTGCCAAATTTCATCAAGATCCGTTCAGCCGTTTTGACGTGAAAGAGTTATAAACATCCATGCATCCATCCATCCTCACAAACTTTCGCATTTAAAATATTAGTAGGATTGATGTAGAGGGATTGTTGCAATGCATACCTGCCCGTTAATTTGAACTCAAAACGGACATGTTACATCTATTGGTTAGTCTATTGGCTAACAATAATATTCACCGTGTATGTATCCTAGTAGTTTCGATGTTGGAAGGTCACGTGGCCACAAATCAATGTGCAATTAATGCATACGTTGACGTCATTAAATGATAAATGATGTTTATTTTGCAAGTAGGTTTTCACAAACACTTTTACACGTCTTTTTTTAAAAACTAGATTAGGCCGGTGTTTCGTATCCGACTACTCTGAGAAGAAACAGCCGAAACAAACTCAGAGGTCATTGCCGAACAAAGGCGGTTAGTTCGGAACAAATACCAATATTATTGAGTGATATTGTCGTGTAGTAAATATTACTATACTACGCAAACCACTACAATAATGTAAAAAAACAGTCTTATATACCGGTCTCTGATCCACCGTCTTATAATTTCTCCTCCTTTAATTTTCAAGATTCAAGTTACCTTTAACTAAATGTGTGAAAAGTTCTGTAGCGTTGTGATTGGTGTAGTACGACGCTGCTCTGTCCTAAGAAGTATTAATAATTAAAAATAATAGTTAGAAGTATTAATAATTAAAAATAATAGTTTATTACCCAGAACCCAATTGTTTCTAGTTCTAAGAAATAAACCCGCCCGGTTTATTTATTAAAAAAATTACACTGACACCATGTACACAGTTTTTTTTTCTACAACATTCCAGGCCAAGGTCAAAAAAAGCTCAAATTTCTCTTACTAAGCATTCTTATTTTAAACGATGTAAAATATTCCTGAAATTTTCCTAGAACTGTCAGCTATTAAGCTGACATACAAAAAGTAGAGACCACGATTTGCATTTTAGAAGTTCAACTCAAGCATCGTTATCCCCGATTTATTGATTTACTAGTTGGGAAACTAGTTGGAAATCAGCTTAATTAGACCCCTTCGTAGTAGAAGATGGGTCTGGCCATTCCATTGTTGAGTATTTCCCTAGAATAATACTTATTAAAGAAAGATTTCTGATTTAAATATTTCCATGTTTATTGTGGAGTATTCTTGACCTGGTTTTGTAGAGCTTAAGACAAAATGGATTAAGATCTTTAATTTATTACTGTTACTGTTGTTTTTGTTTTTGTAAGATGTAGCGCACAGCGGCAGTTATTGCAGTGTAAGCATTCTCATAGAAAATGCGCAGGCGACGCGGGCATACCAGTCGTTCGGTGAGCCCTACTCGGGATAGTGTTATCGTGACGCAAATTGACTTTGTGTAACAATTAAGTGTAATTGTGTTGCTGTTGTACGATCAAATAAAACCACAAGTGAACTCCCAGTTGATACATTCATTTAATCATCCTGCAATCCAAAACCCACGGGAAAGTAACATTGGTGACCCCGACGTGATCTAGCAGAAAAGGATATCGCGTTACACATAACTCAGCCGGGCGACTCAACTACCACGTGGGAAGTGCCTTGCATAATAATTTGTAGAATCAAATAATGGCATCAGAAAAAGTGAAGGAAGTGCTGAACGAGGAGCAGCAGATCACTAGCATCTCAGTGTCAGCACGCATTCCAGATTTTTGGCGTGATGAACCCAAGTTGTGGTTCATACAAACAGAAGCGGCATTGAACCCACAAAAGGCATCCGACGAGGCTAGGTACCAGGTTGTGGTGTCCAAGATAGGCAAAGAGGTTTTATCGCAGGTTACGGATATATTACTGGATCCACCTCCATCAGGAAAGTATGAGGCGCTAAAAACGCGATTATGCAGTATTTACGCGCAGTCGGAAGCCCGACAAGTGCAGAAGCTGATAGGAGAGATGGAACTGGGAGATCAAAAACCATCGCAGCTGCTGCGGAAAATGAAAGACCTAGCACGAGGAAAAGTCACTGATGAAACATTGACAGTTCTATGGAAAAATCACTTGCCCACCACTGTGAGTAGTGTTCTAGCAGCCACAGAGTCAAAAGACACGGAGATCTTGGCTTCGGTAGCGGACAAAATAATGGAAACAATTACGACAAAGGAAAATATTAGCAAAATAGACGCACCAAAAGAATCTACCGACATAATCGCCGAGATAAGAAGTCTAGGGGAACGCATCAAGGGATTGGAGAGCCGTAACTCAAGACCGAAGTACAACAACTGGGGAAGACAAAATTACAGATCCAGATCGCGAGAACGCAGCACCAGCAGACGACGAACCCAGCAAGACCCAGATTGGCTTTGCGTGTACCACTTTCGCTTCGGACAACGCGCCAATAAATGCGTGGACCCGTGCAACTGGAACAAGCAAAGAGGGAACAAGCCGGAAAACTAGAAGCGGAGCGGAGAGTGGCGGAAATCTGCGCTCCAAGAGTGAACTACCGCCTAAGTGTAATGGACATAAATACAGGTATACAATTCCTAGTTGACAGCGGCGCAAATGTATCGGTATATCCGCGTAATCTCGTGAGTGTAAAAAATGCATCAAAAGAATGTGAACCCAATAAGTATAAATTGTTTGCGGCAAACGGCACACCAATAGAAACATATGGACTAATAACGAAAGAACTAAATTTTAGACTGCGTCGAAACTTCAGATGGGTGTTTATAGTGGCAGATGTAAGGCAACCCATAATAGGGGCGGATTTTCTGGTAAAGTATAAATTGTTAATAGACCGAAGCGGCCGCCGACTAATTGATAGCGAAACACAAATGAAGGTTGTAGGTTGCATTTCTGACTCCAATCAACCCATGATTAAGACAAAAGTAGATGATCATCCATACATAGATCTATTAGTAAAGTATCCGAATTTAACTAAGCCATTTTCATTTAAAGAGGTCCCAAAACACAATGTGTGCCATCACATTGAGACTAGCGGCGCACCGGTGCACTCACGCGCTCGCCCACTGCCCCCAGACAGATATGCCAAGGCTAAAAATGAATTTCAACTTATGCTAGATTTAGGTATTTGCAGACCTAGTAAAAGCGCATGGGCCAGCCCGTTACACATAGTCCCAAAAAAGGACGGCAACATTAGACCGTGTGGCGAATATAGAATGCTAAACGCAATGACTAAGCCGGATAAATACCCCGTCCCTAGGCTACAAGATTTCACTTACATTTTAGCGGGCAAAAAGGTATTCTCTAGTTTAGATATTAATAGGGCCTACAACTGCATTCCAGTGAATAAAGATGACATAGAAAAAACAGCAGTCATCACCCAATTCGGATTATACGAATTTCCCAGAATGCCCTTCGGTTTGCGCAACGCAGCCCAAACCTTCCAAAGATTCATGGACCACAGCGTATTACAGGGATTGGACTTTCTATACTCATTTGCGGATGACGTCATCATAGCTTCGGTCGACGCTGCCACACACAAGCGACACCTAGAGGAAGTCTTTAAACGATTTAATGCATTCGGCATTACAATAAATATATCTAAGTGTTGTTTCGGACAGGAAAAACTAAATTTTCAAGGTTACGAAGTATCTACGGAAGGAATTCGGCCCCTGCAGGACAAGGTCAAAGTGATAAGCGAGTACCCAAGACCAAATACAGTTGAAGAACTACGCAGATACCTAGGTATGTTAAACTTTTATAGATCACACATTCCACACGCAGCGCAGGACCAAGCAGAAATGAACAAATACCTCCACAACTCAAAGAAAAAAGACAAGACTATCATCGAATGGACGAAGGAGGCGGAATGCGAATTCGAGAAAAGTAAGGTCAGTTTACAAAAGGCAGCTCTGTTGACACACCCCCTACCAGATTCCCCACTATCCTTGATGACAGATGCATCTGACAGCAGCGTGGGAGCGGTATTGCAGCAACGCAAAGGTAACAACTGGAGTCCTTTAAGTTTTTTCTCCAAACGACTGGTTTGCCCGCGTCGCCTGCGCATTTTCTATGAGAATGCTTACACTGCAATAACTGCCGCTGTGCGGTCGCTACAATTACTATGTAAATATATACCGAACTTGAAATAGATCTAAAAAAAAAATGCAGAAGTTTCAAAATGAGAAAAGGACTGCAGGGCGTCAATATCGTCCACATCGCTATCAATAGCCAGGTCCGATGGCAATACTGATTCTTTGACCAAAACAAGGCCCTCTGGTCATGTCAGGATTCAGATATAAATTAATTCTAACCCAATTAAGACTGGGAAAGAAATCGCTAAGCTTTATTTGTAAACTAGCTTTCACCCGCGACTTCGTCTGCGTGGCATAGTAACTTTGGGCTAACGATAACTTTAACCCACGTGATGATCGAAAAAAAAAAAACTTGTTCTACCCTTTTCTTCCCTTTTTTCCCCTTTTCTCACTTTTTTTAGCCTTTGTCCGTCTCCAGGGTCACAACTATCTCTGTACCAAAATTCATCAAAATCGGTTTGGTCATTTAGGTGTGAAGACGTAACACACAAACAAACTCACTTTCGCTTTTATAATATTATTATGTAAGGATTATAGTTTGCGATCGCCCAATCATTGAGCTTGCCTTTGAAATATCCGAACGGAAGAGTATGTATATAAAAGCATAGACACACAATGTAGTCCCAAAGATATTTTCATAACGTGTTCGCCGTAAAAATTACAGCAGTGAATAGAAACGATATTATTGCGGCCCATAAACGGTTATAAAAAGACGACGCGAGAAACGAGGCATCTTAATAACACAGTTACCGCCATGGATGTGGCCGTAATAAATCTCAAATTCAGGATATGATGTCTCTATGGGCCTTTGATTTGTGTACTTACCGACGATTTCCGGCGAGGAATAGACATCTATATAATGTGCTTTGTCTAATAGAATTGTTATTTAGAATGAATTACACTGTGTTTCCTGTAATGGTCTAATTGAAATAAATTTAAGTTTGAGTTGTCTTTGGAGTCTTATCTTGCCTGCTTTATTGGTCGCAAGCGCGGCAGTTGCGGGCCTGTGGACGGTGAGCAATGGGTAGCTCACCGTCCGTCCGTCTATTGACGACAGGCCGTGTCGACGGCACGTTAGACTTTGTGGCTGTCACTAAGAAAACCTTAACGGAAAACCCAATAAAGCTTTGCACGATTCAAGATTCATACGAAGGATCTAATGCTCAACTGTAGCGCGTTTTTTTGGGGTGGGAAATCATCAGGCGGAGGCCTTGGCAGGCCCCTCTGCTTTGCTGACGTCTCTTTGAGGCTCGCGTGGTACACAAACGCGCCGTCGACAAGGCCTGTCGTCACTAGACGGTCGGATGGTGTGCTACCCGTTGCTCATCGTCCACAGACCTGCATATGCGGTGGCCGGGAGTCGTCTCGCGGTGCCCGAAGCTGGGAACGTCTTTCGCGGCGGCTGGGCACCTCCTTTGCTAGCATAACTGGTTTGCAGAAAGAAGTGACCGCTACCCATGCCCTCTCGCTCCGGACTCCGGACTATGGGTCGAACCAGGCCCGGGTTTGTATCAGCCTGTGGTCTAAATGTATGCTTATGACCATGCCTCGCATCCTTACATGAGATAAAAACACAACAGGGCGAGTTGTTCTCCATACTAATCTTCTCGTCTTCTCTGCTTGTCTCGTCGTAAACACTGTCGTGATTTCCTTTTAATTATAAACTTTGAACTGAAAAGAAAAGCAACACTAACAACAAACGGAAAGGTGTCACAGAAGATTTTTAAACCATTACGCTGTTCCGCAGTAAAAGTTCTTGAAATAAGAAGTGCATTTCATTCTTTTTCCGCAAGATACAAGACGTTTCAACTGGAGTTTTTAGTATCATTGTTTTGTTTTACAGTATAGACGTATGTGTGGTGTTGGTAATTTTCTTTTGTATGTTTTTATTGTACTTACATAATTATATGTTTTGGCATCTAT
This sequence comes from Ochropleura plecta, assembly GCA_905475445.1. Lineage (NCBI taxonomy): Eukaryota > Metazoa > Arthropoda > Insecta > Lepidoptera > Noctuidae > Ochropleura > Ochropleura plecta. Next base: position 15,659,247 of record FR997731.1, on the reverse strand, counting down.
GTTTTAAAGATAGGTGTTATTTTTTTAGTAGGTAATGTTTTTTTTTATATAAAATTGCACGGTATAATTATGGTGGAATGTGTCGTGCTCGAAAACACGCTGTAACATTCTTTTATACCACACTAGCTTTAGCCCGCGGCTTCGCTCGCGTTAAATTCGGTATAACACACCAAGCAGACCTGCAGTTTTTGCTCTTGCGCCTGATTGATTTGTAATAGCAACGCTAAGTTTTCCCTTTTCTTCCCACGTTCTCCCTCATATCCCACTTTTTTTAATAAAAATTAGCCTATGTCCGTCTCCTGGTTCCCCAACTATCTCTGTACCAAAATTCATCAAAATCGGTTTAGCCATTAAAGCGTGAAGAGGTAACAAACAAACTCGCTTTCGCTTTTACAATATTAGTAAGGAGTAAGGATTGAATGCAATTAAAAATACTTACTTACTTGCTAAAATAAAGACCTGTTTTTGATTAAAATACAACAACAATAATCAAAATCATTAATTAAACTGTCAATCAAAATCTCTCTCTCTTTTGTATTAAAACAAACTAATCATAGTCATAAATAGTGATTGCACAGCAAAATAGTTAATTCAAAACTATTTTAGCAATATAATTTTAGCAACAGTTTATGTTCGTGACATATTATTTCAATATGGAGATTATTTATGAATGCATATTTAATAATAATTAGCGCACAATAAATCTATTACACCATTTTTTCAAGCTCACGTATTTTTTTTCTAAAATAGAAAGTATTGTGTCACGTGCGCTCGCTTCGCTCATGTTAAAAAGGTCACCACGTAACTTAACCTAATAGGATTTCCAAATAATGGATTTCTCTGCGCTGCAGTAAGGACATCCTAATGCCTAAGCAATATAATAAAACCAATACTTACTAGAATTAGGTTTGTATGTCGGGTAAATTGTCTATGCAATCAGATTATTTAATATGAAAATTTTATCAAATTTTATCTTTAATGTCGCGCATTTGAGGAAAAATTATAAAACATGCTGGTATATCTTCTAATTATTTCAGTACTGGTTATTAGGCAATTGGTTTATTTGCAGTAAAATAATCTATTTCAGGAAAAAAAACGTTTTGTTTTTTTAAATATTTTTTTAGCTTTATTAAATTAATTACTACATACAAACTATAAATAGACACAAACTAATAAATAAAATATAAAAAAATATTAAATTGATGAATATAAGTTCTTTGGTGTGCATTTAAAACATGCCATAAATATGTCTCTTGTGCATGTATTGTTGTCCTAAAAAGCTATAAGAAGTATAAACCACGCGCTTATATGACACGGACTCATTTCCACATCTAATTTATTCCTGAAAAATACTGAAACAGTAAAATGTTCGTCAAAGACAAAATTGTATAATCCAATCTGTTAATTCGTAGCTGCCGTCACATTTTGATAAGGATATAATTCGCTTTATAAATTCGCTTCACAATTTTTCCTGTCGTGATTATTTTTTCAAAAGTTTGTTTTGTGCGCTTGTTCGAATGTGATTTTTTGTTCAAGCGTAACTATAAAAGTTTAAAACTCTATACGCGACAATTACAATTTAGAGAAATAATAGCTCTATTTGTGAATTCAAAAGAATTCAAACAATTTTCTCATTTAAAGCTAGCTATGCTGGCTTTGAATCGTCAACTGAAGAATTAATAAAGCTTTCATTGCTCTTAAAGTCGACTTTCATAAATACGGTAGCTGTCATAATCTGTCGTTAAAATCTTTCTGTCTATAAAATCTGTAGGCGGCACTTTTCACTGATTAAATTCGGAAATATCGTGATTTCGGTTGACGGATCTTTATGTAGTTTAATTACCGAGTTCGTTTGTACCCCTTCAGAAGGTGGAGCTCTTATAAAAGGTAATCCAGTATCGATTCCAATGAATGTCGACTCGTTCTATATTATTTCTATGTGATAGCGACCTGAGGGCACTGACTCTGAATTGTTGCTCATTGGTTAGTTGTGTACGTGTTGTATTGTATTTTGATTCTCTGACCTGTTTCCTCATCATATTCTGCTGAATGAAGATAATTTACGATTCTAGAGTCTGATGCTGTCACTATCGCGCGTATAAAGCTGGTTTAATAGTGGTTACAGTGATTGCTTATAATTCGGTTTGTAAATCATCATATATGTTCCTTCTTTTGCCCTTTATGTTCTGGGGCCACGGTATCTCTTACGAGCAACCCGCAGCCCCGGCAGGCGGTGGCCCTGGCAGGCCCCTCTGCTTTGCTGACATCTTTTTGAGGCACGCGTGGAACACTAACGCGCCGTCAACACGGCCTGTCGTCGATAGACGGACGGTGAGCTTCCATTGCTCATCACAGGCCCGTATCTATGGTGGCCAGGTGTCTTCTCACGGCGCCCCACGCCCGGGGCGTCTCCCGCGGCGGCTGGGTTGGTTTCAGGTTCTCTCCCTGAAACGCCCAGCCACATTCTTTGCTAGAATGACTGCTTCTCAGAAGGAAGTGACCATGGACTGAACCAGGGTTGGACGCGACAGATCGCCGCCACTAATCGCCTCTGCGACGGCACAGTGGTGCCCCGCCCAAACTGGGCAGACCGCAAATTTTTATTAATGTATCAAATAAAAATTTTGGAGTCTCTTCGACTCTTTGGTAAAAATAACTAATTTTTTTCTCTGTCACTAATACTGAATCGAGTTAGCGGGAAAAGCTGTCTCCAAGAACCGCAGTGATGTTAAAGCTTTCAGTTGGATTTTCCCTGAACAGACTATTCCGTTGGGAAGTCGAAAGTTTGACGTGTATTCGGTTCTCGGTATTCTGTCAGGATTGATGTCGAAACGTATTAACTCCTTTCACAGAACGAACGCTTTCCTGTCGATTACATAATACGTCGTATGTGAGCAATTTAGTCGAGCTAAAGTAAATTAACGATTAGTATTCAACTCATGCTGTCAGCCGAGGCGTGGTTTAGTGAAAATTTAATCAGTTCCGAACTTAATAGTACCTATACAATGATTCACTTACGAGTTTCTGGGACTTTGTGGTTAATACAAGCGTAGCCTTGATTTACGATGCATAGAGGGCTGAGGTTGTTGTTACCTGTAACTTTGTTCAACTAATAAATGGAAGTAGGTAGTTAAGTTATTTTAATATCAAAGTAAGAAGAACATCGAGCTCGTTGGTGTAGTAGGCTATTCTATATAGTAACTGGAGAGCGTGTGGTCCTGGGTTTAGCATCCAGAATTTCTTAGTAGCAGCCACGGTGTCTGGATATGTGCTAAGTTTGCTCTCTATTAAATGGGACTGAAATATAACTGGCGATATGTGGTTGTAATATTAAGTACAGCTCTGCCTAACCCTTCGGGGATTACAGTCGTGATGTTTTCTAATATAACAAAAGGCCAAACATCACAAGGTAATTTAATCGAACCGCGTGACAGGTAACGTAATGATATTACGTGTTAACAACAAAACATATCACTAGAGACACGTTATTGGCGCCCGACAACGTTTGTTTCGTTCGACATGACATCGACATATTGAATTTCTAATCAGAGCACCTAATCAAATAAATGGACCGTTGTTTGTTTAAAACATTAACAGCTCCAGCTTTGTCTGTTAATCGAATCAAAGGTTTAACGTGTCTGGGCGTAAAATGTAGATTTATAGCCAATTTCTATTTCAAGTTTTAACTGGTTGACGTAAAATTTGAGGAAACGTCCGGAGCCCCGGTTGTTGGCTGCCGGGCTCGAGTTTCCATCCGTACTTAGAATCGTTCCAACTTTGGAAATTTGGACGAAGTGAGTTTCGTAAACTAAGCGAATACGCCGCGCGCCGTCCACTTTATAAGACAACCCTTGAAGAAGTTTGCAACACTACTCGAACCTTGTTTTCCTTTTCTTGCTCTGTTATTAGGGGTACAAACGTGTTATTGAAAACTAGAGAGGCTTCGATAAGCTGAAATAGCTTTTTGTAAGTTTAACGAAGCAAAGACATTTTCCAATAACGATCTCTTAGGAAGACCCCCTCCCCCCCTTCTCCGTCAGCGAAGCTCGAAATAAACACTTAGATTTTTTATCACGTTAAGTCTAAATAATAATTAAAGAAAACGTGCAGCTTCCTTTTCTAGCCAATTTTAATAAAATAACCACTAGAACTAAAATGTAGGTATGCAGCCATATTGGAAAATGCGTATGATAGTATTTTTCTCGCAATTTTTTTGTGTCATGCTAGACGCATAACACATGCTAATGATCTTAAATGCAGAGCTTGCGACGCATTTTATTTCTCCTGTATTCAGTAGCAATTCATTAACACTGTTTTTATTTTATGCAGCCATAAACAAGGCAGAAGATTGGTATTTTAGCCATGTCTGTAGTGACAGATATGGCTATAGTGCCACATTTAGCAAGAGAAGGTTAGCTGTGACTGCACAGTTATCTCTGTGACCTTCTATTTTAGAGTTCAATATGTAGCATAGATTTATTAATGACTGGCCATCAATTGTAAATTTTTGACAGCCGTCAGGAGAAGTCTGTGGCTGTAAAGTCTAATAACTACGGGGTATTCGTATTGCTCAGTACTAACTGGGTGGTGGAGGTCAGATAGGCAGTCGCTCCATGTAAAATTCTGGTATTCTGCAACCTTTCGAGGACAACAGGCATGATGTTACATTATTAGTGTAATATCCAATTTATATTAATAAGTACCTTACCATTGACTAAATAAAAACCAAAATCTTCTAAAAAAATCGAATCACACTTTTCACTGTGATAAATTATGTTCTCCAAGACTTTACAGCTGCCGTTATTGGAAGACGCGGCTCCTCTTCAACTCAAGTTTTATTTAGCCCTATACCTCCACAGATTGCACGAGTAAGCAATTATTTCCTCCCTGCCAGGCGTCTTAACAACTATATTAGTGTGATATTATATTTTACGCGGACTGTCAACGCGGTAACTGCAGAATCCTTTGAGGTAAAATCGGTGGTTACATTATTGGATAAATCATTTTCAAAGTCATGAAAACCGAAACGTGATTGGAATAGAATTTATTTTACACCAAAATTAAAACAACTGTTTTACAAAGAAGAAGAAGAAAAAACGGATATTATCTGTTAACTGCGTAGAGGGTTAATTTTTTACCACTCCAAGGGACCACAGTTTTGAGTAATATGGTTTTAATTTCAACTCGATACCTCCACGCGTTCCCAAAATAAATGGGTCTTGACAGACAGACAGACAGACAGACGGACAACAAAGCGATCTTACAAGGGTTCCGTTTTATTCCTTTTAGGGGCGGAACCCTAAAAAGTAAGACAGCTGGGTTAAATCTTGAAAAATAATAACGAAGATGTGTAAAAGGTAATTGCAACTGATGTCGGTTGTGAGGTCGCTACGAGAAGACCGTGGACACTTTGGTCCTTCTAGTTAGGCTGGCTACGTTAGCTAAGCGCCAGCACATTCACAAAAGACGTAGAGGTATCGTTATCCTTACTAATATTATAAAAGCGAAAGTGAGTTTGTTTATTTGTTTGTTACGTCTTCACGTCTAAATGGCTAAACCGATTTTGATGTATTTTGGTACAGAGATAGTTGGGACCCTGGAGGCGGACATAGGCTATTTTTTTTTTTAAAAAGATTGAGATATGAGGGAGAAAGAGGGAAGAAAAGGGAAAACTTAGCATTGCTATTACAATAAATAAGGCGCAAGGGCAAAAGCTACCGGGGTTGCAGGTTGTTCGAAAGAGATACCGCCGCCCCGGAACGTAAAGGGCATAAGAAGGAACATGGGTGAGTTTTAGTCAGTAAAAGTCTGACACGCCCCCCCGCTCCACCCAGAGCGGGGGAAGATATTTGATGATTTCCCACCCGAAAAAAAATGGGCAAAAACTACAGGTAGCAGGTACTTGTGAATAAGGAAAGGGGAACTGTATTACCCCGAATGTAACGCGAGCGAAGCTGCAGGCAAAAGCTAGTATGTCTATAAAATGGGGTCTACATACACACATACTCGTACAGAACTGAAATATTTTAAGGGCACAAAACTGTCCCACGTCTCAAAACACGGTTGAAATATCAACGATATAGTATCGAGTTCTGCATTATTAATTAAATGAAACGCTCGAGCAAGAACGATCGACAAAACCAATCAAAGATAGCACTAACGTTATGTATTTGTTTCTTAAGCCATCTGTTTGCACAATCTGACCTAGTTCTATCCTGCATTGTGTTAATTAAGTAGAAATTAATGATGTTTTTCTCCGGAGTCGATGTGGAGTGAGACGTGAAATATGTTTTGGTCGCAGATTTAGCCGGATCGTGTTATATAATGAAAAGCGGTTATAACAATTAAAAACGAAGTTTATGGAATCCGGCCTTTAACTTCAATTAAAATATAAGTTCCAGAATTTCTATTCATAACTTTATTCAGTAGTTAATGAGTTAAAATCAAACACGTTTTTTATAAGAATAGCACATTTATTACGTACGTAAGTAGTGTACAATACATATGGCACTTCGTTGCGCATTATTGTTAGATATTATATTCCTTATTACTAAATACTTATAAATATGAAAAACAACGTACAAAATACTGGTTACACTGACACGGAATCTTCATTCGAACGAACAACATGTAGGTATACGCCTGTGATCCTCCGAGGGGCGTCGCGTCTTACCCCCAAACGGTATTGAGTGCCAACTCCCACATAATAGGGGAAAACCGTTCATCTAGCTATTTCAACCCCGGGTGGAATTTTCCTAGAGAAAACTGCCCGAAAACCCAGGTCTTCGCACCAATGCATGTGGCGTTGAGGATCTCTTGAATTTTAGCCGTAGCCCCTGAAGTGGTTTCGCTCGAGCAGTCGGCAAGCGTTGCAGCAGTACTTGCGGAATGGAGGCACGAGGCAGTGCCGCGCCAGCTGGTCGGAGTCGAAGAGCTCGCAGTACTGCGTGGTGTCGGCGGGGGGGCAGGTGGGGCGGGGGCGCGCGCCGCAGTGACGCACGCGGCAGCGGCGGTGGCGCTCGCGCGGACGAGGCCCGCACAGGTGCTCGTCTGTTGCAGGGCACATCAGCGGGCGCCGTGAGTAGCCGCGGCCGCATGTTGCTGAACACTGCAAAAAAACGTAGAATATTTAAGGGTCTTTTATCATTCTCCTCCTGAAAAAAAAAACACTCCCTACTGCATGAAAGTTGATGCCTCAACCAGGGAATAGGTGAAACGTACGAAATAACATCTTACACAGGTTTTAATTTTTTTTTAATTCGATTATAAGAACTACGATTCATTAAGTTCGATAAAACGCTACCTACAGGTTTTCGTTCCCTTCCGGGTCTTTGTGTGCTAAACGGAACTGTCGTTGTGTGTCGTTTTTGACTCACTGCGGATTAAGTTGAAATAATTTGCCGAATCTACTATAGTTCGCTCATTACCACATTAATTATAATATTCTGTAATCAAGTCACAAACCACCAATTAGTTGCGGCTGAAACAGTTCCTCATTAGTAAATCTAACAATTTGCAGCTACACCCCGACTCTATTTCCATGAACCGCAATTGCAAGGTTCTAAATATCTGGGTCGCACCGCAGCGAACATCATCATGCCCACTGCTTTTTACAAGCTCCGATATCTGTTTGATGGATGCACTGGATACGTGAACATTATCCTTTTCACGACTTTTTAGCGTGAAAGCCTCTTTGTGTAGAGTATACCCAGGCTATACAAGCTAGGCCACTCATGGCTTCATGACTTTTTCATGAAGGTTCCATTTACATTTATATACGGGCACCTCTACATGCTTACGGTTGGTTACGCTCGGGCCTTATGTAGATAGGCAACAACATACATATTTACGTGGAAAAAAATCCGGAATTTGTTTGTCTTCTCATTTTTAGAGGAATAGGTACACGTAGTATATTAGTACTGCTTATCTTTGGAAGCTTTTACCACAACAACACAGAGAATATTTGATGGCCGTAGTAGTTGATAGTTGCTTTGTTGTCGGCTGTCGTACAAATTATACGAGTTTCTCGTTACAGAATAGCTCGAGGTTCGTTTTAATTTGCATTGTGTTTTTAGATTTGCCTTGAAACTTGCGTGTTTATTTCGGTCGGTTCGCAAAATATTAAAATCATCTGAGGTGTTTTGATTGTTTTTCTTTTTGTTTAAAAAAAACGTTACCCCCACATTTGGATTTCTCCTGTATCGTGGGTGCGTTTACAAACATTTAAACTCACATACACAAACAGCCAGACCCGGAACAACTATCTGTAGGCCATACAAATATTTGTTCCGTGCGGGGATCGAACCCGTCACGCAGCGCAGCAGTCGTTCGCTCAGCCGCTGCGCCAACCGTGTCGTCAAACCATCTATCCAGACAAAACAAACTATCCAAGGGCCAGGTACATTCTGTACACTACTCAAATATTTGTAAATTAAACCAGACAAGCTGTGGACTATAGTCAGTACAATCTATAGCAAGTCAACACAATCTATAGTAATCACGCTCTGTAATCCCCCAAGGATTAGTCAGAAATGTACTTAATAAAACACACGCTAGGAGGTGAGCCTATTGCCATCATGCGCTCGGCTGCCATTGAAAAATTCTGACGGAACAACCCAATAACAAAAGTATTATTAGGTTTTTCCATCAGATTTTCTAATTGCCCGACCTGGAAATCGAACCCAGGAGTTCATGCTCAGCAGTCACGCGAGCGACCACAACACCAACGAGGCAAGCAATAAGTCCAATATAAGACAGTTAGTAAAATCTAAGTGTATGTTACCTGTGTCCATGGCATTTCTCTCCAGTAAACGGGACAAGGCAGACGGTTGCAGGGCTGCCTTGTTTCAGGCTTCGGTGACGTGCACAATGCTGGAGACACGCTGTTCCTAATAAGCTCTCGTCTTGATGACGTACTGTGGAAATAACATTATTTGAGCTCGCAACAGTTGAAGTAGTATGTCCAGAGCGCCGAACCGTACGGCCATGAGTGGTGCAACTATAACTTACGATATTTTTAAAACTAAAAATACTCTTTGTATGGATGATACTGGGTTGTGCTTGTTGCACTGTGTTCGTTCTTCAAATTGCACGTGAAGCTTTTATGGCGTAACCACAAAGTCATTATCACCACAATTAATGCCACAAATATTCATCGTCACATCTCCCGAACTTTGTGCGTCACATATAACCGTCAAATGACACGGTTCGAGTGGAACCCTGATACCAGTTGGCTACTCCTCTGATACTACATAAACAGCTCCTCTGATACAGCAGGTCTGGTAGAATCCTTACTTAATATTATAAAAGCGATAGTGACTTTGTTTGTTACGTCTTCACGCCTAAATGGCTATGGCGATTTTGATGAATTTTGGTACAGAGATAGTTGGGATCCTGGAGACGGACATAGGCAATTTTTTAAAAGACTGAGATATGAGGGAGTAAGAGGGAAGAAAAGGGAAAACTTAGCATTGCTATTACAATAAATAAGGGCAAAAATTAGAGGTAGAAATCAGGAAAGGGGAACTGGGTTACCCCGAATTTAACGCGAGCGAAGCCGCGGGCAAAAGCTAGTCAGATCATAAAGTACTCACCTGATGTTGAGCGGCACACAAAATAGTTGCCTCTCCTGCACACCTTCTTCCCCGCAGGTGGCGCTGCATTCTTCCCACTCTCCACTCACCCACGTGAACTCACAACTGTGTGTCAAGAAAATAACATTACCTGTGTTGATGTGTAATTACTTTTATCTTAGAATTATGTTGGGTATATTTGGTTAAGATGGCTGCCAGGGTCAAATGAAATTTGCCAGGTCACTCAAGCTGCATGCACAAAGACCGCCGGGCAAAAGTCTCCACGCTATGAGTGCCTGGGGCCGGTCGTTGCCACCGAGGCGGGCCAGAAAGAAATAGTAATCATCATGGCCACCAAAATGTGCTCCATCGAAGAGAAAATTGATTTTTTGGACCGAAGCTGTATTAAAACCTGCGTTGAAATACGTAACGTACCGAAATTAACTCGTGAAAGCAAGAACACTCTTTTTACTGTCGTACAGCACCTTTCAAAACACCTAGAAACAGACATTCAACTGTCGGATATTCGAGATGTCACAAGGTTGCCATCTAAAAAGGAAAGCAAGACCTCTAGCATTAGTGTTGAGTTCTCTAATACCCTTCAAAAAAGTAATTTCCTAACTTCAGCAAAACATTTTAACAACAAGAATCCCGACAGTAAAATTAATTCTACACACTTGGGCCTTGATGTACCGCGCACGCCTGTATACGTCACCGAGCAACTTACTTCGCTGTCCAGAAAACTGTTTTACGCTGCACGAAATTTCGTCAAGGCAAACAACTACGCCTTTTGCTGGACATCAAATGGACGCGTCATGATTAAGAAGAGCGTTGATAGCCAATATATTTTAGTTAAAAATGAACAACAATTGCAACAGCTTTCATTGCCAAATAATGAATGACTAGATGTACTAGTAAACTGCAGATGTTCATTTCTTGCTTTGTTTTTAGAACATTTTAATTATTTTTTAAACTTATTTCTTAATTATAATTTGTTTGTAAATTCTAACACTGTCACACAAATGCACACACACATAACTCACATTATACGTCATTACTCAACACTCACCACACACACATACTATTCCCCTACCAGAAACCTAAAAATAATACACCAGCCTTATGGAAAACTTTTGCCCCTTACCTTTATCTTTAAAAATGTTTGATAATACCAATGCACTCATGGATAACATTGACCTAACCTCTGTATCGGAATCGTATTCCTGTAGTCCAGAGCAGGCACAACTCTACATCAGGCAACCACAAAACTACCTTAAAATCTTTACACAGAACATAAGATCAATAAACCGTAATTTTTTAAGCTTACAAACGATTCTTCAAAGAATTCCTATAGATTGTGACATTATAGTTTTAACAGAATGCTGGCTTTCGTGTTCTAGTAACACCAACATCCCTTATTTAGATAACTATACAATGTACCGCACCACAAAACATTTAAACCAAAGCGATGGTGTCGTGGTTTATGTCAAAACTGAAATTAACTGTAATTGCACAGAATTATCTCTAAATAATTGCGCCACCGGTTTAGCGCTAGAGGTGGGGTTAGATATAGCTTTACTTTGCATTTATCGGTCACCGTCAAATACAAACACTAATACATTTACTTCTACTCTTAATGACATATTACCCACTTTCTCAAAGTTTAAATCAGTTGTTCTTACTGGTGACATAAATCTAGATATAAAACCACTTTCTCTTGACTCGCGCTCTCAAGAATACCTCAATATCTTAGCCTTTCATGGTTTTCTTCCCGCTCATACCTTACCTACCAGAGGTCTCAACTGCCTTGATCATATCATATTAAAAACTAAAATATCAACTATCTCACTTGTTTTCAATACAACAGCAACTGACCACTACTCATCGCTACTGGGCATGTATCTTAAAAAACCCGAACACAATGTTGTCACTACCTATACAAAAGTAGACTTTGTTAAACTTGACAAATCAATAGAAGAAATGGACCTGACGCCCATCTATTCAATATCAGATGCTAATATTGCTACCGACACTCTGATAAATGTTCTGAATGGAGCTATTTCCGAGAGCACTACGGTATCTAAATCATCAGCTAAGAAAAAAATTCTAAAACCATGGATCACGCCTGGGCTGCTACGTTGTATGAAACACAGAGATTCACTACACAAAAAAGTTAAAACATCGCCTGGTAATACTACTCTCGAAATTAGCTACAAAAGATACAGAAATTTTTGTAATAAAATCTTAAAAAAAGTTAAAAGGCAGTATGATAGTGAAGAACTTAATAAGGCTGGTAATAATCCAAAACTTCTCTGGGAAACTATAAAGAGAATCACAAACACACCAAAAACACGAAATTCATCCACACATCTACTATCACACGACACACCTACTCAGTCCTGTAACAAAGTAAATAGTTTTTATGTTGAACTAGGTAAGAACCTCGCTAACAAAATTACACACACACGCCCCCTGGCACAGCCAACCATGTCACAAAGCCCTAATTCGTCATCATCATTCGTTCTAGATGAAACAGATCCAAACGAGATTATTTCTGTGATTCATTCTCTCAGAACGAATGCAGCCACCGGATATGATGGCATCTCACCATCTATATTAAAAAGATATTCATCCACCTTAGCGCCTGTACTAAATTACATTTTTAACCTCTGTTTCCAAACTTCGACCTTTCCAACTTCATTAAAAAAGGCGATCATACACCCAATCTTTAAAGGTGGGGATAAAAAGTCTGTAACTAATTACCGGCCCATCGCAGTTCTTACTACCTTATCGAAGGTTCTTGAGCGATTGGTCAACAAGAGACTAGTACAGTACCTCGAAAAATTTAACTTGATCTCTCCTCAGCAATTCGGTTTTAGAAAGAACAAAAGTACTACTGACGCGGTACAGGAGTTAACGGGATATATTGTGAATAAACTTAACTCCCACAAAAAAGTTCTCACCATATTCCTCGATCTGGCCAAAGCCTTTGATACCATTCCGACTTCAACACTTTTAAATAAGCTCGAAAAATTAGGCATCAGAGGCTCACAGTTACAGTTCTTTCACAGTTACCTTACAAATCGAAAACAATTGGTCAAAATAGGTGAACATACAAGTGATGATCTTCCAATTTGTTACGGTGTGCCACAAGGCAGTATCCTTGGACCGACCCTGTTTCTTGCTTTTATTAATGACCTTTGTAATTTACACATCAGTAACGCTAATATTGTGTCGTTTGCAGATGATACTGCTCTTACCTTCTCAGCCAACACATGGTCTGAGCTTCAAAACTCAGCACAAAATGGCTTCAACTCTGCAAACGAATGGCTACTTTCTCACACTCTCACATTAAACACATCAAAGACAAATTTTATAACCTTTTCTATCTCATCTAAGTCACAACCCGAAATTCCAATAGTCATAAAAGCTCACTCCTGCCACACACATTCTCAGACAGCTCTACCCTGTCAGTGTCCATTAATTACTCGCGTTGACAATATAAAATATCTAGGTATAACATTAGATCAATTTCTTAACTTTAAAACTCACATAAATCTTCTTACAAGCAGAGTTAGAAAACTTATTTATACTTTTAAAAACCTACGTCACGTTGCCACGTCAGCTGTAATACGTACTGTCTACTATGCTTTATGCCAATCTATTGTGACGTATGGTATTGCATGTTGGGGTGGCGCTGCTAAGATGACAATGAAACACCTAGAAACAGCCCACAGAACTATTTTAAAGGTAGCCACATTTAAACCAATAATGTACCCAACAACAACCCTCTACGAAAATTGGAAGGTCCTTAACGTTAGACAACACTTTGTTTTGCAGACCATTCTTCTACAACACCGACTAACGCCTCTTGTTACAGTCTCGAAACGACGGAAAGATATGGTCTGCACTATTCCATCACCATACTATAAATTCACCAAACGATTCTTTTTTTACCTTGGTCCATATCTGTATAACAAACTCAACGCAAACTTACCTATTTATACCCTACCATATTCCAAATGCAAAACTGCTGTCCGTTCTTTTCTTCTTTCAAAAACCTATGATGAGACTGAGGAGCTTTTAAAAACCATCTCATAATTTCCTGTTTTTGGCACATCATAACCGTTTAATAACCTAATAGTTATTTCACAAACACACACACACACACACACACACACACACACACACACACACACACACACACCCCAACACACCCCACGCATACGCACACGCACATGCACATATACACAAACATCACACACACTTACATATTCAATCACGTCTTACATAAAGCTATCAAATTTTTACTATTACTTTTATACTTATTTTTTCTCTCCGAATTTGTAACCATCTTCTGTATTAATTTTATATGTATAGATTTCTAGTAAACAACGCTGATAAAATGTACCATGTACCTATGTAAGTTAATTAATGATTTGAGTTTCGAGACATCACGTAGCACTACCACTTATGATTTTTATGGCAAACTGTCTCTCCTTAATACAGGTTGCTCAGCTACCTAGCTAGGAGAACAGTAGTTCACCCCATACAAATATTTGTTAGTTTAAGTACTACGTTTACTTACATAATTATGTAACTCTAATATGTACGAACTACAAATACCTTTTAACCAATAAAACATTATTATTATTATTATTATTATTATTATTAATAATAAATAAATATTTTGGGACAACTCACACACGGCTATCTGATCCCAAGCTAAGCAGAGCTTGTGTTATGGTAACCAGACAACTGATATACATACTTATATAATTTATAAATACATACATATTATAGATAAATCACACCCAGACACAGAACAAACAATCATGCTCATCACACAAAGTTTGTCCTGGGTGGGAATCGAACCCACGACCTCCGGCTCAGCAGTCAGGGCCACTAACCACTAGACCAACAGGCCCGTCAAAATGACGTGATGCTCTGGAAACGCACTACAAAAGTGTCTAGAAAGATAGGATTCATGAGTTACCCAGCAGTTGGGCATAAATGGATAACAAAAAAGGTTACGATGGTTTTGTTGTATTAAATGACGTGATCATCCGTCTTGACCGAGTTTCTCATCTTAAAATACAAAAGTGGAAGGAAAATCGATGTTCGGAATGATACACTGAACTCATTGTAACCGTGTGTCGATGAGGTTAAACGCCAGCCTGTATAAAAATCAAGTGTTCTCCGTTACTACCCAACCAATATTACTGCAAAATTCTGGCGCAAGGGCGCAGCACTAGCGTAAGCAGTAAAAAGTTTTTTGCCGAGACGTAAATGGCCGTAGGACGCCATAATATATATAATTAAAGTACAGATAGGTAAGTTATACCAAAATAATTAACACTTTGACATATTTTCACAGAATATCTGGATACGCGATTGCGCACATGACGGTTTGTTTACTGCATGTGCTAGTGGCGCCCTCTGCGCCGAGGTTTGCGTAATATTCCCTATTTCATTATAATTTAATGGGTCATCGTTGAAACTGTCTTTAGGTACCTATATACATGACGTACAATGCAGTTTAGTAATAAAATTATAGGAGTTCGTACGTAAAATACCTACCTTTTAATAATTTTATGAGCATCATTTCCAATTTGTATGTTGTTGTTATTTGTTTGTATCTATGTGTGTATTTGTATGTTGTTTATTAAAAATTTGTATTGTCCTCTGTATAACTTTTGACTGGTATTACACTTGGAACTCGTTAATGATTGTCCATACATCGAATTTGGACCCGGTCTGTCAAATTCTGATTGTTTTAGAACAGAGATTGAGTGGCGTTTCTGAGTGTGGAAATTACTACTACATTGTAGTATAGGGTTCCCGCTTGTAAAAACAATGTAAGTGGAATAACAATAAATAAATAAGTGTGCGGAAGTGCTGTAGTAGAGATATGAGCCCGACCTAGTTCTTCTCTCGAAAATGGCAATATCACATACTGGGATCGATACATCATTACTGACAGGACTTTTGTGCTAATAAATCTTATGTATTGGTGGTGGATCGAATAGAGTGGCGCGCAATTATTTTTGACATTACGGTACAGCATGACGAGAACCTCGTGAAAAGTCGAGAAAGATAAACAAATCAAATATATTGACTTGGCTCGCGAGGTTGTCGACATGTGGGTTGTGGACTCAGCGATCTGCTTACCTACAGGGTCCTTAGCTTGGACCCTGTTCCCGATACCGGTGGGCCACTATTTTTTTTTATATATTTCCTGTTTTTTTAAAAAATATCTAAAATTGAAATAATACGTAATAAAATGAATATACGAATTAATAAATTTCATTTACCTACCCCTAATGTTTTCAATTAATTTAAAAGTTAAGCATTAATTCGGAAAACAGGTAAGTACAAAGGATCTTGTTTGCCCGTTAGCCTACCTGATTTAAATCACAAATTGAAGATAATGACAAAGTTATAAAAGATCAAATAGATTTGTGATTTATGAATATTTAATGAAGGGACCTTTTTGGGGAATATTTGTAAAGAGTTATTAATTTAGGACCGGGTCGGCAGCCACAATTAAATATTGAGTTGGGACGGGTCGATGTACTCGATGTCAATATCTACTTTAATATAAAAAAAAATGTTTTGTAAGTGTAGGTATGTACAGAAGGTTTATTCTATAAACACGAACATAAAATGATATCTATGAAATACAGTTTAATTAAAGTTTTAAATATAAATATATTTATATAAAGACGCGAGAGATCGCCGCTGATATATTATGATGGCTGAGATTGAAGCGAACAATAATTATTGTAAATTTTTATAACAAGCAAGTGCTCTTTAATAAGCTTTATATTCATTAATGAACACCCATGACGACGGTAACGACTCCACGAGATGATAGCTCCAACGTGTAGTGACTGTTACGACCAACGGTTCATACAATGTAAATGAATGATAGACGCGCATGCAAGTTGCATCGTTCTCGTGAACTTGATAGTGTGGTCACGTCCAAAAGAGTGGACCTTTTTCATCTACACATCTTTTTGATACAGCCTGCAATGCTGCAATGCGACTCTCGCTGAATTTTTGATAGGTTTGGCACTTGTGAAAATTAATCATACCGCCACCGCACACGACCTAATAACGTTGTCGCGTGGCGCTGCACCGGCTGCATTATTTTAATCGGCTGCTCGTTACATTCGTGTTATTGCTCAGTCAATACGAAAGTGGGACAATGTACCTTCACGTCCGTTTGTAGTTAAATTAAATCTTGCACGATGTTTGTTACAATAATTTGTAGCTTTCTCTTAGTTCCCATGTTGTTTGCAGCCATTCTTTCAGCTATTGAATTGCAAAAGTTTAAGGAAACGATCAATTACCAAATTCAAGGTAGGTCTTGGGGTGTGACCAGCGAACTGCCAGGTCATCCATAGGACACAAATTTCAACCCAAGACACGTATCTCTGATTTTTCAATTTCTTTTGCGTATTGTAAAATTATCACTTGCATCTGTGAAGGAAAACATCGTGAGGAACCCAAACATGCCTGTGAGATATTTCTGGCTTACAGAAACTAAATTTTTCCGTTGCCGTTACAAACTAATCGGTTACCGGCAACAGAAATTAAAAATTTTGACAATACGTCGTGATCTATCTATCACTTGGACTCTTGGGATAATAGATTTGTATATGGAAGTGCAAGGCTTAGAATTTTGGTCAAGTAAGCCTAGGCCATGCTATCTAGCTGCCGTAAAGTTAATGTTATTTCTATTGGAAGCAGCTGTAAAACGAATGTTTTAAAAACTATTCAAATCAAATCATAGTTTATTTGTTAACATAGGTACCTATAGAAATACAGATCATAAGTTTTATTGTGTTGTTATGTCTAAGCCCTATGGACATGCTGGTTTCCTCATGACGTTTTTCTCCATCATTTTGAGGGCAATGGTGTCTGTGCCTTCAATATTTTAATTTATAACCTACCTGTGCATATTACAAGCTTCGAACATGACGGGCGCGCAGTTGTGGTCCCGCAGGCAGCGCGGGCGAACGACGCGCACACCACCGCCACACGACGACGAGCATGGACCACGTTCTGTCGTCCATCTGACATAAACAAATGGAGAACCATGTCAAGCTATTTTTAGGTGATGTATGTTAGGCCGAGATCTATAAATCCCCTCGTTGGTCGAGTGGTCGAAAGTGCTGAGTGTGAGAGTTTGGATTTGTACCTGCTTGATGGCAATAAACTCGCCTCATAGTAAATGAAACTTCAAATAATTGGTGAAATACTAATTTATTCTAATTGGACCTCTCTATCTGAACAGTGGTCTGTTTAGACAGAAAGTTGGCGAAAGGTTAGCCTTTCGCAGAAAGCGTTGAACAGACGATGGACTGTTTGTTCGATGTACAGGCATGACTCGTTTAGCTATGGCCGCATTGCTTTTTCTTCCATTGGTTGTTGCAAATTGTCTACTGGCAAATTGCCTATCGTCTGCTCAACGCTAAAACGTACTTGCACCCGCATTTTGACAGTTTTAGGGACTGTGGTAACTTGGTGATAGTTCGTAATAAAACTAGTTCGTAATAAAACAAGCATAAAACACTTAATACTATAGTTTTAGTTCATCATATTACCAATGCAAGTCACATACCTAATTACCTTCTATTTAAAAAAGAAAACACAGAGTAATCGAACGTCATTGCAAGCCAGCCTGCACTCAGGTTTGGTTAATGATATAGAACCTTTATAGTACTACGGAGACAGCAAACGCCAAGTGCTAATTGATCAGAATCGGTTATAGATCTGTCTTAGATTTAATTTGGTTTTTATATCATTCATAAATAAGTCATCTCTAAGTATAAAGATTACTTTCGGGATTCATCTACGAGATAGGCATTCAGCTAAAAGATATATCACTATAGGGGCCTCAAAAAGGTCTGAAACGTCCCTAGAGGAAAAACTGCTCTGAAGGTTTTCAAGATCGGTTCATTTTCAGTGTAGTAAGTCCCTAAAAGCTTAAATCTAAGACGTTTAACCTTTGCCTTTGGTCTATGCAAACGGCAGTGTTTGTAAATGATAGTCTCTGTAGATATAACTCGAAATAAGTTTGGACTCGGAAAGGTTTGAACACTTTGACACGTGACATCATCATTAATAATCTCAGATCATTTACCATCACACTCAAGGCTTGAAGCTTTGTTATTAATTCTATTAGATCCATACTTACTAAAGGAATGTGAAAGTAACTTTGCTTTTTAGTTGATTTCAACCGAATATATAGATGAAGATCACGACTACATGATCGTACTGTTAATTTTGATAGTACGATACCCTAGCATAATGTTCGACCTCCACGCGAGCGATGCCGCGGCTAGAATCTAGCAAAACATAATTTTAATCAAACCCACCCCCGTATTATCATTAGCGAAATAACATACCATGTTACAGAAATTAATCGTTATCATTATCGCGGGCATACATATCGGTAACGATGTTAATACCTGTGACAGCGTAGTATCAATTAGCAACACGTGACAGCCGTTCAGCTTGTCCGATGTTGTGTTTACCAGATTAGACGAATGGAAAAAGTAAAGTTAAAGTTAGAGATGGATGTCGTATGCTATCAGTTTTATCTTGGTTCTAAAGGATGCTGGTTTCCTTACGATTTTTTCCAAGACCATTTTTCTAATTAAACTTATGTTTTGTTGCTCCATTTTAAGAGCAGAGGTGATGAATTTAATCACACAAAGTATTGTGCCTGCCCGGGTTCAAACCTACGACATTACGACATTTGAGACGTAAATGGGGTTATACATAAGTACCTATTTATGTAAACCACACCACATTTATTGTAAAAGGGGAGGCCACTAAATAATAGCTATAACAAACAAAAGCTGAGTCTCATATATCTACGTATTACAAAAGGAACGATACACTAAATTCATGACACAAATGCGACGCAAAGTAAAGGATAAGTTATTGTACAATAAAGGAAACTTGTATCGAAACTTTAGTGTCTACAGAACTTGCTACAACTGAAATATTTGTAGAAGGGCGCAACTTAAAGTTACGAGTGTCTATTAGTTATAATAGGCGACACAGAGTAATACATATTTCGTTCCGTTTAGTTTGGTTCCACTATATTTTCTAAATTTACACTCATATTTTAAATGGGAAGTAAATATGTCCATATTTCTGTTAGCTTTTACGTTGAACGCTGAACCCTAACCCAGGTCAGTCGAGACATAGAATACACATATTTTTGTCTCAAAAGTTTTTTTTTTCTATTGGATAATTTACCAACCGCGTGAAGCTGCGAGCAAAAACTGGTGTATATTAAATCTTGATTTATGCCTGTACAGCCATGAATTTGAAATGCTCATTACTTAAATAGTAACACTGAAATAACGCGAATAACCACGTACGTGATATCATTGAAATGAAATATCGAGTATATTTCATTTCAAAAAGAATTCGTAATGTAGTCTTATTTCTTTTACGACCCTACTGGGTACCGGCTGGTTACTGGCTTTGTCTTTGCATAAATGAGCGTGCAATCACAAATGAAAACTGCAGCAGGCATAAATAAGCTTACTTTAAAAATGGCCTAATAATGCGTAAGGCTGGTCGAGGAAAATATGAAGAGCAAATCCTTACTAATATTATAAAAGCGAAAGTGAGTTTGCTGGTTACGTCTTCACGCCTAAATGGTTAAACCGATTTTGATGAATTTTGGACAGGGACCATGGAGACGGAAATAGGCTACTTTAAAAAAAAAAAAAGTGAGAAAAGGGGGAGAAAGAGGAAAGGAAAAGGGAAAGAGAGAATTTTAATCATCACGCAGGTTTAAGTTAGCGTTAGCCCAAAGTAACCCGGATGAAGTCGCGGGCGGAAGCTATTTTTTTTTTTTTAGGTTGGGCCACTCGCAGTTCAACTCTCTTGAGTTGTTAGACTGCTTAACCGGACTTTCCTGTGGTGACCTCAATAAATTAAGGCCCCCAGCCAGGGCTACAAAAACTACTGTTATGCTAAGTGCTCGCTCGCTAAGGGCACCCCCTGTGGGGTACGGACCTCGGCTTAGGGCGTCACTGAGGGAGGGCAACAAGGGTGGCTGGGTCGATTATTTAGGGACTTTTAGATTTACTGCTCAGCATCGCGGGCTGGCTTGTAGACCAAGGGACGGTTTCGTTACTGGGGGTTTCGCGACGGGCCTCGGCGGCGAGGTAGGAAGACGGATCGCGGTCTGTGTTTGTATTTTGCTAATAGTGCTTGTTTCCCTACTGCTTTCTTGCAGGATTGTGATGGGATCATCGGGGGTGATGAGGGTATGCCTTGGTCGGCGAATTTTCCCTATCCTAGTGGGAGTATAGCGGGTTGCCCCTGCTATAAGACTGTTGGGGTGCTTTTCAGCGGTATCGAAGAAACGCTTCGTGAGGCGTTTCAACGTTTGGGCTATGGTCGGTATTTTGAGATCGACATGTAGTCGAGTATTCCTTAAGTACCAGGGAGCTCCCACGGCCTTTCGGAGAAATCTGTTCTGAAGGATTTGCATCCTGTGGATTCTAGACGGATGGATGTGCGCGAACACGGGGCACGCGTACGTCATGATGGGTCGAATGCACGCTATGTAAATACGCAACTTGCACTTCAGTGACAATTTGCTGCGTGCATTCAACAGGTAGTGGAGTCTGCCTAGAGCGAAAGCGGCGCGCGAGCGCACCGTCTTTATGTGCTCTCCGAAGTTGAGGCGATTGTCCAGGATTACACCAAGGTATTTGGTTCGCTTCTCCCAAGGGATCGGCTTGCCGAACATGGTGATCGGATCGGGGTTGGGAGGGACGGGTTTTCTCGGCTGGGAGAAAAGTACCGCCTGGCTCTTGTTGGGATTGACTTCAATTCTCCATTTCCGGAACCAGTCACCTAGGGTGTCTGCGGAGGATTGGAGGGTCTGGATGATGACATCTGAGCTGCGGCCGGAGTAGTAAATGGCCGTGTCGTCAGCGAATAGAGCTAACTCAGCATTGTTCGGTCTCGGGATGTCGCTGGTGTACAGCGTGAACGCGAGGGGGGAAGCACTGAGCCTTGAGGGACTCTTGCTCTGAGCGGTCGGGGCGGGCGGAAGCTATTTTAGTATATATGTTACTGTAAAAGCCCGAACTACGGTAAATCTTAACATTTTCCGGTAAAACCTAAGATTTACCGATTATGAATGGTAAATGTCCATATAAGTTTGGGATTCGAACTTTTACCATCATTTACTTGGTAAATCTTAGGATTTACATTAAAGGAACGGTAAATGTCGAATAAAATCGGTTCCACCCTTTATAGCAGAACTTTTTATGTCATAATTTTATTGTATTGTATTGTATTGTTTAACGGGCTGGTGTCCGCAACTCCACGTCTGAGGCGCGTATTTTGCGTATGGGTCATAATTTTATTTTGCATAACAACGGATAGCATAAACTTCATTTTGCAGAAAATTGTTTGGCAGACACTCATTTAACATACATTCAAAACTCATAATTTTGTAAGTCAGAATTATCTCTAGACATAAATTTCATATCCGTAATATTTAAAAGTAGAAACATTCTGAAACATCATAGCGCAGAAAGTTCACAGTCAGAATCGTCTTTTGGCATATATTTCATACCAATATTCATTAAACGGCAGAATTGTCATATCGCAGGAAGTTTATAGTTAGAATCATCTTTGTCATTATTTGTTGTCATTTATTTTAATTATTTATTTCTTGGAAATAATGTCATTTAAATCAATAAGTAATTATCCTAATCTAAATAGTTCAGTTCTGAGTAACCTACTATAAACAATCTCTTTTTTCTATTAATGCAAGTCGTTTCTGCCACTCGCCGGCCGCTGCCGCGGCACAGCTCGCTGCGCTCGCTCGGCTCGTGCGTAGGGGGTCACAGTTTTAACCTAACCTGACCTACCCATTTCTTTTTTTAAAGGAATTAACCTAATCTAAATAGTTTAGTTCCGGGTAACCTACTAAAAACAATATCTTTTTTTCTATATTATTCCCAAAAAATCTTATTTTAGCCTTAATATTTTTTGTATAACTTTAACTCACTGTATCTAAATCATATATCATATCATAATCTGTATCTGTGTAAATATTGGAAATTCAAAATAAATAACAAACATGGTAAATACCCCGTTTTAACCGTTAATAATAATGTTAGTGACCATGTCAGTTTAAAGACTTATATGCCTTTTAAAATTATTCTTTATGAAATTCTGCCATCAGTATAATATGAAAAGCGAATTTATACCAAATAATCATCGCTCTAAATGAACATTATAAATAAAATAAATAAATAAAGTAAATTCGGAGTTTTAAACAACCGAACGATAATTATATCAAATAATTTTTACGCCTTATTATTCCTAAAACTAACATTTACCAGTCCATATTGGTAAAACCTAGCATGAACTGAATTGGAACGGCAAAAGTCCGAAAAAGTCGTCCCTTTATAATAAATACTTACATTTACCAACTCATGTCGGTAAATCTTAGGTTTTACTGGAAAATCTTAAGATTTACCGTAGTTCGAGCTTTTACAGTAACATCTTTACTAATATTATAAAAGCGAAAGTGAGTTTGTTTGTTTGTTAGTTTGTTTGTTACCTCTTCACGCTTTAATGGCTAAACCGATTTTGATGAATTTTGGTACAGAGATAGTTGGGAACCAGGAGACGGACATAGGCTATTATTTTTTTAAAAAGAGTGGGATATGAGGGAGAAAGAGGGAAGAAACGGGAAAACTTAGCGTTGCTATTACAAATCTATAAGGCGCTACCGAATTTAACGCGAGCGAAGCCGCGGGTAAAAGCTAGTATACATATATTTAAATATTACTTCAGTGATACTCACGGAAATTTTACAAAAAGTATGACTTAACTAACTCTGGAAGCCGTTAAACAAAAACAAAAAATGTGCTTAGTTTTTCTTAAGCTGGCTAATAGAACATAGTTTAAATGTGCATGCAAAACCTTTTTACAAAACCGACTTTCATAGAAGACAGACAAGGCATCATACGTTACGAAATGGTTGCTTTCGTAGGTTTATTACTTGTTAAAATAGAACACAACAAGAAAATAAAAAAAAGGTATCAGAAGGTGTGCATGCGATGCAGCCTAGGCATAATCAAGCAACAAGAATATAAATTTCGATATTCTCTAGGTTGCAAGGATAACTGTTCAGTTTCTTCGTACAGACAAAATTGCATAGGTACCTATACATAAACTATCGCCTAGGGCCGGTTTTTGGGTTATTGGTTAAGCCATTATTCGAAGAAGCCTCTAATGAAGAATACCTACAGCAAGTTCCCAGGACAATGAAAACGAAACGAGTGAAAGAACTCAATTGCGATAAAAGGGCGTCTGAAATTTCCACATGAGAGGTCTTCTTAACCATCGCTCATGTGAAAACAAACGGAGCGAGTCGAGCGACTAATTGTGACTAAGTTTTGTCATTAGCAGTTGTTTGTTATAGCTTAAGTTCTTTAGTTATTATTTCAAGAACATACTTCAAAGAGTAATTAGAAAAATATTAAGTCAGTGCCTCACTGTCTAGTGGTCGCAATCGCGAGTACTGAGTTCGATTTTTTGGTCGTGCAAATTGTTATCGGGTTCCATCAGCAATTGCTCAGTAGCATTTAAGTGATTTGTGACCAGTTGATCATAATAGGCTCACCCCATACCACATGAAGCTGACGAGACCGTCAAGGCTATCCGAATTCGTAGAACATCAAAGTGATGCTATATTACATTATCAGACTTCCCATTAAATATGGACCAAATTAACGCTTTGGCACTGAATAATAGGCAAACGGGTACAAGCCAATTAAAGCACAATAAATTAACTTTCAAAATGTCCAAAAAAAATAAAAGGTCTGTTTACTGAGCGGCCATTTGCCGCGGCAGCGGAGTTTCTCCCCGGTGTAGTGCCTCCACGAGCCACTCATACAGGCGTCCGATGGCTATCGCCTACAGATCCCACAGTGGCAATCCGGAAAAGAGCCCCGCCGCCTCGCCGGAGATCGTGCGGTAGCTCCGATTTAGCCTTATGACCTTTTGGGGCGCGTTCAGGTAGTAGGCTCACGCCACCCGAAGGAACGCGCCCACACCAGGGCCCCGTAAAAGGCCATGGACCTCACGAGGTGTACTTGAGATCGAATCGATCTTTCGTGAGGGTTTGAACAACAAATTGACATAGATCTCAAATCTATGAATTGGCTATCTGACGGTCACACCACTAGGCTATCACTGTTTGCAAACTGAGGTTAAACCTATATTTAAATGTAAAGCTGCGCTTATATCACCAACATCATTTTGTGTTATGGAATGTTTAATTTCGAGGTGAAACTGTTTTCGAATACCCAACTACTAACAAATATTGTAATACCAAACATTCTCAAGCTGGAAATTAATCCCGGGGTAGATTAATGAGGACTATTAGTTTTCAGACAAATAAAACAAGTGAAACAATAGTTCAGTACCTACAAATAACATGCTTATGATACAAATTCGTAGAACTACAACTTAATTAGAAAATATCGGCCCAAGTTTCCGCATAAAACTCTATCTATAAACAAATCAGTTGACAAGATGTAACAGAGAAAGAATTTTCCGGAGCGCGCTCGATATGGGCAGACAAAGGTAACTTTTGTTTCACTTAGTAGCGCTGAGCGTCTGTCTCGAAGTTTATAACATACATTAAGGTTGCTTGTTCTCGGCGATACGGCGAGGGATTTGCTCAACTTGTACATGTTCCAATATTTACGTATATTTACATCATACTTCTTTGTTACAAGTAGTCTTCTGAGCTGTATCTTTGTGAAGTTATTTTGTATTGAAGAGGTTTGCTGTTCCATATTCTATTTGAATGTTGGCGTTGTAAACTGTTGAAGGGTATTTTCAGTATAACCAATGGTCTACATAGTTTTTCTTATAGATTGATATGAAACTCGAAAGAGGTTGAAGAGCATATTGAAAATACCGCATCTCAACACGCCTGGTTAAGCAGGTTAGGTGTATCAAATAGCACATTTTTGCTAGTTATGTAAAGATAAAGATATATTTATTTTGTGAAACATGAGTTCGTATAAAGATGATAAAATTTGCAAAGTTGCTACATGTTTTGCCATCCAGGAATGACGTACAAAAATTCTCATCTTCATCTATGTTGAAGCCCCATGTAATAGTGACGAGATTATTGGATTCAATTGGGCAGAAATCCAGGCTCCGTAGCAGTTACTGAGAAATTCCTGATGAAAGAACCTAAAAATAGAAAATACAACCGGGAATCGATCTCAGAATGAACCTGATGTCCGGCAGTCAAGATTGCGACGATTGGAAATTAATTACACAAAATAATAAGAAGCAGAGTACCAGAGTAGACACAATTACAAAAAAGAAAATCAATTGCTAAAGGGAGCAAAGACCTGAAAAACCAGTCTCATCATAAAGAATCAATATTTCTTTGTTAAATTGAGGAATTTTTTAAACATAAGATAGATCCCTTGATTTTAACAAAGAAAAGTTCCTTTGTAGGATTTTATCCTTATCACCAGCATTGTGGCTTAGAGAAATTATACCGCGGCTTCGTCCGCGTTGCTTAGTAACTTTGGGCTAACGCTAACTTTAACCCGCGTGATGATCGAAAAAAATATATCTTTATCTGCCCCTTTCCTCCCTATGTCTCCCCTTTATCTCACTTTAAAAAAAATATTAGCCTATGTCCGTCTTCAGGGTTCTAACTATCTCAAATTCATCAATCGGTTGGGTCATTTAGGCGTGAAGTCGTAACAAACAAACAAACTCACTTTCGCTTTTATAATATAGTGAGGATGGTGTTGTCGACATTATGACATAGAAATTGGTGCGATCGATTACTAGCAAATTTTAAAATTAACTAAGTGACTTACATAAGCCCCGTTCCAATAAACAAAAACGACTCGTTTTGCTTACGGATGGTAGTATTTTGACATAAGTTCTATGAGACTTATGTCAAAATCTTACTATCCGTAAGCAAAACGACTCGTTTTTGTTTATTGGAACGGGGCTTTAGCCTACGTGAGTAACCAGAGCATGAATTTAAAGCCATGCTTTGGCTTTTGACAGAAGTAACCATGATCCATGCATTATGCGTTACTATATCTATGATTTTAAATGACTCCTATGACTTCGAGTTAAATTGGTATTTGTATAAAAACCTATCTGCTGCCTGTTAATTTAGCCTTAATAATAGTATTGCTTCGAAAAAAAATATCGGATCGATAGGGGTAGACTTCATAAAGTTGTAATATGCAGTGAGTTCGTTGACCTGTTCAATCTTTTTGATCTAGACGAGATTCAAGAGACTTTAACTTTGTCACAAGATGTAAATTATCGGGAAAAGTTTTGTAACCGTCACTACCAAGTCTTAACTCTTAAATGAGTTTTTAAGCTGGAACAAAAAAAATAAAACTTGTTTTCAAAGATTTTAAAAACCTTAAATAACACTCTGATATAGTGTGATAGTCAACAACGAAACATCTAAGTATTAGTTATTACAAAAGTTCCTATCAGTAGTTAAACATCAATCACTAATTGAACCGATTGCAGTTGCATAAGGGGGAAGGGCACTAGAACTTGAAAGAAGAATGGCAGGGGGTCATGCAATCTGAAAACCACGGTTAGAGATCATGTTTGTTTATAAAAATACTCTCGAAAGATCCAAGGGAAATTAAGATACAAATAAGTTACACAGCACATTTTTAAATTTCGCTAGTTACGCCAACGCTGTTGAAAGTGCAGTTGTGGCCCATTTGAAAGGCACCCACGACAAAAGACCAATGAATATAATTTGTAGTAAACTAAGGAAAATATTTAAAGATGGCAGTCCTTACAGTCTTTGATCATCATCATTTTCCTGCCCTTGTCCCATTCTATTTGGGGTCGGTGCAACACGTTTTCTTCTTCCATTCTCCCCTATCAGACGTCACGGCATCATTTACTCCTTTCTCCTTCATATCAGTCCTTACACAATCCATCCATCTTTTCTTTGGCCTTCCTCTCGCTCTCCGTCCATCAACATTCAGATCCATCACTCTTTTAGTCACATGTACTTCCTTACAGTCTTTGATGCCAGTGAGAAATAGGAGCAAAAAGGAAAACTTCAAATAATGTTTACCTGTACTCTAAAGGTCTCGTTCGACTGGCAGGTGTGCTGTAGTTCACTGAGACTTCCACTGTTACCACTTCTCCGGACACCACAGGATGTTCAGGGAAAGCCTGCGAAAAATATTATCTTTTTGAATAAGATCAGAGTTACGACTCTACAGAGGCGAACGAACCCGTGCGTCACTATTGTTCAAAATTCACTTGTCTATGAATATTTGGCCGAATGATCGTTCGACTTATGAACTGTTGGAATTCGTTTGACCTATGAAACATCGATCGTCTGAAGAACGTTCGCCTGATGAACTGTCTGCAAAAAGAACGATATTTAGAAGATTTTTTGTTGAATGTTGGAAGTGTGGTTTTGTCTTATATAACACAATTCAATGTTTTTTTCATTTTAAGCAAACACGTGGATTTTTGCACACGGCTGAATTAAGTATCCATAACTCTGAAAGCTGGTAACAGGTTATAGCGATATAATGCCTGCGGTATCAGCGTTTCATAACACTTTATGTAACATTAAACACAATAACGGTTAATACTAACACGTGTACCTAATGGACTCGTTCTTTTATTACATTATGACTTATTATGAAAAACAGAAGGGGTTATCTAAAACAATGCGAGGACCGATTCTGATTATATTGGAACAAAAATAAAACAGACATGCTTTTGTTTACTATTTTCAATTAACTACATACGTAACAATCTATCTAAACTCTAACTTTTGTTTTATGCATACACTCAGTTTCGTATTATTTAAATGTTAAACAATACTGAAATGAAGTTGGAAATGAAACGAAAACTCTCTGAAAATGTACAGCGGCTATTTTACAGGAGAAAATTGAGCTTAGTTTAAAGCTATTCAACCATTCTAAAAGAAAACTTAATACTAATCGACGTCGTATACGTGATTTGGACTAGAACGTTTTTTTTTAATAAAAGACGCTGAAGAAAAATAAATCATAAAGTATTATAGCGTGAGTTCCAATTAACTTTCAGCGGTACAGTTGAAAGCGTTGTTGAATAATTAAGCGGCGCGGATGTCGACCCTTATCATCCGATGTTTCGCCTCGTTACACTTTTCATAGTTTATTCCCTTTTGTAATACATTGTACACAACCACAGAGTAAGCTAGTTTCTGTTCTATTCAAAATCTCTGAAAATAATTGGTGGGAATGGAGATAATGGGCGGTCGACCGTGAAGAGAGACCTTATAAAAATTACCGACGTAAACGCTGACATTTATTATTTCCACGCAGAATGCTCGGAGTTTTGTGTTGAAGTTAAATTATAAAGCGTTGTTAGGTGGAGAATGAGGAGATAAATAAGTAGAAAGAATAAAACTGGCTCGTACTTAGTTATTACAATAATAAATTAGACATCCTCTAAGGGATATTGTTTGTAATTGGGGAAAGTTATGGAGCATACAAAGGCTTTTATTCTTCAGAACATAAAATGACACACTAAAAGCCATAAATAAACGACAGTTAAATTAGTCCGTGCTCTCTTTTCAATATATTACATAAATAAGCTTCTTTGCTTCTATAAAGAACCGAAAGCGTATTCATCTAACATAGTCGGATATAAATCCAGTCATAATTCTCTACAGCGCAAGCGAAGCTTATTCGTAGTGAGCCAGAAGCGACCGCCTTCAAAGTAACGTATCTCGTTTATAAACGCTTGCAATCCATTGGAAGTTGGGCGAACAATGACAGTTGAATTTTATTCTATACTCACTTCAGGAACATTTTTCCCACAATTTGAAGATACATAGCTATTCTTTGGTGGACGTGTATTTTGTATTTAAGTTCAATTCGACACTTAAAGTTATTTTTGATATCAATAATATCGATTTTATTTTGCTCATATTTGTTTGAATTTTAGTCATCGAAGAGCGCTTATATATACTAACTGGTATATAATTGAATAGCTTTTTAACTAACACTTTAAGCTTTTTTTTTTAAATAAGAACACGTTTTCCAATACTTTTTAAGACTTTGTTTGGGTAAAAAGCTATCGAGCAATTGCAAGTGAAAAACGTAGCTGACCTTGTCAAATAATCGCCAATCTTCAAGTGTACCATCACAGTCAAACTTTGTGCAAGTCGAAGAAAATTTAAACTCACCATTATCATTAAGTCGGTCTGCAGCTTCGAGTCTGAGGATATAAAGACATCTGTGTCGGTCCTCGTCCATCGGATCAGCGTCCCTCCCGCCACTGCCTCCCCCTCCCAGCGAGACCCTTCCTTAATATCTATTATATGATTATCGACCTCTACTATCTGTAGGTTCTGAGGCACGTTAGGATCATACTTCAAGTACTTGTCCTGTTTAGAATCGATGTCGTAACGTCTGGAGTGCTTCATAAGGTCTAGCATTTGTTTGTCTCGCTTTTTCTCTCGCATGGCTATGCTTAGAGGTATGGGGGTGGCGATGTGGACTGAGAGTTGGTGAGCGTCGTGAGGAATCATTGTCATGCGAGTCCAGCCTAAAAAACATACAGTTTAAAGTCAATTATCCAAGTCTACAGAAACAGTGGTTAAGATTATTATGATTAGCAACAATAGTAATGTATACATCAATCATAAAGAAATTCTAAGTTTACAAATCCATTTTAAAATTTGGGTATTCTTAAGAGCTGCTAATCCGATTTCCGATAACTCTTTCAATAATATGATGCTAAATAATCGAGTAACACCGTGGGCAAAAAAATAACCTGTTGAAATAGTAATATCAATTCGCAAACGAATTATAGTAGTGGGTCATAGATATGATGTGGTATAAGATAACGTCATCTGTCCTCTAGGCATAATTTCATCTTCATAAATCTCATTATTATAAGCCTTTCACCGTGATCACGTGACAGACCTTTTAAATTGGGCTGGGAATTACAGTGCAAGAAAAATAAAAGTACTAGTAACCTAGTCCACATAAATAAATGTGCTTGCTTCTACTTGAGATATGCAGTTCATCGTCTGGGGTAAGCACTTATTAAAGTAAGTAATTTTACTAAATTTCAGGCTACCTTGGCTGTTTATTGCCTAGATAACTTTAAGTTTATCAAACGTATATCCATTTCTAGAAACCGAAGAAATATTCCTACAATTGGATATTCCAGCCGGTTGTTGACCTTCACAAAATATTAGACAACTTAGATTCAGTCAGACGTAGTTTATCTGATTCGTCGACTGAGCTATTCTGAATGAAATCTAAGTGAATTACTCTTTCGCTCCAGAACGTTCACTTATTCCCTAAAACTCTCCTAGATAAAATAGAGGGGTTTAACTTGCTCGTTTTTGTTCGTCGGCGTTTGAAGCTAAAGTTTTAACTATTCAGTCGATAAAATCTTCTAATTGTTTTAGTAGTTAATTGTCTTTTTAATGGCAATTTGGTTCAGCTTAGGTCATTGGAATAATTATTTTATTAGTTTCCCAATTTTGAGTTTAGTTTGTAATGGGTTTTATATCGTTAAATTCGAGAACAAGATTAACCATCGAAACGATTATTTTGTCAGCAAAAAACTTACCGTTTCCAAGCTGTCGTATGTTTACGTGCGTGTTGTTGTTGCAGTATCCATCTGGACACCAGTTGCAGACACTGTCTGATGAATTGCAATGACCTTGCACACAAGTACCCTGAAAAATGATTTTTGACAAACATGGTCATAGAAATATACATAGTAATTTTTTGGTTAGGAATTCTTACAAGTCACAAAGGTATATTACATTAGTGAATTAATTACATTATGAAGTAGAATACAAATATGTCAAATTAGTCAGAAATGACAAGTGCAATAAATAAAAATTGAACATCATGATAGTTACAACATAATAAAGAAAAAAAGAAAAGAATCCCAATAATGCATAGAAATACACATATAAACTAATTAAAGTTAATAGTCTCAATCAATAATCCTTACTAATATTATAAAAGCGAAAGTGAGTTTGTTTATGAGTTAGTTTGTTTGTTACGTCTTCACGCCTAAATGGCCAAACTCGATTTTGATGGATTTTAGTACAAAGATAGTTGGGACCCTGGAGACGAACATAGGCTAGTTTATAAAAAAGTGAGAAAAGGGGGAGAAAGAGGGAAGAAAAGGTAAGAGAAAGATTTTTTTTTTGGATCATCACGCGAGTTAAAGTTAGCGTTAGCCCAAAGTAGCTATGCCACGCAGACCAAATCGTGGGCAGAAGCTAGTGGTCAAATATAACACGTCTCAGCGTCAAAGTTTCATCATCAAAAAATCAGTCGTCTCTTCTAAGACAGCCATGGTGTCTTAGACAGTAGGCTGCTTCACCACATTGACACCAACGTGGAGCTGCCAATCGCAGATAAATAGTGAGCCGAAAGGTTGGGTCACCTAGCATAATTCGGTAAATTAAATTAAAGATACCACCACAGATATGTTGCGTGATTGCGTGACAAAGACAACTGTATAAAATCGACATTTTCATAAAATTCGACGCGCCATTTGTAACATTTATAACAGACGCCTAGGCGCTGTAAAAGTATAGATACCTATTTTCGTAAGTAAAAGGAAAACGGTGTCACAAGCTCAGAATTAAACGATGAAAAATTAAAAAGCATTTTTCGGGAAATTTTCGTTGAGAGTTTTCCACTTTGCCCTAAAAAGTGGCTCGAGTTAGAGGCCCTTATTTAAGTTGATATTATAATTACTGCACTTTGTTATAAGTGAGTGCTTTTTAATTTTTCTCATCCTTTGATTTTTTTTGTTCCTAATTCTGTAATACATCCATCAAGTAATTAGATTGAGTAATTGTATGTTCTTTGGAGGACTTTATTTAAATAAACACCTAAACAAAAACAGGCATCCATTTTTAGGGTGCGAAAAGAGAATTTATGAATTTTATTACATTGGACCCAATTTTGAAGTTTCGAATCATAACTAAACCTTATCTGTCTTAAATATTAATATGCTACTAATATGTGCATTTTTGTACTAATGTGCTAAAATTATTAAGAAAAAGATATTACCTGGAAGCATACGTCGTAAGGTCTACTGTAGCTACACGGAGTACCGTCGGGCAGGGCTCCGAAGTTGGACGGACCACCACCGCCGTAATCCACACACCACACCTCGCAGTGCTGGGTTTCTGATTAAACATACAATATATTCGATCAATGTCCTCCGGTAGGCTAAACCGCATTTGCAGATAAAAAAGGTCTCTAGAAGGCTTGTGATATAGTACAGATATTTTGAAAAAGAGGTTATCGTATCTGCCATACTAAGAACACTGCCTAAAAGCTGTCGTTGAATAGCATAGTACCTACATAATTTTTGAAAGCCTTTGTATATCACACATACACAGTAGCGCTATGAGCTGATCGTTGGAAAAGTATTTATTTATTTTTCAATCGGTATTAATATTATAAATGCGAATGTACCTAACTCTGCCAAAGGATATTATGTTACTCCTTGAAGGCTGAGGCTAAGGTACGTTGTAACCTGGTACAATAAGGTATGTTGTAACCTGGTACAATTAGGTACGTTGTAACCTGGTACAATAAGGTACTTTGTAATCTAGTACAATAAGCTACTTTGAAACCAGGTACAATTCGTTACTTCGAAACCTGGTACAATAAGGTACTTGTAACATGGCATAATAAGGTACTTTGTAACCTGGTAAAATAATGTCCTTT
This sequence comes from Ochropleura plecta, assembly GCA_905475445.1. Taxonomy (NCBI): domain Eukaryota; kingdom Metazoa; phylum Arthropoda; class Insecta; order Lepidoptera; family Noctuidae; genus Ochropleura; species Ochropleura plecta. The sequence continues at coordinate 15,625,850 of FR997731.1, read as the reverse complement.
ATAACTTGGTGCAATAAGGTACTTTGATTCCTGGTACTATAAGGTACTTTGTTATCTGGTACAATAAGGTACTTTGTAACCTGGTATAATAAGGTACTTTGTAACCTGGTACAAAAATATACTTTATTTACCTGGTACAAAAGGTACTTTGAAACCTGGTGTAAAACCGTCCCGTGGGTTAATTTTGAACATTTGACGAATCCACTGGCAAAACGTAGTGCAGAATATACACTTTCAGAACTTACCATTAGGATGCAGGTACGGTATAAACCGAGCATGTTGTCTAAGACAGATGTCAGCGCGAGCGTCACGCGTGGCTGCGCAAGTCACTCCCGCCCAACACGTGCGCACTTGGAAACCAGCGCCTTCGCAAGCGCTCTCCGATGTTATACTGTGAATTTTAAGCAATGTTATTAAGTTTATATTATTATTGTTGACGGCACGGTTGGCGCAGTGGCTAAGCGATCGACTGCTGCGCTGCGTGTCGCGGGTTCGATTCCCGCACGGAACAAATATTTGTATGACCTGCAGATAGTTGTTTGTGTATGTGAGTTTAAATGTTTGTAAACGCACCCACGATACAGGAGAAATTCCTAGTGTGGGGCAACGTTTTTTTTAAAAAAAAAGCTTTGAAATAGTCCGGTAAAATATATTTAACTATACTTGTGTGAAAAGAAAGTAAAAACCACTTGACCAGCGTAGAGGGCATTGAGACTAGCCCTCGTGAAGCTGAAAATAATATCAATAAGCTTTTATTTATATAAGGGGGCAAAATTATTTGATGCTATTGACGGGCCTGTTGGTCTAGTGGTTAGTGGCCCTGACTGCTGAGCCGGAGGTCGTGGGTTCGATTCCCACCCAGGACAAACTTTGTGTGATGAGCATGATTGTTTGTTCTGTGTCTGGGTGTGATTTATCTATAATATGTATGTATTTATAAATTATATAAGTATGTATATCAGTTGTCTGGTTACCATAACACAAGCTTTGCTTAGCTTGGGATCAGACAGCCGTGTGTGAGTTGTCCCAAGATATTTATTTTATTTATTTATTTATTTATTAGCTGTATGACAAAATTGCTATGATGCTAAAATACGCCTCATAATTGTTAAGGGTCATCATCTGCCTAGCCTTTTCCCAACTATGTTGGGTTCGGCCTCATAATTGATAAGGGTATAAAACAAAAAAACCGGCCAAGAGCATGTCGGGCCACGCTCAGTGTAGGGTTCCGTAGTTTCCCGTCCGTCACAATAAGTGTTCCCACTTATGAGTTTAAAGGTGGAGGAGGAAATTAGTTTTGTACAACTTTTTGTCTTTTTTGTACAAAAACTGTTGTGTCAATCAAGTTCAAAATGATTTTCATAGAAAGTCCTTATAAAGTTCTACTTTTCAGATTTTTTTCATATTTTCTAAACTTATGGTTCAAAAGTTAGAGGGGGGGGGGGGACACATTGTTTTTTACTTTTGGAGCGATTATTTCCGAAATTATAGACATTATCAAAAAATGATTTTAGTAAACCCCTATTCATTTTTAAATACCTTTCCAACAATATATCACATGTTAGGGTTGAAATTAAAAAAAAAATCACTTCCCACTTTACATATAGGGTGGCTACCCTAATAAAACATTTTTTTCCAATTTTTATTTTACCACTTTGTCGGCGTGATTGATATACATATTGGTACCAAATTTCAGCTTTCTAGTGCTAACGGTCACAGAGATTAAGCGAGGACGGACGGACGGACGGACAGACAGACATGGCGAAACTATAAGGGTTCCTAGTTGACTACGGAACCCTAAAAAGGAATACAATATATGTACATACATGCATATGTAAAATTATATGTAATATGTATCCTTACTAATATTATAAAAGCGAAAGTGAGTTTATCTGTTTGTTTCTTACCTCTTCACGCCTTAATGGCTAAACCGATTTCCAGAATTAAAAAAAAAGTGGGATATGAGAGAGAAAGAGGGAAGTATTGGGAAAACTTAGCTTTGCTATAACAAATCCATAAGGCGCAAGGGCAAAACACTGGGGAAGGGGGAACTGTGTTACCCCAAATATAACGCGAGCGAAACCGCGGGCAAAAGCTAGTAGGTATATTATAAAAGTGGAATACAAGGTGCAGTTTTGCATCCTCGTGAAATCGAGAGGGTGACTATGCTGTTGGCTACTAATATGCTATTCCCGACCCGAATCAATAATAAAAAAAAAACCGGCCAGGAGCGTGTCGGGCCACGCTCAGTGTAGGGTTCCGTAGTTTCCCGTCCGTCACAATAAGTGTTCCCACTTATGAGTTTAAAGGTGGAGGAGGAAATTATTTTGTACAACTTTTTGTCTTTTTTGTACAAAAACTGTTGTGTCAATCAAGTTCAAAATGATTTTCATAGAAAGTCCTTATAAAGTTCTACTTTTCAGATTTTTTTCATATTTTCTAAACTTATGGTTCAAAAGTTAGAGGGGGGGGGGGACACATTGTTTTTTACTTTTGGAGCTATTATTTCCGAAATTATAGACATTATCAAAAAATGATTTTAGTAAACCCCTATTCATTTTTAAATACCTTTCCAACAATATATCACACGTTAGGGTTGAAATTAAAAAAAAAAATCACTTCCCACTTTACATATAGGGTGGCTACCCTAATAAAACATTTTTTTCCAATTTTTATTTTACCACTTTGTCGGCGTGATTGATATACATATTGGTACCAAATTTCAGCTTTCTAGTGCTAACGGTCACAGAGATTAAGCGAGGACGGACGGACGGACGGACGGACAGACAGACATGGCGAAACTATAAGGGTTCCTAGTTGACTACGGAACCCTAATGAGTAGGTGTTTTTTTTTTCTTATTATTTTATGAAAATCGGTAAGATTCAAATCACACGCGGCCTGTCTAAACTATACGCTTTCATTTTGTCCAGTATGACATATCAAACTCTCTCACGTAGAAACAAAAACACGCGCTGTTTTCTACAAAAGTGCAATACCTACATGGTCAAAATGTATGGAAAAGCATTTTTTTTATTACAATGTTGTGTGCAAAAGTGTACACATTTCACTTACCCTTTGTACCTGCATCGTCTAATCCTTGTACGGAGACCATACCCACAATCCGCACTACAGCCACTCCACTTCCCCCAGTCACTCCACTCGGGTTTCTCGTTCTCCCTCTCTCTATCTTCCACCTTATGCTCCGTCACTTCTGTATACCTTCTCTCCGATTCAGTCTTTATAGCATGGCCGGGCATCGGCTCGCATATGCGGTCTACGCACCACTGGAAAAGGGAAATGGTTAGATACATTATTTATTGATGTTTTTTTTTCTGATTTTTAGTGTTAGTGTTTTAGTGTTTTTAGCGGGACCTTATTATTTCCGTTGCCCGTCCGTCCGTCTGTCTGTCCCTCTGTCACAAGGATGTACTATATGTATAAACCGTGATAGTTAGACAGTTGATCTTTTTTACATAAGATGTATTTCGTTTGCTTCTATAACAGTAATTATTAATGAACAGAATAAAATATTGTATGAGAGTGCCCTTAAATATTTTATTCTGTTATTTAGTAATTGCTGTTATAAAAAATATTTAAGGGCATTCCCATACAATAAACATAATTTTGCTTTTTTTATAGATAATGGCACAGAACCCTTCGTGCGCGAGTCCGGCTCGCACTTGGCCAGTTTTTATAAACACTTTATAAAATCTGTGACCATTTAGTTGATAAAAAGGTTTTTTTCCCCTAAACTTCGTCATCATCTGCCTAGCCTTGTTCCAACAATGTTGTTCGCGTTCCAGTGTAACCTGATGCAGAATACCAGTATTTTACATGGAGTGACTGACCACCTTAGTCTTTCGGGCCCCTGACAATCTGTAACGACTGTCAAAAAAGGCCCATAAACAAGCCTATTTAGTTAAAACAAAAGCATATAAAACAAATTGTAGGTAAATAAAAGTGAGCTATCTGCGCAAAATAGTAAAGTGTGTATAGTTACATACAATCTAAATTATAGGTTTAGAAGAATCCGAGAGTACTAAGCTTTCTACAAAGTACTTCATCAGACCTAACTTATTTCTTAAGAAGATAAGCTTTCATCGAGTGCCATGGCACATGTGCCGATGAAAGCCAAAAAACTCACTATCAAATATTTATAAGATGAGAAGAGCAGTTATGCGGCGTCATCGGTAAAAGTTTCAGAGAAAGTGAACGATTATCATGTAAATGCGATACAAATCTGTAGATAAATCTGTATTCAGCGATTTTTAAATTCGATTTATCAGTCCGTGCAATCCTCGACAAAAATCTTTTACGGTCCAAAGGGACACCAAAGTTATAAAACGGAAAGCGTGTCTCTTATTGGATATAAAGATTTCCGTTCAAACGAAATTGATATAGCTAATAATACTTATATTTTTACTTTAGGTTCCTCTCTTCGACCGAACAAAATACACCTTACTGAGAACAATAAAATTATTAGTATCTCGATGTTTCTGGAAAGACTCATTTATTTATTTACTCAAAGCGGCTTTATTTTAAGGAGATTAGAAAGTCCTGCAATCTGAGGGCCAATTTTATGTTTGTTTCGTTTTATGATGTAGCTACTTAGGATTTACTTGACTCGTTGGGAGGGAAGGTAGGTCTTAAGATGTCTTTGTTTTTGAAATATTTAATAGAAAGTAAATAAACACCATTCACTGCCTGTGTCTCGTTGGTCTAATGGTCGCAAGCGCTGAGCTGGTCCTGGTTTCAATTTCCAGATCGGGCAAAGTGTTATTGGGGTAGGTATACCATCCGGAAGTTTTACAGTTACGCCTGGTTGGTCTTGATGGCAAAAGGTCCAGCCCATATTACATGCATGGGACTTAAACGTTACCTTCACCCTCAAAATGTGGGTTTACTATTAGGGCCACCTCTGCCTAAACCTTAGCGGATTACAGGTTTGAAGTTATGGTATGTAAATAAAGAACAGTTACTTTTATTTTGTATCTAAGATTTATTAAATTCATAAGAATTTCTACACGAGTCACACAAGCTTTTGAACTCTTATTATACAATTTACGATTACAAGCATCTTCAAGATTTCCAAGAACAACACAGAGTCGCGTTGCGCAGTCTCTTAAAGCTAATTACTTTCTGAGAAGTTCAATGAGGGATCTTTCTCGCCATACAGAATAAAACACGCTGGTTTTAAATGAGATGGGCGCAGTCCTCATTGAAATGTCCTCAGATTGAAATTGGTTTTAAATTGTCATTGAATTTCGTATTGGCATGAAAGCGCTCTAGGATTGCTGTGTTATTTCACGACTGCGCACAATGGCACTCGTGGGAGCGGTGTTTATCTGACGGTGCCAGCACTCGTCATTTGCATAGCTTGAAAAACATATTCACAAAGGATTTTATCGAATTTATGCGCACACACGTGCCCTCCGTGCGCGACTGATGGAATCCTTAGTAAGGTATGCGACGCCGGCACGCGACAACGAATAAAACTGTTCTATTTTCCTAGAACCATTGATATTGCTTGTTAGCTTGTTAAATAGCAATTTTAACTAAGTACGACATTAATTTTCATTATTTCAGATATGAATACTAATCAATCTTCTTCCTGTGTGCCGGGATTATTATATAAATCGGTGACGACCCCAAAAAAAAATTATGAAGGCCTTTTCCTTTGTCTTGTCAAGCTTAGGTGTCGCCACCTATCAAATCTGCAGAGTATCGCAAGATATGTGTACTTGATCTTGTTCAATTTGATGGCAGACGAGAGAAGAGACATAGTAACTTTTCGACGAGGCAAAAGGAAATATGCCAATGTGTACCTTTGTGAAAAGGGAAAATAAGGATTTATTTATTATTATTATTAAATACAATGCAAGGATCGTACCAGTTGGTATTCTGTAGTTTCCTAACCCCATAGCAGAAGCAGTTACACTATGTGTAAGTATAAGTACTAAATACACACATATTTAGTTGAAATAAAATTTGGTTAAATATCAGTGTTTGTGCGTTACCTTGTTGTGACCGCAGTGCGTCCCTTCGAGCGGTGGCGCGCGCTTGGTGTGGCACACGTGAGGCTTAGCTCGGTGCGCGCACCACAGTCGCGAGCACGCTGACCGCACTTTCACCGACTTGCATACTGAGAACCTGAAGAAAGGGAAAATTTTACAATAGAAAAAAAACTATGCACACAAGACGGCAGGTCAACCTATTCTAAACTATTATAACCTGATCTCTCTACTACGGATCGCACACCGTAGTAGAGAGATCAGGTTAAAATGGTTTTGTATAAGTTGATGTGTCGTCGTGTGTACGTTATTTACAAATAGATCTAAAATAATAATTATTTATTTACCACTAATTTATAGCACCTAATATTAGTACAAGTGTCAAAAAATTTGTCCACATCGCAGTAAAAGTGCCCAGAAAGCACCATTGCTACGTTGGATAGCAATACGGTTTGTTTGGAAAAATAAAGTCTAACCTTATGGTCAAATGAAGAGTCGGCTAAACGCATAACGATAAAATCCCAAAAAATTGGGCGGGTAGGTGGCACTCCGACAACAAAAATAATAGCTGTAGTAAAAGCTACGGGCCCATAGGTATCTCCATAGTTAGTTCTACTGATTAAATAATACAACCCTGTGTCACAATAAGGCAAGAAGGCCGTACCTTCAAATAGATTGTTTTCTTCGACCGAAAATAGCCCGTCCGTTTTCAGGCCCATGGAAAATTGATCCTTACGTTTAAACTAATGTCAGTCCACTGCTACTAAAATCGCTTTTTATTTTCACCAGCCGCACCGAGAATCTACTGAAGTATACCAAAGACAATAAAGTGTCAGGACAAGGTCAAAAAATAGGTAGTGATATTCGGTTACATCTGGCAGAGCCAGTAACTTGTAAGCCGAACCTCTATTCAATCAGTATCGGATATTGCTTTGAACGGATACAGCTTCTTTCTTTTTTCCCTATCGTCGTTTAGCAAGACCCAATCATGTTTTGATTAGTCTTCCCAAATTGAAAATATTTGTTAAAGAAGTAGACTGGCGTTGGGTCTTAGGGAGAGTTCACATACCACAGCCGACATCGCAGCTCAGACAAAAAGCAATCATACGGTTTGTATAGTGTCGCTACAGTTTCTAACAGTTGCATTGCGGTAAAGTAACTATAAACATGTGATAGCATCGTCGGCAGTAGTTGCGCTGCGGTTACGTTGAGGGTAGAATTTTCAGACTAACAGATCGACTCCGGTTTTGCAAAGCCCTTCGCGTCGTTACGTTGACACAACTTTGTTTTCAATGTGGCCGGCCGCTAGTGCGAGGTTTCGCTAGGTTTCGCTTTCGATGCGATTGTAGTCAATTTCGCTCTTACAGTTGAATTTGGCGGCAAAATGTGGTACGTATAAAATAACTACTCATTATTATGCATTGAGTGCCTACCCAGATGTTATTGTTGTGGTTGTAATGTAGTTGCGGTACGAGTAAAACAAGCCTTATTTTGATGAACCTGTAAAAACTGAACTTTTCGTTGATTCGAGTTGAATTAGTAGTTGTGTAGATATATAGATAGAATATTCTTTATTATGTACATACACCATACAAGTAACAAGAATAACACTAGACAAACACACAAACACTAGACAAATTGTAGGTACTACAATTGTCAACACGTTGAAGGAAAACATCATGAGAAAAGCGATAGTAGAACCAACAATTCTACATTTACCGAACCGTACTGCTCCCATGTGTTGGATTACGACACATTCCATTTTAACGCGAAGGTCTGTGAGTTAGGCTGGTTATTCGAGACTTAGCTGTTCCAAAACAGTGTCGGTAATTCCTGAAGGATATTGGTGCTATAGCTTCAAATATCAATGATTAATTTGCCCACAATACCTTCCAGTCCATTCTAGTAAATAATCTGACGAACCAATTTGCATACAAATAGTCCGAAATGTAGTTAGCGATGCGCACACACACAATTCTGTAGATACCGATTGTGAATCGTCACGAAATTGGATCGAAAATGTATTTAAATTTTATAATGATGAGATATTTGGATTGTAGTAGGCTTTATGTTAAAAGCGAAGTATCGTAAAGTGTGTTTTAAATATAATGGAAGAGATGAATGAGTTATTGATGTATTTATATATCAATAACTCATTCATCTCTTCCATATCATCAAATTATACTGGTTTTTGAAATAAGCTGGTTTTGAATTTAATAATAACCCAACCCCATCGTAACGTATTAACTATATATATAGATATAAAGTTTATTTATCATATCATATTAGATTTTTTAGGATTCCCCGCACCTCAAAAGGAAAAACGGAACCTTTATTGTATCACTTTGTTGTCCATCTGTCTGTCCAGACCCTTTATCTCGGGAACGCCTGGAGGTATCGAGTTGAAATTAAAACCATATGCTTAAGTTTGTGGTCTCTTGGGGCTGTGAAAAAATTAACCGTCAAAGTCTACGCAGTCGGCTCGCAAGATTTTACATTTCTTTCGACAGTTTTCTTTGTATTTTTATAATGAATCATCATCATCATCATTTTCCTGCCCTTGTCCCATTCTAATTGGGGTCAGCGCAACACGTTTTCTTCTTCCATTCTCCCGTTTCAGACGTCACGGCTTCATTTACTCCTTTCTCCTTCATATAATTCCTTACACAATCCATCCATCTTTTTTTTGGCCTTCCTCTCGCTCTCCGTATTTTTAAAATTCATAATTAGATGTAATTAATGATTCGGATCATTGTCTTTTTATTTGTAGTTTTAATAATGTAGATAAATCAAACACGCTGTACAAGATCTTAAAATTCTATGACTTATTTATAAACAACACCATTGAACGAGATGATAGGCTGCTGATACGCTCATTATTATGCATTGAAAATGTTTGAATAATATATTTATCGTACTTTTACTGGCTCTTACTCTAAGAACCCTAGAAATTGAAGAGTCAAGCTAATTTTAAGGCCGGGGGTATTTTATTCAAAGAAAAGTCAAAGACGGTACTTGTGAAAGGTTAGGTGGGTACTTAAACGAACATACATGAGATTTAATAAAAAGCCAACGAAAGAATAATAATACAATTATTATGTCTGATTATAATCTAGCGACTTGTTATAGTGAACATGTTGTGATAAAAGGAATATGTATTATCGTTAATTAATTATGTTATCTTGACCTTCCTGTGATGAGTAGTTGGTTCATATTTTCTTAGGTTACTGCGATCCATGATTCAAATATCCCTACTTCCTATTTATATAATATTATAAATGCGATGTTTGTGAGAATATTTGGATGGATGTATAGATGTTTGTTACTCTTTCACGTCAATACGGCTGAACGGATTCTGATCAAATTTTGCACAGAGGTAGATTATGGTCTGGAATAACACATAGGACTTTTTTTTCGATATCACGTAGGCAAAGCTGCGACCGCCAGCTATCTTACTAATATTATGTAACTCTTTCACGTCAAAACGGCTGAACGGATCTTGATGAATGGTCTAGCTAGAATAACACATAGGGTACTTTTTTGTTGAAAAGAAGTCGCGGGCGCCAGCTAGTATATTGGCTTCGGCTTCCATTTAACTAGTATTTGGCATGGAACGGCTTCCTAGCTGACCTTCACTACCCAGTAAATACTGGATAATACAATATTTATATTTATTAAAACTGGCTGTAAAACTTTTAGGCCACTGACTACAAACATAAACGATTGTCAAAGATCTATGAATGACTGATGAAACCAACAACGGCTCAACATACTTTCCGAGACACGGATGAAATTAAGTATGTTATGGGTGGTAACCCATCCACGGACCAAACTAGGCAAGCGTGGTTTAACCTAAAGATCCACCCGGATGTATTTAGCCACGACTGGCTCCATACTTTTAATATAAACAAAATAATCTCAACTAAACGGAATTACTTTTTAATCATGAAGACGTAATGAAAGCAATTGTTCGGGTAGTTGTTTTTTCGATATTAAGCGAAACTGCTCACTTTAAATAAATATAACAGTAAAACATCCAACAGCATAACTAATTGAAATGCGTAATTAATGTCTAATCAAGAAAATAATTGGTTGTACGATGGCCGTAACGTAACAAGATATTGCAAACGGAGACTTGTAGCTAGGATTTCAGAGCGGGTTCAAAGGAAGCGACGGACAGTACTAATAAGCAGCTGAAGACAGCGAGATTGTGCTCCGAGGTACAGAACTAAAGATACAACCATCATATACATACGACAGGGATGAAAAACCTTTTATGTGTTTTGAGAATCACCGCCAATAAGCTGTTGGTCCCGGCTGTCATTTGTAGATCTTTGACAGTCCTTACAAAATGTCAGTGGCCCGAAAGTCAGAAATCCAGTCTTACCAAGGGGTATCGATTTATCCAGTAACTACTGGGTTATGGAGGTCAGATAGGCAGTCGAACATGTAAAATACTAGTATTCATCTGCCTCCGGTTAGACTAGAAGCCGACTCCAGTATAGCTCGGAAAAGGTTAGGTAGATGAGTATGATGTATTTTGAGAACCAGCAATACAACTTTAAATATTAATAGCAAAAAGTCAAAGATTTGAATGATACCAATTATACAATGCACTATAAGAAGTAGAAATGATTGACAAAGTAGTTAATATTTAACTAATACTTCTAATCTGTGAGATCCAATATTTTAGAATAAACAGATTACCTGATTGTGTTGCCTGTAAACATTTCATGCGAATTTAGATTCTATATCATACCAAATATTTAAAAAAGTAATCAGACTGATTGCCTGTATTGCTTGTTGCCGTTTCATGCGATTTCATAAAATGACAATGGTAGACCATGCACGAGGCATGACCTAGGACATCCGATACTTTTTACTCTGGCAGTACTTTCCCTTGGGATTAATGAATGTGCACTTTCAAGATTTGAACACGTAGGTATTGATTCTTTTTCTTAGTTATTTTACATCTTGGCATGCTTTGTTTTATATCTGTTAAAATAAATTATATTAGCTAACAACACTTTGGACTGACATATACTAAATGGTTCTTATTTTTTCTATATTTTATTGTAATCTGTCAATTTTTTGACATTAATGAAATAATTGATTGTGGTAAGAATATTTTTTTTAAGATGTTTTTATTTTATTTTGTTTGGAATTATAATGGTTTTCATGTCCCTGTGATGGCAGAAGATGTAGAAGTATTACTTTATAACAACATGTATGTACGAATATCCATGTTTGCAAAAATAAATGATTTTTCGTCCATTTATTGATTTATCAACATATAACTACATTTTTAAATATTTCTTAAGAATATAAAAGGGATTATTATTATGATCTTCTTTATTAATTTTACACACTCATTGTTCACATTTTTTAAATATATTTAAAATAATATATGTTAATGATCAGCAATAGAGGAACCAAAATTTTCAGTCGTGCGGGTGCCACACGTACGTATATCACACGTGCCATAAGTTCGCTATCCCTGAAATACATGCATTATATATGAGTTTACCGCACATGTGTGTCTGTGTACTGAACCAAGATCCACTATGATTGTATTACAGTTAATATTGAATATGAGTCACGACTTGCTTCAGTTGTTTTAACTGAACATTACGCTTTAATGTATTTAGGGAATGTTTGGTATGGAAGCGGAATTGTAGCATCTTGTTTATCTTAGTATTCGAATTTCAGGAAATGTGAGAATGTGAAAACTGGCTTCTATCAGATTCAGTTAACACTTCATGATACGCTATGTGCGACAACAATAAATTATTATTAAGTCTTTGATTCAAATTAAACTTTTTTGATTTGTTATTGCTTGTTCAATGGGAGGTTAGCATTTGATGATGTGGTGCTGGTGTGGTGATAGTTTCAGCACACGAAATTTGAATCCATCGTTCATTGTCACCTTATCAAGATAGCATCACCACAATACATTTATGTTAGACTAGCTTTTGCCCGCGGCTTCACTCGCGAAATTAAATTCGGGGTAACACAGTTCCTCTCTCCTGATTTGCAGGTACCCGCTACCTGTAGTTATTGCCCTTGCGCCTTATTTATTGTAATAGCAAAGCTAAGTTTTCCCTTTTCTTCCATCTTTCTCCCTAATTTGTCACTTAAAAAAACGCCTATGTCCGTGTCCAGGGTCTCAACTATCTCTGTACCAAAATTTATCAGAAACGGTTAGCCATTTAGGCGTGAAGACGTAACAAACAAACAAACTCACTTTCGCTTTTATAATTTTAGTATAGAAGTATGGATATCTTGTTGAAGGTTGTTGACTGAACAGAACACAGCAAAGACTCACGACAGTTCATAAAAATATACTAAATGTGTGAAATGATCGATTGCCTTGCCAAGTCATCAGCGAGCATCATTCATCACAGTCATTCAATCCAATTTATACAAACAAAGCAATTTCACGCTTCATCAACGTAAATAAAAGTGAGTGGAGTAATGAAATTGAGTTAATTCTCGAACCGCTAACTAACGTTATGCGAGACAATCAACTATCATCCTCTGCGTCCGATAATAATTAAAGCAGGACGAGCTTTAATGAACGACCCAAATACCGGATCAAATATCGGAACGTATCGTTTTGGACCAATCAAGTTATATCAACATAATACAAGAACATTTAGTAAAGTTAGTCTACGCGTTGGTCACGAATGTAGTATTTAACAGCTTAGCAAGATTTGGAACACGAATATGGGACACTGGAAACTTAAAACCGTGATCTGCCTATCCTCTTTCTAGTAGTAGCCTGATAGATGCTACTGGATGTGCCAATATTTTTGATATTTTGTTTAATTTGTCAAATACTGTTTCGAATCAATTTAAATTTTCATCGATACATAAAGAATAATAAGTTTTTTGCTTTGTAGTTTTAAGAAGACATCCTAGAAACAAAAACTGGAAAAAATAATGGCATGGAAATAACTTTACTTCCAGAAGTTGGTGACTCTTGTTTGTTTCGTTTTTTGCTACCGACTTCTGGAAGAAAAGTTATTTCCCATTTTTTTGGATGTCTGTTTTTTTGCAAGAATGTTTTTTTTTCTTAAAGTACTTATCTTGCGAAGAACTCTATATTTTTATTTTCCGCGATTTAAGAATTTAATTTTAGTTATTAATTTGCATCACAGATGTCGGTAGTCTACATTTTGTTTACTTAACTATGTGCACTACAGTATCATTAACTAAAAATCAATACAGTATAATCTATACATGTAAAATGAATCCATATTTCCCTTGGTTACGGCTTTACGAGTGAACGGCTGGACTAATTTCGCTAATTCTTTTTTGTTGTATTTATTATTTTCAGGAGAAGGTCCTTATGAAGCAATAAAATAAGTGAATAGGGTAGAAAATAACAAGATGGCAGTAAGAAAAACAACTCATATCCGGGGCACAGGTTATGAATAATAATTACAATAAGAGTTTTAAAATACATAACTCAGTGTACATCAGTCAGTCAAGGACGGCTCGAGTTCAAACAACAAAGGAAAACATTTTCGTGTCTGATAATCTCGTTAAAAGTAGCCGTATAGAATATACCTACCTTATTTATATTCATATTGAATTTTGTGATTATTACCACGTTTCTAGATAATTGATGTAACGACGTTGTTTTATTCTGTTGGTTAGGCGTCGTTGTTAGGTTCGTAATCAACTAAGTAAACTAATGTATATACAAACGCCTAGAATCTAGCCTGTGTAGAGTAGGTAAATCTACTTGAATAAGATATTCTTTAGACATTACAAGAGCCTGCTGCTTCTGAGATGTAGCAGACCGTTATTCACCTGCGGACCTGGTACGGATTTATAAATATTACTTTTTAAATTCAGGATAGAGAACAAGGTGTCGAGTTCTTTGGTCTTAGGTAGTCGATAACTCTAATAGTTCTTAATTTTTTAACATAGACGGCGCTGTAGTACTTTACAAAAACTACTAATATTACACACTATGCCTTTGAAGTTTTAGTTCTATGCCATGCCGGTTTTCTCACAATGTTTTTCTTCATCGTTTTTAGAGCTGATGTGTTCTCTGTTCTTCCGTAGACCGCTTCTCTATAGCTTTTGGGTGACTATTATTACTTTTTTGACATTTTCTGTATTTTTTTGGAAACTTCCAGAAAAATATAGCAAATAAATATAGAAAGATAAAATATAGCAATGCGAACTAGACATCTAGTTCGCATTGGTATATTTTATCTGACAAAGCGGAGTGTTCCGTCACATTCCGTGTTCCTCGACCTATTGCACGCAATACGGATATTGCTTGAGTTGTGGACTCCGTTCCATTTTTTATATTCCTTCAAACAGAGGTAAACCCGCATCATGTATGTAAACTATTTTCTATTACAGTGACAGATGTAAACAAAAGTTACGTGCATGGAATTCGTATTTCAAATGTAGTTTTACGGTTTACAGAAAGTGATAAGTAGGTAACCATGGCAGGCTCGTCGGATGTAATTGTTTTTTTTTATAAACTATAGACATCTTCAACTCAAATTTAATTTATTTAATCAACTGTTTGTTTTCTATCCAATAAATTTAACTTTTTTCGAAAACGAATTTATTTTTTAAGAAAATTTTAACTGTGTCTGACAAGTCTGATTGCATAACTCTTTGTGGATTGTACATTAATCAGAACTACTACTGCCATCTTGTTTGTTCAAAAGATTTTTACAAACAATTATTTTTTAATGAACAGCTTCCTTTTTCAATGTCATTCAAGCTCGAAAAAATCATCGTAGCACTGTTTGTATTAGTAAAAAATCTGTCTGAAACATTACTGTTTGAATTTGTTCGCTAAAAGGATGTTGTTACGTCCTTTGAGCTACCAATGTCGATCCTCGCCAGAGGCAGTGAAAGAGCTCGCCTTCAAAGGGTGCCTGTCCTTTGCTACCAGCCACTGTTTTCATATGATTAAAAAAGCAATGGCAGTTACTGAATTAACAAAACATTATTACGAGAGACAAATAAATGAAATACAGGACCTTATTTATGTTGGAGGGGAAGCGATATTATACCAATGAATTTGAAATTTATTTTCATTAGGTTTTTGATTTTTGTGATGGCGCCGTGACGGGTACCTAAACTTATTTAATAAATTATATGTTCATGAAAGGTTTAAGATTTATTAATGCCTATGCCTAGTCAAAGCAGACGTATGTAGACATAACAGTAGTAGTTTTTTTTACTGATGGAAATCATCAAATAACTTTCCCCGAGCGGGGGGGGGGGGGAGTGTCAGAATTTCTTTACTGTCCCCCATGTTCCTTGTTTTGCCCTTTTTGTTCCGTGGCCGCGGTATCTCTTTCAAACAATCCGCAACCCCTGTAGCCAGTGGCTCAGGCAGGTCCCTCTGCTCTGCTGATATCTCTTTGAGGCGCGTGTGGAACACGAACGCGCCGTCGACACGGCTTGTTGTCACCAGATGGATGGACGGTGAGTTACCCATTGCTCACCGTCCACATCTATTGTGTGCCGTGGCGGGTGGCCGGGAGCGTACCGCGGGGGCTGGGTTGGTTTGAGATTCAGCAGTGGTAGCCTTGAGGACCTCTACTTTTTCGGATTCTTGTTCGTATTTTAATTAGATATCACTTGCTTTGATGAAAGTAAATATCATGAGGAAATTTGAATGTTTGAGATATTTCTCGGAAGGCATGTTAAGCCAGGTCAAAGACCCATGGCCAGCATGAAAACTCTCATGTTAGGCACTAACCACACAAGACGAAAATAATCACAGTATATCAACTATGATAGATCACCCACAATTAAAGCTTAGATTTAGGTTTCTACCTGATAACTTAACACTGACAAAGGCGAAAGACCTGGAAATGGCATTCGGAAATTGTGGAGCAAGCGTGAAATGGCGTAACTTGCACTGAACTGCGTGGTTCGATTCAGTCTACGCATGCTAATTACTACTATTGTCAACCTGAAATTACCAAAGGTGTTGAAGATCTAGGCGAGTGACGTAAACGCTGTAATTTTCACTACCATAATGCAAATCGTTATTGTTCTGAAACTTGTGAAATGCCGAGCTTTTCCTAGTATTGTTAAATAATACGTTGTGTAATATTATTGTTATTCTTGGTATTTCATTTCCACTAACACATATAAACCGAGTTATATGTTTTGGTTAATATAAAATGTTAGTAAACTGGGAGTTTCAACAGATATATTTGGACCACGTGCTGCACGTTAAGAGCGAATAAACAACAACGGCCATATCGGAAAATGCTAATATTTGAGCAATTTTATTAAAAGCTGCACAATCTAACTATATAGAAACGTGGTTGGTTAATTCTATTTATTGTGTGACTCAACACGATCAGAAATAAATCTCAATAAGCGGTACAATTGTTTGATTGCATACAAGTGGTCGTGGTATCTCTGCCTGAGATAATCTTTTAATTTGTTTTATCTCAGCAAAGTTCGTGTTTCAATACAAGCACACGTATGTTTTAAAACTGTAGGTATCCAAATTGTCTAGCAGCAACCAACGCATAAGTCTGCAATAAGTACATACTTAAAATTGGCGTTTAATGCACCAGGGGGCGCCAGACAACACATTAATGTTGCGACTTTACGACTGTCTCAGGGGCAGCTACAATAAAATGGCTCCACAGGTGCTTAAATAAAACAGTAGAAAAGGTTCTTCTATTTTATTTGTAGCTACAATTTACCCAAGATTAGGTTGTGAGACTTCCATTTTGGTTCCAAAATATTCGTTTGTTCATTTATAATGCAATCCGCTGCCGCCGCAAATGTATTCCGCGTCGCTTGCACAGATTCGATTACACATAAACAGATTATCGGAAAAATCTCAACTGTAGTGTCCCATATAGCGCGCCTCACGCTCAACGCGCCCGACGTATCTCCATCACGTATTCGAAGATTTTTTACAACATTCCTGATGAAAATGGCTGTTCTATTTTCGCTAAAATGAGGAACAGCAGTAGTTCCTAAAAGTAAAGCCATATAACACCTAATAACAATATTACATCACGGTAGTTTTGAACGTTTTCAATTTCGTTAAGTTATTTCTGATGCGATCGATAGGACCGTGATGGAAGCTTTTAATTAACAAATTAATCAACGTTTCAGGTTTCCGAGTACCTATGCACGAATGCTTCGACTTGTTAACTGTATTAATAACTATGAGTGCGATGATTTTAATATTTTTGGTTACATAAAATCTGTATTGGGAGACTTGATTTTTATAATGAGGTAGGTGTATAAAATGACTTATAAATACAGTTGTATATTATGCCACGCATATTTTGCTGAAAAAAGTTAACTAATTGTAAGTTATACGAAAAACCTGCCGGGGTTGCGGGTTGTTCGAAAGAGATACCACGGCCCCGGAACGTAAAGGGCAAAAGAAGGAACATGGGTGGGTTTTAGTCAGTAAAAGTCTGACACTCCCCCCGCTCCGCCCAGAGCGGGTGAAGTTAATTGATGATTTCCCACCCCAAAAAAAAAAGTTATACAACAAAACAGTACCTGTTTAACATGGTACTTTAATATATCTATAGCATATTGGAGGGGTATTTTACTAGCACCTCTGCCTAACCTTTCAGGGACTGCAAGCGTTATGTGTTAACTATAAGACAAAGATATGATTAATTTTATTGTGCTCTACCCTACAACGCATTCTCGTTTCACATCAGGCGAGTTGCGGCCAAAGCCAAATCTATATGAACAAAACATAATGGCATAAAGTCCGCCTCTGTACATTAAGTGTGCTTTAATAATGAAATAGATTTTGAAAGCAGTATACATGAATGAACCTTTAATTTTTCATATAATTGAGCCCGCATCGAGAACCGACCACAATTACTAAATGTCACATGACATAACTCAATTGACAGGTTGACATGTTGTCAATGAACTGTCTCACTGCCCCTCTGTATCTTATTTCATTCAACATAGTTATGAGGAACCTTAATTCCCTTATTAGTTTGACAAAATCGATCAATTTATGCCATGTTCATTGCATTTAAGTACAAGGAGACTTGCTTTTATTAAGATGTTGAATTCCTAAAAAAAAAATTATGAAGAGCAAGTCTACATTTCTTTGGAAAAAGTTTTAAGAAGCAGTTTATTTTTAAATCAAGCATAGCGTAATTCCAATTTTACTAATATTATAAATGTGATAGTTTGTTTGTTATTCAACCACGCAAACAACGGCTGAACGGCTTTGGATGAAATTAAGCAGACTAGTTTATACAGTACATTGCTCCAGTACCTAATCCTCGAAGTCATAAACAGAGGTGTACTTAATAGTACACTAGTTATGTTTAAGACCCATCCAAAAGGGGGCGAACCTGTTCCCTGGGCCACAAATCCTGACTGTGGCTGCTATTGAAAAAATCCTGATGGAAAAACCCAATAAGCATTGGCCCAAACTGGGAACCGAACCCAGGACCTCATACTCAGCAGCCGCGATAGCAACCACTACTCCTACGAGACAGTCTGAAGAAGACAGTATATAACGTTGTGTTATTCCAGGTTATTACAAGATCGAAATCTGAAGGCCATGTCGCGGGTGGTAGCTAGCTAGTTCTTACTGCTGATAAATCAAGCAGTTTATGATCTTCTTACTGCCGGAACGAAAGTCTACTATCTACGAGAGGGTTGAGGTAGGAGAGCGGTTCGGTTAGAGTCTTAATTTGTTGGTGTCTGCACGATGTCTTCCTTAACTGTTTTAAGAGCAGTAAAGAAGAAATAATTTTAAATGATAAATCATATTTATCTCTGCAAAATTGGTTTTAAAAAAATACTTTTACAAGTCTTATCATGTAACTTTTTAAAACCAATAGGCCGGTATTATAGTGAAAAAACTCAGAGGTCAACGTCTTTTATGTTCCAGACATTGATCAAGACCCATGATGACCATGCAGATAAGGTTTAACAAAGATACTGAATGAGTTTGAAATCACGATCTACTAGTCGTTAATGGGGATATTTCCATTGAGCTACAGAGCTCTCAACTGGATTGTTAAGTACATCAATTTTATTAATATAAGTCTTTAAATATTTTATGTGAACCTCTGGTTCAAGAACAATATGACGTACTTAATATTACCATAAAATAATTTTATCGGTTTTTCTTGTGGTTTCAAATGACTCAGAAGGAGCAAAAACCTTAATACCTTTTGTTTAGACAAAAATAAGAGTGATGAACTACCAAGGCCAGTATTAAAGCACTTGTATGGTAGAAGGATAATTATTAATCAAAGAGTGTTTCGTTCTTTATGTTTTTGATTTAGAAACTGAAGCAGAGAAACATGCTAATGCTAAAAGCTTTTGCGTGCATACATTCCAGTTTGACAGTAACTATGCGTCTGCTTCCAAATGTATCACATAAAACATCTCACTGGTTAAATTGACTGGCTACATCTTGTCCCAGTTCTCAAAGTACTTTTTCAAATGTAGCAGTATCTTTTATTTAACTCTAGAAATGTAAGAATTAAATGTAGTAGGGTATGAATAACAGGGTGTAAAGTTTCTCATACCCATACATATACTATAGAGAAAGAAGGACTTTACACTTTCTTTTTTGCGAATGGGAAATCATTAAATAACTTCCCCCGCTCTGGGCGGAGCGTGGGGGGGTGTCAGACTTGTACTGACTAAAACCCACCCAAGTCCCTTCTATTACCTTTTATGTTCCGGGGCCGCGGTATCTCTTTCGAACAACCTACAACCCAGGCAGGCAGTGGCCCTAGCAGGCTCCTCTGTAAAGACTTTACACTTTACAGATCCAGGGCTACAAATTTCTATAGGTCCGATAGAAAAAGAAAAGGGAAGATCATCTGACCAGACACGATGTAGAATTATGTGTCTCATAGGTGGCGCTGTAATTCTTTTTGTATTTGTTGCTTGCGTTTTCGATGATCATACATTCTAAGAAGGTGTGGTAAAGTCACAAGCAATAATACACTCACCAAAACTCAAGAACATTTTTTTTTAATGAACGGTTTATAGACTGTCAAACTGAACATCTTTCTCAATAAGACCAAAACGTAATCGCTAAAAATAAGCTTACTACATTATCATTGTGCCGATACTTGTTACAGCCAATGGCTTAATTGCTAAGAGCCTCGACCAACACCTGAGGTGGCTCTGGTTAGGCTGGATCAAGGGCTTGATACAGATAGCGGTACTCACTCCTGGACACGGCTCGTATTGATAGGAGGTTCCTTTCTCTGGAGCCCTGACCACCAGTAGCTTGGACCCTGTTCCCGATACCGGTGGCCTACTATTTTTATATTTTTAAACGTTTTTTGTTTTGATAAGAGATATGTCAAAATATGTTTACAAATAAGTAAATAATAGAGTAATAGCTTACTACTCTGTATACCAAAACTACTCTTTCTTTATTTCTCTCTTAGTCCAATCTTTGAATCCTTATAATATATTTGAATAATTATAGATATTATTACAAATATTACAATACAATATATTTCATAGAATACGAACCCTTCTCCGAATTCCGTCCGACACTGCTCGTCCATCGTGAACACGTAGTGGGATATCTCTTTGGCACCACCCAGCACCACACCTTCATCATGGCTCCGTTCGTGTAAACACCACCAGCGCCTGTGCAATTATGTATGTATTAGGTTCGGATTAATATGTAAAAGCTTTTTAACAAATGGTGAAACGATGAAGATATGAACGTATCTAATGACTGCCTTATTGTTCTAGAGGTCACGACTGCTAAGCACGAGGTCTTTTTTTTTTCGGGTGGGAAATCATCAAATGACTTCCCCCGCTCTGGGCGGAGCGGGGGGGGCATGTCAGACTTGTGCTGACTAAAACCCACCCATGTTCCTTCTATTGCCCTTTACGTTCCGGAGCCGCGCGCGGTATCTCTTTCGAACAACCCGCAACCCCGGCAGGCGGAGGCTCTGGCAAGCCCCTCTGAGCCCCTCTCTTTGAGGCGCGCGTGAAACACGAACGCGCCGTCGACACGGCCTGTCGTCAATCGACGGACGGACGGTGAGCTACCCATTGCTCACCGTCCACAGGCCCGTAAGCACGAGGTCTTGAGTTTGATTCTGGGGTTGAGCAAATTGTTATTGAGGTTTTCCTTCAGGAACTTCTCTGCAGTAGCTAAGGAGTTTTTGGTCGATTGATGGCAATAGGCTCGCCACCTATTACATAAGACTTAAGCACGACTGGCGAAATGTGGAAGTACTTAGACCCAACTCTGCCTAACTCATTTCATTCCTAATGTTAGGGGGATTACAGGCGCGATGCTATTTTATTAACTTGAGGTAGAGCGCCTTAAAACAAAGCGAAGCGACAATCTTTGTTGGCTGGCCAGATGGGAGTTGATTCGAGTTGAAAAGCGTGCGGAAGACCTATGTCCATGCCGGGGTTGCAGGTTTTTCAAAACAGATACCGCGACCGGGAACATAAAGGGCAAAACAAGGCCATGGTTGGGTTTTAGTAAGTACAAGCTTGACACTCCCTTCCGCTCCGCCCAGAGTGGGGGAAGTTATTTGATGATTTCCTAATATATAATAAATACCTATGTCCAACAGACTGCTGGACTACTGAATGTTGATGCTGATGAAGATGGTATTTCACTTCTTCATTACGTATTAATAAAACTAATTATTCCCAAAGAAAACGTAGACTTTACAAACAACGAGAAGTATTAAAAGTCATAACAAAATAGTTTATTAACCTCGTTAATCTTGCCATGATAAATAAAACTAATTTGTGAGAATACTGGCCAATTATTTCCTCGATGGTAGTCAATTTTTCCTTCAACCACAGAAATACGTAACAAACGAAAACGGAAAAATCCTATCACAAAACAGGTAGGCAAAGGTAAGAACCCCAAAAATGAGTAAGGTTACGTATCTATTTCGATGCCGGTTGACAAATTGGATTATTACAATAGGTACTCTGAAACGAATTGATTCCGTCAACTCTGGTATGGTACGATTTATACGGCTGTGTGTATTTACTCAATATTGTTTCGTTAGAGTAGAACTGACAGGCAGTGTGACAATACGACTAATGATCGAGCATTCAAATACATCACAATAATGTATTAGTAACAGGTCAACTGAGGCTGTACAGCTTGTTTATCAAGGCATAACGTCAATCAATGAGTCCAAACATATGCTTATTTACTGTGAATGAGACGCTAATATCCTGTATTTTGTTCTTTGTATGTACTATAATACAAGGTATTTTTTAAAGAATTTCTCGTCCTCGTACATTATCAATAAAAAAGGATAGTAAATGATTGTAAAATCAATCTAAATCAAGCGTTCATGAATCTCACCGTTTAAATATTTTCCAATAACGTTCAGAGAGGTTTTCAATGTAAACATTATTTAGGGAGAGACAATATACCTGAGCATGACCGCTGTATTTGTTTTTATTTCGTTTAACTTTTAGCACAATATTCGTTTCATATCATTCACCTGTTGATCCTCTGAATTCCCCCCAGTTCATTCGCCTCAACAAGTCAACCTGGACTTAAATTCCTTTTCGTACAAAGCAAAGTTTATTTGGCAACACTTATTGTGTGAGCACATCAGCCAACTAAAAGCTCAGCTTTTCTTGTAATAAGCTCAAATAATATGGTTAATTTATGAGCACAGAATAACAGGGGTTTCAGTAATGTGTGAAAGAAATAAGAAAGTGAAAATATGGCTATTTGGCGCAGTTGGACGGAACGTTATTGTTGGAGAGAATGGCGAGACAATTTAGTTTTCGCTATCACAGCAAAAGTAAAATTTCTTATTTCATTTTTCTATTTTAGCTTATTACCTAGGTATTTTACCAGATGGCGTCTAAGCGCTGCCAATTATCTACGTATAACATACAAATGAGATAATTGACGTTTCAAGTATCTTTGCAACAGACATCTATTACGTTAGGTCGGTGACACACGACTCCTAGACAGACGGGCGCTTTTACCAATTTGACGACCGCAGCGAAACTAAGTCAGGCAATTGGACGTTGGCATTTACTGTATATATGTACGTTCAATTACGCTGGATACGCTCCATTTGTTCCAGCTTGTTCCATCCAAACCTTGATTTAACAGCTTAACCTACTGCGACAAATAAAATTGTGTTCCCAGGCAAATAAGGTGGTCCTAAAATAATATTTTCTCTTGCGGAATTCCAGGGATTTGTTCACGCGCCTGGGTGGCCTACGTGCTATGAATATGGCAACCATTAAAGCTATTTTCCTGCAAATGGATACGCATAGCACGAGTGCCACAAAAGATAATTAAGGATCAGGTTGGCTATTAGAAGATTTTACTTTCATTTTATGTACTGCAGATTAACATGAGCACAATAAGCTCGCGTTTGCCATACCGCACAAATAGGTACAGTTTGCGGCCATGATACTTTAGCTTGATAGATTGGCAGTCAGTGTAACATAAGGATATCGGTATTCTGCCGTAATTGGGTTGCGGTCAGATTACAGTCAGTCCGTGTTTCTGACATACAGTGTATTCTGGCTCACTACGGAGAGAGGATTGGGTAAAGACTGATAAAGTTTTACCTATTGTATTGCTTAACGAAGTGGTGTCCGCAACTCCATGTCTAAAGCGCGTAATTTGCGTACGTAACAAAAATTCTTTTATTCAGAAGCCGCTGGTTTTTGGAAAAAAAATATTTTTAGATTTATTTATCCTCTTTAGTTGAAACATCTTACACCAGTTCTTTTTATATGAGAGAGAATATAAACGAGAAGTTATTATTAAGATATTATTATGATGATGACGAAGATGAAGATAAATATACGCATTTCAAAATAAAATTCTCAAGTCAATTTAATAAATTTATATGGGACCACCGCGCAAGCTACAAGTTAAAATAAAGACGAGTATCGAATCAGTTTTAATAACCTCCACCACACTGGCCCAGAATCGTTTTACTACAGGGCAGAAGGATGCTAACTGAAACTCAAACCGTATGTAGTTAGTAGAAATTGTAAGTTTTATGATTCATATCTTACTTACTTGGACTTATCGTGAAACTGTTCCTTGGAACAAGACGACCACGGGTAGTTGTGTAGCGTGGCCAGGACTGTCGGCGCCATCACTGATCCTTTGGCTGCCTCATTTTGGCATTGATTGTCTCCGTCGTGAGTTAATCCTAACCTGTGAAATTAAATAATATCATAAGTCATCATCATCTACCTAGCCTTTTCCCAACTATGTTGGGGTCGGCTTGCAGCCTAACCGGATGCAGCTGAATATCAGTATTTTACATGGAGCGACTACCTATCTGACCTCCACAACCCAGTTACTACTGGGTAATGCGATACCCCTTGGTAAGACTGGTTGTCAGACTTTCGGAACACTGACTCCTGTAACGACTGTCAAAGATCTACAAATGACACCCGGGACCAACGGCTTAACTTGCTTTCCGAGGCACGAAGGAAACTCGGTATGTAACGGGTGGTCACCTATCCACAGACCAACCTAGGCAAGCGCGGCTTAACCTAAAAATCGACCCGAGCGGCTGCTATTATTTAGCCACGAGCTCCTCAAATAATATCATAAGTGCTAAGGAATAAAGTTTAAAATTCATTAATGCATTTAGCACCACATGAATTTAAAACATTGTTTTTTTGTAAATCGTTTGAAGATCATAGAAACACAATAAATTGATGTAAACAGTAAACAAATTATAAATTAAGTTTTGGTACCGAAGTTAAGTCAAAAAATAAGTCCGCAGTCTTCTAGGCACGTTTCCAGATGACAGCGATGTGAAGGAGTATCTACTTTAATGCGTAGGTAAGCGTCCTACTATTTTTTACATAGGTAGCTTATTTTTAATTACTTTATTTTATATAAATTAGTTCTTTTTTTGTAAATACATATTTAGTTTTAATTATTCTTTCAGTAAAATAATGATCGTTTTAGGAAAAATAAAAATTGATGATTAGTTTAACAAACACAAAAACCTTTGTGGTTTTTGTCGAAAAATATATAAACCAAGGACGAATAGTTTTATCAGTTTCAAATAAAGAATTGCGGAAACCCATATGCGACGGAATAAAAAAATACCGCCACGTCATAGATTTCTTTTCAGTGGACCACAAACAATAAAGTTTTGGCGAATCAAAGAACAAAATAATAAAAAGTTTAAGTATATAAGTTGGTATACTGACGTAAAAATATTTCAGTTGCAATATAACAAAGGATTTTTATTTGGAATGCAGACATAAACTGAGAATCCTATATTTAGATTTTTTTCTCTTGTTTTACGAGGACAGTGACAGTGATGTGCACATTCAATACGATAGTGATATTTTAATATACTCGTATATTATTGCTCTTACCGGTGATTCAAAACAAATTTATTGGCATAGACTCCGACAACTGTATTGACTAGTAGAGTAGCTGCGCTCCGCGGTTTCACCAGTAGGTATAGACTGAGAAAAAGTAGCCAATGTATTTACCCAGGGTATAAGCTAAAGACATACCAAGTTTCATTCAAAATTAAGACGTTTGAGTATTAAGGAGTAACAAACATACACACACACATACAAAATATTGCCTTTATAATATTGATGTGATGGTGAGATTTTCTTGTACAAAAATGGGAAGTATAGAAAATCCTTTGTGTTGGTCTCAATATTCCATGCTTTATTTAACTGAACAGACAATTATGACAAAAAGAAATATTTTTTATCCTAAGTCTTCACCAAAGCGATCATCATGCAAACATGTTGCATTCAGTTTTTTCAGAAAGCCCAACACGACGATTGCCTTTTTGCGATTATTAAGTAAAAAAACGAGGTTCAAGTCAAATAATTAAAAGTAAGTGGCACATCTCTAAACAGAAAACTCAGCAAGCAGAATAACACATTACCCATTGCCTTTAGGAGCTATTTAGGTGTCAATTACAAATGAATGTACAAACCTTTTCAATTTGCCGCTCCCGACCCGCGTCTTAGTTTGAGTTTCAAATGGATCGGTTTCGCTTTGAAGTGGCCTTTTATGAAACTTACGAGTATGTCGGCAATTAGCTTGTATGGGCTTCAACATGATTCAACAACCACCCAAACGGTAGAACGTGTTGCAAGCTGCCATATTGGGAGGGGTTTACGGGTGTTACCAAATTGTAACATTACGGGAAGCGGTTAATGATGCCAATAAAATGGGATTGTTTACCGTTCAACTACTTATTGTACAACAAAGTAGAATCGAATGTTTTACAGAACTACATAATTATACTCACATTTTTGGATACAAATGTAAAAATGTAACTGTCCATAATATAAATCAAATAACTACGTCAGTTTTTTTTCCGCGCTATTTATGACTGTCTTTTGTTTTTTTTTTCAACGTTCTTTTTAGTTCAAATTAATCATAAAATTCTTCGATACTATTTGTAAAATATTAACGGCCTGTTATTTATCTATTGCTGAATAAAAACTTTTTGTTGTCAAACTATATTTTGTTTCATAATTCATACATTGTTATGTTTGTAGATACTTCGACCTCTGTGGGATCATGTGTCTTGTTGCTAGTTATTTAATTATAAAGGTATGTTTTAGATATTTGAGCCTCATATTACCCAATGTTTTAACATGCTCAGCGTCGAGTTATTAGCAAAATTTCGAGTAAATAACGATTAATATCCTTGCATGTTTACCCAGGCCTCCCTTGGGGCGAATTAATTAATCCTAGTGAACGAAGCTAATTGCGCGTGTGAACGGGCACGTCGTGTATTCGTGTTCCGCCGACTGTACCGACACGACGACGTAACGTATTAATCGAAGACACGATTCGGGAAATTGTACACAGTTTACGTACATTTATGTAAAGTTACAACATAAGGCCATGCAAACCTACAACTAGAGTTTGGTGAAATCTTAACGTTTCAAGAATAATGTCTGTTTAAAAATGGCTAAATGATGTTAGGCTTTATTTTAAGGTCAATTATTTACCATTTAACATCCGTGTTTCTTACACGATAACGTGAAAAATTGTGAATTGAATAGAATAGAATATACATAGTTTGTTGCACACCAAAATTGAAACATCACTCTATTACAGAAATTGCTAATTCTATGGTTACAAAATGCGGTCTTATCGCTGATAGCGATGTCTTCCAGACAACCTTTGGATGGACTTGATTGAAATAAATGCTTGATGTTTGTCAAAGTGCTCAAATGGTCGAACCTTAAACCTTAAAAAAAATGTTTATCTTTATTTGTGTAGCCACAAAATAAACAAAAAAAATGTGTAGCTAAATTCAAGAGTTTTATTAATTTACATTTAACGTTACGAGCTATATTTCCATAAATTCATATTCATTCCAACACAGAAGACAAATGCTGTCATATAATTTTTATGTAGGTACTTTTCCACAAAGTTACACCAACAATTTTCCTGACAAGTGTAAACAGATCTTTGTAATTCTGTGACTTTAATGCTGTTTCATACCAACCATGTGACCGTATCCTTACCCAATTAAAGTTTCCAATATAATCCTTCTTACCTTACGTCGTATTCCTGTGTTCCGTACTAAGTTACCTACTACTTGATATAGATTCCGGCAACCAACGCTATGTGTTACACGGAAAACTAATTGTATTTTATTAACCAAATTGTTTCCGGAGATCCAACATGTCAAACACAAACATCATTTTATAATACATTAGCTTTTACCCGCGTTAATTTAGAATTTGACAATCAATTCAGCCTCTTGTAATAATATAATTCATTCATGATTGGAAAGACAGGTGGCGCCATCTATTGTCATAAGAACGTTATTGTTGTTTCTGTCAGAGAAAGTATTTTTCTTTTGAATACTGTTTGACTACTGTGTTTGTGTTTTTATACAACTGACAACGTAAATGTAAAATTTCAGGATGATTGGTTTCGTAGTTTTGGCGTAAAAACGTAACAAACAAACATTTTATGTACGCATTTACAATATTAGTTATAGTGGTATTTCTGGAAGATTAACCTACATCTAAACTTACTACATAAACACTGTGTTTTAAAATTTATGTCAAGCTTTTCTCCTCCACCCGAAAAATAGTCTAATTCTACCATTTAAACTAAGAGAATAAGTAACAAATGACGCTGTCTGTCCTGAGACTCAAATTCATAATCTTCCCGTTCGGCAGTCGCGCTTGCAATCATAGATCAACACAGACAGATTAGATAAAAGGTTATCAAACTTTTAACACAACACTGATGAGGCCTAAAGCCATACGTTTTAGGGTTCTGAGAATTATCTCAATCGTAGCTTCTTTAATTATGCCTTTCATTGAAAAAAATCGGTTGATTCTCACAGTGCTATCACGAACTAAGGAAGATATCTATCAATGACACCACTGTTTTTGTTTTGCACAGATGTTCAACTGTATTTCGAAAACGGTCAAGAGCGAAACGAAACACATACCCACGGGGCCGGAGATTTTTTGTACGAACGCCGATATTTATTGTGTCAACAACTGTTGGGTTGGCTGTTGACACATACATGCCTTGACCGTGTTTATCTTTATTCCAACAGCCCAAACAATTAGGTTGGGTAGATAAGGTTTCCATATAAATCATAAATCATTCTGTTCGTGCCCTCTATGCTATCTATGTTAGGTACAAACAATGCCGTATATGTATCGCAGAATTATCTCCGAGAATGTCTACGTGGCTGCATTTGGACCTGACCAGCTATAATTATGTCTTCCATATCAAACGTTACTCCGGTTAAATTCAATTGTGGGCCAAGGGCTCACCAAGTGCAATATGTAAAACATTTTATTTTTGTTCAAGGAGTTATTTGTTGTTACACAAAATACGTGTTGAAATGTGGTTTATTTCGTAATGATAAATGTATGAGATGCTCTTCTTGATAATTGGGTCGTAGTCGTTAAAAAATTACTAGCGTTCACAAGGTCAGGAGCGAGAAACAAAATTGAAATAAATAACAGAATTATATGAATTACTTTCTCCGACAGACCTTGGTCCCAAAATAAGTGGCGTGTACAAATAATCGTGGCGCGTACTTTGTGCGTGCCCCGGCAGGAGCGGGACCCTTGTTCCACACTGTGACAGATGACCGCAACGGAAATACATTTGTTGAACATACGGCGTACATCAAAAGGTCAGGGCATGGCAACATTCGGTATATTTAGAACTGAGCGCTAAATGAGCTCAAAATACGCGAACCGGCTGCATAATGCATGAGACGGTAAACTAACAACTCCCGGCTGCAGTCTTTTACCAGTTGTTCTTCCTATGACTATCAAATTAGAGTGATCTTTACTGCTGTAGCTATAAGGTTAGTGTCAGCTTGCTTCCACTGACAAACCTGCTAAGACGACAGTTACTTTCATTGTATTAATGACGCTGTTTGCAGCTGCTAGAGGTAAAATAACCGTTGAAGGACTGTACCGCTAACGTCTCCGTGCTAGTACTCATTCATGTCGTCATTTTATTTCGGTTCGTAATTACGTCATTGGCCAAGTGTGAATCCTTTGTGACTCAGCGATTAACGGCCTGAGGTTATCTAGGTCTACTAACAGCTGAGATAAGTGGTTAATATACTTTTAAAACCCTCTGTTTTAGGAAGTTTTAGCGCTTCTATAACAGTCGCTTTTAAGTAAGCAAATATCTAACACGATTCCAGTATAAAATCATATAAGGTAAACATCATGTCATTGATCTAAGATTCTCTATAGAGGCATGGTGTCCAATAGCAGTACAATGTTATGTCAAATATGTCAATGTGGTGACAATATAAGAATGACATCAGACCGCAGCAAAAAATCTAAGGTTTACCTTTACAAACACGAGGCAACTGGAACAAAATATTTTATTACAAAAAGGATTATTTTAATAAAGCTTAAAACCAATCTATATTTGGAAATGTAAGTACAACCCACTCAGCTGAAGTCCATAATTTGAATCTTGCTTTTTACAACACTCTGTATACGGAATGATAATGACAATAAACATAGTCGTATTAGGGATAATTACTTGGTTATGGCAAGTCATAAAAAGTTTTTTTGCCTACATGTTTAAGGTTCCTAGATATCCATCGTAAACTTAAGTAGGTAAAGCGTTACTTTGTAACATGTTTTTTCTACTGCAACAAAAATGTTTCACACATGTTGCAGTAACAAAGTTTCGCAACAGGTTGCTCGTGAATACGAGCGTTGCATCGCAACATCGCCTATGAGTTCCTAAGAACAACTAAGACTTTCTTTCTTCGTAGAGTTTAATTAAAATAACTGCATACAGAATTAGTTCCACCTAGTTTCTATAAATACAGGAATGGGACACAAGATGACGGCCGTGTCTTCCTCGAGTCGTGCCACTCGTTCGTACTTGTGCTATTTACGGGTTAATTAAGTGCCGGAACAGGCGGGCTTCCGAACTCGTCAGCTCTGAGATGTACTGGCGAGGTGACTTGGTGTAAACGATTATAGGGTAACGTCATGCCTAGACTAACAGTCTTGGC
Source organism: Ochropleura plecta (assembly GCA_905475445.1). Classification (NCBI taxonomy): domain Eukaryota; kingdom Metazoa; phylum Arthropoda; class Insecta; order Lepidoptera; family Noctuidae; genus Ochropleura; species Ochropleura plecta. Next base: position 15,595,332 of record FR997731.1, on the reverse strand, counting down.
GACAGATATGAGAACTCATTCATTTTAACTTAGAAAACCTGGTGTTCAGCGTTTTATCGTCTTTCATAGTAATTATATGATGTTGGCAATGTTAGTATATTGATCCAAATTGGTTAAATGGAGTATTCCCTATTTCCGAGATGAGACGATTATAATCGACCCATCTATTGCTTCTCTGCTCCCACAACCTAACTAGCTCTTGGGAGTCAGACTGGAACATACGTTACCACTAGGTAAGACTAACGAAAAATAGTAGTTTCAATACATTTTAAAATACAGTATTGTTTTATTTTTAGGAAAAAGGAAAATACGGTGAATGACGTATTACTTGTGTAATACGTCATTTTGTCTGTCTGTCAAGACCTTTAAACTCGGGAACGTGTAGAGGTATCGAATTGAAATTAAAACCATAAACCTACTCAAATTTGTGTTCCCTTTGTGCTGTGAAAAAATCAACCTTCAAGTCTACGCAGGCAAAAGATAAGGCCGTTTATATCGCAAGTTTGTGCGGAACCATCGGTGCTCGAGACCGACCTCGCCATTGGCCGTTTTTTGCATGAAACTGCTTTTTATTTCGGTGAGCTTACCACCCGTGAGACGTACAAGATTGACAACCGGAACAGGATCATCACACTTAAATCAATTACAGCAATCTCGGTACATTTGGTACCGTTAATGTATTTATAAGTGCTTCCAAACGGTACCAACATTTATTGTTTTCGTCCCGTTTGATTTGTCTTACTTCTTCAAGACATTTTTGTAAGTCCCTATTTCTGTTACGATTTGTCCAGAAATGTCCAGCTTTTTACCCTCAAATCCTTACTTGTCCGATTTTGTCATTCGTTTGGACTTATCGACAAAAAACGAAACAGGAATCGCCAGATGGTAGTTTGCAATTATTGCTGTGTTAATATGTTAACATCTTCCGAAGATTATTAATAAAATAAAAAAAAGGTTTGAATAGTATTTGATTCTCATATTTCAATTTAACAATTCTCTATGGTAATTAATGTAATGACGAGGGACTAAACGCATGTGACTAAAAGAGTGATAGATGTGAATGTTAATGGATGGAGATGGAAAGGAAAGCCAAAGAAAAGATGGATTGTTTAGGGAATGGTATGAAGGAGAAAGGAGTAAATGATGCCGTGATGTCTGACAGGGGAAAATGAAAGAAGAAAACGTGTAGCGCCGGCCTCAAATAGAATGGCAGGAAGATGATAAATGTAAAAAATAAATAAAAAATGTTGCTTGTAAAAAGTGTACAGTAAATCTTCTTAAAAAGTAATTAGTTCACATATAATATTATGCATTATATTCGACTAAATTACTGATGTTAAAGAAGTGCTTTGGCAGTCCTACTAGGATTACCCTGTATCACGATTGCCATCACATTCCTCTGTTGATGATTTTATCGTAGTAATTAAAAAAGAGTAGTTTTTTTATTTTTTTTTTAAACTACTACTTAGTTTAGTACTTGAAAAGTTATTAGTGTTTCCAACGACGACACGGTTGGCGCAGTGGCTGAGCGATCGACTGCTGCAGTGCGTGTCGCGGGTTCGATTCCCGCACGGAACAAATATTTTTGTATGGCCTACAGATAGTTGTTCCGAGTCTGGCTGTTTGTGTATGTGAGTTTAAATGTTTGTAAACGCGCCCACGATACAGGAGAAATTCCTAGTGTGGGGCAACGTGTATTAAAAAAAAAAACGGTACCGAGACATTTAACTTGTGTACCGTTTGATTTGGCTTGCCTCTTTAACGTTGTCAGTGATACATAATGTATACACGCATTCTGCTTTACTTGGCCGTGACATCAGACAGTATTGTAACCACTGTGTAACACATTGCGATCACGTTGCTGTGCAATTTAAAATTCTGATTACATAACTCATTTATTTTTATGTAAACATGAGTGTTAGTAATTAGAATGAAGTGTTTTGTATGACAATGGTTTAAAACAACTTAAAAGGCTATAGTTTAAATGGTTTTGAAACTATTGACTTTTTGGTTTTCAGTTGTTTTAGAGGAGTAATTGCAATGAACAGCGGGTCTAAAATGGTCGGTTTGGCAGAATAGTAATCCTACCAATATTATAAATGCGAATGTTTGTGAGGATGGATGTATGGATGTTTGTTACTCTTTCACGTCGAAACAGCGGAACGGATCTTGATGAAATTTGGCACAGGATAGATTATAGTCTGGAACACTATTTTTATTTCGACATCAAACGGGCGTCAGCTAGTAGAATAATAAAAACAATAAAGTGACACTTCATATTATAAACTACGTCTGTGGCCATTTTACGAATCGTTACGTAATTCATATAATATTATTATCTCATTATGATTCTGCCAAACTGGCCATTCTAGAAAAACAAAACTTGAGAGGTGTCAAGGGACACCCAGATGGAACGAAGTTATTATTTATTATGTGCAAATAACTAGTATACACTCAACAAAAATAATCGTCGCGACAACACACTGTTCAATGCGAAATAAAAAGACAAATCGAAAATAACTGGCTTGCTTTCTATGAGAGAGAGTGAGAGAGAGACTAAGAAACACGCGCACGCCGCACGGCTTACAACTGTAGCAAAAACTGTCGTTACAACTTTTGGTCTTAATTTTTTCCGTCTAGCCCCCTTTCGCAACGCGATAATTAACTTCGTTCCAAAAGTTTTATCAACTAGAATTAATAATGTTGGATTATAAAATTTACTTAAATAATACCTTAACAAAAAAAAAAGTTTAGTCTTTACATTAATGTAAAGAACTTCCATATTTAAGTCCTTAACGTCTTTCCTCGCGATCTTTAAAAGTTATCGGCGCCAGAATTCATGTACGACAATAACACAACGACACGACGCGATGCATGCGGTCGCGCAGCTTGTACTTAAATTTACAATTGCATTCATTTTACGACAGCAAGTTGGGCTGGTAATGTTTTCCTGAAATTAAATGAATCGGCAGCATCAGCATGCTTTTACCGCGACGGTTTGACGGATGGAGTCGTCGGGTACATGTTGTCTTCGCAGACCGAAAATAGCAGTTTAGTTTTTGTTGAAAAAAAAAATTATGCCACCAAGCTTTCAAATACTTTTCCCATACATAATTCTATACGTATTTCTTTGTTATCGAGCGAACTAATTCATATCATGTTTTAATTTTCGCACATTCTTTGATCATTATTTCCAACTCAAATTAAAAAGAAATGTTCTCTCTACATTAGTACATTGATATTACATTAGTAAAACCTCGGCTTAAAGCGTGCTATAATAATTCTAATCGTAGGTTTCTTTCTTTTTTTGCATAAGCCTATTTTTACCCACTACTGGGCAAACGTCTCCTTCATAGCCTGAAGGTAGCAATAAATTTTAGTGGAGGTCCCTCCTATCACCCAATAACATCCTACGATTATCTAAATCTCCAAGCGTTATAATTAAAGCAATTAGAACTCCTATAACCGTTAATTGTTTAATGATTTTATGTGCATATTGTGATTAAATGATTAGGCAAGTACACAGGGAGACATAACAAGTTGACAATTCCATTATGACATGGCCTCGCTGGGTATAGATTTCCCGTACAACGAGAGATGCGCATAAACTGGTTCTTATAGCTCGATGTGTCGCCGTGTGTACCACGGTGGGTGGGTTGTCGAATATAAAGCCAATTATTGTACGTAATAGCCCGAACTTTGTATTGTCTCTGTTAAATGGCAATAAAGCTCTGTGACCTACATTAATTGTTATTACAATAGTTTTGCCTAACCCTAAAGATCATAAGCGTGAAGGTTTTGCACAGTTTAGTTAAAAGTGTTCCAGCTTGCTGACTCCTGGGTTCGATTGTTTTAGGTACCTACTGAAGCTGGTCTTTCCTATCAGGTGTTTCTTAAATTTAGCCTTTAGTTTTAATCTTCTGTGGTATTTTTCCGATAGCCCGGTTGGTAATTATCAAAAGTAACGTAAGTAGTAAATTTTGCCTTGAAATTTGGCGCCAAGCCTACGAGGGGATGTAAGGCAATAGGCTAATCCTTAATAACTTGGGACTTAAACATATCAAGCGTCATCTACGTGGTGGTCATTTATCTTAGATATCTACGTCTTCCGAAAATACAGTCGGGAATTTGTAAAGTAATGTTATGTAAGCATCTATGGAAGGTCGGAGTATACAACCTTGGTCGTCAATATCAATCAGCTGGAAGCAATCGGTACCGAAATAGATGAAAGCTCCAGATTCTGCGAGTGATCAGCCAAACCGTCTCGATAAACGCGATTTATTTAAATGTATATGTTATTTGATGGAGCAAATATAGATCTGGCACTGACATTGATAGCTTCATTTAATTTAAATCTGGTTTAAAGATGATGTATGTTTGCGAATTAGTGTGTTACTAGTCAGATTATACAATGTGACTTTCGTTTTCAAACATTAACAAAACATACCGTCAGACTCTTTGTTGAAAGTTATTTTAAAAGAACAATGAATAATTCGAACAAATTAGTGTGATTATTACGAGGTTAACACCACAACACAATGTTAATAAAAAACGGACTTGTAAATATTTCCCCGAACAACAATTATTCACTTTAAGGAAAACGATCCTCAATTCCATAACTTGGTGTTACGACCATAAAAATACCATTCATTAATTTGTGTTAGAGGGGCCTTAAATGAACCAATCGGGTGCTAATTAAGAGGCGGACTGTAGGGTTCTTTGTGAGGTTCAGTACACTTTGAACCCGCGCGGTCCCACACTGATTCACTACTTTATCGTCGGCCGCAACATTAGGATAAAAGATATTTTATGACGCGAACTGGACGAGTGACTGACTCTGACGCAGCCGTGGCTCGCACTTCGTGTACTGTCAAACAAAAAGATAAATGAACTATCGTAGTTGGTAAGACCATCATTGTATCCGTAGGTTTAAGAGTGTTGTAAAAGAGCTGTTTAACAGATTTGGAGAACGATAAAGTACATTTCTATCTATGTTAGTTTATAGGCAGCTAAGTTTCATCTGTTAATAAAGAACGTAATGCTGAGTCATGAAACAGAGTGTTTTGTAGTTTAAAAGATCATCCTATTGCACCAATATATTGGAAAACGGATTGTTTAAAGGATAAAAGTGCAAATTGGTAGCGTAGTGAACTCAGCTTTTGCAGTTTTTTTTTTTATTAGTGTGGGTAACCTAATTATTTTGCTTACTGTACTTCCATAAAATATTTTAGGATGCCGCAACAAAAGGCGAACACTCACGTATTGACGTATTCCTAAAAGTTCTTAAACAGTTTTATGGTCACCGTAATAATATGTTTTTTTATGTATTTAATTATGTGAATCAATTACCCACCCATGTTGTGCGGTTTAAAGTGCCAATAAAAGAGAAGAAAACATTGATTTTAAAGTGCATACATTTAGTTAAGATACTATGTTGTTCTGCACATACCCGTATCATTTAAAGTAGTATTCGTTTGTGAAAATCTTTCTGAATTGAGACACACATTCAAATTTAAGACACTATGAATATGTTTGGCACATACGCAGATTGAAAACTGTAAACATTGCTACTTTATATCTTGTGAAATTTATAAAAATGTTTTGTAGGTTTTTCCCGTAACATGAGCGCAGCATGAATACACAATTGTAGATCTTAAATAGCAGAAAAATTGTGAAGGCATTTAAACTAATATTCTTCCACGTTGAGCAAAAACAAAAAGTCTCATAAACAAAAAAAAGAAAACTAACAATCAAAGCTTACCAAAGACTATGCTAAGCTTTAATATTTTTTCGGGAATTAGATTATTATTTACAAATTAGTTTATCCTTACTTTAATATTCTATAATAATTGAGATATGAGGGAGAAAGAGAGAAGAAAAGGGAAAACTGAGCATTGCTATTACAATAAATAAGGCGCAAGAGCAAAAACTACAGGTAGCAGGAACCTGTAAATCAGGAAAGGGGAACTATGTTACCCCGAATTTAACGCGAGCGAAGTCGCGGGCAAAAGCTAGTTATTTATAAAAATTGTCTACCAACATAACCGCCGGTAAGACATAGACAACAGACAGTAGGACATTAATCTTTCGTCAAACACTTGACATTAAGACAGGCGCCTCTTTAATTTATGTCTATTACATTTTATTTCTAGTAAACACAAAATGCGTCATTCTTTTGCACTTGGACAAACAAAGGGTTTTGTTCTAAATAAGCTTCCGTATTGTGATTCAAGATAGACTTATTAAGTAGGTACCTAATAAATTATGACATACGTTTTACGTTGTTAATAGTAAACTCGCTTCGTATGGTTTTACAACTTTATAAAAAAAAGCTCAACAAATTTAGGGTTCCTTACCGCAAAAGGTAAAAACGAAACCCTTATTGGATCACTTTGTCGTCCATCTGTCTGTCTACCAAGACCCTTTCTCTTAGGAACGCGTGGAGTTATCGAGTCGAAATTAAAACAATAAACTCAGCTGTGGTCCCGTTGTGAAAAATCAACCCTCTCAAGTCTACGCAGTCAAAAGATATGGCTGTTTATGTGGCAATTTTGTATGTGTGCATGTACGTTTGTTACTCCGCACGCTAAAACCGCTTAACGGGTTCTGAAGAAATTTGGTATCAAGATATATTTAGGGATTATTTTAATAACAGAAAAATGCGGTGTTCCCGGGGGATGATCAAATAACTCAAATATAGATTTTCGCTACAAGTAACGCCGTAGGGCGCAGCTAGTACCTAATAACCTTTGAAATAAAGATTTATTTAACAGCAAGCTGGCCTCTTCTTCATATGGTATAACGACTCAATAAAACAGCTCGAGAATTCTTTAGCATCAAATGAATTATTTAAACTGTGGTAGAAAGCTCATCAAAATCTTTTGCGTAGTTTATAAGAACACACAGGCTGACATGAAACGTGTCATCCTTACTAATATTATAAAAGCGAAAGTGAGTTTGTTTGTTTGTTACCTCTTCACGCTTTAATGGCTAAACCGATTTTGATGAATTTTGGTACAGAGATAGTTGGGAACAAAAGTAGGCTTCCAGTCTAATCGAATGCAGCTGAATACCAGTATTTTACATGGAGCGTCTGCCTATCTGACCTCTACAACGCATTTAACAACTGTATTATACAATATTCCTTGGTAATACTGGTTGTCAGACTTTTGAGCCATTGACTACTTGTAACGACTTGCAGAGTTGCAGGATATAATGCTTTTTGAGTAACGGAGGAAACTCGGTAAGTAATAAATAGTCACTCAGCCAGGGACCAACCAAGGCAAGCGCGGCTCAACCTACAAATCTACCCAAGCGGTTTTAGCCATAATCCTACTAATATTATGAATGCGAATGTTTGTAAGGATGGATGTTTGTTACCCTTTCACGTCAATTTATGATTTATCATTAACGTAATCTAAAACTCTGATCTAAACTAGGTAAGGTATATAATCAAAGTTTTTGTCTATACTTTACCCTAAGAATCTCAACTCCCTCTGACACAATTGCTGGGTTGCTCTTCAATAAATCAAAACTATTAATTTGGCAGAAAGAAAAAACAGTTCTATTTTTCTCAGGATATCCAGCACAAAAAAGCCATATATCTCCCTTTTTTATGTACCATTAACGAGAAATGTCTTATTTTATTGATTAATTTAGTAATATAAATAAATATCTAATAATAAATAAATATCTTGGGACAACTCACACACGGCTATCTGATCCCAAGCTAAGCAGAGCTTGTGTTATGGTAACCAGACAACTGATATACATACTTATATAATTTATAAATACATACATATTATAGATAAATCACACCCAGACACAGAACAAACAATCATGCTCATCACACAAAGTTTGTCCTGGGTGGGAATCGAACCCACGACCTCCGGCTCAGCAGTCAGGGATATTTATCGTTCTTTGTCATCCCATGAGCGGTGAAGAGAGCTCGTATAGGAGACTAACTGGCGCCCGCGGCTTCACCCGCGTAGTGATCGAAAAAAGTATCCTATCTGTTATTGCAGACTTTAATCTAACTCTGTGCTAAATTTTATCAAGATTCGTTCAGCCGTTTAGGCGTGAAAAGGTTAAAGACAGAGATATTTTACTAACTAAGATGTCTTCATGTTTAGCCTATTAGTTTACGACGTATTTACTCAGCGTATACGTTTAACGAAAACCTACACAGGTTTGAGAAGGGTGCCTAACTGTCAATAATTGGAACATTGTGCGAAGCCAAGGCAAACCCAATTATTTCAATTAACCACGTCTTCGGGTATAATTTTAGCTCACCAAGAACGTCTCTATAAATAAAACCACACATTGGTTGATTGAGCCTTTCATATGGTCAACATACGTTGGTAACCCTCTAACTGCCGCCATTTTGCCGGGCCGACTAAGTGCGGCCATTTCTGCATTGCTCATAAAATATTTTCGCCCTCGCCGTAAATGGGTTAGAAAAATGTGCTCGTATGTAACAGGCCGGAAAAGCTTTTTCAGGCGAAGCTTAATCCGGTGAAATGATACTTTAACCCGATTGCGCAACCCAAAAGGCCTGTTTTAATACTTTTTGAGAGTGGAATGAGGCAAAATTGATATGTAGAGCTTTCATAACTAAAACACTATTTGATTCGGTTTATTCCCGCTGTCCCCGTACACCGTGTCCCCGTCCTACGGGGACAGCGGTACTTCAATTAAATATTTAAAAATACTTCCCGTTGTCCCCGTACACTGTCCCCGTCCTACGGGGACAGCGGTACTTCAATTAAATATTTAAAAATACTTCCCGTTGTCCCCTCCCGAAATTGAGAATTGTCATATCGCAGAAAGTTTATAGTTAGAATCATCTTTGTCGTTATTTGTTGTCATTTATTTTAATTATTTAAATCTTCAAAATAATGTCATTTATTTTAGTTATTATTTAATTGAATTTGAAATAATGTCATTTAATACAATAAGTAATTATACTAATCTAAATAGTTCAGTTCCGTGTAACCTACTAAAAACAATCTCTTTTTTCTATTAATGCAAGTCGTTTCTAGCACTCGCCGGCCGCTGCCGCGGCACCGCTCGCTTCGCTCGCTCGGCTCGTGCGTAGGAGGTCACAGTTTTAACCTAACCTAACCTAGTCATTACTGCCATCTGCATAGCATGCCAAGTGAAATTATACCAAATAATAATCGCTCTAAATGAACATTATGCTAAACGATATTATGCGAAATTTGAACTCTGCCAATCGTAATTATACTAAATGTAATTCTGCCTGTAACTACTACTATATTTATAATGCTCAAGTTGTGTTATTTGTGTAAATTTAATAATTGTTTTTTTTACCTTAAATTAAAATTCGAATACAAATAAATACATTTTGTTTTATTCCCCTTTTCTTTTTCCCATGCTAAAAAACTAAGCTTAAACAATGCAGATTTAAGAGGACAACGACTCGTGAAAAGTTTACTTCCCGTTGTCCCCGTTAGCCGAATGTACGTTACGGGGACAATTGGAAATAAATTTAATCACGTCCCGCTGTCCCCGTGACGGGGATATGGCATACGGGGACAACGGGAATAAACTTTTGATTCTTTTGTTACCATCGAATTTACGGTGCTGTTGAGCTAATCAAGTCAAGTTAACGCAAAAAAAGTTAAAACAGAAATATTAAATGTTATATGCCATATACTGTAACGTTGGGTACGTTGCTTCTATTTGAAAAATAAGCTTATAAACGGATGGGAAATCATCAAATAATTTTCCCATTTCTGGGCAGATCAGGAAAGAGTGTCAGACTTTTACGACTAAAACCACTCCATGTTCTTTCTTTTGCCCTTTGTGTTCCGGGGCCTAAATATTTCTTTCGAACAACCCGCAACCCCGGTAGACAGTGGCCCTGGCGCTTTGTTGCTATCTCTTTGCAACGCGCGTGGAACACGAACACGAACGGTCTTTACTTTTTCATTTCAAAACAACTACACATTCTCCATATAATTTATTTTTAGAAACAGAGTATAACAGAATAAACGCAAGGCTTCTCGTGTTTTGAAAATTCATATCGTTTTTTTAAGCTTCTCATACATTTTGGTCGCGTAATTCCTGTAGATGGTCCATTTTTTGCTGCAAAAGAGATCGCCAGTTTTGGGCTAAAGTATGTACAGAAACGAAATGTATATTAAAAAAACTAGATTTTTTACTGATTAAAAACAACATGTAGCAATAATAACTTTCTACTGGAATGAGCTAAAAATTATAATTTTAGATATGGTTTTTAATTTAATGTTCGTCTAAAACTAGCTCCGTAAACAAGTCAGGTCATTTTAAGATCGTTCTAAAACAAGTAGTTCTAAAGAAGTTATTAAAAAAACGATATCTATTTTGTTTTAGCATCTATCATGGACATTATAATCATTTATACACGAAAAAGGACATTTGATGACATTATTTTAGTTTTAGTAATAGTTATTTATTTATTTAATGTACTCGTGCACCTAACTTGTTATTATTTTACCTACCTAATTCCTTTTGTGTGCTACGCAATAATATGCTAATAGTAACGTAAAACTATGTTTTTAAACAATCAATGTGACTATTTGAATATGGTGTTTAAAATGCATTTTGGCACTATAAATACAATTATTCTTACCATCTGCCGTATAACCTAACCTAGTGACCCAGAAACTTATTTTCTTCCTAATTCCCATAGAATTTTGAAAAAAATCTTTCTGATATTAATATGTACATGTTTTATCTATTAAACAACACATAAATTGTTACTGTTCACATTTGGCCCAACAATGTATGGATTTCTGGCGATCTCCTTTCAGTAACCATAAAACAATCATTGTTGGGTTTCATGGTGCGAGACACCATGGTAGGTCTTCGTTTATTACGGTACACTTTATATAGTTTTGGTTGCCGAAAGTCGCCAGTCTTTTTTGATTGGGAAGGGTAGAAAGCCTTAGAGTCTCTATGAAACATGAACTAAGAATAACCGCAGCACAGTTCATACAAAAGTATTTGTTTTATAAGCTAGATACAGGCTAGAAGAGTTAGTTAAAGTAAATAAGTATTTATCGATTATTTTCTTTTCAAAATGAATGTGAAATTTTCTCCTCAAATTAATAAAAGTACAAAAATTCTAACACAATTACGAAGAATCAACATAGCAGAGTCCCGAGACCTTTAAATAAAAGCAAAAAAGGACAAAAATATTCATAAAACATGAATATTTAGGTAGCCGACTGACACCAATTCCTTTTTAATAAATATTTTCCCGAACATTAATATAATAAGGAATACGATATCCTGTTATTGTCATTTTATTTCTTCTTCAGAAATTATAATGAGACAAGAGAGTGGCTACATAAGTAATTGGCAATTTTAAATTCTCATCAATGTGATTTAGAGGACTGTTACGCGTACAAATTTCTACTTTGATGAAAACACCATAGACACACCAAAGACAAACTTCGGCCCCTTACACAAAGGCCAATGTAAGGCAAATGGATGATTAAAACCCACCCATGTTCCTTCTCTTGTCCTTTATGTTCCAGGGCCACGGTATCTCTTTCGAACAACCCGCAACCCCGGCAGGCGGTGGCCCTGGAAGGCCGGCCGCTTTGACCAAGGTAAAAACCCCTTGGTAAAAGTATTGGTCCTATTGCCCAGTAATTACTTGGTTGTGGATTTCAGATAGACAGTCGCTTCATGTAAAATGATAGTGTTAGTTACATTCGGCTAGAATAGAAGCCGACTAGGCAGATTATGATAAGACTTCTCCTACTCTCAAGCAGATTACTCGTTTTAAAACTGGCTAGTTTCATAAAATATCTGTTAAAGTAACATATCTTAGTTTAAGGCGCGGTAAGAAGCTATTTTTTTTTCATAGTTCTAGACCACTTTTGTAAACTGTTTTTGTTTAAGTCTTTTCTTTATGTATTTGACAATACACTGTATTTTTTTTGGCTTGTGGTATGAACAGATAAAAAAATCTAGACGTTTTACAAAGTGTTTGCTATGAACAGCGCCTTAATACCGAAACAGGCTCGTGGTGCGTTTTAGAATGTAAAGTTCACTGTGGCAAACGAGTCATCACTCAATGTCGTGAGGAAATCGTAGATGAATGAATATGAATTTGTAGTTTCATGGAAGACATAACATTGTACAGACAGGCGCATCCTGCAGTAAACACGCCACGATTAGTATGTTCCTTCACACCTGTTGTTTACGATAAAGCTCCATTGATTGAGGGATTGGCTGCATTCAAACTATTCTTGATACATGAACAGGGAATTCATATTTGTATGACTTACAGGTAGTTGTTTCGGGCCTGGCTGTTTGTGTATGTGAGTTTTTGAGAGATTCCTAGTGTGGGGCAATGTATTGAAAAAAAATCTGTATTCAAAGGTGCGTAAAAATACAGTCCGTAAAGGAGTTAAGTATCCAGACTCGTCAGATACAGTTGTTAATTTTATTAAAATCCAAGAATGTTTTCGAATAAAATTAAGTTTATTAGATACTAGCTGGCGCCAGCGGCTTCGTCCGAGTGATATCGAAAAAAATGTGTCCTATGTGTTATTCCAGACCATAATCTACCTTTGTGCCAAATTTCATCAAGATCCGTTCAGCCGTTTTGACGTGAAAGATTAACAAACATCCATACATCCATCCATCCTCACCAACATTCGCATTTATAATATTAGTAGGACGAAACAAACAGTTCATTAAATAAATTAAAGCTGTGTTGAAGACGTCCATCGGTTTTTAAGAAAAAAAGAAAAACGTATAACGTATGTCTAAAAAGCCTGGTTATTTTTTTTGCTGACTATACCCAAGTGAAATATCATATTCGTTTTCATATAGTGATACTGTTGAACATGAATGAATGAGTGGTCAATATTGAATAGAAAACCATACAGTAATTTCGATTGTTTTTTGCAAAGAAATTGCGCCGTTAACATAAGTTACTTAAGTTTGAGGTTTGATCTTAAACATTGGTTGAGGTTGAGAGACATTCAAACGTAGGAAAATGTATGGTTAAACATTAGTTAACTCAATAACAAATTTTATTAATAAGCAACATCTTTAAACATACAAATTTACTCACAGATGTGCCAGTTCATGTGCTATGACGAAAGCGCTGGTGAGACCCTCATCTCGGTCTATAGCTGCCGACCTGGTTTTGGAGCAGACTCCTCCTACAGGGGCAAAGCCCGAGGGCCCGCCTAGCTGTGCCCGGGTCAGCCATACCGTCGCGTCCCATCCTGTGCTACCTGCGAATAATCAAAAATGTAAGAAGTGACAGTCAATACATTTCTGGACTCCATTTTAGTTTGATACTAACATAAGGGTAGCTTATGCCAATCTAATACCATTTGGACTTTTCGATATCGAATGAAATGCTTAAGATAAGTGAAACTTGTGGATGATTACTAATAATATCCAAGAGTTTTGTCTAAAAAGCAAAAGAGATGAATAGATCCAAGAAGGGAAGAACGCTGCCCTGCAGTGGGTCTTTAAAAGTAATGAAGTTATTACCATAACAAATCAATATTTTTGCTATTAAAATTCGGGTAATAATTATTAACTTAAAGATTTTGTTGTTAGGAATTAACTATTAAGGCGTCTAATTTTTTCCTTCCAGCGCAGATTTGGTAACATAAAAAAAGAGTCTTATAAATAACAGCTTTAAAACTGTTCGTCTATCAATCTCTCTCTCTCCTGATCTGACTCTTGGTAATAAATACAATCGTTAATTATAGAGTTTACGTTAAATTATATATTACTTTTAATTCACAGAGGATTTTTAAGCGCTGATGGTCTTTCAATCAAGAATAAATGGAAAATATATGTCACCCGATATCCTTAACATAAAAATTTACTTTTGTTTAAATAATTAAAAAATCAAAAGCACAACATATAATCAAAATTCCACTTGAACCAATTAAATGTATTCACTGTAGCTGAAATCCGAGGTCAAAACCCCCAAGCTCTCCACCACAGTTGTTTTTGTTAGATTTAAATATATGACATTCATGAAATATATGTATTTTTTCCGTAAGTACATTTTGTATCATAAGTACATACCCAAAGGCGAAATAAATCAGTAAAGAAAAAAAGTGGAACATGTGTCATTATAGCATGATATCAGAGCTGTAATTTAGTGCTCACACCGGAAGTTATTATAGCGCTACTAGTAAAATAAATCTTAGAATAAACCATCGCATGAGACGATGTGACACACACTGCCTACTGCTAATCCTCTCGCAGATTTAAGATAAGTGGCAGATAATAATTTTCAGCCACCGACGTGTATTTATTTGTATGTTTTTGTATAAAGAAAAATATATATAAAGAGAGTATACAGCACCTGTCGGTAACTTCATCAAATGTTTGTAGTTCCATTTATTCACTGCTTCCAAAGACTTCCTGACGTTCCCATACTTTATGACATAATCTTTCTCCTCGTACAGATACAGTTTGTTGATCACGAGCGTCATGTTCGAGTTCAGAGAGGGATCGTTGAATATGGCACTGACCTATAATGTATTACATAAAGATTCAATGAGTTAAACCATGTACCGACAGCGTCGTACCAAAATAAACAGCCGTGCGCATCCATCGTGCGGCGAGCTTCCATACTCACGATGTTCATTAATGCGAGAATGTAGTGCTTCACTCTCTCCTTGCCGTGGAACTTGAGCATCGTGTGGTCGGCCACGATGGCCATTTCGAGCCACAAACCATTGACACCTGGAACATTAACCACGACATTGGACATCCAGGACACAACTAATCGACTTCAAACTGTTAACACTATAACCACACCTGAAATTGGTCTACTGACAGCTATCGGTCCTCGGAAGTAGTCAGTATCAGTATAAGCACTGTGTCGAGGTCGCACGTGTGGCTCCGGCACCGGGTCGTGCTCCTCGCCGAAGTCAAGTTCAAGGTCGGTGATTGTGTCACCCGTGAGGTTGTACGCGGCTGCCCACTCGGACAGCTCCACATCGCGTCGCCGCAGCACATGTGCCGAGTCCTCTGCGCGCGTCGGCTGCAACACAAACTCTTCACTGCCAACCTGCAGCAGCCCGTACAGCTGACCATCGCAGTCTGTTACTGTCGCGGAGGAGTTATCCTCATCTAAAACTTTGCCTTTGTAGAACTGGCACTCATTGTAGTAAGGCGATCGTATCTGTGTGTTCTCCTGCAGCTCCAGGTGCCAGCCCAGTAGCTGGAGCTGGCGGGTGGTGTGGGCCGCATGCCGACGAACGCGTGGAGCGAGCACGAGGGTGCTGGCCGGCGGGGCCCAGGCGCCGGCGCCGGCCACAGCCGCGAGGAGCATGGCCGCCCACAGCCAGCGCGGCATCGTCCGCGCTCCGCCGCGAGCTCCGCCTCTCTGCCCGACTCCGCACGACGCGCTGCGCTTACGCATCTACGCACATGGCGGGCGTCTCGTCGCGCGGAAGGTAAACGACTCCGCGACTTATAGATTGCATGTGCTTCATGCCTCATGCGTCATTTGTAAACAAAGGGCGAGCGCCCGTTTTTGTTTTATTATCGCCTAGCGTGTAACGTACGGTATATCTGTGTTTGTATGTACTGTGAAACTTCCGATTGTTACGTTTTAGGAATATTAACTTTCCCCGCTTCGATGGATCGCTTCCTCTCTGCAACAGTTATTGCAAACTGTGTAGTAAATATTGATAAGAGTTGTGCGATAAATGTCAAGTGCATGAACTTCTGCTCCGCTAATTGAGCTGATAGTGCACTGCGGAGCAACAGTTTTATTTTCAATTATTTATTTTACGATAAGTTGCGTCACTGCCACTTTGGATATGAACTCTCGTCTGACTCTGCGCGCATGCAGTTCGGTACTACCGAGTTCATTCGGGATCACTGCTTAATAAACTTTGTTTTTATTTACAATTTTCGCACATGCTGTGGCAGTTGTACCTACAACAATGTAGATAAAGACTACAATATAATTTTGACACGTCTTTTGTTAGTAGATTTAACACTTGTAAAAACTGGCCAAGTGCGAGTTAGATTCGCGCACCAAGACTTCCGTATAAATAGTACATATAGCTTCTATAAAAACGGCAAAAATAAAACATGTTTGTTTTATGGGAAGGGCTCCCATACAACAAACATATTTTTTTTAGAAGTTATATGTTTATTTTATTATGTTGTTTTTAGTACTTGTTGTTATTATAGTGGCAACAGAAATATATCATCTGTAAAAAATTCAACTGTCTAACTATCACGGGTCATAAGATACAACCTGGTGACAGACGTACAGACGGCCGGACAGCGGAGTCTTAGTAATAGGGACCAGTTTCATCCTTTGGGTACCGAACCCTAAACATAACTCCTCACTTACATTACACGAACAAAAATACTCATCATCACATTATAAAGCATGGAACTTGAGACAATTTCACTCATACAAGGCTTCCGAGCAAATTGTTTTAATGCATCGATGTACCGGTAAAAATATTTTAGTCACGTGGTGCGACGGCATGCATGTTCCATACATAGTAAGCAGCATAAAAAGCATTCTGCCTGCATTGTGTTATGCTGCAACCACACGCCTGTAATAATACAGGCTTTGTCCTGATTCCCACATAACAATATCACGCGTGTTTTCACGAGGTTGGCGAGAGGTATGTGAAAAGTTTTGACCGGGTTTGTTTGAATAAAAGGTTCTGCCCACTACACTACACTACACACGTATAATACCAAAACCGTGCGATGCACGTATTAGGCAAAAATATTCTGTGTATTGAAAAGTATGAGACTATGCCCGGGTACGATTCGATGTTCATATGTTCTAGTAGCCGGGTGAATTTCCCAAATGACTTATTTTTTTGTCTTCGGTGAAATTAGTATTTGAAAAAAGGAATATTGTTCTGAGTTATTTTTTTTAGTATTCAATAGGTAGTTATTGGGTTGTGGCAAAAATATAATTTGCCTAGGACTTTTTACAAACGTAGAAATAAATACATAAACCTCTATTTTTTTTAAATCGGTACTGTCCCTCTACTTTTTTACAAACGAAAAAGCTTATACACTAATAAAAATAAGTAACTTAAGTATATAAGATAATACATTTCATAGAATATTAGTTTTGTTATTAATATATAGCATATTTTATTACATAATTAACGATTATTATTACTGAGAGGCACAAACATACTTGTCCTGCAAAATGTTCTCATATCGCTGGATAAAAGTAATTTAAACCTAACTTTACATCGAAGAGTCCGACAGCGTCCCCACCCCAATTTTATTTCCCTCGTTAGTGTGTGCTAGTGCGCAGTCAGGCCGGGCGTGGGTCAAATCGCTGCATATTCCCGCCAATAACATGTACGCCATTTCAGTTGCTCTCGGACAATTATTTTTTAATATCGGTGGTTGCATTTTTCTAGTTTTATAATTGTTGATTGGTTCTAACAGAGGTAGTAAGTGAATTAGCTTCATTGACTGTTATTGAATTTATCCTTGATATTATACATTTTTTCTAATTTTCTAAAAAGTGTGTTATTTCTCACATCGCTGTTCTCATATCGCTGTAATCGGTGGTCTTTATCACCACCGATGTGATAATTAACACCGAAATGATAAGAAAAAATCAATCGGTGTCTTATATCTAATATCGGTGTTTTGATTAATGATCAACGCACAGTTTTGTCACATCGGTGGATTGCTTTATCATATCGGTAGATCATTTTATCATCTCGGTGAGTAGTTTAATCATATCGGTAGATCCCGTGTCATGTCGTTAAGTTTACCAAGAAACAATGGAACATACATACAAACACATACATTATATACATATATACCTACATATAAACATTCATACATACATCCTTATCTACATAGACTGCCAAAATCATTACCATGATACCACTGGGTAGTAGATTTATAAATATATCATTAAGGGAGGTCTGTATTCGGTAATGTACGTCTATAGGCTTTTTTTTGGGTGGGAAATCATCAAATAACTTCCCCCGCTCTGGGCGGAGCGGAGGGGAGTGTCAGACTTTTACTGACAAAAACCCACCCATGTTCCTTCTATTGCTCTTTGCGTTTCGGGGCCTCGGTATCTCTTTCGAACAACCCGCAACCCCGGCAGTACGTTTATAGGCTGAGAAGATGATAGTTAGGTGAAGCAATTGAACGCATTAAAGTTCTAAGTCACCCTAGTAAAAATATGGGTGAATGTCAACAAATGCCATTTTTTTATCATATCGGTGAACTTTTTCATTTATAGTTTTTTTTGTACATTTTTCAAGTTTTAGTAATCTTTAGGATATTAAATATCCTCAAATTTAATAACATCAACGTATCATTTAAGACTAAGGAGAAAATTTAGTTTGAATTTTGGTATCCACCGATATGACAAACCGGCACCGATTAATTTTTTTGTACACTGATATGATAAGTTTATCCACCGAAATGATATACATATCCAGCGATATGATAATCTATCCACCTTTGAACATCAACAAGTCTTTAATGTTTTTTTTCCATAGCAAGTTTTTATACCTTTAGAATTATAATACTCGTCAAGACGATTCATACAAGCTCAAACTCGATGGGGTTGTGTCGTTAAACTACCAAGTTTCTATAGCCACTAGCCACCTTCCGGTTCCATCATTAGATCAGCTTCATGTCATAATAATTTTGCATTGTCATTTGATTTACACATGCATGCAAAATTTCAGCCCAATCGGAAACCAGGAAGTAGATCAAATTTAATTTGCAAGATTTGATTACAGACATCGGGACAGGTGAAACTAACTAAAAGCTTGTAAAAAGGTAATAGTTAGTAGGTACCTATATATGGGTGAATACTAACTATTACCTTTTTCCAAGCTTTTAGTTAGTTTCACCTGTCCCGATGTCTGTAATCAAATCTTGCAAATTAAATTTGATCTACTTCCTGGTTTCCGATTGGGCTGAAATTCCAAGGAAGGAGGAGCTCGTGGCTAAATAAATAGTAGCCGCTCGGGTCGATCTTTAGGTTAAGCCGCGCTTGCCTAGGTTGGTCTGTGGATGGGTGACCACCCGTTACATACCGAGTTTCCTCCGTGCCTCGGAAAGCACGTTAAGCCGTTGGTCCCGGCTGTCATTTGTAGATCTTTGACATTCGTTACAGGTAGTCAGTGTTCCGAAAGTCTGACAACCAGTCTTACCAAGGGGTATCGTATTACCCAGTATTAACTGGGTTGTGGAGGTCAGATAGGCAGTCGCTCCATGTAAAATACTGATATTCAGCTGCATCCGGTTAGACTGGAAGCCGACCCCAACATAGTTGGGAAAAGGCTAGGCAGATGATGACCTATATATGGGTGAATTTCACCAATGAAACTGAAAGAGATCAGTATCATAATTGCCAAGGATTGTACATTTTTTATCTGTTAAAAGTGTTCTAAGAAAACTTATAAAATCCCATGTGACATCAAGACCCTGAGATCTCACCCAAGTATACCGTACACAAATTGCATATTTGGATAAGCAAATTGTTTTCTACAAATTGCATATCCAACCTACACCAAGAAAAGCAGGAATATTATTATGACAATTTCAAAACACCAAAGCTTCTATTCAATAACATGTATCGCTGACTGCCTTGAGGGACCCCTCTCTATAAATAGAACTAGATGATTTATTTATTTAGAATTCCTACGTCCACGAACGTCTATTTATTTTGTGTTAATTAGTCACAGATGTCATTTGTTTATGTCAAAGTCATGTTTAAAGTTTAAAATAGTGGTTGGTTGCGCTTACAAAATTAATTCTTTGCCTGCTTTCGGCGGTTCCCGAAGTGTGGTGACAGCATTAGAAATGCACAATACGTACCACAGTTTGTCGTGTTATTGACAAACTATAATATCTTGTTTCGCACGTGAATTTTTACAATGCAGTTGATATTTAAATAACTACTTGTTTGCGTTCATATTTACTATAGGTATATATTGTTGCTGTCAGATTCAATTCAGGGTCATCCACTTCAATTGAAAGCGATGTTCTTTTGAGGAGATCTCATTCTTTTGTTTTAAATTCCGAAGTTTAAAATAAATGACTGATGAATCGATATGGTTTCAGAAAATATCGTGTGTTTATTTACGTTCAATATTGTTTGAAATCGAAAATCAACTAAGCTGCAATTTTGGTTTTGTCCGAACTATTCAAGGTCACATTAAATGAATTAGCGAAACTTTTTAGACAAGTTGGGTCATCATTCTTCTACCATCCTATCGTCCACTGTTCTTCTCGCCTTCAGGTCAGCAGTCCTCTCGGTACTGAAGAGGTTTTATAACTTATAAACACTTAAAGCAGGCTGGCTGGCTTAAAATTGGAATAGAAAATTTTAGCTGGGAATAGGATTGACGATAAAAATGCTGACGTTGTATAATTTTGATATTCTAAAATGTAGTTTAGTCTCTAAGCCTTAAAGAGGCTTTAAGGAGGATTGGATTACGAATAAAAGCACCAACATAACACAATTATTTTAGTACATAGTTGCCTCATTGCTTACACATTACAGGTAAGATTTCAAAATAATATCAGATTCGTTTTTTTACAATTTTGTAAGATTAATATACTAGTTCTTAGTAGTACAGTTGTTTAGTAAAATCTCTAGGAACCATAATGCAGATGGTTATGATGACGTCATTGGGCGTGAACAGTCAGAACTTCGCGACGGACCATCACTAATAGATCATTGTTAACATTTACCACACCTTCGAAGGTTTGAGTATGGCCTTATAATTAATTCTTTGTTATTGCA
The DNA here is from genome assembly GCA_905475445.1 of Ochropleura plecta. Classification (NCBI taxonomy): domain Eukaryota; kingdom Metazoa; phylum Arthropoda; class Insecta; order Lepidoptera; family Noctuidae; genus Ochropleura; species Ochropleura plecta. Next base: position 15,574,541 of record FR997731.1, on the reverse strand, counting down.
TGACAATACTAAAATGGCGCTCTAAATATTTTGAAGGCAAAGAAATTAAAACAAAACTAAAAAGTTATCTTCAGGTTTTTATTAATAACAAATAATGACAGGCCGTCAAACCAATATGAAGTATATTACATTACTTCTAACTATTCTATACATATAATTATTTTTATTTAAGTAACTGTTTGTGTCTGTCTGTAGGATTACGTTGTTCTTCTAACCGATGTAATGGACATTCCTGCGGTTTTCACAATTTATCGAATTGTTTCACGAAGGTTGTGTATACTTACTATTAAATCAAAGCTTTATCAAGTCGTAAAAAACAAACAACATGGAGGCGGATAACTCGTTGTTCTCTAATGTAATTATTTATCAACTAGGTTCTAATAACAGTAAGTATTGATATAAACAAAAAAAATGTTTCAAATCAAACTATTTATTTGCAGAACCCTTAGCGTCTCGAAGAGTAAAGAATCTGTTACGGCCATCGACTTGCTTACTTAATTTTTGAAGTAATGGACCAACCATGTGGTCTGATAATCCTTCTTTGGGAAACAGGAATACATGGTTGGCGAGATTGGGTTCATTCCCACCACCCTCACTTGCAGTTATCTTATAAGTCATGATAATAATAACACCTTCTTCATAAGGATTTCCTTTGCCATTAAGACAGTATTCACGCAAATTGTTCGACAGATACATCCCAACATCTCCAACCTGATTAATTCCATCCTCCTTGAAATCTTCAATCCTAAAATATGGGTAGGTCTTCAGGTAGTGCTGTAGAGTGTAAAGGTTGGCCATTTTCACTAATACATCGTCTAGATCTAGAGCGGGACGTCCTAATGCCTGAAAGTAATGAAAAATGAGTACCAATTATTGATGGAAAACGCAAACTGTGTACACAAAAAAAGGTTGCTTAAACAGATTGAACAAATTGTAGATGGGCTGCTAACAATGGATATTGATAATAGTATCTGTCAAATTCCTGTGTCCGGAACCGCTTTCTGTGTGGCAACCTGATATTCATATGCACAAACTAAGTAATTATACGCCCGGTACGTGTAAAAACTTTGATAAACCTAACTCTCTCACAAACATCGCCTTAAGAAGTGAAGCTTTAAGATGCACCTTATGCTTAGCTATTCCAACGTGATGGACGCCATGCCTTCGAATAAGATGTCCCGTATCATGTAATCCCCGAAAGATTAGAGATGTATCTATCATGAATAGTATTACTGTGAAGGTTGTATACCATTAATACAACCTTAAAGAGTGCAGGCTGGTTTGCAATGACGTTCGAATATTCAGGTTGTTTAAATAGAGAATAGAAAAATATAGACAAGAGAATAGATTTGCAATGGTGTGACTTATATTTGGTGAAATGATGAACTAAAAGTGTAGTCTTAAAGTGTTTGTTTAATTACGAATAATCACAGTAGCTACACACGTTCGCCTTACATAACACACTGTAATGTACAGTTTCATTATTATTTTATAGTACTTTTCGCTAGGTATTTAAGTCCCAAAACCAAATAAAACTTTATTTCCAACCAGTGAATCAAAACTAAGACCTCTCATCTGGGATACCTGGTTTGCGGTTTGTTCGAAAGAGTAACCGCGGCCCCAGAACATAAAGGGCAAAAGAAGGAACATGGGTGGGTTTTAGTCAGTAAAAGTCTGATGCTCCCCCCTGTTCGGGAAGTTATTTGATGATTACATATCCGCAAAAAAAACAACCTCATGCTCAACACATGCCCTTGCGCCCAGAAGGCTGTTTTATTACAATACTTTATTACTTAATTTTATAACCTACAATTTGTTTGATTGGTGTCAAACAATAGTAAAACCAATAACTGCATATGTTTATCGAGTATAACCGATGACGACAGTGCCAAATGTAGCATGAGTACGCTTTGAATCCGGTTCACACATCGGGTGATACCTATTAATCAAAGTGATGTATTGTAGCCAGTAATTTCACGGAGCGGTAAGCAGAAGGGGAGACTGTTTTCTTAGTATACACTGTACCTAGTGAATGGCATGCAAATTGAGCCAGGTATACTTAGTCACGTTGTTCAGGAATATCCGGGATTCCCGGGTTATTATTAACACACATACATATATTTTATGGGTACAACAATGTATTAGAGAGTGGAGAGGGATTTTAGCTGATTATTTTTTAATTTTATTGGTTTATCAAAAACGCTGCTAAGCTTAAGTAGGACTGGGTTGGCCACTTCTCCTACAATAAGATTTGGGCAACCAATTTTCTAGATCTCTGTCACAACCAGGAGGCATCGCGGCAGATCTTTGGGACGCGGGACGAGGCCTTTGCCCGGCTGTGTGTGCCCAACATTTTCAATACTGTTTTAACATTTTGGTGACCTCACCACTGAAAATCAATTTGTGGGTCTCCCGTAGTATATGGGACTTTTCTGCTTGTTTCTTATCTTGTCACATTTTGCAACGCGTAACTATTTGCATTGTTTTACCAAGTATGTATCGTTGTTTTTCATGGTAACTTATTAATAGACATGTGTTTCTCTGATAAATGAAATAAATCATTCTTTTCTTTCTTAGTGATCTTTTTGTTTTTATTTTATTACTAGCTTTTGCCCGCGGCTTCGCTCGCGCTAAATTCGGGATAACACGGTTCCTCTTTCCTGATTTGCAGGTACCTGCTACCTGTATTTTTTAAAGTAATAGCAATGCTAAGTTTTGCCTTTTCTTCCCTGTTTCTCCCTCATTTCATACTTTTGAAAAAAAATAGCTTATGTCCGTTTCCAGGGTCCCAACTATCTCTGTACCAAAATTTATCAAAATCGGTTTAGCCGTTAAGGCGTGAAGACGTAACAAACAAACTCACTTTCGCTTTTATAATATTAGTAAGGATTTTAAATCCAAGGGCTAAAGAGACTATTTTTAAGTTAAATTATTTCATATGGACTGCTTGTTATAATTTGTTCAGTATTTCTAACTAAACTAAAATGCACTGCACATACCTGAAGATTACACAACGCCAAGAAATATCCCACAACATCCATTGTAATATATTTTGATAAAAAGATAAGTTCGAGAATGAAATGTCTCACTTCGATACGATCACTTAGTTCACTACTATATGTTTAGGGGCCCACCACTGTTTCACACTGATTATAAATTGGTATTTCGACTGCTTTGAATAATTTTTCCAGCTGCCTACTTACGGGAAAATCTTTGTACGAATGTTAATAAGGTGTTGTAACAATGAAAAAGAATTAACATTAAAAATGTACAAAGTGATTGGGTAAACGAAGAACATACGTCCTATTTCGTTTTTCTACCACGTCATAAATATCAAAACGGACCATTTTAATAAATGAAATATAATAGTAAGTATCCTATATAAGTATATTATATATTATAAAACTGAAAAGTTTTCTTGAGTGAACGCGGTAATCTTAGGACCCACTGATTCAATTTGAAAAAACATTTTTGTGTTCGATATTCGTTTCGCATTTGTAGAAGAAAGCTAAAGGTTGGCTAAAAACCGGGGGTAGGGAAAGTTTGATAAATCTTCCGTGGACCCCCAAGCTTTTATTTAATACCATGTTTTTATTTTGACGGCACGGTTGTTGCAGATGCTGAGCGATTGACTGCTGCGTTGCGGGACGCGGGTTCGATCCCCGCACGGAACAAATATTTGTATGGCCTAGAAATAGTTGATTCGGGTCTAGCTGTTTGTGTATGTGAGTTTAAATGTTTGTAAACGCACCCACAATACAGGAGCAATACCTAGTTAAGTTTAAAAAAAAATACGTGTGTCACTCAGGGACTGCCGCGGTAAAGCTATGGCATAGCATTTTTTATCATCTTATGCAATAAATAAAAAAAACTTATGCAATATATAAAAAAAAACTAAATATAATATTTAAAAAGTACCTACTTCCAATGAAAAGAAGTCGCAAAAAGAAAAATTAGACCTTGGGTTTATACCAGCGTAATATTCATTGACGACTCGATTATCTACCAAGCACGCTAATTGAACATTGGAATCGCGATTGAAATAACTGACCGTATTCGTAATGTTAGGTGTTTTCGTTACGTTTCTGGATTCGGTCTCCACGCTCAAGGCCCGCGATATAAGCTATGCAATAGCTTAAAACGTTCGCTGTACAAATGTTTTAATTAAAGTTTTCCTTGAGAATTACTGGTAAGGTTAGGTGGGGTAAGTGGAACATAGTTTATTTTTCAAATTCTATGTTCATTTCTTGCTGCTAAATGTAATGTCCTATTGTAACTTTGGTAAACACAACATATACCTACGTGTGTTAGTTTTCCATAGTTCAACGACTTCTTATGCTAATTTCAATGTTATTAGCCAAAAAATGGCAAATAGTTAGATTAGTGCTATTGTTCCTCTTTCCCCGGTCTTTGGGGTAAGAAGAACAGTCGACATAACTCTGTTAATACCTAACGTGTGTGGTTAAATTCGGGACCATAACATTGCATAAAATTGTGATAATCAAATGTAAACTCAATGCCATTAAAATAACGTCTAAAATAAAAAATACTGAACAAAAATTGAAATTTGGGGTAAGAGGAACATATGATGTCGAGTCAGGGGTACTAAACTAAAATAAAAGTGGTATTATTCTTATACACATATTTATTTATTTAATACAACAGCCTCAAATCAGTCTTCAATGTTCTGTTGGCTGACTTTTAGCCAACATTTTCTATGTAGGTAACCGTTTTCGCGTCGGTGTCCCTTCCACCCCGGAACTTTTTCTTTAAAAATTAAAAAAATGGTAACTTTTTAGGCAATCCTACTGAATATTAAAACAATGAAATGACATTTTAAAAATAATCTGGCCTCTTCGACCAATTTCAGGCGTAGGCAGTTTTGAGACAATGTCCTCCGTGTGTACTTCCGAGATATCGTCTAGTACCGGGAATGTAAAAATGGTATCGCCTTCTACATTCGACTTCTTTCTTGTGTATTTTACCACAGGAGAACCGTTATCATTTATATTTAACACTATGCCTACATAATGTTTTACGCACTTTTTTGTGCAAAATTTTACCAGGACCCAATCATTCATACAAAATGGTCCATTGGTGTTGTGATTTTCTTTCTCATTGTCTAGCTCTTCATACTCACCATCATCATTACCTTTTAATTGTTCCACCCATAAATTACTATTGTCGCTATCATCGTCATACTTTATTTCCGTCTCACTGTCTCTTGAGGATAAGGAATCTTTTCTTTTTTTTCTATTTTTTCTGAAGTATTTTCTTTTTTGTTACAAGTTTTAGAGCTCTGTTTAATCATGTGTGTTATCTCTGTCTTTGTTTTAGTTTTTTTCACTTTCCGTTTATCTTGCTGTTTAGTTAAAGGTGTCTTTGTATTCATCTTACTCTTTTTCTCCTGTTTTTTGGTTTGAGAACAAATTCATAATTTACCAACGAAAGTCTAATGTTTGTGACTTCTGACACCGGGAAAGAGAAACATATGTTCCTCTTAACCCGGCCATGACAGTTTCCCTTACCCCACTTTACAATTTACAGGTTACGTGTCGAATCACATCAAAAAAAGTTATTCAAAGCATAGATTATACAATTTAACATGCAACATTATCAAAATTGAACTTTAAACAATACTTACACACATTGACAGCCTTCCAGCTAAACTTTTTAGCATTTAAATGAGCACACAAAAAAAATACCGCGAACTCGTGCTTTCGTAGTCAGTCAACTGAATGTTTGTTTGCTTCAAACTGCCGGGTTGATGAATACTAGCGCCATCTGTGTTTTTTCTTTGGTATTCATTTTATAATACTGTTTTATCGACCGAGTGATCAAGAAGCTACAACATATAGTTTTTGATTTACAAACTACAGTTTCTCTTGCCCCATAGTTCCTCTTACCCCAACTGACCTTACCTACTTTCGATTTTTATATGAGAGCATGGTTAACTACATAATATTTTTTTTAAAAACACTGTCCGATCTTCGAGGGTATTATTAGGTATCAAGAGTGTATTCAGGCGTACAGGGGCCGGTTGCATTGCGGTCGCTTCTCGGTTAGTGACGTCATAAACAAACAAGTTACTATCGGGCATACTAATGCAGTCGATGGTTGTCATCGCTTTAAAATTTTGTTAGAATTTAGGGAAATTATGGCAATTCGGGACAAAAATCATGCATTTTATAACTTAATAATATCTATATTTATTTTCATGTTTTTTTTTTTCTTTTTTTATTCGGTTATGTCTTTGGTATCGTCTGCCGGGGTCGCGGGTTGTTCGAAAAAGATACCGCGACCCCGGAACACAAAGGTCAAAAACAGGAAAATGGGTGGGTCAGTAAAAGTCTGACACTCACCCCAAATATATCCGCCGCATCGCCAAGAGCGGGGGAAGTTAATTGATGATTTGCCAACCGCAAAAAAAATGTCATTGTTATACCTATATGGGTCATAAACAAAACAACCAAAAAAAATGTGCGTTTGTCAAAAAAATTGCGCTGTCTGATCAGACAGGGTTTTATTTTAAATAAATTGTATATGTATAAAGTCCCTAGTTTAACCAGTCATATTCACTGCTGTATCTATATGCTTTGTCTGTTATTGTTAACCTTATTACGTCTTCAAAAGTCTGTTTTAATTGTTATGTACGCAATAACTATAACGAGACGATCGACTACGTTTCGTCAACTTAATGGAAATTTGCGTTTACCTCGTTCTCATGAATCACCGATGTTTCCAGAACCTGGGGGATTATCTTAATTTTTCTTTAGCGTGGTCATAATATAGAGTGGGATGTCCTATATAGCAGCTTCATGTTCTTCCCACACATCATCTGCGGCATCCAGTCTAACCGGGTGCTAGTATTTTACATGGGACGACTGTCTACTTTTTTTTTTGGTGGGAAATCATCAAATAACTTCAACTAACTTTAACTTCGGAGCGGGGGGGAGTGTCAGACTTTTACTGACTAAAACCCACCCATGTTCCTTCTATTGCCCTTTACGTTCCGAGGCCGCGGTATCTCTTTCAAACAACCCGCAACCCCAGCAGGTGGAGGCTCTGGGAAGCCCCTCTGTTTTGCTGACATCTCTTTGAGGCGCGCGTGAAACACAAAACGATCCGATCGCCTCTACGAGGGCACAGCGGTGCTCCGCTCAAACTGGGCAGACCGCCACTGTGTGCTCCACCGTGTCCTCCGGGCGATCGTCACAATGGTGACACCCGGGCGTTTCCTCCCGCCCTATTATGTGTAGGAACCTCCCGAAACTTCCGTGTCCGGTGAGGACCTGCGTCAGGCGGTAGGTGAGGACGCCATGGCGCCTCTCCTAAAACTTTGTGTTTATCGAATATCTTTTCAAATCAGCCTGTATTGTCACAGGTTTGAACAATGTTATCGAACCATTTACATTACCAACGGTTTAACGGACCTACTCTCCGTGGCACGGAGGATCTCGGTACCTGTATGAATGCTCAACCAACCACGAATCAACTTTGGCAATCGCTGCATATCCTTGTAGATTGACCCATCTGGCTATTATTATTTAGCCACGAACTCTTCGCGTTTTTCCACAAGAATGTGACATTAAAGTAATATTTTTTTACTGATACGCGCGACTGCTGAGCCTCGGGTCTTGCGTTCCCCGTGTGTTATTGATTTTTCTTTAGGAATTTCTCAGAAGTAGCTACGGAGTCTGGATTTATACCCATTTGATGGCTCGCCCCCAATAACACGTGCCTTTTTATTTAAAATAAGCTTCTTTTTGGCCGCAACTCGCTTGAAAGGCGAGAAACATAACTGCCGAAATTTGGATGTACTATGGGTACATTTCTGCCTAACTTTTTGGAAATCATAGGCGCTAAGATATTTGTGTTTTTACTACTACAAGAGGCTGGCTCCGTTACCGTCGGTTAGCAGGTGTAGTACTGGCAAAACCTTCAAAAGTAAACATTGAACACCTCTCAAAGTTTCAGGTAAAGGCCGCAATGTTAGCGACTGAATTTTTAATGGTTTTCAACAAGGGTGCCAAAGTAATGTTTTAAACGTTGGTCGATGAACCGTTTAATTATTGCTGAGTTTTAGAAGTTTCATTTGAAACTGGTAACAAAGGGGTTCGCTTAAAAACGCTACTGGAAGTTAATTAAAAACTGCTACTTATCTATTTTAAGTCACTTTTTTACTGATGGGAAATCATCAAATCACTTTCCCAGCTCCACCCAGAGCAAGAGTGACAGAGTTCAGGGGCTGTATTTATATCTTCCGAACAACCCGCGACCCCGACAGGTTCATTGGTCTATAGTTAGCCTTGTCTTCTTTATTGTTCTTCTTTGGAGTAGTTTTACTATTGTGGTTTTAATACTACCGGGGAATGTTCCAGCGGCTATGCTTGGGATAATAATGTGGCTTAGCTATTATTGAACACACAAATTTTATAACATTTGTTGAAATGCCGTCATAGCCATCTTCTTGTTCTTCAAAGATTTGCCTTGAGTTACAACAGGGCCCATAAGAATAGAATGAGGGTTGACGTTATACTAGCCGTATTTTAGTTGGTATTTTCAAGGCCAGCTTATTGTCACCAACTGGCTTCAAATACTGACTCTTGGGGTTATCATAGTCAGCGTTTATAAATCCCATAGCTAGGAAAAAGACTCTTCTCTAAGACGGTAAGAGCGGTACTCTACCATACGAGCCCAGTGCGGTTTGATAGATGTCACAAGTTTTTGAAGTTCTGCTTTAAGGACATAACCGGTTTCTTCGCGATGTTTTTCTTTACCTTTTGGGGAGCTACTAAGACATTACCGTCTATTAATTTCGTGAAAGAATGCCTATGCAAACCTTCAAGTCACTCTGGCCAAGTAATTGCGATCTCCTATACAAATGAAGCCACCCTTATTTTAAAACCGTTAGTGAATTTTTCAAAAATCCCGTCTTAAATATGAATACAATTAATGACCATGAGACTGAAATTAATAACGTTATTGTAAGACTGATTGAATGGCTAAATAAAAATAACTAAACAATTAATTTAAAAAAGTCCGCCTGTATACAATTTAATAAATCAAATACAATTTTAAAATGAATATACATAAAATTCACGAAGTAACACAAACAAAATTTTTAGGCGTAACCTTGGACCAAGATATTAACTGGAAAGCATATGTTAATACAGTTTCCAAAAGAATTAATAGGTTTGTATATGCACTGAAACAGATCAGAAACATAACAAACCTTAAAACAGCAATTACAACATATCATGCATATGTTGAATCGGTACTACGCTATGGTTTAATTATGTGGGGTAATAGCACCGATCAAAATAGAGCATTTGTTGCACAAAAAAAAATGCATTAGAGCAATTTATGGGCTTCAACCCGATGAATCTTGCAGGCCGATATTTAACCTTTAAGTAGGGACACAGGGTCTCACAGACCTTGGTACTTGTCGTTGACGTGAAATAAAGTACTTCCCCGCGCCCCCCTGGCTAAGCGGCTCAGTAGCTTCGAGTTTAGTCGCGAAACCCCCAACAAAGGAGAAGGTTGCGTCGTGCGGTGCAAAATACGTAAGTTATATGAATTTAAAGTTTAGGATGGGTCTGTGGGACCCTATGTCCCCAGATCTCTTATAAAATAAATTGTATAACGTTTTTTGTTTTTGTTTTAGATTTGGATATAAAATGGCCGAAAATAGTGAACCAAGTACTTCTGGTTTGAAACGACCCATGCGAGAGGTACCTAGGGAACAACAGTCGAATAAAATATTACGTCTGGACAGCCCATCTTTTGAAAACGAACTGAATTCTATTTTGTTGGCTTCGGATGACTCGGATAATGAAAAAGAAGTCGAAGATCTTTTTATTGATGAAGCTGAATTTCGCCAGCGCCATCCAGAACATGATGAACAAGATCAAAATGAAGAAGAACTACCCTCTGATTCAGAAAATGTGATTATCGAACATAGCTCAAGTGAAAGTTCAGAAGATGATGTGCCGCTTTCAGAACTATCTACATCTAATTATTATTACGGTAAAAATCGTTACAAATGGGCAAAAACCCCACCAAGTAGTAGGGTAAGAACACCACATCATAACATTGTTCTTCGTACGTCTTCTTCAAGGTTGACTGTGATGAATAGTTACGAAGCTTATGATATTTGGAATCAATTATTTGATGAAGATAAGCGGCAAACTATTTTGAGGTGGACCAATGTGAAAATAGCTTATTACAGAGAACGGTACAAACGCCAAAATAAACCAGAACTAAAAGATGTGTTTTCATGGTTTGATTTCAAAACAGCCGAGTAAAATAGAAGACCCAACAAAGCATTCAATTCGATTGAACCTGATCGAATCGATCTTGACCTAATCGAATTAAATGCTTTTTTGGGTCTTCTATTTTACTCGGCTGTTTTGAAATCAAACCATGAAAACACATCTTTTATATTTGCAATGGATGGCACAGGGTGTGAAATATTTAGATGCTGTATGTCGGAGACCAGATTTATTATTCTTCAATTATGTCTGAGATTTGATAATCCAGCTGATCGAGCAGAACGACAAAAGGCTGATAAAGTGGCAGCTATATCACAGATTTTCGAAAAATTTGTTGCCAATTCTCAGAAATTATATGAACCAAGCGAGAATATTACAGTGGATGAAATGCTTGTCAAGTTTCGTGGGCGGAGCCACTTGATTTCATATATGCCAAAGAAACCTGGAAAATACGGTATGATCATTCGTGCTTTGTGCGATTCTAAGACTTTCTATTTTTACAATGGATATTTATATGCTGGAAAAGGCTCTGATGGTACTGGATTGACGGCTGATGAAAAGAAGTACCTTGTTCCAACACAATGTGTCCTTCGCCTGACGCAACCGATTCAAGGTACTAATCGCAATATTACAGGAGATAATTGGTTTTCTTCAGTGGAGCTCGTTGATGAACTTGCTAAGAGAAAATTGACTTATGTCGGAACTGTGAAAAAAAATAAGCGGGAGATACCAAACGATTTCTTACCACATAAGAAACGACAAGTAAGTTCGACATTATTTGGTTTTACTGGTCAAAAAACGTTATGCTCTTATGTACCTAAACCAAACAAAGCTGTGCTCTTAGTATCTTCTATGCATCATGATGATAAAATTGACAATGTTTCTAAAAAACCTGAAATGATTTTATATTACAATTCAACAAAAGGAGGGGTAGATGAAACTGACAAGAAGTGTTCTATTTACTGTAGTAGCCGCCGAACTCGAAGATGGCCAATGGTGATATTTTTTAGGATTTTTGATTTGAGTGGCGTCAATGCTTATCCTTACTAATATTATAAAAGCGAAAGTGAGTTTGTTTGTTTATTTGTTTATTTGTTTGTTTGTTTGTTTGTTTGTTACCTCTTCACGCTTTAATGGCTGAACCGATTTTGATGAAATTTGGTACAGAGATAGTTGGAAACCAGGAGACGGACATAGGTTAATTTTTATTTAAAAAAAGTGGGATATGAGGGAGAACGAGGGAAGAAAAGGGAAAACTTAGCGTTGCTATTACAAATCAATCAGGCGCAAGAGCAAAACCTGCAGGTCTGCTTGGTGTGTTATACCGAATTTAACGCGAGCGAAGCCGCGGGCGAAAGCTAGTATACTATACAATAAACATCAAAATAAGGATATAGATCGGGGTATCTTTATAAAAAAATTAGCCCGTTCTCTAATTGTACCTCATATGCAAAGAATATACACATCAAACAAAAATTTGCCAAGAGAACTGAAACTTACCATGAAACGCGTTTTGGGTAAGGATGTGCCCCCTGATAATAAACCAACTCCTGAAGAAAATCAGAATAAGAAAAAAAGATGCTACATCTGTCCATCAAAACTTCAAAGGAAAACCGCCTACAGCTGTGTTGCATGCAAAAAGCCTATATGTCTGCAATGCTCCGACCCACTATGCAAAGAGTGTCAAATATAATGGGGTAATTGACCCCTGTCAGTTTTTTTTGTTTATTGTTAGAGTTACAAAAAAATTTTTTTTTTATAAAACAAAGATTACTTTTTAAGGAAAATATTTAATTTTGTTAATTATTTAGAAGAAAAATTATTTAGTAGATCATAAGTGATCTCATTGCGAATTAAGACTGAAAAGTGCCTATTTTTGTTTAGTTTGTATTAAAAAAAAATATCTTATAAATAAATGCTAAAATGTTCAAAAATCTATTATTTATAAGCCTATCATTCACACTGATTAATTAAAATATTATTTATTTTGTTATTTCATATCAAAATAATAGAAATATTACAGGGGTTTGTGGGACCCTATGTCCGTTCTAGTGTTACAAAAAAAAGATGTCCCTAGTTAAAGGGCAACTTGATTTGTTACCGTTGCCATCTCTTTATATATTAGAAATTTGTATGTTTGTTTTGAGGCACAAGGAGTTGTTTGCTAAAGCAAGCGATGTAAATTCTCGAAGCCGTCGCGAACCCTACAGGCTCGCGTTAGATGTACTACCAAGGCTTGCGAAATATAATAAAAGCTGCATGTTTATGTGTGTTCGGATTTACAATAAGATACCAGATGAATTTAAAACATTTAATACGAGATTGTTTAAAATAAAATTACATAAATGGCTGTCTGCTAAAAGTTTTTACCCGGATGATGAAAGTTGTGTATGTACCTACTATTAAATTTGCATGCTTTACCTAAAAAGCAAAACATGTATGTTCTAAAACTGTTTCCACCATCTTATATACCATGTTTTATGCAAATAAATGAATTTGAATCTGAATTTAGTATGCACCTACGTTCTAAAAGGTTCCCCAATGCAAAATTTGAGACTGCTAACACTTGCAGTTTCTGAGCTTTCGTGATGGATGAGTCAGTGATTTACTCTTATATAGATATAAAATATCGTGCTTACGTCAAAATAGATTTTCTTCTAACGTTAGAAATCTTTGTTCGACTTTTAGATTGTTAAAAGTTTGGGTAAAGTTTCGCCTAACAATGTAGATACCCATCCGTTTTCCGATAAGGTATTTGAAAGTTACGGGAACAATACAAACGGAGAGGAAATCGCTTTAAGTTTATTTATCTATAACAAAGAGAGTACCTTTTTTATAGAAATACTGAAGGTTGTTTTTATTTAATTTTACTTACGGTTACGTGTGGTTATTGACTAACCTGATGTCAGAGTTTCTATGCCGCCCATTTTTTTGGAACGATGTTCCTTATCGCGCGTTGTGAAAGGGGGCTAGACGGAAAAGATTAAGACCAAAAGTTGTAACGACACTTTTTGCTTAAGTCCAAAAGTTGCAACGACACTTTTTGCTATAGTTGTAAGTGTGCGCGTGTTTCTCTGTCTGTCTCTCTCTCTCTCATAGAAAGCAAGCCAGTTATTTTCGTTTCGTCTTTCTATTTCGCATTGAACAGTGTGGTGTCGCGACGATTGTTTTTGTTGAGTGTATACAGGTTTTTTGTACATAATAAATAATAACTTCGTTCCATCCGGGTGACCCTTGACAGCTCTCGAGTTTTTTTTTACATTTGCCTCTGACTTGTCTAACATGCCGTAAAGACAAATGTCACAAGAATGCTGGTGTCCTCACGATGTTTCCCTCACCGAAGCAAGAGTTAATTATACAATCTGCACATGAATCCGAAAAATTAGAGGTAGAAAAGGCATGCCCTTGAGTTCGAGCAGGTAAAATTTTTATCAGCCATAGATATTTTCTTAGGATGACTGGAAGCAGTCAGAAGCTGCCGAGTTTCGAGATGACATACATAAACATAAACTCACGCCTTTTCCCCATATGTATGTATATGTATGTGTACTACCAACCTGACCTTTTTTAAATCCGACCAAAAAGGTCAGTATATGTCCATCTGCATCCGGTTAGACTGGAAGCCGACCCCAACAAAGTTGGGAAAAGGTTAGATGATGATGTCCGTCTAAGACGTGCCTTCCTTCGGCGTTGCCTCTCACATCAACCTTTGTTAATACCTTCCCAAGATATTTATTATTATTTATTTATTATTTACCTTTTGTTGCTCATCCTCTCCACATGGCGAAACCATCATGATGAGATCTTGTATTTATGTATTAATGAAGTTATTTCTCTATTATAGAGGAACAACTATAAAAGTAAATAAGCACTGCTTTCAGTGGACTCTATTAAATTACAAAAGCTCCTAAGAAAATCAGGTATTTGATCACAAATAAAATAACTTTAGCTATATTTTTAATGGCACCGACGTAAAAAGATCGTTTGTTGACTAACAAAATTCCTTATGGACAGTGACTTTCGAAGTTTTTTCTTTTCTTACTAAGTAAAGAAAGTCAGCTTTTGTTAATACATGACGTATATATTCTTCGTTCTTTATGTTTCTTTAAACATTAATTATCTTAACGTGTCCGTTTGTGTCTTTTCTCCGCATTTTCTGTTTGTTTCATATACCTGTCATGATGTCTGAGATGTTCTCAACGCTGTATTTTTTAACAAAGCCATTATCTTGGCACTTGTCATTATTAATCACTTATCTCTGCGAGTCGATAAAATAAGCAATCCAGTATTTTAAAAGAAGAACCCGTTAAATCGTGCCCAAGAAATGTAGGTTCCTACACAGCAAGCATAAACCACGAAAAATCTCATATTTTGCCAAAACAGGCCAGCCATTAGTACCAGACCTCCATTATGACCAACATTGGCGCTTTACTTAGTCTATAAATTATTACGAGGGCCCCTTGTTCTCAATATTCGGAGCTAGGACCAAGTTCCCAAGGTCTGGTCAACTTACGACTAGGTCTTGAGAGTTAAGACCTAAGTTTTATTGACTTGATGAGCACTTCCAGGCTGTTTACTTAATGTTCTTGTGAAATTAAGTGAAACGAAGTTATTATTTTGTCTCCATTTTGAGTTTATGAGAAAGGCGCCGATGACCAGACAATTTTGTAAACGTCGAGTCTTGTCATAAGTGAGTAAAAAAATAATGTGCAATATTTTTGCTAGAGAATAGTGATTTTGATTTGAACTTTGTCATTGGAGACGAGGCGGATTTAACGTACCGAGCCGCCAGGCGAGAGCGTTATAGAGCCGAGAACAGCAGTGACAAATTCTCACGTGAGTTAAACGTCGTTTTTCAATACACTCCGGAGAAATTAAATAACAGAACTAAAAGTACTTTTGTCAGCAATCAATATGAAACTATGATTTAATTTGATTTTTCCCCGCGCTTTGACTTCTCTTACTGAAGGAGAAACAAAGGCATGACATCGCTAAACAGCTTACTATTAAAAATAAGAAATTCAAATATTTTTTTGAATTAAGAACTTAAATAAGTATCGATTTGTTTTTATAATCAAATTGTTTTTTTAAATGATCATGTTTATTCTGTAATGATTTGTGATATTCTGTTAAAAAAAAATATAAAAATAAATATGAAGGCCTTAAAAACAGGCGCCTCCTTGCTCTAAATAAAATATACTGCCGGCTATAGGGATTTGTAGTTGTTTATTAGTAGTAGTAGCGGTAAATGAGGAAAAAGCACGTAATTGTAGTGCAATGAGAGCCAGTTTTCGAGGAAGTGTATTGAAAAGTATATATTTCCACAGTTATTGTGCGATCCGCCAGTGTGTGGAAATTTTCTGTTCCTTGTTCACTAAAGTCTGTCGGATGTCTTCAAAGTTTGAGTGAATCTCTATTCTTGTTTTCATGTCAGATGGGGATGAAGGAGCTCGTGGCTAAACAATACCAGCCACTTGGGTCAATATTCAGGCTAAGCTGCGCTTTCCAAGGTTGATCCGTGGATCGGAAAGAATGTAAAGCCCTAGGTTCCGGCTGCCATTAGTAGATCTTTGACAGTCGTTACAGGTAGTTAGTGGCTCAAATGTCTGACAACCAGTGTTACCGAGGATATCGTATTGCCTGGGTTGTGGAGGTACTCGCTCCATATAAAATACTGATATACTCAGCAGAATCCGGTAAGACCGGGAAACTGCCGTTACATTAGGAAAAGGCTAGGTAGATGATTCTTGTTATCATGTATATAATATGTGTCATGGGATGAGGCTGACGTGGTCAGGTATGTAAGACTGTATGTTAAAGACTAAAACCCTTTAAATAAATATTAAGAACATAACAAACTCGGGAAAGTTGTTACGTAAAAAAAAGAAAATAAACAAAGATTTAAATTAGAATAAGAAGAGACAGATTCGTAGTCCGTCAAATTTAATGTGGCAATATAAAAAAAAACAGTATCAATATAATATATAATTATCTCGGTTCATCATCTAAGCGCTATCTATTAATTTCACACATCTACATAATGTTGAGTGTAATCAAATATAAAATCACCATCCTACTCATATATTTATATAATATTATAAATTCGAATGTTTGTAAGGATGGATGGATGTATGTATGTATGGATGTTTGTTACTCTTTCACGTCAAAACGGCTGAACGGATCTTGATGAAATTTGGCACAGAGGTAGATTATGGTCTGGAATAATCTAGGATACTTTTTTTTCGATCATCACGCGGGTTAAGCCGCAGGCACCGGCTAGTAACTTATAACCGGTCGATAGAGCACAGACCTTACATGTTGCCGGTTATGTTTACATCTCATTTAATAGGAGGAGAGTCAATTGCCATCAATTGGGCTGAAGTCCAGAATCCATAGCTGATACTAAGGAATGTCAGAAAGGAAAACCCAATGTCACACATCTATCGATAGATCTGTGGGTATTATACCTTAGGTAATACTCAAGAAATTGGTATTATAACAGTATCTCGGTTGGCTGAACTATTTAATTCACTACGCTATAATATCTAAGACGTACAGAAAAGGGCTCGAAATTGGCTTACCCGGTAATAATGTATCAGTAACGAAAGGACGAGCCATCTATTATAATCTCCTCGAGTGAAGGCTTTTGTGAACGAGACTCGGATCGTCTTCCTAAAGGTGGGTAGGCTAAGCTCTATGTGCTTTGAAGGCGCGGAGTTATTTTGTTGATTACATTTTCAGCGTGTAAATTTTTAAGATGTTCTAGAAAATAGGTTTCAGGGACACTGTGTACATAGCAAGATGTTTACTGAACATGTTGAAGATTATCGACAGCAATTTTTGTTTACTGAAACAAAATAACTGTAATCCGCGGAGGCACCGGCAGAGGTTTACCTAAAAATACACCCAAATTTCGCCAGTTAAGGTCCACGTAATAGGCAAGGCGCAAATTCAGACTTCGAGCTGCTACCGAGAATTTCCTGGTAGCCCAATGACACTGTCTAACCTGACAACCGAACCCAGGAACTAAAGTCCTGCTGTACCTCTAGCGGCCACTAGACCTTCGAGTCAGTCAACCAAGATCAAAAAGCTTCCAACTACATATCTTTTCGGGATATCACACACGTATTAATAATGTACAAGTCGTGTCGTGTGTCGTCGATCGCACGGGTAAGTGGAGAACTTGAATATTTTATCACGCCGGACGGCGCCGACGGAATAATTAATCGCAACTATACTGAACTACTTAGTCTGTTTGGTCATAGTCATAGTAGTCATAGTATTTTATTGATAAGGGATTCTTACAAGTCACAGGTTCATAATATTCATTACATTAAATTTACAAAGCAATAAAAAATGTCAAATCAATAAAAGATGTCCAAATCAATAAAAAATCAAAATGTCAAACAGGTAGAAATATTTACATATAAAATAAAAAAACAAAAATCTAACACATTAATTTCAAGTCAAAGTTCAAATATTAAAAAAATCGTCAAAGCAGTAAAACGCTTGCTCGACAAGCCATTTTTTTAAACGGGCTTTGAAGGTTCCAATGGTCGGGGCACTAGAAATGGTAGCCGGCAGCTGGTTATAAACTGTCGGACCCATAACATGAGTCGTCTTGGATGATTTTATAAGCTTACACGAGACCGACGATAACTGACCCTTGCTTCTAGTGCAGTATGAATGTCGGCAGCCCACCTTAGGGTACAGATCCAGGTTCAGCCTTGTGTACAGAGCGACCTGATAAATAATTATAGCAGGTAGCGTGAGGATGCCTAGTCTAATAAAGTGCGGTCTAGCGGACATGTCCTGCGGTATCCCGACGATGGCCCGCACGGCTCGCTTCTGCATTCGGAAGGCGCGCAGCCAGTCGGCAGCACGTCCCCATAGCTCAGCGCCGTATTGGAGTTGCGAGTGCACCGTCGCGAAGTAACAAGACCGCACTTCGCGTTCGGGTAAAACGCGCGATATTCTGTTAAGGGCATAACACGCACTACCCAACTTACCACACATTTTATCAATCTGACGATCCCACTTGAGGCATTCATCAATTTCAAACCCCAGAAAGGTTATTGTCTTCAACTGAACTAAAGCCATTCCACCCGCACATACCGCCAGTGGTCGCGATGACCGTCCTGACAGCACAAAGCGCATGAAATGAGTCTTTTTCAGGTTCAGAGCGAGACCATTTATCTGAAACCATAGTGCCAATTGATTCGCGGCGTAATTCAACTTTTGTTCTAGCTGATCCACTGACTCTGCTGTCACCAGCGCTGCCACATCATCAGCGTACATTAATACTACTGCGTCAGCCACAGCGTCTGGCAAGTCATTCAGCAGTAGCGAGAATAGTATGTTGGACACCGATGAACCCTGAGCCACTCCTATCTCCGACTTCAGAGGCGCGGACATTACCTTCCCTTGGCTTCCCACCACTACCTGAGTCCTGTCGCGAAGCAAATCAGTCAACAAGGCATACGACGATTCCACCACTCCGTAATGTTTTACAGCTAATACGGCGCGGTCGGCGACATCGAACGCTTTGGACAGGTCGCAGCATATTACAGCCACTTGCATCTTTTGCTCACGTGCAAACATGACTCGATCTACGAGTTCGCGAGCCAAAGAGGTGGTTGAGCGGCCTTCGCGGTACGCATACTGGCGGTCAGAAAGGGCGTTTGTCTCTGAAAGAAATTTAATCAGCCGGGAGCACAAACCGTTCTCAAGAATTTTGGCGATGGTGGGTATAATAGAGACTGGTCTGTAGTTATCCATACAGTCTTTTTTACCCTTCCCTTTGTAAAGAGGTGACACTTTGCTGAACTTTAATGGCGTGGGAAAGGAACCCTCCCTTATGCAGGCGTTAAAAAACTCGGAAAGGACGGAGGCTAGTGGCGCTGCTACCAATTTCATAAGTTTCATCGATATGCCGTATTATTATGCATCTTTCGACGGTTTAGGTGTCATCTACTTAGTCTTTTCACAATTATGTCTGGGTCACTTTCCAGTGTAACTGGATGCAGCTGAGTACCAGTATTTTCCAAGGAGCGACGGCCTCCACAATCCAGTTAATACTGTCAGACTTTTAGGCCACTGACAATCTGTAACGATTGTCAAAGATCTACAAATGACAGCCACATAACATGCTTTTCGAAGCGCGGAAGAATCCAGTACATATTGAGATGGTCACCCATCCGCGGAAAGCCCTAGGTTAGCGTGACTTAACCTTGAAGATCCATCCATGTGACCGTAGTTATTTGGCCAAATTATTTTGGAAATATTGTTAATAGATAAATAGATAGAATATTCTTCATTATGTACACCATACAAATAACAAGAATAACATTAAACAACTTATAAATAGGGTGACACAATGGGCGGTCTTATCGCTAAAAGCGATCTTTTCAAGACAACCTTTGGATGGATTTAAAGGAGGAGAAACAAGAAACAGTACTGTAGGTAGTCTGTGGTGTAACATTTTTCAAATTAATAGCTACATTTAAAAAAACAAATACTTATATATAAATACAAATAATTTACATTTAAAATAATAATCATCAAGAGCAAAGAAGTATTTAATATTTTGTTTAAGGAGAGAGGTAGTGCTTTTTGACCAGAATTTTAAAAGTGGACAGAGTTTGAGCGCTCCTTACAGACATGGGCAGGGCATTCCATAGCCGTATAGCTTGAACTGTAAAGGATTTGTCGTAGAAGCTAGTAGAATGCACCGGCATCTCCAGTCTCAGGTTTTACGATGACCTCTAGTTAATACTTTTTTTTAAAGAATCTTTGCCCCACGCTTTTCGTGTATTGTGGGTGCGTTTACAAACATTTATACCCACATACACAAACAGCCAGACCCGGAACAATTTTTTGTAGCCCATACAAATATTTGTTCCGTGCGGGGATCGAAACCGCGACTGCTACTAAGAAATTCGTGATGGAAAACAACCCAATAACTCTTTGCCCGACCTGGGAATCGAAACCTTTAACTGCATTGGTAAAGGCATCGCCATTACAGACAAAACAACAACCATGTTATGTTTTACTGGCTGACACCCGCGGCTACGCCCACGCGATCGAAAAAAAAGTACCCTGTGTGATATTTCAGACTATAATCTGCCTCTGTGCCAAATTTCATCAAGATCCGTTCAGCCGTTTTGACTTGATACATCCTCACAAACATTCGCATTTATAATATTAGTTATTTATTAGTTGATTTAACACTTACTTACTTTTTTTCGATATCACGCGGGCGAAGCCGCGGGCGCCAGCTAGTAAATAAATAATAAATCGAGAGATGCTCCGGCCGCACGGGGTATACCAGCACAGTGTCCTCTGAGCGATCGTCACAGTGGTGACACCCGGGCGTTTCCTCCCGTCCGATTATGTGCAGAATGGTGTAACCCCTTTGAAAGTTAATTTTAATACAACTAGGGTAACCATTTGATGCAGCCCACTGTACCTATGAAAACGGCACCAGAACATGCGGTAATGTCACCAGCGTTGAAAGTGTTTTTATAGACAGACCGAGTTAGGAGCGTTGCCGCTGAAGCTGGTAATTACAATCCGCATTTGGAAACACGTGCATAAAGTAAGGCCTTTACCACTAGGGTAGGTAACAACTGTAGGACGCCAAACTGCTACGATTTCTACATACTCCATTCACGGTGCCTTATCAACGTTCATATATCTCGAGGTGTAACATGGGTGCTTTAAATGAATCACATAAGATTAACAGAATTAATCACTGGCAGGCACTGCTCGACCATTTTACGTATTGTAACGTAATTCAAATTATTATCTTACTGACTGTGCCCAGGCGGTTGTCGCTAATGTTTCGATATTCACAGAAATCATAAAGTTAATTTCCACGCTAATAGTGTCATGAATTGTTAAGCAGCTTCCTAACGGGCGACGTCGATAAACACGCGCACGTTTATGACAAAGTAATCGAAGTACCCACTGCTCAGTACCTAAGTATTGCAGCGACAAGATATATAGCCTATGTTACTTCCTGAGAATTTAAGCTTACCATTGACGAAAATGTGGTTAAAACCAGTCCAGCAGTTTCAGAACCTTCTTTACTTTATATAATATTAAAGTAAAGTAATAAAGTAGATATAGATATACATTTTAGACCCTCTTATCATACGAGTACACGCACGTAGGTTGCGAGTACTATGGACCTGATTTTCTAAGAACATCACGAATAATTTCAGCATATGACCTTCTAGGGCTTCCACTCGCAAGGTTGCCGCTCACAACTTGCTTTTTTTTGCGGATGGGAAATCATTAAATTACTTCCCCCGCTCTGGGTGAAGTGGGGGGGAGTTTTGTTCCGGGGCCGCGGTATCTCTTTCGAACAACCCGCAACCCTGGCAGGCCCCTCTGCTTTGCTGACATTTCTATGAGGCGCGCGTGGAACACTAATGCGCCGTCGACACGGCCTGTCGTCAACAGACGGACGGATGGTGAGCTAGCCATTGCTCACCGTCCACAGGCCCACACTGCCTTGAAAACGCCTTTTGTTAGTCGTCTTTCACTCATCCAGAAATGTACCTTAAAGAAACCACTTGTGGCTTCAACTAACGTTTGCGTGCGGGTACTGTCCACCTTATTGTTATGCTAACCAACAGCCACCGGCAACTACAAAGAATGCGACTACACCTGCGGAATTGTTATTGCTAATATATTTTCAAGTTCTTTGTGAAGCCGATAGTTTTGTCTAAAAAATTGATTTGCATAACTTGCTATGCAGTGACGTTTTGATTTGTTGGGTTACAATACGACAACATAACCATGTAGCCGATGGGATATTCAGTTTTATTCCGATTAAAAGGATGATTTTTTTTTAATTCTTCCTTGTAATAAAATTTTTTGCAAAGTTATAATATAGTTTTTCATATACACTATCGTAGAATTATGTTTCTAGGATAGTGTTTATGAAAAAATATAAGTGAAAAAAATAAAAAATAAATCATTTTGATTTGGCACTTGCCACAAGTACACACAACATTTTAAAAAAAACCTGAAATGTTTACACTACAAAAAATACTTAAATCTTAACACTAGTTGACAAATAAAAACACAACTAATATTTTGTGTCTCACGGCTGCGCCAAATTGGCCCAATTCAGCAAACTGCCGAGAAGCTTATGCCCGACGGTAGTTTTCAACTGGACCTGGTCAAGGTGAAGTGGTTTTTCTTTTAATTCTGGTGTCTTAACAAATTCTTAGTTTAAAAAAATACCCGCCCAATACTACCTCCTCCTTATTTTGAAGTTCTTTAAAAATAAGTCACAAAATGTAAGCAGTCCGGCAGAAAATTCTTGTAGTGCGTTGCGCACTTGACAACATGATTTTTTCTATAGTTGGTGGGATTGAGACTACAGTTCTGAAGAAAAAAATACACTTTACATTATATGTTTTCATCATTTTAATTGTGTTAAAATATTAAATATGCAAATGTGCATCTATTTAACTACTTTAGTGCTACAATCAAAATATTTTCATTAAAACTGTCAATTTATGCCGGCTAATCCCATTCTTCTTCGTATACCTACTAGTCATTCGTCGTAAGAAGAAGGTTCAGAGCGCTGTACGAAGCTTTTACCACCTGAAAAATAAAATTATAAAGTAGCATAGATTAAAATCCTCAACTTTTTTCATAAAAAATAAAGTTATCTAAGAAAACAGTTTGACGTAGAGCTAGATAAATTTTAATAATGTCGATGAAGTTTGCTAAATGAAGCGTAAATCAAAGTTAGATTTATGTTTTGCTATAAACTTAACTGCCCTGTGCTAGATAGGGCGAGTCTTTATTATTCGCCAATCGCACCTGCTGTTATAAAGATAGGCAAAAAGATCAATAATTTTGCGAAGTAACAGTTAAATAAGGGGCATAAAAGGCAAAGAATAAAGTCGAAAGGCACGTGTTCTCCCCATGATTGCGATTTTTGTTGGAACGAAGTTCCTTATCGCGCGTTGTGAAAGGAGCTAGACGGAAAAAATTAAGACCAAAAGTTGTAACGACACTTTTGCTATAGTTGTAAGCCGTGCGGCGTGCGCGTGTTTCTCTGTCTCTCTCTCTCTCTCTCTCTCATAGAAAGCAAGCCAGTTATTTTCGTTTCGTCTTTCTATGTGGCATTGACAGTGTGGTGTCGCGACGATTATTTTTGTTAAGTGTATACAGGTTTTTTGTACATAATAAATAATAATTTCCATCCGGGTTTCCCTTGACACCTCTCAAGTTGTTTTTTTTTTTATTTTTAGTTAATAAAAGCCATGTTTTGATTGTTTTTATTAATTTAACTTTAAATACCTCCGCGACCCCTGTACTATTTAATTAATCCATAAACACAATGTTTTGAGAGCGTTACATTGAGTTCTACCGTAAAAACATGATTTCTCACCCCAAAAGAAAGTTGTTTCTCAGCAATATCTTTTGCGTAGAGTTGATGATGGCTACGTGAAGGGTTAGTTTACACCCTGTATTATCATACAATTGGTCTCCAGCGAGACTTATGTATGCTTTTTTTGTGGATGGGCAATCAACATCATATTATTAGGGGGGGGGGTATTAGACTTGTACTGACTAAAACCTACTCATTTTCCTTCTATTGCCCTTTATGTGCCGGGGCCGCGGTATCTCTTTCGAACAACCCGCAACCCTGACATGCGGTGCGGTGGAACACTAACGCGCCATCGACACGGCCTGTCTCTTGGTTGTCGTAAGCTGGCCAAACTTTGATTTTTCAGAATAACTTTTGTAGTAGGTACTTAGCTATTAAAATTTTTCTAAGGACTCCTACTCTCCTCGACTCCTCCCTCCTCCGTCCCTGAGAAAACTTTAGTTGAATCAGCCTCGACAATTCAATCTTTGACCGTGATACCTCATTTTTGGTACACGGTGTTTAGCACTTTGGCCCTAATATGACTCATGAACTCAGCCTATTCCACTTAACAATGTACAATTAAAAACTCGTTCCTTACAGTAGAATAAGTAGTCAAGGAGAGAGGGTACATGCCCCCAGCAAAGAACACGAGTGGCGTGTTAGCCCGGGCAATCACCAGCATGATGGCAGCGCGGACTCCAGGCGCCTGCGATATGCCACTTTCCCAACCCGAGAAGTACGCTGATTCGCCAATGTGCTGACTCTGCAACAAAGAGATTCATGAGTTGTCCCAAGATATTTAGATTTAGATTTAGATTCTGTCCGAATAAAAAAAGGCTGGCTATACGTCTCACCTGATTCTACCGTAACTCAGTGGGTTTTTACCCGACTGCGCACGGCAAAGGAGGGTAATTACTGTACATGTCTATAGAGCGACCTCTAAATAACTTCGTAAGCATCAACATAAGTAACATGAGGCGACCCTGGAATTAGGTTCGTCATAATTGGTATGTGACGCGTTTACAAACTTCTAAAAGGACTGCCATCACACGACCGATACTCCATAATTTGAGGAATTTTGAACCATTGCCCTTATTGCTGAGACCAAAAACTAAAATAGGTATACAATCGTTCCCAAAATAAGGAATGATAGCAGAGGGTAGGTTGGCCGTCCCATGAAGTGAACTAGGGACAATATTGTGAAGGTTGTGGGTATCAGCTAAATTAGAACACCACAAGGCCGTCAACTAAAGGTGATTATGATGAGTAGGTATAGTAAATTTTACCTGCGACGCAATTTCTTCGCACCATCGGCAGAGGAGGTACAAAGAGAACATGGTATAGCTCAAATATAGAAGAGACTGGAAGAATCTTCCTAGGTTCGCTGCCATCGTCTGTAAAATGAACAGAGGGTTAATGTTTCTTGTTTAGAACAGATCTAGGTCATTTGTTGTTAGAGTGTGTACGACTGCAATAGAAAATTAACACGATATTCTTCTAATATGCCAAGCGATTAAAAAGGTAGGATATATGTTTGTCTCTTCCTTAAAAAAAATGCATATAAAATCAATGCCATCTATAATGTAATGTAATGTAAGAGGTTTTATACCTTTACCAATGCTGTCTGGTTGGCCATAACGTTCCAATACTCAGGTCGTTTTAAAGAAGGATTTTAGAAAAAAAAAAACATAAGAAAGGAATAAAATAAGAAGTGTGACATGTAACTTAAGATAATTTAAAATATAATCTTAAAAGGATAAATGCGCTTTTATTAAAGTATTCCAACAAGTCCTTACAGTACTTTACTTTTACGAACAAAAGCCGTACCCTTCAGATACCCTCAATATAGATTGTAACTGTACCTAGAACCCTAGAGTCTCTATACACATATCCACGATAAATCCTTTTCAATAATCGCCTTTCAGTTCAGCAGTAGATTAAAACCCGTGGCTTTTAAGCCGTATGAGTTTAACCATATTTCATTGGAAAAGGCTTTGCCGGCGCCTCTCGATTTAATATTGGAAACTTAATTCTCGTTGGTCTTGTCATCGCAAAGGGCTACCATGAGCGTGATCTCTTGGAGTGGGTTCAAAGGTCGGGCTAAAAAATTCCCCATCAGCGATTTCTGTTATTGTGGGCAACAGACTCGCTCGTTGCTACACAGGAATTAAGCAAAACTTACAAAATGTGAAACTTCTAATAGTTATGTTGTAGATTGAGATATATATTTCTTTTTTTAAACGTTGCCCCACACTAGGAATTTCTCGCTGTATCGTGGGTGCGTTTACAAACATATAAACTCAGATACACAAACAGCCAGACCCGAAACAACAATTTGCAGGTCATACAAATATTTGCTCCGTGCCGGAATCGAACCTGCGACACGCAGCGCAGCAGTCGATCCCTCAGCCACTGCGCCAACCGCCGTTTTTGCCGTGCTACCGTCAAACCGTATACCTCTGTCTAGCCCTTTAGGTATTACAGTCGTGATGTTATAATATGTGTTGTGTCATACTTACTGCTGTTGCTTGGTAGCCGACCAAGCAGATGATTAAGCCACTGCAGACCAACTGTCCAAGCATTGGAGCGCTCAGTATTGCCTTTAAATCCACAGCTTGTCTGCAAAAAGAGGAACATACCTGTAGTAATGTTTTAAATAAGACATTTTATGGACGGATTCTGCAATTACACGAATTGGGGTAGAGTATCAGTTTATGTACATTATTTTGCACATTAAAATAATACTAAGATATTAGAGGGAAAGGTAATTATGGTATTATGACGGCACGGTTGGCGCAATGGCTGACCGATCAACTGCTGCGCTGCGTATCGCGGGTTTGATCCCCACACGGAACAAATATTTGTATGACCTACAGGTAGTTGTTTCGGGTCTGGCTGTTTGTGTATGTTGTAAGCTCACCCACGATACAGTAGAAATTCCTAGTGTAGAGCAACATTTTTTATAAAAAAAAGCTTTTAAATGACATACACTCTGTCACTGACAATTTCAGCAGAGTCTTTTGGACACAAGGGGTTAAAACCGCTGTATTCTGTCATATTTTAATCAAGTGACCACCTTTTTTTCTCTGCAATAAACCTGTGTACAACTCACTTTAAAACTGCTTGATGCCGTGTCACCAAGGTGCTCAATCTCTCCAGATATTTATCAACAAACAAATTGTTGTTAACCAATTCATCTCTGTCTATTTCTGGAAAAGAAGCTGAACAAACATGTTATGTAGCTAAAATTACACAGATTGACTGATAGCAGAGTATGGTGTTTTAATTATCACTAGCTGGCGCCCGCGGCTTTGCCCGCGTGATATAAAAAAGTATCTTATGTTATTCCAGACTATAATCTACCACAGTGCCAAATTTCATCAAAATCCGTTTAGCTGTTTTGACGTGAAAGAGTAACAAACATCCATACATCCATCCATCCTTACAAACATTCGCATTTCTAATATTAAGTAAGATTTTCTATTTTTATCAAAAAGCTTTCGCGTTGTTTTTTCGCATCACAGTGTATCGATGAACTTCACTGTAACTGATTAATTAAACCCGATTTTTAGTACCACGAATATCGTGTGGAAATGGACACACTTTTCGGGAATTTAAAAAAAGTTATTCCCGAATTCGGAGTTATTCCCTGACGAATTTAAACTCTTTCATTAGTTCCTGGTAAAAGGAATGGCATGCATCCGCTTTTGACGTCACTGCCTTTTAATTTGATTTTCGAATAGAAGCTGCGGCCTAAAAATTGAATAGCTTCAGAAGGTCGCTGTCAAAGGACTTCACTTTTCCCGCAGAAGCGATTTTTGAAACCCGAAAGTTTGGTCACACGACCAGACGACTGAACAGTTTTGTCTAAGGTATGCGATTGTTTATGTGATCGTAATTGTGTGGTTGTATCCTTCTAATATTATAAAAGCTAAAGTTTGTGAAAATATGAGTAAGTATGTTAGTTGTTCTTTCACGTAAAAACCACTGAATTGGTTTTGATCAAACTTCACAATAATATAGCTTACATATCAAAAAAAACATAGGCTGTAGCCTATTGAATTGTAATTCACAAAGATATATTGTTTCAACCGACACTACAAACCGCTGGGCGCAGCTAGTGATATATGTACACACGAAACACGTACACGAAAGGGTCTGTCAGATTCATTCTGACTAAAACTGCGTTGTCCGACTATCTCTGGTCAGGGTGTTGAAGTACTTATGGAGTATGCTACGGCTGATTTTGCTCGTAGTGTATACCTCACCTTCTGTCCTTCTGAATTATTTTGTATCTTTGCACCGAATTTCTGGCGCTTCATGACTTGCTACAGAACGTTGATGTTTCTCATTAAAATGATTCGCTCCAGTAAGGTTTATACTTAGGAATTTATGCTGTTAAGTCGGGACGCACGAATATCGGCACGTGTATATCCGTACATACTGATACTGGCAATTTAGGCCACTTCATGTCAACTCAAATCTTTTAATTTCTGGCTTATTTCGTTGAACAAATGAAATTAAATTCGTACAAGAGTTCAAGAAGGACGTTGCAGATGTTTCTATCATCTATGTACTGTTTAAAAATGTTTTAATTCTAATTCATATATTATTATTGTTATTTGCCATTCAACGAGGCTGCAATGTGGCCAGGCTCTTACATGTGACAGCACATTACCGTTTAACAGCTTCGAGGAAAAAAATTCTCTGTGGCAGGTTAGGTTTTAACTTTTTTATGTAATTCTAAATTGACTATAACAATTTTGTAAGGCCTATTTTATATAATTGGTTAAATTTTAAATTCTGGCTACCTAATTTAATGTATGCTCAAAATAAAAAAAAAACAAAATCAAGTATTTTAGACCATTACAGGCACTTTTGAATAAAAATGAAAATGAAAAAAAATGTTAAAGATACAGTCCCGGTCACAAGACATAATAACTTGTGAAAGTACTGTAGTTGCCCATTCCAAAGCCATAGAGATCAACATCTTTATGGAGAAGAATGGTCAAGAAACTCCATAAATGCTTAATTGATTATGTTGTTATGTAATATAGAATTTAAGGGTACCTGAATTAAATGAATTGTATTTATTTTATTCATTTACTTTGTTACACAATAAAAATATGTGAATAGTAGATTGAACATGTTCTTAAAATGATTCTCCTTTACGAAACTTTCAGAAAATGACTAACCTTGAAATTCCGCAGCACATTCATCAAAGATATTCTCAAAACAGTCTGACAGCACATCGAACTGGCAGATGAGAGGTACCAGATAAGCTTGCATGAGGACATCGCATACCATGACCATGAAGGAAACGTAGTGGAACACCGTGCCCACCGCCATGTAGGTCAGGACGTAGCGTAGAAGCGAGTCGTACTTAAATGGAACTTTTAGGTCTACCATCAGATTGAACTTCTCTTCGTCGAACATTGGGTATAGCTGCCTGTAACATTATTATAACATCACGTTTGAAAAGGCAGAAATGTAGGTAAGCTACCATTTTTTTTGAATGGGAATAATCATAGATTTCTCCCGTTCTGGGCGCAGCGGAAGGGAGTATAAGACTTGTATTGACTAAAACCCATCAATGTTCTTTCTTTTTCCCTTTGTGTTCAGTCCCTAAGAGCTGTGAAAAAATGAACCTTCTAAGTCTGCGCAGTTAAACAGCCAAACAGTCAATTGTGGGCTAATACATGAGTGTCACCAGCGCCTAAATAAGGTTGGTAATCTCAACAAATTAACTATCCAATGGATCAAAGGACACAGCGACTCCCGAGGCAACGACGCTGCGGACGAACTTGCTAGAAGGGGATCGAGCATGGTACCAGTGGGACCCGCACCTATCGTGCCACTACCATTTGGGTACCTACGTATGGAGGTAGACGAAACAGCAGCCCACGTGCTTCTGCACTGCCCAGAGGTTGCCCCATACAGGGCAAAGTACTTCGGTAACCCAGGTACTCTTCGCGAGATCGTCAGCAACACCAAGGCGCTGCTGACGTTTTTCGCGGAGCTGGGGTGGATCGAATAATATTCCCACCCATACGCAAAATACGCGCCTCAGACGTGGAGTTGCGGACACCACCCCTTATACAATACAATACAAAAGTCTGCGCAGTCAAAAAATACGGCCGTTTATGTCGCAAGTTACCTCAGTAACCCTCGGCGGTCGAGGCCAACTTGCACTTGGCTGGTCTTTGGTTCAGGCCTGGTAAATTTACCAGGTTTTTTTTATTATTTTACTAACACTTTATTCATCTTTCAACTAAGGCCTGGCCAATGTAAATTAAAATAAAAAGTATACTTTACCAAACGAAATAGGTTGGGTACGCTATTACCAAAACAACGTATAGATACTTCTTGTGAGTTCTTGCCCAATGTTTTACAATATCCTTCCGTCTCTGCGTTGATATATCAAAATTAGGCGAATCCAAAGCCTTCGCCAATTTATTGAAGACATCTTTTTTGCTTGCCTAAAATGTAAAAAAATATTATTAAAATTAGAAATAGTAGCAGTAGGTAACACTTGAGTTGGTATATTTACCATGTCTATTATTTATATAGAGTTAGCGATATTTTGGAGCTATTGCAAATGCCATGACCACACCAAACAGCGCCGAAATATCGAAACTCAGTATAAATATCATTGTATTTATTATTTTTTGTCATTGTAAATATCCCGTTTGAAGGGTCAATAACAGGCGGTGGCTCTGACAGGCCTATCTATGTACGCCTGTCAGAGCCACTGCCTGTCGGGGTTGCGGGTTGTTCAAAAGAAATACCGCAGCCCCGGAATATAAAGAGCAAAAGAAGGAACATGGGTAGGTTTTAGCAAGTAAACGTCTGTACCCCCACTCTGGGCGGTACGGGGACTCCCCCCATACCGCCCAGAGCGAGGAAGTTATTTGATGATTTCCCATTAGTAAAAAGGGCCAATGATAATTTTAAGTCAGTAAAAATTATATTCTACAACACCTGCATATACTACAAGCTTTCAGGGAGTTTCACTTGCTAAATCCAAGTTTTTCTTCACATAATTGACAAGTTTCTTACAGCATGCCGAAAATACATAATATTGATAACTGCAGTTCCCAAAGTTGAAGAGACCAACATTAGATACATTTTGGTGTCCAAAAAAGTAAATATTTCTCTCTTACCGCTACCGTAAGATTCATATTTCGCTAAAGAAACATAGAATAAAGAACAAAACAAAGAACTTTCTTCAACGGTAAAAAGTGACCTTTTTTTACTTCTCCTTTCCAGAATTTAGAAATCTAGAGTGACTTCAGTCACTAGAAAACCAATGTAATAGTTTTTTTTTCAGAAGGTGGAGACATATACAAAAAAAAAATAATTAAAGCCTCACGAGAATGCTATAATGCTTTATAACCTATTCGTTGCAGAATCTTTCCATATCCATAGTTTTTAGTCGTACACATTTTTTATACTCATAGTATACTGCGCCAACCGTTTCGTCATATTTTTAAATATGACCACTCCTTTATCATACGTGCTTTATTAATACCACTTACCATAATCGTTATTTTCCACACAGAGATCAGGTGTATGATAGTGACATTAGCGCCAAATATGATGTCTTCCAGGCGTAGTTCGTCGCCAATCAAGTGCCAAATCTCAAGGCATACCAACAGGGCGCCCAAAATCCGTACTGAAGTCCTGAATATTGTGTATAGGCGGTTGTTATCGGATGTGGAGAGAGCTGGAAAAAAATTGAATAATGGTTTTTTTGAGGAAATTGGTGAATTATACTTGAAAGAAAGATTTTTTTTTGTTTAAAACAAGAGGAACTAATATGAAGGTTTTATCAATTACTACTTGGTAACTAACTTTTATTCAACTCAAGCTGAACGAAAGGTTATTCTTAATAGTATATTAAAGCGTCATTAAAAACATTATGGTGTTGAAAACCATATCTTGTGATTCACGACCGTGATGGTCATGGCCTATTTGCCTAATTTTATCGTAATCTATTCAGGGGTACGAGAAAATCAGAAACATCTACATGTCTTTGTATGGATTATGCTAACTCATCAGCTGCCTAGACTTTTCCAACTATATTTCAGTTGGCTTTCAGTCTAACCGGTAAAGATGAATACCAGTACTTCACATAAGAGACTACCCAGTATTACCCAGTCAGTACTGGGTAATACGATACGCCTTGGTAGGGCTGGTTGTCAGACTTTCGAGACAGTGACCACCTGTAATGACTGTCAAAGATCTACAAGTAACTTTCCGAGGCAGAGAATACAGAAAACAATAATTTGAAATTCCATAGAAGAATTTACTTTACCATTAAAAAATACGAGTCGATAAACGGATGTAAAGAAGGCTCGTTCCATCGGGCCGGCATCTCTTATAGCGTGGCTTTGGGGCAACATACTCAAGATATACTCTACGACCATTGTGTCTTCGTAATTATCCGATGTGAGCAAATGATCCCTTCGGCCGATATCATGTGTACCTATCTTGCCGCTTACTTTGAAGTATATTTTAATTAAATATTGGTACAGTATAATGATGTGCATGTCAAGTTTGTGTTCGTTTCCATTCCTGCAAGTGTGTCCGGGAATGCTTTTAAAAAAAAGTAACATTTTGTTTGTTCCTTGGTCTATTTCTATATATTTTTATTTTGGTCGCAAGCGGTTGCTGAGCCCTAGGTTCGATTCACAGGTTTGTCAAAGAGTTATAGAGTTTTTTAACAACTATAACATTCATGTATTTGGAATCGACTTTGGCCCACAGATATGTTACAGACACACATATATATCGTAAAAATACGTATCGTTTTGTAAATAGAACCTTAACAAGCAATCTTAGTAACGGGTTCGGAGTCTGGTTTGGAAATAAAATCGCTCTCTACCTCCCAACTATTAGGGATACCTCTGCCAAGCCCTTCGGAGACGTGATGAACATGAACCTTACAAATTAATATTCAGCAAATAAATTAATATTAACATATTTTATTTCAATAATTGAATACCTATGCAAATGTCCGCATAAAATATTTATATAATTATACTAGCTTTCGCCCGCGGCTTCGCTCGCGTTAAATTCGGTATAACACACCAAACAGACCTGCAGTTTTTGCTCTTGCGCCTGATGGATTTGTAATAGCAACGCTAAGTTTTCTCTTTTCTTCCCTCGTTCTCCCTCATATCCCACTTTTTTTTAATAAAAATTAGCCTATGTCCGTCTCCTGGTTCCCAACTATCTCTGTACCAAAATTCATTAAAATCGGTTTAGCCATTAAAGCGTGAAGAGGTAACAAACAAACAAACAAACAAACTCACTTTCGCTTTTATAATATTAAGTAAGGAAGTAAGGATACTTTTTTCTTCCTTCAGTTTTACTTTGATAGCATTGTCTGGAAAGATATGACATTGGTTCGGATGAAAGGTAAGCACGCTCAAGCTAAAGCATTGGCAACATCGTCAGATGAGATCAAGAAGGCTGTTAAAGGACGTTCTTGTAAAGCATTTCACATTGCAGAAGACAGTGTAGCTTGGAGTCAAACATTTGTAGGTCGTGGAGATTCTAAGCATTCACAACAAAGATGACGGCAAAATTCATAGACTGAATTTTTCTCTAGTCATGGACTGCCTCTTTGGTCTAGTGGTGGCTAGCGCAACTGCCGAGTATGAGGTCCTAGATTTGATTCTCGGGTCAGGCTAAGTGTTGTTGAGATTTTTCGTCTGAAATTTCTTAGAAGCAGTACTATTAGTTACGCTTCTGTCTTGACATTTGGAATTAGAAGCGTGATGTTATGGTATGAAGTCATAGGCCCGCACGATATTGTATTTCTGCCATAAAGTGCAATGGACATGAGATCTATGCAGTAGGCAGTTCCTTTCCACAAAGTATTTAATTACCCTTTGTCGTTCGTTTGTTTTACTGTCTCTAATTACAAGACAGAAGACATCATTGAAATGTCTCTTGTTTGTCTGTTTCAAAGATGACATGTTGATTATAAGGAAGTAGAAATGTTTTCATGATACTAGTTATTTTATTGTTATATTCTATTGAAAGACATTATTGAAATGAAGTTGCATATTGAAGAGGCTTGAGAATGGTAGTACTAACGAATTAGCAGATAGACAAAGTTAGTAAGAAGTTAGGCATCTAAGAATCTAATAATAAAAATATCATAAACAAATCAAGTATATTAACTTGGCTCGCTAGGTTGTCGACATGTCTCTCATTAGGCAGCTGGATGAAGGGTTTGATACAGAAAGCGGTAGGTACTACTGGACACGGCTCATATCCTGAAGAGGTTCCTCTCTCGGGAGCCCTAACTGCCGGTAGCTTGTACCCTATTCCCGATACCGGTGAGCTACTATTTTTTATATTTTAAAATGTTCTATTTATTTTTGAATAAGAAATATGTAAAAAAATAAAATAAAAAAAAACATTTTTATTATGTGTGTTATTTTATTTCAATTCGTGTGTTCGTCGGTTGTGCTACTCAAACACTATTTAAACATTGCTCTAATATAAAACATAATTTATTTTGTGCAGAGAAACATTCTTATGTACTCTGAAATGCAATTGCGTAACGTATATAAGTATCTAGTCGTGTCGAAAGCGGAGCAGCACCGTCAATGCACTGTAGGAAGTTTTCACCAACTGAAAAAGAACAATGCGTTATTAGAATATTATAGAGGAAAATAAATATATTATGTATATGAGAAGAGAGTAGAGAAAGACCAAGGAAACGACAGATGAACTATGTGAAGAATGATAAGCAATAAAGACATCTGGTGAAAAGACGAGTTATAGAGAGAGGATATGCTGCACCGACCCGAATAAACTGGGATAAGGGCTGGAGAATGGTGATATAGTAGGTTATAAACGAAGTATGCGACGGTTTCCCTTAAATTAAAGATACAATAGGAAACCCATCATCAATATGGTATAATTTAATATGGTATGTATTTAGTAGCTAGTACTAGCTGACGCCCGCGGCTTCGTCCGCGTGATGATCGAAAAAAAAAGTATTCTATGTTTTATTCCAGACTATAATCTACCTCTGTACCAAATTTTATCCTCACAAACATTCGCTTTTATAATATTATAGTAGGATACATAAACATACGTAACATATACATTTGTAGATAACATCACGCGTATATAGTACAGGTACACGTATCAGCCTGTGCCTAACTCATCGCTGTTAGGCCCAGGCTGATAGGTGTACCTAATAGTACATTAACATTTCGCTAGTGATGTTAGAAGCGAGCCTTTTGTCCAATCCAGACTGCGTGGCTTTCTGAGGAATTTCTGATAAAAAAAAAACCAGTAATATTTTGCCCGACTAGCGACTTGGGAATCAAAACCTCCTGACCTCATGATCGGCAGTCACTAGGCGAGGCACCAAAATATTACTGCCAATAAAACACAAACAAATTAAACAGTAACCAGTTGTTTGGTAAACATAATTAATTTGAATATAAAGGTTGAAACCCACAAAACAGTTAGCCGCGGGCAAGGTGGCCACAACCACAATAAGCCGAGTTGGGCGCGCCGTCCGTGTGCCCCAGGCCAGGCAGGTCTACGTAAAAGCGAAATACATTGTTTTTAATAAAACACGCTGTATTTTTTTCTCGTAATTTATTTACTGATTTTCGTTCCGATATTTTTATATGGCATATTATTCGCGAGCGTTTCAAATAAGTAAATAATGATTTTGAGGAGTAATCACTGCAGGGAGGAAATTCTCGGAAATAGCGAAGCTGAGAGTCACGTTCTGAAATAGCGGTACTCTAAAGGAACCACTCAACCCTGGAGATATTTTACTTCGGAATAACAGCATTTATTTCAAATGAAGTTTTTGAAAGCTTCAGTAAGATTTCAGCTGCGAACAAAGTAAATTGTCAAACTTTAAAATTACTTGGAGCGTTCGAGCTCAATCCAACTTACAGTCGTATAAGAAGCGAGGGAGAGGTTGTACATCCCTCCGGCTGTGAGGACCAGGGGCTTGTTGGCCCTCGCCATTACAAACAGTATGGTGGCTCGCACTCCTGGCAATTTGGAGACCCCGCACTCCCATCCAGAGCAATATATGGCTTCACCTATATTAGAACTCTGAAAAAAAAAAAGAGTTCTCATTACTAATTTGTGAGTTTCGCCAAATCGTAATTGATATACTTACTGCAGCTGTGGTCAGACTGGAAGCCGACTCCAACATCGTTAATCAAAGGCTAGGCAGATGATAATCGGATTATAATTGATGAGCAGTGTGGAAAAAATATACAAAGGGCCATGTGATCATATTTTCTTTAATCAATTAAATACTGCACTAGCGGTTTCATTCGCAACTCTGCTTATTGTCATATTGTGATGTTACAATTATTATATTCTGTCAATGTCGTAAAAGAATGCCTTCCTATACAAAATTTCTAGTCAAATCGGCTAAGGAATAGCGATTTCCCATACAAACTTTGCCACCCTGTTTCACCCCCTTAAGGGTTGAGAATAGTGCAAAATTCCATATTAGTGTGCACTTATGTCCTTAAAAGATCCCCATACAAAATTTCAGACTCATAAAACTTATAGTTGAAATTTCGTGGTGAGTAAGTCAGTGATTTTCTCCTTTATATGTATACTCACTTTTGCCCACGGATTCGCTCGCGTTAAATTCGGGGTAAAACAGTTCCCCTTTCCTGATTTGCAGGTACCTGCTACCTGTAGTTTTTGCCCTTGCGCCTTATTGATTGCAATAGCAAAGCTAAGTTTTCCCTTGACTTACCTCTTTCTATCTCTTTTCCCACTTAAAAAAATAGCCTATGTCCGTCTTCAGGGTCCCAACAATGTCTGTACCAAAATTCATCAAAATCATTAAGGCGTGAAGCACGTTGTGTAATAGAAAATGCGTAACGATCTGATAATCTACGTAATCGGATGAAAACTCCATAATGATTGTCTCCTCCCGTTTCCAAGCACAAGCAGTGAAATATGCCAGAAACAATTGCTGTAGGGATAATGCTATTATAGAGAAAGCAGTTTAGGTTACATTACCTGGTTTGTGATCTCCTCACACCAGCGGCAAATGATGTAGAAGCCAAAGAGGTTATACCCCAGAAACAGGAAACTCATTAAAGATTTGGCGATGCTATCGTCTAAGGTCTGAAAATTAGTAATTCTTGCGGTAAGTGCCAAGTTTCCCTAAGCTATGAGAATAGCCACAATTTGTGGCCTCGGGCACTCAAGGGCAACAACTTCTGATGCTTATAAGTTAGATATCCAAAAGGATTCCTTGAACTTGAAATTACATTTAATGTTACTTGATAGGTATATGACTGGGAAAATTACTGAAAAATGTATCCTCTTTTCTATACTAATAATAACTGAAACCTTAAAGACATCGGTGAGATTGTGTGAGAAAAGGTCAGTTTTGATGGAATTCGGTTTGTTTGATAAAAGTTTTGTTATATATTTATTGAGCCTATTCTGTCCCATTGCTGACAATGGCCTCCTCCATATCCATCATCTTATAAAATACGGTACAAAATAACAAAAACAGTATTTAGTTCGGTACTCAAACATTCACAATTATTTATGTTTTTTAAACTTTGCCCTACACTAGTAATTACTCCTGTGTCCTGGGTGCGTTTACAAACATACACAAACAGCCAGACCCGAAACAACTACTTGTAAATCATAAAAATATTTGTTCCGTGTGGGGATCGAACCCGCAATACGCAGCGCAGCAGTCGAGAGCTATTGCGCCAACAGTGCCGGCTAACAAATTATTTGCCAAAACACGATAACAAACCTTTTATTTGCATTGTTAGTATATCAGTAGAACAGTACCGACCTGGGTCCATTGAACCGTATTGCTATGAAACCACTCACCGTAGTGGCTTGATAGCCGATGAAACAAATGAGTGTGCCGCTCGCCGCCAGCTGGCCCAACATGGGGCCGCTCAGTGTGTCGCGCATATTCATCGTGTGGCTACACAAAAACAATGCGCTATACATTACATTTAATAAACAGACACAGGTTTAAATGTTTACGTCTATAAGAGTGGAGATAATCACTCAGATCCAGCCTGTCTCCCACAGCTATCGTGCCACAGCGACGCCCTAAACCGAGGCTCGTACCCCATAGGGGGTGCCCTAAGCGTTTAGTGGCTTAGTTTGTAAGTTTTTTGCCCTGGCTGGAGGTCTTCATTTTTAAGGCAACTGAGATGCCATTCAGAAAAAAAAATGGAGATAAATGCAAGAATCGATAGATAGTGTGAAGAATGATAATGTTGGTTTGGTTTATTTATTAATAATGACAAAAAAAATACATGTCAGGAAATAAAACAAATACCTAAACCATGATTTTAGGTCATATAATACCTGGTCGGTTAGTCAGTCTTTAAATTTGGCTTTAAAAGCATTGTCAGACATCGCGCTTATAATGGGGTCATCGGGTATCCGATAGTATACGATGGACCCATGATATGAATTATCTTTCCAGAATTAGCTAGGGTGTGTGTAGGCTGATTTAGCTAAGTAGCAGTAGTGAGAAAGTGCCCATCGGACTTATAAATACTACTAAAGAAGCATGGAAAAAGAAGACATGCTGCGCTGACCGTAAATAAATTGGAATGAGAACAGAAGAAAGTGAAATATAGAAATAGGTAGGGAAGCAAACTGTGCCAGACGTATTTGTCTTAACACATAGTATTAGCTGCTGATAGCAATTCTTAAAACCGTTGATGAGGTGGTATTAGTAACCTGATGGGCTTTGAAACTAATGAGTGTGCCGGTTGCCGCAAACTGGGCCAACATGATGCCCCGCACAAGGCCGATAAAGGGTGTAAAAACTACCCCTAACGAAGCCGAACGGCACGTGTTCACCCCAATATTGTGATTATATTTTGTTCTAGACCATACTTAGGAAACTTAAAGTTACGAACATATTGGGGTCAAATATCCAACATTTTAACTTTAGGTACATTGAATACTTTCCTGAAATTGGCCGCAATATAGTTGGGCAAAGACTAGGCGTATAGGTAATGGTGATTACTTTGGTCAACCCAAATAAAGTATATGAAAAAAAAACTAAATCACCATAATGCGCTGTGACATAAAAGTATTCTCACAAAAACATAGTACTCAAAGCGTAGCATTATGAAAGGATTATATCTAGTGGAAAAAATGTGCTAAGACAATAAATAGGCGAAGAGTTATATCATGGAGACAGTAGAACAATGTCAACATTAGTCTGAGAGATTTAGTTCGTAATTTTGTTGGTGGTCACGTAAAAGAAATAAATGTATATAAAACGTGATATGCTTTTATTTTCTGAAAGATTTCAGGAAACGGATCTGAGTTGGATCCTTTCTGAATCGGACACAAAAAGTAATGACGGAATTTACGCTCACCGTGATTAAAAAAATACGTGACAATCGTTTTGTATTCGGTTGATTAGCTTCGTTATGACAATATTTAGTTGATTGATTTAATTTGTTTTCCTTGATTAAAGAAACCAATGAAACAATTTCTAAGTTTTTGTCGTTTATGTATCTACTTGTGTTCTGTGTAGCGGTTTTCACTTTTAGGTAATTCGAATGGGCCAGAATAAGATATCTGAATAAATAGTACAAACGTCATTTACTGGCATTAATATATTAATGACTATACTTGTCAAATTCGACATGAGTGCAAAATTTTAACAAGCTTTTATTTGACTTTCAATATTTGTATTATTTATATAATATCAAATCTTGTAACAAAATTATAAAACAACACATTTTAATGTTTCAACAATAAACTCGTTTATAATTAACTTAAATTGTCTACTAGCGTAGCCAAACCGTGAAGGAAAAGTAATCAATGTCGTCAATGTACCTGTATACAGATCAAATCCACAGATACTGCTCTTGTGATTTTACCATTTCCAACATTCCCATTCTCTGTGGTTGCCACCACGTTTTCTATGAAAAACGCTCACGTATTTCCGTGTATCACAGCTTTTCGCACACAAAGGAATACTGATTCCAATGTTCGCATACCTTTTCAGCATACGCACACTTTGTTACAGCATCGAACTCAGTTGATAGGGGAATACCTGTATGGTAATGAATATTCAGCATCAAACAGTCTTTGAATTTTTCAATAAACATCCATATTGTGTATGATATACAGCTTCATTTATATTGAGCTAAATGCAGATGGTAGGTATCGTTACTACCATTGTCCTGTACCTACTTATTACAATTTTTTTTTCATAAAGTTTTGCCCCACACTTTGAATTTCTCCTGTGTCATGGGTGCGTTTATAAACATTTAAACTCATATACACAAACAGCCAGACCCGAAACAACTATTTTTAGGCCATACAAATGTTTGTTCCGTGCGGGAATACAAATATTTGTATGACCTGCAGATAGTTGTTTCGGGTTTGGCTGTTTGTGTATGTGATTTTAAATGTTTATAAACGCACCTACAATACAGGAGAAATCCTAGTGTGGGGCAACGTTTAAAAAAAAATTGAAAACATGACAAAAAAACAGGACAAGACCGAGTCAGACTCGCGCATCGAGGGTTCCGTTCAAACTTGCGACGTAAACCGCCATACATACCTACACGGTTTTTTACAGCATAAAGGGACCATAGACTTGAGTATATATGCAGTTTATAATTTCAAATTGATACCTCTACGCGTTCCCGAGATAAAGGGTTTTGACAGACAGACAGACGGACAAAAAACTGATCCAATAAGGGTTCCGTGTTTTCCTTTTGAGCTACGGAACTCTAGAAATATTTTCTTTTGGGGTGGGTAATCATCAAATAACTTCCCCGATCTGGGCGGAGCGGGGGGGAGTGTCAGATATGTACTGACTACAACCCATCCATGTTCCTTCTATTGCCCTTTACGTTCCGGGGCCGCGGTATCTCTTTCAATCAACCCGCAGCCCCGGCAGGCGGAGGCCCTGGCAAGCCCTTCTGCTTTGCTGACATCTCTTTGTGGCGCGCGTGACACACTAACGCGCCGTCGACACGGCCTGTCGTCAATAGACGGACGGACGGTGAGGTACCCATTGCTCACCGTCCACAGGCCCGCATCGCTACGGTGGCCGGGAGTCGCGTGGCGGCTGGGTTGGTTTGAGGTTCACCATAGTAATATTTAAGTGAAAACACAATAGGTAACCACATAGATCCAAGACGTAGTTATGGCCACTACATCATTGTAATATTTTTCTAAACAAACCTTTGTTAAACTTTTGATTATGTTAAAAACATTTACCTTAATATTTGCTTGTGTTGCTGAACCAACTCGCCCAGTCTCTTTGTGTATTTATCAGCGAAACTTTTGTTGTAAACTAAATTGTTTTCAGCTACATCTGAAACAGTCGTTAAAAAGTTCTGTTGTACCTAAGTTTGTTTTAAAAGAGAAACAAATTCACTTTATTATTTAAAATTCAGTTTAATAATAAGATAGAAGTGTATTTTAAGATGAGAATATTGTAATTCTTACATTTCGTATGTGTTTAAGAACAAAAAAAGGAAAAATCCGCTGACAAAGTGCGGTGTTGGTGGATATAAGGGTGGAAGAAACATCCACGTACAAAGGAGTACCTAATATAAATAAATCCTTTGTACGTGGATGTTTCTTCACGTATTCAGTACATCATTTTGACCCCTTCCACCATCTAGGATTTTTTTTTTAATTTTGCGTTCAAATTGATACCTCCACGCGGTCCCATGATAAATTTTGTTGACAGATTGACAGACGGACAACTAAGGGATCCTTTTGAGGTGCAACACCCTAAAAACACCTTTACCTTCAAATCCAGCCTTACAGTCTCTCAACAAGTTCTCAAAACAGTCAGCCAGCACTGTGAACTGGCACAGCAGATGCATCAGATGAGTCTGCATCTTCAGGTCAGTCACCATCACGAAGTGCGAGATGTAAAAGAAGGATACCACCACTACCAAGTAAGCGAAGGGA
Source organism: Ochropleura plecta (assembly GCA_905475445.1). Lineage (NCBI taxonomy): Eukaryota > Metazoa > Arthropoda > Insecta > Lepidoptera > Noctuidae > Ochropleura > Ochropleura plecta. The sequence continues at coordinate 15,532,898 of FR997731.1, read as the reverse complement.
TATCGCGCAGGTGTCATGTAGTAAAATGGGAGGCGGATCCCCACTATGAGGTTGTATTCCACTTCGTCTATTAAGGGGAAAGTAAACCTAGAAGAAAATTACGTAAATAAAAAAATAGCTTTTAATAATACGTAGATAATAAAGATGTAGATAAGTTTCTCGTTTTTTTTTTATAAATATAATATTTATTAGTTTATTTCATATGTATATGTGTATTAGTATCTGTATAAGTATATAACTTATTATTATTTTACCCAAAGCTTGACTAGTAGAGAATGCCTTGCTTTTGTACCACTATTGCTCATGAAGTTTTAATGAATAAATAAATTTATATGTACTGAATGTACTTATTAAATATTTATTTACTCTAATGCTTTTTTATAGTTGGGTGTGTACTGTGTTCGAAGTGGTGCCGTGGCCTAACCAGAACAATCATCTCGCGAACGTACGTCCAGAGTATTTAGCATAGATAGGGAACCCGAACGCGTCGTTATGCAGACAAAGGCATTCTTCCGATTATTCCGAACAAACCCATGATATTTAAACACGTTGTTCGTAAACTCTTGCTTTGATTATTACACGGGCTGAGTTCCTACGCAATGCAAAAGGTTGGTGCAGTTACTACGCAATGCAAGATAGGTATATTAAAATTACCAAGCTGCAAGAGTGCAGTTCCCCAAAGCTAACAACAACTTCAAATATCTCTCATTTGTTTGCCACCAAAAGTTCACCAAATTCTTCCTTTCCGTTGTTGAAATATCGAAGTACGGGGATTCCATGGAACTCGCCAGTTTCTTGTAGAAGTCCTTATGTGCCATCTAAAATATTAGTCAACAATTAACAGTTTTATCTAACGTTCTTTTGAGTTTGGAGCACCTAAGAGAATATGAGAATATACCGTTTTGAGAATATTTCAATTTGATGCATCGGAGCAGTGCTGCTCAGTGACATTAATCCTACTTAAGACTTATATTGTTGTTGAACTCGAGAAGGAATCTTTCTTTTGCAAGCTATTTTGTTACCATTGCATTGCTAAAGGATAATGGAGAAGCAAGACCTATGGCATCCACCAGCATACCCTACACGCTTGTGTTTGGCCCACTTCTTCTCTCAGAGAATCATAAAATATAAGTAGCACATGCTTCTTGAATAATATAATAACAAAAACTTAAAATAATCTTGTTGCTCATTGGGTTTTTAAGGTTACAACAAACTCACTTCATAAACAAGCATTCCAGTCGACCCTTTCTACAAACAATAAAATATTTTGAAAGAAAAAATAGACACACGTTTTGTTTATTAAGAAAAACGGAATAAAGTAATTATCTATGCCATTGTAAAATATTTAGACATGGCTAAATTTAATTTAGTTATAAATTAGTCTCACTATATTTTTGGTAGATTGTTATTGCGTTGTTTCTACTTCTGTTGTATTTTCTTAGTCCAGTGTTTGCTGGATATAAATAGCTATTTACTATATAATATAAGCTATAACTAAATTGTTTTCGTTAATGAACTTCCTCTAAAAGCGGATAGTTTATATTTTCGGCACATATCGGTAAAATATGACGCATTTGGAAAAGTACAAACAAAAATAGCCCTAGGTTACCTACGTATAAGCTTTAGGAGGTTTGGAGATTATCTAACCACATTTATTTGTTCTTAATTGTGTCATCATCATAATTTCCTGCCCCTGTCCCATTCTATTTGGGTTCCACGCAACACGTTTTCTTCTTCCATTCTCCCCTATCAGACGTCACGGGCATCATTTTATTTTGTTCTTAATTGTGTGGTAGTGGGGCACTGACCTGGATTGACATGCCGTCAGAGAAATACCTCTCATTCATGCTGGTTTCCTCACGATGTTTTTCTTAATGAATCCGAAAAATTAGAGGCCTATGGTTTGAACTCAAGACTCGTGACTTTTCAGAGCGGCAGCCACACAGTAAAACCCACGTTGACTAAAACCCACCCATGTTCCTTCTATTGCCCTTTACGTTCCGGGGCCGCGGTATCTCTTTCGAACAACCCACAACACCGGTTCTGACTAGCTTAATGGTAGGATTCCAAAAGAAAGAATCGACCAATCACATTTGTCTATTCGTTGAACTCCGCATCCCGTAGACATGACGCCTATGATAGGTTGAATTCTATACATCTCAGCTACACTTCGCTCGTCTCCGCTTGGGTACTTTGGGTAATGCCTAAATCCATTCTTTCGTCTACAAAGTGTGGTCACTTTCATATACCTCCAAATTTTGACAATGCAAATGGCGTATGACGCTATAAAACTCCAAGATCTAAGATAACACCTTAAAAACACAAAAGCATGTCGTATTACCATATTCAGATATCTATAAATCGTTATGAACTGTATAACCGTAGCGTTGATACTGGCTGCCACTTCATCCAAGCTGGAGGTTTCCGTGAATCCATACCAAACTTCGCCGCAGATCAGAAGTACTATCATCAACTTGACTGTGCTACTATAAATTAGGTAGAACACGTCGTGGTCCGAGGTAGACATACCTGAGGACACGAGGAAAGTTTTAAATTAAGGCTCGTTTAGAGGGGTAGAGGCTCGCCTGGAACAAACGGTTATTTAAAAAGGATGACTTGTGTAACCAGAAGAGTTAGGCACTAGAAGTTCGTAAGCCGAGTATCTTCTCTTGTCTGTTAAATTGGAAGTTTCTGTGCTGAAACTTTTGCATTTTGAGTTTTTTTTTTTTATATTTCGAGGTAATTGTTTGATTTGTTTCATTATGTTGAATAGAATATAGAACCTGGGTGACTTAGGTCGATCAATATTTCGCCCCCATGTCGTTACGTACAAATATTGCTCATTTAATAATATCAGATAACACAACTGTAGGTGATTTTTTATTTGTGACCTATGTGTGTATCTATAGTAGTGTAATGTGTGGGGATATACGTAAATGAAAGAGAATGAGATACTTTTTTTTTTGTGGTGGGAAATCACCAAATAACTTCCCCCGCTCTGGGCGGAGCAGGGGGAAGTATCAGACTTGTACTGACTTAAACCCACCCATGTTCCTTCTATTGCCCTTTACGTTCCGGGGCCGCGGTATCTCTTTCGAACAACCCGCAACCCCTAAAGATGATACTTTAAATCATATTTTAGTTCGTAATTTCAGCAATAAAAGTCACACAATGAAATACAAGGCTAAGCCCTTCTATTCTTCCTAAATCTTATTTAAAAACTTGAGTATACGAATGTATTTGCAAACCAGCTTCTACTGTCACAGGTTTGATCAATGTTATCTTACGTTTACAGTACAAATCTCAGCGTCACTTAAAGTATCTTCTCCCGACTGGCTAGAAACCCTCCTCGTATAAATGACCATTTAAATTGGCTCAAGCCAAGCAAATAGTCGAGAACGTTGTCCCAAGTCTCAAGTTTGTGACAACTTTTAACTAAGTGCAAGTTGCTCCTTAGTGCTAGACTAGTTTGTAGGATGAACATTAAGATGAATTGGATGGTCTGAAGTGTTAAATTGTTGATTAATGTGAATAAATGTGCATGTTGCTTCAACTGGTAGATATGCGTTGTTTATTAATCGTTATTATATTTAACCTTTAGTTTAACAACCAGATGGGTTCGATAAAGATAACTAGCGCAATAATACCCGAAAAGGTAATGTTTCAACGCTTTTATAACTTCCGCGGTACTGTGAAATGTAACAAAAACACGCTTATTATCAGATTAGTACGATGCCTAGTAATGACTAAAGCAGAGCGAGCATTTGTATTACGTTTAATTTTGTTACTAATGACTTCTCCTGCTCTGGGCTTGAAGGAAGGGAGTGTCAGACTTGTGCTGACTAAATCAATCACATCCATGTTCCTTCTTTTAGCCTTTGTGTTTCGGGGCCGCGGTATTTCTCGAATAACCCGTAAACACGACAGGCACACGAAAATCAGAGGTTTTGGGTTCGAACTTGACACCGGCGGGCTGGACAGTAAGTTAGTCTGTATCTTACACCCAATTTACAATTATTACCTTACCTTTTAAATCAGTTAACCATTTTCATCCTTAAGCAGGTATACATAAAAATCATCATTGACGGTTGACGCGGTGGCTAAGCGTTAGTTATTGCGGGGTCTGTCACCGGACGGAATAAATATTTGTATGACATGTATGTAGTTGTGCCAGCTGTGGCTGTTTTTGTACGTGAGTTTAAATGTTCATAAACGCACAAACGATACAGAAGAAATTCCTAAAGTGGGGCAACGTTTAAAAAATCTTCCCTACCACAAAATCCTAATAAGTAATTTACCTGCGATATAAGTAATCCTATAGATAGACTCAAAGAAGAGTGTCTCCAATCTCCCGCTTGATTGGTCCAAATCCTTTGTGTGAGTAAATTTTCTCCAAAGATTTTTGACGAGACCCATTGTCGGACGTTTCCTTTGATAATGTTCGAGTGTCGGAGCCTGTCCAGTAGATGTGAGTACTGCGCTGATTGAATGGTAAATTAATTGTCGGTACGTTTCCACTGTATGAGAATTGTCGTTGAGTTTCGTTAGTGTTTGTTGGAGGTTTCCCGGATTGTTCTAAATATGGACTTTGATTTTGATATTGAGGTAGAGTACCTACTGTTTTGCTTCTAGTATAATGGGTGCAGAACCCTTCACAAAGCCTTAAGGCAGAGATTCTCAATTCATCGGAATCTTTTATTTTTTACAAGCTTTTGCCCGCGGCTTCTCTCGCGTTAAATTCGGTATAACACAGTACCTGCTACCTACAGTTTTTGCCCTTGCGCCTTATTGATTTGTAATAGCAACGCTAAGTTTTCCCTTTTCTTCCCTCATTCTCCCTCATATCCCACTTTTTTTTAATAAAAATTAGCCTATGTCCGTCTCCTGGTTCCCAACTATCTCTGTACCAAAATTCATCAAAATTGGTTTGGCCATTAAAGCGTGAAAAGGTAACAAGCAAACTCACTTTCGCTTTTATAATATACATAAGTAAGGATTAGTAAGGATGTATGTTTACTGATTACTCAGAGACCGTTTTGCAATTTTTTTTGTTGTCGATAGGGTATATTTCCCAGGTGGTCCCATATCAATTTTATTTATATTGCTTTGGTAGTTTATAAGTTATCGTCTACTAAATATTTTTATTTCTCTATGTGTTTATGGAAGATTTGATAATCTTTTATTAACAATGGAAAATGAATACTCCTTAAAAATTTTATGATATATCATTACTAGCTTTTGCCCGCGGCTTCGCTCGCGTTAAATTCGGTAGCGCCTTATTGATTTGTAATAGCAACGCTAAGTTTTCCCGTTTCTTCCCTCTTTCTTACTCATAACCCACTCTTTTAAAAAAAAAATAGCCTATGTCCGTCTCCTGGTTCCCAACTATCTCTGTACCATAATTCATCAAAATCGGTTTAGCCATTAAAGCGTGAAGATGTAACAAACAAACAAACTCACTTTCGCTTTTATAATATTAGTAAGGATACCATGATTAAAATAGCTGAAATAAAACACTTTTTTGTTCATGTTATTTGCACTATGATTAGGAATGCCATTTTTGCGGATGGCAATCATCAAAGAACTACCCCCTCGCAGACTTTTACTAAATAAAACCCACCCACGTTCCTTCTTCTGTCCTTATGTTCCGGGGCCGCAATACCTCTTTCGAACAACCGGCAACCGCGGCAGGGTTAGGTTAGTTTGCCTGGGAACTTTCTAGTCCTGGAAATATTGGTGGCCAAAGCTTTAACTTTTTCATAAGTTTTAAATATCTACCTACACGTTTATTGCGTTGCAACTTCACTTTAAAAACACCATAATTCCTGTACTATTAAATGCATTCGAAATTTGCAATCATGTTCAAATCATGCTTTAATTTTGTAACTATCTTTCTACACAAGTGGGTATATTTATCCCTAAAAATACTTGTGTTAATCTTGAATTAACATTTAACCCTACATTACATAAATAATATTGTTATAACTCTACTAGCTGCACCCCGTGATGTAACCCGCTTAGACCGGGATAAACAGCCAATTTTGATCCAGGGAATAAGGTATAAACATAGATAATTTCAGCTCAGACATTTGATCAAGAAGCAGTAACAAACATACAAAGTTTCACCTTTACCATATTAGTGTGATTGTATTTCATTATCCATTGAAAACAAAGGTTTTAAATATTTAAATTCCTGAAAACTGTGTAAATGACAACCGCCCATTATATTCCAATTAAGTTTATTCATCATAAACCCATTAGCAGCAATAAGGAGTGCATTAATTGAATTAAAAGTGGACAACTATTTAGTTGAATGATTTATTTGGTTTGTAACAGACAATATACTTTGATTTATACAACACTGAATATATAACAAACATCGAGAGCTGTGGTTACAGTCTTAACAATTAATTTGTCTTAATTAGATTATTATTAATACACAGTTACTGCTTACCTATAGTACATACATACCTAGTTCCGTACTCTTTGGTGGGATTGTTTAATCATGGTTTAATACATTATAATCTTGCATTTAATTATCACTTTATTTTTTGTGAATTTAGCCTATTGATGCTTCTATTGACTTCTTCAAAACTAAATAATTGGATAACACTTATTTTCTCGACATCGAAATCTGAGTATTTTATACTATATTTTGTTCACTAATAATATTTTCTTGGTAAAAGCTCTGTCGAACAATATCTCATAGTTTAAAAATACACGTTTTCATGTATTTTTCTCAGCAAACGCTTTCATTTGATACCCTTGACATGGCATCTTTGGGAGTCCGCCATATCATCATTTCCATCTAAATCGGAAAGAGGTGAAGCTAACAAAAGCATGTTAAAAAGTGACAAACAAACAATACACTTTACCACAAGTAGGTATACACAACTAGATCTATGAGCGATATACTATAATAGAAAATCATCTTTCTTAGTTACACATAAAATATTTGGCAAACACTTAAAAGCTTTAATTCTAAGCTTTTACGTACCAATGCGTCTTACAATAAATTCAAATCTATCTGGGAGTAGATAATTACCTTTCTCAACATATGGTTTAAGAGATGATATGCTTAAGTCCTTCGTTTATGTTAATCCTAGTTTTGCCAAGATTCTATAAATACACATATAGTTTGTACTATATGTACCCAAGTTTATTCAACCCATACTTGTGTATGGGTTGAAAAAACTTGGCTATGTATTCAAACAAAGTATGGTTAATATTCAGATTCAGGATTCGCGGCTAAATAATAACAGTAAGGCGCGTTTGCCTGGGTTGTTCAGCGAATGAGTGATCGCCTATTACATACCGAGTTTTCTCCGTGCCTCGGAAACACGCCCAGAAAGCTAGCTATCGGTCCCGGCTGTCATTTTTAGATCTTTGACAGAAGTGGCTCGAAAATCTGACAACTAGTGTTACCAAGGGGTATTTCATAATAAATATTCGCTAGTTCTAACGTGGTTGTAAAAGTCAGATACGCTGTCGCTCCAAGTAAAATACTGGTATTCAATCGTATATTGAGATTCAATGTAAACATTTTACGACTTTACATACAATATTTTACAACATTTAATACTGCTACTTCAATGCCTATATAACTGATGCTGTCAATGGCAAGTAGTTGTTTAAAGCAAGAATATATTGATTGTTTTATAAGATCTCAATATTATATGCATCATTTATATTTCGACTAAGAACAATAAGTCTTTTTTTCGGATCATGAAATAACTTCTCCCAACGTTTACAGTCTGACACTCCCTTCTTCTCTGCCCAAAAAAGGGGGAAATTATTTCATGTTTTCTCATCCGAAAAACAAGATTTCTCGACGAAAAATTATGCACGAAAACGAACACTTTAAACTTTTTAAGCTTACAATATTGCTATGGTAGTTCAGTGATTCAGGTACCTATGTAATATTAGACGTAAGCTTAGCTACATCTGCTACAAATAGTTATAAGCTACAAACCTCAGTTACACAAGAGCTCATACAACGGCAGCCGACATCGACCACTGCCCTAATCAACGACTATTACATAATCAGGCGTCGCTACAAAACCCATAGGTACAGTACCACGCTCATCAATGTACAATGATAACACTTTGAGCTGGTCTAGTGTAGTAAGGTGATTCAATAGAGGCTAATTTACACTGATTTGTTACCACTAAAGTGCAGGCTGCTGTACACGCAATTGTACCACAAAACACACCTTCCTAGTTTATTAACTAGGAAGGAAACATTTTTTTTTTACACTAAACGTTATTTTTACATTAAGATAAATTACATCAATTCTGATCATTGTCTTTTACAGATTTATAGATCATCATTGCAGATCCAGGTACGTATTCAAATTGTAGTCGAGGAGCCTATAACTTTGACTGCGAACGCCACGATGAAAGACATTAAAATTACATCAATTTACAGATCCAAGTACGTAATCTTGGTAGCAGTGACTGCAGCCGCAGCAGCCAATGTAGCAGCAACCGCGACTACTGCAGCCGTGGATCCCATAGCTTTGACTGCGAACCCCATGATGAAGGACACGAGCAGTTGTGCCACGAACACACAGCTGCTGACGACAGCGACGTCCGTGCCAATGCCCCGCGCCTCCCCGCACCCACCGCCGCCGCTGTCCCACTGTTGGGAAAGGGAAAGATAAATGCTTATGGACTTGTGACGCCACACAAAATCCTGTATCTCCCAAAGAATTTTATCCGCGATATTGTGGTCATAGCATCATTCTACCTATTATTGAGGATAAGGTAAATAAGAATTTGTGTGATATACAATAATACCATAACAAAGAGGCTGAAATGAAAAACTTTTTTCCAAAAAAAACCACCTCCCAAAAAAAACACGAAAATGTATTTACGGATGTTGGTGGTGACTTTTGTTTGATTCATCCGCCGACTTCCCGAAGTAAATTATACTATACGTTTTTTAAGAAGTTGTTTTATTTTGGCAAAACATTAATTTTCCATAACAGAACAAGACAACGAAATAAGGAAATAACAGACAACAGAACATAAAAAAACACCTTTCAATTTCTCCAAATATAATTTGCCAGTTTTTCAGACAAATGGAAACAGTTTCACAGTCGTTTAATGTTGAATTTTTAATGCATGATCATTCTTAGCTACAATTAGTGATCGTTTAATCAATTACAGGGTACGTTCTGTTTGAAGTTCCCTGAAAATCGCACATCAAAGGATTAATACGCTGAAATAATAATCGGTTGGCTAAAGTTAAATACATTGGGGATATAATTAATTGACATTTTGTAGCAATTCATTGAACGACCACAATATTTGCAACACTGATTTTCGCGTAAATTTGCTTTATTTATTTGAACAAAATATGTTTCCTGAAACACCTTAAGAGTATGTACTACTAAAAGCGGATAATTTTAGAAGACCACAAAATGCATTGACTGTTTCATGCTGAATAAGTAGTTTAGTTGTGGTGCATGAGAGCGTTTTATGGGACGAATGTCGTAGATGAAACAGTGCGTCGCGAATGACGCAATAATACGCAACTGAAATAACAATATTCTAAATGGTGTCGCGTGCCGAGGTTGCTCTACTGGTACTACTAGTAGGCATTATGGCCAAATATAAATTAACAATGAATTGGCGTTGTAATGACGATGGTGACTTAACAGATCTTACAGGGTTAATTAAATAGGTCCTATCAAATTACTAGAACCTTAGTCGGTAGGCCACGTTTTTTTATGCCATCTAAAGTGAAGGTTTAAGGACGCTGTGGACTCTCCAACAAGTCCACACAGAGCGTCGGAAGGATCTAATCTCCCATTTTGCCAACTCATGAAAAGATCAGTAATTACTAAAATTACAACATTATGCATCTTACATCTATACTTACTTAACTAAGCAGAGGCTACGGAAATAAATTGCCGTCACAGAAAAAAGAGGATTCCAGAGAAGACACTTCTTGTCAAAAATGGTCCATGGCAATAAAAGTCGAGTAGTGCTAGAACTTCCCGAAACATAAAGGACAGACGAACGAACATGGGTGGGTGTGATTTGTCATCGGTAACAAAAAATGGTAGAACTTAGCGGACACTGACATGGTCACTAACATTATTAACAACATTTGAAATACAACAGTTTATGCGAGATTATGGCGTGTGCAACTGCGCCAAAAATATCGGAAGCTTATAATAAACAATAAACATGGCAAATATCCCGTTTTAAATGTTACTAGTAAAGTTCTGATTATATTCTTCATCGTCTCGAATAGATGCATCAGATTTTCGAATTCCGAACAGTACGTAGCGATATAGACAGTTCTAAATATGTGCTTTATTTAAATCCTAGAAGAGGTCAGATCGTACAACGGATGGATACTGTGTCGAGGTTTTAAATTCACTTCGTGTTTGTGATGGGTCGATTATAGCTTATGCACCCTTATTGGATCTGCAGCGACCAGCGTGAACTCGTGATCGTTTCATAGATTTTCGCATAGGCCACTGCAGTTGGTTTGAGTAACCAAATGCAGTGGCCAATACTCAAGTCTGATTATATGGGAAACTCACCATGCCTGTCGCGTGGTAGTGCGCTACAAGGAGGTAGGGCATGGTGAAGAGAGTGGAGTACATGACGCCAGCCGTCCAGCTGCAGAGGAGCACGGCTGCTTTCGCGCGGATGGCGCACAGGGCCACCATGCCACAGCTATACGTGCAGAGGCCCCCGACGTATACACGTTTTGCTCTGAAATAAACAACTAAATAAATATTAATATGGATCTAGCTAGCTGTGCCTAGCCTAGTTACACCAGCTGCTCAGGTCCCCCTTATCACTTTGGAGTATGAAAAATAAATGTAGGCCTAATTTCATACAAATCAGTCAAGCCGTTCCAGAGGAGTTTGGTAACAAACATCGCGACACTAGAATTTTATAAATTAGAAAATTGAAATTAGTCTGATTCCAAAAAATAGAAACCACGAACAGAATACAGGCAATGTGCGTGAAAATGTCGTCATCTGATTTTATTGTTCGCTACTAAACAAACCGTGCCATCCACTCGTAATTGCAAACACTCGCTGTTTTATGAAATGCTGGATGCAAAACTCCTGGCTAAGACATTGAAGAGATTACACCTTTACAAAGTAGCCTTTTTTGTACAAGTCACCCTTTTCTTGCGGATGGGAAATAATCAAATAGCTTCCCCCGCTTTGGGTGGAGTGGGGAGGAGTGTCAGACTTGTACCGAATAAAACTCACCCATGTTCTTTCAATTGGCTTTATGTTCCGGGGCCGCGGTATCTCTTTCGAACAACCGGCTAGCCAGTCAGGTACAAGTCACCCTTGATGACTATAAATCACAGTACTTCTAAGCATAACAGCCTATATACCTACTATATGTATAAACCTATACCTATATGCTATCATCAAATCCCAAACTGCATCAACAATTAATTGAAACGTCAATCCATAACCACGAAAGCATATTCCCCAGATCTGGTATTAGCGCAAAGGACTTTAAGAGCATTAAATGGATACAAGCCATCAATTAGTGGTTTATGGTCGAGCTTGTTGCCAATAGACAGATGGCTGATGTTGAGTGAGATTAATGATACACATGCAGATTCGTTAACTAGCCAAAATAGTTTTTTATTCATTTTAAATCGGGTTCAGTACTTGGAAAAGTTGTGTCATCGGATTAACTCGTCATGAAGGTTAAATAGCGTGCAAGTTGAGTGGCCAGTGCCTTTTGAACACAATCTGCCAAAATAGAGGATTAAAGAGCCCTTGAAGACTCATTATGAATTCGATACTTTCGACCCGATCATTGCCCATCAGGTGTGTCCCTACACCTGCACTGCCAAGACTCAAAAAATGTTACTGATGGCATAAAACTTACTCGACTAATGTTAGTTCATGCTACATACTATTGATACGAAGGAAGAAGTGAACTGCTAATATAGGCAGATAACAATGATGATCGGATTTCATTTCAGGTGGAAGCGATTGGTCGGTCCTGCCGGGTTTGCGGGTTGTTCGAAAGAGATACCGCGGCCCCAGAACTGAAGGGCAATAGAAGGAACATGGGTGGCTTTTAGTCAGTACAAGTCTGACCCTCCCTCCCGCTCCACCCAGAGCGGGGGAATTTATTTGATGATTTCCCATACGCAAAAAAAAGGAAATGGTCGGATGTGTGTTGTGGTGTGGTGTGGAGTGAGATCAGATAGGCTGTCATGGTCCGCTTGTAATGTTACTGTGACATGCCTGCACTCTGTGAGAGGAAGTCGACTTCCAACACCAGAGTACAAGCCAGTCGCTCAACAAAAAATACTAAATGGCAACTGCATACGGTTAGACTGGAAGCCGATGCCCACATAGTTGAGAAAAGGTGAGACAGATGATAATTATGGCCCAAATCAATTTATAAAAACGAGGAGTTTGTCTTGCCATAATAAATCCTCAAGAACAGAAGCTCGAAAACTGATAAATAGGTAGACTTTTGGGTTATCAATCGTTGACGGAGGGGAATTGACTCTTCATACAATATTTTCTCGGTAAATAAATCCGAGATAACTCGTATGATCCAAACTAGAGTGTCCCCGATTTGCTCGCACCATTTGTCGATAAATTCAATTTTATCAAGATTAATGCTAGGTTCACATGGATGCGTCGAGAGATATTTACTCGTTTGCTGTAAGTGAACTGTTAACTAAAGTCTTTGAGGCAAAGTTTTAATAGATTTTTTATAATTGCGTTTTATTTTTATTTAGTCAAAATTTGTTATAGGTACATCTTGCTAAAATAATTTATCATGGGGCATGATAAATTATTTTAGCAAGATGTACCTATAACAAATTCTTACGCAGCATGCAGCAGACATATTCTTACGTAATGATGTCAAAAAAAATATGTAACCCATTTCCTTGCTTGCAATGCAATCATCATCTTCCAGCCTTTGTTCCATCTCACTTGTAGTCGGCGCATCACGTTTTTTCTGCGATTCTCCCCTGTCAAACGTTACGCTACCATCGTGTATTGCTTTTAATGCAATATATATTAGAAATCCGTGACTAATCTTTAAATCCTGATAAAATACAGTGTGAACCAACCTTCACGGGTTCTAGACGAGCTAAGCTTGTAACGTTATTGATTTTTAAATCACCTCGAAGCCAGTGAAGTGTCAGCCAGGAAGAGCGTCGCAAAGTCAAGGATTTACTGATCTCATTACAATGAGATAGTATTTACTAGACTAAGAGTAGGTACCGTGAGCTGTCAAGTTGAAGGTAACTCTTAGATAACGACATGATTGTATGAACGATCGCCTGATACGAGATATGTAATGTGTTTTTGTTAAGGAATCTTCTTAGCTGCCCAGATATGAGCCACTAATTTGGTGCTTTCAGTAGCGTTCATCAGTTCCTGTAATGAAAAAACAACAAGACACGGAAGCCACGATATTAAGTGCCCTATCGTATGTAGTACATGGCCATCGATGAATTTCCACTTGAACAGGTTTTTCTTGCTACGGCCAACCTGGATCCGGAGGCTTTTTCAAAGACATCCAGGTTAGACATCGGAACTTATGTCTAACTTAGGAGTCATTTAGCAGGTGGTAGAACGAATGGAATTGTTTAACAAGAAATAGTGATGTACTAAACGTAATACGTGTTATTTCAATACAAATTGAGTTTGAGCTATTAATTTACACGTCTAGAGAGGCCCGTTCAAGAAAGATGACAAGTCGTTAATCTTGATTTTAAACCGAGATTAGAGTTGAAATTCATATCAAAAGTTGATATTATAAATCTAAACATAAAGGGATCAGGTCCTTAGTATAATTTTATCATAGCATCAGTAGATACCCAAAATTTCAAACAGTTCTGAAAGCTAATTTCATTAAAGTACTTTACTAAATTACACTTGAAAGTTTGACCAGAGCTTACCGACAGTCTTTGCTTTGCCATAACTCTAGAAACTTCTCAAACGAACTCTAATTAATGCTATTAACAAAAGTGGTAGTAAACAATTTGTGTCGTTGACGGCAAACTATGTTCATCAATAAATAAGATTTTCGACTTCTTATGCGTATTGTATATTTATTATAGTAAGAAACCTACTGTTTTCTGTTTAACCAATTTAAATGCAGTAAGTAGGTACTACCGCATTGCAGAAGTCGTGTCTAAAACATCCTTTTTCTTTATTCTTTTCTACTATTTCTACACTGCACAAATGTTGCCACATTTGTGTTTTTGGTTTTTGTCCCCCCCCCACTAATTGTTTATGTTGTGTGCACTTGTGGCTAGAAAACATGTTTTCTTTCTTTTTAGTTCCTTTTGAGGTTCCGTACTTCAAAAGGAAAAAACGGAACCCTTCTAGGATCACTTTGTTGCCGTCTGTCTGTCTGTTAAGACCCTTTATCTAGAGAACGCGTCGAGGTATGGAGTTGAAATTAAAACCAAATGCTCAAGTCAGTGGTCCCTTGGAGCTGTGAATCAACCCTTTAAGTCTACAAAGATTATGGCCGTTTATGTTGCAAATTTGTACGAAACTGTCGGTGTGCGAGTCTGACTCGCATTTGCCCGTTTTTTTTCTGTCATCATTTTGGTATCCATTAAAGTCTACTTTCTTGTTAGTTTTATAAGAAAATCATTACGAACCCGATTCGCTTGATGAGTTTTTCAATAATGGTAGAGTAGCAGGCACAAGAGAGCGAATACATAGCCATGCCCCAGCACCCGAAACGGACGCCTTCCTCGTAGTCCATGCGACTGATACTACCCACTGGCGCCTGGAAACAATTTAAAAGCAATGTTGTTGATAAGCGTTCGTATTTTTGTTGCCAACATAATTTTTAAGGCGAACATATTTTGTGAAAGTGTTAATATTTTATTTTTGCATCGCATGTTAAATCAGGACATTTTTCACACTATATTACTGGCGTTTAAATCCTTAAAACATTTATGAAGCAGTTATACATGAGATATTCGGTTGCAATGCCTCAGATGTTTACGAAATGATACTATTTGCTGCAAAAGTTTATGTAGGAGAATCATTTTACATGTCGTTGTAACTTTTATGACGACAGTGGCGGCGGTTTAAGTATTAGTTAACTGGGAAAACTTATAATTTTCTTAAATCATCTCAAATAACAAATGACTTAGAAATACCAGGTGGTACCGATACCGATAGAGATAACAGCAACAAGATGTGTAACGTCAAAATCTAGGTACTGAACAACAGAACAGGTTGGTAATTCCGCACTCAAATGTATCAATCATACACTTAAAATGATTCATAATCTAAAGTTGTTTGAAAATTGACGGGATCCCCACCGAAGTCGGCTAAGTACCTAGCCAGTTGCCGATAAGCGTCATTCAACAGAACAGGAGGTGACTAGACCACGCGTATGAACCACGTCAAGATGTTTGTGTAAATGTACGCGAAGAAGCACCATTCGTTGTCAGATTATGTATTTTGTAATAACGGGGATCTTTTCGGCTATACCTAACTAGCTGTACACAGTGGTATCACCCGCTGCTTACCTCTTAAGTGCCGCAGCGTGATGTTATATAACCTATGATACTAACAAATAACGTGGCTTTCCGCTTTCTAATGGTAAAAGAATTTTCAAAATCGGTTTAGTAGATATAAGACTACTCCCTACAACATCACAAACTTCACCTCTTTATAATATGATATAGTATGTCTAGTGGTTTCACCCGCTGCTTAGATCCCCTTTTCACTTAGTACAAAAAATAGATGTTGATCGATTCTCAAACCTATCCGATATGCACACAACATTTTATACTTTTCGTTCGAGCCGTTTCGGAGGAGTTTCGTAACATACACCGCGACACGAGAATTATATAAATTATATGTGACATGAAACTGGTTGCAGAATTATTGCTAAGCAGTTAGCATGCATAACACTAGACATAATAAATTGGGTTACCATATCATGTGAAGTCATCGTCTCAGTCCATTTGTACTGTTACATCCATGCGTACTGTCCATTGTACCATTATAACATAAACCAAACACTTACTAAACTAAAGTTAGATTTACAGTTAATTCATCTAGAAAAATAAAAAATCAGGGGTCAGATTTTTTATGCCTCCAATGGGGCTCTGATTTAGCTTTACATACTGTCGAGAAATGTTAATCTCTCAGGCATGGTGGTTTAGATTCTATACGATGTTTCTCTTCATCGAAACAAATCAATACACATTAAAATTACCTCAACTATGCTGTTTATGAAACCAAGCTTTGCTTTTGGTCAGCAGCCAAAATGCATCATCATCGATCATTACATCATTTAATTACTTAGCACCAGAGGAAACAGCTATCAAATAAAACAAACGTAACATTACTGACCGCAGGATCCCCTCCAAACACGGCTTCTCCTACGAAGTCAGTAAAGTACAAGGAGTAGCAAACATGTGCCATCCAGCAGAACAGGTTGGTGAGGCAGACCACGCGCAGGGAGCTCGGCATCATCACGATGGACTTCAAGTAGTGGCTCAGCGAGAGGTTGCCTCCGTGGCCGGCTTCCACCACGTTAATCGGAACTGCATTCTGGAATTGAGAAAGAATTTGGTGAAGTATGAGCGAAAATGAAGCTGAATTCGAGTTTAATTTATGTTTAGTTGAGGACTATAGACAGTGTTGATTAATCACTAAACCATTAGTTTCACTTGCTTCCTTGCTGCATCAATTCTGGGCCTTGAACAAAGCGAATAACACAGCTATCCAAATTATAAATACTACTAGTAAAAAAACATTGAGTTGTTGTCAATCGTTTCCAACACAAAGAAGAATTTGAAGGGGTACGAACGTACCTATCTTTGCAGGTGCACCGGTCAAGCAAGTTGCTTCTTTAGCGTCATCATCTTTCTCCTACCCTTATCCCAAGTTTCTTGGGGTTGGCGTAGCATGCCTTCTTCTTTCATACTCCTCTTTTACTCGTTATTTCATCGGACACCTCCTTTCTTGCCATATCATAGCTCACAGTCCATCCATAGTTTATTTGGCCTTCTAGTACGTACCCACACATATTCCGTCTTTATCCTAGATTATATTCTCAAACGTCTTTTTTTATACCAAATAATCGTAACTTTATCTGAACTTTCTAATATAAAAGATGGCCCCCAATTTACCTGGTTAAATATGAACACCGGGAATTTTCTCGGCTGAGCGAGCACATAGAAAGTATTTTATCCTCGATATTGAACCTTCCCTAATTAATTGGTAGGCTGGTAAAGTTACCATGCCGTATTAAACAAAAGAGGTCGTTGCTTCGAGTAATCGAAGGAAAGGTTAGGCAAAGCTCGAGAACATGTTAGGCCTGTTAATTAATTTGAAGTTATTAGATATTAATTTGAGTCTCAGTCAGACGATTTGTTTTAAAAGGGTTGACATCTTAGCTTGCATGTGGATTTGTTGTACGGTATGATAAATTATTTGGTTTTACATAATTATCTGCCTATCTGCATACCAGTGAAATTCGCATCTTGTTTGCTACATGATTTTCCTACATGCTTTGGTAGTTACAGAAGGAATACTTTCAAGGTTATTAAAGATACTAGCTTCCGCCCGCGACTTCGTCCGCGTGGCATAGTTACTTTGGGCTAACGCTAACTTTAACCCGCGTGATGACCCGAAAAAATGTATCTTTCTCTCCCCTTTTCTTCCCTCATTCTCCCCCTTTCCTCACTTTAAAAAAATTGCCTATTTCCGTCACCAGGGCCCCAAATATCTCTGTACCAAAATGCATCAAAATCGGTTCGGTCATTTAGGCGTGAAGCCGTAACAAACACGACACGGTTGGCGCAGTGGCTGAGCGATCGACTGCTGCGCTGTGTGTCGCGGGTTCTATTCCCGCACGGAACAAATATTTGTATGACCTACAGATAGTTGTTCCGGGTCTGGCTGTTTGTGTATGTGAGATTGAATGTTTGTAAACGCACCCACGATACAGGAGAAATTCCTAGTGTGGGGCAACGTTTAAAAAAAAAAGAAAAAAAAGAAAGAAAGAACAAACAAACAAATTCACTGTCGCTTTTATAATATTAGTAAGGATTTATGAAAATAACCGAAGGTAATTGAATGCCTATTCAGTTACCTAACGAAATAAGCTACGTTAGAGGTCCTAACTGTAGCTACCTTACACTTAAAAAATCCAAGTGCCTACTTAAATAATAAAACTGATCCTAAATACACTACAGCTACAACTAAATAAAACTACAGCTAAATAAATAAAAAAATAATAATTTGAATTTATAATTAACCTGAAAATTAAATTTTACTATATGTATATACTGTATATATATTTTTTAATATATCAAATTACGCCTATTATCTATAAGAACCTATTAATTACCAAATAAAGTAGGTACTAAAACTAAATAATTCTAATAGAATTATACCCAGAAATATGTAGGTAAGTACAACTTGTAACAAAAAAGAAATTAAAATAAAGCTAAAACGCCTGTCCAATACTGGGTCCACCCTTTATAGCAGAACTTTTTATGTTATAATTTTATTTTGCATAACAACGAATAGCATAAACGTCATTTCGCATAAAATTGTTTGGCAGACACTCATTTATCATACATTCAAAACTCATAATTTTGTAAGTCAGAATCATTTCTAGACATAAATTTCATATCCATAATATTCAAAAAGCAGAAACATCATTTCGCAGAAAGTTCACAGTCAGAATCGTCTTTTGACATATATTTCATATCGATATCATTAAACGGCCGAATTGTCATATCGCAGAAAGTTTATAGTTAGAATCATCTTTATTATTATTTGATATCATTTATTTTAACTATTATTTAATTGAATTTGTAATAATGTCATTTAATTCCATAAGTAATTATAATCCTAATGTAAATAGTTCAGTTCCGGGTAAACTACTAAAAACAATCTCATTTTCTATTAATGCAAGTCGTTACTGGCACACGTAGGGGGTCACAGTTTTAACCTAACCTAACCTACGCATTTTTTTTTTTTAACAAATTAACCTAATCTTAATAGATGAGTCCCGGGTAACCTACTAAAAACAATGTATTTTTTTTCTATATAATTTCATAAATATCTTATTTTTGCCTTAATATGTTTTTGTATACAATTGTAACTCACTGTAATTGGAAACTCAAAATAAATACCAAACATGGTAAATATCCCGTTTTAACCGTCAATAATAATGTTAGTGACCATGTCAGTTTAAAGACTTATTAGGCATATAAGTCTTTAAACTATAGTATGAAAAGTGAAATTATACCAAATACTCGTCGCTCTAAATGAACATTATGCTAAACGATATTATGCGAAATTTGAACTCTGCCAATCGTAATTATACTAAATGTAATTCTGCCATCTTAAAACTATGCAATTGTAAATTCGGAGTTTTAAACATTATGCCAAACGATAATTACATCAAATAATTTTTATGCCTTTAAAATGTTCGTTTAAAGAAAAATATGCTAAGTGTGTTATGCCAAATAAATTTCAGAGCATCAAGATTCTGCCAGATAGAGGGAACCCGTCCAATACTATCTACCTATGTATACCTACTTCACTTAAAAATAAAAACCTATAAATACTTTAATTAATAATACCTATAACTATAATTAGTATAATTAACTACGCTTTTACCAACATAGTATAAAAAAAACTGAACATAAATTAGCCGAAACTCGATTTCTAAAAATCTATGCGTACCTACTTAGTAGTAGGTACGCATAGATTTTTAGAAATCGAGTTTCGGCTAATTTCTTTCTTCACCTAAAAAGAAATAAAATGTAAACTATGAATAGTTTGTAATTTGAACGAATATTTAAACACTACCAAAATAACTAATACCTATTTTATAAAATAACAACAAAAGAAATCTAAAAAGAAATTATTTAAAGACTAAAAGTCGGGCTGAAAGCATTGTCTGTCAATAAGGTCGAACACTCTGAACGGTTATTCGCATCAACAGCCAAATATTACACAAAAATAATCCTTATAACATGATTCAGTATTCACGCGCGATGGCTTATTAGCGTATTTCATGCATAACTTTGGTGTTTGTATACCGATATATATGATTCTTTTTTTATTGAATATGTAATAATGTTAACTGTTTTTAATTAGAGATGAGTGGGAGTATTATAAACGTAAGAGTAGACAAATATAATCAGAAATCTCCGAACTGCTAAGTTATCGGGAGTTACACGTGTTTTTGTGAGTCAACCATAAAAGATAGACCTATGCTGTCGTAGTATATTTTTTATATAATTTTAAGGAGAACATTTCCGTCATACATGAATACTGTGTAGCTTTAACCAACTTCTCCCGATTACCCAACATTTTCTTTCACTGCTCTGCTCCTATTGATCGTAGCGTGATGAAAAGTATACTATAACCTGCCCAGGAGTATGAAGAATAATTGTACCAAGTTTCGTTAAAATCCGTCGAGTAGTTTTTGTTTCTATAACGAACATACAGACATACAGACAGACAGACAGACAGACAAAAATTTTACTGATTGCATTTTTGGCATCAGTATCGATCACTAATCACCCCCTGATAGTTATTTTGGAAATATATTTCATGTACAGAATTGACCTCTCTACAGATTTATTATAAGTATAGATTAGTTTTATTTTGCAGAATAAAATAAATGACAAACGTGATGCCATAGAACCTAACTTTTTTGAACCCTCCGCCCACCCCATGGCGTCAGACTCGACTGACTAAAAACCACCCCGATGTTCCCTTCCCACAGTTTTGTACCAGGGATTATGGGAACTATTTCCCCTTTCACGATCCCCGTATATAACCTAACCTAACTGATAAATGAGCTATGCAACACTTAAAGATTCTTCAATTCGAACCAGTAGTTTCTGAGATAAGCGCGTTCAAACAAACAAACTCTTTAGCTTAATAATAACATCTTCATGATCATCAAGAGCATTACCTCTCCTCTTTACTGTAATATTTTGCATAATTATACATTTTAGATATATATTTACTATCTCAATATTTATTTTTATAAGTGTACTAGCTGACCCGGCGAACTTCGTACCGCCTTAGCATAGCTTTGATGCACTACTTTATTCTGTATGGCTGACAGTTGTCCTATCTTAGGTATGAGTACTATTCAATTTGAACTGGAATCTATAATATCCGCCATATAAAAATGAATCCCCATTTCACATCTTATATTTTATATTTCTTCTTTCTTTTTCTTTTTTTGCCTTAGTTTGTACGTCTGCTTGGTGGCATTTTTAAAAATGAAAATCCAACTGAAAATAAAAAAAATACTTCCTTATATTTTCTGTATAACCAAATGTATACCAAATTTTAATATTGTGTAGTCATCAAAAGTTATCAAAAATCGAAATTACCGTGAACTTACCGTGATTAACAAACACTTATTATCAAACACCAAAATTCTCAGTCTTTAAAACAAAACAAACTATCAAAAACTTAAAAAATATTATTAGCCCGGTTATGTAGGTATGTCACAGATTACCACAGGTTACTAAATAGGTTATCCGAAGTTTGTTTAGGTGCGTTCTGAAATCTAACTCATAGTATACATTTATTTTATTATTAGATATTAAATACTTCCATTAAAATGAAATCATCACTGGTATTATTAATATTACTGTGAAAGTCGGTACATTTAATAATATTTATTTATTACTAAATATTCCGTGGCGAGTTATTTTCAAAAATTTGTAAATTAGTGCGATAGAATTTAATTAATTAACCACATTTCCGAACAATCGATGCTCTTTCAATATAGTCTATGGCTGTGAATGACGTTGACATTCGAATACGCGCGTTTTTTAAAATATGCAAAATTAAATGTATATTTTTCAATATATCTGAAAGATTTTCTTAATATTTTTTTCCGTAAGAACCATCCTTGGACTTCCACAAACATTTTAAAAAAAGAATTATCGAAATCGGTTCAGCCGTTCACACGTGATGCCGTGACAACGCGAAACGGGTTTCATTTTTATATATATAGATTATTTGTATGTATGTTTATTATTTGATTGATAATTTTAAATTTTCCTGTTTTGTCTTTTCCACACTCTGTTTTATTTATTTTATCTTATCCAACTTCCCTTTCGCAGGTCTGCTGGAAGAAATTTCTAGAGAAATAAGCAGTACCTTTGTGCTCTTGTGTCTTAATGTAATGTCCTGTCATGTATTTTGTGTGTGACATAAATAAATAAATAAATCTTTGACGTCAGGTCACCAATTAGCTGTTAAACAATTACTTTACCTCAGGTTGATTCAACGCTCCGTACGTAACATTTTCCTTCTTCAAATTCTTTTCAGGTCCATCAGCGCCCTCATCAAAGCTCTCCTGGATCCTCTGCGTCTCAGCCTGTCTCCGGAATTCCTCCTGCTCAGTCAGCTCTAGGAGTGGGATCTCTTTGAAGCTGGTGATGGTTGCGGAGACGCAAACTATGAAGATTATGGTGATGAGTGAGAATACTGCGCGGACGTGACCTCCAAATATTTCACCTGAAAATGATGTTGGGATCGGAGTTTAAAAAACGATTTTTATTAAATTTATTTATTTACGTCACGTTGGCGCACTGGTGTTTGACTTCTACGTGTTGAGGGTTCGATTCCCGCACGGAACAAATATTTGTATGACCTACAGTTAGTTGTTCCGGGTCTTACTGTTTGTGTATGTCACCAGTTCAGGAGAACATCAAAAAATTATTAGCCATTGCCCAGAGTTTCTGCTGTGAGTCTGTGAAGCTTAGAGTTGTGCATCGAACACCTAGCAACACGTCTGTCTGAAACGATTACAATACTATTCAAATGTCACTGACTCCATCGAATAGAAACCTTAAAATTATTGACGTAAGTGTCGCCCTACGAGTGACCTTACAGGTGATCGCCCATTTTACCGAGATTCTCAGTTTCTCCGTGCCTCAGAAAGCACATGAAACCGTCGGTCCCGACTATCATTTGTAGATCTTTGAGAGTTTTTGGTAGTCGTCAGTGTAAATCTGACAACCAGTCTTACCATCGTATAGAAGATAACTGAGTACCGGTATTAACTGGGTTAGATATGCAGTCGCTCCATGTAAAATACTGGTAATCAGCTGCATCCGGTTAGACTGGAAATCTGTCTTTTCCAAAAAGGAAATGGTTAGACCGATGAGAGTCGTCTTTAAAAATGATTTTTTTCGTATTTAAATGAATATCGCAATACAGAGTGTATTTTGTGATTTATAAGAGAAGAAGATGCTCTTAGAAGTGAAAAGACTTCTCGCAGATAATTAAATAAGTTATACCTAAGAACATAATAATATTACTTATCCCCAACTATAATCTTTTTAAAATGATATTTATTACGCAGTTTTTAATCAAAATTTTAATGTTTAATAACCATGATAGGTCCACCGCGGCAACCAGCGTAACTTGTTTAGTGAAAAGTCGCTGTTAAAATTAGATAGCGCGGTCACTTGATCATATTTACTCGTAGCTAACAAAATTGTAAAACGATATGACTGACAACATTCACAGACCAAATAAAGAAAAGGATATGGTGAACCTCGGGCTGAGAGTCAAAAACTAGCAAAGCATTACTTACAAACATTTTTGGTGACTTCATCGTCATAATTTTTAGTGAAAAGAAAACGGATTCCTTATAGGATCACTTTGTTGACCGTCTGTCTGTCTGTCAAGACTCTTTATCTCAGAAACACGTGAAGGTATCGAGTTGAAATTTCTTCAACTACAATATACTTAAGTATGTGGTCCCTTGGAGCTGTAAAAAATCCTCCCTCTTAGTCTACGCAGTCATAAAATATGGTATTTTACGTCCGACTCGACCTTGGCTGGTTTTTTTTCCTTCCACCCCTCTCTATAGTGCAATCTTTGGCCATGTTTGCCCTACAAACTAAATCAAATAATCCTGCGCCGCGGCGCCTGCCTCAACGATAAATTAATAAATGATATTTACCTAGACGGGTATCGTCCCAGTTGATGCCGCCTAAGGAGTACCCCATGAAGCCACCCAGGCCCGCCATCACAGTGAACGTGCTCAGACCTTTGGCATGGTCCTCTGTGGACAAAAAGTTTTATTGATGTAGGAATTTAATCTTACCAAATACTCTTAAAACCCTGAAAGATACGCCGAATACACTGAAATATAGGATATTTGTTATATCATAATTCTAAGAAGCTCCATAATTGCAACTGTTCTTCCCTTACAATCTCAATAAATGTTTCATAGTAAAATGCTTTGATATTTGTATGGCCCTATATGGTAAAAACATGTAAGTACACAACTTTAATTATTAGACCCTATGTACCATGTTTTTACACAAATCAATTTTATTATATTATTATAATCTAATTTGAGTCATCCCAAAAATTGGCGACGAGTTTGGCACTTTCTAGCCAAGCGTGTGGACTGTGATGTGGAAGCAACAATACAGGCAGGACATGCTGTCAAGTGACCCATCATTTGTGGAGCTTTGCGACTGTTAAGCATTTTCGTCTTAATAAATGCTCAATTCAAAATTATGGCACGGTTGGCTCAGTGGCTAAGCGATCGACTGCTGCGCTACGTGTCGCAGGCTTGATCCCCGCACAGACAATATTCTAGTCTGGTTGTTTGTGTTATGATGTTTAAATTGGGTACGTTTACAGACGTACGATACAGAAGAAGGTCCTAGTGATTTATTTAAAGCGTTTCAAGGCTTTTTAAAAAAAATACATTCATATAATTCCATCATGGCTGTAATCTTCGGAGATTAAAAAGTTAGTAGGTAATCGAAACGGAACCCATACAAATTGGAAGGTAAAATGTCGCAGTGTCCCTAAGTATACACACACAGGATGAACGGCTTCTGTCTACCTACTATTTCGTATTTTATCAAAAACTAGCTTTTGCCCGCGGCTTCGCTCGCGTTAAATTCGGGGTAACACAGTTCCCCTAGCGCCTTACTGATTTGTAATAGCAACGCTAAGTTTTCCCTTTTCTTCCCTCTTTCTCCCTCACATCCCACTTTTTTAAAAAAAATATTAGCCTATGTCCGTCTCCTGGTTCCCAACTATCTCTGTACCAAAATTCATCAAGATCGGTTAAGCCATTAAAGCGTGAAGAGGTAACAAACAAACAAACAAACAAACTCACTTTCGCTTTTATAATATTATATAGTAAGGATTTGCTCGTTCTCTTAATATATTATCATTACTTTCCAGAAATATATCCCTATTTTAATATGTGTAAAAAAACAAAAAGTGTTTTTTTTTTTAATATGGGGTTTGGTTATGAAATTCGATTTTTCAACAATCTAATGAAGCAGTTTTACAAAACTTAACATTGCAACTGTAATACCCCATTTTATTTGCGGATGGGAAATCATTAAATAATTTCCCCTGCTCTGGGCGAAACGGGGGGAGTGTCACGTGTGAGTGACTTTTACTGAGTAACACCCACCCATGTTCCTTCTTTTGCCCTTCATGTTCCGGGGCCGCGGTATCTCTTTCGAACAACCCGCAACCCCGGCTTGTTATATATAAAACTAGCTTTTGCCCGCGGCTTCGCTCGCGTTAAATTCGGTAGCGCCTTATTGATTTGTAATAGCAACGCTAAGTTGTCCTGTTTCTTCCCTCTTTCTCCCTCATAACCCACTCTTTTAAAAAAAATAATAGCCTATGTCCGTCTCCTGGTTCCCAACTATCTCTGTACCAAAATTCATCAAAATCGGTTTAGCCATTAAAGCGTGAAGAGGTAACAAACAAACAAACAAACAAATAAACAAACAAACAAACTCACTTTCGCTTTTATAATATTAGTAAGGATTTTCAACAAAATAGGTCTCGAGACTTCTGTGAGCATTATTCGCTATTCGTCGTATTTTCGGAATTGGCCATTCAAGCCAACTTGGAAAACTCATCTTGTATAAACATAGCTATGTGTCGCTAAGTACGTATATGGCATCTTACGATTTTCCAGTCACACCACAGCTAATATTTAGCGAATAAATATTGGCTCAAAGATGAAAATGTATATGGGTGTCAAACAGACTTCTACACAGATAATACATAGACATATATGTATACCAGTAGTCGTATATAAATAACATAAAATTATTGCAATTAAAACTGAGTACAGTTATTATGTACTACAAAGAATATAGAGTTTATTCTAATATTTGTAGATGGTAGGCTTATAGTGATAATATAAACACGTCATAATTTATTTTTATTTAGGTTGAACGTTTGCCGTTATTCAAGTACATTGCACGTGCTTTTCCTTCTAAATACAATGTAGAGTCTTCTTAACCGGGTCATCTAACGTACTTGATCGCGTTCAGTGTTTATGTTCTTTTTTATGGCTTTAGTGGTATTATTGGGAACTGTTTATTTCTTCATATTTCTTTTTTTTTCTTTAAATCGTTGCCCCTACACTAGAATTTTCTCCTGTATCGTGGGTGCGTTTACAAACATTTAAACTCACATACACAAACAGCAAGACCCGAAACAACTTCCTGTAGTTCTTACAAATATTTGTTCCGTGCGCGGATTGAACCCGCGAGACGCAGTGCAGCAGTTGATCGCTCAGCCAATGCGCTAACCGTGCCGTCAGACGATTAGCACGAGGAAGAACCTATTTCTATTTTAGTAGTTTTTATAAGTAAAAACGGCTTTGTTTCATGAAACTGTTTACACATGTTCCCATAATCAAAACTTAACGCTCCCAAGTCAAGCAGAATATTTTTTTCAAAACACATTTCTATATCTGTAAAAATATGCTTACCTTAATGTTAAAAAGATCAAACAAACTTCCGATGTTTGTAGTTATATATAACTATTTATAAAGGCATAATAAAATATACTTGTATTCGAAAAATATGAAGTGTTATCATTATTACTAAGAACAGTGAATTTAATCATGTCGCCAAGGTACATCTAGGTACAAAAAACCCAAATATAAACGCTTGGCACAGAGATAAATCAATCACGGCCAGACGTAAGCTGATAAAGAGGCTGTTTTGTAGTTCATCACTCTCCGACGACGGAAGACCTGTCAAACACACATATCGTAGTCACATGTCATGACGTGTAGCAGCGACAAATATTAAAATATATACATTTTTCTTTAAACGAGGTGAAGGATTTCACCAAATAACCTAACCTGGATCGCACGTCATAAGCATTAATTGCACAAACAAATGAAACTAATTTTATTCAAAGAAATTGTTATGAGTCACATTGACATCAGTTTCTGAGTAATTATAAATCGAGTAGTTAGTTCCAGTGTACTGGGATTAAATGTTAGGAAAACATAAATTGTAAGCTTGTATCTTGCATGACGAGTACGTCTGTTCTATTTTAAGCAACGTCCAATCAAAATAGACAACGTTATTGCGTAAATCCTGAGTTAAGTGTGGACGTAAAGATACTTTGTTTACCCACTTGAGGGAATCGGTTCTTCAAGTATTCGACGTGCTGTTCACCTTTC
This sequence comes from Ochropleura plecta, assembly GCA_905475445.1. NCBI lineage: Eukaryota > Metazoa > Arthropoda > Insecta > Lepidoptera > Noctuidae > Ochropleura > Ochropleura plecta. The sequence continues at coordinate 15,505,403 of FR997731.1, read as the reverse complement.
GAGGGCGGTAAAGCCACAGCAAATAGATCGACCGAAAATGGATTTTTGTTTTCAGCCAAAGACTGTATCTCAGTGTTTGTAGCATTTGTGGCCGAAAACCGAAATTAAAAATATCTTGATAAATGCTTCACTATAGTTCTTTTTCCTCTTACAATGTGGGAAAACGCGGACTCAAATTACTATCTATTTTACTTTAAACAGTCGGTCCATGTAAAATACTTGTATCCGGTTAGACTCAAAGCCGACGCCATTGCAGATGGGAAAAGGCTACGCAGATGATGAATTTGACAAGATCCAAGAAAGTTATTTTAATAAAATGGCAGCTTACTTTATTGATGTGCGTGTGAACTGAGGGACCATACTGCTATTCCGAGATCTGGCTAATGGCCTGTGAGGACTGAGGGACCGCACTTTAGTTTTTAGTAGATTTCTTTACAAATTCCCAGATTGATTCTACAATCGTTTTAAGTCTACTACTAATTTTGACGACAAGGTTGGCGCAGTGGCTGAGCGATCGACTGCTGCGCTGCGTGTCGCGGGTTCGATCCCCGCACGGAACAAATATTTGTATGATCTACAGGTAGTTGTTTCGGATCTGGCTGTTTGTGTATGTTAGTTTAAATGTTTGTGAACGTACCCAGGATACATGAGAAATTCCTAGCGTGGGGCAACGTTTAAAAAAAATCCTACGATTATATTTTGCGAAATAACAGTGTGGTCCCTCAGTTCACAAGCACATCTTTATTGCCGAACATGATTATTTTGAAACTAAACGAAACTAGGTCCGAGTCTATTGCAAATAAATTTACCAACTTACTAGGGTACTATAGCTAGTGCAAATATGGCGTAGGTAGCCGCTATATTTCTTTCTCTCTAAACAAGCCTGACCTGGAACTGTCACGTCGAGCAGATAAGCGCGGGCCGGGCTCTGGCAGGCGTCGGCGTCGAAGTCCAGGAAGACTGTGCCAAGGACGGTGAAGAGAATTCCCCAGGGGTGGTAGTTACTATGTTCTTTGTCCAATACTGAGCTTCTAGGGCCCAATGCTGAAGGCACCTCTGTTCTGTTCAGTGGTAACTCATCACCAAGAGCGTATCCTATGTCTTCTCCGTTTGGCACTAAGATCAGGCCTGTAAAATACATAATAATAATCCATATTTATAAAACTAGTAGTTGCGCTCGCGGTTTCACCCGCGTAGTCCGGAATATAAAAGCTATATTTATACCGAATTTTATTCAAATCCGTTAAACCATTTAAGAATGAAGGAATAACAGACATATATACAAACTTTTGGTCGGTTTAAAGTCAACAGCTACTGAAAATAGTAGCCCGAAACGACACGAGACATTTTGCCCTTGTAACAAAAATTAAACAAATATTTTTCTCAAACGTAAGTAAATTCGTCCTCATTTCCTACGTCTTTTAAATAATACATATTTGAAACTGATAATGATACTCGTACATTAGTTTCTCTCTGTAATTTACTGTCGAAGTTAACAATATATTCATTCTCTTAGCAACGTATTTCAATTTCCCGAAGCTATAAATAAGGCGGTGAAATATTTGCTGAAAACACTCGGAAATTGCAAAGTCCGACGAGAACTCTTATTTCATAAACAGTGTCATAAATCACAATAATTTAAATTAAATATAAAGAAATCGCAGTTTATTTTGAGAAGTTTTAAAAACATCTTTAAAACCAACTTAAATCCCCTGTCAGTCTTATCAACAAGTTGAGACACAAACAAGATTGTAACAAAAAGGAAAAGCTAATCCACAAAATTTCGTCACAAAAGTCCCTGTTTATGAGCTCAGAGCTCTGTTGAGACGCCTGTTGCGTCTGACTCAAGGATTCCCCGCACGTGACTATATAATAGACCTTTATTACTTCCACTTGATTTTAAAAAGCAGTAATTAGGGACATTTCGTTATCTTCCAAAGTAATAACTGTTTGCTTAGGATTTCAAGCCCCCGACACTGAATGCCTCCATTATAAATTTAATTTAATCCTTCAGATCTTTCGGTAAATTGGTACTCAACTCTTTAACAAACAGGTGGGCTGTGTTTAGAAAGGTTTTCGTGCCGAGAACTCATTAAATTTAACATCTATATCAAAGATGCTAAGTTCAGTAAACGATGTTAAAGTAAATAACGCTCTTATTTGTGAAGTTTTCAAGTTTATTGTCATTGAAGAATGAGCGATAGTAATAGCAGTGATTGAATCGTGGTTTTTGCAGTTACAAATCATTTTTTGGAATCATCAATCAAAAAACTGGACTGCGTGATAGATTGTTGAACTTAAAATTTTAAACTTATTTTATTTCTCTAGAAACTGAAAAAAAATTAATATTTTAAACGATCTTGGTAGACAATGTTAACAAACGCAATTAGAGATATCACCAACGCTGTGTCAATGGCAAGTTCGTGTTGCCAGGGCCACTGCCAACTTGGGTTGCGGGTTGTTCGAAGGAGTTTTTTTAGGGACGGGAAATCATCAAATAACCTCCGCCACTTTGGGCGGAGCGGGGGTAGGGTCAGACTTTTATTGACTAAACCCCATCCATGCTCTTTGTTCCGCGGTATCTCTTTCAAAAAATCCGCTACCTCGGATAGTTCATGCCTGCGACTGTGTTTGTAACCCTCCTTCTGGCGCAGTCGGGTAAAAATAAGTTCTTAAATAGTTATTTTTAACTTACCTAACAAGACTCCAACAGACATAAGTACAATGAAAGGTCTTCTCCTTCCAAACCTTGATCGGCAGCGGTCACTCAGCGACCCCAATAGAGGGGTCATGAAAAACCCAATTAGGGGTGACAGTGCCCAGACCAGCGTCATCTGTTGATGGGGCACTCCTATTTGCAGTAATGTGGGCGACACGAAAGCAGTCTCCCCGGCGTAGGAGAACTCAATCCCCATGACTGCCGCTGATATGCGCATCAATTCGATACGACTTTTTCTCCTAGAAAAGTGCAATCGATATTAACTTCATCATCATCTTTACCATATTAGACAGGAATCAACTATTTTTTTCTAGCCCTTTCTCTGTCCCACCCTTGGACACAGGTCTCCCTCCACTAATACCAAATCACACGAAACCCTTCTCCTAATTCTGATGGAACCTATCTAGCTCGTCCCGCTATCTGTTTCGTGGCATGCATGTTTTCTGCTATTTTAGCCCATATTTTGTCCGGCATGTAGCAAACATATCCTTCCCAGTCCCATTTGAGTTGGTATCACTTATTGCTGGGTATACCCCCCTCCCTTTCTTGTGCCATATCTCCCCAATTCTGTGCGTTATTATCCAGGCAATATAGGACTATATGGTGATTAGTTAACTTAATTTATATTTTACTAGCTGGCGCCCGCGGCTTCGCCCGCGATTTATCAAAAAAAGTATCCTATGTGTTATGCCAGACTATAATTGACTTTTGTGCCAAATTTCATCAAGATCCATTCAGCCGTTTTGACGTGAAAGAGTAACAAACATCCATACATCCATCCTCACAAACATTCGCATTGATAAGTAATATTAGTAGGATATATGTGCGAGGACCAATATAACAAGTTCTTGAAATTCTTTGCTCATTTTAAGGGTTGAATCGATATAAATAGGTCATCTATTAACAATATTATTAGCTGTTTTATCAATGTTAATGTTATGTACTTAAGTTGGTAATTTGTTCGAGGCTAAAACTATCAAGGACAGTATTTTGTTATTATAATTATGATTGAAAGCTAACTTATAAGCTTTGCTCTGCTATTAAGCCTCTTATCCTAATTATTACAACAACTTGTCCTACATAATAAGTTTGTTACAAAGTAAACATCTTAGTATTTGTTCTCCTATATTAGACTTCGATCTCCGAGCGATGTTATCATTTGTTTTGTCTCAAACATTGAATAGGGTTATAAAAGTGGATGTATGGAATCGAGTTACACATCGATACTCTACTACACATCGATCGGTCAATAATCTGATTACCATTCCCATGTGCCCGAAAACTTTGTCGCAATTTTAATTGGCTTGGGCATTTTTGACGGCAGTATAATCTACAATCATCAATCAAACTAAGTTTCTTAAATACCATATTCTAAGCTAAAACCAAATAGTTAGTGAAGCCGATAAACCTTCTATGAAGTCCCACGTGAATAACCTTGATGTTAATTAAATATCTTCAATATCATTTGAGGTGGAAGTCAAGACAAAGATACATTTTTTAGCAAATTTTTCTTTTTAGTTCATTGTAAAGTTGTTCAGAGTCTACTCAAAAATAAACAGCACATTCACACATCATAGACCACCATGTAGCACATTACATTACTCTAGTCTTTTTAAAACTATATTGAGTCACCAACCAGTCAGATCATGTAGATACCTATATTATACATACCTTCTTCTTGAACCACTCTTTCTATTGCCGAAAACAGCATTAAAATCGATTTAGTAGATTAAAAGATCTAAGCGAACAGACAGCGCAAGTGACTTCATTTTATACCATGTAAAGATTACAAAAAAAAAACTTACCGATAAAGATCGCTATAAGCACTATCCTGCCAGACCCGTTCCCTCGGCTCATCAGAGTTAGGTATCCCGAACAGGGTCTCAGAGACCACATCTTTGACACCTCTAGGATGTTGTTCCTTCCACCTGGACCATCTCTCGCGGTAGCGGTCACGGGCTCCGTGGAGACGACCTGTCACTCCTTGGTACTCATGTAGCTTGTCTGCCATGGTTGAAGAAGTCAGATGGTGATTGACATAGGATTGATGTGACTCCTAGCAGATGAAGTTGTTGGTGGGGTTTTTGTTGGCACTGAAACGGACTTTTCACATTATGAGACTAGATTGTTGATAATGTTTTCGGTATTTTATTTAAATGAATTTGGGGTTAAATAACACTCGATATTGGAGCAGTTGATAGTTTATAATTTATGTTGATTCTTCAATCACTTGTAAATAGGGTTGAATGTTTACTACATGTTATTTTACACAAACCAAACAAATAGAACTTCAAATCACTCTCTAACATCCAATTAACACTTATAGAAGGAAACTTTTCTTAAATAAATAACAAGGTTCAACACAAGTCGTAGTTGGGCAAAGTTATCGGTCAGCGGGCACACTGGGCAGTCTGGGCACTGTTAGTGGCACAGTGGGCAGTTACCGCGGGCTCGGACGGCGGAAGTTGACTGGGCGCGCGCGCCGCCCTCGCTCGCATAGCCGCCCGCCCAGCACCTACTGACCGATGTCAATACTTTTTACTGGAAGAGATACTTTGAGGAACTTTTTATTATTACCGTATTGTAGTTTTAAGTTTTAGTAACTGTTTAGATTAGTTATGTATTTTTTTATACTGAGATAGCACTCAGCAGATTATAAGATTCAGAAAACTATGAAAATACATATACTTTTTCGAATCAAAAGATATATTACATTATTTTTCAAATAAAAAACTACTTTGACGATTTCAATATACTATCTTTGGATTTAAGAAAATATGTCGTCTAAAAACATATACTATGTAAATTATGCATCATAGAATGACAAGTAGCATAAATTTAAGTTCAATTCTTGTGTAATTTAGTATTTAAACTTGCTTTTGTAACATGGTACGGTGATAATATTTATAGGTTTATCCATACTGAGATGAAGCAATATGTTCAAAAAGAGAACCAACTAATTGACCTAAAATAATAACTTCAGTAATAAGTTGTTGTTTCAGCCACAGTTCATAAATAAGTAAATACTGAAACATACAAACAGGCAAAAGAAATTCATATTTAAAATGTTCTTCCCGAGATTTTATTAAAACTCTCCACAACCATAATATTTAGAGAACTGAACAATAACAAAATTTAAATCAAAGTGCTCCTTCCATTTGGTGTGGCAGCAAATAAAATCATTTTAAAAGTCGCTTCTAACATTATATTTCCCGGTCGCCGCCTCGGGGATTACGCTTATTGCGTCCCAGGGAGTCGCCGACTGATTGTATCCTCCAATACGGCCTTATATAAACAAACTGATTGTCTGTTCATCTTATTGCTTTCGCGATTCCTTTCTATCTTTAGACTGACGATCAAATTGAAAGTAACGCCACGGATTTACCAGATGAAACCGTTTATTATGTGCAAATCCTTATCGGAATTTGATTATGTGTTCGACAATTTTCGCGTTTGTGTAAATGTATTTTGTGAATCGTTTTTATTAAAGTGTCGAGTCTTTTAAGTAAATCGTTTTTGACGTTCGTTTATCTTTACTTGCTTTGTGTTTTCTAGTAATTAAAAAAGATTAATATTTGCATTTGATAAAACTGAAAAACATTTATAATTCATCAAAAGTCAACGTTTATCTCTTGTGTCAGTCACGAAGATATCCAGGTGTGCAAAATAGTTAATGAACGTAATTATTATTTGTCTGTCGTCTTTTCGCAAGGTGTATTCTTTTATTAAAGATTTATGAATCGAGAGCAATAGTTGAGTCAAGGTTTAGATTCGTTTTTTAACATATCCTGAACGTTAATCTGTAGGTATGTCAAGTTCACAGACAGATCTTATCGACTTCATGTCAATAGGACAAAATAATCTCGTGAAATATGTCGCAATGAAATCCCGATAACAGTTGAACATCAGCAGTATCTACCATTGAGTTAACTTGTCGACGATTTACACCATAACAAGATAAATGTACCCACCATAATATTTACCGACATGTGTAACCAATTCAGCTTGCACTTGAAAATAAATAAATGCGTAAGTATTTGCCTTGTGAAATTATTTACAAGGTGCAATAAATAATGAGACATTAATATGTGGACTAGTTGTTTACTCAAGTTATTTATACAGCATTGTTGGAAGTGTTATAATGAACAAGGCTAGTCCCCGCACGATGCGCCGGCGCTACCCTCGTGACATGAACAAAACAAAACCTATCTTTTCTGCTCATTTGAATAAACTTTTGTGAGACTAACCGTGAAAATTAAAGGAAGAAACGACAGGAAGGACATTCACAATGATAAATGTGGCGCATAAAATTGACTTGATTTGTTAAGTTTTGCTGACAAGATTAACCGTCAGTTTCTGATTTGAATTTAGAACTAGTCAAATGTTACTAAGACGTTTTATTGGCCAGTAGTTTGGTTGAGTTGTTAACCAGTATGAACGGGCCATGCTAGTATGCATATTACAACGTTTTGGCATTTGCCGATATATCAGTTGGATGGACAAACGTGTAGCCATTTTTTTTCGGATGGACTATCACAAAATTACTGCAGTTACTTTGGGCGGAGCGGGAGGGAGTGTCAGGCTTTTACTGACTAAAAACCCATTCATGTTCCTTCTTTGTTTCGGGGCCGCGGTATGTCTTTTGAACAACCCACAATTCCGGCAAGACCGTGTAGCCTTCAAACTATGTATATTATTGGCAAATTATCGGCGAACTGTTGCTATAAGAGAGCCACACTGGACGCCGGCTGGATTGACCGACCCTGCGATAGTCTTTTGAAAAGCCGCCTACCAAGGTCTAGCGACTGCTGTCACCAACCGTTAGCGATAGCAACCCAACCAGACTGAATTATCGGCCCATAGAAAGCTTGCAGTCTACGTGAACTCTGAAGGTGATATTTTCAATGACTCTCGAAATTACAATAATTCAAATCCCAAAAAGTTTTAAGATTTGTCAAACTCTACTTCAAACTCAATTCAGAAATTGACAAATAAATCCACAGTCGAGTGATCGACGCATATCGGACAGTGTAGTCTTTGAGGTGGTTCTATTTTTAGTGCACTCTTAAAACAAGATTGACGAACTTGTCTGAAATCAACTTATGATCGAATTATGCAAAGTAACTGTCTAGTCACACAATTTTATGGATTAGTTAAATAATTCTTAGTTGGATGTACATTTTGTCGTAAAATTGTACTTCCGGGCTGAATTTTGTAGCAAATTTCATTTTGTAGACCTTGACAGAAGAAAAGGCAATTTTTTTTAATATTCTTTGGTTCAGCATAGCATTGATTCCTATAGAATTCTATTCATCTTTATCCTTGCTTTAATCGACGTAGGTCTGGAGTCTGTTTAGACTTTGATAGCCTGCTCCGGTGGAGATATAAAGACAATTCCAGCACAAACTGCAAATGTGGTGCGGTTTTACGATCCTGAGTTATTGAATAGACGGACGTTAGTAATTGCACAAAAGTTGTAGTTAAGTTTTACTTCTTCATCATAGCTAAAAAAATAGGAAGTTGCGAAAGGCACCCTGATTTGGAGGACTGTCTCTTATAAAGTCTAACGTAGAAAAAGTGCTGATTATCAACCATTAATGAATACCCCAGTTTTAATTTTGACCGACAATTTTAATAGCAGGAAAAGAAGAGCTTACCCTTCTTACTATAAAAATCGCTGCATCGTGGGCGACCGATTCAGTCCTATGACATCTTATTCAATGGGCTATCCCATACGCAACATAATACCCAAGGTCGCATTCCAACCTTGATATCTACTTATACGTTCAAAGGCGGTTTCCACCAATCAGCCTTTCTTATCAATCAAGAGATGACAGGTGACAACGGGCTCTTAACACAAGATAAGACATTGAACTAGCAAGTGTTACCTCACCAAAGAAAGTCTCCATAGTAACGTTTTTTCCATGTTAATTCTACTTAGTTTATCCAGACTATATATTAACCTCTAAAACCCCAGCGGCACAAAAACGTGCCAGTAAACATGTATTACCGTTGAGCCCCGCTGGCACAAATTTGTGCCACTAAACCCCGACCGATTTAAAACTGTATTTGTAGTAAAGATAAGTCTTAAAATCAGATTACGCTTACGATAAGAGCCCGCCCGGCGGTGCTTGACGGATAGTTGACATAAATGATGGCGTTCAGAGGTTAAGCTAACGTAAATTGGCGTTTGTTTTTCTGATGCTACTTGACGTCAGTAAAAAAAAACAGTTCCATTCGCGTCATATTTGCACCACAGCCATTTTTCTTTGCACCTTGTTGACGTGTTTATATTTACTTGAAGCTTAACTCTGTTCCAAGAAAGTCTTTATTCACGTACTCTTGATTTTTTGTACCGTACCGTATTCAGGTATAAGTAAGCAATGGTTTAGATTTCTTGGATACTTGATACTCAAAAAAAACATTGACTTCAAACTGATCCTTATCCAGTTATCTGCAAACAGATGATGCATGTATGTAGATGACAATATTGATAGAATGACTAGCAAAATGGTTAAGTGCAGAGTGCAGACACACCCACTCTCCTATAAAAAAAAACTAACTGCACTCCTATTAACCAAATGTTACTACACCGTATCGGATTTTCTGTCTGATAAATTTTAGTTGAATATCTGTGTTCCAAACTAAATATGTTCTGATGATGAACTGCATCAATGTTTGCATGCCGAAATGGTAGAATGTACAAGGATTCTCCATAATTATTTTAACCACCTTATTGTAAATACCTACATTCTGGGCATTGCTATTCTATTTTATTCTATAGAGACAAATTTCTCAGATACAATAACTTACTCGCGTAATTATATTAATATTTTGGCAATGCTGCTGGCCTTTTGGGTACGTAGTCTAGTGATTATTGACGGCTATGTGAATGCGAATGGATTTTATAAATGCCATATAATTTCGTCTTTGATAATTGTTTATATTATTTACTGTACTAAAACAAAAACGATGTCATGTGACATTATTTTATATCAGTTATTACATAATTTGTCTTCTTTTATACATATAAAACGTTGTCCGTCATCTGGAATTTCCCCTGCATCATTTTCATATTGCTTTTATTAAATCGCTTTTGTATTTTTTTTATGTGTCTTTTGTATTATATTTTGCTTTATCCTGTGTGTGTTGTTTCTGTTGTATGTGTCTGTTTATTTGCCATATCTCAAGAACAAACACTGAATCTAAAAGTTCATAAAGAACAATACTCAACAGTATTTGCTCATTGCCTACTTTTGATAACAATAATTCCTGCGCCGCTGCAAATAAAATGATCAATCACGTGTTTATCACTATATAAATAAATCGTAATGTATTCATGTTTGTTCAATTCAGATCCTTATCGTATTGCTGTGGAAATAAGAAAACTGGCATGATTCATGGATTATTGTATCTGTCTAGATAATCTTCTAAGCCTATAAGAATGTTTCAATTCTGTTTGTTAGTACAGAATCTTTCTCAATTTATCGCTTTCTTGCGCTCAAGTAGAAAGGTATTATTTTTGCAAAATCGAAGGAAGTATTTTGACGTTTTTGAGATTTAAATTTAAAACAAGAATACATGTTGCACCGATACTAAACAAATTGGGATAAATTACATAAGAATGATGATTTTGACTTGCTACCACTACTATATTTTTTTATGTTATTAACCTGCAAATTACTTGCAAACTACTGCAACTACTGAAAACTAGAATCAACATAACTACCACGAGAAAAGCGCCGAAACAATTATGACTAAAAATATTTGGGAGAAATCAATTATCCATCATGAATTATCCTAGCCTAGCTTTTTCCCACCTATATTGGGGACACCTTCCAGTCTTAACGGATGCAGCTGACTCCAGTATTATACATGGAGCGACTGCCTATTTCGCCTTCAAAACCCAGTTGGTACTAAAACGATATCCATCATGAATGTGGAACATAAATAAAATTTCCGAAAGACCAAACACATCGTCCTGATATTCTACGACTCACAAAAACCCCGAAAGTGGACATTCTCTTTTTCTGTTGCCTACTTAATACTTAAACAAGAAGAGGCCTATATTTCACGTTCCAGTGCCTTAGCTATCGTCCATGTATTGATATTCTTGACGAAGTTAGGTAAGTGATGACTGGTAATAGGATTGATCGCTGTTAGGGCTTCATCAGACGTGGCTAAACTGCGCTACGTAGGTACGTCACGTACCTATAGTAGCTAATAGCTCTGACGTGGTACATACGTCTTGTAGGTTTGTTGCGTCATCCGATGTTATCAGAACCTTTGGAAATATAGAGCGTATAAGGGACATGGACGTGTAGTATGTTGCCCTAAGTTCAGTACTTTTTCTTGTCCTGCAAGTCTAGACATGTTTTTTTTTAAATACCCATATTTAAAAAAAATATCGGCGGAATTGCACACCGAGGGTTCCGTACAAACTTGTAGGTAACTAATGAAAGTACCAACATTTCTCTAACGATAGATATAGTGTATTAAAAGACACACTTTACTGTTGGGAAAATATTGCCCTACTAGCTTTTGCCCGCGGCTTCGCTCGCGTTAAATTCGGGGTAACACAGTTCCCCTTGCGCCTTATTGATTTGTAATAGCAACGCTAAGTTTTCCCTTTTCTTCCCTCTTTTTCCCTCACAACCCACTTTTTTTTAAATATAGCCTATGTCCGTCTCCTGGTTCCCAACTATCTCTGTACCAAAATTCATCAAAATCGGTGCAGCCATTAAAGCGTGAAGAGGTAACAAACAAACAAACAAACTCACTTTCGCTTTTATAATATTAGTAAGGATAAGGATTGTCCATACATGGACATAGGTCGCGGTTAGTTTATAAACTGCATTTAAATTTGAATTTACATTTTGTGATGTATCTTAATTTACGGTTTTCGGATTATTCTCTTATTGGTACTCGATAGTATTGCTCCTTGCCAAATTTCATGATTAAAGGTCATTGAGAAATACCTTATAAATATTGGTTCCCTTTGCGAGTGCCACATAAACGGTCATATCTTATAATTGGGTATTTTTCATAGTTTCAAATTCAAATAATTTATTTCGGATAAATCCATATACCTACCTATTGTTAGTAGTAAAGTAACTAAGCCTAATGTTAGTATTACAATTAATTATTATCGTATATTATTAGTAAATTCGAAACCTTTTCGCGTTCCCGAGATAAAGGGTCTTACCAGACAGACAGACGGACAACCAAGTGATCCTATAAGGGTTCTGTTTTTGTCTGTCTTCCTTTTATTGGTGCTCTATGATATTGCTTTTTGCCAAATTTCATGATTCTAGGCCATTGGAAAGAAGCTGACGAGGCCGTCAATGCTATCCGAATTCGTAGAACATCAAAGTGATTCTATATTACATGCGGGTTGTTCGAAAGAGATACCGCGGCTCCGGAACGTAAAGGGCAATAGAAGGAACATTGGTGGGTTTTAGTCAGTACAAGTCTGACATGCCCCCCCGCTCCGCCCAGAGCGGGGGAAGTCATTTGATGATTTCCCACCCGAAAAAAAAAATGCTATAAATACATTATCAGACCTCTCCTTGAATATGGACCAAATTAACGCTTTGGCACTGAATAATAGGCAAACGGGTACAAGCCAATTAAAGCACAATAAATTAACTTCCAAAATGTCCAAAGAAGCCTTCAGCATTTTTGCAAAATTCACGTACAAAACTAAATTGTTAATGAACGACTTAGCATTTGTAAATTAGTTCAATTTGTATGTAAATTATTTAGAAGACAATGGATCGCTTCAGTTCGCAGATGTCACTTTCATGTTACACAGCAGTGTCTCAAACGCAAAATAAAGTATCGTCGTGTATTTTCAAGTTTTTCTTTTATGTATTTAGACTTAGAATCTACAATCGTCTAATAGAAATTGTCAGCAAAAGAATTGCTCTAGCAGACGTTGTCGCGTCGACATAAAATAATTAAATCTGGAAGCCGGGCGGTGGGCAACAAATTTACGCAGACGTTGTCGCGTCGACATAAAATAATTAAATCTGGAAGCCGGGCGGTGGGCAACAAATTTACTTTATATCACAATCAAAATAATTTGAAAAGTAACTCCTATTATTGCTCACGACACATCGACCTATAAAAAACCATGTACGGTATGTTCCCACGACGACACATCAAACAATGAACAACCAGTTTATATGAATCTCTCACTGTACGGCAAGCCTGCGATCTACGATCCGTACGATGAGAGATCAGTTCAAACTGGTTGTGCATAGTTTGATGTGTCATCGTGGGTACATACCGTACGTGGTTTAATTCTTTTTTATGTACCTAATTTGTTTTATTAATGAGCGGCAGGTTCTATTAATTCTAGAAATAATAAAATAGGTTTAGCATAGACGACATATTATTTACTTGCTTTTGCCCGCGGCTTCGCTCTCGTCAAGTCCGGGGTAACACAGTTCCCCTTTTCCTGATTTGCAGGTACCTGCTACCTGTACTTTTTGCCCTTGCGCCTTATTTATTGTAATAGCAAAGCTAAGTTTTCCCTTTTCTTCCATCTTTCCCCCTCATTTCTCTCTTTTAAAAAAAATAGTCTTTGTCCGTCTCCAGGGTCCCAACTATCTCTGTACCAAAATTCATCAAAATCGGTTTAGCCATTTAGGCGTAAAGACGTAACAAACCAACAAGCTCACTTTCGCTTTTACAAATTATTATATACATGTATATGGTAAGGATTTAAACAAACTGTCGACTATTGAACATAAAGAAAAATAAAAAGTTATATCTTAAATTTTCCAGCTTCGTTTTCAAGCATAGACAATGTGTAGATTGCCAAAGTATATGTTAAAAATAAATGACTGTACTGCTAACTTTATCACCATCTAGACGAACAAGCACCCCCAACGTTATCAAAAATAAGCAAAGCAAGGACCCCCCCCCCCACCCCCACGCCCCTATAGTGTTTACACAATACTTGAACGGCTCTTAAGCATCCATTTCCAAACTTTGGCAATAATAATTCTTACTGATATTATAAAAGCGAAAGTGAGTTTGTTTGTTTGTTTGCTACGTCTTCACGCCTACATGGCTAAACCGATTTTGATAAATTTTGGTACAGAGATAGTTGAGACCCTGGATAGTTGAAAACTTAGCTTTGCTATTACAATAAGTTAGGCGCTAGGGAAAAAACTACAAGTAGCAGGTATCTGCAAATCAGGAAAGGGGAACTGTAATACCCCGAATTTAACGCGTGCAAAGCCGCGGGCAAAAGCTAGTAATAATATAATCCCATTTTAAGAAAAAGGCATTCTCACACAGAAAAGCCATGTTCCAGAAACCGTTTATGTTCCCGTAGCTACAATGTCGTGGTGGATCGAAATTCTAATAAAAACATAAACGTGTTAATTTAAAAAAATAAAAATGACATATGTAGGTCAAGGTGAGAACGGGTCATCGTTTTGCAATCATTAATAGCCACCAGTTATCCTCATACCTTACGCACGCTTCATTAAGCATTTTGAAACTTCAAAATAAAATGGCCACAGGAGAGACTTAAGCCCCTGTATAAGAATAGGCGGCATATAATAATTATTAATAATTTATGTACACACAGGAGAAAACATAATATTGAATACAAAGGCTTCTTATTTCAAAAGAAATTTCTATCAGCAGACCTGCGAAAGGAAATATGAAGTAAAAAAACATAGAGTGAGAACAGGAACAGAATCCTTACTAATATCCTTACTAATATTAAAAAATCGAAAGAGGGTTTGTTTATTTGTTTGTTTGTTACGTCTTCACGCCTAAATGGCTAAACCGATTTTGATGAATTTTGGTACAGAGATGGTTGGAACCCTGGAGACGGACATAGGCTATTTTTTTTAAAAAGCATTTCTATTACAATAAATAAGGCGCAAGGGCAACAACTACAAGTAGCAGGTACCTGTAAATCAGGAAAGGGGAACTGTGTTACCCCGAATTTACCGCGAGCAAAGCCGCGGGCAAAAGCTAGTTTAAAATATAAATGTCTTAACCTAAATAGAGAGAGGGAGACCACGAAACGGCAATGGCTTGAGAGATGGACGATCTACGCAGGAGCGATAGTAGCCGAGAATCTAGTTGAATGGCGTACGACTGGAGTAGCCTATACTCAGCAGTGGACTACTGTAGACTGATGATGATGATAATTACAAACATGACGGCAGTTGTCATTGAAGGAGACAGAGCTGTCCTAATAGTACACACAGTATTATATTAAATTCCCATGACTACATGCAATTCAGGGGGCTAGCTTATTCATTTATTTATTTAACTATTTATGTACACACAGTAAACCAGACAGGATAAAAAACATTTAAAATTTGAGTACAAAGGTACTGCTTATTTCTTAAGAAATTTCTGTCAGCAGACCTGCAAAGGAGATATGAGAACGAAATGTAGACGATAGTGTGTGAGAGAGTATTAGAAAAATATATAGTAGATATAAAGTATGTATGTATGCTTATTGCCATCAACTTGGCAGAAAACTAGAATCGTGGCAGCTATTGGTACATTTCTGAGGAAAACCCCAATAACAATTTCCCCAGCCCGGGAAATGTACTCAGGATATCATGCTTAACAGTCACTTTTGCGACCATGAGACAAACGAGGCAGTCGATGATAACTACGCGTTATAAACGAGATACCAAATTCAAATAAAGCACCAATGACGTTGCACAACTAGCTAGTACAGTTCAATAGCCTTATTTATTAAAAAATCGCTCCTATTAAGTAGTTATAGGTACACTGAGTAAATTACTTAACACATGAAGTGCTTCTTTTTGACAACGTACACACTGGGACCAGTCAAGATACACAAACCCAGTTTACGCGGATCTCTCATTGCCTGTGAAATCTTTACAAAGCAAAACCACATTATACTAGGAATGTATAGTTTGATTTATTGCCGTGTGTTTTAGTAGATGGTGAAACCCCGAATAGTTACGAAGGGCACACGTCGTCGCCACGTGCGTCGTCATTTCGACGTATCAGTCGTCACTTCGTCGCCACCCACCACTGTAAGGCCACGCGTACACTAAACAATTTCGCACGCAGTATTTCGAGGTACGTGACGAGGTTTGAAAACAACATATAGTAGTTAACTACTATGCTGTTTTCAAACTGTTTTTATAGTGCTTTAAGATACCATAAATAGAACGTTGTAGTTATTATGACAGTAATCTTACTAATTTATTGACAATAATAATAACTCAGCAGGTCGGTGGCATGCCTGACACGTCATCCATGTATTAAGTACTAGCTTTTGCCCGCGGCTTCGCTAAATTCGGGCTTTCGCGTTAAATTCGGGGTAACACAGTTCCCTTTTTCTGATTTGCAGGTAGCTGCTACCTGTAGTTTTTGCCCTGCGCCTTATTTATTGTTATAGCAAAGCTTCGTTTTCCCTTTTCTTCCCTCTTTCTCCCTCATTTCTCACTTTAAAAAAAATAAATTTCCCTATGTTTGCCTCCAGGGTCTCAATTATATCTGTACCAAAATTCATCAAAATCGGTTTAGCCATTTAAGCGTGAAGACGTAACAAACAAACAAACAAACTCACTTTCGCTTTTATAATATTATATTAAGTAGGTAAGTATACAAGCCTTATATTATAAGGATATCAAAAATAGAGGCGATTATAATTAAACACGGATTACAGATAGTTAAAAACCTGTATTACTTAGCGATCTTTGTCACGCAGGTGAACTCGCAGGCAAAAGCTAGTATTTATACGTGGGTCCCAGAACTACTCGTCTAACTAGAAAGAAAACAAACAATCTTTTTTTAGGATTACGTGCCTGAAAAGGAAAAAAGTAACTTAACCTTATTGGATCACTTTGTTGTCCATCTGTCTGTCTGTCTGGGATCGGGACCACGTGGAGATATCGAGTTTAAATCAAAGCCAATTACCCAAGTATGTGGTACCTTGGAGCTGTGAAAAAAAATCCTTTAAATCTACGCAGTCAAAAGATGATGTCGCAAGTTTGTACGGAATCCTCGGTGCACGTATTTTTTATTTCCCATTTTTGTCCCCTTTTAAGTCGATGTACAGACGCCAGCAGGTCAAGCTACCCGAAACTGTCAATTTTTCCCAATGAACCTTGAACCTAATACTTTAGAAATAAAGTCGAAAATCTATCAAAGAAATCTGACAGATTGTAGTAGGTTGATGTGCAGGCGTCTGTACAATTTAAAAAATTCAAAGGTTTTTTGCCCTGAATTATTGCCTAGCTCACATATCTTCTCAATTACTGTAACTTCTTCACAGCCCAACAGGGACTGACTGACGGACTGACACCCAACAGGGGTGTCAGTCCCGATATCACTTCGACGGTCCTGCGTTCTCTAGGGCAGTGTGGTAGGTTTTTCCACGAAATTATAATATTGTAGCAATTGAGTACGGGTATAGTCATTACAAATCTGTATAGAAGAAGTATAAAAGAATTAGCCTGACTCCTTACTCGGACTTAGGGATTAAACCTTGGTATCCATTCAAATATTATATCTACACAAAAGTCCTTTGTTGGTATTGTTCCTTAGTGTCGTTGAGCTCCTTGAGTTGAGTCGAGCTACACGATAACTGACAAATGCTTGCACTCACTGGATAGGTCACTCAAATCTGTATGTAAGTGTCTGATATGGTCTTTAAACGACCATATCATAGGCCTCATGTAAGTTCACCAAGATTTTGTCTAGAGCTTAAAAGAACTCTGACTCTGACTTTCAGTTTATTTTGGCTGTTTCTGCTCGAAGTTAGTTAGTTTAAAAAAACCACATACTGTTTGTAAAACCTCACTTGCAAACTAAACTTCAGCTTTCATATAAATGTTAAAGTAACTCTGTTTGTATTTAACCCTTTCATTCTCCCGTTCTGAAGCGGAAGAGCTTGTCAGACTTTTACTGACTAAAACTCATCCATGTTCCTCCTTTTGCCCTTTGTGTTCCGGGGCCGAGTTATCTATATAGTATCAAGCAACCCCAGACGGCAGGGACTCTCTCAGAACTTAACCAACTTATACTTACGAGAACTTAACCAACACAGCAGTACCTAATAAAGTTCCTGCCAATAGAATTGCCATAGCAATAGGAAGTTTTTCGTCATCTAGTCCAGGATTAAAACCTTTTCCTGACGAGACCGGTACGCAAAATAAACAGCAAGACAACATTTTTTGCAATTCATAGTTATTAAGGTCAACGTCGTATTAGGGACGACCTATTTTCTGTAAACGTTACAGAAAATAAATAATTTTCTGAAAATATACAAACCACTCGCGTTTGCCCACGGCTTCGCTTGCGTTAAATTCGGGGTAACACAGTTCCCCTTTCCTGATTTGCAGGTATTTTTCGTTGGTAACAAAGAGTGTGTGTACCGATTTTTAGCTTCCTACCTTAAGAACTGCGAAAAGTCCCATATAAAACTGTAACTTTTAAGGGGTTGGGGGCAGATTTACAAAAAAAAATGATGCACTATGTTTTTGTTATTGACAAATAGTCCGCATACCAATTTCTAGCTTCCTACCTTGTTTTCAAGGAGAAAGCTTGGTGGAAGGGTGGAAGTATTGAGCATTCCGCATCTTTTTGCGGAATGCTCAATACAACTTCCACCCCCTATTTTAGGGAAGTGGGGGTTTAGAAAGAGACAAAAAGTAGCCTATGTCCGTCTCCAGAGTCTCAACTGTGTACCAAAATTCATCGAAATCGGTTTGGCCGTTTAGGCGTGAAGACGTAACAAACAATCAAACCTTCGCTTTTATAATATTAGTAAGGATTAAGTAGTCGGCTATTCTATTTTCTTTTTGAAGTTCCAAACTGCTGTTATTCGTGATTTTAACTGATATCTGAAACACAATAAACCACTGAAGATATTAAATGCATAGAAATAGTATGTCAGAGATGATGGATTACAATATTCGTGCAAAGTTACGCTTAGGGTCTATTTTTAGATATTTCGTAAGACGAGATACACTTTAGAGTGTGATAAAACATATTTATCGTGCAGCAAAATCAAAATCAAGATCATTTATTTCAAGTAGGCCAGTTACAGGCACTTTTGAACTGTCGAAACATTGACAACAATAAAAATTAAGCTACAGTCCCAGTCACAAGGCATAATAACTGTGAAAGTACTGTAGTTGCAGCTGTTATCATTCAAGTACGATTCAAAAAAAGTAAAGTTATTCATTATCGAGAATTAGTGACTGATAGAGGCTTCAGTAGCCTTTCTCTGGCTGGGGGCCTACTCTTAAGGAATCTACAGGATTTGTCCAGTTAAGCAGACAACAACTTCATAGGTTGAACTGCGAGATGCCATACACAAAAAAAGCGTTAGTCGCCGGGGCTGCGGGTTGGTTTAAAAAGACTTAATGAAAGAATTATCGGGATTGGACCAGTACATGATAACTCCATTTTTTATTTTTTTAGGCATAGCAAATCATCACATAACTGTTCTAGGCTGAGCGGGGATGGGGGGTCAGTAAAAATCCCATCCATGTTCCTTCATTTGCTCATTTCGTTCCGAGGCCGTGGTATCTCTTTCGAACAACCCGCAAACCCAGCTGGATGATTACCCCTTACAAACAAATTTTACCCCTTTTTTAACATTGATATAGTTATAGGTAATATAATTATGGAGGGTGATGATATGAGTAATTTATCATACAAAAATCATAATGTCGATCTATCAGTCATCATGCAAAGCGAAGATAGTATTTAGAACAGAATAGAATATACTTCATTGTACACCAAACTTAAAACACAACTGTTTTACAACATTGCTAATTCTATAGTTGCAAAAGTGGTCTTACGAGTATTACTGATAGTTATATCTTCCAGACATATTTTAGATGGATTGTACTAACATCCTTAGTATTTAATATTATATTATAAAAGCGAAGGTGAGTTTGTTTATTCGTTTCCTCTTCACGCTTTAATGGCTGAACCGATTTTGATGAATTTTGGTACTTACAGAGATAGTTGGGAACCAGGAGACGGCCATAGGCTAAGGCTTTTTTTTAAGTGCGATATGAGGGAGAACGAGGAAAGAAAAGGAAAAACTTAGCGTTGCTATTACAAATCCATAAGGCGCAAGGGCAAAAACTGCAGGTGGCAGGTACTGTGTTATACCGAATTTAACGCGAGCGAAGCCACGGGCAAAAGCTAGTAAAATATAAAGGGGGTCAATGGTAGTATTTTTCAATTAAGAGGTCCTTTAACATTAAGTTACAAATCGTCAGACATTCTGCATTCAACATGTAACAACAGCACTTACAACTTTTTTTCTAACAGACTTCATAACTAATTACTCATTGTTTATCGTCCTTATGTCATGCAAATTACCCAATTTAATCATATTTTCTTCTGTGAGCTGAAATAAAGTTGATGATTTTAAAAATGTATAGATATGGATACATTCTACAGAAAATACGCGCGAAAATCTTTTTGACAGATATTGAGTCAAATTGTATTGTTTGACAGCATCAATGCTAGAATCGAATTAGATCATTATTTTATTGAAAGTGAGGATTGCTTAGTTATTTTAATAAAACTGCATGTAATTTTAATTTGTAAGAAGTTTGAGTGAAGTTTGAATTACAAAAATACTTAATGGAAATTTGTAATTCTCTGACGATCTTCTACCAAAAGCGCGCGAAACGTAACCTCAAAAACAAGTGTGGAAAGGCCGTGAGATACAGATTTTTAAGAATAGTTCATAAAGCTACGAACTTACTACTGGAAACAATAATAGAATGTCCAATCGTAAGTAAAGTTATTATTCAAGGATGACACCAGGAAATGACACCTCATGACATTTGTATCTTGTCTATACTAAAAAAAAGTAAACGTTAAGAGATAAAACCTCCACGAAGTCTAAAACTGGAAATACAACAAACCATAGACACATAATACATATTTTAAAGTTTGTGAAATAAAACGTCCTAAAAACTTAATCGCCGCATTGATTGACTGGTTTCTAGAAGAGATAATTATTATTCCACAAATATCTATCTTCCGTCTGCCATATTTGGTAAGAAACTGCAGAGTTATTCTAGATAGGTGATTATCCTGCTCACTTCCGGGAAAACAGTAAATAAAAAATGGTAATAAATAGGAACTGTCGTAAAATAACAGGAAATGCAAGAACTAAGTTACAAACGTTTATTTTGCTTTGAATGCTTCGGTGAGTCTACACTGTATAAAGTTTCTTTAGAACATCGGCCTTTACCTACATCAATAAAATGTCCTTTTAGTGGGCGTGATGTCTTACCTATGTACCAGTTTAACACTAATTATTATTGCGGGGCTTCAATAGTAATTTATGCACTAGTTGTAGTTTCGAAAGTGTCCGTCCACTTATTACGTACTTGCACAAAGCCTCTACTAGAGGTAAAAAAAAAACAAGTAAAAGCAATGTACTGGTTATGCCAAAATCCTACCACATCATAAAAACCATATAAAAAGAAGAATGACAAAATTTCGTAATTTCAACAATTCCGTTAAAAGCTACAACTGCACGACACACATCCATTTTCGATTGACTTATTGGACATAAATAATTAAACGATGGAAAAAAAATGTGTTTCGTAACATGCAAAGAGGTCGAGGTCCTGGCATAAATATTATTTGTTTCCTTATCGATGTTAGTATTCAAGTAGCGATCGCGCCGACCCTACAGACCGTGTTACGTGGATTGTTTATTACCTAACAATTATCTTCACACCTTTAAGTCTTCATTTTTCTGCTGGTTGTTTAAAAAGATGCCCCGGCCGCGGAAGAAAAAGAGCTAAAAAAGGAAAGTGAGTGGATAGGTTTTAGTCAATAAATAATTGACAGTGGAAATCTTTTCCGCTCCGCCCACAGTGGGAGGAATGATTTGTTGGTTTACCATCGACTTTTAATGAATTAATTATAAAAAAAAACTTGTTATGAAAATGCAAAAACTGTATCCTTTCCTTTTTCGGGCGGAATCTATATCCTGCCCGTCCCTTAGCAACACGCCATTGTGGAGGATGTGTTGCTGAGCAGATCTTCCCACCACATTTCCTTCTACCCGGCTTATATGTACCTACATTAAGAGGTGGTGAGGGACTATATCACGACGCGACGTTAGGAGACTCCGCTCTTCCGCATAACTCAATCAGGAATATGAATGTAGAAACAACGATGAATCAATTATGTAATATGAGAAATAATAAGGAATTTGCAAAATAGAATATTGATTATGATTCTACCCAAGCTTCATAGAAAACCAAAATATTTTTTTGCAATAAAAAAAATAATTGCATTTCAGCATGACGATGATTTTGAGTACCTACTACGATGATAGTAAATTTAAAAAAAATATTGTAAATCAGAAAAAGCCTATAATTCAAAAGCACGTTGAAAAAAGAACCTTTTACATCACCCAAAAGATTTATCCTTTATTGACAACCATTGGCGTATCCAGCTTAATCTCGAACGCGACCTTAAAGGTCGCAAGTGTACAACTGGGAATGTGCTCAGACTACTTAAACATGTTTACCAGATTAATGTTAGGAAGTCTCTTCATCTGTCGCAATCTTACGGAAAGTAATCCGTAAGATTGAACCGTAGCATTTTCCTTAAAAATACTTAATTTATAAATAGGAAAACACTTGAACAAATTTCAGATAGTTTATTAATTAATAAGAACTTCCAGCGTCGTTATCGCTCACGCGTGCTATAATTAGATAGTTACAAGACACTTGAACGTATTTTCCAAGAAGTTTAATACCGGTAGTTTTTATCCAGAACATACCTGCAAAAAGTGCGATTTGACCCATCACTACAAGTTGGTTTGTGCATTATGCGTATGCGGGACAACCCTAGTTGGACGCCCAAACATGGTACGTGATCTGGTCGCACTTGACCGAAAGACGTAGATTGCGTGACCCTGTCTCATGTCGCAGCACGGGGCACTCACAACATAATACGAATTACCAATTATATACCTACGTTGGCAGTCTTAAAATTAGGTAGACTCCTATACGTACGCATCCTATTAAATGCCAACAAATAATAAAATGAATTAATCACTTTTATATAAAAAATATAAAGCACGTGATAACTTTCACAGGGTTCCGTAGCACCAAAAACTATTTGTAACGCTTGGTAAAATTCCACTAAATAGCTAAACTAAACTTGTCTTACATAGCTTGTTAATAAAAAACTAAATTTCTGCTGCAGTTTGAAAAAGTCCCATTGCTCAAAAACTAATAAAAAATCTAATTTACGTTTTTCCTTCCATTTTTTTACGTTCTACAAACACTTTATATACTTACATTAAAATACTTACCTATATTGTTTTTTCAGAAAGAAAGAAAATACGTTTATTTGGCACATGGCACAAGTGCACACAACATCAGACAAAAACTAAGAAAACAAAATTAAAACATAAAATTAAATTTTAAAATAATTATAACTTTACACAAAAAGAAGATAATTATTCTGTCTCACGGCTGTGCCAAATAGGCCCTGGTTAGCAAACTGCCGGGCAACTAGTGTCCGGCGCTGTTTTTCAACAGGACCTGAACGGTTACCATGACATCTTATAGCAGTTCTTATTCCTGTGTGAGAAAGAGATGGTACTAGACACCCTGTATGGCTCTGTCTCTTTCCCTCAGTGGAATAAGTTCTGTTTTAAGACGTCATGGTAGGGCAGCTGATTGTCAAATATCTTTTCTTAAGCAGTCTAAATAACTAACCAACTTACTAGTTGCTGCTTTCAAAAAGGACCAACTTTCATCCTTATCCTTACTTCCTTACTAATATTATAAAAGCGAAAGTGAGTTTGTTTGTTTGTTTGTTACCTCTTCACGCTTTAATGGCTAAACCGATTTTGATGAATTTTGGTACAGAGATAGTTGGGAACCAGGAGACGGACATAGGCTATTTTTTTTAAGTGGGATGTGAGGGAGAAAGAGGGAAGAAAAGGGAAAACTTAGCGTTGCTATTACAAATCAATAAGGCGCAAGGGGAACTGTGTTACCCCGAATTTAACGCGAGCGAAGCCGCGGGCAAAAGCTAGTACTTAATATTATAAAAGCGAAAGTCAGTTTGTTTGTTTGTTACCTCTTCACGCTTTAATTGCTAAACCGATTTTGATGAATTTTGGTACAGAGATAGTTGGGAACCAGGAGACGGACATAGGCTATTTTTTTTAAGTGGGATGTGAGGGAGAAAGAGGGAAGAAAAGGGAAAACTTAGCGTTGCTATTACATATCAATAAAGCGCAAGGGGAACTGTGTTACCCCGAATTTAACGCAAGCGAAGCCGCGGGCAAAAGCTAGTAATAATATAAACTAGCATCCCTCCTTTAATCTTAGGGCATTCGTTTTTTTATAAATCTCTATAAAATACGTGCCAACTTTTTCTAATAAAAATTCTTGTACTAAATGCTTTTACTGCCAGCAGTTTAAAGCTGCGAATATGCTTTGTCTATCATGCAATTTAAGATTTAAAAGTAGTTTCTAAAAATTTCAACAACTTATTATTACTTTTTTGTTGTAAACCAGCGGATCCTAATCAACCACGAGACTCCAATGCACCACGTGACCCCAATGCACCACCAGACCCCAATGCACCACCGGACCCCAATGCACCACCAGACCCCAATGCACCACCAGACCCCAATGCACCACGAGACCCCAATGCACCACCAGACCACAATGCACCACTTGACCCCAATGCACCACCAGACCCCAATGCACCGCAGGATTCCAACCAGCCTGAACAATCGTTATTTGGTTGGCTATTCTCAACCACACCGCCACCGCCCACCCCGTCGCCGCCTCAACCCACCCCCACACCGCCTCAACCCACGCCCCCACCGCCACCACCAACCCCGCAACGTAGACCTGAACACAAGCGACCGTCTGCATTTAGTTGGATATACCCACCGACTGATGAACCTAGCACCAGTGAGCAAGATCAGGAAGATCCCAAACCCTTGCCGATGACCACCCCACCTCCGACACCACGGTTGGCACAGCTAGTGGAAGAGATCCGTACGAGCAGCATGTGTTTATCCGAACAATATTTACACCCTGCATTCAAATGGAAAGATCGTTCATATTTTTGTGGTAAGAGATTTTTTTATCATTCCAATTTAGCAGCGAGTTATAGTAACCTTAGGGAAATAATTAACTCATAGCGTGAAATATTAACTATCATAGCTTATCACATCGCTTTATCAGTACCTAATGTTTGAATGCATTAACGGCACCCGATGGACAGGTAAATTGACGGCTCGGCTGGCACAGCGGCTGAGCGTTTGATTGTTGCGCTACGTATCACGGGTTCGATTCCCGCACGGAACAAATATTTACATGGTCTACAAAAAGTTGTTTCGGTTCTGGCTGTTTGTGTATGTGAGTTTAAATGTTTGTAAACGCACCCACGATACAGGAGTAAATCCAAGTGTGGGGCAACGTTTTTTTTTTTAAATTAGGCGTCCATCAGGCTATCTTTAAAAGTTTTTTGATTTATGCGATTTCAAAATAAACACGGGTAAATTTTACCTGTGCATAAGGCTATCTTTAAAAGTTTTTTGATTTATGCGATTTCAAAATAAACACGGGTAAATTTAACCTGTCCATAAGGCTATCTTTAAAAGTTATTTGATTTTTGCGATTTCAAAATAAACACGGGTAAATTTTACCTGTACATAAGGCTATCTTTAAAAGTTATTTGATTTTTGCGATTTCAAAATAAACACGGGTAAATTTTACCTGTCCATAAGGCTATCTTTAAGAGTTATTTGATTTTTGCGATTTCAAAATAAACACGGGTAAATTTTACCTGTCCATAAGGCTATCTTTAAAAGTTTTCTAAATAAACATAAACACCCGACACACGGCCCCACAAGGATCAAGGATGAGTAATTATGGCAGAAGAGACAGCAAATGACCCCTTCTTTCAGTCCGTTCAATAAAGCATCTAATGTACCAAACATCCTGTTTATGAATGCCTTTAAATATCAAAACCATTGAATTTTTAACACTCGTTTTAGTGCTTAAATAAGAAAAAAACATAAACCCCGTTTTTCTTCACCGTAGTCGGGTAAAAAGAGTTTCCTTATATACGCTATTGTTAATGTTAGTGAAAACCAAAATTATTTTATTGAAATAATTAAACATTATTTTCTACAAAAAATCGAGTACTTATTGCTTTATTAAAAAGCATCAAAACTGACGTTAGGTATACTGGTATCAACTTCTTGTTGAAAGATGTTATTAATAAAAATAAATCAACGTAATCGCCTTACGGAGGCAGCTCATTACGGAGTGCTTTGCTCAGCCCCAGAGGGATATACCCACGCTTCCCTCATAAAAATAACAATCAGCTTGAGTAGCTTACGACTAAAGTAGTAATGATTTCTATGGAAAAACCAAAAGCGCATTTATCAGTTATTTTAGATGTAATAGTATACTGCCGCGCTTGTGCCGTGCCGTGGTGGATTTTCCTCCGTGCTGCAAAAGACCCCCTGCTCTGGTTGTCTATAGTAGATCTTTGACAGTCGTGCCAGATATTCTATGTCCCGAAAGTCTGATAACCAGTCTTACCAAGGGGTATCGTTTTACCCAGTACTGGCTTGTGGAGGTCAAATAGGCAGTTCCTTCATGTAAAGTACTGGTATTCAGTTGCATCTAGTTACACTAAAAGCAGCAGATGATGATGAGGTACTGCGGGATAATTTCGAGTACAAGAATGTTTAAAATGTTAATTAATAAGTATGATGGACCGTGATTGTCTCACGCCATGGCAGTGCTAGTTAAAAGATTCCAATTTTTTATTCAATGTATTTTGTTTACTAAATAGTTTATGAAGAATTCTGTTACTAACATTTTAAGAATTCTGGTACTATATTTTTTGGGCTTAGTTGCCATTAATAAACATAGATAGATGGAAAATAATATTTCTCAATTACCTAATTGCTTTCAATCAACATTTTCATTCACATTCTGAAAGAGTTTATTTAAAAAATTAAATTCAACTTCTACAAAATAAACATAATTAGGTTCTAAGAAAAATACTGTTAAGAAAAATCTGAATTATTACACTACTTTATTTTTTTTTCTTTTACTTAAAACATTTCCTTTATGTATACTACATTGCACTTTTTTTGCAATTGCACGTAAGAAATAAGACGATTTAACTACGTAAGTAGCGACATTCGGGTCAAAATCTAAAGGTAGATAAATTGAGTGGTTGATAAAATATATATTTATTTAACTTTTGTATTTATTGTGACTCCAGTCGGTCGCAAACGATGTAGTTATCAGCTTAATCACAAAATATGGAATGGAAATTAAGAAGATCCCAAGCAACGAAAACATGATACACTATCATCCTGTCTTAGAAAGAGACTGGACCCCACGAACACAGGAAATATTGGTGTTTGTAAAACGCTCCATGGAATTTGTAAAACACTAACGCTCTTTTCGGCTAGTTTTTCTTTAAATATTGTAGCGTGTTTTCTAAATCTAAGGAGTAAATGATAGCGTGACGATTGACAGGGGAGAATAGAAGAAAAAAACGCGTTGCACCGACCTCAAATAACAATGACACATGGGCAAAAAGATGATGTTAATGTGTTCAAAACCTAATCAATTATTTTATTAATTTTTGAGAAAAGAAACAACAAATATTACGTTCTATCTTACATAATAGTTTTTTAAAAGCACTCTGAGCATGACAACAATGTTATGTGGCGGATAGATCGATCGTGGACTCCGTCATCGCCTCATCGGCCGTCTAGATAACATAAGATGAGCGATCGAGCATCGGCCTTATCGTTATCTCGAGTGGAAGCAATCTTAGGCGGGAGCCGGTAGCGAAGCGGCATTCGCACAGAAGCCTCAGCAGGCAACACGCGACATCCTTGAGGCTGCGAGCGACGCGTGCGCCGACAGACCCGGCCACATAGTGCCCACGCGCATCCTCCCTCTAGTGCACTCGCAGGGTGACGATGAAACGTTGGTGATAGGTGACTGCGGATTTATCTCAAGACGTGATCTCATATCGGACTTATATAAGTGAAAAAGTGAATTTAACAAAATGGGTGAGTAGTTATTTTGTTAATTAAATAACAATAATCATAATGCAATTTTCTGAAAAAAAATATTAATGAATTATTCAATGGTGCAAAAATAATAATTAAAAAGAAAACAATATATTGACATCCTCATGATCATAAAACTTAAAAGAACTCGAACATTAAAAGCAAATTCAAACAATAAATAAAACCTAGCGAATTGAGTGTGGTTATGTCAGACGATACATAACATAAAAGTCTTTAATGTAATCGTTCACATTGGTATATTGAAAAGACCTGTCAGACAGCGATGTCAGATGGCGAGCTTCAAATAAACGTCGCTCAACTTTGTCGTCCAGTTTGTCTGGACAATGGCTATTATGACGATGTCGAAAAGTCAAGCCATTTCGCAAATCTTTGCCACACGCTTGTCACTCATCTTTGAGACAATAATTGTTGATTTTTTTGACGTAATTGTACAAAAAGTTCAGTAACAGCAAGTAAGGACATTGTCTCCTTGCTAAAATTATCATCGTTTGTGTATGGCCGTTCAAAATATGGCCTAATAGATCTTACTTATGATAGGTTCTTTATTTTTTATTAAAAAAAACTTTGCCCCACACTAGGAATTTCTCCTGTATCGTGGGTGCGTTTACAAACATTAAAACTCACATACACAAACAGCCAGGCCCGAAACAACTATCTGTAGGCCATACAAATATTTGTTCCGTGCGGGAATCGAACCCGCGACACGCAGCGCGGCATTCGATCACTCAGCTACTGCGCCAACCGTGTCGTCAAAAATTTTGCGAATGAAAGTAAAAATGTTTCCCTAAATTCGGATTCAAATACAATACAATAATTTAAATGTTAATTTTAATCACTTATTTAGAAATGTACGTAATTAGTAATATTACAAATAATGTTGAAAATTCATGGGGAATCGGAACTGTCACTCCTTCATACAGGCTATACTGTAGCCTAGTTAGGAGAACAGAACTGCACCCACTATAATTGTAGCAAATCAGTAATGTTACCAAATAGAACCCATAATTATACTCATGTACTAAAATACTAAAAACTGTCAATAATTTTTTTTTTTTTTTTAATTTAAATTTCAGAATGGAAAGAGCTACTATTTATTGTTAAAGTTTTTACAAAATAAATAAGAAAAATCAAAAGGTTTGCAATACGAAAGGAAATTACTGTCAAAAGCTGTTATATCGATTTTCCGATTCAATATGAAAAACTACAAGTAATGCTATCTAATGCTTTGGTACTAAGACTGGTGTCTTGAATTCAATTGCATACACTTAGCGCCATCCTTATCTTTTGTAACTACGATATAATATTAAGAGGAACCTTGGTAAAACCCACTTGAACTGATTCACATAACTCTTCCGTCACAAGCAAAACAGTCATTATTTTAGTATGCAGGTGATGCAGGTGCAGCTGAATTAATTATCTTCTGATTTAATCATCATTAATTAACTCAATATCATTTGACGGCACGGTTGGCACATTGGCTGAGCGATCGGTTGCTGCGCTGCGTGTCACGGGTTCGATTCCCGCACGGAACAAATATTTGTATGGCCTACAAATAGTTGTTTTGGTCTGGCTGTTTGTGACTAGAGTCTGGGTTAGACTAGACTAGGTTGTCCTGTGGATCGGTAACCACCCGTTACATACCGAGTTTTCTCCGTGCCTCGTAAAGCTGCTGGTTCCTGTTGTCATTTGTAGATCTGTGATAATCATTACAGAAGGTCCCGAATATCTGACAACCACTCTTACCAAAAGGTAACGTATTACCCAGTACTAACTAGATTATTGAAGTCAGATAGTCAGTCACTCCGTGTAAAATACTGGTATTCAGCTGCATCTGGTTAGACTGGAAGCTGACCTAATATATGTAGTTGGAAAAACGCTAAGCAGATGATGATGTTCTTTCATCATCGCTGAAATGACCAAGACAGAGAATGTTGGAGAAGAATTTCTCAGTAATAACCGCGAAGTTTAGAGCTGTACCCGATTGATGGCAATAGGCTCGCCCCTATTACATGGGAATAAAAAATATTAACTGGCGAAATGTTGGTGTACTAAGTATTTGGCACCCCTCTGCCTAACTCTTCTTCTGAGATGTTATGTTATCGTTTGATTTTTGTGAACTAAAAAAAGGACCGAAGACATTAAAACATAAATAATAATAAATCATTTATTTCCATGAATTATGGTGCTTACAGATCTTAAAATACAATAGACACAGTACTTCATATTTCGCCTACTAAATTCACCATGCAAATGACATTACAAGACAAGACGAAGAAAACCGTAATAATCTATTATTTCTGTTCTTATTTAGAAACAAATCATAAGCGTGTAGAAATTGTTAATTTGAGAGATGTAAAATGTTTGTGTGAAAATGTTCCCCATGTCCGGGAAACATTTTCATTCAGGTAGGTAATTCCTTAATAATCAGTCTACAATTGTTACCAACACTATATACGTATTGTACATATTGTAAGTACTTCCATGTTTCAGAAATTTAACAAGATATGACTGATCTTACGTCAGAAAAGCGAAACGAATGAAAATTTTACAGCATTCATTGATCTCATACTTCATCTCTTGCGATGTTCAGAACGCGACAATTAATTAATTTGTTCTTTTCAAATGTTAAAATTCTTTCTGGACAATGAGATAAGTATCACTAGTGATATTAGACTGATTGCCAAAATTAGTCGCGATACAATAGAGTAGTTGGTAATAAATCAGAAGTGGCAAACTTCTATCTAGCTGCGCAATTCAGGTACAAATTTTAATAAATAGGCCTTAACTACTCCTGTGGTCATTTCTTTTAAGGTTGCTTATACGGAAATACCCATAACTGCTGTCCTCAGTATTATAACACCCTCGCCTAACGGCTGGTGTGGTAATTCTGCCTCGGACGCAATGACAAAGTTTCCTCACTTGAATTAATATGTACTATTCTTCTCAGTAAAATGTTGTCCAATAGTAGAGCAAAAGCATCCATTTTTCCACCAAACTTTTCCATGTGTTGTGGTTGATCGTTCATTTTTTTCTGTTTTTTTGCAGATTATTACATTTCTTTATTAAATGTAATTAATACAATATTGTACCTATAGCTATATATTATGCTATGTTGATCTCAACTCAGGAACTTCCTCAACTTATTTTTGGTTTCGGAGCGTGAGAAACCCTTGTTTAAAACTACACTTAAATCAGGATTTCGACTGAGGAGAAAAATGAGAATACGTACTGCCGATTTGGAGGCGACTTTATTCTGATTCTAAATACGTATAGGGCTCACTCGGTGGGCATAGACCGCTGAGTTTGCAAATGGTTTCTTATTACTAGAAAAGAGACACAACATCCGTGCTTAGCTTAATCTAAAGCAGACGGGTGAGGTGTATTCATAACTATTTAGCGAAAGTAAACGCACTAACTTTACAATGTCAATCTTCAACGCACCCCAAACAAATTTAAATAATTATGTCAAAGTTGGACAAACTTTTGACAGTTGGGGTGTTCATGTTCACGCTGCTGACTCACGTGAGCAGAAGGGTAGTTTGAGTTGTGGTCAGGAAGAGAGGAAGAGTCCCGTTTTTTCCCTAAGCCCGGCTTGGATTCATTATCTATTTATTTTTAACACACTTTCAATAGCTTCTCCTGTTAGTTTGTAATAAAATCTTAGAAGTTAATTTTGACCCACTTCCCGGTATATAAAGCTGGAATTTTCTATGCATGTTTAATTTTGATAACGATGCATGGTCAGTTAAGTGACGTCATTCAAAATCCAATATGGCGGAATCCCAAAGATGGATATCAAATGAAAAGTTTGCTGAAAACAATACGAAAACCGTGTTTTTTGCGCGTTCTATTTTACTATTTCTAAAAGTAAGGAGAGTATATGCAGTTAGTGTACACGTCATCCGCCATATAAATAAATCATTTCAACGATAACTCATTAATTTTTTATTTAGTGTGCTGGTTACATATACGGGTGCAACCTTCGCGCCTGCGCAATGTCACCATTAGCATATTATTTTCACATCACTATCCTGTTACTACTATTTAAAGTGGTACACACTGCATTCTTAACCAGTAATTTTGCAACAATGAGTTGTGGCTTTAATATTGGTATTTATAGAACAATGTGTACATTGTGTTTCACTTAATTTGACCGCAAGGTCATCATCATCTTTTCAGGTATATCTTTTGATACAAATTAGGTACATCTTCTTGATGACTGTTTTCCTATCGTCTTTGGAAAATTTTCTTAAGAAGAATAGGATGTATCCACCTACTTAATATGCTTCTTGGATTCTGTGTAATTTCCGGTTTACAACCTGTATTTCAAGTAATATCACAGTACATAAAGAGTTGTTCCTTAATTAGGGTAGGTTAGTACCTCGTGGGTAAATAATAAAGGTCAGGTTGCGTGGGTTGGTCCGTGGATGGGTGGCAACCCATTACCAACCAAGTTTCCTCCTTTTCCTCAGAAAGCACGTTAAGCCTAAGGTCCTGGCTGTCAATTCAGATCTTTGAGAGTCGTTACAGGTAAACAGCCGACCGAAAGTCTAACAACTTGTCTTACCAAGTCGAATCGTATTTTTTTTTATGTCGAATCGTATTACCTAGTACTAAATGAAATGCGGAGGTCAGATAGGCAGTCGCTTCATTTAAAATACTGGTATTCAGAGTCGGACTGTAAGCCGACCCCAACAAGGTTTGAAAAAGGTTAGGTAGATGAGTACCTATAATCATGGTACAGCACCATTAGCCGCCATAATTATCGTCCTGTTGCAATGGAAGTTTTACCCATTTCGAAACTTCATCCTTGAGCGGAGTTACAATGCCATCGCATTGATTCGACGATGTCATTGTCACATATTTGTCACCTCTAATCGCTAAGCACACAGCATTCTGATAAAAAGCCTGTCTTGTTTAGTCATGTCAAGTTGATTTATTTACGATTCTAAAACCCTTCATCTTGCGTTCATAATAAAATTGATTAATCATACGTCGTTGGTTCGTATAAACAATGCTACCTGTACTTTCATTATTAAAGATAAGATAAGACAGACAATTGTTAACAATTGAATTAACTTGTTTTAAAATAATTACAAGTACTATTTGATTAACCTCATTTAACAGTCTAAAATAACAGTAGCCTGAAATAAAAGAATTGTAGGGATTAGTTGTGTTGACTACTGTTTTAGATTGGTGCTGAAATTGTCTGTCAAATGTTGGCGACCCTGTCTGAATTATGTTGTCTGTAATATTTATATTAAGTACCTATAACATACAATAACGTAAGCACAGGAGAATGTGTATCTACCGTGATTGAATTGAACAAAGCCGTGATTTTCTAAAACAATACCAATGTAGTATTTTTAGAAAGTTTGTTAATTAATTTCTTTATAAGGCCTTTCCTTGTTTCATTACTTAATTTATTTTAATAAACTAGGGCGTTGGCACTGGCAACCTTTCAAGTAGGTACCATAACTACAGCATCATCATCAGCCTAGCCTTTTTCCGAAATATATTGGGGTTGGCTTCCATTCTTACCGGATACAGCTGAATTTTACATGGAGCAACTGCATATCTGACCTTCACAACTCAGTTAATAACTGGGTAGTACAAAACTCTTTGATGGTAAGACTGGTTGTCAGACTTTCAAACCACTTACTACCTGTACCTAACGACTGTCAAAGATCCACAAATGATAGTCGGGACCAACGGCTTAACGTGCTTTCCGACGCACGGAGGTAACTCGCTATGTAATGAGTGGTGACCCATCCACGGACCAATCTAGGCAAGCGTGGCTTAACCTATAGATCGACCCAAACGGCAGTTATTATTTGGCTTTAACTTGAAATAAGTCTAAGGTCATCTTTACATGATGCATAAGTCTACATTGATTTAGATATTATTTCTTTGCCCTCTAGGCTTGTGTCTGTCTTCCGTGCCTAAGAAGCTTATTTCTTATTTTATAGAAGACTAACTTTTGCCCGCGGCTTCGCTCGCGTTTAATTCGGGGTAACACAGTTCTCCTTTCCTAATTTGCAGGTACCTGCTACTTGTAGTTTTAGCCCTAGCGCCTTATTTATTGCAATAGCAAAGCTAAGTTTTCCCTTTTCTTACCTCTTTCTCCCTCATTACTCACTTTTTTTTAAAAAATGTTATTGGTAGTCTATGTCCGTCTCCTGGGTTCCAACTATCTCTGAACTAAAATTCAGCAAAATCGGTTTAGCCATGTAGGCGTGAAGACGTAACAAACAAATCACTTTCGCTTTTAGAATATTAATAAGGATTCAATACTTTCCTAGGTCCTAACCTTGTTATACACATCATGTTATTTTTATGATTATAGTATAAAGTTTAGTTAACAAACAGTTGTTAAAATTGTAAAAATATGAAAGTAGTTTTCCATTTTCTTCGATTGTCAAGACAATTCTAAATTCCAATCTATCTAAGGCGTTTTTTGGGTTAGCTCGTCCTCCAAGATATACACACTTGAGATCTAAGCCGTCTATGCGCCCCCTTATTATTAACAGGTTATTAGTATAGACTCCTTCCGCAAAAAACTATAGATAGCTATGATAGGACATAAGAAACTACATTGTCACAACTTCAAATCGTAGGAGACGATGAAACTGATAAGCCTTATTCGTATAGCACCAAGATATTGATAAGTGGTGTTAGAAAATTATATTCACACTCCTACATAATTATATACGCTACAATAACATCCTGATTATGTAACTTCTTTTGTACTTATGGAAGAAGAAAACATGCTGCAAGGAACTCTTTTGCATTGAGGCAGAGATAAAAAGGAAATTAGTATTAGATATATATAAGCACTATCTATGCCCAGCGGTTTCACCCGCTGCACTTAGGGTTCTGAAAGATAGATAGTAGCATATTCTCAGTCTTACTGAATATACATAAACAAAAAAACAAGAATCGGTCGAGCTGTTTCGGAGGAGCATGGAAACGAACATTGTGACACGAGAATTTTATAAATTAGATTTATTAGACCCACAAAACAATAAAACAAAATTGAATCTTCTTTTTTATCGTAAGGTTAATAGTACCTAACATACGATAAAGAGATCCTTAGATTTTTCAGATTCACTTGCTTGTACCTCAAATATAATATTGTGAGAAAACCAGCATGCCAGAGATATTTCTTGATGGCATGTTAAGGCAAGTCATGCAGAGACCCATGGACGGCATAAAAACTCTGACACAAATTTGAACAACAAAAACAATTTGAAAAAGGCTAGACTGAATTGGTGAGTAGATGAATTGGAGAAATAGAAACTGAATTGATCCTGTAGGAGTCCAAAAGGTGGTATCTCAGCATTGTGTGGTCAAATTTAAAAACTCACTGGTATTCTACTGGTGATCTGTAATGCAGGCTTTATCACAGACACCAGTCTCTTTGTAGTGATGCTTTGACTATATACTGTTTTATTATGATGGGATAAATAAACGAAATTTATTATTCTGTAGGACCCAAGTTCAAGGCGTCTCTGTTCTGCACAATACAAGAATATGCGGTCTTGTTCGCTCATTACTTTGAAGATTAACTTGGTTGAACCGTTCTGTAGACTGCAGTTTGGTTGCATGCACCACACTATCGGACCAATTTAGGAAGACAACTCTCAGATATCACGTCATTTGAATACCTACTAATATTTACAAGACGAATGCGGTATTTTTGATGCTTTGAGTGTATTGAAGATGTATAACTGTCATGGTGGCGAAACATAATTGTTGTTGTTTTTTTTTAAATTAATTTAACATTTTAGATTTATTTGTCATTTTTTGTTTCTTATAAGATTTATTTGACATTGTTTTGTGTCAACACCTTATTTTAAATTTGGTTTTTGCAATAGTAATTTTAGATAATATAAATTTAATTTTAAATTCAGGCTGACTAATTTAATGTTCTTTTATTATGATTATTTTGTTGTGTGATGTGAGTTTTTAAATAACTGACTTATTTTTTTTATGATCCATTCTACGATGTCTATTATTCATAAGAATCTGAAAACAAAACATACATATATTCTATTTTAGGTTAGTATTTTCTTATAAAAAAAGACTGCACTTTAACGTTTATATTTTTATAGTCATGGCTGTCTCTTCCTCTCTTTGATTTGACATTTACGTTCAACGATGATAAAATCCATTAATCCAGCCAAATCGATAGATACCCAAGTACATTCTTTCGGAAAACTACCTAATATTAGTCAACCTCAACTCTACTCAACAACTCATAAGCCCTTGAAACTGACATTATCAACAAGAAAATAAAAATAAGTCACACATATTGTTTATCAATACTTCAGATGTCGGCTTTGTGAAGTAAACAATCTTTATCGACGCACGTTTTCCATCAGTAATCCCAAGTGTGACTTGACCAAAATATTCAGTTCCAATGTCATTGGTACAGGGATTAGACACACCGAGTTGTATTCACCTTATTTAGACATAGGCTTGTTATATGTAATTCCACGGTATAGGTAACTGTGGCTACGTTATGTTACGCATAGTAATACCGCGTGGTAAGGTTTAGTATTTGTGTTTTATGACACAAATGTTGTATGAGATACCTACAAGCCTATGATCGTATCAAAAAAAAATATAAGAGACTTCAACTTGCGTAAAACTTTAAAGAGAACAACAGACTGAAATAAACAATATTGATTTCTAGAAAACATTGCTTATAGAAGAAGAATGACAGTAATTTTAAATTTATTGTGACAATTCTGCATTTTTGATGGAAGAGTCGATACTTGAAAATTTCCATGTACCCTCACATAAAAGTATTACATAAATCATTCACTCTAAATTGATCTTTATCACTATAAGATTCAGTTTAAAATAACGTGAGAATATATCTGCACACGACATCATTGATGGTCGTGTCACAGCGTAGTTGGACGCCAATCGAAAGCGTGCCAATCATTTAGTTATTTGTGGGTGAAAGACAAAAGCAATAGAATAATTTAAAAGTGAAATTGTTTATAATAATAGGCACGTCCTTAAGTGAAAATGTTACCATAAATTGTTAAATATGAAAAAAGAAACGCATATAACAATTAATAACGTAATAATTAGGCGAGCTTTATCAGTTAAGTTGAAAAATCTGATGACTTTGACGTCATCATTCAGTTTACAAGAACTATTTCGAGTAGTTTTCCATTAGAACTGGTTGTAATAATGTGCTGATGTGTTTTTCTTCTCATTTACAGGTCTAGACTTCTTGGAGCATGGAGCAGACTTCGAAGCTGCTATATCAGCGACAGGTAAATACAATTTTTTGTATATGTTACAAAAATAGAACTAGCTCCTACAGTAACACTAGCTATAGTAAAATTCTAAATTAAAAATGCGTGCCTCGAGGCACTACCAGACCGAATGTGATAGCTTATCATAAGAAATTAAATAACAAAGTCTTTTTAGAATAGTAGACAGATATCATTGGGACACTATAAATAAAAGTATAAATAGTGTTGAGACGTCATAATAAACTCGTGATTGATGGCATTAGTTAAAATTCAAC
Source organism: Ochropleura plecta (assembly GCA_905475445.1). Lineage (NCBI taxonomy): Eukaryota > Metazoa > Arthropoda > Insecta > Lepidoptera > Noctuidae > Ochropleura > Ochropleura plecta. The sequence continues at coordinate 15,468,008 of FR997731.1, read as the reverse complement.
CGTGTGTGCCAACAAAAGTGATATTGGAACAAAAGACTGGTGACGCTGGGACAGTGAAAATCTAAGTATCGCTAAGAACAACAATACGTAACTAGTAGAACTATCTATTGATTCTTCCAGTTTATATATTTAGTACCAGTAAAAAGCACAGAAAATTTTCCCAGTTATGAATCCTAACTAGATCAATATTTCGCCTCCGAAAACCATCACATTGCAACTTTAATCGAAAAAGATAGTCGTTTTTGAGAAAGTGATTATCGAAGAACCGATTACAAAAATGTGTAGGTACTACATAGGTAAAAATTGCAGTTAATGCATAAGATAGATTAGTTGTTAACGTTCCCTAGTGTTGCTCAGCAAATCTTCGCTACAATTTATCAAGATGCTTAGTGTTCAAGCAAAAAAGCAAAGCACAGATCAATTTAATTGGCTAAGCTTTCCATTGACGTCCATCGAGTTTGGGGTTGAAATTTTTTTTACAGAAAGGTTAAATTATTATAAGAACACACGTAAAGTCTCAACATGCGGAGACGCGTACTTTTTGAGAAAAAAAATGTTGAAAATAAATATTTTTGCAGTATTTATATCAATTCCTACCACAGATTATATAGAATTCTCGCTATTGAACGTTTCGTTTCACCAACGGTTAAGTTGTCTTACGTTTGGTAACATTTTATTTTATATAAATTTACGTAAATAATAATATTTTGTACTAGTTTAAATAGTTTTCATGCACACATATATTTAACAGTTTATATATAAATTACAGCATTTTTTTCAGTACGAAATAAAAAAAAATAAAATGTTAAGTGTTTACCGTTTTTTGTCGGCTTGTGGAACGAAACGTAAAACTGACGCTATTTGTATTGTCACTGTCATCGTCAGTCCAACAAGCCGCAGCTGCAGCTTATAGGAGAAACTGATTGCAATCTGGACTTTAGGGCACCCCGACTCGGATAGGTTAGGTTAGAAGGGGATGGCGGGGTCGTGTGAGCGAGCGAAGCGAGCGAATAGACCCCGCCATCCCCTTCGTGGTTATTTTTTTATAAACCACCCAGAAGTAGGAGCCCCGCGCAGCGGGGCTCCGTCGACCAAGCCCACCCTCGACCATGCATAAAATATTTTAGGGTTTGGCTTGGCTGGTAGGTAGTTATGAAACGTGCCATTTATTATTTTTAACTTACTAAAACCGCTATTTACAACTGCCTCTTTAAATCAGTGCCATTTTTTTTTATGAAGGGGGATTCCCCCTTCTGTAGGGGGAGAACCCACTTCCCCCCTAAGGGGTCCCCCATGGTTTTTTACACTTACTATTAATTTTAATTCATAAAATGGGAAAAATTTCCTCAGACTTAAAAATTAAAAAATCTCGAAAAGGGGGGGGCTCCGCAACTTTTCCCTTTAAGGGGGGGTAGTAGCCACCACCCCCCCTCCCCCCACCCCCCTCCCCACCCTTAGTTCGACGGACGTCAATGGAAAGTCGTACCATTTAATTTTAATTTTCAACAATCAAGGGGCTGTAAACAGTGTTACACTCAATAACATTGTGATTTGTGATCTCTTAGTAATGCAGTTGATGCCAAGGCATAACACTTACCTACCGGCTTTATCTATTCGTACAGAAAGAGAAAAGAGTGGGTAGGGATATAGGATCAGTGATAAGGATACCTAAAAGAGTTAATGTGTTTCCAGTTGCATCGACAAATTAAAATTTATATTTCGACCCCAAAAAACAGACTAGGTACATGTTTAGATTGGGACTCGGCAAATTGCAAAAAGAAATAATAGAATACAATAAAAATATGTAATTATTAGTAGGAAGATATTTTTTTATTGTATTCTATTTTGTCCTCTACTGGGAGTAAAGGAAAACATTGAATACAATAAAGAAAGCATTATTAAAATTTGTAAACAGACTAGTCTTTAATAAATTAATTTATTTGAATTGATTAATTTTATTTTCATTTGAATTGTTTTTTTTTTCGTAATAATGTCACGTGATAATAGGAAATGTATTGTAATATAATTTATTTGTTTTGCAGTGCCCCTACAGGCTGCTATGTTCATTAATCACTGTACAAAATGTTTGCAATTAACTGATTTGATTTTAAATAGGTAGGTCATATTCAAACCTACGCAAAACAAATAAAACAGTCCCTATTTCTTTTTCAGGATTCGGTCGCTTCCACTTCTGTCTGCTGGCGGTGACGGGGCTGATCTATTCGAACACTGCTATCGGTATCACTATAGTGTCGTTCGTGTTGCCGGCGGCGACATGTGACTTCCAGATGACTTCCGCAGACAAGGGCTGGCTCACTGCCGCTCCTATGTTGGGTAAGATTGCAAATACTCCATCATTTTCCTGCCCTTGGCTGGCTCATTCTAATTGGGGTCGGCGCAACACGTTTTCTTCTTCCATACTCCTCTATCAGACGTCACGGCATTACTTTTTTCTCCTTCATATCATTCCATACAAATACTCCATATACCAATACATTGATATAATATATCACTAACTTTAGAACTGAAGGCGATAGACGCGATATGTAGATACCTATTATCTACATATCGCGTATATCCCTTTCAGTTCTAAACTTAGACTGTAGAAATATGCCACACTTGTAGAATAAATTAAGATTACAATAGTAACCAGCTTTTTTTAAATCACTTACCCTAATGCTCAACCCCCGTATCTCGCAGTGTTACAACCTATGACACTCACAAATAACGTGCCCTTATATTGGTAAAATAATTTTGTGGTGAAGCAGTGGTGAAGTAAATTATACTAAACAAAGATCTTTGTCATCCGACAAGTCTTATGTACGAGCCGACTGCCAATACCACTTGCTTGGATAAACATAATAAGTTTTCCATATTCTCAACATTCCACCTTACCTAGATCTCTAAACTATCTTGATTCAGGTGATGCTAGTAAAAAAGTTTCCTCATATGTCATTATTTTGGTAGACATGTTATTAATTTGTGGTTTCCCACTAGGTATGGTGCTCGGATCATACTTCTGGGGCTGCTTGGCCGATACAAAGGGCCGGAAAACGGTGCTGGTCTCTGCCCTGCTGACAGATGGCTTCATCGGAATCGTCTCCTCGTTCGTCCAAATCCTGCCCGTCTTTATGGCTTGTCGATTCGTTAATGGTTTCTCGTAAGTACTGTAAATACTCCATAATTCTGATGTTAGTAAATCAATACATCAAAAGCCCATAAGACTAACACATAAGATTCCTTAAGGAGCATGAAAAACGGCCTTAAGTAAGCCTTAACTTAACTTATTTAGCCCGCGAAATTTTGCGGTCAGTGTTAGGTTGTAGGTATGTTAATTAAAATATGGAAATGGCTTAGATATTCATTAAAAAAGGAATTCAGTGACATCAGACAAACTGTGAGAGTTGTTGTTGTTTTGAATGAATATAATTATGTACCTACATAATTGCGTGTTACGATCGCAAAACATAATTTAATCAACATAGGTACAACCTGACACTGTCCTGCAATATACAAAAAGTCATGTGTGCGAGTCGGACTCGCGCACTGAGGGTAGGTACCGTACAAACTTGCGACATAAACACCCATCACTTTTGGCTACGTACATTTAGACGGTTTTTTTTTACTCCAAGGAACCACAGACTTCAGTTTATTTTAATTTCAACTCGATACTTCCACGCGTTCCCAAAATAAAGAGTCTTGACAGGCAGCAGACAGATGGTCAACAAAGTGTTCCTATAAGGATTCCGTGTTTACCTTTTTAAGTACGGAACGCTAAAAACGTCGAAAAATTTGTGCTTTTACTTTAACTATTCACCCACATTCCTTTTGATGGAGAGATGTGAGGGGGATTTGTAGAATTACCAGTAGATAATAAATACAAAGAATAATTATCTATAATGCAGACAGCTTGTTCGATAAAGAATGGTACAGACATGCGACGCAGCACGTGATACAAACGTCTTTAGCTAGACATCGTTAGGGCTCTTAAATCAGCGATACACAATGGTCGTGGTGATTATTTTATGTGGCGCTTTAATACGCAAAATACTATTATTTAAGAAATTAATACCTAAAACTGCTCGTAACTAAATAATACCTGCCGTAAAGGTCTTCAAGTTAAGCTGCCCTTGCGTAGGTTGGTCCGTAGATGGGTCACCACAAATTTCATTTCAAGTTTCTCCAGTGCCTCGGAAAGCACGTTAAGCAATAGTCCCTTCTGTCATAGATCTTGGGCAGTCGTTACAGGTAGTCAGTGGCCCAAAGGCTGACAACACCCCGAGATGCGCGTCTTGATCACGCTTTAAAAAACCCAATGACCACGAAACGGGAGACGCAGACTGCCCTGCTAGAAAAATAGCTGAACACCGATACATAAACTCTGTCAACTATGACTAGGTGCCCACCTAGTGCGTCATACTCAAATAGGACAGTCTTCCGTTGATTTATCCGCTGTAAATTCTCGGCCGCTACAAAAATGTGTTGACAGTGTTTTGTTTTGCAATACCTATTTACTTGTTTAATTTCTAATACTGTTGTCAATCATATTAGTATTGCAATGAAATGCTTCCTTGTTTTTCCTTATATTGTATCTACACTTTGACTTAGTATTCTTATTTTTTTTTGTTCGTATCTTATAATAGCGTTTAATTATACTTATATGTATATCATAATGTAACTCATACCAACCTTTTTCACTAATGTTAAATATTGTTAAGAAATTTGTTGTCCTAACACTAATTATTTAGAAAATGCCGCCTGTGATACAGGTTTAATTTAACCTAGTAGAGGCATCGAATTTTGTTATACCAACATTATGTATAGGATTTTAATTGCATTTATAGTACCAATTAAAAAAAAACCCCACACTAGGAATTACTCCTGTATCGCGGGTGCGTTTACAAACATTTAAACTCACATACACAAACAGCCAGACCCGGAACAACTATCTGTAGGCCATACAAATATTTGTTCCGTGAGGGGATCGAACCCGCGACACGCAGCTGAGCAGTCGATCGCTCAGCCACTGCGCCAACCGTGTCGTCAATTGTTTGATCTTTGAATAAATATATTCTAATATAGGTAACAAGTCTTATAAAGGAGTGTCGTGTTACCCAGTATAACTGGATTGTGGAAATGGACAGACAGTCGCTCCATGTAAAATACTGGTATTCAGCTGCGGACTGTAAACCGACCCCAACATAGTTCTCTCTGGTACTCATCTGCCTAACCTTCTCCGAACTATATTACCCTGGTAGTGCAACATCAACCTCCATAAATTATGATCCAGTTGCAATGAAATTTGAGTAATTTGAAAACTGAAAAGACTTTCCCGGAAAAGACGAACGTTGATGAACTGATATAACGATTTATTTCTCCCACAAAATACAATTAAGTACATACATAATTACTTTATAAATATTGGAAGTACAAGTGTTTGCCGTAGTCAGGAATCTAAAAGTAGGATAACCTGTTCTATAGAATTTTGCCCCCCTACCCCCTCTGTCTGAATATTACGGGTGTAAAACGTTTACAAAGATATTTTCTAAAACTAAGTATTTCATAGCCTCCTATGGTGTTTTTCTTACTTCAAAGTAAACAATGGAAGACACAAATCATTAGGACAGCCACGCTACAGTTCATTCTGAGCACACGCTTCCATTTACTTACTAATTATTGTCGAAGGTAGGTACCTAAGGAGAATAATGACGAGTAAAACGGTGTGATCATAGCCATTACCTGAAAAACTAGTTGTGTTTATACCTAATGTTAAATGTTTTATAACATCCGGACCAACGGCGGATCCAGGGGGGGGGTCATGGGGGTCATGACCCCCCCCTGGGCGACAGGCTGGGTCATAGGTAGGCAATGCAATTTTATCAAATTTTATTTATAAACGTAAACAAATTATAGGCGAAAGACGCACATAATCATAATAATACAATACCTACTGTGCTTGTTATGTATCTTACATTATAAGCGATAAAAAAAAACAAATTTTTGGACATTTTGAACAGACCGTAACTACGAGAAAAATTGTCGTACGGGAAACCAAAAAATAGGAAATTGTAGCTCCAAGTGTCTAATTTTTGGATTATAACTTTTAAATATTGTACCTCGCGGATTTTTTGAGTAATCTTAGAAAAACCAGCAAGAAAAAACACCTTTTTTTTAGTTTTTTTTTTAGATTTTTTTAAGTTAAAGGTGGGTTTCAAGATTTTTTTTTTCTGTCACATGAATTTGACATTGCAACAAAAAAAAACGGCTTTTGGTGGTTTTTTGGAAAGTCAAGCACTGGCTCGAAAATATTGAGGAAACCACTAATGTTAAGTGTGCCTTTTTCAGTTCAATATGTCCACAAAAACCCTACGAAGAGCCAAATTAATCCAGCCAGCCGTTTTTTTTGTTTCACTGGATTGAATTTCTACAAAAAATTAAAGGATTTTTGCACTGAAAGCTCATAATTTTTAAAAATAAGAAAAAAAAATAGTTTTTCAATCTTATTCCACATGTTTGTTCCAGAAATGCTTATATTTTCAAAAAACAAATGGTGGCCGCTGTGCCTAATGTTCTATCGCGCACCAGCGAGTCACGCGAGCCAACCCCTCTACCCGAGCGCCCGCTCTGTTTATCAAATGGCGAACAAATTCGGACGCGGGAGGATTGATTGAAGTTGTAATAACTCGTAAAAAAATAGAAAAAGTGTTAACTTTTATAAACTACTAGCTTTCGCCCGCGGCTTCGCTCGCGTTTAATTCGGGGTAACACAGTTCCCCTTTCCTGATTTGCAGGTACCTGCTACTTGTAGTTTTTGCCCTAGCGCCTTATTTATTGTAATAGCAAAGCTAAGTTTTTCCTTTTCTTCCCTCTTTCTCCCTCATTACTCACACTTTAAAAAAAAAATCTATGTCTGGTTCCAGGGTCCCAACTATCTCTGTACCAAAATTCATCAAAATCGGTTTAGCCATGTGGGCGTGAAGACGTAACAAACAAATAAACAAACAAACAAACTCACTTTCGCTTTTATAATATTAGTAAGGACTAGCTTTTGCCCGCGGCTTCGCTCGCATTAAATTCGGGAACACAGTTCCCCTTTCCTGATTTGCAGGAACCTGCTACCTGTAGTTTTTGCCCTTGCGCCCTATTTATTGTAATAGCAAAACTAAGTTTTCACTTTTCTTCCCTCTTTCTCCCTTTTTTTTTGGGTTGGGAAATCATCAAATAACTTCCCCCGCTCTGGGTGCAGCGGGGGGGCGTGTCAGACTTTTACTGACTAAAACCCACCCATGTTTCTTCTATTGCCCTTTACGTTCCGGGGCCGCGGTATCTCTTTCGAACAACCCGCAACCCCGGCAGGCGGAGGCCCTGGCAAGCCCCTCTGCTTTGCTGACATCTCTTTGAGGCGCGCGTGAAACACGAACGCGCCTTCGACACGGCCTGTCGTCAATAGACGGACGGACGGTGAGCTACCCATTGCTCACCGTCCACAGGCCCGCATCTACGGTGGCCGGGAGTCGTCTCGCGGCGCCCGGCGCCCAGGGCGTCTCCCGCGGCGGCTGGGTTGGTTTGAGGTTCTCTTCCTCAAACGCCCGGCCTCCTCCTTCACTAGCATGACTGCTTCGCAGAAGGAGGTGACCGCTTCCCATTCCCTCTCGCTCCGGACCATGGACTGAACCAGGGCCGGACGCGAGAAATCGCCGCCGCCAATCGCATCTACAAGGGCACGGCGGTGCTCCGCCCAAGCTGGGCAGACCGGCACTGTCTGATCATCGATCATAACAATGGTGACTGGTGACACCCGGGCGTTTCCTCCCGCCCAATTATGTGCAGGAACCTCCCGAAAATTCCGTCTCCGGTGAGGACCTGCGTCAGGCGAAAGGTGAGGACGCCATGGCGCCTCTCCAGCCACTCTTCAAAGTGGGGACTTACTGCCACTATTGTGGCGTACCCTGCACGGGGTTGCGACAGTCGCTCTCTCCATGCCACCATGAGATCGCACCGGAGGTCTGCCCGCCGAGTGGCAACTTGCCGCGGCAGCGGGTTTTCCCCCCGGTGTAGTGCCTCCGCGCGCCACACAAACAGGCGCGCGAGGACTATCGCCTCCAGATCCCACGGTGGCAATCCGGCAAGGAGGCTCGCTGCCTCGTCGAAGATCGTGCGGTAGCCCCGGATCAGCCTAATGGCTACCACCTTTTGGGGCGCGTTCAGGTAGTGGGCGGCGCGCCGCCCTAAAGAACGCGCCCCCTCTTTTTCCCTCATTTCTCGATTTAAAAAAAATCCTATTGGCCTATGTCCGTTTCCAGGGTCCCAGCTATCTCTGTACCAAAATTCATCAAAATTGGTTTAGACATTTAGGCGTGAAGACGTAACAAACAAACTCACTTTTATAATATTAGTAAGGATTACTAGACTACTCGTGTCAATGATTATAAATGATTACCAGCTTTGCAAAGTGAAATGGCAGCGAAATCAAAACATTCCGCTGGCCATTTCGACCCTCGTAACTTGAACTTGAATGTGATAAAGACTTGATCCCAACATAAGAAGTTTTTGTGTATTCTGGCGACACTACCCGTTAGTGTTGCAACGGCGGAAAGGTCTTTTTACACACTAAGAAGCGACAAAACTTGGCTTGGCAGAAGACCGCCTGACGGGCTCAGCTCTTTTGCACGTTCACAAGTCAATAAATTAATATAGATGACGAGGAACTTATAAAGCGTTTTGCGAGACGACACAAACGAAGAATACATTTCATCATATAAGTTTGTAATGTTCTTCAGTGTGCACCCATTAAATTAAAATAGAATTTGACAGTGACTCCGTCTGCGACTAGGTAACTCCGCTGCAGTGGAAGACCAATGCAATCGACCCCATGAAATCCTATCCGTTTAGCGGTTTCATTTAACGTGAAAAATTGACAAACACAGTTTCACGTTCCGTTATAATATTAAGTATAGCTATATGTATCCGAACTAGACTACGGAGACAAGCTGTCTGCGACATGGTGACCCCCCCCTGATATAAAAGCTGGATCCGCCCTTGATCCGGACTGTTCATTACTCAGAATTGATTTCATTTCTTCATTTCCAAATCATAACTCATAAATGTTTTAGACCAAATTAATTTAAGCAAAAAATTTGGTACCTACTGCATAATTATGATTATATGGTCAATAAAAGAGATAAGTAACCATAGTTATCAGATATGATTAAAGTTTTATTAGAAACAGGACGTTGATTTAAAGAACAGTTTTCTTTTTAATTTAAAAATATGAATCCGAAAACATCAGTTTATTTAAAAAAAAAACGTTTCCCGCGGTCAGACGAGAAGTCGATAGGAAGCTAATAATGTTATGAATAATTTCTTTAATTTATAGTTATATATGGGTAGTAGTTATATATCGTCGAAAACATGATACGCCAATCACATTAACAAATAAGTTGATTTGTTGCATTTTAGGTAATTGTGAAAATTGAAAAACAAAATATTTTTATTAAAAGTCGTCTAACCCACCCTTGAATTTTCTCTTGTATTGTTTGTGCGTTTTACAAACTCCCATAAGTACATACACAAAAAGTCTCAGCAATTGTATGTTTCGAGCGAGGACTCGTGCGCAGCAGCAGCAGCAGTTCACGCCTCACGCCTACGATCCCCTCATAGGGTTAGGGGGCAGACGCGTGTAACACTTAACTAACGTAACATTATATTGTTTGCAGTGTTGCTGGCGCTATGGGTATCTGCTTCCCCTACCTGGGTGAATTCCAACAGACCAAATACAGAGAGAAGATCCTCTGCTGGATGGAAATGTTCTGGACCCTCGGAGTCATCTTATTGCCATGTAAGTTTTTTCAGTACCTACATTACAGGAATAATGTTGTTTGCCTGTCTACTTCTGTTCGCCTTTTAAGTGGAACGGTCAAAGTTGAAACATTGCATAAACTAGAGGTACATTGATGCAGTAGCGATTGCCTTAAACGATGGAACATTCTAAGCTGCATTGACAGATCTACCTCGATCAACCGCAATGTAAATTCGTCATCAGCACTTGCTGCAAGCCCCTTAAAAACACCGTGTCAACGCCGCGTTCGTCTTGCAAGCCTCAAAGAGATGTTAGCAAATCTGAAAAGCCACCAGGGCCGCCTGCCGGTGCTGCGGGTTGGTCGAAAGAGATACCGCGGCCCCGGAACCCAAAGGGCAAAATAAGGATCATAGATGGGTTTTAGTTAGTACAAGTCTGACACTCCCATCCGCTCCGCCCAGAGTGGGAGAGGTCATTTGATAATTTCCCATCCAAAAAAAACAACCTAAAAACATCTTGTTTAACATGAAGAGCCTTGATAGATAATAATTCTTTGGTTACAGTGATCGCTTGGGGCATCATCCCTATCTCAGGAATCCGTATCGAGAGTGGCAGCTTCTCTTACGACTCATGGAACTGGTTCGTGGCTGCGTGTGGAATTCCCTCACTGATGCTCGGCTTCTGGCTCTTCTACTTCCCCGAAAGCCCCAAGTTCATGATGGAGTGCGGTGACTACGATGAAGCTCTTGAGGTTCTTAAAAGCATCTACAAGCAAAACACTGGTGATGACCCCGATAACTACCCGGTAAGATCTTTAATTACGTTGTTTGCAACTAAAATGGAGCCAATTCAGAGCGGATTTTACTAATAACCTGGTCAGAACCAGAACATAGGTACATGACGTTTAAAAGTTGTAAGTGTCAATATTCCATAGTAATTATGGCACCCACAGCTTGAACACCTCTTCTGTTTCATAGACGAATTTTATCGTTTTAAAAACTGTTTGGGTCCCTCTAATTTCGATTTCCATCAAGATAGCAAAATTTGCGTTCTCTCAATGTAAGACTTGCTTCAAAGATTATTAGATCGTTGGAGTTCGGCAACATTGACATTCTACAATTAATGGTATCCCTGCTGGGCTGGGCTGGTCCTGAGACCTTCCCATGACTTCAATGTCGAAGCAATTGTAGATCACTGATTTTGTCCAACACGTTCAGCCATCTTCTACGAGGTCATCATAGTGGCACACGTTAGATGACCTTGGTAATTAATGAATACTATTCAAGCTTATTTATCTAAATCTCTAACTTTTAGATCAAAAGCCTCAAGGAGAAAGCCCGAACTGTATCAGTTGGATCCCAGACCTCTGTCAAGTCCGTTCGAAGCTTGAGCATGCGCAAACCCAAGGACCTCAAACGATTGTTCTCTGAGATCTGGGTGCAGACCAAGGCTCTGTGCAGACCACCCTACCTCAAATACACGGTCCTTACTTGCATCATTCAGTTCGGTTTGACCACAAGGTAAGAAAATAATTTGTATGTTGACATGAAATATTACATTTCCTGGAATATGTGGGGGTCCGTTTTAGTCTGGGTACTGAATCGAATTAGACGCGTACTTTTTATAATACACTTCTGGACACATCTATTGGCCCACCTTAGAGTTTAGGTTTCGATGGCCCCTACCGAAATATGATTGCTAGATTGAACAAAAACTGTTGATGCAGTTTTAAACCTGATACATTTTACCATCTTTTTCGATCGTATTGTTTTAAATTTGAATTCAGAATACCATACGACATGGAGCTACGCCTAACAAGTCGGATATGCGCCTTGTTAAAGGCAATTGATTTTTGAATAAAAAACATGTTTTATCAAATAAAGGTTTAATTTAATAACGCGTGTTGCCTCCATGGGCATCTACCACAGCTCTCATACGATTAGGCATAGAGTTTATCAACCGCTCTATGAAATTTTGAGGGATCATCTCCCATTCCTCTTCTATGGCAGTTTTCAACTCCTGCATCGTCTGGGCAACTGGCTGACGAGCCCTAACACGTCTTTTTAGCTCGTCCCACATGTGCTCAATAGGGTTCATGTCTGGGCTTCTGGCTGGCCAGTCCATAACTGTGATGTTCACATCCCGAAGATATTCCCTGACGATGCCGGCCGCATGGGCTCTTGCATTATCATGCATAAAAAGGAAATTTGGGCCCACATAGTCCGCGTATGGCATCACGTGAGGTTCTAAGCACTTACGAATGTACCTTTCAGCATTTAATGTTGGCAGCCGTGGTCCTGTAACAACCTCAAGTTGAGTTTTGCCGCTCGCGGATATACCGCCCCAGACAGTCCATGAGCCACCGCCATAAGCAACCCTCTCTTCAAAGCAGCATTGTGCGAAACGCTCTCCCTTACGTCGGTAGACCTTCTTCCTTCCATCATTGCCATGTAACACAATTTTAGACTCATCAGAAAAGAGTACACGGCTCCAATCTTGCTGTGTCCAATTTAAATGACTGCGTGCGAAATGAAGGCGCGCTGTTCGGTGGGCTCGCGTTAGTTTGGGCCCATTAGCTGGCTTGTGTGGTACCATATCGCGTTCTTTTAACCTTCTCCGAACAGTTCGAGCGCTTACAGATACTCCGTGGAAGTCGCGAAGTTGGTTTTGTATCTCAATGGAGGTAAGGTGACGATTTCTCAAGCTGGTCGTCACGATGAATCGATCCTGCCTTTCAGTTGTGACCCGAGATCGTGGCCTTCCTTGGCGACGAACAAAGCCGCCAGTCTCTAGGTACCTCCGATAAACATTTCGGACCGCAGATCGACTTAAATTAAGTTGAGCACTCACGTTTCTTTGGCTGTGTCCGGCCTGAATAAGTGCCACAGCTTGGGCGGCAATTTCAGGTGAAGTATCCATAGATTATTGATAGAACCTCACCTTAATGTTAAGAATAAGTAATGTTTGTTGCAAAACCAAAGATATCAATCACTTTTTCAAGAATTAAATCCAAGTAAACCAATAAAACCTGATTTTCTTAGTATTCGATTGTTTGATATCAACAAACAGGCTCCAAATTGTCTTTTGTTTCTTTAAATTCTGTGTTCGAAATTCAAAAAAAGACTATTGAATGAAATTGTGAATGTGCCAGGTTAAAAACTGCATAAAAACTTTTTGCTCGACCTAATATAAAATTTTAGCTAGGACCAAACGAAACTGAAAATACAAGGTGGGCCAATAGATGAGTCCAGAAGTGTAGTAGGTAGGTAGGTACATGATGTTTACGTCATACAACAAAGTAAAAAACGATTTGAAATTTATTTTATAATTATAGGATTTTTTCGTAAAACATCAGCATTTTTTTTTTCGTTAATCTTTCATTTTACCCAATAAAAACAAATTTACTTTACCTTTAGAATGAAAATTTACGTATGAATGAAGTTACGTATTGAATATTTGAAACCATTTGTGCACGAGTCCCAGTCAACTTAGCCGATTTTTATAAAGAAAATAGTTATCATAATTTAAAATTGAAGTTCAAATCGGCTTTCTTCGCTGGCTGATCAGCTCCTTTCATTTTATCACTTCTTGGGCAATCTTAGAAGATTTTTTACCTAGGTACGAATTTAATTCCGGTATTTGAATTTCAGTTACTACACCCTCATGATCTGGTTCCCCGAGTTATTCAACCGTTACGAGGAGTTCGAGCACCGTTTCCCCAACACCTCTGCTTCCGTTTGCGACGTCTCCGGTATCGTGGTCGTGGACGGAGTAGAAGGAGACCCCTTCGACTGTGAAAAGACCATAGAGGCGAGTGTCTATATGCACACTCTGATCGTCGGTCTCGCCTGCATCCCTACGTCGTTGTGGCTACCTCTCTGCGTACACAAGCTTGGTGCTAAATTCTTCTTGAGTAAGTGACTTCGCTTTTAAAACTTATGTTTCAAGTCAGAGAGTTAATTAAAATGAGTTAATTCACCACTCAGATTAAAATCGTTAGATTTGCCCTATTGCGCCATAAAATTATTACGTTTCGACAAGCTGCTATTATTGTGTTAACACCTTTTCACACGACGACGTAGTAAGTCCCGGTGGCTAAGGGTACATCGAACTATTTTAATTGTTGGTCTAAACAATTCATTTGAAAATATTGTTACTTAGTTGATAATATATTTGCCATCATCTTCACAATGACAAGATTTCTTTTTTATAAAGTGAACACCAATTAAACATAAACCGTATTTTTTTCCAGTCTTCAGTTTGGGCTTCGCCGGCGTGGTGACGGTCGGCTTGTACTTCGTACAGAACTCCCAACAGAACTTAGTGTTATCCTGCATCTTTGAGGCTCTCACCTCCCTCGCCATCAGTCTGGTGTTCTGCGTGCTGGTAGACTTGTTCCCTACAAACCTCAGGTAAATCCTTACTAATATTATAAAAGCGAAAGTGAGTTTCTTTGTTTGTTACGACTTCACGCCTTAATTGCCAATCCGATTTTGATGAATTTTGGTACAGAGAGAGAGTTGGGACCCTGGAGACGGACATAGGCATAGACATATTTTTTTTAAAGTGCGATAAGGGGGAGAAAGAGGGAAGAAAAGGACAATCTTAACTTTGCTATTACAATAAATAAGGCGCAAGGGCAAAAACTACAGGTACCAGGTACCTGCAAATCAGGAAAGGGAAACTGTGTTACCTCAAATTTAACAAAGCCGCGGGCAAAAGCTAGTAATACATAACATCTCGCTTGTAATCCCCGAAGTGTTAGGCAGAGGTGCACAGTTGTGTGCAGTGTACATGTTGTATTTTTCTGCAAATAAACTATTATTATTATAGTTCACCCACATTTCGTCTGTTGTTTAGTCCATGTAATGGGGGCGAGCCTATTGTCACAAATCCGGACTCTGCGGCTGCTACTTTGAAATTCCTGGTTGAAAAACCCAATAACTATTTGCCAGACCAGGGAATCGAACCAAAGACCTTACGCGCACGAGTCGCTTGCGACCAACTAGGCAGTCATGGATGTAGAATGAACCTTAACGTTGAGTGCAATAAATGATTGAGTTTTATTTCACGTTGACAAGGTCAAATAGAGGTGCATTTTACCTACGCTAAAGTGGAGCTACCTAAAGTCTCAGATATTATCGATAGATAACTATCAAAGAGACTCAAAATCTGTGCGACCGATATCACTGTTGTTATGGCGCCGAAATGCTGATTAAAATAAAGCTTTTTCACCAACCTATCGGCTGTCAAATAACTCCATGGATTTATATTTTCTTGAGAAAAATCAATCGGCTATAGCCACCACAGACTTCATCATCTTCATCTTTTTTTTTATCTTCATCTTCATCATTCTGTGACTTGTAACTAACGGAGTTATGTTTTTCCCAGGGTAATGGCAGCCGCACTGTCCCTCACGGCGGGTCGAGGTGGCGGTCTCATCGGCAACCTGACCTTCGGCTACCTCATAGACATCAACTGCGTCATCCCTATCGTCGTATTTTCGGCATTCCTTTTCAGTGAGTATCATTCTTGTAATGTTTGCTACACATGTTCGGATACACGTTTAATTTTGTGACCTGGCCTGTGCCATCTTGCCGACACCAACATGCGTTAGCACCCCTAAATTTGAAGGCTTTCCGAGTTATAATAATTTGACAGGCCTGTTGGTCTAGTGGTTAGTGGCCCTGACTGCTGAGCCGGAGGTCGTGGGTTCGATTCCCACCCAGGACAAACTTTGTGTGATGAGCATGATTGTTTGTTCTGTGTCTGGGTGTGATTTATCTATAATATGTATGTATTTATAAATTATATAAGTATGTATATCAGTTGTCTGGTTACCATAACACAAGCTCTGCTTAGCTTGGGATCAGATAGCCGTGTGTGAGTTGTCCCAAGATATTTATTTAAGGTTGCGAATTAATTCTAGAGATACTACGGTTCTGAAACACGGAGGGTAATAAAAGGAAAATGGATGGGTATAAGTCAGTGCTAGTCTTTTTTTTAACTTTCTCCGCTCTGGGCGGAGCGGGGGGGCATGTCAGACTTTTACCGACTAAAACCCACCCATGTTCCTTTTATTGTCCTTTACGTTCCGAGGCCGCGGTATCTCTTTCGAACAACCCACAACCCCGGTGTCAGTGCTAATCTGACACTCGCTTCCGCTCAACCCAGAGGCCGTAGATAGATAATATCACTTTCGAAAAAAAAAGCCAGACAAATACAAATTCTACTGCTAATATTTTAAGAACTACTTTACGAAAACTAACCTATTTTATTATCATCCACAGTTGCTGCAATACTCTGCTTCTTCTTGCCAAAGACGGGACAGGAAGCCTTAGATTAAGCTACAAGTTATTAATAGATAATACAATTAGACTGTCTAAAATACATAGTGATTATCATCGTTCAGAGTGGTTGTACATAAAAGAAGTTGTTAATGAGGACGAGTCTTTATTTATTGTGTCGAGTAGACCATAAGTAGCGTTACCAATTTACTGTGTTTCAGTATGCAAATCAATGCTTTATCATAGGTGATGAATATAACAGTATTTTAGATTTGACTGTGTAATATAATTCAATTAAATTATTATTATATATTAATTAAAGGTTGATTACCTGCCTACTTAATTATATGGGTGTTTTCATTTACTACTGAGATATTTCCTTTTTTTTATTACAATGTTATTTTTATTTAAGGTGTAATATTAAATGAAAGACCGCTGGTGTGTTTCGAACCAAGAAACAGAACAAATTATGCTCTACGAGAACTTAAAATTCGCAAACAAACATCAGCTGATCAACATGTATTATCATCATTCTCCCGGCCTTATTCTAATTTATTTGAGGTCGGCGCGACTTGCCTATCAAGCTGATCATTACGTTAAGAAAAACTAAAAAGGCCAAGTGCGGGTTCCGTACAAACTTGACGGCTTTTCACTGCGTAGACTTATAGGGTTTATTTTTTCAGTTTCCAGGGACTACAGACTTAGGTATACGGTTTTAATTTTAACTCGTTACCTCCGCGCGTTCTTGAGATAAAGGGTAAAAACGGACAGACAGACAGCAAACTGATCCTATAAGGGTTCCGTTTATTCCTTTTGAGGTACGAAACCCTAAAAAAGTTGTTCAGTTTCATAGTCTCGGAGCCACAGCAGAGGTTTGCATTTATATGTTACGTGATAAATGGGTTAGACTACGTTATAAATAGGATTTTGAGGGCTTTTTTGGCCCATAACAAAGTGGAATAGTTCTTAAAAAAAGTTCGTAAAATTTATAGCGCCCTATTTTTTTTTATTTTGGCGTACAATCTCTTACAGTTTTTGAACATATTTTAGACAATAGACTGAAGTTCGTACGCCATGTCACCGCTAGAAAGAATGACACACATAAAGAACACAATGTAGTTTTTTTTTCTGTTTTACACCTACCACTGTTTGTCTCTGCATCACCCAAAGGTTGACTGACTGGTAGGAAATACCTATGGCATTAATGCCACAGCACAAAGTATTAAATAAATAAAACCAAGCCAATAAAAAGATAATCATATATTTAACTTAAGTATATAAAAAATATAAGAACTAGATTACATTTACATATTGTTACGGCAACTAAGAATAGAATTTTAATCACAAAACATTATTATAATATTATAAATTTTGATTCACTTTGCATGGTCAGTTACATTGAACCCAGTTTTTTAAATTCTAAATATTGAATCTAAAAAATTACAAATTTTATGACAAAGTGGAACAATTCAAATGCATTTTATTTTATCAGCTATGAAATGAAAAGGGTAACATAAGCACCTTTATGAACCTTTTTGTGTACATTGGGTGGGTTCTTTTTTTTTAATTTACGGCTGCCATATTGAAGTTTTCAAATACCATTTCAAATGGGTAATTCGGTGCCACGGGTATGTGGCTGTGTTGCTTGACCTTTTTTGCAGTTATGTATATCTTGTTATGTACATGATTATTGAAAAAAGATCTTAACATTTTTCTCTACAAGTTAAAAAAAAATTGAAGGAAATCTTGTCTATGTAAATTCGTTCTATCTATGTAAATTGGTGAGGTGACCACTTAAAAAATAATTTTATAACAAACATAATGCTGTTTTCCATTATAAAGGAACAATGTAAGGAGGTGGTTACAAAGTGAAATCGTGTTGCTTTAAGCTCTTAATATATTACAACATAAATAAGAACATACTATGTTAGATGCAGTACAGGTATCATTTTGAGTTTTTATAGAGGAAAAATATTCCAAGGTAAATACCGCGTAAGTCTATGAGACCAAATTAAGCATAGAAATGTTTTTCATAGTTTTAGTTATTGAACTCTGTATTAACTGGAAAATTTAGATGGATGTTTGTTTTGACAAGGAGATTGATTATAGTTTGGAATAGCACATGGGCTTTTTATAACGGTAGTACAATTCCGTGGGACTATTATCGAGCTCCACGTGGGTAAGCGTTGTAATACTAGCTTATGCTTGGGAGCATAAGTTAGTATTACAACGCTTACTATTCATTGCTACACTGAAGAGCTAATTGCTCAGAATGACATAACTTTATTAAAAAGCGAACAGACCATGCTGTAGATGCCCGCGTGCGATAGCATTCCTAGTGTTTTTCGCTCTAGCAAATAGCGGTTCTGAGTGACGAAAAAGTGCGATTCCGTGCTGCCAGACGAGATTCAACTCTAATGCAGCATTTAAATTATTAACCAGTAACTGTACCACTGCCTCTCATATCTAGTTTTTATCTTATTTTAGAGTGAGAAAGAGTTAGGACTATACATCGTTGCGCTCGCAGGAACCAACAATACGGCAAGCCCATAAGGCGAGCAACATGTTCAGAAACTCTTATGAGGGTAAACTAAATTTTTCGCTTTAGTCTGTTTCCATCACTTTTTCATACCGAGAACTGGTGGTAGCCTCTCTAACAATCTTACGCGGCACACAATAGTTTTTAACAGAAACGAAAATAACGAATGAAGTATTTAAAAAGCGAGCCCCGCCTACCTGTACCGCATGGCTCATGACGTCACATATCAGCGCGAGGTCTGCGCGGCGCTGGGCACCTGCGGCAGTCCGAACTCGTCGACGGGCACGCCGTCCTTGTTGCGCACGCTGTCGGCGCCAGGCTCCTTGTCCGGGGCCGCCGGGGCCTTTACTACGTCATCGAGGTAGGAAGCATCATCGTCTAAGGCTATTTCGTCACCTGCAACCAGAAATGTTATGTTCAAGACAATGTTGAGAAAGCAGCACAAGTTATGTGTTGCAAATTTTATGTGGAGGCGAGACCGGCTCGAAGAGAGGTGGCCATAAGACTTGAGGCCTTACCCGATGTAAAAGTTACGAAATACGTCGATATTTAAATCTAATTTACAATATTCCTAAGCATTTTACTTAAATTATAAGTTTTTAAACAGAGATGGTCAACATTATTTTTGCATTTGAAACAATATATTTTCGGCGCAGTTGCACACGCCATGATCACGGATCAAAACTACTTGAATTGTTTGCAAGAAGCACAATGAGTGTAAGTCATCGGAATAGTTGGGAAAGGGTAGACAGATACACTGCACTTACCTAGAGCATCAAGTTCAGCATTGAGCTCATCGTCATCGATCTCCGGCATGCCGTACTGGCGACCCAAAGCTTCTTGCACCTCATCTGCTTGCTCCAACATGTCTGCTAAGTCATCGTTGACATCCTGTAAAGATATTATTATAACAGTAACATGATGGTAGTTTTAGAGATGCTTAAACCCCATTCAAAACTTCCACTATTGCTTACACGTGTACACACACCTCCACACTGCTTGTTTTGTTGCATAAGAGCAGTTTATTCACCTTTTCACAAAAAAAAAGTTCTTTTTTTTTAAATACGTTGCCCCACACTAGGAATTTCTCCTGTATCATGGGTGCGTTTACAAACATTCAATCCCAGATATACAAACAGTCAGACCCGGAACAACTATCTGTAGGCCATACAAATATTTGTTCCGTGCGGGGATCGAACCCGCGACACGCGACGCACCAGTCGATCGCTCAGCCACTGCGCCAACCGTGTCGACATCGGGGTACCTGATAGATTAGCAAACTAAATATCAATTTGAATAGTCTGTAAAAAACATAAATCTTTGGCTGTTATTTAACAATAATATTATTATATCAGCATAGTATGTAAGTTTGGGTTAATAGGCACTTACTCCTTATGTAAGAATACTAGTATTGAACTACATCCAGTAAGTCTGAAAGCTGACCCCAATACAGTTGAGAAAAAGCTACACAGATAATGATGATATATGTTTGATTATACTAACATAGTTTTTTTTTAAGTTACAGTGTACTAATAAAATATGGATGTAGCTATAATATCCGAAATAAAAAGATTATTATTATATTATTAAGTTCAATATTGTAATATCTAAGTACTCTTCCAAAGGAGACTGCAGCTATAAACCGCAGTAGCAAATAGAAGGTAGTATCAGTTGCAACAAACCTCAATAGTATCAATATTAATCTTCTTGAACTCTTTCTTCATCTGTGTGACTCCATCCTTCATGGCCGCTACAGTAGCGTGAGTATCCTTCAATGTCTGTGTGGCATAGTTGGCTTGTTCCATGTTGAAGGATTGTGCCCTTAGGTTGTCCAGCTGCTGTTCATACCTGAAATTTTATTTGGAAATGTTAAATAAGATTACGCTCTTAGTATTCCTCTAGTTTTATGACTAGCCTTCTTTTTTGGATGGGTATGATCAAATAACTTTTCCAAGTTCCTTATTTTGCTTTATGTGTTCCAGGGCCGTAGTATCTCTTTTGAACAACCCACAACCTCGGACAACTACAGGCTTGTAGATGAACTAGATGCAGTTTCACTCGTGTGGTGATAGAATACCTATACAATTTTTTTTTTTTAAATGTAGCCTATGTGTTATTCTGATGTTTAAGCTATATTACTGTAAGGTTTCATTAAAATCCATTCAGTAGTTTTTGCGTGAAGGAGTAACAAAGATCCATTCATCCATTCATACATCCATCCATCCTCACAAACATTCGCATAGCCAAAAGTGTTGAGTTTAAATGAGTAGAAGTTGAGAGTATGATTTAATTCGGCTTGGCCAACAGATCAATGGTTTGATTTAGTTTGGTATGTGATTATCAAATTGTTTATGATATTTTTTATAATATTAGTAGGATTTTGCTTTTTTCTAAATGTCAGTCACTATTTAATGCTTAATATTTAGCTTTTTTTTAGCTTGATATTTTATTCACTTGCATACAATTAGACTGGAAGCTGACCCTTGTGTTATTATAGGGAAATACATACCCTATAAGTCATTTACTTAATAATGGCTAGTGTACAACCAGATATATGGTTATGCTAAACAAGGAAAAAAAGTGTCTGTTATCTTTGCACGAATGATTACAGAAAATTCTGAAATATTCCAGAACTTACTGCAGTTTTGGCTTTTTAGTAAGGTAATATTATGATGAGTTAATCTATACTTATAATAAATCTGTAGAGAGGTCAATTCTGTACATGAAATATATTTCCAAAATAACTATCAGGGGTAATTAGTGATCGATACTGATGCCAAAAATGCAATCAGTAAAATTTTTGTCAGTCTGTATGTTCGTTATAGAAACAAGAACTACTCGACGGATTTGAACGAAACTTGGTACAATTATTCTTCATACTCCTGGGCAGGTTATAGTATACTTTTCATCACGCTACGATCAATAGGAGCAGAGCAGTGAAGGGAAATGTTGGGAAAACGGGAGAAGTTACTCCATTTTTTAAGCTTCCGTCGCGTGTGTAGCCTTAATGGTTAAAGCTACACAGAAATCATGTATGACGGAAATGTTCTCCTTAAAATTATATAAAAAATATTCTACAACAGCATATGTCTATCTTTAATGGTTGACTCACAATAACACGTGTAACTCCCGATAGCTAAGCAGTTCGGAGCTTTCTGATTATATTTGTCTACTCTTACGTTTATAACACTCTCACTCATCTCTTACTAAAAAACAGTTAACATCATATTCATTACCTATTCAATAAAAAAAGAATCATATAAATCGGTAAAGAAACACCAAAGTTATACATGAAATACGCTAATAAGCCATCGCGCGTGAATACTGAATCATGCCATAAGGATTATTTTTGTGTGCGCTTGACGCGGCTACCGTAATATTTGGCTGTTGATGCGAATAGACGTTCAGAGTTTTCGACCTTATTGACAGACAATGTTTATCAGCGCGACTTTTAGTCTTTAATTAATTTATTTTTAGATTTCTTTTGTTGTTATTTTATAAAATAGGTATTAGTTATTTAGTTTTTTTTTTAAATATTCGTTCAAATTACAAATTATTAATAGTTTACATTTTATTTCTTTTTAGGTGAAGTAGTGGGGCCTTAGTCTGCTATTACAATGGTGTCAGAATGGTCGATCACTTATCGCATAATGGTTGATTTTGACAAGTTTAGTATGTAGTAGATGTCAAAATCAACCATTATGCGATCAGTGATCGACCATTCTGACACTATTGTAATAGCAGACTAAGGCCTAGGTTTTTAGATACCGAGTTTTGGCTAATTTATGTTCAGTTTTTTTTTTATATTATGTAGGTAAAAGCGTAGGTACTTTTATTAATTATAGTTATAGGTATTATTAATTATAGTAGTTTTAGGATTTTATTTTTAAGTGAAGTAGGTGTAGGTAGATAGTATTGGACAGGCGTTTTAGCATTATTTTCATTTCTTTTTTGTTCAAATGGGTATAGTTCTATTAGAATTATTTAGTTTTAGTACCTACATAATTTGGTAATTAATAGGTTCTTATAGATAATAATAATTATACGTAGGCATAATTAGATATAATTTAGTACGTAAGTACTTAAATATATTTTTAGGTTATTTATTAGACTTAGTTTAGGTACCTACTTATATATTTTTAAGAATTTAATTTTGGATTTAAGGATTTATTTAGGATCATTTTTATTATTTAAGTAGGCACTTGGATTTTTTAAGTGTAAGGTAATAGCTACCTTACACTTAAAAAATCCAAGTTAAGACCTCTAATGTAACTTATTTTGTTAGGTAACTGAATGCCTTTCAATTATTTTCATTAATCCTTACTAATATTACAAAAGCGACAGTGAGTTTGTTTGTTTGTTACGACTTCTGTTATAGAAAGGAATTTTACTATGTAATAATTGTCTTTGGTTAAAAGAAGAAAAGATTTTCAAATGTAGAATGTTTAGTTGACAAGAGTATTTGTCATAAGAAAATTGGGGATCATAAATGTTCAGAGAATTTTACATGAACCGGTCATGATTGTTTTGATAAGTCTATTAAGTTATTAAAGTATATTATGCAGTAATACCAAATCAGTGTTTAAATAACATCCTGCATAAAGATGCGAAGATTATAACAGCTTCACGCCTAAATGACCGCACTGATTTTGATGAATTATGGTACACAGATAGTTGGTACCCTGGAGACGGACATACTTAGGCAATTGTTTTTAAAGTGACAAATGTGAAAGATACATTTTTTCGATCATCACACGGGTTTAAGTTAGCGTTAGCCCAAAGTAACTATGCCACGCGGACGAAGTCGCGGGCGGAAGCTAGTATATTTATAATTGTGCCAATAAATTAGATAATGAAAGCAATATCATACAGTAACAACAACATACAAGTGATATATTTAAAAGAGAATTGATTGTACACCTTATTCGGAACAGTAGAGTATAGAACCTCTAATAAACCTAATACATACTATTCAAAATATAAGTTTTGATAATGCAATAAATATACGGCAGAAGGTCAAGACTTCCCCGCACAACAATAAAAAGATAACAATGACGGGTTCTTACATTTTCTTCTGCTTCAATACCCTCATTGCTTTCTGTTTCACTGAATTCTTTGCTGGTCCCTCTCTCATTTTGTTCATCTGGTCCTTGTATTTTCTAAGTTCAGACTCCAGTTTCTGGACTTTTTGCTCGATATTATCTGCCCTGCTATCCACCTGGAATTTACAATCATTTGGACAATCACGGAAACATGAATCATCGACAAAACTAACATCTAGTATTTAAACGACTACGACATTATTTTGGAGAACTTACATTGCTAATACAATCATTGATGCTTGGGCCAGGCTCCTTAGGTTTTCCTCTTCCAAATATTCTGTTCATCTTGAATTATTTCAAACTAAATCAAAACCAAGGCGACTTGACAGTAAAATCTAACAACAATTTTGATTGACGTTATAATTTCAATGATCATCTTTGACAGATTTTTCGTGTGGCAACGTGATCAATTGAAATTTCCACCATTCCAACTTATGCCCAGTAATGTGAATGTGGTGTGCACAGAGTACTTTATGTGGTGTGTGTGGTTTAATTGGTAAAGTTAGCACAGTTTTTCTCTAGATAGATAAACCCAATTATATGGGATCAAAAGTAATTTGGAGAACATAACTCTTCGATCATTAGCACATGATCGAAAACTGTGAAACAGTAGAAAACAGCTGGTGTAGGCTAGCAACACTAAAATTCAAAATAAATCAATGAATGATTGGGATGTAATGTGAAGATTACTGTTTTATTTTTTAATTACCTGTCGATATAAGGGTGATAGGACATCACAGTAAGAAATTTACAAAAATAATATTTTATTGAGTGCTGTGCATGATAAAACAATTTGCAAAAATATCTTGTCGCCATGGCTACGAAGTCTAACGGAAAGAGAGGATCTATTGAAGAAGTGGTTTGTTATATTTTACAGATTTTTTTTTTGATAAATAATTCGTTTGTTGTGTTGAAAATAAAAATGGGTGAGAAGAAGAACCTACTTATTTTTTTTTCAATGTCTTCCAAATGGTAAAAGTTCATAGTCAAAGATCTCCGACATTAACAATTATGATAAAAATGATAACACAATCAACAAGTTCAAGAACAAAGTCAATTTCCTGAAACAACATCTTATTGAAAATGAATTGAATGCAGAGAATATTGGCTGAATTGATCTGCATGGCACAGAGAATTTATTTTTTTGCTGTCTTTTTGTGCTTATCAAGCTAGAATTCAAGGCTCTATGATTTACAATTTCTTATATTCCAATAATATAATATCAATCTCTCATTCATCCTTGTCACATTTATATCTCAAAATTATTTGTAGGTGAAAATGCTATGTCACCCTTCATGTACGCAAGTCAACCACAGCCCTCATTGCAAAGCACCTTGTGCTGTTAAGTGCTGGAGATGGGATGTGACCCAAATTACTATGAACAAACTTCAGCACAGCATCAAGTATGGTATTCTTATATTAAATCGGCCTATCTCACATAACCAAGGATTTCTGAAAAATTTATGGAATAAAGGTCAGTGCTACATACAATTATTATTTTGTTTGTTAATAGTAACTCATATATTTTTACTAATGTAAAAGTGAATTTGTTTGTCATGCATTCGCCAACAATTTGAAAAAAATGCCCCTGTCATTTCTATAAACCAGGCAACTTATTGGACCCTGTGTAATAAAACTGTACTCTCAGCAATATGTACTGGTGGGATAATTCATGATATCCATGCTGATCGCTATTATTTTAGCAAAGGGTGGGTATGTTGGAGCTTCGCCTTTTGTATTTGACATACAAAAACTGCTGTTTGAATAAAAGATTTCGTGTTTGATTTTGAAAATCTATATCTATGAACTTGGAGTTCTTAGAATACAAGTGTTACTTACTGATATTAGAAACATTCAAACTACTCAAGAATATATTAATGTTCTTCAGCTAGCATCAGGATGACTGTTGATGGTGGCACTAACCGGTGGGACAAGTTTGTAAGCGGTTTTCCAGAGGATTCACAGAAAACCATAAAGGATCCAGACCTTATTTCAGGCGACTTTGACTCTATAACTGATGAAATAAAAGAAAAATACGAAAAGAAAGGCTGTAAGGTAAAATGTTTTATAATAATAAACTAGCCGCGCCTAGCGGTTTCACTCAGTGCTCAGCTCCACAGTATGGTAGTGAGATGTAATGAAGCCTGTTTCACCCACGTAGACCAATTAAAAGTTAGGTGTACAAATTCTGTATAGAACTTGTATACATGTACAGACCAAACTGTTAGAATTAATACTACCATCAATTTCATGCAATCCTAGTAGTTTTATCATAAATAATCCTCCCAACTAATTGAGTTCTCCCGTACAAACTTTGCCACTGTTTCATTCAACTGTTGTTTATTTCAATCCCATTTTGGGGTTTCAAAAATTTAATCTTACTGAGCATAAATTGTCCTCAACGGATCCCTAAACTAAATTTGAGGCTCTCGCCACTTGCACTTTCTGAGATTTCTGTTTATGATGTGTTGGAGATGTAGCTCCATTACAGGAAGGTCGGAAGACCACTTAAAATATAGGTCGGCGATATTGCGCAGACTGCTGTTTTGCTAGCAAAATCTCGACAAGAACCTCAAAAAGTGGAAAAAATGAAGTAGGCCGTCCGTATAGGTGCTACACTTCCAGCCATGTTTACATTACATCATATAATTTTACATATTGTCGATATTTTTAATAAAAATACCGCCTTACATCTAGGTTAGGTTAGGTTATACAAAGAACTAATTCCTGAAAACAAAACTTCAATACAAGCAACATAACTTTTATACCATTGAAATACTTGATCAAATAACTCTAAAATTGTTATTTTTGATTATTTAGTTTTTTGTTTCAGATCATCCACACTCCAGATCAAGATCGCACAGATTTTACAAAAGCAATCATGGAATTAAAAACACATAGCAAAGAAACTGGACTGGTGGTAGGTAGTATTGCTACTTAAATCTTAGAAGTGTTGCCACCATAAAATATTAAAATAAATACTTTTCCTTTACACAATATATTAAATTTTTTGTTGTAATTGATTGATGTATCATCATCATTCTCCGGCCCTTATTCCAATTTAAATATGTTAAAAAAAATCAAAGAGATTTAAAAGACTTATAGACGGAATATTGAGAATATTTTCATACAAAAATTACACACAAATGCTAAGTGTTTGGCATTAGAGACAGACATTTTGTTACCATGTATTTGATTAGGAATTTCTTAGTATTTTCTCATCTATTCCTCGTAAATATTGAAATGTCTTTGAATCTATTGCATTTAAATAATTTTCAGATGTCCCATGTCATTGTTTTGGCACAAGCTTCCGGCCGATTAGACCAGATAGTAGGGAATATTCAAACCCTGTTTCTCATAAAGGAGGAACACTTGATAGATGCAAACACTCATGTGTTTATAATGACGGATGATGCTATATCGTGGCTACTGCAGCCTGGCGACCATGTCATCTGTATTCCTGATGAAGCCCGGCAGCATAAGAAGGCATGGTGCTCATTGGTGCCAATTGGTGAAACTTGCAAGTCTGTTTCCACTACTGGACTAAAATGGAACCTTGGTAAGGATTTTAAAAGCATAACATGTTTTTCTTATCTGATGATAGTTATAATAATAAACAAGACCAGTAAGTGAGTTTTAGGTACCTATAAGTTCCATGTCATGGGGATAAGCACTGAGTGAATGGAATGGAAAAGTCCAGAAACATTTCTTCTAACCTGGGAATCATGCTCAGCAGAGTGCTTGCTAACAACCATTATATGAAAAAGGTGTGTTGTTCTTCTCTGTGGCTCTTGCGGAGTTATACACTCCTGCAACACACGGGAGCAATTGGTTAAAATACATAAATTGTGTCCACCAGTTTCCTGTCTAAACCGTATTTATAGCCTTTTGTCATTCGCCTTGCTTTTTCCCAACAATTTTTACTTCAGAATGCAATTGATGCAGCTGAATACCAATAGTTTACATTGAGTGATTGTCTAACCCATTTAGTACTAGGTAAAACCCCAATATACTTATCTGTTCGTAAGAACTTTCAGTTTATGTATCTACTATCACTTGTTGTCACATTGGTCGCAAGCATGACATGGATTGCTGAGCATATGGTTCTGGGTTTGATTCCCGGGTCGGGCAGTGTTATTCGGTTTTTTCCATCAACAATTTCTCAGGTAGTAAGGAGTTGTGCCACTTTTTACATGGGTCTTAAAAATAAAGGGTAAACTGTGGGTTACACCTCTGCTTAATCCTTCGGGAATTACAGGCATGATATTATGTTATATCACCATGACCTTTTGTTACCTCTAGTGCAGTCTACTATTTATTCCACACTAGCTGGCGCCCGCGGCTTCGTCCGCGTCATATCGAAAAAAAAAGTATCCTATGTGTTATTCCAGACCATAATCTACCTCTGTGCCAAATTTCATCACGATCCGTTCAGCCGTTTTGACGTGAAAGAGTAACAATCATCCATACATCCATCCATCCTCACAAATATTCGCATTTATAATATTAGTAGGATTCTGTACATAAACTGAAATATTTTTTTTTTGTTTACAGACAACCAGGAGTTGCGGTTTGGTGGAGTTGTAAGCACTTCCAACACCTTCGACGGTGCAGAGAAGGTTACAGTAAAGTGCAGTCACACCCTGCTGTGGTCGATGAGGATACCCATGGTCACAAGTAAGTTATTTTGTAGTTCTATACCCCTTTTGATCTAATATTAACCTGTACATAGAATTTCTTACTTTAAATTGGTATGTAGTACCTGTAAAAAACTCGGATTCTTAACAGTTGTTACGTGGAGAAAGAAACCTAAACTTCTGACAACCAGTCTTAATATGGGGTAAATGTTAGACTCTGGGTCGTGGAGGTCAGATAGACAGTCACTTGTAATATTATACTCAACATAATTGCTCAACTCATTAATTGCCAAGTCATTACTCTCAAGAAAAATGCGTGAGTGAGACATGAGATATGAACAATAGACAGATGGCGATAATTATTGTTATTAAACAAGTACCTATTCTTTGTTTCAGCTCCTTGAATAGGACGTGTTTAAATTAACATTGTAGGAACTACTTAATCGGACTAAACTTAATTTATTTCGCCTGTTTTCACCAACACTTAGTGACGCCTAAATATGTGCTATAGCACTGTTGGGAACTCAACTTACGACGCCCTGCCGAGCGTTCAGAATTGTTAGAGCCCGTTTATTCATGCATTTGGTAAGGTGTCGCCTATTGTTGGTGAAAACTGGCTTCAGTGTCTATGAACTGTTGTTTATAACACAGCAGTTTAAACTTTTATACTGTGTAGGTACTTAAAACTTTTTACTAAATCTCTAGTTAAGTTAATTCATTTACTATAAACTAAAGATCAGATACCGTATTTGAAAACTATTCAAAACCTAGTCTCAATTGCATATTACCTGGTCTCAATTGCATATTGACTACATTAGTTGACGGATTGAGAAGAGTTCAGCATGCAGGCATTCTTAAAATATGGAATTGCCTCTGGACACGTGCAAACCAGTATAATTGGATTCTGTCATCACATTTTAGCACATAAGTAAAAAGTTTCAGAAAATAGTGCCAAATAGTATTAGATTTTTGTGCATTTATAGAACCATAGACCTCTAAAGTGTGATTGGAAACGCGCTTGGTCAGTTTCAAACAAACTTTAGATGTTTATTTAAAATTTGTGTGTGTTTCGCTAAAGTAAGTTAGTTCCAAAATCAACCCATTGTAACCCATAGGATAGTGTTTATGCAGACTTCTAATATTTATTACTTCCAAAATCAATTCATTGTAATCATTAGAATAGTCGTCTTCTAACATTTATTCCATTTTTAAAATGTAATGATTGACATTCATAATAATGTAAGTTAGTGTTAACAATGAATCGCTCTCCTATGTACTCCATAACATGTTTCAATACTATTTAAAAAAAAGGACTAAAGTACTCAAATAATGGAATAAAACCTTTCAATTAGTAAATAAGTAGAAAGAAAGAAAAACTGTTTATTTGACTCACACAAGACAAGACAACAAAACAAAATTAATTTGAAAAACAAAAACTAAATAGCTATATAAAAAAGACAATTAATTAAATTAGTCCTGAACGAGGCCAAAAGGCTTCTATCTCAGCATGGTGCTGCAACATGGCAGCCATGTCGGCTGATATTCTGATAGCACTACACATTGACATTTAAGGGTGCGTTTTCTGGTCCATTGTCATCAAATACGGAACGGATTATAGACGCTATAATAATTATGCGAAGGAATATATGTGTAAAAATGAATAAACGAAAATAAATGCGAAGGAATTTCGCTTATCTAGTTATTGTTTAGGATCTGTCTGCTTATATCAGTCGTGAAATAATTGTTATTATGTAGTTCAATGGGTCTAAGGTGGGTTCTTATTTGTTTTGTTAATATCAGTTTCAGATGCTATTGGATATTTCCATTAGAGATTTCTTATTGGCAGGCTGAAGTTTGTGTTTATGCCCGGTTAGTGGTGAAAGCTTCCCAAAGCTTACTGTAGATGGCGTAACCAAAGCTAAGTCCAAATCTGACCGTCCGAATCTGATTTCGAAATATAAAATTACAGATTTTCACCTATAATGACTAAGCTTGGAATAAGCTGTGTTATCGCTATAAGTTTCAATTTCCACTTCCTTGTCTGTTCCCTTTTACATAGTCTAAACACTAAAAAATGCCTAGCAAAATTTGGGTGACTATAATCTTCTGCTTACCCCCCTTGAACCTGTCGCTATGCTTCACCGTCGATGTTAACTGATTTGGTGTTTATTTCTCTTGTCTAGCTATTAAGCGCTCATTCTAAACACCATCCTTCAAGTGCGCGCCATTTTGTCTGAGGAAATATGATTCTGGGAACGATGAATAAATTAGCAAAGGCGAACGCCAAACTGCCAACCTGTAGTTTAGCCGGGAAACTTGCTTGCTTATTGATGTATACCGGGCGATTGTTTATCCCAAATATTAGGCAAGATTATGCGCTGATTAATCGCGCTAAAAATATCCGTAAAATCGGTGTGGTAAACACCCTAGCAGTTCTTCCTTTCTGGCCTCTTTTCATGCAGATAGATAGACGTCGATTAAGTAGATAAGGTGTTGTACTGTTTGTAAACATTATTCATTAAAATATCAAGTGGTCTATTGAGTGCCAGAAAGGAGCAGACAAACATATTAGTCTTTAAACTGACATGGTCACTTTATTACTATCTCTTGAAACGGGATATTTACCATGTCTACAAGCATATTAACTTTTGTTCCAAGAGTTTGAACTTTCTATAGGAAGTGACACGATCAGTTGATCAACATTGTATGGGAAAACTAAAAAAGAAGTTATGAATTCCCAAAAGTCATTAAACAAAAGTTATGTTTTTCATAGTCCGAGAGACCACCGGAGATCTTGCGCTAATTATGTTACACCCTATATAGACTGCTAAACACATTACCCTTTGTCAGTCCGGTAAAAATATCAAAGCTCTTCGCAACTGACATTTTAATATGTTTTTTTTGTCACCCTAGGATGGGAAAGGATGTTTTTTTAACAAAACTTACTTACTTCCATTTAAATTGGTTTTAAAAAAAGGAAAGACACGTGCGTCGTATAAAATGACATATTTTAATGATTGTGTTTGTTAATAGCCTGTGAAGATTTGATTTTCCATTGTTTTATTTCACGACTGATGAGAAATTGTATTGAAATTATTACGTACTTACTGAGTAACCGATACCAACTATGCGGTAAACTGTAGAATAGACAAAAAAACGCCATATTACGTCGTGGGAACGATATTAAAATATCTATGTCATTCAATTGTATACGTAAATTATAATAAGTATTAACATTCTCGGGGTGGTACTTAGTTTTCATATGTATTTTGAATATTTTTAAAATAACTGTTAATTTTTAATTATGATCTGAATAATATTTTAACCCTGTAGCACAAACGGTTACCATGTATCGAGACATCATTCCTGACGTCGTCGACCACATAGAAATATAAAATGGGCGATTTAAAAAAAATACCGTCTTTCAAGGTTTAAAATGGTGGTTGCTGTTCGGAATATGAAAAATACGTGTTACCTATCCGTGGAAAATATTTTGAAAAACTAAGATGGCGTTGTTAATTTCGTCTAAAGCCACAGACTAAAAACATACAGCACTACACATAATGTTTGACTTCATGACATGTGTCGTGATGTGCCCCATTTGTTATGTAGGGCAATAGGTTGTTGTTAATTTATAGCCTATATTCACCAGGCGACAACGTTGGGCAATATGGCTCGCTAGCAACATCGCTTGGCTTTATGTTATTTTGAGTTGATTGATTGAAAAAAATATACACGTGATGCTGTAAGTGGGGTGTAGGGCTAGTCTAAACCTCACGACGATGCACAAAGGGGGAGCCTATAAATGTGTCCTACAATATCACGTTATTTAACTATGCCCCTTTATTTGCTGCAGTAGTACTTTTGAGACTTGGAAAAATGTGAATTTGTTTACTTGGACAGAAAACATGCCAATATTACAAGATGCTCATGCGCATTCAGCATGATATTGCATAAACGTTGTTGCCAGATGAACAGGTTTTTATTAATTTATTTGAACTAGGTTTTATTAATTTGTTCTACCTCACATGTTGTTAATTATGGTTCCTCGTTTAGTTTAAATTGTTAATTATTTGTTTATGGTTCAGTATGGAAAAAGGATGCTTGGATTAAGACGTAAATATTGTTTATTATAAGGTTTAAATTTAATCTTGGTCAATCCCATTTCTAAAGGGCTTTCTAGATTCCGATGAGATGTATGTTTCCGTAAAAGCCTTGTCAATGAATAATAATAATAATCTTCTGTAGTGTTCACCTTCAATGATCATCAGATTTTTACAAATTAACCGGTTAAGTTGCATAGCGATTGTTCAAGGCAATCTTTCGAAATTTCATCGTTTAATGTACTTGTAGCTATTTTAAAAGGACCTTACAAATATTAGCTCATGAAAGAAATATTCTAAAGAAATTTCCAAGTATTAAATAACTGTCTTAATCAATGTATCATTAATCAAACGCCTTAGTAGGAGTTACCAAATAGAAACTGATATGTGATTTTTTTGATATTACCAAATGATGTGTGCATAATTTTGTTCGTTTTAATCGATATATCCATAAAAATGGCTGTTTTTAGTTTTTTAAGAGACATTACATTTAGTAGTAAATAAAAACCGTAACAGGCTGCTAAGAAGCCTAAGTGTATAACCAGTTAACACTTGGTTCTAAATTTGTATACCTATCTTACTGTCCCGCCAGTTTATTTTTAGTTATCAACTAGAATATTTTTGTATGTTATTTAATTGCGAAGGTTGGCTACATAAGTAAATGTTGTAAAAAAATAATGTGTTAAACTTAAAAAAAAGCAATCGAATTGAAATGTTGCCTACTATATCGAAATGAATAGTGATTTACACATTTATACTGCTGAACGATGATATTTTTATTTGTTTTTATTTACTTAGATAAAAAAAAATGTTATGTATTTTTTACAAATTGATTTGTTTATTTTTTTTTTGTTACTTAATGTGTACTTATATTTAGTAATGTGTACTTATTTTCAATAAATATACATTTCTTGTCAAAATTCACTGATTTTTAATTTACTTCTGTACGGACAATTTTCCATGTTATGTACAAAAAATATACACTGGAAAGCAAAATCAAATGAAGTGATATCGTAGTGGTATATTCAAAAGTCTCCCTTTTTTTTTCTTATGACATAAATTTACCATAACTAAGAAATAATACGTTAGTTTATTTGATTAAGCTAGCATTCTTAGTTTCCGAAATTTATAGTTTTCTTCAAGTGACCCAGATTTATTGGTCGCGAGTGTATGTCGGTCTTTGTACTTAGGTTTGTAAACAGATATGGTCATCGTGTGCAACAGCATTTTGTTCTAAAAATGAGCTAATTCAAAATTTGTGAACATACCTACTATACCTACATAGCAGATGTCGTGCTGTAGTTCCTGCCTAATTAAGCGACGATAGTCGATAGCGGATAGGCGATAGTCCTCGCGCGCCTGTTTGAGTGGCGCGCGGAGGCACTACACCGGGGGGAAACTCCGCTACCGCGGCAAATTGCCGCTCAGCGGACAGACCTCCGGTGCGATCTCATGGTGGCATGGAGAGAGCGACTGTCGCAACCCCGTGCAGGGCACGCCACAATAGTGGCGGGAAGTCCCCTCTTTGAGGAGTGGCTGGAGAGGCGTCATGGCGTCCTCACCTACCGCCTGACGCAGGTCTTCACCGGACACGGAAGTTTCGGGGGGTTCCTGCACATAATCGGGCGGGAGGAAACGCCCGGGTGTCACCATTGTGACGATCGCCCGGAGGACACGGTGGAGCACACAGTGGCGGTCTGCCCAGCTTGGGCGGAGCACCGCCGTGCCCTCGTAGAGGCGATCGGCGGCGGCGATCTCTCGCGTCCGGCACTGGTCCAGGCCATGGTCCGGAGCGAGAGGGAATGGGAAGCGGTCACCTCCTTCTGCGAAGCAGTAATGCTAGCAAAGGAGGTGGCCGGGCGTTCGAGGGAGAGAACATCAAGCCAACCCAGCCGCCGCGGGAGACGCCCCGGGCGCCGCGAGACGACTCCCGGCCACCGTAGATGCGGGCCTGTGGACGGTGAGCAATGGGTAGCTCACCGTCCGTCCGTCTATTGACGACAGGCCGTGTCGACGGCGCGTTCGTGTTTCACGCGCGCCTCAAAGAGATGTCAGTAAAGCAGAGGGGCTTGCCAGAGCCTCCGCCTGTCGGGGTTGCGGGTTGTTCGAAAGAGATACCGCGGCCCCGGAACGTAAAGGGTAATAGAAGGAACATGGGTGGGTTTTAGTCAGTAAAAGTCTGACATGCCCCCCCGCTCCGCCCAGAGCGGGGGAAGTTATTTGATAATTTCCCACCCGAAAAAAAAAAGCGTAACCCCCTGACGGAAAGGCGTGAGTCTATATACTTAATAAAGCTAAATTCGACCAAATCACCTGAGTAGCCCCCATTACCTTGGATAAGACCTCTATCATTGCAAATTGGAAGGCAATTCGAATAATCACCAGTTAACTAGAATATTGATTATGACGTCATATATATGTAAGTCGTGAATGTGTAATAATATTGTATTATTTAGCTTGAAGTACCTACATACATCAAATGTATTAAAAAAATAGGATTGTCTGCTTGTAACTCTGTAAGTGATATTTCTAGTTGCTCATTTAATTGCTTTTTAATATGCTGTCGTTTAGATAGCATTATCAGTCAGTAATAGATACCTACACTTAGTAGGTATATACTCATTATATGTTTTTGTAGCCACAACATATCTAAAATTCGTTTCCAAGTTCAATTTTCCAAATCAATTACCGCAAAAGTGGAGTGTACAAAAGTAATTATTTAAATGCAGTACGAATCACGCAATGATGAGTCGTCGCGAGGCCGCGGAGGCTGCGCAGGAGTCGTCCGCCACAGTGGTGCCAACCGCACGGCGAGATCACGAGATAGCTCTCGTCTTCCTTATCATCAGCTGATGTGACAACAACATAGGCACGACATCTTCACTTGTGTGGATTATTATTGCGGTATAACAACGCTTTTTTCCAAACGTGAGTACGTATGTCACTTTTTATTAGATTACCTGCCTAGGATTCCATTTATAATATAATTTTTAGTTTCGCCACGCCTGTCGAATTTAATTTATTCTTCACAGAATAAGCCGGTTAGCCGCGAGGATATTATGTTTTAATTTTACAAACTGTCCAGTGGTTTATTAACATACACCGTACCTAGCGGTATAAACTATTAGCTAACGTCCAATTTAATAGGCTCGGTGTAATAAAAATACGTTATAATAATATAATTTAGTTTACGTAAACGGGATGCCATGATTAACGTAATAATTTACAACCATGCGCGTGCGCAGATATCGTTACGTTCCCTTAAATAGTTCCTTTATCTTTATTTAAAAATGTAATTTAAAACCGAAACTAAGGTATCAGTAAAGAAAAACAAAGTTAGGGAACAATTTTAACGATCACATCACGAAGTTAGCATGGTCACATGTTCGGCGGCACCAACATGGCAATATCAGACCAACGTCAGTTGCTTGCCGCGCGTTCGTCGCGCCAAACGTGTTACCGTGAGAGGACTGCTATATACGAAACACGATCACTGGTGCGTCCAATACCTCACTATTTATTCTAACGATACTAACCAAACCTAATCTCCTAACTAATAAAGTCCATTTCTGTAGTGCACTTAACCAACCAACAAAAATTCCTGAGTATATAATTGCATTGAATGTAACGTACGAAGCGATAGCAACCGCCTTGGCTACGTATCGAACCTTTACACGAGTAAATACTTGATGAGTTGAATCGAACACATTTCTTTTTTTACGTTTGTTGGTAATTAGCGAGGAAATTGTGTTTTGATAACTTTTGACTGACTCCGCTAATCGGTATA
The DNA here is from genome assembly GCA_905475445.1 of Ochropleura plecta. Lineage (NCBI taxonomy): Eukaryota > Metazoa > Arthropoda > Insecta > Lepidoptera > Noctuidae > Ochropleura > Ochropleura plecta. The sequence continues at coordinate 15,431,754 of FR997731.1, read as the reverse complement.
AGTATAGTGTGAGAGTAAAACTTGAGTGTAAAACTATTTGATTAGTTTTATTCCAGTATTTAATGTCGTGTATATTCAACGGAGTGCTTTCTTCTATTTGTGAATCGTTAATATTCAAAGTTAGTGTATGTGATTTTTTAATATTCAAATTGTTATGTAAATATTTTATTTTTTGTTGTATTAACAACTGAATGTTCAATATGAATAATTTATTGTTAAGTTATTCATTATTATTACTCAGTGGCTTTGAAAAACCTTTAGTAATACATTATCAAGTTCATAACTCAAATAATCTGTCTGTCCTCTTGACAGTGGTTTATCTTAACATTGCCCCTCAACAGTATCTCGTTTATAAGATATATTTTATCTATAGCCAACTCTTAGCATAAAAAAGATACTTATTTTTAAGAGTTTTCTTATCATTTGTCCGTGTACATGTCTGGTTAATATCTATGTCAGTCTAGATACATATGCTACACATCTTTCCGCACCTTATTTATAAGTCCTGCCAAGTCAGAATCTGCGTTATATTCACCTGCATTCAATTTAGCATTTTTTCAGCCATAGAAATAAATCACGTGCCTAGCAATTCAAATGATGACTATGCTTAGTCATCGTATGAAACAATTACAGAAGTATTTTTGTGTGCATTAGGTACTATTTGTTACAAGCATATTCCTTAACTAGCTGTTGCCCGTGACTTCGTTCGGGTGGAAATTATGAAGTGGGTGACGGGATAAAAAATAGCGTGTGTACTATTCTAAACTATCTAAGTCTGTGTCAGATTTGATCCAGATCCGTTCTGGTGTGAAAGAGTTCATACCTACATTCATACCTACATCTTCTCAAACTTTCGCATTTTTAATATTAGTATGATAGTAACTTTGAACAAACACTACCATCTTAAGGTTCAACTTTGATTAAATATAGGTACCTCATTTTTATGGTTCCGTAACCAAAGGGTAAAACGGGACCCTATTGCTTAGACTCCGCTGTCCGTACGTCTGTCACCAGACTGTTTCCCATAAACCGTGATAATAATTTAGTTGTTTTTTAAAGACGATATATTTCTTTTGCCACTATAACAACTAATACTAATAAACAGAATAAAATAGATATTAAAGAGCCCCCCATACAACGAAAATGATTTTTTGCCGTGGTACGGAAACACTTCGTGCGCGAATCCGACCCGCACTTGACTGGTTTTTTAATTTCACCGGACGCGAGTTACTGACAAACAATCACATGACTGAGCAGTCTTTGGAGTTGAATGCGAACTCTTTACTAGAAATAAGTTTACGATTGCCATCTACTTCCTAGGAACTTATTCGAGGGCATTTCCTGTATGACTGTGTAATGCTATGTTTAATCGCTTGACGAAACATTTCCTCAAATCTTCCACAGATAACCTACTTACAGCTACAACGGTCATTAAACTATGACCGTATATTATCCCAATCGACATATTTCAGGGCAGGTGCAGCCTGCCTGCTTTTTTAATACTAAATAGGCTCGCGTTTTTCCGCAACTCGTTCCTGAAGCGATGAAGCGGCCTATTTCATCCATGTATCTCTATTACCAGTCATCACAGAGATATCATCCATCCTAGTCATATCTTTTGCACCGAATTTCATATTAACAATGTTCTAGTCACATGCTTTTCACATCTTTGGGAGTAGATTCAATAAAAGGCGACCGTCACATGTTACATAAATCTTCCAACATTTGTGTCGCAATCATTCATTACAGCCATACATGTGTGTCTATCATTTCAGTTAGATGCTATCAATTTAATGCTATCATAGAGCCCGGTGCACGGTGGGTCGAGCTGAGGTGTTTGTTTAACGCACGGTTCAATTCTATTCAAGGATCACATATCACGCGCCCGATAAGGAACCCGCTTCCACATTTAGATACCCAACTCTGTATTCATCTCGTTGCTTATCTTACAAAAATGTACTACTGAACACTTCACTTTGATATCAATCTTCATCAGCCTTATTGAAGTAGACATAATTGCGAAAATTACATCGTTTTTAGAGTTTGTTGTTGTCACCCCAATCTGTGACAGTTTTAAATTGATCACCTAGGTAGGAAAGTTTAATGGACGACTAGCAAAGCTATTTATAAATTTATTTCAAAGACACTGATTATGTAATGACTTGTAGATAACTTTTGATATGGATATAGCGAATTGGCATCTAATTTAGAAGACAGACAATGTTATTTAAAGCTTTAGAAAATCAATCGATCGTTGACAACTTAAGCTTAACTTATACATAATATAAGTTACATAAGTGAACGTGATGTCTAAGCATGACCAGTAAAGTTAGCATAAGTGAAATTTAAGAAATCGGTCGACCACTCCACAACATGCGCTGGCATGAAAGTAACATTCTGTATTTCAAAAGAGTCTGCGCTCAAGCAAAGTCTCAAGTAATAAGTAATAAAATTAGTGTTTCTAATAATAAAATAAAAACTGTTTGGCAGGTTATAAACAGAGAAACTGGAAAGACACAACGAGATCAGAATGAATGGTCCTTGAAAATAGATAATAAAACTATTTCTGATAAGCTAGAAGTCGCTGAGACACTAGAAAATTTCTTTACTAACATTCCGTTAGAGGTTACGAAATCTCTCCCCTCTTCCTCTAAATTAGCCGAAACTCTTCTTAAGGAAAACTTTACTAAGGATATACCTAACTTTAATTTTAATCCAATATGTATTGCTACAATTAAAAATGCATTTAAAAGTCTAAACATAAAAAATACTGAAGACTTATGGGGGATATCCGTCAAGGTTCTTGCTAATATTATTGACTCAATTGCTCCTGTCTTAACAGGCATATTCAATCAGTGTTTGGATAGCGGCAAGTTTCCTGACTTAATGAAATATAGTAAAGTAGTACCAATTTTCAAATCGGGTTGCAAGAGTGATCCCTCTAACTATAGACCTATATCTGTGCTTCCAGCATTAAGTAAAATCTATGAAAAAATCATGCTGGACCAGATGCTGTCACACTTTAACTTAAACGGGATTCTGCATAGTCAACAGTTTGGCTTCACGAAGGGCAGGTCGACAACGGACGCGGGAGTAAAACTCATCAGTCACATTTTGGAATCCTGGGAGCAGTCCCAGGATGCCATTGGCATTTTCTGTGATCTCTCAAAAGCGTTCGACTGCGTCGACCACAACACACTGCTCTGTAAATTACACCACTACGGAATTCGTGGACGAGCTGCTGATCTTGTTTTATCATATTTATCAAACAGGCAGCAAAAAGTAAATGTTAATGGGGCGACGTCCTCTGGGTCTCTAGTCAAGATGGGCGTGCCCCAAGGTTCTATTCTCGGTCCCTTCCTGTTTCTTGTTTATATAAATGATCTTCCTTATATGATGGCCAAACTATCGGATATAATTTTATTTGCTGACGACACTTCGCTAATTTTTAAAATAAATAGAAAAAATCCGGATGTTGTTAATGTTAACAAAAGTCTAACCGTTCTATCGAAATGGTTCGCAGCTAACAATCTCTTACTGAATGCGAACAAAACCAAATGTCTAAAGTTTGCCTTACCAAATGTACCACAACGTGATCTAAATTTAAATCTTGACGGCAAAAATCTTGATGTTATAGCAGAAACTGTATTCTTGGGGATGACTATTGATTCTAAACTGCAATGGGGCGCGCACATAAGAACTCTTTCGGGTAGGCTCAGCTCAGCTGCATATGCAGTAAGGAAAATAAGGCAGTTAACTGATGTAGATACAGCTAGGTTAGTATACTATGCTTACTTTCACAGTATTATGTCCTATGGCGTTCTCCTGTGGGGATCAGCAGCAGACGTCGATTCAGTTTTTATATTACAAAAGAGGGCAGTCCGCGCGATCTATAAAATGGGTCCTCGCGAGTCCCTCAGAGAAAAATTTAAAGAGATCGATATACTGACTCTGCCCTCACTTTATATCTTAGAATGTTTATTGTATGTCCGTAAAAATCGGGGGTTTTTCAAAATTAGGAGCGACTACCACAATATTAATACTCGCAGTAAACACGAAATTGTAATTCCTAAATTTAGATTAACAAAAACTAGCAAGTCATTTCTAATAAACAGTATACGCTTTTATAACAAGTTGCCAAAATCAGTTATAGAACTGACAGATGGAAAGTTCAAAAACTACATAAAACGTGTCCTTATTAAAAACGCATATTACAAAATCAAGGACTACGTTGAAGATAAAGAAGTTTGGCTATAGTTCCTTCTGCGCATGCGGCTTCCCTGGTAGCTATAATCAGCACAAATTTGTGGATGTCTCTAACTATTCTCAATCTTATTTATTTGTGTGATCTCTTTAATCATTTTGTTTTTTTTTTTTTTCAATAGTTGTCAAATCACATATTTATATCACCCTTGTTCTGAATAGTTACAGTACTGATAGCAACATCTGTGTGACTCGTCTTTTAGTTATTATTTTGTTTTTGCAATATTTTTTTTATTTATTTTTTTACTTTTGTATAGATTCTTTTCTACCTATTAGTTGTGAATGAGTGGACATGGTTGGCCTTGTAGATTCTTAGACGCTTGTTAACTTTTGTTAACGTATTATTTTATTTTACTTTTTGTAAAGTAAGCAATGACTTATTGTCGGGCCTACGCTGTCCTCTCATACTTAAGTGCTAACGCTGTAACAACAACAACATTGTAAAACTAAATGATTTTAAAAGAGTAACCATGGAGTTTCTTGCCGGTTCTTCTCCATAGGAAACGACCAACCCGAACCGTGCATCTTTTCTCGACGTTTTATAAGTGCCCATGTAGGCCTATGTAAAATAAAAACATTTTGATTTTTTTTGATTTTGATTTTGTAATAACCTCGACCAGTTCAAAACTAACCACTTTTAAATAACCGTTAATTTGTTTGTAAAATTACCAACTTTTGGTTGTTAACATAGATGGTAGGTAACTTTAAAACTTGTTTTTCTCATCTATATGTAATTTGATGTAGTTTCCAACATATTGTTTTGGAACCCATCCGTTGCAACCGTCGATACACCTTAAAATCCCTTTTCAATTTTGCTAAGTTGATAAATATGAGTGGTCGTGACTGTACGCATACAGTACCTAATAAAATTAAATGAAATAATGGAGCTGCATCGCCCCGAACATTTATTTTACTGTTTGACTTAGCAATTACAGCAAATATTGAAATATTTCCACGAGTAAATGAGTGCAAGGTTTGCTTGCGACCCACGTTATTAAAAACAAATGTTAAACAGTGTACTGTAATTACAAATGACGTGTTCTGAACAATAGCTTTCCTTATAAGTTCTTCGCCAGAACCTATGAGCCTTCGTTTTTCTTAGGCTTTTAACCTCTTCTGTTGGATGAAGGGGTCTTCCTTCATGGTCACTTGTTATTTCCACCGGCTTTAAAGGTAGGTCGGGTTATACCAACTGTTCCATAGTGTCTTACCTGCCTTTTTTAAAGTATATTGCAATGCTAAAGATTAGGAATTGGCATATACTCAGATCGTCCTGAAGTGGACTTATTTTCCTACTCCTTTGTTCTTTTCTGATTTCGTTGTGAGATTGAAGACAATTAAATTGTTTCTCTGGGACTTTGTTAAGTCTCATTTCGGCTATTTTCGGTGCCTTTCAGAAGTTGCAGTAGTTTCGGAATAATTTGGCAGGCTTGTCACTATAAAAAATAAATTCGCTTCCTCGCATTTATTAATCCAATTCGGACCTTTTTAGAAGCAGTTGATGCAAATATTTACGAAGTATTGGCAAAGACCCCAAATTCACATAAAGCGTACTTCTTATGCTCCGTATTTCAGCAAAATGACAACATTTTACACGAATGCAACTATAAATAATGCAATTATGAGTTTCCTGCTGCATAATGTTCTCAATAGTAATTTGTTTTCAGCTGTCTTCACATATCTGTGGCTGATGCCATGTTCTCGATCGCTCACCAGCTAAAATAACTCCGTTTATATCATATATTGCAATTGTTTATTGCTGATTCTGTTGAAATATTCCTGTAGGTAACTTTGAAGTACCGTGCATTATTTTTCATAATAATATGTTGAGGCGGCTACACAATTTATGGTTGCAGTCTGTCGAACTTTTAGTTTATAAAACATGTGGGGCATGTGTCTAAATATATGCATTTTGCTGCTAAGAATATAGATACTAAGCCAATCTAGCAGTAAAAATCAACGTTTTTCAAATATCTCTATAGAAAAACCATTGGGAAACCCATTGATAACTAATTGTGTCAGCTAAGTATGTAAACAGGTAAATTACACTGAATACTGACAATTTATTTGTAAACACTTTTCCTTAAGTACCTACTCATTGTACCTACTCGATTTAAATCAATAAATAGGTATGCAGTCACCTGCTCATTTTTCAACTCGATAAAATCCGTTCAGTTCCCAGTCTCCTAACTAGATCTTGCAATCAAGGTGCTTACCATGATTTACGACCTAAATGCTACACAAGAAACAATTATGGACACAAAATCAATAAAATAAAAACATTGATTAATCGCATTCCATTCCCGTAAAAATAATGAAAAGGTCAGATAATCGGAAGCGAGATAAGTGGTTGTCGACACCGGAAACAAATGACGAACGGGTGGCCTTTGATCAGAGCAACATATAAATGTTGTAGGAACATTCATATATGCGAGTCCTACGTGTTAACCTTCACCGCACGGCTGCGATTTATCCTGTTTATGACGCCATAGGTCACGAAACTCCTGCGCAAGTGAACCAGTCGCCGCGGTAAACTAATTTCAAAAATCGAAGCGTTTGATGTCGAAGAATTTGTGCTTTATCTTGTTATCAACTTATTAATGAGTATTCTATTGCTTATTAAATCTTTTACTGATCATTATCATAGTTAATAATATGATATAGATAACGTTATGGCTTCATTCACTTGGAAATGACATTAGATGCCTCGAACGCCCCCAATCTTATTATCATAAGAACTCTTATCGTTCTCCCTCTTCAAATATTGATTTATATTCTTTAAATCAACTGTACCACTTACTGCCATGAAGAAATTGTTTGCTTTTCGTACATCATTGTTCGATATTGTATTAAAAAAGTAGAGCATCAAAGACATTTAAACAAATGCTATGTTTAAATACGATTACAATGAATTTGTTGTGGCAACTTTGAAAATAAGTTGTCTCATTCATTGACTGTTTAAAACACATGCCTGCATCTTGGACTAATCTATTCAAGTTGCCTGCACACTTGCTTGGGATTAACCAATCAGAATCGCTTTAATACACCATAAACCAAAGAAGCATACTTTTGTGCAAATTAGTGCATGCGGATTTGCCCTTTATTTCGTGAACTCAAGGTCGGCGTTACGTCAAGCGCAAGACGAAAAGTTAGAATAGCCACAAAACTTGCAAGATTGTTTAAATATTTACTGGTACTTTAAATAGTCCACTATTCTCTTTGAATGTCATTAGGTCAGATTATAGAACATTATTCAAAAGAGGTTTCAACCAAAACTGAATATTGAATGATGTACTGGACAAGTGTGTAGAAATATGTAAGAAGACCAACGAAAACCAGTCAAGAGCGAGTCAGACTCGGGCGCCGAGGGTTCCTTACAAACTTGTAACATAAACGACCATATCTTTTGACTGCATAGACTTAAAGGGTTGATTTTTTCACAGCACAGACTTGAGTATGTGGTTTTAATTTCAATACCTCGATACCTACAGGCGTTCTTGAGATAAAGGGTCTTGACAGACAGACAGACGGACAACAAAGTGATCTAATAAGGGTTCCGTTTTTTTTCCTTTTGATGTACAGAACCCTAAGAAACATTGAATATGAATGTCTTCTTCACTGTTTGTGTCTGGTAAACGTTACTAATCAACCTATAGCCTTGTCAATCATTTGTTATGATAACTAAGTACTTAGCAGCCGTTCAAATTATCTTCTACTGAATACTGAAATGAACATTCTTTTGTTTCTACCTACGTCATTCATTACCTATGTGTTATTGTGCAGATATCGAGTGCCTTTAGCTGCTTAGAAATTATAATCAACACTTGAAACGGGATATTTACCATGTTTGTTATTTATATCGAGTTTCCGATATTTTGGCGATGTTAAAAGAAAATATCGCTACTTGATACAGTGTGTGTTTTGTGTGTCGAGAGCAAAATCGAGTTAAGTTCGCAAAAAACGAATAAGAAAGAGGGTAGATCGTTTTGTCTGCTCGTAAACATCCACCCGCAATAACTTCAGTTCATCCGTGATCATGGCGTTCGCAACATCGCCGAAATATCGGAAACTCGATATAAATAACAAACATAGTCAATATCCCGTTTCAAGTGTTAATTATAATAATAGTAACAATGTCAGTTTAAAGACTTATATGCTTAGAAATTATTTAGTATTTGTATTGAGTCATCGTCATTTTGTTTTCGTTTTATTATGTACCTATGAGATAAAGGAGATTGAAAATGAAAATGATCAAATTTCATGCATATCAACTCCAATTTTGCAATGTCCCTACTAAAAATGAAGGAAAAGCCCATACTTATTTGTTTTTTTGTCCAAAATCACTGCACGTATGTGAATATCGAGTCAAGTTGATTGTAATAAAATAAGTTACTGTTTTGTAACTAGCACAAACTCGACTCCGTAGCTGTTTGCTTTTGCGGGCTTATTTTTCCGCAGTCATAAGTCACAGCAAATAAAGGTGTAAAAAGATATCTCTGTTTGCGTTAATAGCATGAACTGATTACAGTAAAGTAAAATTAAAGTACTGGGACTAAACCTACATAAGAACGTAGATTACAATTAAATGGCAAACTGAAGAAAATTTGTTTAGGAAATGGCAATTTAGATGCGTCATACTGTCTATTTGCTTAAACAAATTCTAAGGAAGTAATGTATTTTATAACAATACAAAATCATCTTAGAGAATAATAGAGTTCTGTAACAAAAACTGCACTGCGATAGTTGTCGGTCCACAAAAACTATTGGCCTTGCCACTGACCGCGAACCGTAGCCGATAATTCCTGCTTCATTGGATGAGAACGATCTGCACATTGACAGGTTTTTATCTAATCACGATTTGCACTTAAACATGATTGTTTTTAGATTCTACTAATCCGAAGTTATTCAATGTGATAAGAAGTAATTAAGAGCCGCGCTATTTAACTTTGATTTCCAAAGATTCCAACTCTTTTGTTTTCTATAAGACACGATCAAATCTAGGAATTGAATTGTTAGATTAATACAACATAATTAAAATGCCAGAACCGTGACTACGCATAGATGAGCGCGATCAAATCATTTACTGTAACAAAAACATTAGAAGTACGCACTTCAAAAACAATAATAAGTGCCCATTGTGGCGTCTATTGTTTTTACTATCATTGTCTCTGAGCAGGTCTTAAACACTCCATATGTTGATGAGTGACAGTCATCATCATCAATTCAAGAGATCTGGCGTTACTCCCGTCTAGAATATTCTTTCATTGATTACATCGTCATTGAAGACTGGAAATAAGCATTTTGGTAACCGCTGCTGGGCTTAGAACTCCGACTGAGTCCATTTTCCGTCAAGCATGTGGTTCATGCCCGCATAAACGCTTGCAGAATTGACACTTCGTTTGTGTTCGTCGGCTTTGCCCAATCATTCAATTCATATGCAGTATTCCACCACAGTACTTCTTGATAATTATCCAGTTTGGGCTATTCCGAGCATTTTCGGTTCCGTCCTTTTTTACCAACATGATCCAAGCCATAATTGCAAGCCTTGAGAAATATAATGATGTTTTTTTTATGATGAGCTCATCAAATTAGTCTAATGACATCATTGTCGTAATGGAACCGGATTCCTCGAACAAGAAAGTCCTAATAAATAAAAAAATAATTGTAATAAAACAACGACTTTCTTAGCCTCCATAGTTTCGTACTAACATGGTCTTAACTAGACGATATTAATATCTAATGAAACTGTTTGCTTTTAAAAACTGCTTCCACGCATGAGTACGCATATCGAATCTTGTGTTACGGTCGGTGACCACAACTCGTTCAAGATTTAATTTAGTAAAAAGTGGCGCACTAAACTCGTAATTGGTAGCATGATTCATTTAATGTTGATTTTACCCCAATTAAACAACACTATTTTCTGACTGATTAGATTTGCTAAGACTCAACTTCCATGAGCGAAAATTGACACGGAAAGTGACCGACAACAGCCATACGATCGACGCTTGAAACTAAACCGGTGTGACTTATTAATGTCGGTGCAGATGTATGATTATCTGTTTCTAATTTTCTATCTAGCTCATTTGCTACATAACGAGTTTTAAATGGCGAAAGTGTCGTGACGACGACGGTTTAATAAAAATGGTATAAGTATTCATCTTAAATATGGTTTTGCTGATTTTACTTTGATATACAAATTGGGATTCAGAAGTTATGAAACCATCCGTTTACCAGGTTTTGCAACCTAATAAATAGTACGACTGACTTCGCGACTTTGAGTCCATATTTAGCTGATCGCCATTCTTCTTTGGAACACAAAGCACGCGCCGGTAACCGCTAACAATGTAACTAATGTGGCCTGTTACGTATATAGAAAACGCGATCATTGTTAAATAATATAACTAAATATTGCCTTCTATAAGTAGGCAATAACGAAGCAATGTCGTTTCAGTCAATTCACACGTTACTGATAAATTGTAATAAGTAATCATAAGACAACCTTGTAACGTTGAATGATATAAGTTGGAGTTGCCCCCATTTCGATCAGCGGCCGCGAAAGCAAATTGCCTACGTTTGCCCTATTGTATTAACTACTCATGTAATATATAGAGCAGGTGTCAAATATGGTGTGACACTGCAATATGAGACTTCAACAATGCAATAAAGCCTGTGCAGGGAGGTTTGTGCGTAATTTGAGTGTTGATTCTTGTATTTTTATGGGTTAAGAGGTTGTATTCTGAAAGCTGGCAACGTTGCACATAGCCGTCAAGTATATCTGTACTTTAATTATTATCTATAATAATAATACCAGTCCATAACTGTCCCACTGCTGGGCAAAGGCCTCTTCTCACACAGAGAATCGTAGTCAAAATCCTACTATATAATATAATATTATAAATGCGAATGTTTGTGAGGATGGATGTTTATTACTCTTTCACGTCAAAACGGCTCATCGGATCTTGATGAAATTAGGCACAGTGGTACATTATAGTCTGGAATAACACATAGGATACTTTTTTTTCGATCATGACGCGGTCGAAGCCCCGGGCGCCAGCTAGTATAAAATATTGCTCTGGTTTGCACTAAAATATAGCTATTGGAAAATAGCGTTGTTAGGATTGGTTGTTACAGTTTTAAGTACTATCTAGAAAGCAACAGAAAGAATTCCAAATGCTTTATGCACCTACAACTAAATCATCAGTGCAACGCAACGATATTATTTTTTGCAATTCATTCAATATTTTAGTGCAACACAGAGTAATTCTTCGTTTGAAAATAAAATATTACTCTTCAGTAATATTTAAAGAACCTCACGATAACAGCGATATATTTGACAGATATGCATTACGAAGCAAAACTTTCAGAATACACCCGCATGGATGCATGGATTTCCGTATTTTTTCTCGTATCGGGATTACGATCCCGATTTATTTAACAAATATGATATTTTTTAACCCGGTAGTACGCTACCGGGTTAAAAAATATCATATTTGTTAATCTAGATTCTAGGATATAAACTATGTGTGCTAATTTTTATCCAAATGCGTTATCCATAATCGTAGATATCCAGGCACCCTCACAAACTTTCGCATTTTTAATATAGCCTCAGAGATATTTCACAAAGGCATATTAAGCTAAGTCAGAGGCTATGGGCGGATTCGGATCTTAGAGGTTATTATTGCGTAAAAGTAAGATAACAACACGCCTTTATTCCTCAAGAGGTTAAGTATAGGTGCACCTATAGTGCATCATTTCAGAGTCAGTATATTTTGAGGACTTTAATCCGCCGCTAACAAAAGTCCCTGATCTGCGCGTGCAAGGTTTTCACTCTGATCCAGCCTGTCCCTTTGCTATCCTCCCACAGCCCTAAGCCGAGGCTCATCATACCCTACAAGGGGTGCCCTTAGCGTGTAGTCGCTTCGTTTTAAAGTTTTTTTGCCCTGGCTGGAGGCCTTACTTTGGAGCTACGAGTATCACGGGATTTGATTGGTCCGGTTAAGCAGACGACAACCTCATAGGTTGAACTGCGAAATGCCATTTAGAAAAAAAAAAACGTGCAAGGTAAAAACGTATAACTATGGTTGGTCTGCTTACCAACTAGCTAAGAACATAACAGTTGCATTCCGATTATTTTGATAAATACTTATTGCGCAAACGCCGGATCAAATTAATTCACGCTAAGAAATTCCAAAGCGATACAGGCTTAGTTATGGTCAAGTGTTACAGTATTTCTTTTGTTTTAGATGTTTATTGTTTCAAACATAAAATAACTTTACTTAACATGTTGGACTGATACTTACCTACTAGAAATAATATCTTAATTCTCCACGAACTCTTCTTCCTCTACCGCTTTTTATGAGGCTTCGAATGTCTTCCCCTGTAACTAACTATGTTTGTTCTATGTTTCCGATTGGGCTAAAATTTTGCATACATATCGAGTTTTTAAGACATGCGTGATTCGCTAATTGACTTCATTCTGAATCCATATAGCGGACTTCCAAACATGGTGGACAAGTTATTTTGTATGCATTCAATTCTCGTAATATGGGTATTAAATGAAAGGTTTTGCTGAGAATAATTGGAGAGAGTGTTTTAGTTTTTTTTATTTAAATTTATATCGCAACTAGCTTTTGTTCGCGGCTTCGCTCATGTTAAATTCGGGGTAACACAGTACCCCTTTCCTGATATGCAGGTACCTGCTACCAGTAGTTTTTGCCTTTGCGCCTTATTTATTGTAATAGCAAAGCTAAGTTTTCCCTTTTCTTCCCTCTTTTCCAGGGTCCCAACTATCTCTGTACCAAAATTCATTACAATCGGTTTAGCCATTAAGGCGTGAAGACGTAACAAACAAACAATCAAACTCACTCTCGCTTTTATACATACTATTAGTAAGTAAGGATTATTGGTTTCTTATATTTTATCTATGTATCTTATTTTTTTGTATATTTTTTTAATCTTCCTCTGCTGCAAACTGCGTTACAGTAATTACATAAGTTACATTATGTTCTCTTTCTATTTACAGAAACAGGCGGAGCACAATAGACCACCATCATGGGGGCCATGTTCCGCAGCGAAGAGATGGCTTTATGCCAGCTCTTCATTCAGCCAGAGGCGGCTTACACCTCCGTCTCCGAGCTGGGAGAAGCCGGCACTGTGCAATTTAGAGACGTAAGTACCATCAGCTTGAATACAACATGAGATTATTAAGGGGACCCTGTTTAACAATGATCGGAATCTTGGATAAGTTCTAGCTATCAAGAGTGAGGTAGATGATTGTGACAAAGGATCATTTGGGAATGAATGACAGTATCATCCTGTAGGATTACAAACTGGTCCCCGTAAACACTTCGATTCGATTTCGAATCGGCCAAAAAGTCATATGTCTATCTGGCTCGTTTTCGTGCGAAACAATGCGAAAAAAAGGCATACGATTTGTCGAATAGAAATCGAATTTGTATGTGAATACGAGGGCTGATTGGGGGTCCGCACCTTCTGCAACTGGAAGTTTATTCATGCTTTCTTTTGGAGCCTACAGCCATTTTTTCCTCATTACTTACCTTCTTTTAATCTAGAGATGAGTAAGGTAAGCTATTGTTTAACCTTTGTAAGACTGAAAATGACAGGATATTCAAAAAAATAAAACAACGATGTAGGTAGGTACATTTTCGGCTGCACGGAATCCATCCGTGGCTGTCCCCATTCAAAACCGGAATACAAGGCATTAACAATATTGATTAAAAATGCACATAAATATTCATAAGGCTAAAATGAGCAAAGATAAAACTGCTTTTACAAACATCCTTTCGAATTTAGCACACACATGTCACTTCTAGAGAATGTTAATACGAATTACTTTATGATTTATAAAAAGTGTATCTACCAGACTTGCATAATCATCAGAAAGTTGTAAAGCGTGACGGGTTAATTTGGGCTTGATCAGTGGGGGCGAGGAGGTAAGGTTAGCAAGATGGCAATCTGGGGCCTGGCCCCCAAGGCTATACTTGAAGGTGGTCCCGCAAGGTCCCTAGTTGCCCGCGGCAACTCATACGCATAAATTAACCAGTCTGCATTCATTGACAGTTTATGTCAATGGTAGCAACTCGAATATTTTCCTTATTCAGTTTCTAGGACTTTATTTTGTATAACGCGTTGATAGGCTACATTTGAGCTGATGTATTTAGTGTATTTACTGACTTGTGGAGCCAATTATTTGCATACATAATCTATTGAGTAAAAAATACAACACATCAACTGTAAAATCTAGCCAGCCATTTTTTGGATTCTTTATGTACCTTAAAAAGAAAATAACGGAACTTTTATTAGATTACTTTGTTGTCCGTCTGTCTATTTGTCTGTCTGTCAAGACCCTTTATCTCGGGAACGCAGTAAAGGTGTCGAGTTGAAATTTAAACCATAATATATATTATATCTACCACTCTGTGGATGTATCCTTTGTGCTGTGAAAAATCAATCCTCTAAGTCTAGGCAGTGTCTATCTCTTGAGATATGGCTGTTTATGTCGCAAGGTTGTACGGAACCGACGACGCGCGAGTCTGACTCGCTTTTGGAAGGTTTTTTCTTGATACCGTTAATTGCGTCACCAACTAAGATAGTGAACACAACATTAAATTCTTCTTATCTCAACTAAGTAAACAGACGCCATTTGAATTAAGCTTAGTAAGAACTAACTAAATATTTTTTGCGCACTTATTTAAATTAACGACATTTTACTATTTCCGACCGCAAGAGCCATTAACTCATTAATAATATCGTATACTTATAGTTAATGACTTGTCGGTATCGATCCGTCTCAGAATACAATGTCGCGGTTAATTATAGTTCGAAGAATTTTTTTAAATGTGTTCACAATTGAATAAAATATAGAGAATAGCATACAATTGAATAAGATTTGTGCCAACATACCACATATACAATATTATTAAAATAGAATAATTTGCAATGTATGAAGGTATGTAACGTGCACACTTAGATATTATGTATTTAATCAGAGCGTTCCTACTTAAATCGAGATCTATTAACATGTAATGGTATATGTATAATAGATCTCGCTTGGCTAAAACTGCTTGATAGAAACGGTAAACAACGAGCTAAGAGCTGTATACTGCCGTAGATCTCAATCCTGCCAGGGTAATAAAAAAAAAATGCAGCGCACCGTCTCTGGTAGTCAATCTGAGGATGCAATGTTCCGACGCTAAGGTTAGGCCTCCCGTCAGACCGGTTTCCCGCCACACGTGCCTCATTCACACCACACTGCCTTTTGTTAACACAGGATCCACATAACAACCTTCTGAGATAATGTAAACTTATGGCGAATACATGTTATTTTAATAACTCAATAGGCGCTTCTTTTAAATCAACGCTTAAATATGGTTGCACTGTTGAAATTTCAATTTTCGGCCCTACGTGACAGATCCGAGCGTTGAAAATCCAAGAAACTGTTATTAAAAAGGCATTTGTTTTGTTTCAGACTTAAGTCATTTTAAAAAGAGAATTAGTAATTCGCCTTTATATTTATCTATGGCGGTATGTAGTTACTTTTTGTTTTTGTTCTACAAACCAGTCTAGCAAAGACAATAGTTTCTTTATAAATGTCGTTTTGTAATTGCTGTGTTTATCGAAATGAGATAAATTATGGAAATTAGTTACACAGTACCCACATTGTAAATAGAATATAAAGTAAGTTTTTAACAAAGTTACAATCACTACAATGTCAAATGAAGTAGTAGGTAGAAGTTTTATGTACTTATGTCTTGGTAGGGTAGGTAGGGTAGGAAGAAAGGTAGAAAATTGCATTGCAACGCATGCCGCCGGGGCACAGCTAGTATTATATAAAGTTTAAAACTAAAGCATACGAAGTTCGTCGCATTTCCCTGCGAGATATCCCTTCCCCGAAAACGTCAATACCTACAGAACATCCTTCGGCCAAAAGTCTCTGTTAAAGCCTACCTTAAACGAATACTATCATCATCTATCTAGCCTTTATTACAGCTATCTTGGGCTCGGCTCATAGTTAAGTTAGTGCAGTTTAAGTGACAGATAGTGCGTGAGAAATGGCAAGGTCTTCGACTAACGCCTACGATTCCATTTTCTATAGCTGACCTCTGTACATTTTTCTATGTCTCCACTAGAAATAATCTATATTATTTCTCATTACATAGCTTTTTCTAACAAAAGAACTTTACGCCTATAATAATTGAAAGCTGAAGGCAGAGGTATACTTACCTACTAGTACACTCATATTTTACCAGTTATGTTAGGTATAACATGGGGTAATAGGGAGCGTTAGCATTATTTATAATGTACTGCAACTAACAAAAATCTTCTTCTATTCACTGCAAATTCCAGTTCAGTAATGTACGATTACGTCATAAATACGATTTTGCACAAAACCGAACTCATTCTGCATAGTACCGAAGTAAATTTACATGAAACGGCTTCTTAGGAAGTTTATTTTAGTGTCTTCCATGAATGTGATGTTTTTATCAATGTCTGTTTTCTAGCGTCGAAATGAGACGGAAAAAACCGTTGGAACTCAGGTTCACTAGAAAATGTTAATCCAAATAATACTAGGTGTTCTACCTGTAACGGTGACTGAATAATAAGAAGCAGACATAAATCTGCCATCCAAAGACAGATCCTGGTAGACGACGGTTAATGCTGTTGCGTCTATACTTACCACGTAGACGTGAAATTCTTTCCCCACAAGTTATCCTCAAAATGGTCTATCCTCACAGATGTAGAATTATTTGCCCGATGTTTTGATAGATCGTTTATAGCTAGTTCTTGTGAAAGATTGTCCATAATAGCATGAGCATCGTCAATCTATAATGTCATCACTGTTGAGACACAGGCGTCCTCACTATAATCATCGTCATCATCAGCTGTTTACGCCCGTCTACTGTTAGACACAATCCTCCTCAATCGCACGCCATGTAACCAAATTCTCGGCAACTCTCATTCAATTGCTACTATGATCGTTCCTCCACTGAGTCTTAGGTAGTCGCACCTTACGTTTACCGATCCGTAGTCTCCACTCAAGCGCCCTTGCGAACCAACAATTATAGTCTTCAGTTCTACGGCGAATATAGCCGGCCCATTGCCACTGCCACCTCTCTCTAATACTAACTAACAATAACAAGTTTATTTATTAATTTAACACTTCAAGCACACAATACAGTGGCGGATTTAATGCCATAGACATTTTCTACCAGCACCAGCACCAGGTGCAGGTGCAGCAGCAGGTGTAAAACAGAATACTTATATATCAAAATATACGTACATTAACGATGAGACGATGCTGCCGACTTGCCCAGACTTGCAAGTTGCTAAAGATTAACATAAACTTAGTGAAATGATTGATAGAAATAGATATCACAAGTTCCGATCCTGCCTTACAAATATTTACTCGCGATCATTTGCGTCAATTTACGGTAATCGCATTGCTAAGCAGTCGACCCAGCACTCAGGATACTTCTGCCGGATACGGTCACTCAAAAATATTGGACTAAGGCGCCGAACGTTAACGCTAATTAGCTGCTAAGTGGCCAGTGACATTTATGCATGACAATCTATTCTAATTGACACAAACAACTTAACACTCCAATTAAATGTAGGTATGTGATTTACGAAGCTCAAGAAACGTTTTGTGTTCGGTTTGTAGTTTATTTATTCGCTAGGGCTATTGGACCTTGTTTACTGTTGCAGCAGATTATGGCACTATCCTTCTCACTAAAACACCTGTGTCACATGACTTTGAGGGAAAATAAACAGAGGTTTAGATAAACAATGACAGCCCCTTGAATCAATCTTCTGGGTAAGCTGCGCTTGCTAAGATTGGCTTGTGGATGGGTGGCCCATTATATACTGAGATTCCTCCGTCCATCGGAAAGCACGTTCAGCCATCTGAGATGGCGTACCTATTACCCAGTACCTACTAGAGGGATGTAGAGGCCAAATAGGTAGTCGCTCCATGTGAAATAGACTGGATGTCGACCACAAAATACTTGTTGGAAAAAGGCTAGGCAGATGATGAAAATGATGATAATATCAACTTCAAGCCATTGACACTAAATTTAACCACACACCTTAGCACCTGTGTATCAATACAACATGCCGCCGCCATGCTAAATTATACAGCTTATTATGTATTTACATAAGATCGGGAAACAGGTTGCAAATTACTATTATTAAATAGTAATTTGCAACCTGTTTTAATTTGTACAACGCATGACTCACTGTGTCATTATAAATACATAATATAGTATGGTAAGGATAGGTCATCAGTTGTAACAATGCTCTTGTTTTGAAAATTCTAGATGAGTGAGTGTGAGATCGCAAATTCACAACTATATCTGTGTGAATGCTAGCGTAGGTTAAGTCTGTCCATCTATATTTGTTTTTTATTTCAACACACATTAAAAGAGTGTACCAATGTCCAGTATTATTAATAGGACCTAAAGTAATAAAATCTATCACCGGTATCATTTAGATCAAATTGCGAATGAAGCCACTGGCAGAAGCTAGTATGTTAGAAAATGATAAGCAATTTACACTGCCAGCTCTCATTTTAGCTAGTCTAGCTTTGGCTAGTATTATCCAGATCACACGTGAGATTGTTTTAATAAGGTCTGTCCTAGGTTCAGAAGCTTAGTGTTAAAATTAATAATAAGATCGGTCACTAATTTCCTTCCAAGTATAAGGACCTTATACACTACGCGACCACGACTATGACTTGAACAAAACACACAAAACTATCATCCCGGTCGAAGCTTTTGTCGGAACTTTTGGCCAAAACTCATAGTCGTGTAGCGCGCAAGGTCCTGTATTGCTTGACCAAGAAAACATTTTGTGTTTCTCTAAAATACGCTTGTGTTTTGTAATAAGTATTTGAAAGCCATGCCGTAAACGTCTGGCTGCAAATGGCCAAGGTTTTCCATTTTGGCTTTACGATAGATATTGCGAGACTTCTTGTGTTAATTGTTATAGTCAACATAACACAACGCCTACATATCCCGAAAAAACTGGTAGAAATGCTTAGCTTAGTGGTAAATTGTACAGGCTAAATTATTGAAGAACCAGCTGCGGCCCGCGGTTACACTCGCATGGTGATAGAATATACAATATATCCTTATGAATATGCCTTTGTGTTTTTTTTGGTTCACCAACAATTGTCCACACTGGTTTCATGCTTAAAGTAACATGCGAAAAGTAATATATAAATTGTTGTTGTTATTCTGATGTATAAGCTATATTATTGTAAAGTTTCATTAAAATCCATTCAGTAGTTTTTGCACGAAAGAGTCACAAACATCTATACAAACTTTCGCGTTTCACAAACAACTTATGCTAGAAAAAATTATAATAACTTATTTATTTATTTATGCACACACAAAATACATGACAGGACATTTAGATAGAATAGATTTTTTAGATAGAATAGATTTTTATTTCTCTCAAAAAGGTACATACATTCTTTGGTTCATGTCATCTTATGTCAAATCAGATTTGTAACCTTTGTGAGAGCTGGAGTCTATAATGGGTTCGGGACCTGTATGACAGATCTCCAAACATTACATTAAGACAGAAGAGCACAAAGGTACAGCTTATTTCATAAGAAATTTCTTCCAGCAGACCTGACACATGGCAATTAAGATGTACATTGCGTTCACAAATTATATTCCTGCTTTGAAGCCTTAAAGCCGCGCATAGTTTAGTTGTTACTATTCGCCGTATTACATAAGATTAACATAACGTTGTTTTCTTTCAGTTGAACGCGGACGTGAACGCGTTCCAGCGTAAATTCGTGAATGAAGTCCGTCGTTGTGATGAGATGGAGCGTAAGCTTCGGTACATTGAGGCTGAAGTACAAAAGGACGGTGTGCACATACCCGTCGTCAAGGAAGCCCCGCGAGCCCCCAACCCGAGGGAGATCATCGATCTTGAGGTAAGAGATTCATGAAATAAGTCCGATTTTAGAGTAGAAGTGGAGAACCCTCTCCGCTCACACAACAATTACCTACATTTTCAATTTTGTTTCAAAACTAGTAAGGTTGAAATTAGCTTGCCTTCAGTGAAACTCATGCCAGGTCTGCATCAGTCCAAAAGATTCTGACAAACCCCGCAGTCGAACATGGTGTTAAAGTCTAATAAGTATGTAGTTCATAGTTGTCTAGCGTCTAGAGTTGAGGTAGATTAAAATTACGGTTAATGGGCTGGGAATTCTCAGAATTAAGCACTATTTTGGAATTTAAATAATAAATCCCGGATTATAAATAAAAAATCCGGGGTGGAAAGGACACTGATGCACAAATATCTACGTAGTTACCATGTATTTAATACATGATTCCGAAAGAACCCACTGCGCAAACTTTCATCAGTTCCGTACCACAAAAAGAAAAAAAATGGAATCCTTGTAGGATCAGTTTGTTGTCCGTCTGTCTGTCAAGATGCCTTTATCTCGGGAACGCGTGGAGGTATCGAGTTGAAACTAAACCATATACTCAAGTCTGTCCCGTGGAGCTGTGATAAAATCAACCTTTTAAGGCATATACAAAGAAGGTTGATTTTTGAGACAAAAGATAGGGCCATTTATGTAAAACCCTCATGCGAAACTTCCCACCCTTTTTTTCGGTGCCCAGCACCCAGCGTATGGGTCAAAGAATAATTCTTCCGTGTCCACAAACAGCCAAGTCAACAATAACTAGGTGTAGCAACTGGGCAACAAAAGAGTTAAATTGGCTTGCTATTGCACAGAATTGTTCATAGTGAAGTACCTACTAATGTCAATCAATTACACAGTATTGGGTAAAATCGAGCAATTCCACTTATCAGTTCGATATATTCGTCTCGCACTTATTAAGTTATTTATAACAGTAACCTCTTTCACTCCCGGCCCCATTTATTATACAAAAGACTTCTTGCATGAAGGTTAATTTATTAACATAAATAAACGGGAGAACAGATAAAGGGGACAGCGATATCTGAATAAAGAGGTTGTTAACCTGATCTGACCTCTGTTGTAAGAGCATGTAGGTCTCTTCTTGCAAAATGCTATGCGTCATGGGCAGGGATAATGGACCAGTACTCTCACTTCCCGAGTTACAATTTGTTTGTTGTGCCAACAAAGTGATGTTGGAGTAAAGCTGAGTACACAATGGCCCACTGTTAATATGCAGTGCGACAATGTAGGTACACAAAACCGTTGAAAATTGTTGAACAGACAAAATTATAGTGATTATTCTGATATAATAGGTGCATTAAGAAGTAGGTACATTTTATTTCGCACTAGACTCGTAGTTTCTCCCATTTGTACTAAATAAATATATTTTTAAATGTGTCAGTGTCGTTAAACAAATCTCTATAAAACGAGGGGGTAATTTTAAACCCACACTCAGACTGACGATTGATAGGGAGAATGGAAAAAATAATCGTGTTGTGGCGACCCAAAATAACATGTAACAAGGGCAAGAAGATAAATCCGCAACACCCTTTTTTTGAGTATAGGAAATCATCAAACAACTTCCAGACTAGTACCTACTGATATAAACCAACCCTTGTTCCTTCTATTGCTCTTTCTTCTATTGTTCCTTTTAGTGTTCCGGGGCCGCGGTATCTCTTTCGAACAACCCTCAACCCCGGCAGGTCTGCAACACCCTTTTTTTTTCGGGTGGGAAATCATCCAATGACTTCCCCCGCTCTGGGCGGAGCGGGGGGGCATGTCAGACTTGTACTGACTAAAACCCACCCATGTTCCTTCTATTGCCCTTTACGTTCCGAGGCCGCGGTATCTCTTTCGAACAACCCGCGACCCCGGCAGGCGGAGGCTCTGGCAAGCCCCTCTGCTTTGCTGACTCTCTTTGAGGCGCGCGTGAAACACGAACGCGCCGTCGACACGGCCTGTCGTCAATCGACGGACGGACGGTGAACTACCCATTGCTCACCGCCCACAGGCCCGCATCGAGACGACTCCCGGCCACCGTAGCCGGGAGTCGTCTCGCGGCGCCCGGCGCCATGGGCGTCTCCCGCGGCGGCTGGGTTGGGCAGATGTTCTCTCCCTCAAACGCCCGGCCACCTCCTTTGCTAGCATTACTGCTTCGCAGAAGGTGGTGACCGCTTCCCATTCCCTCTCGCTCCGGACCATGGCCTGAACCAGGGCCGGACGCGAGAGATCGCCGCCGCCGATCGCCTCTAGCTCGGGCACGGCGGTGCTCCGCCCACGCTGGGCAGATCGCCACTGTGTGCTCCACCGTGTCCTCAGGGCGATCGTCACAATGGTGACACCCGGGCGCTTCTTCCCGCCCGATGATGTGCAGGAACCTCCCAAAACTTCCGTGTCCGGTGAGGACCTGCGTCAGGCGGTAGGTGAGGACGCCATGACGCCTCTCCAGCCACTCCTCAAAGAGGGGACTTACCGCCACTATTGTGGCGTGCCCTGCACGGGGTTGAGACAGTCGCTCTCTCCATGCCACCATGAGATCGCACCGGAGGTCCGCCCGCCGAGCGGCAACTTGCCGCGGCAGCGGGTTTTCCCCCCGGTGTAGTGCCTCCGCGCGCCACTCAAACAGGCGCGCGAGGACTATCGCCTCCAGATCCCACGGTGGCAGTCCGGCAAGGAGGCTTGCTGCCTCGCCGGAGATCGTGCGGTAGCCCCGGATGAGCCGCATGGCCACCACCTTTTGGGGCGCGTTCAGGTAGTGGGCGGCGCGCCGCCCTAAAGAACGCGCCCATACCGGGGCCCCGTAAAGGGCCATGGACCGCACGACTCCGGCATAGAGCCTACGGCAGGAGGCGTTTGGCCCCTTCAGATTGGGCAGGAGCCGCTTGAAAGCAGCCCCCGTCCGCTCGAGCTTGGGAGCCAAACGTCGGAAGTGTTCGACGAAGTTCCACCGGCTGTCTGCAACACCCTTGGGTTTAATTCCAAGCTCGAGAAAATTGATTGAGTTTTTCCATCAGGAATTTCTGAGAAGCCGCAAATGGGGATGTGTGTCTTCAACGGGTGTTGCAGACTCGCCCCCATCACATTAGTCTTATAATAAGAGGTGAAACGGAGGTGTACTATACACCTATACCTAAACTTTTGAGGATTACAAGAGTGTTATGTACTTAACAGCAGTCAACTTCAAAATCACCATAACCTTATTGGTAACAATTTAATTCAACCATTGTCCCTTTTCAGGCCCACTTGGAGAAGACCGAGAATGAAATCCTGGAGTTGTCGCACAATGCCGTCAACTTGAAACAGAACTATTTGGAACTTACTGAGCTGAAGCATGTGCTGGAGAAGACTGAGGCCTTCTTCATCGCTCAGGAGGAGATTGGCATGGACTCCATGACCAAGTAAGTGCTGGATTTGAAATCAAAGATAATTGGTTCAATTTAAGCTTAAAACTTTCACACAGAAATTAAGTCAACATCCCAAAAGTTGGAATTATGCACGATATCACAGTTGGTGCAGTCGCTGAGCGATCGACTGCTGCGCTGCGTGTAGCGGGTTCGATTCCTGCACCACTAATATTACTAATATTTCTCTACCATACAGATAGTTTTCCGGGGTCAGGCTGTGAGTGTAAGTTGTAATGATTGTGACTGTTAATGACTGCTGAAGTTTTTTTCTTGGGGGTATTACAGGCAGTCGGTTTCTTTTTTCAAAAATAACTGTTAAGGAAGTTTAATATCAGCACGTTTTGAACGACATTCGCCCAAAACGTTTCACCTACAATTTATTCAGTACTTCTTATTGTTTGTGCTGGTAAAAAGTGATGGAGTCAATTCCCGAGCAACACTTCTGTCTGTTATTAACGCTAGCATATGTTAACTTCATTCCAAATTCAAATAAGAACTTTAAAAAAAAATATTTTTATTTCGACTTAAAGAAAAATCGACTTTACTCCTTTCGATATAAGTGTATTTGCAATGAGCTTGTATTCAGCGCAAGCATTGCTTTCTGGCTAAGTAGAGCTATGCCATAATCGTAATAAAAAATGGTAAAACCAGTACGTTACCTGGGAAATACATTATTATTTTTCGTATTTTACTCTATAATAAATAGAAGGAAAAAGTCGTGAAAAGGTGTCACACATAAACAAATTTACATACCAACAAACAGAGTTACTTTCACATCACTACATATTCAACACAGTACAAAGTCGCTTACCGCTGTCTGTCAGTCACTGTGTACCTATGTATATTCAAAACTGCGCAACGAATTTTGATGCGGTTATTAGGTTTCTTACCCAAAAAGAAAAAAAACAGCACCCTTATAGAATCACTTTGTTGTCCGTCTGTCTGTCAAGACTGTTTATCTCGGGAACTCGTGGAGGTATCGCGTTGAAATTAAAACCATATACATACTCAAAGCCTGTGGTCCCTTTATGCTGTGAAAAATACAACTATTACTTACAGGCTAACACCACATGCACAATTTCAATATACCTACTTGGCAAAATCCTGAATTCCTTACTAATATTATAAAAGCGAAAGTGTGTTTGTTACGTCTTCACGCCTCAATGGCTCAATGGCCGATTTTGATGAATTTTGGTACAGAGATAGTTGGGAACCTGGAGACGGACATTGGCTGACAGAGAAAAGGGGAGAGAAGGATATTTTTTTTCGATCATCACGCGGTTTAAAGTAAGGGTTAGCCCAAAGTACTATGCCACGCGGACGAAGTCGCGGGCGAAAGCTAGTATAAATATATATTTGATTTACATTAGGCAATAATTATCTAATCTTGTCTCTAAATTTAAAAAAAATGGCAATTCATGTTATGTCTGGGTTGCCCGAATAGTATTCAATAATCGACAGATTTCCCGTAGAATGATAGATCCACAGAAACATAGTTGTGTATATCTTGATTGGTCGTCGTGAGTACCTATGTAGGTACTGACCTATTATTGCCAATAGAGTATAGCCAATACAGTAGTAGAGGAAAATTTTGTGAAGTAAATGATTGAGTCACGCTCTAATTAAACCTTCTGGTCATGTGATGAGTGACGGCATGAGCAGTGATGTGGTGACGGCATTAGCATCAGTTTGAACATGTTAGTTGAGGTAGTACAGCCATGGAACCTCTTGCTAGCCTCCAACGTTTAAATGTGGTCTGTGGTCGCGACTGCTGACCATGACAAAGTGTTATTGGGTTTTTAACCGACTTCAAAAAAAGGAGGTTCTCAATTCGTCGGAATCTTTTTGTTTATTTATGTTCACCGATTACTCAAAGACGCCTGGACCGATTTGCAAAAAACTTAAAAGTGGAAAATAACTACTTCCGGAAGTCGGTGGCAAAAAAATCAACGAAACCAACAAAAGTCACCGACTTCCGGAAGTAAAGTTATTTTCCACTTTTTTTACAAAAAGTCGGTTTAATTTTTACAAAAATGTTTTTGTCCATCAAATACAAATACAAAATCTTTATTTCTGAACCAAAAAGTTTTACATTAGTAGGTGATTGGAGCCTCCTTTTAAGCTAAAATGCCTGTGTTAGGAGACTCATCCACCCATCAATTTCAGTACCTAGTGGCCAAGGAGTCTAGATTAGTGTCCGGTTGTAAGCAATAGGCTCTTCCCTATTACATGGGAATTAGTTATAACTGAAGAACTGTGGCTGTAATATTAGGTACACATCTGGAATCGAACCCAGGATCTCATATTACTTTTCGATCTTGTATGAAAGTACCGCCACTGCCGATCGCATCACTTTTACTTAGAAAACCACCCGCCCTTGGTACTACGACATAAAGCCGATAATAAAGCGCTGTTGGATCCTAAAAATATCTTTAAACAATTACCTACCTTCCCCAGATCATTGATAACAGACGAAACTGGCCACCAAGCGGCCACGCGTGGACGTCTGGGCTTCGTGGCTGGTGTAGTGAAGCGCGAGAGAGTGCCTGCCTTCGAACGGATGCTGTGGCGTATCTCTAGGGGCAACGTCTTCCTCAGGAGGGCTGAGCTAGATAAGCCGTTGGAGGACCCTGCTACTGTGAGTATTACAATCGGTGCCCACAATTTCACATCAAGTTATACAAAATTCGGCTTATTCAGACCATGAGAGGTCTGAATAAGCCGAATTTATGTACGGCAAATGTATACAAAACGAGGCCATGTTATACTGGAAATGTCTATACATTTCCAGTATAACATGGCAGTATTTTAGTTTAATTTAATTTATCTGTTAGGTCCATAGTCCATAGTCTTTTATTTTATTATTTTTTTTTTGTAAACTACAACAACGTTTTGTGTGCATGCAGAGTTTACCTATAAGTGATTGTTACACTTTGTCCTGTTATCTTGCTTGTTAAATTTGTTTATAACAAGTGTATGCAATTGTTGGTGAACCAAATAAATAAATAAATAAATAAATAACATGGCCTCGTTTGCCTCGTTTGATGTGTCGCCGTGTTCAATCCGAAATTCAATTAGTACCTAGCTTTTTAGGAAAAAGATAGACCTCTTTACTAAAAGGTGGTCTTATTACAGAAAATATCGTACTACCACTTTTTCCAATATCTAAGTATTTGAACGACAAACCATTAAAGACTGCCCAAATCTACGTGTTGACGGCACAGTTTAAAATAATTATTACCTATAATATAAATTTTCGATACCATGTCACGTAATGAAATATCGCAGTCCTAGCAACTGATTATATATTTATTATATCTGAACGCACTTGCATATGAAGTTGAAACACTTATTTTAAAAAAAACGAATCCACAACAGTGCTCGAAAAAAATAACTTTTTGGGTTGTAGTTTGTTATTTCATATACCTTTGAAACTATTTACCATGTTAGTATAAAAATAATATTAAATTCCTTTCCAGGGCAACGAGATCTACAAGACAGTATTCGTAGCATTCTTCCAAGGAGAACAACTGAAGTCTCGTATCAAGAAGGTTTGCTCCGGCTTCCACGCGTCGCTATACCCGTGCCCTCCATCCAACACGGAACGACAGGACATGGTGAAAGGAGTCCGCACTAGGCTTGAAGATCTTAACATGGTAAGCTTTTAAGCTAGTTGTTGCGAATGTTGAGCAGTGCCCTTTTTACGGATGTCTAATCATGAAATAACTTACCTCGCTCTGCGCGGAACAGGTTGGAGTGTCTGACTTTTACTGACTAAAACCCACCCATGGTCCTTATTTTGTCCAACCCGCAACCCCGGCAGGTGAGCAGTGTCCTGGATTAAAAAAAAAACGAAAGTCAATCATCCGTCATCAATTACATAAGACAGTCACCCAAAACGCTTGCAAGACAAATTAGTAAAGACAACGGTAGTTTTTTATACCACAAAGACAAATGAACCTTATGAAACCGATGAAAGAGAGCACGTAGTTTGTGCTTATTACTAGTATTATCACGAGTTTTAGGCCTGTTAAAATGTTAACATTCATGTACTCTATACGGATGTAAGCGGAAGAGATCGCTGTTTGCGATTAAATAGACTTTAATTGACCATTGTAACTAATGACCACTGTCCTTTGTTGTATTTCCTGGAGTGTGATAATATACCTATACTGTTTTAATATAAATAAAAAAAACTACTAAAGTCCAGTCGCGGAGCAGGAAGAATTTCGTACAATGACGTCTTTACCTACTGCCAGTGGTTACAAACATTTTTGTATTACGTGTGGTTTACAGGAAATATTTGAAGCAAAAATAATAACCAACTTATTAAATAAATTATGTACAGTGTAAACTCTTTATAACGAAACTCAACGGACTGAGCATTTTTACTTAACAACAAATTAGGAATAGATAACTTTGTCCGAAAAATGAGCTATCACTAACGCATCCCAAGATGGAGTCATTCGTTCGTTATTTAAAAATTATGTCAAGTAAGGACTTTTTGTCGTGACTCAAGCCAACCAAAAAACCACATGCAAACAAAAGAAACCTTACAGTCACAGGTAAAAGGTTTACAATCCCTGAGAACGGCCGCCATTGCAACTGTGCGAGCGAGACGCATTATATTTACGTGGGAGTGACAGATACAGGTAATAACAGGTCAACGTTCGAAATTCTTTCTGCTTCGCGTCCGTACTTTAGTTTACATCATTTTAAATTCAACAAAAACATATATTCCTGATATTATCTAAATAAACCCCTGAGGTGTCCGCGTTGCTGGAATATCAACTTGGAAATGTATAAATTAATTAATCTTTATTTTTTTTAATTTGCTCACGCCCTATGGTGATAAAACAAGCACAAATGTCTTCATAGAATAGACAGGAATTTATGCCATCCAAATGTAGCAATACAAACATAGATTAGCTTACTGATCAGTCGTAAATACACACAACCCATCTTCAACCATATTGCAACTGAAATAAATATTACTTTTATGTGACACACAATATTCTTACTTACTCTTTTTACAGGTCCTCAACCAAACTCGCGACCACAGACAACGTGTACTCGCCAGCGTGGCCAAGGAGTTGGCAAGCTGGACCATCATGGTCCGCAAGATGAAGGCCATCTACCACACGCTGAATCTGTTCAACATGGACGTCACTAAGAAGTGCCTCATCGGCGAGTGCTGGGTGCCTACTGCTGATCTGCCGAATGTACAGAAGGCTTTGGCTGATGGATCTGTGAGTATACCGAGTTATGAGTCCTTTTGGGGTGTAAATATGGTATTGCCCCACAAACGATGGGAGATTTAATATTGTTTCCTGCCTGTCCTGTTGATTGCACATCACAAGAGCTTATGGAAACTCGTTGTACATTATGACCTGTTGCCCCGGTCTACCAGGAAAGGGGTATTCATTTAAGTATTAACAAAGTGAGAAGTTACCAACAGTGCAGATATTACTTTAGATGGTATTAGTGAAGGTCGCAAAAATCCGGTGAATGTAGACGACGTATGAACAGACGTTGTGCGTATTTATTACAAGTATTTAACTAATTAACCGCTTGGGGTGGCGATAAAAGCCTTAGTATTTTGTATTTTCTTGTTATTATAAGGTGAATATCATCCATAAAGATACACCAATCATTAAATCCCAATATCCTTTTGCCTTTGCATGGTTGTCACTTGCTTCAGTAAAGGAAAACATCGTGAAAAACCAGCCATATTTGTCGACGCCATACAAGTATAAACCAAGCTAGAGTCCCATTCGGCATATAAACTCCGATTCTGAGGTTGGGCACGAACCACACGATAAATAAAAATACACCTTTCTCTTCAGAATGCATGCGGCAGTTCGATCCCATCGTTCCTCAACTGCATCGAGTCGGACGAGGAGCCACCGACGTTCAACCGCACCAACCGCTTCACACGCGGTTTCCAAGTCCTCATCGATTCTTACGGAGTCGCCTCCTACAGGGAGGCAAACCCTGGTAATAAACTTTTCTTTTTTGGTTTTTTTTTCCGCAACTTGTGTATTCATAGCAGCTGGAACATACAAGCAAAGTACATGGTGTGAAGCCTCTACAGTTAAAACTTAATGGCCGCACGCGCTGTTACGGTTCTTGAGTTCGACAATGTTCTCACTCAAGAATCGTACAGAGCATTACAGCAGCAGAGATAAGAGATACTAAATCAATAGTTGACCGCTGAATGTTATATACAGGCGACAAGAACTCGACAACTTGTCAAATAAAATACTTGTTTTTAGTAACCATCAATACACGCTAATCTCCGTCGGTGGTACAGATGCCATAGTATGACATTAGTCAAACTTAACATATTGAAACTAACCTATTTTTTTCCTCACCAGCACTGTACACCATCATCACTTTCCCGTTCCTGTTCGCGGTGATGTTCGGCGACTTGGGCCACGGCGCCATCATGGCCATGTTCGGCGGCTGGATGGTCGCCAAAGAGGTTTCCCTCGCCCAAAAGAAATCCAACAACGAAATCTGGAACATCTTCTTCGCTGGACGCTACATCATTCTTCTCATGGGCTGCTTCTCTATGTATACTGGAATCGTCTATAACGATATCTTCTCCAAGTCTATGAACATCTTTGGCTCTTCTTGGAGTATTCCGTACGACAACGAGACTATGACATCACATCTCTCATTGACTTTGGACCCGAAAGACGCTTATAGAGACTACCCATACTTTATCGGTATTGATCCTATTTGGCAGGTGAGCTATTGCTTTATTTTAAAACAGTATTCCTTTATACATAACCAATTAAAGAGTTGTATTTATTTATTTGATTGTTCTTTCCCCAGACTGCTGATAACAAGATCATCTTCCTAAACTCGTACAAGATGAAGCTGTCCATCATCTTCGGTGTCCTGCACATGATCTTCGGTGTTTGCATGAGTGTGGTTAACTACAAGTAAGATGATCTTAAATATGGTTATGTCTAGTTAAGGTCGTTATCCCTCCTTTGCCACAACTTGCCACATTATCACTATCCTGAAGAAAAACTGGTCGGACGACCGCTTATGCGACTAAACTTTTCGCTGGTTGAAGCTTTCTGCTCCCAAATCTTGGTCGTGGTTGCGATGTGCGGGGGTCCTTTATTTCTCGAGCCCCTCATAGATGCTGGAAGTTTCCGTTCCTTTGGTTACGACGAAGATGATTAGAGATGTGAGAGTTTTTAATTTGAAATTGTGCCCATGACAAAATTTTCATGATGTCCCTTGTTCGAATGTTTTTGGACTAGTCTTTTCACAAGTATTTTTTGAGAAAAAGGATTCCTGTGATATTGGCAGAATTATCTGTGGAAATGCAATAGCAAGTTTGTTATAATGAAAATACAAATCAGTTATTTCACATTAACGAGAAAAGATGTAAAATATGTGTGAAAGGGCTGTAGAATGCGACGATACAAAACATACTGACCGTAACAATATTGTGAGTGTGTGTCTTCGTTTGTTTCAGCTTCTTCAAGCGCCGCTACTCAATCATCCTGGAGTTCTTGCCTCAAATCGTCTTCCTGTGTCTGCTGTTCTTGTATATGGTGTTCTTGATGTTCTACAAATGGGTCTCCTACAGCACTGTATACGACGGTAAGACATATTGTAATTCGTGTTTCTAGTAGTTGGCGATTGACCGATGCCACATGGGCGTTGTCCATACATCGTCGCTGGCGTCATGCATCATCGTAGCGAAGCGATTTCGACAATTAATGAGCGTCACGCGAGCGCTGTGACGTGGGGAACTCATTCGTTGAAATGACACCGGCAACGCCGACGACATCAGCGATTCACTTGGACTGAGAAAAATTATGA
Organism: Ochropleura plecta; assembly: GCA_905475445.1. Lineage (NCBI taxonomy): Eukaryota > Metazoa > Arthropoda > Insecta > Lepidoptera > Noctuidae > Ochropleura > Ochropleura plecta. The sequence goes on along the minus strand of FR997731.1, from coordinate 15,400,281 downwards.
ACAAAATCTGGAACCAGTGGTTCTCAAATTACGTCTTGTATAGCTTCCCGTAAAGGTATTGGTACGATGGGCCTATAAATGTTTCAAGAAAGTAGAAAAAATAATTAGGAATTCGGGGTAAAAACAAGTCTTCCAAAATCCTACCCTACTTCCTAGTGTTGGAAGAAAGTGGCGGAACAAACTCCCCATCAAAACATTTGTAGTTTAGAAAACCAGATAAACTAACAATATTTTCTTTTCAGACGTTGCCGACTCCCAAGGCTGCGCCCCCTCAGTGCTGATCACGTTCATCAACATGATGCTGTTCTCATCCACGCCGCCAGCTGAAGGCTGCAAGGAGTACATGTTCGAAAATCAGGCCCTCATACAGCGCACCTTCGTGCTGAGTGGTCTGTGCTGTATCCCGGTCATGTTGCTGGGCAAGCCTATATACATACTGATCGCCGGAAAGAGGAAGCACAAGGAAGCTAAGGTAAGGAAAACGTAACTTTATGTATCGATGAGTAGGCTGCGCTATCCAGGCTATCCAGCACTACATTTTTCAATTCGAACCAGTAGCTTCTAAGATTCCACCAAACAAACTCTTCAGCTTTATAATATTATAGTTATAGTAATTTAGTATAACACGCTTCATAACCTCTCCTCTACACTAATGCATAGAATTCGACCACGATTTTTCTTGCATCTGCCAGCCAGTGTACTCCTTCCATGAACGCTCAACATTTGCCACAAACGAAACCACATAGCACATAGCATGCTCGAGTATTCTTCAGGGACTAAATCTTTTTTATAGTTTTTTTTTTTATTAGATTCTGGGGCCGCCATGCGGCTGTGACCATTTTAAGAATTTCAACGTAATTAAATAAATATCTATAAATAAATAAATATCTTGGGACAACTCACACACGGCTATCTGATCCCAAGCTAAGCAGAGCTTGTGTTATGGTAACCAGACAACTGATATACATACTTATATAATTTATAAATACATACATATTATAGATAAATCACACCCAGACACAGAACAAACAATCATGCTCATCACACAAAGTTTGTCCTGGGTGGGAATCGAACCCACGACCTCCGGCTCAGCAGTCAGGGCCACTAACCACTAGACCAACAGGCCCGTCAAATTCATATTATTTTCCTATTATGATTCTGATTCTCCCTTGCATACAAGTCGACGTAGTTAACAATTCATTTGACTTCGAATTACGACCAAATTAATCATCACCCGCTATGGGAAAGATAATGCTATCGACAAACAGGTTTTTTGATCTACTCTTTCCCACCCCACAGCCCGAACACTCAAACGGCAGCGTGAACCCCGGCATCGAGCTGCAGGAACAGACCGACCTCGGTGAAGAAGCACCGAAGCCCCAAGCCAAGCCCGCTTCCCACGACCACGACGACGAACCCTTCAGCGAGATCATGATCCACCAAGGCATCCACACCATCGAATACGTGCTCAGTACCATCTCTCACACTGCGTCCTACCTCCGGCTCTGGGCTCTCTCGCTTGCTCACGCTGGTAAATAAAATTTTTATTCAAATAACTTTATGCACACGTATAAAAAACACTGTACAAAGGCGGACTTAATGCCTTTGCATACATATACTAAATATTCTGGTTAGTGTAAACCTTGGTAACTTCCGATCCTGACGAAAGCGAAATAATTCCTTTCGCAAATACTGTTTTTTTTTGACAGGGGGAAAGAAAGTACAGGCCCAGAAGTGTGTTGAAAACTAGACAAATATTTTTTCTATACAGTTCCTTGCAAACTAGTGTGCGTTCGCGCAGCGGAATGTTGTTGAATTTAAAGATTTTAATTATGCAGATATTTAGTGTATGACGTCGTGTAATTGTGTATGGTAAAAAAAAATTTGTGCACGCAGCCATTGTGGAGAAATTCACCAAAAACTGATTCCGCTGCGCGAACGTTGTCCTAGCGGAACTTTTTTTGAAATATAGACTTTAGAAGAAAAGAGATGTGTCTAAAAATTAGTGTGTATTTGTGTGTAATTGTGTATGTATGAATAAAATTTGTGCATGCATAAACTTCGGAGAAATTCAAGTTTCCGCTGCGCGAACGTTTGGCCATTAGCTAGTTTTCATATAAAGCGCTTACATAGAGAGCTGTAAATTTTTACATACGTTGTTTTGAATTTGTGTATATTTGTGTAAAAAACAGATTAAGAAAAAATCATAGGGCTTAAAAGATAAAAATATAAACGTAAAATACGCTTATTAGGTCTTAGTTCTTAAAGTATGCACTTTGGGGTCTAGATTTTCACGTTTATACAAACCTTGTAAGTGTCTGCAACATGTTGCCAAGTATCAATGATGTTCCGTTAGTAATTAAAGAGTTATAGGACCATTTACCATGAATAGATCACTGTTTACAAAGCAGTCAAATATCACGACGTTCTAAAGGAATTGCATGGTAAAATGTATGCCAATAATTAGTGTATTCATTCAACTATTCACATGCAAAATTTCATGTCATTAAATTCAGTAATTAAAGAAAAACAATTATAATACTGACGAAGCATCGAAAACCTACATAACCCGACCAAGTTCGGATGGCTACAAAAAAGCGGCCGTGCAATATATTTAGGTAACATCCCAAAATTTACAGTATAATACCGGTATTGAATTGGTATAAGTGATAACACAATTGTTGTTTTGATATAATTTATAGGTCATTTATTTTTGTACACCTACTTTTTTAAATGTATTTGACTATGACAGAAAGTAGGTACTATTTACGTAGGTACTTTATTTAAGTATGCGCTTGAGATTTGAGATATAATCTAGATATTATATTGTTAAGGACAAATAAAATTCATACAACTAATTTCTATTGAAGATTTCACGGATCAGTCTAGTTATGTGGTGTGATTTTAAGTTTGTTTATTATTATTTATTTATTATAATTTATTATATGGAATTAAAAATATTTTTGTGCACGGATATTTAAATAGAGAAGTACTTGATAATTGAAGATTTATTTTTATCGTAGATAGTGGCGTTATTATTTTAAAATATTTTTCATTCAAATGCAATTGCTTTATTTTTTCCTAGCGCTTGTGTACGCAACTGTACCAAATTAATAAATACAATATTGGAAGGTTAAGAACGTTTGTTAGATATATGGCACGGCCGCTTTTTTGTAGCCATCCGAACTTGGTCGGGTTATGTAGGTTTTCGATGCTTCGTCAGCATTATAATTGTTTTTCTTTAATTACTGAATTTAATGACATGAAATTTTGCATGTGAATAGTTGAATGAATACACTAATTATTGGCATACATTTTACCATGCAATTCCTTTAGAACGTCGTGATATTTGACTGCTTTGTAAACAGTGATCTATTCATGGTAAATGGTCCTATAACTCTTTAATTACTAACGGAACATCATTGATACTTGGCAACATGTTGCAGACACTTACAAGGTTTGTATAAACGTGAAAATCTAGACCCCAAAGTGCATACTTTAAGAACTAAGACCTAATAAGCGTATTTTACGTTTATATTTTTATCTTTTAAGCCCTATGATTTTTTCTTAATCTGTTTTTTACACAAATATACACAAATTCAAAACAACGTATGTAAAAATTTACAGCTCTCTATGTAAGCGCTTTATATGAAAACTAGCTAATGGCCAAACGTTCGCGCAGCGGAAACTTGATTTTCTCCGAAGTTTATGCATGCACAAATTTTATTCATACATACACAATTACACACAAATACACACTAATTTTTAGACACATCTCTTTTCTTCTAAAGTCTATATTTCAAAAAAAGTTCCGCTAGGACAACGTTCGCGCAGCGGAATCAGTTTTTGGTGAATTTCTCCACAATGGCTGCGTGCACAAATTTTTTTTTACCATACACAATTACACGACGTCATACACTAAATATCTGCATAATTAAAATCTTTAAATTCAACAACATTCCGCTGCGCGAACGCACACTGCAAACTAGCCCTTATTGCACTACGATTGGGTTGAACATGTAATGTATTTCACACGCGTGCTTTTTTCTCATTTATCGCAACGAGGGCTTTATTTTTTCTGTTTTCACCACAGATAAACCAATCCCTATAGCGGTGATATTTTTTTAGTATTAAAAAAGAATTGTGGTTATCAATAGAACATCACAAATAAAAAAGAACATTTATAAATTAATAAACATAAAACAACAAATTGACGTTTGTTGGAGTTCTGAATTCAAAAATATTTGCATTTCTTATTTTTAATACCTATTAGGCTGTTTAGCGGTGTCATACCTTTCATTCAATAAGATGAAATGAATTTGAATCAAAATCAAATTTTACTTTTCCGCGCACGAACCCTTGATACTGGATCTAATGCACTAATCACTTTTTTTCATCCACAGAGTTATCAGAGGTACTATGGAACATGGTGCTACAGTTCGGTCTGAAGGACCACGATTACATCGGCGCCATCAAGCTGTACGTCGCCTTCTGTTTCTGGGCGCTCTTCACCCTCGCCATCCTGGTCATGATGGAAGGACTCTCTGCTTTCCTGCACACACTGCGTTTGCACTGGTACTTGCTATTTCTAAGAGATTGAATACTCACCACAGAAAATATTTTTTTACAAAAATCCTCGGTTCCGCAAGGCCACTCTACTTCGTATGAAGCTTGTGTGTCGAGTTACTATACGAATTTAAAAATCCCTAAGAGTTAGGCACAGGTATACAGTATGGCATTATAGTAAACCCACATTTCGCTAGTTATATTGAACTTCTAAGTAAAACGGGGCGAGACTATTGCCATCAACCGGGCACAACTAGACTCTGTGGCTGCTATTGAGAAATTCGTGATAGAAAAACCCAATAACATTACTTGATCTGTAAATTGAACCCAGGACAGTTCAGAGAGAACAATTGAATATCAATCAACCTAGCCTAACTAAGTCGTCCAAACATGTAAGAACATATTATAACCCTTTTTATAAAATACTAGCTTTTTCCCGCGGCTAGGAAGGGGGGGGGGTGGAAAGAGAAAATGGTAGCCTATGTCACTCTCCATCTCTTCCAATTATCTCCACTTAAAAAACACGTCACTTCGTCGTTCCGTTTTGCCGTGAAAAACGAACAAACAAGCAGACACATACACTTTTAAATTTATAATATTAGTGTGGATAAATATACTCTGAAATCTTTCATATAAGCCTAAACGTTTGGCTTGTCCTTTATAACATCCTGCTAAACTTTTGGGTTTGCTTGTCTTTTTAATGTAATTTGTAATATTAAATTTGTTGACACATGTAAATTCTGACTCTTTTCTTCGGAAGAAAAATGAAGATTTTTACTCTTATAAACTTACTAGCTTTTGCCCGCGGCTTCGCTCACGTAAATTCGGGGTAACACAGTTCCCCTTGCGCCTTATTGATTTGTAATAGCAACGCTAAATTTTCCCTTTTCTTCCCTCTTTCTCCCTCACATCCCTTTTTTTTTAAAAAAATTGCCTATGTCCGTCTCCTGATTCCCAACTATCTCTGTACCAAAATTCATCAAAATCGGTTTAGCCATTAAAGCGTGAAGAGGTGACAAACAAACAAACTCACTTTCGCTTTTATAATATTAGTAAGGATTATTGTACGCCCAAATGGTGGGACATAGATGTTCATAAATTATTTATTGACACCAGCTGTATTATATACCTCTTTCCTATGATCCACAATGAAGATGATTTGATATACTTGGCCCCTAGGCACGGTACCGAATGGACCATGTTTTAACACAAAATAATTCTATTCTAGGGTGGAGTTCATGAGCAAGTTCTACACCGGTCTGGGATACATATTCCAGCCATTCTGTTTCAAGACCATTCTCGAAGATGAAGACAAGGACGACTAAACTAACTAATTAGATCATAAAACACGTAGTGTAGATACAAAACAGTATTTTTGATTAACGTTTCAATAAAATAAATAATTGCAAATGTCACAACTGTCGAGTGAATTGAAATAAAATATATTTATGCATGTTATACGGCGGTTTTATTGTGCGTATTTACAAATTCAATATAATTATTTACATTTTATTTGTCTGTACTGCCTTGTAATTCGGAAAAACACACTGATTTTCTTAATACAATGAACCCAATGTTTCACTCTTAGTAGCTGCGGTTCGCTACCACTAGACTCATCATCTGCCTAGCCTTTTCCCAACTATGTTGAGGTCGGCTTCCAGTCTAACCGGATGCAGTTGAATATCAGTATTTTACATGGAGCGACTGCCTATCTGACCTCCACAACCAGTTAATACTGGGTAATACGATACCCCCTGGTAACGACTGTCAAAGATCTACAAATGACCGAGCAATGAGCCGGGACCAACGGCTTAACGTGCTTTCCGAGGCACGGAGGAAACTCGGTATGTAACGGGTGGTAACCCATCCACAGACCAACCTAGGCAAGCGCGGCTTAACCTAAAGATCGACCTGAGCGGCTGCTATTATTTAGCCACGAGCTCCTCTACCGCTACCACTAGACTATTGAACAAAAATAAAAGAGCCCTTTTATCATCTAAACTTGTTCAGAACATAATAGGCTAGTTTCCAAAAAAAATATAGTGAGTCTTTTAGATTATTAAAAAATAAGGGACACGTATTTTTTTATTTGTAAATTAAACCAAAAATGTCAAAGATATAGCCCATTAAAGTTACGTGTAACGTCACTCATTGCGAAAAAATGCAGCAACTCGTGACGTCACACGTAACTTTAACTTATATCTTTCTAATTTTTGGTCAAATATACAAATAAAAAAATATGTGTCCCTTATTTTTGAATCATCAAAAAAACACGGACTAAATAGAATGTAATTACTTTGATCCTGGAAACTACCCTATTCTGTACCATTAATAGATTAGCATTTTCCCAAAAGACAAGATACAGCTGCAACCTATCTGCATAGCTAGTCACAACCATTCGATTGCAATCGTGCCGTGAGTATAATCAAAAACAATCCAAACACTATTCACAGATCCCTGATACGGCCAACTTTGACATGTCTGCACAACCGTGTTACGCTATGAAGGAGGAAAAAAAAAACCTGGTAAAAATAATATATTTATCACATTAATTTTTCTGCCACATATTTCTTTTTGCTTACCATGTTACGTACCCTGTTAAACATACCTTACAATGTTAAAAAAAACCACACGGGTCTGTAAATAGCGTTTTGCCAGTTTAACGATTGTATTACGAGAACATAGACTAGTGTCAATTGTCGATTTCGGCTACGAGTGGATTGTTTGTGAATAGTTATGCTGAACTGTAAAACCCAGTTATTACTGGGCATTACAGTACTTCTTGATACGATTGTAAAAGTTCTACATTGTTATTATACCCTGTAATGTACTGTGATCACATGGTAACGGTTTGTGCGTCGATGTCACTTCCACTCAGCAGGCACGGTAACCAATCAAGCTTTAGAAAACCAGATTATGCGGATCTTTCACTGTGCAGGAAAGCTATACAAATCGAGGTCATATTATACCGAAAATACTTGATATATCGCCGTGAGTACAGTGTGAAAATTAAGTCCTCAAATTAGTCTTAGCCTTTTCCAATATCTCCTTTTTAATCTTGGGATAGTCTGGATGTACTTTAAGTATATGTCGGCAAACCACAATGCATTCTGGGTACTTCTTGAGCTTGAGGTACGAATGTGCTAACTTGTAACCTACGGCGAGGTCGCTTTTACCACCGTGGGACCACGCGTTGTTGTAGTTATGAGCTGAGCTTTTGTAGTTCTGATCTTTTTCTGCTAGGTAGCCTGTAAAGTGAAGACGTGTTTGGTTATGCTAACAGCCAAAACTACAGATTATGAATAAGTAGGCTTATTCACTTTGAAAAAGGTCGTCTTTAATTAGTAAGAAATTGGTATATGTTCTAAGCGTACGCACGACAGAGGGACCTGCCAGCGCCACCGCCGGTCGGGGTTGCGGGTTGTTCGAAAGAGATACCGCGGCCCCGGAACATAAAGGGCAATAGAAGGAACTCCTACTTATGTTCCGGGGCCGTGGTAGCTCTTTCGAACAACCCGCAATCCCGACAATACGATACCCCTTAATAAGACTTTCTAGCCTGTAACGATTATCAAAGAAGTATAAATGATAACCGGGCCCGGCGTGACAAGTCCGAGGCAATGAGGAAAGTGTGAGATGTGATGGGTGGTCAGCTATCTACAGACCAACCTAGGCAAGCACGGTGTCTCCTAAAGATCAACCCGAGCCACTGTTATTATTTACCCACGAGCTCACGAGCTTTTACACGGTAATGTTAAATGGCAAAAGTTAAAATATTAAAACAACGAACACATACCTAGGTATTGATACGCAGTTGCACAAGAGCTGTTATGATTCAGCACTTTGGTAAGCAGTTCCCTTGCCGCGTCAACTCGACCCGAACTTATTTGACCATCTGCAACTTCTAGCCAACACCTGGAAAGCATTAGTTAAGCAGTTAGTTAAAATAACGCTGTCCGATCCGAAAGCCAATGACATTACAAAAAAAAATAAGAAACATAAAATATTCAAAAAAATAAGTAAATTTTGAAACGGATAATTTTTATCCTAAACTATCATCGCTTCCCTAAATTCTAACATATTTTCCTAACTATGTCAACACCATCGACAACAATGCGATCATCAATTGTTCGTTTATGACGTCACTAACCGAGAAGCGACCCCAATGTCATCTCTCTGTGTTGCCATGTAGGGTGCGAGCCATTTCCATCGACCGGGCACAAATCTACGTGGTTGCGTCCCTAACTAAAATTATAAAAATGTAAAAGTGAATTGAGTTGTCACACCTTCGCCAAAGACAGGCATCCTACTAATATTATTTTTGTGAGAATAGATGTATAGATAAATAAAATAAAATTTGGCACAAAAGTACCTAGATTATAGTCTGGAATAACACATAGGATACTTTTTTTTTCGATATCACGCGGGCGAAGCCGCGGGCGCCGGCCGGCTAGTAATATATGAATTTACCATGACGCGGGTTAAGTCTTAAGAAAAGTTTTTATCTCGGTACAAGGTCTAAGGTCCAAGGCGAACAAGCCATGGGCAAATATTTAAAAGAGCTCACCTCTCCAGCCCATCAGCTTTCTCCGGAGTCCAGGTAATGGAAGAAACTGTCCTTTTCAATATATTCTTCGCACGAGTAGGTTGTTTTATAATATTGTATCTGAAATACAATGACCTTAATAAACAATAATTCTTACTAATATCTTGGAGAGGAATAAATAGGTCAGTAGTTTTTTACAGCGCATTTAGTGACGTCACCGCGTCGCCAAAAATACAACCCATCACTGAAATTTTTCGATAAGAGCGCTACACTTCACTGTCTTCACTGCGTTAGGCAGGTAAGGGACTTATTTGTTTAAAAATAGCCATACTACAAGGTTAACTAACTTACAACGAACTATGCAATTACGCAGCATTCACGGTATACGCAGCATTCCCCATAGTGACAACAAAACGTTTACAAATAAAACAACACTATATCTAATATTAACATAAAAATAAATGACATTGTGTAAAAATTAATTCAACTTAAAAAAAATGATTAATAAGTATAAAATTAACCTAATATTGAAGTGTGACTTGAAATATGTATTCATAGAATTTGATATAAATAAAATTAAAGGCTTATTTCTGCCGTCCCGTACCTGAGACACTGATGTTCTGAACTTATTGAGCGAAACACCGAATTAGTCGGTTTCCGGGGTGTTTAAAATACATCTAATAAAAACTTCTGAGTTTCCTTAACTAATTAAATTTGACCCTTAATAAAAACTATCTTACTTCCACATTACGTAATGAATGCTGAGAATTACTTACGCATTAGCAATAGCTAAGATCAAATACGGGTCATCTTGGAAATTGTCTTCAGTGGCTAAAGGAAGCAAGTCTTGCAGTACTTTCTCGGCTTGTGGCTTTTGCTTCGTTGCTAGTTGTAACATCGCTTGTAACGGTTTGCGGTCGATAGGTGATACTTCGCCTAGAAGCTTCTCTGCTGTTCTTAAGGCTAGGAGTCTTGTGTCCCTGAAAGAAATAAGTTTCAAACTATTAAGGATTCTGTCGGTGAGAAAGAAATTTTATCACGCGTGAACCGGAACGTGGTCATAGCAGACGGCAGCGAGAGAGGCGCAGAAACGCGGTAGGTGCGCGTGCGCGCGCCACCCGCTGCCCGCCAACCGCCACTGCCCGTTCCGATCTCGACGATTTAGTACCAAATTATAAACTTATTTTAATACAGTCCAAGTACAGTTTTATTGAAGAGGCCATGGCCATCCCCAAAAAACTTAATATTGATTTCCGAAGTGGGACTGGATACTTGATAAAAAAAACCCTCTCCACTGAATGAGAGATGAATTTGAATGATGATCAAAGGTTTACTGCTCCGTGTCGAAAAAATCGACAGCGCGGAATTGAAACGTTCTATCATGCGTATTACTTTTTTTTTCGTACGGTTCGGTGCGAATAGTATGCGAGATTACATAGCATTTTATGCAAGTAATTCTAAAATTCGATTCATCGGCCCCTTCCTTCCCCTGGCTCTGATAAGTGCCACGACTCAAATTTCATGTAACTTTATAAAATATATCCTTTTGCACACAAAACATCCATTAAAACTCACAGGAATAATAAAATTACTCATTATCTACCTCATAACATTATTTTTTCCCCTTTATCGAAAAGTGTTTCTGGACGTATCTTAGATCAGTCCACTGCATCACCTAACCGAGGCGTTAATGTACAGTTTCAGGGATGGGGGAAGGGAGGGGTAATAAAGGGCACTGGCTGAGAGTATACACGTCAATGTATGAACTCAAGTTCAAATCTTTTTTTTCGGATGCTACGTTATCAAATTTTTTGGTAGAATAAACAATGAGGGGGAAACTCTATTACAATCAGCTACTGCATTTGATCTAGCAGTAGCCAACACTTGGTTCCAGAAAGCCGATGGACACCTAGTTACTTATAAAAGTGGTATGCATAACACGCAAATTGACTACTTCCTCGTCAGACGCAACAGTTTAAAGCACATCAAAGACTGTAAAGTGCTGCCAGGAGAAGACTTGGTCTCACAGCATAGACTCCTGGTTATGGAAGTAGTTATACAAATAAGGCTTTCCAAACAAAAAGAGCGACCTCCTCCTAAAATCAAATGGCATATGCTAGAGAAGCCTGATTGTGCGAGGAAATTTATAGACCGAGTGGTAGACAAAATGGTAGAGATGGGTGATTTGAATGACCTAAGTGTAAATGAATGTTGGAATGAAATGGCAAGGTGTATTAGGAGCGCAGCAAAAGGTATTTTGGGAGAGACAAAAGGAAAGGGCACAATAGAAAGGGATACGTGGTGGTGGTCGACAGAGATACAGAATGTACTGAAGGAAAAAAAGAAGAAGTTCAAAGAATGGCAGAGTGTTGGAAATGAGAGTGCTAGTTTGAAAGCTGTAAGGAAGAGTGAGTATGATGCTCTCAAGAAAAAAGCCAAAAGAGCTGTGGCCATAGCGAGAGCGAAAGCCCAAAATCAACTCTATGACACACTGGATAGTCCAGCAGGTCAAAAACACCTATACCGGCTTGCTAGAGCGAGAGAGAAAAAGTCGAAGGATGTTTGTCGGATAAAATGTGTAAAAGACGAAGCTGGAATGGTTATATCAGATGATGAGAAAATTAAGGATAGGTGGAAAGGTTACTTTGAAAGACTGATGAATGAAGAGAATGACTGGAATAGTGTGCTTGAAAATAAACCAGTGAATGAGGGACTAGTAAGAAATGTTAGTATGGATGAAGTGAGGATTGCAGTGAATGGAATGAAGAATGGTAAGGCATTAGGACCGGACGGAATACCGGTGGAAGTATGGAAGTTATTGCGGATGGACGGATGGACGTGGTTAGCTTTATTCTTCAATAAACTGTTGCTGGAAGAGGCCATACCTGACGAATGGTGCAACAGTTCGCTGGTGCCCATCTTTAAAAACAAAGGTGATGTGCTGGAGTGCAACAATTATAGAGGAATAAAGCTAATGTCACACAGTATGAAAGTTTGGGAGAAAGTTATTGAAAGGCGACTGAGAAAAGAGAGCGAAATTACACAGAGCCAATTCGGTTTTATGCCTGGTCGGGGAACGACGGATGCCATTTTCGCTATCCGCCAGTTGTGCGAAAAATACAGAAGTGCACATAAGAACGTGCACATGGTGTTTATCGACCTCGAAAAGGCATACGACCGGGTACCGCGAGCGGTTTTGTGGTGGGCTCTTAAGGAGAAAGGTGTGCCTGGGAAGTATGTGCAGTTGATCCGTGCGATGTACAGTCGATGCAGTACCCAAGTCCGGTCCACAGCGGGCACTACCGGCACCTTCAATGTGGCTGTCGGTCTGCACCAAGGGTCGGCTCTTAGCCCTTACCTCTTCCTGGTGATAATGGACGCTCTCACGTCGGACATCCAGGAAGAGGCTCCCTGGTGCATGCTGTTTGCCGATGATATTGTGTTGGTTGCCGAGAGCGGCCAAGAGGTCCAGAGCAGATTGGAAGTGTGGTGGCAAAGACTGGAGAACGTTGGCCTGAAATTAAGCAGAACTAAAACAGAATACTTGTTCTGCGATTTCGGCGGTCTCTCCAGTCCTGGGCCCATAACCCTTGCCGGAACGCCTATACCGATCTGCTCCAACTTCCGGTACCTCGGGTCGCTTGTCCAAGGGGATGGCGAAGTAGACCGGGACGTAACGCACCGGATCAACGCAGGATGGATGAAATGGCGACAGGTCACTGGAACAACTTGTGACCCACGGATGCCCCTCAAGTTAAAGGGGAAAATATATAAGTCCGTGATTAGACCTGTTGTACTGTATGGGTCAGAATGCTGGGCTGTAAAAAAGGTGGATGAAAAACGATTGCATGTAGCGGAGATGAGAATGTTGAGATGGATGTGTGGAGTGACAAGAATGGATAAAGTAAGGAATGAATATATTCGAGGAAGTTTGAAAGTTGCGCCTGTTACAGAAAAATTGAAAGGGAGTCGTTTGTCTTGGTATGGACATGTAATGAGGAGGGATGAAGGACATGTGACTAAAAGAGTGATGAATCTGAATGTTGATGGACGGAGAGCGAGAGGAAGGCCAAAGAAAAGATGGATGGATTGTGTAAGGAATGATATGAAGGAGAAAGGAGTAAATGATGCCGTGACGTCTGATAGGGGAGAATGGAAGAAGAAAACGTGTTGCGCCGACCCCAAATAGAATGGGACAAGGGCAGGAAAATGATGCTACGTTATCAAATAACTTTTCCCGGTTTGGGCGGAGAGGAAAAAGTGACAGGTTTTTACTGACTAAAACCCATGTTTTTTCTTCTACCATTTGTCTTCTGCGGCCACGGTATCTCTTTCGAAAAACCCGCAATCCCAGACGTGCAAACTTAAACAAAAGAACTCCAAAGTACTCACGAGTCTAAAGCGGCGGTGAGGAAGCTATCACTAAGTGAGTGCGGGGCGTGGTGTGCGAGACACAACAGCACCATCCGTTTAGCCGCGCGCCCGCCCCAGATTGACGAGCGACGAGCGTGGTTCAACTGGCGAAGCGCTGCGTTCGCGCGGCCAGCGTACGCGCTGCAAACTCCCGCGCAATACCAGTAACCTAAGGCATGGTTTAGGGATTAGAGATCTATATTGTACACGTACAAATAGCAAAGCAAATCTTTGTAACACTCAGCAGGCATAGCCGGTAGGTAGACCTTCCTTCTATGAGGAGTGGGTCATAACCTCTCTGTGAGGAGTAGCCTACCGAGCGTTGTTTGTGACAACATGTTATGAAATAAAATTTAGCTATAGGATAAGCGAGTTTCTCAAAAGCAAAACTTATTTGAATTGATGAATCTTCTGGGATTTGCCAATGAATCTTACGAATTTATGACATTTTATAAGAAATACTAGCATTTGCCCGCGGCTTCGCTCGCGTTAAATTCGGAGTAACACAGTTCTCCTTCCTTGATTTGCAGGTGCCTGCTACCTGTAGTTTTTGCCCTTGCGCCTTATTTAATGTAATAGCAAAGCTAAGTTTTCCCTTTTCTTCCCTCTTTCTCCTTCATTTCTCAATTTTAAAAAAGAAATAGCCCGTCTCTAGGGTCCCAACTATCTCTGTACTAAAATTCATCAAAATCGGTTTAGTCATTTAGGCGTGAAGACACACAAACAAACTCACTTTCGCTTTTATAATATTACTAAGGATTCTTAACTAAAATATATGTTTTCTCGCTACCCTATAGTCTTACGAACTTACCAGGATCTTCGTTTTCACCCAGAGCCAACTTAGCAGCATCCAAAGCCTGCTCAGCCTCTGACAGTTTCCCGCGACGAAACTGTACCTCAATGAGCTGGCCAAGGGCCTCCCAGCTCATCGGCTTCACTGACAGGATCTGATTCAAGTGGCGCTGAGCTGCTTCTAGGTCTACCTGTAAGTGATTTTGAATTTCAGAAATCGCGTCTGTTTTTAGCAAAAAGAAAGGCTGCTTTTATTTTTTGGTACATTTGCTTTCAAACTAACTTAATAACATAACTAGCTGGCGCCCGCGGCTTCGCTGGCGTTTAATTTGGGGTAACACAGTTCCCCTTTCCTGATTTGCAGGTACCTGCTACTTGTAGTTTTTGCCGTAGCGCCTTATTTATTATAATAGCAAAGCTAAGTTTTCCCTTTTTTCCCTCTGTCTTCCTCATTTCTGTTTTTTTAAAGTGAGAAATGAGGAGTTACCCTATGTCCGTCTCTAGGGTCCCAACTATCTCAGTACCAAAATTCATCAAAATCGGTTTAGCCATGTAGGCGTGAAGACGTAACAAACAACAACCAAACAAACTCACTTTCGCTTTTATAATATTAGTAAGGATTTAGGGTTTTTTACATAACTAGACGCTCTTATAAAATATTAACACTATGATCCGAAACGATACTTTAAGAAGATGTACGTGCCCCTGTGTTGAGGCATGTCATTCGTCTGATGATCGATTAGAGAGGTCTCTCTATCGGTTATCTGAATGGGGCGGGTTGTCTCACGCAGGGGTCTTTACGAGTGTCAGGGTAAGTTCTGTTTTCCTGCCCTGAGGCGAAATATTAGAACCTGGTGCCTTTTTGTATTCCTGTAATTTCATTTGTGTTACTAACAATAGTTTTTATGTCTGTATGTTTACTAACCCTTGGATCATGATGTCCGTAAATAAAGATTGAATTGAATACATAATCAGTGCCTCCTTTGTAACATGATATTGAGAATTTTTTTTACAATAGTTGGCTATATTATGGGATAACTTGCATTATTTACAAATACGTTGTAATGCCAAGGTTTCTGGTTAATACAAAAGTTCCATTGAAACGATAAAACAATAGGAATAATACTTGTAAATGCTGATCATACTAAAATACGGGACATTATCACATAAGAAGGAAACATAACATCACGCCAGTAATCCTAGAGGGGTTAAGCAGTGGTCTACCTAATAGTCTACCCACATTTCTCCAATAAAAAAAATGTTTAAATCCCAATTATATAGAGCGAGCCTATTGCAATCAACAAGGCAAAAATCCAAGCTGTCTCTATTACCGAGGAAAAATACACACCACACACCTACACTTTACCGGGCATCGAACCCAGGATCGCTTAGTAGGTGGTTGCGCTTGTGACTACGAGACCAACGACTCAGTCTAAGAAGGAAACTGAGTGTTGAAACTCGAGAAAAATAACTGACGTTTAATTAAAGTTGAATAATTTTGTCTTATTTAAAAAGATGAAAGACAATATAAGTAATGTGGATAAGAATATATCAAACCTTTCTAAACGCGAGATCAGCCATCATGACAGCGGCAGACTCATTGTTAGGATCCGTGTTCAATAGAATGGCGCATGTTTGTTCACATTTCTCCGAATTGTTCATCTGTAAGTGATTAAAAATTATCACAGTCATACGACTACATCATCGATACCTTTTTATGCGGATGGGAAAACATCAAATAACTTCCATGGAGAGTGTCAGTTTTTATCTATGCTTCCTTCACATTATTAATACATTCACCATGTCGTCGTCAGAAGACGAAGACGTACTCGCACTGATACAAGTTCTTTATTTAAATAGAAGAAGATTTTGGGTTGGGATTTGGGTTTTTTGGGAACCAAATGACAAAATGGCGGTGGAATAGTGGCTCGGGCACACTTGAGCGCCCCTCCTGCGCCTGCACCTCGCCTCCGCCTCGCCTTCACCTCGCCTCCGCCCCGCCTTCACCTCACCCGCGCCGCAACTCTTGTATATGAGCGCACTGAATATTATTACATTCATTTGTATATACCATTCATTTGTAAAGAAAATCTTGTTGCGGCGTGCCTCAACTGCACCTCGACTGTTAATCGTGTAGGCGACGCGCTATAATCGTGTGGGCAACGCGCCTAACGCGCCATCGCCACGGCCTGTCGTCACTGGGCGGACGGAAGGTGAGCTATACCCATTGTTCACCATCCCTAGACCCGCATCTACGGTGGCCGGTGCGGTTAGCTGCGGTGTTCCCGAACCGTTACGATCTTCACGAAAAGAGCCTACACCACCTTATAGGGCCGGCACCGCAACCGCAACTACCCTAGTGTTGCGGGCGTCTGTGGGCGGCGTTATCCTCCTGGGTTACCCTCTTGCTCGTTTGCTCTCTCGAAGGTTCCGTACCTACAAACTTGTGATATAACGGCCATATCTTTTGACTGCGTAGACTTATAGGAATGTTTTTTTTTTATTTTTTCACAGACCGAAAGGGATCACAGACTTGAGTACATTGTTTTAATTTCAACTCGGTACCCCCATGCGTTCCCAAGAAAAAGGGTCTTGATAGACAGACAGATAAAAAAGAGAGCCTACACGGGGTAGTGGTTCCTTTTGATATACGGAACCGTGACGGTTGACAGGGGATAATGGCAGGAAAAAACGTGTTGCGCCGTTTAGACAGGTAACATGGGACAAGGGCAGGATGATAATTTTGCAAAGGGAATGAGTACATAAGTCTGAACCAATCTATCTTTGATTTACTTACATGGGCATACAGTTTCGCCAACGCTAACAAAGTACTAGGGTCCCTCGGCAAATGCACTAACGCTTCCGAATACAAATTGGCGGCCACAGCCGGTTCTTTCAAAGACTTTGCTTTAGCCAAAGAACAGAGAATATTAGACAGCTGCTGCTTCTCTTCTTGCATATCACCTCTCGAGTCTATCTCTATTCTCTTAACTACAGTCGTTTGTATGTCTTTTGCATCTGACAGGATTAAGTTCACGTTGGCAGAAGTTGGGTTCTTTAGTTCTCGGCCTTTGGCTTGCATCAGGAGGAAACGCACACGACGTTTCAAGTTGTAGATATCTTTATCTCTGCTAAACATCTGGTTTAGTTCTGACGATATTGAGGATTCCACTTTGTCGTATTGCTTGAGCTGTGTAAAATTTAAAAGGTTAAAGCTTAGGTTAGATTGTCGTCAGCAGAGATCAACAATTTTAGAATAGCTTCAAAGAGTAATCATTTAACATATACTTAAAAAAGCAGTACAATTAAAAAAGCTTCTTACGTGATATTTATCGACGTGGATAAAGCTTCAGCCTGTCAGAATGAACTAAACGTCAACATTTGTCTCATTGTTCGGATGATGCACAAAATACACACAAACAAATGTGACAATTCGATTTGGCGTCGGTAAGTGTGGTCAAGTTTTAATTTTCCAAAACAAACGAGTTAATCGGTAAGTTCTAGAAGCTTTTTTGTTTTTCTGTCCTTACCTTTAAGAGAAGTTCATAATATTCAAATTGTAGATCTTCATCATTTAGCAGCCTGATAGCGTTTTCATAATGCTGGCAAGCCTTATCATACTCATGCATTTTGACCAGAGCCACTCCAAGCTTTTTAACGAGCTTAACGTCATTAGGATTGCCTTTCAAAGCTGCCTCGTAAGATTCTGCTGCTTGCATGGGATCTAGAAAAAAGCAAGGTTAAAACTTAATTCTCTTTAAAACAAAAAAGTTGTTTATTTATGTACTGGAGAATAAACAGCTAAAACAAGAGGTCAAATAACACAAGAAAACATTGTAATTCGCTCCCGTTATGGGATTCATGTCCACTAAGATCATTTTATTTCAATGATTCAGAATTAACACTTCCAACAGTCGTCTTATTTTTACCCTTTTGAGCGCCAAACACACGCGCGTGGGCTCCACGATAAGTTGTTCAGTTTACCTAAATTATTGTCCCATATTTGAGTCGTTAACGACCAGGGCATTTGACCAGGGGATTGCTTGTTACATTATACTATTATGTGACAATGGCTTTCAAAGTTTATAGAGTATACAAGCTGTGCCTAGCGGTTTCACCCGCTGCTCACTTAGGGGCATGAAAGATAGATAGTGACCGATTCTCAGACTTACTGAATATGCACACAAAATTTCATAAGAATCGGTCGAGCCGTTTCGGAGGAGTATGGGAACGAACATTGTAACACGAGAATTTTATCATATTAGATGAAATGAATACTTATACATATTGAAAGTTTGAATTTTTGCTTATTCAGGTATCTCGCGCACTATGCGGCAACGACTATGACTTTTACCAAAAGCAGCATCGGCTTCCTAAAATCTTCATCGTAACCGCGTAGTGAACCAGGTCCCTAAATCTTTAGTGAGTTTGTAGGCATACAAAGAAACCAACGCGTCTCCCCGAAAATAAGATAGACGTGTACCTAAAATAGTACACCGACATTCCGGTCGTCATGATTAAGACCCATGTTATAGGAAGCGGGCGTATTGCCAAAAACTGTGCAGAAATCCAGACTCCGCTACTGAAAAATACTTATGGGAAAACCTTAAAACGATTTTTGCAAACCATGTTCCGGGGTTATATTATAGGATAGTAACGCTACAATATATTCCCGTGATACAATTCCAGACATACAGACGGGTGCAGCCGCGGTATTTTATAAAGGATCTACTTACCATGAATTGACATAAAAGCATCCCCCATCATAGTATGCGCGTCCGCCATGGGATTGTTACTAACAATCTCCTTAAAACAAGCAGTGAACATTGCACGATCATTCTTCTCCCTCAAGTAAACATGCGCCATCTTGCTATGAGCTTGGAAGTAATATGGCTGACCAGGTTTGATCTCATTGAGGAGGTCTATGGCACCGTCGATGTCACCTTTTTTTAAGGCTAGCTCTGCTCTAGCGATGAGGAGGCGACCCTCTTCTGATGTATACGAGAATTCTTGTATTGCTTCCTGTGATAAAGATTAGAATTAAGTATTTCATGTCCATTCCCACTAAAACCGGTCTAGAAGTAATGCCAGATCAAACCGGGGTTGCGGGTTGTTCGAAAGAGATACCGCGGCCCCGGAACATAAAGGGCAAAAGTAGAAACATAGGTGGGTTTAGATCAAAGCGCAGCGTTGGAATTTCTGGGTTTGGTCTGTTGGGATCATGAGGATATAGGTACACACAAACCTAAAAGGTTTGTGAAAGGTTTGTGTGTGTTACTGATAAAGGGCATTAATAAATAAATAAACCTCATGCATGTGATGATGAGGAATGTGGAAAATGTAGTGAGGAAAAGCATGATTCATGATGGCTAAAAGGGTGAAATAAAACCAAAAACGATAGATGGCCTATATGAAGGATGACATGGTTAGGAAGAAGGTGCTGAGATGTCGAGAAAGAGGTATAGAATAAGACATGCTTTGTCGCCGGCAAACTTTAAAGGCAGGAGAATGGTGATAATAAAACATTGACAAGAAATACTACTTAATTCTCTTCAAAGGTGAAATTAATGATAATTGATTTATTTTTCAAGTAGGTTTTTACAAAAATACCACACGTCTTTTTTTTTAACTAGATGAGACTGGATTTTCGTACCCGACTTTTCTAAGAGGAAACCGCCGAAACAAACTCAGAGGTAATATTCTCTTTTAATATTTTTTTTCAAAAATCTTGGACAACTTACGTGACAAGTAAGTCGATGAGTATTTGAGATAGTATTTTTATAAAAGAACCAAGACCTGTCCAAGTCAGTGCAAGCATTTGTCAGTCATAACTCAAGTTATTTACAGATATTAATTTCGTTTGCAATATCAATACAAAGTTATGACAACATAAGTCTAAGTAACTTCATGGAATTATCAATTTCATGACGGAAGTCGTGATATTTAAGGACAAGTGACTAAACAAGAAATAACAATATTTGACTATCGAACAAATATCGATTCGTCACTGATACAGAGTTTATGTAAGAAATTTAATAAAACTTCGGTTTAGCTGTAAACATTGCAATTTTACGGCTTAATGGCGGCGGCAATATTTCGACGGTCCCTACGTACATAAAGACATGTCGAAAATGGTTTTTTTTTTATTTGATCATTGGATTTAGATTATATATGCGCGCATGCTGACATACGATTTTTATTTAATTTATTTAACTTGTTTTAGAAATCGTATAAGAGAACAAGAGTATTATAAATACATCAAATAAGTGTCGTAGAAACTGTCAAATCTGTCAAATCTATCAGTTTTTCCAAGAAAACGTGAAAAAATAAAATATTTATGTGTAAATGGCATCACAAAGCTCTTAGAACTGTCAAAATATTGTAAAAAGAAAATATTTATTATTGCTCATAGAATTATTTCTAGGGCTTGTTGAACACAAATTACGCTCTCCTGTAAACCTCGGTTTTTGACTTAACCTTATGTACCCACGTAGGAACCGTCGATTTACAAGATGTAACATTAATCGCACCGTATCCCCAATAAACTGAGGGCCAAAATAATCACTAGTGGCATGGCGTCCTGTTACAGCCAGAAGGCGACTCGGCAGAAGATGACGGGGCGAGCTAGCCAGAACCAATAACCAGTGGCCCGTTTAAGCCCTGGTTCGAAATAACCAGAAGTCATGGGGAGAGTCTTTGCCCAGCAGTGGGATGGTACATTTATGGCAATAACTACCTAAAAGGAATACGCTATTTAATTAATGTTTTCTACATAAGATTATTAATAAACTTTATAAGAGCCCTGAGTAAACCTGTACTTTTAATTAATATAAGTCTGAAATTGCCAATTCGTCTTGAACAAGCGCTTTGCCTAGCAGCGAGATTATTATTATTTCATAAAAGCTCAACCACCCTACAAATATAAAATAGTTGTTTATTAATGAGCCATAAAAACAAAAAACGATATTTATAAACCCATACCTGCATTGTCTTCCCAGCTTCAGCAAACTGCTCCAATGCTGTTTGTATTTCAATTATTAGAAGATACAAGGTAGCTTTATCAATAATGTTCAGGTCAGACTCATATGATCTATTCACATTACCTCCTATAGCACTCTTACTTGTGGCTATCTGAAGGCTTGTCAAGAAACTTGTCAAAGACTCCTGGAGCTGACCAACACTCTTCAAAATTACACCATTCAGGAAATGGTACATTGCGCTATCTCTGACTTTAAAATTGTAGCTCAAACACATTTCTAGACTCTGTGCAGCTTTAGTGTAAGCTTGTTGTTGTATATAGATCTGAGCCAGTAAAACCTGACTGCCAGCATGTGTACTGTCCAGTTCATGGACTTGCAGAGCCAACTTCTGAGAATCGCTCGCATAACCAAACAGAAACTTCAACTTAGCCAGCTCATACAAAGCCATTATCACACCAGGACAAGCTTCGCATATTGAATTCAGAATCCTTAAACAGTGTGAAACAACAGGATTCTTTACTTCTTGAGAATACATTAAATATCCCACTATAACAAATGGCTTTTTGGGCAAGTGTTTCTTAAATTCTTTGTACACTTCCAGAAGAAAATCTGGATCTAAATCTTTAACATAAGCTAAACTGAAAGGATGGCGATTTGCATAGGCAACCTTGGCTTCATAAGCATTATTTAAAAATGATATAGCACTGGAGGAGTTCTTCAGATTCAACTGTGCAGAAAGATGGTATAAAACAGGTAGTTTGTTATTTCCTTGCATTTCAAACAACAATTCTATCTGTTGTGCAATCTGTTCAGTGGGTCCATTCTCATTCATCTGGCAAAGAGTTAACCCACATAGTGCTGTGATTGAGTTACTATCCAGTTTGCTGGCTGCCTTGAAAAAGCTTAGGGCATCTTTATACTTCCCTTGAAGAATACATTGATATCCAACTTCACTCAAATAATCCACATTCCCTGGGTTCATTTCTGAAGCATATTGTGCAAATTTGTACACTTGGGACAACACTGCACTAGATCGGCTACAAACCCTTGAAAATATCTGTGTAGTGTTGTAGAACTGGTAGGCATTGTGTGATTCTTCATTCTCTAATACAACAAAAAACTTGTGCAACTGATCAGCAGCTTCTATGTAATCTGCATTTTTACAAAGTGCAATAAAAATTCTAACTTTCAAAGCCTCAATATTATCTGGATCAAGAGGGAAAATTCTTTCCATTGTGTCATTGACGGCTTCCCACTTTTGTAATGCAAATTCATTTTTCATCTTTTCTACAAGTGGTACAACTTGACCTGGATTATTCACAATGAGGCGGTCTAATGTGAGGTTTGATGCATCATAGTCTTTGGAGAAATATTTAAATTTGGCCATACCCAACAGTGCATCAATATTTCTATCACTTTTATTGAGAGCTAATTCCAAACAGTCCAATATTGACACTTGCATGTCTCCTAAATTCATGTACATATCATTCCAACCTTTTAAGATGATGACTTCCAAATTATTAGCATCTTTCCTCAGTGATTTATTAATATAATCGGATGCCTTTTCATATTTCTCTGCAAATGATAGAAATAGGCCAGCGTAGAAGAAAGAAAAAGCATTGGCTTGCTTCTTTTCCTCTTTGAGTTTTGACTCCAAGCTGTACAGAGCTTCTCTCTCAGTGGGACTGCTTAATTTATAGCCATAGACAAGGGCAATGACTACGGCTAACTGAATATCTTTTTCTGACTGTAATGGTGTCAACTCACTGATCCCCATTTGTACTTGTCCTTCCAAGATGCTAGCCACTCCACTGTAGAATAAAAACTCTGCAGCATCACCATATTGCTTTGAGGCTTTATTGGCAAGTTTTTTAGCATTACCATAACATTTTTCCCGAAAATAATAATAAATATTACTCCTTATCCATGCTAAATCTACAGTTGATACAGCTCTATTCATCTTAGTCTAGGTCAAATGTTATCTTGAGGCCTTTATAATTATTTTTATTCTGTTCAAAATATTTTGCCAGAAAGTGGCACTTACAAGTCACATCCAATTCATTCTTGTAAGCATTGTCAAAGGCATACTGTAAAAAGTAATAAAAGAATTAAAAAAAAATAATAAAAGATTAGCAGATCCATATAGACATAGAGAAAAAAATATGTATTATAGACAATAACTCATAAACTACCTTAGCAATGTGGGAAGTATACCCTATCAAACAAAACAAGAATTTAGCAAATTGGTCCAGGCGTCTTTGAGTAATCGGTGAATATACATAAAAAAAAGATTCAAAAAATTTAGAACCTCCTCCTTTTTTGAAGTCAGTTAAAAATTCTTTAACATAATTTAATGAATGTTATAAGATACCTTAGCTAAAATACGACCAACCCCTTTGCCCTGGAATACGGGTGGAACTTCTGTATGCTTGAATGTTATTTGGTTTCCAGTTTTCGTATAGTCTATCACTGCATTTGCTGGAACAAACATTGAGTACTTACTTCTTTAATTTAAATACCTTGAAGCATCATTTGTTTAACGAAAAACTGAAATGAACACTTAAATATAATTATGATTATAATTTGCTGACTTTATTTTATATCCAGTTTAAAGAAATTTCGCAGGTTTTCAAATGGCTATTTTATGGCTTGAGAAGTAATGTTTTCAATGGACAGATTTTTTCTTTTTAAATGTTCTGTCACATATAATGTAGCAGGTTGATATTCTCAGCAATAATAATAGATTTCTGTTATAATTATTGAACTGGGTAGCATCTAAAACAATTTAAACAAGGAATTTAAGCCGGTACCTCAAGAATCGCATTACGACTTAGCACAAGTAGATTCCAAACTTTGGATCGATTACAAGTGCCGACAAGAGGTTTTTAATTGGATATTAAGATTGTTATAAGAAATAATTTATTTTAACAGACCTTCTGACGACCCATCAGGTAATGTTACTGTAAACTGTTGCTTAGCAACATTGTCGGCAACTTTCAACGTTTCCGTCGAGAATAGCCTCACACCAGCTCGGGTTAACATTCCAAATAAGCAAGTAATACACTGAATATAATACAAAAGTGTTTTAGTAGAATCAGGCGCTTCAATCTTAGTACAAAAAACCGGTGAAGTCAGTGGTTACAATGATGCTAAATCACGGAGTATAACACGGGCCATAAGTAAAGAAGTTGGCAGCGGTTTTTGTATTTTGTCGGATTATAGCAGTGATATTTTCCAACTAAAGGCAAGAGATGGCAGCTCTGGACCATATTACAATGTAATTCCAACAGATGGCACTACTCACAACCGAACATAGACATTTTAAATTAGGCTTTTTATAATTTGTGTTATTAATGATTTGATTAATCCCAAAGATTTTTTATGTGAAAATCTGTTACTATTTTAGGAATTAACTGAAAGTAATCTAAAAAAGCGCATTTAATGTTGCGATAGTAAAATTTTGATTAGTGGTTTATTAAAACACTGGTAACCCCAAATTTAAAATGTCTGCTGATGCCTGACGCTTGCGCCGGTGTCGTGCGATCTTTTTTGTGATTTTTCTGTTTTTCGTTGTGTATTCGTCGTTGAGTTGAGCTAAAGTTCCTCCGACTAATCCATAATTGTGATCAGAAAAGATTTTGTGTGTTTTTATACCAAAACTGAGACAGGACTCTGGTGTAGTGTTGTTATTGAGATAGGACTCCTTTAGTGCATTTGTTAAATTGCACATTGCACCATGTCTTCGGACAAGCAATGCTGTGTTCCGGGGTGCAAGGAGAGTGGAGGTATGTCGATAGTATCTTACTTAAATTGTTGAAAGTACAAACTTCTTAATATTGCATTAAGGGGTCAGTGGGTCGTCTTAGGGGCAGCTTTGCACTAACTCCCAGTACATACTGTAGCAATCTGTTGGTTAATTTATACTCCATTCTAATATTATTTGGTTAAATCATATAACATTAGCAATCATCGGCCCAAAATTCATGACAATGTAGCAAAGGAAATAGCTTAAGTGTCATCTAAAGAGGATAATAATATAATGCTATTGAATCTATATGGTCAAGATCTTGTTTTATCATCTCAATAGCCTTTTCCCAACTACATATTATTATGTTGAGGTTGGCTTTCACCCGTATTGTATTCTGTATGATATTAGTGTTTTAAGTGAAGCAACTGCTTATCAGACCTCCACAAGCTCAAACAAATCAAACTGGGCGAAATGATACCCTCAGATTACTAACTGGATAAATTACCTGGATTCTCAGCATCCGTAATGACTGTCAAAGTTTAACAAATGACAACTGGGACCAACGGCTTCACTTATAACAAATAAATAAATAAACATTCTGTCCGAGGCACGGGATGTCAATGATGTACATACAAATTTAAAAAGTCACATTGGTACTTGTCCAGATCTGAACCCACAACTCTAACCACTAGGCTTTCATGAGATATGGTTGAGGTCTAGACTAAAACCAAAATTAGTGTGTGTAAACTTGACTTAGTTATTTTCCAATTTTGAGAATTTCATTATTTGTTTTAGGTGCGCATAAAGTGCTCCATGGGTTCCCAAACCCTGAAAAAGACAGAGAACGCTTCAACACATGGCTTTATGCAATTGGCGGTGATATCTTGGGTTTGGAAAATGAGCGCATATTTAAGTACCGCCGTGTATGTCACTCACACTTTGAAGCTAAATATCTATGTCGTAACAACAAAATCAGCAACATTGCAGTGCCAACACTTAATATGCCAGGTATGTTTAAATTATCATGTACATAAAAGAATATACTCCACTGTGCTGTAGATGTTCCTGTTTGGATTTAGGTTAATACTTTAGTACCTAATCATTTGCAGCTCTATTTATTAGATACTAAGACTCTAGGACTTCCACCTAATATAGCCTATTATACTCAAGTAATAATGTACCATTCTATGATGAAAGAATTTTTGGAATCAATCCAGTGGTTTGAGGTTATTTGTTACAAACATGCAATTTTTTTGTCTATAAAATATTATTTATATAGATGTGTTGTCTTTCTTTCAGCACTATTGTCACTGAAGAGATTTACATCTGTTAATAGAATGCCATTGCAACAAATTTTGGAGCTGCCATCAACATCATCAGGTACTTTTTTATAATTTTAAATTTGTAAAAAGCATTCATTTAAAATGTTCAAATGAAAAGTCATTTCATGATTTATTTTTCTTCCAGATCTCACTTCAAACATTGAATATTTGCCGTACACATCAACGAATGTTGGAAAGGAAATACAAAAAGAAAATATTTGTAAGTTTTTTAATTTGTAACTTAAACATTATTTAGATCTTTGCTGATTGTTTCTTACACTGCATTATCAGATTGTACAATAAGATTTGATATTTTATGAAACCTGAATAAGTGACAGACATAGTCCTAACCAATTTTAGCATAGAAAATATCATAATATTCTTTTTATCCATACTAATATTAGAAAGCTGAAGAGTTTGTTTGTTTGATTTAACACTTTATTCTCAGGAACTATTGGTTTGAATTGAAAAATTCTTAGTTTTGCAAAGCCCATTTATTAAAATATGGTTAGTTTAAAATGTTAAAATTAAATTAACTCATATTTCAGCTCCAGACACTCCAGTGCATCAGCATATTATTGTGCCACTTGGACATCCTTCAATTCCTGAGATAAATGTTGAACAAAATATTGGTAAGTTTATTGGTGAAAATCTGCAATTGGTTAATTTTGAAACCTATCCATTTATGTACTAACAGGTGTTAGTTTTCCTTCTACTACATTAATAAATAGGCTAATTTTTTTTAAACATCTTTTAATTTGATTCTTGATAGTTGTTTTTTTTTCTATTAAATATTATTACAAACAAAAAACCTGATTGTAACTATGAAAACAAGTATTCAAATTGCTAATAGCAGTCGGGACCCTAAGTGGATAAGGAGAATGGGGGTAGGGGGGGATTTTAGTTGACATTGTTTGCGACATTTATTTAAAAATCCTTTAAAATACTGGCCACTTATTAGCCTTGCAAAGTATGTACTACATTATTAAAATATGGTTAGTTTAAATGTTATAAAATGAAATTAACTCATATTTCAGCTCCAGACACTCCAGTGCATCAGCATATTATTGTGCCACTTGGACATCCTTCAATTTCTGAGATAAATGTTGAACAAAATATTGGTAAGTTTATCTGTGAAAGTCTTCAATCTTCAAAACAGTTAATTTTACTTCTATAAAAAATATTATTACAAAAAAACAAAAAACCCAACTCAAAAGATCAAAACCTTCAAGTTGCTTACAGCAGTCAGGACCCTACATGGATAAGGAGTGAAAGGGTCCCGACCTGCAGGGTTGCGGAATACTTATAATTGTTACAGTGGCCCCAAAACATAAAGGGCAACCTAAAGATCAAGAGTGGGTTTTAGTCAGTAAAAGTCTGACACAAAAAAATATTTGTCCTGACTACTTATAAGCAATTTGAAGACATCTTTTGATCTTTTTAGTTGGGTATTTGTTTTTGTAATAAGAAATAATTTCCATTGTTTTACTTCAAAATTACATTTATACAGATATATACAGTCGTGGTCAACTAATTAGGGACATTCAAGATAGTGAAGAGCAATAACCGGTTATGTACATATAAATATAAAACCCTATTGATTTTTCAGCACCTATTATTTGCATAATTTGGTCCGATTACTATACTATAAATGGCTGTAAATAAGAGAATAATTAAATAGAAAAAAGTATTTAATATCAAAGGTTGAACATGTATTAAATTTTAAGGTATAATTATGTAGCTGGACATTTAATTAAGGACAGTAAAGTATAATGATGAATAGAGTTAAACAAAACGAATAATCTCCAGTATTATAATATTTTTAAAAGCTCCATTTTATTACGTGTAAAATCAGTACCCAGTAGCAAAACCTTTGTTAGTAATTACCGCTTGACACCGATGTGGCATAGACATTATCAGTTTCTGACATGTTTCGATAGGAATGTTTGCCCATGCCTCACAAAAAGTTTGATTAAGTTGATCTAAAGTTGTGGTACGATAAGTTGAAACTTTTTTCTTGATTTCGTGCCAAAGGTGCTCAATTGGGTTGAGGTCCGGGCTATTTGCTGGCCAATCTAGCACCGATACTGACTGACTGGTAAGAAACGACTTGACTGAACGGGCGGTATGTTTCGGGTCGTTATCATGCTGAAACGTCCATATAATAGGGAGATGCTCCTCAGCATAGGGAAGCATAGTTTCCTCCAATATTGTTTTGTATTGATGTTGGTCTAAGTTACCCTGAACTTTTCTCACAGGTCCCACTCCACGTCCAGAAAATGAACCCCAAATTTTAATGTTTCCACCGCCATGTTTCACCTGCTTTTTTGTGAATCTTGGATTCATTTCCGCTTTTACAGGACGCCGTACGTATTGCCTTCCATCTGAAGAAATTAAATTAATCTTGGTCTCGTCAGAGAATAATACATGTTGCCATTGGGCGTAGGTCCAATGTCCATATTTACGTGCAAACGCCAAACGAGCATTTCTATGTTCTTTCTTCAACAACGGTACTTTGCGAGCCACTCTTCCGAACAACCCTGCTTCTACCAGACGTCGTCGAACGGTCCTCGCTGATACACCGGCTCTTTCGTCTGCCCCAAACACTTCGTGTTTAATTAAAATAGAGCCTAGAAACGGATCTTTCTTAGCTAACCTGGTTATCATTCTATCTTCTTGCGGAGTTGTTTTTCTCGATCTTTTTGTCCTGGGCACATTTAAAGCTGTGTTATTGCGCCTGAAATGTTGCACTGCATTGCATACCATAGTTTTTGAACAATTTAAATGTTCTGCTATCCCTCGGTATGACCAACCACGCTCGACAAACTTCATGATAATTGTTCGTAGTGTTGGATCGCAACTTTTATTTTTGCCCATATTTCTTCAAAATAATTCTCAAAACTTAAAATTAAAAATCTGGATTGCCGCCAAAACTACCACAAAACAATAAAAGAAGAAATAAAAAAGTATTGAGATTCAAATTTTGAAAATAGAACGCAATATCTCAGTGTCCCTAATTAAATGGCCAGCCAGCATTCTTTGAACAAATAGCACACTGATAATCTATCAGCTATACTGTAAAGAGGTTTAATGTTTAAGAAGTTGTTATTTTTTGTATAATCGGGCACATCAATGACTAATTATACTTACGTGTAAAAGATATGGAATATTGTTAAGACTCGTTGGAAAATAAAAAATAAATTCACAATTTGGCTTAACTAGAGATTGTCCCTAATTAGTTGACCACGACTGTATATACATACACCATGATTCAGTATTCGATTCTTAATCCATATACATAATTATGTATCAAAAGTCCTTGAATATGTCTCGTCTCACCATTTATGGTGAATGTATGTATACAGGGTGGATACTTGAGATGGGGCAGTAAGGGGAGCTACCTTAAACGTTGCAGCTACACGAAAACTATCGGGCTAACCATCTTTGGAGCGCTTAAAAACTCAGAAATCGCAAAAAAAGATTGCAAGTTCATATTCGAATTCCAACAAAATGTATCAGAAAAGCTGTTTGCGATTTCTGAATTCTTAAGTTCTCCAAAGATCCGTCCGATAGTAGTTTTTAACCACTATTAGAAGCAGAATCAAATAGCATAAAAAATGTTTTTTATACAAAATGTAGGTATGGGAAAAGTTTTTTGCAATTTCTGACATTTCTAGTACTCCAACCTGGGTTAGCCCAAATAAAAGTTTTTGATCAGTATTAGAAACAGGATCGAATGGCATCAAAAAAAGTTTTTTTTGTGAAAAATGCCCATTTTTTTGCTAACTGTACATTTTTTCGAAAATGTGTAAATGGGAATCGGAATCACACAAAAAATTATGGATAGTTTCCTAGAACCATTTTCGTGTTGCTGCAACGTTTAAGGTAGCTCCCCTTACTGCCCCATCTCAAGTATCCACCCTGTATATATCTAACTAGATGTCCCCTGCGGTTTTACCCGCATCATTGATTACTGCTCCGCTCCCGTAGGTCGTAGCGTATAATACGAGTATTAGTATAGATATCTACACTAATATTCGTATTATAAAGCTGAAGAGTTTGTTTGAACGCGCTAATCTCAGGATGATTTTTTTAAATCGGACCTGTAGTCCGATTTAAAAAAATCATTTTGTTTTGGATAGCCCATTTATTGAGGAAGGTTATAGGCTATATAACATTATGCTACGACCTACGGGGGCGGAGCAGTAATCAAAAACGCTGGTGAAACCGCGGGGGACAGCAAGCATTATATTCGTAATCGTGGCTTAAATCCTTTATTTTGAAGATTTTGATGTGTCCGGTGTCACACAACTAATACGAATCTAATGACACATTTTAAGTAAAAAGCCGTTTCGGGTGACTGTCTACCGGAGCGGAGCGAAGCAGTGGAGAGGAGAAACGGAGAAATATTAACCTATAGAATTGCATAAAATCTCGCTCGCGATATTCTATGCAATTCTATTGGTGGTTTTTTCTCCGTTTCCCCGTTCCGCCGGCTCGCTCCGCTCCTGTGGACAGACAGCCTTAGACCATAGAACGCGTCAAAGAAATGTACATACACGCACTCAAAAAACATAATCCTCCTTCTGGCGCAGTCAGATGCTATTAAGATATGTGAAAAAAATAACATGTATGTTTCTATTTTACAGGGAAAAAGAGAGTAATCAAGAAAACGATTAAAAAAGTTTTTTTTACGAATGCAGAAAGAGAATTGCATAAGAAACTTATTGCAGCGAGAATAAAAATAAGTAAAATAAAAAATAAAGTCAGGAAACAGGCAGCCAATTTAAAAACAGCCCAAAAATTAGCGTCTAGTCCTACATTCCTAGAGACACTTGAAAATTGCACAAGTACTGCAAAATTATTGATACAAATGCAATGCCGGGAAGACCAAAAAAAGGGAAAAGGGCGGCGATTTACATTGAAAGAAAAAATTGCTGCTCTGTCAATTTATAAGCAAAGTCCCAAAGGCTATAAATTTTTCAGAAAGATTTTTATTTTGCCTGCTCAGCAAACGCTTGTAAAGCTCATACAAATGAGTAATCTCAAGCCTGGCATAAACGAAAACATTTTCTCTCAACTGAAATCAAAAGCTGATCTAATGAAAACAGAAGAAAAGTTATGTGTGTTAATGTTTGATGAAGTCTCATTGAAAGCCAATATTACATACCAGGAGAGAAAGGATATAATGACAGGCCTTGTGGACAATGGGCATGAGAGAAAGGGTGACTTTGCAGATCACGCCCAAGTTTTTATGGTGCGTGGTTTAATTTATAACTACAAACAGGCAGTTTCTTACACTTTTGCTTCAAGTGCAACGAAGGGACCCGAGCTAGCAAAACAAATTAAAGCAGTTGTTACAGGCTTGCAAGAAGCAGGGTTGATAGTGGTTGCCTCAGTATGTGACCAGGGAACCAATAATAGACAGGCTCTCAAACTATTGGTTGATGAAACCAGAGGAGCCTATTTGAGAAAAGGGGAGGAACCAAAAAAAAATATAATGGTGTTGAATAGCCAAGAAATAATACCTCTGTATGACCCCCCACACCTTCTCAAAGGAATAAGAAATAATTTACTAAATAAAAATTTAGAGTATACCATAGAAGGTGTTACAAAAACCGCAAAATGGTCACATTTAAAATCCTTGTACAATGAAAACCCAGGTTACAAGGGCATTAGATTAATCCCGAAATTAACAGAAAATCACGTCAACCCAGAAAAGCTAAACAAAATGAAAGTCAAATTTGCCTCACAAATTTTCAGCTGCACTGTGGCATCAAACATGGGATACCTAGCAGGTAATGTCTGGCTTATTTTATACTAGCAAATGCCTCGCATGAATGTCGAACTTACGGATGTAAGTTCGACATTCAATAAAGGATTTTTGACCCCTAAAGAGGTAAGGTTCCTTACCTTACCTTACCTCTTTAGGGGTCAAAAATCCTTTCTTAGTGGATACTTACTCTTCACAAAGAACATACCCTCCAAATTTACTGTCTCTAGGACCAGCGGTTTGGGCTGTGCATATATCAACAATTCGTCAGTCAGTCAATTTACTGTTTTATATATGAAGATGTCAGGCTAGGGTGGTGATATTTTAACAACAATGTTGGGGTTGGCAGCTAAATACCTGTATTTTACGTTCAGCGACTGCCTATCTGACCTACACAATTCAGATGATGTGTTTTACAATAGTATGACTGCTTGTCAGATTTTCGGGGTTCTGATCTGATGACCCGTAGTGACTGTCAAAGATCCTAGAATGATACCCGGGATCAACTTAAAATCCTAAGGCATGGGGTCCAGATATGTAAAGATGGGCAACCAAGCTTGGCAAACAAAGCTTAATCTGATTGATCAACCGGTGCGGCTGTCATTACTTACTTAGTCACAAGCCTTGCCTACTTATCAATTCTGTAACAAATAATATTGTGACTATGGCTTACATTGCACTGTTGGGAGTACTTATTACTCCAAAATGTTATGTAATGTCTTTATCTTTATGTTTTATATAGGGCCTGATATTGCTTTAAATTTCAAATACAACAAATCCATTACATTAAGTAGTTTCCTTGGATTATTTTATTGAGTACTGTTATTTAATCTTTTTTTTGTGGTTGTTTCAGATAAGAAGATACTTCCTGCAGAGTGTAAGGAAACTGCGGACCTCTTGCTCTTCATGGACAAAATATTTGACTCGGTGAATGGAAGCCATGTCAAAAATAAAAACGCCAAACCCCTACTTGGCCCAGCAACGCCGAACTCCGTCCACCATAAAATGTGGGTGGAGGGCATAAAAATATTTAATTCAATGAAATTTATAAATTCAACTGGTAAAAAAGAAACTGTACCCTCTGTAACCAATTGGGTGTGGACACTGAATGGCATACAAACTTTATTAAAAAAATTAAATAATGATTTTAATGTGAAATCAGTATGGTTGCGACACCTTAATCAGGACCCCTTGGAAAATTTCTTTGGCGCAGTGAGAAGCCAAGGGTGTCGCAACATCAACCCCACGTGTGATCAATTTGAGTCTGCGTTTGCCACACTTTTAATAAATAATTTAAGCAGTGTCCACACCCGCGGTAATTGTGAAGGAGACTTTTGTGATGCACTGCACTCTCTCATCATTAACGAAAATACCAGAGCAACGTCGACCTGCTCCTCATTCGATTTTTCAAAAATATTTGATTTTAATTTTACTCCAATAGAGGTAAAAGAAAAGGATCCCAGAATTATTGCTCCGATCCAATACATGAGTGGGTATTTCCTTAAAAAAACCAAATCCCAAGTTTTTAAATGTTGCACTGATTGCATAAATGATTTACAATCGAAAAATGAAATAGAATACATAAAATATAGGGAATATGCAGGTCGACGTTGGCTTTGCACTCCCAGCAAAGATTTAATAGAATTAATTTCAAATATGCAAGATATTATTAATGAAATTATGAAAGAGAACATAGAAAAATGTAATATAAAAGAAATGATTAAAACAGTAATTACAATATTTATTGATTTTAAGTTTATAACTTGTAAATTACATAAAGAAAAGGTTATTGATTATTTAATTAAAATTGTCATACGCTGTATGATATTTAATTATTGTAAAAATATTAATAAAATATTAACTGGGAGAAGAGAGGTTGATGATGATGAGGACAGTCTGCAAATAAAGGCTAAGAAACATAACAAGTGTTATAAACGACACAAATAAATAAGTTTTGATAAAGAAAAATAAATTGTTTCATTTATAAATCCACTGAAAATCAAAAATAACCTTTGAATGAAATGAAAGTAGGTACCTGTACCTATACACAGGTAAGTATAGCTATGGTTATATACATAGGATAAAAGTTTCCAACTTGTGCTAACAGATGGCGTTAGAGGCCAGTTAAAAGTAGTTACCCATTTTACGGCCGAAGATTGGTCTCTATTTCAGTATAGTATAATGTACTCTGTGAGTAGAATAAAGGCGTCGAAAATAGAACTTCAAAATCGTTTCTTTTTTCGGAATATTTACGCATTTCACTAAGTAGGTAGGTACTTGACAGATCTAAACTTTTTGACAGTTCGTGAGATAGCATTAGTGTTGCAAACTGTAAAACTTTAAAAGGTCTATTTTCTAAACTCTGTAATTTCGAAAACAAATTAACCTAAATTATTCTGATTATGTCTTATAAAATATTTTAGATATAAATGCTCGTACAAAGATACCACGGAAATTGCTGCATAAGTAGGCTGCACAAATGACAGTGGGTAATTACTAGGATTTGTGGCGCCGATAGTGCGTCGGCCGACAATATTCAGCTTGATTTTTCTATGGGTTATCGTGAAGCCAAGCAATCGAGAGCATAAATTGTAATAACAGACATAACAGTGCTACTACTTTGACACCAAAGAATTGTACCTATATGTTCCAGGGCCGCGAATCTCTCTCTTTTTAGCAACCCGCAACCCCGGTAGTAACTACTTGGAATTTATAAACTCCATAGCAAAAAAACACTCAATTACCTACCTAATCCCTGATTTAGGTATTCCCAGTTAGAGGTTTGGTGCACGAATGCTACACCACATTTGGCCAGTTAGATTAAAGTTTAATGTTTTCAAGGGTCTAGCCTATCTATACCATTTTAGCGAAATATAATAATCTAAGTGTGAATCAATTACACAGGCACCTCTACCACATTTTTTTGTTTGTTAATGCATTTAGGTAGGCGACCTAGTGACAGACTGTCCTTGACCGTCACGTATATTATTTATAGTTACCAGTTAGTTTCTAGCTACCCGCATTATATCCAAGTAATTTGATTAAGGTAGTATACCGAGATCATATTATACTTGCGTATGAACGGTTTTACGTGGTACCTAGTGACTGATCGCATTTAAAACAATCCAAGAACTGTACCTTCCATAAGTAAAATATTTTTCAGAGATCACCCGATCTAAACTTATGTAGTGTACCTGTTATAAGATTAGTACATAGTAGGTATAAATTTCACGCAGAAATCAAGCGACCAATACCTATATTGTTTCCGGACATCCTGAATTCCCTTAGCGACCTCAGATAGGTATCGCTGCATACTATTTTTAATTTCCCAAAGAGTCATGTACTGTCTACTCAAAACAACGTCTACCTAAGTACATAACGATACGATGATAATTATGCACAAATAACGAAATCTCCACATTAATCATTACATCTAAACCTTAACGAACTTACACAACCTTTAATATATTCCATTTCGATATTATGTATTCCCCAATGGGACGGTTCACAGCAGCTCATGAATGAGTCAACAGAGCCGGTGGCGATGGCGGGTGTCGGTTGCGACTCGCGAGGTGCGCGTGCGCCAGTCGTGAACGGTGCGCAGTGCGCGCGACGCGCAATACTCGCGGCCAAAGACTCTTGCGACACTAAACGCAAAGTTCGACAACATGTGAACAATCAAGGACCTTGTTTTGACATCAACACGTGTGATCAGCTGGGCTGTTAATAGACAGCTTCTGTGAAAAAAATGTACGGTGTTTTTTTTTACAAAAAAAACATCAATATCTGTGATATTAATTGATATTCCTATATTAACAATTGCAAGTAGTTTGATAACCACTTTTTTATTAGATGGTGCAGCTGTAGACGATACATTTTAAAATATATAAAAAGGATTCTGTTATAAAATTCTGGTTTATGACCACGATTCTATTCTTATGGCCTTCGGGATAGGAAAAAAACGATTTTTGTTCACGCTTCTTTAGTCCTCCTGATTGTATTCCTATGTCTACCTACGTCATTGTAAAGAATCACGAAATTGACTAGAAATATTTAAGAGAAAAAAAGCTACACTATCAAACTTCAAAATTGTCATCAATGTTTCTATTTATTTTCTTCATTGAGTTACATCGAGTGCATGTCAGTAATAATAAAGATTATCTAATTATTGTTTTGATACACACTTTATCTTAGTTCGTTATCATGTGAAATGATAATAAAATACAAATTAAGCCAATCAGATCGGATCAATTGTTTTCAGAAACATCCGCTAAGGTATAGATAACACATGAGGACCTACTGCAATGTTATACAACTGGCCTATGTAATACCATACCATATAATTTACAAATGTATTGAGAATAAAAAGGTTTCAAATACCCAGTCCCTTATCCATGAAATAAGTTTAGATGCATCTCTTCAGTATCAATACTGCCTGAATAGCAAAGCGTGCCTTGAACAAAAAAAAACACAAATCGATTTTCATCTTTTAACTAAACAACTGGATCGTTTATACCGTTCTTTTTGTATGACCCGGTCCCGAGTTGAACTACGCCCAGACAGATAAAAAGTTCAATTGGATTCAATTTATTGACTTTCGAGACATTTCCGGGCAAGCATCTGCTTTTTCTATTCATTTACCATGAACTCTTAAATTAGGTGCAATGATCAAAAAGCTCACAACGATTCGAGGTTACATGTTAAAATACCACAAACAAATTGTAATAAGTAAAATACCACAAGCCCAAAGATATAACACAGAGCCCACTTTTCCAATCAAATAAAAAAAAGACATCGGCATCTCAGTATTTTTTCGACCTACCCATATTTGTAAGACATGCTCCATTCGATAACATTTAACATTGAGTGGGCGTCGCATTTAAATTCTAGGTACCTAGGATCAGATGACTCAAAAACACAAAAAAAAACCTTTATTTCACAGATTCGTATCGCAAGAACGTGAAGCGAGGTGAAGTGAAGTGAAATAACGGTATATGACATATGTGATTTGTCTGGTGTGTGTGCCGGGCATATGGGGCAATGTGTATCCCGGAGTCATCCGGGCCCGTACTCGTTCTCCCGTCATTATGACGCAGAGAGCTTAGCTAGTACCGTCAGCGGAGCAGTTAGGAGGGTAAGTAAAAAATATTTTTATTTACTTAATACAGCATCGTAAGTGTGACATTGTAGTTCAAAGCAAATGAATGGGAAGATGTTCCGCTTGCCTAGGTTGGTCCATTACATACCGAGTTCCCTCCGTGCTGTCAATAGCAGATCTTTGACAGTCATTACAGGTCGCTAGAAAGTCTGACAACCAGTCTTACCAAGGCGTATCGTATTACCCAGTTATTAACTGGTTGTGGAAGTCAGATGGGCAGCTGTGGCTCCATGTAAAATATTGGTATTTAGCTGAATCCGGTAAGACTAGATGCCCCCTAGATGTTGGGAAAGAGGCTAGGCTGATGATGACAATAAAACTTTACAACATATTTCTCACAAATAATAGGTACTTTCATTCATTTATAAATTATATCTATATCACCCAGGTACTCAATCATCACCTTCTTAACGACTTGCTATTAAACAAGTTTACATCAAAACCGCATCTCGTTTTCTATCATATTAAATATAAGTAAAATACTGGCATGTAAAAAATGTGGTGCAATCAACATCTCGTTCACTTAGAACGCGTATAAAATCGATCTTTTTTAGTGATTCAAAACTCATTAAAACTTTTGTTGGCATCATAAAAAACTGGTCAAACAACTTGGAGATTTAATAAAACGTGGATGATGTTAAAGATTTACAACTTACTAGTCATGTCTTAACGTTATTCGTTTTAATGTAAACTGCATTTTATGGATTTATTAGATTATGTTGTCTGGTTGTTGATGAGTGAGTTACTGGGTTCGATTGCAATGTCAGGCAGTGTTATTGGGTTTTACCATCAGAAAATTCGCAGCTACAGCCCAAAGCCTCGATGTCTTTTTTTAATGGGGTTGTCCCCTATAACATGGGACTTAAATATAGCTGGCGAAATGGTAGTGTACCGGTACAGATGAATGGCATGGATGATGTAATGAATGTTATGCCGAAGCTTTATAACCGCAATCGCAATGGGGTGATGACAATCTGGTCAAGTTCAACGCTCAGAAAACACAGGCTTG
The DNA here is from genome assembly GCA_905475445.1 of Ochropleura plecta. Taxonomy (NCBI): domain Eukaryota; kingdom Metazoa; phylum Arthropoda; class Insecta; order Lepidoptera; family Noctuidae; genus Ochropleura; species Ochropleura plecta. The sequence continues at coordinate 15,361,974 of FR997731.1, read as the reverse complement.
TCTTTTCTCAGCCAAAAGCCCATTTAATTTATCCCCTACTTTCCGAAGTACATCTGTACCCATTACCGACCGTCTGGAGCTCTTGGGCATGGAGTTGACATCAGATCTCAACTTCGGTTCGACCATCGAGTCAAAAGCACAGACTGCAGCTAAAAAGCTGGGCATCCTAAATAAGGTGAGGCGATACTTCACACCTGGACAGCTTTGTAACTTGTATAAAGCACAAGTCCGTTCCTGTATGGAGTATTGCAGCCACCTATGGGATGGCTCGGCAAAATACCAGCTCGCTGCACTCGACTCGGTGGAACGCAGAGCCAAAAGGCTCATAGGCGATGAGATGCTTGTGTCCAAGCTTCACAGCCTGGCGCACAGGCGTAACGTTGCCAGCTTGTCGGTTTTCTACAGATTGTACTTCGGAGAGTGTGCGCTGGAGCTCCATGACCTGATCCCACCATCTCCGTTTTACTACCGGGCTACCAGACGCACGGCAGGGTACCACCCGCACTTGGTCGATATACCGTCTTGTCGTACTAAGCGCTTTTCCACAACATTTATTGTGCGCACGGCCAAGGTGTGGAACTCTCTGCCGGCTTCTGTGTTCCCTACCACATACGACCCGTCTGCCTTCAAAACAAGAGTTAATAGGCATCTTCTGGGCTCGCTCGCTCCATCGTAGACCTCATCTGTCGCTTACCATCAGGCGAGATTGAGGTCAAGAGTGAGTTCATTCTAAATAAAAAAAAAAAAAAAAACATATATATGATTGACACCTACACCACTATCCTACTTGTAGGTATAGTGCATAACAATGAGATTTGACGTCACTTCATTATAGATGGATTAATTTAAAAAAAAATGTTGGTAAACCTGCAGTTACGCAGGTTTACCAACGAACATCGATTCGAATGTTTTGGTTGGATTTGTTATGAAAAAAGTTTAAATTGTTATGAAAAAGGTTTGAATTTAAAAAGTTTACCTATACAATTAACGTGTCGGAATGCACATTAATCATAATGAATCATTACTATGGTTTTTAATATTTCATTAATATTATTACATCACTCATACGCATAAGGTGGTTGAAGGATGCTGCTTCCTGACTTACGCATTAAATTTTAATTATAATCGATGAAATAATTAGATTTTTCTAAATAAAACTGCTACGGATTTCGTAGCACCGTAGCACATCGTAGCCGTAGAGATCATTAGATTCAAATATTCATAGACAAGTGAAATATAACTACGCGTGTATGGCGCCGTAATAATATGTAATTGAACATACAGTGTGTACTTATATACCACTTGAAAGCTTTTATGTAAGCACTTAAAATGCAACAGAGCTGAACTGCGCCCTGTATCACTCGGGGCCATCAACAAAAGTAAAGAATTGTTTACAATTTGTATTTAAATGCCTAGGGGACTGTTATTAGCACGTTAAATTGTCGAAACTATGATAATAATCTACCGGTAGTGGCTATGGTTTGATAGCTGGTACTTCAACATTTCAATTACTGCTTAGTCTATTAATACTTTAACTGATCATCATCTATTGTACCAACAAATTAGTCATCAGAGGAAATAGTCATCATTTGTTAGGGTCTTTGTAACGTGCGTTATGTGTGTTTGTATGGCAGTTTGTCCGTAGTTCAATAGACATTCATTCAAGGAATTTCATGAGAATAAAGACATAACAATTCATTGTTTAAACAATTTTATTGTGAACATGAATGAAGGGATGTTGTAACAATTTATATTGTTTATCTTAATACTTAACTACGAGACACTGAAATAATTTTCCTCCAACATTTATTGTATTATCTTGTACTGCAAGCTAGCGTCGTTACAAAAAACACAGTACCTACCTATCAAATTGATGTCTTAGAATAACAAAACGAGAAGCCGTTGTAAGCTGCAAAAGAATTCCGTCGCGAACGCAGGCGCCGCATTCAATTCGAAACACTGCGATTGTATCGATTTGTAGCAAACGAGATACGTATCGGTAAGCTCTCGAGGCGTGACTGTGTATGAATGGAGGCTGTTAGAGCCTCTATCAGATAGTTATGGCTGATATTCCTCGACCGACAATTAACCGCTGTATCACATGGCCGGCAATTGTTGCCCAACCACACAATGGCGGGGCACTGACCTGGACTACTCTTATCTGTACTTACACCCTTTTATGTTGTCTAGTTGCGTGAACATAATAACATATTCACTAAACGGAAAATTACACATGATAGACTTGTCTTACTTTTCGTTGTCAGAAGAATTCAAACGTTTGAACGCTATGAAACGATTACACACTCTGTTGCTCAATGCTGCAAGTATAGTGTTGTGATATGATTTGATGTCTAAATGACATATACTTGAGTGTTTTATTAAAATATCGTCACGGTCAACGGTTAATCAAGCGACTAAGAGGCTTAAAACTTACAAAGGTGAATTCAATTTGATTAAATCGACAATCGGATTGCTTTGGGCCTTTGGATCTTAAATCATGGTCAAGAATCTTTTGTGGCCACTACGAATAGCAGCATAAATTGAATCAACAGCAAATTCATTCATAGAAGAATGTGTTCGAGCTTTCTTGGTAATTGAAAACGAAACACACAAAGCCAAATCAAATTAAAATGACCGGATTGTGTAAAAAAAGAGTGAAATGTAGATAAATACATTTTAATCTATGGTTTTGATTGGCATTGGTCACATTTGGGTCAACGTATAGCAAATCAGACCAGTCAACACGGACTGGATTTCATTTATAAACTGGAGCAGCATGACTTTTTCATTAATCTAGATTTTTTTAAGGTCTCGAGGGAATCAGTTTTATTCTAAAGCGAGCAAACGTGATCCAGCCTAGCGTAGTAGGACGTTTAAAGACTAACGCACTAAATAGCGCAGAACTTGGTAAGCAAACAAACGGCCGGTGGTAGTTGTGGTAGGGCACAGTGTTATTGGGTTTTTCCAGCGGGAATTTCTCAGTAGCAGCCCTGATCTCTGGACTTGAGTTTAAGTGTTTAAATAAATAAAAAAACTTTATACATGTCAAAGAATAGCGCGTATAGTAAGTGTGTAGTTATGTATACTACATGAAGCATTCATACGCATTAAAACCTGAAATAATTTTATAAAATTACCTCTTTGGAAGAACAGCGATTATTGCCTTTGTATTTATTGCGGATGGGAAATAATTAAAAAATTTCCTCCGCTCTAGGCGGAGCGGGAGGAAGTGTCAGTGTTTTACTGACTAAAACTCACCCATGTCTCACACCTTATTTTGCCCGCGTTATCTCTTTCGAACAACCCGCGGCCCCGGCAGGCGGTGGTCGGTGGTAGACAGACGGACAGTGAGTTACCCATTGCTTACCGTCCACAGACGCGTATTTAAGGTGGCCGGGAGTCGTCTAGCGGCGCCCGAAGTCCGGAGCGTCTCTCGCGGCAGCTGGGTTGGTTTGGGCGTCTCTCCCTCACACATCCGACCACCTCCTTCGCTAACCGATCATAGCCTAGGATATAGGTACCTAAGGTAGAACCTCAAACATAGAAATCAATGTACACGCTGTACCGAATAATCGTTTCCGACGGTTGGCAACAAAGGCGAGTGTTTTCACTATCGCACCGTGGATATGAATGCACTGCACTGACTTGGCGGCGAGAGTTTCCAACCCGGTGCACACCAAAGCTAGTAATTAAGTAATCTATACTTAGATAGATTATAAGCAGCTTTCCTATCACTACATAATCGGAATGTTTTAGCAAATTGCTATTTGAAGCGCGAATGTTATTCGAAACAGGCTTTCTAATAAGTCAGTGAAAACCATGGTTGTATTCACTCCTGTCTCTAATTTCGATCTCTTTTAGTTTAGGGATGTGCAGGATGGCGTTTTATGTATCCACACACATAAAGGTCAATAGTAACCGTCAAAAAATATACAGCCAAATTAAGTAAAACCTTCTTATTTTTGCAGTTGATTAAAAATAATATTCTTGGAGTCTAGGAGTTAGTAACTAAAATTAAAGGACTTGTTTGGTATGAGTCTTCTGATTTTACCTTGTTGTTACAAAGATTTCATAACTTAAAAGTTATTAATGCTTTTTCGAACTGAAAGATTTATGAAATTGATTGAATTTATTTATTTATTTAAACTTCATGTACAATAGTGGTACATAGGCGGACTTAATGCCATAAGGCATTCTCTACCAGTCAACCTTTGGGTAAAATACGACAACATTGTGATAGGGTACAATACATAAAATATCTAAAACTATTTTTACGAAAACATGTATTACAAAAACATGTATATTGAATTCAATAGATTACATATCTAGTTATTTCTACTTCAATAATAGCAAATAAACTATATAATTTACTTACACATTTGTAATAAAATGTCACTATAAATTGCTCACTATTATGTCTAACACAATGGTCGCAGATAGAATGCATTACCTACATTATTTCAATCTCAAGTTACGCACGATTGCACGAGCAAAGCTGCTATTTATTATTAAAATAAAAAGGGTTTATACCAATCTTATTTAACTCGGAATTTATAAATTTTACTTACATAAAGAACCGCTGCCTTTTAAGGTTCTCTTCGATTTCACTGTTGCGACATTGCAGGGCCGAATTTCAAAAATAACAATCTGATACTGTAAGATTTACTTACTTTTCATTTAAGTACCTACAGTACGGTAACAGGTTATAAATAAACACTTACATTTTTACTTTGTAGCCTTGAAGTTAATTTATTATCGATTCTGAATACAAAGCTAATTAATTTAAAGTCTTGTTCCACAAAGGAGAAATAGATATAAGTGACAGGCACATTATTTGTATACTTTTGCCTTATTATACGTTCTTTTTAGAGTTCCGTACGCCAAAAGAAAAAAATGGAACCTGAATTGGATCACTTTGTTGTCCGTCTGTCTGTCAAGATTCATTATCTCGGGACCGCGTGGAGGTATCGAGTTACATAGTTATAGAGAGAACTCTATGGTCCCTTGAAGCTGTGACATGAAATGAAATCAACCCCCTAAGTCTACGCAGTCCAAAGATATGGCTGTTTATGTCGCAAGTTAGACGGTGCGCGAACCTGTCTCGCACTTGTCTGGTTTTTTTCAATACGTTACCGTATTCATGACTTAGTTTCTGCCTAATTAAATGTTCTTAAAATTAACACACTACGGACAATAGGTACCTACTTCTTAAAATATCTAATTAACTTCGTAATGAGCACTTTTCATTAAAACGATCAGTCTTTTAACAAATTGAACTTCAAGCGACAAAGGAGATGTTTCATTTTTATATGGGGCTCCGGCCATAACATGTACATTTTACCGAAGGTGGGAAAATTACCCCTGAATAGAATTAAGTAACATTTTTTTCATAATATCAAAAGAATTTTATGCACAAGAAAAAAATAAAAAATGTATGACGTTTGTTTTGAGAGTTAAGACAGCCATGACAGGTTGTAGAGATGACATTTACTTAACCTAAAAAAGCCGTAAAGTTGTACATACAAAGCTGAAGTCGTAAAATATAAAAAGGAGAAAACGTAAAATAATACCGAAAATCACAAAAAGTAATCAAGTCGAAAGAAACGAACAAGATTGACTTTCCTGACTAGGTACCTATCGAGTTTGTCAACAAACGGATTTTTTTTACATTTTTAATGGCTTGGCTTATTGGCCTTTATCCCAATCAAGAAGCGGTTATTTCGAACTCGTTCAGAAACACATTTGAAAAATGGATACTAAAGATTTTTGTAACGATGAAATCGTGGCACATAATTATGTTTACTCAAAAATATGTATAATACAATAATAGTTTATATTTAACACCTCAACGACACACACATTTTTTCAATTTATTTTCAACGTAACATTGATTTGATAAGACATCATTTCAGAACGAATGAATTTTGCCAGCAAACCAAAGCACGAGACGCCATGTTGAATAAAACATGGCAATAATTAAAAAACTACTTTTTTTTTGTGCACAACTAATTAGGCTCGAATTCACCAGAGAATATTTTTCCCGAATATGTGGTATTTTTTCCCCTTTTTTGATATACGTACATCTGATGGCCGAAAATGAAACATCTCCTTTAAATGCAAATCTGAACACCTCGATGCAAATCACTAGATAACTTTCTTAATCCATGCATAGCAGTATTAAATTATTCCGTCAACCAGAAAAAGAAGAAACAATGGATTACTTTCCCTCTTAGTAGATCAGTTTACAATTGTGGGTGTGCATGTGGTCTCATGAATAAGAAATAAAACTATTTGCGAACTTAGCTGGATATCGTTGCTTTGTGTTTTACTTTCACACGTAACTCGAGATGTTTGGGAATTCGTACTTTTTGTGGTCATGTTTTACACATAAATGTATTGTTGCAGATACTAACCAAATGTGTAAAAATGTGCCCTTTCCCTTCAAGTTGAGCAGCGCTTGCCATATATTGGTCTGTAGATGGGTGACCCATTGCATACCTAGTGCTTTTTATTTTTTGGTGTGGCACTAGTTGTGTCTTTGTGCCAATTTTGGATTCCTTCGTACTTCCGAAAGCACGTTAACGTCCCGGTTGTCATCTGTAGATCTTTGACAGTCAATCGTCAGTGGCCCGAAAGTCTAACAACCAGTCTTACTATATCGGCGTCGGGTATTGTATTAGCTTATAAAATAGTGGTATTGAGCTGCATGCAGTTAGACTGGAAGGCGATAGTAATAACATAGTTGGGAAAACGTCAGTTGAATGTATATGATTGTATAAAGTGTCAAAATACATTTAAATAAAAACCGCTACTTTCCCAGCGTAGGAGCCAGAAATAATCCCTCAGGAACTTGACTACAAAGATAAAATCGATCCTACATAGAACATAGGATCGATATTTCCTACCTAGGTCATCCTTGTGCATGTAGGTAATTTCACCAGCAATATACAGGGTGGCCAGTTGATAGGCGTCCAAAGAAAAAAATTAGATGCCTTATGCTAAGGGGTACCTGAATTACCCCCATGTATGTTCCGCGATTTTTCGTAGTTTAGGAGCTAGAATTTTTTTTAGTACTATTTTCAAAATTTTCACCTAACATTGGTTTTTATTTTTTATCTCTTTATTCCTATGATTTTTAGATATTCTTTTTTGTGGAATCTATAGGCGATAGCAATAGCTACCATGCAAAAAAATCCATTTGCCTAGGCATTGTAGAACTTACCACAAAATTAGTCCAAAGTTCAAAATTACCATTAGAGTTCGGTAATCAAAAATGTTCAGAGCTTAAAAAAAATAAGTTAGGGATGCCAGAGTTTTCTAAATGATCGTAAAAACTTCTATGAACCTTCAACAAACAAAATCGTTAAAAAAATATAGGGCTTGATTGGGGTTTATTTCCTGTAATTAGCTTTGATAGCAATAAAGGTATTTTTACAGTTATTGTTATAATTTGTGATTTCGTTATTTTTGCCACTGTTATGATGAAAAAATACGGTAGATAGTTTACAAATTTTATTAAAACACCCTACAAAAGGTTTTCAAAATGCCACCTTGCCACAGAAATGCACAATCTACATCTACGGAGGAAATACAAGCAAGAAATTCTGCTTGTCTGTTGCCTTTATACAAAGGCTTTCTTTGGGAAGGATTTCTTGCTTGTATTTATAATTCAGTATAGATACGCTACATACTAAGTATGTATAATTAACCTTCCTGTGCGTTATGACGTGACGTAGGCCAAAGAGCTAAAGTTCAAAGGTAAAAGTGTGAAGAGGATGACACGTACGGAGATAAAGAAACTTCTCCAAGTGTATTACCTCATTCTATTTCAAGTGTTTATATGCTGAACCTTGCCACACCTATTCAGTTTTATTGTCTTTCAATCGATGATTCACAACTCAAAGCAATACAAAAAAAACAAGTCATTTTAATTTAATGTTGTAATTCAACAATACAAATAAAACATGGCGACTTTATCTCAAAATAAATAGCCGTTAGGCGTGATACAGAGTACAGACAATGGGTTTATAGAGAGCAATAGAGAGTAGGCACGGTAATATTTATTGCCAGTGATTTTCACCCAGTGATGTCCGGCACGACTGTGATCACGATGTCCCCACTCTACTCGTGACACACTGCGGTCACGATCATTTGCCCATTCGCCCCTTCGATTGCTTCCTGCTCTCTTCATAACTGTTCAGATCACGTAGAATTGGCTTTAAGTACTTTACACATATATATGGATAAGTCTAATACCGATATCCACCTTCTAGTGACACGTGGTGCATTTTATGTTTTTTTTATCGGAGTAGACGGATTACGTCATTAGCATGGATATTGGAAGTTGTGGTAAAAAAAAAGCGCGGAAGTGTTTATTACTGTGGGACATCGGGCGGGTGTAGTAAGTACTCTACATGCATTAGCAATTTAAAACTACAAAATGTAAGTAGCTCTTCCTGAACTAAGAGCACGAAAAAACACTTACGAAGCGATTCGCGTGACCACCTACTGAACTCAAGTAATACCAAATACGACAAGAGTGGAAAAACAACCAATTTAATTTGAGAGCGTTTCACATAAAATAAATAAACTATCCTCTACATATCAGTATTACTTTAAGCCTTAAACAGTAGACATGGTAAAACTATCATGAGTATTTGAATAAGAAATAAAATTACAAGAGCGTAGATACAAATTTCAACTTGCATTGAAAGCTATTTGCATGATGTAATTTCTGTGAATCAAGACAACAAAATCCAGATGTAGATGATGGGCCCAAAGACAGATTAAGATTAAGAAAAATTGATCACTGTGACAGTTTTTTGATGAATTTATAATACCACCAAAAATACTGGTTTCAAACGCCTTCACATCTATTTTTATAAAATGCTTATTCTATTTGCACATATATTGAAATAATAAAGCTGGCACAACCGAGTCCGGGTTAAGTCCAAGCAAAATCGTGTACTAAGTTAAGTTTATAGACATGAGTCTTTCTTTGCAAAATAAGGCATTCATCGCACTCAATTATCAAAATCAATTAATTCAGTCCAATAATGCCTATGGCGACAGTGTTACTTTTTATTCTATTTACAGTCGAAGTACTAACCGTTGGTGGCAGTGAGTTAGTATCAGCTTTCTAGGTCAATGGTAACACAGGCGTACTCTTTATTGACATTTACTTTAACAGCAATTACTTCTCAGACCAGACAACTAGACACGATTTATTATCGAACAATAGTTTGTAGTCAGTAGGGAATCTAATCGATTCAGGCAGTTTTTCTTTTAGATTTAGATACAATAGATAAACCTTGTGATCTTTTTGGCTATTTCCTTTTTTAGCTAAATTTTTGCTACGTTTTAATTTTGTGTTAAAGTGGAGATTATTTCGTAACTAGCTATTGCCCGCGGCTTCGCTCGCGTTAAATTCGGTGTAACACAGTTCCCCTTTCCTGATTTACAGTTACCTGCTACCTGTAGTTATTGCCCTTGTGCCTTATGAATTGTAATAGCAATGCTAAGTTTTCCCTTTTCTTTCTTCTTTTCTAGCCTATATCTGTCTCCAGGGTCCCAACTATCTCTATACCAAAATTCATCAAAATCGGTTCAGCCATTTAGGCGTGAAGACGTAACAAAGAAACAAACTCACTTTCGCTTTTATAATATTAGTAAGGATGTAATGCCTAAGACCTTATATCACCAGAAAAGTATTCTAGGCAGCCATGTAATGTAGTACTCAGTATGTTTGAACTAAATACTTGTTTCCCTAGTCGGGTTCCACCTTAGTTTGTACTGCAATACCATAACACAAACATGTTACTACCTATACATATGGTTTCTAGGCGTATCCTCATGTAGGCAACCAATATCGCTTTTCTTTCGAAATTTGAACCAAGGGAAAACAATACGAAACAACTTACTTATACGAGCTTTGCAAGTTTATAGCGTCTTCTTACAAGAGCGAGTTCATTGTTTATTTATTATTTTAAATGAAAACTTTCTCTCTAATGAACATAATACTTATGTACAATGTCGCATTGTTCTCTATATATCGCATTGTTAGGACAAAAAACGTTGAATTGCTTGCAATCTCGAGACTATACTTCGAGCACCAGCGAGTCGCAGCGTTTTGCGACAATTGTTACAAGTAACGCTGGGATCGAATGGCTGCGTTCATTACTCCTGACTGCACCTGTGTATTTGTGTAATGGCTAAGAAATGTACCTGCCAGTACAGGTTCTTTCTCCGTCTCGACGAGGATGTAACAATGTTTTTGTATATAAAATTAGGTAGCATGCGATCGATAGCATGGAGAAAGGCTTTGCAACTAACCGACTTCAAAAAACAAGGAGGTTTTTAATTCGACTGTATTTTTTTGTATGTTTGATACGCGATTACTCCTTTAATTGTGGGTTGATTATCAAAATTCGACATATCAATTTTATCTGTATTGCTTCAATAGTTTATGAGTTGTCTTCTATATTTCATATTTTTTCGTGTAATGTAAGTGGACGGTGTATTTTAGTAGCAATGGAAAATCAATACTCGATAAGAAATCGTGTGAGATACCATCATACTAAAAAGACTGAAATAAAAACTCATTTTTGCACAAAAAGCCGACATCTAAGAAAACATTAAAAAGATGGAAAATAAGTTTATTTTCGGAAGTCGTTTGCAAAAGAATCGTTGAATCAAAGAGAAGTTACCGACTTTTAGAAGTAAGTTTTTCGTCTTTTAAGTATTTTTTGATGTCGGTTTTATTTCCATTGAAGTATTTCAGGTAAATTTTCCGTTTTCGTGAAAATACTCCACGACTTTTGACCCATCTAATATTAACTTTTCACTCCCTGCCACACACCTAAGTAATATTACTTCTGAGAGAGGCTTGAGCGTGTCTAGGTACAAGAACGTGTAGCTAGTGCCACTAAACTCAATAACGTAAAAGCAAACGTCGGGAAAGTGAAATAAAATGGAAATTCCTGCGCGTACTTCGTCCACTCCAACTCAGAACTAACACTAGTAAAATTTCCTCATTAAACCCCTCGAGAATGGCTACCCATTGCCTCGCAATTGCTAGCCTTTTGTCATTAGTACTGTAAGTACTCCTAGGAAAATTACGAGCCCACCATTACCTAGCTTTATCGAGATGATCTTCTTCGATAGGTAAGTGCTACGAGAGAAAGCACGGTGAAATTATGTTCAAGAGGATAATGTTCGGAATACTCATTTGAAGATCTTGAATCTTTACTGACAGTGAACTTGTGGGTATTGTTAGCACCGCTTAAATCTATTGTGTTTTGTTTTATTAGCAAAATCTGCCCGTCTATTTGTGAGTAAACGAGGTAAGGACGCAGGTCTTGTATATTATAAAGATTCTGTGTCTGTTGTTCAGTATGATTGATGAAAGTGCTGTTTATGAGAACGCTTCGTTTTTCAACTCGTGAAACAAAACGGTAATTGTTTGTAATTACGTTTATATTATCAAAGGAATTATTTTTATTGTACTTTAATAACAGTTAAGTACCATTATAAAAGTCCGGAAATGAATAAATTAGCTAGAGCTTTTAAACTATTAGGTATGGTAATGTGCTGGAAAGTCGTGACAAACTCGATAATGTTACGTGTCTCGACTGTGATCGTCGAGTCGAGTCTAAACTGTGATCGAGTTTCCGATACATTGAAACTATACATATTATTTCTGACGCTTATATGTTACATACACATACAGGCTTATATTAAACTAGCTTTTGCCCACGGCTTCGCTCGCGTTAAATTCGGGGTAACACAGCTCGCCTTTCCTGATTTGCAGGTACCTGCTACCTGTAGTTTTTGCCCTTGCGCCTTATTTATTGTAATAGCAATGCTAAGTTTTCCCTTTTCTTCCCTCTTTCTCCCTTATTTCTCACATTTTTATTTAAAAAAAGTTAGCCTATATCCGTATCCAGGGTCCCAACTATCTCTGTACCAAAATTCATCTAAATCGGTTTAGCCATTAAAGCGTGAAGACGGAACAAACAAACTCACTTTCGCTTTTATAATATTAGTAAGGATTAGCTAGATATTTTCTTAAGACGTCCTTAGAGGTCGTGATGATCAATATTTAAACATGAAGAAATTTTTAACATTAATTCTTACAGTTTGTTAAATATACTTCGTCTGTTTTTTTTTTTAAATATAAGTATTGATCATATCTGCAGAGTTTTGATAGCTTAAATAAAACCTTTTTTTAATCCTTAACTAACACAAATGAGTAACATAAACAAATAATAGGCCGATATAATAAAGGTCTCAATGCGTAGTTTGTGGTGCTTTTTATCTTGTTTCGAATCGTTGCGTGCTTTTAGCACTTTATAAGAGTCACAAAAATAACCTGAAACGATGAATAGTTACAAGTTATTACAATGCTAACTGTTTTATATCAAGGTTAGCTGAAGCTAAGTCCTGTCCTTCAGAAAACTTGAGACAATTCCGTAATTGTCAAGGTTTCGATAAAATATTACCTGGAGACATTCAACTACAAGTTCTGTTACCTTAATGTAGAGTATATTATGGAAATAACTTCATAACAAGCTGTGTTTTGATAGGAACGATTCATATTCAACATAAATATGGGTATTCAAGTATCCGTTTTCCAGATGTTAGGCGGCAGATGTTTACTTAGTGATATACCCACATATATTGACGGCGCGGTTGGCGCAGTGGCTGAGCGATGACTGCTGCGCTGTGTGTCGCGGGTTCAATCCCCGCACGGAACAGTTATTTGTATGGTTTACAAACAGTTGTCTCCGGTCTGGTTGTTTGTGTATGTGAGTTGAAATGTTTGTAAATGCACCAACGATACAAGAGAAAATCCTAGTGTGGGGCAAAGTTTAAATAAAAACAAAATATTGTCACTTCCTACTAATATTATAAATGCGAATGTTTGTGAGGATGTATGTTTGTTACTCTTTCACGTCAAAACGGCTGAACGGATCTTGATGAAATTTGGCACAGAGGTAGATTATAGTCTGGAATAACACATAGAATACTTTTTTTTCGATATCAAGCGGGTGAAGCCGTGGGTGCCCCCTAGTCCTTACTAATATTATAAAAGCGAAAGTGAGTTTGTTTGTTTGTTTGTTACCTCTTCACGCTTTAATGGCTAAACCGATTTTGATGAATTTTGGTACAGAGATAGTTGGGAACCAGGAGACGGACATAGGCTATTTTTTATTTAAAAAAAGTGGGATATGAGGGAGAACGAGGGAAGAAAAGGGAAAACTTAACGTTGCTATTACAAATCAATCAGGCGCAAGAGCAAAAACTGCAGGTCTGCTTGGTGTGTTATACCGAATTTAACGCGAGCGAAGCCGCGGGCGAAAGCTAGTATGTTATAAATCCCATGAGATAGGGGGCGAGACTATTAAATTGCCATTAAACGGGGCCACAAATCTTGGCTGTATGACTGCTACTGAGAAATTTCTGATGGAAAAACCCAATAACACTTTGCCCGCACGGGAATCGAACACAGAGTTAAGTGGTAATTATATTGAGTTTATTTGCAATTAATAAATTATTACCTGCTATTTATCCACCTCACATATCATTAGTAGTACCGTTTCTAGGGTTTCCTCCAACTCAAACTCAAAAGCATTTATTTCAATTAGACCATTACCGGCACTTTTGAATGTCAAGAAACAAAAATGTTGAAGCTACAGTCCCGGTCACAAGACATAATAACTTGTGAAAGTACTGTAGTTGCCCATTAGGTACTTTGTTGTCCGTCTGTTTGTCAATATGTCTAGGCCTTTTATCTCGGGTACGCATGGAGTTATCGAGTTGAAATGATTAAAAAACAAATACTTTAATTAAAAATCCAAATAAGTACTCAAGTCTATGGTCCCTTAGAGCCTTAAAATCAACCCTCTAAGGCATGGGCGTAGCCACACTGGGGCAAGCTGGGGCGCTTGCCCCACCCTAGCTCTGAGCAACAAAGTGCCTAATTAAAAAAAAAATCTTATACTTACTTCAATCATAATATCATAAACGTGAACGTGCCTGAATCCAGAATAGTGTGTGGGGCAAGGCTATGACGGGTGCCCACAATGTCGGGTAAAGATGGTGGCGTTCAAAAACTGCTAGGTACGAGAAAAATATAAAATAGCCCTATTTTTCCACTGCGCCAGCCACAAATTAAATGTAGTGGTTAATGATTTAAATCAAATGGCCGCTATACATAATGCAATCGGCACAATAAAAGAAATAATAAAATTCTTCCGAGAATCGGCTCAACGCCTCCGTAAGGATAACTTGTGGGAAGAAAAAAATACGGAAAATATGCATTGAAGGAGATGGAAGTGGCGGATCTGATCAAGATTTCAGAAAAGTAATTTTATCCCGGCGTAAAAACTGCGCTCGCTATTTTCTTGCCCAGCCTACGACCTGTACTATAGATCGGTCATTCAGCCAGCACATTACGGCGGGTCAAAATTAAAACATTGGCTTTGCTCAACCATGAGCGAAAATCGTCTAAGCGGCCTGTGCATGCTAACTGTGCACAGAACGAGGATCGCCGAATCAAAGAATAAATTTGTAGAAGTGCTAAATAGGTTCTGCCAGAACTCACGCCGGCTTCTCTTGAAGTAATATCCTTACTAATATTATAAAAGCGAAAGTGAGTTTGTTTCGGCTTCACGCCTAAATGACCGAACCGATTTTGATGAATTTTGGTACAGAGATAGTTGGGACCATGGAGACGGACATAGGCTATTTTTTTTTTAATATTGATATATGAGGGAGAAAGAGGGAAGAAAAGGGAAAACTTAGCATTGCTATTACAATAAATAAGGCGCTAGGACATTCGCGCGCCTGTTTGAGTGGCGCGCCGAGGCACTACACCGGGGGGAAACTCCGCTACCGCGGCAAATTGGCGGACAGACCTCCGGTGCGATCTCATGGTGGTATGGAGAGAGCGACTGTCGCAACCCCGTGCAGGGCACGTCACGATTGTGGCGGAAAGTCCCCTCTTTGAGGAGTGGCTGGAGAGACGTCATGGCGTCCTCACCTACCGCCTAACGCAGGTCCTCACCGGACACGGCAGTTTCGGGAGGTTCCTGCTCATAATCGGGCGGGAGGAAACGGACGGGTGTCACCATTGTGACGATCGCCCGGAGGACACGGTGGAGCACACAGTGGCGGTCTGCCCAGCGCGGGGTGGAGCACCGCCGTGTCCTCGTAGAGGCGATCGGCGGCGGCGATCTCTCGCGTCCGGCCCTGGTCCAGGCCATGGTCCGGAGCGAGAGGGAATGGGAAGCGGTCACCTCCTTCTGCGAAGCAATAATTCTAGCAAAGGAGGTGGCCGGGCGTCTGAGGGAGAGAACATCAGGCCAACCCAGCCACCGCGGGAGACGCCCCGGGTGCCGGGCGCCGCGAGACGACTCCCGGCCACCGTAGATACGGGCCTGTGGACGGTGAGCAATGGGTAGCTCACCGGCCGTCCGTCGATTGACGACAGGCCGTGTCGACGGCGCGTTCTCGCGCGCCTCAAAGAGATGTCAGCAAAGCAGAGGGGCTTGCCAGAGCCTCCGCCCGCCGGGGTTGCGGGTTGTTCGAAAGAGATACCGCGGCCCCGGAACGCAAAGGGCAATATAAGGAACATGGGTGGGTTTTAGTCAGTAAAAGTCTGACACACCCCCCCGCTCCGCCCAGAGCGGGGGGTTGTGAGTGGGGGGTCCAAGTTATTTGATGATTTCCCACCCCAAAAAAAAGGCGCTAGGACATAAACTACAGGCAAAAGCTAGTTACTTATAAAGTTATTTAAAACTTAAATTTATAAACACCGACTCATAAATAAAATTTTAATATCTATCCTGTGTGTAATTGTTTATTTTCTGTATCTGAAAATATAAACCTTTAAATTTACAGATTAACAAATTGGCATAGGTGCAGAGCCGAAACTGCTCAAGTAAAATACCGGGGGGGGGGGGAAGTTGACTGCTGCCCCACCCTGAGCCCAAGGCTGGCTACGCCCATGCTCTAAGGCGCGACCAACAGTCGAGGCGCAGTCGAGGCGCGGGCGCGTTAGGCACGTCGCCCACACGACATTTGTAAAGAAAATCTCACATAAGAGGCACGCCCCAACGAGATTTTCTTTGGTCGTGTGGGCGACGCGCCTTAGTCAACGCAGTCAACAGGTATAGCCGTTTATGTAAAATATGTAGCGAGCTTGAACTTAAATTGCTTTTTTTTAGTTAGAGTATGTTTTTTTTTTCCATTTTTGCTATTAACTATTAGAAGTTCTTAAGAAAAATAATATTTACTTAAAATCTTCGGCGTCTACAATATGTAGTATTCATGTATCCTCTTTCATACACTATCAAAGTAAACTATTTTAAAGTGTATCCTGTTTGAAACGCCTTGAACGTATTCAAATGAACGTAACAGAACATTTATTCTGTGTTTTACAGATATGTAAATGTTTACAGTTAAGGAAGCGCTAGGGTAACAATTTTCTTGTTTTTTTTGCAATTTGCAGGCCAGTGTCACGTTGTATGTTGATTAAAATATAAATTGCGACCGTAACAAGTACGGCTTTACTGACAACACAACCCTGTATGTTTATTTTGTCCCCATAAATTACCATTTCATAAAAAAAATGTGAATGGGAATCATCAAATAACTTCCCCCGCTCTAGGCGAAGCGGGGGAGTGTCAGACTTTTCCTACTTTTACCTACCCATGTTCCTTCTTTTGCCCTTTATTTTCAGAGGCGGCGGTATCTCTTTTGAACAACCCGCAAACCCGACAGGCGGTGCCCTGGCTGGCCCCCCTACAACTTATTGGGGTTAACTGTACTTAGATGGTTGTATTGATGATTTAAATGATTAAAATTAAGTAAACCCATATTTTAAACGGTTGCCATTCATCATTGACACTAAACTGCAAAAATAAAATGAGGTAAAAAAAAATTCGCGGTTAATCCTGGCGCTTTCACCTTAACAGTAAGACTTACTGTTAAGGTGGAAGCACGTTTATTACTTAGTAATAAACGTGCTTCTACCTAACTATGTAACTGCTTTAAACTCAAACATAAATTGTTACAACTTAGTATTCAGAACTTTCAATTTCTAATTAACTTTGACTTTAATTCACAGATGTGTACTACAAGCACTATTCGTATGTTAACGTTTATTTCGAAGGCGATATTCTCGAGGCAAAACAGTTATTACAACTTTGAGATAGTATCTATTTCACAAGAAGTACTTACTGTATGTGTGATAAAATATGCCAAAACACGGTGTCGTAAAGTTGCTAAATGTAAACATCCTTACTATATATATATTATATGTACCTAATATTATAAAAGCGAAAGTGAGTTTGTTTGTTTGTTACCTCTTCACGCTTTAATGGCTACACCGATTTTGATGAATTTTGGTACAGAGATAGTTGGGAACCAGGAGACGGACATAGGCTATTTTTTTTTAAAGTGGGATATGAGGGAGAACGAGGGAAGAAAAGGGAAAACTTGGCGTTGCTATGACAAATCAATAAGGCGCCAGGGTACTATGTTATACCGAATTTAACGCGAGCGAAGCCGCGGGCAAAAGCTAGTATACACATAAGTTCTTTTTAGGGTTTCGTACCTCAAAAGGAAAAAACGGTACCGAAAGATACGGAGATGAGCCTACTTATCAATGCCTACAAGTTACTACACACATCAAAAGTATCTAGGGATCAACATATATTTTTGCAATAACTTTTCTCCTGATTGATATTAATTAAAATTTTCTTTAAGGATTCATCAAATAAAGTGTTTTCGTTTGTCACAGTAACGATAAACCAAGTCACCTTTGCATTAATAAAGAAATTTGCCATTTTCCTAATAAAGGGATTTTTGACATTTGAACCACTAACATTAAAGTTCGAAAAAAAGACTGAAATAACAGTTTTCTTTAAAATTTTATTGGGTAACTTAAACAATTAATAATCCGTGTTTCTACAGCAGAGCTCTTCTCTGTAGCATATCCCATGCATGCTCAATCGGGTTCAAGTCTGGCGACTGAGCAGGCCAGGGCAGGACATTGATGTTAGCTGCGGCGAGAGTCTGTCTTACAACTCTTGCGGTGTGCGGTCGTGCATTATCATGCATTAACTGAAATAAGGGACCGATTTGCACTTGTAGAGGAACGATGACGTCTGATACAATCGTCTCAGCATAAATTTGAGCGTTGAGGTTGCCTCTGATCCAAATCAACTCAGTTCTTCCGCCGATCCAAATACCCGCCCATACCATGATGGTTCCACCACTATAAGGATGGACCTGGCAGGATTTTAATCGCTGTTGGCGTCCAGGGGTTCTCCAGTGTCGTATACGTCTTGTATCCGGTCTCATACCAAAACGAGACTCATCAGAAAAGCACACGAAACGCCATTGTTCTTCTGCCCAATTTCTGTGTTCAAGAGCCCATTGATATCGAATCCTACGATTGTGCATTGCTATAGGTGGTACCCGTAGCGGTCTTCGGGAATGAAGGTTCACTTCATGCAAGCGGTTTCTGACTGTTTGGTCGCTAATTAAGTTCCCTGAAGAGTGATGAAGCCTCACGGCTAACATCATGGCGGTTATTGTTGGAGCTCTTCGAGTTAAGATTTGAATGTATCGGTCTTGTCTCCGTGTGGTGCAGCGATACCGTCCTCCATGGCGCTCAGCCACGGTACCAGTGCTTCGGTAACGTGTCCAAAGTCGACTGATAACACTCTGACTTGTATTCAGAGCTAAAGCTACAGTACGTTGCCGGGAACCAGCTTCTATCATTCCCACGGCTCTGAGCATTTCTTCCCTGCTTAAATGACGTCGCCGCTCCATAATAACGTTGGTTTTAATCAGTAGTAGGGAAACAGTAGCACTAATAATGTCTTCAATGCGTTGTATGTTTTTATAGGGAAAATATTGACAGCTTATTTTCATCTTTTACTCGAATTTGATTGAGAGTTCCTGATTCAAATTATGAAATGCACCAAAAAGGATCCATATAAATTTATAAAATCATAAATTTATTACAAAGCCACATCTCAATCTCAAGAAATCCGCATAAAAATGCTTGATCCCTAGACACTTTTGATGTGTGTATTAAGAAAAATAAATGTACCTACTTAGTTTGTTTGTCAAAGTGATTTTTTTATTAGAGTTTAAGTTAAGTTTCCATATATGTACACAAGTAAGTGAAATTCTTGAATTTTCTTATTAAGAAAACTTTTTTGCAAAAAATAAAACCGACTTCCAAAAAAAAACTAAAAAGTGGAAAATAACTTTATTTCCGGAAGTCGGTGGCTTTTGTTGGTTTCGTTGACTTTTTTGCCACCGACTGACGATATATGGAAACTTAACTTATAAAAAAAAAAAAATGATATAATTCGCAAACATGGTTATTTTTAGCTTTTTAGTGCGTATGTCCCGTCTTAAATACAAGCTTTAGTTCCACATCACGCTATAGTATTAAGGCGCTGTACAAAGCAAACACTTCGTAAAACGTCTAGATTTTCGTCGCAAAGTTAGCCGCATCTGTACATGCCACTAGCCAAAAAAAAATACCGTGTATAGTTCAATACATAAAGTAAAGACTTAAACAAAACTAGTTTACAAAAAGTGCTCTAGTACTACAAAAAAAAAAGTTTAAAAAGACCAAGAAAAAAAATTTTTTCTTCTCGAAATTCTCAATTTTTTTAGCGACAACTATCATATTTTTTATATCTATAACAAAGGAAATTGTTTAAACTAAAGAGATATCTAAAATTTTTCAAACACGGAGCTGTATTTTTTTTTATATTCAATAAAAACTGCCCTACATTTTGGCGGACATGATATTCAAATAAAATCAAACACCGAAATATTTTCGACCTTATTTCTATTCTTTCGATGCAATACTGTCGTGTACTTGTGTCAGACCATGCCCAGTATGCAGCTAGCCTTACTTCCGCGAATACCTAAAGATTAGATTGTTACCGCGCTTTAAATACTACCTATCTAAATTATGCTTTAGTTTAAAACTAATTCAGAAATCATATGCATCATCGCCTAGGGGAGACAGCTGATACTTGATCTGATGATTATGTTTCTTAATGACTAGGTGAGGGGAGGGGAGGGGGTACGGGCACCCTGCTCCCACTCGCCTGCCTACCCTGGCGAAACCCATACTTATACATGTGATTGCAGCAATCACGGCAGATTTGCTGTCATTTATTGAAGAGTTCCGTTGTATATCACTGAAGATCTATCACCAAATTAAAATACAATCACCTCAAAAAACTGCGATGACCTTCCAAATCATAGTGCATAGCGTTTTTTTTGTTTTTACCTTTAAAATTATATCATCAACGTAGACGGAGTCAATCTAATACGCATTATTAAAGATAACTCAAAAACTACTGGCCAGATCTTGATATTTATGGGACCAAACGACAACCACCAGCTTTCGAATAAAAAAAGAACCATCAAAATCGGTTCAGCCAGACCAGAGTTATGAGGTAACAAACACAAAAAAAAATACAGTCGAATTGAGAACCTACTCCTTTTTTGAAGTCGGTTAAAAATGACTTAAACTGCACTTTTAATTTATAATTCTTCTTTGTAAGAGCTGACATAGGACTCTCTCGACAGTTATTCTTTGAGACAGTTATGATATTATTATTTACTTACTTTGACTTTAATTTTATCCGTGGCTGCTTTATTTCCCAATTATTTTACCAAATTCGAATAAATCAACCAATTCGGCATATAAAAGTTACACTGCTAGGCCTAACTCAAGCTTCACACCCTGACCTCCATTTAAATTATAATACCCAATGTTTCAGATTTTATCATAAATTGCCTCATTTGTAAATCATACATCTGTAATGAAAATTACGAGAATCCAAAATTACTTTTATGGTACCTACAAGGAAAATCAAATCTTCTCCAATCAAAACTTATTATAGATCTTCTCATAACTCGACACAGGTGCCAACAGCCTGCTCCGAAGCTGCGCGGGCGCAGGTTTATATGTAATACAAGAACTTTCGAGCCCTTTCACCGTCGTATCCCTTCGTACGATTGGCGCAGTTTCTTCGTCTGCCGATCTACCTTGAGTGCAATCTCACCTGATCCAGATCTGTGTCAAAGATAACATTGATCATGATAGGAAATAGTATGAATAAACGTACTGTTAGTTGTGAATGACGCTGATAGTCATCGCAATGCAGTTAGTGGTTACAAAAACCTGTTTGTTTTTAGTACCATGACCGTTTTGATGATTGCAAAAAAAATTGTTCACACTTTCGCTTGGTGTGTGAATTTCGCCTGTATTTTATTTTCAGACAGTGTCAAGGTAGGTATTTTAGTATACAAAACTCATTGTTTTAAAAACGGATTGTTGCAATTCTAACGAGGATAATCTTAAAGTGTATGTGGATTTCCTCGTAAGCTCAAAATAAAAATAAGTGGACACATAAAATGACCCTATAAAAATATTCTACCGCAGTAATTCCTTCTTTCTATTAGTTTATTCACTGATCATAAAATCCACATGAAGTTTATTATATTCATGTCGTAGGAAGATTTACTTTTAATGTTCCGAGAAAACTCATTGCACCTTGTGCATTCAAAGAAACATTACATTCATTCGTGTTGTGTTCGGAGATAAAAATAAAAATGAATATTATTTGCAGTTTTAGAACCTTAAGCAAGTTCACACTCTTTTTTTTCATTTTAACACATATTCATAAAATTCTTCTTTCCATTATTATAATTAAAAAAAGACATAAAAACCTATATTTTCCCAAAAGCCTCCCCCTGCTTCTTAGCCCTACCCCTACCCTCCTCATTCCATTTTTCTCGGTTTTATGTTATTGTAGGACAAACCTGGGCCTACTACGTTGTCTTTTTTTCAAATACGAAAACGCATTAAAATAAAATGACCTTATAATGCAAAAAAGCAAGGAAAGTAATTTCAACGCTCCTTATCCTTTACGTTCCGCACTTGTACCTGCAATAAGTCACAAAACCAGTCACCACTAATTTATGTCATGTAAAAAATATCGTACAAATTCACACATGCCGCGAACATGCACTACATGACACAAAAAATGTCGAAAGTAACGAATTCATAACGCGTGACTAATAAACTTGTCCTTCAAGAGATTCTGATCTTTTCCATGCTGGCAACACTACTTGGTAATATTTTTCAACACTGGCAACTCTCCCTTATATTGTGTAACTGTGGGTATGTCTATGTACGCGTCTCGATTCTAGACGTCATGATGCGAAGTAAGAGTGTAATTAATTAACTAATTATTCTAGTCGGGAACACATGCGAGGATTACGTAACCGGTCTGTGAAGTTGTAACGTACGGACTACGGAGAATACGAACGTACAGTCAGCGACAAAGTATTATACGTTATCAATTTAATTAGAATTATAAAAAGTTTTTCTATAAATACATTTATTACGACTTATTTTTTAACTCTTATAAAAATGTGAGTTATCATTAGTAAATCGACAAAACAATTCAACACACATCATCACATCATTTCGTTTCAACAATTAACGTCTAATATTTTTTATATAACCGATAGCATGAGAGATGTCGGTCGTTACAACTGCGCTGGTACCTACACAAGTCAACGAATAAAATGCATACAAAAGCGCATAAAGCAGTTTAAAAAGAATTTATTATTATTTCACACTCGTGACTGGTCTATGTTACTTATTTTATAACCACGTATGGCAAATTAATTGTTTCTTTTACGTAATACTTAACTACGATAAAAGAGCGCGTTTTCTTTTTATAATTTAATATCCCTTCTCTAAATTATAATTATTTCCCTAATAAAATATGCTATTCTAGTTCTATTCCAGTTTTAAGGCGCGGTAACAAGCTAACCTTTAGGTATTCGCGGAAGAGAGGCTAGCTGCCTACTGGGCATAGTCTGACACAAGTACACGACAGTACTGTATCGAAAGAATAGAAATAAGGTCGAAAATATCTCAGTGTTTGATTTTATTTGAAAATCATGTCCGCCAAAATGTAGGTCATTTTGCAGTTTTAATTGAATTTAAAAAAAATACAGTTCCGTGTTTGAAAAAATTTAGATATCTTTTTAGAGTTTAGACTATAGAATTTTCTTTGTTATAGATATAAAAAAATATGATGGTTGTCGCTGAAAAAATTGAGAAGTAAAAATTTTTTCGTGGTCTTTTTAAACATTTTTTTTTTCCTAGTACTAGACCACTTTTGTAAACTTATTTTGTGTAAGACTTTACTTTATGTATTGAACTATACACGGTAGTTTTTTTTGGCTAGTGGCATGTACAGATAGGTACGGCTAACTTTGCGACGAAAATCTAGACGTTTTACGAAGTGTTTGCTTTGTACAGCGCCTTAAAATAAGATACTTAAGAAAAATAACGTGTGAATGGACTTCTGTCACTGTCTGTACATAAGTTAAACCACGTTGAACTCACTCATAATCATAATTGAAGCAACATTCCGGTTCAGAAAATATTCTACAAATCTTCACCGGCATATAATTGCTTATACAAATGCACACGATAATGGAGATGGTGCAACGTTGGAGATTTAGGGCGAGATCTGTAGTGTTGCCAGGTGTCCGGATTAAGCCGGGCATAGTTAGGCTTTCTGATTGCGTGTCTGGCCAAAATAAACGGTGTCCGGTTGGTCCGGCTTCTGTTAGGCCTTTGTTACAATTTATTTGAATGATCCTACTAATAGGTATTATACCCTACTTAATACTATAAATGCGAATGTTTGTGAGGATGGATGGATGGATGTTTGTTACTCTTTCACGTCAAAACGGCTGAATGGATCTTTATGAAATTTGTCTGGTCTGTCTGGAATAACACCTAGTATACTTTTTTTTCGATCATCACGCAGGCGATGCCGCGGGCGCCACCCAGTTAATAATAAAGTATTTAGACTGTTTTGCCATGAAACTTTACTTATATATAACATATTTTAAAAAATATGGTCATTAAACAAACCTTGATTTTACATTAAATTTTTTGCCGCATCTGTTAATACTGAGAAACAAAATCCTTGCTTGCTTGATGTCCGGTCTTTTCACCCAAATGTCTGGCCATACTGGCTGGTTTATACGGCTTTTAGGTTTGGCGACCTGACAACCCTGGCAATCTGTTGGTATACATACGTTACTTAGCAAGTGCCGTAAGATTTATTTATTTTACTGTCACACACACAACTGTCAAACTGCCAGAGAGAGTAGGGGACATTATTAACTGAGGCCCTAGAACGACTGCCAGGTTTAAAAGTAACGTAAATAAATACGTTAATTTTTCAATTAAAAATATCCGCTTCAAATATTTTCTATTTCGTATTTTTTGTAAATTTATTGATTTTTGAAAATAATTTAGGTAAAATTCTATAGAACCCAGCTGCTCTGTTTTTGGGTTCAAAAATCTATTTATTTTCGTTAGTTTTAAAGTTACTGAGCTTAAACTAGACTTAACAACTTTTATTTTATTATCTTGGTATAGGCTTTAGACGCACATGCACGTAAAAGATAGACTTGTAATAAACTGAGAAGCAAACATTGAAATAAATTGAACTTTTTTACGTGACCGTGTCAGGTTAACGGTGACATACTTTTGTTAATAAACTCTTTTGTAATGCTTCAGTCAGATTATCGTAGATTTGGGATAAAATGCTATATATTCATAATGCTCTGCCTAAAATGGCAGCTTTGTAAATTGATAACAGAATAATAATCATGTATAACGTTACAATTCGTACTATGGTCATAAAGTGACATTCATAGAAATACCTTTCTGATATCTATGGTGACAATCGATAATATTTATTGCGTCTGTGTTTATTTTAAGAATTTTAACGTAAGATAATATCACGCCAGTAATCCCCCAAGGGTTAGACAGAGGTATACTTAATAGTATAGTAACAGTATAGTATAGTACCTACATTTCGCCAGTTGTACTTAAGTCTCATAGGGGGCGAGCCTATTGCCATCAACTGGGTACAAAATTACAAATCCAGACTCTGTCGCTGCTACTGAGTATTTCCTGATGGAAGAACCCAAACAAACCCTAGCACCAACACTAAGAACCCAACACCAAGAATTTTACGGTCATTCATATTATTATCCATCTACGGTTCTGCTAAAGGGGACATTTTAGGTCCCCAAATAATCTTTCTCAACACCATGCACAATACCAATGCACTAATGCAGCAGTGCGGCTGTGAGGAAATATTACAGTCATTCGATGTAGATATTTTAGGTTTAATAGCCAATTAAACGGAGACAGACATTATTGTTGCTTAATTAAACTCTTCAAAATACTTCTCCATACTTTTAATTTACTACCACAGCAATATTTAAGACCACAATGGTGTCCTGTCATATTTTTAACGGTATTCGTGACTTGAGAACTGCTTATGAATGGTTAGATGATATTTGATTAACAAGCAAAGAGACGTCAATGTGTTGCGTCAAAAATTGCGTAAAATTCTTATTGCAGCTATCTCGCGATTCGTGGTGCGAAGCATTTACATACTAATATTTAAAAAGAGGTGCTTGAAACTATAATGTTATAAAGAGAAAAACATTGTGAGGTTGTAGGGGTAATTTCGGGAAGTATCTACTGAAGCGATTTTGTAAAATCTTTTTGCAATAGTAAGTTACATTATATGTGAGTGTAATAGACTAGCGGCTAGTGCAGTAGAGTAAGTAAATACGGGAACACATTATCAGATTCGCTTTCAAAAATAACTGTTTCCTAACTTGTAAGTTGTAACGCATCAGAAATGATAGTAGGTATTATAGAAAACCCACATTTTGGTTTGTTTTGTTTGAGTAATAGGGAGTCAGCCTATTGACATTAATCGGGCACAAATTCAGAGAGCACATGGGAAATTCCTAATAGAAAAACTCAATAACACAAACCAAAAAAACCTTGTTGCCCTAGAACTTCAAAACCCGTGTAAAACTCCCTTGATTTTTCAAGAACAAACAATCAAGAAAACAATTCCCCTTGTGTTATTAACCACACACACCAGTGCGGTGTGAGTGGAAGCCCGCGGGTGCCACATTACCAGGTCCCCAAGGAATGCAGCTTTGCAGGAAACGGGCAATGACCGACCGCCGCCGCCGCCGCCGTGCCAACGCCACGAACAAACACGGGGGACGGACGCTGGTCATTCATATATTTGCAATACAAATGACCATTTACATAGGGAATGCTGAACTGAAATCTATGTTTATGACTTTACGGTTAATTTTACATTTATTTTGTAGGTTATGTGCAAGGTGATTTATGATGATTTAAAAAGGCAATCAGTGGGTCAAAATGGCCGCTTAAGAGAAATCATAATAGGTTAATAAGTAATTTATAATTACGTTGCTATTCGTAAAATGACAATAAATTCACAATATTAACTGCGTCTGTGAGCATAGAATGAATGAAGAATGTTCGTAATTCATATTATCATCCTATTACGGTTAAGAGACGCTAAAGCGGTCTTTTTAAGCCCCGTTCCAATAAACAAAAACGACTCGTTTTGCTTACGGATAGTAGTATTTTGACATAAGTTCTATGAGACTTATGTCAAAATCCTACTATCCGTAAGCAAAACGACTCGTTTTTGTTTATTGGAACGGGGCTTTAGACCCCCTGAAGAAGTCTCATAGAAATGTGATAGAATGTCATTGCTACGGTTGTAATGAAAAAACTATTAGAAAATGTTGAAATGTTTTTCAGTCATTTTCAATTTTCAATTGGAAGTTATCTGTTAAATAGGTTTGAAAACTAAATATAAATGTTTAACTCCGACGGAAAATGCAAATAATGTGTAGTCTAATGCAAATATTACACTATTTGAAAGTGTAGTAAATATAATATTTATTTTCAGATACCAGAGATCCCTAGTGTTAGTAGCACGCCTTATATCTAGTGTTAGGACATACATAAATAAAAAACAATTTGAGTACGAGTCATTTTGTACAGAAGATGAAAGCCAGTGAATCAAGCAGTCATCTTCTCCACAAAATGCCTCAAAAAAGGGGGGAAACAGACTCTCGGTAACTCTTTCTTGAATACTGTTGGTACTGGCCCGGGTTCTAGCTGCCACAGACGCTATTTTCTTCTGTACGACTGCGTGGAAGCCGCCAGTACGGTTCTGTGTGAACATCTTTGACTGACGCACTACAGAACCGGGGCAATCTAAGGAACATTCTAAAAACATTGTTGTACTGGACGATGAAGTAAATAATTTAGCACCTATTTAGTTTGCAGATAACTTAATATATACTTTGTGCCGAGTGCACCAAGATGGCACATCCAGCGTTTTTATTTAAACCATATTTGAAAGCACATTTATTTTGTAGATTAAGTGTTAACTTAGGTACCTATATAGATTAGCGTTCTTATATCAACATAGTATTAAAAGTTAGCCATGTTAGCTTTAACATTTTGTTTGTTTAAATTATTTCTTAGGAATTTACAGGTTGTAGATAGTGCTTGATTCCTATCAGCCAGTTTGTCAATTGAGTGGCGACTGGTCCAGTTAACAGACTGGTCATCAAGGACGTTGAAATAGCCCATGTTTAGAGTCGAAAAGAAACTACATGCTAAAACTGAAAGGAGCGGCGTCAAATCTGTGTGTAAGTTTTTATTTAAGGTTCCGTGCCTCTAAAGGAAAAAAAAGGATTGTGTGGTTTTATGAAACCACGGTAAAAGTGAAACTTTTTTCACAATATAGACATTTAGACGTCCCTACTCCGCGGCCGAACGTCACGCGACATACAACACACAGACGAAAATGTTTGAGACGATGTAATAAAAATTTCACTTATAAAAGGAACCCTTGATCACTTTGTAACAGAGTGGGTATTCCACCTCCTCTGTTGTCGCAACCTCTTTCCTTCTGAATCAATATCGATTTTTAAATGTTTGAATATTCATATTTCGAATTGCGTTCCGTTCACAGCTTATTGCTTGAACACCGATTGCCTCAACTTCTGTCTGTCCGCTAAGACCCTTTTTCTCAAAATAATACCGAATACTGAGTGCTGCGGTCCCTTGGAGCTGTCAATTAAATCCAAGTGTCGTAGAGCGTCGGGGGACCACCTCCTAGAATCAGATGAGATACGCACAGAAAGTAATAAACAAAGCGGTCCACCAACACAACGACGCTTGAATTCAAATGTAAATGGATAATATTTAGATATTCTGTTTTCCTTCTAAGAGTTTTCTGCGCAGGGTGTTTTTCAAAAATAATAATTTTTTTTTTTCAAAGTAGCGGCTGTGCATAAAACCTGCTTTAATTCTTCGTAGTTTGCTCGCAGCAAAGCAATTCGATAAAATCGATAAAACACGGAGTGTTTGTACAACAACAACAACAAGATACAGGTTGTTTTCCAATCTTTACGAGTAACATTAACGTGAGTGGCAGTAACTTGATTCAATTAACTCTCACTCATGCACTTTGTTACCTTTAAGAAGTACCTTTGCGCTTTATTTTATTACCTGCGCAGACAAATCTGTGGACATTACCCACAGATTTGTCCGCGCGGAATATCGTGAATTGCCCACGACATCGTCCTTCCGAGATAAAAAAAATGAATTAATATTCGATACTATAATCTCTGCGCCAAATTTTATTCACATTATTTTTGATCTCGGATCATTATCAAAATTTCCATTTAGCCGTTCGGGCGTGATTGAGTAACAAAAAACCATCCATTCATCCAAACTTTCGCATTTAAAATAGTAAAGTAAGATAAGTCTTCCTAATAAAAGGGTTGGTTTGATAAAAGAGATCACCATGTATAATTTAGGTAGAGTCCGACTAAATGATAGCCAGCTTTTTTAAGCTATACGTACATTTAATGAAACGCAGGCGCAGACAAAATATGGGCTCATATCATAATAAATTAAATTTCTACTGTAGAAACCTACAATAACTTGATTGTTAAGCCTAGTGTACACGGTCTAGGTAATTTAGGTTGCGTCTTATGTAACTGGCTTTATTGTCAGAGGACAATGGCACATGACAGGAAACTGTGTGATTACGCGACAATTAAGTTGTAGGCTATAGCTAAGGTACATACCTAACATTCACATACATAAATACATATACGAATAACTCGTACACAATATCTATTAATCACATAAATACACGTATAATAATATAACTTCAAAACATTAATACTCTACACCCGTGCGTACACAGCCGTATGCTCCCGCACGTTTGTACACACCCTTAGCTATACCTACAGACCAGCCGCTAGCGGAGCCCGAGCTCCGCGTTCAAGTTGGGACCTGCTCGACGCCCGGCGCGCCGCGCGTGTCGTCGGTCGCCGCCTCCACCCCGCGCTCTCAGCCGCGCCCCGCGTTCGCCCTGGCAGTCCGCGTAAATCAACGATCGCGCGCGCATCGTAAATATTGTACTCGCGCAGCACATTGCTAAATATTGTTTGCTTTAGTTTAAACTTGTTATATTTTCTTATATAAATAAACATTTTTATTATTCGTTAGTGCATAGTGTTTTAATTGAAGTCCTAACACTAAAGACACTACAGTGGTGACCCCTCAGACTTAACACGTGCTAGTGCTACCTACCTACTTTGTGCGGAGAACGTGGACTCAATAAACTTAAGTGTCTATACCCAAGTGCTAATAATTCAAAATGAGTGAATCTGAGCATATCGTAAACGATGCGAAGACCGATTCAGCGGCATCACAAGATGTTTTTCGTGTAGGCGTGCGCGTTCCGCCATTTTGGCCTGAGAAGCCCGAGATTTGGTTCGCTCAAATAGAAGGCCAGTTCGCGATTTCTAATATTACTGCGGACACAACCAAATTCTATTACGTCGTAAGCCATCTTGATCCAAGATTCGCAGCGGAGGTGGAAGACATCATTGTTAACCCACCAGCAGCCGATAAATACGGCAGACTGAAGACGGAGCTGATAAAGCGGCTCTCCGAATCCAGGGAAAAGAAGGTGCACCAACTCCTGACCCACGAGGAGTTAGGCGACAGGAAGTCGTCGCAATTCCTTCGACACCTGCGGAACCTTGCTGGTCCTAAGGTACCTGACGAGTTTCTTCGAACTATATGGTCGAGCCGGTTGCCTAGGAACATCCAACCTATAATAGCGTCACAAGCGTCTTCACCTCTCGAAACATTAGCAGACCTCGCCGACAGGATTCACGATGTCGTGCCGAGAGGTCACGAAGTTGCAGCAGCACAAGGGGTAAGCGATTTACATACCATAAACAAACAAATGGCCGAACTTACGAAACAAGTGGAGTTATTAACACAAAAGGTTAATGACCTTTCCCGCTCAAGCCGATCGAAAAGTCGTAATGACCGCTCAACTTCCCGCCTAAACAGATCTCAATCAAGAAAAAGGGTACATCCAACGTGTTGGTACCATTATAAGTTTGGTGAAAAGGCCACTAAATGTGATCAGCCCTGTGACTTCAAACCGGAAAACTCCAAAAGCAGTCAGTAATGGTGGCTGACGACTGCTCGACATGTAAAGGCCGCCTATTCATCACTGACAAACGTACTGGCGTACAGTTTTTAGTAGATACTGGTTCCGACGTGTGTGCCTATCCAAAAACATATTTAAAAAACCATTTGCATTACAATAAACAATGTAACTATGAGCTTGTCGCTGCTAATGGCACACCCATACCTACCTACGGCACTTACCAGCTTAGCCTCAATCTTGGATTACGCCGTGAATTTACGTGGAAATTCATTATTGCTGACGTGTCAAGACCTATCATAGGCGTCGATTTTTTAAGTTATTTCAACCTACTAGTCGACTGCCGACAACAAAAGTTGATAGACTCCATCACGAATCTAACCGTCGGCGCACCTTCAACCCACGAAATAACTCACGAATTGTTGTCGTTGAAAACCTTTACAGGTCATTCACCGTATCTCGACATACTACGATGTTATCCCGAAATTACGAGACCAGCTGGATCCATAAACATACCAATTCACAACACTAAGCATCATATTAGAACTACGTCTGGCCCGCCCGTAACATCACGACCGCGTCGTTTGGCACCAGACCGCCTGAAAATCGCGAAAAAAGAATTTGAGGAAATGTTACAAAATGGAACAGCTCGTCGCTCTGAAAGTCCATGGTCGTCTCCACTACATCTCGTGCCCAAAAAAGACGATGGCTGGAGGCCATGTGGCGACTACAGGCAATTAAATGCACGAACAATACCGGATCGATACCCAGTGAGGCATATTCATGATTTTGCATACCAACTGTCAGGATCCACTATATTTTCAAAAATTGACCTTGTTAAAGCTTTTAATCAGATTCCCGTTTATGAAGATGACATTAAAAAAACAGCCATTACGACACCCTTCGGATTATTCGAATTTACCGCCATGACTTTTGGTTTGAGGAATGCTGCTCAAACGTTTCAAAGATTTTTGGACGAAATTCTTCAAGGACTGGACTTTACGTTTGGTTTTCTCGACGATATCCTCGTATTTTCGAAAGGGGAAACAGAACACATTGGACACCTAAAAAAAATTTTTGAAAAATTAAAAAATTATGGTGTGGTAATCAATACTAACAAATGCGTGTTAGGTGTTAGCGAAGTAACTTTCTTGGGCTATCACGTGTCTGCAGCTGGCATACGACCTCTCCCCGAAAAAGTCAAAGCTATACAGGAATACCCCCTCCCTAAAAATGCAAAGGAGTTAAGAAGATTTTTAGGGATGGTAAATTTTTATCGCAAATTTCTCCCAGGCGCCGCACAAATTCAGGGTCCTCTCAACCTAGCTTTAAGTGGCCCAAAAATTAAAGGGACAACGCCCATCGTCGTAACACCTGAAATTAAACAAGCATTTGACGCATGCAAAACAAACTTACTGGAAGCTACCCTCATCGCGCATCCTGATTCCGAAGCTGAGTTAGCACTCTTCACCGATGCTTCAGACGTGGCTATTGGAGCTGTCTTGCAACAGCGAAGACATGACAGCTGGCAACCACTTGGATTCTTTTCACGCAAGTTGTCTCCTGCTCAAACTAAATACAGCACTTACGACCGTGAATTGCTCGCAATACATGAAGGTATTAAATACTTTAGGTATATGCTCGAAGCGAGAACATTTAAAGTGTTCACCGATCATAAACCCATCACATTCGCCTTCACAACAAGCCGACATAACTGCTCACCTCGTCAACACCGCTATCTCGATTACATCTCCCAATTCACTACAGATATCAACCACATCACTGGAAATGACAACGTAGTTGCCGACGCCTTTTCACGATTGGAAAGCGTCGACTCTACCATCAATTATAAACAGCTGCAAAACGAACAGGAAAATGATGAAGAATTACAGAACTTGCTACAAAACAATACAGCGTTAAAACTAGAACGAGTAAAAACTATGGATGCCTACGTGTACTGTGACCAATCTACTTCTCGTCCTAGGCCATTCATAACACCAACGTTCCGCAAGCAAATTTTCAAAAACTTACACAATCTCAGTCATCCAAGTCCCAACGCAACAGCAAAACTGATTTCGGAAAGATTTGTGTGGCCTAAGATTCGTCGTGACTGCAGAACATGGGCTCAGCAATGCACTGATTGCCAACGCAACAAAGTTACCCGTCATACTCACTCTCCTCTTTCCTCATTTCCTGTTCCTTCTAACCGTTTTTCCCATGTCCACCTTGACATAATAGGCCCTATGCCACCCTCTTCTGGTTTCAGGTACTGCCTTACAGCCGTAGACAGGTTCACTCGATGGCCTGAAGCCTACCCTCTAGCAGACATCACAGCGGAGACCTGCGCTAGTACCTTCATTTCTGGCTGGGTCGCTCGTTTTGGATGTCCAGAAAAAAT
Organism: Ochropleura plecta; assembly: GCA_905475445.1. NCBI lineage: Eukaryota > Metazoa > Arthropoda > Insecta > Lepidoptera > Noctuidae > Ochropleura > Ochropleura plecta. Next base: position 15,329,079 of record FR997731.1, on the reverse strand, counting down.
CACCACTGATCGGGGGAAACAATTTGACTCGCAACTGTTCCAGAGCATCTCGTCTATCATAGGCGCCTACCATTGTCCCACAACAGCTTACCACCCGCAGTGCAACGGCTTGGTGGAGAGGATGCACAGACAGCTGAAGGCCGCCATAATGTGCTACAACAACGCGCAATGGTCGGAGGCACTTCCTCTTGTTCTCCTGGGTATGAGGAGTGCCTGGAAAGAAGATCTACAAGCCTCTTCAGCCGAACTAGTGTATGGCGAGCCACTCCGGTTACCTGGTGAGTTCTTGAAACCAGTAACACACCACAGCATAGATGAAGCAGACTTCGCAGCACGGCTAAGACAACATATTTCGAAGCTATCACCTGCATCAACTTCAAGCCATGGTGAGAAAATGTTTTATGTTCCTAAAGACCTCAATACAGCCACTCACGTCTTCCTGCGGAAAGGACCTTTAAAGAAGTCTCTAGAATCACCTTACTCTGGCCCGCACCAAGTCATAGAAAGAGGACCCAAAACATTTATAATAGACCTACAAGGAAAACATGTAACGGTGACCATTGACAGACTAAAACCGGCTTACTTGGCTAAAACCGATGATAGTTTGCCGCTTAAAACACCAACTTCACCACAACCAGCATCTGCTCCATCGCCAGCTCCACCACCACCGCAGCCAGAAACCACCACAAGAAGCGGAAGAACTGTGAGATTTCCACGGCATCTCTCTCACTATCGACCGTGAACCGGTCTCAGCGGGGGAGTGATGTAGGCTATAGCTAAGGTACATACCTAACATTCACATACATAAATACATATACGAATAACTCGTACACAATATCTATTAATCACATAAATACACGTATAATAATATAACTTCAAAACATTAATACTCTACACCCGTGCGTACACAGCCGTATGCTCCCGCACGTTTGTACACACCCTTAGCTATACCTACAGACCAGCCGCTAGCGGAGCCCGAGCTCCGCGTTCAAGTTGGGACCTGCTCGACGCCCGGCGCGCCGCGCGTGTCGTCGGTCGCCGCCTCCACCCCGCGCTCTCAGCCGCGCCCCGCGTTCGCCCTGGCAGTCCGCGTAAATCAACGATCGCGCGCGCATCGTAAATATTGTACTCGCGCAGCACATTGCTAAATATTGTTTGCTTTAGTTTAAACTTGTTATATTTTCTTATATAAATAAACATTTTTATTATTCGTTAGTGCATAGTGTTTTAATTGAAGTCCTAACACTAAAGACACTACAAAGTCATGTTCTTGCGACATTTCTGTCGAGTAGTGGCACCAAGTTATGTATAGTACTATGTATACAGAATAGAAGGGATATCGAAGTACATCGTTCTAAACCAGCCCAAATAACAGTGTATTTAAAAAAAAACTGGCCAAAAGATGAAATGATGTTTGCACGACCACTATTTCAGCCTTACTACGTGCCTGCTACTGGGGCACTGGGGTTCTGTAAGAAGTGAGCCATAATCCACCACCCTGGCTCAGTGCCTGTTGGTGGATGTCACATAATTATGTCTGCGATTTTTTAGGGTTCCGTATCATAAAAGGAAAAAGGGGAACCCTTATTGGATCACTTTATTATCCGTCTGTCTGTCTGTCAACCCTTTATCTCGGATACACGTTACCATCACGTGTTTCGAGTTGAAATTAAAAACACATAGGTACTCAACTCTGTGGTCCATTGGATATATGAAAAAAAAACATATTTCTAGTCTATAGTCTAAGAGATATGGCCGTTTATGGCATAAGTTTGTACGGTATCCTTGGTGTGCTAGTCCGATTAGCACTTGCCCGGTTTTCGATTTTTGCCTGAAATTCCTCACAAGTTTTTCTTAAAACGTTTTGAGAGCGGAGGAGATGAAATAAATTACATAAAGTAATAATTTTAAATGGATTTGAAGCTGTGACTCGTAAGACGATGCTTTTGCAACTGAACTAGTACCAACTGATTACAAGTTACAATGTTAGTCGTGTGATTTCAATAACTTTATTGATTTGACATCGCCTTGACCTGAGACTCCTGAGAAGCATGAGAACTGGTCGTAAACAAAATCACGTTCACTATATTTTGCCTTGCATTCAATGAGTATTTTAGAATAGAGTCTGTATTTGTTTTGTAGACAAAGTAATCAGCATAACAAGTTCTATGTTCATTCATGAAAAAAAACTACGAGAATACCTTAATACTGAAATGCGGAAATTTAGGTTCAACAATTAAAATAGAGGTCTTTGTTTCAATATTTGAAGTGCCAATGTACGTTTTTTTTTTTTGCGGATGGCAAATCAGTGTCAGACTTTTACAGACTTAAACCCACCCATGTTCCTTCTTTTGCCTATTATGTTCCGGGGTCGCGGTATCTCTTTCGAACAACCGCAACCCCGGGCAGGATTGCCGATGTACTTAAAAGTATATAATGGCACTAGCTTTCGCCCGCGGCTTCGCTCGCGTTAAATTCGGTATAACACACCAAGCAGACCTGCAGTTTTTGCTCTTGCGCCTGATTGATTTGTAATAGCAACGCTAAGTTTTCCCTTTTCTTCCCTCGTTCTCCCTCATATCCCACTTTTTTAAATAAAAATTAGCCTATGTCCGTCTCCTGGTTCCCAACTATCTCTGTACCAAAATTCATCAAAATCGGTTTAGCCATTAAAGCGTGAAGAGGTAACAAACAAACAAACAAATAAACAAACAAACAAACTCACTTTCGCTTTTATAATATTAGTAAGGATTATATTAAGTAGATGGTCAGGAGAATTCATTTAGACAGCCTTCGTCAGTTTCTCGAGCCAATTCATTATACTGTCAAAATCTCCAGTTGTAATTTGAATGTAACATTTTAGTTAGTGTCGAATTTGCAAGACAATTACGATCAAATAATCACACTAATATTGTAAAGACGAAAGCTTGTATGTTTCTTACTCCTGCACGCTCAAACGGATTTGGACGAAATTTTGTATCAAGATAGCTTATATTCTGTATAATACATGGGCTATAGTATATATTTGATCCCAGTATTTTTGTTCCTTTGTTAAAAATTTGGCCTTTCCGAAATGCGGTGATCCCGTCTGAGGATCAAATAGCTCAAATATGGTTTTTCACCACAGGTAACACCACGGGGCGCAGCTAGTACCTACATAAACCTTTTATTTATCCACATGTTGTCACACTAACATTTACACATTCATTATTTAACAATTAGAATGGCGGAAGAAATGTTGATTACTATCAAAGAGATGTAAAAACTCTTGCGCATCATAATTCTACACACACTGCTAAGTAAAACGAACAAGACGCAATGGAGGCGCTTGCGCAAGAACGTGGGTTACTGTAGTTAGCGGAGTTAAAAGTAAAACGTTTGTTTTCATATTTACTGAGAAGTAAAATAAGATGGGTTCTGTAGCGTTTCCTGTTTGTGAACACGCGATATTTTATAGCATGGGTTCATGTACTGTCGCGAGCATAAATAGTTGTTTACTTGGCTACAATGAACCGCGATTTTCTCGTGAAGTATAAAATATATAGGTATTATTAGTACTTACTAATAACATATTAAATTATGCAGGTCATATTAAACAGAAGGTATTTTCCGTTGTGTGTGACAGTTTTTTGTCAGTAGAGATTAACTGGAGGTTTGACTACAAAGGGTTTATCATACGTGGAATAACAAATCAGAAAAATATTTCCGGTCAGGAGGCCTATAATGGCCGTTTTAGCAGAATATCCTACAATGAATAGGATAATAATATGAATTACATTGTAATTCGTAAAATGGCCACAATGTGACAAGTCTTAATAGGTATTAAAAACGTCTGTGACCAGTTAAAATGATCTTAATTCAAATTGGGGCCTGTTGGTCTAGTGGTTAGTGGCCCTGACTGCTGAGCCGGAGGTCGTGGGTTCGATTCCCACCCAGGACAAACTTTGTGTGATGAGCAGGATTGTTTGTTCTGTGTCTGGGTGTGATTTATCTATAATATGTATGTATTTATAAATTATATAAGTATGTATATCAGTTGTCTGGTTACCATAACACAAGCTCTGCTTAGCTTGGGATCAGATAGCCGTGTGTGAGTTGTCCCAAGATATTTATTTATTTATTTTATTTATTTAATTATTATCGTATTATAATTCTGCCAAACAGGTCTTTTAAGGCCCCAAGTTATCCCATCTTATCGTACCTTTTCTGAAAGTAGAGCTTAAAAGCTCTATTCTGTGGTCTGAGTAAAAAGTTTTTCATTCATTTTTAAAACAACAAAAAAACATGTTATAAATAATGTGGTAGCTTTTCTTTATTGTTTTGCACGTAATCCTACAAGCTTCCTTACATTTATCTTTCCGTATAATAATGACGGTTAGAGAAAATGTACCTTTAATACTTCTTAATTTATGAACAATGCTCCCCTACTGTTGGTTGGAAGGAATGAAATGAACGATGTGAGGGGGATAATACAATCACTACGTCCGGCTAACGATGAAGCAGTCGCTGCAAGCCGGTAGATGTTATCGTTTTAGTTGGCTTTTATTACAGCAGCTGTAAAGTAATAGTTTTATTAAACTGACAATTGGGTTACTTTAAAAATAGCATATTCAGGTATCCATATTACTCAAAACATTGTTTCAAAACTTCAAAATTAAACCGGCGCCATTTACTCGAAACTAAAAATAACCTCCTTACTATACTTGTAATTATCGCTGCACAACTGAGGAGCATAGTGCATTTTCATTATGATATCAAAGCGCCCTATCTTCTACCATAAGAAAAGTGTGTTTTCCACCTTCTCCCCTTATCATTTAGTAGTATGAAAAAATAGATGTTGGCCAATTCTCAGGCCTACCCGATATGCACACAAAATTTTATACAAATCGGTCCAGCCGTTTCGGAGGAGTTTGGTAACAAACACTCCGTAATGATGCCGTAACGTAAAGTAGATCCTGCCGGGGTTTAGGGTTGTTCGAAACAAATACCGCGGCCCCGGAACATAAAGGGCAATAGAATGAACATGGGTGGTTATAGTCAGTACAAGTGTGACATTCCTCTCCCGCTCCACCCAGAGCGGGGGAAGTTTTTTCATGATTTCCTATCAAAAAACTGTACCTACTTGGTACAGTTTTATAACATCAAGTTAAAAGCACTGGCATTAAACGTCAAATTCTGGAAGTCCGTGCACAGCAGTCAAAGTTCATTGCATATCATGCAGTTCGGAATTAAAATCACACCGCTGCGTGCAACGAATAAAATAAATGACTTTTCACGTTAAACTTGACTCTTGACCTTCATAATATAACAAAGAATGTTGCTTGTCTAAGTATTGTTACTGAGTGATACGTGGTTCAAAGAATGGTGATAGCAATTACAGATAAGATAGTTATTAGACCTGTCACGACGTGTTTATAGTGGTTATTAGGGTTCTGGACCTCAGAAGGAAGGTCTTAATGTAACATACTGTCATGTATTTTGTGTGTGCATAAATAAATAAGGAAAAAACGGATCCCTTATTGGATCACTTTGGTGTCCGTCTGTCTGACTGTCAACACCCTTTATCTAGGGAACGCGTGGAGGTATCAAGTTGAAATTAAAACTATATATTCAACTCTGTAGGTAGTCCCTTTATGATACTAACACTATATGGATCGCTTGGCCTGAAAAAAATATTTTGATTTGATTTGATTTGTGCTGTGAAATAAATTAACCCTCCAAGTCCACGCAGACAAAAGATATGGCTGTTTATTTCGCAAGTTTGTACGGAACCCTCGGTGCGCAAGTCTGATTCGCTCTATTTTTGTAGATAGAATTGATACTACTAATAACCTGTACTAACTGGGTTGTGCAGGCAGTGGCGTGCCTAACCTAGAAGCCAAAAATACGACAAGCGAAGGCAAGCAGACTGTTCTGAATCCCTTTCATCATGAAGAGTTATACAAGGTAAAGCCAAGCTGGTAGGCTACTTGTATGCAGGTCATATAAGCAGTCGTTCCATGTAAAATACTGATATTCAGCTGCATCCGGTCAAACTGGAAGCCGACCCCAATAAAGTTGAAGAAAGGTTGGGACAATGCACGTCAATCTATATTAATAATCCATTAAGGCGGACTAGTATGTTTTATGCATTCCCGTGATATGGGTTTCAAATAAGGGTTTTCTGAGATTAAAACGAGGACTTGAGCGTTTCCGTAAACTACATAATATTTTATTGTGATATGAGAAGTTGTATAAAAACTTTTAAAAATAAATATTTTGGTTCTGAAAGGATGAATATAATACCAAAACTACCTACGTACTAGCTTAACTAAGCTTACCTCTTTTTTTAAAGTAAAAAAAAAATACATAATTTTTTTTTTATTATTTTTATATATTTTTTTCAAACCATAACAAGATTCGTAGAAAATCATTTATTTAAATTTGCTTAGTAGCTTTTGTTAGTAAACCACTCGTTGGGCGTAATCATTTTTTTTTTAAATAAACGTAACAACATTATCCATAGCTTACGCGACCGGCAAGTTCTCGCCCCGAGTGTCGTAACGCTCCCTTGACATTTCACAGCGGTACCACGAATTCACGATTGAACCTATTCTGCCTGTCGTATCATTAATAATATTTTCATAATCAGAACTACATAATTTATCAACGGAATTGTACGGAAATGTGGTTGAGTGAATTAATGATCATAATACGTTGTCGTGACGACAAAACCAGATTGGTACGGTTTAGTGGTTTGAGATTTTAATAAGGATAATCTAAGTATAAATCTTACCTTCTAATTCAAAAGTGAAACAGCCTTTATTTGGAAAAATCATCATTAGCTTCCTCCGCTCTGGGCGGAGCGGGGGGAGGTCAGACTTTAAAACCCATCCATGTTCCTTCTTTTGCCTTTTGATAACATTTATTTCGCCTTTCAAAACCTATGTTTGGTTACGTTACGCCTATTAACACCAAACGGTTAGAGAGAGATGTAGTACTTAATAGTACTCCCATATTTCCCCAGTTATGTCTAAGTCCCATGTAAGGGTTCTTACATGGGGCAAGCCTATTGCCAACCAATCAAGCACAAATACATACAAACTCCGTAGCTGCTATCGAGAAATTCCTGATTGAAAACCCAATAACAATTAGCGCGACTCGGGAATCGAACCCAATACCTCATGCTCGGCTGCTCAGCTGTAGTATTGTTTTATGTTCTCTAGAAGGCGCCATATCCAATTTAATGTAACGTCACCGCAGTATATCAAGACGTTTCCAACGAAACCTCATTCCTCAAATCACGATTAGTATTTCATAAGTTATGAGGAAACAGATGAACATACATACAAAACGTCGAAATCATAACCCTCCTTTTTGCTTTGTTGTAGCCAAGTAAACAAGCGCTATGTAAGTAGACAGGTTAAGCACATCTTTCTAGGACAGTAACGTTGACATGAACCTGTTTACCGAAAAGGGTTGTATGACAGAAGTAGAGCATAGTGAACGCTGTCCCGAGTGCCTTGACACAGTTCCACCGTGGTCCATTCATTCACATCAGGTGCTTTGCTTAGGTCCCCTCACTAACTGAACCTGTTCTATGTGGGTAGGTACACACGACGGCACATCAAGCTATTTTAAACTATTCTAACCTGATCTCTCTACAACGGATCCCACACCGTAGTAGAGAGAACAGGTTAAAATGGTTTTGTATAGGTTGATGTGCCGTCGTCAATAAATAATTAATTGCCGGCATGGTTGGCGCAGTGGCTGACCAGTTGACTGCTGCTCTGCGTGTCGCATGTTCGATCCCCGCACGGTTATTATTTGTATGATTACAGGTTGTTGTTTCGGGTCTGGCTGTTTGTGTATGCGAGTTTTAATGTTTGTAAACGCACCCACGATACAGGAGAAATTCCTAGTTATATTCCTATACATTTACCAAAATTCAAAGCTAATGTTAATAGGGTATGATTTAAGCTGTCACCAATTTAATTCATTTTGTGTTTCTTAAATAATAGGGTTTGCCCTCAAAATAGTAGATTTGTCACCAAAATGTAGTCACCAAACAATGTAAAATCAATTCCACAATAAATCACATAAAATCATGGAGATATAGGGTCTAGTACCAAATTATTGTTTTTGTATATATATTATAATAGGTTTGTCCTAATAAGCATTTAAGCAAACTAATTGAAAGAGATCACCAATAAACTATATATATCTCTTTTTTCTATCAATGCAAGTCGATTCTGCCACTCGCCGGCCGCTACCGCGCCATTTCTGCCATCTGCGCCAAGCGATCGATTTATTTGGTGACAGATCTACCATTCTGAGCACCAAGCTATTATTTAAGTAATAAAACTATTATTATAAGAACGAAGTTTATATTCATGTAATGCACTACAATTTTATTGGTAATCCATCTCATATTTCACACATTATATTAACAATAATTTGGTAATTCATACCTGGGAGCACTCTTTGTTTATCTGAGAACGAAAATATTTCGTGGCGATAGATCTATTTATTAGGTGATACAACTTGATGACAAATATAAATTTTGGTGACAAAAAATATAGTTCCCATGTTAATATCTGTGTTATGGTTTCACGGACATAGTATTTCGGAGGCCTTTTCTTTATTATTCTGTTTTGTCCCCTTGGGCAAAGGCCCCATTCCTTTCCAAATCCCGAAATGGTGTTTGCACGCGAGAAAATCGCTTTAGTATTTTGGTAAATGTATACATGTTTTTGCTCGTCACTGTACACAGTTTTGGTTTGCTAAACTCTGTTTTATGCAGATACATTTAAGTAATTATTTAGCTAAATGATAGTAATTATGCCAATGTATGGAGTACGAAATGGTTTGATACTTGGAAATGTTTTGCTTTAATACGATCATGTACATTTTTTTTTAAATTTATTTATTTCAAGTGATAAAACGAAGTTTTTTGATGATTTTCCATCCGACCTACTTACTTATCCAGCTACACTTAATTATTTCTTTAGGTTGGCCAACGAACTCGTTGTACTCAGACAATTGCAGTGTAAAGAAAATGCTGTCGCAGCTGACTGTATTTTCAGAATCGCATTCATTCACGTTTTTACGTAGAAACTAAGTAGACCTAAGTAGTTTCATATCTAATGGAGATCCAGAAATTGATTCGTAATAATCGACTAAGAACATCTACATCCGGATTTATATTTTCATTACCATGTACATTATAAACTTACAAACTATAAATAGGTCTAAAATGGTAATTAATAATTCTATAAGCCATATAATTCTACAGCTTGTGTAGAAATTCTAAAAGTTTGGCCATATTCAAGGTGTGATTCAGATCATCAAACTTAACAAGTTTTTCCACGAGACCAAAACCGAATAAAAAACAGATGTCCTAAACATTTGGGTTGAGAAAAAAATGTTAGTTAAAGTTCGGGTAAGTTTGCTACTGGATAGCTGTTTTTTTTCAACACCCTGTTACACACGCTGCCGCGCTGTTTATTCTATAACTAGCTGGCGCCCACGGCTTCGCCCGGGTGATGATCAAAACAAAGTATCCTATGTGTTATTCCAGACAATAATGTAACTCTGTGCCAAATTTCATCAAGATCCGATCAGCCGTTTTGACGTTTGATGCATCCTCACAAACATTCGCATTTAAAATATTAGTAGGATTTTACTTTTGCTATTGTCTTCTAGGTACCTAGACATAATTAAGTATATCCGAAGAATAAACGCGGTCTAATGACATTAAGTAACGTAACGTTATACGATAAAAAAACCAATACCTACTCATTTCATCTCAGAGTTTCGCTAGGTTAGGCTATATTGCCTTTTTATAAAATAATATTAAGGTTTAGGTGATAAATAAATAAATTCTGGTTTGTTTATGTATCCGGTTAGCCACAGAGGATCAGAAATTCAATTATGAATATATAGAAATAGGACTGAACACCTGAACCAACCACATAAGAAAACATTACACATTTACGAGGAACCTGTACCTTCCGTACCTACATATCGCACCCCGCAGGAATTTATAACTGTGAAATATTCAATCTTATCCAACCACATTTACCTCCCCATTTCGAATCGTTTTAATAATTCAAAACTGATTTCAGTTACAGACCAGACATATTCTCAACAATTCAATTTATGTATAAAATGCTGTTGGTATCTCATATTCTTTTATGAGAAAAAATTTGAACTTGACTGTAAAAGGCATTTTAATTTTGACCGCCACAAAAAATGTTAAAGTATGTTTGCAAGTGTCTAATTACGCTTATCTTGCTTAATTTAACAATAAAACAATTTTCGTACAAAGCATCCCATAAACTCAGACAGATTATAAAAAAATCTAACAACAACGGAATGTACAATATTCTACTAATTTACTTTACTACGACGTTACAATATTATTAAATAAACGACTAATTAGACCTAAAACAACAAAGCGTTACAAGTTACACAAAACATTTATGAAATTCTGTTTCATTTGAAACAAAGAAGTGAGGTGTACTCTAGAAAAATATTGTTAGAACAGCAATGAATTTAGAAAAACACACAAACAAACACAAACGCACGTCCTGCGTACGTGCGTTTGTGTTTGTTTGTGTGTTTATGGGCAAAACAAATGTAAATACTTTCCTTCTAAGGCCTGTCTACATTCACTATCTTTTTATAGGCAACTAGAGAATTGCGGTAATTGAATGAAAAAGCCTGCTACCTTTATTGTGGTGCCATAAAAACGTTGTGAGAACTAATTTCTATGATGTAGCAATTTTATTCAATGGGAATATTAAACGTAGTTTTTGCTCAATCGATGTTAGTCGCTTCATGTCTTATCTTGTAAGGCTATTTTATTTCGTTAAGGCTTTGGTATTTAAACTTAATAATATCGCATTTCGACACGAAAATGTTTCTAATGTTTTACAATCTGCATCGGACGTGTTAAAATAAGGGTTCCCCCAGCAAATGTCAAAACAGTCGAGAAATCTGAAGAGGGCACATGCGCAGTAGGGATCCGATCAATGCACCCCGTCGAGTGCGCGCGCCACCCTCGCCCCGGCCGCCGCTATCTACGCAGTTGCCACAAAAACACCATCTGAGACCTAGCGCGCTGAGCGGATCGCCCTTGAGCAAACAAAAAAATATACAATCAATCGGCTCATCCGCCAATTAGTACCCAAAAAATGTAAAGTGAACGCGGGGCGCCTCCACCGAGTAGTGTGATTCAGCTCGTTAAGGACACCCACACCTTCCGAGTCGTCTGCGGTACGAGGCAGCGAGCCAGTGTTGCACCTAGTCAGGTCGCTGTCGCGTGACTCATCGGATTATCCAGAAGATTTCGATCGTTAAATTCGCTACGACAGTGGAGACTTAGAGCCGGTGTCGGTGTGTTACCGTATAGATAATTAGTGCAAGTTCGGATGCCGGTGGGCCGGCCGCGTGTGCCGACGTTGATGACGGCGCCGGCGGGCGCTGCCGAGGAGTAGCTGCAGCTGGCCGCTCAGCCGCAGGGATGGACGACGGAGACACCTTGTTCTATGACGACGACGGCGAAGCACAGTGCGATATGGTACGTCCAATATGCGTTAACCTTGACAAAAACCTTCGATAATCCTAAACAATGCAATTAGTGCGCATCGTGTTGACATTATTCCGATGCTATCAATGTAAAACTATATACTACAATGGATTTCAGTGATTATATAACGCGGAAACATTGCTGAGAATGTGTGCACAAAATGGACGATCTGGCAGGTTTTGCAATGATGCAATACCGTTTAACCTTTTCGATATCGGAGATCAATTTCTTCTGCGGTTAGAATAGCATATTAATGGTTGTTTTTATAGCATCATAACTGACAGTATCATTGATTTACATCGAGTGCGCTGCATCGCTTGCGCCCTTGAAACTTGGAAGCGCTTGGATTATTCCGTGACTGTTTTGCTACTTTAATTATTCGTAATAATGAAACCGCTGAAAATTAACATTCTTACTGAACATAATATGCCATTGTTGTCATTCATGCAATATAAACAATTATTTTTAATTTCTGAGATTTATTACTGTAGCTACGAGTGTTTTAACATTCCATAAGAATATTCGTGTTCCATAAGAAATTGTTTGGTACCGTTATGGCTCGTTGGTACCGTAAAAGTAAAATCATGTATCGCCTAAAAGATAAGTACAACTCGACGAGGCAATTCTGTGGGAACATGTAGTTAATTGGCTCCAACTTTAGAATTAGTCAATTAAGAACATATTCCTACCTTGTAACAATTAATTTACTGCCTTTCCATGATAAGCACTTTTGTAACTTAGATTGCACACTAATTACTACATTAAACATTATAACTTACATACATACTATGAGGAACTGTGAATGAAAAATAAGGCAATATTTCCTTTTACATACTTCTAGCGTGTGTTGTTAAAAATATGTATAACAAAGAAACAATTCGTAGAATTTGTCTTTGAATTAATAACACAATTAGCTTAGGTTTATAAAACAAATATTTTTGTAATTTCAGCTTATTTTTATTTATTTATTAGCTGTAGAATCAAAGTGGTGCATTCATTCTAAGCTATAACAGCAAAAAAGAATTAATTCATGGTTCAGAATGATTATTTTCCAAGTACTTATAGCTTAGATTAGAGATCACATAGAAAACAAGATAGATTATTGACACAATTAGCATTATCAGTGTTTGGAGCCTCCTTTTATAGGCAAAACAGTGTATTAGAAGACAGTGACTTCCGCTAATCCACAATAGTCCCGCATAGAACATTTACGGATTATTACTCCCGCTCACAGAAACCTAATTGCTTCCTACTCTCGAATTCAATTCGAAACCAGATTCCCATTCCCACACTCAAAAATCAAACAATGTCATCAATAACACCGCAACAAGTTGGAACACATAACCTGACATTACGCAATCAACCCAGTGCAGGTTCCTCACGGTTGCTGTAATCAATCATTAAGCAGACTAATACCCACGACATCATCGCATCCAGTGAAAGTCACGATGAAATTGGTGTATTAATCTTCATTATGTCGAAGCACCCACGATTCTTTAACTAATTATATTCAAGAACAATTCACTATTAGAAGATGCGTAGGCCAGCAAAAAATAATCTTCTGTCTTCTAAGTCCTTACTTCCTTACTAATATTATAAAAGCGAAAGTGAGTTTGTTTGTTTGTTTGTTTGTTTGTTTGTTTGTTACCTCTTCACGCTTTAATGGCTAAACCGATTTTGATGAATTTTGGTACAGAGATAGTTGGGAACCAGGAGACGGACATAGGCTAATTTTTATTTAAAAAAAGTGGGATATGAGGGAGAACGAGGGAAAAAAAGGGAAAACTTAACGTTGCTATTACAAATCAATCAGGCGCAAAAGCAAAAACTGCAGGTCTGCTTGGTGTGTTATACCGAATTTAACGCGAGCGAAGCCGCGGGCGAAAGCTAGTATATAATAAAAATGGATCCCTATTTCCTTTGGTTACGGCATCAGGCGTGAACGGGTGATCGGTAATTCTTTTTTTTAAAGGAAAAATAAGTGGGGTAGTTAGGTTAGGTAGGTAGGGTTGGGTAGAAATACAAGATGGCAGTAAAAAGGGATAGGTTGTTATTAAGTTTGAACTTTTGACAGCTTGCGTCAATTTGCCGCGTAAATCCTTTTCATAGAACTGTCAAAAATCAGTTTGGATTTAAATACAAATAAAGATTATTTTCCAGGTGATACATCACATAACATCACGCTTGTAAACCCCGAAGAGTTAGAAAGAGGTGTCCCTAATAATAAAATAAATAAAAAAATTATAATCGATGTTACCATCCCACATGACGAGAACCTCGTGAAAGCTGAGAAAGAAAAACAACTAAAATATCTTGACTTGGCACACGAGGTTGTTGACATGTGGAATGTGAACTCGGCTATCATTGTGCCGATTGTCGTAACGGCCAATGGCTTAATTGCCAAGAGCCTCGACGAACATCTGTCGAAGCTCTCCTTAGGTGGTTGGATCAAGGGCCTGATTCAGAAGGCCTCCTTGATACGGCCCGCATTGTGAGGAGGTTCCTGTCTCTGGAGCCCTAACCACCGGTAGCTTGGACCCTGCTCCCGTTACCGGCGGAAACCTATTTTTATATTTTTAAATGTTTTTTTTATTTTTTTATTTTCTAAGAAATATTTAAAAATATAAGTATAAGATGAAAAGTAAATAAAGGAGAAAATAAATAATATGTGAGTTTACACATAGTACTGGTATAATCCGCAAACTGGAGACAAGATAATTTCGTGTATTTTTTTCGGATGTGTAATCCTTACTATAATATAATATATAATATAATATTATAAAAGCGAAAGTGAGTTTGTTTGTTTGTTTGTTACCTCTTCACGCTTTAATGGCTACACCGATTTTGATGAATTTTGGTACAGAGATAGTTGGGAACCAGGAGACGGACATAGGCTTTTATTTAAAAAAAGTGGGATGTGAGGGAGAAAGAGGGAAGAAAAGGGAAAACTTAGCGTTGCTATTACAAATCAATAAGGCGCAAGAGGAACTGTGTTACCCCGAATTTAACGCGAGCGAAGCCGCGGGCAAAAGCTAGTCATTATACAAATAACTATGAAACTTACATTATATAACTATTTTACTGACTACAACCCATTCATATTCCTTTTTTTTTGCTCTTTGTGTTTCGGGGCTGCGAGATCTCTTTCTCTTTCGAACAACCCGCAACTCCGGCTGGAATTAATTTCCCTGATTTGACCTCCATTTTTCTTCCACGGTCTTTAAATTTAGGCGATTATTGTTGCTTCGAATATTCGGTATCTTTAATTTAATTATTGGTCTCACATGAAAGTTCATGAAAGCCAATCATCATTTGAAGGTGATGAGTGAGTGGGTAAGTGATAAATTGCTAGTTCACTTTTCACTGTGGCTGACTCTGTAATTACAATTATAGACTAGCAGAAACCCGCGGCAACGCCCACATGGATTTCCGTAATTGTCCAACGGAATTGTACTACCGAGATTAAAAATATACTTTGTGTAATCCAGATAATCTATTTGTGTTCCAAATTTCGTCTGAATCCGTTTAGCAGTTTTAGCGTTAAAGAGTACAAACACCCATATTTGCTTGTATCCCGGTAGCGCCTATATCGATAATTATGCCACAGACTTAGGTTGGATAACGCATGAAAAACCTATTCAGATGGAGAATTATTTTCGACTCTGTAGTGTTGTTCCAGAAACGGCTTTATATTATTATTTAAAAATAAATAAATATGAAAGATTGAAATCCTACACAATGTAGTGTTGTTTCAGAAACGGCTTTATATTATTATTTAAAAATAAATAAATATGAAAGATTGAAATCCTACACTTTTTTTTGTTGGGTTTGGTTAAATAAATTCAACAGAAAAGTAGTAAAAGTGAAATTAAACATAGAGAGGCATGCTGCAAACAACAGAAAGAAAGAGGGAATAAATATTAAACTACATATTAAATTAACTAAGTAAAACGATTTGCCACTAGTGTCGTGTCCTGAGTGTCCTGATGTTAATTTATCACAGGAACTGATGGACGCTACTAAAGTCGCTCAGATCTGGCCTGATTAAATTTTGATAGCCATCTACAAGCTAAGAAGAAGATTGCACGGAATGGTTCTCCCAGGATTAGGTATAATTATCCTATTTTTGTGAGCTAGATTTCAGCGAAATCCGTTCAGCTGTTATGGCATGAATTGGTGACAGAGCAACTTTCGAGTTTACAATATTAACATGGACTTGGATTGGTAAGCCTTGAATTTTAAACTTCATTGCTTCCAATGTTTGCTTTAGATTTTAATGTTTAGTTTTCATTAAAATTTCAGCTGTGGCAACATTGAAGCGAGATTTTGGTACCCTGTTTTATATAAACGTACAACTATTCAGTAGGAGTTTGGACTAAATAATGAAGTTTAAATTAATCGTTTGCCTAAATTGATCCATGGACCCATTACATATCGAGTTTCCTCCGTGCCTCCGAAAACAGGCTAAGCCCAACTGTCATGTATTTGACAGTCGTTACAGGTGGCCCGAATGTCTGACAACCAGTCTTACCGAAGGGTGTCGTATCCACAATCCAGTACATATAATACTGGTATTCAGCTGGATACGGTAAGACTGGAACCTGACTGAAAAGGTTATGCATGTTCATATCTTTCACTAGCAAACCCAGGCAATATTACTTATTTACTGGACTTTTAACTTTCATCCAAGTTGTACTTTTTAAATACTCTTTTTTCAATTTTGAGAAAGTTCTATGCGCATGTATCTATACGGATGCCAATACTTGATCCGTCTAGCAGTTTGAGCTGTTTTGATATTCAGTCAGGACATTTTATAAATACTGTTATATTTTTATAGTTTGTAAGTAAATGCACATGGCGTAGAACTAAAAACATCGAAGTCATGTGACTTTCACTAACCCCCTTTGGGCACGCACGGTTGGTTTATAAGTCGCCCCCACCCAAAAAGAGGGGACGTGTGGGTGTTGCCCAGCTGTGAAGACTTTATAGGCTAGCTAGATAACACTTTGTATTGTATTCACACATCAAGTAGTAGGTATAGTCGGCCAAAGAGATCAGTAACCAGGCTCATTAAATATTGTGATCTCAAATTAATATAATAATGAACTGTTTGTTTTCTATCAAATAAATTAAACTTCTTGAATCAAAATCATTCATGGATATATTTTAGAAAATTTCCACCTTATCTGACGAGCATGCTTACTAGTCTCTTTTATTGTTTGTACATTATAAACGACCTAATTAACCTTTGTTTTATTATTTGTTCTGTAATCACAACATTTATCTTTGAATTGAGAAATCTGTTCAATTCTCATAAGATGTATTCCTTTGTGTTATTAATTTATTATAGCATCTATGGCCCTGAAGGTGCAATAACGATTCATAATCATGGTAACATTAGGTGGTTTCATTCAGTCAGAAGTATATTAATTAAATTTTATTTGTTCATTGAAGTTTAGAGCTTAAAGTTTACTGTGTGAATGGTTTTATTATGATTTAATAATAATAGCTGCAGGTAGCTACAGCCTCCAAGCTACCATGTAATTTCAAACCATTTTATCCAGATACTTATTAAATACCGCAAAATAAAAATGAAAATGGATAAAGTAAGAAACAAGTACATAGGTAAGAGGAAGTCTAAAAGTAACGCCGGTGACTGAAAATTTGTGTGGTAATCGGTTGGCTTAAAGGATGAATGAGGAAAATGTGGTGAGGAATGTTTTCAGTGTGAATGTGGATGGGTATAGTAGAAGAAGGCCAAAGAAACGATGGATGGACGGTGTGTAGAATGATATGGCAAGAAAGGAGGTGTCCGATAAAATGGCGAATAATAGAGGAGTATGGAATAAGCAGACAAGAAGCAGCATGCTGCGCCAACCCCAAATAACTTAGGGTAAAAATGATACCGTATTTAGTATCGCTCTTACGACGAACTTACTTTCATTTCACGCTGTTTATAGTGTTTCTGACACTTTTCTGCAGTTGCGATAAGTGATTAAAAAAACCTTTGAAGTGTAGGCACTGTCACCATTCTACTTTATACATAACTAGCTTTTGCCCGCGGCTTCGCTCGCGTTAAATTCGGGGTAACACAGTTGCCCTTTCCTAATTTGCAGGTACCTGCTACCTATAGTTTTTGCCCTTGCGCCTTATTGATTGTAATAGCAAAGCTAAGTTTTCCCTTTTCTTCCCTCTTTCTCCCTCTATTCCCACATTAAAAAAAAAATAGGCTATGTTCGTCACCAGGGTTCCAACTATCTCTGTACCAAAATGATAGTATAGGTTTAGCCATTTAGGCGTGAAGACGTAACAAACAAACATAAATAAACTCACTTTCGCTTTTATAATATTAGTAAGGATCTTTTCTTTTCAATAATAGGTTTCACTTTTCACGTCTCTTTTGTCTTTTAGCCTTTTAGGCGTAAAATTAGAAATATGAGTCGTTTCGCTCATAGATTTCTCCACTACTTACATGCTAATTTCAAGTCGCCAAATGACGTTTCATGTGCTAATGAACCGCTATAAATCTTAATCACCATTACACAAGGTATTATGTCTTCGTTAACACCAATTGTTTTAGTGTTAATAACTTTAAAGTTGAAATATGTGGTACAGTCACGAAAATTAATGGATTATCAGATAAGGACACTTCGTAAATTGGTCGTGTTATAAGTAGGTAGCCATTTTATACGACTGATAAAGAATGACATGTTCTTATTATTTATTACGTGTTGTAACTAACTATGTAAAATATCTTAGAAGTTAAAGACCCAATTTCCTACTAAGCTGAAATGAAATGATTTTGCACAAGTCAAGTTTGGATGACAATACATGGTCATATTATTAAGTAACATAGTTGAATAAACGACGTCATTTTAATTCCAATATGGCGGACTTTCAAAAATGGTGCACCAGTGTTTTTTTATGCATTCCCATGAAATTGGTATCAATATATATCAAAGGGTTTGCTGAGAGATATATATACGAGAAGCGTGTTTTTTCTATACATACAATTTATTTTTGTTATTAAACAATTTCATTGATTTGTATTTTACTTGACTGTGCGTAAGTTAAGAGTTGAAGAACCTCGTCATCAATCTCCTGCCGTTGGACAACGGCATTTATTTGAGGTCTGAACACCATGTCTTATTCTCCCATATTTCCATATTAGCGCTCGTTACAAAAGTCACTCCTTATCGAGCCAAGCGTCAAACCTTTAGTTCTCCTATTCTTATTGCCATGCCTCTGAGTTAAGAGCATACAGTTCAAAACACAACCTTTCATATTTTAGCAATGGTTTTGCATTGTAAGTTATGGTGAACGGCGATGGCCTTTGCAACCGTGCGATTATGGTGCAATTGAATTCTAATGGTGTACTTTGTCTATAATCATACTCCTGCCTGCATGTTGCAGAAAGATTGAATTCTTTTGGGGTCAACGGAGATATATCTGCAGGGATATGTTCTTCTTGTTCTTTTTTAAGAAAAATAAAATTTTACACAGTATTATTCATTTACCAAATTTATTTAAAAAAATACCACATTTCTCATTCAATTTCACCAATAAACCTGATCGTGATCAGTAAATTTAAACCGCGTTCCACCACATCTGTCAGTAAACATACAGGAAAGGTTTGTCAACGATAATTAAAAAAAAGCCGTTCCAAAAATCTTAAAAAACAAAACACTAATTTCGAATTCCAATTATGTATGAATTTTCGCACCATTTCTGCAAAGACGAGTATGAATGATGATATATTTTTCACACTAAGGGTCGATTTTTCAATCGCCAGTTAATTATTATCCGACGAATAAGTCTGTCATTTTGACAGATTTTGTATGGACACTCTGTCAAAACGTCACATTTACTCTTTAGATAAAAGTTATCTAATGATTGAAAAATCGGCCCTAAATATGTACCCGCTTAATTAATTGAAAGTCTTTTTCTTCCTTTTCTGTGTGACCCTTAGCCTCGATGTATTTTCTAATAAAATCTTGGGACGCTTCTCTCTTGTCATACACCCAGCCCAATCTTTCAAAGAAATGTATCAAATGTGTGGTCTTATCGAGGACATGACACCTCTCAGCTGACTTGTAATCAAAAGGAAACGCGTGGTGGTAATTATGCCATCCTTCCCCAGCGGTAATTACTGCGATTATGAAATTATCTGCTGGGTTTATGCTCCTGCAAATAGAAAAAAGTTACAGATTTAAGGATATGTAGTTTTATTTCCACGTTATCTCTTTCGAACAACCCGCAACCCCGGCAGGCGGAGGCCCTGGCAAGCCCCTCTGCTTTGCTGACTCTCTTTGAGGCGCGCGTGAAACACGAACGCGTCGTCGACACGGCCTGTCGTCAATAGACGGACGGACGGTGAGCTACCCATTGCTCACCGTCGACAGGCCCGCATCTACGGTGGCCGGGAGTCGTCTCGCGGCGCCCGGCGCCCGGGGCGTCTGCCGCTGCGGCTGGGTTGGTCTGAGGTTCTCTCCCTCAAACGCCCGCCACCTCTTTTGCTAGCATTACTGCTTCGCAGAAGGAGGTGACCGCTTCCCATTCCCTCTCGCTCCGGACCATGGCCTGAACCAGGGCCGGACGCGAGTGATCGCCGCCGCCGATCGCCTCTACGAGGGCACGGCGGTGCTCCGCCCAAGCTGGGCAGACCGCCACTGTGTGCTCCACCGTCTCCTCCGGGACCACTTAACCCCTTGAATGTCGTTAAGTACCCACGGGGGAACTTTTTACGGTGTAGCCATCGGTTTAACGGTAAAATCTTCGTTTTTCTGAAGGCCTACCTCGCTAAAACGTTCATCATCAATTCGCGATTTCGCAGAATTTTCGCGAGTTCAACAGGTAAAACTAAGTTTCTTCTCAGAGAAAGAAGGCAGTGTGTCTCAGCAGCTCCTTAAACACATGCATTAGAAGGAGATGCAAATTTTAATACTGGACCATTGTTTCGCCCCTCCACGGGACATCCCAAATTAGATATTGAAACTGTTACAGATTCTCTTAAAGTAATGACTGATGCCATAGCTTATCAAAAATATAGTAAGTAAGACATAGGTTTTTCATAACTAACTCAAATACAATAATAACCTGATCATTTTTAGGGTCCCATACCTCAAAAGATTAAAAATACGAAACCATTATAGAATCACCTTGTAATAAAAAAAGACTGAACAGGTTTCTAAACTTGTACCTAATTTATTTCCAAATGGCACTAATTTGTCATGATTTAGTCGTCCTAATCGTTTTCGGACGGCGGCCAATCTCACCGGAGATAAGCCAGATGGCTTATGCCCAGTTGGGCAGGAGATATTATAGTGTACAACTGTATGCGCAGGCAAATGTACTCTCTCTGTTTCCTCACTCACATATTCCGATGGGACGGAAATCTGATACGACAAGACAAAGATGAGGCACAGGACCAACGACTTAACGTGATTTCCAAGGCACGGGGGCATCGTTAACGCCAACTCCAGGCTGCTTTTGTGAAATTCGTAATTTCATGGAATGGAGAAACCCATTATTTCTTATCCCGGGAATCGAACCCAGGGTTCGTGCCCAGCAGTCGAACTTGCGACCGCGAGACCAAGGAAGCAGTCATTAAGACACAGTGTCTAAACAAATATCCCAAGCTTCTTACTTTTGTTTGCTTTTATTTTATTGAAGGTTTTTGTCTGAAGCCACTTACTTGTTATAAGGCCTATCACCAAAGCCGTGAGCTACGCTGTTAATAGTAAACGTACTGTGGTACGAAAAGAGGAACCTTATGCCACATTGCCACGCGACAGCCACCCGCCAATCCTCCCCCCACAGCACAACACCCGCCATGGTGGGAATTATAAAGCAGGCTAGCAGGGTTGTTATGCCTACATGCCTACAAAACAAAAAAATAAATAAGTGTTATAGAACTCGAACTCAAGGAAAACAATTCTGCAGGGTCGAGTTTGATTCCCAAAGTCCAAAGTGCTGCCGGTCATCTCAGAGGAAAATTGCATATATGTATAGACAACATTTTACGTTCAACTATGGCGCGGCGCAAACGTGGACACCTTTGTGTCTTGTGTCGGATACAACTGAAAATGAAATCTGTCGCTACAGGACACAGCAACTTCTACAACTCTATAGGAATCGGTAGCTTGTATCCGACACAGGATACAAAAGTGTCCACGTTTGCGCAGCGCCTAAACCACTGGAATAATTCAAACTGTTTTTGGTGAACATGGTGAACCAATTAAATCGTAACGTATCAGATGTGTACCATGTTTTAATTCAAATAGCGTTCATTTTCTAATGTAACTCACTTAGTATGCCAAGTGACAAGCGGATCGTTCACAATATCAGTCATATCAGTTTCCTTGAATTTGCTTTTCACCTTCTCGTTCTTCTTCATTAGAAGCCACCCTATGTGTGAGAAGAACAGCCCTCTATTGTGGTTGTGAGGGTCATACTCCGTGTCGCTGTACTTGTGGTGGATGCGGTGATTGCGCACCCATGTGTACAACGTGTTCTGAGTGAAAAACAAACAAAAAATACGTGTGGCACTCGGGGACTGCCGCGGTAAAGCTATTGCATAGCATTTTTTATCAACTTATGCAATAAATAAAAAAAACTTATGCAATACCTATATAAAAAATATCTAAATATAATATTTAAAAAGTACTTCTATTGAAAAGAAGTCGCAAAAAGAAAAATTTGATGTTGGGTTTGATCCCGTGTATATTGATTGATGACCTGATTCTCTACCAAACACGCTAATTGAACATAGGAATCGCAAATTCGCAATAGAAATAACTGACCGTATTCGTAATGTTAGGTGTTTACGTTACGAAATTTCTGGATTCGGTCTTCACGCTCAAGGCCCGCGATAGAATAGCTTATAGCTATGCAATAGCTTAAAAACCGGTCAAGAGCGAGTCAGACTCGCGCACTAACCCCCGAATACTGAAACGTCACTCAAAATTTAAGTAGCACTTATATTTAACAGATACTAAAAAGTGACGTTTGACAATACGAAATCTAAAGTTTAGGAGCTGCTCAAATGTTAGGCAGCCCTTAAATTTTGAGTGACGTTTCAGTATTCGTGGGTTAGGGTTCCATGCGACATAAACAGACGTATCTTGTGACAACATGTACTGTACTTAGAGGGTTGATTATTTCACGGTACAAAGCAAGGGACCACGGACTTGAGTCAGATTTTAATTTCTATTTCTAGATACCTCCACGCGTTCCCGTCTTCCCGAGATAAAGGGTCTTGTCTTGACCGCCACACAGACGGACAACAAAGGGATCCAATAAGAGTTCCGTTTATTGAGTTACGGAACCCTTAAAACAAAGGCTCTAAAGCAACATATTTATAATTATAAGCTTATTTATAAGCACCTGTGATCTGTCACATCAAAACGAGCGGAGCTAGCAACTATTCGAATAGTTTTGGCGCTGGGTAATGTTATTTAGTAAAGACCGAATACGACGGACGGTTACTCGCGCCCATTCCTCCGCTAGTCCGCCAGTCCAACCGCCAGATTCTTTCAACGAGTACCTGCTCCCTGCCAAGCGAGCA
Source organism: Ochropleura plecta (assembly GCA_905475445.1). NCBI lineage: Eukaryota > Metazoa > Arthropoda > Insecta > Lepidoptera > Noctuidae > Ochropleura > Ochropleura plecta. The sequence goes on along the minus strand of FR997731.1, from coordinate 15,305,941 downwards.
TCACGGACCGAAATTTTTGTCTAGCTCTTGTCGCTGTGATGAACAGTGGACATAGAGATTTAGCCAGCATTATTTTATGTATATCTGTGGCTGACATATTTACATCTTTTGTTTTTTTTTTCGAGAAAGGAGTTAATAGGTATGTTTTATCTATCTCAAACGCATTGAAAAAGTATTACCTGTCCGGCAGCAGCGAAGCCACATAACATGATAACCCGCAATGGCGTCGTAGCTTTGAATGCTCTGTGAGACCAATATCTATGCGCTCCAGCAGTTACGCCGAACCCACTGAATATGTACACCGCATACACTGAAAACATAAACAGCTAACTTAGTAGTTGATTCTCATCAAACCTAGCTTATTCCCAATTAAATTGAACTATCTACTCTAACGGGATGCCGCTATCAAAAAGTTGGCAGTTTGATCTTCAGTACCTTATCTAAAAGGTGCCCAGGTCCACAACAAAATACCGACCAAGAGCCAGTTAGTCTCACGCACAGAAGGTTCCATACTAACTTGTGACATAAACAGCCATATCTATGACTGCGCAGATTTAGAGTGCACAGTAACCACAGAGTTGAGTGTATGGTTTTAATTTCAACTCGATACCTTCACGCGTTCCAGAGATAAATAGCCTTGATAAACACGACGACACGGTTGGTGCACTGGCTGAGCGATCGACTGCTGCGCTGCGTGTCGCGGGTTCGATTCCCGCACGGAACAAATATTTGTTTCGGGTCTGGATGTTTGTGTATGTGAGTTTAAATGTTTGTAAACGCACCCACGATACAGGAGAAATTCCTAGTGTGGGGCAACGTTTAAAAAAAAAACAGACTGACAGACGGAAAACAAGTGATCCAATGAGGGTTCTGTTTTTTTCCTCTTGAGTTACGGAACCCAATGGATGAATGGTCGCAATGATAAGAAGAACAAATGCTTACCGGCTTTGTTAAGGATGTTTTGCCAGTGACACAAAGATCAGTTGCAAGATTCATCTAGCGCCCCCTCATCATTATTACCCTGCCCTCATCCCATTTATTTGGGGTCGTCGCAACTTGTTGTTTCCTCACTCATTTCTCTATTACATGCATCTCATTAAATCAGGACTGGGGGAGGGGCGGTTCTTGCCATAAAACTAAAATCTCTAAGTAGGCAAAATAAGTTTAGATAATTTAATGAACTCACCAAAAGCAATAGACTGCCATTTCACAGGAAAGGTGTAATGATAGCACCAGTAGGCGGCTAACAGATGGTAGCCAAGAACGATGAAAGTCCTTGCCCACTCTACATCAGTCTCGAAACCTATCCACTTTTCTACTTCTCGTACTTTCGACAAAATAAAAGAATCCCCCTTTACGTCAGGCATTTTTGCACGGTATGATATAGGATGCTTAAATATTCCTATTTAATTTAAGTTATGTTATTTTACAGCCTACGACCGTCTATGGAGTAATCCAAGTAAAAATGCCATTATTATGTGCCAAACCTTAGGTAGTTAACCATTTAATTGTATACATTGAATACATACTACTAAACAATACTACTTATGAATAATTATTTCCTAAACATAAAATATTTTTTCAATATTATTTCAGGTCAGTACACTGTTGAGCAAACCAAGAAATATTTTTCCAATAAAAAAAAATAACTAGCATCCGCTTCCGCAAAATTTCATCAACATCATCCCAATGGTTAACTGGTAGAGAGATGCCTTATGGCGGTAAGTCCATCTAAGTACCACTATTGTACATGAAGTTTAATTATATAAATCAATAGTCAGAATTACGGACGAACGATTGATTTATTAGATCTATTTAGCTATAACAGCCATGGTTAACTTGCGTATTTAGGGTTAAATACCATAATTAAAAATAACTTAACGGCTGTTGTTCCCGAAGGTGTAGGCAGGGGTATACCCAACCGAAAATCTATTTTTACCAGTAACAGACAAACAACTGATAAAATTCTACAACACTATTCAAAAACTTTGAGTGAAAAATGATAATCAGCGACTGGAGTAGCAGATAACCTGACAGGTAAAAAAACTTCTTACAACCAGGCAATGGGAGTTCTCTACCACACACACGAATAACGATAGGACTGAAGTAAAAGACTTTGTGTGTTAATACAGGAAAACCGGCCAAGTGCGAGTCGGACTCTCGCACCTAGAGATCTGTATAAATTTGCGATATAAACGGCCATATATTTTGACTGCGAGACATAGTCACTGCTGCCAGGGACCACAAACTTGAGTAAATGGTTTTAATTTACTCGTTCCTAAGATAAAGTGTCTTGATAGACAGACAGACGGACAACAAGGTGATTTTTGATGGCTTCAGTTTTTTCCTATTGAGGTACGACACCCTTAAAAAACGAATATTATCGAAGCCCATACCTTTTTTGGTTAAACTGTACTTATTTCCGTTGCTAACAAAAACTGCCAACATTAACATGTCATAACCGCGTGTACGGTGTGTCCGAGTTACCAGGGCACCATGAATACTAAAGCACTATAATGTGCACACATTATCTTTGCAAGCCACAATCTCAAAGGCGCGCGGCGCCTGCTAAACACCATCAATTTATTACAGCTAAGAATGTAGAAAGCCGTTATCTGGGACGGATCTGTGAAGAACTGTTGCGACCGTCTAAAGGGCTCAAAGTTAGTGGTTCCAGTTGTTTCAGTAGAACTACTTATAAGTAAGTAATCAACAATAACTTGATTTTTATAAGTTGTCAAATATAAGCCTTTTGATTTTCGAGGGCTAGGGGCAAGTTACACTTACCTGGGTTGGTCCGTTGATGCGTGATCATCCATTAAATACCAAGTTACCTCCGTGTCTTAGAAAGCACGTTAAACCGTTGGTCCCGGCTGTCGTCACAGATAGTCAGTGGCCTGAAAGTCTGACAACCAGCCTTACCTAGTACTAACAGGGTTGTGTTTTTCAGATAGGCGGTCGCTCCATGTAAAATACTAAAATTCAGATGCATCCAGTAAGACTGCAGGCCGACCCCAACATAGTTGGGTAAGGGCTGGGAAGATGATGATGAAAGCGCCTCTTTAATGATGCTAGAAAATGTACCGGTTTTCTAGGCCTCCATTGTATTGTTCTAGGCGATTCTTTATATTATTTTAAGTGGGGGGAAAATTTTCATATTCAATGCAAATCTAACAAATTAAAAACTAGGAGTATTTTGTTTTACAAAAAAATAACTTTACAGTGACGTCATTTTATTTTTTGTATTTCTTCTCAAAAAAACATTAATTTGATAGCTTTAATAGTCCGCTATCTTTCAAAAATACCCGGGTGTCAGCACTGTGACGATCGTTCGGAGGACACGGTGCAGCATACTGTGGCGGTCTGCCCCATTGGGCAGAGCACCGCTGTCCTCGTAGGTAGAGGCTATCGGTGGCGGCGACCTCTCGCGTTTGCCCTGTTTCAGGGTGAGAGGGAATGGGAAGCGGTCACCTCCTTCTGCGAAGCAATTATGTTAGCAAAGGAGGTGGCCGGACGCTTGGGGGAAAGAACCTCAAACCAACCCAGCCGCCGCTGGAGAAGGGAGCTTCTTCCGACTCCCGGAGGGGCGTCGGGCGACACGAGACGACTCCCGGCCACCGTAAAAGCGGGCGCATTTGTGTCCCACGCGCGCCTCTGCAAAGCAGAGGGGCCAAGGCCACCGTTATAATATTTCTAAATGAACAACCAATTCTAGGAAGTAAACCAATACCTATTATTTAGATTCACTACTATGTAAATAGTCATGCATCTATTACAATAAGCAACCAGCAATTAACATCTATTCTGTCATAGACTAGACAACTAAAATGAAAAAACAGTGTCAACATTAAAAATATAATTATTTTACCAATTAGATAACCTAGCTGGTGTTTCACAAAGCTGCTTAGCTGGCTTTCAAGAGCCCGCTGTCAATTTTTTAATCGAAAATATATTACTCAGGTATGCATTTTAGTTAAATTGCAACAAGCACAATCAGTATCATCCATTGATGTGAAGGTAACCTTTAAAAAATTATAGTTAAATCGACGTATTTATTTTACGTTACGTTACCGCGTGTTCGTGTTAAGCAGTCACGTGGTGGTTGCCACATCGCAGTGTCATTTAACGCATTTTATATCAATCAAAGAGATTAAATATACCTACTAGTATAATTTAATGTCTTTGATACAATCAATAATGTTATTTTGTCGACTGGCTTCAAGTTGTTGTGCGGTGTACTTCTTAATCATGTCTTTTGATACTTCTCTCTTGATACACCCAGCTATATCTCTTACACAAATGTATGAGATCTGTTGTAAAGTCGAACGTGTGGGACCACTCAGCTGCCTTGTAGTCGAACGGGAAGGAATGATGGAAATTGTGCAATCCTTCACCGCCGGTAATTGCTGATATGATGAAGTTCTCCGCTGGCCTTATGCTCCTAGAGAGAGTAAAGAAGTTATGAGCTTTGTGTGTGTCATGTATGTATATTTTCCGCGTGGTCTCTGTTTTTTCGTTTTTCTGTTAGGCACAAAAACATGCTGATGGATGCATTAAATAATACTGGGGTCATGGAGATATTCAAAGTTAAGTAATTTAAACATAATATTATGAAAAATATGTGATATGTGAAAAAGTTGAGTCTTTGCTCTCGGAATGGTGTAGAACAAAGAAAAATATAGCAATGAGGTGAAGAACAACCCCCAACTACACCCACGCGGAAATCGAAACTGTAACCATAGGAAAGTTATATCAGTATAAATACTATCCTTCATATATACCAAACTAGCTGTGCCCGCAATGCGTTGCAATGCAATTTTTTACCTACCCTACCTACCCTACCTACCCTACCTACCCTACCTACCCTACCTACCCTACCTACCCTACCTACCCTACCTACCCTACCTACCCTACCTACCCTACCTACCCTACCTACCCTACCTACCCTACCTACCCTACCTACCCTACCTACCCTACCTACCCTACCTACCCTACCTACCCTACCTACCCTACCTACCCTACCTACCCTACCTACCCTACCTACCCTACCTACCCTACCTACCCTACCTACCCTACCTACCCTACCTACCCTACCTACCCTACCTACCCTACCTACCCTACCTACCCTACCTACCCTACCTACCCTACCTACCCTACCTACCCTACCTACCCTACCTACCCTACCTACCCTACCTACCCTACCTACCCTACCTACCCTACCTACCCTACCTACCCTACCTACCCTACCTACCCTACCTACTCTACCTACCCTACCTACCCTATGTCCGTCTCCTGGCTCTAAGCTACCTCCTCACCAATTTTCAGCTAAATCGGTTCAGCCGTTCTTGAGTTATAAGTGGAGTAACTAACACGACTTTCTTTTATATATATAGATTATGTATAACAAATTGCATAGAAATCTCATTCTCGCATTTAATATAAACTCACTTGTCATAAAGCTTATAGCCCAAGGTATGCTCGAGGCTGTTGACTGTCAGATCACTGTGGTACACGATCAGGAAACGTATGCCACATTGCCACGCCACAGCCACGCGCCAGTCCTGCCCCCACAGAAGGATACCCGCCAAAGTTGGTAGGATGAAGCAAACTAGTGGGTTTATTATGTCAACGTTCCTGGAACTCAAATATTGTTTTCTACTAATTTGTCGTTAGGCCGCCACTCGCGTGGTGTGAAGCAATGATGCAGCGCAAATACTCAATGCGAACTTTGAAAAGTTCCAGATTATAATGATCAGGGAACAACGACGCCTGCAGTGAATTCCACAGACTAGCGATTCGCAATAAATGTGGCAGTATACCGCTTTGTTCGGGTTCGTGGAACTGAAACCATATAACAGTGACGCTTCGCCAAATCTCTGCTCGTCCGATGACAGAATAGGAATGGGGAAATTAGATTGTGTAATTCCATAGCACACTCACCGAAATGTATCCGACAAAAAACCGATAAGCTTGTTACTTTTCGGCGATGTTCAAGGCTTTGGAGCTTAGCTTGAACAAAGGAGTCGTCGTCAATGAGTCTTTAGCATGTCGCTTAATACCCTATGAAGCTTGCAGAGGACAATTTACGAATCCATCCCAAAGGTGCGAACAGTACTCCATGCACGATCAAACTTGTGGTTGGTAAATGAAGTACTTTAACACCTTTGCTAGAACACCCAGCTTTCTAGCAGCTATTTGGGTTTTTACAGGGTTATTTGTAATTAAATGCATTCCTTGAAATGGGTGCCACAAGATTTAATTTGCAACAACTTGGGGTCCAAACTGGTTTTGAAGATATCGAACTTTTTTGGCGATTTTCAACCTCTCCACCAAAACCAATATAGTCATACAAATATTTGTTCCGTGCGGGGATCTCGAACCCGCGACACGTAGCGCAGCAGTCGATCGCTCAACCATCGCGGTAACGGTGCCGTCAAAGTTGAAATGTTGAAACTTTCTTAACTTATCTAAAATCCATGAAAAAAAAACAGGCAAGTGCGAGTCGGACTCGCACACTGAGGGTTCCGTACAATATTACAACTTATCTTTTGACTGCCTATACTTATAGATATGATTTTTCCACAACTCCAAGGGACCACAGACTTGAGCATATGGTTTAAATTTCAACTCGATACGTTCATGCTTGAGATAAAGACAGACAGACGTACAACATCCGCTTTTTCCTTTTGAGCTACCCTAAAAACAACAATTTGATTGATGCGGATTTTGTCCAAAGATTGACGAATACGATAAAACCATGAGAAGATTTTTTTTGTAATTCGAATAACAGTATCCTTACTTTATAATATTATAAAAGCGAAAGTGAGTTTGTTTGTTTGTTTGTTTGTTACCTCTTCACGCTTTAATGGTTACACCGATTTTGATGAATTTTGGTACAGAGATAGTTGGGAACCAGGAGACGGACATAGGCTAATAATTTTTTTTAAAAAGTGGGATGTGAGGGAGAAAGAGGGAAGAAAAGTCAAAACTTAGCGTTGCTATTACAAATCAATAAGGCGCAAGGGGAACTGTGTTACCCCGAATTTAACGCGAGCGAAGCTGCGGGCAAAAGCTAGTTTTTCATAAAAAATTGCATACAAAAATATGTAACGGCCGGCGGCGCGCGGCGTCTGTAAAACTGTGCAATCAACTTTTATGTTCATACCTGCCTGCAAGCCTTGCACCCGAATGCCTTAAGCAGAGTAGTCTTCGCTATGTTTTACGATGCCATGAAATTACTTCGGAATTGCCGTCTGCGCATAATAGAAAATGAATTTCAGGTACTTCATAGGCGCTCGCAAGCTCTATTGCTGTTTATAAGCTCCTGAATTCGATTCATAACGCGTAGAATGTGAAATGAATAATAATATAGTGTTTTTATTTTATTTAATGTTTGTGTAGAATGTAAGAATTTCATTTTTGTTTTCTCTAATTTATTTTATTTATGAATTTATTTTAATATGATTTTTTTAATGTATTTTTTTTTTAAAAAAACGTTGCCCTACACTAGGAATTTCTCCTGTATCGTGGGTGCGTTTACAAACATTTAAACTCGCATACACAAACACCCAGACCCGAAACAACTATCTGCAGGTCATACAAATATTTTTTTCGCGCGGGAATCGAACCCGCGACACGCAGTGCAGCAGTCGATCGCTCAGCCACTGCGCCAACCGTGCCGTCGAATCTAATTTAATATTGTTGTAAATGTGATGAAATGGGTGTAAAGATTACATGAATTAAATTAAATAAATCGGGCAAAGTGTTATCGGGTTTTTCTATCATGCAGTAGCAGCCATGGAATTTGTGTTTATAAATACCCAGTTGATGGCAAGAGATTTGCCCCTTAATACATGACTTTAAATTTACTTCGATAAAGTAAAACATCGTGAGAAAACATAACAGATATTTCTCGACGGCATGTAAAGTCAAGTCATTCAGTCAGTCAGAGGTCCATGGGCGGCATAAAACTTCTGGCTAGACACTACCTGCCGGGATTGCGGGTTGTTCGAAAGAAATACCGCGGCCCTGGCTGAAAAGGTAAAGTAAGAAACATGGATGGGGTTTAGTACTGACCAAACCCCATCCATGTTTCTTCTTTTACCTTCAAATAACGTAGAAATCATCAAATAACGTGAGTATCAGAATTATACTGACAAGTCTGAAACTCACGTTATTTGATGATTTCCCAATCGCAAAAATAAAATGGCTAGGCATTATCCAGGAGAAATAGAAAAAAGAATATAACTGGCAAAATGTGGTGTACTACAACACTATCACTATCACTACATAGTCACTACATAGTATAAAACAAAGTCGCTTTCTCTGTCCCTATGTCCCTTTGTATGCTTAAATCTTTAAAACTACGCAACGGATTTTGATGCGGTTTTTAGTAATAGATAGAGTGATTCTTAAGGAAGGTTTTAGTATATAATTTGTTAAGTTTTTGTATTTATTTCTGTGTACATTAACTATATTTGTTGAAGATGTCGGCAAAAAGTATGCTGTCTGGGAGCTTTCAACGAAAACGCTGCCTTTAAGATATAACAAAATAATGTATGGTGTAATTGTGTATATTATATAGGTCCACAGAAAAGTCAGCGGTGACATATGTCTATATCTTAAGGATAACATACTATATCCATTTTAATACTTTAACAAATGGGCAATTATAAAGCGCTAACTTGGAAAGCTATTTACACAAATACAGTATTAATCCTTATCATTTTAAATAGGTTGGTTGGCATGAACATTTCATGAAGGTTATTTTTTCCTTTTACAGCATGCAGATTAAATAAATACTTTAGGAGATATAGCAAAATCAAAATAACGCGCAACAAAATTAATTTCATGTCGCCGTGACTAGGCTGGCCCGCTCGGGCGCGGTGTAGGGAACAAGTCGCTCATCGCTGAGTGCGCGACCCGAACACGGGCAGACGCGTGAGCACAGAGTGCGTTGAGTTGACACGTTCCTTACAAACTAAATTCAAATCCTTTATTTGTGAACAAATAGGTACAATAAGATCTTCGATTCGATTACATAAAATGTAATAAAACATAGGTTTTATGAAGTTTCATAATACATACCTATTAGTTAGATTCGTACCATTACCTATGGACGGACGGCCAGCGAAGACTTAGTAATAGAGTTTTTACCCATTGGGGGCGTAACCTTAAAAATGAGACGTACCTAATTTTATTTATACTTCGATTTTGTTATTTTTGCTATAGGCTGCTTTTTATCAACACACCACGCGGGCGAAGCCGCGGGCGGAAGCTAGTATTACAGTAAAACCCTTCGGAGACTGCAGACGTGGTGTAAATTTGTGGTATTAACTGTCCAGCAGACGCGAAACCGAATAACATGAAAACCCGCAATGGTGTGGTAGTTTGAATGCTCTGTGAGCCCAGTATCTGTGTGACGATCGCCCGGAGGACACGGTGGAGCACACAGTGGCGGTCTGCCCAGCTTGGGCGGAGCACCGCCGTGCCCTCGTGGAGGCGATCGGCGGCGGCGATCTCTCGCGTCCGGCCCTGGTTCAGGCCATGGTCCGGAGCGAGAGGGAATGGGAAGCGGTCACCACCTTCTACGAAGCAGTAATGCTAGCGAAGGAGGTGGCCGGGCGTTTGAGGGAGAGAACATCTGCCCAACCCAGCCGCCGCGGGAGACGCCCATGGCGCCGGGCGCCGCGAGACGACTTCCGGCCACCGTAGATGCGGGCCTGTGGGCGGTGAGCAATGGGTAGTTCACCGTCCGTCCGTCGATTGACGACAGGCCGTGTCGACGGCGCGTTCGTGTTTCACGCGCGCCTCAAAGAGAGTCAGCATAGCAGAGGGGCTTGCCAGAGCCTCCGCCTGCCGGGGTTGCGGGTTGTTCGAAAGAGATACCGCGGCCCCGGAACGTAAAGGGCAATAGAAGGAACATGGGTGGGTTTTAGTCAGTACAAGTCTGACATGCCCCCCCGCTCCACCCAGAGCGGGGGAAGTCATAGGATGATTTCCCACCCGAAAAAAAAAAAAAAAAAAAAAAAAAGCCCAGTATCTGTGTGCTCCACCGGTTATACCAAACCCACTGAATGTAAACATCAGATACGCTGAAAACAAAACATTGTTAAATTTATTTGGGCTACCAAAGGCTTGTGTGTTCAAAAGCGGACAAATAATAATGTAATCTGTAATGTGTTTTCAATCCTCTTTTCCTACTAATGGATATTATAGATGTATGGATGTTTGTTACTCTTTCATGTCAATACGGCTGAACGGATCTTGATGAAATTTGGCACAGAGGTAGATTATAGTCTGGAATATTTTATTTTATTTTATTTTTATTTATTAAATTCAATAACAATTTACATTGTGTCTGAATGTGTTACAAAAAATATAAGAATAGAAAAACAGTTAAGTAAATAATTAAGAAAATATGAAATCGATTAATTACAATATTGAAAAAATAAACCATCATCTCAATTAAATTCATACAAATCACAATAATAATAAAAAAGATAATAATTAAAAATGTCTTAATAAAAAAAATAAAAACACTTACAATTTAAATTAATTAGGAACCAATAACATAAGATTAATTTAAAACATTCAATCATGTCAAACATAAATCATCAAAAATGTCAAAAAATATATACTAAGAAGAGAAAAAAAAAAAAAGACAAATAAAACATGTCACCTAAAACAATGAAATAATAAATAAAGTCCATAATTTTTAATAATCATAAAAATACCCAAAATTAAAATTCATCTATTGTCACGAATCATTCTCAAAAATAATGAAGAAAAAAAAAAAAAAAAAACAAAGAATCAATTATGTATATTAATAATGTTGAGTCATGAACTCATCAACGGAATAGAAACCTTTGTCCAGTAAGAACTTTTTTAGTTTATCTTTAAATAAGGTGGGTTTATATAGCAGTTGTTTTATATCCTTAGGCAAACAATTGAACAATTTTACCACTTGATACTGTACACAATGTGTTACAATATTTAATTTTGAATTAAATTTATGCTTCAAATATTGGTTTCTTGTGCTTTCCCTTTTAAGTCTTTCGTCTTGCGTTTCATAATCATTTATGTGTTTTGCTAGGCTAGTCAAGACTGTAAGTATGTAAAGGCTAGGTAATGTCAGTATCGATAGACTTTGGAAATGTTTCCGACAGGACTCGATTTGGGGAATACGTACTATTGTTCTGATTGCCCTCTTTTGTAGCACAAAAGCTCTGTCAGAATTATACTTATAGCTGTTTCCCCATTGCTGAATACTATATCTCAATCTTGACTCTACCAGCGCATAGTAAACAGATTTTAAAATATCTATGCTAAGTTCTTCTCGTAGGCTGCGGAGGGCATAGCAAGCTGATGATATTGACCCGTCTATGGCTCTTAGTTCATTTTTCCAATTTAATAGTGAATCAATATGCACTCCCAAAAATTTTACTGAGTCAACAATACCTATTTTGTCTCCATTTAACTTAACGTCTAGATTATCACTTCCACGGGTTGTAGACTTAAACAGTACGATGTTTGTTTTTTTAGCATTAATTAACAACTTATTTGCAGTAAACCATTTTTGGAATGACTCAAGAGCCGAGTTTATAGTGCTGCTCAAAGCCTCTGCAGTACTTTCACCAACAACAGCATTGGTATCGTCTGCAAATGCTATGAGTTTTAAATTTGGATTCATTTTTGTTGCTAGGTTAAGTAGATCATTTGTAAAGATTAAAAAGAGGATTGGACCCAGAATAGAACCCTGTGGTACACCTGTCAAAACCCTTCGTAACTTTGAATGATACGCTTCTTGAAAATTATTCTGATTTATGTCTTTTACCTCTACATACATTTTTCGATTAGTTAAATACGACCTAAAAAGCGCTAGAACCTGTCCTCTTACACCATAATGTTCCAGTTTGGCAAGCAACAATGTATGATTTACAGTGTCAAAAGCAGAACTTAAGTCTAAGAAAATTCCAGCTACCTTTAATTTTTTATTAAGCTTATCAACCACGTCTTTAACTAAAGTGCTGATAGCTTCTGTAGTTCCGACACCTTTTTGATAACCGAATTGTCTTTTATTTATAACTTTACTTATATTGAGATGAGCGACAAGACGAATTTTAATTAATTTTTCAAAGATCTTTGAGAGTGTTGGTAAAACTGATATAGGGCGATAATTTTTAGTATCCGTCTGTGAACCTTTTTTATGTAAGGGAATAACTTTCGCTATCTTAAGCTGTTCCGGAAAAATACCGTCCTCGAAACACTTATTGAAAAGGATCGATAGAGGTAGCGCAAGAACTTGAATGTGTTGCTTCAAAACACCTATAGGCAAATCATCGTATCCGCTTGAAGTTTTATTAGGCATTGACCCCACAATTTTTATTATTTCCTCAGGAGTTACGGACGTCAGACGCATTTTACTATTTACCCTATCAGTAGCATGTTTTAAATAGAAAAGTGAACTATATTCTTCGGCTTTCTCCAATGAGCTGTTGTAACAATTAAATTGTTCAGCGAAAACGTTTGCAACTTCCCTGGGGTCATCAATAATTTTATCATTAAATTTCACGATTAGCTTTTTTAAGTTCATTTCTTTGTGTTTGTTTCTATGGCGATTTACTACTTGCCAGATTTCCTTGCTTTTATTTTTTGCTTTCTGTATTTGAACCCTCACGGCAATACTTTTAGCTACTTTAACGGCTTTCCTAAAAATCCTAATATAATTCGTTTTATAAGTGAATATGGAATTATGACAACTTCCATTATTTGCACATAAAAATCTTTTCATTTTGCTCGAAACTCTTATACCCTTTGTGGTCCATTTTGTTGCATTTCTGTTTTCATTTAAAACCATTTGTTTTTTTCGCTTTCTGAAGCTACTCTGAAAAGCATCATGAAATTTGTTTAAAAATGTGTTTATTCCCATTGAACCCCAGTCGATACCTAATATTTTTTCGTTAAAAATGTCGTGGTTATTTTTTGTTAACATTCGTTTTTTAATAATAATCCTTTTGTTATGGTTTGGCTTCTTTTCCTGTATCATCCGAAGTGTCAATTTACAAAAAAGTCCTGCATGTCCATCTGCTAAGCCATTGTGATCTATGGAAACTTCCTGAATATGCGTGCTGTCTAAGTTAGTAATGAAATTATCCAGACAAGAAGATGACTGATTTCGAGTAAAAGTTGCCGTTTGAATAAGCGTTCTGAAGTTATAACATCGTAAAAGATTTACAAACTCAGTACGCTTTTTATTTTCACAGAGAAGATCGATATTAAAATCACCACAAATAATACATTTTTTATTAAAAAAATACTCGAGCAATATTTCCAATTTTTCCATAAATATTTTTAAATTCTTTTCATCGGGGCTTCGATAACAACAGCATATATATAACCCGGTATCAATATCTTTAGTGCAACATATTTCGAATGATTCCGATTTATATAATTTGTTTATTTGCTCACAATCAGAGACTTGTCTATTTCTTTGTCCTAAGATAAGACTACCACCTCTTTTTTTGTTTACCCTGTTATTGTATGAAACTAAGTTGTAGTCGGTCAGTGCAAATAAAGGAGCATTTAATTTGTTAAGGAAATGTTCAGTAACACAGATGAAATCCAACCTTGGCAGTATATTTTCCACATAAAGTTCTAGCTCGTCTTTTTTATTGCTAATTCCACATAAATTTTGATGAAAAATGGTTAAATTAGCAATATCATGCGTAATCTTCTCTTTTTGATCAGATGGATCGAAAAAACCGGTTATTATCAGTTTTAATTTTATTCTGATCTTTTGGAATCCCACAATTAGTTAGTTTTTTCTGATTTTGGGTAGTGAAAAATCGCGGTCTTTTCATAAGAAATTCTTGTGTGTATTTTAAATAGTCAATTTCAATATTCAATTTAGAGCTAAGCTCATTTAAATAAGTGCGATTGTTTTGTTTCATATAAAAGTAACGCTTATAATAGGAGAATTCACTTAAGTTAACAAATGTGCAGTTAGAAAAATTTTGCGTCATCAGTTTTATACTTTGGTTCAACATATTCTTATTTAAATAATAATTACACTGTACACCTAATACAAATATTTGTTGGCACTTTTTTAAGTTATTAAGTGCTATACATAATTCCTTCAGCAAATGAGATGGATTACAATCATTTGTGCCTACCGAAAGTATGACAATGTCTTGTTCTGTCAGCGAATTATAAATGTCTAAATTATTAGATAAGATTTCGGAGCATGTTGCACCAGATTTAACCAGAGCTGAGACCGTGTAGCAATCATTCCACTCGGCCGCCCTTCTATTTATCATCACTCCTGAAAGGCCTCGAACTTGTTCGTCTCCTAGAATTATTATTCTAGGTTTCTCAGATGACAATCTGTTATTTGTTTCAATCCGCAGACATTGTTGTTGATTAAAGCTGCCCAATATATTACTGGTATTCTCGTGGTTTATGTGTTCTGGTGGGGTTTTTAATGTACCTTCGCTTGTCTCATAATCTTTTTCTGCAGTGTCACTGTCCTCTCTTCCGAAATCCAGTGTTTTCCTGCATTTCTTTTTGTATTTTTTCCTACGGGCCAGGTTAGTACTCTGAGGAGTGCTTGTACAAATCGTTTTTAAATACGAGATTTGTTTTAGTTGCTCTTGTGTAACTTTGGAAAGTGAGCTGTTCTCGAGTAGTAGTTCGTCAATTTGTTCGTGAGCGCTATTAAGTTGGTCTGTCAGTAATTTAATATGTTCTCTCAATTTTTTGGTGTACTCGTCTTCGTAGTTAGTATAATAACACACAGGATACTGTTTTCCCAACTATATACCCTACTAATATTATAAATGCGAATGTTTGTGAGGATGGATGGATGTATGGATGTTTGTTACTCTTTCACGTCAATACGGCTGCGTTCAGCCGTTCACAGATCCGCTGATCTTGATGAATTAGATTATAGTCTGAAATAACACATAGGATACTTTTTTCCGATAACACGCGGGCGAAGCCGCGGGCGCCAGCTAGTTCGTATATACTTTTCTTAGTTTTTCCTGGACATCACAGACATCGGTGAAGAAAAACATCTTAAGGAAACCTGGAAAACCGTCTTGAGCGAGCGTGGTGATCAATGTTCGTGCCATCTTTGTATGACAAGAGGCCTTGGCCCAGTAGTGGGACAGTAATAAGCTCAGTATTATTACTTTATTATGACCACTTTAAGTGTGCAGTTCAAAGTGGCATACGAATGGGGCAATTACAGTACATTTACAAGTAATTATGCAATGTGACTGGGACTGTAGCTTCATCTTTTTGTTTTGTTAATGTGACTGTAATACTCTTTTTAGGATAAATGTTTTGAGTTTGAGTTGGGAGTTGCTCGTTAGGAAAATTTTCATCGATAAGTCAGACTTGGTACATTATTAAAGTTCTGTGTTTCTCCACCTGTACAAAGCAACTTTTTAGATTTTTCAGTGGCTAAGAAAAAATTTAAGCTATCAAAAATGTATTTTTTATGCACTTTCCCAAATTTATTGGAAACGGCTTCTAGTCTTACTGGATGCAGCTGAATACCAGAATTTTTAACCGACGAAAAATGGGAGGAGGTTCTAAATTTGACCCGTATAACCTTACTTAAATAGCTTATATCCGTCTCCTGAGCCCCAACTATCTCTGTACCAAAATTCATCAAAATCGGTTTAGCCATTAAGGCGTGAAGAGGTAACAAACTCACTTTCGCTTTTATAATATTAGTAAGGATTTCCCATACACAACAAAAATAAATAATTTAAAAAAATCTACTAACCGAAAGCTATTGTCTGCCATTTCACAGGTAATGTGTAATGGGAACACCAGTAAATGGCTAATACGTGGTAGCCAAGAACAACGAACGTCGTCATCTACTTTATATCACTCTCGAAACCCATCCATTATGATCCATTTCTCTATTAATCTTACTTTCGATAAAATATAAGACTCCTGTTTTTCTTTTGCCATTTTGTATTTAATAAAAAAACGCCACGACCACCTCACTTAGTGCTACGCGATAAAAGTAATTTAATTTTCATAATCATACCCTTTTGTACAGACGACGGCAGGTCAACCTATACTAAACTATTATAACCTGATCTCTCTACTACGAATCGCACACCGTAGTAGAAAGATCAGGTTAAAATGGTTTTGAGTAGCTTGATGTGCCGTCGTCTGTACAATAACAGACAGAAATGTAAATTTAATACACAAATCGATACACAATATATTCTCTAGTGAGTACTTAACTTAACTGAGTAAATTAATTATTTAAATCATTAGTACTTAAGTTGCAGTGAAATACAAGTTGCAGTGAAATAGAGTACCTACATTTAAAAATAAAGAACATTTCATATCTATATCTAATATATAAAATTTCCGTGTCACAATGTTAGTTACCGTACTCCTCCGAAACGGCTCGACCGATTCTTATGAAATTTACATATTGGGTAGGTCTGAGAATCGGCTAACATCTATTTTTCATACCCCTAAACCTCAGCGGGTGAAACCACTGGGCACAGCTAGTATCTATATAATACTATTTGAACGCAATTCCTTGGAACTACGAGTCGGGTTTACTTTTCTTTTGCATTAAATAGCCCATTTATTGAGATAGTTCAAAGACTATCCTTACTAATATTATAAAAGCGAAAGTGAGTTTGTTTGTTTGTTACCTCTTCACGCTTTAATGGCCGAACCGATTTTGATGAAATTTGGTACAGAGATAGTTGGGAACCACGAGACGGACATAGGATATTTTTTTTTTAAAAGAGTGGGATATGAGGGAGAAAGAGGGAAGAAACAGGAAAACTTAGCGATGCTATTACAAATCAATAAGGCGCTACCGAATTTAACGCGAGCGAAGCCGCGGGCAAAAGCTAGTTTAACATAAACTTACCATATCTCTGTCCGGTCAACTATCGGAATACGCAGTTCCGCAGTCAGGTTGAAATATTTTATCCTAAGGACAAAGTTACATTTGCAGTTATAGACGGATTACGAAGCGATCCTATAATAGTTCCATTTTGTATTTTTGGGTACGATACTCCAAAAGGTGTAAAACCGCGAGTCTGCACATTACAAAATAATAATTTATCTACTAACATTACTTATCATTAGTTATAAGAAACTTACTAACACAGTGGATTTTATGTTTTCCGTAACAAAGAATTTATTTAGGTAATAGATAATGTACAGATTTATTGAATTGGATGAAACATTATTAAATAAACTCGTATAGCCATACACACGAGAAGTACAGGCTTATTGAACGCATAGCGAGAATACCCTCCCCAGTTGTCATTGTAAAGCTATCAAGCGCATACTTTACATCAGTATGGCTCATTCATAGCTATATTATCTCTGGTGTTCCATCATTTCAAATCAAAGTGATCCTTATACGTTTTGCAATAAGGTGCCTAGTTGATTCAGTAAACAGTGAAAGGCGTGCTTGTAGAAGTGTAGACACTTTTTTTTATCGAAGACAGCTGTTTTATGCAAAGGCAGACAGGGGAGGATCGCAAAACTTTTTGTTTTTATAAAACGAACTTTTGCAGAAACGAAGGGGTTAATGTTCTTGAATTTTGTAGTGTAGTACATAGAATATTCTTTGTTTTTGTTGCTTTAAAACTCCGTTTACATGAACATACTAGCTTTTACCCGCGGCTTCGCTCGCGTTAAATTCGGGGTATAACAGTTCCCCTTGCGCCTTATTGATTTGTAATAGCAACGCTAAGTTTTCCCTTTTCTTCCCTCTTTCTCCCTCACATCCCACTTTTTTTAAAAAAATTAGCCTATGTCCGTCTCCTGGTTCCCAACTATCTCTGTACCAAAATTTATTCATTAAAATCGGTTTAGCCATTAAAGCGTGAAGAGGTAACAAACAATGAGTTTGTTTGTTTTTCGCTTTTATAATATTACTAGCTTTTGCCCGCGGCTTCGCTCGCGTTAAATTCGAGGTAACACAGTTCCCCTTGCGCCTTATTGATTTGTAATAGCAACGCTAAGTTTTCCCTTTTCTTCACTCTTTCTCCCTCACATCCCAGTTTTTTAAAATGAATTAGCCTATGTCCGTCTCCTGGTTCCCAACTATCTCTGTACCAAAATTCATCACAATCGGTGTAGCCATTAAAGCGTGATGAGGTAACAAACAAACAAACAAACAAACAAACAAACAAACTCACTTTCGCTTTTATAATATTAGTAAGGACTAGCTTTTGCCCGCGGCTTCGCTCGCGTTAAATTCGGTAGCGCCTTATTTATTTGTAATAGCAACGCTAAGTTTTCCCGTTTCTTCCCTCTTTCTCCCTCATATCCCACTCTTTTAAAAAAAATAATAGCCTATGTCCGTCTCCTGGTTCCCAACTATCTCTGTACCAAAATTCATCAAAATAGGTTTAGCTATTAAAGCGTGAAGAGGTAACAAACAAACAAACAAACAAACTCACTTTCGCTTTTATAATATTATTAGTAAGGATAATAAAGTCAAGTAACTGCTTTGCCACATTACAGCGGCACACCAAAAAGTACTTCAGTGCCATCTAATCCACAACGGAAAAACTAACACCAAGATTCTGAATTGCGTTAATTAAAGTTATCTGTGACTTATATTTAAAATAAAAATTGACAAAAATTCGTCCCACCCGTCCCTTGCTAGAGCCAGCACGCGAGGCTGAGTTATTTGTTTCAAACCAGTCCTTATTATATTGTCATCATTTGGACCCAGGCTATCCCTTTGCTGTCCTACCCCAGCAGCACCATAATACGATGTTCGACAAGGGCTGCCCATAGCGTGTAGTCGCTTAGTGTTAAATTTTGTTGCCTTGGATGCATATAGGATTGCCCGGTTAAGCAGACGACCACCTTATAGGTTGTCCTGCGAGATGCAATACACAAAAACGAGATAAGCCTGGTTATTTATGTCCTTTACTGACTGTACACACCGATTAGAAAAAAATGATAATTATTTCTAAAGAAAGCTCCTCCTTTTTAGGGTTCCGTAGTCAACTAGGAACCCTTATAGTTTCGCCATGTCTGTCTGTCCGTCCGTCCGTCCGTCCTCGCTTAATCTCTGTGACCGTTAGCACTAGAAAGCTGAAGTTTGGTACCAATATGTATATCAATTACGCCGACAAAGTGATAAAATAAAAATTGGAAAAAAATGTTTTATTAGGGTAGCCACCCTATATGTAAAGTGGGAAGTGATTTTTTTTTTAATTTCAACCCTAACGTGTGATATATTGTTGGAAAGGTATTTAAAAATGAATAGGGGTTTACTAAAATCATTTTTTGATAATGTCTATAATTTCGGAAATAATCGCTCCAAAAGTAAAAAACAATGTGTCCCCCCCCCCTCTAACTTTTGAACCATAAGTTTAGAAAATATGAAAAAAATCTGAAAAGTAGAACTTTATAAGGACTTTCTATGAAAATCATTTTGAACTTGATTGACACAACAGTTTTTGTACAAAAAAGACAAAAAGTTGTACAAAATAATTTCCTCCTCCACCTTTAAAC
The DNA here is from genome assembly GCA_905475445.1 of Ochropleura plecta. Classification (NCBI taxonomy): domain Eukaryota; kingdom Metazoa; phylum Arthropoda; class Insecta; order Lepidoptera; family Noctuidae; genus Ochropleura; species Ochropleura plecta. The sequence continues at coordinate 15,286,408 of FR997731.1, read as the reverse complement.
TCATAAGTGGGAACACTTATTATGACGGACGGGAAACTACGGAACCCTACACTGAGCGTGGCCCGACACGCTCTTGGCCGGTTTTTTCTTACTATATGTCAATCATTTTTTTACAAAAATGTTCATTCGTCATCAAAACCTCTTTAGATTGTCTATCGTTTGGGTGTGTAATGTTTGGCATTATAACAAATGCTCTAATTTCACTTGAACTAACTTCTAACCTAACCTATCCGAGTCGGGGTGCCCTAAAGTCCAGATTGCATCCAGTTTCTCCTGGTAACAATAGTTGAGGGTGGCAGGTGTTTAGGGTATAAGGAAGATTTTCTAAATTATATTAAAAGTTACTTGGAGATTATGAATATTATAGTAAATGAATAATATGCTAAATGAATATTATGTGAAATGTGCATTATAGGAAATGTTCATTATGTCATATGAAATTAGGTAAAATGAAATTATATCAACAATTCATTATGTCAACTGATCGTTATGTTAAACAAAATTATGTTAACTAAAATTATGTCAAGTGAACGTTAGATATTTTGTTATTATGTCAATCGTTACACACCCCTATCGTTTATAGTTAACAATTTCAATTAATAATTGTGATGGACACTCCTGTTTTTATAAGCCTTGAATTTAAATTATAATAACTGGTATGTGCACCCACAGCTACCACCCAGTCGCAGATGGCCGGTGTTAGTCCAAATATAATGCAGAGGTCGATAGAATATCATTAAAACTTAATAAATATAGCGAGTATCATAAATGTATAAATTACTGTTAGATTGACTTTTCGTCCTTTTCGTCCACTCATAATAGGGTAGTTTCCAGGGTCAATGTAATTACATTCTATTTAGTCCGTCTTTTAGATTATTCAAAAATAAGGAACACGTATTTTTTTATTTGTAAATTAGACCAAATATGACAAAGATATAGCCCATTAAAGTTACGTGTAACGTCATGCGTTGCTGCATTTTTTCGCAACAAGTGACGGCAAAAAATACGTGTCCCTTATTTTTGAATAATCTAAAAGACGGACTAATACATTTTTGTTTGGAATCTAGCCTAGTATATTAAAGTGACCAAAGCTCAGAACGGGAATGATAGCAGAGGATCTGGAAATCTGGAATCTGGATCTGGTGGATATGGAAAATTCGATTTTATTCAAACTCAAAGCATTTATTTCAATTACACCATTACAGGCATTTTTGAATGTTAAGAAACAAAAGAATGAAGCTTCAGTCCCAGACACAATGTATAATAACTTGTGAAGTTTGACGGCACGGTTGGCGCAGTAGCTGAGCAATCGACTGCTGCGCTGTGTGTCGCGAGTTCTATTCCCGTACGGTCAAATATTTGTATGACCTGCAGATAGTTGTTTCGGGTCTTGGTGTTTGTGTATGTGATTTTAAATGTTTGTAAACGCACCCACGAAACAGGAGAAATTCCTAGTGTGGGGCAACGTTTAAAAAAAAAAGTTAATGTATGCCCATGCCAAAGCGTTGATCTCTATGGGGAATTCATTAGAAGCAATTCCGCTTAACATTACCCTTAAGAAGTTTTTGCTACATGTCCTATGCAACAATGCATGCATGCAACCATAAACACAAGAACAGCTCATCATCCCTACACTGCTTTCTATCGAGGCCTTTACAAAAACAGTTAATATAGGAAAATATGATAACGTAACTGCGGTCAGTCGTCCATAACGGTAGATAGGGATGCGTACGCGCAGGTTGCGCGCGATCGTCCAGTTGCGGCCAACTTTGCGGTCAGCACTGGATTGCAGCCGTCCCGCTAAGCTAACTACTACCTGATCATTATATGTTACATTTTATTTATTAAAATAGTGGACTGGACCTATCCCACGGATGTGTAAATAAAAGTTGTGCTCAGTAGTTATACAGCTTAGGTTGAACTGTTTTCGAGTTGAGTCTGTGTTTATGCACCAACCATCATTTATATTGACACGGGCAAATTGTACATAGGTATAACAAGTGGTTAATACTCTCAAGTCTCAATGCTCTGCCGTCAAAAGGGTACAACTTAATATTCGGTTAATACAAATTACTGGAATATAATGTCAACACAATGTTGATACAATTATGTCAAGTTCGTCAAGTAAATTAAGTACAGTAAAGAAATCAGATTCTCTTTATTCACTATTATTCTTACAATTATATTTTTGAATATTTCTTAAAGAAATATATAAAAAAAAAACATTTTAAAATATTAAATTAGATTCCCGCCGGTATCGGGAGCAGGGTCCAAGCTACCGGTGGTTAGGGCTCCAGAGACCCTCACAATGCGGGCCGTATCGAGGAGTACTCCGTTCTGAATCCCAAAAACACAAAAAAAACAGCTTTAGTATTATGTTATAATAAAATAGTAAAGAAAAGACCAATGAAAAATAAATTAACCAGAGAGTAGTATCCTGGTACTCATTATTTGTTTTAGGTATCAGTGGATGATATATCTTTTAACGGCTTTGATTGTGCGTGCACATGTGTTATATACCCAATGGATAGCCAAAAATGGAATGGACTTGATTGTTCAATACAACAAACAAATTCTACAAACTTCAAAACAACTTTTGAATAAGACGACTCGCGTATTTGTACGACGACACATCAAGCTATAAAAACCCAATTTATTCGGATCTCTGATTATAAGGGAACGCCAAAAAAAGCGAGGTCATATTATATTAGAAAAGTATAACTTGGTGCATGGCCGTGTGTACATGATTATCATAACTTGATTCTACAATAGGCAGTTTAAATTAAAAATGACTATTGTTTAAAAAAAGTAGAAGAAACTTTCGTTTCTTTTGTTAATTCTTCGCGAAAGGGCTTGTAAATTTAATTATCTAAATCACAGAGCAGCCGTAATACATCTCATTTGTTAAGCCATTGCCGGTTGCTCCATTGTATCTACGTGGAAGCGTAATGACAGCAATCTATATTCTTGTAATATTATTCAAAGTGTACTTTTACTAAGGCAGTACTATGAGATACGGTCACCATTGTGTGAGAATTCAATAGCCCACAGAATCCTATTGCGTGCATTTGTTCTCATCGAGTTTATTTGTATACAAAAGGCGGGAAAGTTTGTGATAGATTTCAAAATATTTTAGATTAGATTGATGTTATCTATTTTATCAATGTATAATTGAAATCGGATGATGAGAAACGGTCCGTTCTGTCGTTTTTTGAAACATTGTGTTGCACGTACGGGAAGTTAATTTTGATTTTAAAACATTCAAAGGTGTGATGAAATTTACACTGCGGTTGTAATTAATGGTGCACATGAATGTTCTCACAGCGGAGCTCTATTATGCTCGTTAATGTTAACCGACAACCAGTTACCAGAGCAGACACACGTTTTTTATGTTTTTTTCCAATATCATTTCCAAGTCTTCACCGGTTTATCTAGTTCATAATGACGAAGTAGCAATAGATAGTTAGGGTTACCAGACGTTAAAATTCCTCTCGATTTTGGGTTTCGTACCTCAAAAAGAAAAAGTGGAAACCTTATTGGATCACTTCGTTGTCTGACTGTCCGTCTGTCGGGCGCGGAAATATCGAGTTAAATTAAAATCATATACCTACTCAACTCTGTGCTGTGAAAAAACGTCAACCCTAGTCTACGCAGTCAAAAGATGTGGCTGTTTATGTCTCAAGTTTGTACGGAACCCTCGGTGCGTGAGTCTGAATCGCTCTTGGCCAGTTTAATTAAAGGTTTAGATATTATCTAATATACCTTACCTTAAACACACACATTTCGCAAGTCCTTTTTTGTGGTAGATGATGTCAATACATCAACCGGGAAAATTCTTATAGGAAAACCTAACAACATTTCGCCCGATCTGAGAATCAAAACCTGGTCCTCAATAATAGCAGTTCCTAGACCTTGTGACCATTCCCCCAACGAGGCAGTTTATTTAGTATTGATCGAAGTATTTAACGGTTATTCGTCTCGCTGCTCGAGTGTAACAAACCGTCAATATTAGTTTGGCTTCAGAAAACCTGCACCAACGATTCTGCTTAAAATTCTCACGAATAAATCTGTTTGCGAATGCGAAACATGATCTCACCAAGTTCAACGTTTTGTAAAATGTACCTAAGTGATCGGGTATTAGTGACTGTTTTGGTATTAGTTACAGCAGTAAAATATTAAAAACTGGTTATACCTAAAAAGATCCCTTATAAGGGTTCCATATTGCAACTTTTATCAAAATCATTAGAGCCGTTCCAGAACGTGATAGAAATATTGCTTATTAGATAGTATAGGATAAAGGATCATATAGGGGTGAACAAACATTTAAAACACATTAAAATTAAACAAACAAAACAATTAATGTCTAAAGGTCCTCAGCTCAGCATAATGCCAGATGGCAGCAAAAGGAAAACAATCGGCTCCCAGCCCTAATTCAATTTAAATCTTTCTCTCTTAACTTTTACTGCAGCCATTTTATAGACCGCCAGTAACACTGCAATACACTTAGATCAAACTGTTTTAAACTGTATGCGAAACTAATTACAGTGGAAATTCACTTTGAGAGCTTATCTTTTAGCACAAACAGTCATTTCGAAATCCGTAAATCCTTACTTAATATTATAAAAGCGAAAGTGAGTTTGTTTGTTTGTTACGTCTTCACGCCTCAACGGCTAAACCGATTTTGAAGAATTTTGATACAGAGATAGTTGAGACCCTGGAGACGGACATAGGCTATTTTTTTAAGTGAGAAATGAGGGAGAAAGAGGAAAGAAAAGGGAAAACTTAGCTTTGCAATCGATAAGTCGCATGGGCAAAAACTACAGGTAGCAGGTAACTGCAAATCAGGAAAGGGGAGTTCCCCTTTCTTGTGTCTGTGTTACCCCGAATTTAACGCGAGCGAAGCCGCGGGCAAAAGCTAGTAAAACCATAAAACATCACAACAAAAATCTTCAATCAAGATACCAAAACACGGCTATTCGTTCAGCAGCCCTACGTTTCACAGTACAACAATCATTAACATTGAATCGAGTTGTAATCTAGCTGGCTGTTGGCATACTATGGACTGTCGTGGCCTATTGCCTATGCATGAGAACCTCTTAATGGTACCATCTTGATTTGTTCTGATGTACACACGTCTTTATGATGAAACTACTCGAGTAACGCAATCTGTTTCATTCGATACTCGATTTGAGTTGAATCGATTTTGGGTGACGTCAGGAGGTAACCGAATGGTACTTGTGACTTTGTAAGTCAGACGATGCGAGCGTATTATACATTTTGATTAAATTCGTTTCCTATTTCATAGCATTATATGTACCACTATTTAATTGTACATGAAGCTTAAATAAATAAAATCACCATGAAGAAGTAGCACCTATATAAGTGATCTTCCGGGCGTCAGGCGCCGCAAGATGACTGCCAGCCACAGTAGATGCGGGCCTGTGGACGGTGAGCAATGGATAGCTCACCGTCCGTCTAGTGCATTAGTGTATGTGAGATGTCAGCAAAGCAGAGGGGCCTGCCAGGGCCACCGTCTGCCAGGGTAGCGGGTTGTTTGACAAAAGGGCAAAAGAAGGAACATGGGTGGGTTTTAGTCAGTGCAAGTATGACACCCCCCGCTTCGCCCAGAACGGAGGAAGTTATTTGATGAAATCTCATCTTAAAAACAATGTAAGTAATCTTTACAAATGATCACTATGATGATTTATCTAAAAGCTCGGACGTCTTAGTAATAAACATGAAATAAAGTTAACTTTACGACGATAACGGCATCTAGAATCGTGACTTTAACTTAAGCTCAAAATAAAACAAAAACTGCTAGAAAATCTGTTATTTACTGAGACTAGATGCCAATTTTATAATAATACTAACTGTTGCCCACGGCTTCGCCTGCGTAGACTTCGGAATTTATACCAAGGGAACATAGTACCGGAATAAAACAAAATATTCTATGTATTATCCAGGTTATAAACTATCTATGCTACAAAATTCATTCAAATCCGTTCATTTTTGCGTGTAATAACAAACATCTACGCATCCTCAAAAACTTTCGTTCAAAAGAAGCCTGTCTTAATCCAGAGTATTTGAGCTACACATACAAAATTTCATCTAAATCGGTGCAGACGTTTAAGCGTGAAAGAGCAGCAAACATACACACACAAACAAAATTACGCCTTACAATATTAGTAAGATTAAGTAGGATAGGGTTGCGAAATAACCGTATAATCCACCGTTTAATAAGTTTATTAGAATATTAATTTATTTTCTGCGATGACAATCAATTTTCCGTAACCGTTTACTTTTAATAAAGTTCATATGGTTCAGCTTTGATAATAATGTTAATGAAAATGTTTTTAAATATCAATAAGGTCCGGCATAGTGGTTTGAATGAGTGTCCTAATCAAGTGCAATGCCTATAGAATAATAATTTTATTCAGTTTGTAGTCTAAGGTCAATGAATAAGGTCAATTTTTTTATTTATATTTATTTTACAAATATGACATTTTTCACTACCGGGGTCTACTTTTTTGTGACATCAAATATATCAAGTCATAAAACATAATTTAATATTTTAGTATTTATATTGCATGATCAGGTAGGTACCTACTCCAATTGTAATTACAAATTTCAGAATAATATTTAAGTATTTAGTACCTTGCATTGCATATAAAATAACTACTGATTAATAATTGTAGTTGAGAGGTCAGCATAAACTGGTTTTGTATACGTTGAGGTGTGTAACTACAAGTTTTGATACTTACATCAAACAAAGGTTGCAATGTACAAAATTAGAGTTACGATATGGACCTCCTCACCTCAACGGAGCCATTAAACCTCCGAAAATGTCCTGATGACGTCATCCTACAAACATTACTGTATCCGCGTTGCACAGTCTGACAGCATTGTATTGTTTGACACTACGCATTATGATCAAGATTGTTCTCTGAAGTCTATTCTATTTGATTTACGAACTATTGAATGTCCCCATTAACTTGATGAATGTCGTAACAAACGCGCGAAAATTCGACGAATTTATAAATAACGTTTTAGTGAGGTAGGCCCTCAGAAAAACGAAGATTTTACCGTTAAACCGATAGCTACTAACCGTATAAAGTTCCCCCGTGGGTACTTAAGACAAATTTGTCTTATGTTCCCCCATTGGAACTTAACGACATTCAACAGGTTAATAGGTAACAGGTTGACTTGACGGTTGCCCTGGTGGTTGAGATATTGTCATGCTCACTTACGCCCGGTTCCAATAAAACAACTATCCGTAAGCAAAACGAGTCGTTTTTGTTTATTGGAACCGGGCGTTAAATGTCTCGCTGATGGTGGCGTGTGTATCGGGTCTTTTAGTTCCTTTCAAAATTGTTGAGCTGAATGGGGCTGATGTATGCGTCATGTTCGTGAACGGGTGCTGGCAGTCGTGACTGGTCATCTATTAGCCGCCACCCACTGTTTGTTTTAATTAATTCATTCATCTATTAAACTCTTGTTTTTGCTTTTACTCTGGACGCTCTTAATGTGCTCGTTTTTCTACATCGTTCTCACATTTATGTATAATCTCAACATGAATGATGTATCCATGATTTTGTAAAAATATTATGATTTAAAAAAGGGTCTATGGAGTTTCTTGCCCATTCTTCTCCATAGATATCTACGGTTTGGAATGGGCAACTACAGTACTTTCACAAGTTATTATGTTTTGTGAATGGGACTGTAGCAGCATCTTTTTTGTTTTCATGACATTCAAAAGTGCCTGTAATGGTCTAAGTATTTGAAATAAATCCTTTGAATTTGAGTTTGAATACAGCGAGTACTATCTTAACGAGACTACTAATTGGTCTAGTTGTCGCAAGCGCGACTGAGCCCTGGGTTGGATTCCCAGGTCGGGCTAAGTGTTATTAGGTTTTCCCATCCAGAATTTCCCAGTAGCAACCACGAATCAGGTACAAACAAGTAACCATTAAATATAAATAACAATGTATATCTAATACTATATGTGTATCTAATACTCTAAAAATGTTGCCTAATGAATACCCGGCTTAAAGCCGGGTATTCATTAGGCAACATTTGTTTATAAACTGTTTATGACGGGTTTATAAACAAGTTTACCGTAAACACTGTTTCTGAAACTTGGCAGTCCACACTTCTCAGTTGTTGCCAGGATGTCGCCCGAGGAGGTAGTGATGCTCTGTGCTGCTTATATAATATTACATAAGAGTGCTACTAGAAAAAAAAAGAAGAAAAGGTGGTGGATTCGAAATTATCTTTTAAATAGAAGTTATGTATTTCATGACCTTCGTGGATTTGATGGGTCTTTTCAAAATTTCACGAGAATGTCAACATCAGATTTATTTTTTTAATCTTTATTTGAAGCATCCCAAAGTATATTACGCTGTTGGTAAAGCTCTATGAGCATCGAAACCTGGTTGTTGGACCACACTACTTCCATGTTTATAAACTCGCACAACACACGTCCACACCTATTGACTTTTGCTTATAAACTAGACGTTTCGTCTTGCTCTCCACTCGAAGTGGGGAGCATGGCAACATGTTTAATAAACAATGTTGCATCACCTTTGTATATAAACTGTTTACAGAGATGATGAAACATTGTGAAACACTGTTTATAAACAGTGTTTATAAACAAATGTTGCCTAATGAATACCCGGCTTTATACAGTCGAAAGATTATACGAATAACTTTGGTCGTCAATCATAGTTTGCATTAAATATTACTCTTCAATTTTATCGTATAGCAATGTATATGACAGGGTTTTTGGAATGTCTCGGTCCATTTCGCCGAAAATGTAATTTTATTTAAATATTTTATGTATTCTGCATTAATATTGTATGAAATTCTTAATAAATTGCACGTCATGCTTTAAATTTCAAAGTCAAGGGAAATATACCTATTTATTAGGTACAAAGATACAATGTTAAAACAAAAACTGCATTTTGTTCTAATCGACATTTAAAAAACCTACACAATATCATTCAATAAATTCATTCACGATAATTATTGTCTATGAACCCGAACGTCTTGTGCGCATCGGAAAATGATGTAGAGTAGGGTCATAAACGTATTACGTTTAATTTTCGTTCATTTACGAAGTTGCGCCTCTCTACCGCGATCTTATCTATGACGCGATCTATCGCGTTCGGCTGTGATTAACCGTGAAGCACGGAAATGTACCTTTATGGTACTACTTTTTTTTTGCGGATGGAAAATCATCAATTAAATTCCCCGCTCTGGGCGGAGCCGGGGGGAGTGTCAGACTTGTACTGACTAAAACCCATCCATGTTCCTTCTATTGCCTTTTATATTCCGGGGCCGGGGTATCTCTTTCGAACAACCCGCAACCCCGGCAAGACCTTTATGGTACTTTGAAACCAGCTGTATCAATGTTACTTAAACAGAAATAGACGAAAAATTCTCTTCAATAACAACCTAATTTATTCATATTAAATCGCCTTAACATTTAACCTTGTATTAAATCGACGCTTTGACACCCAAACTAATCGCGTCGATGTAATCAAATAACACGGTAGTTTTATGACTTATTATTTCTATAATGCACCATAAATATGCGGCATCAGTGTAAACAGTACTGTATCTAACAAACTAATTAACCTTTAGCAACGGCTCATGCTTATTCATTGCATTCAGCGACTTTATTACAGTCAGGCATATTCGCGTGAAACGTGATTACTGTAAGTTTGTTTAAAAAACACTGTTTCACGTCAAAGCGAGTTACCTACGTTATCTTAAAACTAGATGAGGCCGGTCTTCCAATTTTCCATTGTATGTTCCTAACCATCAAGTGAATACCGAACGAGATTATTTTTAAAAGATACTATAGGTATCTATATAATCAGGATCGTCAGATACAGTTGAAATTTTCTTAAAAATCTATTTTTTTTTCGTACTTATAACAAAAAAAATATTTTATAGAAAACCAACATTTCTTTAAATAAAACAATTTTGGGTTCAAAACAGTCCATCGGTTTCTAAGCAAAATTCAAGTAGGTATAACTGAAAAGCCTATTACTTATATTTTTTATGGACTGTAGTACTGTAAAGGTTTTATATCATTGACCAAACTTTAAAGAGTGCTGGCTGGTTTGCAATGACGTTCGAATACTCAAGCTGTTTAAATAGAAAAAGAAAAACAGAGAAGAATAGTTTTGCAATGATGTGACATGACATGTATGTATTTGTAAAATGATAACATAAAATTTGTTCATAAGTGTTCTATGCCTCTTTTATTACGAATAAACGCTCATAATATTTACAAACTATTATAGTACCGACTTACCTCATAAATAAATAAATAATTAATTTAAAAGCCCTTTTTGACCTACCTCATATCTGTTAGCAAATACGCGTGAAACTTACCGAGGCTCACACGCGACCGGTTGACCTACGAACCAATATCTAGTTAAAATGCTAGCAAACGTTGTTTTACTTTCTGGTTGACCCCAAAAATCTAATAAGTACCTATACTGTATTAACATAAAATAATATCTTGTCTATTATCCCCGAAGGCATACATAATAAGTACACGCATATTTCGCTAGTTATGTTTTTAAGTTCCATGTATCTAACATATTGTTATTTATTATTGTTGTTTATTTGACGGGCCTGTTGGTCTAGTGGTTAGTGGCCCTGACTGCTAAGCCGGAGGTCGTGGGTTCGATTCCCACTCAGGACAAACTTTGTGTGATGAGCATGATTGTTTGTTCTGTGTCTGGGTGTGATTTATCTATAATATGTATGTATTTATAAATTATATAAGTATGTATATCAGTTGTCTGGTTACCATAACACAAGCTCTGCTTAGCTTGGGATCAGATGACCGTGTGTGAGTTGTCCCAAGATATTTATTTATTTATTGTCACCAATGAGGCACAAATCTAGGCTCAATGGCTGTCACTGAGATATTCCTCGTAGGAAAACCCAAGCCCATTTTGCCCAGGCTGGGAATCGAATCCGGACCTCATGCTATACGAGGCAGTAATAATGTATTGATAATTTGAAACTTTTTTTGCGCGTAGTAGGTATATCTTTGGTAATTTTTTATCTGAATTGGGATAGGCAGTCTTTCTACCTCTATAAAAGGCACTCTCATGCCATGATGCCATGCATAGTCAAATTGGCTAATACCGTGTGCTTGGAATCCTTACTTAAAAGCTTGGAAGTCTCACGTAAGTAATTTTCCGCATCAGCAGCTCAAACATGTAGGTTTTGCGGCGTGAAAACCTCACCGCCGCTCAGGATTCAACTTTAATATCCCTCACTGCGTTCGTGATTCAATCATAGTATCCTTCACAGGCGCGGTACTGAAATTCAGCACGCAGAGCAAAAAATTACTTTGCTTTCTTGTTACACAAATAAGTATTTATTTATTTTATTTAGGTTAACCAACAATTGTTTACATATATACATTTCTTAGTTATTAACAAGGGTAAACATTTACAAGAGCAATAATTAATTAAAGATAACACCACATGCACAAAAAAACGGTATTGTCATTATTTTATCTTTACATTCATTTTAAAGAAAGAGAAAGTTACAGGTTTGACCTTTGCACTACAAAGACAACCTTAATTAATTAAATGGTTAGTTCTAGAAGTTTCCAGTCTAATACGGAAGCCCTGGTATTAAAAGCTCGGAAGACCTTTAATTAATATAGCTCTAGTTATGTAAGCTAAAAGTTTTCCTATAAAGGCCAAGGGCAAAGCGCTAGTTGGCGTGATATTTTCCACACGAATTGGAACGCTCACTTCAGTTAGAAAATTCCATGTAGGTGTATTTCCATCGTTCATTTCTGTGGGTGTTTTAATATTGTGCGGAGATATTTTTCATTCTAACTTAAAGAAATATCCCATCATCATTAGCCAAGCCGTTGCCTTACTATGTTGGGATTGACTTCCAGTATAAGCGGATGCAGCTGAAAACCAGTATTTTACATGAAGCGACTGCTGGCTGTCAATTGTAGATCTTTGACAGTCGTTACAGATAATCAGTGTCCCGTGAGTATGACAACCAGTTTTGGTTTTTGTTTAAAAAAACGTAGCCTCACACTGGGATTTCTCCTGTATCATGGGTGCGTTCACAAACATTAACTCACTTACACAAACAGCCAGACCCGAAACAAAGGCCATACAAATATTTGTTCCGTGCGGAGATAAACCCGAAACACACAGCGTAGCAGTTCATCGGTCTGCCACTGCGCTAACCGTGTCGTCAAAGTTACCGTCTTACCAAGGAGTATCGTATTACCCAGTACCATGTAAAATACTGGTATTCAGCTGAATACGATAAAACTAGAAGCCGATCCTAACATAGTTGGGAAAACGCTAGGCACAGAGAGATGATGAGATACAAATTAACTTCGGTTAACTACACAAAGATAAATCGACGTCTTCCTAGGTCAAACCGTAGCAAACTAACCGTAAATTTAAATATGCGATAAATTGTAATTTAAAACGCAATTTGCACATAAAGTTTTTAACGGGTATCTTTTTTTTCTAGTGTCTTGTTAATTGTTAAGGAAATTTAAGTAAAGAACATAATTATCATTGTTGAACGGAAATGTTAAATCAATGAGAGAAAGGGACAGCCATGACTAAAAAAATAAAAACGTTTAAGTGGAGGTTTTTTTATAAGTTATTTATAGTTAGTAGAAAATATCTACTAACCTAAAAAAATACGTAGACAAAACGTTATATTCTTAGTTTGCATATAACGTATATTCATATGAATAATAGACAACGTTCAATGAAAAGCTTCGAAAAGGTCTCTCAATCTTTTTGGTAACCTCTCGACCTGTAACCTTTAGAATTCTACTTATTTTGAGGTTTACCTACGTATTTATAAGGATAAGTATGTATGTATTTTACTATTATATTATATTTTAAAGTTAAAATACAGATTGGAGCTGTTTCTTTTTCTTTTTTCGTATCGATGATGCAATAGTACGACTTTTTTAAGTTTTCTAGGGCCAGTATGTGGCCCCGCGATTCGTGGCGTGTGTGGCGTTTTTTAATTCCTCTAAAGTGCAAGTGTGGGACACTTCAGACCGTAGTATTATATTATCTGTGCTTCGAATACCAGCGAGTCAGACTTCGTTTGACCGCTGTCCGCTAGCAACGCACTCGCACTGCGCGTCGGAGTAATCTTTAATGCCCTATTTTGTGTTTACAGCGGCCTACTTGGGTTCGGTGAGGTACTAAACCATATCTGCGTCTTCTTCGTCCTTTTCTTAGTTCTGAGGATCATGACCACGTACTTACCTCGCGTATTCAAGACATGTCGTCTTCAGTATGTACCATTTGGCGGTACATGCGGCCTCCAATAGCCTTCTTGATAGCGTTTGCGATCTAATTATTCCGCTGCTGGGTGAACTGCCTCAAACGCGTTTACATTTAATGCGGCCTAGCATCATATGCCTTTCCACACCATGTTTTTTACCACAACTAAACAATAAACAGTCTCAACATTATTCCTCCCTCTTCTTCTTATCCATCCAAAGAAGATTGGTTTTACGGGTCGCCACACATTTTCACCCTAATATTTCGGATGGGAAATCAATAAATGACTTCCCCCGCTCTGGGCGGAGTGGGGAGGAGTGGTTGACTTTAACTGACTAAAACCAATCCATGTTCTCTCTATTTCCTAAGGCCGTAGTATCTCTTTTGAACAACCCGCAACCCCATTTGTGTCACCCTAAGTGAAATATTTTGTGTTTTTGTGTACATAATCAAGAATACTCTATCTCTTATCTAAACATCTATTCTCTTCTTCCCCAGGGTCACTCTGAGTCGAAGGGTGCAAAGAAGAGAGAGAAGAGTGCGGGAGGCAACGGCAATGGAAAACCGAGCCGAGGAGTGGCCACGTCCTTCGGGTTCCGTCGGCGCCCGGCCAGCACCTCACGTGCTGACGACAACTCGCGCAGGAAACAGAAGGCACATGATAAAAATGGGAATGGAGGTAAGGGAAAAAAGGTTTTTACTGACTAGATTTTAGGACAAAAAGAAAGGCTTGATGTAAGGCCGACTATCCGATAAGATGACAGAAAAAAAAATCACATAGGGCGTAGGTATGAAATGAGATTAACATTAACACTTATGGCATTTTAAGATAGAAAAGATTCACAAACAATGTTCGTGTTTGACTTGAGAATGTCCCTTTTTTCGGTTGGGTAAAATCTGGCAGTTGGTAAAAAGACATACATAATGCATACCTAGAAATATAGACCGTTTAAGCAGAAAACAACTCAACAACGACTCGAACTGCGAGTGGCCCTACCAAAAAATCTATCTAGAAATACGGTCTACTCTTGTCAAATATCTGGTTAACTTTAGTCTCATTCTCAAGAGTTTATTTTTTTATGATAGTAAGATGGACTATGATTGTCTTCGATCGGATGTAATGTTCATAAAATAATCCTTACTAATATTATAAAAGCGAAAGTGAGTTTGTTTGTTTGTTACCTCTTCACGGTTTAATGGCTAAACCGATTTTAATGAATTTTGGTACCTATAGAGATAGTTGGGAACCAGGAGACGGACATAGGCTAATTTTTTTTTTAAGTTGTATCTGAGGGAGAAAGAGGGAAGAAAGGGGAAAACTTAGCGTTGCTATTACAAATCAATAAGGCGCAAGGGAAACTGTGCTTCCCCGAATTTAACGCGAGCGAAGCCGCAGGCAAAAGCTAGTTAGTAATTTTATAAAGAACATTTACGCTGTACCCTTTTCTTGTGACTAAAATTGTACCTGTGTAACATTGAAATAATTTATAGATGTACTTATTTACAAAACATAAAACGAAATCGAAAGTACGAGTACTCTCTACCGCACACAGAAAAAGCTGCAATAAGAAACCCGCAACTTTAATTACAAGTCACCATAAAACATGTTTTGCAGCATGTAAGATGTCCATACTTAATGATCAACATTTCACGACAGGTTCCACGGAGGATTTGCGTCCGGAGGAGGTGCTGTCAGGCCGGTCGACGCCACTTGCGAGACCGCGCAAGGAGATCGCCGGCCAACCATTACGGTCAACTAGGTAACACTTGACAAACCACATCACACCAGCACTTTTACATAACGGTTATCGAAAGCAATCGAAATAGGGAAATGAGAATGACATAAGAAAAACTTGAGTGACTAATTCATAAATTAGAAAGCAGTGATTCTAGTATTCTAAACGCGATCGAGAACAACACATAAATAACAAATGACTGGAGCGCCTGATGTGTTTGGAAAGAAACGTATTGCTATTGCAATTTGTGTAGGCGTTTTCATTTAAAGACAGCTTTAGTATGTCTGCCGGGCAAACAGGCAGTGTAGATACAAATCGAAACAAACAAGAATGCTAATGTTTACTGACATTTATTAGAAATCTTTCTTAGAAAGATAAAGTTACGTAAAGTTGAAAATAAATGTCGCTATGGCAAGGCCCGCCTGCAATTGCAAAAGTCATTTAGGAAGATTTTTGCAATGCACTAGGCCTCTTAAATTCTATGCCAGCCTTTAAACAGTGCTTTTTGCTGATTGAAATACTAGCACTACTACAGATGTCTGTCTTATTATTGTCTCATTTGTTAGGTTCGGTTTCAGGCAACAACACGCCAAAACTGCGAAGGTCGGGGACGTGAGTGTGGCGGCGGAGCAAGCCTTCGGCGCCACGCATAAGGATAAGGAGACGACCTTCAACAACAATGCATTCGGTAAGCAGACGTGATTTGAGTACTAAGCTAGTTGATGTATCATTACTAGTGATGGGATATTTATTGGTGGTAAATAAATAAATAATCGGATGCATATTTACTTAAAGTAATTTATTGGCAAACAAATCATGGACGTGGCTTGTTATGGTATTTTAATTAAAAATGAAATCCCGGGATTTTGGGATATATGTATTTACTAAACCTTTATTTACTTATGTTTAATAGGCCCGATTTGACATTTGTAACAAATCTCATTAAAAATCACTGTTAACAAAATTAGGGAAAAGCAACCTTAGTACATTGTAACAGGGCAACAGTCAGTTGTGTCAGATTCGATATACTATATCTCACGGAGTACATATACGTATACTCAAATTTATGTTTTCTGGATCGCGCGAAATTCGGTATTAAAGTGCTTTCCATCATAGACAACATCATAACTTTAGCTAAATATGCATCCGAATATCCCATCTCTAGTCATTACATTATCATACAAGCACTATAATCATTAACATTGACTTAATAAGTAGGTACTACGATTGACGCAGTACGATTGGCGGAGTTTGCCATCTCCGCCAAAAGCAACTTCTACACACCTGGGTCAGATTCCTTGGATTTTACCACCAGGAATTTCACAAGAGCACCACGGTGTCTATATTTGTGCCCAATTTACGGAATGAGAGTTGTCACATCTGTCTTACTCTTCAGGGTGTTCCTATGTTATAGACGTTTGGTAACGTTTAATAAGTATTGTATGAAATAGACTTAAATACTGGAGAGTTGTGACACCCACTGAGCTGTCCTAGATGCACTATCAAACGCATGAGTTCATTTCATAAATTTATTTATTTACTAACTTTTGCCCGCGGCTTCACTCGCGTTAAATTCGGTGAACACAATTCCCCTTTAATAATTCGCAGGTACCTGCTACTTGCAGTTTTTGCCCTTGGGCCTGATTGATTTGTAATAGCAACGCTAAGTTTTTCCTTTTCTTCACTCTTTCTCCCTCACATCCCACTTTTTTTGAAAAAAAAATAGCCTATGTCCGTCTCCTGGTTCCCAACTATGTGCCAATAATTGTGTGTGTGTGTGTGTATGTACCAAAATTCATCAACATCGGTTTAGCCATTTAAGCGTGAAGAGGTAACAAACAAACAAACTCACTTTCGATTTATAATATTAGTAAGGATTTAAACTTCATGTACAATAGTGCTACATAGGCGGACTCAATGCCATAAGACATTCTCTACCAGTCAACCTTTGGGTAAAATATGACAAAATTGTTATAGGGTACAAAAAATATATTAAAAAATATATTAAAAACTATTTGTTTCCTAAAACTTAAATACTTATACAAATGCTAAAACACTCGTAAGTAAGTATCTTATGGTCGATGTGGGTAACGCCTTACTTCCTTTGATCAAACATGCTGCGTGAAAGTGCATGTGGGTGGACTCAGTTTTGGGCGAGTATGGTAATCAATTGATGGTGTCATTCACTCGAAATAGATTGTGGATATCAGCTTTGAATGGCTTCCGAAATAGTCGACATTGGTAATTTGGTTAACAATATACTTTAATCGTAGACCAATAAGTAACATGCAGGCCAGTTTGATGGCAACAAAGTCGCCCATAATTATTTGGCATTTATACATAACTAGCTGTTGCCCGCGGCTACGCTCGCGTTAAATTCGATATAACACACCAAGCAGACCTGCAGTTTTTGCTCTTGCGCCTGATTGATTTGTAATAGCAACGCTAAGTTTTCACTTTTCTTCCCTCGTTCTCCCTCATATCCCACTTTTTTTAAATAAAAATTAGCCTATGTCCGTCTCCTGGTTCCCAACTCTGTACCAAAATTCATCAAAATCGGTTTAGCCATTAAAGCGTGAAGAGGTAACAAACAAACAAACAAACAAACAAACAAACTCACTTTCGCTTTTATAATATTAGTAAGGATTAGTCAAATATAGGTGTAGTATGTTTAGGTAATTAGGTTTAATCTTGCGTAACCGTCCGGTGAATACACCCAGTGCCGTATTATCCATAAGGCCAGTGCCTAGGGGCCCACTATGACCAGGGGCCCCGCACTCCCGATCAAAAAATGAAAAAAAAAAGAGAATTGTGTGGTTTTATGAAACCACGGTAAAAATGAAACTTTTTTTCAAATTATAAGGTGTCAGCCCCCCTTATTGACACTATAAGAGTGACGGCGACTGTCTGAATTTTTTAAATGTATTGAAATTAAGCTAACTATTTTTTTTGTATTAGACACTTTTATAAACTTGTATATTTTACTTTGTAAGTATACTTAAATAATCGCTTATTAAATGACAAATATATCGATGGCCCCACCGAATAAACGTGCAAGAGTTCTTACACGTTTTTTTTTTTTTTTGATTTTTCATTTCTTTTGGCTATCCTGCACCTACTTAATTTTTTTTATGAATTTTAGACTCAAAATACGAGTTTTATAATAGTGTTTTTCTTTATTCTAGGGAAAAAAATAATTTTAAAATTATAGGAATAATAGTTTATGCTTTTATTACATACTTTTTGAGTCGCCCAGTACACAAGAATAAACATGCTAAAACCTACAGACGTTTGAGAAGATTTGTAATTGTTTTCGAATTTGGGTAATGTCTTCTTACACGTTTATTCGTGTAGAAATGTATGCAAGTTTCATTACTAATGTTTTACTGCACAAAATGGAAGTTTGAATATAAATAGATTATTAAAATTAAAGTATTGCATTGTCTTTTACTATAATATCTTTTTTTCTAACAACTGTGTTAAAGATTCAAACATTAATATTCTTTGCATATTAGTTTAAGTTTAAAGCTAGTAATGGTAAATAAACAAATGTTTACGCGATAAATTCTATTGCAATCGTACGTTCTATCTTGTTGTGATTCTATGCGCGCTATTACGTGATTTTGTTTCGCGTAATATCATTCGATTATAATATAATTGTTATTATAGTCAAATTGTTGTTTTGTAGTTAAGTGTAACAATGAGAAGGTATGCTTCTAGCCTCTGCAAAAGGATATTAGAATTAGCGAACTGTCAACGAAATAAAGGTAAGAATCAACTTTAATATTAGGTAAGTATAAATATTATCAAATATTTTAGCTAAGACCGATGTAAAAATACTCCGCTGCTAATTTAAAGCTTATGTGACTGTTCGTCTGTGTATATTATGTGATTTAAATGCAGTTTTTAATGACCTAAATAAAATAAGGTTGCTTCTATTTACATGGGTGAAGATCTGATGGAGATCTCTGGATATACACGGCGGTACTTTTCAATAGATTACTACAAATCACAAGTTATTGCTGTAATAGCTTTTTTTTTGGGGTGGGAAATCATCAAATTACTTCACCCGCTCTGGGTGGAGCGGAGGGGCGTGTCAGATTTTTACTGACTAAAACCCAGCCATGTTCCTTCTATTGCCCATTACGTTCCGGGGCCGCGGTATCTCTTTCGAACAACCCGCAACCCCGGCAGGCGGAGGCTCTGGCAAGCCCCTCTGGTTTGCTGACATCTCTTTGAGGCGCGCGTGAAACACGAACGCGCCGTGGACACGGCCCGTCGTCAATAGCCGGTGCCCGGGGCGTCTCCTGCGGTGGCTGGGTTGGTTTGAGGCTCTCTCCCTCAAACGCCCGGCCTCCTCCTTCACTAGCATGACTGCTTCGCAGAAGGAGGTGACCGCTTCCCATTCCCTCTCGCTCCGGACCATGGACTGAATATGGGCCGGACGCGAGAGATCGCCGCCGCCGATCGCCTCTACGAGGGCACGGCGGTGCTCCGCCCCGCTTGGGGCAGACCGCCACTGTGTGCTCCACCGTGTCCTCCGGGCGATCGTCACAATGGTGACAACCGGGCGTTTCCTCCCGCCCGATTATGTGCAGGAACCTCCCGAAACTTCCGTGTCCGGTGAGGACATGCATCAGGCGGTAGGTGAGGACGCCATGACTCCTCTCCAGCCACTCCTCAAAGAGGGGACTTACCGCCACTATTTTGGCGTGCCCTGCACGGGGTTGCGACAGTCGCCCTTTCCATGCCACCATGAGATCGCACCGGAGGTCAGTCCGCTGAGCGGCAATTTGCCGCGGTAGCGGAGTTTCCCCCGGTGTAGTGCTTCCGCGCGCCACTCAAACAGGCGCGCGACAACTATCGCCTCCAGATCCCACGGTGGCAATCCGGCAAGGAGGCTCGCTGCCTCGCCGGAGATCGTGCGGTAGCTCCGGATCAGCCGTATGGCTAACACCTTTTGGGGCGCGTACAGGTAGTGGGTGGCGCGCCGCCCTAAGGAACGCGCCCATACCGGGGCCCCGTAAAGGGCCATGGACCTCACGACTCCGGCATAGTGCCTACGGCAGGAGGCGTTTGGCACCCTCAGATTGGGCAGGAACCGCTTGAAAGCAGCCCCCGCCCGCTCGAGTTTGAGAGCCAAACGTCGAAAGTGCTCCACGAAATTCCATCGGCTGTCGAGGACGATTCCCAGGTATTTCATCGTCGACCCGATGCCGATGCGAACCCCTCCTAGCGTCAACTGGGATCCCGACGGTGGCGTGTTTCCGCGGCCATGAAAGACCATGGCCTCGGATTTGTGCAATGCCACCTCGAGACCCAGTAGCCGGATCCTCTCTGCGACTATCGCAACCTCGCGTGTCATGATGTCGGCCGCCGCCTGGTGCGCCCCCCCTGAGCTGGAACGAGCGTGTTGTCAGCGTAACAAACTACGCTGACGCCGCTGGGGAGGTCGGCGCGCAGCACCCAGTCGTAACCGATGGACCTGTGGGACACCGCACGACATCTCTCGCAGGTTCCACTCTCCAGAGCGACCGGGGTAGATGACGGCCCTGTCCGTCAGATATGCCCCGACCACACGATGAAGGTAGGTCGGCATCCGGTGGTAACGTGGTGAGTGCCTCCCTGGTGCAGCTCCAAGGTATGGTGTTGAACGCGTTGGCAATGTCGAGAGACACCGCCACGACAACCCCACCCCTGGACACTGCAGCCCCCGTCGTGAGGGCTCTCACGCGCATGATGGCGTCCACCATCGAGCGCCCCTTGCGGAAACCAAACTGGTGTTCCGCAAAATCCGGCCCCGTCCCCACGAGGTGCCCGACGAGGCGGTTTGCAATTACTCTTTCAAAGAACTTGCCCATCTCGTCGAACAGCACGATGGGCCGAAATGCGGACGGAGAGTCCGCAGGGCGCCCCGGCTTCTGTATGAGGACCAGCTTCCCCGTCTTCCAACGAAGTGGGAACTGGCCTCTCTCCAAGCATGCGCTTAGAAGCCATAGTATTCGGGGCCCGAGAGCCTCTAAGGCCAGGACCCAGGCTTTGCCGTGCAAGCCATCGGAGCCCGGGGCGGTATTTTTGGCTTTCAGCCTGCCAACCGCCACCCTTAGGTCTACCCCAGCCACCTCCGGAACGTCGTCGTCGTCGTCGTCCTCGTGGTTGCTGTAATAGCTTGTGTATGTGTTTTTTGTACCAATAAAAACGTAAAAATAAAAATAATATTTTTTTCATTATTTTTTTTATTAAGACTAGTACCTTGTGTTCACGTAGACAAATACATAATTATAGTTTTTATTCTATATATAACTGTATTTTATTTCATAATTATACCATGCATAAAAAAAAGATGTATTACATAAATGAAAACTGATTTTATAAACACTAATATAAATGCATACGGTCTTTATAATCATATAATAGCCGAACAATGTACTGTAAACAAGCGTGTAAATAGTTATAGCTGGGTTAAAAAATAAACTTAATATACGGAGAATAATAGTGTAACATTACAGTACGTTTTATTCGTTGTGTATTATTACACGAATAAACGTGTAATGATATATTGCTTTGACCTAGTCATGCAAATTTCACAAGAGTAAAAATATTAAATAGTTTTTCCTGAATTTCCTGAATCTGGTTGATGTTTGAAAAAAAGTAAATATACAAGTCTATAGTTTTTTTTCTTACCTATAATTCGATAATACATTATCTATACCTATTTACAATGAAATGAGCGTTATTGAAGTTTAAACGTTTTTATTTTTTACTGAAAAGTTGTCATTTTTCTCTTACACGTTTATTCGGTGGGGCCATCGATATTAATTTGAAATCAGCAACTCAAGTGTGGGTATTATTCACAGGGCAAAATGGTATCAGGGTCTATTATTGACACCCCAAAGACCCCATTTGCGCATGCACATAGTGTAGTGTATAGGAATTCAAATAAAAAATATAAATTATTTAATGCAGATTGTTGATACAGATATTATAATTAAAATAGCAAATTATACAATTAATTAAAAACAATTATAAAATTCATTTAACAGGCAGTCTTCTTTTTGTTTAGGCATCGGCTGTTAAATTAACTTATTATAAAAAATAATAAATATTGAATCATAATTTGGAGTTTATTGGTCAAGGTTATATTCAAACTGGTTGCAATACATTAATAATTTACAAAGTTGAGATGGTCCCCTTCAAATACTTGTCACAAATAGAGGATACCGGAATTAAAAAAAATATACCTGCCGAAAAATCTTACAATGATTGACGGTAACATGGCACAATCGGCATTCCCAAATGTGATGACGGCACTGCGAATTTACAGAAGTCTTATGATTACGAACTACACTACTAACAGGAGAACGAAAATTTTATAATTTAAAATTAATCAAAAATTGTCTTCGGTCAACAATGTCGCAAAGCCGTTTAAATTCATTGGCAATATTGTCTATTGAACATGATGTATCAGAAAAGGTACATTTTCAAGAAGTTTTAAACGATTTAGTATCTTAAAACATTAGAAGGGTTATTATTTAAACATGCTTCTTTATCAGTACAATTTGTTCATATTTATTTTTTAATGTTAGTTTTATAAAAATACTAGTTTTTGCCCACAGCTTCGCTCGCGTTAAATTCGGGGTAACACCGTTCCCCTTTCCTGATTTCCAGGTACCTGCTACCTGTACTTTTGGACCTTGCGCCTTATTTATTGTAATAGCAATGCTAAGTTTTCCCTTTTCTTATCTCTTTTTCCCTCATATCACAATCTTTTTAAAAAAATAGTCTATGTCCGTCTCCAGGGTCCCAACTATCTCTGTACCAAAATTCATCAAAATCGGTTTAGCCATTTAGGCGTGAAGACGTAACAAACAAACTCACTTTCGCTTTTATAATATTATAGTAAGGAAGTAAGGATACAAGATTTTCCTATTCTTTGTTTCATTTTTAAATGACTCCGATACTTTTTTTTTTGGGGTGGGAAATCATCAAATAACTTCCCCCGGTTTGGGCAGAGCGGGGAGGAGTGTCAGACTTGTACTGACTGACTAAAACCCACCCATGTTCCTTCTATTGCCCTTTACGTTCCGGGGCCGCGGTGTCTCTTTCGAACAACCCGCAACCCCGGCAGGCGGAAGCCCTGGCAGGCCCGTCTGCTTATGACTCCGATACTTCGTCCTGTAGATTGTGGCGAAAGTCTTTTCACTTACAGGGAGGCGTATACCTTTGCAAAGTGATGACTGAAGTCTATTGTTGATGATGATGGTACCTTCATTCTATTTCGTAATGTAGACAGTAAACATTTACGAATTGCGTTGTTGTGGTATGAAAAAGGGGGGCCCGAAACAAAGCTGTGCCTAGGGGCCCCGAGATGGTTAATCCGGCCCTGAATACACCCGTTATGTTTGATATGTAATCTACATTATCACAATTCACAATCATGAAGCTATAAGGCGCAAGTTTCTTGGGCAAAAAATGAAGTCTCTCAATTCCCAGTCCAATAATTCTTTGAACGAGCAATTTTTCCGAACGAGTTATTTTTCCAACTCAGTGCTTCCTTTGGATGACTCTGCCATTTCTTTAGATATCATAAGAAAAAATATACCTACAGATATACTGAGAATACCCTATAGATACCCGTCTAAGGAAACCTGATCAAAGACTTACATCGATCTGGGGAGGTGTAAGTATACGATAAGTGACGTGCATTTAATCCGATTATGTAAGCGGACGATTTGACGGTATTCCGGATAATGTAACCGAATGGAATTTGAGAGTTTGTGTAAACTGCACTCCATCCCAAGTAGGTGTGCATACCTACCTACCTGTTTTTGCGCCTGGAAAATCATCAAATAGCTTCCCCCGCTCTGGGCGGAGCAGAGGGAGTGTCAAACTTCTACTGACTAATACCCACCCGTATTCCTTCTATTGCTCTTCATGTTCGGGGGCCGCGGTATCTTTTTCGAACAACCCGCAACCCGGTACCGGACCTACCTTATTCTTACCTGGCGGTTTGTAACAAATTGCTGGTGAAGAATTTGATCTATTCCAGTCCATCTGAGCAGAAAAATACAAGGTGGAAAGTACAACGACGCTAAAACTGTTACCAAGTATTCAGTACATCTTTCTGCCCCTCACATTACCCAGAAATTTTACACCCTTATGTAAAAAAAACCGGCCAAACGTGAGTCAAACTCGCGCACCGAGGGCTCCGTACAAACTTCCGACATAAACGGCCACGTCTTTTGACTGTGTAGACTTAGAGAGTTGATTTTTTCTCATCACAAAGGGACCACAGACTTGGGTATATAGTTTTAACTAGCTTTTGCCCGCGGCTTCGCCCGCGCTAAATTCGGTATAACACAGTACCTGCTACCTGCAGTTTTTGCCCTTGCGTCTTATTGATTTGTAATAGCAACGCTAAGTTTTCCCTTTTCTTCCCTTTTTCTCCCTCATATCCCACTTTAAAAAAATAGCCTATGTCCGTCTCCCGGTTCCCAACTATCTCTGTACCAAAATTCATCAAAATCGGCTTAGCCATTAAAGCGTGAAGGGGTAACAAACAAACTCACTTTCGCTTTTATAATATTACTAGCTGTGCCCAGCGGTTTCACCCGCTGAGGTTCAGGGGTATGAAAAATAGATGTTAGCCGATTCTCAGACCTACCCAATATGTACCCAAAATTTCATAAGAATCGGTCGAGCCGTTTCGGAGGAGTACGGTAACTAACATTGTGACACGGAAATTTTATATATTAGACTAGCTGTGCCCAGCGGTGTCACCCGCTGAGGTTTAGGGGTATGAAAAATAGATGTTAGCCGATTCTCAGACCTACCCAATATGTACCCAAAATTTCATAAGAATCGGTCGAGCCGTTTCGGAGGAGTACGGTAACTAACATTGTGACACGGATATTTTATATATTAGATTAGTAAGGATTTCAACTGGATACCTCCACGCGTAAAGGAGAGCTACGTACGTACGAGCTACGAACCTAAGAGCAAAAGGATAATGTCTAACAGCCTTCTTAATTCATGTTCCAGATAAAAAGAATATAAGTCCGGGGTATCAGCTGCCGTTGCAGGCGACGCAGGTGTCCTCCACTGGCGTCACCACGGTCGTCGGAGCAGGTGGCGTGCCCAAGACGCTGACCAAGCAGACCGTTATACTGACGTATCAGACACAGCAGATACCGGCTCAAGTAAGTTGAAATTATGTCTAGATGTAACCAGATGAGGATTGATTTGCGGTTCTCAATTCAGTGTTTTATTTATTTTTTCTTCACCACAGTTTATAAAACTGTGCTAAAGTTTAAACAAAAAATACGTGTGGCACTCGGGGACTGCCGCGGTAAAGCTATTGCATAGCATTTTTTATCAACTTATGTAATAAATAAAAACAATCTAAATAAAATATTTAAAAAGTACTTCCAATGAAAAGAAGTCGCAAAAAGAAACATTTTTTTATCAACTTAGACAATAAATAAAAAACTAAATATAATATTTAAAAAGTACTTCCAATGAAAAGAAGTCGCAAAAAGAAAAACAAGACCTTGGGTTTGATCCAGCGTAATGTCGATTGACTATCCGATTCTCTACCAAACACGCTATTAGAACATAAGAATCGGGATTGAAATAACTGACCGTATTGTGTAAACGACGTTAGACAAGCCACACCTCCGTGCCCGTCGGAGTGGGGAGCGTCATGTTTTTCTTCGTTACGGAATATCTGGATTCGTTCCCCGCGCTCAAGGCCCGCGATAGAAGCTATTAAGGCTCGACCGAGATGCGTTTTTCGTTCTCGGCCGAGACCGAGACCGAGACCGAGAATAAAATAATATCTCGGCCGAGACCGAGAACCGAGACCGAGAATAAACAAAACGTGAAAAAAAAAATTAATGCTGTTAATTTTTTATACAGTACTTACTGTATAACAAAAGTAACTGTTTTAATAATCAAAGTTGAACAACATAATATTATAACATAAAACAAGCAATGTTTCGCCATTTTCGCCTTTCGAAAAGTGTCGCCCATGTCTTATAATTGTCCAGTTTTGCGGCGTAAATAAAAAAATATTTGCTCAAAAATATTAGCATTTCTTGGCAGTCTTAATCCCATCATTAAGTAGGTAGGTTCCACTGAGTTTCGATATCTTAAAAAAGGGCATGTACCGGTAAATTTAAGGATTTTTCAAATGTACCTAAATGTATTCGAACTTGTTTACTCCTGTGAAAATGGCCGACTACTTTATGTCATTTTTTATCAGCGCTTCAACTTCTACAGCTCTCTCACGCAGTCATACCAATCAACTTCGCGCTGGCAGCGCATGGCTGCGCGCGGTAAAATTTGAATGCCATTCCGAACAAAATTAAAATCTCGGCCATGACCGAGAATCTCGGCTATTATTAGCCGAGAACCGAGACAGATTTCTCGGCTGGATTTGTAGCCGAGAATGCCGAGACCGAGACCGAGACCGAGATCTCGGTCGAGCCTTAGAAGCTATGCAATAGCTTAATAATGAATGGACATAAATTGTTTCCCGTCATTCAATTTCAAGATTTCCTTCATTTCTGGGTTAATAAGTTGGTACACACAGCGAGACATCAAGCCGTATATTATCTCTAGTGAAACATGGCCTCGCATAGTATAGGTTTCCCAAACAGAGAGAGATCCACTTCGATTGGTTTTGTGTGTTTGTTCGGTCGTCGTGCATTCTTCACAGCATCATTGAGACTGTTTCCATGTTTATTTAATTTATCATAATTTTGCATTGTGATACTGTCTTACTCACGCCATTAAACAAACATCACACAGTTAGATTGACTTTCTTATACATAAATGACGTGTCCCAACTCTGACGCAGAATAAGTGACTGACTATCGCTTAACACGCGTACAATACATTAGATGTTGGTCCCGTATAAAGAAAGAGATAAAAAAGAAAGAGTCAAACAAACCATTTAAGTTTTGGTTCCTAAATCTATCTCAGATATCTCTTCCATTTTTAGATTCCGTACCTAAAGGGTAAAACGGAACCCTATTACTAAGTCTGTCCATCTGTCTATCATCAGACTATATCTCATGAACTGTGATAGTTAGACAACTGAAATAAAAAAAATACTAAAAAACAACAAACATGTTCTTTTTTTGCCGTCTTTATAGGTAACTAGCTTCCGCCCGCGACTTCGTCCGCGTGGCATATTTACTTTGGGCTAACGCTAACTTTAACCCGCAAGATACCGAAAAAAAATATCTTTCCCTCCTTTTCTACCCTCTTTCTCCCCCTTTCCCACTTTGTAAATATGTAGTCTATATCGTTCTCCAGGGCCCCAACTATCTCTATACCAAAATTCATCAAAATTGGTTAAGCTATTTAGGCGTGAAGACGTAACAAACAAACTCACTTTCGCTTTTATAATACTTATTAGTAACGACGGCATGGAACCTTGGTGCGCGAGTTCAACTCGTAGGTACTTGGTCGGTTTTTGAAAACCATTCTCATACTGCTTCTTTAGTTAGATCTGGTTTCAATGACTAAGTTGGGCAAATTGTTATTGCGTTTTTCCATAAGGAATTTCTCAGTAACAGCCTGGATAACAGCGTTGATGTGCGCTCGCCCCTATTACATTCTATTTAAACATAACGACGACACGGTTGGCGAAGTGGCTGAACGATCTGCTGGGGTGATTGTGTAGAATACGATTGTGTCCCCGCACCCCAGCCAGAAGTGACGAGAAGGAACACCGTGTGGTTTTAGTCAGTAGGAGTCAGACAGACCCCTCCGCCAAGGCGGAGGACATCCATCGAGGATTTCCACACGTAAATAAAATGTGACGATCGACTGCTGCGTTGTGTGTCGCGGGTTCGATCCCCGCACTGAACAAATATTTGTAAGGCTTACAGATAGTTGTTCCGGGTCTGGCTGTTTGTGTATGTGAGTTTAAATGTTTGTAAACACACCCACGATACAGGAGAAATTCTTAGTGAGGGGCAATTCTTTAAAAAAAAACTGGCGAAATGTATGTTTACTATTAGGCGCACTTCTGCCTAACTCTTCTGGGATTACAAGCGTGATATTATTTATGTTATTCCTATTCTAATTTCCTCTTTTCATCCCGCTTTTTCCAGTGTATCTGTTATTGGTCTCATTGCCTTCCATTAACCAAAACTAATTATTTCAGGAAGGGAGACCAACAAAGAGTGTGCGGATATCAGAACCTGCCACGACCCGAGGTGCTTCTGCGCCCCGGGCCCAGCCGGAACCACAACGAGGTCCAGGTCCTGGGAAGTACACGTTCCAGACCACGCAGCTGCCCAGGCCTCAATTCCCAGCCGTCAAGAATATTGATGCTAAGACTACCAAACAGGTGATTGAGCTTTAAGGTTGTAATTGATGTGTCAAAACATAACTGACAAAACATTTATATAATAAAACACTAACTGTGCCCGGGATGAGCTGCAATGCAACTTTCCTGATAACTACCATCTTGTATTTTTCTACCTACCTTCTAAACTACTATTTGTTTCTTTCACAAGAACCCTCTCCTGTCAATAAAAACACAACAAAAAATATTTAGCGAAATTGATGCAGCCAATATATTGAAGGAAAATATAGGTTCCTTTTAAATATATACTAGCTGTGCCCAGCGGTTGCACCCGCTGCTTAGCTCTTTTTCTGGAGAGGGTTATGAAAAGTACTTGTTGGACTATTCTTAGACCTACCCGATTTGCACACAGAATTTCATACAAATCCGTCCAGCCGTTTCGGAGGAGTTTGGTAACAAGCACCGCGACACCAGAATTTTATACATACTTATATGTATATAGATAGATTACACAAAAGATTTCTACGTTAGGAATAGAGATAGAAATAGATATTTAGCAATGTTTTAAATGGAGATTTCACCACCTAGAACGCAGTGGCAATGCAGCTATACGTGCTTCGTATAGCTGCATTGCCACTGCGTTCTAGGTGTTTGCTTTAATTCCGAATGTCGTTGGTACTTTCATGCAACAATGCGACTAGATACATAATACTTAATAAAAAGTATCGCTAGATTACCTGCTTTTAAATATAACAATACTGCATCCTAATCGGTTCTCTGGTTTAAGAGCTCCGACACACACACACACACACACACACAAACCTGTCAAACTAACAACATATCTGATCTTATTTGTTGGCGGATTAGTAAAAGTAAACTAGGTTCTGTTAATTTGGAGACACTCCGAGACGTTTATACTGAGGTCATTGTTAGACCTAGTTTAGAATTTAATGTACTGTCATTACTACAGTTATGATAGGAGTCTACTACAAGCGGTCATCTGCAATTCTTCGCAGATCGTTATACACCGAGTTGCATAATTCCAAGCGTCGTTAGTTTATTGAGAAAACATTAAGGAAGTTATGGACATTAAAGAGATACTGATTGTGAATGAAGATAAAACGAAATATGAGAGATCATTAAACATAAATAACTAAGGGGACATTCGAAATCAAAACACTACCGCACAATCTATGACGACATTTTTACACATTTAGCATTTTTTAATAGACGTTAAGTATTCCATAAATTACATAACAGCTTCCTGGACAAACGATAATAACCTTTATAATTAGACTACAACCGTTTGTTTTCCCCTGAAGCTGAAAGTGGGTCACAACTTGTCTATTTCAGACTTGTCGTGTGTGAAGCCGGTCGCCGTATACTCTAAATATCTTCGGTGCACAGTGCATCTCGCGTAGACACACATGAGATTAGAGAAACGAAGATCTCTTTAACAAATTAACCAATTACTTATGAGAAATCATTTACCCCCACTATTTTACGAAGTATCATGAACTCATGAAAGTGTATCCCACAGCATTATTTATAAATATTGAAATTCATTTTCAATGCAACAATCATGAAAAATTTAAAAACAAAATTCTTTTTGGAAAACATATGCAGATCCACGTTACTTGCATAATTGAAGAGTTAACACACATACCCGTACATACATACATACATAATGTATTTTGCAATGTATCGCGTTAAAAAGCAAAATTAATTGGACGTTACATTTTCCCCTCGTTCTGGACCGTGACAAGACGTGTTTGTTAAAAAGTTTTATTTCATTATTCTTTTAGATAATAAAAGTTACAATTATATATTTTAATTAGTTGTAAAAATAAATAATTGACGAAGAAAGTGAGTAGTTTGAACAGTTTGTCGTGAGATATGTTTTAGTTAAGGTCTCTACGTGTGGTGTTGGGTTTTATTTTTAAAGTTAGTGACTTGGTTCAAATACGGGTCATTTCGACATCTGTTCGCGTAACATTCGGGATGTGGTTGGGTTCATTCACAGTAATGCACTTCGGCTAGAAACACGACATGGTCAATATATACATTTTTAAGTGCAGTGTGTGAAAGTGAAGTGAAAGGTGATCATAATGCTTAATAAGTGTTTTTATCTTCAGGTGGTGAACAACACTAGGAAGTCTGGTGTTACAGACGGATGGAGGGAAGGTAATAGCTTAAAATATTACTTAAATTATGGATTTATTTGCGACATTTTTTTTTACATATTGTAAAAACCGGCCCAGTGCCAGTCGGATTCGCTTACCTTTTGATTACGTAGACTACAAACTTGAGTAAATGGTTTTAAATTCAACTCGAAACCTCCATGCGTTCCCGAGATAAAGGGTATTGACAGACAGACACAACAAAGTGTTCCTATAAGGGTTCAGTTTTTTTCGTTGCGTGGCACGGAACCCTAAAAATGGTCAATCTAATGACCATACAAAGCTCGATACAACCAAAATCATCTTTATGTATAAGCAGATAAAAATGCCATTTTAGTAGTTGGTAGGAATTTTTTTGGATAAGTACACAACATTATTTGAATTTAAAAATGGAACAATGAACATAACATTTGCAAGCATTAAGTCATGCATTGCGTAAAACTTAATCTCTAGCTTTTTTCTACGAATAAAGAACAGTGACGTGCGCTCCTAATAGGCAAAAAGGCACTGCCGACCCTAGACTCCATAGGTAAACAAAGAAAGAAAAAAAAAACAAAGAATAAACAAATATCTAATTAATTTAAACTATTTCTATAAATTCCTAACGTAAAAATAATAGCAACGTTCCACACCGCCCTAAATTAATACTATGACAGGCGCTTCGCGTTCAACAGATCGTCACGAGCGAATTATAGGCAAACTTCAATAGTGCCTTTATTTCATTGATAAATGTAGGCATGAAGTATGCGTGTGTGTGTAAAACCTCGTGTACAGACACGTCGTGTATGGCTCACACAGCGACGTATCTCCTGTGGCATGAGAAGCCAATCGGGGGCCGCGATTCATGTCGCAATTCATTGCGACATGAACAGCTCGTTACATTGGTCGGTACAGCTCAGCTTTTTACTGATTGGCGCTCAACAGAGATTATACGACAAGTTGAAGAAGTCGTTAGCTAAGTACAATTCCGGTTGAAACTGATGCAATTTTATTTGTCAACATTTTATCATCAAAATTTTGAAATTATGCTTTCATAAAAAGGTCACCATATTATTGTTTTTTTCATGTGAAGTTCGCAGTTATTATTTTGTTTTTTGTGAATAATTAATTTACGAATCGCAAATAAGCTCGATTTGTTGATAATGTGTGTTTGTTTATAGTAATAAATGGAAGGTTTTCTCAATTGTCGTGTAATGAAAAGCTTCAAATAGTGTCGAAAGGTAGATGTGTGCCTGAATTACGAGCATTAACCCAGCAAAAAGGTAATGTAACTCGTAAATTTAATACGAAAAGTTACGAAACAGGAGTAAGTACTCCTGGCTGTGTGGTTGCGTACACACAAATAAATTAGGTATTTTGTTTTCCGCGCCTGTTATTTAATTCGAATAATAGGTACAACAGTGTACATTGTGGACTCACTCGGGATATACAGATTTACATAATTTCTATTCCGCGGCAAAAAAGATTAACTAACACGTGCAATTGCGAAATCTTTCCTTTTTATTTGCGAAAAAAAAGCTGCCTACCCGGTCATTAAACCCTGTGCACGCCACTGATAAAGAATATGCATACACATATGCAATATCCTGCTTGCCACAGGTACTACATAATATCGAGAACCTGATGAGGTACCTCTTGGTGGGTTAACCAATCATTTGAATACGTAGGTAATGTTGCTGAGAAATATGATTATTTTGAAAACATCACGTTATCGTATTACTGATGATTTCTTTTTATAGTGAGTAGAAAGTACCGACTGTCTTTACAAGCAATCTTTAAAAGTCGGAACATGCCTCGGGTTTCTTTAAGGGCGGCTTGCACCATCTGCACTTAAAACTAGATTTTACTAAGCTCGCATTAAACATTAAGCTCGACTTAACTTAAACTATATTAGATGGGCCTTGCACGTGTAAAAATCTGCTCGACTTAACTAAATCTAGTTTAGCACGTTCCATTCCTTTCGTTCGTTCCATTGCGTTTCGGTTATCACATCTGGTGTGGATTTTTTGTGCATTTTAAACTTTTTTTGTCAGAAAGGAACGTGACTGAACTTGTCAAATGTCAAATTTGATTGTTATTTTTATAAATATTGCCAGTTTTATCGGTTGTTTTTTAATCGTGGTTTCGTTGTTTTGTGGTAGTTTACTTTATTTGAAAGATGAAAAGATCACGAGCGGCTAATTTTAGTAATAGAGAAATAATGTATGCAAATCTCTTCTTAAATTTGTCATCACGCAAACCTTGTATTAAATCACTTCTTTTGTTGACTTTTCGCGAGAAAAATGGTTAATCAAGGAATTGAACTAGAATTTTGTCATCGTCAGATAGTAGATCATCATCGGTATCACTTGAATAAAAAACATATCTATTTTGATAGTATCAAACTCGGTAATAACGCACAAAAATTCAATGACAACGAGCATTCCACGTACACTAAATCGAGATTTAGCAACTTAAACTGCCGACCACGCCGGTTTAAATTTGACGTTTCTTTAAATCTAGATTTACTCTAAACCGAAGTCGTGCAATGTATTAAGTTCGACTTAAGCTTAAACCGAGATTAAATCACACTAAATTGAGACTTAACTCGCACGTGCAAGCCGCCCTAAATCTTTAAAGCGACCAAAGGAAGTGACCAAAGCTTTACTTTACGATTCGTTGACTACATACTCATTAGAGTGCAAACCTTTTTATAGCATAAAAACTTAAAATAAACCTGGCCGATTTCTGTCAAAAACTTTTTGACGCCATTAAAGTTTTTCTTAATTTTTTTTCGTTCTTTTAAATGGCTTTTATTAGATGTTTTGATGAAAACTGGTATTTCATAGAATTAACTGAATGCAACCTCCATGTTCTTCTGGCAATTAAAAAAATTGAAATCTAAGCAAAGCGAACCCATTGGGAATTGAAAGCTTGACGTGTCACCGTGTGTACAGCAGTATTTGTAAATACATATACTACCATCAATGGAACTGACGGAACCTTTCCAAATGCTGTATTTTTTTCGCAGATTATTGATCAGAATTTGTTCTCTCTAGGTGCCCAATCAGCAGTATCAAGTGATTCCGGGGTATGGACGGGCGGCGAGGGCGGGGGAGATGTCTCGCCGCACATGCGACGTCGTCCGCGCAACCTCGAGATGGTCATGCGCAACTCGCACTGCTTTCATCTTAGAGAGCTGCAAATTTCAGACCTTGATATTATGGGTGAGTTTAACTTCACGTGAGTTGCACATATGCGGACTTAATGTCACAAGGCGTACATTGACATAAGAACCACTGGAACTTTGCTTGAAGGAAAGATATAGGAAATCAGCAGAGCTGAACGGTGAAATGGTGGACGGCGAAATTGTATGAAATGTTATCACACATAAACATCTTAGTAGAAGGGAGAGCCATCATCTGCCTAGCGTTTCCCCAACTATGTTGGGGTCGGCTTCCAGTCTAACCGGATGCAGCTGAATACCAGTATTTTACATAGAGCGATTGCCTATCTTATCTCCACAACCCAGTTAGTACTAGGTAATACAATTACCCCTGGTAAGACTGGTTCTTAGACTTTCAAAGCACTGACTACTTGTAACGACTGTCAAAGAGCCACAAATGTCAGCCGGGACCAAAAGCTTAACGTGCTTTCCGAGGCACGGAAGAAACTCGGTATGCAATGGGTCACCCATTCACAGACCAACCCAGGCAACCGCGGCTTAACCTTAAGATCGACCCGAGCGGCTGCCATAATTTAGCCACAAGCTCCGCTTAGAGGGGAGAGTATGGATGGCAAATTTACACTGTAATATACTGTCATTGAATGCAAACTCGATTATTGAAACCATGACTTAAGATTTTCTTTTTCACACCTACTGCAAATGCTTAGTTCAACCAATTTATCCACAGATGACGCTCTAATCACCGGCCAATCAGTAATACCTCTTCCAAAGCTGCCAAGTTCCTTCGACGACGAGCTGACTCCGGAGTACGAGATCACCCCAGCGCCCACGTACAAGCCACCATCCCCAATTCTACCAAAGCCATCCCCCGTGTCAGAATCATCTGGAAGACAGAACTCCCCCATGTCTACCCTAGACCGATACAGGAATAGGAACAGACCTACATTGATTCAGACAAATTTGGATGAGGAGAAGTTCGTTCTGGATAGAGCACAACCAGAGAAATTAAATAAACAGGTACCTATACCACTAATAACTTACAGACCAACTGTCAGATCCTAATTCAATTTTAATGTGCAATTGAATATATTAGTTAATCCCGCCTCCTTGATTAAAATTTAAATATAACATTTAAGAGCGATCATTCATCATTCTAAAATATATATTACGGAAATAACGAAGTATAAAGAAATAACATTGCATGCTTAACTTCTAATGAGGGCAATGCCAAAAGAAATCGTTGGACTGCCTTCAAAAAACTTGTTCATAAAATTTAATATGATTTATTCGTCTAAATGTTGAGAAAGACTAGCCCAGAATAGTACATATTGACTCAATGGTTTACTTTTAGAACTCATTCGTGAAGTCTTCGAGCGACGTAATGTCTCCAACCACGGTGAACTCTTCGAAGGAATCCAGTCCATCTTGCAAAAGTGAGGAGAGTCATTTCGGGAACAGCAGTGCCTGGCAGAGCCATGCGGCTGGCGAAGCTATGGCTAACAGGTACGTCCATTGTTTTAACGATTTCACAGGCCCAAGCCACCATGTTTTTTTGCCATTGCTCAAGTCGAGAATAGGAACATCATTTCATTTGACGGCACGGTTGGCGCAGTGGCTGAGTGATTGACTGCTGCGCTGCGTGCCGCGGGTTCGATTCTCGCACGGAACAAATATTTGTATGGTCTACAAATACAACTATTTGTAGACCATACAAATATTTGTTTCGGGTCTGGCTGTATGTGTATGTGCGTTTAAAAGTTTGTAAACGCACCCACGATACAGGAGAAATTACTACTTACTAGTGTGGGGCAACGTTTTCTAAAAAAAGAGCCACCTCCCGGAGGTCTAAGGAGATTTTCGATTGGAAGGAAGAGATCGAGTCATACAGGACAAATACAACATGTAAATTAATATTGTATGGCCCCCGAAAAATATTTAAAACATATTTTTGTTAAGCAGATACAAAGTCAACAACAAAAATGGCATGTCTCACAATGTGTGTCGAGAACTATCAGCAACTTCAACAATCTGAAATGCTTTTCCTCTTTCCAGATCACAGGATGACGTATCCCTAGCACTGAGCGTCTCCAGCTGTGAGGATGAGAAGTCTAAACTGGAAAACAAAGTGTTGGAGGCCCCCAAGGTGGTAGAGCCGGAGATTCCCAAAAAGACCATAGTGATCATGGACGAGCCCCCAGTACCACACCCGCTGCTAATGAAGTCACTCACCATGAGCCAGCATGACGCGCTGAGGGCTACTATGATGGGTGAGGATACTTTGTTATTATTATACGGATGAAATGAACAAAGGTTATCCGATTTTGGATGGATGAAATCCATGTGGCATTATAAATCCAGTCTCATCTTCTCAACCAGTCTGTATACTGGATGACGGTGGTTCTGCTAACGTCTTACAGAAAGGTGGCCAGCATCCCAGCATTAAACTTTTTCACTATGACGGAATAGAGATATATATATTATCTTCTTTTCTGCATTACAACAGAGTATAAAATTTTGCATAATTTTTAGTCGCATTACTGTTGTGAGAAAAGGTGTGTTTGATAATATCTACAAAAAAGTAAGTACCAGGCTGTTGAAATAACGATGGTAGATTTTTATTTAATTTACGCTCATTTTCCCACAGGTTCAATGACAAGTTCAAACTACAGCACGACAAGCACATGCACAAACCAGAGCGGTGACCACCACAACCTAACACTCACTCTCGAAGACTCCAAATTCGACCTCTCAGCTCTAGAAACTTCCACTCAAAGCATGTTGGATGACGAGACCTCGCCTGCAGACAGCCTGATTTCTTCTACCAGTACCAGTGACTCTAACAATGAGTTGCAGGTGGAAAGGGATCCTCCTTCCATCAGCTCGGCTTATCAGACTGCTAATACTAAGACCAGGTCACCAGAGCCGGTTGTTAAGGAAGAAGATAATTTTGATGGGGAGGCGATTCAGCCTGTGAAAGAAGTTTTGGTGTAAGTAGATAGTTTTATTTTTCACACGGTAAACAATAGCAAAATAAAACCTGTGAACGACAGAAATTTTGTACAGAAGATGTCAGAGCATTATTAATTAGGATTGAAGTTTTACAAACCAGCATAAAATTATTCGAAGCATCATTTAAAATGATGATGTTGTAGATGCGCTTCATTAATGCAGTAACTGCTTCACTTAAAATCAAATAAAATCAGAATAAATATTTTTAGAGTCAAAATTACGTAAGGCATATCACGCCAAAACATCGACCACTCGCCACATCCTGGACTCTATTATTTTTGCTCGAAAGTAATTAAAAGAACTTGATGATATACAATCTTAACATAACAGTCAGCAAGACAGTAACAATATTATAACGACAACTACTACTACAACTACAGTACTTTCACAAGTTAGGTACTATGCCTTGTGGCTAGGGCTGTACCTTCATCTTTTTGTTTCTTGACATTCGAATGTGGAATGGTCTAATTAAAATAAATGTTTTGAGTTTTTTTTAAACTACCGTCTTTGTTGAAATACAATAATATTTCAATGCAATACGTGAATTCCACAGTGAAACATCCAGAATTAACGGTGGCAGCGGCGATGGCAGCAAGAACCCGACTCCAGAGTCCCCGGGAACGCCGACACATGCATCCGGATCGCTGTCGTTGTCAGATGGACGAGACTTCTTCGACGACGAAATCGCTGACCAGCCAGCTTTACTCTTCAGGAGTAAGTTTTTATTTCTAACTTGAACCTCTTTTTATATTTTTATACCATAACATCACGCCTGTAATCCCTGAAAGGTTAGGTAGAGGCCTACCTAAGAGTACAAGCACATTTCGCCAGTTATGGTAAGTCCCATGTAATAGGAGGCGAGCCTATTGCCATCGACCGGGCTTAAAGCCAGACTCCGTAGCTGCTACTGAAAAAGTCTCTTAATCAAGTTCATTTTCCAATGATTAATAAATGATAGGTAAATCAGTAAACTATACTGTGCAGTGTACATTCCAGGTATTCTTTATGAAAGGAGATATTCTGTATCTATACTTTAGGAAAGCAAAAACAAAATAAAACGGGGGAAGAAGGGTTTTATATTTTACCTGTCAATTTTGCATGATGTAAAAGTTTAGCTGGCGCAGCTCCAATTCTAAGATCGATCTTTGTTTCCATATTCGTTACCTACGTCAGAAATACAATAACATTCCTCTCAAGATAATAGACTTTTATTAAAGAGTTTTAAAACCATCTGAGTATTAACTTTTTTTTGTTGCCCTAGAAAATGGAGACGGCAGCCCTTCAAGTAAAACGCTCGAGTCAGAAACAAGCAAAAACCTGCGAAGGTCGAGGGAACGCATCACCTCTAGTCCAATGGTTCAAAGGAATCGCAAAAGTAAGTTCACAAAAAAATACATAGTATACTGGCAAGACTACAACATAAAGTTATAAGCCACTATTGTTCTAGAAAAAAAGTTAAGACAGCCGCGGCACTAGAGAAACCATGAGATATGACTGCGAACTGATACTAACAAAATGTTTTCTAATCGCAACTAAGTCTATTTTGTCTAGTCTATACGTCTTGTTCCTTTGTAGTCTGTAGCTTCAGGCTACATTAGACCACGCACGAGCATACCAGAAAAACTGTTATATCTAGTAATACTAGATGATTTAATCTTTAGGTATCGGGCAAAAACTTTTGTTGTTTGTTAAGGCCATTAAAAAAAAGTATGTACCTATCTAGTTGCGTTTTTTTGCATTGATGAGAATTCATGTAGGTATTATAAAGGCCAGTATTTATCCTTTGTCTTGAATAAATTAAGTTTTTAAATTATAATAAAAAAATAAAACGTTAATAGAACTTGTTTTTTTTTCTAAATGCGTAGCGTACATAGACGCTACGCATTTAGAAAAAAAAACAAGTTCTCCAATTAATTTAAAAACAAATGAATGTGATGGGTAATGGAATGGAACACATTTTTGAATTAAGAACCACGTAGTTAAATTGAAATTCGAACTATGGTTTCAATAATGGCGGGAATAGTATGAAGACCATTATAAATATATCGCTTCTCAAACTGTTGCTATTGATTTATAATTCTTAGGAAAAATATTATCAATTAACCTTTTTTTTATTTACAAACTTTTGTGTGAAGTTCTAGTTATGTTTATTCACGAACAAAATGTTAAAATCAGTGTGCGGTTTGCGGAACGGCGGTACTGAGCGAACACCATCACTAGACACACTCTCCAGCCTTGCGTCTGATGACCTGATGATGGACCAGGACCTGGCGCAGTCCATCACCAGCTTGCAGAGTGTCGATGATTATATTGAGAGGTAAAAACTTCTTGAACTTTTAACAATAATGTAATTTTTCTAACCTATAACTAAATCACTGTTGGGCAACGGAACGGATCTTCTTCTTATACAGAAAAGGCATATGTATTGATTGATTTACTTCGATAGCTATATATCTTCGCACGTTACAAAACAAAATACTAGTCCCAAAGACTGATAGAGAATTCCTTGAGGCATTAAATCCACCCAAATACCATTTTTGAACCAAAATGAGTATAAGTTTACATTATAAACTAAATAAACAGGCCATTAGGACACCTACGCGCCCGGGTCTGGGTTCAATTGGCCAATTGACTAACAAATAGATTCTAGGTGCTTCTAGGTGCCAGTATAAAACCGCACGTAGGTACCTATATTATAATTTATAATATACATCTTTAAGTCATCATCTATGTCTGAAACAAAAGTTTATGGTAGTTCCTGTCTAGACTCGAATTCGATGAAATTTTAAGGAGAATCAATTCGTTATTCGGTCTCATATTGGAGATGCCTTCTTTTACGATTCGTCAATCTTAGCATTTCAGTTTCAGTTGTCAGTAGGTACATTAACATCACGAAAAGGTTTGATCAGATGCTCATCCCCTAGGTTGGACAGCTCACTCCGCAGCGGCCTCAACTCACTAGACGAGAGGCAGCTTCGCCAGGAGCTGTCGTCATCCAAGAATGCGGTGCGGCAATGGAGCCAACTGCTGGAACAGAACAATTTGCTGGACCGGCAGCTAGCTGCCATGGCGCAAGGGATCAACGCTTCCGATTCGCTTACAGCAAGCAACAACAGTCTTTCTAACATCGGGTAAGTGGAAATTCTATTATGAGATTATTTATTAACAGCGCTCTTTCAACGAGAGCTTTCGCCTATAATGTAAACAATGCAAGGTTAAATTTTGTACAGAAACAAATGAATCTGAACCACAGATATAAGAAGAAACTGTTTTTAATATTTCTATGATCTGAACAGCCGAACTTCGAGGCGAATGCCGTTATACGTAGATCATTCTAGGTTTGCATGAGTGTTTCCTTTGTTTCTGAAGTCTCTCTCTTTTACGAAGACGTCTCGGTGGCCGCTGCTAGCATTCGGTATCGTCGACATTTTGTGGCATTACAAATAACAGCTTTCTGCGACAAAAGTGGTGCGTTTTGCACACATTTGAAGTTATTTTGAAGCTTTTTAGGGTTCCGTTCCTCAAAAGGAAAAAACGGAACCCTTATATGATCACTTCGTTGTCCGTCTGACTGTCTGTTTGTATCTTGGAAACGCGTGGAGGTATCGAGTTGTACTTAAAACCATAATTATACTCAAGTCTGTCTTCCCATGGAGCTGTGAAAATAAAATCAATCCTCTACAGTCTACGCAGTCACAATATATGGCCGTTTATGTCGCAAGTTTGTATCCCTCTGTGCGCTAGTCCGACTTGCACTTGGCCGGCTTTTATTTTATAATTAATTTTCGAATGGCAAATCATCAAATGACTTCTCCCGCTCTGGGCGGAGCGGAAGGGAGTGTCAGACTTGTACTGACTAAAACCCATCCATGTTTCGAACCAACCCGCAGCTACGGCTGGAGGCAATGGATCTAATG
This sequence comes from Ochropleura plecta, assembly GCA_905475445.1. Lineage (NCBI taxonomy): Eukaryota > Metazoa > Arthropoda > Insecta > Lepidoptera > Noctuidae > Ochropleura > Ochropleura plecta. The sequence continues at coordinate 15,245,760 of FR997731.1, read as the reverse complement.
GATTCCACACCTTTGAATATGTCTATTTGAGTTAGGCGTGGAACACGAACGCGGCGTCAACAAGGCCCGTCGTTACTAGACGCTACCCATTGCTCACCGTCCACAGACCTGCGTCTACGGTGGCCGGGAGCCACCACGTGGACGCCCGGAGAACCTGCGGCTCGCATTTGACGCTACATAACTATTTTTTATAAAACTTTAACTTCTATAAACGTTTTTCGTGAAGATACGGAAAAAAGTTCGCTGAAACAATACCTAATAAATAAACGCATCGTTACCTGACCTGTCGTACTGTAAGGGTCAAAATGCTGGGCTGTAAAAAAGACAGATGAAAACGATTGCATGTAGCGGAGATGAGAATTTTGAGATGGATGTATAGCACTCAATACATCCATCTTAAAATTCTCACTTATTCTCATTTGTCACCACAAAAATGGATAAAGTAAGAAGTAAGGTAAAGGAAATTTGAAATTTTGGGAGTCGTTTGTCTTGCTATGGACATGTAATGAGGAGGGACGAAGCGCATGTGACAAAAAAAATTGATAGATATAAATTTTGATGAATAGAGAGGGAGGGGCAAGCCAAAGAAAAGATGGATGGATTATACCGTGACGTCTGACAGAGGAGAATTGAAGAAGAAAACATGTTGCGTCGACTCCAAATAGAATGGGACAAGGACAGAAAAATGATGAAGCAATGCATGTAGCGAAGTTTCTCAAAAGCTACTAACAATTGATAAAAATATGATTAGGTTTTAGACAGAGCGGGTGAAGTTATTTGATAATTTCCCATCTGATAAAAATAGGCTCAGGTTCGTTGCACTTTGAAAATTATCTGCCACCTATTTAAGATAATAAGTAGATACCTATGTGTACTAATTTGTTAGTTAGGACTTAGGTTAACCAACCGATTACCTACTGGTCCACTTCCCTGATCAGGATCAGTAGGTAATCAGTTTTAAATAGACTGTATTCGCCAGGTAAGCCTACTAGTCCTTGAAAGGAAAGTGGGTGCACGTTGATGAAGCATGGATTAGCGCAGTAAGAGTAAAAGATCGATTATCTATTGTTTTAATTGCATTTGGAAAGTTTAAATAATATTTACGGCAACATTAGTCTCTGCTAGCAACCTTATTACACATTACATCATCTCTTACTTTTGTAATCTCAAAGTTAAACTTGACATCGATTGTAAATGTGTGATTACTTTGATAAGCAGTAATCGTTACCATTACTTTACTGTTTGATAAGAAGCTAGACTTTTACTCTAGTCATCAAGCATATTAAAATATTTAAGCTTATGGTCTGAGAAAAATAATTAAAGTCATAACATTATGTAGGCGTGTGAAAAACCTAAGAACACCTAAGGCAATTAGTCCGCTTTTGTACAGTGTTTTTATACACGTGCATAACGTTTTGATTAATAAAAAAAGTCTACCAAAATATAACTCACATATCTAACATTTTTCTATTCAAATAAATGACAATAGACGCTATATAAACACGAAAGAAAAATAACGGTCTAACCAATCTAATTAATATTACCAGTTTTCTTATTAAGATAATGTGGAATACCTGAATGTATACAGCAGCTCTCTTCGATATACATACTTACATGTATCTAGCCCCAATACCCCTGATAGCTTGTTATTGTTCCTGCTCATAGATACTAAGACAATCGAACAAAACGTAGGTAGTGTTGACAGCAACGGCATACACAAAGGATGTCCCAAGAAGCACATCGGAACAAACAAACAATAATAACTAGTAACCTGGATGGTTCATAACATAAGATATGTTTAAATCTTGCATATTTTAAACAACAATATTTACATTTCTTACAAATTCCTCTTTAGTTTTATGATAAACATCTTAAGGAATTTGTATACCTACTAACTGCTCAATATAAGTTCTTGTGATTTTACTATTAAAATGATGATTTTTAGATTTTTGTAATAAAAGCAAAGACTCGTGCTCTTTGTTTTAAAACATAAAATAAAGATTTATCACATTATCTACATTAATCTACGTCTACACTTCTACACTAGTCTACACTTTGTATGTTTGTAACGAACAAATTATTGGACTGATTTCAACAATTCTCTCACCACTGAAATGCTACACTATCACTGAGTAACATAGGGCTATGTATGGCTGTAACTTAGGAGCTAAACAGCGGGTGAATCCGCTGTCTGGGCACAGCTAGTAATAATATCATAAAGGGATGTTTGTGGATTTGTGTTTGTTACTCCTTCACGCTCAAATGAATTTGGATGAAATTTGGTATCAAAATAGCTTATATTCTGAATTAACAAATACATAGTGTAACCCTTGAAAAATGCACTGTTCCAGTAGTATGATCAAACAACTCAAATACGGTTTTTCCACCACGGGTATTACCGCAAGACGCAGCTAGTTTTTCGTTACCATTCATAAATTAATTATACAAATATTTAGTGAACCGAAACCAAACTTTGAAAGAGATTTTAATAAAACGTTGAATTGTCATAATATGTTTCCAACAAGGCCCCTAAATTATTAACTTTCGTATAGATAGGGTAACATAATTATCATATTAAATGAGCCTTTAAAAATCCTTTTCAATGTTTTGTCTCCCTTCACCCCTGAGTTTCTACTCACCACAATTTGGCCGATTTGCAACTTTTAATTAAATGCTACTACGATCATATCCACCATATGTATAAGAAAAGCTAGTTTTTAAAAATCTGTTAAAAATTTAATCATTCTTTGCCAACGTTAGGATTTATTTACAAGGCGGCCTTTAATTAAGAGTAATCAAGCGAAAAAATGTTCACGATCTTTCTACCGCCCGCCGACTATTTAACCTTAAAAATCAGGAAGGAAGCCTTTGTAGTTTTAAGCCAAGTGGCTCCTTTACTTATCGCATTAGCTGGCCTACCCTAATGTACTGCAGTAATGGAATGTAAATGCAGCATTATGAACTCCAGCATTTACGTAGTTCTTACTAAGTAGTCTAAAAATAAAACACATTTAAGATAGGAAGAAGCAATTACTTCAAACGTACTCGTGGGAGTACTTAACTCCATTTCGATGGTAACAATTTGACATACACCGCGCATTTATTCCGTTGCATTACGGGTGGTTTTTGTAGTTCAAGTCTTTAATTTACAGGCAGTTGACTGTACCCACTATAATTTAGTTAATTGCCGGGCTACTGTTCTTGAACCGATTTGTTCCAAATATACAGCGTATTAACATTTAAACAATAAGGTCGGGTCAATTATAAAATATTTTCAAAGTTACTTTCGGCTTATTATTATTGCAAATATCAAGGCGTGGTTCTACGTGATTGTTCCGTGTTATGAGGTATTACGTTCTGATATATGTCGGTATTCGTAATTTTGTTTTGAATTCGTTGGATCGTGCTGCGATTTTGTTCCTTACTTTTTTTGCCTTGCAAATTGGCGTGCGATTTGGTCCAACGAGCGAGTTCTTTAACTTGTAGAAAAATAAATCTATTGTATTAGTATTTTCTAAAATCAGTAAACAAGTTGGTTACGCAGGTACCCTGCAAACATGTTGCACATGCATAAGTAAACACTCATACAAAAGGTATTTGCGCAAGTGTTCTTAAAAATTGAAACAATGCCAAAGAACCGTTCCAGTTCCAATTATCAGATTAATTGTGTGGGTATATGTTTGACCTCCATGCGCTCGCGCCGTTGCATGACACCACAATAGATATTTATGACAATGGGAATGGTTTCCTTGCGACTTGCAGCTGGGGCCAGGTAACCTTCCTCGGGATCTTTAATTACCATGCGTAACAAAACGTACAACAACAAAAAAACATCAAAAATGTTTTACACTCAAAAGTTATCCCGCGTAGCAACTTGCTACGAAAACTTATTTTCGTAGACTTAAAAAGAGTCTGCAGTTCAGGTTAATCAATTTAGTAGCTACAGGAAAAATATCGTATTATTTACTTAGGCACGATCTCAATAGTGAAAACAGAATCTCAAGTTGTCAAGTCCAAAGTAACGACTAAGAATATTTCGTAAAAATTTCGCGGTGCGGCCATCGATTTTCAAGGTAAATTTTACGGCGAGCTTTGTGTGTCGAAAGGTCCTTGCTCCATGAGGTAATCAGATAAAGTAGCAAGCGGCGCAGCTGGCTCGGGGCAGTCGGGGCTCCGGTTCATCTCGCCGCGTGTTTGTGCCACGCCGAGCCCCGATCGGATGTTAGTCTGTTACTCGTCGCGCACGCGGCCGTACGTAGACGCAGCACGACACGACACGTGCCCGCGACCTCGCGGAACACGACACGATCCGATCGAGATCATTATCTACCGATACCGAACGCACGGGTCACTGAACGATCGTAATTCAAGTATTTATTCATGTGCAGCTGCGGTTAATCAATGTTTACGTTACGTTTAAATTAGGATGCATCAGTGCCTAGCGTGATTGAAAATCAGGGTAACGGCTCCCAAGGATTGTTGTTATTCCTCACGTGCAGTGTAAAATCTTGACAAAGCGGGTAATTTAATTAAGAGCCAGTAACCCTTCTCGAAGTGCGTATGTTTCACACTCTTTTAGCTACTGGGAACTGGAAGTAAAGTGGCAACAAATGGAATATCATTTAAGCTAGTCAACTCGAACTATATTGTGCCTAGTTATGATTACAGTGTACCTATTTAATGTGTTGTATATGGTTATTGACCCTACAATTAACTGCTATCAGTAGTCTGTAGTAGCATTGTCAACAAAGGATGTTCATTTATGCATTTCCTTTCCTATAACATGCTGAGAGATAAGTAAAATGTTTTGACAATAATATATGAAATGAGCATTGATATGATAAGTCGTTTACACATAACGCTTACACATTTTTAGCCTAATTTTGTTTTATAAACTAGGGCAGATACTGTTTGTTAAAATATTGAAGGACAAAACAAACTTTGAAAGCTGTTATTCAGCTGTTTATCTTTTGTATATTTTAGGGGTATTCATCGAGACAAAATATAATGTAGTAGCTTTATATCCATAAATACGGTAAAAGTTCTCTTTGATTAAAATATAAAACCGACGTCAGTAAAAATAAAAACGGACACAAGCATTTAACACCTACCCTCAATCCACAAGAGTTGTTTGTAACATTATCATATCACACTATAGATAACCGGTGTGTTCCGATCTGTTTATATGGGTTTAGCAATATATATCGCACATTAATCATACCACAGGACATCTGCATGTACTACGTGAATGTCGTTTTATTAACCTAATAATAAATCGTTGTCGTCCTTGTCAATACGTTATAACATAGTCTTACTTTTCATAAAACTAGATAGTTTAAGTATAATCAGAACTACTTGTAAATAAGTAATTTCAGTAGTTAAACAATAACTTAACATTCAAATACGCGAAACAACAAATATAGGGTCTACATTTCTTAACGCTACGAATAACGACATCGTATACTCAGCTATTTCTGCATAGTTCATGACAAATTAATTTATGACATTGTTCTCTACATATTTCAAAGACTAATAATACAGGGATCACATCATCATTGTCTGAACTATGAAGAATTTATTGCTACACAATTGAATTGGTATTGATACGGTTCAATGAGCTATTGTTGTCCAAAATCCGTTGCTATGGCAACATTGAATAGCTTTGCTTAAAGCTTTTAGTATGGGCTCGGCTCAATACCCCAATTGTCGGAGCTTACCAAATGATTACTTTAAATATATACGTTTAAATAAATGTCAGAAACTTGTGATTTTTGTTATGAAGAATGTGATAGTGTCGGCGATTCGTGAGTGAAATATTAGAATATTGTGCTGTAGTTGGCTGTAGCTTTAGTTGCAGGCAGAAAGAAAATACCCATTCTTAAAAAACTGGTTTATGTTCACGTTAGTTCATACATTAGTATACTTTATGATGCTAGTCATTGCAAACTGTACCGTTTCTTGGAGCTTCGTTGGTAATTAATGCTTACATACATAATGTATTTTGTATTTTTTGCCCATTGTAAATAGTCATGAGTTCATTATTTGAATTATTTTAACATGTTATTTAAACTTTCTCATCAAGAAACTGTAGTTGTAGTTTAAGAGGTTCCTTCTAGAAATTAATGAGAAAAATACCTAGTGGCTTTTGTTATTGCTTGCCATTTACTATTGCATTATCCACATACGACTTTCACGTTGAACCTCCTTTCGTAATATGCACAAAAGAGTAATTCTAAGCACATTAGGTACAAAGCTTTTATACAAAACCGACCTTAGTTCCATCAGAAGTGACCGCACTCTAAATTATCCATTAACTCCATGTATGATGCTTAACTTTCTAAGTATTCAAATTATTTCATTCTCATAACTTTAACACTAAAAACTTTTGGGTTGTGGAGTACTTTTCACTTTTTACCCTTAGTTAACAAAGTTGAGGAATGTGCAAGTAATGTCAATTAATAATGCCTTAGCGGAATCAGATTACTTCACATTAGGCACAACGTTGAAGTGTCGTTAAATTATAATCACACTGAGTAAACACGAGGTCATGGGAAAAGTTAAATGCGATTTTCGCAAGACATAAATTACTTACAGAGAAAAATTCATTGGATTTACGCAATCGATTGTTGAAACCAATCGGCGGTAAATTGAAGTGATTTTGCTGAAGAAATTAGCATAAAGTTTTGTAATGTCTGTGTTCAAATTATATGAAAGGATGAACCGTAACTTGAGTCGATAATTCCTGCAAAGTGCAGCTTTAAAACCGCTAACATTTCGAAAGAATAATCTTAAAAGAAAATCTAAAGTAATCTTTAAATACATCGTACCTACATCGAAGTGCTTTACCATCAGCTCATCAGCATCGTACATTTAAGATTACAATCATTTTAAACACCATGCTTCAAAAGTTTCGTAATTCACGTCAGTTGTCATGTTTGAATGGCATTACATAGCCAGTATACTGTGACTAGGTAACGGAGTCTGAATAACTTCCCAGCACACACCTGTTCTATTGTCGATACTTTTATATTTTAATTAATACCGGTATCATGACCGCGTTTACTTCAAAAATCACTTGTCCCTAATTGCGTATTAATTATTATGTGAACGGTGATTAATCTGGTTACCGTTTACTGACACTTTCCTAGGGCATAGACGTAAGAGGGAAGTGTTCAAGCATAGGTATCATAGTACGTTTAATATAATAAGGATTGGGTGTCTGTGCCAACAATAGCTATTATAGTTATAGAAAGCTCCTTGTGAGGCATGAGTGACAGTTTTAAAAGCACATGGCACATAAGGCCTCAGAGAAGTCGGTGGTGACCATTTACCATCAAAATACCCGTTTAAATCCTGATGATACACAATTTATCAAAAGGTCATTACGAATATTATTAAGGAATATGCAACCAATGCCTTGGGAGCACGTTTACATTGTAGTGTACTTTCAGATTCAATTATAATGTAGATATTAATAAAAACGAAACAAATCTTCTAAGTAACGCAACAGGAAATTGTGCAATACCAGTGTCTTTGTGACAGAAGTGAATAAAACGAGTGTTGTGATGACTATGGAAAAACCTGTCATGACGGAGAAGGAAGCTCCGGTCAAAGGGATTGTGGCCCAAGTGGTCACTATGCTCAATGGCCAAGCACAAAGGTACGTACCTCCATACTTCATTCAAAATTACCCATACCTTTTTAATCTATGTCACGTTATAAATGATGTAGGTAAGTATAGCACGGTGATTTGGTATAAAAACATAAAATTATATCATGAATTTAGTAAGTCTAATGATTTTGATTACATTAAAAATTTACATTGAACATTAACAAAAAAAATAGCTATTCTAAAATTTTTTTGAAGCGTTGATAACCAACTAAAAAGTAAAAACATGGGGGGTCTAAAAGCATTACCTAGAAAAAAGACAATCACAAAATGTATGTGCCTTTTTCTTTTATTGTGGCCATAACGAAAGTACAGGAGAAAATAACACAGCAACCAGAATTATGTTTGGCGGTAAAACTGAAAACCGAGTGATTTGGTTAGCAGCTCATCAAATTCAATCTGAAACTAATATACCCTAAGCTGCTCCAATTTAATTTACTTAATGAATGTCAAAATATTAAATTTAATTTGTTTATTATTTATTCCTTTCTTTTATACACTCTGACATTTAATGACGGGCCTGTTGGTCTAGTGGTTAGTGGCCCTGACTGCTGAGCCGGAGGTCGTGGGTTCGATTCCCACCCAGGACAAACTTTGTGTGATGAGCATGATTGTTTGTTCTGTGTCTGGGTGTGATTTATCTATAATATGCATGTATTTATAAATTATATAAGTATGTATATCAGTTGTCTGGTTACCATAACACAAGCTCTGCTTAGCTTGGGATCAGATAGCCCTGTGTGAGTTGTCCCAAGATATTTATTATTATTATTATTCTCTTTATTCATTCCTTATACTTACAAATACATTTTTAAATATTTCTTTAAAAAAATAATAGAAAAACATTTAAAAATATAAAAATAGGTTTCCGCCGGTAACGGGAGCAGGGTCCAAGCTACCGGTGGTTAGGGCTCCAGAGACAGGAACCTCCTCACAATGCGGGCCGTATCGAGGAGTACTGCCTTCTGAATCAGGCCCTTGATCCAACCACCTAAGGAGAGCTTCGACAGATGTTCGTCGAGGCTCTTGGCAATTAAGCCATTGGTCGTTACGACAATCGGCACAATGATAGCCGAGTTCTTATTCCACATGTCAACAACCTCGTGTGCCAAGTCAAGATATTTTAGTTGTTTTTCTTTCTCAGCTTTCACGAGGTTCTCGTCATGTGGGATGGTAACATCGATTATCATTACGCGACGCGCTGATCGGTCTATCACCACTATATCAGGTTTATTCGCGACAATAGTCCTGTCAGTAATGATAGACCGATCCCAGTACAGCGTAACATGGTCTTTCTCGAGAACTGGGTCGGGCACATACTTGTAGTACGGTACCTCAGATTTAGGGTTGCCACCTTTTTTTGTCCAAATAAAGTATGTTGGTAATGAAGGATAGAAAAAAAAGTGCATAGTATCAAAATAAAGTACTTTTTATGCCGCTTTAATACGAGTACCATTTGAAAATACATTACTCATTACTTTTAGCCCATTGTATCAAATAATTATTTTCACTGAATATCTCCACAGCATCTTTACATTCAAAATTAAAATAAATAACAGCATATTCTGTCGTTCTGTTTTACGCAAAATTCTTACAATAATATAATACCCTGTTTCTGTATATTTTATGTCAAAAGAAATCAAATCACGCAAAATAAAGTATTTTTGCGTACTTTATAGTTGGTATAAAGTATCGAGTACAATTACCTGAAATAACGTACAATACTTTATAATAAAGTACGGGTGGCAACCCTACTCAGATTCCACAAGATTATATTTCAAGGCAAGTTGCTGATGACAGTTTCCCCAAATAGGTCACCAAATCGTAGCCAGGACACGGACGCCAGAAAATCTACATCGGGCCCATGTAGAGCCTTGTAGAAGCGCCCGTGAAGCTCCTTACCTTGCCATACTACCTTGCGGCCATCGGTAGTAAGTACTACAGGTTTGCGCCAATTCTCTTTAGCCATGGACAGCGGGGTGAGTCCCTTGTCCACTGCGACTACATCTCGGTGCATACCCACGTCGGTTTTTAAAAAATATTCCCTGAGACTGCACACCTCTCGGTTATGGAGGGTCTTCGCGTTTAAAAAGCCTCGACCCCCACACTTCCGTGGGATGTACAGTCTCATCACTGATGATCGTGGGTGATGCATCCGATTTCCAGTCAGCAGTGTACGGACTCTCCTATCCAGGGCATCGAGTTCAGTCTGAGTCCATTTGAGTATGCCGAAAGAGTACATTAAAACCGGCATGACCCAACTGTTGAAGGCGCGCACCTTGTTTCCGCCCGAAAGAAGGCTTTTTAATACCTTCTTCAGGCGACCAAAGAAACGCTCCCTCAACAATTGCTTCATGTCAGCTACGTTAATGCCTAACGCTTCCGACATACCCAAATACTTATAGCTTTCGGATGAGGAAAGGGATCTAAGGTGTATGGAATCCGAGAGTTGAATTCCCTCGGATTCCATAATCTCCCCTCGCTTCACATACATGACTGCACATGTCCACACCAAATTCCATCCTGATGTCGTTACTAAAAGTTTCAGTTACTTTCAGTAGCTCCATCAGTCGCAATTTGTTGGGGGCAAAGAGTTTCAGATCATCCATGTAAAGGAGGTGAGATATGACCTGACCACCTCTTCTCAACCGATAGCCTAAACCTGAATCCTCCAGCAATGTGCTTAAAGGATTCAGGGCTAGACAGAACCAAAGTGGACTCAAACTGTCGCCCTGAAATATTCCCCGTTTAATCCACACAGGCTCATCGTTTCCCTGGATTTGTCGACATCCTGGATATCGAAGGACCATCCTCCATTGCCCCATACACGACTCAAGAAAGGCGCGTAGGGTTGCATCTATCTTGTACAACTCCAGCACCCTCTTGAGCCATGTATGTGGCACTGAGTCGTAGGCCTTCTTATAATCTATCCAACATGTTGACAAATCCTTGCGGGATCGACGAACCTGTTGGCTAATGGCCATGTCGATGAGGAGTAGCTCCTTAGTACCGCGAGACCCGTTCCTACATCCATTCTGAGAGGCAGACATAATTGAATTTTTGTCTATGTGTGAATTAATTTTCGCTCTCAAAATGGACGTAAGAAGTTTATAGACCGTCGATAAACACGTGATCGGCCTATAATTCTTGGGTTCCGCGGGACTACCTGACTTATAGAGCAGGTGGGTAATGCCTGTTGTTAAAAACTGTGGCAGAGACCCGGACTCAAGGCAAGACTGAAATTGAGATGCCAGGCGAGTGTGTGAACTACTGAGCCACTTGAGCCAAAAGTTGTGCAGTCCATCCGGTCCTGGAGACTTCCAGTTCGGTAACGGACGAACTGCACTGGCTATGTCTATAGATGTTATTAAAATAGGTTCCATTTCTGGAATAGTTTCGCACACACGCTCAACATCACGCATCCAGTCAGCCTCAGTATGACAGACAGGCACCGACCAGATGCTGTACCAGAAAGAACTCGTGGCTACATCATCCGGGCGGCACACGTCAGTCACACTTTGTTCGGGTTGCTCCCAAGCTCTGTATACCCACCTCTCATCGCTCCGGAACATGCGATTCTGCGAATACCGATCCATCCGCCGCTTATACCGCCGAATACGGTTTGCCCATGCATAAACTTTCTGCTTCAGGAAGTCGATGCGCTCTGTGGTACAAGACAAATATTCTTGAGGACTGATTCCAGTCCCCGAGAATGCCCGTCTCACAAAACGCATCACACGTGGTCTTGTATTGCCCACCCTGAAGCAGTATAGTTTACCGATGAGTACCCTGGCCTCGTCGATACGCCGCTCGATCCTGCACTGCCAGACTGGTACGGATGGTTTTGGTCGAGTAGCTACGTCACTGTTTTGAAATTTGACGTTAGCTACACGACATACCGCAACAGCCCCACAATACAGGATCGAGTGCGTATCAACGAGATTCTCGCTACTCTCGAATAAATTCTTGAGCTGCGAGTCCAGGGCACACACCAGTGCCCTATTTTTCTTATGCATGGGTAACCGTGGTAATCGGGGCCTAAGTTCGGTTGGGGTGGATCGATAGTCGCGAAGCGCATCCTCCAGTGCGCTCCTCAATCGTTCGTTGCACTGGCTACTTACCGTAGCAACCCTATCATCCTCCTCTACGACAGCGGGGTTGGACCGCGGCTGCGTCACATCAATTGCAGACGCTTGCACCGCGGTTTGTGGCGTAGTCAAGATGACACGGTTGCTCAGTACTTCTGAGCGCAGCGTATCAAGTGCAGCATCGTCCAACAAGTGATTGCGTTGGATGACCCGCACCTGATCCGACAGTCGTTGGGCCGAAACGTTGATGGTTGGTTCTAGGTCCTGGAACAGAGACAGCATCCTAACACGGTACGCAGTGAGGTTAGTTCTCCCCTCTGTAGACCCATAATATGCGCGCATGACATTCGCGTTGATAAACGAAGTCCATCGCATGCGCGACACATTTCCACCGGCAGCGGGGACCCTGATCGAGGCCTGTTGGCCCCTAGATCCCAAGCCCGCTGGTGGCCGTCCTCTTCCTCGTCGTTGTCGTGTTGGTGGTGGTGGTGACGACGGGCGGGGAGAAAAACTCGTCGCTCGAGCTCGACGCAACTGCAGCGACCGACGGCACGGCGCTCACGCGTGTAGCGCGTCCCGGCGGCTGCGAGGCGGAGCTGAGTGACGAGCCCGGAGATGGTGGGAGTGTCTGTTGTTCCTGGGCCCTTGTCAGCATTTGGCGGTTGACATAAAAGCAGTTTTATTTTTCACTTTTCTTGGTTTCATTTGTATGTTTTTTTATTCTATTGCTATTTAATGTTTATTTTCATTGAATTGTGTTCGTTTTGGGGTAAAATTATTTTAGAAAAATATTTCATTTTATAATTTTTGATGTGTGTCATGTGTGTCCGCGCGCTCGTGCTAGGCCTTAGTGATTCTGATTTGCTCCTTGATAACGATTAAAAAGTACCAATTAATGGTTTATTTTAAGAAATGTAAATACCTACCTACACAAAATTCATTCAGACGTTTTTTTTATCTCATTGCATTTCGTAATCGATGCGTGAACATGTCGAACGTAAAACAACCAGTTAGTACTTAAAATTTTATGTTTTTAAAAGCAGAACAAGCTTTCTCGCTATAAAACTGTTGCTTTTAGTTTCCTTTGTACATAATTGAAGATTTTTTTAATTCAATTAGCTTGCACAATGATGATACTTATATTTTTAGTGTTGTGATTTTAAAATTTATGTAGGTTTCTATTATTATTATCACAAGCAGGATATCAACAGTTAGTTGAATATTAATATGAATGATTTAAAGATTTATTGAAGTCAAAGATTCGTGTATCGAAAATGATTATAATCTATAACATAACATCACGCGTGTAATCCTCGAAGGGTTAAGTGTAGATGTACCTGTTAGTAGGTACACCTACATTTCGCTAGTTATGTTTAAGTCCCATGTATTAGGAAATGACCCTATTGCCAGTAACCACAGTGCCACAAATCCAAACTCCGTGGATGCTACTGAAAAAATCCTGATGGAGAAACCCACTCTGCCCGACCAGGGAATCGAAACCAGGACCTCTTGCTCAGCAGTCGCACTTGCAACCAACAAGACCAACGAGGCAGATTGTACTCTAGTTTACAATTTAATTAACATTCCTTTCGGATAACAGTTTATTTGCTGTCACAATAAATGATTTATGTAATCGATTCAAACTAAATTAGAGCTATTATATCGTAACCATACGTGGCAAAATGTCTCATGCGAGTCTAATAGCCATTTAAATAACACAGCAGCAACGGTATCGATTAGGTCACAAAAAACTCGGGTGTTGATGCCTCGAAGTACCGTTAGAACTTTTCGCAAAGTCACAACATTACATAAAGTCATTTTGTCAGTTGAATAGGCCAATAATTAAACGTAATCACCGAATCTTAAATTATATAATCACCTGAATGAAGATTGGTCTCATAATTTACAGAAACAACATATAATTACTTAAAATAAATAAAGTGGTATTACCTAACTGCCACATTCCAATAAAATACGGTAATCTCTTCCATAATTTACTGTTTGACGACGTCATGTTCGACCGTCTCCATATACAAAACATATTGATACTTTCAAATGCGTATGACATAAGCTCACACAAATACTTAAACCGGTCAAGATCGCTGATCGCTGCACTACACGACACAAATTACACCTTGTCCAAGAAACTTGTGCGTCTACATTTTCATGTTACATTCCGATATCAAGTGACTAGGATCTTAGATTAATACGACAGATAACAACTGAAATAACCGACTAAAACACACAAGTGTTGTAATGGCTTCCCAAGGAGCACTTAGGCGTTACCGACATCAAATATGCAGTACTTATAGAACTTAGAGTTCTTTTGGAGACGTACAAGGGTGTCAAGAAAGGATTTTATATTTATAAGGTTGATTTGTCAGTTAATATACAGCGCAACCTGTCCTACATCTTTATAAAAGAATCCGCGTAAACTAAAGGTGTTATAACGGAATATTAAAACTCTAATTTAAAACTTTAAGATTTTTTTACACTTTAAGCTAATGTTTATTATTCAAGCTGCACAGAGGCTGTATTTTGCATGTGATCACTTACTTACTACAGCTTTATGTGTAAATATGGTATCAGTTTATACTTGATTCTGTATAATGGTATATGCAAACTCCTTTATAAAACTTAGTATTATTGCGTAATTATACACCCTTGTAAGTGTTAGAGTTTTATGACTTTTGACAAATATGATGTTAAAACACTATAATAATAAATAAATTCTATAGTACAGCTTTAGTCTGTTTTATTGTCAGTCGTCTATCTTTGCAATAGTAAATAAACGTGTAATTCTGGATAAAAATATGTGGAAAAAGGAAAAAGGTCCGGTGGAGTCAAAAGGAAGATTAAAAGAGAATATTAAAATATAACAAATTACTAACCAAATGAAACTAGTGATACTGAGTCGTCATTTATAGAGAATGAAAAGAATGTAGTCATGAATCGAGCAATCTACAGTCAAGCGCCACTTCAGTTGACTTCTTACGAAGGTTCCGCAGCAAAAACGTCAAACATTGATATTGATAGTGAAAATTTAATCAAACCTTGGGAAACTGATAATGACATATTTTCATGCAGCAGTAGAAGTAAAGAAGACGAATTTTCAGAAAATTTATTGTTCCGTCGTAAAATTAAGGAATGGGCTATGAAAAGAAATATGAGCATTTATTGTTTGTGTCATATTTATTTTATTGTATAAAATCAATTTTAGGTAATTTTCAATCTGATTCACATCAGTGTTTTGCTGTATTTGTGTTGGAATTTGTGTTTCGAAATTAGTATTTTGTGTTGCAACATCAGAGTCATTTTGAATAACGTATTCAGCTGCAGTTGTTGGAAGAACCGGTCTGGATGTTGTAGCTGTAGATGAAGTTAATGACTTCTCTGGTTGATTAAGTGCCTGAAATCACACATAAAATGGATTAATGATGTATTTGGCCCTCTACTATTCATCATCTATATAAACGATCTTCCAAAAGTAACCAATCATCCCACAATACTTTTTGCTGATGACAGTACTGTTGTTTTTACAAGTAAGGACAAGGTATCCCTAGAACAGACTATAAACAGCACTCTAAATGACATTATAAAATGGTTAAATGATAATAATTTAAAAATGAACTTTGACAAAACAAAAATAATGATATTTCGCAATCGTAAAGCAAAATTTACTGACATTAATATAAATTATGCAGGGAACAAAATAGATGAGACAGCGACTACAAAATTCTTAGGCATGTCAATTGATTATAATTTAAATTGGAAGACACATGTTGATATCTTAAATCAAAAGTTAAATAGGCAATCATACGCCCTACATATGCTGGCAAAAACAGTGAACACCTCTGCTGTACTTGCAGCATACCATGGCTACGTGGGATCCTTGATAAAGTATGGCATTATATTCTGGGGTAACTCCACCAATAAGGATATGGCATTCAAGGCACAAAAGCGGTGTATTAGAGGGATGTTTAGTATCAGCCAAACTGATAGCTGCAGACCATATTTTGTAAAGCATAATATATTAACATTGCCGTGTGTCTACATTTATGAGATTGTCAGCTTTGCAAGAACTAACAAACATCTTTTTGAGAAATACAGAAGCAAGCGACATTTTGACAAAATTTCTTGCAAATCTAACAAGACTGCCTTATATGCCAAAAGCATTTTTAGTATGGCGCCGCGTTTATACAATCACCTGCCAAAGTCCATACTAGAAACTACATCCATCGATGAATTTAAAAAAAAACTAAAAAAATTCTTGTTGTGCAAATGTTATTATAATATTCAGGACTATTTGATGGAGGATGTAAAGACATTGTTGATGTAACTGGTTATTGTTGGTGCACTAATTTAATTATTAATATTATTACTTTGACATTTAATTTGACTTTCGTTTACAATATATCTTGACATTCTCAATCAATTACTGACATTATTAAATTGATGTGCTTCATAATTATTATTCTTATTTTATCACTTATTCACAATATAATGTATCTTGACATTTTACTTAAATTTACAACAGACTTCTGGTGACATTATTATTATTTGAGTGTTATAAAGCTTGTGTTTTGCATGCCGCAAGGTTTAATATGGTTGGTCTGTACTTTTCATTAACAACTTTATGTAATTACCCATATTAGCAAATAAATGATTATGAATTATGAATTATTTGTCAATCGCTATGCAAACATTTTGACTTTTAGAGAGAACGTAGTCTGGATATGGAGTTGGCCCAAAATGTTTAGTATGTAGGTATACTATACATAATATATTGGTCAGTGGGTCGTCTATTAAACACTCATAAAGTCACGTCTAATAGACATGCGGGGAAGGCTAACTAATAATGAAGTAACAAAGTAATGCTTACCAATTGCCTAGCTAGAGTATTGTAATTATATTACTATTTGTTGTGATTACTTCTGTCTGATTATCAAATTCGATGTCGCTATTTTGTAACATTAGATCTAGTTCTCGTGTTGCTTCGTCGTATAATGATAATAATTGTCTTTTGACACAGCAATGTGAAGAAGACGAATATTTGTCCTTGACCAATTTATTGATATCTAATCGCTTTTTTGGCCATCTTAAAATACCATTAGACTCCCAAAAATTTGTTATAATGCACACCTTTTTCTTTTGTTTCAATTATTTTGAACGGCATATTTTCCTGAAAAATATTGAAAAACATATGAAAAAAAGGCACACAACACCAAACACTAAAAACACTACTGCACATAGTTCTTAGTAAAATATTGTTTTAGGGTGAACTACCATTTCCTAACGCTTTGCTTTGTTTTTGACCTACCTAAGAGTTTTACGACGTGGCAAACAAAGTATCGAAAAGAACAAATAAATGCGTGCACGATGTCCAGGCACTATCTATAAAATAATCGCGTTGCTTGTAATGTGGCGCTGCTGTCTCACTGTCTGTGTGTGTGTGTTCTATGGACGATGTTACCTATACGGTTGTTTGTTTACAAGTATCAGTAGGTGCGTCGTCTATTGAATCTATCAAACTGCTTCAATTTGCCTTCGGCATATTACACACTTAGACACGTTGTGTAAGCCGCGAGCGATGTAAACGGCGAAATCTAACAATTGCTAGCAATATATTATACATGGTTTTTCATTTTGAATATGTATCCCTAATGAGCTGTACAATTTATGTTTTGAAAACTGATATACAGCCTAAATATTAAAAATATTCTAATATAATGCCTATTTAAAGGCAATAGCTGTACATTGGAGTCTAAAAACTGTGTAGTAAAGCTACAGGACCTATAATACCCTCCAGATATACTTTAGGCTGTTTAAAATTTATCGCCATTTTTTAATAAACAAAAACAAAACATAATACAAATCAAACGATATTTGACAATAGCTACAGCTGCTATCGTTATTTTACAGCTATAATAATGAGTGTACTCTAATAGTATGCAGTATTTTCAAGCATATTATATTATTATAACCTTAAAACCATAAACTTACTTACCTGTTTAAGTTATATTTTTTACTTAATCTTGATTATATTGCAGGCGCGTGAATATTTTGACACAAAACTATACACAATTTCACAACAAAATTAAATCGGCACGTCGAATCTACAGCTTATCACACAGAAAGTCCAAGATCATTACTTGATTTATAATTTTGCATGAAATATTAATCGATTGCCATTTATCTATCTAAAATAGAAATACTTGACAAGTTTCACAAATTTTCCCTTTGTGATTCTCTTAAAAAACCGATTAAGAACAGTTATCTTTTAAAGACATTTATAAAAAGAGAACTATATTCCTGTGGTTTCCATTTACACCATACTACAGCTCCACTGCAGCTATATTACAGCCTATTTTTTACTTCCACAGCTACTGTACAGCCATAATAACGCATTAGGCTGTATAAGAATGGGCCCAATTTTTAGTTATAAGGGCTGTATAAGCGCTGATACAGCCCTTGTACAGCCTCACTTTACAGCTTGTGGTATAAAAATAAACTAAAATACAGCTTTTATACAGCTTGTGGTGCTCCTTGGGTTTATTCAAATAATCTTTCTCATTTTAAAACAATCTTCAGTGCTTAGAATTAATAGCACCTAGAGCCTAGATATTTCGGATTAAATAAGGCACGATTTCGTAATAAATCGTTGTAAATTGGACACAACATTTATGTGAATCAAGGTTTTCTCGTGGGATATAGTTTTGGTGGACCTGTGCTACTTACACCCACTTGGTGGCTAGCAATAAAACCGCACATAAAAAGGCTTTAGATTTAGATTCAATCATTTAGCACATTTTAATGGCTTCTACGTGACACACGTAGCTGTTCGATTGGGCAATTTACCGTAGTTATTAGCAATTTTGCAAGAAACATCAAATTAATAGTAACTTAATTTACTAGACAAGCTCTAAGTACTAGACATCAATAGTTATATTCTTACTTACCGTTTTAATTATATACCGTTGTTTTATGCGATTAAAATAATAATAACACATTAATAATTATACATATAATCTTGTTAAACATAACTAAGGTATGGGTAATGTAATTAAGATTAATATAACTGTCGGGTGACCTACTCGTTGCAGAATTAAGGTGAAAGCTCCAACCTACCCGCGAAATTCAAATTTTCTTACGTTTTTTGCAATTTTCAGGCCAGTGCTAGGTTGTATGTTGATTAAAATATTATTCGCGGCTGTAAGACGTATGTAATTATAGAATTATAATCATCAAAATCACCAATACAACCCTCCAAGTTCATAAAGCTGTAGGAAAGACTTTTTCTGTTTTTTTTTTGTTCCTACGCCTTTATGAACTTGGAGGGTTGTATTGGTGATTTTGATGATTATAATTCTATAATTACATACGTCTTACAGCCGCGAATAATATTTTAATCAACATACAACCTAGCACTGGCCTGAAAATTGCAAAAAACGTAAGAAAATTTGAATTTCGCGGGTAGGTTGGAGCTTTCACCTTAAAGGTCTTGAAATAAGCCAAGAAACCAAATGATTTTCGATAAACATTTTTTGATTTCACACCATACTTTTTTCCAGGGATGTTAGGGAGCTCCGTAACCGTAACCGAAACTATCGGATATCCGATATAAAAAATCATCCGTAACCGTAACCGAATCCGAAATGAAAGTTTCGGATAGTATCGGATAGGTGCGGAGCCTAATTGAGACACGTTATGACAAGTTGTTTTGATCGGCCGGCCGCTGCCAGTGCCGACACACAAGCTGCGCGTATTGTTTGTTTTTTTTCTTCTTTGACAAAGTGTTGGTTGTGTTACGGAATCGATTGAATTTGTACAAAATGCGTCCTAAGTCGAGTGCAGTTTGGTCGTTTTTTGATGAAATGACCGATTCCGCAAAATGTAAACAGTGTGGTAAAAGGTTTTCAAGGAAAGGAGGTGGGACTACATCGCTAAAACTTCACCTTAAATCACAACATAGTGATAAGTACGAAGAACTTTTGCTACTGGAAAAAGGTAACCAACAAAATAACCTACAAACAGCCAAGCAGCTGACACCTTTACAAGAGTGTAAAAAACAGTTGACACTCAAAGATTCGTTAAAAAACAAAGGTGCCTGGGATGAAACTAATACCAAACAAAAAGAATTTGATAAATTAGTGGCTGAAATGATAGCGTTACAAAACTTGCCATTTAATTTTGTAGAAGGTGTGGGATTTCAAAGATTAGTGCAGGCAGCCTTACCACGTTATAATCTTAGAGGTCGGCAGTACTTTACTAATTTACTGTGCAATGATATCTACAACAAAATGAAGTTAAAGATTCTGGACTTATTGAAACAATTTGAGAAGTTATCATTTACTACAGATGTGTGGTCCGAGCCCAGCGCAAATGTCTCGTTACTTAGTCTTACTGCTCATGGCATCACGAATAATTATGAAAGAGTTTCTATAATACTCAAGTGTGAACAATTAGAGGGTCGGCACACAGGTGAAATTATAGCGAATAATTTAAACAATATTTTGCAAGATTGGGGCTTAAGCAATGAATCAGTTCATTGTATTTTACGCGACAAAGGATCAAATATGATAAAAGCTATGAGAACGGCCAATTTCCCTGATGCAAACTGTACTATTCATCAACTTCAATTATGTGTTAGGTCAGCAATGGAAACCGAAGAATTTATCTCGCCAGTGATTACAAAGTGCAAAAAAATTGCTACTCACTTCCATCACTCACTAATTGCTCAAAATGAATTAAAACAAATTCAAACAGAAAGACTGAACCAAACAGTTATGTATCGTTCAGGATTGTTCTACAAGGTAAGATATTTCTATTTTAAACTAAAATAATTTTATATGTTTTTTTTTCTTCTGTACGTTGTTTAATTTCACATATGTTTTATTTATTCACAGATGGAATTCGACTTATTATATGATGGATAGAATATTGAAATTAAAAGACTCCTTGATACTGTATTCGGGCGCGCATACTATACCGATTCCTACTGTTGATGAATGGCTCGACTTGGAAAAGTGTATTGCAATATTAAAGCCATTCGAAGAAATTACACAGGAGTTAAGTAGTGCAACTGCGACAATAGCTTCAGTGATTCCTTTAGTCTATACTCTTAAAAACACATTAGAAACAGAAAAGACTAAACAAGACACATCAGAAAACTTTAAATTAATGATTACAAATATGGTCCATAATATCAGCGTCAGATTTCAGGACATTGAGAATAATAAAATATATACAATAGCTACTTATCTAGATCCACGCTGTTTTTACCAGCTTTGATTTTTGGCTGGGTTTTGTTTCATATTGTATAATTTTCTAATTAATTTAGTCTCAATACTGTATTAAATAAGGGAAGTAGCGAGTCAACCCCAACACAAGTATTTTTAATTACTTACTGGGGCTGTCTCAACTCATTTATAGCATGTAACTTTTGAGACTGAATAAACATTTTTCATTTTTCATTTTCATTTTCACGCTACAAGCTCAAGTTTTTCAATGAAATTACTAAGGAACAAGTACAGACAGAGATTCTAGGAATCGTTGGGTGTTCAAGAACTTCTCATGATGAAGGTCCTTCTTCACCAAAGAGATCACGGACTCAGCTGCCATCAACAAGTTCATACATTCAATCTTGTCTAGCTGAAATATTAAGCGCAAGTGACGAAGAAGAGCACGTAGGTGGTGATGAGGATGATACAGTACCCAATCAATTAATTGTCAAAAAAGCATTGTTAAATGAATACAATAGAGAGAAAAGGTTGACACTCAGTGAAAATCCACTTTTATGGTGGAAAATGCATACGAAGTACAACAGTTTAAGTGCTTTAGTCAGACAGTACCTCTCTCCGCCGCCTGGCAGTGTACCGAGTGAACAGCTTTTCAGTGCTGCTGGGTTAATTTATGATCCTTTAAGAAATAGACTTTCTGGTGATAAGGCTGCGAAATTACTTTTTGTCAAGTATAATTTACCTTTGATAAAATTTGATTATTGAAAATGTTTAATGTTATTATAAATTAATGTAAGACAATGTATGATTAAGTTCAGAATAAAAAAGGAAGATATGATTGTTATGTTTGCACAAATTATAAAAAAGGAAGCTATGATTGTTATGTTCGACTTAAATTATAGTTATAGTAAACTTAATTTAATTCTGATTTCAATATTTTCTTTTAATACGAAATTACTGATTCAGTATAAGTAATAATTTTGTTATTACATTTTCATTTTAGGTGTTTTTGATCTAAATCATCTAAAATTTAGATAATACTCAATATAATATAATTATTTATATTTATTTTTATTTTAAATAGCTGTAATAATTACGCACAGACTGATTGTAATTCCTGCCAAAAACGAAATAAAACTACTTTATTACCTATTAGTATTTTACTTTTAAAATTCCTTAAAAATATAATATCCGTAACCGAAACTAACGGATAATCCGAAATAATTTATTATCCGTATCCGTAACCGTATCCGGTATAATAAT
The DNA here is from genome assembly GCA_905475445.1 of Ochropleura plecta. Taxonomy (NCBI): domain Eukaryota; kingdom Metazoa; phylum Arthropoda; class Insecta; order Lepidoptera; family Noctuidae; genus Ochropleura; species Ochropleura plecta. The sequence goes on along the minus strand of FR997731.1, from coordinate 15,223,501 downwards.
CATTCCTATATCCGTATCCTATCCGTAACCGAAATTTCATATCCATAACATCCCTGCTTTTTTCCATTTATTATTTCTCCTCTGTTACATTTCGTGGAACAGTTATCGAAAGTACCGTGTTACCTATTGAATTGTTTATGAATGTAGGTTATATTATCCTTATCACGTATTATTATTTTCCTCATAAGTTTGGCAATTACGAACTAAACTGTAAAAGTTAACGACCTCAGGTGCGTCGGTGCTTTTTAATGTACAACATAATGAATGATAGGTATGCTTACATAATAATAGCTCTATGATATTATAGCGTGGTAAAAAAAACATCTTGTTTTGAAGACTTCGCGCGCTATACTTTAATCGAATGATTGGCAGATTCGATAACCATAGAAAACGATCGGTGGAAAGTTATTGAACGTATCTAATGTACAGATTACGTTGTAACTGTTACGCACTACTAATATAATACGTTTACGATGAAGTTTTACCGGAAACTTACCTAGTAAAACTTACATCGATAAAAACTCTTTGCTTGAACTTTAATTCCCACCTAAAAACCATTTGAATATAAAGTCTCAAAAGATATAAAGAGTGCTACAGGTTTCAAACTTGCAAAAATATTGAATAGACTCATTAGATGTAGTTAAATAGCCTTCAAAGAAACCAGCCCAAAGACAACCTAACCAAGTTTACCCGCAGTATTTCTCTAAATGTCAAATGATAAAACATGCAGTTGTGAACGTTCTACCACGTTAATGTCACATGCATATGTATGAGATTGGGGTAAAACCAACCCTTTTAGTAACTGCAATAGTCTGAAGTGGTTTTAATGTGAAAACATTAATCCAGTGAAGCCTTTGCGTGTTTCGCTTCGCCTCGTCTGCATTCCACCCCATGCATTTCCTATGTCGGTTGTTAATATATAAATTTAAAGCATTAGGTATGTCTAGACGTTGCATAACTTTTTCTTAAAAAATGAAGGCATATTATGACTTTATGGTTATTAACGTTAATGTTTCTGTAGCACGAGAGATACAAGATATTTTATGCAATGGTAAAAACAGAATACAGTTACCTGTATTGAAACTTAAGCATAAAAACCATTCCTATAAGTTTGCAGTTAAATATTCGCAACAACAATGCACAAATTGCGTTGTATTAATTAGCAGAGCAGACCACGGTAACCTGAATCCCAAGTGAGAAAGAATTAGTGCCATAAAATAGATAGATACCAGAAGGTCGGTTTCATACGTCGAACGAAAACAAACGGTTTGCGTACGATACGAGATAATTGATGGCAAGCGTACGCGCACGTTGCGGGTTGTTCGAAAGAGATACTGCGGCCCCGGAACGTAAAGGGCAATAGAAGGAACATGGGTGGGTTTTAGTCAGTACAAGTCTGACATGCCCCCCCGCTCCACCCAGAGCGGGGGAAGTCATTGGATGATTTCCCACCCGAAAAAAAAAAAAAAAAAAGCGTACGCGCACCGGCTTAGCTTCCAACGATTTTTGACGGTTGACATCACCGTTGGTTGAACACAGTGAACTACGCATTCACATAACTCCCAGAAATATATTATATGAATGTTCCGCAATAAAGCTTTGACTTGATTTGTTCTATTCAAACTTCATTGCGGTTCGGAAGTTAGCTGCGTGTGATAATCTGCGCAGACGGTTCAGCATAACGGTTCACGGTCAAACGGCTCATTATACATACTGCTGTGAAAAAAACAATTTTGGGTATGAGTGGTGCGCAGAGGACGAGGACGCAGCGACCTAACCACAGAATATATATCTAAAGAATTTTAACCTTAAACATTTTCATGTTCTATGGTCTTAACATACAGTTAAGTTACACCATTCGCAGTCATGTATATGTATGTAGTTCACACTGAAGTATTATATTTTGCAGCTGATTTTCTGTATATTTCTACTCCATGGTGGAACCAGTATCGTTTGAATAGAATCGCCTGCGGGCTGCGGTCGCTTCGAGGCCACATTACGCCGTCTGCGTTTCAAAACATCATTAATTAAGATCCTAATTTAAACTTATGACTTCTGGTATTATTTACAGGAAATTATAGCGTGGGTATAATATTGGACATGATCGTTGGTAGTGAGACTAGCGATCATTAAAAGCTTTGTCGACTAAACGGAATTTAATTATGTGTTTTATTTTAACATAAAGAATGCTTCTGATGAGCAAAATGTCAATAGGGATGTTTGGAATATGAATGGCTAATGGCTATATAAGTAGAGGAAGATCAAAGAAACGATGGATGGAAAAGAGATGACTGCCGAGATGATGAGCAATAGAGAAGCACAGAAGAATGAGGCGTGTTGCGCCGACCCCAAATAAATTTAAATAAGGGCAGGCGAATCATGGTGACTTAGAAGACTTAGGTATAAGAATTAGGTAATTGGTGGTCTTTAACAAAAAAAACTACTGCAATTAAAAACACTTTATCCCTCAAGCCTCAATAAAATATTAGAAAAGTAAGTCATCCGCCATATTTAAAAAGACGTCACTTAGCTTACTGTGCATATATGCAAAATAACAATTATCGGAGACAGGGAAATGGGTCAAAAATTACGAACATTTTAACATGGTCAGTTAGCTACAGATGAAGCGATTGAAAGCGTGTTCAAACGAATAGGTACATTGTACCAGTTAATTTTAAATTAAGCCTCGTTGATTAATGAACACATATTAATTACACGAACAATACCGCAATACACACTACTCAGTTTCACTAGTTGCTCAAACGCTTACTACAGTTGTTTTGTTGGATTAAATGTAACAAATAGAAGTAAGGTAATGAGAAATATTTTCTTTAAAGTGAATAAAAAATTTCGTCGACACGTCCTACGTTCTATTTCCACATACCTAGATTCGGAATTACAACACAATCTAATGAAACAATACTGACATAATCTAGGAACATTAATATTACTTAACAAAACTATTCACACCAGTCAGTGTGAAATATAGGGCGAGGCACTGTGAAACAGCTAGCAAATGTACTACCATTGTTAACGACTACAATTAATATTGTAGGTTGGAACTTGAAGGTACTTCATGATGAGAAGTCCTAAACTTATGGACTCAGCGTTTCTCCAACGTAGAAGATGACTTCGCGTAGACCCTGCATGGTAACCGAGTAAAATCAGCAAAGACCCTTTTTCTTCGGATGGGAAATTATCAAATGACTTCTCCCGCTCTGGGCGGAGCGGAAGGGAGAGTCAGACTTGTACTGAATAAAACCCATCCATGTTTCTTCTTTTGCTCTTTGCGTTCCAGGGCCGCGGTATCTCTTTCGAACAACCCGCAGCCCCGGCAGGCAGTGGCCCTGACGGGCACCTCGCGTTACCTGTGTAGGTTCTGCATATTTCCGACGAAATAACATTATTGCTAGTATCGTTTTCAATGATATATATTAACTAATGCCCCGTTCCAATAAACAAAAACGACTCGTTTTGCTTACGGATATAATAATTTAAGTCAAGTAATTAAGGAACCTGGAGGAACGCCCGCATAAGAGGCAAGACATGTCCAACCAATTATTACTTTCATTATAACGTGGCAGCTAACTAGACTCTGAGACTTTACAATACTGTGTGTGTTTCCTGTTTCCTTTTGAGCAAGGGAAAAAATAATAATAAAAGATTATTAAGAGAAGCTGCTTCGGTTTTTAAGGAACTACATAGCCAGCACCATATTCTTCTTAACACATTTACATTACATCAGTAGCTAAGGAGCTCCTACTATATTATAGGTAGGAGTAACAATTAAACACGACTAATGCCCTGTTCCAATAAATAAAAACGACTCGTTTTGCTTACGGATAGTTGTATTTTGACATAAGTTCTATGAGACTTTGTTGAATTGTTACTCCTACCTATAATATAGTAGGAGCTCCTTAGCTACTGATGTAATGTAAATGTGTGAAGAAGAATATGGTGCTGGCTTATGTAGTTCCTTAAAAACCGAAGCAGCTTCTCTTAATAATCTTTTAATTATTATTTTTTCCCTTGCTCAAAAGGAAACAGGAAACACACAGTATTGTAAAGTGAGTCTAGTTAGCTGCCACGTTATAATGAAAGTAATAATTGGTTGGACATGTCTTGCCTCTTATGCGGGCGTTCCTCCAGGTTCCTTAATAATTACTTGACTTTGAACCAGTTATTCTCAAAGTGGTCTATTTAAACCTTTAGAAAACTGATGAAGCGGGCACAAAGAACAAGTATGCGACATTCAATAAGGCAGGTAGTCAGGATTTTCGTACACTTACGGGGAATTTGTTTTATTTGAGCAAAAGGTGTCCACCCAATGCGTGCCAACCAGACGCGTCTTCGCAATTGCCAGAATATTTCTGTAAAACTAAGAGATACGCCCAGCACCACTAAAATTCTTAAATTTAATTTAAAAAAATATACTAATATAGTACTAGTATAATAGAAAACCAAGTCCAAAAAGAATGTGGCTGAGAATATGTGGCTAAAAAGTTTGGGTACCTCTGCTAGACAAACGCAAGCTACGCATGATCACGCATTTTATTACATACATCCCTTACTTGTTATATGTACGAAATATTTGCATACGTTATGTGCCTAAATTTCATTATTATATAAAACCACTACTTTCGTCTTTTTTTTTTTTCGGGTGGGAAATTATCCAATGACTTCCCCCGCTCTGGGCGGAGCGGGGGGGCATGTCAGACTTGTACTGACTAAAACCCACCCATGTTCCTTCTATTGCCCTTAACGTTCCGAGGCCGCGGTATCTCTTTCGAACAACCCGCAACCCCGGCAGGCGGAGGCTCTGGCAAGCCCCTCTGCTTTGCTGACTCTCTTTGAGGCGCGCGTAAAACACGAACGCGCCGTCGACACGGCCTGTCGTCAATCGACGGACGGACGGTGAACTACCCATTGCTCACCGCCCACAGGCCCGCATCTACGGTGGCCGGAAGTCGTCTCGCGGCGCCCGGCGCCCTGGGCGTCTCCCGCGGCGGCTGGGTTGGGCAGATGTTCTCTCCCTCAAACGCCCGGCCACCTCCTTTGCTAGCATTACTGCTTCGCAGAAGGTGGTGACCGCTTCCCATTCCCTCTCGCTCCGGACCATGGCCTGAACCAGGGCCGGACGCGAGAGATCGCCGCCGCCGATCGCCTCTACGAGGGCACGGCGGTGCTCCGCCCACGCTGGGCAGATCGCCACTGTGTGCTCCACCGTGTCCTCAGGGCGATCGTCACAATGGTGACACCCGGGCGCTTCCTCCCGCCCGATGATGTGCAGGAACCTCCCGAAATGCAGGAACCTCCCGAAATGCAGGAACCTCCCGAAAACTACTTTCGTCTGTAATTGAATTATTTCTAATTGAATCTATGCTTTTCCTCGTCTGCAGTTACTCACTTAGTGAAAGAGTGAATGTAAAGTACGTACAGTATTCTTTCTCTTTATTAATTTTATGAGATTAGCTGCGTGTTTTCTAGATTTCTTGGTAATTAGTGTGAGAATAATTTTGTTTACTTTTATTTGGTAAATTCTAACGTGTATACGTAGGTATTTTAAGTATCACTTCCTTCTTTGACGTTTTATGGCCAGTCACTGTTACTAATGTTTCAAAACAAACTAGTTTATTTCAAGCAGTTTGTACAGGATGGTAATTGTACCCATAGTAAGTAACCGTATATTTAGACAATTGTGTTTCGCTTGGCCGCCATCGTCGCCAGCGGTAATGGAAGCAAAGCTGTGTCGGTCACGGCTCTACTGCTTCCATTACCGCCCTTTATACTTACAACCTGCAGGTAGATACGGTATACTACTGTTAATAAATTCTAACGGAACTTTACGATTCATTAATCCACGAAACTAAGATCACATTTAAACAAGTCTCAAAAGATTTTTTATTAAAATTTAACTTTCATTTGGAGCGTAAAATGCCTGTTACGCTTAATAGGATGATAGATAAGCTTCATCTGTGTATAAATATAAATGGTCGGAGAATAAACCAGATTATACCCTCGATACGGATAGCGGATTATTCTTTCATGAACTCGTACAATAAAATGAAAATATTGTGCGAGTATTGTCAGCTACAGAAACGACGTCACAATGGACAGTAATCGATTGTGACGGCACCATTCGCATTTCATGTTTTCATAAGTGTGAATATAACATTAAACATTTCAAATACGCTTTCATTTCTAAACGTTTGCTCAGCTGGTGTACGCGTAGAGGGAAAATATATAGAAATAAATCAGCTGAGACGGGGGTGATTATTGAACGGACTCACGCATGCGCGCTGCGCCTTTACTCACTAGCAGATGGCAACCAGACTGGCGGCCCAGTGCAAAACAAACAAACGTGTCGAGACATTGACACTGACCTAAAAGACCCCAAGCCATTATCGCACCCTCCGACTACTCCTCCGTCCGGACGTGTGAAATAAAGTGTAGTGTAGTGGAAAACTGTGTTAAGTTACGCTATTTTCTGTGCTATATATTTTGACCCGGTCGTTACGGACACTATCTGTATAGTGACACAAACATAATCACGTGCAAAAGAAAGTGCTTGTGGTGGCAGTGCGCGGTCAGCAAGCGTGACGCTCGGTGTGACGACTCAGACATTAGAATCGCTCGTTCAGCTTCTCCCTTTCCGACACACCTCGCTGCGTCATTTGACATGCCCCTGTTGCCAAACTAGGAGTCAGTGGCCTCGCGTGCATTACCAGCCCGCGTTATGTTGCTCTTTTGGCAAGTATTATGATAAACAATCATATCCAAACCGGGCTGTTATCACGGTGCGTACTCTTATAGGTTCAAGAGAACGATTACAAATAGAGTGTAACAAAAAGAAAACTGCGTGATGATTATGATCCGTTCGGCATGAATGGATAGGGTCGACGCCACGAGATCTGATTTTTCCGGGCGAGCTGGTGCGGCGTCAGCGGCGGTGGCGGCGCCGATAGCGCGGGCCGCGGCCGTACTTCAGTTGTCCGCGTGCGTGCGCGCTGTGAAAGTCTCCCGCGCGACATGCGGTCAGTTTCGGCCACGTCTGCGAGCGCCGGTCCGGCCGGGCACGCCCAGCACCTGGGGGCTCGGAGGCAGAAGACGGACCTCCATGTCGCCGTGGCTGAGCCCGCAGCTGCGCGGTCCGCCAGCCCCGCGCCCAGCCTGCGTAGCCAGAGGGCTAAACAATACAGGTGGCCAATTAATACAATAAAAAAATGTGACTATTGCGTGCGTTCAGTGTGCGGTTTCTGTAATTTAAGATAGAAAGTGACATCAACTCTGAATGAAACGCATAAAATTCTTCAAGAATTTGGTATCACAAATAATAATTCGTTTGAAAATCAAATCGATATCGTATCTGCTTGGTGAAACATGAGTGTTATCTTACGATATCAAGTGGTATATGTATCACCCAGTGTCGTGTTTTCAAAATTCTGTGTTTATGAAACTATTATGTGGGCCATGTACACACGTTCTACTTTCATAGAACAAATGATTTTAGTCAACAACTACTTATTTGCTTCATTTTACAGTTTAGTTTCCTAATTAGGTTGCTGTTGAACGTTATTTTGTTTACAACCTCGTTCATCTATGAGCAATATTCGCACTGTTTCGTGTGCATTGAAAGGCCAAGTAACCACCGGGGCCGAAACAACATTGCAAGGCCAATGGAGAGGTAGTGATTTAGGCTAGCTGAAGCTGCCGTAGTTATAAATGATGTGGATTATCCTTATTTATTTGAACTGGTCATAACATAATACAAGTATCTACACCTACCTACTGCAAGTTTAGTATAACACTGATGACGGGAAACAATGAAATAGAATTGAATTATGTCTTTGTCTATTAGGTTTCTTATTTTACATTGATGCGTAGACCGTTTATTTGCTGCTGCATTTGTTTCGTTTTTGTTTAGCACTACCTTTCCTATACGCTCTATTGGCTGATGATTTCATAACCGGATGTTATTGGTTTCTTTCCCAACAGCACCAACGTCACTTTATTGTGGTAATCCACGATAGTATAATAACGTATATTGCACAATCGAAACTTTCCTTTGTTTTATTTGTTCTCGTCATTTGTTTTGTTTTTCCAAGCTGTTGCTCTCGTTTAACAGTCCTCGACGAAACTGTAGACAAACAATTCAAAGATTTATTGCTGTCCATTTATGTGCTAGAAAAATATACGATTTCTAATGAAACCGCTGTATTTCATTTTGTTCGCAGCTGCAATTCGTTTGTTTACTTAAACAAAACACGATCAACATTAAATGTAAATAATACCTATTTACTGTTACATCATTTCGATATTTACGAATAGTCGAAGATCGAATCTTTCTCAATGGACAATCGGTATATGATGCCAATTTATGTAGCTATAACAAAGGGAAAACAAATAATGAAGGAATCTCATCAAAACAAACAAACGATTCTCATTGAGAGCCTAGAGGACAGACCTTGGCAACACGAGGTAGAAGATGGCAATGGCCATGTGAAATTACGTTCGCAGCAACTTGTAGAATGTTGGCTTTCTATAAGCAAAAGACACGCACTCCATTTTAGTAGATATGCCAATCATAGGTATGACTAGTCTGGAAAAGTGACTTAGATTCATGACCCAGATTGATTAATAACAAGATATGCAGGGTGTGACGAGACATCGACGCGCAACAAATAAATAAACCAATAACCATGACTTCTAAACCCTCTGAAAATTATCATCAGTTATTGAAACAGTCAAGTTTTATGCACTTTTTTATGAATAAACAATTTTTTTGCTGCTGCATAATCGACGATACGCTGGTTGATCTACTCTGGAATCGTGTTTTGAATTCATAGTAATTAGTTGGGCCATACAGGATGTGAATGAATTCAGTACACGCGTCTAAATATGGTGCCAGAAAATAGATCATGTACGAAATCAACAAAAGAAGTCATACAAAAAAGTATAAATGTGGTCACAATATATGGAACAGCTGACTTATTCATAGAAAACTCAGTCAATTCCTAGGAGGGTGGAGGACATCGACGCTGTTACCATGCATTCAGTATGATTACAGCTATATAGGTAGTTCTAGCTTTAACAGGTGTAATAATGTCTGTATCATCGTTTGTCGCCCTAGTTTAGCTAATTAATTTGAGTAGGCGGGCCGGCTCACGCCCATCGTCATGACCCTCAAATGGAATCAGCAAGCCATTACTCTGCCCATTAACTTTAGGGGATTTTCATGTACTTCCCGGAAATACAAAAATGGCCGTTACTTATATGAAATTGGCTATGCTTTAATAAAAGGCCATCGTATTTGTTTCCCAATATTGGTAGTGACATTTGGAATTCATAAATGATGTATCTTCTAAATGATAACAGCTCTCATCTGTATGATAAGGTATTAATGACAAGGTTTTCAGTATATTCGAGACAAAAATAGATTTCGTTACGGAAAACGACGTGTTAATAATTCTGCCTTCCGTTGGGCATTAATAATTGTTGTAATTGGTTGAGATTTAATTAGAAAATGCGTACAGCACCCGTGTTGTATCCAAAAGAATTGTCCTTACTTCAATAATAAATTAAATAATTCTAACCCACATGCGAATCCGGGGTAGCCAGCTCCGGGTTCCAGCACTACCTTTATGATGATATTTTAAGCTACGCACTGCGAGGGATGAACTTAAGTTTGTTCTTTAAATATTTAATAAGGATTCCCGTAGTAGACTCAAATTAGATATTATTATTGGCTCGGCCCAAAACCAAGCAAGTTTGGCGTTATCACAAGCATCCATCAATTCATGTAGCGTACAAACATTACGGCACACAGTATATGATCACATTTGCATTCCAAATAGGCTCTAATAGATTGTTACCAGAAGAAAACTCTATAAAATACTTAGTGCTAATTTCACCAAGGACCTCAATCAGCATAGGTACCTAAGAGCTTTCCTGGTAAATATTCTACGACAGCGATGATAAAAACTTGACCGCAATTTAGATGTGATCTCATTCTGTTTCAGTTTTGAAATTCTTATTTTAATATTAATTATTGTAGTTAAACCCTTAATTAACCCGCCACGTACATTTCCAGGGCCAGTTTGCCAGTTCGTACAGCGCGGCTTCTGCAACGCTCACGGACGCAGACGCCGTCGGACGCCGGCATCAGTGATGGCAGCGCATCGCCGGCGCCGGCGCCCGCCTCGCTGCTGCAAGACGTGGTCGACATCAAGACACTGCTGCTGCAGCTCAAGCGGGTCTTACAGGAGGTCAGTCGTGTTATGTTTTGCGTGGATTTGGGACGAGATTGGACAGTATGCAGCCGTTTATATGACTAATCGAGCTTTAAAGAAACTGCAGAAATTGTCGCTGCACAAGCATCTTATTCCTTTAATATGCACATCTTGCGCGTGGTCATTATTGCCTCTAACGTCACTTCGTCATCTTGTTATTTCCATTCATCGTCATCGTCATTGGACAATGTCCAATGTCTAAATGTTTACCAACAGTGCAAATTGACAATGTGAATTAAACGCAAGTGTTCCTTGTGAGTGGCAGAAACGGTGCTCATAAAAGCCCGACTTATTTTTAAACTCGATTAGTCATACGTACGACCGATGCTATACTCAGTGTTACTACCACCTACCTTGGTCTTCATCCAATTCCTTTTACCATAAACGATTTTCCATAATCACTCCTCATAAACATTGCTTACATTTTTCTGATGAGCAAGCAAATTATCTGCTCAGTCGATATAAAGAACAGTTACGTTCTACTTTAATTCAACAGCTAGACATTTGACAGAAGCCAAATAGAAATGAAAAATGACGCAGTCATTATTTTGTTCCACTTTACCTCAAGACTCACTTTCTTAATTATTTCGTATCTTATATAAGTTTCTGTGGTGTTATTACAATAGTAATTTAATGTTCTTATTTCTTTGTCTCTGTGCGTGTGTGTATCTCATGTCTCGAATGAAACTGTGTCTATCTAGTCTTTTCAAATCCTTACTTCGAATTGATGTCATTTTTTCTCAAATTAATATCAACTGTATATTAGAGTATGTTCAGTTGATTTTAAAATGACTAGCACTAATGAAAATATTACAAAAGTAGTTTTAGTACATTAATCTTTATGTGTGGAACTTAAAGTTGTTTTTGCAGAAACACGTTTATATACGTGTTTGAAACTAAGTCACGAAGATAGATAAATTATCTGTTTCAGTGCACGCGCATTACTAATTATTTGTGCCACTGTAGCTATACCTATATATTGCTATACCATTTACATTAATATTGATCCCATTCAGAGATAGTGAATCACATATGTAGTTGAAACCAATTATTATAGATTTTACTTTCAGCTTGTCTAAATTAGATTAGACGGACTTCATTATGTTCGCTGAAAGTTGGTTTCAGGTTAAGAATGAGCTTATAATTAATTATAAGTAGATGAAGCCATACAGCGTAAAATAAGTAATTTAGAGTCTGCACACGTTAGAGGAAACCATCTATAAGTGTTTACAATTTAGCAAAAGATATTTTCTTTCATATTCTGAGCGTTTAGCGATTATTTCATCCACTACAATAAATCACAATACAACATAGTTCAGTAACCCAATATTATCATGTCTACTTCCCTGTATCGAAGCGTAAGTAGTTTTTTTTTTTCACAATTACATGTTTCTAGTTTTGTTGTGCATAACGAAATAGCATGTCTGTATGATTAGCATATAGTGTACTCTGTGTACTCACGATAACTATGGCAGCATAATCAATTTATCAATTTCTTTTGTTCTTAGGTAGCGCATGTACTAGAAACTAGGTTCCCCCTTAATTTCTATTCCATAATTTCCCATCCCAGGCAGTTACCTACAGTTAGCTCGGTGCACAGATTTGTATCTGAACTAGTTACACTAGATATAAATCTGACAATGACTGAGTGCTATTGAAACTCTTTATGTCGCGTTCTAACAGAAGCGATCAGGCGCGCGAATACGCGGACATCGTGTTAATGATGTCCAGTGTCGTTTGGTCAAACAAATACAATACCCAATACGATCGCTTGTGTTAGGACGTGGCTTTAGACTAAAAACAGTATGTTTTTGCCTACGAAACTATCCTTGATGTTCAATAGAAATGCAGTTTAAATATAATTTTAACCTACTTATTCTGATTTCCCCTTTTTTTGTGTCAGTAGTTTTCAGTATCTTGATGTTTTAATTTTTGTCTGTATTTTGCACCGTTGTCCACTGAAGCGTGCCCCGATAAATTTCACTTGAAAAGATGTTCACTTGATACATAAACCGTGTATAAACACCGTCACATTTCAGTGGGCACGATTGTTTCACTAAATAGCATTAATTTGCTTGTACTTGGCACATTTAATTTGTTTGGCGTGTTGTAACGTATATGTTTATTTGGTTGCATCGCCTTGTTTGCCGCATGCAGCCCGGGGAGGAGCATCATTCGATGAGTGTAAGTAACCTGCCTACGCAATATTGCACCGAACTGCACTTTGATAAACAAGGCTGTACAGTCAGGAAAACGAATTGATTAGCAGATTCCATTCTGTCTTCGTAAATTGGCCGCGATCGTAACATTTTATTTGGTCTCGTTAGGAATGACACGTTGTGATTTGAACATACAGACTGATGAAATTAATACCTAGTCGAATTGCTAAACAATCCGTTGCCTTGCCTTTACCAACTTTTTAAAAGGATCCGCCGTATTTGTGCCTTCCTTTTCCTTTACTGCTTTTAAAATGTAACAGCGACGCTTTAAAATGCATTATCCTTCAAGCCTTCAACTTTATTGCAACGTGAAAAATTTACGCTATGTATAATTAAAATATGATTACTTCCTGATTAAATATAAAGGACACTTTGCAAGTAGAACTGATTGTTTATTTATCTTTTTTTATCTAGGCACTGCTATCTTTAAACTCAGGTAAAAGGAGGAGTTTTAACTTCATCTTTTCTTATTTCACACATTTGTTGAGGTGTGTTTAGTGAAATGATGTAAATGCATTACACATTAATTATCTTGTTATGTCGACATCTGAAAGTTTGTCATAAACAAAATGACTTGTTCGCAATAATAATTATACAATAGGTACATTTGTAGATGACGTCTTTATACCTAATTAACTTTTCTGGAGAAACATTTTGATGTTTTATGGCTTAAGTGCGACTTTCAGCGCTGATTTAAATAATTCTTTTACTAAACTGAAACTGTAAATAATATTTTTTCGCACTCGTTGACACTTTTTGATTGACACTTTTTCAATAGATATAATAAAACACTTTAGATTTCCGGTTAAATGTTGTAGTTGTATCGAATCAATCTATCTGACCAATAAATAAAATTATATTCATTGAAATCGGCCACTCATCTCTATAACTTTAATTCACAAATGGAAACGAATTAAGGAGATTAGTTTTGGTCGCAAAAAAATAGTAGGTTATGCATTCGGTAGGTAAAGAATGAGGTCGAAGACAGATGACCTCGTTTAAATAGAATTTAGTTCGCTTATAGGTAATCCTAATCCCCAGTCTGCGTAGGTTGTTGAAGTTTGGCCGACGATGGCGTAATCATTCTAAGTACGGAGGTACATTGGCAACAAATACTTTAAGTCTTTGCTAAATGAGACAGTCGACAAAAAAATGTCTCACCTTGTTAAAATCTAGATAAGACTAAATTACAGTAATTGATGGATTGAATATTTTTAACTGACTTTCAAAAAAGAAGGAAGTTGTGTGTTCGACGTATCTGATAACTCCGTGATTACTGGTAGGCACAATTTCAGTGATTCTTTTTAGGGTTACGTACCAAAAAGGCAAAACGGGACCCGGTTAATAAGACTCCGCTGTCCGTCCGTCTGTAACCAGGCTGTATCTCATGAACCGTGAAACTTTCACATATGATGTATTTCTGTTACGCTATAATCACAAATAAAAATAAGAAATAAATAAATATTTAAGGGGGCTCCCATGCAACAAACATTATTTTTGACGTTTTTAGATAATGATATTTATGATACGGAACTCTTCGTGCGCGAGTCCGACTCGCACTTGGCCGGTGTTTTCATTTGTTTCTTTGTCAGAGGAAGTTCGCGCGGTGGTCCCAATATCTATAAATCATATTTATTTGCTTCGGAATCTTATGAATGTTCATGTGCATTTTTTTCTTCGTTAAAGTGATGATATAACTCCTAGTGACACAATAAAATTGGTCCTTGACAAGATTTTGGGTTAGATGCCACAATTAAAAGGGTGAAGTAGAAACTTTATTTCAAAAAACCTTATTCAACTTCAAAAGACAAACAATAAAAAGTGGAAAATAACTTATTTTTAGAAAGTCGGTGACTTTTGTTTGTTCCATTGACTTCTTTGCCACCGATTACCGAAAAGTAAGTTATTGTAGTGTTTATTTTTTGGAGTAGGTTGTTTCTTTTTTAAATCTAGTAAATAACGTAATGTAAAGTAACATCAGGTCAAGGTTTGAACAAATTACCTTGACACTGTAACGAAATCTATCAGTAATACAATACCTAAGTACGTATTAGGTGTTACAGTGAGTCAACGAATGCTTACGTTCAATGACACAGAGTCACAATAACGGGGATAACATAAAATAATAGAAAGCGAAATGCTAGTGATGTAAGAATACACTACTTATTACAGTTTTTGTTCAATCCTTATCCTTACTTCCTTACTAATATTATAAAAGCGAAAGTGAGTTTGTTTGTTTGTTTGTTACCTCTTCACGCTTTAATGGCTAAACCGATTTTGATGAATTTTGGTACAGCGATAGTTGGGAACTAGGAGACGGACAAAGGCTATTTATTTTTTTAAAGTGGGATGTGAGGGAGAAAGAGGGAAGAAAAGGGAAAACTAAGCGTTGTTATTACAAATCAATGAGGCGCAAGAGGAACTGTGTTACCCCGAATTTAACGCGAGCGAAGCCGTGGGCTAAAGCTAGTATTTTATACATTCATCTTAATTTGGTAAATTCTTGAAAAAATGCATATTCTGAGAGCCCTTCCAACTGGGTTTTATTTAGTTGACAAAGCATAAGAATGCATAAATAATAGACTCCTTTGCGGATAGTGAACACCTGAGTCAACTTTTTAACTCTGATACTTTGTTCTCCATATTTCTTCTAGTTTTAATGTACCATTTAGGACATTCTCAAGCACTTAAATATACTTTGTCTTTTACCTGAAATGATACCGCTGAGAGTCAAAACTTTTCTTGTAACGACTTTCGCCTTTAGTTTAGACTTTAAACACTCAGTTTTGCTATAGCCTATTAGAAATTTGGTGGAAGTTTGTTTTGCTTTATTTTTGGTTTACGCATACCTTCAAGATTGTAATGTTAGTGTGTCTATGTTCAGAGCGAAACTCTCGACCCGTTGCTGGCGGCGTGCGCGGAGAGCCCCGCGCGCGGCAACGGGCGCCGCCCCCCCGCCTCGCCGCTGCACCCCGACGCCTGCGCCGAGATGCGCCGACAGATACTGTACCTGCAGGTGAGCGTACCGCGCGCTTGCGGGCAATCGCATGCAGTTCCCGAAAACGTGACTGCATGAAACCCACGAGCAGACTGATGATTAGATCCTGAAATCGAGAAACCCAACTAAACTTATGAGTAACTCTTTACTCATAATACTCCCAGCTTATAACTGCCCCACTGCTGGGCAAATGCCTCTCCTCATATACCTAGAGATGGCACGAGAAACGATCACCAAGCCTGCACAAGACTGATTGACGATTTCAAACTTGTATTAAGTATAAGTCCAGGTTTCCTTACCTCACATTGTTGTCCTTTACCGTTGTCTGTGATGTGTTAGAAAAACTTAAAACTAGAAGTTACATATGAATTGAAAAAGCCACATTCGTACTTGTCCGGATTTGAGTCACAACTCCTCGTCATGAGAGACGAGGGGTTGTACTCGTATGTATTTTTTTTATGTACAAAGCACATAATCTACTTGTCTTCTTTTATGCCCTCAATTTATAACCAATGTTTTTCACACCCCTTTTAACATCTAATTAGATAATCGCCAGCCATCAAGCCTTGTAAAGACACTTACTGCATAAAGCCTTCTAATTATGGCAATAGACCTAGGCTAGGTACATAAAACATTGGAAATAAGTTCTTGCAGTACATTCGCATGCATTTGGTCTCTCACAGACTATATGACTAAAAGAATTATAGACTTACTGTTATAAATTTGAAAGGCCCGAAGGAGGTGCCTTCCAGCGACTTTCATAGAAAACCAAATAAAATAGGTCAACATATTTCAAAAGAAACAAGTAATTCAATCTATGGACATCAAATGGATGAAATTAGTCATTTATCACTTTGCGAAAGCTATGGGAACACGAGATACAATGAGACGATGTTCAAGCAAAGACACAGGTTGACACTTTAGATTGATGTGTATTTTTAACCCATTTGCTTCCTCATTAGTGAAAACAATAAATTCTCTGAGGAATTTAGGATCTAGAGTCGAGTTATTTAGAGTCGAGCAATCAAGGCCTCAGTTGCGAACTAAAGAAATGCAAATTGTGCACCAAGTTCGTTCGATGGGTACCCGCCTATTTGAAATCTATGCATGTTGGAAGCTAACTACATAATATATTAGTTAGGAAAAGGCTAGGGAAATGAGGATTTATCCACATAAATATTAGGTTACGTTACGTTACGTTACGTTTTGTAGCATTTGCTTTTACTCTTCATCCTTTGTTTTTTAATCAAATTTACGACTGGTCTTCAGTACTACATTCTCTCTTCTTTCAGGCAAAAGTTTTCCTATCAACAATCTAAGCTAATCTGAAATCTAAGATCTGCTGCAACTGTTTCTATTCTTGAAACTAACTCCCTTTTCGTAATCTCTTCCAGAGTCAGCTAGAAGAGCGCGACCGGTTGGTGCGCGTGCTGCAGCAACAGATGTTGCGCATGGCGGAGAGCCACGAGCCGCGACAAGATGACACCTGCAACGTCGCCACGCAGACCGACCGGGTACGTGGCAATATTAACTTTGCAATGGGAACCGAGTAAAATATATTAAAAGAACTGCAGGCAGGAAATGTGCAACAAGGAATTCTAGCACGGGAGTAAATCATCGGAAATAAGATATGGTCCAATATCAAAGGTTTCTTTTCAAACAAACTTGTTATTTACAAGGTAACAAAACTGGTGGAACAGATCTACACATCATTTCTGAAAGACCCAACTGAACGTGTAAAACTTATCCTCCAGCACCCAGAAATGTTATGTTTATAACAAAAGACAAACAGCAAAATACTTCACTCATTATTAAAGATTAGCATCAATTAGTGAGCCAAATTACCTATTGTATAAATGTGTCTGTTTCTATTTCAGTTGCGGCCGCCGATGAGCTCGGCGTTAACGAGTTCTGACAATTCCGGATTAGTGAGGTAACCATCATCCTAAACATTACAATACACAAAACTTTTATTACACACTGAGTGCTACATACACCTATTGCTTCCACATTATCTCATACAGCTACCTCACTTTCTATTTATTTAGTCATACTAACTTTCCTTTCTCTATTACATTTTATTTATTCCACATCTATCCTATATTTTTATTTATTGTTTTAGGTTTATCTTCGCTACAATAAAGTCCATTTTTCATACACTGCACTCATCCATCATCTTAATGTACATACCCCCTAGTATCCCCTCATACATGTCAGAATATAAAGATCATTGCTCATCACTCGTACAGCATACCGTCTCCCAAAGTCAAGCATTAGTATCAAATCTTAACAATTCCAAATGGATCATTATATTCAAAGAATACATGAATAAAAAAATGACATTCGCCCCCACATCCATGTGTAGAATCACTTTGACATTGTCTCCTTATTTCACTGGTATTTTTATTTGATTATTTTTCCGACCCAAATATCGACCAATAGAATTGCACCATTCGACGTCACGTGGTACAACCTACATGGTATTATACTGAAAATTTTTTGAAAATTTTCTCTGGTCGTTGTTATGCATAAAAAACAAAACATCCAGTCAAATTAACCACACGTCAAACTGACAGGTTGAATTCAATTGTGAAAATTGGAGATTTTGCATGAAAATGAGTCGATTTGGAGTTTGTGCAATTCTATTGGCCGACATTTGGGACGGAAAAATAATCCCCCGAATACCACACGAGCTTCAAAATTATCTGGCATTTCCCGATAGGTTCCCACCGGAAAATACCCGATAATTCCGAAGCTCTTGTGGTATTATATGTGATTATTATTATTCATGTAATTGTATTTATCATGTACTGAAGAACTGACATATCATCCGTGTATCATCTATAATTTGACATCTTCATCATCATCAGGACCTTCAAAATGTTCATTTTGTTCTAATTTCCTCACATGCTGCTTTAAATTCCGAATTGGATTTTCATTGAAAATTGTGGTGATGTTGGATATGGGACGCGGCAGTTTCCACTTGGGTGGTGGGCGGGTTCGTCCGTCGGAACAGGTAGCGTGGCTCGACTGCTTGCTCGCTGTTTGCCTCTTGTGTTCCGTCCATGTGTTGTGCTTACTGCATCTCTTGTACCAGACCAACGACGATGGCGTGTTTCTGGTCTCGGATAGGGACATCGACGAATATTGCTACAAATACATCAAGTGACGCGTCACTGCTAGTTTGCATGAGGAATAAAAATGGTGCGGTAAAAGGCAAAAACTGTCCAAAATGTAAATAGTAGTAATGTGCCTAAGCGTGACACTAAAAGGCTTTAGAACCACAATAATGCAAGGTTTGATGATCGGTTGGTTGTGATAGTGAGAAACTGATGGTGCTAGAACTGACATTGTAAAGAGTTGAAGCATGGGATTGTTAATAAGTTTGTGTTAGCACGGCACTCTTGGCACGTTTTGATTAAGCGATCAATTGGCTTGGTTGAGACAGTTAGTGACGATTGGTTTGTGTTGTTAACTGTAGGTAGTCGTGTGGTGTTCTACACTTATAGTGTAATAGATATTATGTAACTTTTAATTTACTTTGATTATGAAATACGTCTCTGTGTTGCACGCTGCCTTGACAGAACTTAAAGGTGAGGTTACACACACAAACATAGTATTAGTAAAATCCTTCATTATACAGCAAAAAGTAAATTCTCCTTTCAAATCAGTACCGCTAACACATAGTTATAGTTTAACTCTAAACAACAAGCTTCTTTTTCTATCCAAGTACCGAATTAATATTTTATTTTGTGTCCGCAGTTGGAATGAACAAGCTAGCGCGAGGAAGCTGCCGTCTTACAGTGAAGCACAAAAGACTAAGAGACCTGTTACCAACGGGACTGTGAACAAATGCCAGTGTGGTGTTAGGAAAGTGAACGGACATACTAATACTAGCGCAGACGAGAACCTTATAGACAAGCGAACGGACACCGTACACCTGAAGACCAACAGCCGTGTTGGAACTAAGTACCTTCAAGCCCTTGCGAATTCGGAGACGACTCGCAGATACATTAAGAGGGATTCTTCTGTAGGGGATAAGTCAGATCGTAGGGCAGCGCTCTACTCCAACAGATCACGTTCCATAGAGAACTTTCAAAACCAGTACTCATCCACCGAACGGACGCTCACTAAGAACATCGTTATAGAAGAGACTCCTCTCATCAAGCATCACACTTCGTACGGCGACTTGTACAACGGCAGGATCAGCTCCAAGGAGAGCGTGAACCGTCACAGTCCGAGCCTCAACGGACAGTCCACGGACACGGACTACAGCTCGGACGGAGGGTACAAGTCCCTCCCGTCCTCCATCAACTGCAACATTTCGCCCAAGAAGGTCAGCGGCATCCCGAGGAGGTCCATTGAACAAAAATTCCTTTCCACCAAAAGCGTCAAAGCGAGTGCTATATGATGTAACAATCAATTCCGTTTTTGAAACAGTTTCCACATTGTTGTGATTGTGATATATGTTTTTTCCTGAATCGATTTGCTGGGCAGAATTCTGACATTCAGATAGTTCATGTATGAAAGTTTCGCTTAAATGTTACTTATCCGTTATTTTAGTCCATCTGTTTTGAGTGTCTGAAGTCTGCCCGCAGGTGCGGCGTGGTGTGACTGCGAGGGTGACGTCATCCGTGACGTCACTAGGGCGCTAGAGCAACGCTTGTTCGCATTTATTTCCACTCATCGTAAAACTAATTAAGTAAGCTACGTTTAGTTGAACGATGCCAAATTATATCGATGTTTAGTTTGATCTAATATCCTAAAATCACTTGATAAGACTTTAGTTTGACTTGAAATTTAACGTTTCGTAATCCGATGCTTAGTGCATTTTATTTTATTATAATCAAACGAAAATTGACCTCCTGTATAATACACTTAGTGGACTACCTTAAACGGGAACTAATTTTGTAGATTTAATTTACAAATTTGTATACAGGCGATAAAGTTATCTTAGATTTTCTATGGTAGACAAACTAGTAAATAAAGCTGTAATATGTGATAAGAGTGGCTGTAAGACCTTATATTTAATTTATACCTACATGATATCTTCCCTATTGTTAATCACTAAGTATTGTTACTTGTGTATGGATCGTCACATAATCAAAAAAATTACTTATATTGATGTTTTACGACTATTTATTTGCTATGTAACCTTATTTAGACAGAGTAGGTATCAAATAGGTACAAACATCACTCGCTTGTAAGGCATTTTAAATATCCAGATGTCATTTGAAAGCATTTGTCGAATCAATGTTAATGTAATTTAATGTTAAACTTAGTAAATCATATTATCTTCTGCAGAGCCTAACGTTAAGTATCCTATATTGATACCTAGAACGATTACCTACCTATGTACTATAACAGAAATATATTTCAATTAATTGTGTACTTATGGCTACTTATATCTCTCCAGTATATTGCGCTTTCCTACGTTAGTTATGTAAGTTTAAGCCCACTAGCTTTAGTAAAATTATTTAATTAAAAAAATTGAAGTTGTTTTAATAAATAATTTTAATTTTCCTTTGTTTTTTTCTTTATTTACACCATCGACACTCCTTATCTCCCTTGGGAATTTTTCTAGACCTTGCCAAAGCATTTGACACTGTTTCTGTACCCATACTCATTCACAAAATAGAAAAAATAGGCTTAAGGGGTGCTCAGCTCGAACTTTTTTCAGGATTACCTAAGTGAGCGTACACAGTTCGTTAAGGTCGATGATATCGTTAAGGCTCCTACACACAGTGCCGGCGGCAGGGCGGCCGGGCAAGCCGCCGCCGCGCGCCGCCGCGCCGCCACACAAAGGAGCCGCCGGCATGTCCGCCGGGTTGTGCCGGCGGGTAACGCGGCTTGCCGGCGTCAGTTCGTTCCTGGAATTCGAGCGGTAGTGGCGTGCGGTTTGTTTGTTGGTATTCAAGAAATTAAAATGTCGTTTCATTGGGACGACGAAACTGCGTTGCTATTAATTGAAAAATTTCATGAAAATGATATACACATATCAAAAGTATCTAGGGATCAACATATATTTTTGCAATAACTTTTCTCCTGATTGATATTAATTAAAATTTTCTTTAAGGATTCATCAATCAAAGTGTTTTCGTTTGTCACAGTAACGATAAACCAAGTCACCTTTGCATTAATAAAGAAATTTGCCATTTTCCTAATAAAGGGATTTTTGACATTTGAACCACTAACATTAAAGTTCGAAAAAAAGACTGAAATAACAGTTTTCTTTAAAATTTTATTGGGTAACTTAAACAATTAATAATCCGTGTTTCTACCGCGAACACTAACAACACAACATCGGTTTGGCATACTCAAAATGAGTTCATCCAAATCACGCTGTGGAATGGCCGCCCATGTTCGTTGCAACAACAAAAAAAGGTCTTCTTGCGACTGGAAACCCTCCATATTCGGCAGAGCTCTTCTCTGTAGCATATCCCATGCATGCTCAATCGGGTTCAAGTCTGGCGACTGAGCAGGCCAGGGCAGGACATTGATGTTAGCTGCGGCGAGAGTCTGTCTTACAACTCTTGCGGTGTGCGGTCATGCATTATCATGCATTAACTGAAATAAGGGACCGATTTGCACTTGTAGAGGAACGATGACGTCTGATACAATCGTCTCAGCATAAATTTGAGCGTTGAGGTTGCCTCTGATCCAAATCAACTCAGTTCTTCCGCCGATCCAAATACCCGCCCATACCATGATGGTTCTAATATACATTACATACGAGTTGGGTATGCTCACTATCCCCAATGGTAAAATTATAACATTTACAGATGACACTGCCCTTCTCTTTACCGCAAATTCATGGGACGACGTTTACGCGAATGCACAGGCAGGTTTTAACGCTGTAATAAGGTGGCTGCATAGCAATGTACTAACACTAAACACGGACACACAAACTACTCAAACGACATCTTCATATTCTATAATAGCCCACTCCTGCTCCAGTTTACACGAAAACATTTGTAGTTGCACCCGACTACAAAAAGAAGGTAGTCTTAAGTACCTGGGAGTTGGCGCGGTAACAAGCTAATCTTTAGGTATTCGCAGAAGTGAGGCTAGCTGCCTACTGGGCATGGTCTGACACAAGTACACGACAGTATTGCATCGAAAGAACAGAAATAAGGTAGAAAATATTTCGGTGTTTGATTTTATTTGAATATCATGTCTGCCAAAATGTAGGTCATTTTGCAGTTTTAATTGAATATAAAAAATAATACAGTTCCGTGTTTGAAAAATTTTAGATATCTCTTTAGTCTATAAAATTTCCTTTGTTATAGATATAAAAAATATGATGGTAGTCGCTGAAAAAATTGAGAATTTCGTAAAACGTCTAGATTTTCGTCGCAAAGTTAGCCGTATCTGTACATGCCACTAGCCAAAAAAAATTACCGTGTATAGTTCAATACATAAAGTAAAGAGTTAAAAAAAATCAGTTTACAAAAGCGGTCTAGTACTACGAAAAAAAAAATGTTTAAAAAGACCAAGAAAAAATTTTTTTCGTCTCGAAATTCTCAATTTTTTCAGCGTTTTAAAAAAAATAGCCTATGTCCGTCTCCTGGTTCCCAACTATCTCTGTACCAAAATTCATCAAAATCGGTTTAGCCATTAAAGCGTGAAGAGGTAACAAACAAATAAACAAACAAACAAACTCACTTTCGCTTTTATAATATTAGTAAGGATAAAATATTGTAATGTGACTTTATTTTGCTAATATTACTTACCGCATTTGTGTACGAGTGTACGATAATTATGTTTAAATGTACCTCCTAAGGGGTGGAGTCCTGGTGTCCTGAAATACAGGCGTTTTCGTCTAGCTTAGGCACCAGTCTCCCACAATATCAGTAAATCTTTATTTTTACAAAACCTAATAATGTAACTAATTATTTGTTGTGGTGAGAAATAAATGATTATCTTTTCTTATCTTATCCTCGAAGCAACCCAGTCGCCGCGGGTGACGACTCCCAGCCTCCTTAGACGCTCGTCTGTAGACGGTAACCAATGGGTAGAGCACCGTCCAACCGTCGATGTGATGACAAGCCGTGTCGACGGTGCGTTCGTGTTCCACGCGCGCCTCAAAGAGATGTCATTGCCTACAAGGGTTGCGGGTAAGAAAAGAAGGAAGGGTGGGTTAAAGTCAGTAAAAGTCTGACACTACCCCCTCTCGAAAACTCATTGCGCTACGATTAGGTTCAACATGCTATGGTACTGCAGTGGTAACTTTGTTTCTATGTTTTTCATCCGCGTGCCCTTTGGAAACCTTGCGCCCCAGGCACCTGACTACTTTGTCTTAAGGCAAAGGTGTTCCTGCTGCATACAAAAGAGAACAAAACGCCTGAATCGAATTTTTGGACCCCGCCTCGGGTAGGTTGGGTTTTCTTGCGACAGTTCATACAGAATTGATGTGTTTTATGTACAGGAGACAAGAAGACAGTTTAATCTGAACAAAAAGAAACTATAAAATCCATAAGTAGGCTCACAAGGTAGAGATTTGCAAGAATGTACGCCTGGGATAAGTTAAGGTTCTTTTGATAGGAAATTGGGGCCCTCTTGGATCATGGGACCCTAAGTAGGTATTTGCCCAAAGAGGTCATGGAAAAAGATAGCCCTCCACAAGTCAGTGATAATTCCATCTGGTGTAAGGGACATCAAGTGCGATTACTGCTTGTTGCATTATTAGTTTGAACCGCACTGTGATCGCGCGTTCATGAAACTCATGTCGTCGGTGCACTCGGTGCGTATAAAATACGCTGCGTGACTAGTTATGCTAGGTTTGAATTGAAAATAACAAACAGCCTGCAACAACGAGTGCCTTCAAGTAATATAAATCATTTTATTTTCCAAGTAGCCTACCTACACAAAGTAGATTTCATGAAGTCTTAAGTTAAAGTTAGTGATGTTATCGAAAACAAGTTACGTATTGATCAGCTACACTCTGATGTCATAGCTCCCGACACAATCACCTAGTTTCTATAATTATTGATTTTACAATGACTTGTAGAGACAGTTGTTAGTGTTTACATTTGGACCTTGGACGCGTATCGATAAGCAAGGGAATCACGTCTTGTCGTGTTGGTCGGGCTGGCACGGCTGTAATGCACAGGGTTCGCGCCATTCACTCGCCACCCGCACCGCGCTTACGCCGCACTGCCCGCGAGTTCCCGCCATTTTGGAGTACATATTTGAAGTTTTACAACTGACAAACCGAACCGGACGTGTGTGTTGCTCTTTGATGACTTGACGGTGATAAAAATAAAAGGTTGGTTCATATAAATTCAGTTATCATTTCAAACACATCATTTTCCTACAAAACACGCAAGTGACAACATGTCTGAAGCCTGATTTTTAGTAAATTTTAGATTTTAAATTTTGAATAATTGTGTGAAAAGTGTTGTCAAAACAGAAACGTCTCCCTATTAAAGACAAGAAAAGTTTATAAACAGCGAGGAGATTTTTCAAAGATTGGATTGACCATAATCAAAGCAATAAACGCACCCATTAAATATGTCCGTTTGTTTCTTAGTAAGGTATCTATTATTTAAAAAAAATCGAATTATATAAAGTCACTTTCCGCGATGTTTTCTTCCGCTATTACGTGATAGGTACGTCAATAAATTAAAATTGTGTTACGTATTACAAAGGATGAGACACAAGGTGATATCACTATCTCATGCAATAGGGTCAGCACAGATAGAGAGGAGTCAAGACTAGCATAGGCATCCGTCCGCCTTCTAAATAAATATTTACGTAAATCTTACTGACGTACGACTCCGCAACCCTTGTGTCAAAGCTTAGGCCCTGTTTACAGAAATCTGTGAACAAACTTAGCTCGTGTGTGAAATGCCTACAAACAGAGATCGCATGCTGTTTGAACACGTTATCTGTTCGCTACAAGTAAACCGTGTTAAACAGTAACTTAGTGTAGGTAATTGTTCATTATTTTAATTTATTTGACTTTGATAATTATTACTCTCTGGCATATTTTTTAAATTCCGTCTCAGGGCAACAACTTTGCTAACGATGCTCTTTCATTTACATTATTGTTTCAAACAACGTGAAAACTATTAACACAACTAAATTGACGTAGGTAAATAATGTATTCATTACATAACACTTTACTTCAAGGTTTTTTATGTAAAATATGTATAAATAAATGGGACAAAAACTTAAAACTTTTTTACATTTTAATGATTTCTCATAATTACACTAGGTACTATTACCTAATGAAACTAGAAACATCATCCGCCATTATCTGCCGGTGACACGGCGGCAGATAATGGCGAATTAGAGTAGGTAGTTCTTGTTGTAGTAATAAAACCACTACGAAAAGACATCATAGGTATTTGGTAAACAACGAATCTCAATAGAAAACTGTTATCAGAGATTAAGATAACGTCTAAGCATGTCTTAATCATGGCCGTTGACCTCTTATTTTAATCACCTATAGATAAAAATAAACAATAATACTTTAAACTAATTTAGAACTAACCAGAATAAAACAAAAAGGCATCTTTCTTACTTAACAATTAACGGTAAAAGAAGATCGTAACTTTGTATATGTTACTGTAAAAGCCCGAAATACGATTTTCCAGTAAAACCTAAGATTTACCGACATGAGTTGGTAAATGTAAGTATTTCTTATAAAGGGACGACTTTTTCGGACTTTTGCCATTCCAATTCAGTACATGCTAGGTTTTACCAATGTGGGTTGGTAAATGTTGGTTTTAGGAATAATAAGGCGTAAAAATTATTTGATATAATTATCGTTTGGTTGTTTAGAACTCCGAATTTACAATGGCATACTTTTAAGATGGCAGAATGAAATTTAGTATAATTACGATTGGCAGAGTTCAAATTTAGCAATATATCGTTTAGCATAATGTTCATTTAGAGCGATGATTATTAGGTATAATTTCACTTTTCATATTATACAGATGGCAGAATTTCATTAAGAATAATTTTAAAAGGCATATAAGTCTTTAAACTGACATGGTCACTAACATTATTATTAACGGTTAAAACGGGGTATTTACCATGTTTGTTATTTATTTTGAGTTTCCAATATTTACACAGATAAAGATTATGATATGATATATGATTTAGATACAGTGAGTTATAATTATACAAAAAAATATTAAGGCAAAAATAAGATTTTTTGGGAATAATATAGAAAAAACGATATTGTTTTTAGTAGGTTACCAACTATAGGAATATATATATATATATATATATATATAGCTATAGGAACTCAACTATTTAGATTAGGTTAATTCCTTTAAAAAAAAGAAATGGGTAGGTTAGGTTAAAACTGTGTCCCCCTACGCACGAGCCGAGCGAGCGTAGCGAGCTGTGCCGCGGCAGCGCCCGGCGAGTGGCAGAAACGACTTGCATTAATAGATAAAAGAGATTGTTTATAGTAGGTTACTCAAAACTAAACTATTTAGATTAGGATAATAACTTATTGAAATAAATGACATTATTTCCAAGAAATAAATAATTAAAATAAATGACAACAAATAATGACAAAGATGATTCTAACTATAAACTTTCTGCGATATGACAATTCTGCCGTTTAATGATTATTGGTATGAAATATATGCCAAAAGACGATTCTGACTGTGAACTTTCTGCGCTATGATGTTTCTACTTTTAAATATTATGGATATGAAATTTATGTCTAGAGATAATTCTGACTAAACTGAAAATTATGAGTTTTGAATGTATGCTAGATGAGTGTCTGCCAAACAATTTTCTGCGAAATGAAGTTTATGCTATCCGTTGTTATGCAAAATAAAATTATAACATAAAAAGTTCTGCTATAAAGGGTGGACCCGATTTTATTCGACATTTACCGTTCCTTTAATGTAAATCCTAAGATTTACCAAGTCAATGATGGTAAAAGTTCGAATCCCAAACTTATATGGACATTTACCAATCATAATCGGTAAATCTTAGGTTTTACTGGAAAATCTTAAGATTTACCGTAGTTCGGGCTTATATAGTAACATATACAATTTACATAAAGTCACCTTCGCAGATTTACCTACCCAAAATGCGAGCACCTAAATACAACAAAATGTTTAAATGAGTACATGTTAATGAATATTTTGACTCTTGACTCATATTGTTAAAACTTGCCGTATAAAGAAATATTTTGATCTTGAATTTTACGAAGTTCTTCAAAATATTTGAATGAACGCAACCTTTCACCACGTTAAGGCGATGGAGAAAGTGAATGCTAAGATACCGGTGTCGTTCGTCAGTTATCTACGGTCCGCAGTGGACAAATAGTGACCTCAGCATTTCAATTAATAAATTGTGGTAACGTTCAATCAAAAACAATTGGTAATTTGTTGAATTGAAGTGGATTTAGATTGTGTTTTTTATCTGTGCTCTATTTTTGGGAGACTACGGCGAAGCCCACAAGGAGGTTATTCTACAAGCCTTTGGAAGGCAGAAAACGATGATTGCAAGATGGTTCCCATGAACGAAAAGAGAGTGCACTCTTAACGTATGAGGTCCAGTTTCAAAATCTACGACATGAGAACATAAAAATAAGTGTCATTTACAGCCTCTCTGGCCTGCCAGCCTGCTGACCGCCCAAGAGACGTAACGTGAAAATGTGCGTGAATTTTGTTGCATGATCGAGTACAGGTTAATAATCCGTTGCTACTAAAATATATATTAGTTTCTTTTCTTTTATATACATAGGTATATTTTATATATAGGTACCTACTCGTTTTTTGTGTTTGTATTGAAATAAAACAAGGCAAGTCTGCCTTTTTAGGGTTCCGTAGTCAACTAGGAACCCTTATAGTTTCGCCATGTCTGTCTGTCCGTCCGTCCGTCCGTCCGTCCGTCCGTCCTCGCTTAATCTCTGTGACCGTTAGCACTAGAAAACTGAAATTTGGTACCAATATGTATATCAATCACGCCGACAAAATGGTAAAATAAAAATTAAAAAAAAATGTTTTATTAGGGTAGCCACCCTATATGTAAAGTGGGAAGTGATTTTTTTTTTAATTTCAACCCTAACGTGTGATATATTGTTGGAAAGGTATTTAAAAATGAATAGGGGTTTACTAAAATCATTTTTGATAATGTCAATAATTTCGGAAATAATCGCTCCAAAAGTAAAAAACAATGTGCCCCCCCCCCCCCTCTAACTTTTGAACCATAAGTTTAGAAAATATGAAAAAAATCTGAAAAGTAGAACTTTATAAGGACTTTCTAGGAAAATCATTTTGAACTTGATTGACACAAGTCACCACCTTTAAACTCATAAGTGGGAACACTTATTGTGACGGACGGGAAACTACGGAACCCTACACTGAGCGTGGCCCGACACGCTCTTGGCCGGTTTTTTTTTAATTTAAAGCCGAGAAAGAATTATTAATAATGTTTTATTAAATATAATCTTTACTAATATGTATTATGAAAGTGAGTTTTTGTTTGTTACGTCGTCACGCCTAAATGGCCAAACCGATTTTGATGAATTTTGGTACAGAGATAGTTGGGACCCTGGAGATGGACATAAGCTAATTTAAAAAAAAAAGAGAAACGGGGAAGAAAGAGGGAAGAAAAGGAAAGAGAAATAAAATTTGTTCGATCTTCACGCGCTTTAATGTTAGCGTTATGCCAAAGTAACTATGCCACGCGGACGAAGTCGCGGTCGGAAGCTAGTTAGTAATACTTTTAAAACGAGCTTATGCAATGCTTTTATATAACAAACGTTACCAAAAGTTCTAATCCGCAGATTATATTGGAAATATTCTTGCCCAACGAAGCAGAAACGCGAACGTAAAACACACTAAAAGTCAATATTTCACGAACAATACCGGTCATTTCATAACAAATTATTGAGGCCTAACAATACGATTACACATGAACTATTGGCTGCCTAGTTAAAAAAGTATATAACGCGAATATTAAACGAAATGTTCACGTTTTGTTTATAAACAAATATCAACACAGATCCGGGAAACAACGCTAGGCAAGGTTAACCCGGTAGGCCAATCATTATAATCTCAATATTGCAAAAAAGTAAATAAAACCAATGATTACATTAAAAGTTACGTACTTTTGTAGATACGAAACAGTTGTTTATAAATAAATGAACTGTCACGAGTTTCACAACTTCTTAATGACTAAAAGCAATGCGTGTCAAAGTCCATTTCGATCTACTTGAGCAAAGATAGTTTTTCCCGCGGCAGCACCTATGTTTTTTTTTTTTAATTATTTTGTAAATCTTCTTTTCCAGTTACAGTCGTGTACTTTGCTAAAGACTTAGGTACAAGTAGTAGTACGAAAAGGATGGTATTTAAAAGTACTTCAATTTATTCCCATTTCATTTACCTAATTTTACCTGTGTTCCACCAAATACAGTATATTATATATATATATATGTGCACCAAAATATGTTAATTAAAATATGTCATAACGAGCATCAGCGCACTACAATAAAAAAGTGTTATATCTTTATCCATTTTCTATTAATGCAAGTCGTTACTAGTCGTAGGGGGTCACAGTTTTAACCTAACCTAACCTACGCATTTTTTTAACATTCAGGAAAGAATACACACATCAAAAGTGTCTAGGGATCCAGCATTTTTATGCGGATTTCTTGAGATTGAGATGTGGCTTTGTAATAAATTTATGATTTTATAAATTTATATGGATCCTTTTTGGTGCATTTCATATTTTGAATCAGGAACTCTCAATCAAATTCGAGTAAAAGATGAAAATAAGCTGTCAATATTTTCCCTATAAAAACATACAACGCATTGAAGACATTATTAGTGCTACTGTTTCCCTACTACTGATTAAAACCAACGTTATTATGGAGCGGCGACGTCATTTAAGCAGGGAAGAAATGCTCAGAGCCGTGGGAATGATAGAAGCTGGTTCCCGGCAACGTACTGTAGCTTTAGCTCTGAATACAAGTCAGAGTGTTATCAGTCGACTTTGGACACGTTACCGAAGCACTGGTACCGTGGCTGAGCGCCATGGAGGACGGTATCGCTGCACCACACGGAGACAAGACCGATACATTCAAATCTTAACTCGAAGAGCTCCAACAATAACCGCCATGATGTTAGCCGTGAGGCTTCATCACTCTTCAGGGAACTTAATTAGCGACCAAACAGTCGGAAACCGCTTGCATGAAGTGAACCTTCATTCCCGAAGACCGCTACGGGTACCACCTATAGCAATGCACAATCGTAGGATTCGATATCAATGGGCTCTTGAACACAGAAATTGGGCAGAAGAACAATGGCGTTTCGTGTGCTTTTCTGATGAGTCTCGTTTTGGTATGAGACCGGATACAAGACGTATACGACACTGGAGAACCCCTGGACGCCAACAGCGATTAAAATCCTGCCAGGAAGTCCATCCTTATAGTGGTGGAACCATCATGGTATGGGCGGGTATTTGGATCGGCGGAAGAACTGAGTTGATTTGGATCAGAGGCAACCTCAACGCTCAAATTTATGCTGAGACGATTGTATCAGACGTCATCGTTCCTCTACAAGTGCAAATCGGTCCCTTATTTCAGTTAATGCATGATAATGCACGACCGCACACCGCAAGAGTTGTGAGACAGACTCTCGCCGCAGCTAACATCAATGTCCTGCCCTGGCCTGCTCAGTCGCCAGACTTGAACCCGATTGAGCATGCATGGGATATGCTACAGAGAAGAGCTCTGCCGAATATGGAGGGTATCCAGTCGCAAGAAGACCTTTTTTTGTTGTTGCAACGAACATGGGCGGCCATTCCACAGCGTGATTTGGATGAACTCATTTTGAGTATGCCAAACCGATGTTCTTGTGTTGTTAGTGTTCGCGGTAGAAACACGGATTATTAATTGTTTAAGTTACCCAATAAAATTTTAAAGAAAACTGTTAATTCAGTCTTTTTTTCGAACTTTAATGTTAGTGGTTCAAATGTCAAAAATCCCTTTATTAGGAAAATGCCAAATTTCTTTATTAATGCAAAGGTGACTTGGTTTATCGTTACTGTGACAAACGAAAACACTTTATTTGATGAATCCTTAAAGAAAATTTTAATTAATATCAATCAGGAGAAAAGTTATTGCAAAAATATATGTTGATCCCTAGATACTTTTGATGTGTGTATTTGGTGCACGATCAGTATTTTTGGTGAACACAAAAATATTATCCGTACGAAAATACAATGGCATTTCTTAATAATGTTTGAGAGAAAATTGAACAATATTCATACTATGAATTTTTTTAATACAGATCCCGCTAAGATTGAGTATCAAAAAGTTCACAAAACAAATAACTTAAGTACTTCCGCTCTAGGTAGGTATATCCGAACATGAGCAATACGGAAATCTCCATTGGAATATAACAATATTTTGGAGGAAAGTCACAAACAATAATGTTTATCTATCTAATTGATTTCAATAGCATCGGTTGTTATCAGCAATGACAGCAATAGTTTAGAAACAACGCAACGAACCGAAGCAAATAATAAATAATGTTCTCTTGCGTGCACTCAGTACTCTACACGCATGCACTCGATATTAAACATTGCTTATCCGAATTGATGACGTAGATCTAGGTTCCAATGATATTTAAAGGAGAACTTTCCAAACGAAACTTTCGATTACCACACTAATAATGTAAAGACGACATTTGTATGTGTGTGTGTGTGTTTACAAAACTAAAATACAAAAATACTAAAATCAAAAATGGTCCAAATGTTTGACATTTGGACCAATTTGGATGTATTTTAGTATGTAGCTTGTACCCTGGATATTTTTTTTTTAATCTTTGTACGACACTAGGAATTTCTCCTGTATTGCGGGTGTTTTTAAAAACATTTAAAGTCACATATACAAACAGCCAGACACGGAACAAATACCTGTAGGTCATATAAATAATGGTCCCGTGCAGGGATTGAACCCGCGACACGTAGCGCAGCAGTCAAACGTTTAGTCACTGCGCCAACCATGTAGTCCGGATTAATACATATTTTTTTTGGTCTACGCCGCCGGTGAAAAAGCAGGGCGCAACTATCTATCTATGATATAAAAATGAATCGCAAAATGTGTTGGTAAGCGCATAACTCAACAACGCCTGGACCAATACTACCAATTATTTTATTTAAATATTCGTTGAAGTCTGAGGATGGTTTTACGAAAAAAATAGCTAAACGCAGTATAGGTTTTTGTGTAGGTACCCTACCTACACAAAAACCAAAAAGGTAGGTAGAAAAATGGCATAGCAACGCATGCCGGGGCACAGCTAGTTATTTTATTATATTATTATCTGGCATGTGGCGGGTGGCACGCTAGTGCGTTTCCAGTAAGTGGAAACTATCGGTACCCATCTTCCAACAGGTATGACATTAAATCCGTACTCAGTCTAACTCGGCTACAGTATAAGAATCGTGTTTTTAAGAATACAAGAGCTAATCTACTCCATATTTGACCGATAGTGTAAGTCGCACCAAGATGTTTTTTTATAAAGAATTTTTACTAAGAATGTCTTTTCTTTTTGTTTTGAGCTGAGATTATTCATAATACTTAGATTACCGAATACCACTTACTTAAGCGCCAAGAATTAGTTCAAAGTGTTTATATGCCGTTGATTCCCACAAAACTTTGGGACAGTGGTTTTTTATTTCAAAGTATTTATTACCGTTGATTCGTACAAAACCTCAATGATCGAGACAGTGCTCTACCCAACATCGTTTTTTAAATACATAAGTGCGGTACCGAAAGACCACCTTCTCCAGAGAAGACTTTGCTACTTATGAAACCACTACATGCAAAAAGCTTAAAATAATATCGCCTATGACAATGTGAATAAGGTTCTATTTACATCTACAGCACATCGCCGCTACAAGAGCGCGATGATAGCTAAGCGCACAGGCGTGCGCGCGCGCCTTCTAGAAGAGTTCTACACATACTGCGCCTTTTGGTTCGCTGTGTCTGCCCTCCCTGTACTGGCTGTATCTTATGTTGGTAAGTACTTTTCGAGACAGAAAAAATATTAATCTCTGATCATAAAAAACAATAAAAATATGTCGTAATCCTACTATAACGAGAAAGTTTTTTTTTAAAGGAGGATGTATGTTTGTTGCTGTCTCACGCAAAAACTACTGAATAGATGTTGATGAATATTCACAATAATATAGCTTACATATCATAATAACACAGGCTAAAATTCATAAAGATATCAATATATCTTTATGAATTGTATCTTATAATCATTATCACAATTTTCTATCACAACGCGAAGGAAACCGCGGGGCGCGGCTATTACAAAT
The DNA here is from genome assembly GCA_905475445.1 of Ochropleura plecta. Classification (NCBI taxonomy): domain Eukaryota; kingdom Metazoa; phylum Arthropoda; class Insecta; order Lepidoptera; family Noctuidae; genus Ochropleura; species Ochropleura plecta. The sequence goes on along the minus strand of FR997731.1, from coordinate 15,189,686 downwards.
ATAAAATCCAAAATGGATTCTCTCAGGCTTCTCCAACGAAGTAAGAGTCGATAGGATTTACCCTTAGACGTTATCTCTCAAAACGTTTAGTAAAGAGGTAGATTAACAGAAGAAAATATCTAAGCACATAAACCATTTGCAATCATCTTTGACTGCAAAACCGTAACAAACACAATCATCTTAGTATAAGTACCATGCCAATTTGAATAACTCTTGGTTTATGTGCTATTGTCAACAGATCAAAGGAATTTACGACACTAATATGTCTGAAGATAATAAAATGCTATTACCAAAACAGCTACTGACATTTTAATGCAATCAATTTCTTTTGCAGTTGTTCGAGTGAGCAAATACCTCTGGCTGAAGCTTCTATCAAGCAGATATCCACATCTAGAATTTATTTGGACAGACACAATTCGTTCCTTGCTCGATACTCATAGAAACCAAGGAATCATCAATGTGCTACTATCTGTTACGGGTATGTTTTCAATGTATCATATTTATGCAAGGATTTGCTACAGGAAATGACTAATCTCCTCAAAATTACACGATTCCTGCCAAAGTACGACTTAAATTATGATTAAAAAGAGTGTCCATGGAGTTTTTTGCCCATTCTTTTCCATAGAGAATTTCGGTTTGGAATGGGCAATTACAGTACTTTCACAGGTAATTTTGTTTTTATTACATTCAGAAGTGCATGTAATGGTCTAATTTAAATAAATGCCTTGAGTTACAGTTGAGTTTGAGATAACATCTGAAGGGATCTCAAAAAAGGACTCAAGATAAGCAAAATGTAAAGTCATGTCGTAAGTTTGCCTCCTGAAATGGTTTTTTTTTTCATATTTGAAAACAATAACTGTAGGTACACACGGCGACCAATCATGCTATACAAAACCAATTTATTCGGATGTCTCATTGAACGGGAAGTCTATACAAAGCGAGGCCCTGTTTTACTGGAAATGTAAAGCTTGATGTATCGCCGTATGTAAGTACCAATCTATCTTTCTCAGGCACACTAGACCCAGAACAGCTAAAGAATCACTTAACAGAACACGTTATAAACAAACGCGACAAGAATGGCGGGCTCATGTTCCCGAGACTCCGACATCAGCTGGTGTCCCGCTGGGGGAATTACGCGTGGGACGCCAGTGTTACCTTCCAACCAGAGAATCATTTCATTGTGGCCAGTGCTGTGTACCGAGGGCGGCAGGTTGGCGAGAATAATATTCAGGTAATATTCTTGTTTAATTTTCTCAATCTAAAAAAAAAACAGAATAAAGACAGAGTTTGATCAACGCAAAACTAATTTGTAAGTGAATCCGTGACTATGGATTGACTCACTCGTCCAGTGGTGGCGGACGTGACAACTAGTCCGACTCTAAAATCGGGTGAATTATTGTTTGTTTTTCTCATTTGGATTTTTTACAGAACCAGCCTGATATGCAAACTAATTTGACCTAAATGCTATTACGATACAATTTTCAGGAGTACGTCAGCGACATAGTATCAAAGTACTTCGCAAGTGACCAGTCTCCATGGCAGTATATAGTCATACCATGCGTCTCAACAGAGCCAAAGTACTACATCCTAGTTCGAGTACATCATATGTTACTCACAGGAAAGAAGTCCATAAACATCGGAGACCTACTACTCATGGAGCAGATCAACCCTTCAGACAGATTCAGTTCTTCACAGACAGAATATACGCAACAAAGTCCTTTGGTACAGTTGTCGCCAACGCCATCAGCCATACCAGAGCTGTGGGGCAAACTTAACGAGAACCTATCAAATGCATGGAATGAATTCGTTTCTGAGTACGATCCTGTCGAAAGTCCGAGGGCGTTAAAAACTCTGCCTGGAGCATTCCATGTGGCTGGATTAGTGTTGATAGCGACAGTTAGTGCACTGAGGGAGCTTAATAAGAAGTCCAATGGGAGAGACACCTCTTCGGAAGCGCCTGTGACAGCGCTATCGCTTTTGGCTGCTATACAGAGGGAATGTAATAGAAGGAATTTGACCATACCAAAAGTAAGTATTTCCTTTGCAAATTGATTCAACTAGAACTCCTAAGTCCAAGACTGTTAAACGTCTGAATTAACATTTGTAATTCGACACCATTTCCTACACTTTATTCAGAATGATGTCTGTTTACTCAAATTACTTAGAGAAATCAACTGGACCCAAAAGATCGTGTCTAAAAATGTTGTAACTTATCCACAGATAATCTTATCACCGCTCATAACAGCAGACCCTCGAAAATGGCCAGGCATGGCTTTTGGCGTGGCATGGTCTTCTTTCCGCCAATTTATCAGACTACCCTTTCAAATTCGCAACGAGCTGGTGGCTCTAAGTGAATTACGGACATGCGGTCATGCGAGACAGCCTGACACCCTGACGTGGAAGTATGCTGAACTGGCACAGCTTTGCGTAGCGGCTGTGAGTGAGGCGTGGGGAGGGGTGCTTGAGGTGTATCGAGCACCTGCCAGGCTGTGGACAGAGACGATTGGAGCTGATGATGGGCATAAGCATCTGTTGCAAACTGTGTCTTTGTGTGGACGGAAGGTACGGCTAAGAAATTGTTTTAAAATGAGAACCAAAACGGTGTTATATATATATTCGCTTTCTAGTCCATTTTTTTTGAAGCATACTGTACTGGATTCCATTCTCATCCTACATTTACTTAAAAACCTGTAGCTTTTACTGTATGTATATTTTATGTTAGCGGTAGTCGGTACCCGTGATGATTTCAGCCTACTCCTTAAGAGAGAGAAACCTTAAAGAAAGGTCCCATCAGTTGTAACTTGCATAGGAGCAATATCAGAACCTGGTAAGCTACTTTAACCAAAATACTAAACATTTTGTATCCAGGTTACAGCATGGTCCCGGCCAGTACCACGCGCAGGAGTAGAACGCGCTGCCAGAGCGTTAAACGTATCATCAACCGACATAGCACTCTACGCAGTCACGGAAGCATTGCGAGCGTTCTTTGAGAGTGCGCAGTCGCATGCACCTGAAACTGTGCTGACCACCGCTCGCGCCGCGCATGAAGACTTCCTCTACAGTTTCTCTGAGGGACATGGGAAAAGTTATAAGAAATCACTAACTGGAGGTAAGCGAAAACGAGCCTTATTTTATAGGACGCAGATAATGAGTCTTGCTCACCTCATAAAATATTTCTAGCGATCTGCAACCATTGTGGCCGTAACGTCTACTTACAGTTTCGGTTGGTAACTAACGTTGTATTTTATTTCGAAAGAAGTCACCAACGTACTGTTTTTGTGGTAAATATGTAACACCTAATTTGCTCATATGTTGCTGGGGAATTAGATCCGCTACTTTTTCTCTTTGGCTAAAACACTATAAGGAGTGGTGGCGGTTGTTTTGGGACTAATAACATTTTTTGTAATGTGGTGTCCACTAGAATATGTAGTCCGGGACTTTGGATTTACAATAAAACTACAAACTCTAAAGGCCGTCTGGTCAACACGGGTATGGATTGGGACTTACTTGAGGTTACTGTATTATCAAAACAATGTCAGCCTCTTAGATTTTCAGCCTAGCGTAAGTAGACTAAGTTGTATTGTGATGAGTTCGTTCTCAGGCATGGTGTGCCTCCCGCTGTCCCCGGGCGCGTCCCCGCGGCGCGTGTGCGCGTGCGTGCGGCGCGCGGCGCGGCGGCAGCGCGCGCTGGCGGCGGGCACGGCGGGCGGCGCGCGCGGCGCGGGGGGGCTCACGCGCGCGCTGCCGTCGCCGCTGGCGCGCCTCGTGCTCAACGTGCTGTCGCGCCGGTACGCGCTGAGCTACGCAGAGATTGATTCGCCCCCACACTCACCACCGAGAAAGACTTTGTGGGGACATGAAGTGGATGCTGTAGTGTACTGGAGACCGCCGCAGGCTAATATTAGTGAGTTTATCTTATGATCACATCGTTAGATAATAGCAATTCATCGAACTCATCCTTCAAATTGGGTTGCATTTCACTATTACCGATTTCCGGCACTGTCTTTACTCTTTTTCGTCGAAGAACTCTAGTCACCTAATAAACTAATTTCAAACTATTTACGCTTGTAATAAAATAACTGACAACTGTTCACTTTGTGTTCGCAGGTATGTCCCTAACAGTTATCCAGTACGCAGACACAATACGCCTCGCAGTAATGGCTGACGCACGACTGGTGCCATCACACATTATCCCGGCCACACGTTGGCCCACTGCCATCGAGCAGCTAGTCGCCAGGATCGACCAGGAAATTGCCAAGATCACTGCTAGAGCCCACCACGTTGCCGGCACTGTACCACAGATTATAACACCAGAAGAATTACCTAGCACTAGTATGGAATCCGCAGAGAAAGAGGCGAAAAGAGAGGACTTAGAAAGTTCTGGAGACACTTTAAGACCTCCGTCTGTCACTGCCGTCAGTCCACCTCCAATGCGTAGACGTATTGCCAATTAGTTAGACTTACCGTTGCTTTTAGCTAAGCGAAGTAAATTCAGTGCAGAAGTGGTCAGAAGACCAACCGCGGTCAGGTCCAAACCAGGAATTTACCGATACAAGATAGAGGGAGATAAACGTGAAAAAAGTGGACGTCGGGACACGTCAAGTTAAATGTTAAATGACTCATTAAGACGACTGCTTAGTTTTAATTAATTAAATACCTATCTACTGTGACAAATGTGTTATCTTTACTTTGTTGACATTGAGTACCTACCTATCGTTATTATACATGTTGTTATATCTGATGTACTGGCAAACTGTGATCATGTCATGTCAATAATTAGATAATTATGATATTTCATATTGTTGTTAATAATAAAAGTAGAAAATCTATAATTGGTATTTATTTCACCCCCATAATAAATCACCAGCATTTCAGTTACATCACCAGGATTAAACTTTTGAAGAGCGACATACCTAATGCTACGTAATTCAATTCGTAACTTATCACACCTAACAAAGACTCTATTTTCAAGAAGAAAAAAACTTCGACGTTGTTTAGTGTTAAAACTTTAATGAAAGGGCATGTAGCACTTAACTATACCGTGTCAATGCGATACATTGGAGGAATAAATGTATCTAAATAAAATATTAATCAGACAATACAGTTGATACCTGATCGATAAATTTTATCGTCAACTAAAAAAATAACAATTAACTTAAATGCAAAAATCTGATTTACTTGAACTCACACTAGAGGAATAAGATCGTAACTGTGCTATAGGTTAAGACTAAAAGCTCGTTCTCAATGCGCTACAGTAACAGATCGTAGCTGCGCTACGACTCGTAGCTCATTTGTCATAAAGTGTATCGTAGTCAATGTGCTACAGCAACAGATCGTAATCAATGCGCTACACTGTAGCGCATTGATTACGATCTGTTTGTGTGATTCCGCAGCTACGACTCGTAATTCGTAACACTTATAACATAAGGTAGTCAGAAAATAACTACGTTACTTTATAAATTTACAAATAAATTGCGAGGCTCTATACTGTGATACAAACTTTATAAATAATGTGAATATGTATAACATAATTATGGAGTTTGCAGCTATTGCAAAGTGCTGTGCAAATGCAGGAAATTAATCAAAAGTACGCAGGAAAGCAAAGTAGGAGAACGATGTCTTCAGGATCTGAAAGCAAAACCACAATCTTAACATTATACTTAAGTTAATGCTGATATAATCAAATCAATTAAATCTACTAATTATTTTTATAGATCGAAAAGTAAAGGTGAAACAGATTTTACTTCCTTAGTATGTATTGCTTCATGAAAACTTACTGAAGCCATAGTGGTCACCCCCACGTCCATTAAACCTCCGGCTTTTACGTGAATCGTGTCCTGAACCTTTATGAGGAAAATGAGGACTGTCCTGCGATTTTTGGTGTCCATGTACTCCCATGGCACTTTGTAAACTGCATCCTTTAATTTTTCACTCTGCAATAGTAATAAAAAATGTTGCTGAAGCCAAAAAACATCGAAGGTTTGCACAGTATTTCACAGCCGCCATAGACAAATTGTATATTACTAGCTTTTGCCCGCGGCTTCGCTCGCGTTAAATTCGGTATAACACAGTACCGGCTACCTGTAGTTTTTGCCCTTGCGCCTTATTGATTTGTTATAGCAACGCTAAGATAAGATAAGATAAGATATTTTTATTTACTTAAACATGTGTACACATACATGAAATAGTACAAAAAAAAACATGCATGCAGGATAACAAAAAATAAACGGTCCGGACATGTTTGCCACATCATATGGCGTGCAAATATTATGTTTATGTTAAAAAAAATATATTAAAATTTAACATCATGGTAGTAACAAAATAATTATGTGAATAACAGAAAAAAATATATAAGAATGTCAGAACAGTAATGGAATTTAAATAATTTCAAATCTTTATAAAAAATATTGGTCAATTAATGTCAAAATAACAAAGCAATTTATTATGTCAAAGTTAAGGCTTACACTATTTAATTATATTTTTATTGATGTCAGAAATTAAAAATAAAATGAATAATTTACAAACTTATATATAAAAATCATAAAAAAAATAATGTTAAGTTCATGTATCAAGTATTTTTTCTTCAAGAAACTCTGAAATTTTATAGTAGGCTTTACCAACGAGAAATTTCTTTAGATGCCTTTTAAAAAGATTAATGGTTAGCAGTTTAATAGCTTCTGGTAAATGATCATAAATCATTGGAGCCATACAGAAAATACTGTTGCCCATCAGTGCTGTTCTGGATTGTCTTAAACACAACATATTGGCGTGCCGTCGACTGCGGTCATTTCTGTCTGATAGCTTAGGAAATAGTTTTGGGTTGCTTTTTACAAATACTGCAGCTTCGAAAATGTACAGACAGGGCAACGTCAATATTTTACATTTAATAAAAAAAGGCTTACAAGTGTCTGTGCATTTTAGCCCAAACATTGACCTGATGCATCTTTTTTGGGCCTTAAAAATGAGCTCCTTATTTATTGAGTTGCCCCAAAAAATAACTCCGTATCTAAGTAAAGAACCAGCCATGCCATGGTATGCAGTAACAATAGCATCTACTCCTGTGATAGGTGCAAGTTTATATAAAGCATATGCTGATTTGCTAAGTCTCTTTGCTAAATCTAATGTATGTGCTTTCCAGTCCAGTCGCTGGTCTATGGTTAATCCTAGGAATTTAGATGTGCTCACTTGATTAATTCGTTTACTATCATAATAAATATTCAAAGGTAAATTTTTGCGTTGGTTGAAAGTCATTAATTTGGTTTTGTCAATATTTATCTTAAGATTATTGTTATTTAGCCATTTTATAATTGAATCTATAGTATTAGTAATGTCAGTATCATAAATTTCTTTGTCTTTACAGTCAATGGTAACTGTGCTGTCGTCGGCGAATAATGTCATCTGATGCTTTGTAACTTTTGGTAGGTCATTTATATATAATAAAAATAAAGGGGGACCAAGCACGCTGCCCTGTGGCACACCATATTTGATTATTCTATCACGCGAACGATAGATCTTTTCGATCTTTGTTTTAGGATCTATTTGGGATATTTCCACATATTGTTTTCGGTTTTTTAGATATGACTCAATAAGCTGTAGGATATTCCCTCTTATTCCGTAGGCCTCTAATTTATTAAGTAAGATATTATGATCTACGTAGTCAAAGGCTTGAGTCATATCACAGTAGATTGAACATACTGGTACATTGCGGTCAACATTAGCGATAACTGTATTGAGAAAGTCATAGATGGCCATATTAATGGTTTTATTTTTTCTAAAGCCTTTTTGTTCTTCAATTAAGATGTCATATTTTATTAAAAATTTATAAATTTGTTCATAAATGTATTTTTCACATTTCTTTGAGAAAATAGGCACAAGTGCAATAGGTCTATAAGACTCAGTTTTATCCCTTTCGTTTTTTTTATATAATGGTTTTATTACTGCAGTTTTGAGTTTGGTCGGATATATACCTCGCGTTATACTTAAATTAATTATGTAACTTAAATGGCCACTAATACTGTCTGAAACATATGTTTTCCGTTTCTTCCCTCGTTCTCCCTCATATCCCATATTTCCCTCATATTTTTAATAAAAAATAGTCTATGTCCGTCTCCTGGTTCCCAACTATCTCTGTACGAAAATTCATCAAAATCGGTGTAGCCATTAAAGCGTGAAGAGGTAACAAACAATCAAACTCACTTTTCACGCTTTTATAATATTAGTAAGGATTTATTTTCTCACCACAAAACACATTAAAATATTAAATACATGGTCTATAGGGCGCAAGTGTAAGTATATTGAGGGAGACTGGTGCCTAAACTAGGCTTTTTTTTGCGGGTGCGAAATCACCAAATAACTTCCCCCGCTCTGGGCGGAGCGGGGAGCAGTGTCACACTTGTACTGACTAAAACCCACCCAAGTGCCTTCTATTGCCCTTTATGTTCCGGGGCCGCGGTATCTCTTTTATACAACCCGCAGCCCTGGCAGGCCTATATTCCAGGACAAATATAATAATTAAGTAGTGGGCAAGACGCCTTTCAAAAAGGAAATTTAACTCCATGCAACAAAACTCCCAAAATATTGAATACAACTAAACAAATGAGTGTCACTAAAGCCCCGTTCCAATAAACAGAAACGACTCGTTTTGCTTACGGATGGTAGTATTTTGACATAAGTTCTATGAGACTTATGTCAAAATCCTACTATAAAACTAAAATATAAAACAACTATAAAAGTATGATCCGAGTTTTCAACCGTTGCCGCATCACTGAATTGTTTGAACTAGTTCGAAGGCGTGCCGAACTAAAGTGAAATACTAAATTCCCCGTCCATTAAATACGATACGTAAAATTGTTGGTAACTTTGTTTCGAGATCTGTTGGCGTTGAGTCGTCTGTCAAAAGTGGAGACCTAGCTGGCTTAACTAGATCAAAAGTGTATATGAAACTGATAGCACACTTATAATAAGCATTTTAACGGATTGGCATTATCTCATCCCATTTGTACTGGCTGATCCCAATCCGAGGAGTAGTCGTGCTTAAAAGTGTGCAATACGGAGCTTCCTCGAAAGAATCATAAACGACCTCGAGTTTAGGTGAAGTGAATCCAGGCGCGTACATTGCTTATATGCAAGTAGGCAGTATTTTACCTCATAAGACCTAATTAATCATCACTATACATAAAAATCAAATATATCAGTCATCACCCATCATAGGTACTTATTTATGTGTGGTTTTATGAGCATATAAGAGGAAGTTTTAAAGTGGTCATACCAAGACAAACAGGCACAGACAAGATCAAAGGGAGTAATCTATCTTGGTATGGACACGCGATGAGGAGAGATGCAGCACATGTGACTAAAATAGTGATGAATATTCAAGAAGAAGAAGACAAAAAAGATAGATGGATTGTATGAAGAATGATATGAAGGAAAAAGAAGTAAATGATAGTGTGATGATTAACAGGGTAGAATGGAAGTAAAACCGTATTGGGCCGACAAAAAATAACGGGCAAGGTCAGAAAGTTTATGATATTGTTTTATAACTGTGCGTTGACACTAAGGTCAAAGTCGTGTATCATTATGTTAACCCATAACCACCTACCTGCGGTCTCAGAGACCGCAACGATTTTTCAAATTCATATATTTCCGCGTGTGAGTGGCGTGCATCAAAGTACGTTCGTGTACCTTTTCTATTTCTACACACCACTCAGTGTCGCGCTAGCACAGTATAAAGAGGGGAAGTACGATAACTTCATACAAACGCGTAGCGCGCGGCTTGTATGTGTGCGCCGTAGTATCTATGCGTCGCCGCACGCACACTAAACAAAATCTCGGCTCCTTTCGCGCTGCGCCAGTCGGGGCTAACACTGCACGAGGTTCGCGCGTCACGGCTTTTCGGCACCGCTAAACGAATAAAAAATGTCTGATAATCGCGGGAGAAAGTATTCCTGTGTGTTTGGGTGTCTTAATAATTCATCAATTCCAGAATTGTCTGTTCAGATTACCTATTGAACTTCGCTCGGTTTATTTTATCTTTTTTTTATCACTAGGTACATAGTATAAAACTAAGTCGCTATCCGCCGTCTGTCTGTCCCTATGTATGATTAGATCTTTAAAACTACGCAACGGATTTTGATGCGGTTTTTTTTAATAGATAGAGTGATTCTTAAGGAAGGTTTTAGTATATAATTTGTTAAGTTTTTGTATTTATTTCTGTGTACATTAACGATATTTGTTGAAGATGTCGGCAAAAAGTATGCTGTCTGGGAGCTTTCAACGAAAACGCTGCCTAAACCCTTTAAGATATAACTAAATAATGTATGGTGTAATTATGTATCTTATATAGGTCTACAGAAAAGTCAGCGGTGACATATGTCTATATCTTAAGGATAACATACTATATCCATTTTAATACTTTAACAAATGGTCAATTATAAAGCGCTAACTTAGAAAGCTATTTACACAAATACAGTATTAATCCTTATCATTTTAAATAGGTTGGTTGGCATGAACATTTCATGAAGATTATTTTTTCCCTTTACATCATGCAGATTAAATAAATACTTTAGGAGATACAGCAAAATCAAAATAACGCGCCACAAAATTAATTTCGTGTCGCCGTGACTAGGCTGGCCCGCGCGGGCGGGGTGAGGGAACAAGTCGCTCATCGCTCGAGTGCGCGACCTGAACACGGGCAGACGCGTGAGCACAGAGTAGGTACGTTGAGTTGACAGGTTCCTTACAAACTAAATTCAAATCCTTTATTTGTGAACATAGGTACAATAAGATTTAATTACATCTATACTTATAATAAATCTGTAGAGAGGTCAATTCTGTACATGAAATATATTTCCAAAATAACTATCAGGGGGTGATTAGTGATCGATACTGATGCCAAAAATGCAATCAGTAAAATTTTTGTCTGTCTGTCTGTCTGTCTGTCTGTCTGTCTGTCTGGATGTCTGTATGTTCGTTATAGAAACAAAAACTACTCGACGGATTTTAACGAAACTTGGTACAATTATTCTTCATACTCCTGGGCAGGTTATAGTATACTTTTCATCACGCTACGATCAATAGGAGCAGAGCAGTGAAGGAAAATGTTGGGTAATCGGGAGAAGTTGGTTAAAGCTACACAGAAATCATGTATGACGGAAAAGTTCTCCTTAAAATTATATAAAAAATATCCTACGACAGCATAGGTCTATATTTTATGGTTGACTCACAATAACACGTGTAACTCCCGATAACTTAGCAGTTCGGAGATTTCTGATTATATTTGTCTACTCTTACGTTTATAACACTCCCACTCATCTCTAATTAAAAACAGTTAACATTATTACGTATTCAATAAAAAAAGAATCATATAAATCGGTATACAAACACCAAAGTTATGCATGAAATACGCTAATAAGCCATCGCGCGTGAATACTGAATCATGCTATAAGGATTATTTTTGTGTAATATTTGGCTGTTGATGCGAATAGACGTTCAGAGTGTTCGACCTTATTGACAGACAATGCTTTCAGCCCGACTTTTAGTCTTTAAATAATTTCTTTTTAGATTTCTTTTGTTGTTATTTTATAAAATAGGTATTAGTTATTTTGGTAGTGTTTAAATATTCGTTCAAATTACAAATTATTCATAGTTTACATTTTATTTCTTTTTAGGTGAAGTAGTAGTAGGTACGCATAGATTTTTAGAAACCGAGTTTCGGCTAATTTATGTTCAGTTTTTTTTATACTATGTTGGTAAAAGCGTAGTTAATTATACTAATTATAGATAGGTATTATTAATTAAAGTATTTATAGGTTTTTATTTTTAAGTGAAGTAGGTATACATAGGTAGATAGTATTGGACGGGTTCCCTCTATCTGGCAGAATCTTGATGCTCCGAAATTTATTTGGCATAACACACTTAGCATATTTTTCTTTAAACGAACATTTTAAAGGCATAAAAATTATTTGATATAATTATCGTTTGGCATAATGTTTAAAACTCCGAATTTACAATTGCATAGTTTTAAGATGGCAGAATTACATTTAGTATAATTACGATTGGCAGAGTTCAAATTTCGCATAATATCGTTTAGCATAATGTTCATTTAGAGCGACGAGTATTTGGTCTAATTTCACTTTTCATACTATAGTTTAAAGACTTATATGCCTAATAAGTCTTTAAACTGACATGGTCACTAACATTATTATTAACGGTTAAAACGGGATATTTACCATGTTTGGTATTTATTTTGAGTTTCCAATTACAGTGAGTTACAATTGTATACAAAAACATATTAAGGCTAAAATAAGATATTTTTGGAATTATATAGAAAAAAAAGACATTTCTTTTAGTAGGTTACCCGGGACTCATCTATTATGATTAGGTTAATTAGTTCAAAAAAAAAATGAGTAGGTTAGGTTAAAACTGTGACCCCCTACGCACGAGCCGAGCGAGCGGAGCGAGCGGTGCCGCGGCAGCGGCCGGCGACGGAACTGAACTATATACATTAGGATTATAATTACTTATGGAATTAAATGACATTATTACAAATTCAATTAAATAATAGTTAAAATAAATGATATATTTTTTAAAGAAATAAATAATTAAAATAAATGACAACAAATAATAATAAAGATGATTCTAACTATAAACTTTCTGCGATATGACAATTCTGCCGTTTAATGATATCGATATGAAATATATGTCAAAAGACGATTCTGACTGTGAACTTTCTGCGAAATGATGTTTCTGCTTTTTGAATATTATGGATATGAAATTTATGTCTAGAGATGATTCTGACTTACAAAATTATGAGTATTGAATGTATGATAAATGAGTGTCTGCCAAACAATTTTCTGCGAAATGAAGTTTATGATATCCGTTGTTATGCAAAATAAAATTATGACATAAAAAGTTCTGCTATAAAGGGTGGACCCAGTATTGGACAGGCGCGAGGCGTTTTAGCTTTATTTTAATTTCTTTTTTTGTTACAAGTTGTACTTACCTACATATTTCTGGGTATAATTCTATTAGAATTATTTAGTTTTAGTACCTACTTTATTTGGTAATTAATAGGTTCTTATAGATAATAGGCATTATTAGATATATTAAAATATATTTTATATATATATAATTTAGTACTTAAAATATTTTCAGGTTATTTATAAATTCAAATTATGATTTTTTTATTTATTTAGCTGTAGTTTTATTTAGTTGTAGCTGTAGTGTATTTAGGATCAGTTTTATTATTTAAGTAGGCACTTGGATTTTTGAAGTGTAAGGTAGCTACAGTTAGGACCTCTAACGTAGCTTATTTCGTTAGGTAACTGAATAGGCATTCAATTACCTTCGGTTATTTTCATAAATCCTTACTAATATTATAAATCAGTCAATCAATCAGTCCGGCCGTGACCGTGGTCTTGAGCGCGCGCAAGGTTGTTGACCTCCGCTACGACGATGGATAACGCATCGAAAAGATTAAAATGTTCCAATTGCAATATTGTCATTTGTGAAGTTTTAGCTTTTGTTCAAAATAAAATAGACGTTATGACGGAAGTAAGCCTCGTACAAATATGTGAAAGTGCTTTTAGTTCGGACGACATTGAGGTAGCAAAATCGTTACTTTTTGAATCGGTGAGCAAGCGATTGAAAACGAGAAAACGTCAAGGGAAGACATTGCGGAATATTGAGGACATTATTTGCCTGTTTAAAGAAACGGACCCCGAACAGGTACCTATTTTTGTGGCCAGAAACTTAGAAAAACTTCCACCCGTCACTTTCGATCATGTTGACGTGACGCCCTTACTTAAGAGAATAGTTCTTTTAGAGAAAACCGTACATGACATCCCATTAAATTACGTATCAAAAAGTGAATTAAAAGATCATAATAATATGTTAAGACGTTATAAAGAGAATTCATTTCTTATTCAAGAGCAAAATGTTAATAATAGGAAAAGGGGAGGTGAATTAAATAATACGATTGATAGTGGGCCGATGGCACTATCAACTTTATGCAACCAATCTTTCAATGACGAGGTTAGCGAGCCCAGCGAATGTTTACCACTTACACATAAATTAATAAACAAATCTAGTTCTGGTCACTCATCGCCTATAATGGAGGTAGGAGTGGATGAGAAGGGGCAACAGCCGGTGAAATGTGGCAGCGCCATGAGCCAGAGCGAGACGGCAGGTGAGTGCGTGTTGCGCTGTAGCACTATTACTGATAATGATGATAACGCGGCGCGACCGGTTTTAGCTACGGTGAATAAAACAGCTGTTGAGCGCGCTTGCGCTGGCAGGTTGGTAAATACTGTTATTATTAACGATAAGGAGACTTATAATCTCACTAATAGTAATGCGCTATCGCCGCCGAAACACGTTTCTTTTGCCAAGATACTTCAGAGAGAGGGTGAATGGAAGATGCCAGAGAAGGATGAGGAATGGCATGAGGTACAGAGACAGAGATTTAGAAATCGTCTGATTAGCCAAAGAGGCAGTGCGGTTACAGACTCTGGTACGAATAGCTCCAGGTTCAAAGCAGCTGACACGAAAGTGCCACTATTTATATCTAACGTGCATAAGGACGTCGCTGAACAAGATATTATTAAGTACATACATGAAAAAACGCATGAAACAGTTTCTTTGGTAAAAATCAAAATGAAACAAGAAAGAAACTACAATGCCTACAAACTTTATGTGACGAAACATAATATCGCCACGTTTCTTGATGACAAGTTGTGGCCGTCAGGCATATCGTTCAGGCGTTTTGTGAACTTCTATGATAGCAGGAAAAGAGAAGAAAGAGGCCCTTTGAACTCAGTAGTTAGTACAGAAATACCTACCTAATAATTACAAATTAATTATTAATTTTGATGGATAATTACAGTAAAATAATAAGTTTCAATTGTAAATCTATGAAGAGATCTTTGGAAGGAATCAGAACGTTATGCCAAACAGCCGATGTGGTAGCCCTCCAGGAGACTTGGCTGCTGCCGCATGATCTGCCGCTGCTCAACACTATCGATGACAAGTTCGGGTGCACCGGTACGTCTGCGGTCGACACTACGGCGGGTTTACTCAGCGGCCGACCATATGGCGGCGTGGCATTGTTGTGGCGTGAGAGTGCGTTTGAGTCTGTGTCCGTGATAGATTGTAATAATGTGCGGGTCTGTGCGATAAAGATAACTGTGTGTGATAGGTCAGCAGTACTCTTTAGTGTATATATGCCTACAAACTCGTATGACAATCTACACGAGTTTACCGCGTGTTTTGGTGTGATTCGTTCGGTAATTGAGGTGGAGGAGAACAATGGAGTTGAGGCCTTTTATATACTGGGCGACTTTAATGCCCACCCGAATGAGTTGTTTTATAATGAAATGATGAACTTTTGCACGGATCTTGATTGGCTTTGTATGGATATAAAAATGTGTCCTAAAACTACTTATACATTTTTTAGTGATGCTCACGGCTGTACCAGATGGTTGGACCACTGCATCGTCACAGAGTCAGCACGGGTTTCAGTTGTTAGTGTGACTGTGCGCTACGACGTGTATTGGTCGGACCATTATCCACTGGTAGTGGAATGTAATCTAAATAAGATTAAGCCTAAAGTTAGTGAATTGATAGCGGTAAGACCTGTTAACCGTGTCGTGTGGGGTGAGAGACAGGTACAGCAGGTTAACCAATACCATGACATCTGTCATTCCAAGCTACGGTTGATAGATTTTCCGCAGGAGTTGAGTGAATGTTGTGATGGTTTTTGTGCTAACGAGGATCATCACTCAGCGCTTGATAGATTATATGTGCAAATTACTGATACGTTATCACGAGCAGCCATTCAAACGTATAGGAAAAAGTGTAACAGAAAGGGAGGTTATGTCGCTGGGTGGAATAAACACGTAGCGGGTCTTCATCGGGAGGCGCGGCTTACGTTTCAATTGTGGGACTTAGCTGGGCGGCCAAGTAATGGTCGAGTCTTTGATGAGATGTCGGTGGCGAGGAAACATTTTAAAGCTAAACTGAAATGGTGTCAGGATAGGCAAGAGCAATTTAAAATGGACGTCCTTGCATCCGACCACTCCTCTAAGGATTTTAAAAGTTTTTGGAAGCATACGAACAAAATGAACGTTAGGCCTAGCTTCCCGTTGAGTGTTGACGGCTCGGCTGACCACAGTGACATTGCCGAAGCGTTTAGAAAACATTTTACTGTACGGTCGCCCTTAGGTCCCTCGTCCGGAGAGATGACCGGTGGTGGGCCCGTTGTGACGGGGCAGAACGTAAAGATACCTGCGAAGTGTGTGGCGAACATTATCGGAAAAATGCAGCGTGGAAAATCGCCTGGTCACGATGGGCTCAGTATCGAGCATTATAAATTTGCGGGGGTTCACTTGCCACGAGTACTGTCTATGTTTTTCAGTCTGTGCATAGGTCACTCGTATTTGCCGGAGCCGCTAATGCGGACCATAGTCGTTCCTATAGTTAAAAATAAGACGGGTGATACGTCTGACATTGGTAACTATCGACCCATCTCACTCGCCACCATAGCAGCCAAGGTACTTGACAGTGTGCTAAATAGTCGCCTCATAGCACAGGTTAAGCTGCACGATGCCCAATTTGGGTTCAAAGCAGGAGTCTCAACAGAGAGCGCTATTTTGAGTCTGAAGCGAACTGTCATGTATTACACAGCGAGAGGGACGCCGGTATATGCGTGTTTCCTCGACTTGTCAAAAGCGTTTGATCTGGTCGCATATGACGTACTGTGGGACAAGTTGAGGGGCGCGGGTGTGTCGGCGGAGTACACCTCCCTTCTCAAATATTGGTACTCTAACCAAAAGAACCGGGTGAGGTGGGTGGGTACTCTGTCGGATGAGTACAGGCTGGAATGCGGAGTCAGGCAGGGGGGGTTAAGCTCGCCTCTGCTATTTAACCTCTATATCAACCAGCTCATCGAGCGACTGAGCGGTACACATGTCGGCTGCCACATTGACGGAATCAGTGTCAACAATTTAAGCTATGCAGATGATATGGTGCTTCTCAGTCCCTCAGTGGGTGGGTTGAAGAAGTTGTTATCGTCCTGCGAGGCTTATGCGGAGGAACATGGCTTAATATATAACACAAAGAAGAGTGAAATTCTTATATTTAAAGCTCCTAAGCAGCAGCCACGCAGTGTTCCTCCCATAAGTCTCAACGGAGTGGCATTGAAAATTGTAAATAGTTTTAAGTACCTAGGTCACGTTGTCACGAGCGACTTAAGGGATGACATGGATATTGAGAGGGAGCGCAGGGCGTTGTCTGTGAGGAGCAATATGCTTGCCCGCAGGTTCGCTCGTTGTACTACAGACGTCAAAGTAACCCTTTTTAAGGCGTTCTGTCAATCCTTTTACACGAGTGGCCTGTGGGTGTCATATACGCGCCGAGCATACAACGTCCTGCGTGTTCAGTTTAACAATGCTTTTAGGATGCTGTTGGGACTGCCATGGCGCTGTAGCGCTTCAGGAATGTTCGCGGAATCTCGCACAGATGGTTTCCATGCCATCATGCGAAAGAAAGCGGCCTCCTTACTGCAGCGCTTGCATGGTAGTGACAACAGCATCCTGAAAATGATAGCTGCCAGACCGGACTGTCCCTTCCAAAGACACTGGGTGGGGATAGTCACAGGTCTAATTAAATAATTTGTAAAACTAACAATACTAACCTACTTATTTAAGCAACATTGTTACTAACACCAAAATACTAACAAAACTATGTATCTATTTGTGTATGTTCTAGGTTAAAATTTTCTATGGGTCTATGCCACCTGAAAATAAAAATTATATTATTATTATTATTATTATTATAAAAGCGACAGTGAATTTGTTTGTTTGTTCTTTCTTTCTTTTTTTTTTTTAAACGTTGCCCCACACTAGGAATTTCTCCTGTATCGTGGGTGCGTTTACAAACATTCAATATCACATACACAAACAGCCAGACCCGGAACAACTATTTGTAGGTCATACAAATATTTGTTCCGTGCGGGAATCGAACCCGCGACACACAGCGCAGCAGTCGATCGCTCAGCCACTGCGCCAACCGTGTCGTGTTTGTTACGGCTTCACGCCTAAATGACCGAACCGATTTTGATGCATTTTGGTACAGAGATAGTTGGGACCCTGGTGACGGAAATAGGCAATTTTTTTTAAAGTGAGGAAAGGGGGAGAATGAGGGAAGAAAAGGGGAGAGAAAGATACATTTTTTTCGGGTCATCACGCGCGTTTAAGTTAGCGTTAGCCCAAAGTAACTATGCCACGCGGACGAAGTCGCGGGCGGAAGCTAGTACACAAATATAACAAGGAACACCATGAAAAAAATAATTTTATTATAATTAAACATATTATGACTGAAGGCTGTGTGAATTATGAAGGAGGTGGCCGGACGTTTAAGGGAGAGAAGTCAACTACTTCTGCGAAGCAGTTACGCTAGCAAAAAGATGGCCGGACGTTTGAGGGAGAAAACCTCAAACCAACCTAGCCGCCGCGAGACGGAACATAAAGGCTAAAAAAAGAACATGGGTGAACTGAAAACCGACCCCAACAATGTTGGGAAATAGTTAGGTAGGTATGATGCATACACGCATTACAAGCAATGCAATAATTGCGAAAGGGGGCTAGACGGAAAAATTTACCAAAAGTTGTAACGACAGTTTTTGCTATAGTTGTAAGCCGTGCGGCGTGAGCGTATTCCTCTGTCTCTCTCTCTCTCTCTCTCTCATAAAAAGCAAGCCAGTTGTTTTCGTTTCGTCTTTCTATTTTGCATTGAACAATGTGGTGTCGCGATGATTATTTTTGTTGAGTGTATACAGGTTTTTTGTACATAATAACTTCGTTCCACCCGGGTGTCCCTTAACACCTCTCAAGTTTTTTTTTATACACTTCTCATCAAAAAATTCGAAACACTTTCGTTTTTATTGTTTTTGTCCTAATTTTTTACAAAAGAGAATTAATTCCATGAAAAAAAAAACATTATTGTGTAGCTGGCAGTTTGGTCATTACAGTAAGAAGAAAAAAATCAAAATTCGAAATTAGAATTTCATTTGTTTATCCTATAAATGAAATTAATCACTGTTTTAAGACAAATGTGTATTTAGGGTTGGAGTACGTTTCTCGTTTAAAAACTAAAAATTAGCGCTTGTCTTTAAACTTTTTGTTTCTTATTTCATTTACTGTGACTTTGGGACGTCTGAAAAAACTTTTTTTTCTAAAACATATGGATACTTCGCCCGCAGAAGCCGCCCAAGTGGTGGCATTGCTGGATTCTGGACTTAGTCAGCGTGTTGTGGCTGCAAGATTGCATCTAAGCTTATCATCTGTTCATAGAGTCTACAAACGCTATCGGGAGACTGGTTCGTTCACGCGCCGTTCAGGATCTGGCAGGAATCGGGTCACTTCTGAGCGAGATGATCGATTTATTGTAACAACTTCTTTACGAAATCGACGCCTTAACGCTTTTCAACTGCAGCAGCAGCTTCGCGTTGTACGAAGAGTAGCTGTAAGTGACTCTACAATAAGAAGAAGGTTGAAGGAACGCGGATTGGCACCGCATAAGCCAGCGAATGGGCCGAAATTAACTGCAGACCATCGAAGAGCGCGCCTTAACTTTGCACGCGAGCACCTAACTTGGTCATACCTTCAGTGGAGTAAAGTACTGTTTTCTGATGAGTGTAAAATTATGCTGTATGGTAACGACGGAAGGAACAAGGTCTACAGAAGAGATGGAGAACGTTTTTCACAATGCTGCATTGAAGAAAAGGTCAGCTATGGTGGCGGTTCGTGGACGGTTTGGGGAGGAATCAGCGCCGACGGTAAGACAGAACTTGCCTTTGTGTCTGGGCCACGGCTGCCTGCACTAAACTCTCATCGATACATCGAACAGTGTCTTGAACCTCATGTGATGCCCTATGCACATTTTATTGGCAACGACTTCATATTCATGCACGACAATGCTAGAGCTCACACCGCGGGCGTCGTACGAGATTATCTTACCGAAGTCGGTATCTCCATTATGGTATGGCCAGCAAGAAGCCCGGACATGAATCCCATTGAACATCTATGGGATGAATTAAAGAAACGAATTCGAGCAAGAGATCCAGCCCCAGAAACACTTAGCCAGCTGCAAAATGCAATCCAAGAGGAATGGGATAATATACCACAACATGTGATCGTGACTCTCATCCGATCGATGAAGAACCGTATGGAAGCAGTAATAAGAGCTCGCGGAGGGAATACAAGTTATTAAATAAACGTTTCTTACATTTTTTTTTCATTTACGCGTGTTGTTTTACCCATTTCCTTCATATTCCATACAGGGTAAAAATTACTCATTATACAAAATACGAAACCTATGAAGACTTAATTTGAATTTAGAACATTAACATTAGGATTTAAAAACCTCATACTACTTACTATTAAATGACATTTTACATTTATTCCTAAATATACACATTTTTCTGATAATCCTTATCAAATCATAAACTGCGAGGTGTTTCGATTTTTTTGATGAGAAGTGTATAATAGAAAACAGATGCTACTTCAATTTTGTGCATTAAAAACTCCACATGACTTTAATGACAAAGATAATGTAGGGCAATCCCTTTTGTACCATCGGACAATGAGATGAAATGACCCGGCAGAGAATGACGTCACATTTTATCAATGGAACGTGACCAATATCGAAAAGGACATGTTTACGGACGACCGAGTGGAGAATCGATACGTTTATGAGAACCGACTTCTCGAATAATTACTTAACTTTTCCGTCCGTATTAATATTGGCGGTAAATAGTTCTGTCTATCATTGATTTAATGACATAATAAGGAATTTTGTTGAGGATAGTGGTCAACTTTGCTGAATGCCTTGTAGTTTGGACCATTATTTGACGAATTACGATAGATAGGGATTATTTATTTATTTAACAATTTATGTACACACTGGAGGAGCTTGTGGCTAAATAATAGCTGCCACTCGGGTCGATCTTTAGGTGAAGCCGCGCTTGCCTAGGTTGGTCTGTGGATGGGTGACCACTCGTTACATACCGAGTTTCCTCCGTGCCTCGGAAAGCACGTTAAGCCGTTGGTCCCGGCTGTCATTTGTAGATCTTTGACAGTCGTTACAGGTAGTCAGCGTTCCGAAAGTCTGACAACCAGTCTTACCAAGGGGTATCGCATTACCCAGTACTAACAGGGTTGTGGAGGTCAGATAGGCAGTCGCTCCATGTAAAATACTGATATTCAGCTGCATCCGGTTAGACTGGAAGCCGACCCCAATATAGTTGGGAAAAGGCTAGGCAGGCAGATGTGCACACTGAATACATTAAGAGAGAGAGAAGACAGAAAGAGAATAATAGGTATAAAGGTATCTAATGATTATTTCTAAAGAAATCACTTCCAGCATACCTGCGAAAAAGAAATTAAATAAAAAGAGATGTAGACACAGTGTTTTAAAAAGAAGAGTAATACTACATAAAACATAAAGCAAATAATGAATTTAAATACAATATAAGAATATCCTTGCTAATATTATAAAAGCGAAAGTGAGTTTGTTTGTTACCTCTTCACGCTTTAATGGCTTCACCGATTTTGATGAATTTTGGTACAGAGATAGTTGGGAACAAAAATAAGTGGGATGTGAGGGAGAAAGAGGGAAGAAAAGGGAAAACTTAGCGTTGCTATTACAAAATAATAAGGCGCAAGGGGAACTGTATTACCCCGAATTTAACGCGAGCGAAGCCGCGGGCAAAAGCTAGTCAAATATAATAAAACATAGGTTTTATGAAGTTTTATAATACATACCTATTAGTTAGATCCGTACCATTACCTATGGACGGACGGACAGCGAAGACTTAGTAATAGGGTTTTTACCCATTGGGGACGTAACCTTAAAAATGAAACGTAGTTACCTAATTTTATTTATACTTCGATTTTGTTATTTTTGCTATAGGCTGCTTTTTATCAACACACCACGCGGGCGAAGCCGCGGGTGGAAGTTAGTTATAAATAATGCTGCTCTGTATCTTGAATACATTTCTATATTTGATAGGAAAACCATTGTTGAATTTTATTGACTTATGAGATCTTTGACAGGGCTGGGCTTTAAACTAATGAATTTGTGATAGTACAAATTAGAGAGGCCTGACAAACCCTGTACCCAGAAAATAAAAGTAAAAAATACAACTTCTCGACCCTTGCCAATTTATAGGTACTGAATTAAAATTTTGCTAAAAGTGACAACCCTATGACAGTAGGCAATTATATCGCGAATTGGGCCGGAGATAACCTACTTCCCCTCTATTTACTTTGGCGCTAGCGCCCGGCGAGTGTGTACGTGCGCGCGTTTGGCCAGGGTAAGTAAAATAAATTCGCCAGCGGTCTCCGTGACCGCACGTAGGTGGTTGTGTGACATAACGGTGGTTGATTGACTTTTTTTATAATTATTTATTATTACTGTTTTAGAGTCAAAATCATGAATATATTGAAAGATGGCTTCAGCAAGAGATCTCGGACGAAGATGACATTTCTGGCGAGGATTGCCGCGAAGTCGAACCTGATGTAACCGTTGATCAAGAGCAGGCTGAAGAGTGTGAGTCTGAATCGGAAATTGAAGGTGACGACGATGAAAATAGGTCCAGGTCTCCAGAAGAAAGCGACTCGTTGGAAGATAATATTCCGCTTTCGCGCTTGCAGTCCAGAGGTAGGCCAAGAAAAAAAAATTCTTTGGAGTGTTCTCAAAAATTGTGTTGTTACTGCCGCAAAAAATGCAAAAGTTAAAGAAGTGAAAAATTTAATTATTTTAGAATAAAGATCTCATTTTCTTAGTATAGTTATTTTGGTGCCATATTCCTTATTTCATAGATATTATTCCATTTTTATAAAACTTTTATATTACTTTTGCTAATTTGTGACGCTTAAATAAAGCAATTAAGTATAGACATGCATTTTATTTAACCGAACTATAATTTCTTATCATAGATCCCAAAATGATCGCAATAATTTATTAGCGGTCTGTGTGACCGCACGTAGGTGGTTAAAGGACAGAAATAGGTGCTAGGTGGTTAAGGGTTAATATCTTCTGTTGCCCTTATCCCAAGTCATTTGGGGTCGGCGCAAATGTCTTCTTACAAACTCCTCTGTTATTCGTCATTTCAGACTTCCTCTTCCTATGTACTGTACTCATTTATTACTATTTCCATTCGCGTAACACCACATCGGTATAAAATAACTGCTATAACTATAATTACCATGGTGCCGATTGTTTCGAAAATGATAGAAAGTAGAATTAGTTCCCCAAACATGATAAGAGTAAGCGGCAGATAACGTGTCAAAGCTGCAGCTGTCTGAAAAGAAAAGTAAATAAAAGTTACGCTTATAATCAGTCTATTGTGCCCAACTCTGAAAGACAGGTTTCGTCTCTATGACAGGGAGTAGACATAGTCGTAGGTATATAAGGGGGGGAGGGGCGGATGGGCCGTTTAACACTACTTAACTTTTTTTAAGTCGAGCAAGTGTAAGTTGACATGATGTGTCGACAGTTTGAAACATTTCTACCACAGTTATATAAATTATTAAGCTCGCTCACAGAGCCTTGTTTCTTGGCTCGATTGAGTAAGATCTATATATTTCAAAATAAAAGCTAACTTGCCTAGTTTTCTCTCAAAACTCTCACTCGACTATAGAACACAATGTTACGCACTTGAAACATTGTGCTGATTGATGCATTGTATCGTACGGGTGTCAGGGAGGTATTTATAGTTAAGGAATACCATTAAAAACATGTTTTTTTTTTTTAAATGTTGTAACTTTTCGTTCCCGGGTATGGTCTCAAAAACGAAAAAAAATATCGCAATGTTGAGGAGAACACGTACTAAAGTACTTACCAATGTAGAACATTCGAGTAGCAGCAGACACCCTGTGACTTGATGGAAGGAGTAGTAAATGAAGAGGGCCATCCCGAATGCGTCCGACATGTTGTTTGTGAAGCTATAAACAGAATTAATTTCAGGGACGTAAGAAGGTGAATAGTCAGAAAGTTTTTTTTTAATTCATTCACTTATTGTATTCATTATGGAGCGAAAGTTTGTACGGCAACGAAACGAACGCTTCAAACTGACATAACCATTTTAGTTTAATGTAGGTATGTCTTATTATCAATTACTTTTCTGTTTTTTTTTTTTGTTTATTTAGGTACTTATATGTTTTTTATTGTTATGTACTTTTTTACTTTAACTCAAAAAATTATATAATTTCTCCAGTAGGTAAGGGCTACGTAGACTACTTACTTTAAGTAGGTACCACCTTACTAATATAATGAAATCTGCAAAAACCGAAGTAACATTCAAACGTAGGTTACTTTTGAATGTTACTTCGGTTTTTGCAGATATTTGTCTAATTAAAACTTACTCGACGATAAGCAAGTGATGTTGTATAGATTCCTTCAACAAAACCGCTACTTGATCTAGTTCAGCTTGTGAATACATCTCTGATACCACTCTGATGCTACTTCTCGCCTCCCCTTGTTCGGCTGCAGGTCTCGGAAAGTTATCCAAGTTATAAATGAGAATTTGAAAATGTCCCCATAAGTTGTAGATCATCAAACAGAGAAAGAGATCAAACATTGATACACTGCTTCCACACAAAAATGTGCCATACCTACAATAAAAAGACAGTCAAATGTTATAATATTTATGAAGATACAAAATAGGCAAGACCCAATCGGCCAATACATATCTATGTAGGTAATTTCATATATTACACAGCTACCTTTTTAATAATGTACTAGTAATATGTTTAACGAAGTAGGAACTTGCGCAAAATACTCAAAGATAGTTTAATAGACTCCGCGCGTGCTTGATAATTCATCAAATTTTATCTTAGGCTAAGCAATATAAGTTCATACAATCATCTTTGCTGACATAATTGATCCGGCGGGCGGGCCGTAGAGACTCTAGAGACACGCATTTATACAAAAGGCCATGCAGTACCTATGACGATGTGGTCAAAACGTATTCATTATCTTTTGCCCATCTCCCATTTTATTTGAGGTCTATGAAATAACATTTTTTCGTTTGTGTCAAATGTATTTGCCCGTAGTAGGTAGGTACACCATAAAAGTACCTAAGCACGTATCTTTAAGTGCGTGTGCGACATATTTAATTATTATAAATATTAATTTTACCAGCCACTTAATGCTGCTACAATGTACCCGCCGAAATTCGTGTCATAATTCCAAGGATACAGGCAATTAATGGCTTGTTCGTATGTTCTATTCTGCAGATCCTCGTACTTGCCGGAGCTATAGTTCGCGTACATCGGGATAAAGTTGAACATGCAGGCAGCGAACAACAACAAGGACGATAGATACACCGTGGAGAAAAAAGATAATTTGTGCACAAATACATGGATCTGGAAAAGTAATTTACACATAAGATAACGTAAAATCACGCTTGAAATCACCAAAGGGAAAATGCACTTAATAAGTAGTACATAAGTACACCCGTTTTTTTTTAAATCCTGGGCTCTAAAATGGCCCCTTAAACAGTATCATATAGTTAGCTTCGCCCGCGTGATGATGAAAAAATTATCCTATGTTGTTCCAGACTATAATCTACCTCTGCCCCAAATTTCATTAAGATCCGTTGACTAGTTTTTTCGTGAAAGAGGATCAAATATCTATACATCACAAACTTTCGCATTTATAATATTAGTAGGATTAGTAGGTTAGGATAGTAGGATAGGACGTTACCATTCGTTAAATGGTCACAAACGGACCATTCACAACATATTAGGTATATGTCGCAGAATCAACAAAGAGAAATGATTGAAATCGTTATTTTAGAACAACGCCATCTATTATCGGTTGTCGGAAACGTCAAGCAGTAGGCTTGGGTGAGGTCGGTACAAGGTGGCAAGTCTGGTTTGATACACTTATGATCAGGCATTGAGGCGCATCTCTGAACTGGAAGCAGAACTAAGTAGTGCCCAAAACTCAATAGCACACTTGGAATCCCTTAGAGCCCGTGAAGAGTCTGCGAACACCTACAGTCTTTATGATGAGTTGGTTGGTAGCCGGTCTGAATCTGTATGCGTTGAACCAATTGTAACCATAGACCTAACTGATGAAACTATCACTAAGAATAATATATTCAATAGCCATAATAAGATTAAAAAGTTCATTAAAATTAATAAACAAATTCAAAAACTTCAAAAATTATTAAAACGCCAAAAAGTAAATAAACTAAACACACAACTAAGGCAAAGAAAACTTAATTTAATTAAAGATTTAAAGGAGAGTGATAGTGAATTACAATTATGTAGGACAATGTATGAAACTGACATTCAAAACCTTCAGGATGAGCTGTTTGTTAAGGAATATGCCCTAAGGGACATTTTTAGTAAATATGAGGCTTCTCAACAAGACCTGAGCAAGCGCATGCAGGAGGCCAATGAGCTGGTTGACCTGGTCACGTACAATGCAGAGAGATATGAGTCTCTGACTAATAATCTTTCTTGTAGCTGTGCCTGCTCACGGACACCACAGCCTTTGCTGGATACACCTACACCTTTAGTGTGTCAGCCCTGTGTTGGTAAAGATAAAAATAATTGTACAAATACAACATATTTATTTTCTGACAAGTTTGGTCAAGGTTTTGGGACTTTATTTAATCAATGTTCTCACCATTATGTTATAAATAATTGTTTACCCGGTGCCAGTGTTAGCCAAATAATTAGCAATATTAGATCAACTACCATAAATCCCAATTCTACTGTTATATTATTATATGGGAATAGTTTAAATGTAGGAAAAAAGGATGTAGTTGAATGTGTCCACTTGATGTTACATCTCAATGAATCAATTAATTGTAAATTCATTTTCTGTGCCTTGCCTTATTCTCAATATTTGTCTGTTGATCAGAATAGGCACATATACGATATTAATTTGCTTATTTATAATAGGACATGTCGTCACAGCGACGCTATTTTATTTTTTGACTGTAATCAATTTATCTCTGATTACAGACTCACTAGTTCTACTATGTTTTTACCACCTAGTTGTAAGCGACATATTGCTAATCTTTTAGCATACAATATACACAGCGACAGCCCCACCTTTGTTGCACCAACAATACCTGTTAGTAATGATACACCATGTACTTTAAACTGTTAGGTGCGACAAAGGGTAGACCGCATATTATGTTGAATGTTGTGCATCAAAATATGCAGGGATTGTCCGGCAAGGAATTAGAGTTAAGTTTGTTCTTAGAGAACTATGATGTTCAGGTATTATGTCTAACTGAACATTGGTTGAAGGAACATGAAGTAGTGTTTATCAATGATGAATTCTATACAGTACAGAGTGCATTTGTTAGAAGAAATGCTATTCGCGGAGGATCTTTAGTTCTTGTGTCAAATAAGTTAAAATGTAAACAACGTTTAGATTTAGTAAATCTTTCCATTGAGCGCACTGTTGAGTTGTCTTGTGTTGAACTGGACCGATACATTATAATTTGTGTTTATAGACCCCCTTCTGGTGATTTTACTTGTTTTGAGTCTGTAATGGAGGATTCACTTAATAAGTTAAAAGCAAGTAATAAAAATATAATTTTATGTGGAGATTTCAATGTTAATATTTTAGATGTTACTCCACTAAGTATTAGGCTTCTTAACCTGTTTAGATCTTTTAATCTAGTTAATTTGTTTTTTGAACCAACTAGAATCACGGCATCGTCATCGACTTGTCTTGATAACATGTTTAGTGATTGTGATGCTGAAAATAAATTAGTGTTAAATGATTTGTCATCAGATCACTGTGGATTAATAGCCAGCTTTCCTATGCCATTATGTAAAAAGTCTCGCAAAATAGAGTGCAGGCCGTATACAGCTAGTCGTTGCAATAAGTTTAAGAATAATATAGCTCTTAAAGTTACACCGTCATTAGTAGAACACGGGAGTCCTAATGAAATCTATGAAGCCCTTTTTAATGTTGTGCAAAATGAGTACCAATCTATTTTTAAGAGTAAAACTATTAACTTTAGTGGACCTTCCGTTGGCTTCAACCAATGGGCTACGCCAGGAATTTATAAAAGTCGAGCTAGATTATATGAGTTGTATGGTCTGAAACGATACAGGTTTGATACTACTTTTCTAGAGTATGTTAAAAAATATTCAAAATTATTTAAAAAGATTTGTGTCATTGCAAAGTCTAAATTTTTAAGCGATACTATTAAAAATTCTAATAATAAAGTAAAAGCCACTTGGAAAATTATAAACAATGAAACGGGTAAATCGGTTCAGCGAGAACATCAAGTTGAAATAATGGTTGATAACAAATTAGTTAACAAAGCAGCGGAGATAGCAGAGGCATTTAATAATTTTTTTGCAAGTATACCAATAACTACGACTCGCTCCTTAAATTCATCCCCGTCTAAAGCTCAAAATCTTTTGCAAACTAGCGTGCCTAAATGCGATCACGTATTTAGTTTTGATCATGTAACACCTCGTGATGTAGTTAATGTTTTTAATTCTCTTAAGTCGAAAAACACAGGTGATTATTGGGGCATTTCGATTAAACTTTTGAGTAATATTATCGTCATTGTCGCCCCTCATCTAGCTATTACTTTTAATAAATGCGTTGATTTAGGTACTTTCCCTGACCTTATGAAGAGCAGTAAAGTGATCCCTCTTTTTAAATCTGGCAATAAAAATGATATGGGTAACTTCAGGCCAATTTCTATTTTACCTGCCTTTAGTAAGATTTTTGAAAAGTTAATACTCAAGCAGTTGTTGAGACATTTTAATTTAAACAACCTTCTTCACAATGATCAATATGGCTTTACAAAAGGTCGTTCGACAACAGATGCGGGTGTTGCTTTGTTAAAGCACATATTTAATGCGTGGGAGAACGCTCAAAATGCAATCGGTATTTTCTGCGATCTCTCTAAAGCTTTTGATTGCGTTCACCATGACACGCTTTTACGGAAACTACGTCATTACGGTGTTCAAAATGAAGCCTTAAATTTAATAGGCTCATACTTACAAAACAGATTCCAATGTGTAGATGTTAATGGCGCGAAATCTTCTGGGCTACCTGTTCAGCTAGGAGTACCTCAAGGCTCGATACTGGGTCCATTTTTATTCTTGGTTTATATTAACGACCTACCATATCATTTAAAGGGTATTTGTGACGTTGTACTGTTTGCTGATGATACGTCTCTTGTTTTTAAAGTAGATAGAAATAGACAAGATTTTAACAATGTAAACAGCGCGCTATCAATGGTCACGGATTGGTTCACGTCAAATAACCTTGTTCTTAATGCCAATAAAACTAAATGTATTAAATTCGCTCTACCCAATGTTAGAAATCTTGGTCCCAACATTGTCCTTGGCAATGAGAAGCTTAAAACTGTAGACTCGGCAGTGTTCCTGGGTATAACAGTAGATTCAAAATTACAATGGGGTCCACACATATCAAGCCTAGCGGGAAGGCTAAGTTCGGCCGCATACGCCGTCAGAAAAGTTAGACAATACACTGACGTTGACACGGCACGATTGGTCTATTTTAGTTATTTCCATAGCGTCATGTCCTATGGTATTCTGCTGTGGGGCAAAGCCGCTGATATCCAGAATGTATTTGTTCTGCAGAAGCGAGCGGTTCGTGCAATTTACCAGCTAGGTGCCCGGGTTTCTCTGAGAGATTTTTTTAAAGAGATTGGTATTCTCACTGTGGCTTCTCAATTCATCTTGGCCAACATTTTATATATTAGGCAAAATATCCATCTATATAGTAAAAACAGTGATATTCACAACATTAACACTAGAAATAAGCATAAACTACGTGCTCCCTTCCACCGGCTTCATAAGGTTCATAATTCATTTGTAGGGCTTGGTATAACTTTTTATAACAAGCTACCTGCTTCTTTTCTAGATTTGCCATTTAATGCATTTAAAGCTAAAGTAAAATCTAACCTTTGTTTAAAAGCTTACTATTCCATTAACGACTATTTAGATGATAAGCATAGTTGGTCACTGTGTTGAACTCAAGACGATTATTTTTTTTTTTTTTCTCCTTCATGTTTTTTCGCCAAATTAGCTTATTGATACGTTACATGTCTTCGTCATGTAATTTTATATTTTACTTTTTTTTGTTTATATACTTGTTTCATTTTGTGTGTTTTTACTTATTGGCATGTGGTTAACTAGTGACCTCGAGCATTGACTGAATATAATTATTTATATTTATCTTTTTATGCTTAGCTTATTTCTTTTGCACTATGGTCCTAGTTTATCACCTGTGACTTCTTCACTGCACGTGTAAGCGGGCACACCCTTTAGACTGGTGAATTTATTATTTAGACTTGGGTATTTTTTTTGTTTTTACATATAATTGGTGTTTGCTAGCTGACAAGTGACAATGAATGAATAATTTCTTATTTTTTTATAATTTTTTGTCATAATATAAATTGTATAAAATCTGGTTCTTCTAACCTGACAGACAGATGTGTTGCTGGGGAGTTTGTTCCGCCACTTCTTCTTCCCAGCTAAAACACTAGGAAGTGGCGAAGGGCAGGGCGTTTTTGTGGGACTGTCTCTTGTAATGTGACGTTCAAAAAGTGCTGATTATCAGCCTAATTTGAATAAATGACTTTTGACTTTTGACTTTTGACTTTTGATAGTTGTCAGTTGTCATTTGTGGGCATTAGAGGAATGAGATTGAAGAGACGTTACTTTTTGGATGGACACGAGCGTGAGAGGTCGTTTTGCCAGCCTGTGCCGAACTTCCCGCGTTCCTGATTTAAATCCGTATCGATCATTGGCATCGATCAAAGTTTTGCGAGTATCATTTCGTATCCTCCGCCATGATGTCTCGACCATCCGACGACGAATCTCCGTCATATTCAGTCAATAAAGTATCGGGAATGGATGATTTGTTTATGCTTCCAAATTAAAATTTTTGTTTTTTTTGTAGTTGTTAGATTGGCACAACTGTTTTCCATTTTGGCGCGGAGTTTGAGTTGCATCTGTTATTTATATTAAATACAGTGCTGGTTTTAGTAATATCATATATAGTGTGTATTGCGAATTTCATAATGGACAAAAATATCGAACAAAGAGTTTGTCTTAAATTTTGCATCGCCAATGGAATTTCGTGTTCGGAGTCACTGAAAATGTTACAGAAGGCTTACGGTGAATCGAATTTATCAAAAGCTCGTGCTTATGAGTGGTTCAAAGCGTTCAAAAGCGGTCGAGATGTGATGGAAGATTTGCCTCGCTCTGGTAGGCCGTCAACGTCTGCAACTGAAGTTAACATCTCAAAAGTGAAGAAAATAGTGACTGAAAATCCCCATTCAACTCTGAGAGAGATAGCCTCCGAACTTTCTGTATCTCACGAGTCCGATCCGTACCATTGTAACTAATCATTTGGGTATGAAACATGTTGCTGCTCGGCTAGTCTCAAAAGATCTGAATTTTCTCCAAAAACTCAATCGTATGAAAGTCGCTGAGGACATGCTAGAACGAGTCAGTTCGACCCAACATTCATGAAACGCATTGTCACTGGTGACGAGACGTGGGTTTACGAGTTTGACATGCAAACTAGTCAACAAGCTTCGGAGTGGCGCCTTCCAACTGAACCGAAACCGAAAAAACCACGCCAAAGTCGATCAAAAGTCAAACTCATGTTGACTGTTTTCTTTGACTATCGCGGTGTTGTGCACTCTGAATTCTTACCGGAAGGTCTAACGGTAAATAAAGAATATTATTTGAGCGTTATGCGGCATTTAAGAGAGCAAATTCGACGAAAAAGGCCAGATTTGTGGAAAGAAAATTCTTGGATTTTGCACCACGACAATGCGCCTTCGCACAAGGCTATCATTGTGAACGAATTTTTGACCAAACACTCAACAAATACCATCCAGCAACCACCATATTCACCAGATATGGCTCCTGCTGACTTTTTTCTTTTTCCTAAACTCAAATTACCACTTCGTGGCACCCGTTTTCAATCGATAGAAGACATAAAGGAGAATTCGCGGCGAGAACTGAACTCAATTCCGCAAGCAGCGTTTAAAAAATGTTTTGATGAATGGATTATTCGTTGGCGCAAGTGTATCGTTTCTAAAAGAGCATACTTTGAAGGTGATAAAATAAATTTGGATGAATAACAGACATTTTGTGTATTATTGATCTTTTCCCGGTACTTTCTTGACAGAGTAGTATTACTCTTAAAACATACCGACACAAACCATCGCGGGTTTAACATTTGGCCAGTTAATTATAGCCTTTTGCCATCAATTGGGCACAAATCCAGACTATGGCTGCCACTACCGATATCACTGCCCGACTTGGGAATCGAAACCAGGACCATAATAAATAAAACTCTATTGGTCCCAAGACATCAAATCAGCAAGTATCTACGGAAGAGATTCGATCAGGGTTCCCAACTAACAAGAACCCCTTATAATAAACTACTTACAGGAAGTTGAAATACTCACGCCCATTGCAAATTCAGAGTCATCTTTGAAATGAAACAGATGAATTTTTTGAATGAAATTCGTTGCCACAATCCGGTATTTTAGCGACAGACATAAAGTGAACGCTCGTGACTGCGAAAATAAAACGATTAATGTTTTCGATTATTTAACAACACAAATAAAAATTTAGTAACCTATACTTAATTATTGGTTTTCTGATTGTTTTGTTTTAAATGAGTTTATTATATGAAAATAGCCATAGACCCAGACGGAAAGGCAAGATGAACGGGGCCCTCTTCAAAATAGAAAGAGGTGGAATGGGAAAATAAGTTGCAACAAAACTTACCGTACACAACGCATTCATCAGCAACACGATGTATAACTGTCCCAGTTCCAAAAACTCATATTTGTGCCTATTCTTTTTCAAATAAGCCACGCCTAATACCAGATATACTATTGACAATATCGTATTGTAATACGCATGGCCCCATCCTTCGATTCTTAATATTTTCTCTCCAAGTTGTTTCCCTGGCCATCCACTTATAATCCGAAGCACTAAACGTAACGCCCTCATGTATTTGTAATCCATGGGGCCGTTAATACCGCTGAAAGAGGGCAAATGTTCAATGTTGGCTATTCAGAATCTGTGGTGGTTAGCAAGTTTTGGAAAAAAAACACTAATTGATACAGGACAAAAAATTCAAATAGTACATTTTGATACAAGTGGGGAAACTTTGTCTTTGCAGTTAAGTCGGAAATCACATTCAAGCCGCAGGCGAGGGAGTTTTGGAGCCGTGAATTCCAGTGACAAATGCGCACGTGAGTCAAATATCGTTTTTCAAAACCTAGAATACATACTAATTGCCAAAAAACACAATTCCAACTAAATTATTATGTTGTGACCTTATAAACCTTTTTAATAACGATATTTATAAAATTAACTATCAACTTACACTACGGCCTCTCCAGCAAAGCTTTCAATTTTAGCAAGCATTATTATTAGGCAGTTACGTATCAATCGTCCATACTTAGTTACTTCACAAATGCTTATGTCGCAGCAATAAAGTGGAATGAAACATTTTCAATTTTATTGTGAATTAAATATATTTATTAGCGTTATTACAAAGGCCTCGAGCACTCTCTAATTATAGTTATTTTATTCATAGAAAAACCTGACACCTAGATAGAGCTTCAAAGCGAATAAAATATCGCATGCAATTATAACACCTGGTCTAAGGGCCAGTACACACCGAGACACGAGGTGATAATAGAGAATTCATAACTTAAAGTATGAAGTATTATAAGTCACCGGCTGATGCAGGTATACAGTCCGCTTTCGTGCTCGCATTGGAATGAGGACCTTTAGGTTCAGGAAATACGTTCTAAATTGGTATGTATTACTATTATAGGTGCAGCAAATTGACGTCGTACTGGGATCCAGCCCTTAGCATTACAAGTGTCACATTCACACGAAACTCTGCGGACTGCACTAAAACTAAGAATCCTTACTAATATTTTAAAAGCGAAAGTGAGTTTGTTTGTTACGTCTTCACGCCTAAATGGCAAAACCAACTTTTGATGAATTTTGGAATAGAGATAGTCGAGAACCTGGAGACGGATATAGGCTACTTTTTGTCTCTTTCTAACCCCCCACTTCCCTAAAATAGGGGGTGGAAGTTTGTATGGAGCATTCCGCAATGTTCAAGGTTGGAAGCTAAAACTTGGTATGAGGACTATTGGTCACTAACAAAAACATTGCGCATAATTTTTTTGGCAATCTGCCTCCAACCCCAACCAAGAGGGGATGACAATTTATATGGGACTTTTCGCAGTTTTCAAGGTAGGAAGCTAAAAATCGGTACACACACTCTTTGTTACCAAGGAAAAATACCTGCAAATCCGGAAAGGGGAGCTGTGTTACCCCGAATTTAACGCGAGCAAAAGGCAAAAGCTAGTTTACATATAAAAACCCTATTTCACTCGAAGTTCGCACCACGGAATACATAGCAATTACGTACGCTAACCCACGCGGTAGATTTGGCAAATTACATTTTAGTACAAAAAAATATTAGATTAAAAATCCTACATTACTACTAAGATACTACTATACGGATTTAGATGAAATTAGGCACACATATAATCTACCTTTTTATCCCAGTGCTATCTCGTGGGGCAATTATTAAATTCCATGCGGGCGAAGCCGTGGATAAGCTAATAAATTGGTAAATGTCAGAGAAGTATAATTTGTAGGTTAGAAATAAA
Source organism: Ochropleura plecta (assembly GCA_905475445.1). Lineage (NCBI taxonomy): Eukaryota > Metazoa > Arthropoda > Insecta > Lepidoptera > Noctuidae > Ochropleura > Ochropleura plecta. The sequence continues at coordinate 15,154,936 of FR997731.1, read as the reverse complement.
AACCCATTTTATATAGAAAATATTATTTATTTTATATTTTTATACATAAAGTACTTACTACTTCTTTTTAGGTTTCTTTTTACCACTTTTATTAACTGGCGTTAATTCTTTTCGCTTTTTCTCCTGTACGTCACTTTTAGAAGCAACTTTGTCGACCTCGGATTCTTTAGACTCTTCAACGTCCATGATTTCAACGCTGAACCCAGGAATGTGAGGCTTCACCAGTTCGAAGACCAGTTTCTTGTGTTGGAGGTTTGTACTGTCGAGGCTCAGTCGGACTGTCAGTTCGTCAAATGTCTTCAGTACGACGTCACCGCAGGTTTGGGTATGTTCCTGTGAACGAAATTTTATAGTTAAAAAAATGGCGGAATAGGCTTGTTGGAACGTTGGTCTTGTACAGGGTGGGTTTGTAAATGAAGTTGACTATTGCAGACATGATGCTGTTAGATATACAGGAAGAAAGGAATTCAAACCATTACTACACATTCTGATCATCATTAGGAACATAGTAATATAACATCGGCAATTTTAAAAAATCGGCTGTTCATTTGTGTAGTTTTTTTTGATAGTGGAGTTTTTATTTTATTTTAAATTAGCAACGAAATATTCCTTCCACCCTGTTTTTGATTGATGTTAGATTGCAACCAGCGGTGCTATTCTGTAAATAGTGATTCACTTTAGAACTCGCCTCGCAAGCCATCTCGAAAGCCACACTCCCTTCACATCTCGCCTCACCTGTAAAAGTTTTCGTATTAACAAATATAGATCACGGTCAAGCGAAGTGAAGTGACTTCCGAAAACTTAAGTGAGATTTCTCTATGGTAATAGGGAGTGACGCTGAATTGTGTCTTACTAAAATTTATATCGACACACTAAATTAGCAGAATATGCGCTCTACATTAATAGTTTATAGTTTATTCTGGCCTTAAATGCAATGTAAATGCATTATTTTGTACATTTTAATATTTACAAGTCTTATTTGAGATCAAGAATTAAATAACTAGGCTGAATGCGGTGTTGCCGTTGCTTCGTGGTCCGATGAGAAGCCTGTGTATTAAAAAAAAAACTCATCACGTGATGTCATTAATGTCAATCGCGATCGTCTTAAGTGTTCTTTGTTTACAAGCAAAGTATTATTTTTATTTCCTCAAGTTTTCTCAGTGAAGAGTTTAAAAAAATGAAGTAAGTACGATTTCTTAGGTAATTAGTAACAGCCGGTATCGGTATAATCCATATTTAATTATTAATTCTCTACTTCAGTGCCGACTGTGGCGAGCGTACTTCCCATCTATCTGCGGCCCAAGTGGAGTCGAAAACCTAGCTTGGCAAACGGATTTTCCAAAAGTCAAAGCGCCAAGCAGGCTGCTAATAAGGATTGGGATCAAATAACTGTAAAACTATACAGTATGGGTGGAGGTACGGTGAAGACTGCAAAAAAATGAATTAAGGTTAGTTGGTAATTTCAGTTATCTTATTTACAAAGCATACTTCATTTGTTTCATTGTGTGTTGTGCTATTTGCGTCTTTGCTAATCATGCAGTGTGAAATAATTATTATTTCTGTATTTCTCATTACAGTATTGGTCTGGCAAAAAAAGTGCAGTGAAAAAGAAACTACACGCGCAGCTTTTGGATATACCACAGGTTTAGGAATAGTGGATGGTGGCATACCAAAGCTATCAAATATAGAAGAACGCATAGTAATGTTAATGGGAGGTGAAGGTTTTGCTACAGGCGACACACATTTACAAATACAACCATTTAATGTATGTTATTTATAAAGGTAGTTAATAAGCCCATTCTGTTACTAACTCATTATAATTTTTTGGAATCTACTGACCCAGTCTTTCTTTTAAGTTAATTATTTATAAAAAAAAAACTTATCAGGTACGTTCAGGTATTTGGCACTTGCTCAAATACACTAGTGAGTCATTTGTATATTTATACCTAAGTATTATAAAAATATCAAGTCTTCAAGCTTACTTCATCATGCTGCTTCTGGCTAGGCAGAGGCCAGTGTTTTCAAGCGGGCTGCAGCCCATTGACTTTGCTTAATTATTGTCATCTTCTAACAACAGCTGAGATCAATGACTTACATAATTTGTTTACATTGTATACATACACTCCCATGTACAGGGAGCTTCAGGACGGGCTTAAACTGACAAATACAACAAGCTCAATGATTTATATTGGTTTAATACTATGTAAGTTTTGACATTAAAAATTAATTGTTTCAGGATATTGATGAATATTTAATTGATGTGCCAGGCTGCTTATCGTGACATGATCCACCTTATGAAGCATCCACATGTATTATATTTAAATCTGCATCTGTTATCTGCAATTAGAGTAAATAAATACTTATTACTTACACTTTGTTTAAAGTAAAATAATAAATTGGTTTATTTTGTTGCTGGTATCTTAATATAACATAAATGATGTTTTTAAATGTTCTAAATGTAATTTGATATTATACAGTTTGATATCCAAATAAACAGATAAAAAATTAAGCATGTGTTTCTTTCACTGAACTTACCAATAGAACATTTCTTGCATGATATCCTTTGCCAGTAATATCTTCCTTCATTCTCCTTAGGTCTTATCATAGCAACCAATGTGCTATCTATACATTCTATAACACCGGGTATGTTAGTTTTCTGAAACCTATAAAATTACATTTTAAATAAGTACTAGTACATCTAAATAATGGCTTTCAATTATTATTTTTTTTATTTTACTGGCAAAGGAGAAGGAGACCAGTGACTAAAAATACATGTAAACCAAATGATACTGGGTCAGCACAATAAGCCATACATACTGATCAAAGGTGCTGTAAAGTGGTGATTTGTACCTAGGCCGCCTATAATCTCAAATCATATTATTTTAAAGAAGAATCTAATAGAAAATTAAACATACTTACTGTTCCTTTAATGTTTGTTTTTAAGCTGCATTTTGTGGAAACCTATGAATTTTTTGCCATTATAGGGTGGTTTAATATATTAAATCACCATTGATATAGGCTGCATGATATTGAAGCTTGCGAGAGAAAAGTATTTTCAGTTTTACTTAATATTTTTTGATAGTTTCCATTGGCCAGAAACGACAGAGTAGAGAGTAACTGAAAAAAAAACCTTTTTTTAAACACATTAAGTACTTTTATGTCCTTAAAGAAATTCAAATGGTGCAGTGATAGGTAGGTCTGTAGCATAATGGGAAAATGAGTCACACAGGTTCTAAGTATTTTTTAAACTTTAAAGTAAATAATAAATCATTTATATACCTTAATTCTATTGGTCAGACCTCTTCCCTTTTTTGCAGTCACAGGTAATAGAGGTCTAAGCTCTTGTTCTAAATTTCTTTAAGCTCCTATGTAATGTTAGTCTGTACACACGCATAGGTTTGACCACGGCTCAAAAAAAAAAATTCTATTATTCTAGGCTTGGCGGCGGCTTGCGGCAACGTCTAAACTATCAGTTTCTTTCAGCAAACTCAGTATCAAAAAAGAAGGAGACATCTACAAAAGTTAGAAATAGATGAAAATACTGAGGTTATGAAGTTTTTTATGGTCGGTATATTAGTTCATAGTTCATACTAACCGTTTAAATTTCTCTGCAAGACAATCAATAATATATTATGTTAATTGTTCCTTTCTTTTGGAGCCTATTTGATTAATTAATTTAATCAATATAGATAATTTCACTCAAGAAATAGTAACTTTTCATTTGACAGATGAATTCGTGTATGACATGCGAGATGACTTTCGAGATAGCGAGTAAAACGTGTGTGAGAATACGAAATCCTATTGACAAACGTCAAAATACTCACCTGTTGTAATTCCTCTCACTGACGTTATCACTCGGTGGCGCTAGTGTCGAATTCACTCAATTTCAGAATTCGAAACGTTGATTTCTCATGAGCTCACTGCGGATTCAGAAGTGAGATCGCAAAGTAACGTTTCAGAATAGCATAGCAGATCGCGGTCGATCGATGAACAAAACAATAATGATTTTGCTAAACATATGTTTAATATGCCCTCGACCTGTTAACCGAAAACTGATTTTTCTAGACGTTTACATGAGTTTTTTACAAGCAAAATATTTTTTTACATATTTATAAGTCTCTTTTGATAGTAACTAAACAACACGTCCACTTACCTCTTCGTTATAAGAGAACTTGTCGGAAGGTAAGTACAGTGGTCCCTCGAGCCCATACTTCGGTATGAGTACATGCACCGCGTTCCGTTTCACTGCTAGTACGCTCGCTGCTTCCACTTCAACGCGTTTGTTAAACAGGATCTGTAAACGTCAAAATCTTATATATAAAATGCTCGTGACACAGTTTTAGTTGCCACATTACTCTGAAACGGCGTGACCGATTTCTGTAGGTTTGAAAATAGGTCGTAATCTGTTTTTATACCCCTAAGTGATAAGGGCACCGTTGGGCACAGCTAGTATTATGATAAAAATAACGTAAAATTATACAACTTTACTTTGTTATCTTAATTCCGCTCTATTGAAAGACGTCATTGTTTGCTACCGCATATTTTTTGCTCTTCTTTCATTATCGTGTGGTTATTTCCTAACCTAACATAGTTTTTATGACACCCATTGGCTTCTGACCTGGCTTAACATGCCGTCGAGAAACATCTCTCAGGCATGCTGGTTTCGTCACGATAGTTTCCTTCACCGAAAAATTGAAAATTATACAATAATTATTCATTCCTGTAATTTAATTTGACAATTCTGTAATATTGACATGCCTGTATTTTTTTATTTTATTTTGTAAATTTTATAAATTTTGACATGCCTGTATTCTTATTTTGACATTTGTAATTCCTTATTTAGTTTATTCAATAAGAAACATGGCACATGCAAAAACTTGCATGCTAAATTTAGTAGGCGACATTATGAAGTACTGAGTCTATTGTATTTTAAGATCTGTAAGCACCATATTTCATGCAAATAAATGAATTATTTATTTATTATTTAAACACATGAAAAATCAGAGGTCTTTTGTTCGATCTAAATACCTATGTCAGTTAATTAATAAATCAGCTTATTTTTATTTTTTATTTACCCGTAGCTCAAAAGGAAAAAACGGAAGCCTTATAGGCTCACATTATTGTCTGTTTGTCTGTCAAGAATAGGCGTTCCCATTATCTCGGGAACGCGTAGAGGTGTCCAGTTGAAATTAAAACCATACACTCAAGTCTGTCCCGTGGAGCTTTATATGAAAAACTAGCGGAGCCGACAGACGTTGTCCTGTCTACACGTCTTTAATTTGAAAATTTCAAACTTTTTTTAATAAGCTAATAAGCTGTCTAATTTGACACTGCGATGGTAGCGCCGTCTGTCGGATCCAATGTAAAACATTCCAAAATCAACAACTACTAATAAATTAAAAATTAATTAAAAAAACATTGTCCAGCGGACAAAATTGTGAATCTAAACCATTCCCAGATCCCCTTGAACACACACAAAAAATTTCATCAAAATCGGTCCAGTCGTTTGAGAGAAGTTCAGTGACATACACACTCACAGAAGAATTATATTTATAAAGATAACCCATTTAGTCTATGCAGCCAAAAGATATGGCCGTTTATGTCGCAAGTTTGTACGGAACCCTCGGTGCAGTTCGACTATCACCGGGTCGATTTTTTTTTACGGAAAATGGCTTGATTATTTTTCAATTGGGTAGTTGACACCATTAACCAATAATTTAAAGACACAATTTCTCTGAAAGAACACGTTATTCTAGACCTGAGAACTCCATTCGTTTCAAAATAACTTTAAAATTCGATTTTTAGTTGCTTTTAAATCAATAAATAGTTGCGTCATTGACTTGACAACTTAGTGACGTCATCGGTTGCAAGTCTCATACAAAATCTATGGGGGAATCGCGTTTTGACAGCTCATAAAAAGTATGTCAATTGATTGATGGTGTCAACTACCCTATTGTTATGCAATATACATACGTGTGTGTTCATAGTAACAGAGGCCCGGCCTGCGTACTGCGCCTGTCGGTGTCGGTAGTTGAGGTTGTCGCACAACTTGACGGCAGCGTGCACGTCCAGGAGTGCGGCGTGCGTCGAGTCGCAGCCGATACTTGCGGCGAGGAGTCGGTGGACTATCACGTCGGCGTAACTGGGGACATTACATAATGCAGATTAACATGAGCAATGCAAAATTACACAGACAAAAAGAAGCGCAGCCAGCGATATATTGTAATGATGATGTATGGATGTTTAATACTCTTTCCCGTCAAAACGGCTGAACGGATCTTGATGAAATTTGGCACAGAGGTAGATTATAGTCTGGAATAACACAAAGGATAGTTTTTTTAGCCAGCTAGTACATAAATATTAAAGAAAAAAAAACAAAATCCTGCGTAGCGTTAGTTCTCTGTGAATTAAGAACATTTTATAGAAAAACCGGAGTATAATCGTCGGGCAGCTTACCAACAAGACTGCCAACAGTATCTTGCCTTTTCAAGGAGGGGTTGGGGATATTTTACACCTATTCCCCATACTGCTAGATAAAAGTAAGGATACGTTTTATGCAATAGGATAGCAATTATGTTGTAAAACCCCGCGTTGACCGGTCAAAAGAACGTAGCGTAGATTTACTTTTGGGTGGCATCAGCACGCGCAAAATTTCTTGTGTATGTAGTGATAGTGGGGTTCTTGTGTTCTGCCCACATCACTAAACTCAACCAGGCAAATCTCAACTTAAAAAAAATAGTGACAGTATTGCTTTTTTTCAAATAGTGCTACCTATCACCATATACATAGTATAGTATCTACAGTAAGTATAGAATCACAGAAAATGTCAAAACCGACTTACCGTCTTATAGGTGAAGTGAAATGCGTATAGATAGGACAAGCAAGCCCATAGTGGTAGTATTCCTCGACCGTCTTACTGCCGCTGGAGAAGTACTGCGCCTGCTGCATGCAGCGCGTGGCCATGATGCGGAGTAGTGTGTTGAAGAACGGACGGCCCGGGATCACGGCCTCGTCAAGAGACTTGGAGAATGATTTGTTTGTTGATACGTCTAGATCGAAGCCCTGGAAAATGGTTTGTAGTTTTAATAATGTGGCCATTAGTCCCGCGGTCGCAAGCGCGACTGCTGAGCGTAGGAACCTGGGTCCAATTACCGGAGCGGGCCAAAAGTGATATTGGGATTTTAATAGGAATCAATCAGTAGCGGTCCGGAGTTAGTGCCTGAGAGTGTGGGATTTCTGCCCTGAGGACTACGAAAGTAAATGTGCCCGCGCATACAATTATGCACTATAATATCTCCCGGACCGATGGCTAATCGTCGGTCCACGGCGACACCAAAACGGTCACGGCGATCGACGATCAGGACTACTTATTATTTAACATCGGAATGGACACCGATTTTACGTTTAGTGGATTAGAACCTGTGTTTGATTGTGTCTTAAATTTATTACCATCCTTCTCATATTCCAACAAATAATGCTTACCCTTTTAAGCCATAATATACTCAGTAGATTATTGTTGTTTACTCCCCAAAGGCTCGTGTTTAAAGAAAGAAAATAAATGCTGGATAAATTGTGCGAGGGTTGTTATCTATACTAATATTATAAAGAGGTAAAATTTGTAAGTTTGTAAATTTGTATGTAGGGGGTAATCTCTGGAACTCATAATCCAATTCTAAAATTTTCTTATCTGGCAGAAAGCTACATTATTCCTGAGTGCTATAGGCTATAAATTGTTTCTATAACATGTATATTAACCGAGCTATCACAACTTTTGTCTAGCAAGTCGGAAAAAAATACCTCATGAAACAGAATTATTTGCGCGCGCTGCCTAAACAGTTGCTTAAAATTAAAAACAATGTATGGCTACCTGGTTCGTCTTAATTATTTCTACAAAAAAGTCCTCAATACCATATCTCTATCTTTCATATTTTGTCTTTTATACTTCTTTTATTGCATTAAAAAAAATTTTTTTCGGCATACTTACGTTTGGTTGATTATTTGAGCAACAAAATATTAATTCTTATGACAATAAATTATTTTAGTATCACAAAAACATCATACAGATAAGATTTGCCATTTACAGTATATCAATTGGTCATACAGTTTCGGAGATAATCTATATCTATACTAATATTATAAAGAGGTAAAATTTGTAAGTTTGTAAATTTGTATGTAGGGGGTAATCTCTGGAACTCATAATCCAATTCTAAAATTTTCTTATCTGGCAGAAAGCTACATTATTCCTGAGTGCTATCCTTACTAATATTATAAAAGCGAAAGTGAGTTTGTTTGTTTGTTACCTCTTCACGCTTTAATGGCTAAACCGATTTTGATGAATTTTGGTACAGAGATAGTTGGGAACCAGGAGACGGACATAGGCTATTTTTTTTTTTAAAGAGTGGGATATGAGGGAGAAAGAGGGAAGAAACGGGAAAACTTAGCGTTGCTATTACAAATCAATAAGGCGCTACCGAATTTAACGCGAGCGAAGCCGCGGGCAAAAGCTAGTTAATTATAAAGGTGACGGCTAACATGACAGGCAGGTAGAATGGTTCTTTTTGCGTCAAACTCAAGCAATTTTGGAAAACCGCAGAAAAAGGAACTTTCTCTTCGTAAACTCATTCAGATACAGACAGTACATGACGCACTGCTGGATCTATCATGTGATCTTGTTATCACACGGTTATCAGCTCACCTGTTGTTTAGTAGCCTTGAGGAAAGTCTGGAAGTTAGCCGGCGGAGGCGCGGGATGCCTCCGCAGCATGGCGCACTGCGGGAACTCGGCCGCAAGCTTCTCGGCCACGCTGATGTTGGCTAGCAACATGAACTCCTCCACCATCGAGTTTGTTTCTAGAATCTTCTTTGCTGCTACTTCGACGGGTTCGTGGGTTTCAGAGTCCATCTGGCGAAGATTAATGAGAAATTAGTTTATAGTACAGAAATCTAAAATGACTTAGTTGCTCTGAACGTGAACCTGGGTTAGTAAGTTTGTAATGTTTCAAATAACCCGATATCCGTAATTGTTCCTTCCTCCTGACCTTAATCAAAATTCTAATTCTTCACCATAATACGTTTAATTTGTTAACAAAAATTAATTGTTTTGTTTTTACTAATTCTTAAAACAAAAACTATTTTGAACATATCATATTGGCGTGGAGGTCCTAAATACTTTCAAAATGTTTTTTTTTATCTATCGTATTCCAGTTAAAAATAAAAAATCTAGAATTGTTATTTATCTCCATGCTGCAAGGCTGAAACATACCTGGAACCTAATTTCAGGCGAGGAAAGCGACAAGGCTCCATTATCAAGACGTTTTCTGTTGAGTTTCTTAGCGAGAGCATTCAGTATACGCAGCGAGGACGCGACGGCGTCGTTACGGGACTTGTCGTCGATCGCTATCTGTGCCTCCTCGTATGTCATGGCTGCTGAGGACTGGAATTTGTGAAAAAAAAAAGCATTTTAATCAACTGCACGGGAATTTTTCCGGATGGGTAATCATCAAATAACTTCCCCCGCTCTGGGTGGAGCGGGTGTCAGACATATACGGAGCGACTCTTGCGGTGGCTCGGTTGGTTTGAGGCTCAACTGTAAATTTTAAGTTTAACCCTATGCCCTTACAGTCTTTCGTCTTTGTGCTCACAGGCTTTTTAGGAATATTTCAAAATGCTTAGTTGAATCTTCCCGTGACCCATGAACTAAATTTTACCACGGCCAGGAGCTAAGCGATGCCCATACAACGTGGAAACGCCAGTACCAGTTGGCAGCGATGAGGGCGAATTTTTTAAGATTTTTTAAGTCTCATTATAAGTTATGTTCTACAATAAAAACTTTTTAACAAAAAATTGAACCGACGAAAAGTGAAAAATAAAAAACCTTTAATCTAGCTAAGCTCCAAAGTTAAAGTATGAGATTAATTTCAAGTCGGCGCCAAACAAACTATTTATTGATTTTCATAACGTAACATGGTAAACGTTGACAACTTGATTGATCGTCGATCATTGTTTGTTGGCGCCGCCTCAAAATTAATCTCATACTTTAACTTTGGAGCTTAGCTAGATTAAAGGTTTTTTATTTTTCACTTTTCGTCGGTTCAATTTTTTGTTAAAAAGTTTTTATTTTACTCTTTTTGGTTTTCTCTTACAACAAATTTGTTAATAAAATTTTTGACTGTTATTCAAATTCCAAATTTTTCGGCTTTTTAAAACAAAATATTGTTTTTGCTATCTAATTTCCTTTTTTCGTCGATTTATATAAATATATAATTATACTTCGATACTACTAAATATTTGGTAGCTATTATTTTGAACCCACATTAGTTGCTTTTGATATTTAATAAAAATCCTTGATAGGCGAACAGACGCGTAAGATGAAGGATTCGGGGATGGGAGCTTCGATAAGAGTGTTCCTTACCGTCAAACAGGATGACAAGTACTAAGATGACTACCATGAATTCGAAATACTATTGAGTCTTTGGGAATAGACCTCCAGATAATCTAGTACCTACCAAAAATCTGAAGAATTGTGTTAACAATGAAAGCAAAGGAAATAGAGTGATAGCAATGACTGTGTTGGTAGACCTCGATTGGTTGCAATATTCAAAAGAACACGTACTAGAAATGTTTTTGAACGCATGATGTTGCCCGTAATAAGCTGCTAAGCTAAGCTAAGCTGGGCCGTCAATTTACAAAAACTTCAAGGGACGACCCTCGATAAAGCAAGAATTGACCTGGGACTACATTTTATTAGCATCATTATAAAATTTTGAACCAAATAAGGTGTTAATCCACATGATGAGCGCGCTGACTGAAATGCAGCTACTGAAAGGTTAACCCACTATGCACTGCACATATACAGATATTTAATTCTTGCAGTAATGGCTAAAACATACTTATTATGTTTTTTTTAAAAAAGGGCATCCGTCCGTCGATGACACGCATAACCTAGTAAGGTCTACAGTTTTTAATAAAGTTCAAGAAATAAGCTCAAGTGGCGTTATACTGTTTGGGACCTCTTGTAACTGACTTCCATTTCCACTGCCATAGCTTTGATGACAATCATACTCCAGCAAGGCATCAACAGTTCTCATCGACGTACATGAAATGAGCCTAAACACAACACAGCTGTTGTAAACTATTGAGAATGTCTAGTAAATACTACCCATCTCCATCATCAGACCTTCCATGACCGTAATTCTCCAGCTAGGTCTAAAGATCACGTCAAGGTGCATTAAATGAGCCCAAACACGATATAGCTGGTGTAAACTGTTGAGAACGTCTTGCAAATACCTTCCGTCTCCATCGTCAGATCTTCAGTGACAGTAATTATCCAGATTGGCTCAAAGTCCTCATCAAGGTTAATAAAACGAGCCCAAACACAATATTGCGGCTGTAAATTGATAGGAACCTCTTTCAAAAGCCTTCCGTATCCATCGTCAGACCTTCAATGACAGCTCTATTCCCCAGCTAGGTCTAAAGTTGTCGTCAACGTGCATGAAATGAGTTGAAACACGATATATCGCTGCTTTAAACTGTTGAGGACCTCTTGCAAAATGCAAGTATTTCCTGTCTCCATCATCCATCATCAGGTCATTTTGACGCCGTATTATCATCAGAACTACATATGTGTTTCAAATTTAAACAAAATCGGTTCACAATTGCAAATTAAGTATGAAAAAAAATCAATCAACCCCTATTTTTCCACCCTTAGGGGCGGATTTTTTTTTTCAATTTGAAATGGGACCAACTTTGAAATATACTCTCTCCAATGAAAAAAGAATTTTTCAAATCGGACGTCTCAGTAAAAAGTTATGCGTGGTCATACATAAAAAAAAAAAAAAAAAAAAAACAAATATACATGTCGAATTGAGAACCTCCTTTTTTTCGTCGGTTAAAAAATGGACTGCTATTTTTGCTTTTGCCACATGCGTTGGTAGCGCTAGGCTTTATATATGATAGATTTCAGCTGTTCAAAGCTTTGCATGTTGGTTATGCATGTTTTTTTTTTTGGTTAGTTTTTCAACTGTCCCACTTCTGGGCAAAAGCTTTTCTGCTTTCAAACCTCTTAATTCTGTGCAATATATGCCCATGTTCACCCCGCATTTAAGATCGTCACACCAACATCGCCGCGGTCTACCTCGACTACCTCGAACAGGCGATTTTAGTAAAAGTCCAAAATTGCAATTCTTTATTTGGACTTCAGTAACAACCTCATTGTGTTGAAACCTTTTATTACCTTTTGGTCTTAAGAATGGAAAGTTTTAATTACCAGGACCCACCTTTATAACACTTTTGTGGAACTTCGTGTGTATAATGTTTGCATTCTCATCGATCTCCCAAACGCAAGAGAACGCGAGTCGCTCTTCTCCTCCACGCAGTGAACACAAGTTCGAACTTAGCAAATCTGGAAACAAAGAGCATTTGAGAACATCGTTCAGACATTAAATTTCACTTCAACCAACTCTTCTGTTCAGGTGGGAAAACAAAGGACTAATAAAAAAATAATAATGCATTTTTTTAAGGAACGCCACCTTCTTTTTTGGGGTGGGAAATCATCAAATAACTTCCCCCGCTCTGGGCGGAGCGGGGGGGAGTGTCAGACTTTTACTGACTAAAACCCACCCATGTTCCTTCTATTGCCCTTTACGTTCCGGAAAAATCTGGATCTATCCTCCTACCCACAAGATAAACAGCAGATCTGACAGCCGCGTCTTTATCAACCGCTGCGCTTGGTCTCACAAAGTGAAGTTATCAATACAGACGCCGAAGTCCTATTGTTCATTACCGTTGGCTGTCTTGACTTTTGCTACGTCATAACTTGGGTCTTCGAGGTTGTATACTTATCAAGATGCTATATTCGACATTGCACTACCGTGCAAGCATATTGGTGAATACGCAGAATGTGCACTTGCAAAATAAAATCTGGCCAAGCAAAAGAACAATATGTGCCATCAATTATTTTTAGGAAACATGTTTAGCCCTGACCTGGAACCATATCAATCCTTCTGCCAACTAGATACACTGTAGTAGATCTACTAGCGGCCTCCTTGTCCAGCGCAGTGTTGGGTCTGACGAAGTGCGTGACGTCAGCAATATGGACGCCGACCTCGTATCGTTTGAGACCGTTGCTTGTCTTGCCCGGAAGAGCCTTCGCGTGTAAGGCGTCGTCTATGTCTGTGCAGCCGGGAGGGTCTACGGAGCATATGCATTCGGACCGTAGGTCCACGCGTTTTTTTATTTCCTGCAAAAGGCGAAGAAATTTGAATGAGGTTATAAAAAGAATTTAGTAACAAGTCAGATAGGCCTTGTTTGTCTACCCAAAATCAATCTTACTTTAAAAATTGACTAACAACTACTTAAAAAAACTAACTACTAAAATTACTTACTAAAATTACTTAACAGTTTTCACAACATATCTCGGGTATTTTTTATTTTTTTCTGGATGGGAAATCATCAAATAACTTCCCCCGCTCTGGGCGGACCGGGGGGAGTGTCAGACTTGTACTAAAACCCATGTTCCTTCTATTGCCCTTTGTGTTCCGGGGCCGCGGTATCTCTTTCGAACAACCCGCAACCCTGGACATATCTCGGCTTGGCTGTGATTTTGGCCTTAGCCACTTGGTCAGACTGGCACTACCACGTTTAGAGCAAAATGAACTTAAGATTCACGCGTTTATACAAAGACTAGCTTCCGCCCGCGACTTCGTCCGCGTGGCATAGTTACTTTGGGCTAACGCTAACTTTAACCCGCGTGGTAATACAAAAAAAAAAAATATTTTTGGAATTTACTCCTTAAGAATCGATTTTCATATTTAAGGTGCCCGGTATGAGAAAAATGTGAGGTGTAAAATCTACTGATGTATGACCTCGTTACGTTTTTGGTGCAACTTTGGTGCAACCGCACAGATGGTGTTTGTCGTACAGTTGAATATTACTAGATGGCGCTTTATGAAATTTGTCGTCCGTCAGTGATATTTTTCGCCGATTAGTTATAATAAATGTATATAAAATGAATAAATATATATTTATATATGTATATTATTTTCATTAATTTGTTAATTTACCCTTTCATATGGTATTAATCTTTTTTCAGTTTAATACACTCTTTTTGCGTATGTTTAGACAATCGTACTTAAGGAGTAAACTCCAGTCGTGCGTCGGAGCTGAGCTGACACACACACTTTTTCTCTCCCCTTTTCTTCCCTCTTTTCTCACTTTTTTTTAATTTAGTCTATGTCTGTCTCCAGGGTCCCAACTATCTCTGTACCCAAATTTATCTAAATCGGTTTGGCCATTTAGGAGTGAAGACGTATCAAATTATTGTATGCGCGAGCATTTTTCTTCTACTGCTGTACCGTGCCTGCTTAAAGCAGAATTAGAACTATGGTAAAATTAACTTACCTCTTCGGGTATAGTCCAGTCGTTAGCCGGTAGACACGCAAGCACGGCCTCACTAAATCGAGCATGAGGGACATCGTGTTCCAACAATATCACCTCGTTCTCAGCATCCTTGTCACCTGAAACATGAAAATACACATAAACAACTGAAAGGAGTCTTTATAAAAACATGTGAGATTATTGTGTTGATGAAGGTCACGGCAAAAATAGCTGAATCCCAAGCGAGGATATCATGGAAGTTTACTTCGGTAACCTGTGGACTGTGTTAGAAAGAGCAAGCGTATCCAAAAAGTATTAAAAAAGTGTAAATTGTAAATTTTGTGTAAATTTTCTATTGCATTGCAGGCGCTTCGCTTAAAATATTGGTATTCAGCTGCATCCGGTAAGACTGGAAGCTGACCGACAAGGCTAGTTGGTAATGTATAACTTTAAAATTCGACAAATGTGTATTGGCGCTGATAGTTTAACTAATAAGTTAATAACTCACCAATAGGTCCGAGCGCTCTAACAAAGTGTCCGAGCGGGTAGCGACTGTTCCTCGGCCAGGAGTCGAGCGCGACTAGTATACGTTGCATCGCTAGCACGTCGCTTTGACGCGTCTCGATGCGCACGCGCGGGATAGACTTCTCAGCTGGCGTGAATAGGTGACGGACTGCGCCTGGAGGAGCAAGGGCATTAACACACAATCTTAACAATTGGATCCAGTACTCTTCAATTTGAGCGAAAGCGTGCAGTTGCACTAAACGATATAACAACAGATACTTTAGCCTGAATCCAAGACGCTGCCATAGTCAATGACAGTACATTGTCTCCTCTATTTGAAAAAATAATAAAAATAAACTTTACACAGTTCAGTTTGTCTGTAAGTATTCAGTCTGCGAGACATTATTCTGACTATGTGTTTTAACTCATAGAGATGTGTGGGTTCACTGTTCACGCGAAACCCTTTTCCATGTCAACCCTTCAGGGCCTCGCTGGAGTATTTGCTGCTACCGCCTCACATTTGCGTCGACCGGTGCGACCGGCCGCGTGGTACTGTACCCTGGCTGCGCGACCGCTGCTTCACAGCCTTCTACACACTCAGCTCACAGAGACAAACCACTTGGGGCAATTCTTTTTACGGTTTGATCACCTCCCTTGCAACTGCCCAGTCTCAGAAGGTAGACCATCTCCACTTTAAAACACACAGCACAAAATGCTGAGCTGATTGTGCTTATAAGACCTACCTGGAAATTTGCTCTGCATAAGAATTCCACAATATTGCCTCCATTTTCTCCTTATGATCCCAACAACTTTCCCTGTTGGTGTAACTTCCTCATCACTCTTGTCTACTGGTTTGGCAACCTTCAAAAGCACTGTTTCTTCTTCTAACTGGTCTCCAGGGTCATCGGCTTTATCCTCAAGAACAATGTCACTTGGACGCCTCCATTCTTCTTCAGGGAATATTTCGACTGCTATGGAGTCTCCGTCTACAGCTCTATTTATTCCTTCATGTCCTTGTAGCAATATCTAGTAAGAAATAAATACTGTGCATATAACATAAGTTACGATGGTGATCCTATTAAATCCTGCTTTCTCATATAATATGAACAACACCTAAGGAAACAATGAATGAACTGTGTGTAAGAAGATATGGCTCAAAAGAGCTTGACAAATGAAATGACAAATAAAAGATAAATATAGTAGAACATGTATTGTGTTGCAATGCAATTATAGCTCTAAAGAAATTGAGATAACAACAGAAGAATGATGATGATATAAAGAAAAGAAGGAATTAAAAACCGACTTCCAAAAATACTAAATGGCCAAAAAAAAACACTTAAAAATACTAAAAATCGCAAAAATATATAAAGCTAAAAAGTATTAATTTAACAACTAAAAAGCAATAAATAACTTATGCAATTTATAACACTATCCTCTACTTACCTACTAACTACTTATTCTTTCCGCTTACTGCTTGGTTTGAAGTCGGTGCCAAGCCACAGCATAATTAGCACATGTAGGTACAATAAAAATTATACAAAAAAGTAAGTAGCGCCTACTATAATGTAAAAGAGATATCATGTGTTGTGCTATTAAATGCTAGATCTGAATCGCGGTGTTACGATTCTCCATGATTTAATAAGGTCAACAAAAATGTTGGCACCATTTGCATTTAAAATTCAAAATTTTAGACGCATGCTCTTGGTTTATGCTACGATTTAGTTCTTCAATTTAGTACATTTTAGAGTTATCAATATAATATATGGCTTGGCACCGACTTCAAACCAAGCAGTAAGCGGAAAGAATAAGTAGTTAGTAGGTAAGTAGAGGATAGTGTTATAAATTGCATAAGTTATTTATTGCTTTTTAGTTGTTAAATTAATACTTTTTAGCTTTATATATTTTTGCGATTTTTTGTATTTTTAAGTGTTTTTTTTTGGCTATTTAGTATTTTTGGAAGTCGGTTTTTTTTAACGTAGTTTTTTATTTTTATTTTTTGCTTTTTAGTGATTTAACTATGGGTAGACTTACGAAAGGTGCTGCGCGCCTCAAAAAATATAGATTCCTATTACATAGCATTAAAACAGGTGTAGGCTCAAGGGTGATGCTAAGGAGAAATATGGCAGTCTCAGATGGTTTAGTCAACGGAGCAATGGGTGTTATCAAAAAAATTAAATGGCCAGCTCTTCGTCGAGATCAATTAGAAATAGGAGAACTCCCCGAAGCAGTGTTAATTGAATTTGATGACCCGACTGTAGGTACCTGAGTAAAAGATGCGGAGGGCCTAGTATCAATAGCACCAACATCGGCAACTTTTCAGGCTAACAAAGGTTACGGTGATGTTGAGAGATTAATGCTACCTTTAATCTTGAGTTGGGCCGTTACTGTTCACAAGCTTCAAGGTTCGACATTGGAGAGGGTGGTAATGGACTTCGCAAAGGGTCAGATATATGTGGCTTTAAGTCGTGTGAAGAATTAAGATAGTGTGGCATTAAGTGATTTAGAGCCTTCAAAATTACTGAACATACCACATGATGACAAAGCACTAAAGGAAATGCAAAGATTAAGGCAGCTAAATCAAAATTAAATATTTTATTTCTCCTCGCCGACATCATTGAAGTTGAGGTTGTCAATTCGGGTGGTATGTTTTCTCTTCTTTTTGTTGGTTTTCATTTTATTACGTGTGTACCGATTTACGTGATGTTTTGTTGTTCGACGCGAAATATCTGATGCTTCAGGTGCACCAGGCGGAGAACGCACACCCATAATAATATGTTACTCTGGGCAACAGGGCTGTAGGCTATGATGTGAATGTTCGCTTATCATTTATTTAACAATCACAGAAAATCATTTAACACTATTAAACCTAAACGTTAATGAGATTTACCTTCAAGGTCAACCTAATAGCCTCAAGGAATACTATTCTCTATCCATATGTATGTACAATTTTGAAAGAATTTTCTCTGAACTCCTAACCTTTGAGGAGTTGTACCTTCCATCATCAGCTCATCCATAGGAAATCATCATCAAACGCAAATAATTGAACAAACTGTATGATATTGTCTGAAACGTAACAGTTATATGCTTATAAATTGAGTGTTCTTCTCGATTTCCTTGGGATCCCATCATCATATGCTGACTAGATGACCAGGGTACCAACTTGAATATGTACCCTAACGAACAAAAAAAGAATTACGCAAATCGGATTAGAAATGTTAAAGTTATCGACATACTTATATACAAAGTGTCGTTAAAAGAACATCGTCCAAATAACATCGTCCAAATAACAATTATGCTTATAAAATAAAAAATTGGTTTTTTGTAAAGTAGGTTTACGACCGAGATGTTTACGTGATAACGTCTTATTGCGATCGATCTCGATCGATCGATCGATCGATCGCGCTCGTGAGGTTTTGGTGTGACACAAGTTTCTGAACATGTCACCCGACTAAAACGATTTTAAAGACGTTATCACGTCAAAAACTACTTGACCAAACTGAAAGAAATTTTTATGGGACCACCTGGCAGCTATTTCGCGTCGAACAAAAAAAGAATCACGCGAATCGGTCCATTTACCGCGGCGTAATCGATGTACATACATAGAAAAAAAAACATACCTCCTTTTTGGGAAGTCGGTTAAAAACTAGATTAATCCAAACCAAAATGAAATCTTTATGGTCCAAAATTCTATGACTGGAACCAATACTCCAAACCAGCCCAGAGGTTGTTTACAAACACTGCCAATTTTCCTATAGAAAATTTCCATACTATACTGCTAATAAAATTAAACATAATCAATTATATTCAATACTTACAGGTTTCTCAAACCCATTGACAACTGCAGTACCCTCCAAGAAATTATCCCTAGAAGCACGGTATGTCCCCTGATACAGCTTCCCGTTCCGTATTCCTTCATGGATCTGTGATGGTGTCAAGTGTGCTGGATACAGAGCATCTTTAGAACAGGTCTCTGGTATTACATTCTTTGACAGCTTGTCTATGAGGCCAATAACACCCGACACATTTTCAACATAATCCTTTGCTGTAAAGATAATTGTCATTTTATACATAATAACAATACCAAAAACACAGAATGCTTTTCATTTTTTGGATTGACTATCCATCTAATGACTTCTACCTCTCTGGATGGAGCGGAAGGGAGTTTCATACTTGTCTCTCACTGACTAAAACCCGTACATGTATTCTTTTGCTTGCTGTGTTCTAGGGCTACGGTATCTCTTTCAAAAAACCTGCCACCCGAGTTAAGCAGTGGCTGGTGTAGTGGTGTGGCAGGCCACTCCGTTTCGATGAGATCTCTTTGATGCGCAAATCAGATTCACACACTACTATGTGCATTCACACTGTCCAGACAATCATACATTGTTGTCAACTTTTGAAAGTTTGCATTGGTGACATGTTCTTTTCTTTTTACTGTATCTGTCCACATTGGTGTCTTCTTTTTTTTTACTTTTAATAATGAAAATGTTTTAATGTCAACAACAACCACTAATCAATTACCAAATATCATTCTTCTTTTAACCCGTCGCACAATTGTTTACAAAAATGTAGGGTAACAATGTATGAAAGTGCGCAAGCGTATGCAAACTTTGTCGCGCGACGGGTTAATAAATGACTACACTTACCAGTACAGCACACTATTCCCTCTTCCTGAGCAATTTTCCTGTTATTCTCATCATCAGTAAGCAGCACTATCCTAGGGAACTGCCCAACTACACTGTTTATACTCAAATGTGACTCATACCACGCACAGGCTTTACGGATAGCTCTGTCATTGCGATCATTTTGTTTTTCACCAGGTGCTCTCTCAATGTATGTATCCCTAGGTGGAAAATGCAGAGATGTATATTTTTGTATTGGAAATTATGCAAAATGGTAATAGAAATAAAATACTTCAATAATAAAAAAAGAACAAATGGTTGGAATCTCATTCTCAGCCATCGCTCAGTAAAATGTTATGTTGCAAGACAAAGACACAGCACTAGTTACAGTGACCGCAGGCAACAATTATTTTGGCAAAATTTGAACTTACTTGTGGTGTTCATTAACAAACGAATAAAACTTCCTCTTTTTATTGTTTATTATCTCCAATAATCTCTGGTACATAGCTGTGTTTTGATGTTTCACTTCCTCAAGCACAGTCTGAAGTATAATCACGTTTTTCAACGCATCTTCTTCGAGAACGTCGATTTGGTGAAGCACTACGTTAGTGTCCAGGATCAGGTAATGAGGATAGTCGAACAACGAACATATCGACTCGGGCTTTTCATCCAGAACCAATTCGTCATCTTTATGTGGACATGTGTTACACGCAGCTGATCCACACAGCAAATCATCGCGTAAATAATGTTCTCGTACTATCTGCAACACATCGAAATGTTTCAATAATTCTAATTCCACATATATAACAAAATAAACTTTACAAAATATAACCCCACTTTTATAATGTTACCGCGCTTTGTTTTAGTTAGAAATGTTTTTGTAGTCCACATCCTGAAGGTTTAACTGAATTGATTTGTGGTAAATGCTAATCTTGCGTACTTTCGTATGGTTATTTAATGCTCCAAACAACATTTGAATCCTACAAAATCTAACCACATACACCACAACAAAACTTATTTTCAATATGGTCAAGAAGTGTCAGCCTGTCAAGTGTCAACTATGAAACTGTCAAAATGTGTGATTTTGTTTTACTGGTGTCGCTAGTATCTCATGACTCACGGAAAATATGCATTGATAAGTTCTATGCATTTATTTTTCATTTCGGAATGCATTATCGCCCTTAATTTAATATTCTATAAACAGTTTAAGATATAAAGGTGGATGAGTTAATGGTGGCTAACAAAGGCAGCGCTGTGCAGGGACGACTTAGGCCTTAGTTAGAAGGACATATTATTGTTAAAGTTATTGACTTTATTAGTGAGGTTCTACAGAAAGGTCAGGTGGAATGTATTTGCAACCGCCGCGCCGTCGCCGTGCGTGTATGCACGTGGACGAGCCAAAAGGAGTTTGTAAGTAAATAGCAGGTGGCGCTCTCAAGTTTCTGCCTACGACATACAATGTATAATAATCAATATGCTAGCAGCAAACATGGCTCATTTTCTTACAAACAATCAAAATAGGATAAACTGAAGTATTTAGTACAATTTCGGATAATGCAATAGTTTACTGATTACAATTACAAATGATATCGATAAGTTACACTTACCAAATGATTTTATTATGGGAATCTCTACTCTTTTGGTTTGAAACCCAAAACCAGCGAAACCCTAATAATTTTCTCCTGAAAGTAATTTTACAATGATCCATCATTCATTATGTTGACTAAGACCCCAGCAACATGGAATCAAAGAACTTATACAATACTAGCTTTTGCCCGCGGCTTCACTCGCGTTAAATTCGGGGTAACACAGTTCCCCTTGCACCTTATTGATTTGTAATAGCAACGCCAAGTTTCCCTTTTCTTCCCTCTTTCTCCCTCACATCCCACATATTTTAAAAAAAAAAGCCTACATCCGTCTCCTGGTTCCCATCTATCTCTGTACCAAAAATCATCAAAATCGGTTTAGCCATTAAAGCGTGAAGAGGTAACAAACAAACAAACAAACTCACTTTCGCTTTTATAATATTAGTAAGGATGTTATAGATCCTTGATTAAGATTGGCAACCAGGCACAGAATAAGAACAGGAAAGCCTTCTGATAGTCTGCCCTCTCTTTATTTACGACATTTTCTGACGGACTGACAGCCATTGTTATGGCGGGA
The DNA here is from genome assembly GCA_905475445.1 of Ochropleura plecta. Classification (NCBI taxonomy): domain Eukaryota; kingdom Metazoa; phylum Arthropoda; class Insecta; order Lepidoptera; family Noctuidae; genus Ochropleura; species Ochropleura plecta. The sequence continues at coordinate 15,133,277 of FR997731.1, read as the reverse complement.
AAAATGAATTGAATTGTCACCAATCACCATTCAAAGTTGTCAAAAATTGACAAATTAAAATGACACAGCTAAAAATAGGGCGATGTGAATGCACACTCTATAAATACAATTATTTGCCAAAGAAGAAAGAAAAAAAATACAATTATATAAACTTCTTTATTGACATTGGAAAAATTGCCGACATCGGCTCCAATTGCCATATAGAAAGAAAGAAGAACTTATATTGTTTTTGTAAATGTATGCACATTAACTAACAGTTTTGTTTGATTAAAGTACGGTATGTATCTTTGTACTTTTTATTTGCTTGGCGATTTTGCGAAAGAAGTTACCGCCTTTATTTTACACGCTTCATTATTAATCAACTAGCACACGAATAGCGCTGATAAGAACGCATAAATCGGATTTGTAAAGCTGTTAGCTATCAGTCTGTATTTGTAGGCCAGGTATGTTGTCAAAGAAGTGGCGTTTAATCAAATAAAAAAATTGGATAATTGCGTCTCTCGACTCGTTGCCGCAGATAAATATTATATCAGTCGAGTGGTGAGCGGCGGACGGACGCCGGTTGGCCGCGCTAATGTGCGCGCTTACTCCGCTCTACCCAGCTATTTAAAAATGCGTCAAACAATTTCAATGTATAAATAACGCGTAATAATTTTGAAGTAACCAAACAATCTGTGTTTTACCGGAAGCAATATAATTAATGAAAGTGATATTTAAAAAAGTTGTAAGAACTGAAACAATGCCTAAAAGTAAAAGTTTCAAGTCACCCCAACAGCTATGGGAAGCTGTATCCTCAAAATCTGTTCATCTTGTTGAAGGAATTTTCTTCAATCTTGGAGTGCTTGTGGCAAGACATCCATGGAAGACAGTTATTTTGACATTCACTTTTGTGTTCCTGAGTTGTATTGGATTGATCAGATTCCATATAGAAAAGAATCCCATGAACTTATGGGTACCACCAGAGTCAGATTTCTATTATGACACAAACTGGTACATTAATACATTTGGCACGGGATTCAGACTTCAGAAAGTAATTATAACTGCAGATAATGTGCTTGAGCCAGAAGTTTTATCAGCAATTAACAATGTCACTAATAAAATAAATTCAATCCAAGTGAATTATGAAAATGAAGTATACACCATGAAGGAATTGTGTTACAAAGTACCTGTTGTAAATTTTTATAGTTCAGGTCGTGATAAAAGATCCTTGGACATATTACCGGAAAGCAATGCCCATTCGAATTCAAGTGTTAACAGTGAAAGTGATTTTTCAGACCCCACACTTTGGGTCAATGATGAGTTTTATTGTGATTTCTTAGAAAGTTTTCAATATACTTGCTACCGGTTTAACATATTGGATCTATGGAAGAATAAACAAGAAGACATAAACCAAGCCACTAAACAAGATGTAATTGAAAAAATAAACAAAATTAAAACAAACCCTACTACAGGTCATCCTACTGATTACACAAAATTGTTTGGTGATATGAAATATGATGAACATGGTAATATTGCTTCTGCTGGATCAATAATTTTAACATGGTTCACGCATGTTAATATGACCAGTATTGATGTAAATGAGGTAGGTAATTTAGTTGGCACTGAAGATTGGGTCTCCATCCCATTAGCTATGTGGGAAAATGAATTTTTGAATGTAATGGAGTCAATTTCTCATAATTTTTCTGATATTAATGTGTACTATGAGGCTGGGAGAAGTTTTGCAGATATTAGTGGAAAAGCCATGTTTGATGAATTAGACAAACTGTTTTTGGGTATACTGTTGATGTTTCTGTACATACAATTTGGTCTATCTCGATATAATTGGCTAGAAATAAGATTAACTTTAGGAAGTGTAGGGCTCTTGTGTGTAGGATTGGCCTACATAACTGCAGTTGGTTGGTGTTCTGTGCTTAGTATATCATTTGGTCCTATTCATTCATCTCTTCCATTTCTTCTCATGGGTTTAGGAGTAGATGACATGTTTGTAATGAATGCCTGTTGGAATAATCTACCAGAATCAGCATCCAAAAAAAGTTTGCCAGTTAAAGTAGGACTCATGCTGAAACACGCCGGTGTGTCCATTGTAATAACGTCATTCACGGACATTGTCGCTCTACTTATTGGTGCTATTACGATACTTCCGTCCTTAAAGTCTTTTTGTGTCTACGCCGCTATGGGCGTGTTTTTCATATTTTGTTATTCAGTTACTTTTTATGTGGCTGTGTTCACGTTAGATTTAAAAAGAATTCAAGATAACCGAAATGGTGTTTTATTTTGTTATAAACACAAAAGAGAAATTAAAATCTCAACAGATAAAACAATATTTCAAAAATTCTTAGAAGAGTTTTACAAACGCGTCGTCTTTACCATTCCCGGTAAAACTGTTGTTATATTGTTCACGGTAATTATGACCGGCTTTAGTATACAAGCTATTCTTCATTTAGAACAGCGGTTTGATCCTAAATGGTTTATACCTGACGATACGTATTTCAAAGACTTTCTGAACGCACATGATTTTTATTACCCAGAAGAAGGTAACATGGCTATGGTGTTTTTAGGAGAAATGAATTATAACAAAGAATTCATCCGATTACACGGTATGATACAAAAATTAAAGAATGAAACTTACATTTACGATGTTAACTCTTGGGTTGAACACTACCATCAATACGTTTTACAAAATTATGATAGAGATCTTGTGAAAAATGCATCGGCATTGACAGATCTCGAATTTAATCGACATTTATCAAGATTTTTATATAGCCCTCTCGGAGGCAGATTTCAAGTAAATTTTAAATTCGCTGATCATTTTGAGTGTGGCAGTCCGGCTTCGCAAATAAAAGCTTCTACAATGATTTTTAACTTCGCGAAATTTAGTGGCCCAGACGAATACATACCGGCAATGAACCATGTTAGAAATATTGTAAAATCTACAAATATCACTAGTGGTGATGGTTATCGAAGTGTCTGGTCAAAGGTATTCGCGAACTGGGTCACAGATGAAATTATAGCTATCGAAGTTGAAAGAAACATAGAGCTAGCACTACTTTGTGTAATGGTTTGTACAGTTATTTTGATAACTAATCTACAAATGTGTTTATGGATATTTCTATGTGTTCTGTTAACACTTGTCAATGTGTTGGGATGTATGCAGAGGTGGGGTATGACTGTAGATATAGTGTGTTGTATAGGCCTTGAGCTCGCGACAGGTCTGTGTATAGACTACGCAGCTCACGTAGGTCACACATTTCTAACATTGACAGAAGGTTCTAGCTCCGAGAGGGCCTTCAAAACGGTCACATCTATTGGATCTGCAGTGTTATTGGGTGGAGGCTCCACTTTCCTCTCGTTGTCTCTGCTTAGTATGTCCAAAGCATACACTTTCCAATCTTTCTTTAAGATTTTCCTCCTAGTGATATTATTTGGACTATTCAACGGCTTAATATTTTTACCAGTAGGTTTGTCGTTAATAGGGCCAAATGCGTACAAATCAAATAAACAAAAAAATACCGCTGAAATGGTAGAGTTGAATGGAAAACACGATAATGTTGAAAAACAGTTAGAAGACGGATGAACAGGAAATATTGTAAGATTTATTGAATATACTTACGTGTGATTAGTAATCCACACAGATGTATGTGATACTGAAAACTGATATTAGTGACAAAGTAATATGTAATTATGGGTTTATGTCACAATTGGAATCGTAAAATGATACGTTTAAGTATCGTTATCGTAAATGATATAAAATAATTGCAAACATGTAATTTCTCACGCGCCTGTATTGCTTGCATATCATATCGGTTAAGATTTTATAAAAGTATAGATAAGTATTTTTACTGTTACGGTGCAATGTTAAATGTTACAATACAAGATAACAAGTTTTAGTCTGTCATCTAACAATCTATCAGTTCCTATGATAAATCTACAGATTAACGGAATAAGTGTAAAATCTTGTCATCATCGTTGTCGTATGTTACACGCAGTGTGTGCATATTTGTAGTTTCTCAAACCCAGTGGCGTTAAAAATAGCAAGCAAGTCTGTTGGCTTATTGTAGTCTTTTCGCACCAAATATTATTGTATCTACGACGGTTTAATAATTAATTGAACTTTGAACTGTAAAATAACACAGCATAATTATAATGTGTTGAAATACAAAATAATTATGCTTTAAGTAATGAATACGTCACTGCTGGTACATCTGTGGTATTTTGCTATCAATTAATTATAAGTAGTTAAGTATATTTTATCGATATTAAGATCCGAATGTGTTCGTCAAGTGCCTGATTATTTATTAATACGTTGGTTTTGTCGAAGTATTTCTACCTGAGAATAAATGTTTTCTCTAAAACATGTTTTTTATTATAACTTTGACGGTCCAAATACGAACTGGGATTCAAATACTTGTTTAATATGAAAATTTTTCTTCTTGGTCGGTTACTATTTATATCAGTGAAACGATTAGCTTAAATTTATAAGCAATTACAGTCCACAAAGATCTTATGTAATTCCGAAGTAGGACATAATCCCAAATTAACTTAATTGACTATCACTTACGTTAGTTCACGCTTTTCTACTTTCATTTGCGCATCTGGGGTACAATCACCTACTATTGTAGTATTGTGTTTACCTAAGACTTTCACAGTTAACTGTTTTCTAATATTCACTGAGTATGACCATTTGGTACTGGAAGTATAAAACGCCAGAAGTTATAAGTGCTCAAACTAGGGAAACGAATATAAATAGTACAGCCATTCAAAACCTACTGTGTCAATAAATATGTGAATTACTTACCAGGTGAATCAGTGATACCAGCGGATTAAAATATGGCGTGGAAGATAATTCAAATAGGCTGAGTGCGATCACGCATCAGATCGTAAGGAACTTAATAGAATTTCACATAATCCGATATTTGCTGACTATTCAATGTTTAGAGAACGTCAAAATACAACAAATTGGCTACCATTATGTAGCTTCAATAAGTCTTATCTGCCTTTTGAAACGTTAGATTGTCTGAAAAATAAGATAATTTATAAATTATCGCCTAAATCCGACCCAGCAAGTGTTTGACAAAAACGAATGTCCCAATTATTAGGTAAGTAGGTACTTACCTGTGCATCTAGGAAAGTCAGCAACATGGTCAGTGAGAATCATGAAATACCTATTGCCAAATAATTTTTTGATTTTAATGTAAATGATTGCAATGTGAATGAAACTAGCTTTTGCCCGCGGCTTCGCTCGCGTTATTTTCGAGGTAACACAGTTCCCCTTTCCTGATTTGCAGGTACGTGCTCCCTGTAGTTTTAGCCCTTGCGCCTTATTTATTGTAATAGCAAAGCTAACTTCTCCCTTTTCTTCCCTCTATTTACCTCATTTTTCACTTTAAAAAAACAGCCTATAGTAGTCTCCAGAGTCCCAAATATCTCTCCAGAGTACGAAAGTTCATCAAAATCGGCTTTGCCATTTAGGCGTGAAGACGTAACAAACAAACTCACTTTCGCTTTTATAATATTAGTAAGGATGTAATTAAATACTAGGCTGATATGACGTATATACGACGATATGAATCTAATCTAATGACAAGAAAGTAATTATTCAGTCCAGTATCTTAAATCCTTACCATAGCTATGAATGTGATGGACTACGAAATTAATTAATTGCATGTTCACGCTGAGATAAACTGCCAACGTTCCTTCCGTTGCAAACTGTTTCGCCGATTGAAAAATAATAGAATTTACAATACTTTTGTTTTATATCTAATATGCGATAATTTGTTAAATGGAGCATTACGTTGGGATCGTCATGTTTAACAATATTTAGTTTGATGCTAGTACGATTTGCTGGAACAATAAAAAGATGCATTTTGGGTCATCAAAAAGAGTTAGAGCAAACTCTTGTCAGTAAATTCATATTGAAAATATGTACCTAATCGAACTAAATCTACTATTGTTCAGCAAGCCATACCATGAACCGCAAACACAATAATGGATATAATAGCTTCCCAATGACCACTAAACAACCACAGGAGAATTCGTCGTAATCCTCTTAACGTAACCACATAATTGGTTATGGTAGGGGTTTCCGGTGTCTGGTTGGCTGATAACCGAATGGTCATACAGAAAGAATAACAATGTTAAGTTGTAAATGCATATGCTAAGTAGCTTAGCATAACATATTTTGCTAGGCTAGCTAGCTTCTGTAGAAGTTAAGATCGATACGCCCTGAAGCAGACTTTGACAAATACCGCGATTTTTAAGCAGTTACTAGGCACGTTTCGATTCTACATTCTTTTTTTTTTTCACTAGTTCAGAACATTATGAAAGGAAGACAGAATTGAGATCTTCAATTTAATTTGAATTGTCCGTATTTTTATTGTACTTTCATCAAGGTACGTACGTAGTTACGTACACATAAAGAGGTTTAACACATTTCGTAACTAAATAGAAAGAAAACCTTGATGCAGGTGCTATAAGTTTATTTTGACCAAAATTACATTTAAAACCGGAATTTACGTGGACTGCATCAATTGGGTTAATTTGAATGCAACTGGGGTAGTGGCATTAAAATTAAGTTTCAAGGAGGTTGTGTACCCAACGTGAAGCTGACACTACCTCCGTGCTCAACCGTAGGAGGTACACAAATTTATGATCATAGCACCGGTCCCTTTGATGCACGGAATTGCAGATCCCAGCCGGTCAGGAAAGTGACTAGAAACAGAAGGACGTAGGTATCATCAAACGATAACGCGGCCGAAACAGGATGCTGATGATGTGTTCCTGATTAACTTATGACTAACGTCTAACTGAGAAATTGCTCTTTGACCCGTCAGTAGATAATTCCAGACAGTTGTACCTATTATTTATTTTTTATATTTCTAAAAGCATTTTTTTCAATACGCTGATTTTTAAATTAATGGCCTCCGGACGGAACTGCTGGTCTTTAAATTTTCAAGAACATATTCCCTTAAAAAAACGTAAAAATCTGTTGGTAAACACTAGGTATCTAAATGTATCAATGACATTGAAATCCAAAATGACTACACACACAGCCACTTTAAACAACATGCCTACTAAAGGTAAGTATTGAGAGGTTACTTTGATGTGATGTTATGCTAATATTCGCCCTACAATATCGCAATCAATGACAACAAGGTCATAGAACTGAGTTGTCCGGTCGCGACTAATGCGGGTGATATGCCCTATGCAACCTTTAAGTAAACACTTTTTATCGTCCAAGTCAACTATGTAAGAATAGATATTTATGTACTTACATAGAATGATTGTAAGAGACCTCTGAAGACACTGACATGGAAAAGCCTAAACAATACCATACATAAAGACCCTTAATGAGAAACTTATTTTGTAATTTGTACCTATACTTATTGTTATAAATCACAAGGTCGTGAAAGAATTCTCTGATTTAAAATGACAGGTAAAATTTGTCCCACAAACTATGACCCACAGACAAATATAACAAAATTGAAACCAACATATTGCGCAACAAAAGCTAAAATTAAAAATTAATTAAAGCCAAAATTAAGGATTTTTGGATGTGGAAATCAAATTTTGAATACAAACTAATAACTGGTTAATTTTACTAATGCAATATTTTAGTCTAATCTATAGATATATCAATTTGAATAAGATTTGGTATGTTAATTGAACTAGTAAGCAGACATCCGTTCGTTGAACTCGCTTTGGCTCCATATTCTTGCAATTTTCTTGAGAGTATTAGTGGACTTTTGCTTTACTTCTACGTAGAATAGGTATTACGCTAGTTAAATCCAGTTCTATTCCATTGCAATTACGAGGTAGGAGCCTACATTTCATTAACGTACACCTGCATTGAAGATCTATTATTTGGTTAGATAACTGATTCTGGATTTAAAAGATAATATGTGTCATTTTACAGTTATGAAATTCATTTACATTCATAACTTAGTAGGGAAGTATTATCGTTTATTCATTTTTTTAATTTAAAAAAAAAGCAAAGCATTAAAAATTGTATTCCACCAGCATCGGGCGGTATCGGGAATAAGGTCCAAGATAGGTCACGGTCAGGGCCCCAGAGAAAAGAACATCCTCACCATTCTAGCCGTGTCCAACACTACCGCTGTCTGAATCAAGCCCTTGATCCAGCTGCCTAACGATTAACGATATCGGATCTTGACAATTAAGCCTTTGATAAGTATTATAGCGGCTATGGTTCCGAAATAGTAACGAAAAGAGCTAGGTTTAAAAGATCGTTAGGTTTATGAATTTTCGTAAATTTTGAGGCAGATTAATTCATCATAATTCGTGGGCAGTCATTACCATGGCTAAGTAACTGTGGACCTCCTCATTTCTCTGCCCTATGATCTACTTCATCCTAAATTCGGTACCTATTCTAATTTCGCTTCATCAAATCCACACAGCCAATAGCGGGTGCTGAGACACATACATCACGCGGGCCCAACATAAAAACCTTTGAATGTCCCGAAATTTCAATTTAGTTGTATTTCGACCAAGGCCAAGGGACTTTATACCGCAGGGAAAGGATCATTTCGTTTTATGCTTAAACACTAAAGATTGGTTTTAAATTGTAGGAACTAGGTCTAGTTAAAATATAATTGATGCAATGACGACGCCAGTTAATGCAGTCTTTGATGCGTGAAATGATCAGCTTGTAAGTGGCATGTTAACCACAGAGGTCTAAGTGGAGGAATGATATAGTGCGGTGGCGCTAAATACATTTGCGTCATCCAACTCTACCTACTTGGGTGCTGCACTACGTATTTCGCCACATATGCAGCTAGTATTGATAAATAGCAGCTGCACATGCAAGCGATAGATTAGGTAAATTAATGTTTTTAAATATCCAATTCCCAAACAAAAATAAAACGTGCGCCGATTTGTCTGCTTTTAAAAACTCGCTTCGATGATATCGTTTATCTCGTGATGTAACGACCTAGAATTAGCCAATGCGTTCAATGTCTTCTAACTAGATTCTAGTGTTCCTTGGGAACCAATCCAAAAATTTAGTGAACGACCTGAATGAATAAATTCCCTTCTTGGCATAAAACTTTCTGCCGTAAGTATTTCTTATTTAAACTGCATCATTCTCCGCTTAGTAACGATAATCTCTTAACCTTCTTATCAAGTTACCGATTTTAATTTAAACAAATCGCGTCTGGCTAGGCATTTTTCCTTTTTTAAATAATTTGGACAGAAAGATAAAACTCCTGGGAGAGATTTTGTGATAAGATGCAGCACCTATTATATAATATATAAAACTTTCTTTAGGTTATATGTAATAATACCTACTACCTTTTATATTCCAGGTTATTGCATATGGTCACTTTCTCATTATGTACGTACAGACTTGGAAACCTAGCCGGGTGTCGAAGTGTGAACTGCGTGCCATGCACATGTACTGGTGATTGGATTAGATTGATATAATCCACTACTTGCCAGATTGGTCTACCTTCCAGTGAATATGCAAAAAAGTGGACCATCTCAATGCTAAAACATAGAGCAAATCAAACAGTGTTCTAGTCGCTGGGTTGACTTACTTTTAACAATCAAATATTTACTTGATTTAAAATTAAAATGGGTGTATTTTATAACTAGGTACCTAATATAATGCACAATAAACAATTGCAAAGTGTGAATAATCATACTGTTAATTTAATAAACATTATTTATTACCAGATCTCATTTATTAAATGAAGTTGGTTAGGAGGACGTCCTCTCTGATCGTCTAGTTCATTTGTGATTTGTGAGTGTTCCCTCTCACGGCAATATTGGCTACGAAGGTTACATAACAGTGGTGTAGCTATTTTTAAACTAGATATAACGCTTGTTTCTAGTTAACTTGGTGTTACACCTTGTGTACATTACATATTCATACTTTCTGACTAATGTTACAAATGCACTGAAGTTCCTTTGTCAGTTTGTCTGTCTGTTTTTTTTTACATCAAAGCGACTGAACGAATTTGGATGGACAGGTGGATAAACCTTGTGACCCACGGATGTCCCTCAAGTTAAAGGGGAAAATATACAAGTCCGTGATTAGATCTGGTGTACTGTATTAGGTCAGAAACCTGGTCTGTAAAAAAAAAGGTGGATGAAAAACGATTGCATGTAGCGGAGATAAGAATGTTGAAATGGATGTGTGGAGTCACAAGAATGGATAAAGTAAGGAATGAATATATTAGAGGAAGTTTGAAAGTTGCGCCTGTCAGAAAAAATGAAAGGGAGTCGTTTGTCTTGGTATGGACATGTAATGAGGAGGGACGAAGTAAATGTGACTAAAAGAGTGATGGATCTGAATGTTGATGGACCGAGAGCGAGAGGAAGGCCAAAGAAAAGATGGATGGATTGTGTAAGGAATGATATGTAGGAGAAAGGAGTAAATGATGCCGTTACGTCTGATAGGGGAGAATGGAAGAAGAAAACGTGTTGCGCCGACCCCAAATAGAATGGGACAAGGGCAGGAAAATAATGATGAGTCGGATAAACCAGCGCTAGGCTAGGTCCATTTTTCGGTGTTCTTATTTTCCGACGTCTAGGCGGGCATAAGCATAATAATATTTTTTTGCGATGGCCAAGCAACTCCGCGTTCGATGCTTGCATGGGTTTGCAATATTCGCATGTTCCTGCAACTGTATTTGAGCGAGTATAGAATAAATGTTCAATACTTTAATAACAGCAGATTCTTTTGATTCCTCTTCATTTAATGGAAGCCTCCATTAACTCTTTTTCTGCTTGTACTTTGTGAATTTAAACGGAAATTGCATTTATAACTTCAGTCCATTCGCAAATGTTTTGCGATGTTGAGTATCAGCTAGATTCTTTCTGCAGGGAAAAACATTGTTTTTGTAAACGCAGAAGGAAGTTCCATATTATAAACTGATTAAGCAACCATGAGTTGATGTTTGTGCTTCGGGTCTTTCATACTAAGTGAAAGGCTTCCTAAATGATCATCGAAACTCAACTAACACTTAAATAATTAGCACATAACAGCCGTACCATCCAGGTCTGAAGCCTTATTAAATTGTATAATAATTGTTTAATTGTATGGTAGCATGTAAATTGACGAACAGAAATTTCTGTAAATATATCTACCGACTTCGGGTTATATAAAATATATTAAAATAGTTATTGATAGGTACCTAATCATAATCCGATCAGTATTTATGACGCCAATTTTTTTTAATATTTTTTTTTATCTGGTTGATCCAAAATACAGCTAACAAAAATGACTTAGCTGTTTTGAAAAATTTGATTATGAATGTCCAAGAAAATCCATATTTTTATCATTTTTATGCGTTGAATATTTATTTTTTCTCTACGACCTTGAATAAAAAATAGAAGTAAGGACATAACGTCTGCCAATACCTAGGTAGAAAACGAAGCTGAGTAACGAACCTGTTCTAAGCTTTAACATGGTTGATAGCATTGTAAGTATAAGAAAAAAACCGAGATAACTGCGAGTAGCTCGACATACCTATACCTATCGAGAACCCATCTAGTGGAGTGCCTATGTACTGGGCCAGTACATATGCACTGCATTATCAGTAGCTAAACGTCAATTAATAAACAAAGAAAATGCTTGAGAAGTCAAGAAAGATCAAGTCGTGAGTAGGTTATCAATCATACGATTTCATATGAGGCTCGTGCAGTTACCATGGCCAAAATAGCAGAAAGATTAGGTAAACGATTATTGATTTATGTAAAAAAAAAACATTCGTCGATATGAAAAGGCTTTATGAAAGAAATCACGAAGAAAGGAAGTAATAAGTATCTATCTATTTATGTAACCCCATCACGAATGTCATGATCTAATTAGCTGCATTTTCCTGAGGTTTCATTTATACGAGAAACAATCAAATGAGTTCATTAACGCTGACAGCTCATGGAGTTGTTATGAAATACCGTGATCTATGGTTATCGGATTCGGATATTAGATACTTAAATATTATTTACTTCTCGTGCAAACAACGGACGCAATGTGGGCAGCTACGTCCGTTCAAATCAATATTTTGCAATTTTTTTTATTGCTATCGTTATTTTGATAAATTGTATATATTGCAACTCTCGCTATCAGACAGAGGTAACTCGTCTTTCGATCTCTAAGTAAATATTCCAAGGTTTTACCCCTATCCGAAAGTTCAATTAATTGTTTTCAAGCTTTCAACCGACTTCAACAAAGAAGGAGCGTTAATGTTCGACCGTTTTTTTTAATTTATGTTAACCGATTACTCCGCCCACTGTGGACCGATTTTCAGTTTTTTTTTGTGTTCAAAAGGGTATACTTCCGAGGTGGTCCCGTATAAATTTTATTTATATATCTTGGGTAGTTTATGATTTAAAGTTCTCTTCTATATTTTTTCTTGTAAATGGATGATCTGCTAATATCTTTTAGTAACAATGGAATACTCGATTGTTTCGTTGATTGTTTTAGATTTTTTTTTTGCAAAAAAGCTTTTTTGATTTAAATAAAATCTAATATATAAAATTCTCGTGTCACAGTTTTCGTTCCCATACCTACTCCTCCGAAACGGCTCGACCGATTCTTATGAAATTTTATGTGCATATTCAGTAGGTCTGAGAATCGGCCAACATCTATTTTTCATACCCCTAAGTGAGCAGCGGGTGAAACCGCTGGGCACAGCTAGTAAACTATATAATGCAACATATCAAAGCCCAGAAATATGGAAACCTAACATGCAGACAACTTAGTAACAGATTTCATGAATGTAAAATGAAAACATTATGTTACACAATATTAAAATGATAACAGCCTGTTTCGCGTCGCGCATTGGTTTTGTGCAGCGCCTGAGATCGACTCCGTCAATAAACGAAAACGTCGGATCAGATGTGGGTTGAACGCAATCTCATGTTGGACGAAGTTGCATTTGATAGGCTGCGCCTTAAGGCTGCGCTCAGAGGTACTGAGCAAAGTGTCATCTCTGACTCCGACACAAACCGCGGTGCAATCGTCTGCAATTGACGCAACGCAATGGCCGTGTATGGTTTAAATAGGGAATGTATCAGGACGATAGTTTGGGCCCACTCTGGTTCATTCTAGATCTTTCTAAATCGTCTAAGCTACTGGTTGAGGAGAGGTGGTCAGGTCATATCAAAGTCAAAGTCAAAAGTCATTTATTCAAATTAGGCTGATAATCAGCACTTTTTGAACGTCACATTACAAGAGACAGTCCCACAAAAACGCCCTGCCCTTCGCCACTTCCTAGTGTTTTAGCTGGGAAGAAGAAGTGGCGGAACAAACTCCCCAGCAACACATCTGTCTGTCAGGTTAGAAGAACCAGATTTTATACAATTTATATTATGACAAAAAATTATAAAAAAAATAAGAAATTATTCATTCATTGTCACTTGTCAGCTAGCAAACACCAATTATATGTAAAAACAAAAAAATACCCAAGTCTAAATAATAAATTCACCAGTCTAAAGGGTGTGCCCGCTTACACGTGCAGTGAAGAAGTCACAGGTGATAAACTAGGACCATAGTGCAAAAGAAATAAGCTAAGCATAAAAAGATAAATATAAATAATTATATTCAGTCAATGCTCGAGGTCACTAGTTAACCACATGCCAATAAGTAAAAACACACAAAATGAAACAAGTATATAAACAAAAAAAAGTAAAATATAAAATTACATGACGAAGACATGTAACGTATCAATAAGCTAATTTGGCGAAAAAACATGAAGGAGAAAAAAAAAGAAATAATCGTCTTGAGTTCAACACAGTGACCAACTATGCTTATCATCTAAATAGTCGTTAATGGAATAGTAAGCTTTTAAACAAAGGTTAGATTTTACTTTAGCTTTAAATGCATTAAATGGCAAATCTAGAAAAGAAGCAGGTAGCTTGTTATAAAAAGTTATACCAAGCCCTACAAATGAATTATGAACCTTATGAAGCCGGTGGAAGGGAGCACGTAGTTTATGCTTATTTCTAGTGTTAATGTTGTGAATATCACTGTTTTTACTATATAGATGGATATTTTGCCTAATATATAAAATGTTGGCCAAGATGAATTGAGAAGCCACAGTGAGAATACCAATCTCTTTAAAAAAATCTCTCAGAGAAACCCGGGCACCTAGCTGGTAAATTGCACGAACCGCTCGCTTCTGCAGAACAAATACATTCTGGATATCAGCGGCTTTGCCCCACAGCAGAATACCATAGGACATGACGCTATGGAAATAACTAAAATAGACCAATCGTGCCGTGTCAACGTCAGTGTATTGTCTAACTTTTCTGACGGCGTATGCGGCCGAACTTAGCCTTCCCGCTAGGCTTGATATGTGTGGACCCCATTGTAATTTTGAATCTACTGTTATACCCAGGAACACTGCTGAGTCTACAGTTTTAAGCTTCTCATTGCCAAGGACAATGTTGGGACCAAGATTTCTAACATTGGGTAGAGCGAATTTAATACATTTAGTTTTATTGGCATTAAGAACAAGGTTATTTGACGTGAACCAATCCGTGACCATTGATAGCGCGCTGTTTACATTGTTAAAATCTTGTCTATTTCTATCTACTTTAAAAACAAGAGACGTATCATCAGCAAACAGTACAACGTCACAAATACCCTTTAAATGATATGGTAGGTCGTTAATATAAACCAAGAATAAAAATGGACCCAGTATCGAGCCTTGAGGTACTCCTAGCTGAACAGGTAGCCCAGAAGATTTCGCGCCATTAACATCTACACATTGGAATCTGTTTTGTAAGTATGAGCCTACTAAATTTAAGGCTTCATTTTGAACACCGTAATGACGTAGTTTCCGTAAAAGCGTGTCATGGTGAACGCAATCAAAAGCTTTAGAGAGATCGCAGAAAATACCGATTGCATTTTGAGCGTTCTCCCACGCATTAAATATGTGCTTTAACAAAGCAACACCCGCATCTGTTGTCGAACGACCTTTTGTAAAGCCATATTGATCATTGTGAAGAAGGTTGTTTAAATTAAAATGTCTCAACAACTGCTTGAGTATTAACTTTTCAAAAATCTTACTAAAGGCAGGTAAAATAGAAATTGGCCTGAAGTTACCCATATCATTTTTATTGCCAGATTTAAAAAGAGGGATCACTTTACTGCTCTTCATAAGGTCAGGGAAAGTACCTAAATCAACGCATTTATTAAAAGTAATAGCTAGATGAGGGGCGACAATGTCGATAATATTACTCAAAAGTTTAATCGAAATGCCCCAATAATCACCTGTGTTTTTCGACTTAAGAGAATTAAAAACATTAACTACATCACGAGGTGTTACATGATCAAAACTAAATACGTGATCGCATTTAGGCACGCTAGTTTGCAAAAGATTTTGAGCTTTAGACGGGGATGAATTTAAGGAGCGAGTCGTAGTTATTGGTATACTTGCAAAAAAATTATTAAATGCCTCTGCTATCTCCGCTGCTTTGTTAACTAATTTGTTATCAACCATTATTTATATCATATATCTCACCACCTTTACTGAAACTTTTTGCCCCCAACAAATTGCGACTGATGGAGTTACTAAAAGTAACCAGTCATCATTTGTTCACATCAAATTATTAAAGTTATGGTTAGGTGTTAAAGCGAGATTATGGAATCCGAGGGAATTTGACTCGGACTCCATACACCTCAGATCCCTTCCGCCTGCCGAAAGTTTCTTTGGTTGTTTGAAAGTTTCAAATAGCCTTCAATAGTTGGGTCTTGCCGGTTTTAATGTAGCTACTCTTTCGGTAAACTTAAATGTACTCTGTACCCGATGCTTGGGATAGGAGAGCACGTAAACTGCTAGTTTGTATGTGTGTGATTTTTAACTCTTTCACTCTCAAACGTCTGTGCCGATTTGAATGAAATTTGTTATGTAGATAAATTATACCTTAGATTAACACATAGGCCTTACCTCGGTCTTAGTTCTTTGACCTTTGATAACTTACGGCTTACCTAAAGTTGTGTCAAAAGGAAGGTGTATACGAGTTTACAGCTTTTTTTGTCATTCCTGGGGTGATCCCGTTTTTGCTTCTTTCTTCTCTACAAATATGATAAATCAGCGTACGAATACGTTTTTTAAAAGTTTTACTCACGTACCAAAACGTACGTACGAAAAACCGCACTGCAACGGTCAACGCAAAAAAATAACAATATGGAGCCTCGGCCTACAAAAGAATCAAGTCATGGGTACCTAGATAAACTGGTTCAGGCGTATTTTAATGTCTTGTTTATAAAACTTTAACCAGTTTGGGGTCAGGGTCGTCCGTCTCATACACATAAAATCCAAAAATATGTAAGTCCAAACCTAAATAATTAGCGAACACTTGGTTTTTATCTAAATGTGAAATGATGATTAATATGACACACACGTGTTCTAATGATTGCTGCGTGATCGATCACTGGCCCTGCCGACTGAATTTATCAATGCATATCAGAATATTTTACCAACTTTATTTGGCACACTCAAGTTATATTACGACACAATTAATTTATTTTCTCTTCAAAATTGAGGTACTTCCCCTAGCGCGGCTTGAATGGACAATATTGGAAAATGAATGAACTCATAGCTACTATAGCAGCGTAGACTGTCACTTACTTGCTCCTTCTCTACCAGCCAGCGTTCACAACCAAATAGGGCACTAATGCCGGAGACCGTTTGATCTGCTATCCGGCTCTTAAGAGACGGCCTCGAGAACTCTTCCTGTGCAACCTGCTATATAGAGCATATGACGGCACATTCATGGGGGGACAATGAACGGTGCTGGTTGACTTACAGGTCAACTGTTAGCTGTTCATGGCCGCAGCTGATCATTGTAGGGCTTACCACGAGCTGTGTACATTTTTGTACAATACAAAGGAAATTACGCTATAAAACTATCTTAACAATTCGTCTTTCCCAGATTGTTTTATTGTAGCGCTTACCGTACCACAACGCTCCGTCCTAGTGGGCTTCTTATCTACAAGGCCAAGGTTCGATGACAGCGCAAAGAAATTGCTTCTTATCTGCTTCTTTCGATACTGATTACGGCGTACGGAATTCGCGCTTCGGTTCAGAAGACACCTACCAAATCGGTAGATAGGCAGTTGGTAACTATCTACCTCTTGAGCGGAACACCATGGGTCCAGATCACAAGTTTAGAAGGTGCTCTTTTGATTCTTGTCACTTAAAACTTCAGTTTAATTCCATACGAGAGAAAAGCTATACATAGATTGAATAGTACAGAATTGCTTATCTACGCATAGCCAAGACTCATGACTCATGGATGTAACGGAGAGTCTTGTGTTTAGATCACGTTATTGAAACATGTCTTTTAATCATTTTTGAATGAACTCAATGACCTGTTCGGGTTATCACTTGAATACCTGTGATATCAAAGTACATTCAGTCAAAAAAGTATCGGGAATGGATGATTTGTTTATGGTTCCAAATTAAAAATTTTGTTTTTTTTGTAGTTGTTAGATTGGCACAACTGTTTTCCATTTTGGCGCGGAGTTTGAGTTGCATCTGTTATTTATATTAAATACAGTGCTGGTTTTAGTAATATCATATATAGTGTGTATTGCGAATTTCATAATGGACAAAAATATCGAACAAAGAGTTTGTCTTAAATTTTGCATCGCCAATGGAATTTCGTGTTCGGAATCACTGAAAATGTTACAGAAGGCTTACGGTGAATCGACTTTATCAAAAACTCGTGCTTATGAGTGGTTCAAAGCGTTCAAAAGCGGTCGAGATGTGATGGAAGATTTGCCTCGCTCTGGTAGGCCGTCAACGTCTGCAACTGAAGTTAACATCGCAAAAGTGAAGAAAATAGTGACTGAAAATCCCCATTCAACTCTGAGAGAGATAGCCGCCGAACTTTCTGTATCTCACTAGTCGATCCGTACCATTGTAACTAATCATTTGGGTATGAAACATGTTGCTGCTCGGCTAGTCCCAAAAGATCTGAATTTTCTCCAAAAACTCAATCGCATGAAAGTCGCTGAGGACATGCTAGAACGAGTCAGTTCGGACCCAACATTCATGAAACGCATTGTTACTGGTGACGAGACGTGGGTTTACGAGTTTGACATGCAAACTAGTCAACAAGCTTCGCAGTGGCGCCTTCCAACTGAACCGAAACCGAAAAAACCACGCCAAAGTCGATCAAAAGTCAAAGTCATGTTGACTGTTTTCTTTGACTATCGCGGTGTTGTGCACTCTGAATTCTTACCGGAAGGTCTAACGGTAAATAAAGAATATTATTTGAGCGTTATGCGGCGTTTACGAGAGCAAATTCGACGAAAAAGGCTAGATTTGTGGAAAGAAAATTCTTGGATTTTGCACCACGACAATGCGCCTTCGCACAAGGCTATCATTGTGAACGAATTTTTGACCAAACACTCAACAAATACCATCCAGCAACCACCATATTCACCAGATATGGCTCCTGCTGACTTTTTTCTTTTTCCTAAACTCAAATTACCACTTCGTGGCACCCGTTTTCAATCGATAGAAGACATAAAGGAGAATTCGCGGCGAGAACTGAACTCAATTCCGGAAGCAGCGTTTAAAAAATGTTTTGATGAATGGATTATTCGTTGGCGCAAGTGTATCGTTTCTAAAGGAGCATACTTTGAAGGTGATAAAATAAATTTGGATGAATAACAGACATTTTGTGTATTATTGATCTTTTCCCGGTACTTTCTTGACAGAGTAGTATGTCGCCATCCAGAAGCTGCAGTGACAGTCTTATTCACAGCATCCATCAGTTTGATCCATTAATGTGTAGATGGCTACATTCTGCTGGGGCATAATTTGAGTGAAATCCATTGTGTACCTACAGTGGAAATCGGGAATATACAAAAATTATGATCCGGAACTTTTTTGATTCAAACCAGCGGGTGTACGACACCCAGGCAAACCAACTTGTTACTAAGCAGTAGGTAAACAAGTATTGGATCTATCTATCGCTTGTATATATTTGAATGGCATTTAAATAGATGACAGCATCCATGCAGGGACCTGTTGCAGCGATGCCAGCAATTGTATGACATGACATACACGAGAGCCAATTTGGGAGGACAACAAATCAATTACCTACATTTTAAAGCGTTAGTACGCAAGAATATCCTCATCCAGATTTAATTTATTAGGAAACAGCAAAAACCAATAAACCCTAAACGTGCCGTTAGCACATTGACATCACTTTAGAATGATAAAATTAGATAATAAATTGGCTAGGTCGTTATGTACGTAAACCCGCCTGACAGCTAACAATATAGGATTACCTTATAATTATGTCAATAGAATAATAGTGTCATTGAGTGAAAATTATTTTTAGATGCCGTGTTTACACGTGGGCAACAGCCCAGCATGAATAAATAAAAAAAATGGTATGTTCGACATTCAAATTCCAACAATGGAATACATGTTCAAGTGTTGCTTAGTGTTTTTGTGAACACGAGAATAGGAATTTAGAGGGAAACTAGTTACTTTCTTTAACAACGAATTTAAAAGATGGGAATCAACTAGGTGCCCTATGACCTGGTAGGTTAGATTCGCATCTTTATCGTAGTCTTTACTAGGTAACCTATTATCTTTTTGTCTAAGTAGTGATTTAATTGGTTTATAGAGATAAACTCCCTACTAGTGATGTTTTAAATACGGATGATAAGTTTTTAGATTTCTAGATAGGTATGTACCTACTTCAGTAGTCAACTACTTATATGTATACTAATCTGACTTCTAATTGATTAGTCTATCAATTAGTGATGTAGGTTATATTATTTAAGTAGCTTATAATATTTTTTGTACATATTCTTTGTTCATATTTTTCGTTACGAAGGATGTCTCCAAATATTTCTACATTAGGTACTCCAAGAGCCAAGACATTCATGAATATTATATGCATACTAACTGTACCCAGCGGTTTCACCGGTCTCGATCCGGTATGAAAAATAGAAGTTGGCCGATTCTCTGACTTACCCGATATGTACTTGCTCATAATTTTCAGACACATTGGTCCAGCCGTTTCGGAGGAGTTTGGTGACAAAAACCGCCACAAGACAATTTTAAATATTAGAAATAAAAGCTAAATCAATAAGGTTTTACTAGTAATTTCTTTACTTTCCTTAAGTAAAGTCGACCACAAGAAAGTATAAGGATTTGAGTGAAGCTTGAACAGTCAATATTTAATTTATTTCGCCATTTGCTATGCAAACAGTGTGCTTTACCTACGTGCTTGCATTTTTACTTATTGAGAATTGTGCATTTTGAATTTTTTTCGAATAAAGTTAGATTTATTTGATAGAAAACGAACAGTTCATTCAATAAATTTTGTTTTAATTGGAAAAGTTTTTTGTTTTCTACTAGAAAAATAAACAAAGTATGTCTTACTAGTCTGGATACGTACCTCTTTTGCTGCCTGTACGTGCGTTAAGAACCCTAAGTAATGTGCCTATCTAGTACTAGCTAGGCACACTGAGACGTACAATAGGTAAGCCAGAATGATAGAAAAATTGCTGGCCTCTTAGGGTCCGTTTCCACGGAGCGGACAAATACTTGCGCACTTATTGATGCCGCAAAAATTAAAAAGAATTGGGCGCCCGCTCAGCATCAAGCATGCGCGAAAATACAGTATTTTGTTCAGTGTTCTCCTAGACCTGCTACGGTCGACTTTACATTCACTTCCACGTATGTAAGAAATGTACCACGCGCCTTTGCAACCAAGTTCCACCTCTCGAGATGGATTAAAAAAACAAGAGCCAGTCAGACTCCCCACCAAAGGTTCTGTACAAACTTGCAACATAAACAGCCATATCTTTTGACTGCGCAGACATAGAGGGTTGATTTTTTCCCAGAACAAAGAGACTACAGAGTTAAGTATACGCTTTTAATTTCTTGATACCTCCACGTGTTCCCGAGATAAAGGGTCTTGAGAGACAGACAGACGGACAGCTAAGTGATCCCTTAAGAATTCCGTATTATTTCGTTTTTGAGGTATACGGAACCCTAAAAACTATACGCTAAGCAAATTGCATACGTACCTAAGTCAAGTCTGGCACCTTTTTTCTAGTAGTGTCAATACATCAGTGATCAGGATCACACCTGGGTGTGAGTGTTGTCTGATAAAACTATCGCTACTTAAATAACACGATTTTTCTGATGTGCGAACTTTGAATAAAGCAGACCGGAATGCGACCAAACAAGAGAGAACTCTTGTTTGGACGTAGAAAACTACATCACCCATCACTTAACAACAGGAGAGCGGCCTATCTACGAGTATCTAAAAATATAAAAATCAATGTCTGTTCGTACCGTAAGCTAATCAACCGATTGTGATTAAAATTTGTTCTACATACGCCAGATTTCTGAAAAAAGGAATGGAGGCGCGTGACAGGGGCCAGCTAGATGAACCGGTGACCACAGACGACGATAACAAGTTGGCAGGGAGCATATATATCAGAAAGGATCTTTTAATATTTGTAGGACTGGGACAGACTTAGATGTGAAAAGTGTAGAGTAGGGTGACTAGGCCGTGAGACGACTCCCGGCCACCGTAGTTGCGGGTCTGTGGACAATGAGCAATGGGTAGTTCGCCGTACGTCTGTCCAGTGACGACAGGCCGTGTCGACGGCGCGATAGTGTTCAATGCGCACCTCAAAGAGATGTCAGCAAAGCAGAGAGGCCTGACAGCGCCACAGCGGGTTGTTCGAAAGAGATACCGAAAAATAAAGGGCAAACGGAGGAAAATGGGTGGACGAAGTTATTTGATGATTTCCCGTCCGCAAAAAAAGGTTGTAGCACTACAACTACACCTACTGGAGGCCTGCTGCAACAAGCTGCGCAACTTGAGAGAGATATATCCAACAGTGAATTACGATTATTATACTGTACTTCTTCAATCAACTCGTGATTGAAGGATTACAGCATAATATCCGTGATAAAAATGAGTAGGAAGCTGCTCTTTGATTTCCCAACATTAATTGTCTAATACCTAGTTATTAAATTACTGTCCTACAACGTTCTTAATTGGCTTCCCTTTCCTCTATAATTAAATGAATAACACCCATAAATCTTATTAACACAATGTAGTCTGCTTGAAATTAATGTAAAAGGAACATTTTGTTCATTACCTACTCAAAGCGCGCTCCTTGGTCTGTTGAATTCATTTCCGACTTGGCTTACTTTCATTGTAGATAGTTAGTAACCCAACGTGTTCCGTATAATGTGAGGAGTATGTTCATTCGTAAAATTATTACTTGATACATAATTCATGTATTTAAATGCTGGAACGTATACGAGTTTTAACAGATTCTGCGCAATAAGAAGCTGGTAAACCTTAGTATAAATAGGTTTTAATGGCTCTGTTTATGATATTTTAACTTAACTATTCATTTATTGTATCATAAATGTAAATGATTAACCGTTATTGGTAAATAAGTCCAAACATGTGTGTCTTCTACAGATTATTCCTCTGCCTTACCGTATAGGTATACGTGATATTATATACATACCTACCTACATAATTTACAAACTCCTATCTACCATAGAACTGTGGAAAAAAGAAAAAGAGGACTATATGGCTATATCGTGCAGTAGGACAGGATCATTTGTTCAGCACGAGGAAAACCAGCAAATTAGCAACTTAAATGAGGACATGACAAATAACATTTAGGTACGTTTGACATAAATGACATAAGTAAACACAACGACAAAGAAAAATATATTGTTAGATTTATGTGTCACGTACTGATCTTTGTGACCGTGACCCCACGTACAGAATAGTAATAATATAAGAAAATACATACAGGTCCACAGGGTACATAACAATGAAGGTGTATAAATATTAGCTAGCACACAAGCTAATTGTTTGTCTACAAACTACATTGTTGCAAATTGCAATGGAAAATTTTAGCATATGGTAATCATTTTACGCCGAGATGTGATCATTGTGACGATAGCCCCGAGGACTCCGTGGAGTACACAGGCGGTCTTCCCAGCTTGGATCCCCGTAGAGGCGATCGGCTACGGCGACCTTCAGTCTATGGTCCGGAGCAAGAGGGAATGGGAAGCAGGAAGCTTCTTCTGCGAAGCAGTTATGCTAGCGAAGCAGGTGGCTGGACGTTTGAGAGCACCTCAAACCGTTCCAGCCGCCGCCGCGAGAGAGACTCCGAGCGTCGGTAGCTGCGAGACGATACCCGGGTATCACCGTATCATCATCGGGACACCGTAGGCGCAAGCCTTGCAGGCCAGCAGTGGGTAGCTCACTGACCATCCTTCTAGCGACGGACAAACGGACCACGAACGGGCGTTCATGTTCCACGCGCTCCTCTAAGAGATATTAGCATATCTCAGTGGTCCGTCAAAGCCACTGCCTGCTGCCAACACAAAGGGCAAAAGAAGGAACAGGGATGTGTTTTAGTCAGCACACGACTGACACATCCTTTCGCATCGCACAGAGCGGGAGAAGTCATTTGAGGAACTCCCACCCGAAAAAAATGATAATCATTTTAGAACGTAGCTGGTTATTAAATCTGACAGAATGCAAGCTACCATCTTCTCAAATCTAGTCTCCAATCATCATCTGCCTTGTTTTTTTCCCAACTGTGCTAGGATCGGCTTCTAGTCTAACAGGATGGAGCTGGGGTACAAGTACCTATTATACATGGAGCGACTGTCCATCTTAATCGAGTCTGAAATCAAGGTGTAGGTATGCATTCACGAGTATTAATATCCGCTGGGTAAATATTTAGCAAGGTTCAAAGGCAATTCACCTCAGCAGCTCAAACACGTTGGTTTTACTGCGTGAAAACAATGAGCAAAACGCGATTTTGCTCACTATGTGAGACAAAGTAGCTTTTTAATTGAAGAAGTTGCGTCATGTTTACATATCAAGTGCTCGTTACTCTATACAATAAATCTAAAACGGAAAATAGGAAAAAAATAAAAAATATATTTTTAATTGACAGTTTTTATTGTGATAACTGATGATAAGGTCATAAATTTACTTCTTACATACGAGTATTTAATACATAACTAATTAGTTTTTCGACACACGTATCTTAAAATTATATAAACACAATAAAGTTTAATAAGGGGTACAAATAAATACATAATTTTAGTGTAAGTATGAATAGGCACAAAAAGTCAAAAATTGTAATTTCAAAGAATCTTAACTGAGTAAACGAGACATTTATGGGCACATATTAATCTGTGACTTGGTTATCAAAGTTTTGCACATCGCGTAATTTTTATGGAGAAATAATTATAGCATAGCGTCTAGAGGAGAAAACTAGTTCTGCATGCTTTACATGTAGGTATAATACAAATGTACTTCATGGAGTTAACTTTATAAGGTTTTGACATCATTTAAAATGGAAGATAACAATATCAAAACACAAGAATATCAAACTTACAATAATATGACCTTGCGTCAGCAAGCGGATTTTAATACTCTAGATTTATCTTAAACAGCAATAAATCTGCAAATAAAACTAACATTATTCCTAAATTATCTTAACGTACCTAGTGATATTTTTTGTAAAAATTTACCTTAACCCAAAAAAAGTAAAACTGATAAATAAAATGTGTGACAGGGTTTAGCTACCTTTGATTGGGTCGCTTTTGTCAAGGTCAACAACTTCATAAATCTCAGCAATGTGACGTTAAATTGTCAAAATAAAAATATTCATTTTACGGATACTAAACTGCCAAGATAATGTCTATATTCTGAAGCATTTACCTAAGAGTAATTTTTTATGATAATAAGAGATTTTTTACTTCCAAAATAGTAAGATATGTATAGTTTGGATATTTTACAATTCTTTTCATCTTTTTTTATATGTAGGTAGCACTAGCATATCAATATTAAAGTTTCAGCCGATTGACAAACACTCGAGATCCAACACTTATTTTTCGCTGGAAAATTTAGTTCTCCCTTCATTTTCTTACGCTAATCTTGACCCAAAACTCTGGCAATGTGGTGATGATACCCTGGATCCTTGGGGCAGGTTTGAGCAGTGGTTTTCCATCAGCGGTGGATACTTTGAACGCCTGCATGAATGCAGCAAAGACCTGGAACATGGTCTGGCGAGCATAGGTCTCACCAGCACAAAGTCTTCGTCCTACAACCAACGGCAACGATAATAAAATTGTTAATTTATGCACATAGATAAAGCACACTACGTTTCTGCTACAACATACTAGCCTATTGTCACTTAAAAAATAATAATTTTGGAGATTATTGATAAAGTTAAAAGTAAGTTTTTAAAGTAAATAACTTAACTTTGATTTACAAGACCAATATTTTTTTTTAAACTATAAAAACTAATGATAATTTAAGAAACTTGAAAATCCATGCAGCAACGATGGTTAAGTTCTTTATTTAAAAAGGTAGGTACCTATCATGTAACGTTGTATTGTTTAATTATCACATTACGAAATATTATGTGAAGTGTCGAAACTAAAACAATCACGCAAATAGGATTAAAAATTAGATTGTGCTGCGGTTTAAATGCCTACTTATAATTAGATTAAGCAGATAGGTTGTCTTACAATATATTTTATGTAGGTAAACATTATTGTGATTATGGCCCTTTTATAAAACAACTTCGTTTAAAAAATCATGATGTGAGCAGGAAAATATTCCCTGAATTAACTTTTAATTATTGGTTGCAATTTATTTAATAAACTATGTGCTTAGTTCATAATAATTAAAAACCGTCCAAGTGTGAATCGAACTCGCGCCCGAAGGGTTCCGTATGTTTGTTATATGGGAGCCCCCTTAAATATTTCATTCCATATTTTTAGTATTTGTTGTTATAGCGGCAACAAAAATACATCATAAATGTGAAAATTTCAACTTTCTAACTATCACCGTATACAGGGTTATTTGCAGGACTGTATTACAATCATCATAAACAACAACTTTTGTTCTATGATTTTTTACATGATTATTGATTATTAAGATTTTATACATTTACTAAAAACAAATCTTCAAGATTTCGTTGTCCTATCTAACACATTTCAACTCCGTATTTTGCTGTACCTACATACCTACACCGCCGCTTGTAGGTACGTTTGCTTCGCATAGATTTCGTAACATTTAGAGCGTTCAATTTCAATATTTTTATTTTTGTATGAAAATCTGATGAACTAAAATATGATAAATGTTTAAATGTCCTAGAACAAAAGTTGTTGATTATGATGTTAGTAACATGGTCCTGAGACGTTGCCGGTGTTTTAAAAATAACCCTGTAAGTATAAGATACACCCTGGTGACAGACGGACGGACAGCGGAGTCTTAGTAATAGGGTCCTGTTTTACCCTTAGGTAGGTACGGAACCCTTAAACGATTACATAAACTACACAATTCATAAAAGGATATCATAAACTTCTCCTCCACGCTGTCAACTGGTAATCTGCCACAGACACAGGCGTTGCCTCGCTATACAGGGTTATTTGTAAAACACCGACAACCTTGCAGGACTGTATTACAATCATCATAAACAACAACTTTTGTTCTATGATTTTTTACAAAATTTTATACATTTACCAAAAACAAATCTTCAAGATTTTGTTGTCCTATCTAACACAGTTCAACTCCGTATGTTGCTGTACCTACATACCTACACCGCCGCTTGTAGGTACGTTTGCTTCGCATAGATTTCGTAACATTTAGAGCGTTCAATTTCAATATTTTTATTTTTGTATGAAAATCTGATGAACTAAAATATGATAAATGTTTAAATGTCCTAGGACAAAAGTTGTTGATTATGATGTTAGTAACATGGTCCTGAGACGTTGCCAGTGTTTTACAAATAACCCTGTATAGCCTCAGGGCCAAGGTAATAGTGAACCTTTGGGTTACGGGTAGGGTTGCGCGCTATACTTTATTATAAAGTATTGTTATTTCAGGTAATTGTACTCTATACTAACTATAAAGTACCCGAAAATACTTTATTTTGCATAATTCTGATTCCTCTTGACATAAAATATACAGAAATAGGTAAGTAGGTACCTATATTGTTAGATTTTTTGCATAACACTGAACGACAATGTATTTATTTATTTTAATTTAATTTTTGAATGTAAAAATGCTGAGAGATGTTCAGTGAAAATAATTATTTGATAAAATTGGTTAAAAGTAAAGAGAAACATATTTTCAAACGGTACTCGTAATAAAGCGAAATAAAAAGTACTTTATTTAGACAAAATGTATTTTTGTTCCTACCCTGAATTTTCAATGTACTTTATTTGCACAAAAAAAAGGTTGCAATCTTAGCCTCGGGAAGCTATAACTAGGTAAGTATTGATGAATGAACACCATTCAAATTTTGTAACAATCGTTACAAGGTCTAACTATAATCTTTTACCATTTAATGACTGTGAATACTATGTATTATTAGTGTATTCTGCGATTACGTTGCCTAACTGTACCTAATTGTAGCAAATTTTCAACCGTTTCGCAGCTAAGAATGACTCCGTATTACACAATGTAACTGTGACAGGTTTATAACTAGTGGAAACTGTATTTCTTATGCTTCGAATGTAGCAGCAACTGTTGTTGCTTAACATGAAGCAGGCATTGAGGAAAACTGAGTCTCGACATTCGACTCAGTTTCCTTGCACTGCCTTGCCTTTGTCTTGTCTATTTTAATAGTTTAACAAAATAAATAAACAGCATTTAAAAACTATAAGATGAGCGTGAGCCATCGTGCTGTAACATCTTCCACATGTGGACAAAATGTATGATAGTTAGTAGAAGAGATGTCAGCATAGCTGAGGCCTGCCAGCGCCACCATCTGCTGGGGTTGCGGTTGGTTCGAAAGAGATACCGCGGCCCCAAAACATAAAGGGCAAAAGAAGGAACATGGGTGGGTTTTAGTCAGTACAAGTCTGACACTTCCCCCCCGCTCCGCCCAGAACCAGAGAAGTTATTTGATGAATTCCCTTCCGCAAAAAGCCCTTAACCACGTTTACTTTTTCATCCATTCTTTTTCTTCTTTTTACCTTTGTTTTCTAGGGCCGGTATCTCTTTCGAACAACCCTTAACTCCAGCAGGCAGTGGCCCTCTGCCTCTGATTTGAGAGATTAACCACTGCGCTTAGAAATCTGAATATAATAATATATTGTATAATATGGGGTAAAGTAGGTCATACCTGCTCCAAAAGGCAATGACTTGTCAAGTGAGACATCTAGCTCGCCATTCCTAAGGAAACGTTCGGGGCGGAAGTTTTCAGGGTCACCCCAGATTTCCTTGTCCATGTGCAACAGAACCAGGTTCGCACTGACCATTGTACCCTGTAATCATTAACATGAAGCTTAACATTGTCATAGGAAATGTTTCAGAACCGATTGGGATTTTGAAGAAAGGAAAGAAAGAAAACAGGTTTACTTGGCACTTGCCACAAGTAGTAGATATTTTTTTACATAAAAAAATACTTAAATCTTTACACCACAAAGAAAATAAAAAAGAAAGGATGTTCTGTTACCTACTTGGCGTTGGCGACTGGTAAAATTGTAAATTTCCGTGACCGGACCGTGTTCACGGTGGATTTTGCGTTCCATTATTGTTTTTCGCTTAACTAGGGGTCCAATCAGCTAAAGTCAGTCAGTAATCAGGTTCGATAGATATAGATAGTTCAATTTATCTTAAGAACCGGTGGATGTTATCAACTCAAATTTAATTTAATTCATGAACTATTTGTTTTCCATCAAACAACTTTATTCGAAAATGGAATGATAGATGAATAATATTTCAACTGAAGAATATGACGACCATGGTTACCTATGCTGAAATTACGTTCTGACGTAGTGGCCTTGTGGCCGAAGGAAGTTGGTGCCTAGGCAATAATAATATACATTATAGTAATATTACCTCTGGCACATTATATCCTGCTATTGTGGTATCTTTCATAGCTCTGTGTGGCACGGAGAGAGGCACCGTTGTATCATACCGCATCATCTCACGAAGGCACGCCTCCAAGTAATGCATGCTGTTGACAAAATAACACCATTATTATTTAAGTACATTTCTCGATATGACACAGGCTTGATTTAGAACCAGCAATCGAAGAAACAACATTCATTGAAACGCAATATTCTAATTTAAAAGAGTGTCCATGGATCTCTATATATATAGATATACGCTTTGGAATGGGCAACTATAGTAATTTCAGTTATTATGCCTTGTGACTGGGACTGTAACTTCATGTTGTTGTTGTCAATGTTTCGACAGTTCAAAAGTGCCTGTAACTGGCCTAAGTACTTGAAATAAATATCTTCGCCACTTCCTAGTGTTGTCACTTGTAAAGTGCTGATTTTGACTAATTCACACCAGACGCATCAGCGTGATGTGTTTATGGTCTGCCCATTCTTGTGTCTTACAAAACACCTAGATCTAGCTTTTGCAGTTTCGTAAGCTTTGATTGACACCAACTTGACAGATTTTGTATAGCTTCACAGTTCGGAAGTTAATACAAAATATAAACAGAGGTAATGGTGGGTAATTTTTGTTGTCATAAAGTGCATTCAAACCGCTGTCCCGGTTTCTTTGCGATTGTTGATGATGAATGGGTTGAACCGTACGGTCAGTAAATAAGTGTTTTGTGGTGCATCGCCTTAGTGGATACAGAAGTCAGAACCGTAATGGCCAAGCTGGGGCCGGTAATATTGTTCCAGCGCTCGGCAAAACTGTACTTGGATAGTAATTAAGGACAAATTGGATAGTACCTACTTATTTATCGGGAACAAACCAGTTTGGGTACCTAAGTAAGTAGGTGGCTACTTAAGTGCGAAAGTATTAACCTACTTTATCAGTAGCATGTTATTAATCCGGAAATGACGATTTTCTGTTATCGGTATTTTTTTGCCAATTCATATCTCAGTGAACTGGACTATATTATTTTATAAATGGTAGATACTAACTTAATAGGCATACTCTATAAAACAAATTGAAATTCGTATGGTATACAACTGTATTTACAATTATTTTAAAGAATGTTGTTATGTCTAATAATTAGTTTAAAAAAAAAAAACTATTTGCTGATATACCTAAATTGACACGACCGCTGGGAAAAGTCCTTTTTATTTTTTGCGGATGTGAAATCAAAACCCACCCGTGTTCCTTCTTTTGCCCTTTATGTTCCGGGGCCGTTAGTATATCTTTTGAACAACCCGCAACCCCGGCAGAAATCCGGCAAAATCACGTTTGACAGATTATGGACTTTTGTGTTAGTTTGTCTACGGTACGTGTTGTGACACGTATATGTTCTTTGGTGACACGAACCATAACAGAAAGTTTCTGTTATGGTTCTTTATTTTTATTACGTTCTAAGTTTTGGCAACTTCGGCGTTTTGAGCATCAATATGACAGATTCTAATGTGTGGTAAAATAGAGATCACATTTCAAACTGTCTATTAATTCGTATCAAATGGGGTGCGACTGGGTATAGAGCTGAGGTGATCTTGTTACTGCATTTATTAATTAAGAAACATGTTAAGAGCATCGTCTTACGTTGAGACCGCGTTTTTCTCAATACCTCGAGTGAGATTTGTTTCTAAATACTGCCCTTAGAATTCAGTTGGATGCGACGTAGGTTTGACTAAATTAGATAAGCTTATAAGCCTCTGTTTAATAAGCTTATCTTATCGATGTTAAAATACAATTGGCTGCATGTTGCGTTAGGTTAGGATTGAAACCTTGATTCATTTTTTTGCTACTTTGGCCCACTTACTGCAGTTGATAATTCAAATGAATTAAATGTATTCAATAAATTAGGTACCTACCTAGGTCCTACCAAAAGATAGGAAAATCTAACGACGAATATTGTCACGTAGGTACCTACTCTAGATAGGTACTTACTTAGTTTCCACACTTTATGTAAGACATAGTTCATTAAATTGTTACTTCAGAATTTAGTTTTTGATATTAAAAATGTTAAGTATTGCAAAAATAAACAATATTGTTAAAACTTGAGTGACTGACAGACACTAACTGATGAATACTTTGCAGTTTGTAACATAACTGTCGTTTTACCCGACTGCGGCGAAACCCAAAAGGAGGGTTATTGTGTCTTTTTTTAAAGTATCTGTTTTTTTTTAATCTAGTCATTTGATATTGCTACAGTTACAAGTGATGATAAAACTAATTAATTGAGCAGTCTGTAGTTTCTTTCAGTCTCGGAGCATTTTCACCCTTTTTGACAGTAAAATAAAAATAAAGCAAAATATAGGTTCCTCAAATGGACAAATGGAATTACAGATAGCTTTTACCACTGCGTACCAACACTTCCATCCCATGTTGTATTGGCTAGATTCATCGCCGCTTCTCAGCAAACATTTATAAAGCAAACGGTTTATCTGTGCCATCGCGATTAGAACCAAAAAAGAACAAAAACAAGTAAGCTAACGGAGATGTAGTTAACGGGTACGTGGTAGAGAATGTAATGGAATAGTCATTAGAAAGGCGAAAGTTTGTATGTGTGTTCCTATGTATTTTGGTTACTTCTTTATGCTGAAACGGATTTACGGTTTTGAATGAAATTTTATATCAAGATAGCTTATATTCTGGATTAACACATGCTACTTTCGATCCCAGAAAAATGCGGTGTTTGTCCTGGCTGGAGGTCTTAAATCCAAGACAAGATAGTCCGATTGAGCAGCTAACGACCTCAAAACAGTAAGGACTCCAATGTGGATTTTGCAAGAAATTAAAATAATCATCATCATCAGCCTAGCCTTATCCATATGTTAGGGTCGGCTTCCGGTCTTACCAGATTCAGGATTGAAAATAATCGTTTCGCAAAATTACGATTTAGAGACTTCATTCAAATGTATGGAAATAGTAATTTTATAATGCACATCCTACTTATATGACAACAAAATACAAAGTGCTTTACGGCTGTATTTTCGATCGTTTTTTTAGTTTTACGTCGCATATTCGTGAGGCCTCGGGTTTAAACGAGGCAAAGAACCGCGGCCCCTGCGCTTTCGTGCTTTTGTTTTCTTTTTGTGGCGTTCTGGTATCGGTGTCATATTCCAAAAATAAACTAACATTCGGTGAGGCTACAGTTTATTTGGCAGGTAGATACCGACGATGAACAAATGTCGTTAGGGACATTTGAATCCAAAAGAACCTTTAAAAACAAATACAAATCGCATTTCAAGTTTCTACCGTCCCTTCGCGATATGGGATATTAAATTCGTTCCATGTTTGCACTTTACGATGTAATGGTAGTTGTCAAAATGCAGTGAAACAGGTTCTACGTCGTAAATAAGTAAGTTTTATATCGAAAAAGAACCAGAATGCAAAATCCAGTGCTACATTAGAAATAGCTAGTTGTCCGCAATTATTCATGGTTGAATAATTAAAGATTACGACCTATCTTAACAAAAACTGAGTTAATTCTCCGGCATTGACACCAGCTTTGTTGAGATTATACGGCTTAGTCGATATAGTATGACCTAAATTCTAGATTATCGGTATGTACTTCAAAATTGCAGTAAAAACCTAGCATTTAAAAAAATATATAGGGCCACAAAAGGTACCTACTGATAACTATTGTTTGTGTGCGAGCAATGTGATACGAATACGAGCAGTAACTTATCACAATATTATTATTAAAAAAAATTCAGGCGTCGACTGTAGATAACCAGCTTCTAATATGAAAATGCATCGTTATAATTAGGTATTTTGCAACAATGCTCTGATTTTAAAGAGTGTCCATGGAGTTTTTTGCCCATTCTTCTCTTTGGAGATCTACACTTTGGAATGGGTAACTACAATACAACTACTTTCACAGTTAATATGCCTTTTTTTACGGATGGGAAATTATCAAATAACTTTCCCCGCGTTTCCTCACTTCAATGGAAATGTACTATTACGGTGCAATACCATAAGATAGTTATGTATCTGCGCCCCGGGCCGCGGTGTTATTCGCGGCGAAAACCATATTTGAGTTATTTGACCATCCAAGGGGAACACCGCATATTTCCGGGATCCAAAGTAACCTATGTGTCATATGTGTTAATGAAGAATATTGGCTAATTTGATACCCTTTCAAATTCAAACGTGAAGGAGTAACAAGCATACACACAAATACAAACTTTCGGCTATATAATCATAGTGATACTAGTACAATGGTTTAATTGCCAAGTGCCTCGACCAACGCCTGAGGAGGCTCTCGCTAGGCAGCTGGATCAAGGGCTTGATACAGAAAGGAGGTTTCTTTCTCTCAAGCCCTGACCTGACCAGACCTGGGCTACTATCCTTACTTCCTTACTAATATTATAAAAGCGAAAGTGAGTTTGTTTGTTTGTTTGTTACCTCTTCACGCTTTAATGGCTAAACCGATTTTGATGAATTTTGGTACAGAGATAGTTGGGAACCAGGAGACGGACATAGGCAAATTTTTATTTAAAAAAAGTGGGATATGAGGGAGAACGAGGGAAGAAAAGGGAAAACTTAGCGTTGCTATTACAAATCAATCAGGCGCAAGAGCAAAAACTGCAGGTCTGCTAGGTGTGTTATACCGAATTTAACGCGAGCGAAGCCGCGGGCGAAAGCTAGTTTTTTTTATATTTGTAAATGTGTTTTTTTATGCTTATATTAAGAGAAATGTTTTAAAACTGTAAACTTATATGTGTATAAATCAATAAACGAAAAAATAAGTGATACCTAGATCTTTTGTAAAAACCTCTATCCCGAAGGACTGTTTATTTTATTAAATGTGCAGCTTACTTCTTAGACGTCGCTTTGTTATAATAGCAAGTATTTTGGGCGAGCTTGACTGTATGTGCAATCTTACAAAAGCAAATTCTACTGCTGATCGTAACATCAAAGTTTTTGTAAAATTAGCACGTGATTTGTCAGTACCAAAACCGCATCACATTCGTTTAATACGTATGAGAGCTACGGAACCACAGACTGGAACACAAACACACGTTAAGGTGAAAGCTCCAACCTACCCGCGAAATTCAAATTTTCTTACGTTTTTTGCAATTTTCAGGCCAGTGCTAGGTTGTATGTTGATTAAAATATTATTCGTATTAGTTGAATAATATTTTAATCAACATACAACCTAGCACTGGCCTGAAAATTGCAAAAAACGTAAGAAAATTTGAATTTCGCGGGTAGGTTGGAGCTTTCACCTTAAACATAAAACACCCTTCAATTTCCGTCGAGGGTTAAAACAAAAACTTCGTCGATATGTTTAGCATCTCAGACACCTAGCGCCATCTATCTATTGACAAGATAAACTGTTGTTTAAATTTAATCAATTTGGTGGGTTTTCAAATAACTATGCACTACTAGTGTGTTGTTAAATGTTTGGCAATATTATATTTAGTTTTATTTCTGCGAAAATGAGTCAGGCTTTGCAGGATGGATTACGCATGAAGCATACACGTAATATAAAAATAATAAAACTTAGCCCAACCCAAGAATCGAACCCGCGTCTCATATTCAGTATAGTAGTAATGCTTGCTACCTAATTGCTAGATCAACGATGTACAGTCACAGGCAATTATATGCTAAATTTACGAATATGTGAGGTCCATAAACTGAAAACACTAATTTGAATATTTATTTTTAAGACAGCTTTGTTTATAGTATTTTTATTTATTTTAAGTTTGGCGACATTATTGTTTCGCAGGAGAACATCACTGCATCCTCCAGGACTCTGCGCTGCCGTCTGTCGAGCGAACAATGGTTGATGGCGATAGGTCTTCGCCAACCTCTGCTACGACTACGAGGGCATAGCGCCACTCATGTCATGCGGCACACTAGCGTATACTGCGCTGTATACTCCAGACAGTGGACGAATTGATTGCACCGGGTTTCCGGCTCCCTGCTTAAGCCCTCGTGCCCCAAGAGCACATGCGTCACCCGAAATGTCAGGGAGCCGTGCTTCTTCCCATGCCAGTACTCTACGAAACTATCGAAGCGGTCAAGCGAGGCGACGGATCTCAAGCCTCCTCCACCATTTTAACACGTCCAATCATTGGCTAAACTTTTTTTTTGCGTTTGGAAGTCCTCGATAGATGCCCTCCGCTATAGACCGGAGGAGCGGTCTACCAGACTCCTATTAACTAAAACCACATGGTGTTCCTTCTCGTCACTTCTGGCTGGGGTGCGAGGACACAATCACCCCAGCAGTGACGGTTGTGGGTGAGCTGCTTCTTGCCCTGATCATTGGCTAACCTTACCCAAATAAGCTGCGAAGATCTCCACCTGACCGTGGTCGGTTCTAGAACACCTTCTGCAGCTTAACATTTTCCTTATTCCAGTCCAGTCTATGCAGTTGAATATCATTATTTTACATGAAGCAAAAATCTACCAGACCTCCAGATCCCATTTACTAAGTTAAACAATAACCCTTGATAAGACTTGTTATTAGTCTTGCGTTTTTGCCCATAGTGCTACTGATTACCACCATTTTGGTTTTTTCAATCCATAGATAAACTAAAAAAAACCAGGCAAGTGCGAGTCGAACTCGCGCACCGAGGGTTCCGTAAAAAGTGAACGGCCATACTTTTTGACTTCGTAGACTTACGCCCGGTTCCAATAAACAGAAAACGACTCGTTTTGCTTACGGATAATGGTATAAGTTCTATGAGACGTATGTCAAAATCCTACTATCCGTAAGCAAAACGACTCGTTTTCTGTTTATTGGAACCGGGCGTTAGACTACTTCGAGGGTTGATTTTCAGATTTAAGTATATGGTTTTAATTTCAACTCTATAGGTACATCCACACTTTCCCGAGTTAAATGGTCTTGAGAGATATTAGACAGACAGAAGGACAACAAAGTGATCCTATACGGGTTTCGCTTTTTTTCCTTTTAAGGTACAGAACCCTAAAACATACTAATGTCTGGCGACGTCACTCAAGAACGAAAAGATTCTTCATCCAACTAAAATAAAGGCAAAACGTTTGAAATACTGAATGCTTTTTCTTGAAAAACAGCGCACCCTTAAAGCGGCCATACTTGTACCCATAACAAAGTCAAAGTTAATAAAATGACAGTCAATACCAACAGTTTCAAATATCGTAAATAGAAATAGCACTTACTTTTTTCTATCATCTAGAGTAGGCAGGCGGCCCCTGCCAACGACGCGGTCGATCTCCTCGTGGATCTTGTCCTGGATCTCAGGCTGCAGAAGTATTCGCTCCACCAGCATAGCCAGCACTATCTGAACAGCGGACGACGCGGGGAAGGTGTAGTCTGTGCACGTCAGTATCAGCTGATCCACTGGAAACAAAGGAACAACGAATTAGAAAATATAGTTATAAGTAATCTATTTATTTACTAACTGCGCCCCGCGGTTTCACTCGCGTGGTGATAGAATATACAATATATCTTTATATATTGTAGCCTGTTATTCTGATATGTAAGCTATATTATTGTGAAGTTTCATCAAAACTCATTCAGCAGTTTTTGCGTGAAAGACCAACAAACATACTTACATACGCATTTGTAAGTAGGTATTTATATTATTATTTGGTAGTTTGGTAACTGACATTTTAATCAAGTCAACTGCTATTTAATGGACTCAACCAAAATTGATTTATTTAGATATAGATTATTATAAAATTAATACAAGCAATAAAGTTTTTTTTAAATATATATAACGTGTGTCGTCTTCAAAAATTAGGTCCTATTTTTACAAGATTATCAAAAAATATTCTAGCATTAATAAAATATAATTTAGCCACTTTCCAAACCAACAAATTAAATAAGGATCTGCAATTTTCACACGATAAAGTTTGTTTTTTAATAGGTACAAAACCATGTTATGTGCTAACGAGACATTTCATTTTAAATCAAGTTGAACCTTGGTTTAAGAATAATTTTGATAAAAGATTTAAGTAGTTAAATTAAACATTTATTTTAATTTCAACTGTTTATGATTTGTAATGACATGTGAATAAAAGAGTGATGGATCTAAATGTTGATGGACGGAGAGCGAGACTAAGGCCAAAGAAAAGATGGATGGATTGTGTAAGGAATGATATAAACGAGATCGGAGTAAATGATGCCGTGACGTCCGATAGGGGAGAATGGAAGAAGAAAACATGTTGCGCCGACCCCAAATAGAATGGGACAGGGGCAGGAAAATGAAAATGATGAAGGCCTTCGCCAGCTTTTGAGCTAGTAAAGGAACTTCCTGCCCCCTCCGGGCAGGAAGTTTCGGGAAATAACTGATTTATGAGAGGTAGAATGTTTTTGAATATTTTATCGATTGTAAACATTTTTTTAATTTGTTTACAGTTGCCACTAGGAACTCGTTTTAAAATAGCAGTGATAATAAACTAGGTCAATTTATAGTCATTGTTATTTTGTCAGTTTTAAGGCCGGGTCACACCGGATGCGTGGCGTGACGTGACGCGTGACGTGACGTGCACACGCGCGTGCGAGCACTGTCACACCGGCCAAGACCGGTGCAGCACACGTCGCGCACGCACGCATCAAGTTACGCAGAACTGCTGCACTCACGTGCGAGCCGCCTTGCTAGCAAGCATTTGGAGTTGAGATCATTTAGCGAAAATATGTTAGACAACAGCAGTTCTTCTGATGAAGAAGCTTTATTGCTGCTATTATGCCAAGAATCTTCTGCTGCTACAAAGAGACTTTGGGTCCATGATATTAATAATAGGAGAGAGGAATGCAGTGAATATTATAAATTATTAGTGTTGTAGAGACACTCATATTTGCGGACGATTTCTATTAGTTTTTCCTTTAAAATTGCCTCCATTGCGAAAAAAAACACACGTAAACTGCTTTCTGTTTGTAAATAAATACAACTTTGCGTGCGTGCGCACGTGCAGCAATGACGGATGCGTATGCGTGCGTGCCCGGTCTGTCATCTAACACGGAGCGCCATATAATACAACGTCATCACTGCAGGCGCGTGTGCGACGTTGCCGTTCCGCTACACACGCGCACGGACTCGGTTTGTGACAAGATGCGGCTCTGCGTGCGTGGGTCACGCGCGTGCACACGTCACGCATCTGGTCTGACACCTTTCTTACAGTTTCATACATTACAACTGGTGTGTGCACGCATCACGTCACGCCACGCATCTGGTGTGCTTCGGCCTTTAATGTGTTTTGATGTGACGTACCAGCACGTGCCCAAGCGCATTGAGGTCAATAGCCCTGTCAACTTAATTTCTTGTGATACCTACAGGTACCTATTTTAATCATGCGCAATTTTTAACCAAATATCATTTAAATAGGTACTTTAAAGTCATCAGCACTAAGTAGGAAGTGCATTTAAAACATTGACATTTTAATCAAACGAAAATGTTGAACGAACTAAAGATCTTTTGCTCTGATCCGCTCAAGATAAAATCATTATAAATGTCTTTTAATTTCTGAACTTTATTATTAATGTATTATAAATTATTATTATGTTCAATGTAACAAGCGATAACTCAGTTACCGAGGTTACAGAGTTATCGGTTGTCACAAAAAACATAAACAAAGTTTTAATAATGTTGTTTTTTAAGTCCTGGACATGTTTGTCATGTGAGCCAGCAGGCGAAGCGATTACCTAGGCAAACAATAATCATGGATAAGTTTTAGTCACTACAAGTCTGACGCTCCACCTGAAGCGGGAGAAGTTATTTTATGATTTCCAATAGGGAAAACCAGAAAGAAAGGCCCCACCTCACCCAAAGGCAAGTTGCGCCCAAATGCGAGCCTATTTAGTTAAAAAAATGGTAGGGGAGACAGGGACTTAACAAACCTACCACCATTGGTCAATAGGAGAGTTTGCTGCAATCTTGGTACTCTTAAGTCGGTACTGCACTGCGGCATTGTGAAGGTCGATGGATGAACTAGAAAATAATCTTAAGCCATCACATATGATAGCGTTTAGAAGTTTTTGTTTTTGACGTCGTTTTTAGGATTCCGTGCCTCAAAAGGAAAGAAACGGAACCCTTATAGGATCACTATATCGTCTGTCTGACTGTCAAGACCCTTTATCTCAGGAACGCGTGGAAGTATCGAGTGGAAATTAAAACCTGAAGTCTGTGGTCCCTTGGAACTGTGAAAAAAATCAACTCTTTCTAGTCTGCGCGGTCAAAAGATATAGCCGTTTACGTCACAAGTTTGTACGGGACCCTTGGTGAGCGAGTCCGACTCGAACTTGGTCGGTTTTTAGTTATTTGTCTCTTTAGGTTATTTTAATTGATATATAAACCCTAAACAGTCATTTAGTACAGCATAAGAGGTACTAGGTACTTTAGTTTAGATACAGAATGATACATTGTACTCGGCCGCAAGACGACCAATCAACAACTAGTCCAGGTTATGCGGAACTCTTATTGTACGGGAAATAAAATAAAGCGAGCTCATGTTATACTGGATATGTATAGCTTCATGTACTCGCCGTGTTACTTGATTTATCACACCCATTCGTTTTTAATGAGCAAATGACAATCTAGGACGCGCTAGCGACAAAACAACCATTAATGTTGTAAT
Organism: Ochropleura plecta; assembly: GCA_905475445.1. Lineage (NCBI taxonomy): Eukaryota > Metazoa > Arthropoda > Insecta > Lepidoptera > Noctuidae > Ochropleura > Ochropleura plecta. The sequence goes on along the minus strand of FR997731.1, from coordinate 15,093,800 downwards.
TACAAACAACGAACATTGACCTATGCGATGTAGTTCAGCAATAAATATCCGTTTATTTTATGCCTAGTTGCGTACCACTATCTACTAGTTAGTTTCCCCTAGGGCCAAAGACCTTAGATCTGTCTAATATTACTCCAACTACAATCAAGAGGTCCCTCTCAAACATCATCATCTGCTTAGCCTTTTCCCAACTATGTTGGGGTCGGCTTCCAGTCTAACCGGATGCAGCTGAATATCAGTATTTTACATGGAGCGACTGCCTATCTGACCTCCACAACCCAGTTAGTACTGGGTAATACGATACCCCTTGGTAAGACTGGTTGTCAGATTTTCGGAACACTGACTACCTGTAACGACTGTCAAAGATCTACAAATGACAGCCGGGACCAACGGCTTAATGTGCTTTCCGAGGCACGGACGAAACTCGGTATGTAACGGGTGGTCACCCATCCACAGACCAACCTAGGGAAGCGCGGCTTAACCTAAAGATCGACCCGAGCGGATGCTATTATTTAGCCCCAGGTTCCTCTCAAACAGGTCAGCCTAAATAGCACTGGGTTTATATCGTGTGACAATAGGAGGTGACTTAAGGACCGCACAAAGGGAAAAATAAGGACCATGGATGCGTTTTAGTTAGTAAAAGTCTGACACTCCCTTCCGCTAGACACGGCGTTACTAGAGGGACGGACGACGAGCTACCCATTAGTCACCGTTTACAGGTCCGCGCCTACGGTGGCCGGGAGTCGCCGTGCGGCTTCCGACGCCTGGCGCGTATCCCGCGGCGGCTGGGACGGTTTAAGGTACTCTCCCTCAAACGCCCAATTGCGCCTTCTACAAAGCAATTATGGTAGCGAAAAAGCTAGTATAATTTCTTCGCCGAAGAACGCCGACGCCAATCGCTTCCACCAGACAGAGCTGGTAATATTAGTGTGGATTTGAAAGTAAGAAGGTTTACTACCTGAATATGTGCTGCGTCCTTTTTGGGTCATTTCCTCCTTCATTTTAGTCAGGTACATATCCAGGAAGTGGCGGTCGTAAGTTTCATCGTGTGTTTCTAGAGTTTCCTCGACCATTTTCTGAAATTTAAAAATGCCTTTGTTAAATAGCTTTGTAACATCAAGCCTGCACACTCCCCTTCGAGTTATATAGAGGTATATCTATAATACACCCCATTTAGCCCATTGCATTACTAAGGACTTTAACAAAGGGGTGGATAATCCTATCGATCAGGAACAAATCTAGGATCCGGGCTACTAGCTGAGAAACTCCATAAAATGTGACCATGTGACATGTGAGCAAGCAGCAAAGCGGGTGTTTTAAGGAAATGTCTCTTGTAAAGTTTTGGATCAAAAAATGTTGATTATCAGCCTAATTTGAACAAACGATATTTGATTTGAGTCATTATGGACATAGAAAGCCCATGATTATTGTTGCATTTTATTCGGGAAGCAAAAACCTGGACGATTGTATGTACGTAAGTTTCGATTCTTAAAACTTTAATCGATTTTTGACATGACATGACATCATTGGAAACGCACCTTAAAGAAATCCGTCAGAACCTGATTTCCCTTCATCAGATTGTTGTACCCACTGTAGTTCGGCATAACATCTTTAAGCCAAGGAGTCAGGGACAATGCTCCTCCCAGATCATTTGAGTTCCTCTGGAATAGCATGGTGCCTGTGGACAGAGTCCACAGGGCGTGGTACTCCGACCTTGGGAGAGTACTCCTGGTGAAGACCTGCATGATCCCATTGATAAAAGGCACGGAGAAGAAGTATGGCATATAGATAAGGTCGCCCTTGACGAGTTCCTGGAATGAGATAAATGTAAAATTGTAAACAGTGAAGGGTGTTTCCAGCGGATGTTTGCGACTGATATGAATAAGTAGGAAGAAATATAATTATATCCATACTATAGGCATATGTTTGTGTCTTTACTTATGGTATGGATATGCAACTTTCCACTTACAATGTGTTGTATGTGGAAAGTTTAAACAAATGTTGCACCGTGGGCAAAGAACGTGGTCTTCATGTAGTTCAGATAAGGTTGCTATTAGATTACTTGCAAAGTAAAATAATATTATGGACAGTGGGTAGGTTAGGTATACTAGTCGTCAAACTAATCTATCAAAAAAATAGTTGTTATATCTATTTTTGTAATACCTACATACGAATTGATGTTTGCGGATTATTCACGTGGAACGGTATTCGATCGATCAAAAAAGTCTATCATTTATCTATTTAAGTAGCCCTTTATAGCTGCCATTTGCCTTTTTAGTACTTAATACATTCTTAATCCATCCAAACCATTTAATCATTCCAAATTTTTACTAAGTAAGTTTATTCCTATTCCGAATTCTGGCTCATTTATGAAAATAAATATCTAAATCTAAAATGATAATCATAAATATGTAAAATTATCAAAAAGAGAAAAGGCATCAAAAGAAATCGTTTACGTCGCTGTCAATTGGAAAAGTGCCCAGAAGGCTGGTCCACAGCAATGCCACGTTGGGTGACGATGCTGATACTTTGTCCAAAAAAAGACCAACCCCCTGGACACCTGAACAGTCGATCAACCGCTTGGTGACATCCCCAAATACTAAGTGAGTAGAGAGACTAGAGTTTCTTCCTAATCAGTTCAAACACATTTCAAGCATTTTAACTCTGCAGCAGCCACCTCAGCACAACCCACCGTGCTAGGAAGATGGGATGGCGGATGGCGCAAGGGTGCCGACGCAAGTTTCGAAATATTCCATCAATTCCGTCGATTGTGATCGATATATGAGGTTAGGACAGAAATATAAAAGATTATAAGTAAGTAAAAGTTCAGTTTACCTTTCCACTGGTAAGGATTTACTCGCATACAATATTTTTATCTAACGGCAAACTGTAGCAAGATACACTTTCCCTTTCTAGTGTGTATTTAGCACCAAGCAAGCATTTTCTAGTAGGGTCTAACCTTTCGTGGGCCACTTGGAAGTGTAAGAAATGCTCTATGTGGCTTCACTTTTCGAGTTCAATCTTATCAATGATCCCAGGGAGTTGATGTAAAACTGTGTTGCAATTTATGTTGCACTTTTTATCGTTATCATGCCCTCAGTGCCCCAAAACCTGCTGTCAAAGTATTTTATCAAACTATACTACAGTTAAGTTGGCTACTGTGCGGTGTGGTTGTGGTGTCAAACTAAGCCTTACTTCCTATCCTGTCCCCTAGTCCATAACCATGCAGCCGAAACTACCTCTGCGCTGCCACCGACGACACGGTGGTAGTAGCGAAATTTTCGGCAAAAAAAAAATAAAACATATCGGCAGCAAGTAGAAAATCAAACTAAAAGTACATTTATACCATTTCATGTGCATTCTTCGGTCCATTGATCCCCATGTCCAGCATCTCCTTAATCTCGGTGGAGACCACAGACTCCAGGGTGTCATCGCGTCTACCGAAACCGTAGTCCCTGAGGTATCGCAGCGAAAACCTTCTCTGCACGTGCCAGAAGTAGCCGTCCGTGAAGAATATTCCTGAGGAAGAAGTAATATTTAGGGAAGGCAAACTTAGTTTTTTTTTATGCATTTAAAATTCCAAAGTAAAAGCTTTATTTCCTAAGTAATTTTCTTCAACAAAGGCTCATAAGTTTATTTATTGCATTACTAGCTTTTGCCCGCGGCTTCGCTCGCGTTAAATTCGGGGTATTACAATTCCCCTTTCCTGATTTACAGGTACTTACCTGCTACCTGTAGTTTTTGCCCTTGCGCCTTATTTATTTTAATAGCAATGCTAAGTTTTCCATTCTCTCTACCTCTATCCTTTTTTTTTAAATCTAGCCTATGTCCGTCTCCAGGGTCCCAACTATCTCTGTACCAAAATTCATCAAAATCGGTTTAGCCATTTAGGCGTGAAGACGTAAAAACACACACAAATTCACTTTCGCTTTTATAAGATTAGTAAGGATTTCCGAATGTTGGATCTCTAGTGGTCGGATTGAATTAAAAATCATATTATACCTACTAATCGTACCATAGATATCAGTTTTAATATAAATGAGTCGTACCTACACGTTCTTACAAGTGTGTCCGATCTATGGCGTTTGAAACTAAACGATAATATTTAATAGTAAACAACTTCTGTAAGTAAGTACATTAGGATAATTACTTTAGGAACTTATTTCCTGGTTGTTTTGCAACAAGGTTTCCAACTCTAAGATTATTTATAGATCAACGTTATTCATACAAGTTTTATCAATGTAAATAATTCATGGCCGATTAACCGAACTAGTTAGAGGTCATCTTTTAATCACGTAAGGTTTTAAGGCCATTTTTGTAGCCCTTCCTCCCCTTGGTGATACTTCCAGACGCGTGAGATTTTAGTCCAGCTAGCCTTCTTTCCCTGTTTCAGCATTACGGATACCTTATTTGTTATTCAAAGGCTAGCAAGGTTTAAAACTTAGTAATTTCATTTTGAGGTTTTCAAACACATCATTAGCTTGCTTGGGTTTTTACTGTGATCAACTGATCACACAATCAATACAATCAAAAACATTTTATGCGTCATTAATTTCCTTTTTTTATCGCACGAAAATATACACATTGTTTGATTGATTGTCGGATTACCCCCATCGTGATTAATCGTGATTTTTTTGACCTCTGCGCCCCTGTGAACTTCACGTGATCAAAGAAACATCCTCGCAGGAGATTGCAATAAAAGATGAGCAATAGGTTACGTGCTTTCTACATCGTTCTCACATATTTGTATAATATCAACATGAATGATGTACTTAAATACGATTTTGTAAAAATATTAAAATTTAAATGAGTGTCCATGGAGTTTCTTGCCCATTCTTCTCCATAGAGATGAACGCTTTGGAATGGGCAACTACAGTACTTTCACAAGTTATTATGCCGGGACTGTAGATTCATTTTGTTTCTTGACATTCAAAAGTGCCTGTAATGGTCTACGGCTGGTCTAATTGAATAAATGATTTGATTTGATTTACATGTAATCTGTAGTAAAGGAAACTAAGCTAGTTAAATGCCTACAGGCTATTAAAATAGTATCCAATTAAAATATCTAGCAATTTTTTACCGTTATAAACAATATTATTCTATCATCTAGCAATAAACAGCCGTTACAAACCATTCATTAACTTGATTTCAAACTTATTTGTTCACGAATGATTGACATATTGTTAATTATTCGAAACCACATCATAAAACATGACCTCAGCTCAAATGATACCAAGAGAAAGGTGCTAAAAAATCTAAGTTAACGGTTCTACTTCTACGACTTTGTGTAAGTACTTGGAGTGAGGTCGATTATGTTCGCATCATGCAATGTTTGTTATGTAGAGGGACTCGCAACTGGTGAAATAAACCTTATTTACCTATACAGAGAAAAATATACTCTCCGAACACATAACCTTCTTCTTTTAAAGAAGGTCAAAACAAAATGTAGTGGATTTAGTAAAATCTTATTGCACTACGATTAGGTTCAACATGCAATGTATTTCACACGCGTATCATTTTATGGCTGACTTTCATTTTCTGATTTCACTACGGATAACAATAAACCATTGCTCAAATCCCTGTTAAAAAAACCCCGCTTGACATGTAATATTTTCACAACCTTCAGAATTTATTCATATCTATGGATGGACACTGCGTGTGCTTGTTGCTAATAATTGACCTAAAATGCTACAGGAGTAACGGGACACTTTCAGTACAAAAATCGACGTATTTCGTTTCACTTAGATCCAATGTTTTGAAAAAAGTGTAAAACGTAGAGTCGCGCCTGTCTATTTACAGATATGTAATGTAAGGAGTGCCTGCAAAGATTAGGGAATGGCGTTTGCCCAGCAGTGATGCATTAATGGTTAATTTAATATAACCAATGTAGATATTTGTGCTAAATACACGACTGTAAAATAAGCCGCTCCAATTTAATTTACTCGGTGAGTGTCAAAATTTTTCTTTGTTTCATTTATTTATTGTTTATTACTTTATTTTATACACTGACATTTAATGATTTGACATTATTATTTATTTTGTTTCATTTAAAAAAATGTAAGTAAAGTTAAATAAAAAATATTTAATTATTTTTTATTTATTTAATTTTACATTTTTTATTATTATTATTTTTGATTTGTGACATTTTATGATTTCATTATGATCTCATTAATTTAATTTTGTAAATATTTTCTATTCTGTAGTTGTTAATTGTAAATGTGAGGACCATGTGGATCATAACTTTTATTTACTTTGTTTGTTTTTGACGATTGTCTGGCAGTTTGAGTACTATAAGGGACCTACACAAATGTCCTTTTTTTGGTATTGTTCGTCGTGTAATTGAGCTCCTTGGGTTTAGAGTCGAGCTACACGATAACTGACAAATGCTTGCACTGACTGGACGGACAAGTCCACTCAGTCTGTGTGGTGCTTTCTTAAAAAGACCATTTCAGATACTAATCTGCATAGTCCTCATGTAAGTTGACCAAGATTTTTTTGTCTGGACCTTAAAAGAGACTATAACCTCTGAGTTTGTTTCGGCTGTTTCTTCTCAGAGTAAGTAGTCGGGAACGAAACACCAACACCAGCCTCATCTATTTTAAAAAAAGGACGTTTAAAAGTGTTTGTGAAAACCTACTTGCAAAATAAACACCATTTATCATTATTATTTATCATTTACCACTTTTGTTTTTAATGACTTTCTTTTTCTACTTAAACTGGGATCTCTTCCAAAGATTCGGTTCCAAATTCAGCTGAAAATACTATTTCAGTCGGACATTAAATAAAAGCCAAAGCCGTCACGAATCATAGCTTACAAGTAAGATAATTATGAGACCAACAGTGAGCGTAGCTTCATGCCAATGCCGGGTGCCTAGTGGCATTCCGATTAGGCCAGTTAGCCAGCTGAGGCAATCTTTCGCCACTTAAAAGCAAAATACACAGATGGATGCACGAGGTAACCGTTGGTGATGTAGGGCAGCCATTCCAAAGTGGGTTCCACGAAAACTAGGGGTTCCGTAGAAAAATCACCATGGGTTCACAGCTCAGTTCTTAAGTAGTTATAAAATTAATATATAATAGTTCTTATACATAATTACATGTAGGATAAACCAGTGACAAAACAATTTAATTCTTCACATTAAAAATTAAAATAAAGTGTTACTCTTTTAAAATATTCTTTATTTATTTTTGTTTTATTTTATATTTGTGTTTTTGTTTATAAATACTTGATATGGGGTTTCTTAAACAAAATGTATTTGGTGGGTGTTCCGATATCTAAAAAGTTTGGGAACACCTGATTTAGGTACATCGACGCTCAAACGATGGTACACACGACGACACATCAACCTATACAAAACCAGTTTATACGGATATCTCGTCGTCGTACGGGAGATCTACGGCGTACCATTCGTAGTTGAGAGATCAGCATAAACTGGTTTTGTATAGGTTGATGTGTCGTCGTGTGTACCTACCACCTTTTCAGAAAGTAAACATTTTGTGCGTCTCTTCCTTTTCACCCATTATAGAGATCTATAGCCCTTCCTAAAGGTATTAACATAAATCTAGGCAAGCTAGAAAACTTTTGATATAATAAAACAAAAATGTGGAGTTCTTAAGCGCTTGCGCCCACAGAAATATTAAAAACTCCTTTTTGATGTCTATGCTTGCGCCGATTTGCGCCTAACAAAAAATATTTATTCGTATCCAACAATTGCTGTATATTAACTTGGGGTTTAAGACATCTTCTGCTTCTATTTTATGTGGGAATGCATAGTAATCTCTAGATAAACATATTTTATTTTAACAAGAACTATCAAATACACTGTGATTTAAAAATAAATGACTTTGCCCACATACGTTATTATCACGCATGGCAACATGTCGCCCAAACGCGACAAGTGGCAGTCACATTTAAATGCTTGCGGAAAAATAAGTCGCAAAAGGCGAGGCGCCAATTACGCGTGACGAGAATACTTAGCCAATAAACTTCTATAATACGTAGTTACTTAGCGCTTAAACTATTTACCTACATGACACACACAGGTGGTGATTATGTAAACAAGTTATCTATATTAAATACAATTAAGATATTAATGGATCGCGATACCATCTATTACAGATATCTGCGTAATTTATAATAAGTACCTACTTTGCAATATTGAAGAATAGATAATATCTGTTTTGTGACTGCACATAGGTACTATACTTTGTTAAATTGCAATTTTAATCGAAAAACTAGATGAAATAAGAACATGACGTGCATGTAATTATTTCATCTAGCATGCACAGAAATTTGTTACTCTCATTAGTGATTCTGAAGTTAAACGTTAGTGATAGGTACATGATTGTCTTTAATATTTACGAGAATTTTCTGACCAAACACTTTTTTTTGTAGGGCCACCCGCAGTTGAGTTGTTTTTCTGCTTAACCAGACTATTGATCAAACACTTCAACCAATCTAAAGCTTATGTCCTCGAACGGTTCCCAAACTACATTCTTCACACCAGCTGAATCAGGTTTAGAGGTCCAAATGAGGATGCAGATTTTGTTGCCAAACTTCTTGTCTTAAACAGTAGGGAGGTACGTACCTAATAGTTCTAAATTTAAATAATGTAAAAGTAAGTTAACTTTTGATTGAAGGAATCAGAAAAAGAAAACTAAAAATCTGATTTGGCTGCTTCATCCAAATTTAAAAGCAGGTGAAAAATGTTCCTAACTACCATAAATTTTGCAAAAAAAATTTTAAACTTACCCAGTTTCTTCCAGAACGATCTCATTCGAAACAGAATGATGTCCATTCGTCCATCAAACTCTTCACGGTTAAACATCTCCTTGATCAGGGCAGGGTCATTCAGGACGATTGTAGGAACTGGTCCCAAGAAGCAGCCGACGACCTTCGTTTTGTACCTCTCCCCTAGCTTGCGGAACGCTTCAGAGAGATTGCTGAACGAGTGCGCCAGAACGATCCAGAAGGCTCCATACACTGGGAGACTTGGGGGCCCTGGGGAAAGAAATAATTTATAATTCAAGAAGATAGTATAACGGTTAACAGCCTATACTGATATCTACAAGGAGGGATCACCGAATCACCGGTGAAAAATCAACAACAGTGTGGCAATCTCAACAAGTGTGGTCTGCCTAGCGTTGTTTCGGTCGGCTTGCAGTCTTACCCGATTCATCTGAACACCAGTATTTTGACCTACACAACCCAGTTACCGGGTAGTAGATACTCCTTGGTAAGACTGGTTGTGTCATACTTTCGAGTCAATGACTAAATATCTGAAACGACTGTCAAAGATCAAGAAATCTTGGAGGATAGGCGCTCGGTGTATTGAAGACCATGAATAGTGCCACTACAGTGTTTGTGATGCGAACAGGTTTCCTTCTCATTTTTTCTAAGTCGGGGACTTAATTATAAAACCTGAATTACCTACTTTTTAATATTGCATCTGAATTCCTAATGTTTTTTGTTAGTATAGAAAAACCGAATGATCTTATAAATACCACAAAAACACTAAGGTTATTAAATAAATTACCAAAACTACTACGTAAGTTCATTTTTGTTTACGTGCTCAAAAACTTTCAATGTTAAAACAGGACGATTTAATTTAAGCTAAAAAATAACAGAAAAGTTGCAAAGCAAAGTTTAAAAAAAAATGTTTTACACACATTTGGAATTTTCGTTTAACGTAAAATCAATAACACTGCCTCCTAAGATACAGGATCTTCCTAGTTTAGGAGTCAGGGCTCAAATTTAGGACTGAATGTTCCTTACCCATCAATTGTAAACTATTATTGCATTTAATTTTCTATATGGCCATTACGTGTACCTACTCAAACTTGTGTCTCAAACTGCTAATAAACTATTATTATAACTGTTTTAGTTTGAAACATGTTGGTACCTGAGGCGCAATTTGAATTTTATTTTCAGGAATTCTCAAGCTGCTTGCTTCTCAGCATTTAGACTAAAATTAAAACCAGGGTTGCTGTCTTTTGTTTTCAATTTTACAATCAGTTAATAGTCCCTGAAGAATTAAGTGGATATTTTAATAGTTCCATGTAACAGGTATAACAGGATGTAAGCCATAATCATTCACATGGGTAAATAAAAAAAGAGAGAGGTGCATTTTAACCAAAAAAAAAAAAATAATAAACATTTAATAATAAAATGTTATTATTGATTAGAACTTCACAATAAAAAATGTCTATAATGGCTAGTTTCCTAAAAAAAAATATTAGTCCGTATATTTTAGATTATTCAAAAATAAGGGACAAGTATTTTTTATTTGTAAATTAGACCAAAAGTGTCAAAGATATAGCCCATTAAAGTTACGTGAAACGTCACGCGTTGCTGCATTTTTTCGCAACAAGTGACGTCACACAAAAATATGTGTATTTTTTATTAATCTAAAAGACGGACTAAATAAAATGTAATTACTTTGACCCTTGAAACTACCCTATTATAAAGCGCCGCTTCTTATTTACAGCGCATGAAAACCTTTTTGACGTGATAACGTCTTTAAAATCGTTTTAGTCGGGTGACATGTTCAGAAACTTGTGTCACACCAAAACCTCACAAGCGACATTTCATAAAGATGGTAGCGCCATCTGTTACTTGGCTCGAAAAAAAACTTTAAATTAGTACTTAACACGTTGACTGTCCGTGCATTACATGTAATGCATTTTTGGTCTGGCTGTGACGTTCGTGCATTACATGTAATGCATTTGCCAAAGACAACTGAATCGCGTTTCCTGAGCTGGACGTGTGAGTTAGAGCTTTGATTTTCTAGGGACGTATGAACAATGAATCGGTGAAAATAAAACTAAAATGTCCCATCGAATTTTTTTATTATTTTATTTTTTATGGACGTCTGAAATCAAAAAAAAAGTCTTTAATGAGCTTCATTGAAACAGTTAAGGCAAAATGCTTTTTTGCAAGTAAGACACTCCGTAATTACTTGTGTGGCCTTTTTTCTTGCATCACTAGTTGTGGAGCCAGTTTCTTTAAGTTTTTTGTAACAACTTGTGCATCGTTTCTGGCAAATCTTCCCATTGGGTTTTCTGGCTATGCGCGTTATTTTGTGGCTGACTTGACTAGTTGAACTAGGGTTTGACAACAAGATGTTTTCACTAGTTTCCAGTCTAAGTAACTTCTTTATGACATGTTGATGCCCCTCTAGCATCTTCATTTTTGCTTCTGGATGTAGCTCATTATATATCAAAATAGCATTGACTACACTTATGGCTAGCAGGTCCGCGGCGATCTTTTTATACCAAACTAAGGTTTTCCTTACAGGCGAGTTGTAGCTTGCTAGCTGGTCTGCCAAGTCTATCCCTTTCTTGCCTTCATTGTAGGTCAAAACCATCTTTGGCTTCAAAACACTACGATATCCTCCTGACATCCGCATTTCGTTGTCATGGCAAGTAGACAACATAATATAGACATCACGTTTATCAAGCCATTTCAGCACTGTTATACAGTCGTTCTGTTGTACAGCGATTTGGCCTCTAATCAGCCGTTGTTGAATGACTTGTTGCGGCAGTTCTCGACGGTTTTTGCGAAGTGTTCCACATAAATCAGTTTTATGTTGTTTTAGGTACTTTGCCAAAGGAATGCTCGTGTACCAGTTGTCTGTAATCATAAGCCTTCCCTCATTCAGCAATCCATCACTTAAAGTGATAACAACCGATCCTGGCTTATCTAATCCCTGTATTTGATGATCCTGGCCAGAATAAATGCGGTAGCTCCAAGTGTAACCACTATCAGTACACAACTTATAAATTTTTATGCCGTACTTGTTGCTTTTTTGTGGATTATACTGGCGAAATCCAAGTCTTCCTCTGAAGCCAACCATTGACTCATCGACGACAATGAGCTCGCCGGGAGTATATACTTTTCGGCAGTTATGTATTATTTTGTCAACTAATGGTTGAATTTTGTACAACCGGTCCTGTGATTCACGTTCTTCAGCGTTATTTGTGAAGTGCCAACATTTCAAGATTAACGCGAATCTGTTGTAAGACATTTTGATCTCATGGAGAAGTGGATGATAGTACAGTTTGTCCTTCTTCCAATATGTTTCTATTGTTGGAAAATTGAGAATTCCCGTCAGTAAATACACACCCAAAAACTTTTGTATTTCTTCAGCTGTGACAGGCTTCCACCTTTTCAAACGGCTGTTAGGACTTAAAAGGTTATTACTTATTTGTAAAGCATACCGGTTCGTTTCAGTTACCATCAATTGAATAACTTCGTTATCGATAATCTCGCAGAAAATCGTCCATAGGTCACAGTTTTCTGTAAACACACGATCTTGGCGTTTACCTTCATCATAACCTGTAAAAACTTCTCGTGGCAATTCCCTTATAGCATTTTGCCAAGTGGTAGGAAGCTGGACGGGCGGAGCAAGACGCGCAAGAGGCGGAAAAGCAGGGGCAATCGGATTATCAGCAAGCGCACGAGGTTAGAAGCTAACACAGTGGAATTGTCATCAGGCACAAACGGGGTAGTATCAGGCGAAACAGGGTTAGTGCCAGGATCGAAAGCATGTGCATTTACATCACCTGGGTTAGTGTCATCGATGAATTGTTGTATGGTAATCACGTCCTCCTCCATTGTTAGAAAATCGTCATTGGCATCGTAAGTATCAGATTCTAAAAATTCTTCAACCATGGAGTCCTGAATGGCCAGGTCATCTATTTGATCTATGAAATCATCCTCACCATCACTATCTTCTAAAATGCGCCGCATTTGTTCATCCGTTATAGGTCGTGCCATTTTTATTCACACTATTAAACAAAAGTAGTCAAAACACAACACAGGAACTACCAGACTTTGTGAAACTTTTTGACAGATAAACTTTATGACCGCAAAATCAGCTGATTGAAAGAATGAAACTTTACACACGGTTACCAAAGCAAAAAAACGGTTCAATCTTTTACATTTTATTTCAGATGCCCATGCATTATATATAATTCACAAAAATTTACTTGAGACGTCCATGCATTACATGTAATTCACGCTGAAATTCAGGCCTGCTGTATAATTACGCAGTGATCAACGTATCAGGCCTTCTTTTGATCATAAAATAAAGTAGTTTATAAAAAAAAAACAAATGGACGTACCAGAAAATTTCTTAAAATAGGCGGGACAGTCAAGGTGTTAATTTCATTTTAGATGTCACTACTGGTGATAACTTATATCACCAATAAGACGTTATCACGTAAACATCTCGATCGTAAACCTACTTTACAAACAACCAATTTTTTTTTGGATGGGATGTTATGATGATATATTCTTGGCTGAATTACTGAATTCATTGTAAAAGTGGAATATAGTGACCTGCTTATCTAAAAAGCTTTCAACATGTAAAGTCTATAAAATAGGTACTTTTATAGACATAACAATCGAATAATTGCATAATCCTGTTTGTTATATTATGTATAAACGTCAAACAAAGTGATGATAACAAGCGAGAGGTATATCTATGACGTCACTATCCCCAAATACCAATTATAAATATTTTTTTAGTCTTAATTAGTAGGTAGGCACATTCGACCAAACTTGCCTCGGACAACTGTAAAGACTATTCCAGAGAACTAAATAAAGCAGACTTAGCAGTATTTATAAACAAATCTGACTCCTGAAAGCCGGTCGTGAGACCGCATTTGAGATATCGATATAATTAAAAAACAAATATTGAGACCCTGTTTGCGACTCGATTTTCAATTGAGATCACTACTGATTAATATACCTATCGATTCTAATGCTAAGTTGGACTCAAGCCATAGTATAGTAGACCTTATCTTATGATCTTGTGTTGGTTTGCGTACGGTACGAGTACGAGTATAAACAGTAATTAACAAAATATTAAAGTTAAAATAGAAGAAGTTTTCACCAGAAACTTCCTTCGGAAAAGTTTTTTCATAAATCAGATTTTTTATTACGTTCTAGGTTCTTGCGACTTCAACCTTTTGATCATCAATCACACTGTCTATTAATCGGTATCAATTGTGGTTTGACTGGGTATAGATCTGAGATGATCTTGATACTGTATTTATTAACTAAGAAACCTCTTAAGAGTTTGATCTTACGTTGAGATCGAGTTTGTCTCAAGACCACTAGTGAGATTTGTTCCTAAATACTGCCCTTAGTTTTATTGACATAGTTTTACCCATTTCCAAACCAAAATGAACCTAAGTACCTATTCTGATCTTATGGTGGCATAGAGAGAGCGACTGTCGCAACCCCGTGCAGGGCACGCCACAATAGTCGCGGTAAGTCCCCTCTTTGAGGAGTGGCTGGAGAGGCGTCATGGCGTCCTCACCTACCGCCTAACGAAGGTCCTCGCCGGACACGGAAGTTTCGGGAGGTTCCTGCACATAATCAGGCGGGAGGAAACGCCCGGGTGTCACCATTGTGACGATCGCCCGGAGGACACGGTGGAGCACACAGTGGCGGTCTGCCCAGCTTGGGCGAAGCACCGCCGTGCCCTCGTAGAGGCGATCGGCGGCGGCGATCTCTAGCGTCCGGCCCTGGTTCCGTCCATGGTCCGGAGTGAGAGGGAATGGGAAGCAGTCACCTCCTTCTGCGAAGCAGTAATGCTAGCAAAGGAGGTGGCCGGGCGTTTGAGGGAGAGAACATCAAGCTAACCCAGCCGCCGCGGGAGACGCCCCGGGCGCCGGGCGCGGTATAACTTTAGAATAGTGCTGCAGGAGGGGGGTGGTGGTAGTGGGGGGGGAGGGCGGAGGGGTTTGACCCCTCCCCCCTAGTACCACTCCCATGACAAGGTAACTCACCGTTTCCAAGAAAAACGATCTTTTGTTAACTAACCTCAAAACACTCAAAAATTGCTTGAAAGGCCTCTACTTCTGGGTGGTTTAAAAAAAAATAGCCACGAACCTGTTCGCTCGCTCCGCTCGCTCACTACGACCCCGCCACCTCCTAACCTAAATCTATCCGAGTCGGGGTGCCCCCAAGTCTGTTGACGGGATAGTCGACTGTGGGTCCCCTACCTTCTGGGTGGTTTAAAAAAAAACAACCACGAAGGAGGTGGCGGGGTCTGTTCGCTCGCTCACTACGACCCTACCACCTCCTTCTAACCTAAATCTATCCGAGTCGGGGTGCCCCAAAGTCTGTTGACGGGGTAGTCGACTGCGGGTCCCCTACCTTCTGGGTGGTTTAAAAAAAAAACCACGAAGGAGGTGGCGGGGTCTCGAAGAGAATCGGAATGAATGTTTCATCTATATAATAATACTCTATGAATGAATGACAGAAACGAATGACAGTAACACAGTCACAAAATGTCACTTTGTTTTTTTTTTCGTTTCATTTTACCGATTTAGCACGATATTTTACACCACAAGCAATAATATTGTGACAGCTTGAGTTATCAACACCCATTTTCACGTTCCGTTTTCCCTTTTATCGGATTTGAGGTTAGAAACTTATTTTGTAAATTTCTCGAGAAATATGCATTACCTTGTGATAAGAGTGGTAGCGTTATAATCGGGGACTCAAGCCCTACCAGCTTTGACCCTTTCTAGAGCCCAAATCCTGCAGCATTAAACTAAAGTCAAGCCGTTTCGTGCCTCAAAAGGAAAAAATGGAACCCTTATTGGATCACTTTGTTGTCCGTCTGTCTGTCACACAGGTTCTTGTCCTTTATCTCGGGAACGCGTATAGGTATCGAGTAGATATTAAAACCATATATTTAAGTTTGTGGGCCCTTGGAGCTGTGACAAAATCAACAGTCTAAGTCTGCGCAATCAAAAGATATGGTCATTTATGTCGCAAATTTGTACGGAACACTCGGTGCGCGAGTATACTCTCTCTTGGGTTTTTTCCATGACATATGTGACGTCTTACTAACTAATCAAAGACATTGTAAATATATATAGCCAAGAGCATAATTATTAGATAAATACCTTTCTGCACGTGTTAGCGCCACTTAAACTTAGCCAATAGCTAATATTGGAATGGCCGGTCACATTGGTTTTTATGTGTCTGGAGTTTAATTATGGACATCACGTTTAGATGGTTGCATCAACAAGTTTCTGGCTTTTAAGGTTACTTAACTTAGCATGCAGGTGTATTCTGTTAATAATGCGTCAACAGTCAACGTATTTATATCTTTGTATTTAAATGATCTATCTCTTACTTACTAGCTCATGCCCGCGTGAAGCTAGGTAAGTATACCAGGAGCCATTCTACCGGGATTTAAATTACCTATAGTATGTGTTAATCCAGTTTATAAACTATCTGTGTGCCAAATTTTACACAAATTCGTTTAGTGGTTTTTGCGTGAAAGAGTAACCAATCTCCTATACTTATATATAGAGACATTCTCACAAAGTTTCTCATTTTTATAATACTAGCTGCAGCCCGCGGCTTCACCCACGTAAACTGGGATATTGTCCATCAATCTTCCTCTTGAATCACTCTATCTATTATAATAATAATAGCCTTTTATTTGACGGGCCTGTTGGTCTAGTGGTTAGTGGCCCTGACTGCTAAGCCGGAGGTCGTGGGTTCGATTCCCACCCAGGACAAACTTTGTGTGATGAGCATGATTGTTTGTTCTGTGTCTGGGTGTGATTTTATCTATAATATGTATGTATTTATAAATTACATAAGTATGTATATCAGTTGTCTGGTTACCATAACACAAGCTCTGCTTAGCTTGGGATCAGATAGCCGTGTGTGAGTTGTCCCAAGATATTTATTATTTATTTATTTATTTTATTCCTAAACATAGGGTTACAAGAGGTCCCTAAGTTCGGTGTGCTTTTTGGCATAGACCTCCTCCAATTCCTTCCAATGGGTCCTGTCCCTTGCTACTCTCAACCAGAATGGTCCCGCTGTCTGCTTCAAGTCATCTTCCCATCTCCTGATTAGACGACCCCTGCCTCTTTTGCCATCTCTTGGTTGCCAGAGGGTGGTGACTTGTTTGCTCCATTTGTTACTGGGGTGGCGAATCATATGTCCAGCCCATCTCCATTTTTGGATGTCTATCCTAGTGAGGATGTCTGTGAGTTTTGTTCTTCTTCTTATGTCTGCAATTCTGACTCTGTCTTTGATTTTTAACCCCAGCATACTTTTTTCCATAGCCCGTTGGCATTTCGCTAGCCTTTCCCTGTGATGTAGTGTTATTGACCATGTTTCGCAGCCATAAGTAAGGACTGGTAGAATACAAGTCTCGAATGTTCTCTTTTTTATGTGGTTGCATAAGTCCTTACTTTTCACTACTTCCTTCAGTGACCAATAATTTCTCCATCCTTGGGCTATTCGCCTGTTTATTTCCTTTGTCATCACTCTATCTATTACTGAATTTCAAATCCGTTGAGTATATACCTAGTTCAAAAGATCTAAGCGAAAGAATTTATTTTATACTACGTAAAGATTACTTGTCTATTTGCGTATATTTCGGTCATTACTCCAGGGTGTTGTAATATTGGAACAAAAAGATCGGTAGTTTTTGCTTAAAAGAGTAAAGACTAGCATTCATCCTCACAAACTTTCGCATTAATATTATTAAGTAGGAAGTATGATGTGTAGGAAGGATACGATGTTGTATATATATGTACCTATTGCATTAGTAGTCAACATGAGGAGCTTATATTAATAATGTATAAAACCAAGGTAGGCTAAAAATAAACGCCATTAAATAGGTAGATGATAGACTTATTCTCGTTTTCGACACACACGACAAACACTTAGCGAATATCGCTAGCCTTTTTTTGCGGATTGGAAATCATCAAATTACTTCCCCCGTTCGCCCGGCGGAGCGGGGGGGGGGGAGTGTCAGAATTTCGCTAAACTTACCGCTGACATTTTGCATGAACTCACAAATTCGAAACCGAAGCACCGAATCATGAGCTCTGTAATTCAAAACACTGAACTTTGAATGCAACCCGGGTGGGTCACCTTGGTTACCTAGGTCATTGACATTAATAATTTATATTACAAGTTTAACACCAAAGGGGAGGGAAAGGAGATAATATCTGCCCCCTGCCCGCGCCCTTCCGTGCCCTGCTGCGTATGTTGGACCGATTAATCATCAAAACTGATCGTCCAAAATTATCCACAAAAAGGGTCAAAGACATGGTACTTTTGCATTTGAGTCGAATGAATACCTATTTTTTTTATTATGAGACAGTATTTTTTTCTTATTTTCGATTAGGTACGGTGCCCCATGATGAAAGTTGATTATTTTGATGGTCTGGTCTGTTCAAACTTAGTGGCTGTTCGGAAGTTAGCTGCGAGTGACGGTCTGCGCATTTGACGTTCTCTGCACCCCGCTGATGCCTAAAATTGTGTTCTGCGAAGTTTTATGTTAGACTAGCTGACGCCTGCGGCTTCAACCACGTGATATCGAAAAAAAATCTTCCATACATCCGTACATCCATCCATTATCACAAACATTCGTATTTAGGTATAATATTAGTAGGATGTTCCGATCCGCCATTAAGTTTGAACATTATACAAAAAAAATGTGTTTAAAATGAGAATAGTATTGAGCTTGCGAAATGTCGTGACATCAAATTTGTCAAATTTATCGAAGAAGGTTAACTAGGGTTAGCAAAACAGATGAGTTTTAGTATGATTTCAGTTTAAGTCAGCTTTGTGGAGAGAGAAAAAATGATATACCTATATTAATTTATTTATTGCAAAAAAAAATACAAAAAGGATTTAGATTGACCTCCAATTAGGCAAAGACTATCAATAAATATCGTGAATTAGCCATTATAAACCAAAATAAAACGTTCGATGGCATTAACACAATGAATAAGCCTATCGCTTCTAAGATCGTAAAAAGGTAATTATAAAAGGACACCTAACAATAACAAGATGAAGATCATACTAACGATGTTAAATTTTATAAAAACAAATTCTTATCTTTACGCAAACAAGCCGACTAAATGTTAATCTTTGCCGCGTAAAACCATTCGTTTATTAGGTGGTGCTTTTAAATAAACGATAATAATTTGAAGATAACATTAACCAGATAATAAATATTCAAAATATTATTAAGGATTTATGTGTTAGTAACATTTTTTGCTTACCATACTTTAATGTCAACTTTCGACAGATAGAGAAGTCACAAGATGGCGTGGACTCAGTCCTGTTTTCGACCAATTTAGAATAAACAACATGTATCATAAAAGTGAGGTCATATTTAGGTTACGGCTTATGTAAAGACCAACAACTTAGACAGGGTGGAATGGATTCATTTTTCCCTACATTTACTTTTTTTATCGGTAATCAAACCGTAGCCGGTTCAGTCAGTATGCAAGACCAACATATGCTTACCAACTGTTCCATACAAAATTTCAACAGCTATTCGACCAAAATTCCCTCTTTAAAATACACACCACTTACTGAAAAACACGCTGTAGATTGTTTTTGTTTAAGGTCATTCAATCGTGTCCGTGTTTGCTTATCAGAATAACTATAAATCCAAACATAAATATATAAGGTGTTATGATAAATTCGGGGTTATTATTTCTAATAATAAAAACAGGCAATATCAGCTGAAGTAGGTGCCGACGCATAAAACCAAGTATCTAAATATCATGCGCTAATTGATCTAGTAAACTTAATATTACGCCACGCCTGTAATGTCCGACAGGTTAGACAAAAGTGCATGTAATTACAACCACTTTTCACCATAAAACCACCACATCTTTAAACTGACATGGTTACTGTCATTATTATTAAAACTTAAACGGGATTTTTACCCTGTTATTTGATTCGAGTATCCGATATTTGATCCGATTTAGGAGCAGACAAAACGATCTACCCTCTCTCTTATTCGTTTTTTGCATTCGTTACCACTAACACCGTCACTCACAACTCGATTTTGTTCTCGACACTCGACCGGATTTTGCTCTCGACACACAAAACTCACTGTATCAAGTCGCGATCTTTTTTCATCAGTTTATGATTAAGCGGTAAGCCCCATGTAAGCGAGCCTATTGCCATCGGCCGATGAAGTCCAAATTCAATAACACTTTGACCAATCTGGGAATTGCAGACGGAACCTCATACTCACTCAACAATCATGTTTGCGACTACTAGACCAAGAAAGTAGTTAGTCAAATACAAAAAATTACGCCCGTACCCTATCGTGTATCGTTCGTTCGTTTACAAACACAACTCACATACACGGTCACACAAATATTTGTTCCGTGTATTAATCCTATTAATTTAATTTCTGATCTAATTTTAATTCAAGATGTGTTAAGTTAATCGATTTGTGACAATAACTGTACCTAATAGTACCTAGTACATTAATCTACCAGATCCATATAAGCATGCTGCCAACGTAATCTAGATTTAAGCTAGCTTATAATCCTTACTAATATTATAAAAGCGAAAGTGAGTTTGTTTGTTTGTTACCTCTTCACGCTTTAATGGCTAAACCGATTTTGATGAATTTTGGTACCGAGATAGTTGGGAATCAGGAGACGGACATAGGCTATTATATTTTTTTTTTAAAAAGAGTGGGATATGATCCCAGAAAGAGAGATAAAACGGAAAAACTTAGCGTTGCTATTACAAATCAATAAGGTGCTACCGAATTTAACGCGAGCGAAGCCGCGGGCAAAAGCTAGTAAGGTTATAATTTTTTAAACTGACATGGGCAGTGGACACTAACTTTAATTACTTATAACATTTAAAACGGAATATTTACAATGTTAACGATAAACTGTAAGCTTGTAACATGTTATCTGTAATCATGGCGTATGCAAATGCGCCGGAATATCGGCAACTCAAAATAAATACTAAATATGTTAAATATCCCGTAGTAAATGTTATAAATAATAATAAGGTTGTAATAATGCATACCTAATGTCATTATGGCAGAGCAAGGAGCCTCATGGACGCTTTTACCGGGCCCTACATGTAGATTTCATAGCCCCCGTATCCTGGCTACGCTTTGGTGACCTCTTCGGGGATACCGAAAGTTTTGTCTATGCAATCATGGACGACGTTATGATGACGAATAACTACAGGAAATGCATTGTGAAGGATGGCACGGTTGATAAATTTCGGGAGTGCCACATTCCGGGAGAATATCGAGAGAGTATTCTCGTCTGGCTAACGGAGAGTACTTGCTTTGAACCTTGTGGAATCAGAAGTGCCATACAATAAGTATGTGCCCGACCCAGTTCTCGAACATGGGAATATTTCGTTGTATTGGGATCGATCTATCTACTAACACTGATGTTGCTTGACATTGTTGTGATAGATCGATTTGAGCATCGCACAATGTTGTTGATCAGAGAAAAAATAAGCAATTCAAGTTTCTAGCTTTGGCTCGCGAGATTGTCGACACGTGGCACGTGAATGCAGCAGTCATTGTGCCCGTAGTCGTGTCGACTCATGGCTTAATGGCCAATAGCATCGACCAACATCTGAAAAGGCCTTCGCCCGACAGCTGGATCAGGGATTTGATTCAGGAAGCAATACTTCTGGATGAGGCACGTAATGTTAGGAAGTTCCTCTCTCAAGAGCCCTGAACCACTCTGGTAGCTCTAACCCTGTTCCCGATGCTGGTGGTCTACTATGTTTTGTATATTATGATAAAAAATACGTGTTAAAATTAATAAACGGAATAAATACGTAAATAATTAATAAAACTAGCCAATATTTGTCGGCTGAGACTCTCGGGTTGATGACAAAAAGACGGGAAACCACCCATGCGACTTCGTCGGAGAGGTCAGACCTGAACAAGCAAATTGCGAAGATGGTACGGCGCGACCTTCGGAGCTCCAACACACGCCTCATCGAAGAGGCGATAGAGCGAAACCGAGGGTCTAAAGTATTCACTCAGCAGCTTGGCAGGAGCCACCTGACGAAGCTAAAAACGCACGACGGGAGGACCGTATTGTCAAAGCCAGAGATCTTCGCCGAGATAGAAGATTTCTACGGCCGATTATACGCTGCACATGCCTCTCATTCCCGACGAGATGACCACGATTCCAGAGCCACCCTGACTCGCCACTACACCCACGAACTGCCAGACATCAGTCAAGACGAGATCGTGTCAGCTCTGAGGCAGCTTAAAAATGGAAAAGCCCCCGGTGAGGACGGAATAACATCAGAGCTTTTGAAAGCTGGAGGAGTCCCTGTTATACAGGAACTACAGAACCTCTTCAACGACGTCCTTCACAGTGGGAGAACTCCAAAGGCGTGGAGCGGGAGTTTGGTGGTGCTCTTTTTCAAGAAAGGTGACAAAACCCTCCTTAAGAATTACAGACCCATCTCGCTCCTGAGCCATGTCTATAAGCTGTTCTCACGAGTGGTCACGAATCGTCTCGCCAGGAGACTCGACGAGTTCCAGCCGCCGGAACAGGCCGGGTTTCGCGGAGGATATGGCACCATAGACCACATTCACACAGTGAGGCAGATTATACAGAAGTCCGAAGAGTATAATCAGCCCCTGTGTCTGGCCTTTGTGGACTATGAGAAGGCCTTTGACTCTGTCGAAACCTGGGCTGTTCTGGAATCCTTACAGCGATGCCAAATAGACTATCGTTATATTGAGGTGTTGAGATGTCTATACGAAGCCGCCACCATGAGTGTCCAAGTACAGGACCAGCAGTCTAAACCGATCCAATTGCGCAGAGGAGTGAGACAGGGGGATGTTATATCCCCGAAACTGTTCACCAGCGCGTTGGAGGATATGTTTAAGACGCTGGACTGGAAAGGAAAGGGCATCAACATAAACGGCGACTACATCTCACACCTACGATTCGCAGATGACATAGTCTTAATGGCGGAGTCGCTAGAGGAGCTGAACCAGATGCTGGACGGCCTAGCTTCAGCCTCGCGACGTATCGGTCTTGGCATGAATTTGGATAAAACCAAAGTCATGATCAATGGCCACATTGATCCGATGCCGGTCGTCGTACATGGTCACCTTCTCGAAATCGTTTCTGAGTACACTTACCTCGGGCAGATTCTGCAGTTAGGTAAAAACAGTTTCGAGAGGGAGGCCAAGAGGAGGATCCAGCTGGGCTGGGCAGCGTTTGGGAAACTACGCCGAGTCCTCTCGTCATCCATGCCGCAATGCTTGAAAACAAAAGTTTTCAATCAGTGCGTCCTACCCGTCATGACCTACGGAGCCGAGACATGGACACTCACGGCAGGGTTGGTCCATCAGTTCAAAGTCGCTCAGCGAGCTATGGAGAGAGCTATGCTCGGAGTTTCTCTGAAGGATAGAATCCGCAACGAATACATCCGACAGAGAACCAAAGTTATCGACATAGCTCAAAGAATCAGCAAGCTGAAGTGGCAGTGGGCTGGCCATATCTCACGAAGAACCGACAACCGTTGGGGTAAACGTGTTCTTGAGTGGAGACCGCGACTCGGCAAGCGTAGTGTAGGACGCCCTCCGACCAGGTGGGATGACGATCTCAGAAAGACTGCAGGCAGATGCTGGATGCGGCAAGCTGAAGACAGGGCGCTATGGCGCTCATTAGGGGAGGGCTATGTCCAGCAGTGGACTAATATAGCCTGATGATGAATATTTGTTGAGCAGACTCGAGGCTGCTAAAGTTAAAAATAGAGCTAATCATTATTACTTCAAATATGTGGAATATAGATATGTTTTTAGATGTGTGTAAAAATATCTTAGTAGAAGACAAAAACTAGTCTTATAATCACGTGAGGTTTGAAGAGAGGGGAGGGGGTTATAAAAATATCACGATCCCCCAATCGTGATTAATCGTATTTATCTGACTGATGTGACAATCACGAGTCGTTTGTCTTGGTATGGACTTGTAATGAAGCACATGTGACTAAAAGTGATAGATGAAAAACGATGGACTAAGAGTGATGGATCTGAATGTTGATGGACGGAGAGCGAGAGGAAGGCCAAGAAAAGATGGATGGATTATGTAAGAAATAGTAGAGTAAATGATAGGAGAGAATGGAAGAAGAAACCGTGTTACACCGACCCCAAATAGAATGGGACAAGGGCTGCAAAATGATGATGTGACAATCACTTGTACTGTTTCGTGGGACGAAGAAAAATAATTTATTGATGTAGAAAATATTTTTTACCAGTAAATAATTAAAACCTGAGCAAACGATTCTGTTATTTAATTATTATTTTTTTCGATTCTACTCATTTGATCTTTTCAATTAAAACAAACACACTTTTTTCTTTACAAAGCAGCATATTTATACTTAGATTTTCATTCTCAAAATTCACAAACATTTAAAGAGATGAATAAGTAAATAAAAAATCTATGAGAAATTCAAAATAAAATTATCTCCTTACCTGGCGGGAAATTATCCGGTTTTTTGTATGCATTCCTATAGAAGTACACTATTAAATAAGGTATTAAAAGAGCAACGACTATTGCGGCAATCATTGTAGATGTGTCACTTTAATTACTCCCAATTAAAGAATAATGATTTATTAATATGTCGAGCACTTAATTACGACCGACATCGATTGGAGCCGTCCGCACACGAACTGCACAAAAATAACAACACTCAAAGGCTCTATATACGTAAATACGCAGGCACTGAGATAAATATAGAATGCCCAAATAAACTTGACACGCGACAAAGTAAGGAACTAACGCAAAAGTACTGAATTCTCGATTACCAGTGATTTTTTCCTTGGACTTGCAGCGCCACTCATATTCCAAGGTATGCTGGTTAATAACAAAACATGCAATAAGATGATGAATTCGATTATTCAATGATGTCACTTATTATACCTATTTTGTGCGGTAATCATAATTCGTAATCTAAAATAAATAACTAATTTGAAGGAAGTTTTCGAACAATATGTTCGTAATCTCTATATTTAGAGATTATACAGGCTGCAACAAGAAAATTTCCGATATACATATATGTATATCGGAAATTTTCGATATGCATATATGTATATCGGAAATTTTCCTGTTGTTGTTATGTAAAGTATCTGCTTTATAGCAGGTATATAATAGTGGGTAAGCACATAATTATAACTTCTGGCATCACCGCATTGAAAACTTTGAACCCACACGATCTACATCGATGTAGAGTGTAGATCAGCGTGGATTTTCCTATTAATACCTATATCGTTTAACTACTGTCAAAAAATGATGCATTATAATCGATAGAACTATAGCATAGCATAATCATAATTCTATAGTATCTCAAATCTAATCAGGTAGATATTTATTTATGCCTCTGAATCTTTCACAATCGTTGAAGCTCTTATTTCGTGTCTGGCATGTCCAGTGTGTCATTTCTACATTAAAAAAAAGACCGAAGTTGCCAAATTCGAGGCCTAGTTCTGTGCCCATTCAGTTTAGATTGCCATTGATACGTTAGGGAGAAGAATAGAAAAGGAAGAGTCCATCATCATCTTCCTGTACCAGTCTCGTGTTGTTTGGGGTCGGCGCAACACGTTTTTTTCTTCTATTATTTTCTGTTAATCATTCAATTGACTCCTGTTTCTTTCAAATCATTTCTTAAGCAATCTTATCCATTTTTTTTGGTCTGCGTTGCCCTGAAGAATATATATAACTCCGAAGTTAAGATCGTAAAAGCTGGGTTCAGCACGAATCACGATAATTCTCCTCCCTCCTCCCCGCCTTAGAAGGCACGATAAAAGTGCAAAGTCGCACCCATGACCTCGTAAGGGCCGTCCGCTGCTCTCTATAAAGAAAGTCAAGAAAGTGCACTACGTGTGATGCAGTATGCACATGAAGCCTGTTCAATTTCCGTGTTTTATTCCGATGTCGAAACTTGTCCATTTTAGGTGATTGATCGAGAAAACCTTTGATAGACTGATACTGACGCAGAAGGATGACTTTTGTTATTTTGTAGTCCGTACAAGGAGCAACCAACTACGCAGTCCATACTGATTTGATAAAGAACTGCATCTATGTGATTTTGATCGTGTAGGGTAGATACGTACATTTGTCACAGATAATCGCTTTAATCTTTTAAAAAGGCGTGGTGTGGACGTCACTTTATATATTAGGTAAGCTAGTCTATAGCGTGAACATCGAATTACTTACTATTACTATGTGTTCAGTATATAATTCTAGACCACACGATATAATTTTTCGTTGGTTATAAAAAATCAGCTGTCTCGACATTTTGAGGCCCGCGCAGAGGCACTGCACTTTTGTGGAATCGAGAAATTAAAAACATATACTCAACTCTATGACCCTGTGGTCCCGTTGTGCTGTAAATAAAACAATCTTAAGTCTACGCAGTCAAAAGATATCGCTGCCATGTTCATTTCGCAAGTTCCAAATAGCCCCCAAGACTAAAGTAGTCCCACGTAAAACTATTGAAATTTTAAGAAAAAAATACTGACTAAAAACCTTTCTCCAATTAGGGGCAATTTGGGGTGTTTAATATTCAAGGGGGTGAGTATCTACACTTACACTATTACGGGGGGGCGAGCGGAGCCTTGACCAGATTTTGCTCGTTGAACATTCAAAACGGAGAAAATGGTTAATATTACTTAATATGTGTCTATGAATCAGTTCTTCAACACATTTGAAATAGAAATCCAGGGTTGTGGGTTGTTCGAAAATGATACCACGGCCCCGGAACGTAAAGGCATAGAAGGAATAATAATAATATAATAATAAAGCCTCATTTATTCCTTAACAATTGGTTTACTTACATAGTTTTTGTACAATATCAAATACATATAAATTTGTAATAACAATTCAAGATTTAAATTTAAATTTAGATAAAACAAAAATATACAACACAAAATTTATAATTTTTAATTGATTTTCATGCATATAAAAAAATATATATTAATATCATTAAGGACCTCTCTACAGAGTAAAGGCTCCTCCATTTTTCTCCATTGATCTCTGTCTAAAGCCTTTTCTAACCAGTCATTTCCCACTGTGTTCAGTATTTCATCGAGCCACCTCTAGCCCCTTGGTCTACCTCTCTTTCTCTTTCCTGACGGCCCCTTCCAAGTAGTTATCCGTTTCGTCCATCTATAGTTATTCATACGTGCAACATGGCCAGCCCATTTCCATTTTAATTTTTTGCAGTGCTGTAAAGCATCTATAACTTTAGTTGTATTTTATATTTGTATAAATATAGAAGGAATATGGGTGGGTTTTAGTCAGTACAAGTCTGACACTCCCCCCCGCTCCGCCCAGAGCAGGGAAGTTATTTGATGATTTCCCATCCGCAAAAAAAAGCCTTAACGAACGGCGCGTTCGTATTCCAAAAGCGCCTCAAAGAGATGTCAGCAATGCAGATGGGCCTGCCAGGGCCACTGCCTGCTGCGGTTTCGGGCTGTTCGAGAGAGATACCGCGGTCCCGGAACACAAAAGGCAAAAAGAGGAACATGGATGAGTTTTAGGCAGTAAAAGTCTGACACTCCCTCCCGTTTTGCCCGGAGCGGGGGAAATTATTTTATGATCCCATCCCTAAAGCTCTAACGGTTTCTGCAACTAGTGGAGTTTATCAATTATTCTATGAAAGATTCTTAACGTGTAAGGTACAGGGTGTTTTAATAATTAAAATGAAGCTTCGGCCGCTCATTATCAACAACAGGACAGAAAATACCACTTTCCCTCCTATAAACATCACATGTCACCTGTTATCCATAAAGGGTAAGGTAGAGGTGTACCTAATAGTATGTACACACAAACTTCACCAGTTAAGTCCCATGTAATGGGGCTGGGGGTAAGCTTTTCGCCATCACCATAACAGCTATTTAACAATTCTAGGAGGAAAATCTTGAGAGGTGTCAAAGTACACGCGGATGAAACGAAGTTATTATTTTTATGTACAAAAAACCGATATACACTCAATAATCACACAATAATCG
This sequence comes from Ochropleura plecta, assembly GCA_905475445.1. NCBI lineage: Eukaryota > Metazoa > Arthropoda > Insecta > Lepidoptera > Noctuidae > Ochropleura > Ochropleura plecta. Next base: position 15,065,970 of record FR997731.1, on the reverse strand, counting down.
TCGCGACACCACACTGTTCAATGCGAAATGGAAAGACGAAACGAAAATAACTGGCTTGCTTTCTATGAGAGAGAGAGCGAGAGACAGACAGAGAAACACGAGCACGCCGCACGGCTTACAACTATAGCAAAAAGTGTCGTTACAACTTTTGGTCTTATATTTTTCCGTCTAGCCCCCTTTCGCAACGCGCGGGATGGGGAACTTCGTTCCGAAAACCCAATATTCCAAGGTCCTCTGCGCGACCTGGGCATCGAATCCAGGCTCAAAGACAGACTGCATGCTCAGCAGTCACGGACGCTTTTAACTTTTTAGCAAAGAGTAACAGACAAAGATCGCAAACATGGAATGGAAGATGATATGCTGCGCTGACCCCAAATACACTCGTTTTACAGTAAATAGATTGAAAGTAAGAAAGTCAGTGCTATTATAAAGCAAAAACTAAAAATGTAAAATATAACGCGCATAATGTGGTTCTCCGGCGGCGTGTTCGCAACGAGTCACACTAAATCGTGTCACCGTGTGACTGGTTGAGAAAAATATTCGCATGGAGTAACAGTGTGACTCAATGCGAATTTTTATTCTCATCTAGTAACACTAGTACACGAGTAGTGTTACTCGTTCGGAAAACCAAATCGCATGGAGTAGCAGCGTCATTCGATGCGAATTTTTATTCTCAACTAGTAACATTTTTCAGAATGTCTATTTGACAGTTTATTCCCGTTGTCCCCGTATGCCATATCCCCGTCACGGGGACAGCGGGACGTGATTAAATTTATTTCCAATTGTCCCCGTAACGTACATTCGGCTAACGGGGACAACGGGAAGTAAACTTTTCACGAGTCGTTGTCCTCTTCGTTTAGCATAATGTTCATTTAGAGCGATTATTATTTGGTATAATTTCACTTGGCATACTATGCAGATGGCAGTAATGACTAGGTTAGGTTAGGTTAAAACTGTGACCTCCTACGCACGAGCCGAGCGAGCGAAGCGAGCGGTGCCGCGGCAGCGGCCGGCGAGTGCTAGAAACGACTTGCATTAATAGAAAAAAGAGATTGTTTTTAGTAGGTTACACGGAACTGAACTATTTAGATTAGTATAATTACTTATTGTATTAAATGAATCGTTGTCAAATAGACATTCTGAAAAATGTTACTAGTTGAGAATAAAAATTCGCATCGAATGACGCTGCTACTCCATGCGATTTGGTTTTCCGAACGAGTAACACTACTCGTGTACTAGTGTTACTAGATGAGAATAAAAATTCGCATTGAGTCACACTGTTACTCCATGCGAATATTTTTCTCAACCAGTCACACGGTGACACGATTTAGTGTGACTCGTTGCGAACAAAGGTTCTCCGGCCACCAAAGAACATAATCAAGCCAAAAACCAGTTATAAAGGTCTCTGATTATGTTAGAGAGACACTTGGAAAGGCTGGAGTGGTTTTAAGTCGGTTCGAGTCCGACACTACCTCGACTGTCTCACAATCCTTGAGGCAGTCGAGGTGTCCGCGGCGATTTCCCACTCTTGCCACAATTAAAAAAAATACACTCGTTTAAGGGCAGGAGCATGATGATCACGTTTTGGTAAAATGCGTAAATTATAACAATTAAATAAACTAAATAATATAGACCTGGCTCGCGAGATTGTCGACATGTGGGGTGTGGATTCAGCGATCATTGTGCCGATAGTCGTTACAGCCAAAGGCCTAATTACCAACACCTGACGAGGCTCTCGTTAGAGAGCTGGATCAAGGGTTCGATTCAAAAAGCTATACTCCAAGACACAGCTCGTATCGTTAGGACTTAGGAGGCTCCTCTCACTAGAGCCCTGACTGCCGGTTGCTTGGCAGGGTCCAATTCCCGATACCGGTGGACTACTATTTTTTGTATTTTAAAATGTTTTTTTTGTAAATCATAAAAATATGGTGTTAAAATAAATAAACGGAAAATAAACTAAAATATATAATATATATAATTACAGTAACAAAAAGCTGTGCCACGAAAAAACTCCGTCTCAACGCTGTCAGCTGGTTAATGCATACATTTTATTCTTGATTTATCATTTCGGGCAAGAAATGAATTTAGATTTTTAATACCCAATTCATAATTATATTTTTTTTTTATTACTAAGTCACCTTCAAATGTGTGTGTGAAAGGGTTATTATCACGCTGACAAGATCGAAAATACCTTATCTTTGCTTTGAAAGTGTTAACTATTTTTTAATTTTGCTCAGTAACTGCGTTATATTACTTACTAAATTTTGCGCAGAAACCGGGTTGGATAGTATCATTTGGGTCAGATTGTAACCTATGATCCAAGTGACGAACTATGCTATACTTTATATACATATAATATGATATTATTTAGCAAGTAATATTCTGACTGTACTGCTTTATCACTGAATCTCTTAAATTAGTAATTATCAACGCATAATTTATGTATTTGACGTAATGTGTACTATTGTTGACTTCACATCAAAGCCGCTTGGCATATCTGCGAGCATCGTCTTAAGAGCGTGCCCTTTGGGTGTAGGCACCAGAAGATGACATGGTGTATAGGTAGAGTTCCTTAGCACACCTCTACCTATCTATATTACCTATTTTGTTATATTATGCATACAAGTATGTACAGACGCCTGCACATCAAGCTACCCGAAACTGTCAATTTTTCCCAATGAACCTTGAACCTAATACTTTAGAAATAAATTCGAAAATCTATCAAAGAAATCTGACAGATTGTAGTAGCTTGATGTGCAGGCGTCTGTACTATCATTGACTCGACTATGCCCTGGTGTTTGAGAGAATGTCATTTTCATTTAGTTCCTTCGAAATGGTCGAGCTTAACGGCGCTGTCAGTTGGGGGCTTGGGGCTGCTCATCTCTTAGCTGCTATGGTGTATTTTAATTTATTTATTGTTCAATGGATATTTTTACTTTTACTCTAGACGCTCTTAATGTGCACATCTTTCTATATCGTTCTCATATATTTGTATAATCTCAACATGAATCATGTAACTATGATCTTGTAAAAATATTACGATTTAAAAAGTCCATGGAGTTCCTTGCCCATTTGTCTCCATAGAGATCAACGCTTTGGAATGACCAAAGTACTTTCACTAGTTATTATGCCTTTTTTTTTTTCGGGTGGGAAATCATCCAATGACTTCCCCCGCTCTGGGTGGAGCGGGGGGGCATGTCAGACTTGTACTGACTAAAACCCACCCATGTTCCTTCTATTGCCCTTTACGTTCCGGGGCCGCGGTATCTCTTTCGAACAACCCGCAACCCCGGCAGGCGGAGGCTCTGGCAAGCCCCTCTGCTTTGCTGACTCTCTTTGAGGCGCGCGTGAAACACGAACGCGCCGTCGACACGGCCTGTCGTCAATCGACGGACGGACGGTGAGCTACCCATTGCTCACCGTCCACAGGCCCGCATCTACGGTGGCCGGAAGTCGTCTCGCGGCGCCCGGCGCCCTGGGCGTCTCCCGCGGCGGCTGGGTTGGGCAGATGTTCTCTCCCTCAAACGCCCGGCCACCTCCTTTGCTAGCATTACTGCTTCGCAGAAGGTGGTGACCGCTTCCCATTCCCTCTCGCTCCGGACCATGGCCTGAACCAGGGCCGGACGCGAGAGATCGCCGCCGCCGATCTAGTTATTATGCTTTGTGACTAGGACTGCAGCTTCATCCTTTTGTTTCTTGACATTCAATAGTGCCTGTGATGGTCTAATTGAAATAAATGCTTTGAGTTTGACCAATTATAAGTAACTAGCTTTTGCCCGCGGCTTCGCTCGCGTTAAATTCGGGATAACACAGTTCCCCTTTTCGGATTTGCAGGTACCTGCTACCTGTAGTTTTTGCCCTTGCGCCTTTTTTATTGTGAAAAGCTAAGTTTTCCCTTTTCTTCCCTCTTTCTCACTCATTTCCCACTTTTCTTAAAAAAAAAAACAAATAGCCTATGTCCGTCTCCAGGGTCCCAACTATCTTTGTACCAAAATTCATCAAAATCGGTTTTGCCATTTAGGCGTTAAGACGTAAGAAACAAACAAACAAACTCACTTTCGCTTTTATAATTTTAGTAAGGATTTGTTAGCTTGTGAATTTGGGCATCCTATGCCGTAATACCGTTGTTGTCGTGGGCCTAATCGATATTGCTGACCCGTATAGAGTCCTAGGTACGATTCCAATGTCGAGCAAAAGTTATTGTGTTTTTAGTAGTAGCAGACTGGTTCAGAAGATGGCGGTGCGACATTCCGGTAGGATATTGCAGTAAGAGAAGACCTTTGTCTTTATTTCTCACGACTGCTGAGATTAGCCGCCGAGACCGAGAGTTGGTCTAACTAGTCTAGAAGACTTACGAAAATAGTATCAGCACTGTCTAAACTTCCACTCATTTCAACCCCTGTCATACAGGTTGCCCTTGTTCAGGGGTTGACACCACAACGATATAATGATGTAATATCAAATGATTTATTGAAGTTGTAGAAATAGTCGTGTTGACCGCGCCTTCGTGTTCCACGCGCGCCTCAGTGTTCCACGCGTGCCTCAAAGAGATCTCGGCAAAGCAAAAGGGGCATGTCAGGGCTACCGCCTACCGGCGTTGCGGGATGTTCGAAAGACATAACGCGGCTTCGGAACATAAAGGGCAAAAGAAGGTTCAAGACTGACACTCTGAAGTTATTTGTTGTTTTTTTTTATAATATGTCCATCTATTTCGTATTTTTCGAACCACCCCTATAACCAAGTAGGTAATTGAAAAATATGCACATCATTACTGGAAAATCAGAATATTGGTAATTTTCTTAATAACCAGGCTTCCATAATATTCCATCTAACTACTTGATAATAGCGCATACGTTGCAAATGCGATCAACTAACTAATTGTAGGCCATTACATTAAACAAGGCAATAGCTTCAGGACATATTCATTTTTTTCTATAACTTCACCTAAGGAAGCTGAAAAATGCGTTTTCAAATTATAAGAGATTTACTTTTAAAGAAAAGTTTTAATTTTGACCGGCCAGATATAGATCTGTATAATTTCCACCCACAGTTACGGATTTCCCTTGCTGTCAAAGGGATTTTCTTCAATAACAGGACTTCGCGAGTCAGGTCTGTAAATTAAACCAAATAAGATTAATTATATCACACTATAAATAGGTAACTATTGCACATTAAGCATTGTTATGTTCATTAAAAAAAACAGACAACTTTTGTTACAAAATATTGTTGTTATGCCCGTCATAAAATGAGTACCTACCTACTTAAGCAGTTGTTATCCAAACGTGGTTCGTAAATTCTGGTCTTGATGTTTCAACGTCAGAAAAATATTTACGTACATTAAGTACCTTACATTAAGTAGGTACAAACAAATCCTCGAGTGCAACAATATTTCATCCAAAAATAACAACAATGAAAATATCTCAATTTATAGATAAGGTACCTACTAGTGAACAATAATTACAAGGTAATCTGTGCCGCTATCTGCGACTGTTTGGATGACCTTTCTATGGATCACAGAAACATATTAGGGCCTTACGAGATGATAACAACTAATTCCCATGTTTTGCCACCACTGACCCGCACCGCAATATGAAAAAGACTGTATTGTGGTAAGCACGCGGTGAATGCAATCGTGCACATGCGACATTCCATCTTCGTAGCGGGCTCCGCTGGGCCGGGGCTACTTCATTGATAGTGTAGCGGCACTAATCACAACAAATCGACATGTTTCTTATTCGAACAGTAATTATTATTAATGTATTTGAACAGTTTCGGGTTGAATACTGGTACGTACAAGTTTCCACCTAGTACTTCAGGACATCGCAAAGCGGTTGGTATCAGAAGGCGGGACTACTTGTCGGCTTGTCGGCAGCATTGTCCTCTAACGTGGCAAATGTGGCAATACTGCCAGCCTTCTGGCCACTTTCCCCGTCAACAGTAATACTGACGAATTTCTTGACGTTCTTTTCTTTTAGAAAAGTATTAACAAAACAAATGCCATTTGATTTTCACAATTAAAAGTTAGTAGGTGTGTACATACAAGCCCTATTATTATTATTTTCAGATTCGTATGGCCTACTATTTGTATTCAACTATCCATTGCCTGGTTGGTCCTGGAGGAAATATTTATATGGCACGGAGTTACGATCCGGGACTATTCTTACGCAACTGAATGCTTCTGTTATTGGGTAATCCTCGGGTGTATTCTTACCGTATGCTGCAGTATAATCTCTAAAACTGACATGATCCGGGACGTCGTATTAAAAATGAACGAGGATTTTATCTTCGTTTGCGGTCTGGGTCCCAAATACAGGTAACAAAATATTGAATATGTAAAACTTCCTATGAAATAATATTGCTATTGGAGAGTCGTTCACTCACATTTGCAAGCCTGTGTATCTTTTGTAATATCTTTATTAGGGTAACGTACCTCAAAAGGAAAAAACGGAATCCTTATTGGATCACTTTCTTGTCCGGCTGTCTGTCTGTCAGTCAAGACCCTTTATCTCGGAAACTCGTGAAGGTATTGAGTTGAAATTGAAACCTTATAGGTACTCAAATTTGTGGTGCCTTGGATTTGTGAAAAAATCAATTCTAAAAGTCTACGAAGTCAAAAGATATGGCTGTTTATGTCGCAAGTTTGTACGGAACATGATTACTGATTCATTAATATACAATACGAATGTATGTAAGAACAGTCCGTTCGCATGGTAAACATTATTTAAGTTATAAAGGGAAACCTATTATTAGCCTTACTAAACTATTTTATATTTATTTGTAATGCATTATATGTATCGCCGTTGGTTTTCTAAATAAATAAGTAAATAAATAAACATGAATCCGAAAAATCCACGACAATTTTGACCCCGACAGGGTCATGTCATGCCTGCAGACGGACAGACGGTTGGTGGAACAGAGAATATCAAGTTAGAGTGGTTTACGATTAGGTAAACGTATTGTAGGACGCCCTGCTGCATGTTCAAACGACTAATTAAAAAAAACGTGGCGGGCTGTGGATGGTTGCGGGCTGCCGAGGGCCGGGATGGTTGGCACTCTTCGAGGGCTCATAAGCCTACCCTCAAAAGTGTCGGGAGGCTCCTGCACATAAGCGGGCGGGAGGACACGCGCGGGTGTCACCATCATTGTGACGATCGCCCGGAGAACACGGTGGAGCACACGTGGCGGTCTGCCCAGCTTGGGCGGAGCACCGCCGTGCCCTTGTAGAGGCGATCGGCAGCGGCGATCACTCGCGTCCGGCCCTGGTTCAGTCCATGGTCCGGAGCGAGAGGGAATGGGAAGCGGTCACCTCCTTCTGCGAAGCAGTCATGCTAGTGAAGGAGGAGGCCGGGCGTTTGAGGGAGAGAACCACAAACCAACCCAGCCGCCGCGGGAGACGCCCCGGGCGCCGGGCGCCGCTAGACGACTCCCGGCCACCGTAGATGCGGGCTGTGGACGGTGAGCAATGTGTAGCTCACCGTCCGTCAGACAGGCCGTGTCGACGGCGCGTTCGTGTTTCACGCGCCCCTGAAAGAGATGTCAGCAAAGCAGAGGGGCTTGCCAGAGCCTCCGCCTGCGGGGTTGCGGGTTGTTCGAAAGAGATACCGCGGCCCCGCAACGTAAAGGGCAATAGAAGGAACATGGGTGGGTTTTAGTCAGTAAAAGTCTGACACGCCCCCTTGCTCCGCCCAGAGCGGGGGAACTTATTTGATGATTTGACTTATAAAAACATTAATTTTACAAATCGTTCACAGAGTTCAAACAAGTCACGATATTTACTAATCTTATCGTATTCTTTGCTTTAATTAGTATTCGTAAAACACATGTTTTAGTCTACCACAGTATAAGACACGTGATTTTGAATTCACGTTAGAGATTATTTGTTAGGTACCTACAACCTTACGACTACGATACTATAACCACAGTATAAACACAGTTAACATATGGACAGTACGGAAACTACGTATCTACTAACGTTCGAAACGGCACACTCACAACATACACGCGAATCGTCGAGTCCTCTAAGCGGACATCGCAGTGCTGTCAGTCGCGAGTGCCGTGTGTGAGAGTGGTTGCGTTTATCTCCACAAAATGCACGAATTAGACAAAATCGGTTTTATAGTACCTTGTCCTTGTTTCCCAATAGTTTATTTAAAGAAGCTATTCATTATTATGAGAATTTATTGTACTATAAAATTTAATAATAAAGCATTCCGAACACGCTCTTAATTAAACAATAATCATATTGAAATAACATGAAGATAAATATGATTGATTATTAAAAGTAATTTGCACAAAATATTTTTTTGTTAAACTTAATTGTCGTCACAATATGGTCTTTATTTTTTTTTGGGGTGGGAAATCATCAAATAACTTTTACCGCCCTGGGCGGAGCGGGAGGGGGGGTAGTCTGACTTTTACTGACCTAAACCCACCCATGTTCCTTCTATTGCCCTTTGCGTTCCGGGGCCGCGGTATCTCTTTCGAACAACCCGCAACCCCGGCAGGCAGAGGCCTTGGCAAGCCCCTCTGCTTTGCTGACATCTCTTTGAGGCGCGCGTGAAACACTAACGCGCCGTCGACACGGCCTGTCGTCAATAGACGGACCGACGGTGAGCTACCCATTGCTCACCGTCCACAGGCCCGCTCCTATGGTGGCCGGGAGTCGTCTCGCGGCGCCCGTTGCCCGGAGCGTCTTCCGCGGCGGCTGGGTTGGTTTGAGGTTCTCTCTCTCAAACGCCCGGCCACCTCCTTCGCTAGCATGACTGCTTCGCAGAAGGAGGTCACCGCTTCCCATTCCCTCTCGCTCCGGACCATGGCCTGAACCAGGGCCGGACGTGAGAGATCGCCACCGCCGATCGCCTCTACGAGGGCACGGCGGTGCTCAGCCCAAGCTGGGCAGACCGCCACTGTGTGCTCCAACGTGTCCTCCGGGCGATCGTCACAATGGTGATACCCGGGCGTGTCCTCCCGCCCGATTATGTGCAGGAACCTCCCGAAACTTCCGTGTCCGGTGAGGAACTGCGTCAGGCCGTAGGTGAGGACGCCATGGCGCCTCTCCAGCCACTCCTCAAAGAGGGGACTTACCACCAGTTATATTGTGGCGTGCCCTGCACGGGGTTGCGACAGTCGCTCTCTCCATGCCACCATGAGATCGCACCGGAGGTCTGTCCGCTGGGCGACAATTTGCCGCGGCAGCAGAGATTCCCCCCGGTGAATTGCCTCCGCGCGCCACTCGTACAGGAAGCGAGGACTATCGCCTCCAGATCCCACGGTGGCAATCCGGCAAGGCGGTGAGCCTCCTTGACACCCTGAGCCAGAACGAGCGTGTCGTCAGCGTAGCAAACTACGCTGACGCCGCTGTGGAGGTCGGCGCGCAGCACCCAGTCGTACCCGATGTCCCACAAGAGCGGCCCGATCCCTGTGGGACACCGCATGACAACTCTCGCCGGTTCCATTCTCCAGAGCGACCGGGGTAGATGACAGCCCTGTCCGTCAGATATGCCCCAACCACACGACGAAGGTAGGTCATCCGGTGGTACCGGAGTGCCTCACTGATGCAGCTCCAAGGCATGGTGTTGAACGCGTTGGCGATGTCGAGAGACACCGCCACGACAACCCCACCCCTAGACACTGCAGCCCCCGTCGTGACTGCTCTCACGCGCATGATGGAGTCCACCGTCACAATATGGTCTTAAGGTCATTCCATCCTTAGTTGAAACGCATAGTACGGGGCGCAGCAGCCGGGTTGATCAGGCATCGGCGCCACATTATGCGCATGGGCGGCACGCCGCTTGCGGCGTCTATCGCGCGCCCTTTCGACAAGGACCGAAAGAAACGTTTTCGTATTTCCCCGGCTCACGCCAAAACTTGTAAAAGGTTACGCTATCTATATTGACAAAGCAAGTTGATGTGTATTAATATTAAACTGTATTGTAAAAATCCCTACATAAAAAAAAAATCTTTATATTACTCAGTTTTACATTATTTACTGAAGAATAGTTTCGTCTGCTACGACTTGTTCGGAATGCTTTATTATTAAATTTTATAGTATAATAAATAGAGTTAGTACGTAGTTTCCGTACTGTCCATATTTTTACTGTGCTATAACTCCATCGGTTTAGGTACTAAAGGTAAACAACCCTTTTTATGATTTGTTTACCTTTGATTCAAAATACGCAATGACTACTTAAATTAAATTGGCTTTTATAGGATAGTTTTCTCATTTGTTAATGTATGTTAAACCTTTTTATTTATTTCTGAATTCTATTTATAACTAAACACGACTATAAACAACAGAAGTTCATGATCAGCCCAACAATCAGTTGCGTATATTCCTTAGTCAACATGACGTGTCGACCAGGGGCGGATCTATATACTTATGGGCTTTTTGGGCTGTAGCCCGGGGCTCCTTGAGGGTGAAGGGCCCCCAGTCACCATTTAAGACAATAGACACTATTGTGAATAAAAAACAAACACTGTAATTTGACAATTATACAACTCTCTCTGCCATAACCAACCTTCCCAAACACAAAAATACTAAAAAGCTGGGCTATATTATATTGGAAATGCGCTTATTATCATTATCGAATACAGTTTTTTGACATAAGGCTATTAGTTATACCTACTCGGTTAACTAAGCAAGCTCACAAATAGTATTACCTCCAGGGCCCCACAAACTCACGGTCCGCCTCTGGTCTCGACTCAACTTGCCATTAAAGAGAAACCCACCGCGGCGCGGGGATAGGCTACGCACGTGCATCAAGCTTCACTTTACAAGAAAATTTATATATTTGAGTCTACTACAACCCACGGGACACGTACGCATGATTAACGTCATTGGTAATGATACACGCGTGGCCTGCTCAAATATGGCGCTCACGTAGCTATGCCATGCACACTGTGCATGTACACGGATGCATACTGCTACATAACATGCAAAACTGTGTTTTGCTACAGTTGTAGGTACATAGTCGTGAGTTAATATCGGTGTATACCGTGTAATGCAGTCTTTTTTTGCGGATGGAACATCATCAAATAGCTTCCCCCAAATAAATAATCTACTTTATAGTTACACTAGTGTTTGCCCGCGGCTTCACTCGCGTTAAATTTGGGGAAACACAGTTCCCCTTTCCTTTATTGCAGGTACCTGCTACCTCGGTTGACACCCGGGCATTTCCTCCCGCCCGATTATGTGCAGGAAACTCCCGAAACAAGGAACATGGGTTGGTTTTCTCACTTTTTTAGCCTGTCTGTCTCCAGGGTCCCAATTATCTTTGAACTAAAATTTATCAAAATCGGTTTAGTCATTTCGGCGTGAAGACGTAGCAAACAAACAAACTCACTTTCGCTTTTTAACCGACTTCCCAAAAAGGAGGAGTTATAATATTAAGTAAGGATTTTTTTACGAATGGAAAATTATCAAATAACTTTCCCTGCTCTGGGCGGAGCGGGGGGGAGGGTCAGACTTGTACTGACTAAAACCCACCCATGGTCCTTTTATTGCCTAGTATCTCTTTCGAACAACCCGCAATCCCGGCAGGCGGTGGCCCTGGCAGGCCCTTCTGGTGTATTGAAGTCTTAATTAGAAACGTCAAACACATGAACCCACTAAGCTAAAATGTGCACAGCATGCGCAGCGGTGGATTTCCGCCTCAATTTATTCTTATTCTTATTTATATAGATATGTTCGAAATCCATCATTTCTGCGGATCAGATTAAAATGGCTAGGAGTTTCCTAGTAAAGCTTTCCTTACTTCCATTTTTTTTTCAGAAAACCTTTCTTAGAAGTGCAGCTTCTAATATGGCAGTTATGCTTCGCATGGTTTGCTTTCGTCAACTTCGTAGGCTGCTTGTACGTGGTATTACCAATAGTTGGACTGGTCTACCAGAGCCTGTTCGCGACAATTGATGAGAACACAAAGAGACCACTTCAATTCCCCATGTGGCTGCCACACGATGACCCCTACAGAACACCAAACTATGAGCTATTCTTGGTCACCCAATCAGCCATGTGTTTTATTGTTATTGAAACTTTTTGCGGTGAGTACTACCTATAACGAAACCTTCACGAAGCCATTAACCACGCATTCTGTTCATGAAACCAAGTTACTCTATACAAAAAAAAAATTGCTGTGCCCCGACTTTTTTGTGGGTAAAAATCATGTTCTATAGTAGAACTCAATATTGCGCATTTTTTTTGTGCTGATGGATTTATTGAATACCTAGTACGGGGGTCGGGCGGTATTTATAGTAAAATTAAAAACTTGGAGTACTTTTACACTCTTATATGTCACTGTAGTATACAAATGAAGCTTAGGCCAGTCGTAAGTAACGTCGATATTAGTAAAGTGGCATGTATTATTACGTGTGTGTGACCATTGCGTGTGACCATCGTAGCAAACAAATGTTCCTTAGGCGTAGGTACCTATAGCGAGAGAAAACTTGTAGCGTAGGTATGACAATCTTGTAACATAGCAAAACCGTAGCGCGAGAAATCTCATAGCGTAAGACAATCTTGTAGCATTGAACAATCTTTGTGTAAGTAAACTCGTAGCGCATAACCTTCGTAACATGGAGGAATCATAGCACGAGAAAACATGCGCCTGTATGGCGCCACGAATGGCGCGAGCACTTGCGTGAGCATTTGAGCGATGAATAGTGCGAGGCTCAAGCACTGGATGCAAAAATCTGATTTCTGCGAAGACACAATTACAAATTATGGCGAAAAAGCCGAATCCAACATCAATTAAATTAAAACTTTTGCTTTCAGTATACGTCTACACGTTATTTCACATATTACTGCATTACTACGCAATAATGAACATGATAATAATAGACTTCGGCGTGATATTCGAGGGTTTGGACAAATCTGTGGTGCTGCTACCTCGACAGGATGAACGTAGAATAGAAGCACAGCTCATTCTCAACGCGAGGATTGGACGGATTGTGACATGGCATCTTTCAGTAATAAAGTAGGTATTCCAAGACACTAAGGTGCAATCGGATTCTTCACAAAGCCTTCAAGCAAGCATTCAGTACCTATATCAAAAAACAAACTCGAGGTAAAAAATATTGGTGGAAATTCACTTTTTTTTTTGGTATAAGTACTTACTTATGCACGGTATTCGGCAAGACTCTGTGTGCCGCGCTTAAAACTTTGTATTGCTGACGGATGGATGCATTTAATAGTAGGTTAGGTAGGTAAAGGGGTCATGGAGGTATACCTACAAAGTATAATTTTAACATTTAAAACTTGTATTTTTTTAAACATGTGTAAAAGTTGGAACTTTCACAACCGATATCTCCGTAACAAGAAGGTTGTGTTAACCGCGCCAGAACAAAAAAAAAGTGTCGTAATAACGTGGAGAACAAGTGGTTTTCTGCTTTGTTTATGGTCTTGCACTCATTTATTAATTTTAGCGTTAGGTATACATAGGTATGTATCAGCCAAATAAATCAAAATGTAGCGTGTGGCGATTTAGCGCGTTAACACATCTCATACCTACCTACCCATTTTCACTAGCATTAAACAAAAAATATGTTCGACGCAGCCCCGATTTTTGTAATTCCAGTAGGTTCTGCCTACTTAAAAAAAAAACAAGTGCGAAAATCTAATAAATTCGTGATGATAACATTTTCGAAGTGGCTATTACGTTTTAGATGCTTAGAAAAACTTCAGCTGCACATGTAGATAAATTGAAAGATATTCCCATAACAAGTCGATTTTTACTCGCACCCTTTTCCTAGCCTGGCCTAAATTATAACTGATTTAATTAATCTGCGCTCAACAATAAGCCAATAAAAGGAGGTACCTACATGTTTTTTGTTTTCTTTTTGCAAAAAGTACTCTTACCTAATATAAAATGTTGGCGAAATACGACATAAAACAAAACGACATAGACGGCGACGGGTTTCGCATATAGCCGCTGCAGCGCTGCTGAGGGTCGGTGCGGCCCTGGTACCTGTAAAACCATAGTTCAACGATACATATTAGGTACAAATACGTAAATGTTTTATCTTTCTGAGAAAAGGTCCTGCCATCGTCTCGACGGGCGGACAATGTTCGGAGGAAAACGGTAGAAACAATGACACTGTGATAAATAAACCCTCCTACTCGTCCTTAATGGGTCACATTACTTGATATACCGCGAGCGATATCACTCCTTCCGTTCGTTCTGAGCGACAGAAATGGATAGAAGTATGAACACAATGCGATTTCGCGCTGCTACATGCTATCAGCTCCTTATTACCACGCTATTTCAAGGCAGATCGGCGATCACAGAGTGAGAGCTATCGTTTTTGAGCTCATCAGATGGCGCCACTGGAGTGTAAGGTCTTGTCATTAATTCAATTCAGTCGTACTAGCTTTAGCCCGCGGCTTCGCTCGCGTTAAATTTTGGGTAACACAGTTCCCCTTTCCTGATTTGCAGGTATCTGCTACCTGTAGTTTTTTCCCTTAGGTACGCCTAATTTATTGTAATAGCAAGCTAAGTTTTCCCTTTTCGTCCCTCTTTCTCCCTCATAATACACTTTAACAAACAAAAATAGCCTATGTCCGTCTCCAGGGTACCAACTATCTCTATGCCAAAATTCATCAAAATTGGCTTAGCCATTTAGGCGTGAAGACGTAACAAACAAATAAACAAACAAACAAACTCACTTTCGCTTTTATAATATTAGTAAGGATGGCAATATAGTGTAAACTACAGATACATATTTACAATATTAAATTAGCTATCACGAAATGATTTAGATCCTAAACATGTCATTCAAAATCTTCAAGTCATAATTAATTAGGAATGACTCCATCTTAAATTATTCTTGACCACAATCCTGCATATTAATTAAAATTTGCTTTAAAAAACGCGAACACTTTCTGACATTTCTCAAGAACCTCTACACTACACGAACGCCTCGAGCTTCGACTTCATGCGCGGTATCCCCCGTTGCGTCAACATCACAGCTTTAAATCCCCAAAGACTTAGGCGGAAGTGTAGGTCCCTAAGACTTACAATTAATATAAGCCAGTTAAGTACCTACCTAGTACTTAACTGGCTTATATTAATTGTAAGTTGTAGGAGTTTCCTCACGATGTTTCCTTCACCGATGTGAGTGATAGCCAAGATAAACTTAGTATGAAACAATTTCCTTGTAGGTACCTTTTACCGAAGACACCGACACCTTCAACTTTATTACCTACTTAGAGCTTAAGTGTGAAAATTGCTCAGGCGCTGGTGTCGTCAATGGTAGGTACATAGACAGTCTACTGTGTTGCTCAATAAGGAAAGCGGAAACGACAAAGCCTTTAGTTTAAGTCTTTGTTTGAATACAGGCCATAAACTAGCCTAAAGCTAGGGCGCGGCAGTGAAATGTTGCCTCTTACTTGCACTTTCTGATCTCAGTCGTGATTTCCGCATTGAAACGTAAATCCTAATCTCTATTCAGTAGGTACTTTAAAGTTAACAAGGCTAACGTAATGTACCTAACTACCTATAAGTTGCGGGTTGTTCGAAAAAGATACCGCGGCCTGGAAAATATAGGGCAAGAGAAGGAACATGGCTAGCTTTTAGTCAGTAAAAGTCTGATACTCCCCTCCGGGGCTACTACCCTCCTCTCGCGGGGAAAGTTATTTGATGATTTTCCATCCGTAAAAAAAAATTAACTATAAAGTAGATTATTTATTTCAACCGATGCTACATACCGCAGACATTCTCGACCAGTCAACCAAGGACAGTATTTCAAGTTACCGAACTTAGTAGCCCCACTGGGAATTTTTTTACAGCAATATCTAGAACTCTGGTGTAACTTAGAAATCCAAACCGGAATTTCACGCATTAACGTGCAAATGAGGCCTAAATGCTTTATTCATTAAATTAATTAATTAACCTTATTATTCCTGGTCGAGGTGGCGGGAGAAAAGAGATCCTGGAAGGAATTGGGGGAGACCTTTGCAGTGGCACAGCACAGACTAAAAAAATAAACCAATTATTTCCTGCACTGAAGCCTGAACTGTCCTACTCCCAAGTGGGTAAAGCCTTCCCCCATTCCATCCCTTTTTTCGGTGTTTTGCTTCTTTTCGTCAATTATTCCCTATTTTTTATTTTATTTAGTTACCTAATTAATAATAATTGTACGTTTCTTTTCAGCGCTGTTAAAACCGTGTCATCGGTTTTCGGGAACCCGCTGAAGTACCAGATTTGCTTGAGCGCTATCGCCATATGCCTCATAGCGTACCAAATTGCGGAGGTAAGAGCAGTAGGTAGCCAGATGCCCATCCGAGTGTTTACTGTAATACTTAATTTAAATATATGAAAAAACGACTTTTATCTATATATATATATCTTCTTTACAAAGGATAAAATTAAGTCGCTTCCGCTGTCTGTTTGCTTAGATCTTATAAACTGCTCTACGGATATTAATGCAGTTTTGCAACAATAATGGTTTATATGTATAACATCCTAGTCTACATGGATGAAACCGCGGGTTTGGGCTCAATAACAAAGTTTCCTCACTTGAATTAAAATGTACAATTACCTACCACATTTATGCAGATAGGTTCAGACATGCCAATACCTTAGGTATTTATTTTGTAAAATTAATGATAATATTTCAGAAACTTGACAACGGAAAATTAGACATCTTGTTTTGTCTGCTGGGTGTAGCAGCGTGCTTACAACTATATATTCCATGCCATCTCGGCACCATAATAAGGAACAAGGTTTGTGAATGTGAAATGCTACCTCCTACACAAGCATAGTTTGGCCCTATCAATACAGCTTCATCCCTTTTCTTTTCTGTCTCTTTTTAAATATAGTCGGCCAAAATTTGGCGACGAGTTAGGCACTTTCAGTAGCGTCATTCACCCCCTGTGATATGCACACTACAGGACAGGTAGGACACGATATCAAGCGTCCCATCGATTCCAAGTATCCCACAGCTTCTGTCCTACTTATAGATATTACTGCCTATGTATATGAAGTAATATCTATTAAGTAAGCCATTCCTATATAAAAACCTAAAGGACCTATAAGTTAGTTTTTTTTTCTAAAAAAAAAAACGTTGCCCCACACTAGGAATTTCTCCTGTATCGTGGGTGCGTTGACAAAAATTTAAATTCACATACACAAACAGCCAGACTCGAAACAACTACCTGTAGGCCAAACAAATATTTGTTCCGTGCGGGAATCGAACCCGCGACACGCAGCGCAGCAGTCAATCGCTCAGCCACTGCGCCAACCGTGCCGTGTAAGGAAATGGCCCCTCGACTGGACATAGTCTTCACGTTCGATTCGCTTTTCCTATCATTTCTAGCATGGATTTCGTTGCCATGAACTCATGCCTCGTAACATAGGTAAATAGGCTACTTGTTCTTAACTACGTCGTGTATTAGTTACTAAAATTAAAACCTGACAACCGGAGCCACGATTTAAATATATAAAGGTCACATTTTATAACGCCATGACATGGTTTATTTTCTTATCAGATACGGTTCCTTTAATAGTTTAATTCATCCAGTAAAATTTAATGAGTTCTTGTTTTTATTATTGCCATAAGCAAAATCAATTCGTATCTTCACCCATCCAATTAAAGGCAAATGCTTCTTGCTTTTTAAATATGCTGGGTATGTTTTAGGCATTTGAAGTAGCCGATGCAGGCTGGACTTGCGGCTGGCACGAGACGCCTTTAGGACTGATGATTCGAACTGATATCATCGTTATCATCCTGCGAGCTCAGCAACCTCTGACAATCAAGTTTACTGGGTTGCCGAATGTTGAGCTTGAGACTTTCTCCTCTGTAAGTATTGGGCCTTTATTAGATTAGACAATAGATAGCTGTTTTATGAGCAAATCAAAAATACCTTTGAAAACCCCAAGATACTTATAAAAAAGCTATACAAGAAGTTTAGTTGGGCGTACGATATGCCCAAAGCTTAAATACTTAAGCAGAGGGACCTGCCAGGGCCACCGCCTGCCAGGGTTGCGGGTTGTTCGAAAAAGATAGGTACCGGGGCCCCGGAACATAAAGAGCAAAACATGGGTAGGTTTAGTCAGTACAAGTCTGAGACCCTCTCCCCCCCCGCTCCGTCGAGCGCGGGAAGTTATTTGATGATATCCCATCCGCAAAATAGAAAGCTTAAAATATAATTATTTTTGAAATATTAACACGGACTGCCGCGCGCGTACCTACTATTTCCGCGGCAAACAGCGCCTTCAGTGCGCATTGTCGCCCGGCATTCGAGGGGTTAATTAACTACTTACAATATTGCTACATTTTTTAAGCTATTGCATAGCTTCTATCGAAATTCCGTAACGAAAAAAAACCTGACGCTCCCCACTCCGACGGGCACGGAGGTGTGGCTTGAAGGCCGTGCATTGTCTAACGTCGTTTACACAATACGGTCACTTATTTCAATCCCGATTCTAATGTTCTAATAGCGTGTTTGGTAGAGAATCGGATA
The DNA here is from genome assembly GCA_905475445.1 of Ochropleura plecta. Taxonomy (NCBI): domain Eukaryota; kingdom Metazoa; phylum Arthropoda; class Insecta; order Lepidoptera; family Noctuidae; genus Ochropleura; species Ochropleura plecta. The sequence continues at coordinate 15,047,513 of FR997731.1, read as the reverse complement.
GTCAATCGACATTACGCTGGATCAAACCCAAGGTCTTGTTTTTCTTTTTGCGACTTCTTTTCATTGGAAGTACTTTTTAAATATTATATTTAGTTTTTTATTTTTTGATTTATTGTTTAAGTTGATAAAAAAATGTTTCTTTTTGCGACTTCTTTTCATTGGAAGTACTTTTTAAATATTTTATTTAGATTGTTTTTATTTATTGCATAAGTTGATAAAAAATGCTATGCAATAGCTTTACCGCGGCAGTCCCCGAGGGCCACACGTATTTTTTATTTATCATATTTTTATATTTTTCTTTCAGTGTATGAGCTCGTCGTACTCATATTTCAATATGCTGCGTCAATACGGCAAACAAGACGTACCTACCTAATTAATCAAACATAATCAACTCAATCTACAGCGGCAACGCTTATTTTATCGTCACGCCCTTTCTTTTAAAGCCAATCACAGACGTAATTATAATAATTATGTATTAAGACATATAATTACTTTCGAACAACCACAGTCGGAGCTATATTTCTGTTACGCCACTAAAATATGTGGATAAATATAGCAGTTTTATATTTTAAGGATACAGCTTGTTTTGTTTTTTTTTTCTTACCTCAAACCCACAACACGGCGAACTTATACTTTTGTGAATAACTAGTTTTATTTAATACTTTTGCTTGCTGCTTTTGCCCGCGGCTTCGCTCGCATTAAATTCGGGGTAACACAGTTCCCCTTTCCTGATTTGCAGGTACCTGCTACCTGTAGTTTTTGCCCTTGCGTCTTATTGATTGTAATAGCAAAGCTAAGTTTTCCCTTTTCTTCCCTCTTTCTCACTCATTTCCTACTTTAAAAAAAAATAGCCTATGTCCGTCTCCACTCTCCAGGATTTCAACTATCTCTGTACCAAAATTGAAACGCGTGAAGACGTAACAAACAAACAAACGAACTCACTTTTGCTTTTATAATATTAGTAAGGATTTTTTATCAATACATTACGATATTGAACTTTTAAAATATTGTGTGATTCTTTTTTGACTATAGATCACAATAATAAACCAAAATCGTTACAAGCTTTCATTAATTTGCTTTCAATGTAGATGCAACCCAAATCGAGCACTGCATGAACGACCAAAAATAATAAATTAAGTATAGGTAGCTACCGTGTGTGATAATATGTAGCACAAAATAATATATATTATTTCTACGTCAGTGACGAACTTTACGCTTTCTTTTAGGCTTGCTGGTGAACTCCTGTTATAAACTGAATTTAAAAATAAAATATTCAACCAATTCTATCTACAATTTTTTTATTTTTTTCCTTTTCCTTCTAGGTTTTTTTACACTTGCACTCGTTTGAACTTATTTAATGGTGAATGGATATTAAAAACCTGTAACACCGAATGCACCGAGTCAAGTCGCCTTCGCGTTGCAGTTTCCTTAGCAGTGCGGCTATGGTGTCACACTATGGCGGTACTAACTAGTAAACCTTCCCATACCATTTAAGAATGATTAAATGCTAGACCGCTACAGGAGAAGTCGGCTTGCTGGCTCGTACGAATCGGAGGCGGCTTCAGATCTTTGTTTTATATGAGAGGAAAGAGAGCAAGCGGGACACCCAGGTATACCGCCGCCCACAAACAACCACAACACCCACGGAGTCGCGGTTGCGTTGCTGGCCCTATAAGAAGGTGTAAGCTCTTTTTTTGTTCTTAACTCTCTGCAGTTAACAATACTAAGATGTTTTGCTGCTTCCACCAATCTTTTTTTCAATACAATGGCACAAGTATTTATCCACATTCCCAACATTATTCTTGCACGAAAAGTTTCTTGTCCTTGATCCTCGTTGAATAAGAACTGTTCTATGGAGTTCATCCTATGTTCAGAATATGCAGCCAGGCTCATTATGTTCCCCAACACATTAATAGCTGGATCCCTTATCTTCTGGCAGAAGAAAATATATTGTGACAGGACCCTTTGACGTTCTCACTATTTCTGTATGTTTTATTAGTTGTGTTGCTGCCAGACCGTACAGCAGACATGGTATGCCTGGAATAATACAACAAGTTTTTTATTTAAGTTTGGCATTTAAAAAAAAATTAAAACTTAGAGCTAAGAGTTCCGGGGTTGCGGGTAGTTCGATATAGATACCGCGGCCCCAGATATTAAGGGAAAAGAAGGCAAATGGATGGGTTTTAGTCAGTAAAAGTCGGACACTCCCCAGGAAGTTATTTGATGACTTCCCATCCGCAAAAAAGGGCCAAATATTATGGAGAAAAAAAAGACTGTCATCAACCTAACTACAAATCAACGGTCCCTACGTACATAAAGAGATGTCGAAAATGGCATTGTTTTTTATTGTATCATTAGCTTTAGATTATCTATACACAAAAAAATAAATTAAAAATCGTATTCTAACATACGATTTTTATTTTTATTTAATTTATTTACCTTGTTTTAGAAATCGTATAAGAGAACAAGTATTGTATTGTATAACGGGCTGGTGTATTGTATTGTATAAGAGAACAAGTATTATAAATACAACAAATAAGTGTCATAGAAATGGTCATCTATCAGATTTTCCAAGAAAACGTGAAAAAATAAAATACTATTGTGTAGTGTAGTGTAAATAGCATTATAAAGCTCTTAAAACTGTTAATATATTGTAGATAGAAATTATTTATTATTGCTCATAGAATTATTTCTAGGGCGCGTTGAACACAAATTATGCTCTCCTGTAAACCTCACTTTTTGACTTAACCTTATGTACGTAGGAACCATCGAAATAAAGTACAGAATTCTTGTAGTAGATCAATAATTTTGTCAGATCATTAAGCAGTTACATTGCTTTGAAATATAAATAAAACCTGACAGTGATCACTTGTTTCATTGTCATTTTCATCTGCTTACTACAACAGGGATGCGTTTTCCATTTAATATGAAAGTAGTTGCCACTACTTGAGTCTCATTGCTCCAGTTGTTGCAAATGTGACTGCTCAGCATAACTTCGATCACAAAGAGAGGCAGACTTACTAACTTTTTCCATGGCAAATTTCTCAGTAACCTTGGAATCTGCATATGTTATTTGCCCCTGTTGATGGCAACACATACTCCTTTTTACATGGGACAAAAACATAAATGCATTAAGGAAACATTAGAAAGACCTCTGCCTGAACTAACTCTTCAGTGATTACAAGCATAATGTTATCTTATGTTAAGAACTAATCCATACCAAAATTAGCAATTTTGATGAACCTCATGAATTTATCAGACGATCCTAAATCTTCAGGGTGCCTCTTTGAGCAATGATATTTTATATAGGGGAAACAGCCGGTCCTCAGTATCTGATAGTTTGAGTTCCCAACCTTCCAGTTGAAGTTAGACATTCCAAATTGGTCATTCTTGATGCTACTGTACTGAAAAAAATTAGGCATGTATATAGTAATGCTGTAACTAAGGTTGGTAAAATCCGGTTGGTTAGAAAGCATACTTCCACATAGTTAATGAAAGTCCTGGAGTCTTTTGAACTTTAAAACTATTCCGTCTTCATTAAATAATAACAGCTGTTGTTCATAGATCTGTGATAACTGTTAAACGTCCTGATGATAAAATATCAACTAGTAATCTAGTCAAAAAGAGATTTTCTGTTATTTAGCTACATCTGATTATACTAGTAGGAGACCGGAGCATTTTTAGAAAAAGAGTAGTCAAAAGATGAGTTGGTTCATAAACCAGCTTGTAAAATTACTTTAAAAGATAATAACCTGCTTATTGACTTAAAGTAATTTTACAAGCTTACTTGAAGCTGTGAAACACGCAGATATTACCCACAGAGTACATTCTAATATACTGATATTACCTTCACAAAGTACGAGGTCCAGGGAGGCTCTTTGCATTGAGTCAAATAAGCAGTTAAAACCTCCGAAGCAGTGGGTTTTGTCGAAAAGAATGCTATTTGTACAGCCAGCATTCTATTCTTAGTAAATAATCGTCTGTGAATGGACATTTCTTTTACTATAATCATTTAAAATTCGGGTAAGGAAAGTTACGTAAAATGAAAACAAATAAAGTTTTAGAGAATGTGACACAGGCAGACATCAACCTGACAGTGACATCAAATCATCACAGACTAGCTCATACAGGCTCATAGACTATAGAGTACTATACTATTAAATACATGAAAGACCGACCACTTAACAAAGCAGCGTATACACTAAAGAGACCACGCCAATATTTAAAAAAAAAATGCATGGTATCAAACCACCCCTAAAATTCATTATCGATTCAACTTAACCCCTTACTGCATGGAATTTTGCATCTTTGTGGAAAAAATATATGTTGTAGTTTTGAGTCTAGGGATCCCATAAAAAATAATAAAAAAAAAATAGCCCCCTTTTTGATATTATTATTAACGAAATAAAAAATGTGCATATATGGTACGTTATGCATTACATTAAATAATATTGTGTATACCAAATATGGGACGACATGCAATCATGGTTAATGGTGTAAAATGGCCTGTATGGCACAGTGGTGGTTAGTGCAGCTTGCTGCGCTGAAGTTTCCGGGAAATAAAACAATTAAATTGTCGTAACATAGCCTCTTTACTTATAGGAAACAAACTAGTTTATCCTTAATTATATGATGATAATACACATTTATGATGAGAAACAACATCAATCAGTGGTTGATTATGTGGTTTCTCGTCATAAGGGATTTACTGCAATCTAACTGGATCTGGAGGAGCATGATACTCCAGAAAACAATTCCTGTTTTTGTTTATGCATAAATACATTTTACATTTGATACACCAAATGAAAGTTTGACCGCCACATTCATTCCTGCATCTCTGTCTTGATGCCGTCCAGTCTGGAAAATGGTGGAAACCGTCTTCAGCAACTTCTCTTGCAGGCATCTCGATCTTACGCCTGCTTTTTTTCGCTGGTGGTTCATTTCTGTCGGTTGCAGGCCTGCCTCGCGTTGTGGGCGTGAAAATATGTGCATCTCTTTTGACTAAAACTTCAGCTATTGCCAATTTGAAGTCAAGGAGTGGCATATAGATGTCGTCGTTGCATCTGCGCCATAGCAGCCATGAGTTTACGCAGACCAAATCGATCATGTGAAAGAAAACTCTCAGGTACCATTTTTTGGACCGCACTTTAATCCTGTAGTACCCTAGCATCGAATCCAAGGTGTCGACACCACCCATGTGCCTGTTATAAAGCTGTACCGCTTTTGGACAACTCACTTCATGGTACACTTTTCTTTTCCTGTCATACCGCCTGACTACGGCTGTTGGATTAACTCCAACATAGGTTGAACATAAGTGAACCACTTTATTATCTAACCACGCCACCACAGCCACAGTAGTGTCACCAACAGTAGTATGAAGTTCTGCGGTAGATCCTCTTCCCTCTCGGGACAGTTCTTTCTTAGAAGGAATTTTAGCACCTCCAAGTCTATTAGCCCGAACAGTACCCAGCGGTAATATTCCTTTATTATGCATGTATATCATAAGTTCTACGCTTGTGAACCAATTGTCAAAAAAGATTTTGTAATTTAGATGTGTGGGCACACTTTCTGCCAGACGTAGAACCACATTACTGCTGGTACCTAAATTTGGATTATTTTCAGGGATTTTATCGCTTTGTTTACCGGCGTAAAGATCAAAATCGTAAGAAAATCCTGAAACACCACTAAGGACATGAATTTTGTAGCCCCATTTATGAGGTTTATTGGGGTTATATTGCTTCAGGCTACTTTTGCGAGTCTTAGTCGGCACGATTTGTTCATCAACTGCCAAATATTCTTCTTTTGGCACTTGCAGTAGCATCTGTCTTATCATTGACAAAACTGGACGGATTTTTTGCAATTTATCAAAGTCTGGGTGATCACTTTGAAGCATATCATCATTGTTCATGAAATGAAGAAATCTTTTGATCTCTTCAAATCTATTGCACGACATTGTCATCACGATTGGCTCAAATTCCATGCCTGATTTCCAGTAGTGTCTTGTAGTTGGATAAGGCACAACTGACATATATATTAGTATGCCAATAAATTGTCTTATTTCTGTTTGAGTAGTTGTATATTCTTTGCCCAGCTGAGTTGCATATCTAAGACTCTCGCGAACAATAATATCTATGAGATCATTTGAGAAAAAAAATTCAAACAACTGAATAGGTGTTTTAAGTGCTTTGAGTGCGTCAGTAGGTTGTATGTCCCCCAAAAATCTGCAGTCTTCTTCACTATACTCCATCGTACCTGGTGTCCAATTATATTTAGATGATCTTTGGGCATTATTTCTAGGAAGTCTCGATGTAGACGGAACCGGCGCAGATGAAGCAGGTGAACCATCGTCGCTGTTGTCAGATTCTTCCTCAATTTCATAACATCCCAACGGATCTTCCACTGGATGGTACTCGTCATCGTCGTCGCCAGAAAGACCTTCGTCTTCACTGCCAGACGGTATATCCTCAGAATGATAGTTACTCATTTTTCTTTCGACAGCAAGCTACGAGCAAAATCTGTTAGAAGCATAATAAACATAGTAAGCAAACACCATGCAACATAAACAAACCTAAAGCTTGTGAGTTGTTATGAGGGTGGATGTTGACACAGCAAGCGTATGAACAAAAGTAGCATGAATAGAAACATCAGAAAAGGTAGGTACCTAAGTCTAAATGAAATAAAGCTTGGAATATTCCAATCAACCAAACAAATACGTAACCTATTGCTGCTGAAATTCAAGTGTAGAAAACATAATATAAGTTTAGAAGCCTATGAAATTGAATCCACGCTTATACGTGTTACGGAAATGGGGCATCAAACCACCTTCTTCACCTCCTTGAGAGTTGATACATTCACTTCTTTCTGGGTTGATATCCCATTTCCGTTACACCTTGTATTATTGCATATGGTGTCATATATGAACAATAGCAAATTCACCGCTATCTGCATATGGTCCCATAAATGAACCGTACAATTATGTCAACTCTTCATGAGATCCCAGATATGCACACAACAATATTGCAGTATAAATTTTCAATCTATAAGGATTTGGGGTAGTTTTTTCAATTTATAGCCTCTTAAAAGATAGTTTTATTCGAATAAAATTATGCAAGCCTTAAATATTCACAGGATTTCGAGAAATTTGGGTTCAAATACAGAGCTACTCACCTTCTGTGTCCGTTCCAGTTCAAACTGACTTCAAACTTTTTCTATCAAGGCTGCCAACATTTCCCCGTCACTAAACGTCAAAGTATACATCTAGTCTATGATCTTTAGTGTTGCCAGCATTCAAACTTGAATAAAATTTGAATTTTAGGACGAATACTTTGGTGTGCAAATATGGTACGCAATGCGGTAAGGGGTTAAATTATAACCCGTGCGTCGTCAGTCTACAGCGAAGAAGTGCTATTTTTGCAGCAGCAATTTTTTTTCTTATTACCTAGAAATAAAAAATAATATATGACAGATTTTTATTAAATCGATCCGCTGAAATGACAAAATCTATAGTGTAACTATTTCAGTTATGTAAAAAGGTCCTTCAGTCAGACCCGCTCACTTTTAGTTTACGAAAAGGGCCAATACCAACAACGGGTTGTTCGAGCAACCTTCTCAAAGACATAATGGCCTCACACTAAATATGAAATAACTCAGGAAATAATTGTTGATTTTTGATAATTTAATGTGAAAAACGTATTGAAAAACTAAATGACCATAAACTGTGATTAAGGCCACGTGCCATCAGAGGGGCCTGCCAGGGCCACCGCCTGCCGGGGTTACGGGTTGTTCGAAAGAGATACCGCGGCCCCGGAACGTAAAGGGAATGGAATGGAAGGAGCATGGGTGGGTTTTAGTCAGTACAAGAAAGTCTAACATTCCCCCCCGCTCCGGAAGGTATTTGATGATTACCTACCCAAAAAAAAAGGCCACGTGCCAAAAGATCCATACAGTCATATTGTTTCGAATCAGCCTCTTAACCTTATCCTCCTGACCGACACTGACAGACACATAAAAACATTCGCCTTTACAATATAAGTGTGGACACACCCTTACTGACAACTCTTCGAAATACTCCATTAGCTTGATGCCAGGTCTCCACGCTTAGCTACAACCTCTAGCACTATAGACCTAAAGAACAATCGTCTTTTCAATTAGAATTTAGAAAACGATTCACTGGTATACCACGTGCCAAGTACACAATGACATGACTAGAAGTGGCCAGCAATCGCATAGCGAGCTTATTTATGTTACCTAGTAAAATGGAGCTCTATGCCACCCCGGTTCCCTATCTTCGTACATATTCAACACAAGATTTATGATGCCATTAAACGGGCGACTTTGTTTTTGTTTTTATAAATCTACCTGTTTCGCCCTTTGAGAAATATTTTTAAAAGCTTTATCAAGATGCTCTCTTATACAGCTTCCTAATACCTAAGTGGGCGCGTAAGACCGCCAATTACACTCAGTCGGTCAATAAAGCAGTAGCTGCAACAAGGCTACAATTATGTTCGCCCACCAAAAGTAAATAAAAATTAATCGTCATCATCATTTCATTTATTTGCTCAACTTACTGACAATTTCGAAAATCACAGTTATTTTTGACATTTCGTAATATTCAATTATTACATGATAACAGCTGTCAGCTGTGGTAAAATGGGAAGTGGGTATAAAATGGTATTAAATATTATTATTTATTGGCCGCGGTATATTACATATTTCTATTGAGTAAATATTACAATAGGTACTTATGGGTAGGTCCATCATTTTACAAAGTAAAAAGAAAAATATTTTATTGTAAAAAAAAAACGTGTTTAAATTGTCATAGAAAATGAAAAAAAATATAATAATACTAATAAATAACATTTTATCAATTTGTAATTTAGAATCGATTAAATTTACAAGTTAATGAATTGAACAAAATGAAAGGCGACACGAGGCGCCTACCTGGGTCTATGGCGTCTAACAGCAAAGTTAATATATCTTATTGCAGCGTGGGAAAACGATGGCGATACACATCTTGTATAGCTCTGTCTCTTTTCCGCACTGGACCGACATTAAAACAATACTACTTTAGGGCCGAAACACATCACACACACAAACACAACCGCGTTGCGGCACGGCACCGCCAGTGCCGGCAGTCAAGCCCATCGCTACGCAGAATAGATGATCGCGTTACAGCGCGGTGACACAACGCGGTTATGTGTGTCGGCCCTTACACTTCACGGTAGGCTGCCTGGACATGACACGTAATGTACAATCGATGAAGCGATACCAACAACAATAATAATAAAATTTAAATTATTCCAGTGATCATCTACTTAAGAAATGAAACAAAACAAAAAGCGTTCGTGTATTTAATCCTATGGAAATATGATAGAAAAATCACAATATGTCATTGGAATAACATCCTACAGTTATAATAAAAAATTAATGGAGTCACCTGTGATACCACTTAAGGGTTAGTACTTAGAAATATTTTAATGGTGGGATCGTAGCTCATCTATATACAATACCAACAATTTCAATAGACTTATACAATCACTCGAGTCCCCTACAGCGTCTACATGTTATCAAAGCTTTGCACACAATTGTTAGCCGAGCCCGCACGGGCGCGACGACCAGACTACTATGTGATGTGTATCGTATCGTTCGGACGTTATTATCAATTATGATGAGAGAAGACTAACAATTTTGTACAAAGCCTGGTACATACGTAACTTTATTGCATTCAATTACCACTCTACTTCAAAATATTTTCAAAAGGCCTACATTATACAATGTCTAACATTAATGTTTTTGTAATTTCTATGGGAACACGAAACACCAAGATTTTCCAATTGAAATATTTGCATTGTGGCATAATAATCAGATTGATTATTTGAATTTAATATGAGTTCTGTACATTTCTATTATTAACGATTTACGCCATTATGTTAGCCAATGAATGTTACAATCAATAATATAATGATAAATTTTATATGACATGGATAGTTGTTTTTAGACACGAGCTTCATATTTAATACATAGTAATAATTTACATACATAGCTGCAAGAGAATGTTCACAAAAACGACATACATAAAATATTTAACCCGAAGCCTACATCCAAAACTACATCAACGCGCAAAAAGCGTCCAGCGTTTCTCCGTAACATACACATTAAAAGTAATTATTAAAAGCGGTACACTAATTAACCGCAAGAGACAAAAAAACATTAGGATCGAATATCGTCTTGAGATCAATCATAGTAAAACGAAGGGCTGGATCCACGGATCCATTCTAATTATACGCACACATCCACCGGCCACTCTCACTCCGAATCTCACAGTCTATGGTACACGATGTAATTCTAATAGTATTAATATATGCAGCATTGTGTAGTAACTGAGCAGCATTCTCCGTACACGTGAAGCCCCGCGCCTCGGAAGCCCGCGGGAGACTGGAGCCGGGCCCATCACACGCTGGACGGGCGTGGGCCATGCCGGCGAGTGAGGTCCTCAGCCGGCGTACAATTCGAATATGTGTGTGCCGTGTGGCGTGTCTTTGGTATAGAGGCGGGTGGAGTGCGCTCGGTGCGGCTGCACTAGGCTCGCTGCGCTCGGTGCGGATGCACTAGGCTCGGTGCGGCTGCACTGGGCCCGCTGCGCTCGGTGCGGCTGCACTGGGCCCTCTACGCTCGGTGCGACTGCACTGGCCCGCTGCGCTCGGTGCGACTGCACTAGGCCTGCTTCACTCGCTTGCGCGGCGGCCCAATAGGCGGGATCTGCTGCTGCTGCGTGGCCAGCGCGCGGAACGCTTCGGCGATGAGGTGCGGGTGCGACGAAATCATGTTCTTCCAGCCCGCTGTGTCCATCACGTCTGTTGCGTGACTCCTGGAGTTAAAAAAAACGTAAAATTAGTTAAATGAATTGATTAAAATGTATTATTATCCGACTATAATCTATCTCTCTACTGTTTTTTCTAGCAAATCTGATGAAATATACCGTCGCGTTGTCGCTCTTCAGGAGTGTTTTTCAAAGCGCAGCATGCTTTTAACATACTTGCTACACTTAAGCAGGTGTGATGACTCATCATCAAAAGAATACTAACGTGTTAATAAAGTCGATGGTTTGCGCCTTCAGCTGGTCCGCAGAATGCAGGTCCGCCAGTATGAGTGTGTCAGCCGCTGTCTCCACCGAGAGACTGAGGCACAGCGCCTCTTCACACATCACTTTTAACCGCTCTAATGCGTACTGGAAACAAACAAAATAAGTTTTTATTAATAGAAACATTAAGTTCACTTAAATACAATATAGATACGTACGTAAATACATAATTAAGGAGCTCGTGGCTAAATAATAGCAGCCGCTCGGGTCGATCTTTAGGTTAATTAATTAAGTCAAATTTTATCATAATCCATTTAGTTGTCTAAACGGATTTTGATAAAATTTCTTACAAACAACAATATGTATGTATTCATTTATAAAAAAGATATGTGTAACCTGGATTAACACAGGCTAGTTTTATTTCCAGTACTATGTTTCCTTGGGATACATTTCGAAGTTTGTAAGGTAATATTTAAAATCAGGCTTAGTATGTTTAGGAGTTTCCAGAAGTTCGAGATATGGTAGGAAGTAGATGTTCCACTTGAAATAGCTCACTTATTCTAAATTGCTTATTGAAAAAATCCAGCAAGTATCTACTTGAGTATCGTAGTGTTGTTTAATAAATTTTATACTCTATCTATAAAATACTATCTGTGTAAAATAATATCAAAAACAATTTAACTTAGCACCATAAACTTCTTTACAGCCATTCTCATTGCTCACACATGCCCATAGACTACGGTTCTCTATCACGTTGAGTTCGCGACACGTAGCGCGAATATAATTTCTACCTATATTGATTTCTATGCACGTGGCTTAAATTGCCTTATTATCTCAAGTCAACTGTTTTTATCTGTATCGCGTGACGGATATAAAGCGTATTAACCCTCTGCCGCTGAGGTTACGTCTGACAGACAACGCAACATAAAATTTTGGTTGCTGTGCCGTCATTTTTACGAGAATCGTCCTGCGCCGCTCAGTAGCTTCCTGCGCCCGCGCGCCCCTCCCATCAGTGCGGCGACGACAGCCGCAACGTACGTACTTTTCGAGTATTATAGCTGTGGTGTCCGTGATACGTAAGGTCAGTAATAAGTGATGTGTCGTGTAGACGTATTGTCAGTAAAATTATTATATCCCAATACTGTATTATGGACGTCACGTCAGTTTTTTTATAGGGTTTTTATACTACACGACAGCAAATACGTAATTCATTGTTTATTTTGAAATATAATACATATGCATTATTATTTTTGATGGATTGTAACCAACAACAACCAACTGACCGACCGTCTACGAAAAGAAAGAGTACCGACGATATTCAGCAATAGTTGGAGGAAGAAGACAATAGCTGATAACTGGTTTAGTTCTATCTATAACATTGGATGAACATTTACTGCAAAAAAAAATTACATATTTAGGAACACTAAAAAAAAACGCGAGATTCCACCTGAGTTCAAACCAAGCAATAATAGAGCTGTCGGAAGTTTTTTATATGGATTCACTAAAGATTTGACTTTAGTTACTTATGTCCCAAAAAAACCAAAGGCAGTGATCCTCCTCTCTTCTTGCCACCACCATGCCAGTACCGATGAAGCAACTAGCTGACTTTTTTATGCACCTTGCAAGGGAATTGGTACTGCCAGCTCTAAAACAGCGAGTTTATAATGAAAAACTTCCAAGAGAATTGCGTATGACTCTTCGGCGCGTTTTAGGACAAGATTTGCCACCTCAGCCACCAAACGACACTGGAGCATCATCAACTAGAAAGTTGTGTCGTATCTGTCCAAGTAAATAGAAGCGGAAAACGAGATTTATTTATTGCATTTGTGCAAAACCGATCTGTTTGCGCTGATTGTAAGACTGAACTTTGCGACTGTATTGTAACAAAAGTACTCTAAGGATTTCTGTTTTTAATTTTTTTATGAATAGTTTCAAGCCAGAAAAAGGCAAAACTAAGATTATTTTGTTATGTTTTTTAATATTTTTCATTTTGTTAATTTTTAATGGTCAATGTACCAAAAGTTCATTGATCTCGTAAGTGATACAAATATTATTATAAATTCTAAAATCTGGGTTCAATTGCAACTCTCATTGTAATTCCCATTTAAAAATATGTCAACAGTTATATTAAGTCAAGTTCCATGACAAAATATATAATCCCTACAACTTAGATAGTATTTTACTTACACGTCTGTCAGACCACTCCTCAATATAATAGAAATAAAAATGGCACCTCAGTTGCAGAGGGTTAAATAAGTTTTTTATGAGGTTTGTTTGTCGAGATTTTCCTTGAAATAAATGCATGGCGTATGTCTTAAGATGAAAAAATATTGTCATAGAAAAATCAAAGTACAATAGTGGTGATTTTGACGTTATCTAAAGACAACAAAAGGGTTACCGTGACATCTTATAGCAGTTCTTATTCTTGTGTGAGAAAGAGACACCCTGTATAGCTCTGTCTCTTTCCCTCAGTGGAATAAGTTCTGCTTTAGAAGTTATGGTAGGGTAGCAGTTCTGCCTTTCTTTACCATTCTCAGACTAGGACATTTCACAGACAAAAAACGGCTGAAAGACATTTGGACTAAACCAATAAATCCATTAGGCTTTCACAACATGACAACAAAATCGTTGCAATCCTAATCAATGTTAAATTGACAACAAAGGACATACTACATACAGTGCTGCCATCTTGCTTTACAATACAAATTCAGAAATGTTTGCCCTCCTAACCACACCAAAAGAATAACTATAGAGCAGCTGCTGTGATTGGAGAATCAAAACAACAAAAACCAATGATAAAAGTAGTTTACCTTATCAGCAGCCGCTAAGAGGTCGTCGGCCATTTTGTCTAGGTTGGGCGCACGGCCCGTGTAGATGAAACGAAGCATTTCTCTCAACACCTCGTGGTCCACGTCTGTGATGTCCACTCGATTCCGTTTCCTTTCTTCCATTTCGTGTTCAAACATCGCTGCGAATACTGGACTTCTCGCTGGAAAAGAGATATGAGTCAAGTTAATAAATGTTGTAAAGATATTCCAACATTTTCTATTTAGAGGTAGTCCTAAATAATACTATATATTTAGTTTTTGTTGGACTATAATATAGGAAGATATAATACTCCTCTACAGACATATCTATGTTTAGTCTGCGGTCTACAATCCTATACAATGCACATAAACTCGCATAAAAGTGATTTCCATTTACCATTGTGTGTGAGTGTACATATATTATGTTTATCCAGATTGACTGAAGATTCTCAGTAACACAATATTGATTAAACAACTTCAACAATGAATAAAGACATGGGCCTCTCAATGACCGCTACAAAAAATGGTAGACTTAAAAAAAACAGTCATTTAAAGTTGCATGTTTGATGTCAGCACTAAATTTAAAACAATTCGCTTCGACTTTGGTCACAAAGGGAAAAACATAACGGAAATCCCATTAGCTCTGCCATGCTGTTATCACAACCTACATAAGAGAATTTAATTTGTAATTGTAACACATTCGCTAATCGTGTGATCTCGTTTCGAAAAATAACTACCATAATATATTTTATTTATTGAAAAATGAATCATAACTCGTTATAATAAGTGACATGTTGACCAAACTGTTCACAGGAACCCGATATGGGACAGTTCTGGGTTTTTCCGAACATAATACCTAAACGTACACACGACGACACATCAACCTATGAACAACCAGTTAATGTATATACAGATCTCTCATCGTTCGGCTCGTACATCGTAGATTGCCGGTACGTTAAGAGTTCTACATAAACTGGTTACATAGTATATCTAATTGTAATACGGCACAGAAACGTTATTATAACAAGAACAAGTATTTCTATCAAAATATCCTTGTTTTTGTTATTATAATACAGTTTCTGTGGCTTATTACTAAGCTCTGTGGTCTATTGTTTTGTTGCAGTTAGGTACACGATTAACTTATGTCATAGCGGAAAAAACATTAAGTATGTTGTGAAAATTACTAGTAATTTAATATAACTTTATTAAATTAAAACTAGAACAATAATATTCGCTATTAAAACATCTCTAACAAGCTTGCGCTCGGAAATTCCAGTTGAAATTAGTACAAGGAAACTACAAGGGGTTTCGGGACCAAAATAACCTATGTCCTCTCCTTGGCCTGAAATTCTTGCACGTTAAAGTCAATTTTTATCTATGGTTCTGTCGTGATGCAAAAAGAAAAGAATGAATACTTTACTCAATTTGACATTTTAATATCAGATAAAAATCTTTTCGATAAAATGTTACTTTAAATATTACGTGGCTATCTATAAATCATATCCGGAACCTATCAAGTGAAACGTGCCTAAAGAATTTGTGTACGCTGATAAGCAATGTTGGAATAAACGAGAGATTAGACAAATATGCCAATAGTAATTGCTAAACAAACGTGTCTGCCTCAAGAAGACATTTAGAGTTTTATGAACCCGAACGTATCTATGTGAACTGTTCCTAGATACGCTTGAACTATGAAGAAATAGTTCGAAAGGCATACTCGCCTTAGCGAATCACTTGTCTAAAGCCATAATAAACAGAGAATCATCATCATATCAGAACAACGTCTCCTGCAGCAGAAAAGGCCTCTTTAATGCGTTGCCATATCGCCAAACATTATGGAGCAGTCTGGTCACAGATCAGAAACCAACCAAAGAGATGGATAAATAAAAATTAAAAACAAATTACCTGCTAAAATGGCTTTATGCGCCTGGAATTCCCTTCCCCCAACTGCTAAGGTGACGTCGGAAAACCTCTCGTTGTCAAACAGAGCCCCAAGGTCGTCGGATAGCCGGCATTCGGGCACTTTGAACTGCACCACATTACTCTGCCCGCTGATATTGATACTGTCCGCTACCACTGACACTTCACAGAATATCGTCAGCTTATCTTCTGGTAGGAGGCCATTTGCTTCGTCTAAAAGGAAGTCTCTGGAATTGAAGAGAAATGTAGGATTAGTTTAGTGTTTTTGCACAAGATATATGTTAATACATATATGATAATATACGATGTTACCGTGATTCAAAATTTTGTTAGAATTGCTTTGAAGTGTACATAGTGTTTATTTTTAATTAGGACTAGTTGTAATTTTTCGGGAAATATACGGTATCCTTCTAATACTATAAATGCGAAAGTTTTGGATGTACGGATGTAGTTACTCTTTCACGCATCAACGACTGAACAGATTTGGACGAAATTTGGCACACGGGAATTTAATAACCCGGTTTGAAAAAAAAACTCATGATATTTCTCCCGGGGGATCGATCCCATGGGACAAGTACCAAACTGCATGAAGTAGTTGAAAATATTTCAAGGTACACGAGCTGGACACTTTATTTACTAACATAGGACCTCAACTCAACATACTTCTCACCCGAAATACTGAGAAAAATATACGCATAATAAAATTGAGGCTAAGGTAACTGATTTATAGGCTAGCGTTCTTGTTCTCACTTTACGGTGTCGTAAAAACGTTAGCACTCGGTAAAGTTGGAGTAAACCTTGTGGTATTAGCATCACCGCAACGGAAGATTTGGCCCGGAGCCGGTCGTTGGAGACGCTCGCTCCCTTTTTATGCCGCGAAATGTAGATGAAGTTCCAGAATTGATGCTATTCGATATTTTCGATCTTATTAAAATATCGTATTATGGAAAAAGGCCATACGCAAAATACCCGCCTCAGACGTGGAGTTGCGGACACCAGCCCGTTATACAATACAATATGGAAAAAGGTTTTATATGTTAAGTAACTTATCACAAATTCGATAGTAAATTTATAGACTACATATAAAGTATGTAAATACTTTTTGAGGACCGTCTGTTAAAACATATTATGGGCTAGGCGTGTAGAATAAATTATTTAAAATTGGGAAGTTCCTCAATAGTACAAAAAAGTTAAATTGGGTTTAGGCAAATACAAAAAACGGCCTAGCCGACGGGCAACAGGTAGTGATAAAATTGTTGGAATTAGATTAATGAACATCGCAGACACCTTGACCCAAAAAGGGTTTCCAAACCAATTGTATCAATCTAGGCTTGTTTCTAAGTATGTGTGACAGGTAAAATGACTAATAGGATAAAGACCGGACTCAATTTGTGTAGGATACTTTAGTTTTGGGGCTTCGTTGAACTCAATTCCATTTTTTTGCGATACACTGAAGTATTAAGGACAGGGACTTTTGGGGTATAATCGTGACTAGTTCTCTGACTACACCGGATACATTCAACGCATGACTTCCAAAGGGGTTGATTTACGCCACGACCAATACCACAAGACCCCTGATATTACGCAGACGTCCCGTAACAGCTGTTACTACAAAGATTACACGTGTGTAGCCAGGGGTCTACGTAATGTGGTGTTTATGGCCCTCGCGAGAAGCAGCCCACATTTTCAGCGGTAGGGAATAAAATTATGTGACTGCGCCGTTACTGGGGTCCGCCCCCTACCTAACTGTACGTACGTAAAGCTTTCCACGAAATCTACACTGCTTTGTGATTTTTTGTGCTCGTAAAGTCATTATTTGCTTTGAGTTAATCTACGTAATAAAATAATACTGTGTTTTTGTATGTCATTAAGATAACAAAAACCAACTACTTAACACTGTTTAATAAATTTTTAGAATAACAATAGTTACAATATAAAAAATAATATGTAGCTCACCTTCTGATAAATTTTTTGAAACCCCAATCTTTGCCTTGTACAAATCTGTACGCACGCTGTGACTCCATCGCCTTCGTTTCTTCCCGTTTTGCATTTAATATTGAGAACTTGAATTTCGCACGCACTTCTGATTTATTACACGACACTAATAATAAATATAAGGATAAATAGTCTTTGCTCTCTTCATCGAGTCCTTTAGGATTAACACGAAGACACCACTTTAACTTGTCACTAGCACCTGCTGAAAAAGTCGATGATTTTAACACTTCACCCATTTCTTCTCTACAGAAACTAAAATTGTTTATTGTCCACATGTAACTGAACTTAACCACTTTGACCTGAAACAAAGGAAAATTAATATTAATACAATATTATTATTCAGTAGGTGGTAAGGGGATAATAATTTTGTGCGTAAATATGAACTACGGCGAACTTTAAAGTTAGAATAAACTATACAGTAGTGACACTCATCAGTCAGAATGATGTACAATGAATGCTTTATAAATAATGTAAAAGTAAAAAATCAGTAAGGGAAGCGGACACCACAAGGTAAGAACCCCGGGTGACTAACTGACAATAAATCTTCCCCGGGACGGGTCCTAAACTATTCAGCTTAGTACTTGGTCCATTGTCCTTAATTATTTCACCGACAGTCACTATGAAAAACAAACAGTTTAACGCCTTATTTATGGCAAATAAAATTTCATGAACAAAATGGACAACACTCATTATTTCATTTGTGATTCAAGGTTAGGATATCGTCTGTTGTATATATTTTAAACAGTTTATATTATCGACTCTTTGATCTTGGCTTCAGGTAATACCAATGTCCATAAAACGTTTTTGGTATACCTACGTATTGTATGTGCTTATGGCAGTTTCGAGACGTCTATGACGATTATAATTCATTCACAATAATATAATTAGCATGGTGCGAGTGAGGTGAACGTGATCGGCACATTGTCGGGGGCCCTGAGCTTCGTCGGGTGGACACTTGGGCCACGGCTTCGGTCAGGAGGATAGACGTAGCAAGTCGCGGGCGCAACCTGGCCGCTTCTGGTCGTTGCCCTCGACCGTTGCTTGGCTTGCGGTGCTGCTGGGGTCTTCGCCCGGTCGCCGACCCGCGCCAAGGCCGCCCGCATCATCCCCGGTCCCCGCGCATTCGCGGACACATAGATAACATCCGTTTGCAGATTCCACCGCCACATAAAAGCCTTATATGTGTGCTCCTTATAAACCAGCTCTCTCATAGCGAAACATGTTTTGTTTTACTAACAATATGGAGGAAAATGTACGCTTTAATAATAATTTGGAATCAACATGACAAACAACATGGAGCGACAACATGGAGCGTGGGTAGAATTTTAACGCGAATAATACTGATTACAAACAAACACTCGTTTACATTGTGCACAGTTGCATTGCTATTGCATGGCAAAGGCTTAGTTTGTTGATAAACGCAAGTAAATTGCAGTAATTTTAATGGCCGTTTCATGCCAAAGTGATTTACAATACATAATGGTTTCATAGTATCGTCGTTTGTGTATGGCTCACTTCAAAGAGAGTTCTAATTGTTGCGATAACATGCGAGGTTTATTGTTGACGCGTTTCCGAGTACTAATGAAGAACGTGATTATCGAAGAGCGGCACGTGTACCGCGATGTACGCGGAGCAGAAGCGCCGAGCGCCAACACGTGTCGGACTGAGCCTGACTCGCTACAATCCTACGCGGAAGTACCTCGAGAACAGCTGTCCTTAACAATAATCATTAATATACATATGCCTATCATTACGTTTACGAACATTCTTTGATTGTCGACTCCGTTAAATAACGGTACAAATAACAAAGATTAAAACTTGAAACAGATCTTAATAAATGTACCTATCTACGTGAGGCAGCGTCGACACAAAACCAAGCAAAAAACCACCGTTATTGCAAACTAAATAGAATTTTGGACAAAAGTCTCAAAAAGGTAATGCCAGATCAATGTGTCTATGTCGCACAACGGTCGTTCCAATTACTTTAGCGATGCCCATAAGCCGGGAAAATAGCTTTTTCAAAGTGATACCTAATCGATGTTCGATGCAGAAAATGAAGTTCCTCGCCGGATAGATACAAACTCTCTTATCGCGGCGAGGTATATTGTTACTAATACCTTTTATTGACGCCTGAGAGAACAAACGATCATTATGTAACGTATGACGTTAGTGAACATTTCACTTGGAACTGCTAAGCAATCACGTCTTCGTTTATGAGAGAAATAGTTTTGAAATTGGATTTTTAATAACACTGAATCGGTGACATGGCGCGCGAGACGCATACCGCGACGGTATAGTAATGCTCGTAGTTATAGCTGCACAACGTGACGCACGAGTCACCTCTACAGTTTGAACAACCGAACACGTGCACAGCTCTTCCTAGTAGCTTTAAATATGTATGTACACGTTAACACAATATGCATATGTGCGTAACATATTTCAAGTTCACCGATAACGGCCTTGGTAAACAATTATTATCGCTATTCGCACCACACCAACAGATGCCTTGTATTAATACTTGACAAGTCTGTGTGCGTTTGTTTCATTCCAGACGTTTATTTGACGAACTTCTTATATAAATGTTATTTTTCTGCGTCGCGTGACTGAAGCCTACAACTTTCAGGGCCCGTGTTCCGACTTCGGTTAAAACTTCGTCCGTTGGCAATGAAACGCCCTTGCCATTCATGTCAACCTTCACGTTTTACTCCCAAACGTCCTTTGTTTCATCGAAGCCCTTGTAAATCACCTGAGTAATGAGCATTCTACCTTCAACATTGAAGCTATCAAATCTAGTTTAAAGGAGGCTTCATACTTTATTACATTAGATACCGCGGCTCGCAATTATCAACGACCAAAGGTACTAAAGTACCTGTGACTGTGAAGACCAAAACGGTTTTAGTCTTTACAGTCAAGTCTGGTATACTATGGCTATAGCGAAACTAAACGCGCTATATTCGCGTGGCAGCAAGACTAGTGAAAAGTTCGATAGATACCATACTTTACCTGTGTGAAGCACCAGTTTTCCGCGACGGGCGTGTTGCCGTCGTGCAGCGGGCTGGGCACGCGGCTCACCGCCATGCCGCCGGCGCCGTTGGATGAGACGCGCGCCGACTGCGGAGCGGCCGCGCCGCCGCCCGACCCTCCACCGCCGCTCTCACTGCCTGCCCCAAGCCTGCAACAATACATAACCACACATAAGATAACCTGTATCGAATCGCAGAGGGGATATTAAAACATGACAAAAACCATTTCAGGAACTGCATCCAATTAGTAGAAATGTAAAAAGATAGTAGATTGGACCTCTGGATGAGTTATGGTATTGATCAAGAAACAGCAAAGTTGTACATTAACCAGGGAAACAAAAAAAAGAACAAATAGAGAGTATGATAATGTAGACTTAAGAAATTCCCATTTGTGGCTGCAATGCGAACTACTGAATCAAATCAAGTCAAATATAATATACCAGACTATAAATACGACAAGGAAATGCCAGACTATACAAACGAAGGTGAAAATCGATTCAATAAAGAGGGAAGAGCGGAGACGGTACACGTACACCAATTCTGGCAACTTTTCCCATACAAATGAAAATACTTTCGAATACAATAGCCTCAATTACGTACGGAAACAAATGAATTCGCCTGTTCTTGTTAATATTCTGCCTGAGAGGAAATGCCTTAGTATGACTGGCTCTGGCTTTATTGGTTTAAGTCATTTAATAGATGCCATAATAAAAACCGACTAATAAGTGAGCTAGTTACAATAATGTAATGGCAAGATCCAGATCATTACTAAATTACAGACATAAATGTGAACAGACATGTAATAAATAATGACACAGAAAGCCTAATGAAGTATCAACGCGAGTCGAGGACAATCTAGTAATGAGAATTTAAAGAGACCAGGAAATTAAGTTTATGGAGCTTTATGCGTTTATTATCTTAATGTGATCGATACTAGAATATGTACATGCCAATAAACAACTACATACATACTTGGTAAATAACAGACAAAGAAGACGATAAGCTAGTTTGTTTATTCCTAAAATCTAAATGCATGATAACACAAAATCATGTTCCGATTTCTCTTCAGGTCAGCAATCTGGTTCTGTATGGTCTACGTTAGTGCACAGAAATAGATAAAGAATCTATCGATGATGTAATGAGAATAACCGAAATTAATAGACAAAAAAAAACGAAACTAGTGTCAAACAGGACAAGCTAATGATGTCACCAACTTGTAATTTGGCATTTAGGTTTTATTTGGTAACCCACCCAGCATATTATCTAGCTTGTATCTTCACAGCTTAGATACAACAAAGACTAATAGGTATGCAATACACACATGAAGGTGATTGTTATGTATGAGTTAGCACTCAATAAAACTTAAGTAACAGAACACCTTTAAGAGCCGTTGACTAATATTGATGAGGCATTTATGTCACATGCTATAGACAATACCTATCTTATGGATGCAGAAATATCACACGCTAGCCAGATAGTGTAGTTTTTGTCTCGTCATCATTTTACTATCAACATCCCCGTAAAACGTCTTTCAATAATCTCACGCCTGACTTCAATTTCAACGTGAGATATGAACGAATACATAGACCTCAACAAAATAGGTTAGCCAAGGTGTGCTAGTAATTTCTAACACGGATAAAAAGCTTAAGTGTTTTAGATACATTGCGTAGATAGCCAAATGTTACAAATACAATACGCTAACGAGTGACCTAGTGGCCGATAAGCAATACCTGCAAATTCTCATAGAATTGAATGCAAGGCGAAAATGTAGCAACGTCGTAATACGCCAATCAACGATCGTAGTTTCGCTTCCCAAATCTGGGACGCGAACACAATACATTAAACACACTTTATAAATGTATGTACCGGTACGTGCGCACCGAGGACGGTTGCTGAACAATGACGAGTCGGCGAAAGAAGAGTTACACGTTAGTATCTCTCGGCTTTTGGGTTTCGGTGCCGTCAAAATGTCGAGAGTATGTCGAAGTGGGACACTTACAATGTGCGAGATTTGACCGTCCTGCGAGACTTTCACGAACTGTATTTCGATTACCAAATACGCGTTAGAATCTGTGTCAGTTTCATCACCGCACTGCATCCGTTCACAGTCCGCGTGCGGTCGCTTTTTGTGAAGGTATAATCGTATCACGCCAGTTAACTTGATACTTAATTTTTCAGCTCTATATTTCGGGAGGATTTTTATTTCGAGAGGAGGTCAAATTTCAACATCCACTCTGGATTATTTACGGTTTAATGCATGCTCACTACTGATACATCATTTGGTGAGCCAGCCAATGAATTGCTATTGTTTCCAGATCATCATGAATCTCGCGCTCAATATTTTCCTTCCGGCTGTCATATTAACTAAACAACACTTTGGATTCGATTTCCGAATAAAAGTAACAGTTGATTTTCATCTTCTTTCAATTGGAACGAAGAGAAAAGTGTAAACAAAGAGAAATTACCTCGAAAGAGCTAACGAGTTACTTTTTATAGCATTGTCTGTAGATCGAGGGAAAAAATTAAAACGATGATTTTACTCCTCAAATAATCCCGAATTCATCGTAAAACGGTCTGTCATCACAAACATTGTTATTCGTGACCGAGTGCCGCTGAATGCTGGCTTGATGATTATAGAACGCTCTGGACTTCCAGTGAATTCTATATAATCATTCCATTGTACGTGTACTCAAACAAATTGTTGACTTTTACCGTTTAATTGGAATATTTAGTAAACACCCACTGTGCCAGATCATACAATTATTTATTTATGACCAACTAAAAGTATGTATACAGAATCCAATTTGTATAAAAAGAAACAGGGCAATTGCTGTTCCTACCTACATAGGAATTGCTGGAATAAAATGGACAGCTCTTTAGTCTGCACTCGAGCAATGAAATGAAGTATGTCAAACATAAAAAAGTGTCACAGCACTAAATAAAAGTAGGCTAAGTGAATTAATCGACACGACCCAGAAACTGCGACTACCGAGAGCTGGGTCTTCACTGCTGTGATGTTGAAGAAGACATATTTTTACACCTTATTTTTATTTCGTTTTCGTTTCAAGATCCCTTGCCACAGATTCCAGTCAATTCACCTAAATCTAATCTCATCAGAATTGCGAAACTCATAATCAAAATGTGTCACGAATTCATGATGAAACCAACAACGAATGTACAAATTGAAATCAAAAGTTAAACATTTTAGCAAAACATCACACATTGTAGTTAAGTTAAATATTTGTTTCATGACAACTTTTAATAGGTGGATAACTTTTCATACCGCTGGGTTGTAGATAAGATATCGCACGAGCAACGATCACTGCGAGGTCGATCAACAATTTGCCACTGTAGCAAATGGAGCGGCCCGAGCGACCTACATTCAGCTTCAGTAAACCGCTCCTATGACGATTAACAATAGGTGAATCATCATATCAACTCATCTATTACTTTTGGCCTACATTTAAAAATGTAGCCATAATACACTTATGGCGTACTAGTTACACCTCGAGGTATTAGCGTCGGTTCTTTTGTTTTGTGTGGTGAAAAACGATATTTGGCTTATTTCATCATCCCACGGAAACACCGCATTTTTTCCGGGATCAAATGTGTCCTTTGTGTTAAACAACAATATACGCTATCTTGATGTCAAATTTCATGCAAAATTAAATGACTGAGCTTGATGGAATAACAAACATACACAACAACACACATACAAACTTTCACCGTTATAATATTAGTATGATTGTGTGTAAGACGAGCAGGATTCATGGTGATGGTAGGATATTGGTGTAAAGGCTGTGGTGCCGCCGGGTTGTCCCTTGCGGTAGACCACCCACAGATGGGACCACCTTGCTAACGACATAAAAAAACAACTATTATGTATCGTAAACGATACCGTTTTTGTCAAGACAGATTTATTACTTTCATAATGTTATTTGAAGGATTTAGTATCTTTATTCCATTCAATGATTTAACTAAGGTGCTTTTAAAAACTAATTATAATCATTCTATTTCCTAAACTTAATGAATTCATGCCAGTATACATTACTTGGCTTTTATGTCTATAAAGAATAGAAGATGTTTGAATTTGCATAGTCATAAATGTCATAATTTAATACTTTTTAGCAGGTTATTATATTTTTTGGATAATTTAAAGATCATAATTTGCATCAACCATTCTGAGGTACAGAAAAATAGACGACTCCAATCGAAAACATTTTGAAAATAACTAGTTATTTTTTAAATATTTTGGAGGTCGTTATTGGAAATAACGTTGTTCTCTTGTAAGTCGAATTGGGTATAAAATTATTTGAAACGAATAAGTTTGATATAAGATGAAGAAGTCAACAACCCGTGAAATGTTGAGCAATCTGCGTAGTACGTATGATCGGTCTCCCGTGGTCTTATTATAGATGTCACCCGACCAGCTCGCATCCTCTTCTATATTTAAGTCCTCTCGACGTAGTTTCACTACATTATTGGGATCGGTTGGTAAATCTCAAGCTGTAAGTAGGTGCCATAAAAACGAGGAACGGGGACTTTGTCGCATTTAGCTGACTGAATTATTGCTACCTCAGCAGTGACGTTCGACACATTTACATCAATTTCTGTTGTGTCATGGCCGCTGACTTAACATTAAGAGATAAATACCTCTATCTATGTAACCATCCATGTTTGAAATAGTATACCGTCATGTGAAAGTTTATTATTAGCATGACAAAGAAATATTGCAAATACAATCGTAGTTACAGTACAGCGTTCACATTTTCATACGCAATTAATTTTCTCTATTATTCTTGATTTATATGACTGTAAAATAATATTCAGCGTGAATATGTTAAAATGAATTAAGGTTACGTTATTATTATAACATTTAGCTTAAATAATAATTGTTGCGGTTTTCCGCGCCCATAACATTGTGTTATTTACAATTAGTTGTACATGTCCTATATATGTTAACCCTGAAAAGGATTACAATAAGGCTGTACAACCATAAATTTGCAATCAATAATAGTAATGGCGGACGTTTGTCGAGACAATGGAATCGGAATAAGGACGATAGAACAATGAAGTACTGATACGCATATGACTGGTTTTATTTTTCAAACGGTGGTTCGCTGATGCAGCGGGCGTGCCAAGGGGGGAGTAACCAAGTGAGCAATGCCCTCTTAACGATGACTGCGTGTTGTGACTCAGACGCCCTGAGGACGACCCGACATTATAGGGTCCTCGACTGGGATCTGAAGGACGGCTTGTTTACAGCGAGCCAATAGTCCTACGATATCAGCATCGTAATATATTGCACATATTTTTTATTTTGTTGGGTAAAACAATGTGACAATAACAATGGGAAAACTATTTGCAATTAGATTGAATGGTTTAAAAAACAATTCCATACACATTCACATTCCAAACACGTTCCATATTAGGCAGGTATACTTTCAGAAAAAAAACTGCTCATAGGTGCTACTAGAGTACATCAATTAGTTTCACTCAAGTAACATAAATATAGATATCTGTCTCTTCTAAGAGAGATTTTCAAGAATGTAGCAATGTGCAAAGGGAGCCAGAAAGGGGGCGTAATGCACAACGTAGACGTCTATTGATTTCGTGCCAGTTTTCCAACAGAAGTCTAGTCTGCGTCGAACTGAAGACGACTTAAGTGGATACGAGGTCGTCTCATCTTATACACAAAGCAAGTAAGCGATTCTCTGTGACATTTTAATAATAGAGGTATTGTATCATGTCCGGTGGTGACGCAACAAGTACAGATGTCGAGGTTACTTAAGTACAACAAACATCTAGTGTTCCAAATGACAAAACCTAATTTAGGCGGACGTCGAGTGAGTAATTTTGATGTTGAGTAATAACGGACAATGGGAACGTATCCTTTGTTCACACATCGTCCTACATTTTCTATATTAATTATAGTAACTATTTATGATATTAAATGTTAGACAATTAAACCGTAGTTGTTCTAAATCCTGTCTGACGAAGTTGCGGTCAGGGAGTTGAGAACCGTCTGCGGTGAACAAGCTCGTAAATTAGCCATTCCGAACGATACCAGATAGACTAGTAACCATTATAGTTATATTATTCTTTACGAGACCATGATTTACTAAAGTAATTGTTTATGTCTATATATTGGCGATATAAATATAAGTCGTATTTGCTTGGTATGTTTGAGTTGGCTTTGAAAGATATTGTTTGCCATAGCAAACATTAACTGGGAATTACATAGTTATTATGTTTACAACACTCGACCTCTTTACATAGGACATTTGTATGTATTGAAAATCGAGTAAGGATTAAGAAGAAATAAAAATATTGACGGTGTTTATAAAAGTTTTTTAATAATCATATGAGTAAAGTAAAATTAAAAGTTTCAATATATAATATAATATTTGGCCAAAACTATTTTACGCGGTACCTACTTATTTAATTGGTCTAAATCGCGGAGTAGCCAAGAAATTGTTAAGCTTTTTGAAGGTACAGTTAGTCAACATGTTAGTTAGTTTTTTGAGAAAAATCATAGCTGGATTACAGTATATGATGCAGATGGAAACAGCAGTACTTATGACGTGTGGAATAATCAAACACACGATGTATTCAAGGTTGTGGAAGTCGTCATCGCCTCATAGCCATTGTAAATATAACAATAAAACCAAGCCGAGTTCAGCATAACCGCCATATTTTATTGACTCGTAATTAGTTTACTGTGACTGAAACTATATAACCTTTTAAATGTTACTGCCAATCGTAATGTCAGCGTGACTTTCACTATATACAGCACACCATTCTTTGTCAATGAACTGTGGAAGTGAACTAAGTTTATAATGAGACCTCGAAAACATACATATTCTTTTCTCATTTAAGCATATACGTTATTGCTTTACGCTTACAAGCAGAACCATTGTTTCGAGCAAAGGAAAAAGTCTTAAATATGTCGCACGCAACCCCAAAGCACTTTTGCAAGCAGTGCCTTGTGTAATATATACGCAATATGGAAAAGTAAACAGTGAAACCTCTTCAGGCGACGATACCTACACAAATGAATTGTGGAAGTGCATGTTCTACGAAGTATAAGTCCATAAAATATTACTTCAATTTCGTCCGGTTATCTCCGCCGCTCCGTGGGGTAGAAATGGAAGATGGAGCTGGAAAGGGATAGCGCTACCCTCCAGCATCAATAGTCAGAGGGGTTGAAGAGACGCTAGAAACAACTACTTATAACAATATCCATTGCTGAAATGACCCTTATGTTCTAAGCATTAAGTGTCACTGAACAACGTAACAGCTGGCAGTCGAATGTTGGTACGACTCCCGCGGTCGCGCTTCACATTATTTGTTATTATTCGCCTTTGTTGACGACACTCATAATGAAATGAATAATATTGTAGACGCATTTAAGAACCGATTTTGTAAACTAGGAGACAATAACATTAACACGTCTTTGTGATGATAAAAACAATAAACATGCAGGTCTTGTGATAAACGAAGACGGGTCATTAGGTTGAAGATGTGTTTGTAAGTTGATGAATATAACTGTTAGTGGTTATATGTAAATGGATGGTTATATAATTAAAATATTTCGCAGTTGGAGCGTGCACGCGAACGCGGAACTAAATGCTCACCACCTTTATTTGTCCGCGATGTACGAGGACGCGCAAGGTGACCGTGCTACGTCATCTCAATAGATGATGGCCGTACGTGTGGCAACCTGACAATTAAGGAATATGCCGTAAGTAGAGCTCGGCAATCACGTGCCATTTGTATTTCATGTCAATTTAGGCACGAGAGAAAATCTGCAACGGTGCTACGCCGCCGCTACGAGACTACCTCATGTGACTCCAATAGTTGATCGTAGTATATTTTTACTTTATTTAACAAATACATAATTTGGCTATATTTTAAAAATATATATTTTCAGGGAACTTTGGAGATAGAATTCATAAGTAAATTGAACTTTATTTGAACTGAAATCTAACGAAAATCAAACCTACAACCGAAAAATGAACATTCCAGGTTGCTAAAAGTCTATACTGATAACTACATTGTAATTAACACTTTATCGTGAAAAAATATGTAAGCGGTAGATTAGGAAGACTTATTCAGAACCTGTGGCACAAACAAGTTATTAAATAATTACTTGAGAATAAAACGTTGAGCCTTCCGCAATCAACATGATACGATACATATACCGTTGTGTGGTTGGCAGTGACTTTGATATCTAAAACTCTGTTGGAACCAGTTCCGCAGTATTATCTTAACAATATGTTAAGATAATGATAAAATTGTTAAAAATATCATAAATCAGGAAATTATTTTAAATCATTACAAAGATATTCTACAAGCTAGACACGAAACTAAAAGCTGTCGGACAAGACGTTTAAATGACAAACGTGTACCAAATATTAAGTAATGAATTTTGAGGCGAAATCTATTTGAAATTATCCATTTAGCAATACTTGTGGAAGTGGAAGATGATAATTGCGAACTAATAATGCACATAACACTATTGCAAAATAAACCGATGAGTGCATGATTTATTGTAATTTAGCTAACAAAACTGCGCAAGTAAAATTTGCTCAGTTCTGTACAAAGACAAATAGTAATATTGTAAGCGAAGAGACGGTATCGGGCTTGTTTGTACGAGGCTTTATCGTTGTGACATTGAAAGATAAAAGTAATCAATGAAAGTCACCAATAATATAATTTTACTGAGAATATATAGCAACGCTTTTCAAACTTTATCCGATAAGGCAATTATCGATTTTGACCACTTTCGTCAGATAGCCGAAAAATTAGAACTAATTTGGAAAATGAAGTACAAGGAGACACTTACGTAGACAAGAACGAGCATCAAGCTAATGAAAATTCTGAAATGCCACAATAGGAACTAGTGAAAAGAAACCAAATATGAAATAACAATCACTATTTACATCTTCGAAGAAGGATTACCGTCTATTTAAGGATCTCATTAAATCATAATTAAAGTTACAATAACACAGACTACCATTTCCATTAATTATGTATCTACAGGTTGTTATGAATAATTTATCTACCGTACGTTGTTCGTGGCATCCGCGAAAACAGAAGATGCAAAGGTCATCGTAGCAACAGATCAGAATATCAGTACAATTTACTTGAAATCTTGTGTGTTTATATAAGATTCCGGACCTTCTCTAGCAGCGTCAGTTAAGAATTGGCGAAGTTCCAGGACGATATCAGCGAACGTTTCTTACACACAAATATTACAAAAGTTATCTGCTGTGGAATATTTTAACGTTATAATTTAACTTCGTTTATACTAGGATATATTACGCGCATATCGGAGAATATGTCTAACTTGTAGCTGTAGAATAATTATCGTGATCGTCGGTGTCATGTTGCTACGTAGCGGCTCTACGTTTCCTGGTTGTAAATCAGACTACTATTAGGCTTTAATGTCGGGAGCCACTGCCGCCCGCCAACGGTCTTGAAGTTAAGGAAACGAGACAGAATTATAAAAGCGCGCATAACCTCTGCTGTCGAGTAATAGAACGTTTGGCCTCGTGAGGAATCGAGCGATGGATCGACAAACTGAATAATGGTGAGACTACGTCGTTACGTCATGACCTTCATAGGCTGGGCTGTGACGTAGATACACTCACGCCTACCTGTTTGCACGTGGCACAATAAAACCAACGTTATTATTGAAACTGTTCACATGGAAATTGCAAATGAAGAAAATCATTACTGCCCGTGCTTATCTTGTATGATTGACATTTCCCAACTAGCCAACTAATTTCAGTTACGACTCTACTGCTCTACTAGAGAATATAATATTGTTGCACAACCCAACTAAATATTGTGTTAGCATGTTAAAAAGGATAAATACCCCAAATTATCAAAGTTGTTAACATAAAATAAAAGAATTAAAATTATTACGTACTTCAACGAAGAGGCGCGCGCGGTTTGCTGATTATACCTAGAAAGGAAATGACAATATTGTTATAGTAATAAATAGACGGGTGACTTTGGAAGAGACCTAGGATCAAGGCTCATACTACAAAAGATTATCATGGGCACATCGGGCGAGGATAAGCTGTAAGGCGGAAGCGGTCGAGCGAGGCCGAGGACGAACGGCCAATTCTGAATCAAACAGAATGCCTCGCATGTGAATGCTGAAGCGGTAATACTTGCCACCGTTACGCTGTAAACCCACATTGCTTTTATATTTGGGCGTTCAATTTATAGCAGTTTTTGACAATGAATGTTAAACGGAATGAAACTATATTAAATCTTCGTCAAATTTTCTGAAAACATTACATATTGCAAAAAAAAACCGCCAGCGACCCAGCACCAAGTCCAAACAAAGCGTGAAAGTTACCAACTTCTCGGGGAAATCATTTTGAAATGATTACAACGACACTTAACACGTTTTAAATACAAAGAGTGACGTGAGCAGGAGTTTGCGAAGCCGGTTATGTAAGAGCGCACGCGAAGGTGGGCGAATGGGAAACGAAACCGATACACGGTCCGCGCCCCGCCAACCACCATACACCATCAGTATTTGGCAACATCGCCTTTGGAAAGCGAAGACATCAACGACGGTGTACCACATGCAGACGCTAATCTAACTAGGGCAGATTGATTTATAACTTAAACAAGAAACTGTGCCACCTCGGCCCTACGAGTTCTACATTGTTTTGCCATGAATATGCAATCGCAAATAGATAATAAAGATTAGAATTATTAATGCTGGTAATCAAATGTTGGTAGAAGAATGATTTCACCAGGAAGCCCCTTGAGTCCTTTCGGCTCATGACAAAGGCTGAAACGATTCGGCCTCAACTTTTATTGTCCTATGAATTACTAGATGGCCAAAATGATTGGCGGGGCCTTGACTTCAGCCTAATATAAATAGCATGACCCTACTTCCTACACCGCTGAGGGTCGTCACTGTCGATTGCCTTTAATTTTATCTAACAATTTTGATGGCCATTTGAAATCTGATCCTTTGTATAATGGATATTTAATTCTGTGGTTATCATTAATGTCAAAACGATGTAATCACTTGGTGACTATATTATGTCGAAAGCTGATAATATCACGGTTACAGTTAAGACATCACCGCCCACTGAAATAATGTAGCAGGCATGGCTGACATTGAATCCAGTAGGATTGAATATCAGCGAGGAGAAGAGGCAAGGCCGGTAGTATCAGTACATCTACACAAGATACGCCGAGCCGGAACAGAACACTAAAACCTTGTGCTTTGTTTAGCAAATACAAGCTATTACACCAGCAGGGTCATTTTAAATAATCTTGAATAATACAATAATTTGTTATGTCTAATTTAAATAAAAAACATCGAGTATTAAATACACATTCATCCCATATCATATATCAAGCAATCTGTCTACACCTACAGGTAAACTCAATCTTTACCTTTAACCTTAAAATATGCAAATATAGCTGTGCCCTCCTTTTTGCAATTTACCAAGTACTTATTGTGCAGCACCAACTATCTATGGTAGGTTGAATTATTCTTATTGCGAGCTCTCGCTCAGCACGTTTATTAAAATTATTTACTAGCCCTGACACAATACATCTCGGATAGATGTAGGTGTGTGCATGTAGATGTTCAGGCATCGGTGTGCGTGTGTCAAGCTCGTCGGGGCTCTGGCAGCAGTTGGAGCGAGGCACTCGAGGCAGCTCAGCACGGGGCATCGAGAACGCGACCCGGTTCGCCGCTCGAGAAAGCATCGACAAAACTCGGTTGAGGCCGCGCACACAACCAGGCGGACGTACACTTTCAGTCTTCGTATGCGCACCGTGTGTATATTAAGAAACACTAGACAAAAACGATATATACCGTCCGTCAATTACGAAAAGGTGGTTTTAAATGAACACCTCTGTCTTTACTTAAATACAGAGGCTCATATTATACGTGATTGTGACACATGATTTTAAAAGTGTGAATAATGATGTTAAGTGAGGCATTCCAGGCATTATTGTCCAGGAGGGCCATCATTATAATGAGGCTGGTTTTAGCTGCAGCATGTGTTAAGTTTTTCAATAAAAAGTTTAAGTACGAGTATGAAGGTTGGTTTTTTGAAAGCGCAGTCAAAAATACAGAGAGAAAGGCTCAATTTTAGCAACTGTCCTAATAGTTTGATGACCTCGATAATTTTATACAAACTTCACTAAAACATCATCCGTGTGTGTCACACGGGATGTATTCTCCAAGGTGCTTTAGTGTTAACGCTGAATTTGACCGTTCAAAATAAATTTGTTCAGCTACATTCGACCTTGAAATTGATGCCCCCGTTCTACTTTCCTACATCTTTACAATTCGTTAATCACCACATGTCTGGATATAACGAATTGGTGCAGGTGCGAATTATATCATTAGTTCATAATTTAAAACAATAATAACTTTTATTAATTTATTCAGAAACGTTATATCATTAAATTCGAGACTTTCAAAAAACCTTCTTCTAAGCACAAAAAGAACCGGGTCAATTTTGACATCGTAATGCATTTGACCTACATGGTAAAAGAGTGGCATTTGAAAAAAATTGGGCAAGGCCTACGTGTGTATTATACGACTTTATATTTTGTAGGGCAATCGTTTACATGACGCTTTGGTTAACAGAATCAATGCTATATCTGCACACGTTTTTGATAATTAGCAGACAGTAATAAATGTAAATAAACGAGGTCTGCGATGATAAAACGGGTTACAATTAAGTTGTTTAAAAAATTGGGCGATAAACCGAGATATATGAAGATGTTCGTCGCGCTCTACAACCGCCGAAGTCAATTTCGGGTCATTCTACACAGTAAGGGGCACAAGGTAAAAGATGGTGCATTGAAAATGGCCTTAAGCCCAATAGCGATCTGCGGCCGCGTTGCTTCCTATTGGCGTCGAGGCGACAATGCCAACGGTGGCGGCTGCTGCGAAGGTGACGGATCTGCAAAGGTCGATCACCACTCCATCGCTAACCCGAAGCTTGGCTTCATTCAGCGCACTAGACTGTCTCAATTTAGTCACGATTCAGTTACTGAAGCATGACACCACCAACCTCACAATATTAAGTAATTTTAACCTTTCTATTCAATTATATCAATGTAAACTAATTGATTTCAAGAACTATTATATAATAATTAAACCAGTAACAAAATAAACAGTCACGTACAGATTTAAGGCCTTTTAACTGATTATTCTATGTATTTTATGGAGGAATTATGAATAACAAAAACTTGGTCAAGTATACATTGGCCCAAAATAAGTGACCTCAGTTTTGTTAGCTCAAGCTTCTCAAAACGAATTTATGTATAGTTAAACAATACTAACGCAATATTCGCGTTGTTACACCTTTATGGATAGATTATATCATTGTCTTTGTTGTATTATGTTTAAGTTTATGATGTGTTCTTTCAACAAGCTACTTTTTAACTTGGAGGGCAACTTTCAATGACTTGACGTCAGTTGGCATGCCAACCAATTTCTGGGAAGACCATCCACCCAAAACATTATCCTAATTTTTGCAGGTAGGTACGAATAATGCCAACACGAGTGACCCCAAATCACCAAAGAGCCCACGGAAAGTATAACGCAAACACTAGAGTTTTACGGGTCACCCGAGGCAGGGGCGTCAGGGGCTGCCTACCGGAGGGAGGCCGAGGGCAGAAGGCGTAGGGACGCCGAGCGGGGGAGGACCCTGACACAGATCCAAACTCATCAGTAAAGCGGCGAAGGCCTCGAGATTCGGTTGCTATATCATCGATTCCTCTACGCACCATACCGCTTTACGCACAAAATGGGTCAACGCGCGCGGCACTCCGACCAAGTTGGAGTGCGCGCGATGTCCCCGTTCCGAATTGCTCCCTCAGCAAATTAACGCCTCACGCTACTGTGCTCCAAATCGACAACGGATAAAATAATAAATAACAGCTTTACCTGACACTCCATTATCGGCATTCTCTTGCAGGATTGCTCCAAAAACATCATGTCAGCAGTTACAAAATTATATTTTTGTTGTTTTATTAACGTATTAAACAAATAGACTTCGAAAGCTATGTGGAGCGGCGTGGGCACATAATTTAGATCTTACATGAGTGGGTCTTGTTATAGTTTCATGAGCTACTTTCAGCTGAGTAATGACATGGGTCGAGAGTTACGGATGATGAAGTTCACCTGGTGCGACAGTGTTCACCTGAGAATCGTCAGACGATAAATTAAGCCGTTAAATTAAAAGGCAAATTACAAGAAAATTAATACAGTAGAAATAATAGTCAATATTTTAATTTGTGTCATTAAAACAACAGCTTCAATAAAAACGACAGTCTCGAAGCTATTTAATAAATACATCATTGCTCTATTTAAAATCACATATTTTACAATAAAAGTCTCCCGAATATCAAAAATAAAACCAACAGGTCCAACGATTAGTCTCAATAATGTGATGCCACGTACCTAGCATAGCATAACAAGAGCGATATTAAAAGAAATCTGAGCAGTGAGCTGTTCCAAGTCGTATGTTGGTGAAACTATCGAGATCAGTGTACAAAGAGCGCCACGCACCGTGCCGAAGAAAGACGCAGCGTACTTTCCATCGACAAAGACGCTATATTCAAATTATGAGGTTTCACCTGAGAAATGGCCACAAAACAAATTACAGCCATTCTCTCCAAAAGAGAAACACGAGTTTAACAATAGCGACTTTAGCTGTAGCCTCCGCTACTAATATGGCTTCATCTTTTCCGTGGGTGTTGCAAGAGGCAAATAAGGGTTACCGTCAAGTTTGATGGCAGCTTCATTTATTCAAAATGTCAAATGCCGTTACGACAATATTTTCCAATGAAAGCCTGTTACTATGTGCCAATCTATCAACGCGTGTATCAAGATCTCTACTCTCTATTCTTTCATCACAATTCGGCTCTACATATTAGTAGAGCGAGAAATCGTTGTGATTTCGTGTTGTTACATTAGACAGAGTTATATCATTTCCATATGGGTGATAAATATTTGGCTAAATTGAAATACTCAAGTTAGTTAAGAATAGTTTTGTAATCTAAATCAGTTTCTAGTTTACTACTATCCGCATCGCTATAAAACAGCTATGGTATCCAATATCTAAGACCCGATCACGAACCGATTTGTAACACTGATTCGAAAGTAATCCAAGCATAAACAACCTTAATATCGGAAACTGTTCAATATGAAATTATGTTTTTCTCCGTAAAAGTTGTACGATGGCATACAAACGGAAAAGAATAAATTCGATTTCCCAAACAAGATTCAGCCGTATACATTTGTTGATAGCCTTGACCTTGTGTAATATACATCACGATAATAAGGAAGACTTTGAATACGTATGTAATCGCTGTATCAATAAATTTGCTATTTATATCAACATCATTATGTAACTAGGCGTGGCTCCAGTAGCAGACTGTATTAGAAAACGTGATTTCGGTGATGGATTCTCATTCTTTCAGAATTAATTTGCAAGTTTCAGCACGTTTCAAAGATTTTCTAGGAGAAAGATTTAAGGGCGTCCGGTCAAATACAAATTTATTATGAAGTAGTTATTTCTTACTATGAGATCCACCAAAGTAAAGCAACGATTTCGGTAATGACACTTAAAATAAAGAAACTTATACCGAAAATCTCAGTAAGTATACAGGCAGGTAAATAACCTTATTTTTTGTCGGTTAAGTACTGTTGTACACGTGACGTTAATCGTTATACAATATACCGTAAATCATTTCATGAACAACAGTACGTAGAATACACTAAACACAAGTTGGATTAAAGCCAGAGCTAACAAGCTTATCTTTTCAATGACTACATTCTTCTCGATTTACGTTTCATTATTTTGGCGTAACACCATTTCTATTCGGGTAAAGCACAGTTATGTTTAACCTGGCGTTATCGTAACCAAAATTCAGCGTCAGTGCCGCAAACCCACTTAGTTATCGCATTCCGCTGTCAACGAAACAGGAGCACCGAGTGCGGCTCGGCCGCGCAATCTTTCGCTTTGTAAACGCTCACCGGCCCTCGGACTAAATTGATACATTCTTGCGAAATAACCTCGCCCAATTTATTCAAACAATCATACTAGAATGTTAGGCTATACGTTCGATATACAACAATGACTAACGAAACTTGAGCCAGTTCAGCGGTTAATACGCTTGCTAAAGTTACTTTAGTAACGGCTGTCACATTGGTTGCTACACTTTTGATCTAAATAACCATAACTCCAGAGTAGTGGTTTCCAATTTGAAATCATTATTACCGTACACATTGCATTGGCAACTAAAGTTAAATTTAGCCTAGCGTAAATTTGCTATCGCTTGGCATATACAATACATACTCTGATAACCAATTACAACGACTACTTTTATGCAGAATATGGTAATTTTGCAAACATGCATGTAAATGATAATGCTTGTTGTGAACATCTGATTGGATTTGTTGCACTGGAAAGTATTAGTACCAGTTTTTTTCAGAAAAGTGTAAAATTTGTTACAGAATTTGAAATGTTATGAGAGTCGTCTAGATTCACAGTATTTAACATTTTATAAAACTGCAGTCTCTCGGATTTTCTAAACCAATACATAAAATATTCAAGTCGACTTCATAAATGCATTAACATAAATTTAGCAGAGGTATAAGCTAGAAGGATTACTGAAGACCGCGATAAGTCAATGTGATTTAAATTGAAGTTTAAGAGGATGGTTATAAATATAATATGGGGTGCGAGGGCTCCGAGGTGTTCGTTACAAATAAGAGTAAAGAGGGTCGAGACGAAGGCATTCTACCCACACTTGTATGCTCTTCCGTGCATTCTGCGCGGAGGAAGGTCGTCGACCCGCACGGAGGAGCATCTCCGCAAATCTTTATTTTCTGCCCAGCAAGATACGATTCTAACTTTGTGTAGACGTCACGATTTTGGGGGAAACTCAAGATGGCTGCGACGAATTTAATATGTATTGTTAAGCTGTAAGGTAAGAGAGAGGTGTTTTCAGTGTGAAATTCAGATGAAAGTCGGCGCCGTAGATATATTTGGATCGGGGAATCGGTTTTATAATGTAAGTTTATGTATGTAACGTAGCATAAATTCTTTGTCAATACTTATATTTTACATTAACATGTAGGTTAATCTTCGGTATTGTGCTAAATGTGCTTACACAACATGTGCAAAATTTAACTGCCTACTTTTTAAGTACCGTATTGAAAGACTGGTCCAGATTTGCGATGATGACTAATGCATTTTCTACGGCGATGATAACGTTTTGGACCAACCTGTACCAATTAAGGAAACAAAAACATATTACAATATAGCAAATAGTAGAAACAGAAAAATAGAAATTGCCAAACACAATGAATTTACAATTCTTTTATGATCTTAACAAAAGCTAGAACGTTACATTTGCTTTCACAAAAAAGAGGAACATGAATGAATGAAAAAAGGCTATTGGAACATCAGAAGGTGAGCGCTTTCCGGCCTCGGTTGACTGACTACCTGCCAAAGGAAAGAAACGAACCCATGCGTTATGACACTGTATTATAGCTACCTCGTTATATATTATCTTTGGAACAGATCTTGTGTGAGTGGATTTATAAATAATACAGGTAAAATAAGCCCAATTCATTTGGTCATCTGTTGCAAAGATCCATCCAAACAACGGCCTGCCACTACGAGTACTTCTAAAGAAGTTATCAGACCAAACAAAAATGGTTCCTGTGGATGAGGACATATTCATGGAATTTGTTAAAATGCAAACAGTAACTGCAATGATATTGAAACGTAACGTTACTTAGAAGCCCATAACTTTCCAAATAAAACATGCCGCCGACAAGCATGCAACAGTGAGTGGGGTTCAACTGTTTGGGGTAGCCGTGACGAATGAGGGTGCCAGGGAATAAAATAAAACATCGAAACACCATAAACTGAACGCGTTCGAGGGGCTGTGGGAGTGACAGGCAAAAGAAGTTGAATTTTCAATGGTGAAGTAACACCAATTAATGAAACGATTTAGAAAATACTCATTATTACTAATGATAATGGTTGCAGTAAAAGTGACTCGATTTCTAAGTTGCTCCCTCTACCTGTCGTTTGACGTTCAGCTTACACAACAAGGAAAGTTAAATGCGCGTGCGGGGCTAAGCAACTTTCGCCCATTGTAGAGATAGTAAGTACTTAATCAAAACAACACAATTTTTTGACTTAGGAGATTATGAAAGCATACCTGACAATACTTAATTCATCAGTGTCAACGCTTAATACATCATACAAGGAAAACGTCGCTTGCCCGTCTGCTAACTGATGATCGTACACGTGAATGTTCTAATTCATGTAACGACCCAACCGACGAAAAGTCCTTCGGTGAACATGATAAAATAAACTAGTTCCGCGTTGACTCCAACAACCAAAATAGCTCACCTGGCTAAGGCCATTATACGTTCGTATAATCCAATTTTCCAAAATAGTTGCACCACTTCGTTATCACAAACAACCACAAGTCAAGTTTAAATAAAAAGTGCAATAGTCCACTGAAACCGAATAACACCGGTATGCGAAAGTGTATCACGTTTGACAGTTTCACTTCA
The DNA here is from genome assembly GCA_905475445.1 of Ochropleura plecta. NCBI lineage: Eukaryota > Metazoa > Arthropoda > Insecta > Lepidoptera > Noctuidae > Ochropleura > Ochropleura plecta. Next base: position 15,008,078 of record FR997731.1, on the reverse strand, counting down.
CCACATGGCTGGTAAGTTGCGCGCGGTGACGAGACAGACGTACACTGCGCTCGACGTATGACGGGCGACTGCCGAGTGCCGCGACTGTACTGGACTCTCAAATGCCGCGGCTCGGGGAGTCGACTCGACTGTAATGTGAATGTGAGCGCTTCTCTCGCCGCTCGCGGAGAGCGGAGCGGCGGCGCGGGGTCAGCGAGGGCGGAGCGCCCGACAACGGGCGCCCGCGGGACAGCTGCGCACCACAGACCCTTTCTCCGTTCAGTCTCTATTGTATTGGTGAAAGCTTTAGCCTGTTCATATGCTTAACACGACTTTTTGACGGATGCGAGATTATAAGTTCAACCTGGGCAACATGGCAAATTCTTTTAGATCAATTCTTTCAAAGTGAGGCTTTATGAATGATCTAGTCATGTTTTTGTTTAGACCTAAATGTAAATCTTATATCACTTCAAAAAAGATGTATACGATGAGTAATGCGTACCCTCTACATGTAAAAGTAACATTGTATTGTAAATAACAGCAGACAGCAGCTACTTTATATTTAACCTACCGAACAATGAGATATCAAGCTTGAGCATTGACTGCAGCTTTGTTCAGTGCACGCAGGGAGAAGTTGTTGCCCCCGAGTTAAGCCTTGAGCCGCCCTGTTCGACACGCCAAACAAATAGATGTGAATTACATTCAAATGATAATGCTATAACACCGATTTCTGTTTAATTATACTCAGCTTCTAAGTCAATTTCTGTATTCCTCATAAATATTCCATGTTGGTAATATTTGCCGCAACAGAAAGTAAAGCTAAACTGAAAGTTTCGCTTGGTTACACCTTGTCTGGTTACTTTGTGAAAGGGTCTATAACTTTTAATGCCGAGGTTGTGGCGTTCTTAGTTCCCATTGAAAAATAATTAGGTATATTCTACCAAATTAAGTTTTAAGCCCTCCTTGATCATGTTACGTTCTTGCTGTGTATTATTTGATGCAGATTCATGAATAATGCTTTCATTTTTATGGAAATGCGTTTATAAATGAAATAATGGATAATTTATTGGTAGTCTTAGTTTTTTTTTCACTTTTTTCTCCTCATGTTTATTAATTGGTGTCTATTTTTGATTTCATGCATTAATGACAAGTCAGCTTTGTTCTGCGAAGAAGTTAAATTAAAGTCGAGAGAATTCTTCATTAACACAAACTAAAATAATATTTAAATTCAAACTGAATCACCCAAGATGCATAAATAGTGTGAACATGGTAATTCAGAGATATGCGAATGAAAGAAGTCGATTGGTAAGGCCGGGAGGTTAGCTGCAGTAATAACGCGTGCATTGGCTGCCACAACAGAATATATAAATAATATGACCGCAAGGGTTAGTCAAAGTCATCGAGTCATCTCGCCCTCAAAGGCGTCTCAAACACTCGTCGACCTTGGCTCGAGCCTTCAGGGTTAACCTCCCGAAGGGAAAAAGCCCTCGGCCTCGGATTCCTCAACCCAACTTACCTGCTCAGATTATTTGCTCCTTTGTTTGAATTGAATCGTTTCGGTGTTGTGTTTCTTAGAAAGTATTCGGGATACGTCAGCTCATTATATTAAACGGCTATTGAAAATATTTAGGATAATTAAGATTGTAATTTAGTGTACTAATGAGTAGAGCAGTTCTTATAACAACATTTGGATTGCAGAATTATTCTTCCAGAATATATTCCTGAATATTGTGTGTATGCTTGTTTTTGTAAGTGACCGCTTCTGAATTTTTATTATGAGAATCCGGTCTTTCAACGTCTGATAACTTATTACAGGAACATTATAACGAATTGACGTTATTATATGACAAAATTAGTTCTTTACATTCTTCGAGTTTTCTATTTTAAAACAAATAATTATCTTTAAATAATTCTCTCTATTAAAATCTGTGTGAAATCAGATGAATTCATTATTCCAAGGTAAGTCCTTATTCTAATGATGAATTTTATTTCATTCGTTTTTCAATTTATTGGCATGAATATGTAACGCGAAATATATACATATATGAGACTATACATAAATATAAGCACACGTGAGCTTTGAAGTGGCATAATAAAGTTTATGTTGTAGGAGAAACAAAGAAAAAAAAATCTTAAAGTTGATAATAATGGAAGGAAAGTAATGGTTAACCATTACTTTCCTTCCATTATTATCAACTTTATTATACATTACATTATACATTATTATCAACAGACTGACAAATAAAAAAACAAATTACATACTACGATGCGATGCCAACTCAAATAAGAGCAGAAAGGAGTATGCGAGGACTAACTTCATATGTACAAGAAACTACGTGCGAAAATGCAGAGAATATTTCTTGCCGATAGAGACTCAGCAGTTTACAAAAATAATAACGAATAGCGAAAACCTTAGTCTTGATCGGACGTGACATATCTATCAATTTAGTTGATGACTGGGGAAAAAATCCGTGGCCTCATTATATGAATGATAATTTCAGAATCTTGCACAATAATTCTCACCAAACAAGAGTCCTAGGTTTCAGTTGGGGCGTTCCTAAACCTAATTTTACATAATTAATTTCCAGGCTCTGAAGACTTTTGAAAACATGGTTAATGACGACAGGGCTGTAATTTTTTGAAAGAAACGCTAATTGAAATCCAAAAAGGACATAGATACAGTCTCAACGTCACGATTTGCATACCCCCCTTGAGAGTTAATTTTAATGCAAGTGGGGTAAGAAATTGAAGCACAACCAAAACAATGGTTTATATTCAATTGAATCTTCTTTAATTCGGCTTACTGCTTTCAAAGTGACCAAATTACAAAGAAACGATGTCGGTGGACCCATAGGTTTAATATGCGCAGCGTGCGTCAACAATTTGCATAATACCGTGTGTTTGTGGACGGGCGCTAAACCTTCTTGGATATCATTACGACCCAAGCTTTAGTATTAAAATAGAAACACATTTCGTATAACCCGATAAAAAGCTGCTATTAAAGAAGATTGCCAACAAAATGCCCTTTCAATTGCAAAGTGGAAGCTTTTTGAATACTAAAACTACATATCCGAAGGGAAAGTATATTTATTGCGTTGTCCGTTTCAAATTGAAATCATTTAAAGAGAAAATAAATAAATCTGTGTTATACTACGGTTTATGTATAACACATTTTTTAATAATTCTCGACATGTAAGTTACTCAAATTAAACGAAATAATATAGAAAGCTCGACATACTATTTTTGTTTGTAGCTTTATGGTTACGCAAAACGATCAAAGAAATTCCGTTTTAAGGAGTGAATTATGTAGCATGTATTTTTATTTTTTTATCAACAAGGTCATATGATTCCCTCGGCAACAAATAAAACATGTATGCACGAGTGGAAGAACGATATTGTTCCGATAATGGAATCGACTTTCGTTTATTGAATCAAGTGGCATTTTATTTTGATAAATCGTTCAGTGTCTTACTGGAATATAGTTTGCTTTTTTTGTCCACGATGCGCAAGTGTTGATCTGATTTGGGAATTCAGAACCATGCGAGATATATATATTGCTACTTTTAGAACCTTTAATTTGGAAATAGGCATTGCTTCACAAGATTTTGGGTCCGTTGTCCTTTGAATTATAGTCTACCTATATATGTGGTATCTACTATAGAGCCTCTGAGCCTTATTGTATAGCTTTTTTTAAGCAACATCAAAAAGGAGCAGTTGCTCAATTCGATTGTATTTTTTAAATGTTGTTTACCTCAGAACTTTCGATTCATATTGTTTTGATTATTTTTTATTTGTTCCAGTTCTGACAACGGGATCCATGAGAAAACCGTATATGTAAGTCTTAAATTTCTTATCTAATGCATATGGACGCTATTCTAATTTCTTAGTAGCAATGGATAATGAATACTCAATAAGAATTTGTGTGAGATACCATCATCAACTAAAAAGGCTTAAATAAAAACTTTTTTGAAAAAAAACTGCTTTTAAACGAACAAACACTAAATAGACGGAAAATAAATTCACTTCAGGAAGTCGGTGGCAAAAAAATACGATGAATCGAACAAAACTCATCGACTTCCGGAAGTAATTTTATTTCCCGTCTTTATAGTGTTTTTTTGGAATTCGTTTTTTTTTATTAGTCTAGATAAGGACGACGTGCAATTTACACTTACACCGAACAGCGAGGCGAAAGGCTACCCGGTCCATTATATTTTTTTTAGAAACTGCACCAGGTGGCGCAGATCGCACTTTCCACAATAAACTTTCTCATTCACAATACGAGTTGACCTTTCGTTTCTATCGCACTACAAAAAAAGGGTGGAAGATCTTTAAAAAATACTTTAAATATTTTATACGTAGTTGTATCTGTCTCGTTAACCGTCACAAGCACAACTGGTACGCTTGAGGTCCTCAGTTCGATTCCTGGGTCAGTGTTATTGGGTTTTTTTCCATCAAAAGTTTCTCAGTTGCAGCAACGGACTCAGGATTACTTATACCTATTACATGAGACTTCAAAAACGGGTGCACTGTTAGATACATTTCTGTCTACCCCTTCGGGGATTACAAGGCCTGATGTTACGTTGTATTTAAACAGGTGACTCATAAAAAACACGGTGAGGTGTTGGGCTCAATATTTCGTGTACTTTTCGAAACAAAGGCGTTTTATTAATAATGAATAATCATATTGATGAACATGGAAATCCAATTTTTTAGTTCGTAACCTACATTTAAACGAAAGGAGGCCATTGAGAAATAAGTATTTTATAGAGAGCACTAAGTTCATGAACGATGTTATATACCTACAGTTGTGTACTGATATGTAGATAGTGTTTTCGTTCTAAATGGATTTATTAAATGTATGCGAGTTGGAGGTGAGGAGAGAGCCGCGGTTCACTCTCAACTCGACTCTCGCTGAGTGGAAAGCTCGCTATCTCGTCTAGGTGAAAATCCTACAATATTGTCGTTGTTACCTTTGCATTTAGTTCACAGTGCTGCTTATGCACTCTAATTCATTTCAGAATTCTAAACAACCTCGATGTAATTAATTGGAAACAAAATGAAAAACTATTCCTTAAAATGCAAGACACAACTCATTGAATAAATTATAACATTATTCGAAACTCTTTTAAAAGCATGCATTACTTTTTGAAAGCATTTAATTGGTTTTCAATTCATTATAAAAGACTGCAGAAAAATCTTAATAATTTAATAACATATTATTTATTAGAGACGAGAGGCGGAACGCAACAGTGAAAGTGCATCTCTACATTGCGCCCGCGCACCGAGTTTAGAGCATTTTTCAGCTGTGATTAAAAAGAGAGAGAAATGCAAGAAAGCGCTGCTCAAGCGGGCGATGGTATAGTAAAATTTGAAAGCGCTACACAATAGCGCGTTGTCGAAATTGGAAAGTTGAGTGGCGTGCGTCCATTGCGTAACAGCTCTTACGAGCTGCGGTGTGACGCTGACGAAAGGTAAGAAGTGACGTCACCGGCATGAAAGTGCATCGGCCGGCGCCCCTCCCGCCGCCGCCAACAGATGCACGTGCGCTGCAGCACTGCGCTTCCTGCATCTGAGGACTTTCTATTGGGAAACCGCCGCGACAAGCACTCGACTTCTCCACACATCACATCTAACTATTGGGAAATTCGACTCTCACGCATGGCTCCACAAAACAAGATGCACCTGATTGAGCAATCAACTTTACAATGCGCTTGCACAACCATTGACACGGTGGACGGTGCTTCGTTTAACACACATGCATGTGATATTAACCACGCATGTGTTTATTATAGTTATTTAAATATTGGTACGTTTTATACTTACAAGAATACGTCACGAAGTCCTCCGGTGTCTGCAGAAAAACCTGTAAGTAAAATATGCCGTAATCAAGTTATGAAAGAAGACAAGTTGAATATAAATATGAATCATTCTCAAAACCTTATCAATAAAATTACGTCTAGAAGTTTGTCTGTATCGCAAAATATTGGGACTGAAGAAACAAAATTGAGTTCTGGCTCAAGGTAAGGAGTAAGGACGATTACAGATAATCTATCTCATTTGAATACCTTATCAATAATCTGATACAATGCACACTGCTGCTCATATTCTAGTTTCGCAAAATTGTGTAGGTAATCCCAGTCCCCCGTAATTTTCAGGTGCACGAAAAACTACTGCTTATTTTTAGTTTGGTGTGCTTCCTGCACAGCCAGTATCGATTTACGAGTCTAGAACTGTAAACGATATCCTGGAATCGAGTGGAGGTAATGCAATATTTCTTTCCCGTCTATTTGAGCCCGCCGATAAATTGACAGAAGTGCTACCACAGCTCCTTTGGCGTAGGAAATTCTTTAAAGATATTTTTGACTAGGTTTTGCCCCCATCGCTCGGGTTATGGTCGAAATTATCTCATAGTGACAAATTCAATTGTAGCCTATGACACTCGGGATAATGTAGCCTCCCATTTGTGAAAGAAGTTTTTGAATCGATTCAGTAGTTCTGAAGATTCTTCCCTTAACTTTTTCATGTTGATAGTTTCTCCATATCATCCAGATTAAAAGCGAATGATTTAAAATAGCAAAATCAATTGTGTAGACATTTTGTACTCATTTCAAGCTTGAAATCAATATAAGCCGCCTTGACACTGTTTGCTTTTACAGACCGACGGATGCGTGTGTCAGTATTAAATGTGTTACAATGATAAAATAATTATTGAAAACACGGATTATTTGTGAGGACACAACAAATGACATAGAATTTTTATTTTTAACTCATGATAATTAAAGTAAATAAACTTGAAGTATAAATACATGAACTAAATTCAAAATTATAAATAGAAAAAAAACAACTTGTGCGCGTTTCCATTCCCACTAATCCTGTATAACGTGTTCTCGAAATTGAATTTATAAATACGAAATTAGCCGTAGGCAGATTTGCTAACTAGAAACTCGGCATGCACACGATGAGTAAAGGTATTTTTGCAATAACCATTTTATAGGCACATAATAGTAATACCATGCCATACAAATGTCACGCCGATTGACCAATAAGTGAGAGAGTTAAAAAATTGAGGTCTCAACGCGGGACGCTCCTCAAAGGAGTTCATGGTTGAATGGAACATGTACACTGTAGTGTTAAAATGCTCAGCTGCACGATATTATACACCTTGCACCACCACCATAGCGTTCACAATACTCTGACACTTCAGAAGCAGTTCCTTAATGTAGGATTGAGAACGTTAGTGAATATATAATGTTTTAATCTTTATATCCTCTAAAATAGAGTCGACTTCTGTTTACAAGATGGCGGCATTCAAGAAGTAGGTTGAGAGAACGCACGTCTAGTACACTCGTACATCACAAAGACTCATTAACTCATCGGTGTAAGATGTGTTGTGATTGTCAATAATGAACTCTATGAATTTACGACATAAAAACTGCAACGTGGTGGCGCAATTATTGCTTTATTAATTAATGTGGTAATTATTGTATCTACTACGTAATAATTGATGCTTTTAATTTGTACCATTACCTTAACATTATTTTTTTTTTTGTTACAGAAAGGTTTTGTTGTCTTTCGTTTCGCTTGTGACTGCTTCAAATTAAATAATTTGAATATTACAGATATAATCAAAAGATTTAAGATTTTTAATGACTCCTTTATTTACTAATAGCACATTCTGTCTGACTTAGGTACTATACATAATTTGGAAACATAAATTATACCAAGTATTGTTTCCGTGCCAACACAAACTGCATTTCATTTAAATGTCACAGAATCTGCATAAATCTTGATATGCAACATTCAGGTGTGCAAGCATATCTAATAAACTCTCCAAATGTACCAATCTTATGCCTAAGTAGTAAATAGTATTAAAAAGCACGCGGCTCGTGCACTTTCTACTAGTACATGGAACAAAAGTAACGAGCAAGTTACGATATCTCGTGTGATATAACCGCGCTGCTGTACATTGCGGTATTACCAAGCTATATAACGATTTCATGCCCCATTCGCCTTTCATAACACCCTTCTAAAATACGCGCAATTTCTACTGAATAGTCAATAAATGAAATTATGAGTTTTATCTGTGAAACTTTCTTGTGATTGCTTCCTGTTTTGAGAAATAAAAGAAGACTGGCGATATCGAAAGTTCGAAACTATCAAATCTATACCGATCAGACTCAAACGAAAGTTAGAAGTGTCTTCTCTTTTTCCTATCACACCCAAATAATTTGTAAATAACTCTTGAGGAATACTGGTACGTAGAGACACGCCCGCTGTTTGTTATACCTTTGTCAATCGTTCAGTCCTGCCTACACAGTCCTGTGTATTAGCTAAGTCTGTCAGATCCACGAATATTTCGGTCGGGTAGAGCTGTTTTGTAACCGGCTTTTGTGTCACTTCACATTTTCATGGTGACTTATTTCAAAGCGCAAAACAAACAATATTTGCTGTTATTAGATTTCCCTATTGAGGCAATTGTGTTAATAGCAAAGCACCAGAAACTCACAATACACCTAGATTTAAATATAATACCATAAAGTGTAGCAATCTTCGGAGTATAAATATTCGCACGGCAACAGTTGACTTTAGAAATGTTTACCCAACTTGTTCGAAACGGGGATAGAGCAGGTAGCTATCATGATTGTCTCTAGGGTCGGCTAACTGGTCCATCGATAAGGCTAAAAGCTCACACATTAAATAAACAAACTTACTAGAATAGAAACTCGCATGTTTTGCAAGTTTCTAATGCTGTTGATTAGTTGTAATATGTTGCAAGTTATGAATATCTAACAATCTGGCTTTGCCGCATTCTCTGACAAAGTGCCTACCTCGCTGGTAAATTGCAAGAGATCTCTGCGAGAAATACGTTCACCGTCCTAGATGCGCGGTACTTTCGTTTTGAAATCGGCGCGCACAATTGGCCGTATCGAGACAGAAGCGGACCAGCTGCACTGTGCGCGTGCACAGCTCGTCCGAGCAGTCGCCCGTACATTCCTGTGTTTCTAACAAAAACACCCTCTCCACACAATATTTGTATTATCATTTTAGCTTAGGAACTTTATAGGTCATGTATTTTTGCCACACAACCCCTGTGCCCCAGTTACTCCCGATATATAGCGCTCAAAGCGGAGAAACGGAGAAATTAGTCAACGAACTAACTCTCTATCTACAGTCTAATTTTGATCTAACTAGCATACACTAATTATTTTTTATTTCAAAGATATATAGTGACTTTCATTAAATAAAATTTCATTTTGTCAAACAACTTTCATGCAGAGCAATCGATAACCATCAAAAAATAAAAAGAGGCATTGAAGAGTTTGCTAAAAAATAAAATTAACCATGTAAAAACTTTCGTTTGTATACTTTTTACTAAAACTATTGAAAGTTAGCTATGAAAAGAATTTCTACTGGCTGTGATCGATGATCGTGACAACTTTCAAAATGGTATTTAGAAAAAAGATAATTGAAACTTACATAATGTTACCGATGAATTAGTGAATAGACTTTCGACATGAGTAACTCTAATTGTGGTGTTAATTTGTCATGACGAGGCTGTGAAGAAATTTGTTCCAATTTCTCGAGATTCTGGGCCATTAGAGATGGACATTAAAGAGAATAGCAATATATTGAGATGGTCCTAGAGATTTTCACAAAATTCTCTTCGTGGGATAGTTTTAATGCAAGAGCCGTCTAATAAGCATACGTTGTGCGAGGCCTCGCGACTTTTGCAATTCATGTTACACTAACCGCTACATAGAGAATGTGACATAATTTCGCCAGCTTCGCTGTGTGGGCTTAGAAAGAGAGTTTCTAAATAATCACAAAAGAGAAACAAAACATTTCTATTAATATAACAATGATATTGTTTGAATGTATACTTGGAAATGAGAAAGTTAGGAGTTAATAATCATGGAGCATTATCATTCTGATTTTCGCACTGCTGACGAAAATACGTGGAACGCGCTCACAAGCGGACATCTTTTGTTAACAGTTGACATAGATAGATTAATTTATGAATAGAACGTTGAATTAATAAATAAAACGTGTGTCACCTCGTCACAGTCGTAAACGTAGCAGTAAGACATTGTTGGCGTATCAAATAAACTCAAACGGACATATTATAAAGTGGCTTTTCATTTATGCAGTCAACGTGCGCCAGATTTCATAAGCGTTCTCTCCGCACCCTGATCTAGGTTATGTGGTCGACATCGGCGGCAGCAGCGGTGGCGTATCGAGCGCGTCCGATGTTAACCTACATACATCGCTGGCACACTTACACCAACACGGCAGGCTGGGGTCGAGAGCACCCGGACCCGTAAAATTCGTGACCCAGCCCCCTCCCTTCCGACCTCTCGTTGTATTTGGAGGCCCCGCCACGTCAAACGTTGTTAGATAACAAAATTCTAGGTTTCTGCCTTCTGAATGGATACTTGCTCAGTAATTACACATACAAAAAGAGGCTAGGATAATAAATGCCAGTTCGTTAACGTGGAGAGAAGCACCCCACCCGGTTATTGCTCCGAAAAGGCTCCAATTTACGATATGCAAGTGAAATTTGTTTGTCATGGCTGTATTTTTCATGAATTTTGAAAGTCGTATTTACTACCGTTTTCCAGATAGCACTATACATAATGAAGAGTGAACCGGTAGTGGTAATCATTTATCGGGGAATCATTAAGTAGTAATAATAAAGCGGTTCCAGGTGAACATTTTTCGTTTTAATCAAGTACATTTTCGTATAAATGAAGGAAGGTTGTGAATTATTTACTGACTGCCTTTAATTTTATTCCGAATAGTTTCTACGGTGAAAAGCGGAAACTCAATAAAATATTCAATATTTATACCAAAACCACGTGATTTTTAGTAGTTAGATTGGCTATATTTTGGACACATAGAAAACTTTATGGGTTCAAAACAAAAAATTACTTATATTATATATTTTCGACGATATTGATTGTCGTTGCCATTTGCACTTCTACCACCCTTTCATAATTGAATTATAAAAGGAACCAAGTGAAAGTCATTAACTTTTAATCCTGTTTAAAGTTATCCCCATTTCAACCCAAAAGGGTATTGTCTCTGCAATAAATTGGATCAAAGAATTACCACGTCGTGAATTTAAGATGGATGCTTCAGTAAAACCTTGGAAGTTGTTTATGCTTTCAAGACAGGCACCGTCGCTCCTCCTTGGGTCACGATGCGCTCCAGTACAAGTGGCATGGCTTGCAGTTACGAGGGTCGATGCCCGGCCCGTGTCGCGTACACTACCAATCGATAACCTGATTTGCACTACTCATACAACACTAGCCATGATTCACCCGATATAACCGAATTAACTAATGTTTAATTACCACGCCTATCTCTATTCTCGATGCGTTTCTACTGTCCCGCTCGCACATACCGCTATTTACGCGGTTGAGTAATCAATCCTTAATGTAGTGTCACATATGGCGTTATCTTAATTCATAGGAATTTATTTATAAACTATTTAGGCGAACTGTTATTAAGTTTAAACGTATTACTCATGTGACGTGTTTTGCATGGGTTCGAAACGAATTCTGAGAAGGTAAACACATTGTTCTTGAGGGAATTCCTGGAAGCCTTTGTAAAGCTCAAAAATTCTGCAAGTACTTTGTTGACATAAGGCCATATGTGTAGTCAGGGCTATTGCGATGCGAGTTGATGGGACAATGCAAGTGTCCAGAGCCTGGTCCGCGTGCAATCCGAGGTCGACGCCCTGCCGCTGGACGAGTTAACCGCGGAATACTGACCCCTCTCGCACCATACTATCAACAATACACTTGCGACTCGATCCACATAAGGATAAAGTTCGTTTTACAATGGCCTGACTACCGGTTAAAATAACCACAACTTTGAAAGTTCAAATACGAACAGATATCAACGGCATATTCATGCAGGAAGTAACGTGTGTATTGAACAATTTTGAAGAACAATCCTATCACATAAGGAACGATATTCATTTTATTATTCTATACACGACGCGCCACTAGCAAAAACAATTCTTCTTGTAAAGCAGTCGCGTAAAAAGTTAAGATTTGCTGTGAAATCAATAATTGTAGAGATGTTTGTAATATGCCGCATACGTGTATGGTATGGTGTTTGCGCATTCGCGGTGGTTTATCGAGGTAAACAGTGGCTTGAACACAACAAAATTGTGAGGAATCGCACGTTCGATGACAAACAAACAGGAAATTTAAGGCAGAAGCCACAACGCAATAGGCACTATTATCGCATTGAAAGCAAATTAAGGCATGTTTAACCACAATGAGTTTGTTGAATCAGCTCACTGCTAACAACGACTTAATTAATCATAGTTAAAAAGTAACTAACTGTTTAACAAGGTCCATTTGTCTTTCAGGTTAGGCTTCATCGTTGCGCTAAAATTGTACAGTTAAGTGACGTCTCAGTTAACCGCTAGGCGATTGATAGCCCTAAAAACTAAAACATCTATTGGATATGTAGTGCCGTTGTACCGAATTAGATCGAGGTAAAGCGATGAACAAGGAGATAGTGAACGTGATAACTTATCTATCAGTACTAGCACTGCGAAACAGTATGTCTGCACATAGTTAAAATCAAGCAACCCGATTTCTGTCCACTAAATAGTCGAGCGTATTGTTTTTTTTTTCAGCTTTCTCTGAACTTGTTGCCTCATAATAAAATGTAAAGATATGTAGTGGCACTATAAAAAGTACTACTGAAACATACTACAAAAATAACTACAACGCCATCTATGACACAAATGAAGAACTAACATCAAACTTCTAAGACTTGACTTGAAGATTTTAATGCATAGAAAAATACGGCAAATGTCGGGCAAGAGTCGACCTAACGTGTCCGCCTGGTTGGAGTGTCCTTCTTTGTCTATGGAGTATTGAAGGAACATATCAGTTTGTTTTTATCTTTTAAATAAAATTCTCGTGTCGTGTTTTTAGGTGCCATGGTCCTACGAAACTGCTTGACCGATTTTTATGAAATTTTATATGTATATTTGGTAGGTCTGACAATCGGTCGTAATCTACATTCCATACTACAAGGTGATAAGGGTGTAGCTCTTCAGAAGGGGAGCTGAGCAGCGGGTTCATGAAACCGCTGTGCACAGCTAGTAATCCTACTAATATTATAAATGTGAATGTTTGTGAGGATGTATGGATGTTTGTTACTCTTTCACGTCAAAACGGCTGAACGGATCTTGATGAAATTTGGCACAGAGGTGGTATGGTATGGTTATGGTCTGGAATAACATATAGGATTTTTTTTTCGATATTACGCGGTCGAAGCCGCGGGCGCCAGCTAGTTTATAATAAGATACAATTTTATTTGGAAATGTTTTATCTTTCCTCTCCCATATTACTTTTTTTCCGGAGATATGAAGGCAAAGAAAAATGTTAACAATGAGCACATGCGGTATTTCTGTTGCCTGTGCCAGAATTAAAAACCTAACCGATTATCCCCAATTCAGCTAATTATTTGCCGTCCAAAACAGATTCTTGAAAATAACTCGCAATTTTTTGACGATATTTCAGCGCAGAAATGCATCTTTAACTATTTGTATTAGTACCAAAAACATCAAACGTCGAGTTACTTGATTTCATGTTAGAGAAGCTAAGTTAGGTTGGAACAACTTCAACAATAAGGTACTAAATACTTAATAGTATTTACGAGTAAGTATCACTTGAGTATACAAGGAAGTATTGTTTTAACATTGTTATCTGTTATATGTACGTTTTGCAGGGTCGTCTGCCGTCACGAATTGATATTGAATCAATATTTTAACCTTACTATTTACGTGTTTAGGTGCTATGAGGTTATTACAAGGATAATTACGTCAAATAATATTTTGTGCCTATTAGTTGAATAGAGTAACATTAGGTATATTAGATTAGGTTTCAATTTTGACTGGAAGAGGTAAAATAAAATACGTCATAGGTTTTTTTTGTTGTTGTATAAAAGAACATATTAGTGTCGTATGTCGGAAGAACTGCACGTCATAGGCTCACAGTAACCTAGGTAGGCACCTTAAACTTATTGCCATGAAAGTTACAAAAAAAAAAATGGAAAGTCACGTGGTACGGACTCCTTTGGCTTCATCATCAAAATTGAGCTGAGTAGGACTCTGATTTCATTTACTTTACAAGTATATTACTAAGGCGACAAGTAAAACCGCGCCAGTTTCATACAACAATTTCAGGAAATGCTCCAGATTAACGTACTCGCGGCGGTGTTCTACAAAACAAGCTCCTCTTAACAACTTTTCTATTACCAGCAATCCTGTACTGAGAATCTAAGGTCTTCCCACGCAACAAGATTTGATTTGCATAAAGTTTCTAGAGTTCGCCACTAAAGAAAAAGTAGGTAATCATGACATGATGCTGTCGAAACTGTCGAAAGCTTCTGTTTTGTGACGCTTAAATTTGTTTTGTTTATTCAAGCTTGATTCTTTGTTAATTTAATCACACAACTGCTTAAATACGTAATGTTATCTAACATACATTTAACACAGTTATTTTTACCGAATATTTTATGAAATACATAAAAATATAAAGCTAAAACTCAATCAAAATGATTGCTCGTTGTTTCAAGCCTAAAATAATAAAAGGCTTCAGGAGTTTTGAAACTTCAGAAAACATTGTATTTTTTGTGTTTACTTTCCAGAAATACTCTTTCAATTTACGTCGATATTAACGGTTTCAATCTACAAATAAATAGTGAAAGAAAGAAGCAGAAAGTACCGAGCCTAACCATAAGCTGACACAAAATCCCTTATAAAAAGGTACCGGAAAATACTCAGCTTATGATGAGTCAGAAAATGTAATATTGTGATATTTACTAGATTAGGTTTGACACAAAAATTCCGTATTCAGGGTAGTGGGTGAAGCGACCTAGAAACTGAAATGATGTCATTTATCATTTGGAGCTTCTAGTCCTTGAGACAAAAGTTGCCCAAGGCCGGTAGCCCCGAAAATATCCTTCGAGCGGGTAAAGTCCTTGGAGGGTACGCAATACAAGGTCACCTCATTAAAGATGTGGCCTACCAGTCGCACGATCAGTCCAGCTTACTGTAACAAGGTTACGGAAAATATTTCGGTAGGCATGGGTTCTAACGATAAATTCATCGAGTGCTTTGCGAGTTTATAGAACGTGAATAAATCAGAGGTTGTTTTATTCAATAAAAGCTTTTTCTTTGGGATGCTCGTTTATCTTGATTAATAATTTTTATTGTTTTATGTAGTTTCGGGTTTTAGGCAGTGAAGACGCACCGCCTATAACCCGCTGTGTAAGAATTGCTTGGAGCAGAGTCACCCTTTGCTTTGAACTAATTCTTTGCAGTGTCCTTTACTTCTTGCTGTTGTTCTCAGCCGTAGTCTATTAATTGCCATTAATGAAATAATTATAGGATAGGTCACTTTCAATTTGCAGTTAATTAAAATATCGTAGCTAGAAATAGTTATTAAATTACGATTGCTTTTAAGGCCAAGGTTGTAGCTAGGGGGTAGTTATGGATGTTTGTACCCGTGCAACCTTCGGTGTTTCGAAACCTGGTAATTTGTATCGTGTACATAATAAAGAAATATTCTATCTATCTAGTACACTATTTTATTCAGTAAGGCCTTCTTCATGTTCAGGGTTAGTAACTAAACATGGCTAGTATCCCTCGTCACTCAGAATAGGATCGTGATTCGTGAACTATCATGAGATCATCTTCATAGATGGTTGATCAAATTGAAAAGAAGTATTTCATATTTGTAGAATAAAATCCACGCAAATGAATTTATCCACAACTAAGATTCTGGCTGGCTGACTAAACATGGATCCATGATAAAGATATGCCCGAGTGTAGAGAAAAAGGAAGAAGATGCAAGTGCAAGTAAGAAGAATAACTAATTTTAAGACATGGGACATTAATTGTACGAGACTGCTGAAAAGTATAGCAAAGTCTTCTGACTATGGTAGTGGTTGTTCATGTGCACTACCAGAGAGAATTTATTAAAAAAAAATCGCTAGTGCTTTTATGGCAATAAAACTATTCTAGACTCGCCGATGGACAATCCAATCAGGTATACAACTTGTTACTAATTAATATGCAAGATGAATTAAAAGGACTGCCAAAAGTGTACAAGTTAATTCGATATTAAAATAAATAGAGTGCTTTAATCCATACTGCTCGGACAGAATTGAGTCATCGACACCGAGAGAAGATGCCAATGACAATTTAAAGGTACGTCACAAAATAAAATATTTCACAAATTGTTGCTCCTTTGGGTTATTAACATTTCTCAGTATCTCTGAACTGAAGTTAAGGTCAATACACTGCGATTTGACTTCTATTCGTTGTCATTGCAAAGTATTTCAATTTCAAAGTTCTTTGTACTGTGTTATTTGTTTTATGAGACCTTGGCATAAACTGCTATGCAGCAGCGAAATTGTAAACAAAAATATCGATTCAACATTTTTTATTGTTTAGTCCTTGGATACACCTGTGTCGTGTGATCCCGCAGGTTTAGCATAATTTGAAAAATACAAGGGCGGGTAATGAAAACTCTTCACATTCGACATTTAGGACGTGGACTCTGCAATCATTGTACCGATAGACGTTACGGTTAATGGACTTATAGCAAAGAGCCTCGACCAACACCTTAAGAGGCTCTCATTGCGCAACTGGGTCAAGGGCTTGATTCAAGTGTAGTATTCCTGGATACGGCAAACATAGTAAGGAAGTTCTTGTCTCTGGAGGCATAACCCCCGGTAACCTGGACTTTGTTCCGTTGTTCCTGATATCGTGACTTTGATCATTATTATTCTGAAGAGCTTGTGCCTCTCGGAAAGAATGTTAAGAATAGATTATTCGTTATATGTATACCATACCAATTACATTCTTAAAAGAAAACATTAAGCCGTTGCTCGCGGCTGTCATTTGTAGATATTTGACAGTTCAGTGGCCCGAAAGCCTGACAACCAGTCTTACCAAAAACATCATATCACCCAGTAGTAATAAGACTGGTTGGGGAATTCAGACAGACGACTGTCTGTCTGATCCGCCAATATTTGGTATTTCGCTTCTTCTAGTCAGACTAGAAGCCGATCCCAACGTAGTTCGGAAGAGTATTCTGATTTCATGTGCGAGTCCACAGTCACATAGTGGCAACTTTATCAAGATAGATGCAAATTCTATGTATAAAATAAAACCCAATATACACACATATTATATGAATTATCGAATACTTAACAGTTTTACACTGTACTATTATAGGCGTAGAAAATACACAGGCCATAAAATACATAACAAAATACAACATTCTCATACATATTTATGTATTAGATAAAATGCGCATACTTTTTAAATATATTTATGTAAATTTACCAAGTAGCAGTGCATAGTAATTAGGGTGACAATTCTCGTGAGAAGATGCCTGTACAAGAAGGCTGGTAAGATATTTTATACAGTTTCTTATAAAAAAATATGCATATTAATTGTGTCCAAGGTTGACCGTTACGTTTAAGAACACCCTAGCCGTAGAATATCTTTAGTCATGTATTTTTTAAAGTAACTTGTTTGTGCGTGGACCATGGGAGCTATAATTGTCGATGACTTCTGAATAGCTAGTTACAAAAAAATATATATCGAGGGTCTGATCACATGTGTCCCATTTGATCTGACCCTAGATTTATTTTTTTGTCTTTAATAAAGCAATATTTGATTACATAGACTACCCGTCGCTTTTATAATATCACGAATACAAATTACGGATCATTCTTACCGTAAGTAGCAACGGAAATTAGTTACCCACAAAATTTCTGTTGCGTTGCGAATTATTATGTGTGTCAACTTCGGTAAAAAGCGGGAGGGTCCCTATTTGTGTTATGGCGGAAACCACACGGTAATTTCCTGATTTTGTATCTAAATTATGTCAAGGTTCGCATGCATTATTAAAATGTAATTTTTCCCGTTTTCGGCGGATACGATAAAAAATCAGGCCAAACACACACACAAATATGGAAAGCTATAACCAATTTGTAACCAAGCAGGATAAGAACACAGAGGTCATAATTTATTAAAAATATGTTACCTACATGTTATTTGCAATGGATTTATGAAGTCGTACAACGCCATCTACCGGCAATGTGGAAAACAGAAACATAAACTTGGACATTTTTAAATTTTGAATCTTCAGCTCACTGACAGCTGACTCAATGATAGCTCAGCCCAACTCACACTTCCAATTAAAAATACCTTTTTTATGGTGCACCCCGTATCGAAATCTTGAGAGGATTGTAAATCCATTAGCGCGAAAGATTTACGGTTTTTTCTACCCATTCTTTGGCAACCGCACACCTGTTGTATTTACGAAGATAGCAATTTGAAAAACACCTTGGACACGACAGGTGTTTGCAGATTGTTTCACTTTACTTCGATGAAATGCTGTTTCAAGGGTGGTGTTATAATATAATACTCTATTTTATAGAGTATTATAATAGAGTCTATTATGTCGTCTATGGAACGTTCTCCAGTATAAAATGAGAGAATAGACTAATATTCATCTATCACTCATATCCAGCCTGTGCGTTTGCTGTCCTCCGCAGCGACGCCCTAAACCGAGGCTTGAACCCCACAGGGGGTGCCTTTAGCGTGTGGTCGCATAGTTTTTAAGGTTTCTGGCCCGGTTGGAGACCTTACTCTCAAGGCATACACAGGATTTGCCCGGTTAAGCAGACGACAACCTCATCGGTTGAATTACGAGTTGCCATTCACAAAAAAAAAAACTACTTATAACGCTAGCAGTGACGGTGTCTACCTACCTTTTAAGTTGTTTGCTGCAGCTGCCTTACGAAAAGTCCATCATTTTCAAAGGGCTTTTTATTGTTCCATGGGAGTATTTCGGACGAACTCTTAGCGTTGGGTTTTATGAAGGTATTAAAAATTTACAAATAAGTAGGGCCGATTTGGCTGTATCATAATATTGTGAATATTGTATTTTTTTTATCCCATTATGATTCTGCTAATAGGATAAAAAATTACAATATTAACATCAGCTGGATGAAGACCAACCTTTTTTAATATAAAAGCCTATATCCACTTTATTTTTCTAATAAGGGAGGGAGGGAGTGTAAGACTTGTACTGACTAAAACCCATCCATGTTCTTCTTTTATCCTTTGTGTTCCGGGGCCACAGCCTCAACCCTAGTGAACACTACGAAACACTATTGTAATATCTAAATATCGTACGATTGGATTTTCAGCCTTCGAAAGTTAGGCACCATAGCAAACCAATTACTACGCATGAAAACGAAGCCGCTTTCAAAGACTGATATAAATCATAAACAATATCTCTGATCTTTACAAAGATTAAAATGCCACTTCATTACGCGTGTCCTAGGAAAATTAAATAAAACCAGTGATTCAACGTAAAGTAGTCGCGGCATTGAATGTGCCCCTGTCTGTTTAAAAACTCGTAGCTTCCGCGTTGAAGTAACGTTAGATGCTTTACTTTCTATAATTAGATTAATTCTTTCCAGACAGATTTTTTACGCATCAAATTGAATTATTTGAAAGAAAAGAATGGAAGGTGGTAAATAGAAACAAAAGATCGGTCTTACCAACATGCCCACGCCAATTATTGTGGTTAACAATATTCCCATTTTGTTTTTCTGAATGGAAAAATCTCGCAGTTCAACCTAGGAGGTTGACGTCTGCTTAACCAGGCAATTCCTGTGTATGCCTCAAAAATTAAGACCTCCAGCCAGGGCAAAAACTTACAAACTAAGCGATTCCACGCTAAGGGCACCCCCTGTGGGGTACAACCTTCGGCTTAGGGCGTCGCTGAGGGAGGACAGCAAAGGGACAGGCTGGATCTGAGTGATATTAATTGCGGACTGATTTGTACTTACTGGCTCAGCAGCGCGGGCTGGCTCTAGCAAGGACGGGTGTAACAAAATTCCCATATCTTTTGACTAGTTTTATACGAACAAAACAAGACAAAAGATATTGGAATTACTTAAATTTTATCTTCCAATAGATATTGGAAGGTACAATTTAGTCTGAAGTGGTTTGAGGAGATTAGCGCAGAAGAAGATAAGGGTATTAGCAGAGGGGCCTGCCAGGTTCAACATCGCCTGTTGATCGAAAGAGATACCGCGGCCCCAGAACATACAGAGCAAAAGAAGGAACAAGGGTGGGATTAGTCCGTAAAAGTCTGCCCCTCCGCCCAGAGCGGGGGATATTATTTGATGATTTCCCATCCGCAAAAGAGTCGATATTACGACTTTTCGCAATAAATTCTCGTATATAAGCTGCAAATAAAAGCCTAACCTACGAGCCCCACTTTCAATGAATCCGTATCGATGAATTATTTAAAGTTATGTAGTCGCAGCGCCATCTTGCGAGCAAACTGTCAACCTATGTATAATAAAATTTACAAACAAGGGACGAAACACACTAAATTTTTTTGTTCCCTGTGTGGTGATGGGTGAGCTTTTTAACCGTAACGCTTTTTATATATTTTGCCTATATCTATGGGAAAAATGTTAAAGTGTGCATTACGAGTTATTAATAATATTTTTTTATTAACTCATGATCAGTCTCCACACAATCGATAATAAATATCTACAATTCTACATATGTATAACGAAGGACACAAATGTAACGGAATAATCCAATAAGGATAAATAATAATTATTTCCGCCCCGAAGACGTCATAGGAAAATAGGTTAAAAATAACATCGCTATAGGTACTTAAGTATATAATAAATTCATTAACTATACTTAAGTATGGTAAGGGTGCCATACTTAAGTTAATGATTTTATTGATGTATTATACTGTAATCTATGTCTTGGAATTTAGACGACGATTACAAAATGCAGCTACTACTCTAAGTTTTTGATACAACTGTGGGAAATCACTGTATTCAATAGTAAACAGAACGCCCAGCCTTGCCTCTTTTGGTACTCCAGCTAAGACATCATAAATATTTAGAATCTATAAGAAGTGTATACTAAAATATAGCAGAATATTTAAATGTACAACTTCAGGAATTATATTACTGGCGATGAATGGGTAAGGCAGAAGATTTTATCGGGAATAATAAGCATTACATCATCGATCTCAATCAAATGCTTGTTGTAAGACATGGAATGCCAACAATAATAAAAATCTATAAGCTGACTGTATTATATACTGATAAAATGCGATTTTACCTTAGAATGAGTGTATCATGTTTAGTACATATCATATAGAAGTGACAG
Organism: Ochropleura plecta; assembly: GCA_905475445.1. Taxonomy (NCBI): domain Eukaryota; kingdom Metazoa; phylum Arthropoda; class Insecta; order Lepidoptera; family Noctuidae; genus Ochropleura; species Ochropleura plecta. Next base: position 14,986,834 of record FR997731.1, on the reverse strand, counting down.
ACAAATCATTTTAGGCATAACTCCAAAAATATAATTTCTACAGAAATTAAATAATGTACTTATGTATCTGATTTCCCTCAACACTTTGAGATTTTCAGTCTGGCTAGTTGACTTTTGTTCTAACGATTAGTATAGCGCTTAACTGTGTGCATGTATGTGTGTGTGACAGGTATATTTTCTTTTCATGTAACTTAAGAGTGTTTCAAGATATAAATTTGAAATGGTGTGATGAGTTAAAAAATATTTGTATGGCCGCAGTCAGAAATATAAAAGGAAGGCTGGCTTAGCCTTGCAACAGTAAGGTTAATTGAATAAATTAATTAGTATGAAATAACTTTCTTCCAAAATCTGTGAATCTCCAAAAAGTGTGGACAAAATGTTTTGCTGAACAATAATTTCAATAGAATATAGGACAAGGTAAAAGGGTTAAACATCAAATACAATCAGATGCAGGGCAGCCATCATTGTAATGTATATATGTGACTGCAACAAGAGCTGGGTCAAGGAGAGTTTGGAATAGTGTCAAGACTTCTGAAATATAAACATACACAATACACACTCCAATTTGAATGTGTACTATTCAAAATGAAGCTATCAATACTTGGACATATTTATGCAGATATGTTCAAAATCTATGTACTAATTAGTTCCACAACACAATTACAAACAAAAATACTATTTAGATAATTATATCATCATCATAATCATTTTTCTGCCTATATCCCAATTTATTTGGGGTTGAGCAACCTAAACCCAGAGGTCCCAATAAACAAAGCTCAAACTAAAAGAATTTAATTAGTCCATTAGGGGCCGAAAATTAAATTTTTTTTCGTCTACATTATTTTGTTTACTCTAATCTCTCTCTATATCTCTGTCCCTCTCTACTCTACCATTACTTTTTATGCTGTCATATTTTAGTGTGATTACAAATCAAATAGTAGGAATGTACTTACTAGTACAATCAAAACCAATTATGTTTATATATGACATAGTTTAGAACCACATTATGGTTATATTGACAAAAACCATAGATCCTGGCTAAATGCCTATCCTATTTGTCTACTACATAATAATATAAAACACATGTTCAATAAATAGATTATTATTTATTTTTGTAAATTTATATATTTGAATAAATAACTTTGTATTAATTGTTTGTGTAGTATTAGCAGTAGGTACACCATTAACAACCCCCCATTATATTTTTATATTCATACAGTCCATCCCAAGGTTGTCTGAAAGATATCGCTATCAGCGATAAGACCGCCATTGTAACCATAGAATTAGCAATTTCTGTAAAACAGCTATGTTTCAATTTTGGTGTGCAATAAACTATATTCTATTCTATTCTAAATGTCACTTGATCATCTTATCAAAAACATTGATTTTTACGACACAGCCTATTACAACATACTTCATTGAGCAACTACATTTACCAAATATTTTCAGAGAATTATATCTGATATGACTATTTGAGCTGTATTGTAAACTATTTGAATAAGTAACCACTTATAATAGTCAATGGCTATTACTATTGTAAAAGTTAAACATACAACATGTTGAGTTTAGGGTCTTTTGTAATTATTAGAAACAAAACATGTGCATGCAGTACAGTCAAATCCTGCTTCATCATAACTCTTCAGTCAGCTTGTTACTTATCTGTACACAAGATAGACCAAAACATATTGTCGAGTTATTAGTGAAACTTTTAACATTTCGCCAAGAGAAAGTAATCAAATTAATTTTGAAGAAAAAACTTGTATGAACGCTACTTAGTGAAGTTTCAAACAATGACTTGGCAAAAGCATATTATGATATATCAAACTCTGACTATTTAAAGCTTATATGGGTCTATGCTACCCGAAATAAATTTTACTCATTCATTTTTCAATGATTTAGAAAGGGAAGGAAAAAAACCAAACAAAGTGAGGGAAAAACCCAAACATTAAAGAAAGAACTTTGTACCTCTAAAACATCATCAGTGGTTATGATTACCAGTTTTTAAAACTAATTATGAGTAGTCCTTTTGATGTTGTTATGGCAGCTTATGACTATAGTTACAGTAGGTGCTACATATTGCCTGCATCTACTATTATTTAAATTTTTGAGTCAACAGATTGTGGTGCCTATTCTATTATATTCTCTGAGTTTCTTCATTTTGTCTATCAAGACTTTTAATCATAATCAGTAAATAAAGAAAGTGGAACCATTTTGCAGTGGGTAAAACATGTTTGTATTTAGTTTTTTTCAATATTTTTCCATGATTATATTAATGGACAAATGAAAGCCTCATTTATATTTTGAAAGTAGTAATGTATAGAACTCATAGCTGTTTATTATCCACTTTTAAATTAAACAAAAAGATATAAATATAAATGCAGATTTTACAGCTATGAGAGCGTTTCTAGTAAAATACGCCATAGTTACCTGCTCTCTTCTCTTTCTATCTATCACATGGCAAAACCAGCACGCAAAACACCATGGTTCAAGGTCACTAACCACTTTGTTACCATATTTTTGAACTAAAATAAACGTGGGCTCATTTTTGGGCATCTATTTCACTATCTTCACGAAGAAGCCTCTAGTAAAATTGCAAGAAAGGCAAAGGTGTGTGAAACAAACATGAGCTATCGCGAGCGAAGGAAACGTTCTCCATATTGCCTTGACGTCACATTGAAACACCAAACAATGGTGTATTATACGAATCACATTTTAAATATATCCTTAATATGTTATCAATCACTAAAAAATAAGTTCGTAAACGTGTAAAATTTAATAAAAACCAAACGTCAAGGGCGAAATATACCAAATTAGTTTGACAATTCGCGAATTCTAAAATTACCCACTTACCAATTTCTGCCGTTTTCACCACACTTTTGAATATCAATAAACACTTGAAATGATAAACTCAACAGAAAAATTGTGTATTAATTACGATCTACCTTAAATTAGAGAATTAAAAACAAAAGAAGAAGAAATATACAGTGTGCAAGGGATAATGCAAAGCTTACGCTGTCAAGAGTGTAGAGTAGCAATATCGAAATGTTTTTAAATGTTTCATGTATCACACTAATTTTGCAAATACTTACAAATTCTTATATTTTACATTCTAAATTAAAAGTAGAGCTATTTTGTAACGCTGATGAAGGTGTAAGAAAATAAACTGTTGAATATAAACCCAAAAGAAGAAAAGAGGCTGAACAAACGGCAAACAAAACGTAGAATCCACTTTGTTTATTCTATGGTGTATCTGTATATTAATTATCTATGGGTTTATCGTTCTGAAATAAATGGGAACCGAGAACTGCATGGATAAATAAATACAAACAATCGAATTCATTCCGAATTGATAAATCCTGTTGTTCAACGATCTTATATTTGGACCACTGGCATAACGCGATAGATTTATATATTACACAACTGGTGTATCAACCTTGTTATTTCTAACATAGTAAGCGGGGTTAATAAAACCGAAAAAGAAGAGGAAAAGGACGCCATTCTGTGCAACACCCGCAACAAGATCGCACCATTCCTAGGAAACCTCATTCGAGTAAACTGACTGCGAAATACTATTTTTTAACATAATAGCGCGCCTTACTTGCCGCCTTTTTTTTAGATCTTCCGACTGCTACGGTGTTTTGCAATTCACACTGTCATACATGGTTGACAGCAAAACACTTATGACACTATATTATTAAACTCTTTGGTTTATTTCCGTCCAGACTTCATGTGTTAATAAAAAACGAATGATTTTAACACTGTACTTGTCGCAACTAAAGATGTATTACTTTAGTACGGCCCGACATTGTTACTCGGGGTGGGGTGCTGTGTCCTATTGCACAGGTCATAAGCATAGCTTAGGCAACAGTCTCCCATAATATTATAGAATGTTTTTTATTAAATTGGTTACTAAAAATATCTCTGTAGTGGCTACACTATAAACTGGTGTTTGGCTCGGCAACGCACCACCACGTCCTTACGGGTTGACGGTCGGACAACGACTGACTCCCACTCAGCCCTCGCCTTGTGACGTATGCGCTCGAGACAAATCATAAGTTTATCTACATACACTACATCCCTTCCTTATTTTACTTTATTGAATTTAAATAAGAATACTACCTGTATTGATTTATATTAATCTTGACGTATAGATAATATACTTATACTTTGCATTATAAAGTATTTCTCAAGTTACCAACAGTCGGTTGGGTATAGATTGTACCATTTTTTATCAACTTAAAGAATGACTACATAATTTGCAATTCATAACTAATAATTTTGATTCAATCATTAATTTACCACCTTCCATCTCCTCCCCAAAATGTTTATTGAATCAGTCTTTATTATTTGGCGGAGGTGGAGCTTGTGGATTACATTTCTATATTTTTTTTCAAATATACATACTTTATCTCCTGGTATCAAGTCACTTTCTTTTGCCTTCCATTTCGTATCTGAATATTCTTTACGTAAAGGTTTTTTTTGTTTTTTTTTTCATATCTCTTACCTCTTCGTCTTTCAGTTGACAGTTAATGTCACTGACAGTTATACGGTAGGTTCTTTTTTTTACAATACGGTATTACACCCATTTTTAAAAAGTATCTCATTTTGATCCTAGGGTCCTAGTGAACCACCAAAAAACTAAAACATTTTAATCAATCGATAAGTGCCATGAAACTGCATTTCAATTTTACAATTTCTATTTTCGCGCGTAAAATCACAAAAACTCTTGACGCCATGTTACTCTGTGGTCATGACGTCAGTTGGTCATGTAAACAAATGCGCTGTTATTAGTCTTTCAGTTTCGTTGTATATTTTATTCTTGGTAAATTTGTACTGTCTTTTTTTTTACGAAACCGTCTTCCATGGTATTATTACTATTATTTCAATAAAAATAAAATATAAAGTTTTTTTTTTTTTTAATACAAAAATAACAAACGTTGCTCAGTTGACAGTTGTCACTTTTTGTTTACATGACCGTATGAAGTAATAATCATGGCGGACACACTCTTTGGCGGACACTGTTTCACTTAGTAAAACAACAGACTAAAAAGTGAAAACTTTGAAATCAATTTTAAAATTGATTTAGTTATTTTATAACTAAACTATACCGGACGGTATGTCTTTGTTTCCGTGGAAGTTGGTTAGGCCTTTAGTGTGGGACGCAACGTGCGTCGATACTCTTGTGCCATCCCATCTTCCTAGCTCTTCGTGCTGCGCTGGCGCTGCTGCTGCGGCTGCAGAGGACCTCAAGCGGCGTAAATATAGTAACCTTATTGGGAACTATATTTTTGAGCCGTTTGGGGTTGAAACTCTGGGACCGTGGGGTCCTTGTGCTCACAGCCTTTTTAAGGAAATTTCAAAACGCTTGGTTGACACTTCCCGTGACCCAAGGGCTGGCTTTTACTTTGGCCAGAGGCTTAGCGTTGCCATACAACGTGGCAACGCGGCCAGTCTCTTGGGGACACTGCCAACTTACAGCGTTGAGGACGAACTCCTTGACGCTATTTTTTAATTTATCTATAAGTTTAGTTTAATAATTTTAGTTTATAACACACTTATTTAAGTTAGAATTTAATTAATTATTTTGTCCGTTATTTTATTAACTAAATCTAACATTTTGCTTATTGCCTAAGCTATCTGAATTGTATATTTTTAGAATTTCTTTCATATAGAGTAAAATACCCTATTCTGTGGCAGAAGTTTCAAAACCTTAAACCCAAGAATGTTTTGTTTTGTTCTTTTGTTTTGCAACTTCTTGCTTTATTCGTTTTCAAATAGTTCCAAACTTTGTCAAATAACTAATTTAAATTGAGAACTACAACGTAAATCAATAACTATCATCAGTTTACTCCTCTAACATCATATGTTATCTTCTATCAATACATTGTACTACTTTTTTATTATAATTACTTTGTGTACTTCAATACATATCTAGTAGATTCCGTCATTATGAGTTTATTTTAATTTTCAATATCCTCGGTAGTAATTTATTTCATTATCTGCCTAGCCCTTTCCCAGCCATGTTGGAGCCGACTTAAAATCACCGGATGCAACCGAACACCAGCATCTCACTCGGAGCGCCTCCACAACTCAGCTAGTACTGGCAATACGACACGACACCCCTGTCGGGACCACAACTAAACGTGACGGGCGGTCATCCATCCACAGACCACCCCCGGCAAGCGCGGCCCAACCCAGAGATGGATTCGAGCGGCTTCTACGATTTAGCCACTGACTGCCATATTTTCTTCGGACAGACAAACCTCTAATAATAACCCTAGTAACGCCCGATCTCATAAGAAATACAGTTGTGACACTTTTTCCTTTAGACGCACCAAGCCTGAGGCTTGTGTGCACCACTCCCATATCCAGTCCAATTCAATCCTTCGCAACATTGAATCCGTCGACTCCCTCAAACATCATAACTCTTACCTACTCTTGGGAGTTATAGAAAAACTCCTTTTGCTTTTCCTTCTTCTTATTTTTCAGTGGCCTCTAACTAATTTGGAAAATATCTCTAAAACTTTTTTTTTTCTGCTTGAAAATCAAATGTCTACGGTGGTGGTATACTAGGCTTATAAGCCTGAAATGATGAGACAATTTGATGTCGAGTAATTTTTATCCAATACTTTATACACTTTTCATTTGTATCCTGAAGCTCTCCTATTTTTACGTTAAACCCTTCGTTGATATATTTTTATGTCCGCACTTGTATTACTATTTTTTTTTAAACTGGTAAAATTCGAACTTCCGAGCCACAAGAATGCGCGAATTTAATGGATAGCCAATGCGTCCAATTTAATGGATAGCCAATGCTCCCAATTTAATGGATAGCCATTGCACCCAATTTAATGGATAGCCATGCGTCCAATTTAATGGATAGCCAATGCGTCCAATTTAATGGATAGCCAATGCGTCCAATTTAATGGATAGCCAATGCTCCCAATTTAATGGATAGCCATTGCACCGAATTTAATGGATAGCCAATGCGCCCAATTTATGATGCTCGTAATCTACCGTACTAAAACAGTGTATGGTATATGTCGCATGCCTTAGTAGCATTGGTTCTAGGACATGCCGGTTTCCTCGCGAGGTTTTCTTTTACCGTTTAAAGAGCATTGGTGATGAGTGACAACACATAAAGCCTGCCTGGTTTCGAACCCACGACCTTGGTCGGACTAGGCCATCACCACTCTGGATAAATTTAATACAAACAACATACATTGAGGTGTGTTGTTGTTACATAAAACTTATATGTATATATTTGATAAGTTTAACTAATTATTTACTTTTTTATAAATGTCATACTAATTAATATAGTATAATAATTAATATAGTATATTACATTTACATTAGTCCCACATTAAAGTTAGTACCTACTTGCAACTCAGTACCCTGTGAACTAATTTATTTATTCGTTAATAAGCAGGCCTCTTCACTATATCCAACTTATTCCAATTTAAAAATTGCAAAATTATCAAACAGTATTTACATATCTTGTTTATTATTTAAGTGATTATTATATTTAATTATTTATATTTCCTTCCTCCTTTCATGTTTGAGAGACTCTTTCTATAATATGTAATTTGTTGGTATTATTTAAAACCACCACTTGATCAAGTCACTAACACTTTTGATTTTTTTTTAAAAAAAAACGTCCCAAAGCGTAGTTCTCTATAAAGAGGAATGGACACAAACTCCATGGACACTCTAGTTTCACTCTTATTGTTTACACAAACTTGATGACTACTAATATTCATATGGAAACTACAGACATACAAGTTCTATAAATGAACCTGACTAGAGTACCTTTCACAGCGCACTGTGTAGCTAAAGTTAACGCATCCCACAGACCTTTTGTACGAGTATAAGCTAAACGAGCCATAATTATGAAATAATACTGGCACACAGTCAGGTGGCAAATACGAGCAACAAACAGCAATATAAACTGCGACTTTATAGCTACATCAGAGAACATAGAGGATTATCTTGAGTGTACACTGACTGATGGTTTTCTCCTTATTTACATCCACAATTTGCAACGATAAGCCGTTGATCTATAACTTCTTCTCTATCAATCCTCAACGCAGCATGAAAACGTTAACTTTTACTTCCCTATAATTCAAGAGTAATTCTTGAATTAACGAACAGCCCCGTAAAGGCCTAATGTCCTTCATAAACTTTGCTCTGTTTGGGAGTAAAGTAAGTATCAAGTTCATCGATTGCAATCTGGAAGACGTCTGCTCCATCTGTGGCAGATACATCAGGAACATTATAAAATATTTGTTGCAGTTCTAAACCGCCAAAATCCATTAAGCTTGCCCTTTTCTTCTTGCACTTACAATACCAGAAACATCGAGATAAATAACGTCTGGCTCCAACCGAAGGTTCTCCTTCGCAGTCGAACTTCTCAAGCATCAGTTACGACATGTTAATGTTATATCTGGAACCAGCCAGTTTATTGTTAGTTCAATATCAATTTAATGATCAGAAATATCTGCTCTTTTATCACGTCAATTTAATGACCATTATATACAATATATAATGCTGTTGAGGATATATTATTTCCTCTGAATAATGTCAAACGTTTACAATTGAATGACCAGCTATGCTGCTTCTATCTCATTATGTTGATATCAATTAAATGATCAGTATTAATGTATAAGTAAACTGCTTTACGAAAATGCAAAATAACTTTGTCATTTCTTTTATGTCAATTAAATGACCAGGCACTAAGCCAGCTTACTTGCTTGATTGTGTTTGAAATTAATTCAAAATAACCACCAATCAAACACCTCTGCCTTTCTCTTCGAGAAATATAAGAATGATGTTTTGTCAAAATAACAGAATCACACATCTTCCGACTTAACGTAGCCGGCGGAATCTAAAAAGTTACTTGTTAGGTACACCTCTGCCTTACCCTTCGAGGATCCACTTCATACTTCACACTTCGAAAATCCACTAATCACTTTTTATGTATTTTTTTTCAATTAACCTCAATTATGATCACTTTAGCAATAGTTATTAATTACTAATAAAATAACCAAGTTAATCGTTCTTAAAACGTGTTATCAGTGCTATTGCGTTCCAATGTAATGAGTCATAGCACATCTCAGCGTAAACAAGTGAGTTATTTTATAAGGCTATGTTGTCGCCTCCGTTATTTATGAAATTATTTCGAATATTCGAATCATAACGGCTGTTTAGTAATTCAAATAACTTAATAGTCTAAAATATAATAATTTAAGGTAAATAAGTTATTTTGGTAAATGTAAATGAGACTAAACTAAAAGTGTTGTGTAAACGCACTTTCTAATATTTCTCTACACCATACTAAGTATTATTTCACTGCAGGCACCACTGTCTTTTTTTTTTTTTTTTACGTTTTATTGATTTATCCTCGTCGCCAAATGTAGTGGCTACACTATAAACTGGTGTTTGGCTCGGCAACGCACCACCACGTCCTTACGGGTTGACGGTCGGACAACGACTGACTCCCACTCAGCCCTCGCCTTGTGACGTATGCGCTCGAGACAAATCATAAGTTTATCTACATACACTACAATCTCCATTTGTGGTGAGAAAACAAATGAATTGAATTGAATTGAATTTGCTGGGCAGTACTTATTTATACGTGTACGGTACGTATTACTTGTGGTATGCGCCAGGGTACTCCAACAAATTCAAATTTTCTTTCGTTTTTACAACTTCCAGATGCAGCATTTTTATTCATCGAATGGGATTTAATCAAATAACTTTCCTCGCTCTGGGCGAAACGGGAACGAGTGTCAGACTTTTACTAAAAAAAAATCATCAATGTTTCTTCTTTTGCTCTTTGTGTTCTGGGGCCACGGTATCTCTTTCGAACAACCCGCAACCCCGGCAGGCGGTAGCCCTGGTAAGCCTTTGAGGCACACGTGGAACACGAATGCGCTGTCGAAACGGCCTGTCGTCACTAAAAAAACATATGGTGAGCAGGCTGTAAACAAGTGCGAGTAGGACTCGCAAACACAGAGTTTCGTGGCACTAAACAATATAATAACAATATTTTTAATGCTCATTCAAATATTACGGCTGCAGTTTAATAAAAAAGTCCCAAAAGTCAAAAACTAAATATCAAATCGTATTCAAACCAATTTTCTTTGACAAACCTATTTTATTTTAATAACGAAAGAAAATTAGAAAGATTATTTTAGAACTAGAAAGATTATTTTCGTATTCATTTCGTGCGCTAAAGTAGCCCACTTTAGCGCACGAAATTAAAAATAATCTTGGCTAAAATGTTTTACTGAGCATGGAATCCTATGTATTTCTGAACGAAACATTAAAGTAACCTCAAATGAACGATCTCATTTTCGATTGATAGGACAGTTTGTTTGTCTGTAAAATGCTTGATTAGTTGGAATTTAAATAGAAGAAAATAATTTCGAAATAAAAGCCTTAATATAGAATATTAATATTTAGAGAACAGAATGGCTGACGAAGAAATTAATGGTGACACTGACGATATCCAGCATGATAAAGATAAAACTCAGAAGAAGACTGCAAAACATGATAGTGGAGTAGCGGACTTGGAGAAGGTTACTGACTACGCTGAAGAGAAAGAGATATCTTCTCAGGATATATCTGGGGTAAGCATAATCATAAGGGAAGTGCGGTTTGTCTGGTATTCGTTGAAATATATATCTCAATAGGTTTTTTATCCTGTTGTTGCCATCAGAGCTATATAAATAAGGCTGTCTCAACTAGCGTATTTTGTGTTATACTATTTCTCTTTTTAAATAGTTAAACCTTGTACATTCTCATTAAAAAACTTGATAACCTTTTGAAATATAACAAATTTACAAACCATTATTCAAATACTGTTAACAATTCCAGGCTCTGTCGTTAATTGGTGACAGAAGAAACAAAGAGGCTGCCGAGCGTCTTGAAAAGGAAAAAGAACTTCAAAAAGTTTCAGTCAAAAAAGATGATATAGAATTAATAGTAAGTATTTAAAAATAAAAACAAATCTATGACAAAGTAATGAGACTGTAAAGTATACATTTCTGTGATAGATCTAACTAAATACTTAGGGGGTCTGTGGGACCATTCCTTGGGAAAAAATGATAAAAATGTGATACCCAGACTTCTCTGGTGATTGATCTTTGTAGACACAGGTGTTACGCCAGTAGAAATACTTCTGTAGATAGTGAGATTGCCTCCTATTCCTGTATTCTTGGAGTAATTATGTTGATGCAGTTTCATTACAAATTGGCAGTTTGCAATAGCCTTCAGAATTGTACTTTTACCTATCAAGCAACTGCCTACAATACGGTTACTCTTTAAAAGAGCTCCACCGTTTTAACAATTATACTCAATGATGTTTTAAGTAAATTTAAAAAAGATTAACTTAACATCATGCGTAAAATCCTGAAGAATCAGGCAAAAGTGAACTTAATAATAAACCAACATTTTGCTAGTTATATTTAAATCCCATGAAGTAGGGGGTGTTCCTATTGCAATCAACCAGGCATAAATTCAAGCTCTGTATATCCCACATAACCAACTATCGTCAATTAATATGATATTTATGGGGTTCTTCATCATTATGTGGACCTGGCTTTATGGGGGTCCGTTTTCTGCACTTAGTCCTTCCAGTTGGAACATTGTGCATAATATTATTAGGGTTAATCAATTAAACTAAATTCTTGTATGTTATTTTATGTTTTGTAAAGTAAGCAATGACTTATTGTTGGGCCTGCGCTGTCCTCTCATACTTAAGTACTAATGCTGTAACAACAACATTGCATGCAAATGATTAAAAAAAAGTAACCATGGAGTTTATTGCTGGTTCTTCTCCAAAAGAAACGAGCAACCCAAACCGTGCATCTTTTCTCTATGTTTTATAAGTGCTCATGTAGGCCCAAATGAAATTAAAATATTTTTATTTGATTTGAAAGATTTTTTGTTCAATTCCAGGTTAAAGAGATGGAGATATCCAGAACATTAGCAGAAAGAACCCTCAGGGAGCATCGTGGAGATGTGGTGGCAGCGTTGACTACTCTTACTAATTAATTGTCAGAAATTAAGTGAATAGATTTTTTCTATCCAAAGAAGACAACTTTCTTAGTGAACCTATACACCCACTATATTCTAAAGAATACATACTTTGGTTGGTCCCTGTTTTCATCATGGGTTAGACAGATCTTAAGGTTCAGCCATACTTGCCCAAGTTGCTCTGTAGGTGGGTAGTACCCATTTCTTCTGTGCCTCCAAAAGCATATTAAGCTATTGGCCCCGGCTGTCATTTATGTCTGACAACCAGTCTTACCAAGGGGTATTTCACAGTGTTAGCTGGGTTGTGGAGGTCAGATAGGCAGTTGGTACTCAGCTGCATCCGGTTTGACTGGAAGCTGTCCCCAACATAGTTCAGAAAACGCTAAATGATGATAATTAATTTAAACTTCATGTACAGACGCCAGCAGGACAAGCTACCCGAAACTGTCAATTTTTCCCAATGAACCTTGAACCTAATACTTTAGAAATAAAGTCGAAAATCTATCACAGAAATCTGACAGATTGTAGTAGCTTGATGTGTAGGCATCTGTACAAAAGTGGTTCATAGGCGGACTTACCATAAGGCATTCTCAATCATACAACAACATAATGAAAAGAGTAATTCAGAACTGTGAAATTGCCTGTGTGTATGAAATGCAGAAAGAAACATTGTTTTCTGGGAGAATTATGTTGAATATTTTTGGCTGTATGAGCCATGCATGTAAGGATGTTAAAGTCCCATGTTATTATCAATACAATTCCATGACCAGCCATAGGGGCTGAGCCTAATGTAATTAGATACAAATCCAGACCCTGTGGGTGATACTGTGAAATTCTGGATGGAAAACTAAATAAAATTTGCCCGATTTAGAAATCGAACACATTACCCCATGCACAGAAGTCGCTCTTGCGCCACTGGTCTAACAATGCAGGATAATAAAGTGTAGTGTTATAGTGTATTCCAGGTAACACAAATAGTCAATCAACAGTATATACATCCACAACCACTAATGACAATAACAAGAAATACATCTCATCAGCTTGTTTGTGAGTACACAGGAGAAGTGTTCGACATTTAAAAAGAAAACTGTTGATCACGGGCCTAAATGGCAAATGATTTTAATGAATTTTGGCATCTTTATTAAAATTCATCAAAATCATTTGATAGTTGGGACCCTGGAAACGGACATAGGCAATATTAAAAAAAAGAGTGAGATAAGGGAGAGAAAGAGGGAAGAAAAGGGGAGAGTTTTTTTTTATCATCACTCGGGTTAAAGTTGGCATTACCCCAAAGAAACTATGCCGCGCGAATGAAATAGCTTCCGCCCGAAGCTAGTAACTTATAATCCTTTTATAAGTTTATAAACTTCCGCCCGCGATTTCTTTGGGTTGCACTATTATAGCACCCTTTTATTCTATTTTATTTTCAATGCAGTTGGGATGTAGTGTAGATGTTTGAGTTGTATACATATGAATAGCATTGTTAATGTTTTGTTTGCAAACATTCGAATGAGGTGCAAACATTCGAATGAGGTATCTACATTCTTTAAATTTAAATTATTTTCATGTGCAGTCATCAAAGGAAATTAGTATAATTATGTGCTCGACATTTACTATTTCACACTGGCCACTAAAATATGTCGTGCCTTCTTGGTGTCATAGCAATGGTTGTAGTCTACAACAGGGGGGGGGACACTGCCATAGTGACTTAATATTTGAAAGATACTAGCGCCATCTATTACACCGTTCCTGGAAATAAATCACATTAGTACATTCAAGTCCGTGAGATGGCATTCAAATCGTAAATAGACTAATTATGTTATTTGAAATTATTTGTTTCTTTGAACTAAATTGCCAAATTATTTTATTGGAGTACCTAAAACTGTTTTTATATCAATAAAAATATTGCATTCGATGCTCACAAAACAACATTCAACAAAAAACGTCAAAACACTAACATTGTCACATTAGTGACATTATCACAAAATGGTGGCTACGACTTGCGTTGGCGCATTTATGTAGAATTGTAGATTTTATTCCATTTTGTGATATATTCTGTTTTGTTCGAGTTTATAATACTCCAGATAGTGGTTTTAATGGCGAAAACTGCCTTTTTCTCCATTAAATACCTTTAGCAAAAAAAATACATCGTTTTAAACACCTTAGCAGAGAATAGGCATAGTAGATATATGGCTTGCTATACTAGCTATAGGTATGTATGTATATACACATATATGAATTAGTTCAGGAGCGGTCTACCAGATGGCAGCAGTAACAACGGGTACCAAAAAATCTGTCAAGTGGGCTCTCTATTTCATCTATATAATAGTACTCTATGGTCTACAACCATTGATGGCACATTTTTATTGCAAAGGTATATGTTGTTGGTTATGATATAAAAATGCTGAAATATTTTTTTTTGAAGTCGGTTTTATTTTTGACGTGATAACGTCTTTAAAATCGTTTTAGTCGGGTGACATGTTCAGAAACTTGTGCCACACCAAAACCTCACAAGCGACATTTCATAAAGATGGTAGCGCCATCTGTTACTTGGCTCGAAAAAAAAACTTTAAATTAGTACTTCATTTCATTTTAGATGTCACTACTGGTGATAACTTAGATCACCAATAAGACGTTATCACGTAAACATCTCGATCGTAAACCTACTTTTTTACTTAAAAGTTTTTTATTTCAGCATTTTAGTTATGGATGATACACCACATAATTTTTTATCGAGTACCTATTCATTTTCGATTGTTACTAAAAGATTAGCAAGCAGATCATCCATAAAGATATAGAGAAAAAATAAGTAAGTACTTAGATATTAATGACGATAACTCATAAACTACCTAAGCAATATAAATGAAATTGATATGGGACCTGAGAATTTTGCAAATCGGTCCAGGCGTCTTTGAGTAATCGGTGAACATACATAAAAAGAAAAAAAAAAGATTACGACGAATTGCGAACCTCCTCCTTTTTTGAAGTAGGTTAAAAATAGAATCTAATGAAGTCTGTAGTTTTATATGTAGGTACATCCATTGAATCATTATTTACTTTCTTGAGATTCTAATCTTGCGTGTTGACGACGCGTTTGCGTCATCTATCATTTACAGACAGGTTAAAAGATTATTCAGGAGTCAAAAATAAATAATACACACAATTTACGTATTAAAAATATAAATAAGAACTGTAACTGTGGTTCCTTTATTATTATCATTTGTTGAAGAATTATCTACCTAAATTACAGTAAGCTAAGACTTATTTTAAAAGAATACTGACCGGATTTTAAATGTGGTTTATCGTATTTTGGCTTATTGTATTTTGGTTTATCGTAATTTGGCTTATTGTATTTTGGCTTGTTGTATTTTGGCCAATTGTATTTGGATTCTCTTCGGTTTTGTCTTCTGGTGGCGTGTATGGAGGAGGCGGGATACTGCTATCGTGGATCTGAAACAAGATATATTTTATGATAATATATATCATGACTGTTATTAAACTGTTGCTCAAAGTGAACATTCTCAGACGACCAGCCAGTTGTGATACGAATAGCGTATTATTCTTAGTAGACAAAAAACTATCAAAACAGTGAAGTTTGTAACAGACATCTTGAATTTATCGACAGTTTATCTTAATTTCTATAGTCAGGTGTTTGGTGGAGATCTTGTTAGGCCACATCTCTCTATCTAAAATATTAGTAAGTAGGTACGGAAAGGTGTTTTGGTGGCGCTTTTATTTCATGTCGAAATTCAAAAGGTCAGTTAAATTTAAATAAATAAATTGTGACATTGAATACGACTGTGCGACTCCGTTTTGGAACATAATGTCAATTTATTGTTTACTGGGAATTCGGTCTGCTTTTGGTTATGGTAGGGGCCAGATATTTTCGTCAAGTCTTGCTTCATTTCGGTATGGGGCTTAATCTAAACAAAAAAAAACTTTTTTGAAATCTAAATAAATTTTCTGCTGGTCAAGCTACTATCGGAAACTTTTCAAATGTAGTTATGGAATTCTCTCATCAAATTCTACATAGTAGGTTATCAAGTCATCTGGAAAAGCTTGCTGAACAACTCCCCTTTTATGCGGATGGGAACTCATCAAATAACTTTTCCCCTCTCTGGGCGTAGCGAATAACTCCCTGGGCTACTATTAGCAATGTTGACTTTCACAAAGCTCCTGTCATGCTTCACGTTGCTCCAACTTTAATAGACGCGCTTATTGAGCACAAAAAAAAGTCTTGCGTTTTGCAACCCTCAAAGCACTCTTCTAGCGTGTCGATGGCAATCAATTTGCCACGGCTTATTTGAAATAGGTAATCATTTATTTTTGTTTTACTATGGACACTTTTAATGTGCACATCTTGCTACACCATCCTCACATAGTTTACCATATTAACACGAATGATGTAGGTAACCAAGGTTATGTAACAATATTCTGATTTAAAAAAGTGTCCATGGAGTTTCTTGCCCATTCTTCTCCATAGAGATCTACGCTTTGGAATGGGCAACTACAGTACTTTCAAATTTATAATGCCTTGTGACTGGGACTGTAGCTTCATTTTATTGTTGTCAATGTTTCGACAGTTCAAAAGTGCCTTTAACTCGCCTACTTGAAATAAATGGTCTTGGTTGATTTTGAATTTAAACTGAATCATTATTGGACGCGTAGGTTTACAAAGTCTCGTGTCCGAACCGTTGAGGAGTTGTTTCAAAGAGAGGCGATCCTGCCTGCAGGATCAATTCATGTCTGTCATAAAATGTTTTGTGTGCAAGCAGCTGAATTGGAAATGAGGTAATCAGGGTTTGAAATTCACTTGCAAGATGTGAGATGTGACATTAGTAAGAACCAACAAGGCAAGCTGTACAAAAGCTTTGTTAAAAGGATTTGTTCAAATAAGGGTCAGAATCAGTCTAGCTCACCGTCCGTCCGTCGATTGACGACAGGCCGTGTCGACGGCGCGTTCGTGTTTCACGCGCGCCTCAAAGAGAGTCAGCAAAGCAGAGGGGTTTGCCAGAGCCTCCGCCTGCCGGGGTTGCGGGTTGTTCGAAAGAGATACCGCGGCCCCGGAACGTAAAGGGCAATAGAAGGAACATGGGTGGGTTTTAGTCAGTACAAGTCTGACATGCCCCCCCGCTCCACCCAGAGCGGGGGAAGTCATTGGATGATTTCCCACCCGAAAAAAAAAAAAAAAGGGTCAGAATCAGTATTTTTTGAACATGGTTGAGTCTTGCACGGTTGGCGCAGTGATAGTGCGCTGTTCCACTGCATGTCACGGGTTCGATCCGGAACAACTCAATTTGTTTTAGGTACCTACCTACAGGTGGGTAACGTGGTAAATTTTTGTAACGCACCCTCGATACAGAAGAAATTCCTAGAGTAAGGCAAAGTATACACAAAAAAGGAAAACGACGCGAAAATGATTCAGTAAGTACATCTTTCTAAACCACACGAAATAGAATTTTTCCTCGATATAAAAACACCAACAAAATTAATGGAACAGATTAAATTTAAAAAAATTATCGACGTATCTACTTAAATTTTTATGTGGTGGGGTTCAGAATGATCTAGGTACTGGACGATCGTTTTCACGTCAGTGTCCTTACACCCTATATTTTTCTTTATAAGTAGGTACTTTGAAATCAATGGGCCAGTAACTAGTACTGCCAAAAGTGATACCTACTACTTAGGTAATTCCTAAAAACCCAATTGGTTAGTACTTACAAATCCAGCATTGAGAAATGCTACGGCAGGATACGTTGCTGATCCGGCTGCTGGTGTTCGTGAATATCTGTAGTAAATAAAGAAACATTGTATTTGTACTAGCAAGACTATAATTTTGTACTCTCAATCGCTGGCCATACTTTAAATGACTGCAAGAATCTTTTGGGAGTCGTCTCAGTCTCGTTGGTCCCTCAAGTTAGGCCATTGATCTTGAGACCATCTACTGGCCCTAATTTCTATCGACTCGAAAACAAATGGGAAATGAGATCATGACTTGTATTATAATAACGCCAGTCAAGGTTTAATTTATGTTGGAAAACATGTCAGTCTATTTTAACATTTCTGTTACCCCAGAATAATACTCGAATAGTGATTAAATTACTTGAAACAAAACATCGGGTCATGCTAGAAAGCCCCTATGCGGTGCCTAGTCATCACTGAGGTACTGTGGTCCCTCGATGGCGGTAGGTATGTTCCTAGGTACCTTTTTTGCGGTTGTGATATCGTCAAAAAACTTCCCCAGCTCTAGGCGGAGCAGGGGGTAGTGTCAGACTTTTACTAACTAAAACCCTTAATCCACCCATGTTCCTTCTTTTGCTCTTTATGTTCCGGGGCTGCGGTATTTCTTTCGAACAATCTACAACTTGCAACCCCAGCAGGCGGTGGCTCTGGCAGGGCCCTCTGCTTTACTGACATTTCTAGAACGCGAACGCGCCGTCGACACGGCCACCTAACTGTGCCTAAACTAGCTACTCAGTAAACTGACACCACTATAATTACTTAGATGTGATGTGAACAATAGATTGAATAATCGTTCTATTGTTAGTAGGAGGTGTGACCTCTAAGACCGACAAAATCGGTTAACAGAAAACGAATATTATTCTATGCAAAATATCTTGTCACATTACGAGGGATACGAGAACGCATCGAATTATCTGCTTAGCCATTTTCAAAATATGTTAGCGTCGCCTTCCAGTTAAGCTATCTGGCTTAACTGGAAGGCGACGCGGCTGAATACCAGTATTTTACATGGAGCGACTGCTGTTGACCTCCGCACTCCAGTTAGTGCTAGGTATATCCGTGGTTTGGCACTTGTTTTTAGACTTTCAGTCAACTGACTATTTTTAACAACCGTTAAAGTTGTACAAATGAAAACCGAAAAAAACGGTGTAACCTGCTTTCCGAGGCACGGAGGATACGAGGATAGTAAGAAGATATTGTAACAAATGGTCACCAGTTTAACCTTGAAGATTAGCTCGTGCGGTTGTTATTATTTAAAATATCTTGTTTCATAAAATAGAAATAACTTGCAATCATGTAGAGGGAAAGTACCTAATCCCAAAGCGTTTAATGTGGGCCGACTGTAATTATTATTTAATCTACATGCCAAGACCCGTCCTCTTTATTAGATGCCCTCTGGGGTAGTGGATTAAATCTTTGAAGTAAGGTACATAACCGACCTACCTACATCCTCTGCTTATGTATTTCACAGCAGCACATGTTGTTATTCTTGTAACTTGCTTCTTATTCAAATCTAGGAATCTTAAAGCTCCGGAATACATATATACGTTTTCATTAGGAATCGTGAAACGCGAACTTATCGTGTTCGCGGGAATATTTCAAATCTCAAAGGATTCGTAATATCCGTTTTTCCTATCCTAAGATTTATTAGTTCTACGAATTAGAACAATTGAAAACATTATATGGTTTATTCATCCCATTTGTATTTAAGTAGTTCGCTACAAACAGAGAACAAACTCATCATAAACACTTTTCATATCAGACGTTGTTTAGTTTTTTAGAATGTGGACAACACAGCCAGTGTAAAAAAGGTCCCAATCGAAAGTCCTAGAGTCAATCAATTCGATAAATCTTCAAAGTAGTTAACTATATGTACCTTGGCGGAGCATCTCGCAATCTTTCGTCGACATACAACTGTAGACTGCCGATTGACAGCCTGCCATCACTGTTGGACCCTCCGAAAGCTCTGTAAAAAGGTAATCTTAAGTCCTCATAAATTGCGTCATCATTTATTTATTACTGAGTAAGACAAAACAGTATCAAAGTGACACTAGTTAAATACTTACCTACGTGAATTAAGTATATGCACATATAAAAGTAGGAATAAATGAAACATCAATACTTAGTAGGCGCTGGTGGCGAGCGGCGAAAAAGAAAACATTTTGCCTAGACCCCAAATGAAAAATGACAATCAAGAAGATATTCATGAAAGAATCACCTTTTCAATGTTACATGCCTAGTACCTATATCTGTATTTGTAAGATTGTTAAACGTTACCTTATATCTGTTGTAGCACAAAGCTTGTAGAGAAGTATGAACGTGGCAATAATCCCCAGGACTAGCGCCGCGCCCATTATCACCTGAGAACTGGAAATCAGAATTTGTTCTAGGGATTCCCTGGAACGTAACATCAAATGCGATATTGGTTAAAAATTCCGTATTTAACCTACGAATATTTACCTATTGTACCTACATACAGACTTCAGAAACGTGAAAATAAAAAACACAAATTTATTCAGAATATCACCTTTGTCGCTACGAAGTTTTATGGTCTGCTACGGCCACAGCATATCCTGCTACGGTCCTACGATATTTCCAGCTATGGCCTAAGCCGTAACCTAATACGGACGGTGACGTATCTGGCCACTGTCCTACAACATTTCCAGCTATCATATGGCGGCCTACGTCATTTTCTGCTATCGGTTTCTACTCCGCATCCGAAGATGAAAAAGGATGAATACTTTACACTAATTATGTCTATCGTTTACTTAGCTACGTTGCTAGAATTACACAGGTCTTTAATATTAGCTGCCTACCCTATTGTCATTCAGATTAGGATCGGCTAAAGTCTGTATAAGCTGGTTTAAATCTCAATATTTTAAATGGAGCACCTGTAATCTGATCTACAAACCGAATTACCTTTGACATTTTTTCATTTCGAATTTAGCCCAAAATTGACAATTATATCTTGTTTTTACTTTGAAGAGAGCGATATTATTTAAAACAACAATAATGAAATTTCTGCGCCACATAATTATGACATAAATTAAAAATGTACTTCGAAAGCAGTGCTAAAAATAGTAAGGAATGCCTGTATCCGAAACCAAATCGATTTGTTCCGCGTTTCACCATTGTTTGAAAACACTGGATATTTAATTTCTTTCGTCACTTCAATCACGTGCGTCCCGTTTGTATAGAGAATCTAAGCCCTCAGTAGAGCCTACCATGCCAGTCAACATGTTTTTGTATTATGCATTGAGCCCGAGCGGTTCCATGCCCTCTGTCTTCCAATTTTCTGTTCAGTATCCTGTTTATAAACGTGTATGCGAACCTGCAAGTCCATTTACCGAGGTTATCGTAACACGGTTGGCAAATCCCCTGCCAACACTGCAGGCTTCCATTCCCGTATACGTTGCAACATGGCCCCAAGCACTTCTCTCCTAAGCCTGAAATATGGGCAGAGTTTTAATTATTATTGTTAGTTATGATTCTATGTTGGTTTTAACTTTTTAGCTCAGTTTTTCGGGTAGTTTCGGAGTTTATTTTGGAAAATGTGTGATTTAAATTTGGGTTTACCGGATGGTTTTTGTGAACAGCGTTTAAATTCCCCTAAGGTTAAGACGAGCAGATGAGTGACGAGTTTACGATACTTATGCTGTATGCTAATGGGCGCCTAGCGTTGGTGAAAAAGGACATGCAGTTATTAATGAAGACATAATTTTAAAAAAGATACACTGTTTTTAATAACATAGGTTTTAAGTATTTTGTAATACTAATCAAATATGGACGATGCTCGAAATAAAGTATTTGGATTTGAATAATTATTTTCGTTGAATTGGTCATTAAACTTAATTTAAACTAGGCTCTAACTCCGTACTATATAGTTTTGGAATATGGTAATAATATACATAAATATACGAGTAAGGCAGAATGCGCCAGATTTGGCAGCCAAGCCAACCACGACGGCTACATTAATAGCTTTAGATGTCAAAGGGAAATAAGTACTTTTAAAACCTGGCCTTTAGTTCGGAAGTATAACTTGAAGTTTCTTCCTTTTTTTATTTATTATTTATTTATTCTATTCCATAGAGATCAACGCTTTGGAATGGGCAACTACGTACTTTCACAAGTTATTATGCCTTGTCACTGGGACTGTACCTTCATCATTTTGATTCTTGACATTCAAAAGTGCCTGTAATGGTCTAATTGAAATAAAGGCTCTAAGTTTGAGTTTGGTAGCAAGCGCTACTGCTGAGCATAAAGTCATGAGTTCGATTCCTAGATCGTACAATGTGTTATTGGGCTTTATCATCAAGATTCCATTAACAGCCTAGCTTCTTGCCCGATGGCAATAAGTTCTCCGCCTATTACAGTAAATGCCGAAAAGTGGGTGTACTGAATTTCGGCGGAAATCTTCGGAGATAACATGCGCGTTGTGTTGATGTTTTATAACGTAAACGCATTCAAAAACTTCATATCATTTAATTTTTAAAGTAATTTTATATTCATAATCATTTAAAATTAATTTATTTTCATAGAGTTTCATTTATATTTATGTGAATTTTATATATTTTGTTTTATTTGTAAACGTTTTGTTGTCACCATGGTGAATGCTGCGTTAGTAAGTTTGTTTATTTGTTTGTTACGTCTTCACGCATAAATGGCAAAACCGAATTTGATGAATTTTGGTACAGAGATAGTTGGGACCCTGGAGACGGACATAGGCTACTTTTTGTCTCTTTCTAAACCCCCAATTCCCTAAAATAGAGGGTGGAAGTTTGTATGGAGCAATTTTCGAGGTAGGACGCTAAAATTGGTATGCGGCAAATATGTTTATTTTTGGAAATCTGCCCCCAACCTCCTTAAAGAGGGGATGAAAGTTTATAAGGGACTTTTCGCAGTTATCAAGGTAGGAAGCTAAAAATCGGTTCACACACTCTTTGTTACCAACGAAAAATACCTGCAGATCAGGAAGCTATGTTATCCCGAATTTAACGCAAGCGAAGCCGCGGGCAAAAGCTAGTAAATAAATAAAACTACGTCTCTTTTAGAAATCCTTGCAAGATTATTATCTATTTTATTCCTGACGTGTCACGGTTGAAAGTAGATACGAGTACTTCATGAGATTCTGCAAACGCAAATGTGAGTATTAAAATGTGTGTCAGGGTTATAGATTCATAAATATTTTTTATTTTGAATACAAGTCATTATTTACCAGAAAACACAAAGCTTTGGTCTAATTTGTAAGGTTTTTACGTAACACCGGAGTTCGTTTCTATTTCTATGTTAATTATAATATTGGGATAAAAACAGGCCAGCCCTCTGGTCACGAGAAGAATCGACCAACCGCTTGGCGATTTTTCGAAATACTATATGGGCACTCGGACCCCATGGCCCTAGTGTTTCAACCCCAAACGGCTCAAAAACATAATTACCAATCAAATTGTGATATTTGCGCCGTTTGAGGTTTTCAGCACCTGCAGCAGCAGCTCCAGCGCAACCCACCGTGCTAGGAAGATGGGATGGTGCAAGGGTGTCGACACAAGTTGCATCCCACACCAAAGATCTACCCAACTTCCATGGCATTATGGTCATACCATCTGGTCTCTTTCCATCGACGCGTACCAAGCCAGTTAGTTCTAAAACAGCTGGCACCCCGGCGGTGGCAAGAGCACGACGGATGAGATCATTAATGCAAGCGTGCCGCGCAATACGACCTGCACTTTTACTGCAGGAAAGGCCATGGTGTCCGAGGCAGTCGACTGCTTCCCCACATTGACAGCGATGCGGCGCCCCACAGGGAGCACCCAATCGCAAACACGTAGCGAGCCGGAAGGTTGTGTCACCCAACAAAGTACCTATGTTAGGTGACGGTAACGCCTGTAGCCAGAGGCCCGATTCCCACTCACCCACAGCCAGCAAGCGGGCACGCTCAGCAAAAAAAAATAAGCATTGCCATCCAACGCGGTAATGCTGCCAGCCTTCTGGGCACTTTATCTGTTGACGGCGATACGGACGAATTTTTTGACGCCCTGTAATTTTCCATTTTTTACTTGTATATATTTTTATTATTAGTTTGTGTACATTTATAGGTTGTATATATTTAGTAATTAATTTAATTATACGATGAATATGTATCAAATAAATAATATTGGGATTTTGTTTAAAGAAAATCTATAGGACATAGCACATATAGGTAAACATATCACCGTGTTGTGGGTTGGATCCCCGCACGGAACTAATATTTGTAAGGCCTACAGATAGTTGATCCGGGTCTGGTTGTTTGTGTAAGTATGTGATTTTAAATGTTTGTAAACGTACCCACGATACAGGAGTAATTCCTAGTGTAGGGCAATGTTTTTTTTAAACAAAAGAGAAACATTTCATCACACTTCTAATTCCATAAGGGTTTGGCAGAGGTGTACCTTATTGTACACCCTCAATTTAGCCAGTTATATTGCCATCAAACTACCACAAATCCGAATTCCTGACTTCAGAGTGTGGGATTTTTCTATCAAAAAGAAATGTTATCCCTTTTTGGGACTTGTCCATATTTTAGTTAGTTACTCTAAATTATTATAAACTAGCTTTTGCCCGCGGCTTCGCTCGCGTTAAATTTGGGGTAACACAGTTCCCCGTTCCTGATTTGCAGGTACCTGGCTACCTGTAGTTTTTGCCCTTGCGCCTTATGGATTTGTAATAGCAAAGCTAAGTTTTCCCTCTTTCTCCCTCATAACCCACGTTTTTCAAAAAAAATAGCCTATGTCCGTCTCCAGGGACCCAACTATTTCTGTACCAAAATTCATCAAAATCGGTTTAGCCATTAAGGCGTGAAGAGGTAACAAACAAACTCACTTTCGCTTTTATAATTGTATATTTGTTTGATAAACAAATACGATTCAAACTAGGCTGATAGTCAGCACTTTTTGAAAGTCAATTACACAAGACAGTCCCCCAAAACGCCCACGTCCTCGTATTTAGCTGGGAAGAAGAAGTTGCGGAACAAATTCCCGAGCAACCATCATTTAAATAATTCTATAAATAGCAAAACGAACGTCTGATGAGATTATTTATTAAGAAACTTTTTATACGCCGTACGGTATCTTAAGGCGCTGTACAAAGCAAACACGAAAAAACGTCTAGATTTT
This sequence comes from Ochropleura plecta, assembly GCA_905475445.1. Lineage (NCBI taxonomy): Eukaryota > Metazoa > Arthropoda > Insecta > Lepidoptera > Noctuidae > Ochropleura > Ochropleura plecta. The sequence goes on along the minus strand of FR997731.1, from coordinate 14,961,905 downwards.
CGTCGCAAATTTAGCCGTATTTGTACATGCCACTAGCCAAAAAAAATACCATGTATAGTCAAATACATAAAGAAAAGACTTAAACAAAAACTGTTTACAAAAGTGGTCTAGTACTACGAAAAAAAATTTTTTAAAAAGACCACGAAAAAATTTTTTTCGTCTCCAAATTCTCTATTTTTTCAGCGACAACCATTATATTTTATATATCTATAACAAAGGAAATGTTAAGGACTAAAGAGATAGCTAAAATTTTTCAAACACAGAACTGTTTTTTTTTTAATATTCAAATAAAACTGCAAAATTACCTACATTTTGGCGGACATGATATTCAAATAAAATTAAACACCGAAATATTTTCGACCTTATTTCTATTCTTTCGATGCAATACTGTCGTGTACTTGAGTCAGACCATGCCCAGTATGCAGCTAGCCTCACTTCCGCGAATACCTACAGATTAGCTTGTTACCGCGCCTTAATATTATAGGTAAATGTAAACGTGAATTGGTTTGTTTGTTTGCTTGTACTTGTAATGCCTTCACGCCTTAGTAGCTGGACAGATTTCAACAAATATTTAGCGTACAAGTAGACCATATCCTGGGTATTTTTATTCCAGCAATCCCTTCCCTTGGGATTTTTTTATCCCAACAATACCTTCCCGTGGGATATTTTCCGGCTATCACACAGGTAAAGTCGCAGGCGATAGTTACTGCTATTTTAAAAGTTCCAACCAACTTAAAACCTTCTATCTATACGTTGGCATAGCAGTTTCTATCAAAAATCGATCGTGCGTTAAAGCTTGACCAGATAATGGCTTGTTACTGATATCGGAGCTTTACGTAGGCACTGTTATCAGTGCAATAACCTAGTGGGTTTCACAATGCAGTGGGTTTTTATTCTCTCTGCTCTACCATAATTGGGTACTTGACACCATTAACCCACAATTCGTAGGCAAAACTCTATGCTGAAGAAGAGAAAGAAGAATGCTGAGAAGTTCTATGCTGCTGATATTATTATTATTAGAAATAATGGGACGGCACGGTTGGCGCAGTGGCTGAGAGATCGACTGCTGCGCTGCGTGTCGCGGGTTCGATTCCCGCACGGAACAAATATTTGTATGACCTACAGATAGTTGTTTCGGGTCTGGCTGTTTGTGTATGTGAGTTTATATGTTTGTAAACGCACCCACGATACAGGAGAAATTCCTAGTGTGGGGCAACGTTTTTTTAAAAATCCTTACTAATATTATAAAAGCGGAAGTGAGTTTGTTTGTTTGTTTGTTTGGTACGTCTTCACGTCTAAACGGCCCAACCGATTTTGATGAATTTTGGTACAGAGATAGCTGGGACCCTGGAGACGGTCATAGGCAATTTTATTAGCAAGATAAGGGGAGAAAGAAGGAAGAAAAGGGGAGAGAAAGATATTTTTTTTTCGATCACCACGCGTGTTAAAGTTAGCGTTAGCTCAAAGTAACTATGTCACGAGGAGGAAGTCGTCGGCGGAAGCTAGTCTAATAATATCAGCCTATAACTGTCTTACTGCTGAGCAAAGGTTTCTTCTCATACAGATAAAGAACGAGCATTAACCACCACGTTTGCTCAAGAAGAGTTGGTGATTTCAGACTTATTTTAATTATAAATCCAGGTTTCCTCACGACGTTTTCTTTCGACGATGCCTGTGATGGATCAAATAAACTTTTAAAAAGTACGTTTGCTTTGAAAAAGTCACATTGGTACTTGCCGGGATTCGCTTGAGAGGTGAGACGTTTAACCTCTGGGCCTTTATTTTTTGGTTTTTGAAATCATCAAATAACTTCCCCCGCTCTGGGTGGAGCGGGGGGAAGTGTCAGACTTTTACTGAATAAAACCCACCCATGTTCCTTCTATTGCCCTTTACGTTCCGGGGCCGCGGTATCTCTTTCGAACAACCCGCAACCCCGGCAGGACCTCTGGGCCATCACATCATCATACAAGGCGGCCAGAAAACCCAGTTAAATTATCAAAAAAATATATATATTTTTTCTATCTTATACATAACATAACGCCTTTAATTCCCGAAGGGTTAGGCAGAGGTATACCCAATAGTACACGCCCATATTTTGTCAGTTATGTTGAAAGTCCCATGTACAATGGCGCAGTGGCTGAGCGATCGACTTCGGCGCCGCCGAATAAAAAATATTTGTATGATCTATTAGGTAGTTGTTTCGGATCTGGCTGTTTGTTTAGGTGACTTTAAATGCTTGTAAACGTACCCACGGTACAGGAGAAATTCTTAGTTTGGGGCAACGTTTGAAAAAAAAAACAAAAACAAAATCCAGACTAAATGGCTCAGGAATCGAACACATGCTCAGCAGTTACTGTTGCACTTACGACCTCTTTATAATATTACTAGCTGTGCCCAGCGGTCTCACCCGCTACTCAGGTCCCCCTTATACCCCCTTATCACTTAGGGGTTTGAAAGATAGCTAGTAGCCGATTCTCAGACTTACCGAAAATGCATAAAACTTGAGAGGTGTCAAGGGACACCCGGATGGATCGAAGTTATTATTTATTATGTACAAAAACCTGTATACACTCAACAAAAATAATCGTCGCGACACCACACTGTTCAATGCGAAATAGAAAGACGAAACGAATATAACTGTCTTGCTTTCTATGAGAGAGAGAAAGAGAGAGAGAGAGAAACACACGCACGCCGCACGGCTTACAACTATAGCAAAAAGTGTCGTTACAACTTTTGGTTTTAATTTTTTCCGCCTAGCAACGCACAATAAGGAACTTAGTTCCAAAAAAAAACATAAGAATCGGTCGAGCCGTTTCGGAGGAGTATGAGAACGAACATTGTGCCAGAAGAATTTTATACATTAGATTATTTAGTAAATTAAGCATTAAGTATGAGTGAAGGACGCTATAGGATGGTTTAATTCTCTTTGCTATAGGACATAATATCGTATTCAGTAGTCGTTATATAACATGCACGTGAAGAAAATCAAAAGAGTTCTCAGTGCCTTGGAGTTGGCACCATTTATTATAAGCCTCATTGATTTCAGCCTAGTCGTTTGTAAGCCCTGAATTGAAGACCTAAATTGATTTCCAGGGTTCAACAATGTGTCGGTAATTGGGTTTCGCTTTCACAATACTTCCCCGAATTGGTTTGCAAATTATAATTGGCAAAAGGCTCAATATTTATTATTGACATACTTTCGCTTTATCAATGACGGTATCAACAGGCGAACATGTTTGCAAATTTGAAACAAAGTAATTAATTTAGATGTTATAAAACACTAACAGTTTCTAGTGGGGTCACCAGCTTAGAGGTCAAAAATGATGCCACGGAATTAAGACAAGTCATGGTCTTACTCTATGGTAAATGTCATTGGAAGAAGATTTACTCACATATTCATACGTTCGGTATGGATCATAGATATCAGAAAGCAGTTTTTTATATCATATTTCTATGGTATGGATGCATCCGAGAATTAAATTCAGTGCTAAAATTGCATTTGGAGAAACCTCCAACCCCTGTTAGCCATAGGTTCATGATGAGGAACTAATACAGCAAAAAAGTTTGTTATTTCTTTGTAAAAAAGTTTATATTATATATTACTAGCTGTGCCCAGCGGTTTAACCCGCTGCTCACTTAGGGGTATGAAAAATAGATGTTGGCCGATTCTCAGACCTACCCGATATGCACACAAAATTTCGTTGAAATCGGTCCAGCCGTTTCGGAGGAGTATGGTAACTAACACTGTGACACGAGAATTTTATATATTAGATTTCAGCCTTTTTAGTTGTGGTATGTTCATAGATATCGGAAAGTTTTAATATTTCTATGGGTACGATGGTACGATGGTCACACAAATTCTTATCCAGTAGGTATTCCTTTTCCAAATGTAACTAAAAGTCATTAGCAGATCAGCCACATAGACAAAAAAAATAAATGTTTAGAAGATTATCTCATAAACTACCCAAACACTGAATAACATGTAAAGAACCACCACGTAAGCGTTCCTCCTTTAACTAAAAAATAATCCCGTAAATCAGACCAGCTACCCTACCATGACGTCTTGAAGCAGAACTTATTCCACTGAGGGAAAGAGACATAGCTATACAGGGTGTCTAGCACCATCTCTTTCTCTCAGTGGAATAAGTTTTGCTTTAAGACGTCATGGTAGGCCTACAGTTCGTAATCACGGAGTTATTAAGTAACAAACATTTAAAAATAAACGAATTGAGAACATCCCTTTAAGAACGCAGTTACAAAAATGGTAGCTTACCCGGACATCTCATGCATCTATTCTGAAAGTGGTTTGGTACATAACCTTTGGCACAGTAGCATGTGTCATCGATGCATTCGTATTCTTCTCCGTAGCAGTTTATCTCCATACATTTGTCTGAAACTAGAAGAATATTTTCACAGTATAGTTTTTTTTAACGTTGGCCTTTTCCCTACTACATATTTTGATGGTTGTCCAAGTTAAATCATTTTATTACTAGGTAAAATGATTTTATTACTAGAAATGACTCATCCTGGAAATATCGTAGTATAAATCATATTAAACGTTGCGGACAATTTAAGCATCGTTGATTTACACTGGACAGTAAATAAACCGGGCCACCCGCTACTTTGGAACCCTGATCAAGTAGTAAGTTTCAAATTTTTATTAAAAGTTCAAACTATCAAAGTTAAACCTTTTTTAGGGTTCCGCACCACAAAAGGAAAAATCGAAACCCTTATTGGATCACTTTGTTGTCCCTCTGTCTGTCTGCTGTCTATATGTCAAGACCCTTTATCTCGGAAATGTGGGGAGTATCGAGTTGAAATAAAAACCATATACACAAGTCTCTACTCCCTTCATACTGCGAAAAACCAACCAACTAAGTCTACGCAGTCAAAAGATATAGCCGATTATGTCGCAAGTTTGTACGGAACCCTCGGTGCGCGAGACTGACTTGCTTTGGGCCGGACTTTTTTTTAAATGGGTAAATCCTCATTTATCGTGAAGGCGTCCGAGAACCACTGTGCAACACTTCTTGTCCGACTTGTACTTACTTAAACCCACCCATGTCCCTTCTTTTGCCTTTAATGTACAGGGGCCGCCCACTGACTCTACCTGGGAGAAGTTATTTGATGATGACGACACGGTTGGTGCAGTGGCTGAGCGATCGACTGCTGCGCTGCGTGTCGCGGGTTCGATTCCCGCACGGAACAAATATTTGTATGACCTGCAGATAGTTGTTTCGGGTCTGGGTGTTTGAGTATGTGAGTTTAAATGTTTGTAAACGCACCCACGATACCTACAGGAGAAATTCCTAGTGTGGGGCAACGTTTAAAAAAAAAAGATGTCTCATTAGATAAAAACAAAATAATATTATTATTATCGTTGTGGGCATCGAACCAATGATCCGTCTCACGGAAGATAACTAACTGTTCAGCCACTGTGACCGTTCATAATTTTATGACCGTAAAATACAATTGACTAACGACAATATAAATTATTTATAAAATAAAAATATGCCAACTTCTTAGACCAATACGGTAAAAAGATCCTAACTGAAATAGAAAGGTTTATCTTAATAACTTTATTTTTTAAGTTATTTATTTCTACTTTTACTCTGGACGCTCTTAATGTTTCGTTTAGCTACATCGTTCTCACATATTTGTATGACTCAACATGAATGAAGTAACCATGATTTTGTAAAAATATTATGACTAAAAAGAGTGTCCATGGAGTTTCTTGCCCATTCTTCTCCATAGAGACCAACGCTTTGGAATGGGCAACTACGGTACTTTCACGAGTTATTATGCCTTGTGACTGGGACTGTAGCTTTAACATTTTGTTTTTTTTGACATTTAAAAGTGCCTGTAACGGTCTAATTGAAATAAATGCTTTGGGTTTGAGTTTGAGTTTGGAAGCCTACCATTTGAAAGTAAATGGGTACCATTTAACAAGGGCTTTTTTGCAGATTGGAATTATCAAATTACTCCCCTCCCCCGCCATATCCCTTCTATTGCCCTATATGTTCCGGAGCCGCGGTATATCTTTCGAACAACCCGCAACCCCGACCAACCAGGTTGGTTGTAACCAGGGCTATGAAATTCCCACAGGCAGTCAAACTAACAGACGTCCTCGACGTGAAAAAAGGCTAGACAGATTGGGTCAGCAAAAAAGAAGGAAAGTCTTTGGCTGTAGGAAGAGGAAACAACTCCAAGTCACTAGATATGAGAGCTCTTCACTGTAAAGTAGTGCTATTATCTTTATAGAAATAATAATACCTACTGAAACAAGTGACTACGCCCTGAAAGAACCTACTGTTTATATTTACTTGTTTATCTACATGTTTCACTACGCCAGTGACAAGCAACGTAATTTACAATGTATGCGGTGTTTACGTTTAATCATATTGCATGTTTTTGTTTATTTATAATGATAATGTTGGATGTCTCAGGATTAGGTAATAAGTTGCAGATTTTCGCGCTAGTTTAGTTATTTTGTTCTGTTTTGTTTGTATTTTTTACTTTTTTGGGGTTCCGTAAATTAAAAGGAAAAACGAAACCCTTATTGGATCACTTTGTTGTCCGTCTGTCTGTCTGTCTGTCTGTTAAGACCCTTTATCTCAGGAACGCGTGGAGGTGTCAAATTAAAACTATGTACTCAAATCTGTGGTCCCTTTGTACTGTGGAAAAATAAACCCAAAAAATATGGCCGTTTATGTCGCAAGTTTGTAAGGAACCCTAGATTCGTGACTATGACTCGTTCTTGCCCGGTTTTTTTTATATCAAAATGAAAATAATTTAAGTCTAGGTTGAATTAAATTAGTACATTAGAACATTTATCTCGTATTTAGCTAGCTACTTATATAAAAGTAGATATTCATATAAAAAAGGTTACCTTCGATATCGCCAATCTCAGCACACACTAACACAAAAAACAAACAACAAAAAACGATCCGGTTCCACATTTTTATAACCTTACAATCATTTTTACATTATTTCAATCGTAGTTATAAAAAGCAATCCGTTTTGTTCACACTCAACACAACCACTTGCTGAATATACTGAACATTTTTGATACATTAAAATAAGGTACGGTGATAAGTTATCAGAGATCTGCACTTGTACGATATTATGTTTATCGCGAGCGCGTCACTCATTACATCGAGATCGACTAGTGGTGCGAAACAACATCGGTGATTTACATTTAACCTTGTTAGGAGACAATAGCCATCTCTGGCTCATTGGCTGCTCTGCTCAGCTGTCTCACTGCATAATGCCGACTTTCAATACTTCTAGACGTTTGATGGACAAAGACCTCGACAAAAACTCGTTTTATTTTATGTAACCGCGAAATTTTCATCATGTGACAGTGATAATTTTTTTCTTAGTACTTCCCCGTTTTGAGCGTAGATTATTTTATTTTCATCATTTTGTGATGTTTTTCTTTTGTCTTTCAAATAAATTGAATTTAAGACAATGAATTGTTGATCATTAATGACGGTGCTCATTTATTTTCTGTGTACTGGGACTATAAATCAATTATTGAGAAATTTGAAGAAGTCCCTTTTCGTTCTTATTTGCATCTCGATTTATGAATGACTCTTCTGTTTTTTTTAAAGATGATACTTTAAGTTTGTGTACCTTTCAATCAAACTAATATTGTGCAGGTTGGTTATTTTATAGGGCTGGCTAAATGTAACCCACTATTTAAGGCCCGATTGCCCCATTCAAAGTTTTCGAAATTAACTATAGGTTCACGTTATTAAGTAGTACTAATTCACTAACAAAACATCGATTCTACTGGGTCTAAAAAAATACATTACCTCATAACGATGTGATTACTAGTCCGATATATGTAAGGATGATGAAGGAGTGACAAACATACACATACAAACTTCCGCCTTAATAATATTAGCGTGATATATGTTTTATAAGTGCCCATGTAGGCCTACATGGGCGTTTCATGGGCATTATTCGGTTCAGGTTGTTCGTTTACCATGGAGATGAACCGGAAAGAAATTCCATGGTTACTGTTTTTTAAAAAACAATGATAGGAAGCAAAATTCAAGACAACGTAAGACAATGGTTTCTTTGAATCTAATTATGCTGAATTGCATTTTCAAAGCCACTTAGTTATAAACATAATACTTAAGTATACAAGGTGGAATGATCAGGGATGCTAAAATGGTAACCAAGTATTCAGTATTCTATTCTACCCTTATTTTTAAGTAGGTACATTTTACTTGCCTTATTGGTTAACAAATATGAAGTTTTTTATATAGCTTTCGTTATTAAAAAAAATATGCTTTCTAGGCATGTGTATTCCAAAAATAATAATAAAAATCCAAAAGATATAAGTACTTGAACATGACATGTGTAAAAAGTTTTGCGTCGTTCATACATAAAAAAACACGTTGAATTGTGAACAACCTCCTTTTTTTAATTCGTCAGTTAAAAAAGCGGTTCGTTTCTGACCATTTTTGCTGTACCAAAATGTATAAGGGGATAGCGCCAGAGTAGCCCATAAAATTCAAATTTATCGTTTCAGTGTAAAGTTGTATGTTGAACAAAATATAATTCGTGACCATAACACGTATGGATTTTGAGAACTGTAATGATTAAAATCATCAGTACCATATAGCCTCTTAAGTTCATGGAATGTTCAATACTCTGGCGTTTTCATCTTAAGAAAAACCGGCCAAGTGCGAGTCGGACTCGCGCACCGAGAGTTCCGTACAAACTTGCGGCATAAACGCTCACATCTTTTGACTGCGTAGACTTAATGTGCGTTCCAATAAACAAAAATGACTCGTTTTGCTTACGGATAGTTGAATTTTGAAATAAGTCTCATAGAACTTATGTCAAAATACAACTATCCGTAAGCAAAACGAGTCGTTTTTGTTTATTGGAACCGGGCGTTAGAGGGTTGATTTTTTCACATCTCCAAGGGACCACAGATTTCAGTATATGGTTTTAATTTCAACCGGATACCTCGACTCGTTCCCGATATAAAGGGTCTTGACAGACAGATGGACAACAAAATGATCCAATAAGGATTCCGCTTTTTTCCTTTTGAGATACGACACCATAAAAATACTAGCTATAATATACCTTGTATTAACAAATTTCTTTACGAATATCTTTCAATAAATCGCTTCAAACATTTATCATTTACGTGGTGGCGTGGGTGGGGTAATGCAATGACAGATGGATATTTATTTTCTGTCATGAGTTGTTAATTTCTTGACTAGTTGATTTATGATGGCGCAATATACTTGCGTTTTCAGACAGCAGTTCGAAATATCTTGTGAAAGTCACCTCTGATTTTGTAATTTAATTTTAGATAGGTATTTGTTTTGCACTGCTAATTTTTTTGACAAATACGCATATTATTTTTTTATATGTATTAATACCTGTGTTTACCTAATTGATATCTATATTTATCAAAGTATTCCCTTAAAAGGTTTTAAAAGATGTGGTGAAAAAAATACTCGTTTAACATGAAAGTTTCCATATTTTGAAGAATTAATTTATATCTGTGAACGATACTGATTGTGCTGGTTGCAAACATTTTAACTAAAATCGATAAGTATAATTATACTGATTAAAAAAATAACCGGTCAAAAAAGGAATAGGATAAAGGACGCCTGATTAAAAAAATAAATATTCTAGAATTCAATGTAGAGCACATTTCGCATCATATCAGATTATTTGAGTGAAGCAGGGTGTCAAAAGGTTTTTAGTTTTTGGTCTTTTATTATTTTCTAGTTTTGCATAAGCTGACTAAAGACTTATTGTGCGTTTAAACAGCGCACTCCTGGTTAAACTCATTGTTTTATTCTGTTATCTTGAGATTCGCAATACTTAACAGGAAATTTTTCTTCCGTATTGATTTGATATGTTACCTAAAGGTATGTACCTACAGTATCATTGATTAAAATGTTACCTAATGTTTTGCATATGTGATATCACACATTTTATTTTAAGATACATGTCTATTATGTAGATATGAACCTGCTGAAGTTTGTTTTATCTCAAGTGTTTTATCAGTACGTGAACGTCCACGGAAATGGAGAAACTGATGTCCAACTTGGTAAAACACTTACCGTACCTAGCTATCCCTTATATTCGGTTTATTAGCGACCCTAGTTTAGAACGTGTGGATTACTGCTCTACTAGTTTATGTATTAAACTGTCTTTAAACAATTAATGTTGCCCTGTACCTTCCTATTCGTAGCTAGGCTAGGCTTTACGATTTAAAATTTTCAAGGTCACATTTTTTCGTTGATCACATTATTGAAGTCGTAAAAAGCACAAGGTCGACAAAGTTAATTTGTTTATTTGAACTACTTTGTCAGACGAAAGGTATACAGAAACGGGTCTTTTATAAAATCACCACATTGTATTAAAGACTAACGTAACTACCGGTGTAAATTACTGGGTAGAGCCTATTTTGGTCTACCGTAACGTTTTAGAAAGGTACCTAATTAAGTTCCTAATGGCTGTTTTATCGCGGGCCAATGTGATGTAGTACCTTGATACGTAATGTTCCTTCATCTGCAAAGGATCGTTCTGTTCTATATCATCATCTTTTTTTTTTAATGAATGCCATCTCTCAGTTCAACCTATGAGTTTGTTGTCTGTTTACCGGACAACAAACTCAAATAATCTTTAAAATATTTGCAACTAGCTGTGCCATGTCATGCGTTGCTGTGCACCTTTTACTACCCGGCCCTATATACCTACCTACATGCATAAAAGCCTCCCCACTAATTTACAACCAAATCGGTTCAGCCGATCTTTAGTTATAAATAGTGTAACTAACACTTTCTTTATTATATTACTAGCTTCCGCCCGCGACTTCGTCCGCGTGGCATAGTTACTTTGGGCTAACGCTAACTTTAACCCGCGTGATGACCCGAAAAATGTATCTTTCTCTCCCCTTTTCTTCCCTCATTCTCCCCCTTTCCTCACTTTAAAAAAACTTGCCTATTTCCGTCACCAGGGCCCCAACTATCTCTGTACCAAAATGCATCAAAATCGGTTGGGTCATTTAGGCGTGAAGCCGTAACAAACACGACACGGTTCGCGTAGTGGCTGGGCGAACGACTGCTGCGCTGTGTGTCGCGGGTTCGATTCCCGCACGGAACAAATATTTGTAGATATGACCTACATATAGTTGTTCCGGGTCTGGCTGTTTGTGTATGTGAGATTGAATGTTTGTAAACGCACCCACGATACAGGAGAAATTCCTAGTGTGGGGCAACGTCTTTTAAAAAAAAAGAAAGAAAGAACAAACAAACTAACTGTCGCTTTTATAATATTAGTAAGGATTTATGAAAATAACCGAAGGTAACTGAATGCCTATTCATTTACCTAACGAAATAAGCTACGTTAGAGGTCCTAACTGTAGCTACCTTACACTTAAAAAAGTGCCTGCTTAAATAATAAAACTGATCCTAAATACACTACAGCTACAACTAAATAAAACTACAGCTAAATAAATTAAAAAATAATAATTTGAATTTATAATTAACCTGAAAATAATTTAAGTACTAAATTATATATATAAATTTTGTTTTTTTTTTAATATATCTAATTATGCCTGTTATCTATAAGAACCTATTAATTACCAAATAAAGTAGGTACTAAAACTAAATAACTCTAATAGAATTATACCCAGAAATATGTAGGTAAGTACAACTTGTAACAAAAAAAGAAATTAAAATAAAGCTAAAACGCCTGTCCAATACTGGGTCCACCCTTTATAGCAGAACTTTTTATGTCATAATTTTATTTTGCATAATAACGGATAGCATAAACTTCATTTCGCAGAAAATTGTTTGGCAGACACTCATTTATCATACATTCAAAACTCATAATTTTGTAAGTTAGAATCATCTCTAGACATAAATTTCATATCCATAATATTCAAAAAGCAGAAACATCATTTCGCAGAAAGTTCACAGTCAGAATCGTCTTTTGACATATATTTCATATCGTTATCATTAAACGGCAGAATTGTCATATCGCAGAAAGTTTATAGTTAGAATCATCTTTATTATTATTTGTTGTCATTTATTTTAATTATTTATTTCTTTAAAATAATATCATTTATTTTAACTATTATTTAATTGAATTTGTAATAATGTCATTTAATTCCATAAGTAATTATTATTCTAATGTAAATAGTTCAGTTCCGGGTAAACTACTAAAAACAATCTCATTTTCTATCAATGCAGGTCGTTACTGGCACTCGCCGGCCGCTGCCGCGGCACCGCTCGCTCCGCTCGCTCGGCTCGTGCGTAGGGGGTCACAGTTTTAACCTAACCTAACCTACGATTTTTTTTTCAACAAATTAACCTAATCTTAATAGTTGAGTCCCGGGTAACTAAAAACGATGTCTTTTTTTTTCTATATAATTCCAAAAATATCTTATTTTTGCCTTAATATGTTTTTGTATACAATTGTAACTCACTGTATCGGTTCACACCAAAATATTGGAAACTCAAAATAAATAACAAACATGGTAAATATCCCGTTTTAACCGTTAATAATAATGTTAGTGACCATGTCAGTTTAAAGACTTATTAGGCATATAAGTCTTAAAACTTAAAGTTATTCTTAATTAAATTCTGCCATCTGCATAGTATGAAAAGTGAAATTATACCAAATACTCGTCGCTCTAAATGAACATTATGCTAAACGACATTAGCGAAATTTGAACTCTGCCAATCGTAATTATACTAAATGTAATTCTGCCATCTTAAAACTATGCAATTGTAAATTCGGAGTTTTAAATATTATGCCAAACGAAAATTATATCAAATAATTTTTATGCCTTTAAAATGTTCGTTTAAAGAAAAATATGCTAAGTGTGTTTTGCCAAATAAATTTCGGAGCATCAAGATTCTGCCAGATAGAGGGAACCCGTCCAATACTATCTACCTATGTATACCTACTTCACTTAAAAATAAAAACCTATAAATACTTTAATTAATAATACCTGTAACTATAATAAAGAATATAACTATATAACGCTATGGCGCCCATTAGGGGAGGGCTATGTCCAGCAGTGGACTAATATAGCCTAATGAACTACGCTTTTACCAATATAGTATAAAAAAAAACTGAACATAAATTAGCCGAAACTCGGTTTCTAAAAATCTATGCGTACCTACTACCACTTCAGCTAAAAAGAAATAAAATGTAAACTATGAATAATTTGTAATTTGAACGAATATTTAAACACTACCAAAATAACTAATACCTATTTTATAAAATAACAACAAAAGATATAAATTATTTAAAGACTAAAAGTCGGGCTGAAAGCATTGTCTGTCAATAAGGTCGAACACTCTGAACATCTATTCGCATCAACAGCCAAATATTACACAAAAATAATCCCTAAAGCATGATTCAGTATTCACGCGCGATGGCTTATTAGCGTATTTCATGCATAACTTTGGTGTTTGTATACCGATTTATATGTTTCTTTTTTTATTGAATACGTAATAATGTTAACTGTTTTTAATTAGAGATGAGTGGGAGTGTTATAAACGTAAGAGTAGACAAATATAATCAGAAAGCTCCGAACTGCTAAGTTATCGGGAGTTACACGTGTTATTGTGAGTCAACCATAAAAGATAGACCTATGCTGTCGTAGGATATTTTTTATATAATTTTAAGGAGAACATTTCCGTCATACATGATTTCTGTGTAGCTTTAACAAACTTCTCCCGATTACCCAACATTTTCCTTCACTGCTCTGCTCCTATTGATCGTAGCGTGATGAAAAGTATACTATAACCTGCCCAGGAGTATGAAGAATAATTGTACCAAGTTTTGTTAAAATCCGTCGAGTAGTTTTTGTTTCTATAACGAACATACAGACATCCAGACAGACAGACAGACAGACAGACAGACAGACAAAAATTTTACTGATTGCATTTTTGGCATCAGTATCGATCACTAATCACCCCCTGATAGTTATTTTGGAAATATATTTCATGTACAGAATTGACCTCTCTACAGATTTATTATAAGTATAGATAGATATAGATTTGTTGACGAATGGAAGCACCGCTGTGCTACCTACGGAAGAGCGTGGCAACATTTTTGTATTACCAACTATTGACCTACGAGATTCACAAATAAATGTGTGAGACCCTTTTTGCTTGTGATTTTTTATTTAACAAGCACCTCTGCTTGTTAAGTATTATTTTTGTAAAGAAAATGTTAAAAGGTGATCCCAAAGACCTTTACAATTTAAAATTATAGTTATGAAATCATTGCACATATAAGTAGGTACTAGAAAATTTAAATTGTCTATGTGTTTGCCTTATGTAAACTGACTTCCTTTGAACAAATGAATTAAATATTTGACAGCCAGTTGCGACCCTTAAATATGCACAGCCTTTAGAAAAAACTGAGGATTAAGTAAAATGCATCTTCAATACACTGTAAGCTTATACTGCTGTCAAGAGTAGTTACTTATAAACCGCACATTATAACTTTTCAACAACCAGAGGCCAACAAAAGTTGCGGCAAAACGCACCGCGAATAGATATTGCTTACCCCGCTCGTTTGTACGAATTAAGTTGACAGTTCCTGTTCTCTGAAACACGGTAGTTTTGTCTTGTTATGATTGTTGCGAGAATAATGGCCAAGGGGAACAGCTCTCCAACAACGTAGATAAAACGAAACAACAATGTTGCCATCAAGGTTTGAGTGTGTATTTTGTAGAATGAGTTGATTTTGAAAGTGTCGTCAGTAATGAAAACCGCAAAGTGTTAAGAATAGTGTATCCGAATCCAATGATTTTAAATATGTGTTTTGTTTGTCTCTTAATTTTTCGAGTAATGCTCGAACACAGCTGAACGGATTTCTGTGATGTTTGGCACAAGAACAGATCGACCACATCGTGTCTTAACGCATACAGGCTCCTGAGGAGGTTGCGGGTCGTTTAAAAGAGATACCTAACTCGTAACATAAAAGGCAAAAGAAAGAACATGAGCTGGTATTAGTCAGTAAAAGTCTGATACTCCCCCCGCTCCGCCTAGACCTGGGGAAGTTTTCTCATGATTTCCCATCCGTAATAAAAGAAAAGAAATATGCAATCAGGCTTTTTATTCCAGTAATACGTGGGTTCATTTCCTATATGCGGACGAAGCTACGGGAAAAATCTATTCATTAACAACGCCTGAAAGTTATAACTGACGGAGTAGCTGCAGAAAAAATATTGTTTTTCTGCGTTGAATACATTCGACGTATTAATTCACTTTTAGATAAAGTATTATTCCCAATCTCCCTCCCAAATGAATTAAATGGCCCAAAGAAAACGGTGGCCTTCTGGTTTCTGAAATTTTATATTATTACCATAATATTACCGTTGGCCTCGTTAACAACTTATTTTTTCATCATATAATAGGAAGGCCAACTTGGTACTTTTTGTTTTAAAGAAAGTTTTACCAAATTCTATTACAGAACTCATTTGCATTCAGAGTACGCTTCCAGCCTTCCACCGTGAAGAGCTTGAATGATATCTTTGTAAAAAAAGATATAAATGATTTGTTATTTTGCACATCAAAACCGGCTGAAATTATAGTATAACAAAAAAGGCCTGAGAAACTACAATGCTCAAAATAATTATTAGGTACCTACTTATCAAAAGGGCAATGACCAATTGACCACTGCAGCGCTTGACAAGTTACGGATTAGGCTGAGGCCGCACTACGGTTAAACCGCTGTGGTTTTTAATCCCGTGAATTTGTGCCCCTAGAAAACTGATACAAGCGGCCGCACCCTCGGATTTTCCCGCGACTGATTTTAAAACCGTGATTTGCTACAAAATGCTCGCGGGTAAAATCCGCGCCAAAATTTGTAATCTATAGAACTTAGTTGGCGCGTTGGCAAAATTTTCGGCGTAGACGTCTTCTTTTTCTATTTCTTATTATCAGAGCAACAACACATACTGCTACCTTTAAATCCATCTTCAAACTGCGGGTCGTTTTGCGCTTTTTAATCGTGGTGTGTGCGTCTGAAGTGGTTTCGCGGCTGTGCGATTAATCGCTTGCTGAAAAAATCGTAGTGCGGCCACAGCCTTAATGGCCACAGTAAATAGAGGACAGTGAGGACGCTGTGTTGAATGGCCAATAACTTAACTAAAGTATTTAACAAAACTCGCAATGGCTTCTGCTATCTGGATAAGGTAGCAAAAGGGATGAATGAAGGACAATTGCATATATGAGATGAGAATGCTAAGGGGGAAGTAAATGGGTGGACTATGTGAAGGATGCTCTGGCTAGAAAGGAGGTGAGTGCTGACATGACGGGTAATAGAAAAGTATGGAAAAAAACATGCTGCGCAGACCCCAAATAAATTAAGGTAAAGGCAGAAGTGAATGAATCTGAAAATGGCAGCTTTAAAATAAGTGAACGAACACTGAATATCTGTCTGAACGTGAAGTGGGCGACATTTTATTTAAATAACAAGTCAATGAAATTTGTAACGGAATAATTAACAATTAATTTTAAAATACTATCGGCCACATTTTGTTAGGCAACCTGGTAGATATAAATTTTTAGCAAAAAACGACGGGTACACTGATTCTGCAACCGGATCTAGACTATTATTTTTAGACACGTGCTCTTATACTTATAAATACTTCGTATCTAGAGGTGCTCAATTTATTTCCGACCAATATTGTCACAATTTCTGTAAAATTTAATTTAACTGTATTATTTGAAGTTAACGTCCCCCAGCGTTAACTATTTGGATCCCAATGTAATAGAATTAAAACTTTATAATGTAATTATTGTAGTAGCTTGACCCTATTAAAAACAAATGACTATAATAAAGTTAAAGCCAATTTCCAGGTAATTAGTTCGTTATTCAAATTGATTAACATTACTGCTTCTTTGGATTCGTGGTGACTAGAGCGACTGCGGGCCGTGGGTTCCTGGGTCCGATTCTGAATCGATTAAAAAATGCTATTTCCCGCGCCGATGGGTAATCTCTACCGAGATAAGAAAGAAGGCTATCTGTTGTTATATGTCATTTGCTGTATTTAAAATAATGTATAATTCGTTGCTAAAATTAAAGAGCTACGTGTCTAAAAGTTACCTTTGTACAGGAGGGCCTATCAAAATATTTGTCAGCCAAACAAAGTGTGTAAATGCAAAAAAGGCAGCAATCTGATTAGACCATTTAAAATGTGAAAATACTGGGTGCCTTTTTGCATTTAAAAATATAAAGAGAATTGATAAGATATTTGATTATTTTGATTTGTGGCCTTTTAAGCAGCGAAATGTTTTGGGATTTCTTGCATATTTTCTAATTGTTATCAGTAAATCAGTGTTCAATCGATGTTCTCTTGCTACCACAGTTTGCCTCTGCATCACTCCAGAAAATCCCAGTAGCATTAAGACTCCTTAGATTGAGTTTAATTTATTATATAGATACCTTTTTTGCTGTTGGGAAGTCGTCAAAAAACGCTCTGGGCGGAGCGGAGGGGTTTTATTTTGTCAGATTTTTACTGACTCAAACTTATCCATATTCCTTCTTTTGCTCTTTATGTTCCGGAGCCGCGGTATCTCTTTCAATCGGGTCCACCCTTTATAGCAGAACTTTTAATGTCATAATTTTATTTTGCATAATAACGGATAGCATAAAAATCATTTCGCAGAAAATTGTTTGGCAGACACTCATTTATCATACATTCAAAACTCATAATTTTGTAAGTCAGAATCATCTCTAGACATAAATTTCATAATTATCCATAATATTCAAAAAGCAGAAACATCATTTCGCAGAAAGTTCACAGTCAGAATCGTCTTTTGACATATATTTCATATCGATATCATTAAACGGCAGAATTGTCATATCGCAGAAAGTTTCTAGTTAGAATCATCTTTATCATTATTTGTTGTCATTTATTTTAATTATTTATTTCTTTAAAATAATATCATTTAATTGAATTTGTAATAATGTCATTTAATTCCATAAGTTATTATTATCCTAATGTAAATAGTTCAGTTCCGGGTAAACTACTAAAAACAATCTCATTTTCTATTAATGCAAGTCGTTACTGGCACTCGCCGGCCGCTGCCGCGGCACCGCTCGCTCCGCTCGCTCGGCTCGTGCGTAGGGGGTCTCAATTTTAACCTAACCTAACCTACGCATTTTTTTTTTAACAAATTAACCTAATCTTAATAGTTGAGTACCGGGTAACCTACTAATAACAATGTCTTTTTTTTCTATATAATTCCAAACATATCTTATTTTTGCCTTAATATGTTTTTGTATACAATTGTAACTCACTGTATCGGTTCACACCAAAATATTGGAAACTCAAAATAAATAACAAACATGGTAAATATCCCGTTTTAACCGTTAATAATAATGTTAGTGACCATGTCAGTTTAAAGACTTAGGTATTAGGCATATAAGTCTTTAAACTTAAAGTTATTCTTAATTAAATTCTGCCATCTGCATAGTATGAAAAGTGAAATTATACCAAATACTCGTCGCTCTAAATGAACATTATGCTAAACGATATTATGCGAAATTTGAACTCTGCCAATCGTAATTATACTAAATGTAATTCTGCCATCATAAAACTATGCAATTGTAAATTCGGAGTTTTAAACATTATCATCTGTTATGTTGGATTCTTAATAAATGATATTCCGTTGGTATGATACTGG
Source organism: Ochropleura plecta (assembly GCA_905475445.1). NCBI lineage: Eukaryota > Metazoa > Arthropoda > Insecta > Lepidoptera > Noctuidae > Ochropleura > Ochropleura plecta. Next base: position 14,943,204 of record FR997731.1, on the reverse strand, counting down.
TTTATTAGCAGGAGACACAGGAGTTGTACACACAGTAAGATATCACAGGAAGAAGTCTGGCAGAGTGCCGGCAGATCACAGATAATACATATAGACTAGTGAAGACCATAATAGTAACATACTAAATAGTGATGTTACAACATCCCCCTTGTTGAGTTCAAATTAGACCCCTGACTGACAATTAATATAAGTGCTATGCTATTTAACTTTATACAAGACAACATGCTTAATTATACTTATAGTTATACTTAAACTTTACTTATGACTTTATTTATAACTTAACTTAATCAATTTCTTCAATTAACCTTCTGGTAGGTTTTATAATACGACCTGACCTAGTTGTTACATTTGAGGATTGTTGAGATGAGGATCCTTGATGCCTAGACTCCTGTCTGTCACCTTCCTCTCCCCTTTGTGACGAGTTGGATTGCATGGGAGGGTTAGCACAATTATGAGAATATTTATGTCTTAAGTGAATTCTATTCCTCCTATACCTAACTCCATTGACATCCTCAACAACATATGATCTATTATTTGACAATCTTTGCTTAACAATAGCTTGTTCCCAGTTGCTACTAGGGTTTCTCTTAAAATAGACATGATCATTATGATGTAACATAGACATTGACTTGGCATTTTTATTGTAGTATTTTGACTTATTTTGATCATTTTTCTTGACAGACTCTTTGTAATCTTTAAATGTTACCACTTTTGGCTTTAACTTCTTATATGATGTTGGAATGTTATCTCTTAAGTTCCTAGACATGAGTAACTGTGCTGGTGATGAAAAATTATTTTTACCTGTATTTCTATATTGTAACAATGCTATGTATGGATCTGATCCATTTTCTTTGCATTTTCTTAGCATGTTTTTTATAATTTTGACTGAACTCTCTGCTTGTCCATTAGACTGTGAATGATATGGGCTAGTAACAACATGTTCTATGTCCCATTCTTGCAAAAAAAATTTGAATTCGATTGACTGAAAAGGAGGTCCACCATCTGAGACTAGTGACAATGGTATTCCATGGCGTGCAAAAATTGACTTTAAATGAGTAATAACATTTTGAGATGTACTATTTTTATTTAATAATGCTATTTCTATGTATTTTGAGTAATAGTCTGTGACAATTAAATATACTAAACTATCAAAATGCATTAAATCAATACCTACTTGTTGCCATGGGTATTTACAGATTTCAAAATTTTGTAGTGGTTCCTTTTGATTGCTTTGTTTAAACTTAGCACATATAAGACATTGCTCTACTAAATTCTTAATATCACTTGACATATTTGGCCAATACAGAGACATGACAATACATATACCCTGGTGACCTTTGTGAATCTGTTCTAACATTCCTTTGTACATAGACTGTGGTACTATTAATTTTGAGCCTTTGAAAAGTAAATCTTTAATTACATGAATTTCCCCTTGAATATTCCAAAATGGTTTTACCAATGGACTGACATTGTTTTTATTGTTTGGCCATCCTTCATTATAATATTTTTTTAATAATTGCAAGGATTCATCCTTTCTGGTTTCCTGTGCCAATTGTGTACTATATTCTTTTGTAATTGCTAAGTTAGCATACATTAGATTGACATGACAAGACATTTCTGATTCATTTTCAGGTATATAGTGATCTTTCAAGGCGGCTCTTGACAAAGTGTCTGATATAAACATTTCTTTACCTGGGACATGTATAACTTCTAAATCATATTTTTGACAAGTTAACATCATACGCTGTAATCTAGCTGGGACGTCATGTAATGGTATTTTAAACAGATAGACTAATGGTTTATGATCAGTGTGAACTGTGACTCTGTTACCATATACATATTGGTGAAATTTTTCACAACCAAATTGAATTGCTAGCAGCTCCTTCTCTATTTGAGCATACCTTTCTTGGGTTTGAGTTAAAGTTTTTGAACTGTATGCTATAGGTTTATTTTTTTGTAAAATGACTGCACCTAACGCTGACTTTGACGAATCGACTGACAAGACTAATGGAATCTTGGGATTATAATGAGCTAAAACTGGTGAATTTGTAATTTCATCTTTCAGTTTCCTCAGACATTGACTATGATTCTCATCCCAAGTCCAGACTGCATCTTTTTTTAAAAGATTTCTTAACATTTGTGTTTTTTCTGACAGGTTACTTATAAAAGGTCCTAGGTAGTTTATCATACCTAGTATTCTCTGTAACTCTTTGACATTTTGTGGTGTAGGCATGTTGACAATTGCTTTGACCTTCTCAAGATCTGCCCTTGCACCATCTTTACTGAAGACATAACCTAAAAAACATACTTCTGACAGTGAAAATTTACACTTTGACTTGTTAAATTTTAAATTGACTTGACGAGCTCTTTGCATGACTTTATGTAATCTTTCATTGTGAATTGACTCGTTTGGACCATACACTAAAACATCGTCAATAAAAATTAGAACTCCTTCTATATCACCAAATAAATTCATCATGACTCTTTGAAATATTTCTGATGAGGCATTTATGCCGTATGGTAATCTTAAATATTTATATCTACCAAATGGTGTTTGAAAGGTACATAATTCTGAACTATATTCATCTAAACGTAGCATCCAAAACCCTGAAAATGCATCTAAGTGAGAAAAACATACAGCCCCTTCGAGCTGAGACCTAATCTCATCAATTGACTTGAGTGGATAATGTTCCCTCATGATATTTTTATTTAAATTTCTAGGATCAAGACAAATTCGTAACTGACCTGAACTTTTTACTGTTACAACGACTGAATTAACCCACTCTGTAGGTTTTGTTTTTGTTTTTCTTAACTACTTGCATTTTCTCCATGCGATCCAACTCCTCACGCAGTTTCCCTTGTAATGCGAATGGGACTTTCCTGGGCGGATCCACACATGGTACTGCATCAGGCTTGAGTTTTAGATGACAGACTGGAGGCAGACAGCCAAGACCCTGGAATACATCATTATATTGTGTATGAATTTGTTCACAAAAGTCTTGTTTTGATACTGAAAAGACACGTTTTATTATACCTAACTTTTCACAAATTGGGAGACCAAGGACATTTGGACACTCTATATCTGGTATTATAAACATTATGTTTTCAACAATGTTCTTATTGTTTAAGCAAAAATTACAAATTAAGTTGACTTTGCCTAAAATCGGAATGGATTTTCCACCAAATCCTGTGACATTTATTTGACATTTGACAAGTGACAATTTTGACAGCTTATTTTGACTTTTAACATTTTGAAATGTTTGTTTTGACATTATATTGACATCTGCACCTGAGTCTATGATGCATTTAACTTTTGTATCTCCTACCAATAAGCTAATTTCCCACGACTGCTTTGAGTGATTAAAAGTATTGACCACTGATGATCCATTGTGTGACTGACTGGACGACTGTGCCTTATTGTGAAATCCCTCAGACATGTGACTGATTTCATCATTGAGACTCTGACATTTTTTCTTTTGACTTTTTGACTGGACATAGGATCTCTCAGACATGTGATTGTTCTCATCATTGAGATGTTTATTTTTATTACATCTCTCAGACATATCACAGTTTTCATCATTGAGATGATATGAATTGGGACTCCGACTATTTGACTGGATAATAAATCTCTCCGACATGTCACTTTTCTCATCATAGGGATGGATGGATGGATGTGATGTCTTACTGTGTGTCTGTGTGTTCCTGTGTCTCTGACTGAGTGACTGACCGTGAGAATGACTATTATGACTTTGACCATTATGACTTTGACTATTCAGCATACCTACGAAATAATCTTGACTACCATTATCTGAATTAAACGATTGCAACTGACTGACTTTTTTATTTTTGAGACAAAATTTAGCAAAATGATTATAAGATTTACATGACCTGCATTGAACGCCTTTAGCTGGACACTTGTAGCGATGAGACTGTCCACAGCGACTGCATGACTCCACGGTGCTGTTTGTAGCTGACTTGCTTCTGCTTGGTGAAGGTGTTCTGCGACTGGAAGCTCGCTGTCGACCGTCCCCTCGGCTTCGGCTATGGTTCTTCTTGAGATGCATGACGCTTTCACGACGTGTGACGTTTTCACTGGACCCTTTGACGATTTTTTCAGCATCCTGCTGTGCGACTATGAGTGTTCTTGCCAGCTCTTGCATCCTCTGATATGTCAAATCAGGTTCTTGGAGTAATCTCTGACGTATATGTGAAAAATCTATGTTCAGGTTTGCTATGAAAATATCTTTAATGAGAGATTCTCTGAGCGTTCCAAACTCGCATTCTTTGCTTTTATTTTCCAAATCCGTGAGGAATTCGTCGATGCTTTCGGATTTATTTTGCCTACGTGTGAAGAACAAATACCTGCACATGGTCACGTTTCTTCTTGGCTCGAAGAATTTGTCAAATTTCGATTTGACTTCGTCAAGCGTGCTCTTGTCTATTTTGAGGTTAAATGTGTTGAATATATTGAGACCTCGTTCTCCAATGCAAGGTAACAGAATTGCGATTTTCCGTTTCTCGCTTGACTTATCTAGACCTGTGGCTAACAAATATAAATCGAGTTGTTGCCACCATCTTTTCCACGATTCAGCGTTATTATTCGTGGTATCTGACGAAATATTCAACTGCTTCACACGTGTTTGAAAATTTGTCTCACCATCGTGGCTGACGTCCGCTTGGTCCGGCATTTACTTCGACGACCTCGACTTTTTCTTGAATGATTTCTTCTTAAATGACTTCTGACACCATGTTATGTTGGATTCTTAATAAATGATATTCCGTTGGTATGATACTGGTTTATTAGCAGGAGACACAGGAGTTGTACACACAGTAAGATATCACAGGAAGAAGTCTGGCAGAGTGCCGGCAGATCACAGATAATACATAGACTAGTGAAGACCATAATAGTAACATACTAAATAGTGATGTTACAACATCATCATCATCATCATCAGGCTATATTAGTCCACTGCTGGACATAGCCCTCCCCTAATGAGCGCCATAGCGCCCTGTCTTCAGCTTGCCGCATCCAGCATCTGCCTGCAAGCGTAGTGTAGGACGCCCTCCGACCAGGGGCCTTAGTCTGCTATTACAATAGTGTCAGAATGGTCGATCACTGATCGCATAATGGTTGATTTTGACATTTACTACATACTAAACTTGTCAAAATCAACCATTATGCGATCAGTGATCGACCATTCTGACACCATTGTAATAGCAGACTAAGGCCCCAGGTGGGATGACGATCTAAGAAAGACTGCAGGCAGATTAAACATTATGCCAACCGATAATTTTATCAAATAATTTTTATGCCTTTAAAATGTTCGTTTAAAGAAAAATATGCTAAGTGTGTTATGCCAAATAAATTTCGGAGCATCAAGATTCTGCCAGATAGAGGGAACCCCTTTCAATCAACCCTCAACCCCGGCAGGTTGTAGCTTGTAGATACATACCTACCTGGAACCTCAAAATGAATGCTGAAATGTTGATGCATATATGTAGATACGCAGTGATAGCCACAAGGCTCTAACTAATCTCTATCTATCTAATATCTAGGTGTAACCGACCCCAAGACATAACTCCAAATTTTCAGTTTCACGTGCGTTAAATGCGTATTGTATAATAATGACTTGCTTTCGTGGCATGTTAAGTTAAGTCAGACTCCCATGGGATTTCAGGGTTTTTTATTCCAGATGCCTGAACCTGGTGTCACAGGTTAACCTTTTGATAAAGAAGATATAGGTTTTGGTTCCTAAAACGCAGGTTTCTGGCCTAGTTTAGGAGGCAGAACATTATTTTAAGCTTTTTTTAAATATCTTCACTGTACAACATTTATTCACTGTCTACCTAAGCAAGTTTTCTTTCTTTGTGTACAAATAAAATTAAAATTATAATAGGTATCTCTGCCAAATTCTTTGGACAGAATTGGCGTTAATTTGTAAACGAAGATTTCTGATGCAATATGGATATAGACTCGAGACTAAACTAAATAATATTTCCGTTTCGTTCTAAAGTTAAATGTACAGTCGCAAGCTTGAATACCTATGATCTTAAGAGAAACCAGAAACGATTTACTTGAGGTAAGGCAACGTTTAAGTAAGCCAACTAGTAAGAATTGTGCGCATTCCAACGTTTTACAAGAGTCGCAACATTTTTCTTTTTTTGTGCAGAATATTTTAGGCTCTTATATCTGCTCGCCATCGTGGGCTACACCTAAAAATCAGCGTCAAGTGGTGGCCTTGTGTTGCCATCTGGTTTTATGCTGAGCTGAAGCCTTTTTGGCATTCCAATTTTTTTTTGTTTTATTTTATGGTGTTTCTGTTATTCCTATAATATTCATTATATTACTTCTAAATTCTCTCTTGTAAAGCATTTACAACAATATAATTCCTCTCCGTCTTCTTTATCTCTGCTTTGGTCTACCTCTATCAGCATTTACATTCTTTCGCAGTAGACGATCATAATATGAATGCTTGTGACTGTACCTACAAGGAAAGTTTCATGATTAAAATTTTGTGAAGCAAGTTTCAATTTGATACTAAATGAACTGACAGGTGCACAGTGCAGCGAATGAAATTGGTGTCGTTGGAAATGAAAGTATAAATTACTTCTGTGCAAATTTTGTTTTGTAATTCCTTATTTTTTTTATTCTGTTTTAATAAACGAGTAGTACAGAGTCGTGACCGTTGAATGAAATGCAGGGAACCCGGGATAATACGGGCTACCTATGATAATAAAATACAGTCGAGAAAGATAAAAAAACCTGGCCAACTGCAAGTAGGACTTGCGCACGAAGGGTTCAGTACCATCCTTACTAATACACACATCAAAAGTGTCTAGGGATCAAGCATTTTTATGCGGATTTCTTGAGATTGAGATGTGGCTTTGTAATAAATTTATGATTTTATAAATTTATATGGATCCTTTTTGGTGCATTTCATAATTTGAATCAGGAACTCTCAATCAAATTCGAGTAAAAGATGAAAATAAGCTGTCAATATTTTCCCTATAAAAACATACAACGCATTGAAGACATTATTAGTGCTACTGTTTCCCTACTACTGATTAAAACCAACGTTATTATGGAGCGGCGACGTCATTTAAGCAGGGAAGAAATGCTCAGAGCCGTGGGAATGATAGAAGCTGGTTCCCGGCAACGTACTGTAGCTTTAGCTCTGAATACAAGTCAGAGTGTTATCAGTCGACTTTGGACACGTTACCGAAGCACTGGTACCGTGGCTGAGCGCCATGGAGGACGGTATCGCTGCACCACACGGAGACAAGACCGATACATTCAAATCTTAACTCGAAGAGCTCCTACAATAACCGCCATGATGTTAGCCGTGAGGCTTCATCACTCTTCAGGGAACTTAATTAGCGACCAAACAGTCAGAAACCGCTTGCATGAAGTGAACCTTCATTCCCGAAGACCGCTACGGGTACCACCTATAGCAATGCACAATCGTAGGATTCGATATCAATGGGCTCTTGAACACAGAAATTGGGCAGAAGAACAATGGTGTTTCGTGTGCTTTTCTGATGAGTCTCGTTTTGGTATGAGACCGGATACAAGACGTATACGACACTGGAGAACCCCTGGACGCCAACAGCGATTAAAATCCTGCCAGGAAGTCCATCCTTATAGTGGTGGAACCATCATGGTTCCACCACTCAGTTCTTCCGCCGATCCAAATACCCGCCGGTATTTGGATCGGCGGAAGAACTGAGTTGATTTGGATCAGAGGCAACCTCAACGCTCAAATTTATGCTGAGACGATTGTATCAGACGTCATCGTTCCTCTACAAGTGCAAATCGGTCCCTTATTTCAGTTAATGCATGATAATGATAATTATTTTTGTATGTATGTATATAAGTATTTATCATTATATATTTTTTTTTATTGTAAATATTACTATTTTTTTCGGTTTCAATCTTTCTGCACCCTGCACCTACTATGTTTTCTCTCTGCATCACCCTAAGGTAGACTGGTAGAAAATGCCCAAGGCATTAAGTCCGCCTTTGTACAATGTTTTTATATTTGTGCATAAAGTTTAATAAATAAATAAAATAAATAAATAATGCACAACCGCACACCGCAAGAGTTGTAAGACAGACTCTCGCCGCAGCTAACATCAATGTCCTGCCCTGGCCTGCTCAGTCGCCAGACTTGAACCCGATTGAGCATGCATGGGATATGCTACAGAGAAGAGCTCTGCCAAATATGGAGGGTATCCAGTCGCAAGAAGACCTTTTTTTGTTGTTGCAACGAACATGGGCGGCCATTCCACAGCGTGATTTGGATGAACTCATTTTGAGTATGCCAAACCGATGTTCTTGTGTTGTTAGTGTTCGCGGTAGAAACACGGATTATTAATTGTTTAAGTTACCCAATAAAATTTTAAAGAAAACTGTTATTTCAGTCTTTTTTTCAAACTTTAATGTTAGTGGTTCAAATGTCAAAAATCCCTTTATTAGGAAAATGGCAAATTTCTTTATTAATGCAAAGGTGACTTGGTTTATCGTTACTGTAACAAACGAAAACACTTTATTTGATGAATCCTTAAAGAAAATTTTAATTAATATCAATCAGGAGAAAAGTTATTGCAAAAATATATCGATACCGGAAATTTCAATTGTCGTAAAGGACAAAACACGAGTTTTCAGTATAGACAAAAAACAAAAAAAAAATATTTTTATGTCTAATATCTTTTTCAAATAAAGTGCTATATTTATGATGTCAAAAGAAACCCTAACTATTTTTTCGTGTTCTATCCCTATAAATACACAAAATAAACCAAACTTAATTATTGACGAAAATTAGTGTCCTTTACAGCCCACAAAAATTGAACCGAAGTACTTTACAGCGTCGAAAAATTGATTATGATAAAGTCAGATGTGTAGCAAAGGACTAATCTTGATCATCAATGGGTAGTACAAGTCAATTTAATCAGAGACTAAGGGGGTAAAAGGAACAAAAAAACTAAACATCTAGTTAAGAAATACCTACAATAGGTTGTAAAACTAAGTGAAATAAAAGGTGTTTGTTAATATTTTTATTTATTAATCAATATATTAAGTAAAAAAGTAACAAAAATCTTATTCAAAGATAACATCACCCGGAGGCAAGTCCTGGATAACGTCAGCGGTAAGTACCTCGCCAATAGGAGTAGTCTGAGTGATCTTCTTCATTTCAGGCTTAGGCGCAAAGACAACATCACCCGAAGGCAAGTCCTGGATATCGTCAGCGGTAAGTACCTCGCCAATAGGAGTAGCCTGAGTGATATTCTTTATTTCAGGTTCAGGCGCAAATATAACATCACCCGGAGGCAAGTCCTGGATATCGTCAGCGGTAAGTACCTCGCCAATAGGAGTAGTCTGAGTGATCTTCTTCATTTCAGGCTTAGGTGCAAAGACAACATCACCCGAAGGCAAGTCCTGGATATCGTCAGCGGTAAGTACCTCGCCAATAGGAGTAGTCTGAGTGATCTTCTTCATTTCAGGCTTAGGCGCAAAGACAACATCACCCGAAGGCAAGTCCTGGATATCGTCAGCGGTAAGTACCTCGCCAATAGGAGTAGTCTGAGTGATCTTCTTTATTTCAGGTTCAGGCGCAAATATAACATCACCCGGAGGCAAGTCCTGTATATCGTCAGCGGTAAGTACCTCGCCAATAGGAGTAGTCTGAGTGATCTTCTTCATTTCAGGCTTAGGCGCAAAGACAACATCACCCGAAGGCAAGTCCTGGATATCGTCAGCGGTAAGTACCTCGCCAATAGGAGTAGTCTGAGTGATCTTCTTCATTTCAGGCTTAGGCGCAAAGACAACATCACCCGAAGGCAAGTCCTGGATAACGTCAGCGGTAAGTACCTCGCCAATAGGAGTAGCCTGAGTGTTAAGTTGTTGTGATTTTCTGTTTTGACATATTGCAAACGGTGGTGATAATAATATACTATCAACACTGGAAACTACCGAATTTTCACCAAACTTAGTGGATCGTAAATATCTTCTCAGCTCTCTTTTGGAAACTTTTTCATTTCGTTTAATATTTACTTTGCTTTCTTGTCGAGTTACATATATTAGAAAAAGTGTTCGCATTTTCACAATAATTTTCTTCATCTGTATCACCTATTACGTCACTACTATTAGCAGAAGATTGAAAAGAGTTCGCACTGGGACGTTCCTGAAAAAACATAAACTTAGTAAGCCTGCTGTAATAGTATCAAGAATTTATGCAAGTATTTATCCGACAGTTGTATTATCTAGAAAATTAACTAGCTGCGCACTGCAGTTTCATCCATGTAAGTCCCGATCCCATATTAATATCTGGGTAAAAGTACATACATGCGTAATCAGCCTATAACGTTCCCACTACTGGGACACAGGCCTCCTCTTTTTATGAGAGGGAACAGTAGCCTGTGTCCAGTCAGATGTCTACATTCCAAGTTTCATCACAATCAGTTCATTATTAGGTATAAATAATATTCACACACATTATACACACTTTCGCTTTTATTAAATGTGATAGATATTAATAATTATAATGAATTTAACTTACGTAACATTATTGTTATCGATTTCAAAATATTTATCTTCAACCATCGTTTTTTCAAGAATGGAACGTTCATTTTCAATACTTGTACTGCTTGGGTCAACATCACAATAATGCTCAGCATCGACTCTAAAATAGTATCAAATCAATAGGTAGTAAATGTATAATAAACCGAGCAAAGCAAATGTGACTCTATTAGGATTAGGACAAATCGGCGCTTGTATGTATATCACTCCGACGATAACTCAGAAACCGTTTATCTGGTTTGGATGAAAATTGAAGGGTTTATAATTTGGTTCAATTAAATTTGCAAGTTCGAAGATCAGTCAAAGTCCAAATCGGTCAAAAGGTTCCAAAGATATGAGGATCGCAAGTTGCAAGATCCAAGTACGCAATTCGCGCGCTAACCACTATTAGTTTATAACGTGTAGGTACCAGACTTACGTTGTAAAGGACATCCTAGCCAGCAAAATCTTTTTATGATGTCCTTTACGACCAATACTTTAACTCCCTTACTTATATATACTTAAACGACTAGCAGCGTCCCGCGAGTTTACCCGCGTAGTTCCCGTTGCCGGAAGAATATTAGGATAAAAGGTAACCTACATTATGTTAATCTAGGTTATAAACTACCTGTGGGCTAAATTTCATCTAAATCCGTATCGTATCGTGGATCGTATGAGTTGCGATCCACCCGCACCCGTTATTTACACCTCCGTTGCCCTAGGCATCGTGCCCCCGCGCAATTTGTCGCCTCAGGTCGTAACCTGTCGCACATTCCTTGGCGCCATCGGCATTATGAACGAGACAAAAAATGAGTTTCTCTTAAAATTAGGGTCGTAAAGGACAATAAAAAGCAAACGACATTTACGACCTAGTTACGTAAGATAAAGCAAAGCATAGATTAGGTCGTAAGGGTTGCAATTATAAAATAATATGTTTACGACCTTTTGATTTGTAATAATAATATTGTTTATAATGTCGTATAAACAGTTCAATACAAAAATAATCTTACGACCGCATAAATAATTAAAACATGACTTTACGCTCCATAATGAAAATTATTATCACGATAAATCCCAAAAAGTAAAAAAAAACGAGCTAGAGCGGCTGAACATCCGGGTCGTAAGGGACTTTTTTTCAAAGATATGATTATTTTAAATATACCAATCGATAGAGCTCGCGATGCTGTTTCCAAATATATATATAACTTATTTTCGGCAAAATGTCCTTTACGACAATTGAAATTTCTGGTATCGATATGTTGATCCCTAGATACTTTTGATGTGTGTATTATAAAAGCGAAAGTGAGTTTTTTTGTTTCGTCTTCACGCCTGAATGGCCAAACCGATTTTGATGAATTTTGGTACAGAGATAGGTGGGGGGACCCTGGAGACGGACATAGGCTAATTTAAAAAAAAGTGAGAAAAAGGGAGAAAGAGGGACGAAAAGGGGAGAGAAAGATTTTTTTTCGATCATCACGCGGGTTAAAGTTAGCGTTAGCCCAAACTATGCCACGCGGGCGAAGTCGCGAGCGGAAGCTAGTTTTCTATAAAAACATGATTTCACGTTCAGCTGTTGGTTCCGGCTGTCATTTATAGATTTTTGACAGTGGTTATATGGAGTCTGTGCCTGAAAGTCTCATAAAGCCGATATATATCGAGTATGATATCAGACTCCATGGTACACCGTATAACTAAATTCTGAGTTGTAGATGTCAGATAGGCAGTCGCTTGTTATTTTTTTTTTAAATTTGCCCCACACTAGGAGTTATTCTTGTATCGTGGGTGCATTTACAAACATTTAAACTCACATACACAAACAGCCAGACCCGAAACAACTACCTGTAGTTAATACAAACAACTATGTACCTGTAGTTAATACAAATATTAGTTCCGTGCGGGGAACGAACCCGCGACACGCAGCGTAGCAGTCGATCGCTCAGCCACTGCACCGACCGTGTCGTCATATAAAATACTGGTAGTCAACTGCATCCAGTGAGGCTGGAAGCCTTCCCCAACATAGTTGATAAAAGGCTAGGCAGATGAAGCTGATAATAAAAAAAATATAAAAAAAGTGCAGTATATCTACCAATTAGCACAGTATCACCCTTTTACAGGGGAGTGTCTCTAATCACGTAGGGTCGTCACGTTTGGGATGAGACAATTTGAGATGGGGGTTCGCTAGTACTAAATACGGAAGACAAGAAAACTGGGCAAGTGCCAGTCGAACTCGCTTGATTTAAGATTTTTTCTTATTTTTGTTATCGTTTTTAATTTTAATAGCTGCACCCGCGGTTTCATCCGCTTATACCGTTAAGCCGTTTGAATGTGAAGGAGTAATAAACATACACACATACAAACATTCGCCTGAAATAATATTTGTTTGATTATGTGTTGTTAAAGGGCTACAGCAATAATATTACAAATGCACCTATTATGGTTCAAAAGAAATAGCCCTATAAAAGTGGGACAGAAAAAAACATATTTGTAGTGTTTTTTGGAGGGCTGTATTTTTTGCAAAATATGATTTTATTTCAGCCTTTTTAGTTGTGATATAGTGGTATCCTTACTAATATTATAAAAGCGAAAGTGAGTTTGTTTGTTTGTTACCTCTTCACGCTTTAATGGCTAAACCGATTTTGATGAATTTTGGTACAGAGATAGTTGGGAACCAGGAGACGGACATAGGCTATTTTTTTATTAAAAAAGAGTGGGATACGAGGGAGAAAGAGGGAAGAAACGGGAAAACTTAGCGTTGCTATTACAATTCCATAAGGCGCTACCGAATTTAACGCGAGCGAAGCCGCGGGCGAAAGCTAGTTTCACATAAATTCTTATTGAGTAATCATTTTCCATTGCTACGAAAAGATACCTATATAAGAATAATAATAATCCGTAGCCTACAAAGATAAACAAATTAAGTATATTGACTTGGCTCACGAGGTTGTCGACATGTGGGATGTGGACTCAGCGATCATTGTGCCGATAGTCGTATCTGCCAATGGCTTAGTTGGGCAGCTGGATCAAGGGCTTCATACTGAAAGCTCTTGGACACGTGTCGTATTGTGAGGAGGTTGCTTTCTTTGGAGCCCTGCCCGCCGGTAGCTTAGAACCTGTTCCCGATACCGGTGGGCTATTAGTTTTATATTTTCAAATGTTTTTTTTTACTGTTTTTATTAAGAAATATTTTAAAATGTAAACTAAATGTAAATAAATCAATAAATGAACGAAAAATCCATATACATTAAGAAGTTAAAAAATATTATAGAAGATAACTTATAAACTACCAAAGAAAATAGATAAAGTTGCTACGGGACGCCATCGGGAGTATATCTTCCCCAGTAGAACCTCCTCCTTTTTAAATCAGTCAAAGACAGAGCCTTTGTAACAGAGTCCTATTGAAACCCTTCGGATACAGAACCCTAAAAAGTAAGAAGAGTGAAGGAACTTAAAGTTTGGGGCTTGCATGTATCTTTAGTCGACTTTGTTTCGTAATCCTTTTAACGTCCGAGAAGACACCTAGCTATAATTATGTAAGAAGGGTAAGTAGCACATTATATTTTGTACAGCTGTCTTACGTAATACCTAAGTGAAGTAGTTTGAAAGATACATCTTGCAAACGAACTTTGCAAGTAAGTTTTAGCGTTGCAGCATATTCGGTTATGTATTTGACTAGCTCGTCGCTAAATTAAATTAGTTTTACGTATGCAGGTACAGAGGTTCGAAAATGGCCGCTTAAGTAGAATCATATAATAATACATTCTAAGAAAAAGTTTGTGTATAACCATCGTTAAGATAGTCTAGTAAATAATTCAAGATATCTCAGGAGAGATTTATAATCCTTTTTTTTTGCGGATGGGAAATCTTCAAATAACCCCGTTTTTGGCGGAGCGAGGCTGAGTGTCAGATTCTGCTCTCTTCTGGTGTTCCTTCTTTTGCCCTTTATGTTCCAGAGCCGCGGTATCTCTTTCGAACAACCCGCAACACCGGAGGTTCACGATCCTCAAAATCATGGTAACGTTTTATTGCAGTTGATATCATACATATTTTCACTTAATAAAATATAAATGATTATAATAAAAAAAATTATCAATCCTACAGCCAGTTCCTTATCTTGTTTACTTTAATAAGAAGTTCATCAAACAACATGTCACCAATTTGATGACTCGAATCTATGTTTTTTGATAAACGATCTCAGCAAAATAAACATGAATATCGTTGCTTTAAACGGGTGTACGGGACCCTTCACCTCGTTCGACACGCACTTGACCTGTTTTTATCATTGGTTTAGATAGGTATGTATTTCAAAACCATTCCTATTACAAACAACACCGAATAGATGTACAGAGTCAACATGTGTGAAGAAACTTCGCATGATTTTTCTATTTATTTCGGAAATAATGGAAATGAAAAAAAAACATTTGTTCACACTAAACAAAACCTTTTTATTTTTTTCCCAAAAAGGAAAAGCCTGTTTGCGTTTTTTTTTTAACAAAACAGTTTTTTCCTTTAGTTTCGGCTAATCTCAGAAACAGCTGGACTGATTTTACTGACTGGTTTATTTTGGCAGATAGCTGACATAGGAAGTAACTTAGGCTTTTATTTTTAGAACAAAAAAAAAGAATATATGTAGTTCCGTGCAAATAAATAAAACTCATCAAATTGTCAATAAACTTCACGCCGACGATAGTCGGGAGTCATAGCTAGGTACATAAAATATTGACTATTCTCTAACTTCCGCAAAACAGCATAAAAACCAGATGAGTAGAAAATAAACAACTAAAATACAAAAGAAATAGCCTTACATATTTCCAGTCTGATTTCCAGGTAAAACGATTTACTAAGTACAAATTAAATAAATTATCTATTCCTAGGTAATTAATATTTTCGTAAAAGAAAAATTACAGCAGGTATGAAGGAGGCAGTTGTAATTAGCTAGCCAGCCTAGTCTCGGTGACTGGCTTACAATAAGTGAGAGATAAGGCCAGGTGTGCACAGGTGTAGCCAAAGTTCCGACTAAAGCTTAATTTAATGCTAGCTTCGGGTTACCCTTACTGAAAATGAAATTATGTGTTCAATTTAATCCTTACTTTCAAAGACACCCTGTGTATTTTTTCCATACTTAACCCCTAACTACTTAGAAGTAACTGTGTTTCAAAATGTAATAATACTTGAATGGCTTCAGCTTTCAGATTTTCCAAGAAAAACGTTATTTTATCAAGAGTGAGGCAAGGTGAAGATTCCGTGCTTATTAAAATTCTGTATTGGTTAGACTTTTTTATAAGGTCGATGGTTGGAAGTTATTTTTCTTCATTTTGTCCTGTTTTCTTGTCATATAATCAATCCTCGCGTTTCGTTATTTTGCGACAAAGATATGGCTTTTTCTTTTCTTTTCATTTGCAAGGGCTAAGAGGAGCTCGTGGCTAAATAATAGTAGCCGCTCGGGTCGATCTTTAGGTTAAGCCGCGCCCGTTACATACCGAGTTTCCTCCGTGCCTCGGAAAGCACGTTAAGCCGTTGGTCCCGGCTGTCATTTGTAGATCTTTGACAGTCGTTACAGGTAGTCAGTGTTCCGAAAGTCTGACAACCAGTCTTACCAAGGGGTATCGTATTACCCAGTATTAACTGGGTTGTGGAGGTCAGATAGGCATTTGCTCCATGTAAAATACTGATATTCAGCTGCATCCGGTTAGACTGGAAGCCGACCCCAACATAGAAGGGAAAAGGCTAGGCTGATGATGATGCAAGGGCTAAGGGGAAAGCATGAGACCCTGCCTGGGTCAATTCTTAGATCGTTCAGAGTGTTGTAACCGAGTGGGTCTTCCACCCCATCTGTTGCCTCAAACTCTTTATTTTTGGATCAACATAGATTTTTCATCATTATCGTCATTTATTTTTCAACAATAATTTCATCATCATTTCAATTTGATCAAACAAGTTTTTGAAATAATCTATTTTTATAAAAGCTGCTTCATTTTTTAAAACCTTTATGCTTCCTTCAACTCTCAACTATTAAATAACCACTGCTATAGTATTACTGCTGAATATATGCTGTAAAATATTATTTACCCTGTAAAGGGTCCACACCCTTGGGGCTATAATGAAGAAATCACAAAACCTGTTGTGGCTATTCTTACTGCACCCGTCTCATTACTTTCATTACTACTTACGACATCGGCCGGAGGGACACGACCGAGTGTCAGTGTTATTGGGTTTTTGACATTAGTAACTTTTCAGATTGCTGATTGCCTCGTTAGTCTAGAGGGGGCAAGCGCGATTGGTAAACATGTCCTTGGTTCAATTTTCGGGTCGGCCAAAGTGTTATTGGGTTTTTCATGTATTTTTCAGAAATTTAGCAGACTTGGAGTTTGCATTTCTGCCTAGTCTGATAGATGGTTATATTCTCGCCACTATGACATGGGACTTAAACATAACTGGTAAAATGTTTGTGTACCTACTGAAGGTATACCTCTGCGTAACTCTTCCGGGTTTACAAGGCGTGATGCCATGATGTGTAACTTATTATTATTATTAATTGTTTATTTCAGGTACCCATATCATTATTACAATGTATTGTTGAATTAAATTATTACATTACAATCCTTACTAATATTATAAAAGCGGTAGTGATTTTGTTTGTTTGTTACGTCTTCACGCCTAAATGGCTAAATCGATCTTGATGAATTTTGTTACAGAGATAGTTGGATGTTGTTATACCCTGGAGACGGACATAGGCTATATTTTTTTGAATAAAAGTGAGAAATGAGGGAGAAAGAGGGAAGAAAAGGGAAAACTTAGCATTGCTATTACAATAAATAAGGCTCAATTGCAAAAACCACAGGTAGTAGGTAGGTACCTGCAAATTAGGAAAGGAGACATGTTGTGTTACCTCGAATTTAACTAAACGCGAGCAAAGCCGCAGGCAAAAGCTAGTAAATAAATAAATAATTGCGTAATGTCAACTGTGAGTGAGTTTCACGGCGCTTTAAAAGGAAAGAATAAAATGGATAACTCATTTGTAATGTAATATTCATTATAACGACTAAAATAAGTGTTTGTTTCACAACCAGTAGCGTTCGAAGTTGGTAGGATATCAATTCGAGAGAGGAAAGCGGGATCCAAAGTTTGTCGGGCCGTGAGATCATAACCAAATTGTACTTGCAGATGCCACCTGAATTTATGCAAATCCTTGGTTAAGCTACTATAACTTAGCAACAGTTCTGCGGCGTTTGAATAATATTTAAGAGGAACTCCCCCTGCGACCCTTTATGAACAATCGTAAACAAAGAAAACCTTTGTTAGGTTTTGTGGTTACAAACGCGGATGTTGCATGTTTACGTTTAGATTCTGTGCCCCAAGCACAGAACAGTTTAGCAAAAGTGTTTTTGAATTTTGGTCTTTGGTTACATTAACATTAGGTTTGTTTTTTTGTGGATCAGGGTGGATATTTGCTACTACACCATCGCCAGCATGTAGACATCCAGTGCGTTATGTATTTTTAGGGTTCCGTACCTACCTCAAAAGGAAAAAACGTAACCCTGTAACCCTTATGTCTGTCTGTCAAGATCCTTAATCCCAAGATAGCGTGGAGGTATCGAGTTGAAATTAAAACCATATATTTAAATCTGTGGTCCTTTTGTGCTGTGAAATAATCAGCCCTCCAAGTCAAAAGATATGGTCGTTTATGTCGCAACTTGCACGGAACCCTCGGTACGCGAGTCTGATTCGGTTTTTGGTGGTTTTTTTTCTATAGAGCAATGTAGATTTTTTGCTAATATACCGTCGCCCAGCATGCAGCATAATCCAAAGCATCACGTATTTTTTTATTATCCCTAAACTTCATTTGTGTCAGTTTCAACGATGATGCAATATTGTTGTTTAAAACAAAAACACGTTCATATTTATTCATGTTTTCTGGAATGACAATTATTTTTAGGAATGTTGTGTATTTTATTCTATGTTGCACGGAGTATTTGATTTATTTTCGTTGGATCCCAGTTTTTGATCCCATTTTATAGGTATTAACGATGGGTCCCATTTGATATTACCATTGAATCCCATTTTATGACAACATGTGTACATTTCAGAAGAAAAGTGATTTACTTTTATTAAATATTTCAAAAACACCGTGTGTGTATTTTGGATTTTTTAGGATTGTTGCCACTGGGGAATAAACAAGCGCCTCTTAGCTCAAAAAAAAAAATACTGCCGTCATGATTTTTCCATATTTTTTTTTATATAATGTGGCCGTTTCTGGCACACAGGTCACAGTTTTAACCTAACCTTTTTTTGTAAATAAATAATTATCCTAATCATAATAGTTCAGTTCCGGGTAACCAACTAAAAACAATCTCTTTTTTCTATAAATGCAGGTCGTTTGTGGCACTCGCCGGCCGCTGCCGCGGCACCGCTCGCTCCGCTCGCTCGGCTCGTGCGTAGGAGGTCACAGTTTTAACCTAACCTAACCTAGTTCCCGGTTCCTATAATTTGTTTGGGTAATGAAATTTTGTCAAAATCTTTTCGGAAAAACGGCAGGCACGCGTTATTCTAACATAACCTATCCACATACCCAAATTTCATCCAAATCAGTCTATAAGTTTGAGCGTGTGTTGGAATAACAAACATACATACAAAGTTTCGCCTTAAAATATTATTGTGATTTTGTTGTTGGATGTACCCGCATTCAGATGTTTTTAAACATCTGGGATCCAACGGAAATAGTTTTTGGGATTCAATGGCAATAAAACGTATTTTTTTAGTATTTTTCAAATTTGGGATTCAACGGAAATATATAATAATGTTTTGTGGGATCCAACGCCAAAAATATTAAAGTGGGATCAAAAACTGGGATCCAACGGAAATAAACGGAGTATTTTAGGCTCGATGTTATGACAAATATTATTTTTATAAAACGTTTACGGATCGACCTTTTTTTCCTGTATCGTGGGTATAAACATTTATTCTTACAAAAACAAACAGCCGGACACGAAACAACTACTTGAAAGCTATATAAATATTTGCTGCGTTCAGGAACGACTTCCGAAAAATATTTATATAGCTTTCGCAAATTCTTATTATGTGAGTTTTTCAAAAAGTTAAATCCATATTGCCCACAATTATAACGGCTTACAAAATCCGAGAGTCCGCTGTAGAAACAATCAGTACCATGATTAAAAGAGTTTCTTGCACTGTAGTGCATTGTAATTTCATAGAGACACAGTAGTACAAATTGTTCGCAGCACGTGCCCGGGTAACGAACATTACACCTCTGAACCTCTTCCAGTGTAACAATATCTTCATCACTTACTGAAACTGGGCACGTTCGCCTCCAAATGAGAGAGAATCTAATCTTTTTTCCTCTCTCATCGAGCCGTCTGCGAACGACTTGGCCACGAGCTACGCGATTAAGCGACTCGTTTGCATCAACCGCATTACGGTCTAAGCCTTTTCCCGACTATGTTTGGGTTGGTTTCCAGTCTAAGCTTTGTAGCTTAATACTAGTAATACTGGTTGTCACACGTTCGGGCCGCAGACTATTTGTATCGACTGTTAAAGATCTACAAATGACAGCCGACACCAACGGCTTAACGTACTTTCCGAGGCAGCCATCCATTTCATAACCTAAGCAAGCAATCCTTAAAATCTAAAGATCGCAGACACACGAGCAACAGCAAGCTGAAATAAATAAAATAAATTGTTTAGGGCATGCCACGAAATACACGCGTCGTGAGTTTTATGGCGAAACTTTCGCGAAGGAAACAAATGACAGACGACAATACGACGATCGACAAACGAAGCGACTTGTTAAGTCAAGTCGCATTGTTTGAGGTCCTACACGGGGCGTTATATATCTCGTAGAAGTCGTAGATGGTCATTTATACAATACCATTTGACTTTGGCACCTTTTACAAAGCTGGATTAGATCTCGTTTGCATAATCAGCGCCAATTCCGCTGGATTCATGAGTTCAACTTTGGGTATTTATGTATGATAAATTCTAAATCTGAATACTTAGTGGACTGAGTTGTGTACTTGTCGCTTTTCCTGGAATAGAATTTCAATTGGCTGTAAATGAGTCTCATTACGTAATCGAGGCCAGATTTTCTTTTACTTTTAGGGAGGTCCTTGCGCCCCGCGGTTTCAGCATCGTATACCGGGATATAAAGTAGCCAGGTACTAAACCACTATCATTGAATTTTTTGACGCATTTTTTTAATTTATTTATAAGTTAGTTAATTCTATTAAAATCCTTACTAATATTATAAAAGCGAAAGTGAGTTTTTTTGTTTGTTTCGGCTTCACGGCTTCACGCCTAAATGGCCAAACCGATTTTAATGAATTTTGGTACAGAAATAGTTGGGACCCTGGAGACGGACATAGGCTATTTTTTTTATAACAAGAGTAAGAAATGACGGATAAAGACGGAAGAAAAGGGATAACTTAGCTTTGCTATTACAATAAATAAGGCGCAAGGGCAAAAACTACAGGTAACAGGTACCTGCAAATTACGAAAGGGGAACTGTGTTACCCCGAATTTAACGCAAGCGAAGCCGCGGGAAAAAGCTAGTTGATTATATAAACGGAATAAATAGATTTATCTGAGAAAAATATAATAAACAGAACACTATCTGTGTGCCATTTCATCTAAACTCGTTCTACAGTTTTTGCATGTGCGAGTCTTAGAGAGAAGAGAGGGAGAGAATCATCACCATCCATCTATCCATCAATGCTCATAAACTTTCCCATTTATAATATGAAGTAGTAGGATTTGTTGGTAGCTTTGTGTTTTTGACCCCACCAGCGTGCTCAGAACACAAAGCTACAAACAAACTTTATCCAATTGTATGCTTGTGTCGCATTTCCTCTTTCTAAAAAAACATTTACCGTATCGTTTCTGCCAATCGTCTGAGGCGAAAAATATGTACGGTATGATGCTTTTAAATATGGAATACATAACATAATATCACGCCCATAATCCGCGATGTGTAAGGCAGAAGTGTACATAATAGTACCCCTCAGTTTGACAGTTATGTTCAAATCTCATATCATAACTGATGAGCTTATTTTCATCAACCGGGCAAAAAGCCAGAGTCCAGCCTGTCTGGCTGCTACTTAAAAAAATCCTGATGGAATATACTATAACAGTTTGCAACCTGGGAATATAACCCACGACCGTATGCTTAGTAGTGATGCTGGTGACCAATGGACCCACGAAGCAGTTTTTAGATACAGTAAGTAGGAACCTACTCTTGCCGGGGTGGCGAGTTGTTTGAAAGAGGTACCGCGGCCCTGGAACGTAAAGGGCAAAAGAAGGAACATGGCTGGGTTTTAGTCAGTAAAAGTCTGCACTTTTGAGCGAGGTAAGTTATTTGATGATTTCCTATTGATACTACTTTTTTATTAAGCCTTTATAGCTAAAACTAAACATAAACTTAAAAGCAAACAAACTTATAATCTAAAAAACAAATCTATTTCTCCGGTTTAGTGATCAGCGTGTCCTGTGACACCTAGGCCTCTTCCAGCTGTTTCCAGTCTTTTCTGTCCCTGGCTTTTCTTGACCAGGTAGCTTCTCCGACTTTCCTTATGTCATCCAGCCATCTTTTTGCCTGTCTGCCTATTTTCCTTTTATCATCATTGATACTACTAGTAACACCCAAATTATCAGGCTATATTTGTGGTTCAAGTGGTCCTTAGTACATAATTTAAGTATAGTTTATTGGAATGTTATTGGTCCATGTGTTATGAGAACAAGCAATTTGGAGAGTACCTATGTGCGTAGATTTTCTTAGGAGAATAACTGTTATCCTTTCTGTCGACTCTAATAATATTATCAATGTATTTAGCCTTTGTGTGGTCAATTCCGATTCTCTTATAATATTTTTTCAAGAAGAATTTCGTTATTAAGAAATATGTTGGGTCTATTTTCGGACATCAGACCTATAATAGGAATCGAATTAAGTAATATATTGAGGGATATTGAAAAAGTAAGATAGCTCCGTAACGTTGACGATAACTGTGTGGTAGCGTTTTGAGATTGAATGGAACAAAAATCCACACTAATATTATAAAAGCGAAAATGAGTTTGTTTGTTACGACTTTTTTTTTTTTTTTTTTCGGATGGGAAATCATCTAATGACTTCCCCCGCTCTGGGCGGAGCATGAGATGGGGGGCATGTCAGACTTGTACTGACTAAAACCCACCCATGTTCCTTATGTTGCCCTTTACGTTCCGGGGCCGCGGTATCTCTTTCGAACAACCCGCAACCCCGGCAGGCGGAGGCCCTGGCAAGCCCCTCTGCTTTGCTGACTCTCTTTGAGGCGCGCGTTAAACACGAACGCGCCGTCGACACGGCCTGTCGTCAATCGACGGACGGACGGCGAGCTACCCATTGCTCACCGTCCACAGGCCCGCCACCATCTACGGTGGCCGGGAGCCGTCTCGCGGCGCCCGGGGCGTCTCCCGCGGCGGCTGGGTTGGGTAGATGACCTCTCCCTCAAACGCCCGGCCACCTCCTTTGCTAGCATTACTGCTTCGCAGAAGGAGGTGACCGCTTCCCATTCCCTCTCGCTCCGGACCATGGCCTGGACCAGGGCCGGACGCGAGAGATTGCCGCCGCCGATCGACTCTACGAGGGCACGGTGGTGCTCCGCCCAAGCTGGGCAGACCGCCACTGTGTGCTCCACCGTGTCCTCCGGGCGATCGTCACAATGGTGACACCCGGGCGTTTCCTCCCGCCCGATTATGTGCAGGAACCTCCCGAAACTTCCGTGTCCGGTGAGGACCTGCGTCAGGCGGTAGGTGAGAACGCCATGACGCCTCTCCAGCCACTCCTCAAAGAGGGGACTTACCGCCGCTATTGTGGCGTGCCCTGCACGGGGTTGCGACAGTCGCTCTCTCCATGCCACCATGAGATCGCACCGGAAGTCTGTCCGCTGAGCAGCAATTTGCCGCGGCAGCGGAGTTTCCCCCCGTTGTAGTGCCTCCGCGCGCCACTCAAATAGGCGCGCGAGCACTATCGCCTCCAGATCCCACGGTGGCATACCGGCAAGGAGGCTCGCTGTCTCGCCGGAGATCGTGCGGTAGCCCCGGATTAGCCTAATGGCCACCACCTTTTGGGGCGTGTTTGTTACGTCTTCACGCCTAAATAGCCGAACCGATTTTCATGAAATTGTTACAGAGATAGTTGGGACCTTGCAGACGTACATAGGCTAATTTAAAATAAAGTGAGAAAGAGGGAAGAAAGGGGGAGAGAAAGATACATTTTTTTCGATCATCAAGCGGGTTAAAGTTAGCGTTAGTTAGTTAAAGTATATTCATTTATCATGATCATATTCATACCAAGTAACCGGCTTGTATCTAAAAATATTTTTTTAAGGAACCACACAAATTCGCAGTTTGCGCAAAAAGACAAAAATGTATTCAGATAATCATATAATCATGATCCAATAATCATATCAGACTTGGAAAAAAGTTAGGGTAGATCCTTTTATATAAAGTGTTTTTTTTACCTGAAGCTCGCTTTCAGCGGGTCTTGCTTATTTCAGATTACACAAGGGACGAGCAAATAACATTTTTCTGACTCCTTGCCAAAAATCTTTTTGTTTCTCAAATGGAATTGAAATCAAAGAGAATCTTTTGTTTTTGTGGATTAATCGCGTCTTATAGCAGTTCTAATAATAAGTCATTGTTAATTAGAGAAAAAATATTAATAAACGGACGCCGTCCGATTCTTGCAGGAGACGAGAAAGGTTTGTGTATGTATAGGTAAAAAAAAAATTTTAAGTATGGGAGTATGTTTGTTATTCTTTTATCCTCAAACGGCTTAACAGATTTGGAAGAAATTTGATATTAACATAATAATACTTTTTTTTTTGCGGTCGATATATCTTTAAATAACACCCCTCACTTTGAGGAAAGGCTTTTGTCAGGCTTTTACTGACTAAAACCCGTTATGAACATGGGTTCATCTCCTTCGAACAACCTGCAATCCCGGAGATAGATTATACTCTGTATTAACACATTGGCTACTTTTGATTCCTTTTTCCTGAGAAATAGATAAATAAGTCAAATAAGATTTGAGGCATTTTGAAAAATCCTATTTGATTACCCTACAAATTTGCAAGCAGAACATTTTAATATCCAACACAGAAAGTCATAAGTAATTGTATAGCTTGAAATCCTGGATTACAACCGAGATTTGGGCAACCTAAAGAATTTCGTCGAACCTACACGAATCGATCGGAATTGAAAAAGGTGCCCAATAACTGGTTACCGACTTACCGACTACATGTGGGTTTTCAATAATGCCTGTAAGCTTGTACAGCCGTTTTGCCCTTTTCCCTTATTATCATTCATTACACATATCAATAGGAAGGAACATTCTATGCTCCTTTTTTAGCATTTATTCTTTCGATCCTTTCGGTCGTCCATATGAGTTCCCAGACACTGGTGGAAAATCCATTACGCGGAGTCTATCGTGTATTCATGTATAATTGTACTAGCTTCCGCCTGCGACTTCGTCCGCGTGGCATAGTTACTTTGGGCTAACGCTAACTTTAACTCGCGTGATGATCGAAAAAAAAAACTTTCTCTACCCTTTTCTTCCCTCTTTTTCTGCCTTTTCTCACTTTTTTTAGCCTATGTCCGTCTCCAGGGTCCCAACTATCTCTGTACCAAAATTCATCAAAATCGGTTTGGCCATTTAGGCGTCAAGTCGTAACAAACAAACAAACTCACTTTCGCTTTTATAATATTAGTAGGGATTACTTTTTAATTCAATGATAATTTTACTACCTTGCATTTTTTTACTGTTGTACTAAGAGTTTCTCCTGTATCGTGTAGGTCAAACGAATAATTTTTCCGTGCGGGGATCGAACCCGCGCCACGCAGCGCAGCAGTTGATCGCCCAGCCACTGCGCCAACCGTGCCGTGTGTAGATGGTTGCCGTGTAAATCAGCAAAGGCACACATCTCTCCAAAAATATTATTAAAAATAAAATATTTAGAAATCTTATTAATTGTAATAAATGCAAAATTTTATGAGGATGTATGTTTTATGTGTACTCCACGCGAGCGAAGCTAGTACGGTTAAAAACATTATTTGTATTAGCTAAAACAAGAATTTAATACTTAAGAATACGACTGTTGTTATTTGTATTCATTTAATACAACTTATTTTAAAAAAAAGCTCAATCCAAAGCCTTTTCCATTTGCTAGGAGAAAATAAAATAAGTTTAATGGAGATAAGCATCTATTTCTACATTCAATTCAAACAAAAACACGATTCTCTTCTTCTTCTTTGTTTAAACAAATATAGTGGGTATATGGCCTTCGTCGAGCGGTTTTCTTTGTTCAAGACCGTGTTTTCATAAGCTCAACTGAGTAATGCTAGAGGTAGAACTTAAGTGCGGCTTATATATAAGCTGGAGATATTTAAATATGTAAATGTGTGACGTCAGGAGTTCATGACGTGACTATGTTGGATGAATCTTAATTTTAATCTGCATAATAGACATGAATGAATGACGTGGGTGTGGATTTACCCAGAATAACATTACACCTGTAATTGTCCTACGCCGAGGTATACCTCTTCCTAAACCTTCGCTGTCGCGACTGTTAAACATGAGTTACTGGGTACGATTTCCCAATCGGTCAAATTATCATAAGTAGGTTTTTTCAATCAGAAAAAAATAACTCGAAGCATTTATTTGACGTGCCTGTTGGTCTAGTGGTTAGTGGCCCTGACTGCTGAGCCGGAGGTCGTGGGTTCGATTCCCACCCAGGACAAACTTTGTGTGATGAGCATGATTGTTTGTTCTGTGTCTGGGTGTGATTTATCTATAATATGTATGTATTTATAAATTATAAAAGTATGTATATCAGTTGTCTGGTTACCATAACACAAGCTCTGCTTAGCTTGGGATCAGATAGCCGTGTGTGAGTTGGCCCAAGATTAAAAAAAAAAAAAAAAAAATATTAAGACCATTATTTTTTGTTTTTCGATTGGGATATCATCAAATAACTTCCCAGCTATGGGGGGAGCTATCTTTCTCTCGTTGCGGTTTGTTCGAAAGAGATACCGCAGCCCCGGGATAGAGAAGGCAAAAGAAGGAACATGGATGGGATTTAGTCAGTAAAAATCTGACACTCCCCCCGTTCTGCCCAGAGCGGCGGAAGTTATTTAATGAGGTCCCAACAGAAAAAAAGGTAATTACTCAGTAGAAAAAATTACCAAAAGACTCAGAAGCGACAAAAAAAAATATCACTGTTACTTTATTGAAAACATGTAAGGTTTTCAGCGACTTGGTAAGTGGTTTAAAATTCAGTGTCAGCGTATAAATTCAGAAACAACTTTCTTTAAGAAAAAAAAGGTAGCACTCAGGTTTTACTTCTGTAAAATATAAACGAGTTCACTTGAATATCTTTTGGGTAGGTAGGTAACTAACTGGAAATGTAAAAAAAAATATTTGTTCTTCAGAAAATATTTTAGTCCCAAATAAGTTGACCCCTGAAAGTACTAGCTTTTGCCCGCGGCTTCGCTCGCGTTAAATTCGGTCTAACACAGTACCTGCTACCTGCAGTTTTTGCCCATGCGCCTTATTGATTTGTAATAGCAACGCTGAGTTTTCCCTTTTCTTCCCTCGTTCTCCCTAATATCCCACTTTTTATTAATAAAAATTACTTTCTGTATACCAAAATTCATCAAAATCGGTTTAGCCATTTAAGCGTGAAGAGGTAACAAACAAACTCACTTTCGCTTTTATAATATTAGTAAGGAAGTACTTAAGGATATTAGTAAGGATTTAGGAACTTGTGATATCATTCTAATAAGTTTAAAATTTAATAAGTTTAAAATTACTTTTAACCTTTTTACCCGACAGTAGCGAAGCCTCAAAGAGGGTAATGATGATCTATGAAAAACCGGCCAAGAGCGTGTCGGGCCACGCTCAGTGTAGGGTTCCGTAGTTTCCCGTCCGTCACAATAAGTGTTCCCACTTATGAGTTTAAAGGTGGAGGAGCGTGCAATGTTGCACGTTCCGCGGTAGGCGCTCCAACAGTTTTTGTACAAAAAAGACAAAAAGTTATACAAAATACAACTTTTTGTCTTTTTTGTACAAAAACTGTTGTGTCAATCAAGTTCAAAATGATTTTCCTAGAAAGTCCTTATAAAGTTCTACTTTTCAGATTTTTTTCAAATTTTTTAAACTTATGGTTCAAAAGTTAGAGGGGGGGGGGGGGCACATTGTTTTTTACTTTTAGAGCGATTATTTCCGAAATTATTGACATTATCAAAAAATTATTTTAGTGAACCCCTTCATTTTTAAATACCTTTCCAACAATATATCACACGTTAGGGTTGAAATTAAAAAATAAATCACTTCCCACTTTACATATAGGGTGGCTACCCTAATAAAACATTTTTTTCCAATTTTTATTTTAACACTTTGTCGGCGTGATTGATATACATATTGGTACCAAATTTCAGCTTTCTAGTGCTAACGGTCACAGAGATTAAGCGAGGACGGACGGACGGACAGACAGACATGGCGAAACTATAAGGGTTCCTAGTTGACTACGGAACCCTAAAAACCAGCCAAGTGTGAGTCGGACTCGCGCTTCGCGACGGTTCCGTACAAACTTGCGACATAAACGGCCATATGTTTTGACTGCGTAGACTTAGAGGATTGATGTTAACACAGCACAAAGGGACCACAGTTTTGAGTATACCTATGATTTTAATTTCAACTCAAAACCTCCTCGCCTTCCCCATATCATTATCTGGGGATGTCTGTCTGTCAAAAGTAGACCCTTTGGTCTTGACAGACAGACATACAGACGGCCAACAAAGTGATCCTATAAGGTCTCCGTTTTTTCCTGTTGAGGTACGAAACAATAAAATCAAGCTAATCAATTTGTTTTTTTATAAAATAATTACAATTTGTCGAACGTCATTGTTACACTTTTGAATTGAAATGGCTTGGCGTACTTACATATATGGAGAGCCTCCCCTATTTTATTGCTTACTAGCTGGCGCCCGCGGCTTCACCGCGTGATATCGAAAAAAAAGTATCCTATGTGTTATTCCAGGCTATAATCTACCTCTGTGCCAAATATCAACAAGATCCGTTCAGCCGTTTTGACGTGATAGAGTAAGAAACATTCATACATCCATCCTCACAAACATTCGCATTTATAATATTAGCAGGATACTGTGTATTATTTGTGTAGTGGTTTATCGAAGGCGCCTACTGTCCAAATTAGATATCCAACCAACTATGTGGTATCAATAACTGCGGAGTAAAAAGGCTGTGACAAACGGACAAACAAACACACGGACTGGGCGAATCTATAATAGCGGCGCTCTAAAAATATATTAGTAGTTAGAAGGTTTCTTTAAAAACAAAACACTTCAGACGTTCTGGCACGAAACACTTCAAATTATAACAAATAAGGTTATAGACAGCATCATTAAAATCATGTTTAACAATTTTACTTTATGAGAAACCCGAAATACGTGTTTAATAATTGATGTACAAAATTTCAGAACTGTATCATAAAAAAACTTGAGAGGTGTCAAGGGACACCCGGATGAAAATGCTTATTTATTATGTACAAAAAACCTGTATACACTCAACAAAAATAATCGTTGCGACACCACACTGTTCAATGCGAAATAGAAAGACAAAACGAAGATAACTGGCTTGTAATATTGTGACACTTTTAATAATTTAATCCATTCTTAAATTAAATATTTGCACACCACATTTAATGGTAGAATGTAAATGTTAAGAATGGGGAGGGAATGTTAAGATCATAATACTACTTGTACACCTACATTCTGGCAAATAAATTATTCTTCTTCTTCTTTTTCTTGCTTTCTATGAGAGAGAGAGAGAGACAGACAGATAAACACGCTCACGCCGCACGGCTTACAACTGCAGCAAAAAGTGTCGTTTATCCGTCTAGCCCCCTTTCGCAACGCGCGATAAGGAACTTCGTTCCAAAATCAAGTTATAAGTTGTATTACCTGGTTATCCCTATAACAAACACAGTCACCTGCCAGGACCTGTGTCATGCGCCGTATGATTGCGTGTATATCTACTAAGTGTCCACCTCGCAACGGTTTTTAAATATTACGCAACAAAATATATTATATAACATGGTGTTAAAAATATTGAAATCGATTCAGTTACCTATTCTCAACAAAGTATACCTATTCAAGTTTCGAATATACTAAAAATATTGTTGTCAGCAAATAAAAACATATTACCACTGAACCTAAGTCGTTTGGCCTACAAAAAACAAACCTTAATTTATAAAATCTTCAAAGATACTCCCTGAATATCAATACCCAGTACCATGGAAATCCATCAAAAAGTTGGAAAGTTCGAAGTTAAAAACGTTGGCGACGTAAAGCAAAGTTTTAAAACCGCATTTCGATCGCAATATCCAGTCTTCCGATCGCTCTTTTTTAACGAGTTTTGGAACGTGTTGTTTAGTTAAGCACCCAACGTGCTGTTTAATGTGGGTTGTTAAAGAACTTTGACCCATTTAGTAGGTGTTAACAGTTGACAGTAAATTGGATCATACGATAATGACTTGGGACCTTCTGCGACGTATTTTTTCCGCTTTTTTTTTTACAAAATATGAACGCTTGTTCCAAAACTTGGAGTGTACTTGCAACAACCTATAAAGCTGTGCAAAATCGGAGAAACTGTACCCGTAATTGGATTGTGAGTTTTTTTTTTACTGGAATATACACTACTCTATAGAATGTAAACCATACAAATTACTTGTAAAAATAGAACTTTAAATAATTCAAATATGAATAATTCAGAAAAAAAATACATTAAATTAGCCAGAATCCTTACTAATATTATAAAAGCGAAAATGAGTTTGTTTGTTACGTCTTCACACTAAACCGATTTTGATGAATTTTGGTACAGAGATATTTGGGACCCTGGAGACGGACATAGGCTATTTTTTTAAAGTGAGAAATGACGAAGAAAAAGAAAAACTCATATTTGCTATTACAATAAATAAGGCGCAAGGGCAAAAACTACTGGTAGCAGGCACCTGCAAATCAGGAAAGGGGAACTGTGTTTCCCCGAACTTAACGCTAGCGAAACCGCGAGCAAAAGCTAGTTTAAAATAAAATGAAAAACCTAAAATCACAATTGCCAAAACTTGTCAAACAAATTTTAAATGAATGTTAAAGTAATTACAAAGAAATTAAAGATTAAATTGTAATTAGATAACAATAATGTCCTAATGAGCCTAACATAATGGAATATGCCCGTCACAGCAATTCCTCAAGTAGGGACAGTCGAGTTTTTAAAATATTTAATAGGGTGAGCTATTTCTCGATGGCATGTTAAGCTAAGTCAGAGGCCCATGGCCCATTTAAACTCTGACAGATGTTTAGGCACTAACCACACGATGAAGAAAGAATACGGTGACACAATGGACGGTCTTGTCATTAAAAGCGATATTTTTAAGACTAACTTTGGATGGATTTATGGGAGGAGAAGGGAAAATACTGTAGGTAATCTGGAGTGTACCATGATTAAAATAAAAATATATATAAACATTTATAAGACATGTACTTTTAGAAAAATTGATTCTGCATATAGTTGTCTATATATATTATATTTATATAATATTATAAACGCGAAAGTTTGTATGCATGTATCGATGTTTGTTACTCTTTCACGCAAAAACTACTGAATGGATTTTAATTAAACTTTAGCTTATAGATATATATTACAGAATAACACATAGGCTACATACAATTCATAAAGATATATTATATATTCTATCACCACGATTGAAA
This sequence comes from Ochropleura plecta, assembly GCA_905475445.1. Taxonomy (NCBI): domain Eukaryota; kingdom Metazoa; phylum Arthropoda; class Insecta; order Lepidoptera; family Noctuidae; genus Ochropleura; species Ochropleura plecta. The sequence goes on along the minus strand of FR997731.1, from coordinate 14,911,820 downwards.
CCGCGGGGCGCAGGTAGCATACAATAATAATCAATAAAATAAAGATGGACCTATAAGCGTGGTTTTAGGTTTAAAGAACTTTATTTTCAATAAAAATATAACATGTCACTAAATTGGAAATTGGGTTCGAAAACATCCGTTACAAACTAATTAAAATTCTACCCACCCAACGTATTCACTTCTCGAGTAATGTCCAGTTTGCGATTAAATACAAGCTAAGCTGGGTTTTAAATGCATTGAGTGAGTGTGGATTTCTTATGCGTGAGTTGCGTGAGGGTATTTTATTGTATAGCTGCGCTCCTTCAATTGTTAGCATTTTTTGCCATTTTCAGGTTTTTGGTAAAACTAATAAGCTCGTCATGAGCTTCGTTGACTAACTTGTCTATAATGTGTATGTGTGATACTTGTGTGAATGTTTTTGTTTAGAACTTTTTATATAAAGATAATTAATTGTGCTATAAATATATAGTTGGTTTATATTCATAATATTTTTGTGTCTGTATATTTTAGTCGTTGAAGTTAGGTACGGGTACGGAGCATTTTTATTAATTTATTCTGGGAAATTTAAGTTTGTTTTTGCAGCACTACCCCATATCTCGACCAGGGACATGTTACTAGGGAATTATAGTTGGTGTATTTTATTTAATGTTGTGTGTGGTAGAATAACCAAACTAAACCGTTGTAAAACCGTTTTAGTTAAACACGTTAAGCAAAGTATAACAGCTAGATAGAGAATAACAGCTAGATTCTTTAATAAAATAATAATCTTTTAAAACCAAATAGACTGACTATTGAACAATGAGACGCCGACGCGATCTCGACGTGCTGGCGAAAATGAAAAACGAAACAGGTCATTCAAATGAAACAGACCGAATGGAACTTAGGCATTGTTATTCATTTCACTGCTATCGTCAATCAATGTCGAATGTGAAAGGTCTTTTAAAACAGTAACGTAAATTTAGAGGCAACGTCTGGAAGGCAATTAATATCTCAAATTTGGGTAATATTTAACATTTTTGTGCAAAGTAAATGTACTGGCCTCTTTGCGAAGTTCCTGCTAGCCCACAGGTTACCCACAATCCGCCAGTCCTGTTGAAGTCCCATGTAATAGGGGCGGGCCTATTGTCATCCTCATCTTCTACTTCACCTAATACCATCAACGCCAATTAATAAACATATATTTAAAATTTTCATTCACGACTATTTTCAATGAAATCAATTTATTCAGGCGAATTCAATGTTAGTGACTGAAATGGAGATAGGGTTTTGAATCAGTCTATTCATTCAACTAAACATTTACTTCTGATTTACTACTGGGAAATGAGAAAGAAGCCACGCAGAGCTGATGTCGTTGTCATCCGCGTCTGTAATGGCGCCGCCACTGGTCATCAATTGGGCACGACACCACTAACCAGACTTTTTGGCAGCTACTGAAAAAAATCTGATTTAAGAGCTGTTTAAGAGTGAACTACGAAATTTTTTGATTAGTTACACTTACTACAGTGTATCTGAATTCCTAACGGAGAAAACGTTTCTTGATAATTGATATTTTTAATTGGATAATATTTTTGTGTTCACCAAAAATCTTAAGGTACATCTATGTATGCATTTCTAAAATATTGATCTTAAACCCGTTTAATTGTTTTACTATAATTAAACTACTCGGCCAACAAAATATCTTACATCAAACAAATTCCAAATTAACACCAAGATATAACACTTTTTTATTGTAGTGCGCTGCAAATATTCTATTGTAACAATAGCTATTTTATTCTTCCCCGAAAAATACTGATCGTGCACCAAATATTCCTGAATGTTAAAAAAATCCGTAGGTTAGGTTAGGTTAAAACTGTGACCCCCTACGCCAGTAACGACTTGCATTAATAGAAAATGGATGAAATTCCAAATTAACACCAAGATATAACACTGAAGTAAAACTAAAAAAATAAATGCTTGTTTTTAAAATTAGGTGTATTACTATTGTTACAAATTTGCAACAGTTGTTAAATAGATGCTCGTTATGACATATTTTAATTATTTTGGTGCACATTCAGTATATTTGGTGGAACACAGGCAAAATTAGGTAAATGAAATGGGAATAAATTGAAGTACTTTTAAATACCATCCTTTTTAATTTAATCCAATGTAAGTATTCATACTTTAATCATAACTTTTTTATTTCTAGAATTTTTGTGGCATGTTTTAAAAATAATGTAAATGTTTGCATGCCGAATGATATAATGTGGCAGAGCTTTGATTTATTATAAGAACTATTGTAAATAACCCATATTTGCAAAATTTGATTTATTATAAATTTCTATTCTATTCTAAACATTTATGACTGAAGATACTTAGATTAAAAAGCGTGTTCTAGTCACACACGTTCAATCGTAGACCTCCATTTCTTTCCATCAAGCGAGATCGAAGTCAACCATTCCCAAAAATACAGTTTTCGTCACAAAGAGCTGACGATAAGGTTGATGAGAAAACTTAGAAATCCCAAGTATCAAATTATTTTTTGGTTATCTGCATACAGGGTGTAAAATATTAAACGCAAGACCTGTTGCGTCCAGGGTTGCTGGTTGCCCGGGGTTGCGGATTGACCGTGGTTGCGGGTTGTTCGAAAGAGATACCGCGGCTCCAGAACATAAAGGGTACACAAAAAAAGGAATATGGTTTTAGTTTTAGTCCGTAAAAGTCTGAAACTCTCTTTTTTCTAGTTTTACCATGTATATACAAATTTTGTGAATTACAAGGACTCGTTAATTTATTACATCTTGTATTTGTACAAAAATACAAAAATTGTTTCGTTTCCATCGTAAACTTTGAAATCATACAACCGATGTGCCCCAAATCGGTTTCATTAAAAAGGCAATAATGCCAATATGGTTTCAGGCCACTAACATCACGCTACAACAATTTGATGAACAGTTGGTGACCCGTGCGCATAGCTAGTGAAGAAATACTACTAACTTACGTAAAATCTTGGATAAGCTACCTACTACCTACCTGTGTAAATTAGACCTTGAGACATAAGATAGGCTAGGTACAGACTGTCTAGATTGAGGTACTTCGGTGATCATATTGTACCAATCTCGTTACTCTTCGTAATTTTCGTCTCGTCATATCGTCCTTCACATTAATCTTATTAAAAATATCGTCTTCCTTCAAGGTTCCGAAACATTCTAAACCATTTTTATAATATCTTGTGAGTTTATCCTCTCCTACCATATACAGGATGTAACGGAAAGGGTATATACATACCAATAGCGAGGCTTCTTTTTTTTTTTTTTTTTTTTTTTTTTTTTTTTTTTTCTTTCTTTTTTTTTCTTTTTTTTTTTTTTTTTTTTTTTTATATTTAGCTGAAACCCTTGCGATATCGTTTGATAAGCCTTGAAGAAGCCTTGCTCTTGATATGTATATACCCTTTCCGTTACACGTTGTATATATATATATATATATATATATTTTTTTTTTAATCACGTAATTTAAAAATGCACTTTTTTATTTGTTGAGATATTTTCACAAACTTGATTTCAAATTGCAGGTATAGATATAAAACGTATATTTCAGTTTGTTTCAATAACCTTAGACTAAGCGTTTTCTAGTTATAGTGATATATTATTTTCTAGTATTATAAATGTGAATGTTTGTGAGATGTGATTTCATCAACATTAATGAATGAAGTATTAATTTTGATGAAATTCGGCACAGAGGTAGTTTATAGTCTGGAATAGCACATAGGATACCACACGATATCACACGAGGGAAGCCGCGGGCGCCAGCTAGTTATTAATAAATTGTTGATTGTAAGTATTTAATAGTGACCTAGATTAGTAACAATTACTTATTGGAAGTCAAACTGATAGTTACTTTACATAAATTCACGCTTGTTATTCGCGAAGCGTTAGGCAGAGGTGTATGTACCCACAAGTACACTCACACTTCGCCAGTTCCACGTAAAAGGGGACGACCCTATTGCCTTGAACCAGGTACAGTTCCCAAACTCCGTGGCTACTACTGAGAAAACCCAGAAACGAAAACTTAAACCAAAGGCAGGTTCTAAAATGTATTTATTGTTTAGTACACAAAGCGTACATTTTCAAAGGATATCAATGCTTTGCAACCCTATCCTCAGTTTGCTTTTCGTGTTAAAAAAGTAATGGATCAACAGAACAAAATCAGAGTTGACACAACGGGTAGTGAGTAAAGCTTCCAATGGATACGACTACCAAAAAATTCAATGCAATGTGTCACTGGCAACATTATACGTATAAGTCACTCCCTATTAAAGTCACGGTAGCAACAATGTCAAAATCCATTAAATACTTACCTTTTTGGAAACGCATTAAGATCAGTTATAGCTCGCATGCAGTATCACGAATCGGTGTTATTACCAGAAGGTCTAAAATGGGTGCTTTATCATTTCTACAAGAAGAATAATATGAATTACGTCAAAATCCTTACTTAATATTATAAAAGCGAAAGTGAGTTTGTTTGTTACCTCTTCACGCCTAAATGACTAAACCGATTTTGATGATTTTTGGTACAGAGATAGTTGACACCCTGGAGCCGGACATAGGCTATTATTTTTAAATAAAAGGGAAAAATGAGGGAGAAAGAGGGAAGAGAAGGAAAAACTTAGCTTTGCTATTACAATAAATCAGGCGCAAGGGCAAAACGACAGGTAGCAGGTACCTGCAAATTAGGAAAGGGGAATGAAAAGTTCACACCTATATAATTAATTATTTATACTGTTTTCGCTGTAGCATAGTGCGGGTTACATAAGATCAAAAAATAGCGTGATGGAATGTATTTTTATGATAGATAGTCCTTTTTAATTTTTTATTTTTTTGGGGTGTGAAATCATCAAATAACTTCCCTCGCTCTAGGCGGGGCGACAGGGAGTTTCAGACTTGTATTGACTAAAACCCACCCATGTTCCTTCTATTGACCTTTATGTTCCGGGACCGCGGTATCTCTTTCGAACAACCCGCAACCCCGGCAGATAGTCCTTTACGACTATTATATTCAGGGTAACGCCTATTTTCAGCTGTGATCGTAAATACCGGAACCTTTCAGATTGAAGAGGATCGATTCATTTAACTTGTTACCTGCCCCATGCTACAGCACAAAACAGTTTAGTACCTAAGTCCTACTAGTAAGTTCTGCTTAAAAACACTACACGACTGACGGTCTCAGTGATCGGTGAACTTACTATTTCAATAAACTGAAGCTCTTCTCGTTTTCAGAGGGGTCAGGCCATCAGTTGAAGGAACGCGGATACTGGAAAACGCTAAAGTTAATCGACCCAGACGATTCGAGAGTATCTCTTGACATCTTTCATTAATCACTTAAGTCGACGACTCGCAAGAAAAATAATTGGGAAGTAGCTAGTTACACGTGTTTTGCCCTGAAAAGTAATAATGTCTGGATATCTAGAAAATCCGGCGATCCTAAGATTTATCATAACTTTATTTTTGAAGTTTAAAAATAAGTAAATAGTGATTAATTAAAAATGAACTTTTATTGTTACACAGTGGTTTTTTTTAATAATTAGAATACGAATGATTTTATGAATTCAAGCCTAGTTCGGGCGATTTTATTAATTTGTTATTGCATAATAAGTTTGTCATCATGTGCTTTCAACTAGAACGATTAATTCAAACCCATTCAATTGCTTTTTTTTAAATATAATTTATCAAATAACTGTCCTTCAATCAATCTTTTTTCTTGGCCAGAGGCTCAGCGTTGCCTTACAATGTGGCAAAGCTACCAATCTCTTGGGGATATTACCAGTTGTTACCGTTGAAAAGATGTTTTGACACCATTTTTTTTTCTTTACGGAAAAATTATTTCGACACACGTAACGAAAGAGCTACCTAACAATTTGGCATCAATAAGTTGGATTTTATTCTTTACATAATGCTAATGATAAATAGGATACAAGAATAAAAGCCAACCACCAGTCAGAGGCAGAATAAATTAAAACCCCTCGGACCAGAAACAGCAAAAAGATCAAAACAATTTCTCCACAATCGTGAAGTGGCCAGCTATAAGCTAGATTCATTTCTTTCACAAAGTTCAATACGATACCGACGCCTTTATCGCTGACACAAATTATTAATGAGAAATTCTATTTATTTATTCTTTTAACAAAATAATAACAAGACCATTTCACAAACTATATTGTAATTTGGGGAGAATTTTATGATTTGCCTTCTATGAAACAGGGATGTTATGGAGCTCAGTAACTGTAATCGAATCTATCGGATATCCGAAGTATAAAAATATCCGAAACCGATATAAAGGCGAAGTCTAAATGACAGGTCAGGTACTGACAGGTTTTTGTAGGTAGAGTGCAAAGTTTTAATCACAATTGCCCTAATGATTATGATGAATTACTTTGAAAATGAATAAAAAACATGGAACACATACGCACACACAGCACATTCTCTCAACATCTGAATATACATCATAAACTACAAAATGTGGCCAACGATTAGTTCCAATTATGGTGCACATAGTCTATTGCCCGGCCGAGCCGTCACTAGTACCACAAGCCGCGCTAGTCTTCTTGCTTGCATTTGCATTGTTTATGATTTTTTGGTTTATATTGGAAGAAGAAAACGTGTTGCGCCGATCCCAAATGGAATGGGACAAGGGCAGGAAAATGATGATTATTATACAATATTATTATTAGATATTTAAAAATCCTAAAATCCATTACCAAAACTAGCCGAAGCTTTAGCTTCGGCTAGTTTAGCAGTGCGAAATTATTTCACAGCCCTGCAAAATATTAAATTTCTTAGTTTGAATAAATGGTCGTTGTATTGGATGGGATATCATCAAGTAACTTCTCCCGCTCAGGGAGTGTTAGACTTTTACTGACTAAAACCTATCCATGTTCCTATATGGATGGTTTCGAGGTTTCCTTTGTGTTCGAGGACCGTGATATTTTTCGAACAACCCCCAACCTGGGGTCGTTGTGAGGCTAGGGGCACAAATTCTGTAGAAGATCCAAGGTCATAGTAGAGTGAACCTCTGAAAAGATCCATCGGAGAGGATGGATTTTAAGATAAAGGTAGGTGGAATTACGTTAGGCGTACTTTATTTATTTATTCTTTATTTCTTCGGGCACTTTTTCATGATAGTTATAACTTAATTTGACCAGCAAGATTGGTCTGTGGATGGGTCACCCAGTGGGTGCCGGGTGACATTTCTAGATTTTTGACAGTCGATACAAGTTTAGTAGTGAGTGATCCGACAGTCTGGCAACGAGTCTTATTAAGGGGTGTTACACAGTACTAACTGGGTTGTAGACGTAAGATCCATGTACAATACTAGTATTTAACTGCACCCGGTAAGACTGGGAGCCGAACCTAACCGAGTTAGTTTAGTATTTATCGTGAAGACTTAGCCCCGCCAATTTCACTGTGCCAACCCTAATTTCAGCGTTTCAATTTTATTATCTTGGCGTTTTTACGATGGTTGCTGTTGATTCTGAATTTCAAGAACCAGGCACATGAGGTTAGCGAAGTGTGCTGTGTCGGTGACCATAACCACATATTATCAAGTTCCAAAGGACATGGCCAGATCCTGCGCTGATAATGCACAGTAATGATTAATATATGCAAATTCCTTTTGTAATTAATAAAAAATAATCGCATTCATTACATTTCCCTAAAATAAGCGAGAGAAAAGGCAAAAAATATATGTTTGTTCATTGTTTGTGTGGTTTTAAATTCTGACATTGCATTGATTGACATTTACATTGTCGTCTTGCGTTAATTTTATCACATAAAAGTACGATAGTACTTTGTTACTATTCAAACTAGACCACAAACTATCTTTTACGTTACGTTTTAGAAATGTATGTGGGTATCCAGAGAAAAAAAAACACATTATTAAACTGTCTGTGACATTTTTATGAATTTAAAATGCAAAGCTAAAAATGACAATCATCGTTACAAGATCGGAGGATAAATCTGCAATCATGATCTCATTCCTGATGGATGCGAGTCAATCGACAATTAGTTCGAAGTACTACAGGAAAATGCACCTGGAATTCCGGAAACATTTCACACTACTTTACTATTATATCACTTACATTACACTACTATTCTTGTAGTGAGCTTTGAGCGCAGCGACGACTCCAGCCGACTTTCTATGAAACTTGACGCTGCAGCAGCGCTAAGCTCGACGCTGTTTTATTTGTAGCATGTTTGCTGTTTGTATGATGTCCTCGTACCAACGCATCTTTGGTCTTTCTTGTGGAATTAGCCGTTTAATGAATAGCCTAGCCTAGCCTATTTACTAAATGGTGTCTGAATAGTGTTTCTCGTTTTATAACGCCTACAAAACTCTGAATGTTTGATCATTGCTCTCGTCTCTCGCCTATTCTCTGATCATAAGATATAATCTATTGTAAAACCCTGCATGTAAGCTTTAAAATGACGTACTGTACATTAATGTACATGAACATTTTTTTTTAGGGTATTGCTCTATACAAGTTCCGGTCGTGTCATTTACTTCCATACCAGATACATGGTGTTATAACTAGGATGTTTCGCAAATGAGTCAACAGAGCTTTATCATTAGGGTCACGGCATATCGGGGGGCGGTGAGAATAATAATTTGAACCAACAAGTGTGTCAATCGATCCTTAATTTATCTATCTATTATCTGGCCACCGCGACGTCGCATGCGCCGGTCCACTGGCGGTCGCCTTGTTTATGTCGAGATGAGTTGTTATCAGGCGCCGCTCGCTGGGGATGTCTCATTTCTTATCACCGACTCAACAACAACAACAACAAATTAAGGTTAGTCAATTTACTAATGATCAATAAATATTGGCTGTTGTCTGTTTGTTCTTGCACTGTCTTGTTTACTGTAGTGCTAATAATGGTTGATTGTGTTGTTTTCTATTTGTTGTTTGATATATTTTAAGTTTCTTATAGCTTTTTGTGTATCTTTTAAACTAGCATAGTATTTTTTTAAAACATATATTGTTAAATTAGAAAAAGTATTGCTATTAAAATTGTTGACTGGATCCAAATAAGCCGAAATATATTCAAATTAATGAAACCTTTACCTTAATCATAAATTAAAATAATATAAATAAACAAAACAAGTGGCCAGACAAGAGAAGCAATACTTATCCTTGTAAATATGTGGGACATTACAAACAAAATAAACATAGAGATACGAGGGTTGTGAGTAAACAATGACCTGTGACCCCGCTCGTTATTTTTAGTCCGTATGTATACTGCTTCCTGTAACTATCTCACTGATATCACTACTGTTGCTATGTGCACGAAATATGTACCCAGATAATAAATTAAAGACTATAGAGTCATCAACAGTCATGGATATTTTTTTTAATAAAAAAATTAAGTTATAAAAGCTATGGTAAAGTAAGTTAGAGTCATATTTATTTATCTGTCTTCAATAATAAGTAGAGCAATGAGAATAAGGAAAACGATAAAAATAAAACTTTTGTTATTGTAATTCGTATTGCATTTAATGATATAAATATCGATGAAGCTGCTAAAAGTCTCAGTATAGTTTAGGAGTTGAATTGGATTCAACATCTTTAATTTATTTGAATTAATTCTACTTTCTTTTACGTCAAAACATACATCAAAACATTGAAGGAGGAATGCTTAAATCCAACAGTGTAACAACTCATATCTACTGTAAATGCAGAAAATAACAAATCAGCCAAAATAAAAAACAAAGTCCAAATTAAAGAAGGAGATACATGGTGAAATTTATAAAAGGACACTAATTAACTCTCCCATTCAATGTTACCATCTAGTTGCTTTGTAACATTACAATAAATCACTTGTTGTTTAGAACCATCTTCTTATCTTATTGCCATGACAATGTTTTGTAAACGAGTTTATCGATGTAAATAAGTTATAAGTAATTCCGTACTATGGACCAGTGGGAGATATTTTTAGAGCTGCAGTGTTGTAATCGTTTCATTCATCAGGTATCTGTTTGACGGGACAAACAACAGTGAACAGTGCCTGTGAATTATTTGTACCAAGGATGAACTTGAAATATTCAGTACGTTATTTTTTTTTTAATTTTTATTTCATTTTTTATTTGCTTTTTTTTGATGATCAGTGTTTTTATCGGAGGTGTTTTTTTCGTATTTTTATTTTTGTGGTGTGGAGAGTTTCACAATGCGTTTATTTCAATCTCATATTAAACAAGTCGTATTAATCGCCGTGAATTAATCTTTACTAGGTTTAAGAGTTGGCACAGAAAAGTACCTACATATGTAGAAAACGGATTAACTTCCACTAAAGTTACAAGAAACAATAATTTAAACTTTTAAATCTATATGAAAACATCTATAAGTACTAATAATAATTATAAAGCTCAATAGTTCGTTTAGTTAAACACGCTAATATCATGAATTACTGGTTCGATCTAAGAAAAATCTAAGAAAAAAGAAGGCAACACAATCATCACGCTAAAACACTTAGGAGTTGTGCAGCGAGTGGTATCGCTACGCACAGCTTACTAATACATATTTGCAAAACGCTGATAAAAATACAGCACACAGTTCAGACCCAGTTATTATTAATTATAGAAATCTGTTCTTAATATAATTCATCGTATATAAACCACATGTTATAAGTCATTAAAAGCTTTATACCTGTCGTCAACTTCGTTACCACTTCGTTATTGAAGTTAATTACATCACTAATTAATTTTATTCAATGTCTGCTAATTTTGCTAAGTATTAACGAATAAATGGTTCATTACGTTTTACTTATACAAAAGTTCACGAACGCTTGGATTTTAATAAACGGTTAATAACTGATGATAGGCTTAAATAAAGTTTTAGAATCAATGATAATGTTATAATTGAATTTAGGTTTTAAAAACGATTAAGGATTTCAACAAACAAATCCGTTTGGACTAAGCACTGAGTAGCTTTTGCAGTTAGTACTCTAGGTACAATGACTCTTAAGTATTATTTCTAAAGAATGTTGTTTGTTCTTTATTAATTACAGCTCTAGCTATTTCCATTCGCTTTCTTGGAGATTTATTGTTAACTAGTTAGATATAAGTTATTAGTTTATTTTTAACTGTCATCTTTTGTTGTAATTTTAATTACAAAGTCTGTCATTATATTGATTATAACAAAATTAAAGTACATAGTTATGTTACAATTTACTTAAATCGCAGGTATGTATATTATCATAAGTAGTTTTTTTTTAAATAGTTTTAGACTAAGAACACGCCCTTGAGGTACCCTTTAACGATTTTAAAGAATATTGGATGTGTTTAATATATGTATCGTTAGTTTATATAGCTACCTGTTTTCAACGTAGAAGTATGAACGTGCACTAGAGCTACTCAGATCAAAAGCTGATGACAAACGTCTTTATCACAATTTGTATAACATAACATACCAACTGGCCTGTAATTCCCGAACCTAACCATTTAGGATGGAAGTGTACTTAATATTTACACCATAATTTCGCAGTTATGTTTACATTACATGTTATAGGGGAGTGTCATTAATCAAAATATTACCCCAAAATTAACATATTTATTTTCTTGTTTCAGGTCTGCATCGTTATGATTTTATATAGTAATGAAAGTTTAGTCTACGCTGACAAAGTCTATAAAATAAACGACAGAGTATTAAGCTGCAGCGGATGGCTGTCTACTATTATATTTAACTTTTGTAATAATAATTACAAAATAGTGAAGAGGGACACTTCGTTGATGATAGGTAAATTGATTTTCGTTACTCACTCGTAATTGCTTTATTCCTAATTGGCAAACGGATATAATGTACTTGATTTTCTTGATATTTTATTTTTTTATGTTTACTTGATGCAAATCAATGTGGAAAATATTCAGATCTTTTTGGAACGTGGATGTTCAATTATTTACGTTAGTTTGTACTAAGACTCTATATTATATTAGTACTTCAAATATTTTAATAGTAAAATGTTTTAATATTTTCGAGAAAATATTCATTTGTTTATTTATGAAATTTGGGTGAATATTCTAAGGCCGTATAATGATTTCACGTGAAGCTCTTATTAGAAAATTGTTGAAACAGCTTAGTAATGATCGTTTATATATTTTTGTTATAAAATGTTTGATCTGTATAATTTTATGGTTCTTTGATAAATGATTCAGCCTGCGTTTTGCTTGAAAGAGTTATTTTATAAATAGTGCTTTTTAAACATTAAAAAGTAAAGTTAGTCAGTTTCTATGTAAGAGCTAATATTCGGAACTACTGATCCAGTTATGATCTCAACATGAATGATGTATCCATGGTTTTGTAAAAATATGATTTAAAAGAGTGTCCATGGAGTTTCTTGCCTATTCTTCTCCATAGAGATCTACGCTTTGGAATGGGCAACTACAGTACTTTCACAAGACATAATAACTTGTGCATCTTTTTTTTTGTTTTCAAGACATTCAAAAGTGCCTGTAATGGTCTAATTGAAATAAATGATTTGAGTTGCAAAAGTGCATATGTATCTAATTTCGTAGTAGGTAGATAAAGTCTGACAAGCAGTCTTATCAAGGGTGAATCACAAACTGAATTGTCGCGGTCAGATATGCAGTCCCTTCATGTAATATATGTATTCAGCTGATTCCAGTAAGACTGGAAGTCGACTCCAACATAGTTTTGAAAAGGCTAGACATACGATGATTTGAATCTAATTTCATTACATGTTTTATTTTTCTTCCAGAAAAAATGGCGCCCAAAGACTTACAACAGGAAACTGGTAAAAGACGACTAGTAGACGAGAGTCACTGGCGACGAGTTCGGAGGCAAGTAGCCTCTGAATGCTGTCTCCGTCCCTGCACAGTTGCCGACATCATCATGTACTGTCCTGACGATGCGAAGCTCCTGCAGGAAAATCCAGAAATATTCGAATGAAATCTCAGCTTAATAGTTAATTTCATAGAAGAGTATTATTATTTTTTAAATAATGTTTAAGTGTTCAGTCATAAATAATTTAATTGTCAATTGGAATGTAGTCTGTTTGTGCTGGTTTGAATGTCATTTGTGAAAATTATTTTATTTACTTTGGATCCTCTAATATTTAATAACAATTTTTGGTAATCACTGGAGTCTATTACTAAACCATAACAGGACATCACGCCTGTAATCCCTGAAGAATTAAGAATAGGTGTGAGCCTATTGCCATCAACCGAGCTCTAACCCAAACTCCATGACTGCTACTAAAAAAATCCTAATAGAAAACCTAACAACAACTGTGGCCTACTCGGGAATCAAACCCAAGACCTCACACTACCTGCCGGGGTTGCGGGTTGTTTGTTGACCGAAGCCCCAGAACATTCTCTACGTTCTGGGGCCGCGGTATCTGGCAATAGAAGGAACATGGGTGGGTTTTAGTCAGTACAAGTCTGACACTCCTCCCCGCTCCGCCAAAACCTCACACTAAGCAGTGGAGTAACAAGGCAGGCACACACAGCACGAATCAGGCTTTAATTAAACCTGAGCTATTTTGCATTTTTGGCCATGAGATCATAAATGGCGTCTATCACAAATTCTATAGTGAACTAAAACTAGCAAACTTAATTAATTACTCATACATTACATGAATATTGTTGCATTGCAAATGTTAAACCTTAGTGGTTATTTCAATTCATTAATTCTTAAAATGTAAACTATCACAAGACGTTTAAAGTCATAAGTATTTTCTCCAAAGATCGTAAAATATTTCAGAGTGTTCACACACCGGGCGCTGCGGTGGCAAGCGATCCCGTATATTAGCAAAACTTTTGAAAAATGTTAATGTCCCTGATTGTGGACACTCAAGATTTATTGTCATATTAGGTGCAGGTACTAGGAAAACTTTAGCTCGTGGCCCACTATCTTAAATCACATAATAATGACGGCACCGTTGGGTCCCTAACGGTTCTCAAGAAGGAAGTTCCAATACCGAACTTTTTGCGCATAGCAACACTGTAATATGTACACATTCGCCTAGCTTCGAATCCACTTCCTACAAATACGACCTTTTTCCCAGAGCTAGTGCTAATTGTTACAGATTTATTAAAAAACTAGCTTCCGCCCGCGACTTCGTCCGCGTGGCATAGTTACTTTGTTTCTGATATTCAATTTCCTGCCTACCCTCTTAGTCTATTGGCGTGATTATTGCAAGTGATGCTGAGTCAAATAAAAAAAGTCCCATTAAAATCGGCCCAGTAGTTTCCGAGATTCAATTTTCTGCCTACCCCCTTAGTCTATTGGCGTGATTATTTCTATCCTTCTTTACCTTCCAAGTAATGTTGAGTCAAATAAAAAAAAGTCCCATTAAAATCGGTTTAGTAGATTCTGAGATTTAATTTCCTGCCTGCCCCCTAAGTTCATCGGCGTGATTATTTATATCCCAGTTTACTCTCCAGGTGATACTGAGTCAAATAAAAAAGTCCCGTCAAAATCGGTCCAGTAGATTCTGAGATTAGCCCGGACAAACAGACAGACAGACAGACAGACAAAAATTTTAAAAATTGTTATTTTGGCTTCTATTACGGTAATTAAGACCCCCTGTAACAATTTTTCATAAAAATCTTCAATGTACAGAAATCGATCTTTTACAGTCTTATTATATGTATAGATAATAAAAGTTACTCCTCAATTGAAATACTCGCTCTATATACACACGCCATCAAGTTAAACACTTCCAGTATAACATGGCCTCACTTTTTATAGATATCCAATACAATGAGAGATATAAACTGGTTTCGTATAGCTTGATAGGTCGCCGTGCGTAGGTATGAATCAAACACAATTAAAATGTTTTGTCTTTTTAATCTCTTTGGTAAAATGCTGCTTCTGGTTAGTCAGGGGTCGGCAACCTGCGCTTCTTTCGATGTAAAGTGCGGCTCTCAAAAATAATGATTTTATTATCACAAGTGAGTTACTGTTTCCATGTCTCTGTCGCATGTCTGTATGTCTCACCCCCACTACCCACGTCATACCTCGTGTTAAATAATATGTCACTGTTCTTTTTTTTTGTGAATGGCACCTCGTAGTCTTACCAAGGAGGTTTTCGTCTGCTTAACCGGGCAAATCCTGCGGGTGCCTTGAAATTAAGGAAGAGTCCTTAATTTCAAGGCACCCGCAGGATTTGCCAGTCATTGTAAAAAACTTACAAACCAAGCGACTACATGCTAAGAGAACCCCAGTGGGGTACCTCTGGGGGAGGACTGCAAAGGGACAGGCTGGATCTGAGTGATATTATTTGGGGGCTGTTTTGAACTTACTGGCTCAGCATCTCGGACTGGTTCTAGCAAGGGACGGATGGGAATATGTTGCTGTAGTTTTAACTCTCGTATCTATAATATAAAAATGAATCGCAAAATGTGTTGGTAAGCGCATAACTCAACAATGGTGGGACCAATTTTGTCAATTCTTTTTTTTAAATATTCGTTGAAGTCCAAGGATAGTTTTACGGCGATAAAAAATCGATAGGGTAGGTAGGGTAAGTAGAGTAGGTCGGGTAGGTAGGGTAGAAAAAATGCATTGCAACGCATGCCGGGCACAACTAGTTTGTAATAAATCCATTCAACACAAATACGTGATTAACATTGAGCCATTTAAAATTGATCCGGATTGTTTCGAATGAATTTGCTAGATTCGGGTAACAAAAACTTGAATAGTGGCAAGTTTGCAGAACTCAGGAGCAAGTTAAAAAAGTTGGAGGTCTTGGACTGCATGCATGTCGCGAAGCACGAGTGGCACGGAGAGCACAGCTCTAAAAATATCATTTTACTAAAAATGCTGAAATAAAAAACATCGTTTAAACACGACATTAAAAAAAGAACTAAAAAGTGGAAAATAACTTTGCCTCTGGTGGTAAGTTGGTGACTTTTGTACGTTTCGTTGACTTTTTCCACGCAAATTCGGCGTATGGAATAGTTTTACAGAATGCTACGCTGAGATAAAGAAGTTGCCGTGCATTTGCAGTGCTGACAATGACGTCCGGGAATCGAACTTGTGACCAATTGGACCTTGAAAACGGTATGTACGCCACTCGACAACGGATGTACTAGGAGTAAAGTGATTTTCTAAGTTGTAATTTTCTAATTAAATGTTTTTCGTTTTCTTTTTTTTTTGCAAAATACTTTTTTATTTCAGGATTTTGCTGTCTTTTTTCTTATCAAATATTCATTTTCCATTTTTACTAAAAGTTATCATCAGATCATCCACATAGACATACAAAAAAAGTTTTTTGTAGAAGAAAAGTCATAAACTACCCAAACAATATAAATTAAAATGATATAAGACCACCTTGAGAGTCGATTATTATTGAAAAACGGCTTAAAATGGTCGAAGAAATATCGTAACAAACAAAAGTCAGTCGAATTCAGTCCCTTTTGTCGAAATCGCAAAAAAAGATTTTTCTATTGGCCCTTTTAAACCTTTTTTTTTCATTCAGATCTTACATTTTAAAAGGTTGCCGACCGCTGCATTAAATTGTTTCCAGGATAAACAAAAAGTTCGTTCTGATTTCTACGAGAAAATTGTCAACATGACGTCATCCGCAGATACTTACTAAAACATCAAGAAAGTCGGCACTGAGATCAAGAAGAATGGCCAGGATAGGAAGATTACTTCACATTACCTATTCGATTTCTATACGTAATCGGTAAATCACACTTCACCAATATTGCAGTGTCATAAATAAATCAAAGGAGTTAACCTCTTATAACAGCAGCAACTGTCGACGCACAAACGGTCCGTTTCAAATCAAATAAAAAGTCAATTCAAATTAGGCGAAAACAATAGACAGACCAACAAAACGCCCGCCACTCGCCTTCGTAAGACCCTTGGTGCTGCCGTTACCACTCAACAAGAAAAAGCAAGCACGTCGAGCAAAAGCGAGCAATTCCAAGAAGAATATAATATGCAAGGAGCAGAAAAATCCAGTAACACAGATGAGGAAACCGGTAACAACAATATAGATCAACCACGTTCTCGTCAACCACAAAGCTCTATCAAGAGGGATACAGGGTCCAGTAGTAAACTCGAAGATTTTCACGCAAACAATCGGCGAACTTCAAAGACTTCATGAGAGCACTCGTCATCTCTCAAGCGGAATTTATCTCTGAACAATGAGAATTTCGGGATGCGTTGCAAACATTAAAGGCACGTTGGTCGGCTATTGTCAGTCTTCATTAGGAGATAGAGTGCGAACTCAATGGGAACAGTACCCTTCAAGAAGTCGATTAGGCAGTTTTCTCCGTCTTGCGATCATTTTTTTTGTTCTAGAAGCGTTTGAGCGTGTAGAAGCAACAAACATACACACACTCACAAACTTTTTCATTTATAATATTAGTGTGATATTTGTTTAATTAGTAAAATTAATTAAATTATTTAATTAGTGTGATTGCTACAATAAGTTTTTTGAAGTTGTACGCAGCAAAAACTAATTGGGAATCACTGTTCTAGACCATACCTGGCAACTAGATACGTAGATTTTGTGAGTCCAAATTCTAACTTTTTTTCAAAGCTTTTTTAATCCATTTTTTTAATGATCTCCAACCCCATTGCTGTTAAATGCATCCATCTGCACAATGTTTTGAGTGCGTAGATTGAGTTCTACCTCAAAAAGTGTAGTTTCACCTCAAAGCCTCCTCCACTTCGTTTCCTAGCAAAACTTTTGTAGATATACGCAGTTCGGTGCACGGAATGCATGATATGAAGAGCGCTACAAGATTCGAAAACCAATATCGATCTGAATAAGGCGTTAAATATGAAGATATGGTCCGGAGCTTATCGAGAAAACAACACCAATTTTTTTTAAGATTAAATTTCTCGGATGCCAATCATAACAATTCATCATTGGCAAATGCGCTGAAAATTTAATTTACCATTTTTTTTGTTTAAAGTATTTAGGAATGCGTATTATATATCGTTTCCTCAAAGAATGACCTCATGAGTGAGAAAAACTGTATGGTTTTCTTCTCTGCAGACCATCGCCAAATCTTGCCAGTAGTACCAGTGTCTATAGTTTAAAAAAAATGATCCAAGTAAAGCGGGCTTTTGAATTTGGAATTGTGACGTATTTCGTCACGTCAACAATCTTTTCGAAAGAGCAATTGTAATCATTCCTATTCCCATGAACGTTAATGTACAAAGTTCCTGTTTTGAGCATACATATTTGGTTTTAGTTGTAATTGAAAAATGTTTGTTATTTGGTTGCATTTGGATAATATGGTTATGAGATTTATGATTATTTCTTCGGTTCGTTTCCTAGTTCGGGTAAACTGTTAAATTGGGTTTTCTATCAGGCATTATGAATTTAAAAAAAACTTGCAACCTAATAGAAACTGAGGGTAGTACGTTAGATTTTTTCATATTTTGGATTCCTTTTCCAGTAGTCCTTTTTCCGGGTTTTATTTGTTGTTCCAAAGACATATTTATTTATTTAACGATTTATGTACATACACACTGAATACAGAAAAAAAGACAGGAATAGAAAACAGGTACAAAGGTAATGCTTTTTTCTATAGAAATCTCTTCCAGCATACTTGCGAAAGGAGAGTAAATAAAAAGAGATGTAGACACAGTGCGTAAAAAGAATACATAAAAACAAAAGCAAATAATGACTAAATACAATATAAGAATATACTAACATACATACAAGTACAAAGACAAATATATAACATAAATACAATATAAAATATAATAATAAATACCTATGCATACCGTGGCTCCGGATCACAAAGGGCAAAAGAAGGAACATGGATGGGTTTTGGTCAGTAAAAGTTTGACATTTCCTCCTGCTTCGCTCAAGGAGGGGGACGTTATAGTTATTTGATGATTTCAAATCCTTTTACGGTTCATGAAATACAGCCTGGCCACAGATGAACAGACGAACGCACACCGGAGTCTTAGTAATAAGGTTTTATCCTTTGGGTACGGCACCCTGAAAATGATTCATCCACTTCCTTAGCGATATATTTTTTCTTATTCGCTTTATGCAGCCTTTGGTCAGCATTTTTGTGTTCGAGTACGACCCGAAGGAAAATAATTAATTTACTCGTTATTTATGTGGAACCACTCCAGAATACAAATTGAGCGTTTTCCTGCTTTTTCGAATACTGATTCTGAAGTATCATTTATTTTATCCATTTTGTATGTAATGGGTAATTATTGCTGTGGTTATTTTTTTCATAGATAATAATAATAAGCTAAAGTCTATTAAGAAAAAGTCAACGAAACCAACAAAAGCCACCGACTTCCGGAAATAAAGTTATTTTCCACTTTTTTTTTTGGAAGTCGGTTTTATTTTTTGCAAAAAAGTTTTTTATTTCAGCATTTTTAGTTATAGTATTATGATATAATTTGCAAACACGGTTATTTTTAGCTTTTTAGTGCGTAGGTCCCGTCTTAAATACAAGCTTTAGGCAGTTGTCTCACCAACGACGAGAAAACGACTAACTATCGGCTATTTTCTCGCTCAAGAAACGTACAATAGAATACTTTCCGTGTGAATAAAAGAGATGCATATACAAACAGTTGATCGCTGACTGTTCACACTGCCGGCGAGCACTCGCTTCACTAGTTTGTAGCTGAGCGACAAGAGCTATGAAAGATAACACTCACTCGGCGATACTCGCCAAGCGATTAGAAATCACGCCGAGAGAGCAACCAGTGGTCATGTCATTTGGTCGCGTATGAGGCCGCAAGACTGACTGTACGCTTGACTGCCGCGAGCGAGTGATGCGAGTAATCGCCCGCCTCACTCGCACACTCGCTTATAGCCGAGCTACACAAATATCGGAACTACGCACTTGCTCCCCACGTCTCGCTAACTCGTTTCTAGTTCTAGCTCTACTCGTTACTCGTTAATCGTTGCCGGTGAGACAAGTGCCTTAGTTCCACATGACGCTATAGTATTTAATACTATCTAAATTATGCTTTAGTTTAAAACCAATTCAGAAATCATATGCATCATCGCCTAGGGGATACAGCTGATACTTGATCTAATGATTGATTATGTTTCTTAATGACTGGGTGAGGGGAGGGGAGGGGGTACGGGCACCCTGCTCCCACTCGCCTGCCTACCCTGGCGAAACCCATACTTATACATGTGATTGCAGCAATCACGGCAGATTTGCGGTCATTTATTGAAGAGTTCCGTTGTATATCACTGAAGATCTATCACCAAATTAAAATACAATCACCTCAAAAAACTGCGATGACCTTCCAAATCATAGTGCATAGCGTTTTTTGTTCATTTGTCTTCGACAACCTCTAAAATTATATCATCAACGTAGACGAAGTCAATCTAATACGCATTATTAAAGATAACTCAAAAACTACTGGCCGGATCTTAATATTTTTTTTATGGGACCAAACGACAACCACCAGCTTTCGAATAAAAAAAGAATCATCAAAATCTGTTCACCCAGACCAGAGTTATGAGGTAACAAACACAAAAAAAAAAAAAAAAAAAAAAAAAACATACAGTCGAATTGAGAACCTCCTCCTTTTTTGAAGTCGGTTAAAAATAGTCAAGGAGTTTAGTTTCCTCAAAAAAAAAAACTTTTCCGTATCGATGTTAAGTCGTCTTCAAGTGATAATTTCAATGAATAATTATGAAATATAACCCAGAATTCAAAAAAAGTTTTAGTAAATACATTATTAATACTGTTTAATTAAACTCATCGCCAACTGCCTAGCCCTTTCCTAATTATGTTAGGGACGGCTTCCTGTCTAACCGGATGCAGTTATCTTTACTAATATTATAAAAGCGAAAGTGAGTTTGTTTGTTACGTCTTCACGCCTAAATGGCCGAACCGATTTTGATGAATTTTGGTACAGAGATAGTTGGGACCCTAGAGACGGACATAATATTTTGTTTAAGTGAGAAAAGGGGGAGAAAGATTTTTTTTTTCGATCATCACGCGGGTTAAAGTTAGCGTTAGCCAAAAGTAACTATGCCACGAGGACGAAGTCGCGGGCGGAAGCTATATATATTCTATATGAAGGTATATTCTATATGCTGCTATGCCAGCATGAATTTACTACATTAAAATACAACAGTAAATTTAACTCCGTTTCTCGATTATCAGGAGCATACGAACATTACATGGAGGATATATTAAATGAAATATCACTTTTTTTTTCTCACCATAAAAGTGAAAGCAGAACATGGATTTCACGAACAAAAGGAAAAAATCCAATAAAAGAAATTCACTACACTGATATTCCATTTAAAATATATCCTCCATGTAAAATTAAATGCGAGGAAATAACATGGTACACGTATGACGTAATATGATTAACGTATTTACGAAAATTCAAAGAGAATGAATTCATTAATGACATGACAAATTAAGATCAAAATTCATTCAGGTAAAAAGCTTTAATGTTTAACGGCAAGTAAACATTTAGATGAGAATAAGGGTGTGGATATGCTGTGACGACGGTGCGTTCGTGGTCCACGCAAAGAGATGTCAGCAAAGCAGAGGGGCTGCCAGGGCACTGCCTGCCGTGGTTGCGGGTTGTTCTAAAGAGATAACGCGGCCCCGGCACACAAAGGGCAAATGAAGGAACATGAGTGGGTTTTATTCAGTAAAAGTCTGACACTCCCCTCCAAGTGGTGATAAGTTAATTGATGATTTAACATCCGCAAAAAAGGAGTGTGAATATGGTGATAATAGAAATGCATTCGCTGGTGGGGTACCACTATTATCTTAAAAAAAGATTGTTTAAGTGTCATTCCAGTGTGGGAAAGAGATAGAGCTGTAAAGGGTGTCTAGCGCCATCTATTTCTCAGACTAGAATAAGATTAAAACAATACGGTCATTTTACTTCCCGGTCGACCTCTGAAAACCAGGGATGTGCTGTGGGCTCCCATAGCATATGACATATATTATATACATAACACATATATTTTTTTAATATTTCTTAATGAAAACATAAAAAATATTATAAATTTATTTAGTTTATTGATTTATAAACATATAATTTTACATTTTTACTATTTTTATAATTCTTAATAATTTTATTATTATTATTAATTATATATTACATATCACCCGCTCGCTTGTCCAATGTGTCCACAGCCTATATTTCTTGATAGTGGGTATATAAGATGAATTTTCCCAGAATTTACATACAGCTTTAAGCTTTTCTTAAGTCAACACTTTGCAACTAAAACGGTAAGAATACTTTCATTTACTATAATGTATTGAATAGGTACTTAATGAATATTTTAATTGTAATACTACTTTTTTGTTCGTTTATGTCTCACTGCTGAGTCAAGGCTTCCCGTTCTATAAAACTTTGTTTTTTTTTTTTTTTTTTTGAAGTTTTATTTTTCTGGTAATTTAATGAAAATGTACCAAATAGTGTTTATATTTATAACTAGCGACACTCCCCGGCTATGCACGGATGGAATATAGATACTAATATTATACCTTAATCAGTCTATCTATTAAAAAATCGCATAAAAATGAGTTGCGTAGTTTCATAGATGGGAGCGGGACAGACGGAAGCGACTTTGTTTTGAAGCCGTTTAGACCATGGAAACTGCATTTAAATGTAGAGAAGAACACAAGAAACGGCATAAAATACTTTATTAATTTTCGTTTAAATCAGCATTGAAAAACAAATGCAAATGTGACTCGCCAATACAGTAGTAAATAAAACAATTGGATTGCTTGAAACCTAAAACCTAAGCTCTTTTACCACTCTTTGGAGTCGGCTTCCAGTCTTACCGAATGCAACTGAACTCCAGTATTTTACATGGAGCAACTGCTTAGCTGACCTCCACACTCCACAGCCCAGTTAGTACTGGGCAATACAATACCCCTTGGTAAGATAGGTTGTCAGACTTTCGGGACACTGACTTCCTGTAACGACTGCCAAAGATCTACAAATGACAACCAGGACCAATAACTTAACGTGCTTTCCGAGGCACGAAGGAAACTCGGTATGTAACGGGCCCATAGACCAACCTAGGCAATCGCGGCTTAACCTAAAGCTCGACCCGAGCGGCTGCAATTATTTTGCCAAGAGCTCCTCTAACCTAAGCTCTTTGACTAATACGACGCAAATTAACTCAACGGTTACGATAGGCGGAGAGCTAATCCACAAAAGCCCATCAACTATGAAATTTGCAAGCTTTCGATTGAGTTCTTCAAAATTGCATCAGGAAACAGGTGAATTCAAATACACACTTTCAGGATATCACCTTTGTCAATATTTCCATAAACGACAATATCTCAAAAACAATGAATTTAACGGGTTATTGAGTTTCAATTACTGTGTGCCAGGCAGCGCTGCAACGTGAAAGCTTTCTCGAACACATGCGTTGCGGTGTCACGGCATTTTCGTTGACACAAAGCTGGCTTTCAACGAATAATTTGATAGATCAGCTGTCATCAAAGTGATGGACATACACGCCGGGACTCAAGTTCAGGCTGCATGACTTCAGCAATCGGATCTGTAGGGTTGTTAATATTTCGTACCAACCTGTCTTGTCCCACTGTTAGACAAGCTTTTATTTTTTGACACGCTATTATAAGCTTCACTTCTATTTATGTGAATCAATCTTAGAAGTTAAACTTGACCCGGTTTCCGATATCTTTAGGGTAGCGTACCTCTAAAGGAAAAAAACGGAACCTTTTAGGATCCCTTTATTGTCCGTCTGTCTGTCTGTCTGTCAAGACCCTTTATATCGGGAACGCGTGGAGGTATCGAGTAGAAATTAAAACCATATACTCAGGCCTGTGGTACTTTTTTGCGGATGGAAAATCTTCAAATAACGTTCCCCGCTCTGGGCGGAGAGGCGGGGAGTGTCAGACTTGTACTGGCCTGTGGTCCCTTGGAGCTGTGAAAAATAACCCTCCAAGTTTACGCAGTAAAGCCGTTTATGTCGCAAGTGTGTGTTTATAAAAAATACATCGCTTTAGTAAGGGTATTAATTTATATTATGCTGGTAACCTTATTTGATTGTCAATGGTAATAGTAAATTACGATATTAGTGCGTTAAGATGGTTATAACATGCGAGTCGAAATTTCAGCCCGAGCCGAAGGCGAGGGCGTAATTGAGCCGAGCATGTTATAACCAATACGCACGTATATCGTACGACGTTATTTAACACATTTGCGAGGAAACAGAAAAAAAAACATTTCACAATACAAGTACAAAGAAAATTTGAGAAAAATGGCGCGAGGATTATTTTCTGCCGTGGCTGCGTGAACATGTTGGCAAAGACACTAGAGCATGCAGCCAAGTTTTTAAATTACCGAATAAACTGTTTTTTTTATTAATTTTAAATAAACTCAATCTGTGAATGCACACTGTTGCTTTAAAATGGCGGTTAGTTCGAAATTTGAATAGCAACAGCGCGCTGCTCACTAGCTGGAGTCGTGCGGCGGCGATCAGTTCCAAATTTGAAATGGCAAATAATACTGTTATGGAATTTGTATGGACTATAACTTAACTATTTGCTTTGGTAACACACGCGTTTTTTATGACCCTCTTTACATATTTAAAACCGGTGGAATTACATCAGCTTTACGAGCAAGAGTGTTAAAAATATTTGTTATGTTTTGTTTCGTGCCATTCGTGTGTGAGTGCGTGTACGAAAAGAGATCTTATATCTAACTTTTTTTTAACAACTCGAAGATGAGAATGACGAGACTTAGGTTATTTTTGCGGATGGGAAATCTTCAAATTACTTCCCCCGTTCTGGTCGGAGTGGGGGGAGCGTCAGTCTTGTACTGAGTGAAACCCACCTATCTTCCTTCTATTGCCCTTTATGTTCCGGGGCCGCGGTATCTCGCGGTATTTTTTAACTTTGCCCTTTCGAACAAACTTCTAAGATTTGATACAGCTGAAGTTAATAAAAGCGTGTTAAAATAGTGTTCCAAAATGTTTGCTTTAGAACACGCAACTATGAGGCTGATCATCGTGTCCTGTCTTCTGGCCCTGGCGTACGTAGCAGCTGATCAGCCTGTCATCCTGTGCGGAAGGCAGCTGGCCAACGCCCGAGTGCTCCTCTGCTATGGGGCTGAATATGTGAACAAGAGATCGCAGACCATGATAAGTTTGTATACAATCTTTGAGGCTTTATTGTAAACAGGATACGGTTCAAAATCGCTAATCTAAACGTATTTAAGGATCTGCAGGGTGTTCATAAACGCAAGACGTCCTTTTTCTCGGCCGATCAAACTGAACAACTTCCTGATCCTGAAAATTTGCAAACAAATATAAAAATGCCATAGAAACTGACGCGTTTAGTTGATTAACATAGGAAAAAAAGGCCATTGCGAGTAGTACCTACCCGCGCACCGAGGGCTTATGTAAACTTGTGACTTAAACAGTCATACCTTTTGAGTGCGTATAATTTTCACAGCTTTAAGGGACCACAGATTTGTGTATAAGGTTTTAATTTCAACTCGACACCTCCACCCTTTTCCGAGATAAAGGGACATGACAGACAGACACACAGACGGTACGGACAACAAAGTTATCCGAACAAAGGATTCTGTTTTTTTTTATTTTTGAGCTGTGGGACCCTAAAAACGTTTTTAATTTCCAAAAATCATAGAAAAATACTACCCCACGAGTGGTCTCGCATTTATTATGCTCAACTTGTATATAAAGTTGCTTTTCCTATAGCGATTGAGTTGATCGAAAAGTCAAATGTGTTAACGGATGGGAAATCATCAAATAACTTCTCCCGCTCTGGCCAGAGCGGGGGGAATCCCCGGCTTTTACTGACTAAAACCCACGCATGTTTCTTCTTTGGCCTTTATGTTCCGTGACCGCTGTATCTCTAAAGAACAACACTCAAACCCGGTCAACCCGCATCCCCGGACAACCCGCAATCCCGGGCAACTATAACCCCGGACAACCCGCAACCTCGGGCAACCCATGACCCCGGACAACCCGCTACTCCGGCGTGTAATCCCCTTAGAGTTAGACAGAAGTGTACTTAATAGTGCAACTTTTTGCCAGTTATGTTTAAAATCCTATGTAATTGGGGGTGAGCCTATTGCCATCAACGGAGTACAGATCAAGACTCCATGGTTGCTAAAGAGAAATTCTTCATGGAAATACCCGATAATACTTGGCCCGTCCCGGCGATCGCTAGCGGCCTTTAGATCAACTAGCATTCCAAGACTAAAGATAACTTTTACTTGTGCACCAAACCCACTTGGCCGATCTTCGACGACTTCAGTTGTTTTCTTCCAAGTACTATTTGTTTGTCAAGAAGTTGCTCTGGTGGTCAAGCAGAACATAATACATATATGACGGGCCTGTTGGTCTAGTGGTTAGTGGCCCTGACTGCTGAGCCGGAGGTCGTGGGTTCGATTCCCACCCAGGACAAACTTTGTGTGATGAGCATGATTGTTTGTTCTGTGTCTGGGTGTGATTTATCTATAATATGTATGTATTTATAAATTATATAAGTATGTATATCAGTTGTCTGGTTACCATAACACAAGCTCTGCTTAGCTTGGGATCAGATAGCCGTGTGTGAGTTGTCCCAAGATATTTATTTATTTATTTTTTATTTAATACTAAACATGAACTACAAAAATTACAAAGTACAATTACTTTGTAATTTTGGTAGATCATGTTTATTCAAAGATTTTCCATATTGTAAGAATATTCATAGGCACGAAAACTAAACAAAAGGGCTTCTTTGTGTTTTCATGCGCGACTGCTAAGCATAAGTTCTGGATCCACGACGTCTTGGCTTGTGCCCTCCATCACAGGGGACTTAAACATGTACTATTAAGCACGCCCCTGCCTATCCCTTCTAGGATTTAATTCGTGAGGCATGATGTTACATTATGGCTTGTTTTTTGTTCTTAAAGGGTACTCTCTAATAATTAGGTACTGACACTAGTCAAAATTCCTTAGCATCAGACTTCTTACCCGGAGACAAGATGAACGAGATTGACTGGCCCTGGAGCGGACGCCGGGGAGCCTTGTCTGCCAACTGGTCCCGGTACAAGCGAGACGGCCTGGTCGACGAGTGCTGTCTCAAGCCCTGCACCACTGATGTCATCCTCAACTACTGCTAGACCAAAAACAACCATATAACGAGCGCGATCAGAATGAGGTTGTATCTTTTGGAACGAAAGTACGCAAAGCTCATATTGGTCTGTAGCAAACTTGCGATGAATTTACAGCGACAAGGATATATTTCATTCTGAATGCGCTTGACAACAAACACTTCATAGACAACGTTTTAAATTTAAGATAAATATGTAAACAGTCCACATAAATTATTGTATTTTATAGAATAAATGACTGAGATAATATTTTGATTACACTCATTTATATTTAAAATATAAAATAAAAATATGGTAAGAAAAGAAACAATTTCAATGCCGATGATAATTAGTGTACATTTTACGTTTTTAATTTCCAATCTGCGAGGGACGAGCATACAAATCGGAGAGAATAAAACCAGGCTATTGTTGTTTTCCGGACGGTGGAAAAACAAGCAAAGTTTGAATATGGAATATCAATATTGAGAAATATACTGATTTAAAACCTGCTTTCCACTTTTACATCTGGCCAGTAACAATGCAACGATGTAGGATACGGAAATTAAGAGCAGTTTTATTTAAAAGATGGGTGATTGAGCCAATCTGTTTTATAAATCTAGCTCTAAGCTAGGCTGTCTAGTGTGATTGCGATAACCGTAACCACATTTCTTCGATACGCAATAACAATAATAATAGAGTAGAATATAAATAGCAATCATAAACTAATGAATGAACAGCATGGATTTCAATAAGCTTAATTGATAACATGATTGACAGATTGATGCAGAAAGTCTGAATAGGCTTTGATAATCCTATAAATAGATTGATAATTTCCTAAAATGCTAAGCCTAGTTATAAGCCGACATAATTGATTCTAACAAGCTTCGAAAATGCTACACACGTAATGAAAACGTACTTAGTAGGGTTTTGTAAATAAATTGAATATTACATAATTAAAACGTGGAGATAATTTAAATAAACCCTCTGTAGTCTCGCCGACCAAGGTCTAATTAAATCTTATTAAAGTTAATCCCAAAAGGGGAGTAATTTAATCTTTTTTGTTTTCATTAAGCAGTGAGACCAAATGAACGCGTCAAATTATTTTGCAATATTCGTAACCGACACTCTTATTGTATTGCTAGATTTTTTTTAAGTATGTAAACCTTACAAGTAAATATTCCTTTTACGAATTCGTTCGAATAAATTCGCTGTAAAAGCTATAAGTGTCGGCTAAAAGAACACTAACATTGTGTTTAATCAATAAAAAGAATCGTTTGTACATTTCTGTTAAGTTTTGTTTGTTTTTATTTCAAACTAGTTTCCAGACTATAATCTACCTCTGTGTCAAATTTCATCAAGATCCGATCAGCCATTTTTACGTGAAAAAGTAACAAACATCCATCCATCCATCCTCTCAAACATTCGCATTTATAACATGATTAGGATAGAAGAAAGTAGGATAGTCTTCGTCCGCGGCTTTGAACCGATTTTGAAAATTATTTTAACAAAAGAAGAGTTATTTGTGTGTGTGTTTATCACGCGAGCTACGGGGGTTAAGCAGTAGGGAAGTATCTAAAGGGAACGCGGGTAAAACTGGGCGGTGAAAAGCTGGTATTATAAATAAAATCAAAACTATTGCACACAAAGTGGTGGCGCCGTGTTTCGCTGCTAGATCAGTATCCTTCCATGAAATCCAAGTTACGTCCGGAGTGCTTCGGTAGTCGAGTGGTCGCAAGCGCGTCCATTGGGCATAAGGTCCTGGTTTCGATTCCCGGGTTAGGAATAAAAGATGATTTTCGGCTTTGTCACACATTAAGCAATTTTCTTTCATTTGTTTTTCCGCAATCAGTTTCTCAACAATCGATCCACTGAGCTTGTAGCTCGTGATGAAGCGGTAAAGCAATCATCAAGATTGTTGTACAAACAAGGCAATATACAAACAAACGTTTACCGAACAGATTGAGTTTCCATCGACACATGCTCATAGTTATTACGCCAAACCTTCCTTCTCGATATTGAATCCATGGAGTGCTAGCTCGCTTGCTCTACAACGCAATATCGGAAGTGAATTGTCAAAGTTATGTATGAGAATTTTGCGCATATCACTTAACCCACGCCCGAAGGGGGTAGGCAGGAACTATAGAACTCCATCACCTAAGAACCGGGGTTGCCGCGGCCCCGGAACGTAAAGGGTAATAGAAGGAACATGGGTGGGTTTTAGTCAGTACAAGTCTGACACCCCCCCCCGCTCCGCCTAAAGCGGGCGAAGTTATTTGATGATTTCCCATCCGCAAAAAAGAAAGGCTTAGTGTTACTGAGCACTGGCTTATTTTCTTGAACATTGCTCGTTGGTTTCTGGCTTAATATAATCCTTACTATCCTTACTATAATATTATAAAAGCGAAAGTGAGTTTGTTTGTTTGTTACCTCTTCACGCTTTAATGGCTAAACCGAAATTGATGAATTTTGGTACAGAGATAGTTGGGGCCCAGGTGACGGAGAGACATTTTTTTTAAAGTGGGATATGAAGGAGAAAGAGGGAAGAAATGGGAAACAAATCAATAAGGCGCAAGGGTAAAAGCTGCAAGTTGCTGGTACCCGCAAATCAGGAAAGGAGAACTGTGTTACCCCGAATTAACGCGAGCGAAGCCGCGGGCAAAAGCTAGTATAAATAATAATGTTGTTGTACATTATTTCACAAATTAAGTGCGAAGTCTACAGATTCTTGTACCCAAAAGTATTAGCATTTGGGGCCCAACTAGGCGTAGTGTGTATTTCAGCCCTCAACGCCGATTCCCCTGAGTAATATTTGGTATTAAAGCTATGTATTTAAGTGAATTCTTTTTTAGAATTTACGTATCAAATATAAAACACCAATTAGAAAAAAAAATACAACTATTTAAGAGAAACTTACAAGTTTAATGGAACTTAGTTAGCTGTTTCAAGTTCACCATTAGCCTATTTATAGAAGTCTTACTGGACATATGTTTTTTTCATATCGCATATCGACGGCATGCGATTAGAAAAACATATTTCCAGCAACTTTTCTTTCTTTCAACCTTGGCTACTATTCATTAATTTGCGAGGATCGATACCCTAGGGACTCTAGATTGCATCTAAACAACTAAGATATGAGTATCTTAAACGTATACTGTATGATATCAGTCAGTCTTTTGTATGATATCAGCTTACTAGCCATTAATTTTAATTTCTAAAAGGGTTTATAGTATCCAAGTGGCAGTAGAACACTATCTCCTAAGTCACAGGTTTTCCTAGTATAGGAGGCAGGGCTTCATGTATTGTACGCCTTCAATCATTGTTAAAAGAGTGTCTATGGAGTTTCTTGCCCATTCTTCTCCATATAGATCAACGCTTTGGAATGGGCAACTACAGTACTTTCACAAGTTATTATGTCTTGTGACCGGGACTGTAGCTTTAACATTTAATATTTGTTTTTGACATTCAAAAGTGCCTGTAATGGTCTAATTGAAATAAATGATTTTGATTTTTGATTTTGAACCACAGCTAGATATTAAGCATATTGTAGGTAAGCACTTCTTTTCAATAAACTATTATTATTATACCTGTATCTGCCTCCCGCTTGCAGGTACAAGCGAGATGTTATTTATAAGCATTTAGGAGATTTTAAATGTTACCTTCTCCATGTTTGCTATCATCGTTAAGTTTATGGGTAGGTCGTTATGGTTATTGGTTTTCATGTTCATATAATTTAAAATGGAAAGTAATTTAAGGTTTTATCCGAAAAGCGGTTTGTCGAAACCTATTTTTTTATATTGGCCGCTCGAAGTGAGGAGACACTTGATTCCGTCTCTTGCAAGTTGGGGCGACGATCTTAGCAGGGTGGTTTGAACAGCTGGATGGGAGTTGGGAATGGTCATAAAAAAAATGGTCATCTAAATCAAAGCCTTTCGGATGGCTTCCATGCCATCATGCGCATGAAAGCGGCTTCCTTACTGCAACGCTTGCGTAACACTCGTAACGGCATCCTGAAAATGACTGCTGGTAGGCCCGACTGCCCCATTCAAAGGCACTGGGTGAAATTAGCTATAGGTTCATGTAATTAAGTAGTACTAATAACACTAACATAGTATAATATAAGCATATTCTGTTACTAATTAAGTGCTAACGCTGTAACAACAACATTGTAAAACTAAATGATTTTAAAAGAGTAACCATGGAGTTTCTTGCCGGTTCTTCTCCATAGGAAACGACCAACCCGAACCGTGCATCTTTTCTCGACGTTTTATAAGTGCCCATGTAGGCCTATGTAAAATAAAAATATTTTGATTTTGAATTCACTAACAAATTATGGATTCTTCTGGGTCTGAAATAAAGATTTTTCTATTTTATTTTTAGTGGGCCAGTTACAGACACTTTGCTTGTTTTACGTCTTGTTAAGTAAGCAATGACTTACTGTCGCCTATGCTGTCCTCTCATACTTAAGTACTAACGCTGTAACAACAACATTGTAAAACCAAATGATTTCAAAAGAGTAACCATGGAGTTTCTTGCCGGTTCTCTTCCATAGGAAACGACCAACCCGAACCGTGCACCTTTTGTCGACGTTTTATAAGTGCCCATGTAGGCCTATGTGAAATAAAAATATTTTGATTTGATTTTGGATTGTCGAAACAAAGACAACGATAAAATGAAGATACTGTCTCGCTATGTTCGTGAATGGCCGCTGTCAGTCGGGACTGGTCATCTCTTAGCCGCTACGGTTTGTTTTAATTAATTTATTCATCTATTAAACTCCTGTTTTTGCTTTTACTCTGGATGCTCTTAATGTGCTTGTTTTTCATTTATGTAAGTATAATCTCAACATGAATGATGTATCCATGATTTTGTAAAATTATTATGATTTAAAAGAGACTTCATGAATACTTCATGAAGTCTCTTTCCCATTTTCTCCATAGAGATCTACGCTTCGGAATGGGTAACTACAGTACTTTCGCAAGTTATTATGTCTTGTGACTGGGACTGTAGCACCATCTTTTTTGTTTTATGATATTCAAAAGTGCCTGTAATGGTCTAATTGAAATAAATACTTTGAGTTTGTGTTCAATATAATAGATTGTTCAGTTTCATTATGTAGGCATTTAAACCGGCTTAATACCCAAGTACTAACTAGCTATTAAACTGCGATATCAGGCTTGGAGTTTCAGGATAATCCTAGTTTAAAGGACATAATAGTTTATATCGCAATTAGTGAACACAGTTGGACATAAATATCTGTTAACTTAGATTGACTTTAAAGTAGTCTGTGGTCTCCCGTTTTGTCTAATAAAGACCGGCTTTTCTCTCTCTGAAGATTCTAGATAATTGATTTTAACTGGTTATTTCAATTGTGCAATTGTGATTATTACAAATACAAATCATTTTATTTGTTACAATGCAGGTATATAGTTCACAATAGGTGTTAAAAATAATTATGTCAGTGCGCTGCATTCTGCTTTCAAGCATACAAATATTAAAAACACATTACATATGATTCTTTTCATTTTAAATGTCGAGAGGTATGTCAAATAATAATTAAAATGTCAGCCAATAAAATAAAATTGTAAATGAAGTCAAAATAAAATAAAAATGTGTTATCAATAATAAATTTAACAATCCTCCATAAATTCAGTCGTAGAATAATAAGATTTAATAATTAAAAATTGTTTAAGTCGCTTTTTAAATAAAACTAAATTGAGTTCCTTTATAGGTCGGGGAATTTTATTGTACAATACTGGAGCCATTTGAAATATACTTTTGCGGAAAAGAGCTGTTCTACTGTGGCCAACACGGAGAATATTAGATTCTCTTTTTCTCAGACGTGGATTTGCTGGGGCTCTAATTTCAAACAGGTGTGGGTTTGTTTTAACAAATACTGCCACTTCGTAAATATACAGGGACGGGAATGTTAAAAGCTTTAATGTTTTAAAATACGGCTTACAGCTATCCCTTGAGCGCAGATTGCATATTGCGCGTACACATTTTTTCTGTGCAATGAACACGTCATTTTTATCGGTAGAGTTTCCCCAAAAAATAACTCCGTATCTCAGAACGGATTCTACATAGCTATGATAGGCAGTAAGTACGGCGTCACGATTCGTAAATTTGGCTAGTTTATAGAGAGCAAAAGAGAAAGTATTTAGTTTTTTACATGTTTCTTCAACCTGCAGTTTCCACGTGAGTTTGCTATCTATCATCAATCCTAAGAATTTTATGTTGTGGACTGTGGAAACTGACACGCCTTTATGATTAATATTTAATGGTTGTGATTGTTTTTGTCGTTGATTAAAATGCATAATATTAGTCTTGTCTAGGTTAATTTGTAGATTGTTTGCCTCTAGCCATTCTATAGTTTGACTTAACGTTTCATTAATTTCTTGTTCATAATTATAGGATTCGTCTGCTTTAATTATATTGTTCAACTATTAATTTTTTTTCAATTAATAATAATGAAGATGGATGTGAAATAAATTTAAACACTACCGAATTAACACCTTTATTAACCACGAAAACCTTATAACTAGTCCGCAATTTTGTGAGTCCGCCATATAACATTTTAAAACGATACATATTTAGTTTAGCGTTCAGTGCATGGTAGGCTACTACCATGCACTGAACGCTAAACTAAATATGTATGCAAATATTCAGCTCATTCGGAAACTGGAAAGCGGTTCAAATTTAAGTTGTAAGATTATTTTACATTGTTAGTTCCAAGTGATGCTAATAAAAGTGTTGTATAATAGACTGCAGGTATCAGGTACATGCGACACGACTCCCAGCCACCGCAGACGCAGGTCGTGGACGGTGATCAATGGGCAGCTCACCATCCGTGACGACAGGCCGCATCTACGGCATTTTCGTGTTCCACGCGCGGTTCTAACGATGTCAGCAAACCAGAAGGGCCTCCCGGCGCCACTGCTTGCCGGGGTTGAAAGACGTACCGCGGCCCCGAAACACAAAGGGCAAAAGAAGGAAGAATGGGTTTTAGTCAGTAAAAGTCTGACACTCCCTACCGATCCGCCCAAAGCGGGGGAAGTTATTTGATGATGTCCCATCCCTGAAAAAAATATCAGTTACAAAACCAAACCTCACATTCGTACTATTTAATGAGAAATGTTTAGTGTTGCTTATCAATAACTCGAGATCAATATAATAACTCCACAATCTCGTCATTTTAATATAAGTATTATTTACAGTAGACAACTTGAATTATATTACTGAAATCAAATTGAATTGGAAATAAATATGGCCGGATATTAAAGAAATATTTTCGTTTTATCTTTGCCAACTGTCTTAACCTCCTTATTCGTAAATGAAGAGAATTTTGCTCGTATTCTGAAGCTACCTAAGTATGTGGAGAAAGTACCAATTTATAGATGTTTAGTAATCATCAAAATGACGTCTGTACTTCATTGCCACACGTTAGAAAACGAAACAGAAATACAGTAAGAAAACATACATCTTTATATTTATTTAGGGGCTTCTGGTTTTATTATCCTGATCATGTCAGCGCCACCGAATATATATATATAAATATATATATATATATATGATTACAAGGATACTTACAATAAGAATATATTACTTGAAATAATGTATACCAGGCGTGGCCAACTTGATATACCCAAAATTTTTACTTACGAAACCTTGTGCAATCTCCCAATGACAAACTTCTTAAAATTTTAAATGAAACAATAGAGTTCAGTATCTATACCATTATGTAGTATTGTTTAGTAAAAATCACACAATATGGTACGTTGCGCATCTGCTAGACGTATTTATTTTGTTTGCCTTGCCGCGATCGACTGGACTAGACCCATCTAATCTATCGTAGATCTAAGTCGCCGTGATATATCATCATACCATAACTAAAAATGCGGAAATCTAAAACTTTTTCCCAAAAAACCGATTTCCAAAAAAAAAAAGTGGAAAAATACTTTACTTCCGGAAGTCAGTTGCAAACAATCAACGAAACAAACAAAAGTCACTGACTTCCGGTACTAGGTACATTTATTTTCTGTGTTTTTGTCTGTAAAAACTATCGACACATTTAAGTTACGTTTACACCTCGCCGCTTCTAAAGCATGAACCTGAAGTAGGTGGCGTTAGGTATAAAGTTTCTGCATACCCATATTGCAAAACAGGAGTGAGTTTATCTATGTATGTCCTAAATGTATGCTACAGGCAAAATTAATAAAAGTTACTAACATAGCTAATAGCTAGCTGTCGACATCTGAGACCGCTATAAAAATCCCTTGTTTTTTATGATTATTGTAATTAATTTCACCGGGGTGAAACATTTAGGTGTTCAGATAAATCAGTGTTTTGAAACTGCAGTAGGTATGCTTCATTAAAGAAATACAAACTTTTTATAAATATTAACAACAATTGGAAAGAAACAATGTAAGAAAACTTAATTTTAGCCAAAATATTTAGCCCATTGTTAGCTATCTCACTAACTTTACCTGGTACCTAATCACTTCTGCAAACCAATTCAGTAGCCGCGGGAGACGCTCCGGGCGTCTAGCGCCGCGAGACATATCCCGGCTTTCGTAGATGCGGGTCTGTGGACGGTGAGCAATGGGTAGCTCACCGTCCGTGTGTCTAGTGACGACAGGCAGTGTTGACGGCCGTCCGTGTTCCACTTGCGTCTCAAAGGGATGTTTGCAAAGCAGAGGGGCCTGCCAGGGCTACCGCCTGCCGGCGTTGTTCGAAAGAGATACCGCTCCCCCAGAACGTAAAGAGCAAAAGAAAGAACATGAGTGGTACCTAAGCAGTTACCTTCGAAAGAATGATTTCTTTTATATTTATTTTAATTATGATACCTTCATCACAGACTCAAACACAGTATAGTATTATCTCTCCTCTTACCTTGAATCCATCCAAAGATTGTCTTGAAAAGATTTAATTCAGCGATAATTGTGTCAACCTATTTATATTCTTTATCATAATACCTGTAATTTGTATGGAGTCTTTAACAAAGAGTATTCTATGTATTCATTAACCACGAGAGCGAGTTTAATGATCTTAAATCCAATATTTTAATCAAGAATACTTTTTTTTTAATAGCAACCCTCTTTTCCAAAAATGGCAATCCCCAGAAAAGCGTCGAGTGAACAGAACTTGATGAGTTCCGGAAAAATTGCATTTAACTGTCTTGAAAAGAATAGGGCTCGTATGAACTGACAGGTGTCTTGTTTAGCATCAAGATTCACTAGTCTCCAGGCCCTAGAACTTAGTGTCTGACAATAATTATTACTAGGATATACGGTGGCCACAATTCCACTGGCAAACGCAGGTTTAATAAAACACAAAAAAAATACTTAAATTGTCTATTTATTGAATGGAAATGACAAACATAAAATTTATATGCATTAATTTACGTACCTATGTAAAACATACAAATCTCGTTTATTTTTTTTACAGGAATGGATAAAACGTTACAAAAAAAACACAACTTGATACAAGCATGTCATATTATTTTACACCTATATTTACAGAGTCAATGCAGAGAATACGAAGCTTCCTAATCAAAGCGATCGGCGCGAGCTTGCAATGCAAGGTTTACAATAGTTTACATACAAATGAGTGAAAAGGAAAATGTGATTTAAGTTTTCACGCAGCCGATCGGTTTAGTTAGGCCGCGGAGTTACAAAAGATTATAAAAAAAACTTGGAGCACAGAAATCTTTATTGATAAATTATTTTATTTAATTGTATAGAATTAATTTAGATCAGTATAGTGTAGTATTATCGTTGAATATTTATTTACAAGTAAAGAGTAGAGTTGACCGCAAGTCAATGGTAACACTTTGACCTTGAGCTGACCTATCGTAGTACGAAGTTTCAATAGAATAAGAGACCAGCATGAATTGGTTTTGTCACAAATGACGTGCGGAAACTGTTGTACTTTACAAATATTTTCGAAAACGTAACGCGAATAAATCTCGTGTCTCGTTCTCCTCACGCAAAGAAAATGAAATCACCATCTCTTCCAGATAATTCTTATTTTAGAACTCACTAGTTCCTAATAAGCTCTTAAGTAATTATTACAAACAGACTTGAACACAATTTCGTGTTTTATCTTAAACATTATTAAATAACAGTCCTTTTTGTTAACAGTTTACACTCTTCGCCACAACCACGTGACAGAGATGATGGCGATAGGAAACTGCAAGTTTGATGTAACAGCTGATCCCGAAGACCACATTGAAGACTGGTCTG
This sequence comes from Ochropleura plecta, assembly GCA_905475445.1. Classification (NCBI taxonomy): domain Eukaryota; kingdom Metazoa; phylum Arthropoda; class Insecta; order Lepidoptera; family Noctuidae; genus Ochropleura; species Ochropleura plecta. Next base: position 14,874,524 of record FR997731.1, on the reverse strand, counting down.
AACTGTCCTCCGGTCACGAACTAGGCGAAAAATCTGGAAATACACTTTAGTACAATATGTGTAGAAATTTTGGCAGCTTATGTTGAATTTTTTCTGGTTTATGTTTCGAAAATGGTGATTTAAAATGCGTCTACTAATATCTCGACGCATTTTAAAAAAAAATAGAGACAAATATATTTACATATATAAAAAAGTTTTTTTAGTTGTTTTTAAAATTACAAACAGAAATAATAAACGCCTTGAAAACTAGGTCAATTAAATTTTGACAGTTTTGCTTTTGAAAATTGGTTTATTGCAATGTAGAACCAATATAGGTATGTACATACATTCAAAAATCCCTAAAGATTTCATAACGTAAGAATGTTCAGTCGTTTGAACAAGAGGACAAAGTTACAAGAGTAATTTTCCATAGGCTGGTAGGTAGCCTAAGTTTGTGGTGATAAATCAATTTGGCTTTTATTAACGAAAGACTCAAATACGGAATGAAGTACGCCTTTATACGTAAAGGTAAGAACATCTATTTTAGACACAATGGGATGAAAATATCAAAACAATATTTCTTATTTCTCCATTAGCGAAGGAAGACACCGAGAGAGTTATAAAAGAATGGGGGAATGCCTTGCCTAGCAGTGGATCAGAAAGGCTTATAAAAAGAAATTGAACATCTCAAAGCGAATTTCAGAAATGAAAATAAACTCGATCAACACTAGGGCATCGAAACCCGGTTTCGATGCCCTAGTGTTCCGTATTAATAACCCGAAAACCGGTTTTACTTGGTGACTGAAAGCCCTAATCAACATATCTATCCCCCGTTCATAAGCTGTTAGTGCCTTAAAGTACCTATTAACAGCTAGCTGCGCCCCGCGGTTTCACCAGTGGACCGGGATAAAAAGTAGTCTTAGAGTTAATCCAGGGTTTAAGCTACCAAATTTCACCTTTTCTGTGTAATGCTAACACACTATTAATATACTTTAGATTAGAAGCAGGTTTTAACGGACTGATCTACTAAAAGCAGCCCACGTTGCTACTAGTATGCTTCTTAAAACTGAACCATGCGGTTGGCGCTTTCAAAGACGTTTTACATTTTGAGGAAAGTTTTCAGAAATTCCAACATCCAGTTGATTAGCATCTCTTTATTAAAAGGAGCATTTGCCATACAGTGGGATATTTCCTGGATGATATTTCCATTATCATTGTAACGGGAACGAACATTGTAAAACAACCCGGGGGTTAACATGAGATCTTAAAGTAATATTGTTTTTGGTCAATCCAGTGTGGGAAAGAGACGGAGCTATACAAGACGTCAAGCGCCATCTCTTTGCAAAGCAGAGGGGCTTGCCAGAGCCTGCCTGCCGGGGTTGCGGGTTGTTCGAAAGAGATACCGCGGCCCCGGAACGCAAAGAGCAATAGAAGGAACATGGGTGGGTTTTAGTCAGTACAAGTCTGACATGCCCCCCCGCTCCGCCCAGAGCGGGGGAGGGAAGTCATTGGATGATTTCCCACCCGAAAAAAAAAAGCGCCATCTCTTTCCCACTGTGAAATAAGATTAAAAGAATGCTGCTTTAAGATGCTATGCTAGACCTGGAGTTCATTAAAATCGACAGTTCTGCCTAGAGCGCGGTAATCTATGCTCGTTTCTTTGCTTTGGCTTGCTGTAGAACAATAATAGGCTCGGTATTTTATAAGGAAACTTTGTTCGAATTAGCCCTAATTTACATCAGTTACCAATGTAAACAAAACGATAAAATATAGGAACAGAATCATTAGCTTGTCAGTAAAACAACTGGAGCTGATTATTGGCCTACAAAGTTGCAAGCTTACCGGTGATTGGTCGATAAGCGTAAGATAACTATCGTGATTGGTCGGTTACCTAAGTTCTGCATTTGATGTTGGCTCAGCACTACCACAATACGATCCTCATGCGGGAAGTGGATGTTGGAGTCGTGTTCCTTTACTTCTAATTCTGCATCTGTTGGGGAAATCAAGCGTCAACTTAACAGTTAAGTTTTCGTTGCCCCACACTAGGATTTCTCCTGTATCGTGGGTGCGTTTTCAAACATTTAAACTCACATACACAAAAAGTCAGACCCGGAACAACAACCTATAGGCCATACAAATATTTGTTCCGTGCGGGGATCGAACCCGCGACACGCAGCGCAGCAGTCGATCGCTTAGCCACTGCGCCAACCGTGTCGTTGGTTTTTCATTTAATTATAAGTAAGGCAATTGTGCCGCATGGAACAAACATTAATCGTTAAATTCACTCGACCATGTCACAGAAAAAATAGTCAACTGAGGAAACTTTTTCATTGCTGTTGAGGCGGATTCAATGGCGTTAGCTGAAAACAGCAGTGACACAATCTCACGTGAATCAAACGACGTTTTTGAATAAACGTACGGAGAAAATAAATCACATAACAAAAAATACTTCTGTCATTAATCAATACGAAACTATGATTTAATTTGCGTTCTGGGTCCGCGTTTTGTCTTAGGCTAAAGAAACATAGTTAAACCGCCTAATATTAAAAATAACAATTCAATACTTTTTGAATTTAGAATTCAAACAAATGACAATTTTTTGTTTTATGCAAATGAATTATAAATGGTCATGTTTGTTTGTAATATTTTGTTGATCAAGACAATTAAAAAAAATCATAAATATCAGTAGTGAAATAGAAAAAAAATTAAAGCCCTCGTTGCGATACATGAAAAAAAAGCAAGCGTGTGAAATACATAGCATGTTGAACATAATAATGTATTGATTGAGGCCAGTGCGCAGCAATCCTTTTTGAAATTGGAATGTAAAATTAAAGAATATCAAAATTGTAAAACTGCATAAAACATGAAGACTTAAAATTCGAATATAAAATGTAAATAACAAAAATAAAAGTTCAAAGAAGCAAAAATATATTAAATAGAAAAAGCATAAAATAAAGACGTTATTTTCATATAAGTATTTCTACTCACATGTCTGAAGTGGTGTGGTAGTAACATCTTCGAGAGCTGTCGTAACTTCTGTAGATGTGGATGTAGTGGTTGCCAGGGCTATAACATGATTGTTTTATTCACCTAGAACCTCGTAAAATGTTTATTTGAATTTTATATTTTTATTCAACTATTCTAGCGACTATAAAATAATATATGACCTGTGTAAAACGTCGTACATTAGAATATTGTGACGACCCAAAGTACAACGGTTCAGTCAAGGAAAATCATGTACGATAAGGCTTAATAATAACAGCCGCGCTTGCATATTGGTTGGTCCCTGAATATGTGACCACCCATTACATACCGAGTTTCTACCATGATTCGGAAAGCACGAAAAACAGTTCCTTGCTGTCAATTGTATATCCAACCAAAGACTAAAATACTCATACTGAGAGAGATGTGACAGGTAGTCACTAACCAGAAAATCTTAACAACCAGACTTATTAATGGGTATCATATTGGCCAGTACTAACTGGGTTGTGGAGATCCATGTGAAACACCCCAACATAGTTATAAAAAGGAAGATGACGAATGTGAAACCCAAAATTAAATATATTGTTAAAAAAGAGCAAGACCTCATTCGGGTTGCGGGTTGTTCGATAAAGATACCGCGACCCCGGAACATAAAGGGCAAGAGAAGGAACATGGATGGGTTTTTGTAATTACACGTCTGACACTCCACCCCCGCTCCGCCCCGAGCGCAGGAAGTTATTTGATGATTTCCCATCCGCAAAAAAAAGATCCCCATTCGATAATTTTCCCAAAAAAACCTTTTCGAGATAAATCTTCTAATTACTGTACAGAACAACGTAATTTATACATAATTAAATAATAATGAACGATATGTTACCTACATCTACCAACAATAAATATATTGTTGGAGATGTATTTTCATGTAATTAGCATCGCTCTAGGGTTACTGTAATATGTAAAACATCTGTAATACATATTATAGTAACCCTAGACCCTATAGGGGATCTCCCCTTTTTAACAGAATCATAAACATCTGATAGTGTTACGAAATTACAGCTCGGATTATTTAGAAGATCATTTTTGGTACGTCCCGTGATTACGTACTTACGTATTATTTTGAGGAAAACTTGAGCTTTGGGTTCCGCACCTCAAAAGGAAAAATGTACCTGTAGAGGATTACTTTGTTGTCCGTCTGTCATTTTGCCTATACATTATGTTAGTTTAAACGAGGGACGTATTCAAACCCACAATAGTGCATACTTACCTACATGATACTAATAAAAATATGAACAAAAAAAAACACTAATAAATAAAAGACAGAACCCTACCAAAAATTTCGCATAAGTCTCGCAACGTGTATATACCCTTGCGCTAGCGATTTAATACTATCGCAGAACATGTGTGCGTGTCAATGACCTTTAGGTATAATCCATTTTCCCTTCATACTTTAAACCTGGCTTAGGACGCCTTTTCGGTAGAATCAGCGCGTAGGTATTTTGCCGCGTGATTTACTTCACTGTTTACAAATTTACTTCTCTCGCGCTCAGTGTTCATGAATCATGTATTTTATTGGACAATTACGTCAGAAATTAAGGTTATAGGTTTTTTACATATTTGGGACGAGAATCGAATACTGAATACCCTCCCTCAATAAGTCCCTCGTTTAACCTAACACTCTGTATATCTGTCAATACCTTTCATCTCAGGAACGCGTGAAAGGTATCGAGTTGAAATTAATACCAAATACTGAAGTCCCTTGGAGGTGTAAAAAAAATAAACCTTCTAAACCAACGCAATCAAAGATGGTGGCTGTTTATGTCGCATTTTCAAAACATTCGCAAAAAGGAATCAAAACCTATATACTTCCAGTTGATCTATACCTAATCATGAAAAAATATGAATACAATATTAATATACTACAATATCAATATTATTTATAGCTCTTGGCATAAATATTGACAGTACTATGAAATGGTTTACTCAAATTGCACGTGTCAGTCAAAAGATTACTTGTTATAGTCAAAAGGTTACCAAACTTGACCGTCTTCTAAAAAACTGCATTCGATTTGTTTTCAATTTGCGCAAATATGATCACATCTATTAGCACCGGTTTCTTCTTGAGTGGTTGCCTATACGTCAGCGTAGAGAGCTAAGAGCATAACTACCTTGTTTTCTTTTCTTGTTTCTCCTACATCCCCTAGTTACCTTGCACCCCACTTCCAATATATTTGTGCCAACCATAATACGAGTCTGCGGTCATCGGAGAACCGTATTCTTCATTATCCCTCTCACCGCACTGACTTCATTTACCGATCATTCTTCGTCCAGTCTATTCCGTTATAGAATGCGCTTCCCCAGGAAATCAGGATGGCAACCAACCGTTTATCTTATAAGCATAAAGTTCGTGAGTTTCTTCGCAAAAAGTCGGCAGTATCGTCACATCGTTAATGTTTTCCCCATTGTTTGTATTTTTATTTAGTGTATCTATTATTTGATATATATTTATAGTATTTTGTTTTATATGAATAGTATTTTATATATCTATGTAGTATAAATGAATAAATAATATTTTGTTTTGTTTTACACCTACCACTGTTTGTCTCTGCATCACCCAAAGGTTGACTGGTAGAAAATACCTATGGCATTAAGTCCGCCTCTGTACTTTGTACTTGAAGTGTTAAATAAATACAAAGTTAATTTCAGTTGGTAACCCATCTACGACCTATGTTGACGTATGGGACAGCAGTTTTCCAACGGCAAAGTTAAGTTTGTCCTTCAACGCTGTTAGCTTTTTGTTAGAGCAATGTTCGGTACTTTCATTAGTTACCTATCTACATGTTTATAGGGAACCTTCGGTGCGAGAGTCCGACCCGCACTTGGCGGGTTTTTTTATTTAGGAAGTAATGATTTATGCCAGTACCTCGCATAATCCATGAAAGTTTAAGACAGTGTTAGTCAAGTGTTAGTCTTTATGTTATTGTAAACAACCGAACCATGAAAATCTGTCTGCTTGTCGAGGGATTGCGAAGCGTAAACAATAGCTTGTGTTTCAAGTTACAATAAAAACAAATGACAATAATACGTGATAAAATCAACGTAAGTCTGCAATGTCAGAATATAAAACCACACAAACAATAAACACACATATATTTTTTACATTTTCTTTCGCCATTTTAGGGCAATGTAATTAATGCGATTATTTTTTATTTATTTTAAAAGTAAATTTCATAATTTAATCATTACTGTGCATTATCAAGGCACAAACCGGCCATATCCTTTAATGTTATTCGGAAATCTTATTAAATACTAGCTGGCGCCCGCGGTTTCGCCCACATGATATCGGAAAAAAAGTATCCTATGTGTTATTCCAGACTATAATCTACCTCTGTGCCAAATTTTTAGATGATCCGAAAGATCCGTTCAGCCGTTTTAAAGTGAAATAGTAACAAATTTATTTATTTATTTATGATTTTCAAAATGATAAGAGAATTAATAGGTTATTAAGCCCATTGTAATATCTTCACACAATATGGAATGCAAATAAAAATATGAATGTGAATATAGGATAATTGTATCCTTACTAATATTATAAAAGCGAAAGTGAGTTTGTTTGTTTGTTACGTCTTCACGTCTACATGGCTAAACCAATTTTGATGAATTTTCGCACAGAGATAGTTGAGACCCTGGAACGAACATATGCTTTTTTAAAAAAAGTGAGAAATAAGGGAGAAAGAGGAAAGAAAAGGGAAAACTTAGCTTTGCTATTAATAAATAAGGCGCAAGGGCAAAAACTACAGGTAGCAGGTACCTGCAAATCAGGAAAGGGGAACTGTGTTACCCCGAATTTAACGCGAGCGAAGCCGCGGGCAAAAGCTAGTTTTCGATAAAACAATAGACGTAGTTATTTACGTTTACACTGCGCACTCGTGCTAGGGCTTCAGTCCATCCATATCATATTTTTTGAGAATAAAAAGTAGAGTAGTTCACATGAATACGGTTATAAGTTTTCACTATATGCGATCTTCTCATATGTTTGGATCAACTGAACGAAAATATGTATTTAGGGCTCCGAAAACGGGTATTAAAGCAATATGTGAAGCGCCGACATTTTGCCGTTATTAGGTCGTGGAATAAGTTTTTTCTATTCAAGTTCTACTTTCAGAAAGACGTTATTCAAATGGTCTTAAGCAAATATTGGAATTCATATAAAATGATAAATTATGTTTTTTTGCAAATAGGTTTTTAAAAAAATAGATTTTTTGTTAAAATAGGTTTTTTGTTCACGCATCATACGCGTGAACGAGCAGCGGTGGGGGACGCGGGAGGAGAGGTCTCGGCTGATCGGGTCGGCGGCCGCGCCGCGCACTCTCGCCTACAGATTCGGACAGCAACGCACGCCTAGTACCTACTAGTTTTAATTTATATTGTAACCGATTTCTGTACCAAATATAATCTATATTCAAGCGGAGTCACATTTTATTTAAATATATCCAACATTTGGCGACCGTGAACAAAATCGAAAATTATTCTGGTCATTTGGCGACCATAGCTTCAATATACGCTGAAGAGATTGGAAGGGATTGCTGCTTATGCTGCCTTCTGCCCTGGTGGAGTGAAGAACTTTGCTGAAGACCGTGTTGGACGTCTGGCTACTACGTACTCAAGGGAAGTAGGCCTGTATTCCTATCCACTATTTTTCCTCTTCGAACTTGTGTGCAGCTTGCCGCTCCGATAGCGTTATAAGATAGCATTTCGTGTACACGTACTATCTATATTTTTCCTATTAAACGCTTCGGCTATTGCGAGAGCTTGCCTATTTCCTACCTACTATATTATTTTATAAAGTATTTCTATATCTTACTGCATTTGGTGGCATTGCCTATAGTCATTTAGCTATCCATTGCATTTCAAAGCATAAATCCATTTATCATAATATTGCCTAGTCATTTTTCCGTTAGCGATTTCTTTTTTTTTCCCCATATACCCCCACATAAGATTATCATAAGATTTGTTGTTAACTGTTACTCATTTATGCAAAATTCCAGATAAGCGCTAAGGTTACTGCCTTACGTCGCAGCTAGCTGTTTTCGCTAGGCCCAGAGCTTGGTTTGTGGCTGACGAGCCGTCAAGCGCTTGAGTGCCGACTGCGGGAGGGCGGCTGGTTCAAAGATCAACGGAACCGTTGTAACTGGTTTGATCGTTTCATTTTCTTGCCTAATTCATTGTTCAGTTTTGTTGTTTCTTTTAGTAAGTTATGGAAGGAACTGTAAAGGAGCTTAATAAAAAGCGTAGCATTATAAAGGGGAGATTAACAAAATGTAAAGACTATGTAAATGTTTTAACGCAGGTAGGCGCGAATAAATTGACTAGTATTCAAGTGAGAGAATTATCGTTACGGGTTGACAAATTTCAAGAATTGTTATCAGAGTTCAACGAAATTCAATCGGAGTTAGAATTACTCTCACCAAATGAGGATGAGCAGTTAACAGAGCGGGAATTTGTTGAGTCACAATTTTTTTCTCTTCTTTCCACAGCTAAAGAATTAATTGAATTTGCTAATTTAGAGAAAAGATCAGAGAATGGTGGAATCATATCGAGCCAATGTTCACATTCCATGAATTCTATAAAATTACCCACAATAAATTTACCGAAGTTTGATGGGAACTATTTAAAGTGGTTGGAGTATAGGGATACTTTCGATTCCCTTATTAATAAAAATGATTCGATTCCATTAATTAATAAGTATCACTATCTCAGATCAAGCTTGGAAAATAGTGCCGCTGTCGTTATAAGATCAATTGAGTTTACCGCTGATAATTATAGAAATGCCTGGCAAATTTTATGTGACCGTTATAACAGCAAAAATATTTTAATAAATAACCACCTTAAGTCGTTATTAAGTATCGATCCTATTGTGAAGGAATCATTTAAAGCATTGCGCTATTTAATTGATCACATATCTAAAAACTTGAGTTCTTTGCACACTTTGGGGCGTCCTACTGAACAGTGGGATGATTTATTAATATTTATAGTCTCAGCAAGGTTGGATCCCGTCACTAGTATGAAATGGGAGGAATATAAAAATAGTTTATCAGATTTACCGACAATCATTATTTTTTTCTCATTTTTACGCAACCGAGCGGACATCTTGGAAACTACCCACTATAACAGATATGATAAACATGAACATAATAAATCGAACTCTCAAAGTAATAAATCGGTGAGATCTTTCTTAGCTGCTTCGGATTCGGATACGGAAAGGAAGGATCATAAATATCAATGCGTAATTTGTAATCAAAATCATTTTGTTTATAAATGTTCGAAGTTCAAGGAAATGAACAACGATGATAGGATTCGCGAAGTAACTAAGTTAAAACTATGCACTAAATGCTTACGTAGTGGGCATAATAGTCATCAGTGTCGTTTGAAAAGTTCATGCCAGATATGTAAAGGGAAACACAACACTTTGATACATAGAAATGACACTAATACGACCGAAGAGCAAAGCGCAAGCGCACATAGTCCACCGGTTACATTATCGGCTACAACGATGACTCATACGTTGTTGTGTACGGCGCAGGTGGAGATCGTTAACGAGTCAAACAATAGAAAGGTAATGGCACGTGCAATATTAGATACTGGAAGTCAATCGTCATTTTTAACAGATGTTCTGAGGGAGAAATTAGGGTTCAATAAAACCTCTAGTGAAACCTTTAAGGTTTGTGGACTTAATGATATTAAAACTAACATTTTAGGAAAGTGTATCGTAAAAATAAATTCTCATTCAAGTACCTATAGTACTCGGGTCTCCTGTTTATTGGTGCCAACGATAACAGGTATTTTACCTAGCGTCGAAATAGACGTCCGAGAATTAGATATCCCATGCGGTATACAGCTCGCGGATCCAAAGTTTTACCAGCCTTCCAATATAGATATACTGTTGGGGGCTGACATATTTTGGAATATTATTGGAACAAATCAAATTAAGCTAGGGTCTAATAAGCCTACTCTACAAGAATCACAATTAGGGTGGTTGATAGCCGGTCCAGTCGGTATCAGTCAATCCAAGTCTAAGGTCTATTGTTATTTCAATCATTTTTCGAATCTCGATAATTCCCTTAAGAAATTTTGGGAGATTGAAGAACTACCTGCAGAGACAAAAACATATTCATTAGAGGAACAGTTTTGCGAAAATGACTTTATAGAAAACACGAGCCGCTTACCTGACGGTCGGTTTTGTGTACGTATGCCACTAAAAGAACCCGAAACTAATCTCGGAGATTCGTATTATCTGGCTAAGAAACGTTTTTTGAATTTAGAATTAAAATTAAATAGAAATCCAAAACTTAAGGAGTCATACACTCAATTTATAGATGAATATAAAGAATTAGGTCATTTGAGTGAAGTAAATGGTCTAGAGTTTGGCAACTACCTTCCACATCACTGCGTAATTCGTGAGATGAGTGAAACGACAAAGTTGAGGGTGGTATTCGACGCCTCGGCCAAGACTACTTCTGGTAAGTCATTAAATGACATACAGGCTGTAGGTCCAGTTGTACAGTCCGACTTAATCTCAATTTTGATACGCTTCCGCGGGCATAGGTTTGTTCTCTTAGGAGACATTGAGAAAATGTACCGACAAACGGCCTTGCATACTTCTCAACGTCACCTTCAGTTAATTCTGTGGAGGGATTCATCTCATACGGAACCCGATGATAATAATGATTTAAAAGTTTTACAATTAAATACAGTAACATATGGATTGGCCAGCGCTCCATTCCTGAGTACCAGATGTTTATTACAACTGGCTAAAGAATGTAATGACGACACTATCGCGAACATTATTAAAAGTGACTTTTATATAGATGATTTGAATACGGGAGCGGAAAGTGAAAGTGAATTGCAGCACATTTACAAAAAAATTAAGGAAATTCTAGATTCGGCATGCTTCCCTTTAAGAAAGATTCGTACTAACTGTTTACAGGCATTTGCTGTTGATGAAACTATGCTCGACCCGGTAGATTTAACAAAAGAATCCAGTGTGCTAGGTTTGAATTATTCTCCAAACCTAGATATTATTGGGTTTCCCTCAAAGATCGAATCGCCACCGGAAATTATTACGAAAAAGGTCGTTATAGCTACTATTTGTAAAATATTTGATCCTTTAGGATTAATTTGTGCATGCATTATTAAGGCTAAAATCTTTTTGCAACAGTTATGGGTTATCAAGCTAAACTGGGAGGAGCCTATACCACAAACTCAATTAGAAACATGGTTAAAATTCATTACTAGTTTGCACTTCCTTTCTAATATTAAAATTAGTAGAAATGTTCTTTGCGATTTCCCGATATCCATAGAACTACATTGCTTTGTCGATGCGTCACAGAAAGCGTATGCCGCATGTGTATACTTACGATCAATAAACGATAAAAATGAGGTTACTGTAAGACTTCTGTGCGCAAAGGCAAGGGTTGCGCCCTTAAAGCCTATGACTATACCAAAATTAGAATTACTGGGTTGTTTGCTGGGGGCTAAATTATCTAATAAAATTCTTCAGTCATTTCGATTTAATATAAATTGTAAAACCATTTGGACTGATTCAACAGTGGTTTTAGGATGGTTAAAAACAGATGTGAGAAATCTAAAATTGTTTGTCTGCAACAGGGTAAATGAAATTAATGAGTTAACTAATGGTTTTGAACACCGACATGTACCCACAAATATGAACCCAGCTGACTTGGCCTCAAGGGGAGTTGAACCCCAAGATCTATCATCTTCTTCCTTGTGGTGGGAAGGTCCTTCTTTCCTAAAGAAAGAACGTTTAGAATGGCCACAAAATTCAATCGTAGCTAAAATATTACCAGAGTTGAAGGTACATTCATTATTATCTGCAGCAAACAATTCTACCGACAAAACTTCATTTATAGATTTTAATAAGCATTCCAATTTCAATAAGTTAAGTAGAATATTTGCATATGTTCTACGTTTTGTTAATAACTGTAATAAAAATAAACAAAAGTACTCAGGCCCTATAAACTCAGACGAAATAAATAATTCAATTATGTTTTTAATTAAAATTAGTCAATTACAATCATTTTCTTTCGAAATTGAGTTACTTAAACAGGGAAAAACATTACCACGAAAAAATAAATTATTACAATTAACTCCATTTATAGATTCCAATGACATTGTTCGTGTGGGTGGTCGTTTAGAAAACTCCAATTATAATTTCGATAAGAAACACCCGATAATATTGAATTCAAAACATCATTTAACTAAGATACTAATGATAAGTGAACATATACGTTTGTTTCACGCAGGTCAACAGCTACTGTTAGCGTCAGTGCGTGATAAGTACTGGCCCATTGGAGGGAGATGCCTAGCGCGGCAAGTAGTTAGACAGTGTATTGTGTGCGTTCGATTGCGAGCGAATACCTTACAACCAATAATGGGTCATTTACCTGAAGCGCGTACTAATGCTTGTTTCCCTTTCTACTCGTGCGGAGTTGACTTTGCTGGACCTTTTATGATAAGTAACCGTAAAGGTCGTGGTAACCGAATTAGTAAATGTTATCTATGTTTATTTGTATGCCTTAGTACCAAGGCAATTCACTTGGAACTTGTAAGTGACCTGAGTACTCAAGCTTTTATTTTATGCCTAAGACGATTCATATCACGAAGGGGAAAATGTCATGAGATCCTTTGCGACAACGGTAGGAATTTCGTAGGAGCTAACAATGAATTAGGTAAGCTGCTTCGATCCAGCCGTCAGTCTGTCAGTGATTATGCCTCTTCTGAAGGTATCAAATTTGTATTCAGCCCCGCTTATTCTCCCCACTTCGGTGGAATATTTGAGGCTGGAATTAAATCAGCTAAGTTTCATCTGAAACGTGTAGCAGGAAATGCTGCTTTGACGTTTGAGGAGCTAGCAACGCTGTTCACACAGATTGAAGCAATCCTAAATTCACGCCCGCTGACTCCTCTCTCGTCCAATTGTACTGATCCTTCTCCTCTGACTCCAGGCCACTTTCTAATTGGGAGACCACTGATGTCTGTCCCAACGAAGCCCATCACTGCTACTAGACCCAACAGATACGAGCTCCTAGAGAAGATAAGGCAGCACTTCTGGGAGAGATGGCGCCGGGAGTACATCTCTGAGCTGCAGCAGCGCACCAAGTGGCGCACTGGACAGCAAGGGCTCACCTGCGGTGACGTGGTGCTGCTGAAGGAAGACAACTTACCGCCACTACAATGGCGGCTGGGGCGCGTGTCTCGCCTCTATCCAGGGGCCGACGGCGTCAGCAGGGTAGCTGACGTCACTACTTCAAAGGGCATTATACGAAGGGCGATCAACAGACTATGTCCTTTGCCAACTTCACAATCCAAAGATGACAACGAAGCGGAGCGGGCCGCATCCAGGTCCCCTTCCTCGTCTACTTCTTGAAAGCTATGGCTTTCAACGCGCCGGAGGATGTTCACGCATCATACGCGTGAACGAGCAGCGGTGGGGGACGCGGGAGGAGAGGTCTCGGCTGATCGGGTCGGCGGCCGCGCCGCGCACTCTCGCCTACAGATTCGGACAGCAACGCACGCCTAGTACCTACTAGTTTTAATTTATATTGTAACCGATTTCTGTACCAAATATAATCTATATTCAAGCGGAGTCACATTTTATTTAAATATATCCAACACATATACTTTTACACCTTGGTTTGGTGTTACTTTTTTAATTATATGAGGCCGGTGTTTCATACCCGACTACTTTGAGAAATAGCCGAAATCAACTCAAAGTTATTTTTAGACAAAAATTTTGGACAACTTACATGGGGACTATGCAGAATTGCATATCAGTGTCTGAGATGGTTTTCTAAGAATAATTTATGTTATTACATGACTGTAGACAGTAATGACGACATAATCTGAAATAAAGAGGTGTAATCTAATCTTTAGACATCGGGGAATCCTTGTAGGTATCTAAGTAAATCGCAATCAAACCAATTATTGGTTTTTTTAATACAAATAATACCTGGTGACTAAGATCTTTTTGGTAAGTGTGAAGCATTTAATTTTAAGTTAAAGAGTTAAAAATAATTGAATGAAGACCCCTCTCCTAAACCGAAACTAACTAGTTTTTGGATTAAATGGACGAAATAAAACAATCGTTAAAGGAGCGTTTCTTTGGCCGCCTGAATAAGGTGCTAAGCTTTTTGTCAGGCGAAAACAAAGTGCGCGCTTTCAACGGTTGAGGCATGCAAGTTTTTATGGATTTTTTACCCGACAACGGCAAAGCCAAATGAGGGTTATGATTTTTTCGGTATTGTCAAAAGGACTCAGACGGACACTTATTATCGCAAATCAGTCGCATCACCAACGGCTTAAAGATAAAGTCTATTATAATTTTGTATCACCCTCAAACCAACATTGGCATGAACTGTGAAATCTTGAAGATCGACTTGAGCAGCTATTATTATTTAGCCAAGGCCCCCTCCAAATCTCCTACGTACCCAATGTATGTAAGCACTTACTATAAATAGTGACGTCATCTCTGGCAGACCCCATCGAGTTCTCCGCGTAGCAATAGTAAGAGCCGATATCTTCCCTTGACATGTTCCTCACTCGCAGTAACGATGTGTACTTGTATCCTTGGAATTGTAGACTCGTCTGGTACTTTGATCCTGCACAAACAACATGTGGAACTTTCACTACTGGAGAAAGTCTTAATCTAAAGAATATTTTTCGTAACAGCTGAAAAAATAATTGAACTAGCTCATGCCCGCGTCGTTGCCTGCGTGAAGTTGGGTTATTGTCCCAAGGTATAGATCTACCGGAATTAAAAGTATGAGCAAAATTTTATCGTAATCCTTTCAGTAGCATTTGCGTGTTAGAGTAAACAACATCCATACATCCAGACTTATACTACTGTTTTTATGTGTACATACTAAAAGGTAATACGAACTATTAAATAATATTAAAGTTCTAGTAGGTATGTATGCCTATTATAGGTATACCTACACCGTTGTCTGTGAAGTCTTAGATAAACTTTTTGAAAGTACATATGAATTGTAAATTCACAAAGGTACACACGACGACACATCAACCTATACAAAACCAGTGTATGCGGATCCGTCATCTACGGATACATACACCGCAGATTTCCCGTACGGCGAGAGCTCCGTATAAACTGGTTTTGTATAGGTTGATGTGTTGTCGTATGTACTTGCCCGAATTTAAAATCACAACTTCAAGCATAAGAGGCGAGGCGCTTAAACTCTGGGCTATATATTTTAGTAAATTTAAAAAATCATTGGTCCTTTCCAAACATAAACTATATTAATTCCCTAGCGAAATAACAACAGCCAGCACAAAATTCTACGAACATCAAATAGAGATAATAATATCCAAGGTGCGAAAATCATATTTAAATACATATATCGAGAATATCATCTAACAGTTACATAGACATAAATTATTATTTTTATTTTTAGAACACGCATGAATTCATATTACGTAATGTATTTACAATTCGCTGGGTTTCTACAGGTAAGGTCAGGTAAAGGATATTAAACTTTTAGTCTCCCACAACGCCCACGCTTTACTGTTGAGGTCACATTTAATTTAGAAATAGAAATTAATTGGTAGACAAAATGTCTCTTTGTAGTACAAATTTTGACTGAACCGCTAAAACTCAAAGAAAGATTAAAATTAAAGCATTCAGGCCAATATTTGTGAAGGAAAATTTGTGTAATTCCAGAGCTAATCCCTGCTTAATATTATATGGCTGTAGAGTTGACTGTGATTGGTTGAATGCGCTAATCTCAGGACCCACTGGTTCGAATTGAATAAATCTTTTAGTGTTGGAAAACCTATTTGTCGGGGAGGATATTTCATCACGAGCAGTTGGTGAAACCGTTGCCCCTTTTTAATAATGTTGTATCGCAGTTCAACCTATGAGGTGGTCGTCTGCTTAAACGGTCAGCCCTGTTGGTGGGTGGTAGATATAATTATTTATTTTTCTTCTAACAATATTGTGTGTAAATTGGTCATTGAATTATAATAATATTATTCGCCATATAGCAGTTAATGATAATGTTTTACAGGGTCAGATAGCATCAAAAACATTCGGTCAGTCCCTGGTGTCCTAAACGGTTTAGTTTAGGCAACAGTAGGCCTACCATCAACTTTTAGTTAACCATTCACTTCCGATGTAATCCAGTATAAGTACCTAAACTAAATCGCGCAGATTCGTACCATGAAGTGCCTTTAGCTGACAGGAGTTTGAATCTTCACAGACTGAATGAAAGATCGAAATTTGTCTGTGGTCCGCGGTGTGAGAAAGAGATGACGCTATACAGACGTTGCATAAGTCTGTCTCTTTTACTTACACCATATGCGTTGCGTTTCGAAGCTCAATCTGTATAAATATTACAACAAAAACATTTTCAAATTACGTTTTCTAGCTTCAAATTATATACCATTACGCCATATTTAGTACTCATTAAATAATAGTAGTTTATATAATTATTTAATTAAGAAATATAAAAGGTTTGCTTAGTGTTGTTGTTAAAATAAATTGATTAAGACGAGTTAGGAACGCACCTCCACAGACTAAGTAACCTGTCGATGGCAAATGACGTTCTGTTTTACGTAGTTGAACAAAACGTTGATCTTACATAATTATTTTTTATGACAAGAATCCGTAATAAAAATCAGTATATTAATTGATTTAATGTTGGGACGGAATAATGGCTGAAATACCTTGAATTACGTATATTATCACAATTTTTATAAAGTTATTAACAAAACGACTCATTTCACGCCAATAAATAGCAACTTTTTTTGAATTAGTTAGTTTGACACATAAGCTATCCTTTTCAGGTTGATAGGTCACGTCATGGTATGAAAAATGAATGAACGAAAACAGTTTCGAAGCAATTGTCGACTTGATTTGGCGTTGCCTAAACTGGATCATATTAAGGATATTGTGGTATGAAATAGCAAAACAGTTTATTTTAGGCCATCAATTGAATCGCAATAACAGTTGATGGTAAGCCTCCTGTCTCCCACAAATGTACATTAGATGCTTACTGCAATGTTATTATATCTTAAGTTTTAGCTAATAACTGTTATTTGTGGAGGAAATATAAACTTTTTTTCGTATTAATGTAAACTTACCATTATAAAGTTTATTTCGATCTATATGTGTCCAGTACACGGTCGGAAGGGGATTGGCTTCGATCCTGCATTTCAGTTGCATTGTTTCGCCAACGTACACACCCATCATTTTCTGTGAGATTCTTGCGGTCGGTTTACCTGACAAAATAACTGACATAAGTGTTGAATAATAATATCAGCCTTTAGCTGTCCCACTGCTTGGAATGGCTTTTTCTCAAACAGTTAAGACACGAGCGTTGATCACCAAGCTTGCTCAAGGGGTTGGCGATCCGGGGTTGCGGGTTGTTCGAAAGAGATACCGCGGCCCCGGAACGTAAAGGGCAATAGAAGGAACATGGGTGGGTTTTAGTCAGTACAAGTCTGACATGCCCCCCCGCTCCGCCCAGAGCGGGGGAAGTCATTGGATGATTTCCCACCCCAAAAAAAAAAAAAAAAAAAAAAAGGGGTTGGCGATTTCAGAATTATATTAATAATAACTCCAGGTTCACTCACGAAATTTTCCTTTACCGATATCTGTGATGAACTTTAGAAAGTGCTTGTGAATTGAAAAAGAGACATTGGTACTTGCTCGGATTTGAACCCACAACCTCATGCATGGGAAGTGAAGCGCTTAACCTCTGGACCATAAACACATTACAAATTACATTGAATAATCTGGTGAAAACCATCAAAGGTACAGATTGATGATTCATCCATTTAAATGACGGAAGTTGGACAAAGGCAGTATTTATTGTCTGCTAAAGTTATGCTGTGACATCGTCCCCGTTGATGGCATTCGGATAGCAGTTGATTAATAGTAGATAGAGAAGTTAAATAGCTGTGACAGTGATAAAAGTGTAGATTGAACTATTGAAATTAATGACACCTCGTTAGCAGTTTTAATCAAAGTTCTGGTCATTTGTCCTTAAGTTTTTGTCATATTTTTCTTTTATCTGTTACATCATGTATTGATAGATATCGGTACCCACTACGTGTGTACTGCAGGTTTGTTATTTGACCTTTAAACGTGAAAGATGTCATTTGTATATGGCAGTCTTTTTTTTGCGGATGGGAAATTATCGAATAACTTCGGGGAGTGTCAGACTTGCGCTGACTAAAACCCAACCAGGTCCCTTCTTTCGCCCTTTATATTCCGGGGCCACGGTATCTCTTTCGAACAGCGCGCAACCCCGGTAGCCGCTCTGCTTTGCTGACATCTTTACGAGGCGCACGTGGAACACCAACACGGCAATGACACGGCCTGTCGTCACTGGACGGACGGACGGACGTCTACAGACCCTCATCTATGGTGGACGGGAGCTTTTTCGTGGCACCCACACTCGGAGCGAGCGTCTCCCGCGGCGGCTGGGTTGGTTTGAGGTTCTCTCCCTCAAACGCCCGGCCACCATCATCGCTAGCATGATTGCTTCGCGGAAGGAAGTGACCGCTCTCATCGCTCTCATTCCCCATTTGATAGCAGTCTTCTAAGATCCCTAGGTTAAGATCGGGTCATCTATACAATCATGCTTACTCGTACTTCCATTTCATACGAAAACAAAGCTCACATGTTCAAAGTTCATTCACATTACATTTAATTTAAATACTTGAAACGACTTTGTGAGTTAAGCTTTGATTAATGAACCATTCAAACAAGTTAAAATACTTAATGTTTAGTGATCATCTTTAAGTATAAAAAGTTTAGGATCCAAAGGAGGTTACGGTCTGAAGAACAAAGAAAGCAATTAATTACATTTTTGATAAAGATTTGAATCGTTAGATTTAAGACAGTTCACATTTCTGTTTCTTTAATTCTTTAATAGTCTTGTCTCGCTTTCTAATACTGGAAATTGTATCAACTGTTTCATGTGGATTCACGCGACGCGGTGGTAACGTGCGTAACGTGCGGTGAGGATACATCTAAACCTCAAATAATCTGCCTTTGTAAGGACCCTCGTTAGAGTTCTGTTGGAGAAAGGGTTACAATGTAATTAGTTGTATGATGCTACATAACTTTGAACAGAATATTATATTAAGATATTGACTATTTAATTGATAAACGCAATCATGTACGAAGTCTTTTGTTTCTATTCTGGGATCTAGTTTGGGGTTGATTATTATGTACTACTACTTGATTGCGATAGTTGATAAGCGTTATGTTTTAGATTATTGCTTTTAAGCTAAAATCACCTTTAGACGGGCTCTTGAGGACGAAACAAAGATAAATCTACGATCTACGTTCGTTCTTTCATCATATGCGTGCTTGATTTCAAGTATCTACTTATTTTGATTTGTATTGCATCTGATTTTTTACTATAAGTAGTAAAAAATCAGATGCAACAAAACGTACAACAATAAGTTGTTGTACGTTTGAATGTTAATTCATATTCATTCATAATCATTTATTTGCTAAAATGGGTAATTACATAAAGTTGTTAATCATATAGTACAGACCAACCATTTTTAAACCTTGCGGCATGCAAAACACATACTTTATTACATAGAAATAATAATAATGTCAACATAAGTCTGTCGTAAATTTTCGAACAAGTGATTAAATAAGAATAATAATTAATTTTGTGTGTTCATATAAACATCTTATCCGCTTTAGATCAATAGCTTATATTAACTAAGTATTAAAAATAAAAGCACGCCATCCTATGAAATTTTGACGACACGGTTGGCGCAGAGGCTGAGCGATCGACTACTGCGCTGCGTTGCGCAGGTTCGAACCCCGCATGGAATAAATATTTGTATGACCTACAGGTAGTTATTTCGGGTCTGGCTATGTGAGTTTAAATATTTGTAAACGCACCCACAATACAGGCAAAATTGCTAATGCGGGGTAATGTTTAAAAAAAAAACAATAAATGCTGCCTATCATCTCAATCACAACAAATAGAAATATTCCATCACTCTGGCGCAGCTCACCCAGAAATATCGAAAAAGGTTGTGCTAAATGCAATATTTAAGAGCCCGACACACCAGAGGACACGTACATCAAACAACTACATAAAATATTTCACTCGGGACTGAATTCCGGTAGTGAACGGAAACGTGTAACATGCTCATCCTATATTCAGGCACGTGAGAGATTGCACTCGAGATTCGATGATTTAAATCGTTTGATTTAAATCTTAGACGGGCCTGTTGGTCTAGTGGTTAGTGGCCCTGACTGCTAAGCTGGAGGTCGTGGGTTCGATTCCCACCCAGGACAAACTTTGTGTGATGAGCATGATTGTTTGTTCTGTGTCTGGGTGTGATTTATCTATAATATGTATGTATTTATAAATTATATAAGTATGTATATCAGTTGTCTGGTTACCATAACACAAGCTCTGCTTAGCTTGGGATCAGATGACCGTGTGAGTTGTCCCAAGATATTTATTTATTTTATTTATTTATTTATTTTCTCTGAGGCGTTTCTAGAGGGCCAAGTTGCTGTTCCGATGACATTGGCATTTGAATTTAATTGCCTCGATCTTCATGCTGAAAATTGTAGGTGTGGATAGATACTGTGTATAAAAGTAGATAAGACTATATTTTATTGTATTAGACTAGATTCTCATGGCGATATGTTCTCACGAGTTCTTTTTACTGTTTAATGGTTTTTAAGATACTGACCGGACTTGTGAAGCAAACCGTATGAAGTTTAGCGTTTTCGGATATCTACTGAAAAACCGAAAACGGCCAACGTCTCTAGTTGGCAGTTTTCGGTTTTTTACGCGGATGGAAATGTAACTAGTGAATATCAGGCTGCTTCTTTGCGATGTATTAGGGGAACAACCGTTGACAGTTAACAGACAGAGCGCTTTATTTTCTTCCTTTTTGTGAGGGCATATCTAACGACATAAATATTTTATTTAATTCGATGACACTAAGCACTTACAAAGGACATGTAGAAGTATCCTTTTGCTGACCGAAGGCGGGACCCCGTTCGTTGCTATGCAGAGTAGAGCCCCATTCATGTCTCGAGCCACTGACGTCATGTTCAGCCAGGCTCCGCTCCACTTGGTGACTGCAAAGTGTCTGGCTTACAAAGTGCAGTGTGTAGTGACGCGGACAAGCGCAGATATGTATATTGGCACGGACACAAAGGCAGGATATGAAAACGTAGCCCATAGTTATTTTCATCGAACATAGTAGTCTCAAATCACGATTATTTCAAAGTGTTTAGTAATAAAATAATTACGATTAAGTATGACATAAGCAACTACCTGCTTATCTTCGTCTTAGTTCTTTGTTTATGGTGATGGGCGAGCAGTTCTCCCTTACATACCAGTGTCCCTGCCGACGTAGAAGGCAGCAGAGTCCTCTCTCCTCCAGAGGATGGTCGGCTGTGGAGTCCCGGAGGCAGCGCAGTGGAGGGTGACGTTGTCTCCCTCCCACACTATCACCTCGCCGCTGCTGTCCGAGTCCACGATATCCGGTGGAACTGTACAAGGAATGAATAAGTATAATTGTATAGTAAGGCACCAGGCACTTGATGACTTGTCCGTGTGTACTAAAACTGAAACGTGTATCTGAGTAACGCCATTTTACGTTATTTAATAATGGTTGCGTTTTGGGGGACTGTCTTGTGTAGTTGTAGTTGTGTAGATTTTCAAAAAGTACTGCTTATCAGCCTAGTTCAAATAAATGACTTTTGATTTTAAATGACGTTTTGATAATTCTGCTGTCACAAGCTAAACTAAGTTCAACTCTTCATTAATGGTTTTTGTGGACGAGAGATACCACAATTTTGTCAATATCACGTGCAAACTGTTAATAATACATATATCAAACGCTGGAGAAAATTTAGCAAGTATTAACAGTAATTTAAAAAAGATAGAAACAAAAAAGTATTTCTTTGCAGTTGAGCTTGTCATTCTATCATGAATTGTTATTCTACATATTTTATTTGTTAAGTTTATTTGTTCATGACAGAATGACAAGCTAAACTAAAAATACTCTAAAAACACTAACATTTAGTTTATTACTGTCAAACGATATTTCCTATTTTCAAATTGATAAAAGTGACACAACTTAAGTATTGTTGGACAGCATTAATGATAATTAAGTTACTCAATATACATAAAATAGCAATCTCTCTATTCTGAAACTGACGTTTTTCACCAAAAATCTCAAGGTATGTTGTGAATAGGTTTACGATTGACTCGCGTAGCTTGTTTATAGCGAATAGATAAGTATTAATTCTCCGAGTCATTCAAAGACTAGTATCGTTTTAAAATAGTTTAGTTTTAATGTGAATACTTACGAAAGTCACTTTACGCAATAAACTTGGGACAGCGTGCAAAAGGATATGCCTTGAAATTAGAGAAACGAGCAAAGATCTTCGCATAAAGATAGTGGAGGTACGGGTCGGAATTCTGCAATGTTCGAATAACTCGAACGAAGAAGGAATGCACGATAGCTGTAAATCTAAATGGTGCAATGCAAGACGTTAAAAGGACTCTCGTTGTCCGTCATTACTTTTCCAACTACACCCCATGCGTGGCGTGTTTGTTCATCTCAGTATTCGTTTTAATGAGTGCTCCTCGTTTTGGAGAAACTATTTTTATTACAGCTGTGCTTTGCAGTACAAATGCATGTATTTAACCTGAAATTTTAAATGCAAATTGCGTTTACGATGGAGTTATTTCTTGTTTTGGTAAAGCTGTAATGACAGGCAAGAAAACTATAAGATAAAATTGTGTATTAGCTCTAAAAACAAATTATTTCAACCATTTACCAATAAAATATTTATAAAAAGTATGAGTTAAGTACTAAATTTTGATTAAAACTGCTTACGAGGTTTCAATAGAGTTTATGTCGGCAAAAGAGTAACTTCTCAAACTTGACAATTATTTATTGTCATAATATGGTCTCACTGAGATATGGTATCACAGATATTCTATGACGTTTTTTTTGATAGCTTATCTGTAGTTTCACATATCTCTATTGTTATTATCACACACATAATAACAGTGTGAGAAGTGGGCTGTAATCTCAAACTGGCCCACTCTCGGTCATCATAATCTGTCTAGCCTTTTTGTGAAATGTCAAGGGTCCCCTCCAGTGTAAACGGATGTAGGTAAATACCAGTTTTTTTTTTAAAACACGATCCGATTGCCTATCTGACCTCCACAACAAACTTAATACTGGGTTATACGATATACGATACGAGGTCTTAGTAAGACTGGTTGTCATATTGATAGTTATACTATTTTGGCTGTAGCATGGTGCGGGTGACATTAGATGAAAAGATATGTTTAGTGCTTCATAGTTATACAGACGACGAGAGTCTGTTTAGTGATGGGATATACAAAACGTGTGTGGGTAAACCTATACGGCTATGATATTCAGGGTAAAGCCTTAAAGACTTTCAGTCATGATCAGAAATCGAGGTAACGTTCCAGATTGAAGAGGAATGGTACATTTTACTAATGTCAGCCGCACCATGCGACACCGAAAATAGTATAGTTGTGCATTATGCGCGAGCTAAGACCACATCTCAATTTGCCTAACAAACATTCAGACTAAGTAGATCATTATGTTAATAATATACAGCAGAATGAACAAAAGCACTTTAAATCCTTGAATGGTCTTCTCTGAAGGCTAAATAAAGACTGAAGTGCAATAATAATATCTAGTGCATTGTCATTTCTTTTGTTTGGAAGAGAATGGCAGATTAAGCGCTTACTTCGTGTGCAGTAATTAATGAACTCAAGATAATAAACGTCGGGTGCCAAGCGAATATAACTCACTGTTATTATTCTTTTGGAGGCAACCAACTGGATGTAGAGGTTATAGAAAATAGAGAATATCAAATTTGAATTGTTTAAACTGTTCAGCTTGAGGTAGAGTTTATTTGTACTGATTTGATAGAATATTGAATTAAAGAGGTTCCTCAAGGACAATGAATTGGTTTGAATCCTATCAGTTTGAATCCTGTCTTTTCCAGTGATTAATTTATTAAGTTATGATATTATTTTCAGAAAATCTCTGTAGGATTTTCACTGACTGCCTGGTAAACGAGCATAATCTACTAGTTATGGGTGCTGTAATTTGTTTTTTGTTACGGCTCTTACATGTAATTAGTGTACCAACGTCCAACATCCATATGATTTAATTGCTACACAAACATCCATTGCGTAAAATACGCTCTCCTTACCTCTAATTTTTAAACAAACGGCGCAATGAATATTGCAGAATTATCAAATGAAAGCGATTGCAGGCCTGATTCGATACAATTTGGGGTAGTTGAACGGTAAAGCATGGCCTGAGTTGAATTGTGCTGAACAGTTTCATTTTACGAATCCATGTGTAAGCTTCGTAGTGAAAGTTCGAACTAAATTCACTTTAAATACATTTCTTCTCAAAAAAAAACAAGAAGTGAATTTAGTTGGAACTTTCACTACATTGTATTTCGAACTAAATTCTATTATTATAAATGTTGATAGATGGAGATGGAGATGAAAACCAAATAAATGATAGATGGAGTGTGTGTCATATGAAAAAATATTACAATATAAAAAAAACACGTTAAAAGGGTGTTTTTTTATTATCGACTGAGGTGTTGTGATGGTATAGACTTTTATTATGGTAACCCTATTTCATAGCCAATCTAAATTTGATTGGCATAAATGCACGTTTTGTATAATTTGAACGTGTATTGTTTTGTGCCAGCATTTTTGTGTTAACAAAGAGATTTTATAACTACATTATTAAAAAAAAAATTGAAGATTAGAATGTGACCGTGACCTAGGTAGCCATGCCATCCAAACTAAACATTTAAGCACAATTTCAGGTGAGTCGGAAACCGGGAAGCAGGTCAATGTAACTTCTAAGTTTTTTTCCATGGTTAGCTAGTGCCTAAAGGTAAGGTAATTGAAAGCGTTTTAAAAAAAGGAGTTAATGATGTTAGCGTGATGGATAACAGGAGCAATTGAAGACATTCAAATATTTACGATTGATAAAAGGGACAAGACGAAGATAATCGTAATCCAATACTTGTTACCACTTGGTTACAAATTGTTCAGTCTAGTGTCACACGCCCGCATGTCATTAAGCGTTCGTGTGTCAAAATCGAAAATATTCGGAATAAAAAAAAATGGTAAGAGAATATTCTCTATGTCCGTTCTATAAGTCTTTTATATCTCTTTGGAAGAAATAAACGTGTAACGCTTCCCCCAAGTAACAGGAAAATAATGATGATGGGCATAAATTGTTCAGCATGTCCTGTAGAATTACCTCCTTGTGTCGAATGCGGTTGAATAAATCACCACCCTTTATAAAATACATACCAGAAACATGCAGATGATGCGTCTGCGTGATCATTGGCTCGGTGTTGATCTGGCACATATAATGGCCACCATCAGCTGGCCTGACGTCACGAAGGGTGAGGGACCAGGTCTGGTCTCTCTTGGTGACTGCCACGCGGTGGTTCTTCGTTATGACGTGATGACCAATAGTCAGGATCGTTTGTGTGTCTACGCGGAGCCAGGCCACCTAGGAAATAAGTGAAGATTTAGGAAGAAATTTGTGAGTTACAGTCTGATAAGATAAGTAAGATAAGATCTCAATAAAAAAAAATTATAACTTGGTTAATTAATATTAAGAATTATGTGGTTAATGGATGGATGAAGCACATGTGACTGTGACATAAGAGTGATGGATCTGAATATTAATGGATGGAGAGCGAGAGGAAGGCCAAAGAAAAGATGGATGGATTGTGTAAGGAATGATATGAATGAGAAAGCAGTAAATGATGCCGTGAGGTCTGATAGGGGAGAATGGAAGAAGAAAACGTATTGCGGCGACCCCAAATAGAATGGGACAAGGGCAGCAAAATGATGATGATTTGTTTTTTTTTAACTTTGCCCCACACTGGGAATTTCTCCTGTATCGTGGGTGCATTTAACAGCCAGATCCAGAAAAACTATCTGTAGCTCATACAAATATTTGTTCCGAGCGGGGATAAAAGTCAAAGGCTTAGCCACTGCGCCAACCGTGTTGTCAAAAATTAATAAGGTTAATGTATTAATTTTATTTCACAATTATTTTATACTCTTTGCTGTACCCTACAGAGTCCGTAATTGTACCTTAGCTTTAAGCCCATTGTAAGATCTTCACACACGACTTCATCGACTTCATAATATAATTTAAGAACTTCCAGGAAAAAATAAATTGGGAAAAGAAAATTTTGTTGCTGAAAACCAAATTTCAATACCTGGTCTGCCTACAAATGTTTGACTTTTAATTAGAACTCCTCTTGGAAAATGGTAACTCAACTCTAAGTTAGGTACACTCAAGTCTCTACTTAATAGGAACATGTTACTTAGCACGTGAACGATTAGCCTTAAACTTTATGAAAGGTGAATTTCTAAGGATCAAAATCAAGTGCCACCCAACAAAGGCACTTGTGCGGTAAAAATTGTTTCCTTTGGGTTGAAAACCACAATTTTTAATGGATGCTATTCATATTTTTCAGACACTAGGTTACAGCCTTGAAGCGTTTGTGGTAGCGGAGTGCTTACAAATAAATATATAGACGACTAGCTTTTGCCCGCGGCTTCGTTCGCGTTAAATTTGGGGTAACACAGTTCCCCTCTCCTGATTTTCAAGTACCTGCTACCTGTAGTTTTTTGCCCTTGCGCCTTATTGATTGTAATAGCAATGCTAAGTTTTTCCTTTTCATCCCTCGTCCTTCCTCATTTCTCAATCTTTTTTAAAAAAAAATAGCCTAACTATCTCTTTAACAAAATTCATCAAAATCGGTTCAGCCATTTAAGTGTAAAGACGTAACAAACAAACTCACTTTCGCTTTTATAATATTAGTAAGGATAATTGCCGGAGGCTGAACTCAGATCCTGTCCCTTTGTTGTCCTACCCCAGCAACGTCCTAAGCTGAGGCCCGTACCCCACAGGGGGTGCCCGTAGCGTGCTGTCACTTAGTTTAGAAGTTATTTGCCCCTGGCTAGAGGCCTTAATTTTAAGGGGCCCACAGGATAGTCCGGTTGAGCGGCTAACGACCTCATAGGTTGACGTGCGAGATAACATTTCCCGACTAAGGAATCGAACCGAGTTCCTTATACTCAGCAGCTGCTTTTGCGACCTGCCAGACTAGACCGACAAAGCAGTCATTTAATAAAAACCGACTTCCAAAAAGTGCAAAATAACTTTGCTTACGGATGTCGGTGACTTTTGTTGCTTTCGTTGACTTTTTTACCACCGACTTCTAGAAGTAAAGTTATTTTCCACTTTTTGGAATTCGGTTTTATTTTTTACAAAAAAGTTTTTATTTCAGCATTTTTAGTTATGGTATAATGATATATCACAAAAAAATTATCGAGTATTCATTTTCCATTGTACTCATAAACTACTGGCCAGATCTTGAAAAATTTCCAATAAAAAAAAGAATCATCAAATTCGGTTAACCCAGACCAGAGTTATGAGGTAACAAACATAAAAAAACATAGGGTCGAATTGATAACTTCCTCCTTTTTTTGAAGTCTCCTATCCTATTTTCATCCTAGTCTATCAACCAGCAACCAGCTTTCCCCAATTAATAATAAAACAGTGAACAACCTTCATAAAGTTCTCAAAAGTATGCAGAGCCGACATTTCCCGCAAATATTTACGAGAGTGGGTGTAATCAAACGTTTCTGGTTGATTTCGTGGTGAACCACAGACCCGCAGTTAACCACCAACCACAGACGTGTATTTTTTG
This sequence comes from Ochropleura plecta, assembly GCA_905475445.1. Lineage (NCBI taxonomy): Eukaryota > Metazoa > Arthropoda > Insecta > Lepidoptera > Noctuidae > Ochropleura > Ochropleura plecta. The sequence goes on along the minus strand of FR997731.1, from coordinate 14,846,704 downwards.
TGTTGTCAATGACGTGCGTATGACATTTGTCTATCTACAGTGGGTACTCTATGTTTAATATTTAAAATGTTTTTATTTTAAATATTTCATATTAGTTAAGACATTTAAACAAAATACATATAAATATATACCAGTAAATTTTGCATTAAACAAAAACTTGAATAAGTTTCGTAATTTAAAAAAAATCTGTTAAAAGGAAAGTAAAACTACAAAAACTACTTTATATTTGTTTTTGGACTTTAGTTTTTTATTTGATTCCTAATCTTCTATAGTTTTTAGCAGCGCTTATTACTCGCAATACAATATCCTTACTTTTGTTACTAACTTCGTTTACTTTTTCTTGACAAGGATTGTTCCATTGATTTATTAGAACGATTACGACATTATATCCACAAAAAGTAAAGAGTAATGTCAACATAAGAGTCACACTAACACTGACATACGTATCACATACGTCAAATTGAAAAATTGACGTAATTAAATGCGACGAGCAACAGCAACCAGTTTTCTACACCTCGGCCGCGTAGCAATAAACGGTCTAAAAATTGTGGCGCAATGTGTCAGTGATAACGGGTTGCGGGTTTTTCAAAAGAGATACCACGGCCCGGGCTACAAAGGGAAGAGAAGGAACATGGATGGGTTTTAGTCAGTAAAAGTCTGACACTACCTGCAGCTCCGAGCGGGGGAAATAATTTGATGCTTTCCCATCCGCAAAAAAGGGTTAACCTCACGCACATTATCTACGGTACCACGTAACATTTTCGATGAGCTTGCATTACTTAGTGAATGGTAACACATTACAGTAGGAAATGACTAATAGCCACTATTAGCCTAACGAATGACGAGGCGTAACTGGTCGGTCTCAGAGGCGTAATATAGGAACAGACATCAAAGGTATGAGATGCTTTCTTATCCTGTTTTCCATTAGTTTCTACATAGAGGCTTTGTTCGTTAATCTCGTAAAATGTGATAGAAAAGCGACGGTAGTTTGTTATTGGAAATTGCAAAGGAACGTAGTGGTAATATTTTTATAAATATCAATAGTGATAAGTTTATTTTATGATTATTCCTAGAAGTTTGATGATGATGGCTTCCATGATGCGCAGAGTGCGTGGGAGCGGCAATAATATTCTGAAGGTGTATGATATTTTGTTTTACTGTTTTGTACTGTGCGAGTCGAGTAAATACTTTTTCTTTTCCATCTTTTTTATATAATAACTAGCTTTTGCCCTAGCGCCTTATTGATTTGTAATAGCAACGCTAAGTTTTCCCTTTTCTTCCCTCTTTCTCCCTTATAACTCACTTTTTTGGTTCCCAACCATCTCTGTACCAAAATTTATCAAAATCGGTTTAGCCATTAAAGCGTGAAGAGGTAACAAACAAACAAACTCACTTTCGCTTTTATAATATTAGTAAGGATAGTTAAGATATAATAAGTCCAAACTCAACGTAGAAATCTTGTTTTCACAAGAAAATCTTTATTGAATTTTGGTAAGTGTTTATGTTATTGCTCTTGACTACACCCACATTTCTCCAGTTACGTTTAATTCCTAAGGATAGGTAGGTGTTACATCGTCAAGTAGAAGATTGCTTCACGTCGGGGTAAGCACCCCGCGTAAGGGAGGCAACCGCGAGGATGTAATGCCAACAACTGGCCACAAATCCAGACACCGTGGTGAAAAACCCAATAATAATTTACCCGACCCGAGAATCGAACTCAGGACCTCATGATCGACTGATGCGATTGCGACCAATAGACTAACAAGGCAGGCATTCGCAAATTAATTGTTTATTTTTTAATTTTATTTATTAGAGACACATTACAAGAAAACCTATTTATCACATGAAAAGTTATTTGAATATTAATTATTAATTTCTTCTCACAATTAGTTATTTGCGTATATTGCTGTTAGCAGGCAGTTCATAGAAATAATTAATTAAGTAAAACTAGTTTTATTTTTCCCTGTCATTTTCATGAAAACGGGAAATAATGGAGTATTAATCTACAACTGAAACTAAGAACACTGTATATAACGGGTGATTTTTTAAGAGGTATAGGATTTGATTTTCAAAAAAAACACAATTTTTTTTAAAAATTTGATGAAATCTTTATTGGAATCGATAGAACGATCAATATAATTTAATGTTTGAAGATGATTTCATGCAAATGCTGGCCGCGGCTCCGGTTTAGATGGCCCATTCGCAAGGCCCAATTTCGGCACACTCTCTCCAACATATCAGCCGGTATATCACGAATAAATGCTTCAATATTGGCTCCCAGTGCGTCAATCGTTGCTGGTTTATCCCTGTAGAAATGAGCCTTAACATGGCCCCACAAGAAATAGTCCAAAGGCGTAAGATCACACGATCTAGGCGGCCAATTGACGGGCCCAAAACGTGACATAAACTGTTCACCGAAGGCGGCTCTCAATTGGGCCATTGTTTCGCGTGCCGTGTGGCATGTGGCACCGTCTTCTTGAAACCACATGTCAGGCATGTCCAATAGGGCACGCCACAATAGTGGCGGTAAGTCCCCTCTTTGAGGAGTGGCTGGAGAGGCGTCATGGCGTTCTCACCTACCGCCTGACGCAGGTCCTCACCGGACACGGAAGTTTCGGGAGGTTCCTGCACATTATCGGGCGGGAGGAAGCGCCCGGGTGTCACCATTGTGACGATCGCCCGGAGGACACGGTGGAGCACACTATGGCGGTCTGCCCAGCTTGGGCGGAGCACCGCCGTGCCCTCGTAGAGGCGATCGGCGGCGGCAATCTGTCCGGCCCTGGCCATGGTTCGGAGCGAGAGGGAATGGGAAGCGGTCACCTCCTTCTGCGAAGCAGTAATGCTAGCAAAAGAGGTGGCCGGGCGTTTGAGGGAGAGGTCATCTACCCAACCCAGCCGCCGCGGGAGACGTCCCGGGCGCCGGGCGCCGCGAGACGACTCCCGGCCACCGTAGATGCGGGCCTGTGGACGGTGAGCAATGGGTAGCTCACCGTCCGTCCGTCTATTGACGACAGGCCGTGCCGACGGCGCGTTCGTGTTTCACGCGCGCCTCAAAGAGAGTCAGCAAAGCAGAGGGGCTTGCCAGGGCCTCTGCCTGCCGGGGTTGCGGGTTGTTCGAAAGAGATACCGCGGCCCCGGAACGTAAAGGGCAACAGAAGGAACATGGGTGGGTTTTAGTCAGTAGAAGTCTGACATGCCCCCCCGCTCCGCCCAGAGCGGGGGAAGTCATTAGATGATTTCCCATCCGAAAAAAAAGGCATGTCCAATTCTTTCATTTTGGGCAAAAAAAAAATCGCCAATCATCACACGGTAGCGCTCGCCATTCACAGTAACGTTTTGGGCCCGTCAATTGGCCGCCTAGATCGTGTGATATAACGCCTTTGGACTATTTCTTGTGGGGCCATGTTAAGGCTCATTTCTACAGGGATAAACCAGCAACGATTGACGCACTGGGAGCCAATATTGAAGCATTTATTCGTGATATACCGGCTGATATGTTGGAGAGAGTGTGCCGAAATTGGGAAATTAACGATTATTTCTGGATGCAAGACTTCGTGCTTTGTCTGAAATATTGATTAGACAATTATTTTTTGACTAATTTGTAAATTCAGGGAAATTAATTGTAAGTCAACTTACTAGTATGAACTCAAGTAGTCTGTACCTTACTATACATTATTATGATATGATGATCTGTTGGATTTGTCTGCGTGACGCATAGCAGAATAGGTAGTTAGGCAGGTAGATAGGCATTGCAACGCAACGTCCAGCTAGTATTATTTATATGTGGACCTGTTTTGACTGCTATAGTAATGATTTCGTTAGGGTTTGTCAAAAATGTATGTTGCACTGATCCCAAATAACATGGAACAAGGGCAAGAGGATGATGATGAATACATTCAAGCTTAAAGTGAAGCTAACATTACCTTGTAACTTTGTAAGTTCTCCACTTTGCAAGCGAGTGTAGCATCTCTGCCTAGTACCACAGTGACGTTTGATTCTCTGCCGACGAATGTTGGTTCATCTGTTTAAAAATAAAACAACATACATATTATGTACTTAGTATACAGAGTAAATTTTCCAAGTGGGTTTGTATGACCAATTCCGAAACTATGAGAAATGGTGAACAATATACTCAAAGGAGTTTCGAGTCTGATAAAACAAACACCGCAACATTCGATATTTAAAAAATCTAAATCCGGTGCCAGGTATCGAAACCGTTGATTTTGGGAATAAAAACAGCCTGTATTTTAACACTATTCGATGTTGTTGTAATAAGAAAAAATTCTGGAAAATGCTGACTGCATGTATGTCATTATTTTCGAACTCAAGGGAAATGTTATATTTTAGTTCGTTTAAGTGTCGTTTGTATATGCCTATATACATTCAGAAAAAGATATAAGTAACCAAGCTCGTCCGCACGTCCTCAACTGAAATTTAATTTATTTAAAGAACTGTTTGTTTTCTATTCAATAAATTAAACTTTATTCGAAAACATTTTTAAGAAAATGTCAACTGCATGTGACGGGTTACTATCTCTTTTGCTGACTGTACCATTTTGAACGTGCGCCCCAAATTCGCAGTAAAATAAAAAAAAATCTCGCTATGTTTTCAACATCTATCTCTAATTCCTATCTAAATTGTACTATTTAATCTGTTAGCTTTTACGCTGGAGTTTTGTTAACTCCAGCGTAAAAGCTAACATTTATCATATTTATATTACAAACTACCTGTGCCCAGCGGTTTCACCCGCTGCTTACTTAGGGGTACCTATGAAAAATAGATGTTGGCCGATTCTCAGACCTACTGAATATGCATATAAAATTTCATAAGAATCGGTCGAGCCGTTTCGGAGGAGTATGGGAACGAAAATTGTGACACGAGAATTTTATATATTAGACTAGCTGTGCCCAGCGGTTTCACCCGCTGCTCACTTAGGGGTATGAAAAATAGATGTTGGCCGATTCTCAGACCTACCCGATATGTACACAAAATTTCGTATAAATCGGTCCAGCCGTTTCGGAGGAGTATGGGAACGAAAACTGTGACACGAGAATTTTATATATTAGATAGATATGATATTATAATAGTTGAATTGAAACACTGAATTTTACAACTAAAATAGAAATTTAGAGATACATTTAATGAATTTGAACGTAAACAAATTGTGTTTGATCAATGAAAATTATTTACTGTTAATAAATGGAGTTATTTTAACAAACTATTTGTTACAGTTAATGGTATTTGTATTTGTGAATAACATTTTCGGTAATACGAGGTGAAAAATTATACGATTAGTTTAATGGGGCGTCATTAGGTTACTAATTAGTCACTTTAGCGCCCAAAATTGCCTACTGTTTCTCTACTGTACTATTAAATTGTAAGTAGTAGTAACTGTTCTGAGTGTCAGAGTTAGTTTGATTTGCTCCATATGGTTCACTCTTTCAAGAACTCCAAGAGAGCTTCTAAATGCATAAATGGCAAAATTATAGGCAAAATTATAGAGTTTTGTGAAAAAAAAATTATAGTTACTTTGGGCTAACGCTAACTTTAAACCGCGTGATGATCGAAAAAAATGAATCTTTCTTTCCCCATTTCTTCCCTTTCTCTCCCCCTTTTCTCACTTTTTTTAGTCTACGTCCGTCTTCAGGGTCCTAACTACCTACCTCTGTACCAGAAAAAATGATGCACGATGTTTTTGTTAGTGACAAATAGTCCGTATACCAATTTTTAGCTTCCTACTTTGAAAATTGCGCAATGCTCCATACAAACTCCCTATGTTAGGGTAGTGGAGGGTTAGAAAGATACAAAAAGTAGCCTATGTCCGTCTCCAGGGTCCCAACGATCTCTATACCAAGATTCATCAAAATCGGTTTAGCCATTTAGACGGGAAGACATAACAAACAAATAAACTTACTTTAGCTTTTATAATATTAAGTAAGGATTGTCGGATCCGGTCATGAGTACGGAGAGAAGATGGCATGTTTGGCGCGCTTTTCATTCGAGGCGCGAAGTACACATGGTCGTATCTAGTACGCCAGCGCCATCTGGTGGCGCTTGATGTAGTTGGTGAGACTGCGCCATGGAGGCTGGTGCTGGAGGACACTTTTCGGTGGGCCATTCTAGCGTACTGCCATACGTACCTACTTAGCTATATGTGACTACCAATCTACTGTATTGTAACTGTTCCATTGAAATTTTAAACTGATTCAAGTGCTCTGTGTTATTATTGCAATTTCAAGTAATTCTTTGGTTAATAAACGTAGTATATTGGACTCAGTGTGTTTTCATTGCACGAGATTGTATTATTAATTTATTTATTTCAGGAAAATTTTCTTATAATAAGAGTTACAAATTAAACAATACATACGAAATATTACACATTTAAATGTAAGTACGCATTAAAATATAAATGTAAAATAAAATAAAATTATTATTATTAGATTACACATTGAATAAATAACAACCTCAAAGCTGTCAACTAGTAACGTCCCAAGAGACTGGCGGCATTGCCACGAGAATGGCACCGCTTAGCCTTTGTCCAAGGTATAAGCCAACCCTTGGATTACAGGAGTAATTGTCAACATAGCAAAACAAATGAACATAATATTGCTACAACTTGTTAAAAATACAGATAATGATATGATAAAAAAAATTAGGATACTTAAAACAATGGAAAGTTATAAAAGCCCTCTTCCTCTCCTCTACTTGTTTAAAGTGTTGCTGTGCCCGACAGGGTCCATAATTGTTTCTAATTAAATACCAATCACCTGTATACATTATGGAATGCAATACAAATTTGAGATTTAGCTTTTTGAAATTGCCTTGAGGCCTAGACTTTTAACCCCAAACGGCTACAAAATATAAATCTACTAGCCTCGCCCCGCGATTTCACTCGCGTAGCCCGATATATAAAGCGTAATGTGTTGATCCAGAGTATAAGCTATCTACATAGAAAAATCTAAATCCGGCCAGACGTTTTAGCGTGAATTTTTTGCCTTTATGATATTGGTGTGATAAGGTTTTGTTATATTTTCACAAAATTGATTTCCGAAATCAATTTCTTTACCGAACATAACGCCTCCTCTGTGAAAATCATTCAAACGCCAAACATGTCTCAGTATGACAGTATTTATTATTTACTAACTTTTGCCCGCGGCTTCGCTCGCGTTAAATTCGGGGTACCACAGTTCCCCTTTCCTGACTCGCAGGTACCTGCTACCTGTAGTTTTTGCCCTTGCGCCTTATTTATTCTAATAGCAAAGCTAAGTTTTCCCTTTTCTTCCCTCTTTCTCCCTCATATCCCGCTTTTTTTTAAAAAAAAATCCGTCTCCTGGGTCCAAACTATCTTTGTACCAAAATTCATCGCTTTTATAATATTAGTAAGGAAGTAAGGATTTAGGTAATAACTCGTGCTCCTCTAATTCTGCCTTACTGTCACACAACGCGCATACGCTTTGTTCTAGGTGGACCACTCCTGATTGACTGTATAGGAGTGACCGTCTAATCTTCCACTTGGCTTGTGACACACTGACTAACTAGCCGGCTGTGCGCTGAATGGCATTTCAGCATTTCAAGCATAGCGGATGGCAAGTTTCAGTTGCGAGTTGCAAGCCTGACATCGTCTTTGTTGACGGGTTAATTGTTTGTTGTTGATGGAACTGTGGAAAGTGGATCTGAGAATTGTTTTGGTGACAAGGTTTAGGTTATTTGGGTTGCAGCTGAAAATCAGCGTCAGGTGGTATAACCTGTGTTGCCATCTGGCATTATGCTGAGTTGGAGCCTTTTTGGCATTTATCAGTTTGCTTAATATTTGTAGTTTTGTTTAAAAACAAAAAAAAAACCGGCCAGTGCGAGTCGGACTTGCGACATAAACGGCCATATCTTTTGACTGCATAGACTTAGAGGATTGATTTTTTCACAACTCGAATGGACTATAGACTTGAGTATACAGTTTTAATTTCAAGTCGATACCTCCACGCGTTCCCTAGATAAATAGTCTTGACAGACAGACGGACCGACGGACTACAAGGTAATCTATAAGGATTTTTTTTCCTTTTGAGGTACGAAACCGGAGCCTAAAAATGAACCAATAAACATAAGTTTCCTTCTTTTTGTTTTTTTAATTACCTACAGTTTATTTTATGATGTTATAGTGACTGATGAAAGAATAGAATACAGAGCGGTTGCGTTTTATTAGCTAACTAGTTAGTAGGTAAGAATATATATATATATATATAGGCACATAAACTAACAACCCAGTACTAACTGGGTCGCCTAATGTAAAATACTGATATTCAGCTGCATCCGGTTAGACTGGAAGCCGACCCCAACATAGTTGGGAATAGGCTAGGCAGATGATGATAGGCACATAAACATTAAAAGCGTTTCCCTTGGGGAAATAGAGAAATTGCTATTGTGGGGAAAAGTTCAAAAAAACCCAGACATTTTCTCCAAACTGGGAATCTACCCCGGGACCTCTTGCTCTTTTAAACGAGGAAATTCAATCAATCATAGACTACCGAATAAATCATTTTCACCCTTAAAAACTATTTAAACAAGTGTGAAATATCGTCTACATGAAATAACATTAAAACTCCAGTGGAAATACATATATTACTTCTATAAATATGAAGACAGTATCCTAGAACAGGTAGTAGACACAAAATTTTTAGGCATTATAGTGGATCAGAACTGTAACTGGAAATCACACATCAATTACGTTTGTGATAAATTAGATAAATTCGTATATGCAATAAAACGACTAAGAACGACAGTATCCATAGACGCAGCAGTTACTGTATACCACGGATACGTATCGTCTGTGCTATCATATGGTCTAATACTATGGGGAAATTCAGTTGAAATTTTAATGGCATTTAGGGTACAAAAAAAGTGTGTTAGGACAATAGCTGGCGTCTGGTTTTTGGACAGCTGTAAGCCCTTATTCAAAAAACTAAAAATTTTACCGTTACCTTGCATGTATATCAAGGAACTATGTATGCTGGTAAAGCAATATCCGCACTACTTTCACGCGCAATCAGAAGTAAGCAAAAAAAGGCTGCTGCTAGGACCATGTATAAATTTGAACTAAATGTACCTCAATGTAGACTGCAAATATTTAGGAGAAATGTATACATAAATGCCATTCAGGTATATAACAAGTTGCCTAATTCATTCAAGGAACTCCCCATCCCCATGTTCAAGAAAAAGCTAACAAATTGGTTAATAGATAATTGCTTTTATGACATAAGGGAATATATGGAATATTGTAAAAATCTAAGAACGACATAACCTAATTAATTTTGACATTGTAACTTTAACCTAATTTATAATACTATTAAATCATGTTGGACCTATTATAAATCTGAACTAATTGTACCTATCTATACTTAAGATTGACATTGTCATTTAATATTTTGTACACCATATGATTGTGGTAGAATGTTTTAGGACTTAACGCAAATGAACATCATACTATGTAAAACTACACTCTTACAAATAAATTTCTGATTTCTGATTTCTCAAGCTGGTATTCCCATTTGTTTTATAGAGCGAAAATGTGACTATTTACTTTATTCAGCAATTTCAATAGCGATCTTCGATTGTACGGCGCTTATATTGAAAAATAATTTCCTTATTTTAGTAAGCTTCTTATTTTTACAATACCGTAAAATTGAGTACGAAAATAATTTTACAATTAATGTTATTTATATACCTACCTACAGACTTTTGTGAAAAATTGATTTATTTATTTTTATATCGAATTGTGTTCTAAAAACTAAAAAGTAAAAGGGTATTCATGAAAGCGTTAATATTTCGGTCCCCACTTCAAAAAATATAGCATTAATTCGACAAATGACATGATGCAGATGTCTATGTTTAGCCGAAAATAGTAAGTAAGCAAAATCGTGTAGCTCTTATTAAGTGGTTGGAAGAGTGCTGAGGTTAAGGTACTTTTTAGGGTTACGTATCCAAAGAGTAAAACGAGTAAATTGAACCGCAAAAAACAAGGTATCAACGGTACAAGGGAATTATTTCTTAAGTTAGGAATAATTACAAAAACAAATATTAATTATTCTTGAAATAAATGTAGCCTTCTTGAAATGAAAAATTCAACTAATAATAATATTTCTACGTCTACAATTCGCTGTAGTGTCACTCCAATGTTCAGGAGTCTTGAAAAGGAATGAATAATGCTTTTTTAAAATTACGAAGCGGAACGAGATAGTTTGAGATCTTTCTTAAAGAAATACCTAATAATAATATGATCTGTGACGTTGTTTTTAAGAACCTATAGTATAGATCGTGCTACGCGCTGTATTTATTGAGTGATGATTTCTTTAGTGTCATAAATTATTTTGTTCGTTTTGCTTGGACTCTAAGTATATATTATATAGTTCAATGGTGACAAATACTAACAAACAGATAACAGGGGGTCTAAAATGGGCACTTACGATAAAAGCTCTTACGTTAAAATTCTTAAAATGGTCACAGACGAAGTTATCACTGTGAATTGTCACTTTGTGACCATTTTACGAATGGTAACGTAACATAAACTATTATGATTCTGCTAAGTGGTAATTTTAGACTTTAACCAATTGTATTAAAACTGTATTTATCAATAGGTGTTATAAATACCACAAGGATAATAGCTTAGCGTTGCCAAACAACGTGGCAACGCGGCCAGTCTCTTGGGGACATTGCCAACTGACAGCGTTGAGGACGAATTTTTTGACGCTATTTTTTTATTTATTTATAAGTTAGGTAGTATATTTTGAAGATGTGAATGAAATACGACTAATGAAAATCTAAAATATGTATTATTGATTAAACTGGACTAAAATTATAATTACAAGGATAGCATGAGACAAATCTCCTCAAAACGTCAAAGCCTTTTATTTCAGCGTTTTTTATTCGGTCTTACGCACTCAGGGATCTCTTTTTAGACATAGATCTGGGTCTAAATATCTATTGAGGCAAATGTGAGAGAGTAGGTAGTAGTTTTAAGCAATACATAAAATAGCAGAAAAATTGATTCGCTTTGGAAAACTTACTGCTACATATAGAAAAGCAACGAACATGAAATGCCACCAGTAAATATATATTTTTTAATTAATTACAGAGAACATCCCGTGGCTACATAATAGCAGCAACTTGATTCACTCTCAAGGTTAAGCCGAGATTTTTTTTATGTCATGATACGTGCCTTTGATAAAATGATCTATTAGATACGAATATCGGCGAAGGCGATCGTTCGCGTCCGGCCCTGGTTTAGTCTACGTCCTCAGCGAGAGTGAATAGAAAGCGACAACTTCCTTCAGCGGAGCAGTAATGCTAGCGAAGGAGGTGACCGGGCGTTTGAGGGAGAGCACCTCATACCAACCCAGCAGCCGCGGGAGACGCTCCGGACGTCGGACGACTCCCGTCCACCGTAGATGCACGAATGATGGATGGATGGTGGGTGGTGAGCACTTAGTTCACCGTTCGTCCGTCCAGTGACATCATGTCGTGTCGACGGCGTGTTAGTGTTGAGAGATGTCAGCAAAGCAGAGGGGCCAGGGCCACCGCCTGCCGGTTGCGGGTTGGTTGTTCGAAAGAGATACCGAGGCTTCGGAACATAAAGGGCAATAGAGGGAACTTGGGTGGGTTTTAGTCAGCACAAGTCTGACACTCCCCCCGCTCCGCTTAGAACTGGGAAGTTATTTGATGATTTCCCATTCGCGAAAAAGATATGTATGTATTATTTATAAAGAAAGAAAGAAAGCATTAGAAGCTGCAAGCATTGTAACTCTTGTGTGAAACAGATGTAAAATATGTTGTTACAAAGAAAATATAAAGGTAGGGTAAGATTACACCTTCAATATTCTTCACTACTAACTGAAATTGTTATTGTATAATGACATAGTACCTAGTAGATTAATATAGTTTCTGGGAAAAAAATGCACCAGGTCCGTGGACACCATTTACCAAGCTATCAGATTCAAAGTATTATATGTACTTTAAATTGTTTCCTTCCGAACTCCCCCATAACTTAGCATTCGTGGCTCTCAACTTACAAACTATCATAAACTTGTGAACTTGGTATACAACTACTATAGTTATAGCCTGTTCAACTACTATCCGATAGGTCTTAGTTTAAAATGTATTTAATTGCTAGATACAATAATGTTCTTAGTTTATATTGAAAGTGGACAGATGAAGTTTATTTTCATTTATACAATACTACTTTAGTTTTACTTTATGCTCAACACGTATCCAGTATTTTTATTTAAAGAATCTATGTACAAAATTTCAGAACTGTATTATGAAAAATCACAAAGTTATAAGCTTGTTATGTTAACTGGTTTTCGCTACAAAAACACGGTCACCATGCGGCACAAACGTGTCTAGTGTTGCTTAGACCTGCTGTGACCTTGTTGCGCACCGTCTGTTTACCGTATGATACATTTAAGTGTTCAACTCTTAACGTTTTTTAAATACTAGCTGGCGCCCGCGGCTTTGCCCGCGTGATGATAAAAAAGTATCCTATGTGTTATTCCAGACTATTATCTACCTCTGTGCCAAATGTCATCAATATCCGTTCAGTAGTTTTTTGGCGAAAGAGGATCAAACATAAATCCATACTCACAAACTTTCGCATCTATAATATTTGTAGGATAGGATAGGACTATTAGGATTTTTGAGACAAAATATAACATGGTGTGATGATTATAATTTATTCAGTTACTTATTACGAACAAATTATATTCAGGTTCGCATGTACTAAAAATAATGTTGTAAGTATATTAAAAGAGCCTAGTCTTGACCTAAATCTTGTACTGAGGGCAGAGATGTTTAGAGCCTAACCTTGTCCCATTCCACTTAGAGTTAGCGCAACTCGTTTTCTTCTTCTATTCGTCCTTGTCAGCGTCGCAGCTTTATTTACCTACTTCTTTCTTATCCAAACTAGTTCTCACACATACCATACATATTTCCTTTAGGTAAGTGATATGCGTAACATCCCTTCTATAGGTACGTCAATACCATGAAAGTATACAGGGTGGAAGTGACACCGAGGCTGAGGCGGATACCACGTGTTCAGTACAACATTCTGGATCTACCAATAAAAACAATTCGTTGGTTATTAAAAAAAAGTTTCTTACACAACAGCTATACCTACACGGCCAAAATTTATGGAATAGCTGAGTTTTTGAGAGTTCTGTTTTTTCCTTTTTGAGGCACGAAACCACTATACTTATTCTTTTCTTTTTAAAAAATGTTGCCACACACTAGGATTTTTTCCTGTATCGTAGGTGCGTTTACAAACATTTAAACTCACATATTATATAAACAGCCAGACCCGAAACCACCAACTACCCGTAGGCCATACAAATATTTGTTCGGTGTAGGAATCGAACCCGCGATACACAGCGCAGTAGTCGATCACTCGGCCACTGCGCCAACCGTGTCGTCAAAATCGTCGTATTTATACTTAATATTTATAGGATCACTTCTGCCAAGGCCCTTTATTTCAGGAACACGTGGAGATATCCAGTTGAAATTATATACCCAAATATGTATACCATGTACATGTTCTATAATCTGTAGTCCTTGGAGCTAGGAAAAAATCAACCTTCTAAGTTAATTTTATGTTTGTATGGAACCCTCGGTTGGCAAGTTCGAGTTGCACTTGGCCGGTTTTTTTTAAATGACCGGTGTCCTTTCTATCTTGTATACGGTATACGATAAAACCCAAAAAAATATACAGGGTGGAATTTTGTAATGCCATGCTTTCATTTAACTTATGAAGTTTGTTAAAGAGATTTCATCCTTATTGACCCTAACGATCGATGCAATAAATGTACAGGATGCAATTTTTACAGATTTACGATTACCGTGAGCGGCAAGCGAATTTAAAAAAAATCTTTGAATGCCGTTTTCTTTCATTTAAAAAATAAAAGAATGTTTTCTTTGAGTAAAATTTTCTATCTAAAATATTAAGAGTACTTCCCCTTCAGGTGGCATTACAAAGTTCTACCCTGTATAAAGGTAAGTCCATATTTCGATGTTGCCTGGTAAGATATTGATACATAAACAATAATAATATGCCATAACATAAGTAACTTATGACCCATGGTTGCATTAACTTTTATGCTTATCATTTTTTCCCGTGGCCTCACGACAAAAATCTCATTACAAAAAGGATGCGAGGTCAATAGAATAGCTGGCATTGTTTTCCTAATAAATATCATATTGTTGCCAGTTAGTATAATATTGAGTTAATAGTTCCAATATTTATTAATTGTATGTTGTTATGAAAGTCTTACCAAAGGGTTTTGTCTTTCGTATTGCCCAGTACTAACTGGGTTGTGGAGGTCGGTATCACTCCATGTAGAATACTGGTATTTAGCTGCATCCGGTATAACTGCAGGCCAACCCCAAGATAGTTGGGAAAAGTTTAGGCAGATCATGTGGTAATTTACCATTTTACTTTTTGCGAGTTTGATTTGCTGCTTATGACTGTTATCATCATCATCTGCCTAGCCTCTTATCTCAGCTTATGACTGTTATCCTTACTTAATATTATAAAAGCGAAAGTGAGTTTGTTTGTTTGTTACGTCTTCACGCCTAAATGGCTAAACAGATTTTGATGAATTTTGGTACAGATATGTTTGGGACACTGGAGACGGACGGCTAATATTTAAAAAAAAGTGAGAAATGAGGGAGAAAGGAGGGAAAACTTTGCTTTGCTATTACAATAAATAAGGCGCAAGGGCAAAAACTACAGGTAGCAGGTACCTGCAAATCAGGAAAGGGGAACTGTGTTACCCCGAATTTAAAGCGTGCGAAGCCGCGGGCAAAAGCTTGTTTCTAATACATCCAAGTAGTGATTAAAAAAAATACTACATTGGATTTTTTTTCATCAGTATGAAGTGAAGAAATTTAATCTATTTTGTATTTTTTCTACCACATAAAGGGCAAAAGCCTAGCTTCCTGTCCTTTGTATATATCTGTACTTTTATTCTAATATCCTTGTATTTACCTAACACACAACTTTTTCCTTGCTTAAAAGGTGATCTTCAAATCATGTATGTTAAAGCTTTTTGTATGAAATGAACTTTTATTTTTGTATGTTCCTCTGCTAAGCCTGTAAAAATATAATACTTTACAAATATGAAATTCTTCATGTTTTATTTAATGCGAGAAGATAAAATAAAATAGTGCTTTATTATCAGTGTGATTTCTAACACGGAAACACTACTCAGGCAATACCTACTTAGGAGAGTGTTATGCTTTTACTGACAAAAACCCACCCATGTTCCTTCTTTTGCGCTTTGGGTTTTAGTCAGTACAAGTCTGACACTCCTTTCTACTTAACTCAGAGCGGGAGTGATTTCCCTTCATAAAAAGGGTATGTACTTATATAATCATAAGTCGGTTATTTGTGTGTCGAAGGCAACCGCCCAAAACATTCCTCTCTCTTCCGATCCTCCAATATGCAAGATATAGGTTGGAACTAGGTACAGAAGTACTTTCGTTTGTTATGGCAACATCGACCATAATTTTATTAGGAAGCCAAGTCAAGTGGATATTTACAAGGACGGAATGAAACAAAAAGTCTTATAGGTAGTACGTTTGTTTGCGAATTTCCAGGTATTTTTCCTAAGAAAAAGAAATAGTCACCAGTGGGATACATTGATCAAATGCGCACCTTTGAGGTGGCGTGGTATTTCTTTTTCTTTGAACAAAACATTAAATTGCTTTTTGTTGATCCTACCTACTCCTGGCTTCGCATCTGTTGCTACACACCAACTCTGTAAAGGTTGATGACCTTGGCCGTAGACATACGGCAATTGCTTTCAATTTTTAACACGATAGACTTAACTAGGTCCACGCACGTCGACAAACTTATCTGCGAAAGCGGGAAGACCCAGAACTGAAATAAGTGGGACTAAAGTTCAATATGGTCAATATTGATGTAAGTATATTTTTTCTGACAAGCAGCGCCACCGCAGCTAAAATGGTGATTCTCGGTTTTCTATGGCTTATGTCAATTCCCACAATTTTTACTTTTCTTTCATCGTTACGCTGCACCTACACACCCGGTACCTGAATGGAAAATTGATGAAATCTAAATATAAAACTGACCTATTGGAAATAAGTGCTTTTGATTTGATTTGAATCTATAATTAGTCAAACTCTACTTCAGCATGATTTCATTACAGCACGCGAAATATAAAATTCATTCATAAGAAAGTTAGACAAGTTCTTAACTGCATACATCGCATACCTACATAGAAATAAACTGGGACAACTCAAAAAAGTATATTTTTTAGGAGACAAAAGGAACGTATAACTTTTTGCACGGGAGTTATGAACATGAAAATTATTTTAGATCATAAATGGGTTGTAAAATGTCATTGTATTTAAAATGTTTTATGCATAATAAATAATACCGAGCGTAAGATTACAAGGATACCAACTAAAATACACGATTTTTGAGGTTATGTCAGTTAATATCTAGGAGTGTGATTTGTGTATTCTCAATTCAAAACTATTTGGGTCACTTCAGTTTTTTTTAATATTTTGGAAATTGATGTGTTTTTTTTAAATAAATAAGTAATAACTAGTTTGATATTTTCCTATATTGACTTTTATTAAAGCGAAAACTTGCTTTGAAAAAAAACAGCGTTGTAACGTTACAACCCTGTTCTTTTTTTTCATTAGTGTCCCACAGACGTTTGACAGGCGGCAGTATGACAAAACTAGGTAGTTTGATTTGTTATAACCCTTCCAAATATTCTTGCCGGGCTCGCGGGTTCTTCGAAACAGATATCACAACCCCGGAAAACAAAGTGCAAAAGAAAGTACATGTATGGGTTTGAGTCAGTACAAGTCTGACACGTTCCTCTCCGCCCAGGGCGTGAGAAGTTATTCGATGATTTCCCATTCAAAATAAAAGGGTTAACAAATACACTTTATACTGTTAAAAAGCAAAAAACGAAGCACTTTATTTTGAACTATAAAGCACTAACCCTATAAGCGTACGGACAATATTTTAAAAGCCTGTGTAATTCTGGGATTTAACGAAAGCTTTTAAAACAATCCCGATACGCTGTAGGCACTACGCTGTACGCAGTAACCGGTTACTACGTTACGCGGAAACGTGGATATTACAGCGTCAGTATCACGGTATCGAGGTCGATAGTTAACTAAGTTATATTGAGGAGGAAAATTGAAAATATGACAACAAAAACTTATCACGCTTTTTTGCGGATGGGAAATCATCAAATAACTTTCCGCTGTCTGCGCAGAGGGGTGGGCGGGGGTGTTTAAAAAACCCGGGATGGGACCAGTGGCCCCGGAACATAAAGGGCAACAGAAGGAACATGGGTGGGATTTGTTCAGTACAAGTCTGACACTCCCCCCAAAGTTATTTGATGATTTCCCATCCGCAAAAAAAAACATATTACTCAACTCTGTGGCCCCTTTGTGCTGTGAAAAAAAAATCAACCCTTTAAGTCCACGCAAGTACGCAGTCAAAAGATATGGCCGTTTATGTCGCATTTTGACATGATAACGTCTTTAAAATCGTTTTAGTCGGGTGACATGTTCAGAAACTTGTGTCACACCAAAACCTCACGAGCGCGATCGCGCTCGTGAGGTTTAGTTATCGCGTAAACATCTCGATCGTAAACCTACTTTACAAACAACCAATATTTTTTTTTAAACTATTTTTTAAACTCTGACGTTTGATAAAACTATTATAAGCCTAAAAAAACTCCTATCCTATATTCAAATCCATCTACCATCCAACAAGCCCTCTTAAGACATTGTGCTTGCGTGGATTCAGACCCTCGACCTTACGTGTCAGTCACTGCGGTAACCTCGGTTAAAGTATCGACCAATGATAGTGACTATTCTGGGAATAGCTGGCAATGGTATTGATTGTGAAAACCATGTTTTTCCTACTCCTCAGCTATAATCTTTTGATTAATTCGTTGCTCGATCCAAGACAGTTAAATTGTTTCTTTTGGACTTCGTCGAGCTTCATTATCTCGATCTTTTTCTGGTGATCGCCATTGTTGATTCTGCCTTTCAGGAACTGTAGTGGTTTGGAAACACTATGGTGGGATGGTCTCAAATAAACACAAATATATTATGACAATTTTTGTCGGGGGTCTTTGGGGAACTGGAAGATGAGGTTTTTTAGCTCTGAATAGGCTTACATTTGGCTGCAACTCGCCTGATATGAAGCGATGATGCCTTGGGTGGAGCACGATTGCTAAGAGGAAACCGATCAACTCAAACTTTGAAGGATCTAGCTTGGGCGGAGCGCCGCCGTGCCCTCGTAAAGGCGATCGGCGGCGGCGATCTCTCGCGTCAGGCCCTGGTTCAGTCCATGGTCCAGAGCGAGAGGTAATGGGAAGCGGTCACCTCCTTCTGCGAAGGAGTCATGCTAGCGAAAGGGGTGGCCGGGCGTTTGAGGGAGAGAACCTCAAACAAACCCAGCCGTCGCGGGAGACGTCCCGGACACCCTAGATGCGGGCCTGTGGACGGTGATCAATAGGTAGCATCCGTCCGTCTATTGACTACAGGCCGTGTCGACGGCGCGTTAGTGTTTCACGCGCGCCTCAAAGAGATGTCAGCAAAGTAGAGGGGCCTGCCAGGGTTGCGGGTTATTCGAAAGAGATACCGCGACCCCGGAACATAAAGGGCGGTACAAGGAACATGGGTGGGTTTCAGTCAGTACAACTCTGACACTCGGACTCAAGAGGGGAGAAAAGGGTAGAGAAAGATATTTTTTTTCGATCATCACGCGGATTGAAATTAGCTTTAGCCCAAAGTAACTATGCCACGCGGACGAAGTCGCGGGCGGAAGCTAGTCAACACATAAAAACGCGATACGGGCCGTCTGTAGTGGATCGGCTTGCCGAAACATTTGCCAGGTTTAGTCATATTTCATGGTTCTTAAAGTACAGAAAAGCCTACCTACTGTATAATTGCAGTTACTCAGCTTTTAAATTATAGCTTATCAGTACAAAACTCTTCAACTAACAATGTAGTACTTAACAAAGTATTTTACAGTTCAAAAGTGAGACATTTAAATTGAAAACCTAATAGGAACTTAAACGTCCGCTTTGTATGCAAAATATAAAATTCATAAAGGAACGTTTGGTGTAGCAGTTAAGATAGCAATTTGTCTAAGTGCCTGCTACGACCGCTACGGGCCCGCTACGATGGTTTCAGAGCTACGAGCTACGAGATGCTACGGAGTTATGTTCACAATTTCACATTGACATTGACATTTCAATTATTTTGTCACAACTAAAATAGATTGCTCTCTCACTTTGGAAGGAATTCACTACGGTATTCGGTTATTCGATGCCATTCTTAGAACTGTGAATGTCTAAAGTTTAATTCGGCTTAATAGAAGCTCTTGGCTTAACAATAACAGCCGAATGAGCTGCAGGTTAAGCAGCGCTTGCCAAGGTCGATCCGTGGATGGGTGGGGATGACTATCCATTACATACCGAGTTCTCCTTCGAGCCTCGAGACTTTGTTTACAGTCATTTGCCCGAAAGTCTGACAGCCAGTCTTACTAAGGAGTTTCGTCTTACCTAGTACTAATTAGGTTTTGAATGTCAGATAGGCAGTAGCTTCAACTAAAATTAAAAATTTAAAAACACCCCCGACCCAAAAAAAGTACGCAACCCTATAAAAAGCAAAAAAAATAACTTTTAACACTACGTAAGTACCAACTAAAGCATGTCAGACTATCTACTCGGGACTTTGTGCCACCTTTATGTCGGAGGCATAACCGCTAATTTTGAACTGCAAATGGTTATCTTGGCCTGCTGTTGACCGTACGTATGAAATTTTTGATTAAATTTTGTCGTGTCGGGGGACCGCTCTAATTTATTAGCCTAACGTTAGAAGCACACATTAAGAAGTCCTCAATCCCATTGTAATTTTTCATACATTTTTTTTGAGTCGTTCCTAAGAATGGGGGTTAAAATTATTGTTTATCATTTATTTAGATAGAGTATAAAGTTTTTTTTTTGATTTCGTTACTTACGTTAACATTTTCGTTGTAATTTAAATATTATTTTGTATACTTATATTCTTTTTCTTTACAAGTAAATCTTGTGAGTCGTACTATTCGTCTGTTTTAATTTTTTGTCCAGTGTTATTGTATCATTTAGTGTAGTTGTGTACATATTTAGTTTTAAAATACGAATTTTGTGATTAGGTAGGAATCATTTGATTTAGGTAAGTATTTTTGAAGGTAAAAAGCGGTCCCCCGACACGACAAAATTTAATCAAAAATTTCATACGTACGGTCAACAGCAGGCCAAGATAACCATTTGCAGTTCAAAATTAGCGGTTATGCCTCCGACATAAAGGTGGCACAAAGTCCCGAGTAGATAGTCTGACATGCTTTAGTTGGTACTTACGTAGTGTTAAAAGTTATTTTTTTTGCTTTTTATAGGGTTGCGTACTTTTTTTGGGTCGGGGGTGTTTTTAAATTTTTAATTTAATTTTTTATTTCATGCTTTTTGAAGGAGCTCCTTAATTTTTCATTCTTTCATTTAATTTCTTTTATGTTTCTTGCCATTTAAAGGTAATTTTGTGTTTTATTTTTAAATTTTGGTCATTCTAGATTTTCAGCAAAAATATAAATCGGTTTATCCGTTTCATTCCGGCATTCCAGGGTTTCATCCGCCACATCCCATTTCCAGCATCAGGTCCTCGTCAATTAGAAACATAAAGAGAACTAGTTAAGACAAATCCAACGAGCCCAAACTCGAGGGGTTTACTAAAAGGCAGTCCAGGGTTACGTTTCCTACCTTCGAGCCCTATCACCAGACCAGCTCAGAGGTTCCAGATTTCCAGCATCAGGTCCTCGTCAATTAGAAACATAAAGAGAACTAGTTAAGACAAATTCAACGAGCCCAAACTCGATGGGTTTACTAAAAGGCAGTCCAGGGTTACGTCTCCTATCTTCGAGCCCTAACAGCAGACCAGCTCAGTGGTTCCAGAAGACATCAATGTTTCAAATGTCAAATCCTACATATGCTCGCAAGTAAACTGGGCGTGGAACATTCCTATTTAATTACACTCAACAAACGACCTGATGACCTTGAAGACCTGAACCGATTTCCACCAAACATAGCTAAGAACACTCTCGACTGATATACCTTTCATACAAAAAAAACCGCATTCAAATCGGATCATCCGTTTGGGAGCTACGATGCCACAGACAGACACATACACATTTACACACACAGACACGTCAAACTTATAACACCCCGTCGTTTTAGCGTCGGGGGTTAAAAATACTGATATTCAGCTGTATCTGATTAAAATGGAAGCCGATCCGAACATAGCTGGGAAAACGCTTGGCAGATGATAGTTCAGCTTAAAAATGTACTTACCTAAGTATTGCCAATTTATGTGAAAGAGATCGTGTTAACTTATCAAGATGAGCACCGCGCGTTGGGCGCTGGGGAAGGCGTGTTCAAGAGTGGAGACCGCAAATCGGCAAGCGTAAGGGACACCCATTTTTTTGCAGATGTTAAATCATCAAATAACTTCTCCCGCTCCGGGCGGAGCGGGGGGGAGTGTCAGACGTCAGACTTGTACTGACTAAAACCCACCTATGTTCCTTTGCAGGGTAGCTGGTAACAACTGGATGTGAGTTGTCGAAAATCAAACCAAGTGGCGTTCAATTGAAGAGGCATACGTCCAACAGTGGAATGTAAGCGGATGATAAGAAGATGAGAATCTTTCTCCTATAATAATCATTGTTACAACCTGTATTAATTATAAAACCAGTTTCGTTGTACCCACAGCAAAATCAGCGTAGGTACATACCGTTCCCTGTTGGTGCCCAGACCTCTTCAGGGAGTGGTCCACTGCTCCATAGAGGATTGATAATTGTCCATGAAATTAGTTTAACGCGGGCGAAACCACGAGATAGAGCTAGTAGGTTCAAAATCAATAGCTGCTTAAGTAGCCAATAACTAACGGATAAAGTTTAAATTAGTGCGTAATAAATTCAGATGTAAAAGTTGGATTTTATGACCGTAACTTAGGTTATTATGCTACCAAGTCTTTGGGGAAATGTGATTAACCAAACGAGGCCACAGCGAAAAGTTTAATTTTTTTTAACTCATTTAATTAGGCACTTTATTATTTTAATCAGTTTTTCAGCGAAACATAAATTAAACAAATGGTTGTTTCTACTTTTTAACTAACCTAACCAAAGGTATTGTATGAACAATATTGGTTGTGCGTGTTGTTTGTAGATTCAGATCTTAATTAGAAGGCACCTTCCTGGATAATTATAATAAATACCTACTTTTGTGACCTTTAATGATTAAAAACATTTGCATTAAACATTTTTTTTTTTCAAAAAAGCGGTCAAGGTTTCAATACGTGTCGATAGATATAACTGTTAATGTTTAACAATATAACAAACTTTTAACTCACCTTTAGCATAAACCATACAAAAAAACAACACCGATACAATCAAATATACCACTCTCATTTTTAAAACTCAAAAAGTACACTGCAACACAAAAAACTTATCTACGAACTTTTGCACTTCCAGTATACTTTTCAGACGGGCGACGTAAACTTTCGTTCGGAGCACTGCCTGTACAGTCAACGAGAGCGAGCGTCGAGTTCATAACCGACACTGGTTCTAGCTGTCCCGAAATTCCAGGCAGCCGAGCGTTTCTGCAAGCATCGCGCACGCGTCAGAGCAAGGTATGAACAGACAGAGGAACAGAAGGTAAGTTCTGTATCAATGAGCAAAAACACACGCACACAGACACGGGTAACTCACAGCAAGCACGAGGACTGTTTTTTGTCTATGATGACTGTAAGTGCGCGTCTATGTATGTAAGCCCTGTTTTCGCTATCTAGCCTTCTGTGCTGATCTATTCTGTGACATAATCTAGTATCAGTGTCTGTGCTCGTTTGTACCTCCAGGAATGATTGAAGTCGCACAACGATTTGTGTGCGTAAAAGCTTTCAGTGAAACGATAGTTTTATTAGTTCTTTTGGTATTGGTCTAGTTTTGTGCTGGATTATTTTCTCTCCTTTGTGTTCAAAACAAATAAATGATTTTGCATTGGTTCCTCCTGCTACTCGAAATGGATATCATGAATTTTTAAAACGTTTGGTGGTTGTGTCGTTTTACATAAGGTTTTTTCTGAAGTTTTTTAACCAAACTTTACCAATGTTTACCTATATATTTTTACTAGCTGAGCTCAGCGGTTTCACCCGCTACTCAGGTCTCCTTCTCATTTAGGGGTTTGAAAGATAGATAGTAGCCGATTCTCAAACTCACTGAATATGCATAAAAAAATCATAAGAGTCGGTCGAGCCGTTTCGGAGGAGTATGGGAACGAACATTGTTACACGAAAATTTTATATATATATTAGATTAGCTGTGCCTAGCGGTTTCACCCGCTACTCAGCTCCTTTTCTAGCGAAGGGCGATTCTCAGACCTACCCGATATGCACACAAAATTTCGTTGAAATCGGTCCAGCCGTTTCGGAGGAGTATGGGAACGAACATTGTGACACGAGAATTTTATATATTAGATAGATATAATTTTCGGTATAGATTGCATATATGAAATGTGAACAGCTCTATTTTACCGCGTCGATTCAGATCTATCGATATCAGACAATTAAGATTGTCTGATAAATTTCCAGAAAATCATTTTCTGAATCTAGGGTGGATGTTAGGCTGTTTTTGCCTAAGTTATTCTGCATAATAAGGAATATTTCAAGCCACAGAAAGTTTAGCATACCTATAATGATCTGTAGGTACCTAACTACATACTTGAAATGCACTCAGATGTTTTTAAGGAAACTATTATTACGGTTTTTATAAGCCCATATGAATTAAAAGAAGAAAGAAGGCTTTACTTAAATCCAAGATTGACGGCAGGGTTGGGGCAGAGGCTGAGTGATGGACTGCTGTGCTGCGTGTCGCGGGTTCGATCCCCGCACGGAACAAATATTTGTGTGACCTACAGGCAGTTGTTCCGGGTCTGGCTGTTTGTGTATGTGAGTTTAAATGTTTGTAAACGCACCCATGATACAGGAGAAGTTCCTAGTGTGGGGCAAGGTTATTTAAAAAAAAGATAACAGTTTCTGTCAATTATTATTGTGTTCATCGATTTATTTCGGTTGTAATTTTAGGCAGATAAATACTAGTCATAATTGAAATCTAGGCAAAGAAAGATCTTATAAACCGATGCGTAAAACTAGCTTTTACTGAAAATATTTTATATTTGTTTTATGTAAGTTAACAATTAAAATGTTTAACGAAAAATTAGAGAATTTCTAGCTTAGGCATAAAATATTTTCAGTAAATTATTTAATAATCTATATAAATATAAAAAATAATCCCAATTTCCCTTAGTCACGGCATCACGCGTGAACGGCTGGACCAATTTCGCTAATATTTTTTTGTTGTAGGTATTTGTTAATATCAGGAGCGAGTTCTTATGAAAAAAATACGTAGGTAGCGTAGGTAGGGTAGGTAGGATAGGCAGGATAGGCAGGGTAGGTAGGGTAGAAAAATGGCATTGCACCGCATCTCTCAGCTCTGCTGGCTCAGCTAGTACTAGATATACAATGTGCTCGGTCATGGACTAGTGATATTCTAGATACCTATGTAACGAGTGTTTTAATATACTATTACGCTACACACTTGGACAAAAGTTTTGTTAAAAATGGTAAGTAGTTTTTTTTTACTTAATAAATTTGAGTACTAGAATGTATGTTATATAAGAACATAGAATATCGCTAGTCCGTGACCGAACACATTGTATATTGCGTTATCACTCATAATTCACTTCCCCGCTTTTTGGAAGCCATTTTGAGATATTCTCTATGTGTGTACAAAAAATAATCATACCTCTCAAAGTATTGGTCTTACTGAGACGACAATACTTTTATTCAGAGAGCAACACTATATTGTCTATCGTTTAAATTAAGAAATGATGAGCTTACATTTTCGTAACTTTAGAAGACAAAATTAAAGTCCAAAAAAATATGCAAACCAACAAAAGTTTTTAAAAATGGTAAGTAGTTTTTTTTTTAATCAATAAATTTGAGTACTAGAATATCACTAGTCTGTGACCGAACACATTGTATATTGCGTTATCACTCATAACAAAACATAGAGAAAGAAAGTAAAAACATTTATTTGTCGCAAATAACGACAAACATCACACCTGTAATCCCCGAAGGGTTATACAGAGGTGTGCTTTATTGTACACCCATATTTCGCCAGTTTGAATTATTTCCCATACAAAAAGAGGTGTCTATTGCTTTGCCATCAACCGTTTATCCTTCCAGTTTCCGTAGCTGCTACTGAAAATTTTCTGATGGAAAAACCTAATAGGTAACCTAACCTAACACTTTTTCCGACTCGAACACAGGACCTCAAGATCAGCTGCCGCATTTCCGAACACTAAACAACCGATGTACCTAATCTAGTCCAGTCCAGTGGAGTATTATGTAAGTATAATTATTTCATACATTTATGTTCGACATTTCAGGCAAAATGTATGCTGTCTTAAGCTAATACAAACAATCTATATATTCTATAATTGAATGGGTATGTTTCTTACTTGGCAACAGAGTTATTTTGATAAAAACATGATATTAGGCTGGTAGGTATAATATCTCAAGTAGAAATTACCTTATTAAAATAATGAAGGTAACAACCCAATTAACGAGAAGATAACTGTTGTTTTAATTTTAATGAAATATGTATTTTTAATATATTATATATCTTTTCGGTAAATATAGGTACCTACATAATTTTACATTATACGGTCCGTGTATTTACCGATAATATGGGTTGGTAGAACTTTGTAGATATGTAGGTGCGACATACGATCGAATGTATCGATCACATAATATATTGAAGCCCCATCTTACAGAGAGTGACGGTGAATTTGTGCGAGCCATTTATCAATCAATAAATCAAATCTTTTTTAAGTATCACTAAATATTATTTTAAATCGGTTGAAACCTTGGGAACTACAAACTTACTTCCGTCTGGAAGAGAACAGCTAGTTTGTCTTGACTCCTATCGACTATCTGACTGCCTGGTCGTCTAGTGGTCACTATTGAGTATGAAGTCTTCCTAGGTAGCGCAGTGTTATTGGGTTTTTTCCAATACTAATTCCTCAAGAACAATCACGGAGTCTGAATTTGTGTTCGGTTGACGGCAATAGGCGCACCCTCTGGTACATGGGACCTAAATATAACTGGAAGAAGAAGAAGTGTGTTGAATTTGATGAAGAAGAAGTGTGGGTGTACTATTAGGTACACCTCAGCGGGTATTAGGTACATGCGTGATATTTTGTCCTATCGACTAGAACCACATTACTCCTATTAATTCCCTTCTTTGAGGAGTGGCTGGAGGGGCGGCACTGCATCCTCACCCACCGCCTGACGCAGGTTATCGGACACAGAAGTTTTGGGCGGTTCCTGCAAATTTTCGGGCGGGAGGAAACGCCTGGGTGTCACCACTGTGACGATCCCCCGAAGGACACGGTGGAGTACACTTTGTGCGTCCGCTCCACTCTGGCGGAGCAATGGGTAGCTCACCGTCCGTCCGTCTAGAGACGACAGGCCGTGTCGACGGCGCGTTCGTGTTCCATGCGCAGATGTCAGATATTTAGAGGGGCCTGGCAGGGTCATTGCCTGCCGTTGCAGATAATTCGAAAGAGGTACCGCGGCTGGAACACAAACGGCAAAAGAAGGAACATGGATGGGTCTTAGCCCAGAGCGGCAGAATATGATCGATCGATGATTTCCCATCCGTAAAAAAAGGCCAGAGCCTAGGAGATACTTGTACATTTTCGCCCACCCATGACTACAGAAACCTCAATTTCAGCTGTAATATTTCTATACTGGCTCTCAGTCTAGCTACGTACTAAATCTTGCAGCTGAACCACCTACTTCTTGTATCAAATTTCATCCAGGTCAACGTCGACAATTGAGTCCTTATAAAGGTGGGTTTGAATTATTTAATGCAGTTTAAGTTCGTCGACGCTCTGGGATTACGGAGCCCAAGCTCTACTAAATTGAAATTTTATCCTTACAAAGATTCCTTGGTTGAAAATAATTTTGTATTATTACTAAGTACATACACTCAGTACTTAATTGAATACGATAGTGGTTTACATACCATAACATCTAGCGTATAATATCCGAAGATTTAGGGTTTTTTTTTTGCAGCAGGGAAATCATCAAATAACTTCCCCCGCTCTGGGCGGAGCGGGGAGTGTGTCCGACTAAAACCATCCCATGTTCCTTCTTTTGCCCTTTATGTTCCGGGGCCGTGGCATCTCTTTCGAATAACCCGCAACCCCGATGTACATATCTACTATCAACTAAATTATTCCCACTTTTCACAGCGTACCTAATAAGGGGCGAGGCTTTTATAGTCAATCGGGCACAGCAGGATTCTTACTGAGATTCCTGATTAAAAAATCCAACAACATTTTGAGAATCGATCCCAAGACAAGACAACTCTTATCTAGCTGCTACCAGGTACTCTATGACGCGTTTTTGCAAATTAAACTAACAAAAGAATAAATCGACGGTCCCGTGTACATAAAGACATATCGAAAATGGCATTTTTTTATTTTATTATTGGCTTTAGATTATCTATGCTCACATCCTGACATACGATTTTTATTTAATTTATTTATCTTGTTTTAGAAATCGTATAAGAGAACAAGTGTTATAAATACAACGAATAAGTGTCGTAGAAACGGTCATCTATCAGTTTTTCCAAGAAAACGTGAATAACTAAAATACTTATGTGTAGCTTTATAAAGCTCTTAAAACTGTTAAAATATTGTAGAAAGAAAATATTTATTATTGCTCATAGAATTATTTCTAGGGCGTGTTGTCGTGTTGTGTCGAAATAATCTCTTACTGCCTATACGAGCTATGCGTGTGGCAAAATGCGTGAGTACCTATATAAGCACGTCCAACGACCTTATTTGCACCGAAAACACGCTGATTTGAGACCATCCTAAATAGTAGGCACATCGTTTTGAGCTAAACAAAATACAAATAAACGGAAATCAAAGCAGAAATAAATCTCCTATTGTAAGATTTGAACTTGAACGGAGACACGTTCATTTTGCGACATACATTCAACGGTGTTCTATTTTTTAACCGACTTCAAAAAAGGAGGAGGTTCTCAATTCGACTGTATTTTTTTTTTTTTTTGTGTTTGTTACCTCATAACTCTGGTCTGGGTGAACCGATTTTGATGATTCTTTTTTTATTCGAAAGCTGGTGGTTGTCGTTTGGTCCCATAAAAAAAATATCAAGATCCAGCCAGTAGTTTTTGAGTTATCTTTATTAATGCGTATTAGATTGACTTCGTCTACGTAGATGATATAATTTTAGAGGTTGTCGAAGACAAATGAACAAAAAACGCTATGAACTAATTTGGAAGGTATTATATATATTGTATTTTAATTTGGTGATAGATCTTCAGTGATATACAACGGAACTCTTCAATAAATGACAGCAAATCTGCCGTGATTGCTGCAATCACATGTATAAGTATGGGTTTCGCCAGGGTAGGCAGGCGAGTGGGAGCAGGGTGCCCGTACCCCCCCCCCCACCCTTCACCTAGTCATTAAGAAACATAATCATCAGATCATGTTTAGTATCAGCTGTATCCCCTAGGCGATGATGCATATGATTTCTGAATTGGTTTTAAACTAAAGCATAATTTAGATAGTATTTAATACTATAGCGTGATGTGGAATTAAAGCTTGTATTTAAGACGGGACCTACGCACTAAAAATAACCGTGTTTGCGAATTATATCATAATACTATAACTAAACCCAAAAGGTGGTAGCCATTAGGCTGATCCGGGGCTACCGCACGATCTCCGGCGAGGCAGCGAGCCTCCTTGCCGGATTGCCACCGTGGGATCTGGAGGCGATAGTGCTCGCGCGCCTGTTTGAGTGGCGCGCGGAAGCACTACACCGGGGGGAAACTCCGCTGCCGCGGCAAATTGCCGCTCAGCGGACAGACCGGTGCGATCTCATGGTGGCATGGAGAGAGCGACTGTCGCAACCCCGTGCAGGGCACGCCACAATAGTGGCGGTAAGTCCCCTCTTTGAGGAGTGGCTGGAGAGGCGTCATGGCGTCCTCACCTACCGCCTGACGCAGGTCCTCACCGGACACGGAAGTTTCGGGAGGTTCCTGCACATAATCGGGCGGGAGGAAACGCCCGGGTGTCACCATTGTGACGATCGCCCGGAGGACACGGTGGAGCACACAGTGGCGGTCTGCCCCAAGCGGGGCGGAGCACCGCCGTGCCCTCGTGGAGGCGATCGGCGGCGGCGATCTCTCGCGTCCGGCCCTGGTTCAGGCCATGGTCCGGAGCGAGAGGGAATGGAAAGCGGTCATCTCCTTCTGCGAAGCAGTAATATGCTAGCAAAGGAGGTGGCCGGGCGTTTGAGGGAGAGAACATCTAGCTAACCCAGCCGCCGCGGGAGACGCCCCGGGCGCCGGGCGCCGCGAGACGACTCCCGGCCACCGTAGATGCGGGCCTGTGGACGGTGAGCAATGGGTAGCTCACCGTCCGTCCGTCGATTGACGACAGGCCGTGCCGACGGCGCGTTCGTGTTTCACTCAAAGAGATGTTAGCAAAGCAAAGGGGCTTGCCAGAGCCTCCGCCTGCCGGGGTTGCGGGTTGTTCGAAAGAGATACCGCGGCCCCGGAACGTAAAGGGCAATAGAAGGAACATGGGTGGGTTTTAGTCAGTAAAAGTCTGACATGCCCCCCCGCTCCGCCCAGAGCGGGGGAAGTCATTAGATGATTTCCCACCCGAAAAAAAAAATACTAAAACTAAAAATGCTGAAATAAAAAACTTTTTTGCAAAAATTAAAACCGACTTCCAAAAAACTAAAAAGTGGAAAATAACTTTATTTCCGGAAGTCGGTGGCAAAAAAGGCAACGAAACCAACAAAAGCCACCGACTTCCGGAAATAAAGTTATTTTCCACTTTTTAGTTTTTTGGAAGTCGGTTTTATTTTTTGCAAAAAAGTTTTTTTTTAGATATAGGTAAGCCCAACGAAGAGTTAATAAAGCTAGCCTATTACAGTCCCACTGCGAGTAAAATACCTGTTCTCAAACAGAGAAGGCACGAGGATTAATCAAGCGTTTGATAGATTTAATTCATGTTTACATAAGTAATGGCATAATCTAAATTCTCCAAGCCAAGTACTAAGTGAATAATTAATTTTAAAAGTTGGTTATATCCTACTTATCCGGTAAGTTATGTTTGTAAAGTCAAATTAGACCACTTGCTAATTAACTAGCAATTCAGTTAAGTAAAAGGTTAAGTAGGTACTTAGTTAAATCCGTTGTAATTGATAGCTTTTAGCAGATATACAGGAGGCTATTTTTTATCGCGACCTACCTACTTAGTATCGGTAGTGCAAGATATGCGCTAAATTACTTTTATAAAAGCACATAAAATACTTTGGTAAGTATATTTTATTTTAAGATACCTACGTCTCACAGAGATTTCATCCTTATTGACCCTAACGATCGATGCAATAAAAGTAGATACAGGGTGCAACTTTTACAGATTTTAGTCGGTTCGATTACCGTGTGCGGCAAGCAAATTTTTAAAAATCTTTGAATGCCGTTTTCTTTCTTTTCAAAAATAAAGGAATTTTCTTTGAGTAAAATTTTCTATCTAAAGTATTTTGCCTTTTGTGTTCCAGCGCTACAGTATTTCTTTCGAACAACCCGAAGCCCCTTCACGAGCCCCTTTGATTTGCTGACATCACATTGAGTCGCGCGTGGAATACGAACGCACCGTCGACACGGACACGGACGACTTCATCCCTAGATCTACATCTATTTCTGTCTTCTTACTGTTCCTCATTCTAGATAAGATGACAAAAAGAGATCTGATCCGCAGTTGCATTTCGTCACGTTTTTTTGCTGAACTATTACGAAAATAGAATAATGAAAGTTTATATACTTACATATAGATAGATATTAAGACTTGTCCAATTATGGAAGTAGGTGGCTACCTACTTACCTACCTACACACCTATTCCTGAGAAATCTGCTTCTATTTTAATTAGTTCCCAGTCAAGTTTGATAGGATCTTAATGTAATAAGAATCGTGTTCTCATTTACGAAATAGTAGATTGCTTACCAGGTTCATATTATTAGGTAGGTATCTACTTGTCTAGCTACCTACATAAGATCTTATTAGTATCTATGTATAATATTACATCGGTGGGTCCCTAGCGTTAAAACTTTTTTTTTTAGTAAATAGTTATATCCACATAATGATTAGTAGTTTTTAACTGACTTGAAATTTTCAAGTCAGTTAAAACAATTCAGTTGTGGGCAGATTTTCAAAATTATTTTTATAAACGAAACGGTATAAGCATATACTCCGGAATCTCTATTACTTGGGTAATTTATGAGTTATTTTCTATAATGTAGTTATATGTAAGTAGTTTTTCTTCGAATGTATATGGACGATATGCTAATATGTATATTATTATCTTAGTTAGTAGTTTTAGAGGAATGAAGAACAGGGTGTAAAGTTCTCCATCCTCTATGGAAAAGCGGAGGATCCTCCGACCAGACGGGTGTCGTGTCTGGTGGGCCACTGCCCGACAGCTGCATGTCGGGTGGTCGTATTTATGCTAACTTCGCGTACAACTTGGTTTGCGCGATGTAGGAATCTT
This sequence comes from Ochropleura plecta, assembly GCA_905475445.1. Classification (NCBI taxonomy): domain Eukaryota; kingdom Metazoa; phylum Arthropoda; class Insecta; order Lepidoptera; family Noctuidae; genus Ochropleura; species Ochropleura plecta. Next base: position 14,814,922 of record FR997731.1, on the reverse strand, counting down.
GCCGTTAGTTCTTCAGTGGCTGCATAGATGGCGCTGTAGTAGTTTTTGCCTCTTCATATTTGTGTCGCTACAGTAGCAATGAAAAATGAATACCTACTCGATAAGAATTTCTGTGATCGAGATACAACCATACCACAAATAAAAAGGATGAAATAAAAAATATTTTTGCCAAAAATAGTTGTTGGCAAATGATCTATTTAATAAATAAAAAAAAAACCATCGACTCTCGGAAGTAAATTTCTTTTCCGTCTTATTTGTGTTTTTGTCATCCAGTCTCTTCTGAAAGCGTACCTACTGTCGCTGATTGCATTATTAAATAATTTCGATTTGCCAGCTTTTGCTACCAACACCTTAGTTAACGCGTAAATATAATTAAATTGATGGATTTCCAGCCCTCGTCTCTGCGTTAACAGTTAGCAGATTACATTCCAACAAAGCATTATGATATTTAGGCAATATAATGTTCACTTAGTGTTATAGTGGGAATGAGATAGGTACACAAAGCCCGCGACCGATCTCCTACTTCAGAAAACTTAGTATATAGGTAACCATTTGCATGCCTCGTACAATCCTTACTAATATTATAAAAGCAAAAGTGCGTTTGTTTGTTACGTCTTCACGCTTAAATGGCTAAATCGATTTTGATGACTGATGATGATAGGCTTTTTTTTAAAGTGATTAATGAGGGAGAAAGAAGGAAGAAAAGGGAAAACTTAGTTTTGCTATTACAATAAATAAGGCGCTAGGGCAAAAACTACAGGTAGCAGTTACCTGCAAATCAGGAAAGGGGAACTAGTACCTATGTTACCCCGAATTTAGCGCGAGCGAAGCCGCGGGCAAAAGCTAGTCCATTTTAAAGTTAAGGGCATTATGACAAAATCATAGCATGACGTAGGTACCTACTTACTTACGTAAGCTAGGCGTTGAAAGAGGAAGCAACTTAATGGCCTCTGTCTCATAAAAATAATGCATTTGGCTGCCTTCCTAACAGGGATATAGCGCAATCGGTCAATGTGATCGTACGACTTGGCAACGAAACTATGCAATTATGAAGAAAAAAATGTACAAGACTATCCCTGGCCTATTTTTAAGTATTTCGGACTTATTACAAGTAATGACTTGTCGTGTATAGTAAAATTATAGCAAAATTTAGGTATCTTGTATAATACAGATGATTAAATGAAAAAGAGTGATGGCATCTTGTGCTTTTGGAATTTTCTACTTACCGCCATTCTTTCGCATCACATGTAATTCATGGTATCACATTCCGACACGACGTCAGCGCATTTTTTCTTCAAACCTAACCGACGTAGATATAGGGATCGAAAAATAGCAAAGCACTCGCAACTAGAAGCACAGTTGTCGTCAGAAACACCACCAGGATCCCCGTTGAAGGCAAGAAACTAGCGACCGGCTTCGATTAATTAAGCTGGTAGTTGTTCTCTACTTCTCCAAAGTAGACGTCCGAAGCGATGTCTTTCTTACCACCGTACTAGAGATGATACTGGTAAGATGTTTACTGAAAATGACTCATCAGCGTCTCTCGAGCAGATTTCACCGTTGTTAAACTTGGTCACCATGAAATAACTAGGAAGGTAGGTAAACATGGAATCCTGAAAGACAATTTGATATTTTTGTTTTCTTTGCCCATTGTTTAGTCATTTATAGATCACGTGCTTTTATTGAGAACTGAATCCTACGATACGTAGGACAAGGCGAGAATCGTCAAACATGAGAATAAAAAAGAACCCAGGAAGCTGTTTAAAATAATAAAGACGTTGAAATAAAGTGCGTTTATTTTATTATTCATTTTAGCAAAAAATTGGTGAGAACCCACAAACCACAAACCTTTGTTATCTGACATCACACGTGATTCTTATATATCTACCTACATACACTAGGTACACTATACCTAGTCTTACGTCCTACTTAGTCTCTAAGATTTCCACAAACATATTCTACGGCAAAATAAGTAACAGATACAAACCACCCTATTATCAGTAACGCAAAGGAGCCCGAAAAATGATTCATACGTAGTGGTTCCCGTTGTTGACTTCGCACTCGCTGGAACAGTTTTTTATCATGATCCAAATATTTGTAATGGATCCTCTGTATGAAACCTGCCTCTAAAGCGGTTCTCAAAACGGTGTTTAGGGGCCCTGTTAAAGGAGAAAACTTCTTGTAGTATACCACTGTAGGGCTGTTCACTATCTTCTCCGGAATTATTTGCAACTGCTTTGTACCGTTATATCTCATAACATGATGTTTTATTGTTTCTTTGTTGGCTGCCACAACAAAATCTGTTGTTTCATCCATTATGTTATCCAGGGTTTCATAAAGCCGGTTCTCGTCTATAACTTTCCAATGATCATAAATAAAACGATCGTTAGTGTAATACTCCTTCAGAGATGCGAAACCTCCGTAAGGATATCCATTTTTAAGAACATCTTCGAAACTTTTGAGGTTATCAAGATAAGCCGGCTCTTTTAAAGAATTAATGAGAGCGGCTTGGTAAGCGCTCCTCATGACAAAACAAAACCATATCCATGTGTAAATTGTTATCAGAAAACTTTTTCTTTTAGGTTCTCTGAGTATTGGCATACCAAGGAATAAAACCCATGAGAAAAATAAAAAACTATACTTTGGTGGCTCAATTTGAAATTTTCTTATTACTTGACGCCAAGTATTTGTTGTGCAAATTGTATTCATAAAAACGATAACAACGAATAACAATAATAATATGACCCGCAGGTAAATATTCAAAGGACTTAAAAGTTTTTCCCATGAGGCCTTTTGTGTTGGCAATCTGGTGGCCCACACAATATCCATTGAATAATATGTGAAAGAAATAGTAAAATTACCATATTTATTGGTTGTTAGTGGTAATGAACACACGGAAGAGTGTCTGCGGCCATTGTAAATGTCACCCAATGATCCAGTCCAGTTGTTATTGGCAAAATGACCAGCATCGCCGCCATCTACGGGTGTCTTCAACACTAGGCTAGCGTTTAACATATCTGCAGCGAGTTTCATGATGTCTCCATCTATTCCTGATGGACTCTTAGTACCATTATGCAAATACATAAACGGTGGTTGCTCTACAGTTGACATTTCAAGTTGACAATTTTGGAAGTTCAATAGCTTTTCTGGGTAAAGATCTTTAAAACAATCCTCATTTTTGCAGCCCGTGGATAAATTAAGCAGATATGGTACATTATTCTTGCATTTTCCATTAGAAATAAAGTCATATACGTAAGCTAAGGACTTGTTAGTTTTGTGTGAAGTTTTCAGCAGCACCACGTTCAAAATGAAAAGAGTTTCAAGAGTTTGAAAAATTTTCTGTTCATCGCAATCTTGCTCGAAGAACGCACAAATAATTATAAATTTTCCATTGGTATCATATTTAGATCTGACAGTCCATTGGAGAGTGCTTGATATTTCTGATGAATCTTCGCCGAATATGACCATCTGCGGCACAGCAGATCGGCGTGCAGGGAGGAACCTGCCCAGTTTCACAATGACGGATTGCTGATAGTGCATCAGAAATGTGTTCAGGCCTATAGCTTGCAAAGTATTAAACATTACGACAGTGAGAAAACGCCATTCAAAGTTGTAGTACGCTACCTTAGCTGCCAGTAAACCCAGCTCCGATGCTGGGTCATCGTATAAAAAATGCTCTATGGTATGATTCTGTGCTCCTTTCTCACTAACAATCATTTTCGGTCGTGATGGATACGAATTCCGTCTTACTTATGATACGAACAATCATAAAATTGAAACTGCAAGTTTGTGTTATTTACAACATTATATTAAATACGCTGATGGCCGATTTACATGTTATGGGGGTATATGGGTATGCATCTACTATGTCATTAGTACTTTTATCCACGTAATGCATTGTCGATTCTATAAAAGATATGATCGGATTACCTACATTTTAACATCTACCAATACAATGATTGGTTCCACACATAAAGCTAATAATTAAGGCGATTTATGTTGCTTCTGAAGGATGACGATACATTTTTCCAAAATAAATTTCTAAGGAAAAGAAAATAGCGGAGAAAATCCAGCCCAATATCAATATTACATAACAAGCTGTGAAATGTCTTATTTTAAGAGTTTCACCTTCAGTATCAATTTCCACCGTATTGAGCAAGCTAGTATATACGTTATGCAATTTATCCGGAAATCCAGCAGAGTTTAGGCGACCCAAGATTAAATTGATTGATTCCGAAAGAGGAGAATATTTCTTGAAAAATATCACAGTAGGACTTGTGATAACTACCTGAGGCAGTATATGCAGACTGACTCGATTATTTTTTATCACCATCTGAGCTGTATCCAGATTCATCGCTAGAACAAAGTTCATACCCTTTGTTAGATTCATAGCTGTCGGTAAGATCTGTGGAGTGTCTATATTGACCCAATTATTATAAACTAATGGATTGTCAATATAATAGTCCTTGAGCGCGGCGCCGCCACCGAATGGATACTTAGCATTTATAACATCTTCTATTGTTTCAAATTGGGTTTCATAAAATTTTCCCTTTAAAGAACTTATCAGATAAACTTGGTATGCTGTTCTGATAAGAAAACAATACCACACCCAGATCAAAGTCATTTGTAAAAAAGAAGACCTTGTAGGTAATTTTATGATTGCTTGGCCCATGCATATCATCCAAGCATAGAAAACAATGCTCCTATAAGGTTGGTCTTCTTGAAGTCTGTTACACATGAACGTCCAAGAACTGCTTTTTACAAGAAAAGCACAGAGTACGACGAGGCAGAAGCTGACCACTAGAGCAATTCTCATATTTGTTTCGAATGGGTGCAATAATTTCAAAGCCACATTTTGAAACTCTGCAGGATGAGTGACCCATACCACTTTCGAGGAATAATAACTAGCAGATATTTGAAAATCAGAGAATCTCGTCAAAGTAATGGCTGCTGAAGTCATGGAAAAGTTAGCTAACTTTTCGTAAACGTCTGCGAGCGAACCCATCCATGTTCCGTTGGTTTGGCGCCAACCCCACCCTGTGCCGCGATTTGGGGTCATCATATTGAGGCTCGCATTCATACCATGCATTAAAATTCGAAGCAAATCTCCATCAGCGCCTATTGGAATTCCATTCGTTATGTTCAAGATATACGGCGTTTGTATAAATGTTGAGACAGTTATAGGGCATGAATTAAATTTTCTTAGCTTATTTCTGAATACTTCACCGTACATTGTATCTGTATACTGATTCTTGCGGTCTAATTGTATTGGTTTTAAATTGTTACATATTCCGTCTGCTACCGGATAATATGTGAAACCAATTGCTTCTGTTGCTTTTAGTCTGATGAAGGCAATATTTACTATTCTGTAATTCCAACACAGGTCCATTATATCTTGTTCATCACATTCATTTTGCACTGATGATTCGCACACGATGATAAATTTCCCAGTATTGTCCATTTCAAATTCTATTATGGCATCGAGTAACAGTTCTACATCGGCTGCGTCACCCGAAAATATAACAAACTGACGTGTTTTTTGAGTCAGTGCATTTGGTTTAAATGGAGCTTTGTTTACCACTATATTGTAATGATATAACCGTAAAAATACTTCAACACCATAGCAAAAGGTGGAACTAAAAAATAGCAATGTTGCGTAGCGTAAATCAAAATTTTGCATTGCAATCTTTGCAGCCATATCGCCTAAATCACTGCCGGCAGTGGCATTCGAATGTAAAATGTGGCTTAACTCGTTTATCGCCATGTTAACTGTTAAATGACCGTAAACACATTCGGTTCGGCGTTTATGTGCCAACGTAATCATGGCTGGACAGTGGACATGTCACGTAATAGATTAATATTATCAATGGCCATTTATCTATTGTGTAATAATAGTTTTATAATGACATTCTACTAACAACAATGGTAAATACGCCATTGGAAATAGATTTGCGTGTGGCAGACTGAACCACACGAATATCATACAGTGAAGTTGACATAAAAGTTAGGAGTGAGAAAATAAAACAACTCGTATAGCTGAAAAAAATTATATTTTATGAGAAATTATAATTTACAATATTTCATTCAGGCATCCATCTTCAGTCGGAACTTAAGCTAAAATTCTCACAATCTCACGCAAAAGGTAAAGCAACGTTAGACTATAATATAGTTATAGCAATATTTTGTGTAGCCCAAACGTAGAAACAAATAATTAAGAACCACATACCGGTACACGATAGTCAGTCCATTCGCAAGAAAGATACGAAGTGGCGGTACTTATAGCTCGGACGACAGAGTACCGACCGCACGACGCTCGTCTTATATGTCACTAATTACCAATGGATAATTTCATTGTGCTTTGTTTAGTTTAGATACTACTGCAAATAAATATAAATTCAAGCTCACGCATTGAATGTCAATGTGAACCAGTAATAGCATACAATCGTATCTATTATAGTTAATGTTACATTCGAACATATCAAAATGTAATTATGTACATAGGTACGCGGATAGGGAGACGAGCGTCGCCGACGTCGAGTAAGTGTCGACAGCTTGGTACCGTTAGGAGGTATTCGTGTACAGTACATGACAATTTTCTTACACTGATGTGCCGTGTCGTCGCACAGTAAGAACAAAACCGCGTCGGGTCCGAATCTACTTCACAATATTGCTGTACAAATGCACAAAAGAAAAGTAGTTTCTATGTACACGGCATACACAGATTGCACTTCAGTGGGTCAACATCAATAAGAAATTTCCAATATTGTGCGCTAAGTTTCACGTCACATTACTTTGAGCATCAGACAGCTGTATCTTAATTAAAGCATGGAGTTTTGCTATTGACAGTGTCACTTGTGCTAGCGGTCCATATAGAAACTTGAATAGAAGAGAAATTAAGACACAACAACAAATAATACAAATAATTATATATCTTCAAAACGAAACTTGGTTTCTTATACATTAATAAAACTAAATAATAACACGAAGCAACACTCTTAATTAAGCATGGTACAATAAAATATTCTAAAATATGGAAAACAATTATAAAATGTAGTTATATAATTTGTGCTTTACGTAAAAGTATGCCAATAGCAAAACTTGGCACTGAACTGTCAGCTCAATTCACACGCCTCATTTATACCAAATGTACAATATTTTACATACTGGTAAAAGCGTTCGTGCAAAAAACTTCGGTTTCGGTTTTTACATTCCACGTTTCGCTTTATTTATCCGAGGGTTCCTCTAGTAAAAAAAGTTTATATCAAATGCATTCAAAAATTCCTTAAACAACTAACATAGTAACTCCTATATTTTATACTGTTTATTAATGAATATTGTACACGGATAAAGTTAGGAAGAAACCAAATACACCAGACCACAGCGTACACAAAGCCTACAGTTAACATAAAACATTTTGCGTGAAGTCAATTCGTGTAGAAAAACACCATATTTAAATATAAACAGCTTAAATATTAACATATATTCAAGTAACAAAAATTCCAATGTACAAAAGTAACGAAATATTAAATACAGTAATAAAGTTATAATCTTTCAATTTAACAGAAAATAGGGTACCGATTTATAATTACGTCTAGTGAATTTAATCGGTAGGTAGAGAGAGTGCCGGCAAGGCGAACGCCCGACACGCGCATCTCTGGGTCGATGCAGCTTTACCTGACAACTTACCACAGCTAAAATAAATACGTAATAGTAACGGAAGCATCCCGATCAATACCTTAGTAGGAAGTCCTGTCTCGACCCACGAGAATGATACTAAACACGCGTTTCATTGGACTAGTTTGTTCAAATCCATTTGTCTGGACATCATAAAATGTATACTAATGTAGAAAGATATTATGGCAACAAACTTTACAAAAAAAAAACCCTAAAACAATGACTAAAAGCAGCTCATGGTAAGGCCAAGACTCACCATAACTTTTAAAATGCACAATTTAATATTCACCAATACAGACACATACATAAATTGTGAATAACTTCATCATAAAAAAACATGTCAAAAAACCTGACGCGTCATGAGACGATCCGTTCGAATCGAGAACGAATGTTGTCGGAGGGAATGCGACAGGCGAGGGCCCGCTTCGCCGCACTCCCTACTATATTTTTGGGTTAAATGACTTACAATCTATCCTTACTTTTTTTAAACATTTTAAGTTGAAATTAGTTCGTCCATCTGGTCTCAGTTCGCGAATTTACATACACATTCTGCAGTGAAGTGATGATGTTTAAATTATGTGTTTGACACAATCACAGATTCTTATCAGTGACCTTGTTGGTTTCGCTTAGACGAGGTTGTACTCCTTTAGGTTGGATTGTAGGATTGTATCTTTCACTGCGGCGAACACGAACCGGATGTTCTCAGTGTCTGGAATTAAATACATCATTCAAAGTGTTTAATCGTTTCAACCGATTGTTTCATTTTTATATTACATTATACTTATCATTTCTTACTTGCTACCATGCACCAGGTGTCCGTGAAATTTAAATTTGAAGATAGTCTTATGTTTCAAAATAGCTGCACTTTTTATACTCCGTGAGTTACCACATACCTACAAGATATTGGAGCGTATTGCTACTTCATTTTGCTGTTCTTTTTTTTCAAAATATTAATGTTTCCCTAAAGAATGAGGCAAGGAAATGTAGGCGAACCTATTGTTAATTTACTTTACAGCAAACTCAATCAGAAAAACAGCGTTAGTACATAATGTAAAATACACAATTTAGAAAATATAATACCATTTATATTTAGTACTTTACTGATTTAACTGTACCTATATAATTCCATATACATATAATGGTTTCATACATACATAGAACACATACCTATTTATATTTAGTTATGTCATTGTTTAAACGGGTTAATCTATAGCGAAACAAAATAGAATTAAAAATATATGCATGCTCATGCTACTCTTGTGAGCTCATTGTCCCTGCGACAAATAAATATGTTTTCTATCTTTTTTCATCGTGTTCAGTGTAAAGTTATTATTTATATGTTAAGCAAAGACTAGGCAAAATAATAATCTAAAATAAATATTAAATTCAACAAACAATGCAATCCACAAATCCCTAATGTAACCTCTAAATCACTGCTGGTACGTACAAGAATATCACGAGACAGAAACTGTTTCTTAAACTCTATTTCTATAACTATTTACGGTTTAAATTCCCTTGTAGGGTTTTATCATGTCCAGTTACCAAATGTGATATAAAATGATAAATCAAACTTCAGTACATAATATAAAACGACGCTTCCCGCTGTCTGTCCCTATGTATCTTTGAAACTACGCAACGGATTTTCATGCGGTTTTTTTTAATAGATAGAAATTCAATAGGCAGGTTTATATGTATAATATTAGTATTTACATTACACACATGCAAAGCCAATAAAATATAAAGAGGATAATAAATAAAACATGCAAGTAAGTATTAAAAATAGACGTTTAATTATTTAACAGAGTATATTATAATTTATAATGTTAGATGTTATTCATGCCAAATTAAATTCCTTTAGAGCTGACTGCATGATAGTATCCTTCACGGCGCAGAATACAAGCTTAATGTTTTCAGTGTCTTTAAAAATATCCAAGGCAGCATGCGAAATAAACAAAATAAATAAAAGAGTAAGAAGAGCAAGGTAATCAAAAAAATAATGGGTGTAAAAGTGCCCGTGCTTATTGAAGCCGAAAGGTACATGTGCTCCTCGTTTTGTGTTCTGGCTGTACCTCGGCAGCTTCCAGTTAAGGAGCCAAGTTCTAATTTTTTCCCCCTTATTTAAGTTTAATATTTTTTTGCCATAATTTCACTTTAAATAATACATAACCCTCTTTCTACTTAATGCATCCATCAGCGCAATGTTTGGAGTGAGTTACATTGAGTCAGAGTCAAAGTGATAGTGTGATTTTTCACCTCAAAAGAAAAAGTCGTTACCCAGCATCAATTTTTGATTTGAGTTCATAATTTGATGTACAGAATACTTATTAATTACTTAGCAGCTTCATGAAGGGTCTGTTTACACCCTGTATAAATAAAGCAAATGAAACGATATAAGAGGTGCCATTATCCATTTTTTTATGAATATCTTTTGATCATTGACTGGCAAATAATTATTTTGATGGCTTAAATTAATAGTTTAATTCAGTCACGGAAATTTATATTTCACTGGAGAAACTTGTGCTATTTATCAAGCAATTGCACTCAAGAAAAACAAGTTAAATATAATAGAACTCAAACAATAAACTACTTCATTAACTATTATTTCTAAATAAACACGCACGCACATTCACACATACATAAGCATGAAAAACGTATAGCTATTTAACTAGGATATGCCTACATTATGTATAGTGCATTAAATGCAAAACAAAAAGGCAAAGTGCATGTCACCGTTTCGAACTTAGTAAAGTTCACCGCGCCCCGCATTGCAACGAGGAAAATGCCCAGAAGGGTGGCAGTATTACCACGCTTTGGTCAAGAAGTAGACCAGCCCTCGACCGACAGTTTAGCGATGTCCCGAAATTGATATTTTTGTTAGGTTTGGTAGGTAAATAATGTATATTCTGAATCAGAATTCTGACAAAAAGTAATTCTAAAAATTATCGAAAGCGCTGTGCGAAATAATGTCTACCCGACTAATATATCCCAGTACATTCGGTGTTGAAACCAAACTAGACTACGCACAAGAAGTAGCAATAACACACAAAATTTTATCAAATAGCTAAAGAACTACAGCTTACCTTAAAATCCGAGAGAAATCGACTTTGAACACGATAAACATTTAGCCTTGTTGCTAACAATAAGTAATTCGCTTTCATTGCCATGAAATTCAAGGATAACTGGAGTATTTCCCTACATTTTATCAAGTGCAGAAACTTTGAAACCGAGTACATTATAAATGGAGGCGTTGACTAACTCAGGAGTCATCCATATTTATGTTTATGCTTACCTGTTTGTGGATATACCAAAGACAAAACAATCAGTACTTTTGCCTTCTCTTACTTTTTGATACTGTTAGATCCAAGTATGGATTGCCGAACGGATTCAAATGTAGAATCACAATTATGAATTGGACAGTTTTTTTTTTTAATGGGAAATCATCAAATAACTTCCCCCGCTCTGGGTGGAGCGTCCGAATTTTACTGACTAAAACCCACCCATATTCCTTCTTTTGTCCTTAATGTTCCGGGGCCGCGGAATCTCTTTCGAACAACCCGCAACCCCGGGACAGGTTTAAATCATGTATTTGTGAAATACAAGTCAGCAAAATTCATTAGAAATATCCAAACAAAATAACTGTATTACTGTGACGATGTTAACTGTGAAATCTGTACAAGTTTTACAACTATAATATGATAAAATAAAGCTATACTAGAAATACTTTTTAAGAAGGTGCTTAATCCACATGATGGCAATTGAGCTGGCTTGTATTCAATTGTCTTCAAACCTTCAAGTATTATCACAGCATAACTCCATACAACCATCGAAAAGATTTTTCTACATTCTTCGAATTAAATTGGAAAACCATAACAATAACTACAGGCAAATATAAAATCAAGCCTAGTTACAAGATTTGTTGACGGTTCAATCGTCTTTACTATATAAATCTGACATTTCATCAATATGGCGATTCTCTGACATCGTCATTGGACTATTGTTTGAAGCTGTTTTTTTTTGTGTATGGGAAATCATTAACTTTCCCCGCTCTGGGAGGAGCGGGGGGAGTGTCAGACTTGTACTGACTAAAACCCACTCATGTTCCTTCCCTTGTCCTTTATGTTCCGGGTCCGCGGTATCTCTTTCGAACAACCCGCAACCCTGGGTGTTTGAAGCAGTTACACTGTGATAAAACCAGATTTTTGTATAATTCGATTAAAAAAACATGTACTAACCTGTCGCACAAGTGAAGTGAGAATAGATAATCTTCTCCGCGTCCGGGTTCAGGTCCACGAACATCCGCAGTATAAACTCGCGCGCTGTGTTGGCGTCGCGCTGCGGACCTGTGCTCGGGACAACATACACATATCTAGCACTACGGTTTTACATACAACAGTGGGAAGTAATCTTCATTGGCTTGTTGACGCTGACCCTTGAATTTCATTGAGACTGTGTATTCATAATGCTACATAGTTCCTCTGGCGCACGAATGGAACTAACGTAGCCACTCTTCAACTACAGATGATGCTGAACTATGCACAATACTGGACTAATGTCTCTAGTATTCCTAGAAACTCATAACGTCAAACTTAGCACAATTGTTCAGTGTTTGAGTGAAATTAATTAACAAGTCAACAATATCTTCAGTTTTTTTTTCTATCATAAAGTTGAGTGCAACATAGGTGTGAACATGAACGCAAGATGAAGTTTTTATTTTTGAGTGTTTTACTTAATAGTTTTATCATACCATATAGTTAATTTGATTTATTTAACCATATAGTTTTGTTTAGATGTTTTTTCCTATATTGTACATGTTCTTCTCTAAACAATATTCTCATCTCCGTCTAATATATGCTGTGTACATAGTCACTTTCAACATAATATACCAATGAAGATTACTTAAAATCTAGCTTAACACACGGTGCCTAGCCAAATCTAGCAGTCTAGCCAACTCTAGCGTCTTGTACCACACAGGATATGTTTGTCAACCTGTGGCAGTGGTGAAGTGCGAGTAGCACGATCTCTCAGGGTCTGGATTTTCTTTCAGATATTTTTGGAGAATGTAATCTAAGGCTGGAACGGGATTTTGCTTTGGACCTATTTGTTGAGAAAACCGTTATTTATCAAGATTGAGAGGCAGTGGTTTTATAATAAAAGTTTCCCCTACTTTTGATTGAATAAAATATTTATGCGACATAGTTTGCACCAGAATACGCTCAAAAATACTGCTGTGTTGAAGTGGGATTGGGCGGGCCCTGTCTGCAAAATGCAACAGGAACGATGGACCACAGTCGTCATTGCCGAGGGAGACCTACAAATGGCTGGCGTGATGACTTAATTATGAAACGACTCGTTTATGACATATTGGCCGAAAAATCCGACGAGAAAAGTGGAAAGGCGACTTTCGTCGTTGTCCCAGCAGTGAGACAATTTAGGCTAAAGAATGTATATACATTTCTGGGTGTGATGTTTTAGGTAGAGTTGCCGCGAATAGTCGAATACCGATTAATCGCCATTCACTTTGGCGAATAGTCGAATAACTCGACATCACTATTCGACACAAAAAACACATTAAACACATTAAAAATATTTCTAATTTCTTCTAAGGTTGTGAGAAAAGAAAACAACAAAGTTATAAATAAGGCACAGGCACATATTACAGATAATAATTGATATTTTGTATTGTTTTAATAGGGAAAATAATTAAAAAAAAATATTTTTAACTCATTAGTTTTTTTAACTCATTAGTTTTTTTAACTCATTAGTTTTTTTGTTCATTAAAAGTTTATTTTAGACGACTATTCGCCGAATGCCGAATAATACGACGAATATCAAAAAAATATCGAGTAATGCCTAATACCGAATAATAGCGAGTATTCGCGGCAACTCTAGTTTTAGGTACAACTTATTTATTTTTCCTGTTGCAATATTTTTCACTGAAGTTAGATGACGTAACGGTTATCATGTTATGGTATTACATGTTAAATATATCAGATATTTTATTTATTTATCATTTTGACTTCAAGATAGTCGTTCAATGGTTATGAAGTACGCTGATTAGCACATTTTAGATGTCGTTAATCAGGTATTGGTAAACGGAGAAATTTCAAGAATGAATCAGGATATTAAACATGTAATATTTACCGATTAGATAACAAGAAACGAAATGTGATAATCATACGTTTATTACGTAACGAAGACCTAACTGGTACTTTCAAATAGAGGGTGATCAAAAAACTCTCACTAAGAAATAGAAAATTGGATATCTGTAGACTGAGATTCGACATTTATTTTATATAAATAGTTTTAAAAGAATATAGTTTGGTTGACGATTAACTATATTAAATTAACCATTATCACTATATAGGATCAAACTTCACTGATCCCTCAAAAACAAAATATAAATCAGAGTACATACCGTCGTATTCAGGGAAATAGTCGACAAGATGAGAATACATGATTTTCTCCTCAAGCAAATCCTTCTTGTTGAGGAACAGAATTACAGATGAATGCTGGAACCATGGATACGTGATAATCGTTTTGAACAACGCCTTCGACTCCTCCATTCGATTCTGAAAGATAGATAAATGACATTATATAGTAAATAGATTTCATTGTTACTTGCCGCTAAGTGATTTAGGACAGTTCATCATTTTTCCAAATATATTGAGATCGTCTTCCAGTTTGCCTAGATGCAGTTGAATACCTGTATTTTACATGTAACACGATCTGATTTCCACAGCCGAGTAACACGATACCCATTGGCGAAATTGGTTGTCAAGTCTATCTATAATAACTGTCATAGGGTTTGATATATTTGAGGTTTTTCTAAGAGCACTGAGAGCAAGAGTGTGAGTGTATCTTTCAACTGATTAAGTCTGAAGAAAAAGTTGAGCGTTTTTTTGCGGATGGGATTTCATCAAATAAAATCCCCTACCCTGGGCAGAGCGGGGGTGAGTGTCCGATTTTTATTGACTAAAACCCACCCATGTTCATTGTTTTGCCCTTTATGTTCCGGGGCCGCGGTATCTCTTTCGAACAACTCGCAACCCCATTTGAGACCCTACATTGCAATCAATCCTGTCATAAGAAGTAATAATTGTCAAGGGCCTTAGGTGGACAGAGCGAGAGCACTTTTCTGTACTTGGCTAGCCGATGCTAAATGAACAGAAGCGTGTGTTTTATGTAGTAAAGAGGTCGTGACCTGAGTCAATCAATCAATCAACGAAGTGTCTACTATACGCATTATGAGACGCTCCCTCTTCCAGTCCTCTTTATTGAAATCCCAGTTGCGCTACAAAACTGTTTAGTGCCGGTATAATCAGCATATTAAAACGTTTCCACTGTCACCGAGGTACTTCCGTGCGTCGGAAAGCACGATAAGCCGTTGGTCCCAGGTTTGTCTGGTTAGACTGGAAGCCGACTCAAACATAGGAAAACGCTAAGCAGACGATGATAACGTTCCCTCTGCGAGACACAAGTATCATTACTGCAACCGGGCCATAAGCCATCACCAGAGCGCAGTGCATTTTAAATCAATAGTTAGGTAATTCAAGATCAGCTTAAATTGAAAACAAAGTTATTGTGAATTATTTCAGTAAACAAATACGATGACGTGTTTGGAAATTCCGGTCTAATTAAAGAAGAAAGCTAGGTAAACAATACTACGTCAGAAACTATACTTTTCAAACATAATTCACAGTATGTGACCTCATACAGAACAACAGTTTGTCTGGATATTAATACTTTTTATAGAGGATGGGTCATTCTGGTCGATGTTGGGTTTTCCCCACGTGTTGTTTGGGCAATACTGGCTGAGAGGAAATTTTATGTTGAATTTAAACAATGGCAAGGAACAGTAGATCAAGTACTTTGAATTTAGTAACTATAATCACAAGGAGCGTGGCAAGTCGCTAATTTAAAGTCTACTTAACCATAAAGAACATATACATTTGTTTTATTATATTCGTTTTCAAAGAGGCGGCCATTTGTACATAGAGTTGTACAAATGCATTACATACAGTTCTATTCCAAAGAGAAAGTTGAAAATGTCTTTCGTGCCTGTAACCGTGTGTTTTCTAGCTAACCTAAACTTCTCTGGAACAAGTAACTCTATTTAGAGCCAGAAGTAATTTGATGGCTATATGTTCCAGCATAAGGAACTTAATGACCAGGATATGGTGCATCACGTGTCATTACATATTATGCATTATCAGTCTGTAATACCCAGGTGGAAAGAGTGGAGGGAGGTCTATGCCCAGATGTTGGCGATTAGAAAAAAAACCTAGGGCCCTAATCTACGTAGGACCATTGCGGGTAGGCATAATTCATATGTCTTCTAATATTTGGTTAAATAGGACATGTCTCTAAATGTCTTACAGTGTCTAAATGAATATATGAATGTATTTGTAGATGTTAAATCACTCACCTCGTTTTCCGATTCGAACAAAATTTGATCATATTCACTAAGAGCTACAAGAAATATGATGGAAGTCACATTCTCGAAACAATGAATCCACTTCCTTCGCTCGGATCTTTGTCCGCCGACGTCGACCATTCTGTATGAGATGTACAATATTTATTAATAATAATACAACATGGATAAAGAAACAAGCCGGTATATAAAGAATCTTGTTATTAAGTGTAGGTGCAGGATAGGGTTACAAACATAGATAATTATGGTGTTCCTCTGCTATTCGTGGTTTACTTAATTATTATTAGCGACTTTTAGAAGCATGCTTTTCTTTTTGCAATAGGACGCTCTCGCGGTTTCACATTGCCTCGCGAGACAAAATGATTCGTAGTGTTTGCTTAAGACAGAAATTTTACAACACAAACTTGATCTTTTCTGTATACAAAGAACAAATGATTTACTTTAATTCAAATAAACAAAATTTCATGAATAAACTCACGAATCACGCAGAAGGACGATGGGGTTAAATTTGAGGGAATTATTACAGTGAATTTGAATGTTATGACAAGCAATAGTAAACAGCAATGTTGATAACTTCAAGATAGATCAGCAGTGAAAGTGCTAAGAATGTTTCTGACCTAATCAAAACTGGCATCTTCGCTACGCCAAACATGCTAGAATTTAATGTTTAGATGATTTAGTACTATGAATCAAAGAAAATTTAATGCCACAAAAATAAAAACAAATATTCAAAAATGTGCAAAAAAAAAATTTTGGGCAAAGCAGCATAACTGCAACTTTTATTAATAATGACTTTAAGCCCACCTTTTACAACCTTTTACAAATTGACAAATTAATAATAAGGGGATGTGTTTTTGAAACATTAATGAATTTTCATATCAGACTCAAAATGGCGTCATACAAAGTTTATAAACAAATGGTGGTGCTTTTGTGCAAAATGGAGTGATGGAGACAAACAACATAATTTTGATTGTTTGCTGGTGGCTCAACAATGGTAACTAATATAACTCCAATACATTATATAATTCACAATGTTTTGTAATGATTATTGCTTGTAATGAATTACAAAGGGCAAAAGTATAACCTAAAATATAATACACATAATATTAGAAAGTACTTTCTAAACATATTACCGAAAAGAAAAACTTAATGGGAACCATTATTAGCAACAAGTTTTGTATCATAATTTGCTAATTTGTTTTGTGGTTCATAAATTGTTCAAGCCCATAATCATTACAAAATATTTAAGTCAGCCGCGTGGTCGTCACGTGGGACAAATTCTCTTTCGAATCTTTCTTTGAGATTTGGTAATTTGACCACCATGTTTCTGCCACAATGAAGAAAGATGATACACATCTAAGTTCTACCAAAGATGTATATCACCTTCAAATGTATGTTGTACCCAAACCAAGCAATAAGCGAAGCATTGTGTTCAAAAGCATAAATTAACAATAACACACCAAGAAGTATAAAATAGTGTGCCAACATTTTTGCAGCATTATTTCAAGCATAACAAAATAGCCAAGTATGACCGTCAATTAGGATATCAAAACCACACCTTGAGCTCTAAAGGGAAGAACTTCAAACAATACGGGATTTTTCGATGTATGTCTAAGTTGCTAAGGTAAAGAATACTAATTGTTTCATATAGTTAATATGGAATGTACATTGTACAGTTTACAATATTACGTCAAGGGGAAATAGCTCTCAGGATACTAATAGCGTTCTTCAATCGCACCAAACAGTCATGTGGTTCTGAACATACCTAAACACGATCCCGTCAAGATCAAAAGGGTATTCAAGGATGCCGGTGGTTGGCTGACGAGCTCGCAGGATATCCTGCTCGGTGGGGAGGTAATCGTCTTTCTCGATTCTCGCCAAATCACTTAAGTAGCTGAAATATAGATCATGCAGCGCTAACAGCGAGTACTCAGACACATGCACTAATGATAACCCTGTTCCACATACGCACGTACACTTAAAAATAAAGTTGCAGAATGAAATAGAGTATGGAGACAGTACAGTAAAGTCCCTCGTTACCATGCACCTAAAAAGCGAGACATGCACAGCCCAACATGTTTAAGTTTTACCTAAATCGTATTTCTTCCAGGTCAAATGGGTATTCTATAATGCCCGTGGTTGGGACTCTTACGCGCAGTATGTCCTGTTCGGTTGGTAAGTAATTTGGTGCCGCCACGCGGTCAATCTCCTGCAAATAGCTATAGAAACATCTTTTCTCAGTGCGGTTTCAATTTTACATGATTTTAGGTAGGCTAATCAAATAATTTTTATTTTAAACGAATATGACTGCAACTAGAACGGAGTTAACGGCAACACTTCAAAACTGATTTTCATGAATTTTGTGATTGCGCGAGTATCTGCCACATTTTATACTAGAAAAAAGTATATTATTAGTTGAAAAGAGGGGACAAACTCCTTTGTAGAAGCTACTACTTTGTTACTTCTAACCCTTGCTGTCACCTCATTCTAATACAACAATTGGCTATTTCTACAGGTATTAACGCCTTATTAACTTTATTGCCAAGAATGACTCGTCTTTCTAAGTATTCCCAAGAAACTAGGCAACAGAAACAATAACGTAAGGTGAACGTTCTGAAGCACTCAGCTTATTGAATTATTACTAATTTGGATTATGACATCATATTAAACAGAAGGAGCAATCTTTCGCGGTTTTATTCGACATTCCTGGCCATCATTTAGTTTCCTGTAACCGGGATATACAGATATGGCGATGAGTCAATGTTTTACTGGATTTATAGAAAATGATATTTAATTTTGAGAAA
Organism: Ochropleura plecta; assembly: GCA_905475445.1. Lineage (NCBI taxonomy): Eukaryota > Metazoa > Arthropoda > Insecta > Lepidoptera > Noctuidae > Ochropleura > Ochropleura plecta. The sequence continues at coordinate 14,796,013 of FR997731.1, read as the reverse complement.
TGCCTTTATAACTATTCTTTGTGAAGCTATTATTATAGGATACAATAATACCAATGAATATGGTATTTACTTGCTGATCATAAACCTAGATTGTAAACATAAGAAGGTATTTTATGATTGTTTCAGTCTACTTAGTTTTTATAACACAACTTACTATTTTGCAGAATCGGTGAGTTGGTATTCTCGCCTGCGATCGTAGCACTCTTGGATGCCTGCATCCGCCCACAATGCCTTGATGGCTTCAACGTAGGGGCTCTCAAACGTGGTCACACTCTCAAAGTCAATCGATGATATCAACTCCGCCTTCTCCTGAAATTTTACAATATTTATTTTAGTATGGCATGCCGATTGTTTTTGTAAAAGCTATTGCTTCAATGTAAATTCCCATACGTGATTTGTCATCAGGACAAACAGGACTGTTTATTAAATTAATGCATAACTTGCTGCGGCTGAAGTTCGTCGATATTCAGTTATATATTTGTAGTTATTCATATGTTATGCCTAGATATGTATATATATTATTGTTTGCACATAGTCATCGCTTAGCTTATTTCAGTTGATATTGTAATGTCATCAGAATTTAGTACTCATAAGAGTTTCATTAAGGGTGGTATTTGTAGCGAAATATAAACCATCCTTCCGATTTTGGTACAAATGCATTTGATCGGTGGCATTAATACTCGATAAGCAATCATTTAACCTTGAGACACTTATGAGAACAATATCTGCTCGTTACTTGTATGAATCTCGTGAGCTGTGTGTGCTACATGCATGTTTGGCTTTGCAGATTCAGAGAAAAAGCCGACCCGAAGATATTACTATACTTATGATACATGTCCCAGTTAACTCGTTCGGCATCTATCTATCATCATTGAACCATATCCCAGTTAACTTTGCAAAATTCAAGCTAAGATAGCCGAAGCTGATACTAAAATATGTAGTTCTAATCATCGGAAATAGTTTTATTAGCAAAATATTTAAAATTACGTTTAAAAAATACTACTCACGCTGTTGGACGGATTTCCATATTGAATAGTAAGTAATTCCATGGCCCTTATCATGCTCTGCATGGCCATGAAAATATTCTGGTATACGAGCTTTATGAATCCCCTTTTATCATCGTCGCTGTATCCGGAGCCGTGAATAATTCTCATCTGCTTGATGAACGTCGACTTCCCTGACTCGCCAGTACCTGAGGTAAAGAAAAAATACATTAAGATACCATTACATCATGCCTGTAATCCCCGAAGGCTTAGGCTGAGGTTAACCCTAATAATACGCCCACGTTGCACCGGTAATAATGACCCATTAGATAGAGGGCAAGATTATTGCCATCCGGGCACTAATCCAGACTTCGTGGTTCCTACTGAGGGTTATTACATCAAGATTTAAAAAAAAATTGGTTGTTTGTAAAGTAGGTTTACGATCGAGATGTTTACGTGATAACGTCTTATTGGTGATATAAGTTATCACCAGTAGTGACATCTAAAATGAAATTAAATACTAATTTAAAGTTTTTTTTTCGAGCCAAGTAACAGATGGCGCTACCATCTTTATGAAATGTCGCTTGTGAGGTTTTGGTGTGACACAAGTTTCTGAACATGTCACCCGACTAAAACGATTTTAAAGACGTTATCACGTCAAAAACCCTTTGAACAACTATATTCATTAAAAATCTAAGAGCATTGACTGATATGATATATTTTTCATTAAATGTTCTTTTGCTAAAAGTTTGAAATCGAACTCTTGGTATTTTTTTTTTGTTTATCATAGCACAATAACAAACAAACAAGCTTCAGCAGACTTTGAAATAAAAAAGGTCTATGGTCACAAGTTCACAACCGAAGCAGGATTTTAGCAGAATTGTGTCATGATGGAGGCCCGTTCGAGATGACACATTTTCTGGGCACATCAATCAGATAGATATAGAAAAATACTGAACGGATTTGGATGAAATTAGCACATATAATTTTAATCGCGGTACTAAGTACCTAATAATAAAATGGGAAAACTATAATAATAGATGCTAGAACTAGATTTATCTACACGGCCCTTACAATGCAATCATTTAGTTGCTAAGCCGTGTATAGTACGACGATTTCTTCATTAACCACTGATTACATTGATTATGATAAGTCTTTGTCCGCCATACATAGGTAAATTATACAAAATATTTTATATATTTTTAGACTCGAGTTTATCAGTAAATTAGGTGCTATTATGCACTTTTAATTTAATATCCATGTAATATTTGGTATTTATGAGAAAATCTGTCTAGCAACTTCAAATGGCTTGGATGAATACTGATCGTTGTCAGTGATAGGATGTCTAGTACCAAAAATGAGTCATGTAGCAATTAGGTAATTGTTCAATTTAAAATTCCATCTGCAGCTTCCTTAACAGTACGAAGATATTATTACTACCTGTGTCTGTTTGAGTATTTGACGAATTAGTCGACCGTACACTAGACCAAGGCGTCGAAACAAGTTCTCATTGCTGTGGATGAGGACTTTTGTTCGGCTACGAGTTAGGCATTGCTATTTAGGGTTCCCTGCCTCAAAGGAAAAAACGGATCCCTTAGTCTGTCTGCCAAGACCCTTTATATAGGAAAAGCTTAGAGGTATCGAGTTGAAATTAAAACCATATAGGGATTTAATTCTGTGGTCTCTTTGTGCTCTAAAAAAATCAACGATTTAACTCTACGCAATCAAAAAATGCTGATTTTGTCGCAAGTTTGTACGGAACACTCAATGCTAGTGTGACTCGTTCTTGGCCGGTTTTTCCCATCTACTAAACGTGTTAACTAGTCTTGGAGTCTGGAAGTCCGGTTGATGGCAACAGGCTCGCTCCCAACTACGTATGAATTAAACATAACTGGGTGAATGTGGGTGAACTACAACGAACTCCTTATAGTACACCTGTCTTACCTTTCGTGGACAGGATTACAGCTGTGATGTTATGACTAATTAGATTATTTTATTAAGACCCAAAGCGGCTATTCACGTTGTTTCATCGCGTGCAGGTTTAAGGGTGTCACATGACAGTCACCGTGCTAGTTCAGCCACAGTCGACCCCGAAATTAAGCGCGCCCCCAATTTAGAGTTCGCTATATTTCTCGGCAGGTAATTTCAACTATATGCTAAATTATCAAGTTTTATTTTTGTACTGCCTGCTAAGATAAACAGTAGAGGTTTTATTTAGAAAAAAAAAACTTAACATCTCGCCTTTAATCCTGACAGAGGTTTACTAATAGCAACACCCACATTTCGCCAGTTAGTTCCATGTAACATCCGGCAAGTCTATTTCCGTCAACCGAGCACACATATGGACTCCTGATGGAAATCACCCAGTTTCTAGACATTTTTTTTGCGGATGGTAAATCATCAAATAACTTCCCCCGCTCTGGGCGCCGGGGAGGGAGTGTCAGACTTGTACTGACTAAAACCCACCCATGACACTTCTATTGCCCTTTATGTTCCGGGGCCGCGGTATCTCTTTCGAACAACCCGCAACCCCGGCACGAGTTTCTAGACATGGATTTGGATTTTAAACAAATTATAAACGCATAGTAATATGCTAACTATACATAAATCTTTATAAGATTGATCACATTGATGTGAAGCTGTGCATTTATCTTGAGTTACATAAGAGGATAATTATGTACTTATAAGTACCTACCGACTGTCATGAGTCATTTGAGCAATGCAATATTATTACGATTACTGGCAATGAGAAAATAAATAAATAATACCAACTTGATATCTATTCAATAGAATCTTAGTACAGGGCTAAAAGAATAACTTGATGTGTTTGTTCAAATACAATACCAGTTATTATTATTTTACGGATAGTTGGTAAAGGCATACCAATGGTTTTTCCGATACTTTTCCAAGTGACAACATCACGCTTATCCCCAAAGGGTTAGGCAGAGATGTACCTAATAGTCCACAGTTACACACATTTCGTCAGTTATGTTAAGTCCTACGTCAGTAGGGGGAGATACATTTGCCAAAAAAAATGAATGACTGGCTGAAATGGCAGAAAATGGGTTGATGAGGAGAAGAGCAACACCATACTTATAAGTAACAGATCTCCCAGAGGATGATGATAAGGAATCCCTACAGTAATTGTCAACAGGTCACTTTCACTGTTCAGTTCAGGAACTAACTTGTGGACCTTACTCCTTTTTAGAAGGAGCCAAAAAGGGGTTCCACATGAGGTTGTGTTAATGTTTTGACATATTAAATATTAAAAAAGGAAATTAATCACTGCACATTTCTGCTGTTTTCCTGGTAATAATATACAACGTGTAACGATGAAAGGGCAAGACCTCCTAGATGGTCATCTCTTTGATCATAAAACTGCACAACTTTTGTTTTAAGAGTTATTGAAATTCGCAAAAAAAGGAATTTAACTTTCTATAGCAGAGATGGCGAACCCATGGCACGCGTGCTATTGACGGCACGTGGCACAACGATTTGGGCACACAAATAATTTTAATCATATTTTAAGCGATTCATTATTTTCAGAGATGAATAAAATTAATTCGCTAAGAAACCGTTTAGCGATGACTCTACTAGTCAGTAAAAAGTTTCGAATTGATAGTAGATACTTATTTTCCTAATACAATCACTTAGTCAAAATGATTTGATGGCACGTCTGTGGCCTCATTCAATATTTATTTAGGAAAAATTACACGTTGGTCTATCAAGGTTCGCCCTTGTTCTATAGGATCTGATGCAAGCAGCTGATAAGCATGTATAGTAAAATTAAAAACTTATTATGAAATTCCAAAAGTTGTTTTGTTTTGGCAACAAACAATTGGTATTGTGTTTATTATGTTACACTATGTATTACAAAATATGATCTGATCACTTCCAACCCTTTTAAGGTAAATGCCTACAAATGGGTACATAAGATAAATGAATAATTGCGAAGAATATACTATAGGGTTTAGTTACTACAGTTTATTCTATCGTAATAATATGGAGAGCAGGTGTACAGTAAAATAGCCTACAACTCTAGTCTGCCCTAGCCTGTCCTCTAAGTTTCCACAACTGTTGGCTGCACCAGACTGGATGCGAAATATGGATAATTGAATGTTGTGGTGCAGTGGGAGGTGCTTCTGGACATAAGCACCTCGCAAGCAGCAGTTGACTACAGAGTCAATTGGCATACCCAGTATCTATCTGTCTATCTAATTTTAAACATTCATGGCAGATCTATTCCTTATATTTTTGTAGTTTACTTATAAGCTCTAATTATACCATTGTTTAAAAATAATACTACCATGCCTAAATGTACATGTTTTTTAATACCTTTTAACACGTTCAACGCCATGTCGGACATTGCTGGGCGACAATGGTCAAAAAATCGTCTTTGTTGTTTTATCAATAATATGATTAAATATGCATTTTAAACTTATAAAGCATTGACAGAACCGCGGAAATCTTAATAAATATGAAGATAACTCATGTCGCCCAACATTGTCCCCCATGGCCTGTTGCGTATGATTATTAGAACTTTCTTCCGTTGAAGCCACGCGGGTCAAAGCGTCGCCCACTTCCGAGTATCCCGCCCGCGCGCGGGCCCACTCCTGCGCCGCGTTGTAGCTATCTGTGTGCGCGCGCAATTCTCAGTGCCCCGCAGGACATTATCGAGGATGCCAGGCTCGCATTTTTTTCCCGCCGAACCATGAACACGCTACGACTACAGACTTAGCTACCTTCTGCCTGTGATTTCATTCAAAAAAACTCAAAATGTGTGACTGATGATGCTTTCGAAATAACGGAGGAAGATCTGACACAGCTTCAAAATATTGAAATATCACTGCTGAACAGTAGTTTTCACATTAGCTCAGATGAAGAAGAAGAAAAGCAAATAGCGACTACTAGGCTAAAACGACGACGTGTCATCAGATCGGATAGTGAAGATTCAGGAGATGAGGTCAGTATTGTGTAAACGACGTTAGACAATGCACGGCCTTCAAGCCACACCTCCGTGCCCGTCGGAGTGGGGAGCGTCAGGTTTTTTTTCGTTACGGAATTTCTGGATTCGGTCCCCGCGCTCAAGGCCTGCGATAGAAGCTATACAATAAAGTAAACACTTTCTGTGACGACTGCCCAAATAACCGTTTCTTTGTTTAGATTGCTTTATTAAAGTACATCGCTCTTTTTAAAATATTTCTTTAATATGATGATTGTTATTTTATTACTTTTAATTATTTCTAAAACTAAAAAATACTGTTTATTTATTTTAACTTACCTAGTAAATGTGATAAAAATCTTTCGAATGATCTCAATTATGTAAGTTTAATTGGCATAATATTGTTAATATTTCATGTCATAAGTTTCTCATGCATGATCTCAAATATTTAAGTTTAATTGTGATTAAAATTGTTCCTATTTCATAAGTTTAATTCAATAAACAAAGTTTTATTCTTACTATCATATTTTTTCATTAAATTTTTCCATAAAATCGTAAAAATAAATCAATAAATGCATTACACAAAAATTGTGTAAGTTAACGACAGAATATTAACAGAAAAACAGACATAACTTTTTGACAAATATATTTTTTAGAGTGCTGATGTAATTTCACTGTTGTAGGGGGCCGCGCGGGTCATGCTGTTTATAATATTTCCTTATATTGTTGGCCGACAGCTCAAAAGAGACGTTTAAAGATAGCTCTGACTGTCGGACACCATTGTCCCCCACGGCCCGGACGGAACATACTGGTGTCGCCCAACATTGTCCGACATGGCCTGAATGGAAATTTATCATTTTATTCTGTGGCGTTGAACGTGTTAAACAAATAATTTTATTCTTATCTGCCTGTAAGTAAATTAGCATCCATAAATTCAGAACACGACTATCCTATTTGGCGCTAGAATCAGTCATGGTGGTTTCTACCACCTACCTTCGCGATGAAACTACATGAACAGCTCTACTTACTACTCTACTTGAGTTTGGTAGTTACCAGAACTACCATAGATATTATTTAAATTCTATACCTACCTCAGAATAACCATAACAATGGTACTGATTTTATTTAGGTTTTCCTCTATCTATTGTACTTAAATTACCTCCAGGGTGCATAATTCAATGTTTTAGTATGTACTTACCTATATTTGTTAGTAAGATATGGTAATACTGTTTGTTCATGTTTCTCTTAAGTCTAAAAATAACATTATACCTATTTTAACGTGAAGGTGGATTTAAATTTTGCAGTCATTTGAAACTAATTTAAATCAAAGTGGTTAGTAACAATAATTATTTTGATTATAAACATCATACTTAGATTTAAGCTGCAGGTATTTTAATGTTTGTCGATAATTTGCATGCATACTACAATGCCCTCACTTTAAATAGTAATTTAAATCAAATTGATAAGTAAACAATAGGTATGTAACAGGTTATTTCAGTATTATAACATAAACTATTAATAGTCTTTTGTGATTGTGCTGTTCTGTTAGAAACTAATCGGAGAATATTCTAATGACATAGTAAATAATGGTTTTCTATATTTTAAATTAATAATGGCAAATCATGATATTATATATTTGAGAAATGACAAGATATTTTTATCTAGTAATTGTAGTTGCAAACCTAGTCTTTCAGGAAGACATTAGATGAGGATTCAAAATAATTTCTGCATTCCTAAAATATGATCTAGCCAGTATTCTCTAAATAAGTACCTAGATGGGCAAAGTCATTTATCACTCATTTGCTTTGAGGTTGTCTTTTAGTCAGGCTTTGTTAACCAAGCGCTGGACTAATTTAAGGGCCCAAACATTGTAAATGTATGATAGATACAAATTCAATAATTCTGTAATAGTTTTGTCTGGTTTAATCACTGCATAAGATCATAAATTATATTAAATTCAATGCAACAACAGTTACTGCAGTTGAACCTACCAACCCAAACATGGGTTGGTGGTGTTGTTGGTGGCTGACTAGGTGAATAACAAAAAAAAATAGTTTTAGGCTTATCTGGGTTGAACTCCTGAATTTGATTGTCTATAAAAAAATGTACATACAACATGATTCATGGTGATAAGAAAGTTGGAATGTTATCAAATATCTACATTCATGCTTGATATAACAGTTATTAGTTGCAGTATCCTGTTGGATAAGTGTTTGTGATTCTGGTTAGATTTTAAAATAATATCCCAAATTAGGATATAGAATCAATTACACACAATCATGACATAGGGAGAGATTCTTAGCCGAATGATAAATGCAAAAAAAAAGTATAGGCTACATGATAGTTATTGTAAGTGCTAAAAATGTATATTTTGCGTAAGGATAATATAACAACACATAGGGCTTTTTATAAGGTTAGCTAAAATGGCCTATAAAAATTCAAAATGGTTATTTATCTAAAAAAAAGAATGCTTATATCTAAATATATAATATTTTTATGTACCTAGCAACAGAGACAAATAACAGAGAATGGCAGGATTATAATGTTGCAGAGACGTTGTTATGCTATAGTTGCTTTCTTACTCGTGAGTTAATTACCATTGTTCTAGGATAATTTTATAGTATGGTAGCCATCGCAGCCTAACAAGATGCAGCAAATTAGCAATAGATTAGACCTGAAATGGGTAATGCTGTGCATACTATTCAATTTAACTTTGAAATACTATTAAACAAAGAGTTTTAGCATAGATATTTAAGATTTTTATGCATTATATATAACTGGTGTGCTCTAGTTGGCATATATCTAGAAAATCATAGATAAAAGTACTGAAATCTATGAGATTAATTAAATCAAGGATAATATTGTAGCTGTAACTAAATGAATATTATAGATTTTTTTGTGAAACTGACTGATAGCAGATTGGTTGCTTAATGGTATCTTTTCTTGTCATGTTCAGTATCTACAAGTAGATTGTCAAAATATGTCAAAATAAAGCCATGTTTGTAATAGGACAATGCAGACAATATTAAACAGTTCTTTGGTACATTTCATAGATTATTATAAGAATATTAGCAACAGATATGGACAGACACAAGAAAAAACATGTTAGGCAATATCTAGTTTAACATGCAGACAGTTATTGCTCAACAAGTGCACGGATCAGGTGTGAACTTTGGTACTATATCATCTGACTCACCTCAGTTCTCTTCAAATAATAGCATCATTAGCTATTTAAAAGTCATACTTGTGTACTTGATATTGACCTCATACAAATGTAGGGCAGTGAAAAATGAGTAGGCAAATTATGAGGCAATCAATCAGGAACATGGTTGTGGTGATTTGGGTAGCGGAGCACTCAGCTTGCTGGATACAGGTTGGTGGTTGATTTTTAGGTACAAATGGGTTTTTCGAGCTAGAACTGGGGACAATATCAAAGAATCACTCACCAAGCAGCAGCAATTTGAGTTCCCGTCGAGCATCTCGTTTGTCTTTCCGAAGCTGACGCTCGATTTCTTGATTTATTCGTTTTTGCTCCTTCGCCTCCTCCGACATGCAGCACTCCATGATGCCCAAGAGCGGAGTGCCGCAGTCCTTCCTCTTGTGTGGAGCCTTGTCCTTCCGGCAGGCCTTTCAACCGAGGCACACCACTCCTAGAAATTACATTATTATTACACTCACTGTATCACGTTAAACACGACACTAATATCACAAAACACGCACCGACGCGACAACGCGCGAACAATCATTCGAAATAAAAACGATCAAATACTAAAACCGACAATCCGGTCACTGGGTGTGGTGACTTATGATCGGTCATATACATAAACGCTTCTGTCAACTGCCGACATAAACACATCGAAATCCGTTTATATACGAGCGTGGAACCTTGCGAAGCGATCGCATAATCTTGTTAATGTAACTAGATTCAAGAAACCTATGGCTATTCCACACACGTGTTATTAATAAGATTAAAACTGTGAGCAAACAGTGGATTGATGATACCTAGGTAATCTACTGATAACTAGAACGGCCTATGTCTAGGTTACGATGTGATTTGTCAGGGCTCACTGGGTGAGTATTAACATCTTGTAAATACACTTCTGCACTTATTACGTACCCGAGAGTATATCCATAGGGTAAGATCAAATAATCCACTTCAAATTATTGCACTAACCACGATTAATCACTCAAGTCATACAACGTCTGCCTCTCAATATGGCGCTCGGAGATTTTTGGGCGATGGGTGTTCTGCGCGTGCGTTGTTCGTGTATTAGCAAATAAAAAATAATAGACTAAAATTGGATGGAACGTTGCAAAAATTACTGAAGTTATATATTTTCATCAAGTCTCGATAAATTTTATTTAATGAAAATGAAAATCAATCTAATTTTCATATTCGTCAAAGTGGTTGACAGATTCTGTCAACTCAATTGTCACTTATTTTATTTCCTTGAGTGACTAATGATTTAAAATTCAATTTATCATAATTTAATTGCGTTAAAATAATTTTATTGAGAAGTTCGTGGTTTTCATTACATTTTAGACCAATTTAAAATTGAAATCTGAATAACTGAAATCCCAAAGCTCTGAACTTTAAAAAAATATTAAATTGTCTTTGATTTCGCCCATAGAACGCGTGATGTGATATTATAGTTGCCAGAGTAAAATCGTACAATAAAACACTGATCATATTATTTTTTTGCTTTTTTATTTTCAAAATGTGTTCTATTATATTACCACCAGATTACTTACCGAAGCAGTTTCACCACGCCTTTAAATGTTTTTATTCGTACACAGTTTATCCGACCCATCCAGTCAAACTATGCAATACCGCAGGTTTCAATCAAAGTAATTTATTTACTCATACAGTAACTATTTTACAATATTGTTTTTAAACAATATTATTATATATACTATTTAAATCTTTAAAATGGTATGTACTCTTAACGCTTTATTTTATAATGATTAATACTTCATAGTAGTAAAACCTTAGCAACACAGTGATTCTAGCGATAGCATCGAGGCATGTCAAGGCCTTAATAAATCGATTTGTAATTATTTATTGTTAAGTATCGATATCGAATCCAAAAATAAAATACTGCCCAGTAATATTTCAGTACAATTGAATTAGTCGTTCTTTTTTATTCTGTATAACCATGGTGTTTTAATTGTAAATAATATTTTGAACTCTAAATTAATAAAATACTCGGCAATCCCAGATAACACGCGTTAGGACGTTTTTAGCCACCTAAGTTTCATTTTTTAAGTATTACGTCATACTTTACCAAACTGCACGATTTCTAGTAATGGTGCACGAAGAAGCCCTCTAAACTAAACGTAATACTCGGCTGCCGCACAATGTCGTGTGCTTGTCCTAGACATAGAGATTAACCTTGAAAAAGGAAGTTTACATGAAGTATTGTTTAGGTGCGAGTAAACTGGGTGCCTAGCTATTGTATATTGTAACTTTATTTTTCAAATTTTCTTATATTGACACACTTTTCGAAACTCTTCCCGCGCTGTTGTAAGGTTGTAACTGCCGGGACACTCTTGATCGCGGCGTTGAATGTATAAAGTAGGTATTCATTTTTTGTGCATTAATTGGCGATAAGTGCATATTAAAATCATATTTGGCAATACCTTGTTGTTTTGTTTCCCTTCTTTGTACTCGTACTCGCTCCTAAAGTACTTCTAAGATAATAAGGTACACTGAACACTGTACCTACTCAATGACCTCGATAGTCGAGTTTGAAGGCTGGCAATACGTAAGGTAGTTGCTGAGGGTGGATTTTGTAGATGCCATGGCAGTCGCAAAATAAAAAAATCAGTAAATGTGATATGCGTTTTTTTTGCTTAGATAGATAGGTATAAAGGTACTGACAAAAATGGGTTAAATTGGGAACAAATCTTATTGGGTGTTTTTCCATCAGGAATTTCTTAGTAGCAACTAGTCTGGCTTGAGCCCGATTGACAGCTATAGGTTCGCCCTATATTGTACATGGGACTTATAACTGGCGAAACGTGGGTGTACCTACTACTAGGTACACACACCTTAGTCCACCTTTGGGGATTACACAGTGACAGTTTATGTTACCGAGAATATTATCGTTAAAAGGTTGTAAGTCTCTATGTAAATTGGCGTGACCAGCCGTCTCCGTATCTAGCCTTTTAAACTCTTATGCACTAGAGCCGGTCGTTGGGTTCTGAGTTCGATTTATAGCTCTGAAAATGCATAGGTACCTACGGCGTTACAAATAGTATTTTTTCAAAATAAAACAAGACGTGAAAGTATTTAACAATAATTATTTAATAGAATAATTTATTCGAATCATTTAGGTAGGTACCTAAAATAAGGCCAACTAGCAGCGATACGAAAGGTCATTAACCTAAAAAACAACTGTGGCGTTGACAATCTAATATTTATCTCTTTCCATCTTGTGCCTTTGTCGTAATGTCTCGTTCTCCCGGCAAAAACATGACAACGTTAAGACGGGTTCGCCAACATTCGGGCGGCCATTTTAGATGGCGTTTTAGCATGGGTTTTGTTTACATTTGGTATCGCTTCTCGTTGGCCGTACTTTAAGTACATCTTTTAAGACATCATTTAATATCACATTTTTGCCAAACCTCGTGACTTTTAAAAACGGTACAATAATAAATACCAATATTATTTGCTTATTCTAAAACATTAGAACTAATTACAAACATTAAATCTTATTTTAATACTTTAGTTAAGGAGTAACAGCATCATTCCTCATATGAGAAGGTACCACCACTTTAGTAACTCAGCAACGTTGCTTGTAAACCAAGAACTTCGAAAATAGTTGTTTTATTAGATCAATCTATTCCACTCTTTTCCGAACTTCGAGGTTTGGAAGAACAGTTAGTTTGAGGATAGCAAAACTACGGTCAATATCATCCGAATCTTACCAAGGTGGTTTTAATACTTTGGTTAATTAAAAAGGTGTGTTGTGCAAAACAAACAGATTTTCTTTATTTCTCCTATGCTTGTGGCTGATATTTATAGGTACCTATTATTATCTTCAATGCATCAAACTTAGGTACTTCTTCAACTTGGGAATAGATAACAATAGAACAACCTTTTTTAGCAACTGAGAAGAGAAATTCGGCAGGAATTGTCGGTGTGAAGTCTATAAATATATTTGATCTTAATCATACCATAACCTGCTTGTATTCTTTACCCTGTGAACATTGCTTTCAAACACATCTTGTCAGCCAATAAGAATATCGGTAGCACCCGAAAAGTAAAACATATTTCGAGTTAATTGGTACCGACAGGCGAAAAATTATAATCCCATATAATCTTCTTGAAACTAACATTGTTACGCAGTCTTAATGTTGTTGGCGAGTTCTTTGTTTGGGGGTATCCAACCTCCGAAGGCTTTTTCAAATTCTCTTGCGACGGCAATTGTTAGGTGGTCGTTACATTTGTTGGCGGCTATTTGAATGCCTACAGGTAGACCCTTTCTGGAGAGTCCTATTGGACATTGTGTGACGGGTAAGCCAAGGGCGTTAAATATCGTGAGGTACCCACAATTGAGGAATTTGTAGTAGATTCTGTAGTGTAGATGTGCTGGGGTTGGGTACGTTGGGTGAAGTAGGACGACGTCGCCTGTTAGCAGTTTCTGTAATCAAAAAGTAGTTACGAGTAAACGAACACAATTGTAAAAATTAGGACACCTATGTAAAGCCTTAGTTGTCCACACTCCTTGTCTTTACAAGTTCCCAGAAGGCCCAGAACTGACTCAGACATTTTTCAGAGAATAGGTAGGTAGCATAGCATCCTCATGTTATCAAGCTTTGATCATTATGGTATGGAAGACGAGTAGCCCGTAGATTTGCTATAAACTGGGACTTGTTTAAATGCTTTCTAGTAAATCCAGACTTACCTCAAACTCAGCCTTGATTTCATCAAATATGCCGAGCAGCTTCTTGTAGTAACTCTTTGGTAATGCATCGAAGAACTTTGTCAAAGGTCCGTAACAAACGCAGATAAAATTGTGATTCGACATGCCTACTAATGTCTTTAACACTTCAGGCCAGACCGACACCCATTGGTCGCGTTTCTCTGGATCCGTGTAGATGTTCTTTACGTGTTTAATGTTCAACAGAATTCTGATGCTTGTCTCCCACATGTGTTCTATGTTTTTGATTTTGAGCTGGAAATTAAGATGATGCATTAGAAGATAGCTTTGTACCAATTAAGCTAAGGCATCAACGTTCTGGTTTTCTGCACATGTCCCAATTCATATTGCGTTTTCGTGCAGCATGTATTCAGCCATTCTTCCTTATTTCCTACGGAAACGTAGGTACTCCCTACGTCGTTCTACGTCAACCCCTTTCTTATATTAACTTTATTATTATAACTAGCATATGAAATGAAAAAAAAAGACATTTCCAATAAAATTAACTCTGCAGATTGATTTGCATTGCTTGAATAATGGAACTACTTCATATAGCCAGCCACAATTTTTTGTTCTGCGTAAATGAAAATCATGAAAGTGTAGCAATTTGATGTGTCTTGTTCTTTTATTGTTATGAATTCTTTATAGTTTAAATGTGTTTTTATTGAAATTGAACTGTGTTATTATAATAACCTGAATTTATATCAGTAATGTTGTCCAAGTGTCTCCTAAATAAATAAATAACAATTATTTAAGACGGATGACCATGTGTGACACTTATCAGTGTTGGCATTTGTATTCCTTTCTTTTTTTCATTCTGTAGCTTAACCAGCCAGTGTGTCGCCTTAATTGGGACACAGCCCTATCTGTGGCAGGGAATATGCCACAATCTGATTAATGTATTACTAACCGGTTGAACTTCGATGTTATAGGTATTCTTGATATGATCTTTGGCTTTCTCCATGGCTCTTCTGACATCAGTGCCCATAGGGTCTGATACGTTGCTGTCGTCTCCGTCCATGTAGTAAAATTTCAGTTTTGATATGTCGACCTAAGGTTACAAAATCATGTTTAATTACTTATGATTGGACTCGTACTTTCGGGGTTCGCGAAGAAAGTTTCAAAAAAAGATCGTTTCCTTTTTAGGGCCTTTCTTTCCTGAAGATTTGGGCGTCCAAACGGAAGGACATTTTGGCAACAAATGTGAAACAGGCTAGGTTCAATTTTTTGTCATCGATGCTATTAAATGTTGTTACATACATTTCTCGAACGCCTTTCAGGTTTCAGGTGTAGATCGTGTTCAGTTTCTCCCTCTATACCTGTCGGTTCGATCATACCAAGAAATATTTTCTAAACTTACAGGCTTGTCCAAAGACACTTCCGGACCACCTGGTTGCCTTAAAACTTTCAACATTAGAGTGAGATCTTCTGCGTATCTGGCGAGGGGTCCAAGTGTAAAGTATTCTTCAAAGTCGGGGTCTAAACAGTCTGGGACGTGACCTGGAAGAGAACAGTAATGTTTTAGATAGTAAGTAAATTCATTTTATTGATTAAGAAAAACAAGCGTATGCATTAAAATTGACTAAAATAGTTTTGAGATTGTGATGATAAGTACTACTAAAAAGACGGTCTCGTTCGCTCTCTAAACAGACTTCGAACCCATGTCGGTCTTAGCAAAGACAATGTTTATAGATGGATATTCATGGATGGCTCAGATCTCAAATGCGTATCAAGCAGTGCACCCGACACACACAATAAGTGTGTGTCTAAACAATATTATGATATTTTTAAAATCTGACCTTCAATGGAGAGGAGTCTAGGTGTAGGTTTGTGTCCAAAGATTCCAGTGAACATGGGAGGCAGTCGGAGTGATCCAGCAATATCTGATCCTACGCCGATGATGGATCCTGCTGCTGAGATCAACGCCGACTGAAAATAAAGAGAAATATTACTTAGCAAAGAAAGAAATAAGACTGTTGGTGGTGGTTGTTTATATAATTATTTGTTTAATGTAACGCTTACAATATGGTACAGGAGAAATACCGAGTGTGGGTAACATTAAAAGAAACAATACCAAAAACAAACAAATAATAAAAAAGAACAATGCTTATAATGCCAATTCTCAGTTCACCATAATTGCAAAGGCAACACAAGGATATCCTTCTAATGCTAATTTTAAAATTGCCAAACCAAGCGGACCGGACTGTAGACACCAGAGTAGTCAACCTGATGCACTCGTTTTGAGCGTAACCGAAGTGTCCGTGTGGATAGCCCTAAACTAATTTTCAAGGAAACAATTGACATAGGTTTTTCTCATTGAACTGTAAGCAGTTATGTGTAAATAATAGGTCGTGGTTTTAACTGAATTACTAAACAGCTTTATAAATTACTAGCTTTTGCCCGCGGCTTCGTTCGCGTTAAATTCGGGGTAACACAGTTCTCCTTTCCTGATTTGCAGGTACCTGCTACCTGTATTTTTTACCCTTGTGCCTTATTTATTGTAATAGCAATACTAAGTTTTCCCAAGAAAAAATAGCTTATGTCCGTCTCAGGGTCCCAACTATCTCTGTACCAAAATTCATTAAAATCGGTTTTGCCATTTAGGCGTCAAGACGTAACAAACAAACTCACTTTCGCTTTTATAATATCAGTAAGGATTAAAATCGTCTGACTATTGGTTTACCTAGAAACAGAGGTTTTTTCTTGAACTTGCGAAATGATTCCACATTCGAGCAAATTTTGCTGTTGGTGACATCATCCAAATGTGACTTACTTTTGTGACTTGACGCGTTTTTTGATGTAATAATCTTACCACTTTGCAAGTACTTTGTAAGACTTGTTACCTAAATGTAATTGCACACTTGAGTGAATTTATTACGTAAAAAAGTCGTGACTATTGCGTTAAGTTGGTTTTGACCAGCACTTTGGAGGGTTATCTCTTGCTTAAAGAATGTTTATTGTTAACAATGGCAGTAAATTATGTACTTTGTTAAATGTTTAAAAGTGGCTGCTATGGAGAGATTCATGGTGGAAATATTCAATAACTCTAAGCGTTATTTTGGGAATCAGACGCAGGACCAAATATGTAGTTTGCAGTAGCGTTTGCGACCAGACTAACATGTTAATCTTCAAAAAATTCTTGCAAAACTTACTTCTCCTCCCGAAGATCCACCAGTCGTCCTCTTCTGATCATACGGGTTCGTCGTAATACCAATAACGTTGTTATAAGTCTCCCAGTTCATACAAAGTTGTGGTGTGTTCGTCACCGCAATAGGAATCGCCCCAGCAGCCCTGGCGAGCCTTATCACGGCTGCGTCTCTCTTCGCAGGATTCCTATATGGGTACACCGTACCACAGTCGTTGCTCATGCCTAGAATTTTAATTGTTCGAATTAGGCCGAAGGTTTGATATGTCCAATGGATAAGTGGATTGTAGCTGCTGTAATGGTTTTATGAGTTGTAAATTATGTTATTGTTGTATCAAGATTTTAATGTGTATTTATAAGTGTACATTAGTAAATATAATCAAAAAGTATTGTAACAGTTTAAGTTTTATTCAAGACTATACCAGTGATTATTTTATTTTTATCAATGAATAGGCCCAGGCTCTAGACTTTGATTTTCTACGATGAAACGATAAAAAGGCACTTATTGTAGAGAGCTGCAAAAAATACACCAAAATCATTATTTTGTAATGGTAATAACTGTAGGGGGGCCGCTTCGGGCTGCTACAGAGAAAAGAAAAAGAAATCGCCAATAAATGATAATGACCTGTGTTTCGAAAACATGCAGGACCTCGTATTAGACAGAAGAGCTTATTACTACCAGCTAAAGAAGCAGTAGAGTTGGCTGATTCTACGTGAAATAAAATCGTCCAAGTTCCCCTTACCTTCAACAGCAATGCTCTCCTTGACAGTCATAGGAACGCCCAACAATGGATACTCTTTCTCCAGATCTTCAGGCGTCCTATCAGTCGATGCTATCATCTTGTCGATGCCCCTTGCTTCTCT
Organism: Ochropleura plecta; assembly: GCA_905475445.1. NCBI lineage: Eukaryota > Metazoa > Arthropoda > Insecta > Lepidoptera > Noctuidae > Ochropleura > Ochropleura plecta. The sequence continues at coordinate 14,778,154 of FR997731.1, read as the reverse complement.
AAGTGCGGCATCGTATCTTGGCTCGACTATAGCGTTTAAGTATGGATTGGCTTCCTTGCATCTCTCTATGTAAGCTTCTACAACTTGCTCTGACGTGATCTGAAACAATAAAAAGTAACATGTTTTTAATTGTTTTTCCCTGTTGATTTCTGTAATGGGCAAACTTAAAATATATTTATTTTCATTTAGTTATAAATATAACTTGCATTTTACTATACATTGCTTTTATTCTAACAATTTCAACTGTATGGTGCCAACAACAGTCTTGGAGAAAACTGGCTGTGACATACAGACGAACATACAGAACCCTAAAACAAGTAAATGAAACGCAGAATGCATCTAAAATAATTCCGTTTTGCCTTAGGCACATCATAGTCTATGTTGGGCTATGAAATTATAGAAAAATGTTCTAAAACATCACATTAATATTTTTTACACTTAGCAAGTTTATTAGAAAAAAAGTGAAAAAAAAGATGCGTTAACAGTGGCAGTAAATTATGTACTTTGTTAAATTTTTAAAAGTGGCTGCTATGGAGAGATTCATGGTGGAAATATTCAATAACTCTAAGCGTGGTTTGGGAATCAGACGCAGGACCAAATATGTAGTTTGCAGTAGCGTTTGCGACCAGACTAACGCTTATTTTCGTTGGATCCCAGTTTTTGATCCCACTTTAATATTTTTGGCGTTGGATCCCACAAAACATTATTATATATTTCCGTTGAATCCCAAATTTGAAAAATACTAAAAAAATACGTTTTATTGCCACTGAATCCCAAAAACTATTTCCGTTGGATCCCAGATGTTTAAAAACATCTGAATGCGGGTACATCCAACAACAAAATCACAATAATATTTTAAGGCGAAATTTTGTATGTATGTTTGTTATTCCAACACGCTCAAACTTCTAGACTGATTTGGATGAAATTTGGGTATGTGGATAGGTTATGTTAGAATAACGGGTGCCTGCCGTTTTTCCGAAAAGATTTGGACAAAATTTCATTACCCAAACAAATTATTAGAAACCGGGAACTAGGTTTGGTTAGGTTAAAACTGTGACCTCCTACGCACGAGCCGAGCGAGCGGAGCGAGCGGTGCCGCGGTAGCGGCCGGCGAGTGCCACAAACGACTTGCATTTATAGAAAAAAGAGATTGTTTTTAGTTGTTTACCCGGAACTGAACTATTTAGCATAGTATAAGATTAGGATAATTACTTATTTACAAAAAAAAGGTTAGGTTAAAACTGTGACCTGTGTGCAAGAAACGGCCACATTATATAAAAAAAAAATATGGAAAAATTATGACGGCAGTATTTTTTTTTGAGCTTAGAGGCGCTTGTTTTGAAGGCGTTCATATTTATTTATTTATAAACATCACAAATAAACCTGATCATTTTTAACTCATGCCAGTCTAGTACTATTTGGAGTACATCATTTGTCTCATTTATTCCCCAGTGGCAACAATCCTAAAAAATCCAAAATACACACACGGTGTTTTTGAAATATTTAATAAAAGTAAATCACTTTTCTTCTGAAATGTACACATGTTGTCATAAAATGGGATTCAATGGTAATATCAAATGGGACCCATCGTTAATACCTAAAAAATGGGATCAAAAACTGGGATCCAACGGAAATAAATCCAGACTAACATGTTAATCTTCAAAAATCTCTTGCAAAACTTACTTCTCCTCCCGAAGATCCAAAAGTTTTTTTCATTTAATGTTTATTTGCAGAACTACTTTTTTTGAAAAACTTATCTATAAAATTGAGGAGGCATTCTTTTGGGTGTTTTTATAAGTTGCTACGTATGTAGAATGTACCATTTAAAAACGGTTTTTTTTTGTTATATGGGCAACAGCAATACATCATCTGTGAAAATTTCAATTGTCTGAAAATTCATAACATAACATAAAACGGTTTATGAGAAATAGCCTGGCCACAGACGGAAAGACGGACAAACAGCAGAGTCTTAGTAATAATAGGGACCCGTTTTTTGGGACTGTTTGCGAGTCTTGGCAGCACTAAATATTTAATTAAAAAACTTTTTCAATTCAGTAGATGCAATTTCGCAATATAAACGTCAACTATATTATCATAGTAATCTACAGACACATCTGATTAATTCACTTATCAGACATACTGGGACACAAGAATGCGGACGGGTATGCAACATGCTTGGTTGACCAATGTTCGAACGGGGACTTTACCACCATCTCTTTTTAAACGACTTCAGAAAAAACAAAAGGAGGTTAAGTTGTATTTCTTTGATTACTCCGTGATTACTGCACCTGTATCTATGTAATTTTTTTTTTTGTTAAGCCTGACTGCCTTTTTTCCCATTTGAATTTGCTTGAGTAGTTTATGACTAATAGCATCTTGAAAATGTTTGATGATCTTAATAAATTCTAATTTTAATGTAAAATTAATTCACGAATAAAAATAATAAGGGTAAAACAAAAAAAAAAAAAAAACTTACTACTTCTAAAACGACTTTACTTTTGAAAGTTGTTGACAAAAAAGAAATGTAAATGAAACCAATGACTTCAGTGTTTTCTAAGAGGTTGTTTTTTTGGGTTACTTAAACCTTCAGCGTGAGAAAGAGATGGCGCTATAAAAGAAGTCAAGCTTCATAAACTGTACAAAGATAAATTAAGGCCGTACCCTACGCAAATAACCTTGAGCATTCGTTTCCCTCTTTGCCGCGCAGGAGTGAGTGAGTGAGAGCATTAGTGAATAATGCCTATTTTTTGGAATAAAATCTATTTAAAATTAAGTATTGGGTTTTTGGAAAAAATATTTCTACCAAAATGTTCATTATAGAATTGTGTATCCATTAGTGTCAGTAGCAAAACTAAACAATGTTTACTTTACGAGGAGCTGATGCATGTTATTGATATTTTTTCTCATTTCTGGGGCTTTGTTGTAAGGAGATTTACTAAATAATGACTCAATAAAAATAAAAAATAAATCTACATTAATGGAAACAAGATTATAAAGAAATTTAATGTATTTTTTTGTTACTTAGTTCGTTTTAAATAACAAGTAGATAGCTCCAGAAAAATGTACAAAAACGGCTTGCGCGGCGTTTTGGTCGGGGTGGCGCCTTAAGTAATACTGCTATAAGAGATCGTGGTGAGCCCCCAGTCCCCATAGCCGTGAGATGAGAGGGTCACGGCTACTACAAAGTTCAAATTAACCTTTTCGTTTCAATGTTAAAACCTTTCTTTTTAATAGGCTTTTAAAGTTTATCGATAGAACAAAAAAAAGCTTTCAATCGTGACATTTTAAGCTTCCTGTGAGTTAATGCATTTGGAAGTTATTTTGGTTTTACTTGCATATTGTTTAATTTATAGTAATTTTGTTTGTAATATCTATCTATCTACCTAATTTATAGGTGTTTATTTTAGGATTTTCAATACAGTTAAGTTTTTTTACGACGGTCGTTTACGACGTAAGTTTGTACGGAACTCGGTGGGCGAGTCCGATTCGCACTTGGCCGGTATTTTTTCTGTACCGTGGGTGCGGTTACAAACAGCCACATAACCTAATAGTAGGTGCCTATAATTATAATAAAAATATATTTATATTGCATATTTATTTATTTTAATTTATGTGATATACATATTATTATCACTGGCTTGGCTGCCATTTGTAAGTCTTTGTCAGTTATTACGTGTTTGACAGGTTGTCGTCGCTTTGACTTTGCTGTACGTCGGGTAGACGCTGCGCTATGCCGCTTGCTACGTCACGTAGTCGCTGTGCTACGCCTCATGCTACGCCGAGTTCTACGTTGTGAAGACATTGCGCTAAGTTGCGTAATTATCGAAAAAACGTCACATTGACGAGGAGTTTGTGTCACGTCTTTCAGCGAATCACTTGACATGGCATTGCCAAGTTTGAGACGCAAGTGTAACAGGTAACCGGTTAACAAAGTAGGCCATTTACCTGCTCACGAACCTGTTTAAAACATACAAAAACAACTATATCCTACCTGTCTAGTCCGGATCATCGCAGCTAACGAAGTAGCGGACTTAAACAGTAACGGGTTCATGGGAGGCGGACATTTCTTGTTCCTCCTGATGTTCAGCAGATAGGTCAAAGGCAGGACTATGATGGCCAGCAGTGACACCAAGAACCGGAGGAATCTTCGCATGAACGCGTTCATCATGATTGTCTGGAAACAAAAGAAGGTTATGTTCAGGATATTTATTTATTAGGCATATAAGGTCCTGTCGAACTTCTCAACCACCTCGTTGGCTGGTTGGTGTTACATGGGAGTACTAGGGAATCATGGTGTCCTGTATTATTTAATATAGCTTACGCCTGCGGCTTTACCCGCATACATTTTGGTAAATACCCGACGGGATCGTACTACCAGGTACCACAAGGTATTCCTAAATTTACAGATCGGCTCATTATGAATTAGAGACTTTATTGATGACTTTAGTTACACACACACACCACATGGAGTAAGTTGTTAAGTTTTGTTAAGGCCCTTTTGATTCATATATTTAGGTCTATGTGTATTATTGTAAGCACAGTGCTTTGATTACGGGAGAGATTACCTCGTTAGCAGTTTATCAAAGTACTGCCCATAAAGTAAATTCTATTTTTAAAAATATTTGTTTAATTGTTGTCATAATTTTTCTTTACAGCTGTTTATAAAATTTTTTCTTCCGATCACAATTTTGTCTTTTAATTATATTTTTTCTTGCCTGGTGGGTTTACTTACCACACGTTTTATGGTCTAGCTAGATATTTCCAAATTTGTCGCTGTAAACTAATACTTATGGAACTAACTGCTTATGGTATCTCTACGACAATTGTGACCATAAACACTTTTGGATTTTTTGAAAGCTTATTTTTATGTAATAAGGTCAAGGTAGGGGGTAATTTCTCTCTAGCTTATTTGTTGTACTTATAGCATTCTTTTAAATATTATTCTTTCTCGATATTTGTATACTATTTTATATTTTCTTTCAGTCTATCAGTCAGTGGTTCAAGGAAATAAATCTGCGGTTTGAAGTTGTTGTTTTTGTTTGTAATGGTCTCGGTTTAATTCTGTGGATTGATTTTGTCTTACAATACTCTGCTGTATTACATTTAAAACAGATTTTATCAACATAATAATATTACTTATTTAAATGAAGAGTTCATCAATCTTGAACTAGTAGTGATGAAAATGTGTGTCTAGACCAGCGGTTCTCAATCTTTTTTGGTGATGGAACCCTTTTGGAAAGCGAAATACTTGACGGAACCCTAACATAAAACAACAGTTTTTAAAAGTGTATTCCTTATTTATAAGCATATTGTAACAGTTACTTATTACTTACTTACATATCAAGTATAATAATAAAAGATTATTTCAGGACGATAGTTTGAGTCCACTTTGGTTCTGCTGAGCCTTGAATCCCTTAAGCACGTTGCTGGAGGATTCAGGTCTGGGCTATCGATTGGGGAGAGGTGGTTATATCTCACCTCCTTTACATAGATGACCTGAAACTCTTTGCCCCCAACAATTTGCAACTGATGGAGCTACTGAAGGTAACTGAAACTTTCAGTAGTGCCATCAGGATGGAATTTGGTGAGGACAAATGTGCGGTCATGCATGTAAAGCGAGGAGAGATTGTGGAATCTGTGGGAATTCAGCTCTCCCATTACATAAACTTTAGATCCATCTCGGCAACCGAAACCTACAAGTATTTGGGTATGTCGGAAGCGCTGGGCATCAATGTTGCTGACATGAAGCAATCGTTGAAGGAGCGCTTCTTTGGCCACCAGAGAAAAGTATTTAATAGTCAACAAACAAAAATAGGAAACAAGGTACGTGCAACCTTATTTCCGCCTGATAAAAGACTATTTCATTTCATTTAGATGTACTTTTTCGACATAGTCAAATGGAATAAAACAGAACTAGATGCCCTGGATAGGAAGGTCCATACACGGTTGACAGCATATCGAATGCATCACCCACGTTTTCCGGTTATGAGACTGTATATTCCGAGTTGTGGTGGTCGAGGCGATCAATTCGTCACATTATTTCTGGTTGTTCTCGTCTAGCTAACGGAGAGTACTTGCATAGACACCACCTTGTAGCCAGGATTATCCATCAGCAACTTGCTCTAAAATACAACCTTGTGGAATCGGAAGTGCCGTACTACAGGTATGAGCCCGACCCAGTTCTTGAACATGGCAATATCACATTCTACTGGGATCGCTCTATCATCACTGACAGGACTATTGTTGCCAACAAGCCTGATATAGTGGTGGTGGATCGATCAGAGCGGCGCACAATGATTGTTGACATAACGGTTCCCCAAGACGAGAACCTCGTGAAAGTCGAAAAAGATAAACAAATTAAGTATATTGACTTGGTTTGCGAGGTTGTCGACATGTGGGATGTGGACTCAGCGATGATTGTGCCGATAGTCTTATCTGCCACTGGCTTAATTGCCAAGAGCCTCGACCAACATCTGAGGAGGCTTACGTTATACGGCTGGATCAAGGGCTTGATTCAGAGAGCGGTACTTCTGGAGACAGCTCGTATTGTTGAGAGGTTCCTCTCTCTCGAGCACTGACTGCCGGTAGCTTGGACCCTGTTCCCGATACCGGTGGGCTACTATTTTTTGTATTTTTAAATGTTTTTTTTATAAGAAATATCTAAAAATATAAAAAATAAATAAGAAAATTAATAAACGAATTTAATGATATCAAAAAAGAATAAAATTTAACTAATGGGAGGTATGAAACTGTTTTTTTTTATTTTGTTGTATGTTTCGGGATTGTAGTGGTCGTGATTTGATAAAATTAATTATTTTTACAGCTTCATGGCAAGTGCTTGTCTATGCAGGATACAATAGCTGGAATTACAAGGTGCTTACACACAGGTGCTGACACTAGTCCTGCTGTATTACCCGTCATCGCCTTGGCTCCATCTGTACAAATGTCAATGCAATCAATGCGTCTAAGATTAATTTCCTCAAAAAATGTATCTATTTTATTAAAAATTTCCTCTCCGGTAGTGTTTGTGGATTCTTGCGGAACCCCTACAGAAGTATTGCGGAACCCCAGGGTTCCGCGGAACACACTTTGAGTATGGCTGGTCTAGACTACATCAATATTTTTATATTTAAATAAGTTTTTATTTCCGTCATATAAAACCAGTTGCATTATAAGCATTAAAATATTTTTAAATGTCCAGTAATGAACACCTATTTAATTTAAAACAATTCTGCGAACATTTCTCAAGCTGATTTATTTATTTATTTATTTATTTATTATAAATAGAACGGCCGAGGCCAATTACACTATTTAAACATAATTATATAATTTATTAAATTCAGTCATTCGTTCTTCTCACAGAAATTCAAACATTCTAACAGTATCACCTTCCATTCATCCGCAAACATATCAAAACCTGTGTTAGAGTTCAGGAGAGCGTTGATAGCCCCTAGTGTCCTAGGAATAGGCGACTTGGAGTGCGCAACAGTACGGCAGGTTGGAACAACCAGCAAACGATGTTTCCTGCCACGACAATAATTGTCTGGGACAAATAGCTTGCAGATTTCGTTGTGAAGATCAGGATCATCAATAATCCCCCTGAGAATTTTAAATACTACAATCATCTGATCGCGCGACCGTCTTACCTCCAGAGAGTTGAAATTTAAGGAACCCAAAAGAAATTGAGTTGGATACAAGTAGGGATAATACCCGTACAAGTGCTTGTAAAGGTATCTGAGGAATGCTTTCTGTACTTTCTCCAACGCCAACGCGTACTGCTTCTCGAACGGATTCCATACGCACGCACTAGACTCAAGTTTGCTACGGACCAGTGCACTAAAAACAAGCTTGATAACGTGGGGGTTGTGAAAGTCACGACAGTTCCTTAAGACAAAGCCCAGGCGCCTGAAAGACTCCTTGGCAGTGGCCGTGATATGATCGTGAAAAGTGAGTTTACGGTCGAATATGACTCCCAGGTCTTTTACGGAATCGGTTCTTGTAATTGTATCTCCGTTCAGTTTATATAGAAAGTTGACTGGGCTCCGCATTCGACCGAAAGACATCACGTAGCATTTTGATTTATTAAATTCCATTTTGTTTTTTAAACTCCACTTATATACTGAATCAATGTCTGATTGCAGAACTTGGCAATCGTGCTCAGATTTTATTTCATAAAATAGTTTTAAGTCATCAGCATATAAGAGAGATTTGGCATTTGCTACCACATCAGGAAGGTCATTAACCACCAAAATGAAAAGCAGAGGGCCGACTACCGAGCCCTGACTCACACCCGAGCGAGTGTGGTATGGGAGTGACTCGTACAAACCTAATCTGACAAATTGTTGTCGGTCCCGCAAATAATCTGCAAGAAGCCGCAGAAGCCCTGGAGCAATACCTATCGCACTGAGCTTTGATAGCAAGACGTCATTGTTTACTCTGTCGAACGCCTTTTGAAAATCAAAGTAAAGAACGTCTACCTGGCGTTTGCGATCAAGACTAGTAGAGATATAATTAACTAGTGTAAGTAAGTTAGAATTTACGGATCTTTTCTCGCGAAAGCCATGCTGCTCAGTGCACAGGTACTGTTTCACTTGCTTGTAAATTCCATGATGTAGGACATTCTCGAAAACTTTCGCGGGGGACGATAGTATCGCTATCGGACGATATTCATCGACTGAAGATTTATCTGAGGATTTCGGTATGGGAGTCACACGTGATAACTTCCATGGTGTCGGATAGACTCCGGTTTTCAGAGATAAGTTAAAAATATGGTTTAGGGGCCGAATGAGAAATTCCTTTCCCTCTTTTAAGAACCATGCAGGAATATTGTCAGGACCAATAGAACTGTTCACTTTGAGTTTATTTATTCCGGAACTTATATCACTTTCAGCGAAGCTCAGAATGTTAATATAGTTACTAATATTACAGTTGCTTGAATCGGCTATATTTTCGAGGTCTAACTTTGGTACTTCCGTTTGGAAGACGCTCGCGAAATAATCTGCGAACGCCTCAGCAGCTGCTACACCACTGTGAGTTTTACCTTTGTGGGTTATGTTAGGCTCAAACCCGCCCTTTGATCTAAGGTTAGAAATATGCTGCCAGAATTCTTTAGGATTTTTCTTAATGTTTCCTTCAATGCGCCTCATGTAAGTATCATAAGCAGTCGATATGCGAGCTTTTAGATTAGACCTATAGAACGAGAATTGCTTATATATTAGTTCACATTTAGTCGTTTTCCAGGCAGAATGCAATTTAACTTTTTTTCGGATGTCCAAAATAATATCCGACGTAAACCAGGTGGGATATCTTCTAGTTATCTTCCTGTTTCGATGTTTTTTAGGGATACAAGCGTCAAATAAACTGTAAATAACATCATAGAAAACTTGAGTGCTAGTGTGAACGTCATTGGATGACATAAGTGCATCCCAAGATACCTCAGAAAGAAGTTCGTAAAGGAGATTGCGATTACATTTTTTGAAATTCCAGTCCCTACCACGATCGATATTACTGGCTTCAAGTCTTTCACTTTCGTCAGATGACTGTAGTTTTACCTGGATGTCCAACGGCGGATGATACGCATCAGGGGGTACGAGACCTTCAACTGCTGACACAGAAACGTCATGTAGGCTTACGCTTGCCCGAACTAAAACAACATCTAACATTCCCCCATGCATGTTCTCAACAATGTTTCTTTCACACATGTTACAAAAAGTTAGAAAATAACAATAATAATTGCGAACGTTTAAGGAAGCACTGTTTAAGTTTAAATCACCTAAAATGATTACTGATCCTTTTAAGTCGTTAATAAAGCTTTCCACTTTTATAAACCAGGTCATATAATCACTGTCAGTGGCACTTGGTTTTATATACACAACGCACACGTGAACAGGGGAACCATGCCATGTGAAACTCGACCAAAGATCCTCACCGCAGCCTGTCTCAAGTTCACGCCGACGTCGCAGGACAATGGGGTTGCGTGCCATTAGCAGCACGCCTCCACAAGGTGTACCTCTGTCGCGCCTTAACACATCCCACTCGCCATCGGCGAGTTCTGCGTCTTCAACCGAGGTATCTAAAAAAGTCTCGGTGGCCGCTATTAAATCTTGTTCGGCTATATGCAGATTGCTGCGCCACAGCCGGAGCTTTGATTTAATTCCACGAACATTCTGGTACATAAAATTTATTTTTGTAGTTCTGGTGCTTGTCCTCAAAGCTGCTGTAGGGTTTGTCGCAATACTAAGACTATGCTGTCTTGTCCCCCTGTGTGAGCTGTTCAAGAAAGGGCTGAGGTGCAACTGTACGCTGGCTGTTAGACGGTCCGGAAGAGGGTTTCCTATAATTGATCCAAGCCTTGATTCTTGCATTTACCGGCCACACATCTGCGGAATAGCAGCGCTCATAGCATGCAGAGGGAACGCCAATTTTGAATGACTTGTAGTTCCCTTTCGGAGTGAGTTCATCAATGGTACAGCTATCAGTGCCAAATAAAGTGCGAAGGTAGTCTCTAATTTCATCAGAGGTAGACTCCATGTTCCATAGATGTAAGTACTTTCTCGCTTCAACTGCCCTTAGTGACGTCACGCCAGGGCCAGCAGTTCCTTGAATTGACACTAGGCGTCGCTTTTTGGACTTCTTTGTTACTCGCGTCCATTCCTGGGAGCTCGATGCCTCTGCATTGTAGGACGCAGTCTGCGTCATCATTTCAGCTGGCGCAGGATCGGTGATGGGTTCACTTGGGCTGGCACGAGGGGGAGCTGGTTCAGAGAGGGGCTTAGTTGAGATGACCTGCTCTGTGCTCTTGCTTGCAGATGACAATGGCTTACTGTGAGAGTTTTGTTCCAGACGGTTTAGTCTAGTGCTCAGTTCCGTGATGGTGTGCTGCATAGAAGAGTTTTGAGTCTTCAAGTTCTCCATAGCTAATTTAACCTCATCTTGCACTCAGTGACAATACTCCCAATTTGGGTTTTTACAGCATTCATAGAACCTTTTAAGCTTTTGAGATCCTGTTTCACCAACCGAAGTTCCTCACTCATTAGTATGCTTATACTATCATTGATTTTTGAGAGCATACTGCTTAGCTGATCTTGCAGTACGTCTTGTACAACGGTCCGGATGTCATCAGTTGTCAAGGTATTGCAGGAATTTGGAGGCGAGTGCAGTGCTTGTCTTTTAGCGCCCCTCGTAGTCACATTAGCATTAAAGCGGATAGGAGTATTATCATCCCTAGGCACTTTAGGATTTTTACTAAAGCAGGTCGGGCAATTCCAAGCTCCGGAGGTAAAGTGCTCGTCATCGCAATTTGTTAAGCACGCAAAGTGAAATGCTTTTTCACAGGTCGTGCAAATATGACAGTTTCCTTCATCCAATGCGCCATCACCATTACAGCATCCCCAAATCATCAATTTGTCAGCCGTTGTAGACATTATTAATCTCGGTATGCGGCAATATTATGTAGAAGCACGCTAACAAATTACTTTTTTCCAAAACGTAGACTAGCGAAGCAGCAGGCGACCGCTTAGTCGCGGTCAGCCAGTAGTGTAATAGCAACAATACGCTTAGTGACACGGTACGACACAGAACGCGATCCTTTCCAACTAGGAGACACCGAGCATCACAGTGTACAGTGGGCGGAGCGATATCGCTACGTTAGACACAGAGCGACACGGAACGCGACTCTTTCCAATTAGTAAACACAGTGTTTTTCTCCGAGTTCGTTAGCTAAAAGTTTTGTAATAAAAATGGTTATAACTTGAGAACCACTTGTTATTTCTTAGTTCTGTTTTCACTATTATGGGGTGCACTTGTAGCGGAACGTCACAGTATATTTCACTAAGAGTTTTATTTCGGTTTTACACGAATTTTTAATTTAAAACACGGAGGTCATTTCGACACATCACAATCGGACCGTAGGGTAGGCGCGAAAAGACGACGGAATCAAAACAACTGATAATCATCAGTTGTTTTGATTCCGTCACCGGCTTTATTTAGTATTAGCCCGAGAGCCAGTAACAGATTTATATGACCAAGTTCCTCTCAAGTGATAATTAGTAAAACGCATCAGAAAATCGAACTATAAAGCCTCGTGAATGTCAGCTGAGGCTCGGTGGGGGGGATGAGCAGTTGTAACCTCCCTCGCTTGAAGAAAAAAAAATATATTCACTCATTTCCTCTCGGCTAAAAGTTTATCAAGTTATAGCTAACCCAATACCTCAACAAAAAAAAAAGTCTGCTGGCTATAACATAGTGCATTGTACGTCAGCTGATGGCTAGATCATGGGAAAAAAAATCTTCACTTTCAGTGATATCCTCTCGGCTAAAAATTTACCAGATGATAGCTTATATGTAACTATTGATAAATATATACGTCAGCTGGCTGTATCTCGGTGGAAAAATCGTCAGCTGATACTTTGAAGGTCGTTACGTAGAAGTTAGCCAGAAGCATTTACTGACTATTTAAAGGCATCAGCTGACCAGGTTTCCCTCGACTTATTGCTAGCTGATTTTTTTTATTTATCCCAGTATTATATTTAAAATCAGCTCACAAATTTTCGTGTGGGAGGAAATGACGTCTTTTTAATTATTCGGCATAGCACTCCAATATGAGTGTTGAGGTGAAAAAAATAATCCATATCAATATTTTTTAGACTTATAAGTATATAATCATATAATTTTAGATATATTCCAATATTTCAATAATCAATTTGCTTAGTATAAATTAACTAGTTACTTGATAAAAAATATTTATTATAAAAAAATTATGACAAATTACAATTCAAATGACAATGTTATTTAATCATTTTCGGCTTCGCTTTGGCTTGAGTCACAACCATCTCTCTCTGATTCATTGTCCGAGTCACTGTCAGAGCTGTCTGCTTGTATATTTTCATCGTCATCATCTGTAAAAAAAAAATTTTGAATGCGTATTTTAGCATAATATCATTAATATGATAATAAAATGTTACCTTTTTCGGGCTGGATAGTTATTTCATCAATCGATGTTGGTAACTGACTTCCAAAGAACCTGGTAAACTCATATTTATTGTCAACTAGCTTTCGCCCGCGGCTTCGCTCGCGTTAAATTCACACCAAGCAGACCTGCAGTTTTTGCTCTTGCGCCTGATTGATTTGTAATAGCAACGTTAATATTTCCCTTTTCTTCCCTCGTTCTCCCTCATATCCCACTTTTTTTTAGCAAAAATTAGCCTATGTCCGTCTCCTGGTTCCCAACTATCTCTGTACCAAAATTCATCAAAATCGGTTTAGCCATTAAAGCGTGAAGAGGTAACAAACAAACAAACAAATAAACAAACAAACAAACAAACAAACTCACTTTCGCTTTTATAATATTAGTAAGGATTTCTTCCCAACCATAGTCTTCCGGATCATCAGAAGTTGGAACCTTCAAGTGTGCATTTGACCGAATTTGAGCAATATAGCATGCTCTTAAAAATTGCTGATATAGCTCTGACTCGCAAGGTGGTAGAGAAGAGCCATTCAATACCTTTCTTTGGTAACTTGAATGTCTCCGTATCCAAAAATTTATATGTTTTTTCAAACAACGCTACTCTTGCCTGATTGACCTTTTTCAGGCGATTAAATCCATACATATGGCAAACGAACTCTTGAATTTTCTCAAAAATATTGTCTCTATCCTCTAATGATTTTGACATTTGGATGAAACACTCGATGAAATCATTCGATTTAGCCATCATTGAAAATCATCAGTCCACTAGTTTTAGTCCTTAGTTAGGTCCCTAACACTATGCTAGCGTGTGTTGTTTAAATCTTTAAAAATAACAAGAATAATTAAAGAGGCGTCATTTCCTCCCACACGAAAATTTGTGAGCTGATTTTAAATATAATACTGTGATAAATAAAAAAAATCAGCTAGCAATAAGTCGAGGGAAACCTGGTCAGCTGATGCCTTTAAATAGTCAGTAATGCTTCTGGCTAACTTCTACGTAACGACCTTCAAAGTATCAGCTGACGATTTTTCCACCGAGATACAGCCAGCTGACGTATATATTTATCAATAGTTACATTATAAGCTATCATCTGGTAAATTTTTAGCCGAGAGGATATCACTGAAAGTGAAGATTTTTTTCCCATGATCTAGCCATCAGCTGACGTACAATGCACTATGTTATAGCCAGCTGACTTTTTTTTTTTGTTGAGGTATTGGGTTAGCTATAACTTGATAAACTTTTAGCCGAGAGGAAATGAGTGAATTTTTTCTTCAAGCTTGGGAGGTTACAAATACTCATCCCCCCCACTGCGCCGCAGCTGACGGTCATAGGGCTTTATGATACTGTTGTCTGATGCGTATCGCCAATTATCTAACGAGAAGAAATAATTAACCAAATTTGCACCTGGCTCTCGGACTATATGTTTCTTTTTTTAACTTAATTAAAAATAGGTATTTTTAATTAAGTTTACTTATCTGTGTTCACAAAGAGTATGCATTTAGCCACAGAATTATTATTCCCCATACATTGGTATAATACCCAGTTATTTAAACTAAATGACATGAGAGAAATTACATGCGCTGCATATCGCGTGAATGCACCAAACGCGTTCGTTCAAACTAGATGTTTAACAGCTTACCTACCTGTATAACAGATATCCTTATGAAATAATTCACTACATCGGAAACTACACTTAGAACACCACTTAAAGGCTTAGCCAAATACGGCGGATAAACTAACTTATAACTATTCAAAAAAACTTCAGCCAATACGAAGGCATGATACACCCACGCCGTCAGCAAAATCAACACAAGACGAGTGAAAAAGTTCACTGTCGCATTAAAACACGAAATGTATAGAGTAATAATAGACCCTATCATTTTATAATGTTACTTTACGTGCATCCGATAACATACTGAGTTACGCCAATGTTAGTTTCAGATAGTACATTATCAAATAAATGATACTACACGCGTTTGTTAGTAGTTACGAACTACCGAGCGTTGACGTGCTCAAAGTTCAACTGGTGTTTGATATCGAATCGAATATAGAAAAAGTACGGACTTTCTCTTATAAGAAAGTGCACGTGCGATTGTGCGTGTTCTGATGCAAGCGCTGTGTGCCTTATACATTTTTTTTAAATCATTAATTTAGTAGTTCATTGAAATAATTTAATAATGTTGGTACTCCCCGGTGTTCGACAACGTTCGTTTTTTAAAACAAAACAAAGACAAAAGAATCGTAATAGTACATTACGATATTAGTGCGTTAAGATGGTTATAACATGCGAGTCGGAATTTCAGCCCGAGCCGTAGGCGAGGGCGTAATTGAGCCGAGCATGTTATAACCAATACGCACGTATATCGTACGACGTTTTTTAACACATTTGCGAGGAAACAGAAAATAAAACATTTTAAATAAACTCAATCTGTGAATGCACATTGTTGCTTCCCGCCATTTTAACAGCGAGCTAGCGCTGCCTACTTTCGAATTAGTTCGAAATTTGAATAGCAACAGCGCTAAGCGACAAAACCCTTTATATAAATTAAAAAATTGGTTGTTTGTAAAGTAGGTTTACAATCGAGATGTTTACGTGATAACGTCTTATTGGTGATATAAGTTATCACCAGTAGTGACATCTAAAATGAAATTAAGTGCTAATTTAAAGTTTTTTTTTCGAGCCAAGTAACAGATGGCGCTACCATCTTTATGAAATGTCGCTCGTGAGGTTTTGGTGTGACACAAGTTTCTGAACATGTCACCCGACTAAAACGATTTTAAAGACGTTATCACGTCAAAAAAAAAAAGGCTGGAGTCGTGCGGCGGGGCGATCAGTTCCAAATTTGAAATGGCAAATAATACTGTTATGGAATTTGTATGGACTATAACTTAACTATTTGCTTTGATAACACACGCGTTTTTTATGACCCTCTTTACATATTTAAAACCGGTGGAATTACATCAGCTTTACGAGCAAGGGTGTTAAAAAAAAATTAAAGTGATTTTTTTTAGTTACTTAACACAAATGCAACATAATATAACATCACGACGGTCATCCCCGAATGTGTAGGCAGAGGTGTATCGAATAACTCATATTTTGTCAGTTTTGTTAAGTGCCTTGTGATAGAGAGCAAGCCTATTGCCTATTACTATTGGCAGGTCACAAAAAAACATCAATAATCTACTGTAATGAAAGAAGTCAAAGTTTTCAGAAATATTTTCTTCTGCTGACATAATCATCCGCTGGAATATTTATATTTCTTGCACATTCATTTCAGAGATTTAGATGTAATTAAAACATTGAAAGTCTTTGTGCAATATAAATACGTGATGATAAATCTCACATAACGATAAAACGAGTTATTTTGATAACGCTGCTTCATTTTGGTGCAATTATCTGTTATCGATCATTTTCTGTCCGTTTCCTAATAATTATCTTGTGAAATACCCATTACTAATTCATAAAAAGTATTGTAACATCTATAAATAACTCTGTAAATTTTCTAATAGGTACCTAACTTAATACTGAGTTTGGATGATAATTTATTTAATCCTACTATTTTTATGCGAATGTTTGTACTCTTTCAAACTCTTTCACGTCAAAACGGCTGAACGGGTCTTGATGAAATTTCGCACAGAGGTAGATTATAGTCTGAAATAAGACTAATTTTACCTTTAGTCTGCATGCTTAAGAACTAACGCTGTTGTTATGGATTTTCTTGCCTGTTCTTCTCCATAGGAAACGACAAACCCGAACTCACCTTTTTCGATGTACTTATTATAAGTGCACATTTAGGCCTATGTGAAATTAAAAATAAAATGATTTTGTTGACCTCGATTACCTCGTAATCGAAAGTGCAACTGCTTGGCAAGTGTTCTTGGGTTCGATTTCCGGATCGCGCAAAGTATTATTGGGTTTTTTGATTTGGTTTCTCAGTCGGTTTTGCAGCCACAGATTTTGTTCATGGCATTAGGCTCCCCCCTTTTTTCCGAGACACGACCTTGATGTGAAATATATGGATCGCCTTTTCGACCCCGTTGTAATAAGCAGTACTTAATCTTATATTAAAATTTTGCATACCTACTTATTTTTTATCAACATATTTGTTTTTAGAATAAATCATCATTGGCAACAGAACCAATATGATACGGGAGCCATGACCAGTTTTTTAAAATGCCGTTGGATTCTTTCAACACATCTCACTAATTGATTTTTATAAACTAATCAGGTTTTAATAGGCATTAATACGTAGGTACACCTTTTTCATAATTGAACAAGCATATTGATTACAAAGTAAACAACGTCTTTACATAAAACTATGTGTAAATATTGAGGCGACGATCTATGCATGCCGGACGCACAACCTCAAGGTTCGGATTTCCTTGCGATTAGCTGTACCGATATTAATTACTAGTTTACATCATTGTTAGTGTCCTGTAGTATCTACCTCTAACATGAACTTCTAGCAAAATAGTACTTATAGTGTCACCACGTCATCCATACAAATATGCCAAGCGTCTCTGTCAGTACGTCTTTTTTTTTGTAAGTACATTTGCACTGCTGTTCTTTGCTGAGCAGTTTTTTTTATAAACATAAAGCAATTAACGTGGACTCGTTGATAAAACATATTAAAGCTTCGAATTATTTGCTCCTTACTTCCGCTATTTTATTTTGTTTTCATATAGGTGGCATCAATACAAACAAATATCGTGTGAGACTAAGTCATCTAAACTGTCACGTTTCCAAGATACAACCAGCAAAGTTACAATCGTCGCCATAAGTTTGATTTTATTTTATTAGTTACTAGCTTTTGCCCGCGGCTTCGCTCGCGTTAAATTCGGGGTAACACGGTTCCCCTTTCCTGATTTACAGGTACCATTTATTTTAATAGAAATGCTAAGTTTTCCCTTTCTCCCTCACATCTCAATCTTTAAAAATATCATTATGTCAGTCTCCAGGGTCTCAACTATCTCTGTACCAAAATTCATCAAAATCGGTTTAGTCATTTAGGCGTGACGAGGTTACAAACAAACAAACAAACTCACTTTCGCTTTTATATTATTAGTAAGGATTCATAAAACCTGTATAATGAATAGCTGGCATTTATACATAGAAGTTTTGTGTAAGACAAAATCTTCTAAAGTGTCACGTTTCTGAAAGAAAGCTTGTAACTTTGAAAACTTGTATTTTGTAAACGTGACACTTTAGAAGTTTTTGTCTAGTGCAATACCTAATTGCAATTATGCCAGATATTGATTCATTAGGTCTTTTGCGAGGTCGTTATTTTGCAAAAACGCTTCATTGTTGTATTAGTAAATCGAATATCCACGTGACTGAATTTTGGGGAAAGCCTTTAGTATTATCAAAAATAATCTAGAAAACATATTATTTAAAAAATCCGCATTAAATTATCATCTGCGTTATATTGTATTAAACCTGTCATACTAACTACAGGTGGAAGATTGTAGCACTGAAGATTACGACCACGTTCGTTGCAGATAAGATGGATATGAAATAAAAATATGCACGTACACTGTTCTTTTTTAGTTGCTAGGAAGAATATCAGTGGTAGGTATTAAAAAAGTTTTTATCTAATGGCTTATAAAAAAGAACGAATTCGATCACACATAAAACAATAGTGGATCCATGTTATGAGAGAACAGTAGAATATCTTAAAGATACAATTTTCTTTTACGTTTACCCATAATATTTTATGTCTGTACATGTATATGAAATAATATCCCCGTGGGTCTAGTGCTCGCAATTGCGACTAGGTAGCCTAGGATTCGATTTCGTGGTCGGGCAAATAGTTACTGGGTTTTACGATCAGAAATTTCTCTGTAGCAGCCACAGATCTACTAATCCTCAAGGATGCAGGTGTTATTTTTATGTATGTTATGTAAAATAATATAAATTATACCGCTTGCGGTCATCCTTGTAATGGATGCAAAATAAAGCCACAATAATGGCAACATTTAACCTATGAACATTGAACGCAATCATTATAGTAAAGTAGTTTAAAATAATTACTGGAAATAACTAAGTACAATAGTTTCTACAACGTTTTAAAACGTTCTACATGACAACGTTTATATTTTAGTTTTTTTTTATTAAATATTCAAACAAATAAGTATGCGTTTGCACTTTGGAAAGGGAATTAATCGGTTTTATATTTCGAACAAAGAGTGAATGCTCTTCACGTGAGTAGATGTTATCATAATATAAACATCGTGTATTTAATATAAGATATAAATAATTAGGTATACAAAGTTAAATTAATGATTCACAATGAATTGATTAATCTCTACCAGCTGTTAATATGAACAAATAACTAAACATATTGGCCCCTATTAAACTATCTACTTAGTGAGACTAAGTTGATAGAGTAAATAACGTGTTGTCTCATTCATGCGTTTAAAATGCACGTGAGATGCTTGATATGAATCTAATATATGTAAAGTCGCCCATTGTTTTCTCTTTTCGGATGGGAAATTATTAACTGACTTGGAAGGGAGTGTCAGAGTTATACTGACTAAAACCCAGCTATGTTTTTTCTTCTTTTGTCTTAAGGGTGATAAAACAATTTCAAGGGCGGTTTTACGTCCGGTGAAAACTTCACTGCCGCGGCAAATTGCCGCTCGGCGGACAGACCTCCGGTGAGACCGTGGTGGCATGGAGAGAGCGACTATCGCAACTGTGTAAGGAGTGGCTAGAGAGGCGCTTCTCACTTACCGGTTAACGCAGGACCTTAATAGTTCGATAGTTTAGGGAGGTTCATAATCGGGCGTAGCAAACAACCGGGTGTCACCATTGTGTCGATCGCCCTAAGGAAACGGTGGAGCGCACTGTTGGGTCTGCCCCGCTTGGCGTCATTCTTTTTTTTATCTGACAGTTTATTTGAAAGATGTTCTGCAGAAGCAGCTCGATTGTTGGTGATTCAACGACGAGATAGGCGGATGATATTGTTGCCCTCGATAAAGAATGAGCTTGGCACAGAAGTGAAAATCACGGAAGATATCCCGTAAGTAACAGTTTACTTATAGTTAGAAACCGAAAGCTTAAAACAAAGTTTATCAATGAACTTCAATTTAATGAGCATTGCTCTCAAAAATGATAGAGCAATTATGACTTTATATACAAAAGTATATTGTATATAGGTAGGTAGATAATTGATAATTGCACACTTTATACACTTTAAAGGTAATTTGTAAGCGTTTTACTACAGCACGGGAAGTGATGGGCAAGATGCTCATGATCCGTGGCAACATACAAGCTACAACAATTACTATTTAAGTAAGTACTTATTACCTATTTCAGAGAAATCTATCTGGGTCTATGCACACTATGGTGTTTTCTTTGAGTTATATAAGTACTTATCTGTTTGTGATAAGTACTATTTTGCCTTGAATCAAACACTACATATTAATGTACCAAAATTATAAAATATTCTTCCGTTTAGCCGAATTTTTAACACGGCGTATATATACGCAGATCATTACTCTTTCAGAATATATATTTTATTTATTTAAACTTCATGTACTATAGTGGTACATAGGCCTTAAGGCATTCTCTATCTGTCAATCTTTGGGTAAAATAAGACAACAATATAATGTGTATGGGATGAGGGTAGCTGAATATCTAGTACCTTATTTTCTCAACAAACTACCAGACGACCTGCAAGCGTTATATAGGACAGGTTCGAAAAGTTACAAGTATAAATATAAACGTTACTATACTAACTTATAATTATAAATGTAGATCCTAATATTTAATAACATATGAACGGCTCGCCAGCACACAGATAAACCCTGTGAGGTTTGCGTAAGGCAATATAAATGCAAGTAAGTGAATAAGTGTTTTACAAAATAAATAAATTTAAAAAAATGTGATAGGGTACAAAAATATAAAAAATAAATGTATATACAGGTGGAATAAACTAATAAATTCATACACCAAATTGCAAAATAAAACTTAACAGTAGTTATTATGACTTTTACACAGTCATAATTATGTACAAACGATGAAAAGAAATACTACCACAGAAAAAAGGGGTCTAACACTATAAATAACCAGGCATCAATTTCAAAACTATTTAAATTCTTGTTGTTTATTATGACGGTATAGTGATATACATGTCTTTAAAACTAGATGTTGTTGATCATAAGAAGTCATTAGAAAGTACTTGAAGGGAGAGACGAGATGAAAACTCTAATGATGAACATTAAAATAATCATGGTATCTTAGAAAGTAAATAACATTGTTTATGATCTAGGGCCTATATATAGGCTACCTGTAGCAGTTTTGATTGCACACTGCTCAAACCAATCAATAAATAACTGTTAATAATTAATTTTATAATAGCTAATAAAATAGGTAGTCATAGAAAACCAAAAAAGATAATATTTAAAGAAAGATATCTTGTTTTTCTTTTTTTTTAATTATAGTTAAAGAAGCGAGTGCGAGTGCGAGTCGGACTTGCGCACCGTGGGTTTCGTTCAAATTTTCGACATAAACGGCCATGTCTTTTGACTGCGTAGACTAGAGGGTTGATTTTTTCACAGCTTCAAGAGACCATGGATATACATCGACTTGACAATATGGTTTTAATTAAAACGTTGTTTCTTTACGCGTTTCGATAAAGTATCTTGACATACAGTGGGATAACAAAGTGTTCAATAAGGTGTCCGTTTTCCTTTGGAGGCCCAGAACCCTAAAAAGAGCCAATCTCTTTTTAAAAGAAAGTAAAAAAAAATTACAAAGAAATAAATGCCACGTGGCAGTCAAACAAATGATGGTTTAATCATCATCATCATATGCCTAGCCTTTGCCCAGCTATGTGACGGGCCTGTTGGTCTAGTGGTTAGTGGCCCTGACTGCTGAGCCGGAGGTCGTGGGTTCGATTCCCACCCAGGACAAACTTTGTGTGATGAGCATGATTGTTTGTTCTGTGTCTGGGTGTGATTTATCTATAATATGTATGTATTTATAAATTATATAAGTATGTACATATATCAGTTGTCTGGTTACCATAACACAAGCTCTGCTTAGCTTGGGATCAGATAGCCGTGTGTGAGTTGTCCCAAGATATTTATTATTATTATGTCCTTTTATTCAATTCGCATCTTAAAATTACATTTTTAAATATTTCTTAAAAAATAAATTAAAAAAAAAACATTTTAAAATATAAAAATAGGTTTCCGCCGGTAACGGGAGCAGGGTCCAAGCTACCGGTGGTTAGGGCTCCAGAGAAAGGAACCTCCTCACAATGCGGGCAGTATCGAGGAGTACTGCCTTCTGAATCAGGCCCTTGATCCAACCACCTAAGGAGAGCTTCGACAGATGTTCTTCGAGGCTCTTGGCAATTAAGCCATTGGCCGTTACGACAATCGGCACAATGATAGCCGAGTTCACATTCCACATGTCAACAACCTCGTGTGCCAAGTCAAGGTATTTTAGTTGTTTTTCTTTCTCAGCTTTCACGAGGTTTTCGTCATGTGGGATGGTAACATCGATTATCATTACGCGGCGCGCTGATCGGTCTATCACCACTATGTCAGGTTTATTGGCGACAATAGTCCTGTCAGTAATGATAGACCGATCCCAGTACAGCGTAACATGGTCTTTCTCGAGAACTGGGTCGATAGCGACTAGTTACTAAATGATGAAAGTAACCATGGCAATAAGCCTTAGGGGCAGGGGCGTAGCATTTTCCCATTCTAGCGCACACGTAGGAATGCTAATTGAAAAGAAAACTAAGTTACAGTTTGGCGACGAGCCACTAACTTTTCACTACTTAATTATTCAAATTACTTAACCACTTTTCTCTATGCACAGTAATTTTTATCTTCTTGATAATAAATACTGCCTCGTTAGTCTTTTGGTTGGGCGCGGTAGTGCTAAGTACGATGGCCCTTTTTTTTGTAAATGGGAAATTCCCCCGCTCTGGGCGGAGCGGGGGGGAGCATGTCAGACTTGTACTGACTAAAACCCACCCATGTTCCTTCTATTGCCCTTTACGTTCCGGGGCCGCGGTATCTCTTTCGAACAACCCGCAACCCCGGCAGGCGGAAGCTCTGGCAAGCCCCTCTGCTTTGCTGACATCTCTTTGAGGCGCGCGTGAAACACGAACGCGCCGTTGACACGGCCTGTCGTCAATAGACGGACGGACGGTGAGCTACCCATTGCTCACCGTCCACAGGCCCGCATCTACGGTGGCCGGGAGTCGTCTCGCGGCGCCCGGCGCCCGGGGCGTCTCCCGCGGCGGCTGGGTTGGGCAGATGTTCTCTCCCTCAAACGCCCGGCCACCTCCTTTGCTAGCATTACTGCTTCGCAGAAGGAGGTGACCGCTTCCCATTCCCTCTCGCTCCGGACCATGGCCTGGACCAGGGCCGGACGCGAGAGATCGCCGCCGCCGATCGCCTCCACGAGGGCACGGCGGTGCTCCGCCCAAGCTGGGCAGACCGCCACTGTGTGCTCCACCGTGTCCTCCGGGCGATCGTCACAATGGTGACACCCGGGCGTTTCCTCCCGCCCGATGATGTGCAGGAACCTCCCGAAACTTCCGTGTCCGGTGAGGACCTGCGTCAGGCGGTAGGTGAGGACGCCATGACGCCGGTTTCTAGATCGGGCAGTGTTATCGTGTTTTTATTAGAACATTCTCAGCAACCGAAGTCAGAATTCGTGCCCGGTTGATTACAATAGGCTCACTACCTCTTAGGTATATGGGAGTTAAACATAACTAGCGAAATATGAATGCAACTAGTATTATAAAATGCGAAAGTTTGTATGTGTGTGTTTGTTAGTTATCCCTTCACGCTCAAACGTCTGTGCCGATTTGGATGAACTATATTACTATGACTAAAATTAACACAGGCTATTTTTCCCGGTATACGCTCGTGAAATCGCGGGGCGTAGCTAATAAGCAACTCTAACCTTAACCTACGGAAAAAAATGGGCAAGTGTTATTTTCGCCTATTGCAATGTTACGTTGATTTTAAAGATAATTCAATGATTTCGTAAATTAAAGCCTTGGTTATAGGTAGGTACTACAGAAGGATGCACACGTAAGTAGGCAAATTTATAGATATTTATTTATCAGCATTTACCTACTGTTAAAAGTAGTGGCATTGAGGGCTAACGCAATATTGACCAATACCTACCATGCGCGAGCTCTGGCCAAAGACCAAGGTGTTTCGAGTTGTACTTAATATCCTGCTTGTGACGGTGCGATTGCAATGCAAAAGGTCTGTTTTTTACTCAGAAAAATGATTTGCTTGGACACTTCTCAAGATTTTAGTCAGACTACCCATGACTGTTGGGCATGCGTAGGTACCGAGTTTCCTCCGTGCCTTGCACGTGAAATCGTTGATCTTGGCTGTCATTTGTATATTTTTGACAGATGGTACCTACCAGTAGTTAGTGGCCTAAGTCTGACAAGGAGTGGAGTATTACCCGAGGTTAGATAGGCAGTCGCTACATGTAAAAGTATTCAGCTGCACTTAGTAAGACTGGAAGCTTCAATTAGTTTGGGGACAGGGTCTATGCAGATGATGACCTATCACTCCGTTCCATTTTTTCCTTTTGAGTTAAGGAACCCTAAAAAATGTCTGCTTTAAGCCGCATAGAAAAAGTAAATGTACTAAGTAAAACATTTTAACGCAATATACTGCTAAGTTACATACCCCGACGGATTCGGAAGGAGATAAATTGCAAGTGAAGCAAGTTTACTACAGTGCGGTACAGTATAGGGACCGTGAGGCAATCGAATTGCTGAGCAAGTTGGTCAAGCTACTAAGGCTAGGCTCCTTGCGAAACGTGCCTGTGTTTTCTTAACTACATACCGGACGGTAGATCAACAGAGGAATTGTTTGCTGTTGACGGTTTTGCGTCATTTTCGTGCGACTTTTGAAGAAGCGGCACCTCCGTTTATTCTAAGTAACTTCTGATGTGGTTCGGAAATATTGATGGATCTATTTGTAGTGTAAATAATATTAATGCATGATGTGCTTACCTGTAAGAGATTGGTACACTAATCTATAAGTTTTATTAGATGTATTTCCTAATCTCTTACTGTGTATTCAATTGTTGGTGAGCCAAATAAATAGAATAAATAAATTAACGAAAATATAAAGGAAATATATTGTAACTAGTGTCCGACCGAAACTACTTTTACGATCGAAACCGAGGCCGAAAACGAATTGTTTCGGCAACGATCTGTTTCGGCCGAAACCGAAACCGGAACTTCCTTACAAGGATCGCTTTTATCAGTCATATTAAATATTTTTTTGATGTTTACTACCCGAATTTAAAATAAATCACTCAAAACTCGCCACCACAACAAAACAAAACGAACAGAAAACAAACAAGCGAATCACGACATTGGTTCTGATGGGATTCATTTATTCATTCAACGCGCCGAACATGACCGATGACAGCGCGACAACTCCCGAATGCACATTCGGTTTCGGTCTTAGTTTCGGCCGTTCTAGGCCGAAACCGAAACTAGATTTTTTAGTCGAAACTGGCCGAAACCGAACCTTCGGTCGGACAATAATTATAACATATTATTAAGAACCTAGGAACTAGCACGAGTTTGCGGCATTGATGTAACGAAATACATCAATGTTAAAATAATAAAAACCAGCTTCACACTTTTTCGAGATTTTCAGTTTTTTTTTATTCTTTGCCATAATTTTTTTCATCTTTGAATTTCGTGTATCGTGGGTTCGTTTACAAACATTTAAACTCGCATAACTATTGCTTTTTGTTGTGTATTGGGTTTTTTCATCAGGAACTTGTGGCGGCCACGTAGGCCAGCTTTATGTCCAGTTGATGGCTATAGGCTCGGTTTCTATAACTTTGGGACTTAAGCATAACTGGCAAAATGTGGGTTTCATATTAGGTTCACGTTTTTTTTTGCATATTTGAAATCATCAAATAACTTCCCCCCGCTCTGGGCGGGGGGTAGTGTCAGACTTGTACTGATTAAAACCCACCCATGTTCCTTCTATTGCTCTTTGTTATCCGGGACCGCGGTATCTCTTTCGAACAACCCGCAACCCCGGCAGGCGGTGGCCTTGGCAAGCCCCTCTGCTTTGCTGACATCTCTTTGTGGCGCGCGTGGAACACTATCGCGCCTTCGAAACGGCCTGTCGTCAATAGACGGACGGACGGTGAGCTACCCATTGCTCACCGTCCAGAGGCCCGCATCTAAGGTGGCTGGGAGTCGTCTCGCGGCGCCCGACGCTATAGGTTCACCTCTGGCTAACTCTTCGAAGATTAAAGGCGTTATGTTATGTTTTATTCTACTCTTCTCAGTTCTAGAAAACTCGTTCTGTCATCCTCGATTCAGAACGTTAGGTACCTACTTATGCATAATTAGTATTCATGTTTGACTATAGCTAACACAGCATTTAATTTATGTGTGACTCTTATGTACTTCCGAACTCTATTTATATAGTGACTCATCTATGTTTTTATTAAAGCTTAGAAATGAGATAACAATCATTATTATGGTTATCCAAAATGTTAAGGTCAATTTATTTTAATTGCGACTCGGGTAAAAACGCGTATAATTTTAGAAATTAAAACGCAACTGAGTCTTCTTCTAGTGGCTCGTTTTAACTCATAGAAATATCCTACTTCTTAATACTCGTATTATAAATATAATATGAATGTTTGTGAGGATGGATGGATGTAGGTTATATAGGTAGATGTTTGTTACTTTCGCGTCAAAACGGCTGAACGGATCTATAGATCTAAGTTATTTGTTGATTTCCCATCCAAAATAAAACTTATTAATAATTTTATGTTTTTTTTCTTATCGACCTGGTAAGAGGAAGAATAACTTTGTCTAATAATATTTTATCGTCCCAACAATATGACGAAATAGAAGTTATCACCGAACAACCAATTTGACCTCTTTTGTACTAATATATCCATGCTAAAACAAAGCTTTAAAAATTACAACCATAAATAAATCTTCGGTTACAAATGCTTATTATATCAAGGTATTATTATTCACGGTTATTATAATGAAACTTAGACATTCTGTCTTTTTAGGGCTTAGTGGAGTTGCCCATAACAGAATTCGTCGGTTTTAGAATTAAAAATACAATTATCAATTAATTAGTTAAAATATTTGTAAGAGCACACTCAGATATTAACAAGTTCAAAAATCCATAGTTTACAAGTTCTAAAAATTATAAAAATATCAGTAAGTATTTCGATAAGGTAACGCCGCGGCGCCGCGGACTCGTGTTAGGGCCTTTGTGATCATGGCGCATGCAACAGCGTCAAATGTTGGGACCTCACAATCGTTGAATACCACTGAAGATCGTCATCAGAGCCAGGGCCTCCGCCTGCCGGGGTTGTGGGTTATTCGAAAAAGATACCGCGGCCCCGGAACATAAAGGGCAAAAGAAGGAACATGGGTGGGTCAATATAAGTTTGAGAATCTCCCCTGCGAGTGAGGAATATTATTTGATGAATTCCAATCCGCAAAAAAAGGATTTTCAAATACATTATTTATTGACTTAAGTAGATACCTATATTATGTAGTCATACACTTAAAGTTTCCAACATCTCTAAATTTATCGTAATCAACATCGACTAACGTTTTCATAGTGTAAATTGTCACAGCCTGTCTGTCCTAGATTCGATACAGTATACCAATTTTTAACGGCTCGCCGAACTAGTGAAGTAACCAGCGGAAGGAACAGAACAATAAGTCGGCGCATTGACTAGACTTTCTAAACTGTGGCTCGGTATGCGTAACACTTCCCAGCCACTGTGTATTGACGACTCAAGGACATGTCAATGGACCATTTGAACCTAGTACAAGGAAGTTGTGCATGAACGAGCTGGTGGCTAAATGATAACTGTCGCGTCTTGAGGTTAAACCGTGCTAGCCTAGATTGGTACGCGGATTGGTGAACACAGTTTATAAAAAGAGTTTTCTCCGTGTCTCGGAATGCACGTGAACCCGTAGGCCCGGCTGTTATTTGTAGACAGTCTTTACAGGTAGTCAGTGGCTCAAAAGTTTGACAACCAGTCTTACCAAGGCGTATCGTATTACCTAGTTATTAAAGGGGTTGAGGAAGTCAGTTATGTAATCGTTCTATGTACTTAAAATACTGGTATTCAGCTGAATACGGTAGGACTGAAAGCCGATCCCAACATATTTGAGAAAAGGCTAGGTAGATGATGAGAATGTAGTTTTGATTTGACGGATAATTTTATTTCGTTATGCATTTATTTATTAAACTTTATGCACATGTAAAAAACACTGTACAAAGGCGGATTTAATGCCTTAGGCATTTTCTACCAGTCTACCTTAGGGTGATGCAGAGAGAAAACATAGTAGGTGCAGGGTGCATAACAGAGAAAATTCGAAAAATAATAATATTTACAATTAAAATATAATGATAAATACTTATATAAATACATACAAAAAAAAACAATGAAATGAGAGTTAAAAATACAAAGATACATGAAGAAAAACTACAACCATTTAATTAGGAGCCGAATCTGCCAGCTTCTTAAGCGAATGTTCCCGAGCTTTTATTTTGAAAGTAAACCGATTGGTGGCCATCTTGGTATTCAGAGAGAGCGCATTCCAAAGGAAGACCGCCTGGACAGGGAAAGAAGCTTTAAGAAAACCAGAGCGGTGAGTAGGACATCGCAGAAGGCGGTTATGGGAGGAACGAAGTTTCTTACTGTGCGCAGAGCATAAATATTGAAAACTAGCTTTTGCCCGCGGCTTCGCTCGCGTTAAATTCGGGGTAATACAGTTCCCCTTTACTGATTTGCAGGTACCGGTTACCTACAGTTTTTGCCCTTGCACCTTATTGATTTGTAATAGCAAAGCTAAATTTTCTCTTTTCTTCCCTCTTTCTCCCTCATACCCCACTTTTAAAAAAAATTGTCTATGCCCGTCTCCTGGTTCCCAACTATCTCTGTACCAAAGTTCATCAAAATTGGTTTAGCTATTAAAGCGTGAAGAGGTAACAAACAAACAAACTCACTTTCGCTTTTATAATATACTAGCTGTGCCCAGCGGTTTCACCTGCTGCTCACTTAGGGGTATGAAAAATAGATGTTGGCCGATTCTCAGACCTACCCGATATGTACACAAAATTTCGTTTAAATCGGTCCAGCCGTTTCGGAGGAGTATGGGAACGAAAATTGTGACACGAGAATTTTTTATATTAGATTAGTAAGGATGTGAAGTTAGATAAGAAGGGGATGTGGGTTTATTGAGTAGAGAAAAGAGTGTAGTCAAGGCCCTTTTTTTGGGGTGGGAAATCATCAAATAACTTCAGGGGGAGTGTCAGACTTTTACTGACTAAAACCCACCCATGTTCCTTCTATTGCCCTTTTCCATTCAGGTCATAGTAACACAATTAAGTGGAAGATAAGGGACTGAACAAGCGTTGCCTTTATGTGTGATGGGAGAATATTCTTCATTCGGTAAAGCGCACGTATAAATGTTCCGGTAACTCTCTTGCTCACAGTAGCGACCTGCTAACGCCAGCCTGCTTACATCGTAGCTAAATTAGACTGTGTCTTTGGTATAGTGGTTGCAATCGCGACTGCTGACGATGAAGTCCTGGTCCTTTAAAGTCAGGAATTCTCAGATACGGATTCTGGATTAGTCGCCAGTAGATGGAAGGTTCGCCTCCTATTACATAGGGCTTTTCCGAAATTTGCACAATGTGGGTGTAGATACTATTAATGAGAGAATGCGGATGGGAATCATTATTAACTTCACCAGGTTTGGGCGGAGCGGGGGGGACTGTCAGACGTGTACTGACTAAAACGCTGGGTGCGTTTTAGTCAGTACCTTCTATTGTTAGTTCCTTCTATTGTTCTTTTTTTCCGGAGCCGCGGTATCTTTCAAACAACCTGCAACCCCGGTGGCCCTGGCAGGCTCCTCTGCTATTAATGACACCTTTGCTAAACCCTTTGGGGATTATTGGTTGAATAATCGAATTTTTTAAGGAGCTGTGCATCCATTTCCAACAGGCGTGATTTCTCGTGAACTCTCAAAGCTGGGCAGTGGAAGTTCAAAGAATTAGAGTCAGAGTTAATAGAACTTGGCTTTACAACCTTGACATCCCCTCTTTTATAGAGGACACTTTACAAGTCCCAGAAGTTATAATAATAAATTAAACTTTTTTTTATAAATATTAGGTGTATCAAATTAAACGCGTGTTCGTTAAATATGCGTGATATTAACTGTTGATGAAGTCTTTTGAGACGAGACGACCCTGGCTACAGAATCAGGTTATGTCTGTCATCAAAAGTTATTGTCACCAGAACTATAGGTGTATGCAAAATTTCAGCTCGGTTGTAGGAAACTGGTTTTAAATTCAGTTGCAAAATTTGAGCAATTCTTACTAACTAAATAACGAGGTGAGTTAAATAAAAGCTTATATTTATGGTAATTTTGCAGAAATATGTACCAATTAATAGCATAAAAAGGGAATTATAATATAATCGGTTGATAATAATCATTAACTGCCTATCATCATCATCGCTGCGCAAGCGTCCCTAAACGGCGTCAAAGATCGTTATAAGTTTTATTGAATAATTAATTAAGTATGCTCTAATTATCAATTAGGAGGAATTTTCCTTAATTAATAAGTCATAAATAAATGCTCTAGTAATTTTTATAATTCATTATTATATCGAGTCGAATAGGTATATCTTCGTACGCAAAGAGGAATGAACTCGAATACATTCACAGTTTTATCGTATGTATAAATGATTATTTTCTCATGCAGTAATAACTATAAAAATGTTAAGTAAATAAAAAAGTTAAAGTGTACTCAAATTTAGACGCAAGTGAGATCGACACATCGTTAGAACTTAAGTGAAAACTGCAATCTATACGCGCATCTATGAAAATGTTCTAAGTAATAAACACATAATGATTATTTTAATTGAAAAAGTCACACCACAAATACTTACATTAAAAAAGATCACGTCAATTTAATTCAAGTTGTAATAAACTGTAGAATAGAATGCACAGTGAAGTTTAATTCGCCAAAGAATCGTTATTCGCGTGCGCACAGTTGTGGCGCGCGCTACCGACTCTCGAACAACACTGCTGCCCGTACGCAGAAAGTTGGTAAGTCGACCCGTAGTCTGTAGCTATTGTCCCCAACATTTACCTGCATCGGGAAAAAATGCCACTTCCGATGCAATAACCGTTATTTTGATAAATGGAAAAAGCGACCTTGTGGTACAACGAACAGATGTCAGAACCTTTAAATATGCGGATGAGAATTCAATCAGAGATTTTGGAGTAAAATTATGTAGATGTTTTATTTTTGTTTCACTTGGGAAATCATTGTTCAAAAGTGAGTGTATTGTGTATGGGATATGTTAACATAACAAAACTTCTTGTTTTCATTATGTTCTCATTACGTGTCATAATTTTATGAAGATCGTTTTATATACTCATATATAAAAGGTGGTAGTAGTAGTTGTTTCCAGATTATTTATTTATTTTATAATTTTATGTACACACGGTAGAGAAAAATAAATACAATTTGAGAACAAAGGTGCAGCTTATTTCTTAAGAAATTTCTATCTCTATATGAGAACGAAACGTAGACGACAGTGTGTGAGAGAGTATGAGATAAATATGTGTATGTGCGCTTTAAACTGTTATAAATTTACACATACTTATAAGTAAATATTAATAAATACTTGTATAAATATTTAATGCTTAAATATACATACTTACATAGTTACATATAGGTATTACGATTGACAGGACAGGTAATACTTTTTCACTCTGTTTTTACTGTAGTTTGGTTCTGTACTTTTTATCACGTTGAATAGAATAGAATAGAATAGAATATACTTTATTGCACACCAAAATCTAAAAACAAAACTGTTATACAAAAAGATGTTAAATCTATGGTTACAATGGCGGTCTTATCGCTAATAGCGATATCTTCCAGACAACCTTTGGATGGACTGTTCGAATATAAAAATACAACGGGGGTAGTCAATGGTGTACCTACAGCTAATACTACACAAACAATTAAAATAAAGTTATTTATTCAAAATATATAAATACATAAATAAATACACATAATCTATTTATTTAACATGTGTTTTATAATACTATGCGGCTGACAAATAGGATAGGTGTCAAACATTGATTAAGAAAAATTCAATGACATTAGAGGGAAAGAAAATGATTTACAACTAAGGTTTTAAAAGCATCGAGTGACTGAGCTTGTCTTACTGACAACGGCAATTCGTTCCATAAACGGATAGCCTGAACCGTGAAAGACTGGTCATAAAATTTCGTGGAATGTTCAGGCATCAAAAGTCTCAAATTCTCCGATGATCTCAAGTGTCTAATATGTGTGTCATGAAGGAACTTGAAACGTTCTTTGAGATAAGAGGGTGTTGTTGG
Source organism: Ochropleura plecta (assembly GCA_905475445.1). Lineage (NCBI taxonomy): Eukaryota > Metazoa > Arthropoda > Insecta > Lepidoptera > Noctuidae > Ochropleura > Ochropleura plecta. The sequence goes on along the minus strand of FR997731.1, from coordinate 14,745,750 downwards.
ATTAAAAAGAATACTGTACAGTAATGATAAAATGTGAGCATTCCGGCGAAGGCGGATAGGCAACCACTTGAGCTTAACGCGAAACTCTGAAACATGATCATATTTACGCAAGCCGAATATGAATCTTATACAAAAATTTTGGAGTCGCTCAAGCTTTTCCAGTTGCACTACAGTGAGATCTGGATAACAGGTATCAGCATAATCGAGGATCGGGAGAAGAAGGGATTGGGCGAGCGCAGTTTTAGTGGCAGTTGGAAGGAAATTACGAAGTCTGCGCAAAGACCCTGCCGACGCAAACAGTTTTCGGCTCACTTCTTGCAACTGAGGACCCCAGGACAAGTCTTTGTCAATATAAATACCTAGGTCTTTTACTGAGTTGCTGTAAGGTATTATAGCACCATCGAAGACAATCTGAGGCAGCTTTAACCAATCAATTTTCGAACGCAGCCTAGGGCTGCCGACAACAATGACTTGAGTCTTCGCAGGATTAACCTTCAGACCATGAGCCCGACTCCATCCAGAAATACGCTCCAAATCTTTATTCACTAAATTTACCGCTTCAGACAGTTCATCTACGGGAGCCTGAGAATAAATCTGCAGATCATCAGCATAAAGGTGGTAGGCTGAAAGAAGTTCATTTGAAATTGAATTTATAAATATTGCGAAAAGAAGGGGAGATAGAACGCCCCCCTGTGGTACACCGGCAGAGGTATTGCACCAAGAAGATGACGAATCTTCAATGCGAACACGCTGTCGGCGGTCACAGAGGTAACTACGAAACCAATCAATTGCCTTTGGAGATATGTTAAGAGAACAGAGTATACCGAGCAAAACATCAAAATCTACCGTGTTAAAAGCATTACTGAAGTCTAATAAGGAAAGAACAGTCAGATTCCCATTTTCCATACCTAATCTAATATCGTCCGTTATACTTATAAGAGCTGTGGTAGTGCTATGACCTGGACGAAACCCAGATTGGTAACAATTAAGGAGACTGTTTTTACAAATGAATGCACTAAGCTGATTATGGATAAGGCGTTCTAGGACTTTGGATAGGAACGGTAATATGGAGATTGGACGGAAATCAGAAACTTTGAATCAGAACTTTGTCTTTCGGAATTTATATTTAGTTATGGAGCACAATGGTCTTTGTGGTGTCAACATTGTTGAAGATTTTAATCATCTTTTTTTTATTGCAACCCCGATCCTTTTCTTTTTCGGGTTGGAAATTATCCAAAAGGAACTGTCAGACTTGTACTTACTAAAACTCATCCATGTTGCTTCTCTAGCCCCTTTGTGTACCAGGGCCGCGGTTTCTCTTTCGAACAATTCCACAGCCATTACTGCAACCCTGCAAGTAACTTAAAAAAAAACCGGCCAAGAGCGTGTCGGGCCACGCTCAGTGTAGGGTTCCGTAGTTTCCCGTCCGTCACAATAAGTGTTCCCACTTATGAGTTTAAAGGTGGAGGAGGAAATTATTTTGTACAACTTTTTGTCTTTTTTGTACAAAAACTGTTGTGTCAATCAAGTTCAAAATGATTTTCCTAGAAAGTCCTTATAAAGTTCTACTTTTCAGATTTTTTTCATATTTTCTAAACTTACGGTTCAAAAGTTAGAGGGGGGGACACACACATTGTTTTTTACTTTTGGAGCGATTATTTCCGAAATTAAAGACATTATCAAAAAATGATTTTAGAAAACCCCTATTCATTTTTAAATACCTTTCCAACAATATATCACACGTTAGGGTTGAAATTAAAAAAAAAACACTTCCCACTTTACATTTAGGGTGGCTACCCTAATAAAACATTTTTTTCCAATTTTTATTTTACCACTTTGTCGGCGGGATTGATATACATATTGGTACCAAATTTCAGCTTTCTAGTGCTAACGGTCACAGAGATTAAGCGAGGACGGACGGACGGACGGACGGACAGACAGACATGGCGAAACTATAAGGGTTCCTAGTTGACTACGGAACCCTAAAAAGAATACCTAAAGCTTACAAAATGAGCTATCAAAATATATTCTCACCTTTCACGGCTAGGTCGCACCTTTCGTAGGTTCCGAGTTCCGTAGTTATCAATAAGAATGGTTAGGTCACGGACAGCCATCTTGTTTGTGATTGCTCTGCCCTTTTGTCACTTGACCCCTATGGAATCTCAATACGATTTGTCCTTATTCTAGGGGCTTTAAGGTCTAAGCGTCTTTATTTTTAACCGTCTTAAAAAAAGGGAGGAGGTTCTCAATTCGACTATGTAGGTATTTTTTGTTGGTTACGCGATTTCTCCGTCAATATCAAGCTATACAAATCCAGTTTATGCCGATCTCTCATTGTACGGAAAATCTATACGCCTTAAAATTTAAAATATCTAATTGATTTTATACCGTAATCGCGTACTTTAGTTCGAAGTCTACATTCCGAGCTAACGAACTAGTACCAAAAATGCACTATCGACCTCAGCATTGCCTGAAAGCAACATGCCCTATTTTTGTAATTTGCTTCATAAACCCAGAAATACCTACGTGTATTTTATGTTTTTGTAAACATCTACAATCCAAAAATCAAACAAATCCCAGTTTATGAGTGATAGAGGTTAATGGTTTCGATTTTAATTTTTCAATACTCTTCCTCGAAATCTGGCTCTTATTGCACTACGATTAGATTCAAGACGCAATGTATTTCACACACACACACATTTTTATCACTTATCACAAAGAGGGTTTTAATTTTTTTTCTGATAACAATAAACAACAGTTAAGTACAATCCTAATAGATTTTAAATCTGCGCCTTTTTGTCGATGATTTTTATTTTTAGAAAAAAAGGCGCGGATTAAAAAATAAATAAATTTAAATTGTGTTGAAGGACAGAATATCATGAGTAAACACGATAAATAATTTGCTTTGACTAATTGACATTTAATTCGAATAAAACTAAAATTTTACTGATTAGCTGCTTCATACCTCTCATCTTCATGCTTCTCCTTCAGCCTGAGAATAAAGCAAATTAATTCATGTACACACGACGGCAGGTCAACCTATACTAACCTATTATAACCTGATCTTTCTACCACGAATCGCACACCGTAGTAGAGAGATCAGGTTAAAATGGTTTTGTTTATGTTGATGTTCCGTCGTGTGTACATTTCACTCATTGCGTTCTGTTATTTAATTTCTCTGTAAGTGTATTGTAAAACGTCGTTTGATTCAAGAGGGAATTTGTCACTTGTTGTTCTTGGTTCCATAACACCCTCGTCTGACGGCTCGGGTATAAATTCCGCCTCGATCACAATGACAAAGTTTCCTCACTTGAGTCAACATATACTATTGTGAGGTTGGAAGTTTTATAGGACTAATTATTGGTGAAACAAAATACCGTACTGTCTGAAAAACGCAAATTATTTTCTTTTCCTGAAATTCTACTAGCAAAAATTTTATTCACACTTATTTACACCAATTTTTATGCTTTGGTGTTAGAGTTTAAAACAATTAAATATAATTATTTCCTAGTACATAAATAACTCTTTAATTGTTTTCTGCTAGGTATTAGCGTCATTTGTTTTTATACCTACCTGACTGCATGCATTGCCTTTTAGCTTTTTTGCTGTATAATATTACTTTTTTGAAATAAATAAAAACTTAGTCAAGCTTTTTCCCACAGTTGGCCTACAGGCCTCATGTCTTTAAGAGGGAGAGGGTCCACTGCGGGTTACATTGTTATTTTTCCTAGCCTCTGTCCCACTCTATTCCTTCAAATTCTCGCACAGGTTCCTATTTTAGGGTTTTGAATTATATTTCACTCACGATTTATTCCTTTATGTTTTTAAAAGCAAGTGGTAATATGTAGAATGCAGTGCTTCGAACCTACGTCCTGACAACTAATAGTCCTTTTTCTGCTGTTGGGATTACTTGGGATATCATCAATTAACTTCCTCCCCACCTGGTGGAGTAGGGGGAGTGTCAGACTTGTACTGACTAAGACCCATCCATGTTCCTTCTTTTGCCCTTTATGTTCGGGAGCCACGCTATCTCTTAAGAACAACCCACAACCCCTGAACTAATACTACTGCACTTTCATAACTGTACTCGCAAGAGTTCAGGTACCATGCAATTGGTTAGTTTGCACCAACCTTGCACCAATTGCATGGTATACCGTAACTTATTATCAAAAGAAGTATTTGCCGACCTAGTGAAAGTAGTCCAAGCGGAAAGTGTTTATTTTGTCAACATGACTCTTATTTTTACAATTATAAATAAGGTTATGCTGAATCGGTCTATTTGACGACGCTTGCAAGGAGCCTCAGCAGTAGACCTCTGTTGGTGGGTATGATAAAGAAGGTCTGGAGTTCCTCGTCAACTGTTACCTAAGATTTACAACAGCACTTTTTTTTTCAAAACGTTGCCCCACCGACGTTGCAGGATTTCTCCTGTATCGTGGGTGCGTTTACAAACATTTAAACTCACATACACAAACAGCCAGAACCGGAACAACTATCGGTAGGCCATACAAATATTTCTTCCGTGCGGGGATCGAACCCGCGACGCACAGCGCAGCAGTCGATGGCTCAGCCACTGTGCCAACCGTGACGTCAAACCACCGTGTGTCACTTGTATCGAAGTTTTAAGCATTGTTGAGTGAGACGCGTAACATTTGCTCTAGTTTTCTTAAGGTTTTTTCCAATCGTAGCACAATTTTTCAGAAAATTAAATTCCTTTGAAATCGTTCATAATATGTACTGTAAGTTAAGGTTAGAATTCATATTCTCTCAAATGCTACATTAGGGATTAATCCTTGGTAATTTTTAATTTACATTCCCCATTTCCCTGGAAAGCCATAATTGTAATTCCCGGTTACTGGAAAATGATGACAAGCGTACAGGGTATAATACATTTTAGAAAAAAATCACGTTATTTGTGGTACATACTTTTGGTATCAAAGTTTACAGAAACTTTTTTTTAGTTTGCTTTTTTAAGATCTTAGTAACAGTCATCTCTTCATAGCTTATAGGAGGAGGGGGGCTTTTAGGCTACATAAGTGGCAAAATTTATGTGTTTAAGTACCTCCAGAAATTATATACATTATACCACGTCATATTAGTGTGTATAAATTAAATTATTGACAGTCAAACTACTCAGTAACATTGTAAAGTCCCTATGTTCTAATAGCGAAGTATCTATAATGTGCACTTACCTATCTATAATGTGCGCTAGGCGAAACTTACAAATGAGGCCAAGTATGAAAGCTTCATACGGATTTTCTCTCAAGACTAGGCTGAGTAGATAGGTACTTATTGGCAATGACGGCGATGTTGTTAACTAGTGGATATTTACTGCGTAAGCGCAGGTGTCGTTGATTATAGTTTCGGTTAATTGGTTAGAGTTTATTTTCACGTTTTAATACAATTTCCTTGTATTATGGGAAGGTGTGTAAAAAAGTAGCCATTACGCTATGTGGCTAAATGACCTGCCCTTAAAGTTTAAAAAATATATAGCGGGGCTCCGCGGCTTTGCATAGGTTGATAGGCGCACCCGGTTGATATCTTGTAAAATACATATTATTATGTGATATGCAATAAAGTATTGAAAAGGTTAATTTTCAAGTACCTTTTCAAACATGAAATAAGTATCAAGTGAAATGTGATATTGACTAGATACAGCGAGATGTGTCTATTGTACAAATGCATGATCACGATTCTTGCAGGAATTCTAACTGATGTGTAAATTGCGTACGGCCTCGATGATTGCATGTCGACACTTAAAGCGGTTTACCGCTGTAAATACCGGAGGTAGGCTATCTAAGAATATAGGATTGATTGAAAACTTGTTTTTCTTACATTAGTTCATACAATAAGTTAAGTTTAGTGAGATTTTAGACTGTTCTATGTAGTTTTAATTGTTGACGGAATTAACGGTTGATTGTCCAATGAATAACTTAGACCAGATTCTAATTAATCACTAATAATTGAGCTCACAAGCCAACTAGTAACACGGAATCTAATGTCTCAGTTTTAGTTTCTTCTAAGCCACAGACAATGTTTTTCTTCACATGCAACACTTGCATTTTCTACAACCAAGCTGTAACTTTCTTTGAACATAAGTAACCTAAGAGCCATCTACTTATGTATTGAAACAACTTCTGCGCCTAAGTTTTCTTATCGGTTACAAAAAAGTACACAAGATGGCAGCAGCATCGCGTTTACACTGGTTATATTGTGAATGCGTTCATAAATATTTTACACTTGTCTTTTATTGATGTTAAGAGAAATTACTTACTTTCATACGTATTCTGATGTGTTTAAAGTACTTATTATTTCAATTTGTATTTCTAAAGTTTTGCTACTCGACAACAGATGGCGCTAAAAGCAACTTTTACCATACAGTGAACTTCGAAAAGTTTTGTACTACACTTTACATAACTGCCTAAACTTATGTGTTTGTTGAATGTGGTACGTATTACGTGTACCTTTTATGAAAATACACGAAGTTACGTATTGGCTTGCGTAATACAGACAGTACATTGACTTTGACGCAAATAGAATTGTAAGCATGGATATGGTAACCCTTTATTTTGAGTAGCTTAGTATTTGACCTCAATAGTTCCTCTAGAAATGTAACAAGATAAACAGAAAAAAGAGGGAATAGAATAAAAATCAGTTAATGACAAAAAGCGAGTTTCGCGTACGCGCGCGGTTGCTCCTCGCGACATGTTGCCATAAATCAGAAGGGGTCTCTCCACCCCTACCCCACTCTACGGTAAGGATGATCTTTTCCCTAGATCCTACATTTTTATAACGACCAACATCCGTGTGTTTTTCGACGCAATATTGCGATGTTTAGGTGTTTGCTTGTTATTGTGCGTTTCGTAATTTGGTAGGGTGATTTGATTTTTTTGTAAAATAAAACGGCATGTATTGTGAAATTGGACCTAAATAATACTTTTTACAATGTTATTTATATTTAACTCTGTTTTTTTTTCTTTTTTGTATACCACTTAACTTCAGCTCTACCCAAATGTATTCTTCATTGGCATGAACTGTCCCACTTCTGGGCAGGAAGCACCTCACCCCTCTTCATTCCTCTTTCATCTCTTTCTACTCTACACAACTTAACATCACGCCTTTAATACCTGAAGGATTCAGCAGAGGTGTACCTACGTTATAGTACATTTCACCAGTTATGTTAAAGGTCTATGTAATAGGGGGCGACCCTATTGCCATCAACCGGACACAAATCTAGACTCCGTGGCTGCTCCGAGAAATTCCTCATGAAAAACCCAACAACACTTTGCCTGACCAAGGAATCGAACCCAGGCCCTCATTCTCAGCTGTCGCGTTTGCGATCACCAATGATGCAGACACTCAACAACACATCTAACGACAAAGTTGGCGCAGTGGCTGAGCGATCGACTGTTGGGCTGCGTGTTGCGGGTTCGTTCACCGCACGGTACAAATATTTGTATGGCCTACAGATAGTTGTTCCGGGTCTAGCTGTTTGTGTATGTGAGTTTAAATGTTTGTAAACGCGCCCACGATACAGGAGAAATTCCTAGTGTGGGGCAACGTTTATTTTAATAATAATAAAATTGACTACAAAATTTTACCTGGCGAGTGTTGGACCAGTGCTACACTGTGGTCAACTTGCCGCACCATGCTCCGCCTGCACTCGCCCGCCGCTTGTAGTATTCATAAGCGTCGTAGACGTGATCTTTTTTCTATCTTCGACGAGTTGACGCCATCTTTAACATTGTGTTATAAAAACTGTGTTTATGGACTTTCCAAAAACTTTTCTTTTTTTTAAACAGGCTTGTGTTGAAACTACTACATACAGTACAAAATTAAATTGTTTTTGACTCACTTGTTCATGCTTCTATGATTGTGATCATCTTTGTTGACTGACGCTGATGTTTCTAGGTTATTTTAACAACAATACGGATTTCAAACCACACGACAAACGAACCGAACAGAATATTTTATAATTCCCGTTGACACATTACTACATTTTGTATCTCCCTAACCGCGCTAAGGGTGCGTATATAATAGCGAGCGTCCAAAAGCTACGCAGACTCATCGCATCAACAAAGTTGCGTTCACGTTCAGTCAGAGCTCTCCCCATGTGTATGCACCCTTAGCACGGCCCACTACAACCCCAAAGTAAACACACTGGTTCGTTTTATCGACGCTGTTGCGTGGCGCCGCCCGCCCATTACATGTAATTCCGGTGTCAACACACAGATGGCGGCACTGCTGTTGTGAACTAATTCCCTGAAAAAGGCTCGAATGTAGGCCAATTTGGTATGAAGCTTTGTTTATAAAATGTGTAATGGTGTGTTTATATGATTATTTATTAATTTGTTAGTAGCAATAGGTAAAATAATAAGCTTCTCTGCTCTGCATGATTGTTTGCAAACGAGTAAGTAGATCTTGACTCTTTTTTCACAATGGCAGACCCAGGGAAAGACTTTTCAAACAAAACAGCTCCTGTATAAGGTTTTTTTTTTGTAAATTGATGCTTAGACTTAAACATTAATGGTTTTTATTCATCTATGTTTATTTTTAGGGACTTTTGTTTATTCGATGGAGCTGCAGAAAACTACCGCAATTCTTGGTCCTGTAGGTGGAAGTATACGACACAGCTTAGCGTACAAGTGTCTGTAGGTTAAGCTGAAATTGTATCTATATTTGTTTGTGAACTGGATCAAATTATCAGCTTGGCCCATAATTACATTACAAATGACTTTATTTTGTTTACGCATCCAAAAGATGAATGATTACCTTATAAGTTTACCATTCTGTCTGACCTCAAATACATAAATACCCCGTGTATTTAATTAATAGTATCAATTTCATTGTACGGATTAAGCTATCATGTCATTAGAGTTCTAGTAGACTTTTAGTCGGTTCCGTTAACTTATTACGCAGACAATTTCTTCAGAGCTCAATCGACTGTTTCCCCTACCACTGGTGGAAGTCACTAGTATCTCACTACAATGGTCTGAAGATCAACAGTTCCTTTAACAAACAACTTTTCCCCACATTAGGATTTTTCCCTATTGTTCTTGTATTTACAAACATTTATACTCACATACACACACAGACGGTCCGTAAAAATATTTGATCCTGCCCCTCCCCTAATAAATAAAATCTGCGACATTCAGCGCATCACCTATTCGCACAGCTACTGCGCTAATCGCACGGTTGGTGCTGTGTCGTAGTGACTGTGCGATTGTGTTTTTGTGGTTATTTGAAGTATAACCAATTGTTTGCTGTTTTTTGTAAGTTTCACTTAGATAATTCACGCAACCACTGAAAACTACTTGAATATTAAAATGTTATTTAAGCAGTCAAAATTGTAACCTTTTCATTTAATTCTGAGTGGCATATTTCTATTTTCAATGTTGACCAAGGTTAAAAAGATTTTTAGGGTTCTGTTACAAAATAAATGTGAGCACAGACTAAAGGGTGTGCACAAAACATGCGCAGCCCTTAAACGTCAGTTTAAGTTTGAATGAAATACCTACTATTTCATCAGTAATTTAGTAAAATGAGTTATTTCTGCCTTTTCACTATAACAAGTCGATTACCTAAGACATAGATTATTTCTCATCTTAAAAAAAGAAATGCCAAGAGTGTTTATCTTTATTCAGAAACATAATTATCAAGATGACGAAAGTTCAATTGATGTTGTTTGTAAAAGTTAACAAAATGAGACTTAAAATGTTACCTTGTGTCATTACATTCTTTTAAGCTTCCTGTGATGTTAATTTTGACATTTGTTAAGAAGGAACCTTAAAGAATATGTGTTCAACAAAACTGTCTGTTTTATTTGGTGCTGATTTCATTTAAAATTGGTTATCGCTATCAACTGTGTCAAATGTTTCTGAACAATCAGCGTGAACAACGCTGTTTAGCTGTAAGCGCAGTATCATAAAGTTACGGTGGTAAACGAAGGAGATCAAATGACTATTTAATTTTAATTAATGTAAAAAAAACATTAATTTCTTCTTTATTCCTAAAAATCAAGTCTGGGTTAATTAATATTCAATTTGGGTCCCAATTCCTTAAAGTCTTTTTAACAAGTTCCCAAGAGTATCAAACACATAGTAGAGGTTCTGTTGACGAATATGCGAGACCGAATCTTCAGCGAACCCTACGCGGCGATCCGACCTTAAGTACCTGAAAAGGTGCCAATAAATAATATACTGCAAAAGATACTAAGCGCCATTAAAACCTACAGCAAAACAAACCTTACTCCGTTCAATTACAGTTGTGTTTCTTATTATTACAGAATGTTGCTAACCAGGGAAAATGTTGGCTCAAGTGGAACTTCTCCAAGAAACAACGGGTTTACCTCTGGGTCACCCTGGGGAGAGGAGGGCGGCGGTATTCCATCTAAATCTCCCGAACGAGGGATTCTGAGGTGAATTACCGAAAAGATGTTTGGGACAAGACAAACTCTTCCATGTTTTCCCAAATGTATTTCTGCACAGTTATTATTTGTAGGCTACGCAATAAGTAAATAAAACATTCCGGAAGATTTTTAAAACAATATCAACAGCTTAAATATGTTCTACCTACAGAATATATTGATGTGAAGAAATCATAACTCCACACTATATGGAAGTGAATAAACGATAACAATCGGAAGAATCCAACTTCATAGTGTCATCATCGATTTATATTTTTACCGCCCTTTTTTCGCGCCAAACTTTTTCAATATGGCGGCCGGCGAGAGCCACGCGCTGCCACCATTAACCACCGACACTTCACCGTTGCTATAAACTCACAAATCATGAAAAGCGCCATCGCATATGCTACATACAATAATCTACTTAATGTTCTGTTCACTAAGGTCGATTATCAGGTAAACATTCACACTCGATCGCCGGGAACAAAATGTTCTACCCAACAAATTATTTTGAACCTTGAAACCGCAATGAGGAAAACTTATTTTCAATTAATTCTCACGGAAAATCGTGAAACGAACAAAGAGAGCGAGAAACGAGGCCAACATTCGTTAATAATGTAATGTATATTTATTCGTCTACATTATTTTGGCCTCGATGTCGGCTTGCATCAAATAGGATCGCTTTTATATTAATTACGGCTGAAAATGAAACCATTATTATTGTCCTTTTTAACTGACACTTCGTAATGAGTTTATAAATTCCATTGTATACATGAAGGGGTGCCACAAATTAACAATTAAGTTTAATAAATATCAACAACACAATAATGATTTTAAGTTACCTGATAGTTACAATTTTATATTTTTGGCGCGCTTTTTACGGAGCGCAGCTGAAAGCTTCCGTCAAAACTTTCGGAACTAAAATCAACGCATGCATACTATAAGTTGGTAACTTAATAGATTAAGTTCAGTCGTTTAAAATAACAATTTAAATCTTAAAGTTCTACAAATAAATGAAGCTCAAGGAAGTAGTTTTAGCTAAAGATTAGTATTTACGTAAATATGTACTTACTAAGTCTGTTTTTCTGTGCGGCCTAATTTATATGGCATCGGACGTCCCGCATCTAATCAATACACGGCTTGGTGCGGCGCGACGGGCGCGTTGTTCACTCGTTTCGCTTCGGCGCTGTTCGGGCGAGATCGGCGAAGAGCGGGACGCCCTCGTCGACATTCGGGCGTTCTCGCTTCAATCGTAATTCCATTTTCCGCCCGCCTTGGCAAATTGAAATGTCGTAACTCTTGGGGGAATATCGGCTTTCTGCCCAAGAAAAATATTCTGCTAAGGCATTGTAACGACGCTTTAGATATTATGGAATATTTCCAGTCCATCATACAGTTCGGGGCGCGTCCCCTCAAATGGCTGTAACCGTGAATCTGCCCCGGCACTTGGCCGCTGTACTATGGATGGAGGTGTCGCGTTGCCCCCTTCACTTTCGATGTCAACTCAATATTTTTGTGTAGGGATTATTTCTTTGTTATGCATAATGGAATTTTCAATTCGTTGCTACTTTGTTTCAGCTTGCTGTCGTGGATAAAGTCGGTTGGATAGGTCAAGACACAGTATGTTATCGAAATGTGTTTTTATTAATGTTTTGTGTTTGAGAAATTATAAATGTTATTACCTAACTGAACGTTTTTGTCGTAACATAACATGTCGCGATAAAATCCCATGTGTTCAAGTTTTCAAGTTTGTAATATTGTGTTAGCAGGAAAAGTATTTTTCCGATTATAATTACACATCTCTTTCTCCCATTTTATAAAGAAATGCAAATTTTGATAACAAAACAAAAAAAGAATGCAGTAGAATAGCAAAAAAGATTCTTTGTCAAAATGTCTAAACAAAATAGAAAAAATGACCACCGAAAAGGGGTACAAGCAATTATTCCGAGCGTTATATTAGTGGGAGGCCCAGTAGGTCAGATAAATTGAACCCTCCACGGCGTTGTGTTCACACGTAAATAACATGTGGAGTTTGGGTCGAGGGGCGCGGGCGGCCAGTCCCCGCTTGGGAAACCACGTAAACATACCGTGGATGAAAGAAAAGACAATCGAATACCAACCTTCGGCCTCAACAATAAAGTTGCCATCGTAGACGGAGGAAAGAATATTGATAGTGGTATCCATGGCATCCAGCCAACGTTAGATTTGCAGTTTGAAAACACACTTCTTCACAATAAACACCCCTAATATGTTGGGGAAAAGGCAGATGGAGTTAATTGGCACAATCGACAACGCTATTATAGTAAGAATGGATTTCGTCGCTCACGCAACAGGAGCAGAGTAAACTTTTGTCACGGTTTGTTAATCTTAATGTTTAAGTTTTTAGATGATTTGTCGTAGTTAATTACAATGTTACTTTCGCTTCATATAATAAATATTATGTAAAATGATATTGTTCCGGGAAAGAAGGGAAAATTAAACAGAACGGTCGCTTAAGGATAAACTGGATATATAGGGGCTTTTAGATTTTGTATCTATTTTTATCTAAAGACTATTCTTGGCAACACTTAACTGAAGGAAAATCATCTTATCTTAAGTCATTATTTTAGCGATAGATGCTACTTTTTTCTGCTCTAGTATTCCAATCGTTCTAAGAAAAAAGTGTTGCATACCATATAGCCACAAGACACAAATAAAACCAGCATTTATTTGGTTTCCTGAAATCCATAAAACCTTAGTCAAGATCTTAAAAAACCGTGATACTAAGCCGCTCTTTCAACACAAGAGTTTTAAGGGCAGCCGTCTTTCTTAAAAGATAGAAGACGGTGGCATGGACCGGTGGGTGAAAAAGGGGCGAGGGGGGCCGGACTGAGTTTTGCATTAATAATGTTGATATCGGTCCGCCTTCCGATTAATTTGATTAGTTCTGATTTGTGTTTGGGGATAGGTAGGGATAGGTGGTTATCTACCTTTTTGTGTTGAAATTGTGGTGTCAGCTAGTGAACGACAGTGTAAAACGAAAAAAGGTCTAAATATGAAGATTCACGATTTCATGGGAGTCGAAGAACGAAGGAGTGAAGTATTCTTTGTATTTTAAGGGATGATTCTTAAGAGACAAAGAAAACTTAGAGGAGGTAACTCACTTGAAGGAGAAGAAGTAAGAATCATATTTCGTCAACCATATTCTTTTTGCTTATGTTTTAGTTTTTGCCACACTCATCACATCACAGATATAGTCAGCCAGCAGTAGTACATTTTGATTCAAGTGATCTTTGAGAACTTTGTCATTTCGATCGAGGCTCAATACATACACGAACCGTACGGCGAGGGTGTTATGGAGTTGAAAACAGCAATGACAAAGTCTTCCGTGAAACAAACAACGTATTTCAATACACTTACGGAAAAAGTAAATAAAATAGCGCATATATTTTCGACATTAATTACTATGAGACTATGACTTAATTTGTTTTTTTTTTTCTTCAGCTTTGGCTTCTCAGACTGAAGGAGAAACAAAGGTATGACGCCGCTAAATAGCCTTGTATTAAATTCAAATATTTTTTGAATATAGAATTCAATAAAATTTAAATATGTTGTTATAAGCAAATTATTTCTTAAATACTTTTGTTTATTTGTGATATTCTGTTGATAAATATAATTTCAACAGAAAAAATTAAAGCCGTCGTTGCGATAAATGAGAAAAAGCACGTGTGAAAAACATTGCATCTTGAACCTAATTGTGGCGCAATAAGAACCAGTTTTTGAAGAAGTTTATAGAAAGAGAATTTTCAAACTTATTTTGTACTTACACTCTTTTAGGAAATACTCTGGTAGTGTTTAGCTAAACTTTTGTTAAATAATAATAAAATTATAAATGGCTGCGTTGTAAATTGATTATTACACTCAATTTGCATTGAACATAATACGAAATTATCATGCCGGCCAAAACACGTTATGACACTTACAAGGGATATATACTAAGGGGCAATAGAATCAAAACCATCATACTTACTAATAACATTATATTGAGACCCCGGGTCCGCTTGCGAAGCGGGGCGGTTGTAGTGTTTCCCCTGGGATCGCCCGCTGTAACAGCCTATGGGGGAGACTCGTGTAGAAGTGGACATTTGCGTTCAATATGATGATCTTTTGGGGTTCCCTCTATCTGGCAGAATCTTGATGCTCCGAAATTTATTTGGCATAACACACTTAGCATATTTTTCTTTAAACGAACATTTTAAAGGCATAAAAATTATTTGATATAATTATCGTTTGGCATAATGTTTAAAACTTCGAATTTACTATGGCATACTTTTAAGATGGCAGAATTACATTTAGTATAATTACGATTGGCAGAATTCAAATTTCGCATAATATCGTTTAGCATAATGTTCATTTAGAGCTATTATTATTTGGTATAATTTCACCTGGCATACCATCAGATGGCAGAAATGGCTAGGGTAGGTTAGGTCAAAACAGTGACCTGCTACGTGGTTAAATTTTTGTAAAAAAATGGGTAGGTTAGGTTAGGTTAAAACTGCGACCCCCTACGCACGAGCCGAGCGAGCGGAGCGAGCGGTGCCGCGGCAGCGGCCGGCGAGTGCCAGTAACGACTTGCATTAATAGAAAATGAGATTGTTTTAGTAGTTTACCCGGAACTGAACTATTTACATTAGGATAATAATTACTTATGGAATTAAATGACATTATTACAAATTCAATTAAATAATAGTTATAATAAATGATATTATTTTAAAGAAATAAATAATTAAAATAAATGACAACAAATAATGATAAAGATGATTCTAACTATAAACTTTCTGCGATATGACAATTCTGCCGTTTAATGATATCGATATGAAATATATGTCAAAAGACGATTCTGACTGTGAACTTTCTGCGAAATGATGTTTCTGCTTTTTGAATATTATGGATATGAAATTTATGTCTAGAGATGATTCTGACTAACAAAATTATGAGTTTTGAATGTATGATAAATGAGTGTCTGCCAAACAATTTTCTGCGAAATGAAGTTTATGCTATCCGTTGTTATGCAAAATAAAATTATGACATAAAAAGTTCTGCTATAAAGGGTGGACCCGATCTTTTAGTGGGACTTAACAGCAAGAATGTTTAAGGCAATATTTGCTGTTGGCGCCCAACATGGGCCATATCTTTGCGGTCATATTGGTAGTGTTACTTGGAAGGTTGTGGTCAAAGTCTATGTGGTTTCTATCTGATTCCAAAATGAAAACACAGTAGGCAGAATACACGAGTAATGATCACCACGCGTGACTTTTTGCACGTGTTAACTTCATATATATATCTTCATATGTATACACATCTACCTAATTCTAATAAATTTGAGCTAATAATAACCTTTGGGAAGTTTTACGTAAGCTCACGTTTGGAAACATTAATAATAAGTTATTTCTGAGTCTTCTAAATATGGTGTATCTGTGTATATCAAGTCTTCACAGGTTGTTGCTGGATGCGAAAGCAGATTTGAGTGGTAAGAAGAAATATACTCCACAACTTAAAAAATGGTAAACATATCCTAACAGTACCATTAATCTGCATAACACTGACGGGGGAGTCTTTCGTCTGCTATTCTACATTCCATTCACAACCCAGGATTACTGGCTGGCAAAAAGGATTGTTAATGGGCTGCTTTAGATTATTTTTCCACCATCGACGATAGCACGCAAGTGTATCTGTACCTTCTTCCTTAGTCTTTGGGTTTGTTATGGTTCATCTTCTCAGTGTTAGTTAGGAAACACCAACCTCATCTAGATTAAATGTGTGTGTTGAGTGTTATTTTTATACAATTTATCACTAGCTGAGTCCAGCGGTTTCACCTGCTGCTCAGCTCCTTAGTGTGTGTAATGTTATAATAGTCTATTAATTACGAAAAATGCTTAATTTCAATTCAATCGTGCCAAAAATTCGCGTTTTCTCATATATACTTAGCCACCTTGTTTCACCAACTTAAGGGTTGAATTTTGCAAAATCCTAAAAGGATCCCTAATGCAAAATTTTAAACTAACATAACACTTGATGATCTGATTTGTGATGACTGAGTCAGTGAGTTTTTCTTATAGATTGAATTAGCCTAAGCTAACTTACTAACTAAATGCTAAAATTGTGAGGCGACTAACGTCAGCCTAGACAACCTATTTAATTATAATCACGACCAATCTGACAGGAGTATAAAGAAGGAGATTCATTGCTATTCAAATTGTTAAGGCGCTTTTTTTTGTTTCCTATTTATAGTGTATCTCGCCTATTCTCTGATCATAAGATATAATCTATTGTAAAGCCCTGCATGTAAACTTTAAAATGACGTACTGTACATCAATGTACATGTACATTTTTTGTTAGGGTATTGCTCTATACAAGTTCCGGCGGTGTCATTTATTTGAAATCATTATCTGTTTGTTGTTCTGCCTAAATGTTAACAATAGTTTTCCTAAATGCCGTTGTAGTATACAAATTGAGCTGATCGCAGACATCGATAGATGTATTAATAATAATTTGGATCGACGTCCGTTATTAATAGGGGTCGGTGATGCGTTTGCCTCAAGTTATGAGTGACCGCGTGTAAGGACTCCTCATCTACCTTTTTTGCGGTTGGGACTTTTACTGACTAAAACCAACCCATGTTCCTTCTTTATGTTCCGGGGCCGCGGTAATATTTATCTGCCTAGCCTTTTCCCGGATGAGTATCCTTACACGTGGTGGCACAAAATGAATGTATAAATGTTCTTTGCAGTTGGAACTTTACACTTAAAATATTACTCTGTTGTCGTTTTTCCTAAATAACAAACATAATGTGCTTCCACAATACTAGCGTATTCCTTTTTGCGGATGACCTAAAAATGTCAAGAGCCATCAGGTCTCAACAGGACGTAAACCTAATGCAAGAAGATATCGACCGATTATCTGAATGGTGGTATCATAATAAAATCTCAATAAACAACTCGAAATGTAGTCACATTATATTCACCAGGAAAGTGAACGCAGTGAACTCGGCGTACCAAATAAACGGAGTTAACTTGAACGAGTTGGACGTGGTACGAGATCTGGGAGTTATCTTGGACTCGAAACTCACATTTGTACCACATATTGAGAACATAATCGGTCGATCTCAACGTATGCTTGGATTTGTCATCCGCAATAGTAAGTTATTTCAACGCCCACATACTAAATTAATTCTCTACAATATCCTTTTAAGAAGCATCCTGGAATACTGCAGTGTGATATGGAGGCCTCACTACGCAACCCACTCGCTGCGGATAGAACGAGTACAAAAAAGATTTATCCGATACCTAGGGTATTCAAAGGGAAGGCAATTTAAATACCTCTCTTACCTGGATAAACTAGGCTGCTATAAAATGCGTACCCTGGAAGCTCGAAGAGAGATCTTGGATTTGAGATTTGCTTATAAACTACTAAATAACACCATTGACTGCCCACAATTGGTATGTAGGTATAATTTTAGAGTTCCCCGTAGACCGCCTCGCAAACCTATAACACCCTTAGCTCCACCTCTTCGTCGTACAGTATCTGGTACTAATTCCCCTATACCCCGCATATGCAAACTCATAATCGAACGCAGCGACCTGGTTGACCAGGTCACCACACGCAGACCCAATATCGACGTTTGTCAGACGTCATATTAGTATTAGTGTGTATTAATTATTTAGAATCTAAGTTCACTGTAAGTAAATTTTGAGAATTTAATTATAGAGCACTTTGCATGTGGTGTTTGCCTGTAATTGGTTGTGCAATGAGACTTTAGACACAATTATTTGTATGTTCCTATGTATAATAATAACTGTTGGTGAACCTTAATTAAATAAATAAATAATAAAAAACTAATATGTGTTTCTATACAGTGTGTCAAATTATATTTGTACCTCCGTTTGCTTATTTCATGGGTTTTATAAAGATGTCTGACGTTGATCTAGTCATGACTAGAGTGATGACTTTTAAAAAAAAAAAAAAATATTCAGATCAAAATATTTTTTTTTTTTGCTATTGGTACTGGTTTGTCAAAATAAGGAAATATATTTAGCTCAGATAGGCAATCGCCGCTCCTTATACAATATTGGTCTTTAGTGGCATTCGGTTAAACTTCCTTGTTTATTTGTAATTTTGAAAGCCATTCAAGTTATGAGCAGGAAGCGTTTTTGTATAAAAGCCTTGCTTTTGTCACTTACGTCAGAACTGTTTACCTTTTGGGACAATACAATCGAATATTATGTAATCAACATTAATAGGCAAATGTTTAGCTGAATGGTTAAGAGTAAAGTGATTAAATTGTTGAAATTAGAATGTTCATTAATTT
This sequence comes from Ochropleura plecta, assembly GCA_905475445.1. Classification (NCBI taxonomy): domain Eukaryota; kingdom Metazoa; phylum Arthropoda; class Insecta; order Lepidoptera; family Noctuidae; genus Ochropleura; species Ochropleura plecta. The sequence continues at coordinate 14,726,998 of FR997731.1, read as the reverse complement.
TAAGAGTCAAGTGTATAAGCGCTTTTTTTACTAGCTTATCAACTAAGTTATTTGTTAATTCTAAAGAAAGGACTAATTGGAGGTTTATTAGATAATTTGTATATGTGTGTGTATCTGTATAAGAATATAAGTTCTCGAAGACAAATAGGTAGTTAAAATATTATGTATGTATATATTTTTTAAAACCTATCACTATGTTGTCGTATTTAACCCAAAGGTTAACTGGTAGAGAATGCATTAAAACCGCCTATGTACCACTATTGTATATGAAGATTTAATAAATAAATTAGACTAATAAATTAAACTGTATGAATTTTCTATTCTAACATAATTCTGTGTGAAAACAAGTTCTGAAGTATGATTATAAATGGGTCTATTGGACCCATCAAAATGAAAAAAAAAAACAATGGACAGCCTGCTATTTCATTAAATCTCATTTAATTACGAACGTTCCATAATAAAATCAAACAATAAAAAAACATCGCCTAAAAAAATAAGAATTAATTAACGCTCAAAGATGGTAGATAATAAACTTGCATTAAACGATACTTTGGGAAAATTCGGGAATGTCGGGGCGGTGGGAAGGGGGCCCCCCTCAACCTTTCTTAACTTCACGAGTGAGAAGTACATAAGTATGTATATAGAGCAAGTATATAAGTTTAATTAAGACGCCTCGCCGTTCTGTTAGCGTGCATTGTTTATGAGAATGGAATAATTCAGTGTAATTTAGACTTTGTTTGGTAAACAAGATTAGTAGAAGCTGGCCTTTTTATTTGTGGAAATAGCTGTTCACTGCTTTACTTTGGAGAGAATTTTTGAACTATTATGTGAATGTGATTTTTATTAGGCCACAAGATTTTTTTATATTGAAAGTAAAAATATATATTTGTAATACAGAAGTGTAATGGAAAAGAATGACAATTCGACGGCGCGGTTGGCGCAGGGGCTGAGCGATCGACTGCTGCGCTGCGTGTCGCGGGTTCGATTCCCGCACGGAACAAATATTTGTATGACCTTCAGATAGTTGTTTCGGGTCTGGCCGTTTGTGTATGTGAGTTTAAATGTTTGTAAACGCACCCACGATACAGGAGAAATTCCTAGTGTGGGGCAACGTTTTTTAAAAAAAACTAAACAAAAAAAACAAAAAAAATTTGTCTTGCTTTATAATTTCTCTATATCAATAAAAAACTCTTCGATTATTATGAAATTTCATATTCTGACATTAAAACTGTCACACCAAAATTATATCAGACACACCTTTCCCGGCCCTCAACCAATATTCCTCTAAGATTCCACGCTTGATCTAAGTTTGACTGCGGAAAGGAAAGTTTCGACCGATGAGGCTGTAGACAAAGCGGCTACCTATAGAGCAGCACAGGCTTTATTAGAGGAAAGCCTCCGGGAGTGTGTGCTAGTCAACTGATTTATTGACGTTAACTTTGTGATGTATGGAATACAGATACGCTAATTCCTGCCAAACGATTTTCAACTTTGTTGTTTGAGAGGTAGATGTGAGATTTGTAGAGGGGATCGTTTTGATATGCATACGCTTCGTGGAAGTTTTGAATGTAAATATTGATAACACTTTGAGATGTCTGAAATAAAGCTGGTGATAGTCTAGCTAGATTATTCTAGAGAATAACAAGTAAAAAACCTATAAATATTTAAAATAATGTGGTAACAATTTAACATCGGCTTCAGCTGAGGAAAATCTTCCACCATAACTTTGAAAAGGAACAAGACACCGTTATTTACATCAAACTCCTGAAAAAGAAAATTAATTCTGTCCTTCAGGGAGGTGGGACGGAAGACGTTTCTCAGCTGCTTGCCGTGAATAAATTAAATGATAAGTCTCATGCCTTCGCAATATTGAAGGCGTTTTGATCATTAAGCGGAGACCCTCCCCTCCCCGTTCAGTTTCGAGTTATTTTTCCGGGACGGATTCCGGCGATGATTCCCTATTCCCCTTTCTCCCCAAGGACGTGGCCTCAACAAGAGCTCTTGAAGATTTCTCTCTCTTTCATCTTTTGGTACTTTGGAGTGATGTACGCAAAATGATGGTTTGAACGTGCGATGAAAGGGAACTGAGGTAGGATAGAAGAATTTGAGTCAAAAATACATGTCGTTTTGATTGTAGATATCACTTGTGGGTCATTGGTGTGGAAGCGATGCTCACGTGTCGTTGCACTGTAGTTTCCGCGTGTTGAATGCGGTAGGTAACCCTTTTAGTTTCGCGGTACTAGGAGTGCAGAATATAAGTGGGAATAATTCTGGGGGGATCTACAAAGCTACACGGTGATTAATGAATTTTATTCGAATGCATTTAACAGAGTCGCTATATTGGACAAAAATGTAAAATTGTTGATTTTTATGTCAGTTATTGTAAAATGTACCAATAAAACAGTATGGTAAGCTAAGGTGTCTCCTTCCGACGTTTGGCTCCCAAGCTCGAGCGGACGGGGGCTGCTTTCAAGCGGCTCCTGCCCAATCTGAGGGGGCCAAACGCCTCCTGCCGTAGGCTCTATGCCGGAGTCGTGCGGTCTATGGCCCTTTACGGGGCCCCGGTATGGGCGCGTTCTTTAGGGCGGCGCGCCGCCCACTACCTGAACGCGCCCCAAAAGGTGGTGGCCATACGGCTTGTCCGGGGCTACCGCACGATCTCCGGCGAGGCAGCGAGCCTCCTTGCCGGACTGCCACCGTGGGATCTGGAGGCGATAGTCCTCGCGCGCCTGTTTGAGTGGCGCGCGGAGGCACTACACCGGGGGGAAAACCCGCTGCCACGGCAAGTTGCCGCTCGGCGGGCAGACTTCCGGTGCGATCTCATGGTGGCATGGAGAGAGCGACTGTCGCAACCCCGTGCAGGGCACGCCACAATAGCGGCGGTAAGTCCCCTCTTTGAGGAGTGGCTGGAGAGGCGTCATGGCGTCCTCACCTACCGCCTGACGCAGGTCCTCACCGGACACGGAAGTTTCGGGAGGTTCCTGCACATCATCGGGCGGGAGGAAGCGCCCGGGTGTCACCATTGTGACGATCGCCCGGAGGACACGGTGGAGCACACAGTGGCGGTCTGCCCAGCTTGGGCGGAGCACCGCCGTGCCCTCGTGGAGGCGATCGGCGGCGGAGATCTCTCGCGTCCGGCCCTGGTTCAGGCCATGGTCCGGAGCGAGAGGGAATGGGAAGCGGTCACCACCTTCTGCGAAGCAGTAATGCTAGCGAAGGAGGTGGCCGGGCGATTGAGGGAGAGAACATCTGCCCAACCCAGCCGCCGCGGGAGACGCCCATGGCGCCGGGCGCCGCGAGACGACTTCCGGCCACCGTAGATGCGGGCCTGTGGACGGTGAGCAATGGGTAGCTCGCCGTCCGTCCGTCGATTGACGACAGGCCGTGTCGACGGCGCGTTCGTGTTTCACGCGCGCCTCAAAGAGAGTCAGCAAAGCAGAGGGGCTTGCCAGAGCCTCCGCCTGCCGGGGTTGCGGGTTGTTCGAAAGAGATACCGCGGCCCCGGAACGTAAAGGGCAATAGAAGGAACATGGGTGGGTTTTAGTCAGTACAAGTCTGACATGCCCCCCCGCTCCGCCCAGAGCGGGGGAAGTCATTGGATGATTTCCCACCCCAAAAAAAAAAAAAAAAAAAAAAAAAAAAAAAAAAAAAAAAAAAAAAAAAAAAAAAAAAAAGCTAAGGTGTCTCCGCCCCGGTGTCTACGCCCCGGGCACCGAGCGCCGCGAGACATGGGTGGGTTTTAGTCAGTAAAAGTCTGAAACTCCCCCCCGCTCCGCCCAGAGCGGAGGAATTTATTTGGTGATTTCCCAGCCCATTAAAAGGTAGGATTATAGAATTAGGGTGAAAAATGTATGGGTTGTTTTCAGTGTAGGTAAATGATAGAGCTGTGCAGGTGGCCACTAGCAATCATACACCCATGGTTTAACACAAAATGAGTTTTATCGGAACGTATAGAAGAAGACGTAAAGGGATCACTTGTAGATGGCCGGTGGTGTGGAAGCGATGCTTACGTTCCTTTACTCTATGATTTCCGAGTATTGATGCAGTCTTTCTTTAGTTTAGTGGTTGCTTGTACCAGGAGCGCAGAATGTGAGTAGAGCTAAATCTGGGGTGTCTACATAGCTATAATAAGAAGAAGAAGCTTCTGATTTTCTTATGCCGTTAACATAAAGTCCCTATTGATAAATATATGTGTTGTATGTTAGTTATGATCATGGTCCGATTTAGATACGAATCGTTTTCTGTTTATTGGAATAAACAAAAACGATTCGTTTTGCTTACGGATAGTTGTATTTTGACATACGTCTCATAGAACTTATGTCAAAATACTACCATCCGTAAGTGTACATCCACCCTTAACAAACGTCACGTAAGGCCGCAATACTGTCAAGGGTGTGATGGTACATGGAAATATATGGTATGAAATATATGGTATGGTAGATAAAGGAACCTACAGCGACCTACAAGCCTAACAGTCCCTATGACCCTAAGCCCTATAAACCCTACAGCCCTAACCTACCATATACCTAGTATGTGATAAATAAATATATAAATAAGTTCAGGATGTCTGCACCATGCGACCTAAGGTTACAGACGGATAGTAGACAGGAATACCAGGTTCGGGAAGGATAAACTCACTGCCAATCCCGCAGACTCACGGGACTGATCCGAAGATGGCTAAAGGTGTCTTGGCCACAGCGAGGGGTAATGAGACAAGAATATAAAATTCAAATCTGATTTATTTACAAAATGTTCGGCTTATATACTACTTTTTCTTAACACACACTATTATACTAATTCTATGTATTCTATGCGTGTAAGATGCAACCAAATCATTATTTTAACTGGGCCGCGCGTGAGCCAGGCCGAGTGCTGAGTCAATGTCCAAAGGTAACATTGAACATCCTGGCGACTCTCAGGAACGGGACTCCATTTGGTACAGCTCGATGGTCTCGTATGGTCTGGCCTGGCCTTGTTCAGTTTGTTGTGACTGACGGGTGGGCACGCTGTGTGGTATGCCGTACCGCTGTTGTGTTTGTTGCGTTTGTGATGTGCAGATCGTTGGTTGCTGCACAGGCGGCACCGTTTTCCTTCTTGCTGCAATGGTGGCTCGAAGTTTATTCAACACCTGTGGACCGAAATAAATTAAAACACATGCTAAACTTATCATAACAAGTGAAGTGGTGATGCTAGCGATGTATGTATGAGACTCTAATTGTTTCCAAATTGTGTTTTGTAGCTCAGTTTGTAAGTTTGTTTCGGATGTAACTAAGTGGTCGAAAACTCCTTTTGCCTTGTCTAAAACTAATTCCTCCTTGGATATATCGTTTATATTTGTTGGTAAGATCTGCGTATTAATGGAGAAGTTCATTGTTTTAGCATAAGAAGCTAGTACTGTTACAGTTGTTGTTCTTTTTGCAGCAAGTATGTTGTTAAGTGTTTTAATGACGCAATTCTCGGAGATGTGTAGAATTCCGACATCATGAATAGTAATTTCTTTTCTTTGACCGTCACACACAATCGATATGGCTACGGATTTAGTTGTAATGAAAAGCCAGGTGTTTTGCATGTATAATTGCTTCCATACAACATCCGTCGATATTTTGTAGGTCTTTGACGTGCATTGGGTGTGGGTGTAATTCTCTGTTCTAAAGAGTTGTTCAACTATGCAATTTTTATTTAATTGCATGTTCTTGACAGCTACAGGATAGCAGACAAACCCTGCATCACTATGAAGACAGTCTTTAAATTCTTCTTGATTTAATTCAAAGTAGCGCTCGTTGTTGTAATCGAAACCCATGAATGTCTGCTGAATAGTTAAGCACTCGAATGATCCATCTGTTTTTCTCTCTGGAATTGATGTTACGTGTATCAGAGTATACTTTGTTATATCGTGTATTGGGAAATAAGCGTACACTCTTATGTGCGTAGTATTTACATTCATCTCAGTGTGTATTATTTGATCCTGAATAATTTTTAAGTTTGATGGTAGTTTTTGATTGGCCATTTTTATTATGTTGCTGATGTGTTTTGGTGTTAGTATACTATATATAGTTGCTTTTTGTAAATATATTTCAAGTAACCCTTTATAGTAGTCCATAATCTCATTTATAAAATTGTTTGCTAACTCGTAGGTTTGCATTACTTGTATCTTAATATGATTTTTGTCAATCGATTTATACCAAACATTGTGGTTATTCATGAATGATATTGCTTCATTTAGTTTTGCTTGGAACTTCTCTAACTTTTTCTGGATTTGTTCTTCGGTTTGGTTTACACCTGCGATGGTAGATATCATTATCTTTGTTTGATGGTTGGCAGCGTCTATAAGTTTCTGCTGATTGTTATTCAATGTATCTATGTCCCTGTACACTTCATCGTTAACTCCGAACACCGATGTTAAAAGTTGTCCCAAGAGTCCTCGTTTCTTCCTATTTTTCTTTATCTCTGTTAGGTATTCTTTTGTTGTCTCAAACTTTGTTTTTTCTTCGTTTAAATGGTGATAAAATTCGTTGCAATGCGTTTCATCCATGATGTATTGAGTGTCCTTGCAGAGTTGTTGAAATTGTGTTGTTATTTTTTCGATCTTTTTATGGTCTATTTCCAAGCTTCCTCTCTCGTAATCCGTTTCAATTCTAAACGTTCCTCGATTAATAGTTGTGGTTCCTATATCTTCTACATATAGTCCTGCGTTTAAACTTTTTAATGTGTATGTGGGCGTAGTCGACACAGTGCCGATTAATAGAATAATTATTGTGTGAACTAGTAAACCCTTTATCCAACTTTTCGGTGATCGTATACCTTTTTTGTTTATTGTGGCTGTTGATATGTTACATTGCGTAGTTGTTTGCCTGTCTTTGCTCGTTGTATCAATTTCTATGTTTTCGTTCACAGGGAGCGGGATCAACGTGTGGATTGATCTTTTATGACAAGCGCCTGTTGATTTTTGAAGAGTTACCACTCTAACTACACCATCATCTCCCGGGTGTACTTCTGTGATTTTTGCTAATGGCCATTTACTTGGATTTATATTGTCGTCTTTTATTAGTACTACAGTTCCAATTTTTGCATTTTCATGTGCTTGTTTCCACTTGTATCTTTGCTGAAGTTGGTGTAGATAATCTTTTGTCCAACTGTTCCAAAAATCTTTTTTCATCTTTTGAATTTGTTTCCATCTGTTTACTAGGTCAGTGTTAATGTTTTCGATCGGGTCTGGTGTTCCTACTGCTTCTCGGCCAATAAGAAAATGGCTTGGAGTTAGTATTGTGTTGTCATTAATATTTTCGGTTTGTGCACACAATGGTCTTGAATTCAAACATGCTTCAATTTGGTGGAGAAAGGTTGTCATTTCCTCGTATGTTAGTGTCGAATCTCCGATTACTCGACGTAAGTGATGTTTCACTGACTTTACGCCAGCTTCCCAGATGCCACCAAAATGTGGTGATGATGGAGGAATAAAGTGCCACTGTGTTCCTATATTTGTTATTGTGTTTTGAAATTGCGGCGATTGCGTGATTTGTAATATTTCTTGATGTAAAAAATTGGCTGCTCCAACGAAGTTTGTTGCATTGTCACTGTACATGTGTAACACGTGACCTCTTCGTGCCATGAATCTGCGTAGCGCTGCGATAAATGTTTCTGTTGTTAAATCTCCCACCAATTCTAGGTGTATTGCTTTTGTTGCTAAACATACAAAAACAGCAATGTATGATTTATAGGACTTGTGACCTCTTCCTTTCATAGTTCTTGTTTGTATTGGTCCCGCATAATCCACTCCCGTATAACTGAATGGGTGGGATTGCGTTACTCGTGCTTTTGGTAGTATTCCCATTTTTTGAGAGTTTGTGTCTGCTTTGTATCGTATGCACCTCACACATTTATTAATTAAACTCTTCACTTTCCTTTTCCCACTAATGATCCAGTATCTTTGTCGTAAATAGGCCAATGTCAATTTGTTGCCACCATGTAATGTTTTTAAATGTGCGTCTTGTATAATTAATGACGTTACATGATGGTTGTATGGTAAAAGTATTGGATGTTTTTGATTGTAAGGCAATTCGGAGTTTTGTAATCTGCCTCCAACTCTTAGTAGTCCATCCTCGTCTATAAATGGGTCTAAAGTGGATAATGTTTTGTTTTTCTTCAAGGGTTGTCCACCTTGTATAGTTTTCAAGTCATCTTTGAATTCCTGCTGTTGTATTTTCAGGAGTATTCGTTTTAATGTCACGTTTAGTTCATTACAAGTAAGTAGTTTATTTGTTGTTTGTTTGTTTGTAAATTTGTAGCAATAAGACAACACCCTTATCATTTTGTCTAAGCTGGAGAATCTATTCCAGAGGTCATTCTTCTCAATCTCAGCTGTAGTTGTATGACATAATTTAGTTTCTTGGTTCGGCTGCGGCATACGTTTCGTGATAGGAATCTGATCGGTTTTTAACCAATGAGGACCGTTCCACCATAATGAGTATTTAACCATTTTTTCCGGTTCAAGACCTCTTGAAATGATATCAGCCGGGTTATCTGCAGAAATTACATGGTTCCATTCTGCGTTTGGTAATAATTGTTTGATTTGTGATACCCTATTGGCTACGAACGTTTGCCACCGCTCAGGCTCTCCTCGTACCCATCCTAAGGTGATCATAGAATCCGTCCAACAAGATATCGTGATATTTTTGCAGTTAAGCGCTTCCTTTACTTTTTCCATTAAGCCGGCTAGTAGCAGTGCAGCGCATAACTCAAGTCGAGGTAGAGTAGTTTTTTGCTTCTTTGGTGCCACTTTTGATTTTGCTTGTAATAATGTAACGTAGTAGATGTTATTGATTTTTACACGGCTATATACCACCGCTCCGTACGCTTTTTCAGAAGCGTCGCTGAAACCATATAGCTCAATCTCTGTGCTGTCTGTTATGTAACACCACCGTGGAACTTTAATTTCTTCTATACTTTTACGTTGGTTTTGTAATTCAACCCATTTTTTCTGGAGTATGTCATCAACAGGTTGATCCCATCCTATGTCGTTCGTCCAGAGTTCTTGTATAAGCAGCTTCATTTTAATTATAATTGGTGCTAACCAGCCCAGGGGATCGAATATTTTTGCAACTTCTGACATAATAAATCTTTTCGTTGGTTTTTTATTTTCCGTTATAGTTATTTGGAAATAAAAACTGTCTTCTCGCGGTGACCATATTATGCCTAATGACTTCCTGGACTCGTCTAACGGTAGTTTGAGCAGTTGATCGTCTTTGTCTTCCACCGGTATGTTTTCCAGTAGCTCTGAACTATTTGACGACCATTTTCGAAGTTTAAAACCGCCCTTGTTTAACATGGATATTAACTGACTCTGCAATTCCTTAGCTGCACTTTCCTGGGAATCTCCGGATAAAATATCATCTACGTAGAAATCTTGTAATGTAGCTTGACTTGCGATTGGGTAATTGTTTTGTTCGTCTATCGCAAGTTGTTGCAATGTTCGTACCGCAAGGTAGGGGGCACTAGTTGTACCGTAGGTTACCGTTGTAAGCTCATATTCACTTATTGGGTGTTTTGGAGAAAATCTCCATAGTATCCTTTGATGTGTGACGTCTAATTCATTAATTTTTATAAATCGGTACATTTTCATAATATCCGCCATGAAGGCAAACTTATGTTTTCGCCATCGTAGAAGTATAGTGGATAAGTCTTGTTGTAATCGTGGTCCTTTATACATATTGTCATTAAGGCTTATTTTTGTGCTGCTTTTACTGCTCGCATCAAAAACCACGCGTAATTTTGTAGTTAGTGAATCTTCCTTAATTACTGCCTGATGTGGTATGTAGTATTTTCCTGAGTTGTAGTTCGTTGTAGCTACTTTTCTCATATGACCCATAAGTAAGTATTCATTCATGAAGTCAATGTATTGTTGTCGTAATTTTTCATTTTTTGCGAACTGTCGTTCTAGTTGTAGTAGTCGTGCAGCGGCTTTCCTGCGTGATTCACCGTTCAAGTTTAAGTTTAAGTTTGAATCCTTTAAAGGTAGTCGTACCGTGTAAGTTCCGTCTGAGTTTCTTACTGTTGTTTCTTTATAGTAGTTTTCACAGGTCTGGTCATCCTGTGTTAGTTTGTAGTCTTGTGGAATTTCTTCTAATTCCCAAAATTTTGTAAGTTGTCGTACATCTTCGGTGCACGCCACCATACTAAGTAGTTTTACCCCATTCTTCGTTTCATTGGGATAAAATCCGGATAAAATCCACCCCAATTCTGTGTTCTGGGCGATAATTCCGTCCCTTAGTCTTTCGAATCCCTGTAGTAATATTCTGCTGTATTCTTGGGCACCTAATATTATATCAATTGGTCCCTTTTTATAATAAGTTGGGTCTGCTATAAGAGCGTTATCCAAGATTTTTTCTTGTAATTGTTGTAAATCGTTCCTTGGTAATGAACTTGTTAGTTTTGGTAGTACTATTAGCGTCACTGGCAGTTTGTAATTGCTGGAGTACCTTGGTTGTAGAGTAATGTTGATTGTGTAGTTTGAAGTTTTTGGTTTTTCATCTCCGATACCCTTTATTTCGGCTTGGATTTTTCGTCGTGGGTAAGACAACAATTGTGCTACTTCTTCAGTGCAAAATGACGCTTCTGATCCCTGATCACATAATACTCTAAGCATCTGCGGCATCCCATCGTACGAGGTAGTCCTTACTATGGCAGTAGCTAGTAAAGTTGTATTTTTAGCATCATTTTTAGTTGCTGATAAGTTCGATGTCGCTATATTTTGTGACTTCTCTGTACCTGTATTTTTTGATGTGTATTTTCTAGCGTTGTCTTTGTTTTGAAACGGCCTAGATTGATGCAATAACACGTTGTGTCCCTTATGTTGACAAATTTCACATTGTTTATAAACTGCACTCACACATTGTTTCTGATCATCGTGATTTAAGCAACGTTTGCACATTCTTTTTTGCGTGACGGCCTTGTATCGATCGTTGACGCTTAACGCCTTGAAACTAGGGCAGTGACGAATAATATGATCATTCTTTTGACAAAACCAACAGCGCTTATATTTTTCTGTTGCTTGTTTTTCCCGCGATAGTTGTTTTGAGGTATTAGTATATGAAGTAGATCCGTCAAAGGACTTAAGGCAATTAAAACGGTTTTCCATGAATTTCATCATCTCGTCAAAGGATTGTATTTTATTTCGGTTTTGTAGTTGGTCTTCATACTTCGTATTAGTTTCTTCATCCCATTTTCTACTGACTATTCTTATCAATAGAGGGCCCCAAGACGATGTGTTGATGCGTTGATTTTTTAGTGCCTCAAGACATTCATTTATAGTGTCATGCATATCTCGTAATTGTGCCGCGTTTGCTCGTTGAATTTTAGGTAAATCTAATAATTTGTCAATAAATTTAGTAGAAATCATGCGCTCGTCTTCATATCTCTGCGTCAGCAACTTCCAAGCTGTTTCATAATTTATTTCGCTTATTGTTAGATGACGTATTAATCTTGCTGCGTCGCCTTTTACGTGTGTTTTTAGGTACTGCATTTTTTCTGTTGAAGAAATTGAGTTATCTTCGTGAATTATTTTTCTGAATAAGTCTTGGAATGTTTCCCAAGAGTCATAGTCCCCCGTGAATATGGGAATACTTATTCGTGGTAGTTTTCCCGAGGATTTTGTTGAAATACCTTTTTCATCTGAGATTTGAAAAATTCTTTCTTCCAATAACTCCGTAGTAATGTCGTAATCTTTCTGTGTTTTTTCGAAACAATTATCTCTGAAGTAGCTGTTGTCCAGTGTACTTTCGGCCATTAGTAGTCCGATGTGAGTTTCTTCAAATTCTAGCCATTGTTTTTGTAAAGTTTGTAACAGTGTTTGTAAATGCCATATCGGCTTGTTTTGAGTTACGGATTCCTTAGCCTGAGATATTTTCTTTGTTATCTGCGACATTCGGAATAGTTGTATAAATAGTTTTGGGCTACTGACTCCGTCCTTGTCTTCATCTTCTTCTAACAGTCTCGGTTCATAGACACTTTGCACATGTTGTAGCCTTTCTTCGCATTCTTCAAGGTACTTGATTCCTTCGTCGTAATATTTTTTAATGTTGGCAAAGTAGTTTGTAGTAATATATTTATGAGTTGATAACACCTCCTGTTCCTGTAGTATTAAGTGGTTTTCTTGAACTCGCTGAAAAACTTGTTTTAAAGTTTTCTTTCTTTCGTTGATGTATTTTTCGGTTTTTCTTGTGGGCGAGTCTTTTTTTATGTTTGTCAACAACCTTCTGATCTCGTTGTAATCCGCTTCCTGGCTCCTGATTAGTTCGTTAACTTCCTGTGTCTCCATAGTGTTCTTCTCTCCTCTTCCCTAACGCCCTACCCTACTCTAACTGTTAAGTCCGTACTAGTGGTATCTGCGCTCTTGTTATATCCGTGCGACTTCTCAATCAGCTGGTGAGACCCGCTTGTGAGAGGCCAGTGACCGATCCGCAACGAGAGGCTTTCCGACAGAATACCCTAGTACAATGTACTTCAGATTACTGAAAACTGATGCTTTATTGAGTACACCAGCCCCCAGTTCTCTGAAGTGTCAGTCTGTCAACGTATATCCCTACAATGGGCGCGCGATTCAAATGCTCGAAGGACCAAAATGTACATCCACCCTTAACAAACGTCACGTAAGGCCGCAATACTGTCAAGGGTGTGATGGTACATGGAAATATATGGTATGAAATATATGGTATGGTAGATAAAGGAACCTACAGCGACCTACAAGCCTAACAGTCCCTATGACCCTAAGCCCTATAAACCCTACAGCCCTAACCTACCATATACCTAGTATGTGATAAATAAATATATAAATAAGTTCAGGATGTCTGCACCATGCGACCTAAGGTTACAGACGGATAGTAGACAGGAATACCAGGTTCGGGAAGGATAAACTCACTGCCAATCCCGCAGACTCACGGGACTGATCCGAAGATGGCTAAAGGTGTCTTGGCCACAGCGAGGGGTAATGAGACAAGAATATAAAATTCAAATCTGATTTATTTACAAAATGTTCGGCTTATATACTACTTTTTCTTAACACACACTATTATACTAATTCTATGTATTCTATGCGTGTAAGATGCAACCAAATCATTATTTTAACTGGGCCGCGCGTGAGCCAGGCCGAGTGCTGAGTCAATGTCCAAAGGTAACATTGAACAGTAAGCAAAACGAATCGTTTTCTGTTTGGAACGCCCGGTTAAAAAACATTCTTGTACTAACTATATTATATGCTACAAAAATCTACAAGCTTATTTTATCAAAATGTTGATAAGCTTTTTTATTACGTTAAAGGCGTTTTCCTCATTTCTTTATGGATCGTCTTGGTTGGATATTTAGGCCTTTTTATTGTTTGTTTGTGTTCCGATAATTTAGCAGACATACCTTGAGACAGACCGTCGCTGTTTGTTGCTGGGTGACACGTGCCAACTGCCCCCTCTCCCTTCTGACGCCGTTGTTTCGTGGCGGGACCTTGTGCCAATAAAAGTATGTAACGGGGAGAAGTGACAACTTAATGAAACCTTCCAGAATCAAATAGGTACTGATCAAGAACTTAACCTTTGTCATTATATGCTCAGCCTTTTCTCAACTATGTTGTGTGGTAATTGGTTGGCTTGGTATTGATGCAAAGGAATGAGGAAAACGTCGTGAGGACTGTTGACGGGACGGTTGGCGCAGTGAGCTGAGCGATCGGCTGCTGCGCTGCGTGTCGCGGGTTCGATTCCCGCACGGAACAAACTTTTGTATAAATCATTTATTCATTTGTTTAACATAGGTAGATAGATATTAAATGTGGTTGGTAAAAAAGTGCGCTATGTTATGCCCGAAAGCGTACAAATATATGTGCTAAAAAATTATTATAATTACAGTAATTTATGATAAAAACTAATATGAATGAAAATTGAAAAATATATGTATAAGTATGTCAAAAAATTAAAAAAAAATATACAATCAAAAATAAAAAAAAATAAAAATATACAAAATTAAATAATGTCAAGCACAAAGACTCAAAAGAACAACAAAGAAAAAATAATAAATAAAAATATATAGTTTTTATGTCACAGTCAAGCATGAAGTAAGTATCTAAAAGAATATAATTTATTAAGTCATCATTTTGCCATTAGATTTTTATCTGTCAGAAAATCAGAAATACTGTAATAGGCTTTATTCACCAGTAAGCATCTTAGCTGTTTTTTAAATAGGTTAAGATTTAATTCTCTGATTGGCTGCGGTATGTGGTTAAATATGACTGGTGCCATGCAGAACACACTTTTATGCATTAATGCTGTATGAGACCTTCTTACGCATAAGCTAGTATTATCCCGTCGACTTCGGTTATTAATATCTAACATCTTGGTAAATAATTTAGGATTGGTTTTGACAAATGCAGCAACTTCAAAAATATATAGGCATGGAAGTGTCAATATTTTATATTTAATAAAGGACGGTTTACAAGTATCTGTGATCTGCAGTCTAAACATTGTCCTGATGCACCTTTTTTGTGCTTTAAAAATTACTTCCCTGTTGGTTGAATTTCCCCAAAATATAACACCATACCTCAACACTGAACCCACCAGGCCATGATATGCTGTGACTAAAGCATCTATACTTATCACTGAGTTAAGCTTATACAGCACATAGCCAGACTTACTAATTCGTTTAGCTAGCTCCTCCGTGTGTGCTTTCCAATCTAATTTTTGATCTATTGTTAATCCTAAGAATTTAGATGTATTTACTTGTGTTATGATGTATGGCTTACAAATAGTTGTTTCGGGTCTGGCTGTTTGTGTATGTGAGTTTAAATGTTTGTAAACGCACCCACGATACAGGAGAAATTCTTAATGTGGGGAAATGTTTAAAAAAATGATTTTAGTATGAATGTGGGTCTAGTAGAGGCGGAAGACCAAATAAATTATGGATGGACTGGTGAAGCATGATATGACAAGTAAGGAGGTGTCCGATGAAATTACCAATAATAGAGGAATTTGGAAGAAGAAGAAGATAAGCTGCGCCGACCCCAAATAACTTGGGATAAGGGCAGAAGAAGATGATTATGTTGGTTGTCGGCTTCCAGTCTTCCCAAATGCAATTGATTACCTGAGTTTTCTCATCAACATCAACTGGGAACCAATCCAGATTTCGTGACTGGTACTGATCAATTTCTGGTTGAAAAGCAACAACAATTTGCCCGAACCGGGAGTCGTACTTAGGACCTTATAGCAGAAGTTGCGGCAGCTTCTATTGCGACCACCAGACCAACGTGGCAGTCTGTCAACTATAGTACCGTAAAATTACAGTTGAGGATATTTGAGATTATAAAACTCTGAAAATAAAAGATTTGATTCGTTGTATTTTTTTTTCTTCTAGAAACAGTTGACTATAAATTGCTTTTTCAATATGAAAATTTATGACGGTGCAGCGGCGATATTAATATCAATCAAATTAATAAATAAATAAATAAATAATAAATATCTTGGGACAACTCACACACGGTCATCTGATCCCAAGCTAAGCAGAGCTTGTGTTATGGTAACCAGACAACTGATATACATACTTATATAATTTATAAATACATACATATTATAGATAAATCACACCCCGACACAGAACAAACAATCATGCTC
The DNA here is from genome assembly GCA_905475445.1 of Ochropleura plecta. Classification (NCBI taxonomy): domain Eukaryota; kingdom Metazoa; phylum Arthropoda; class Insecta; order Lepidoptera; family Noctuidae; genus Ochropleura; species Ochropleura plecta. Next base: position 14,711,357 of record FR997731.1, on the reverse strand, counting down.
ATCACACAAAGTTTGTCCTGGGTGGGAATCGAACCCACGACCTCCGGCTTAGCAGTCAGGGCCACTAACCACTAGACCAACAGGCCCGTCAACTTCAAATGTTCCAAATAGACCCCGAATCTCAAAAAGCCCTACATTAGGGTATATTATTAAAAATATTAAAATAACCTTGCATTCACTGGATTTCTAGGCCTACAGGCGCATGAAACTACACTTCTAGAAATTACAAACACCGGCAATGATTGCCACTAAGGCCAACCTTCACTTGAGTGAAGCTCTCAAATCAACAATTTTCAGTACCTAACAGCTACCAAATGCATTACGGGCTTTCAATTTCACGTTGACCTAGAGCCTTGACCATAAAGACTAGTATTTTTAAAAATGTTAACAAAAAGCCGTTAGGACAAAGAAAGGATAATAACACTAAAATACATATTTGAATATAATTATGCAGATCTGATTCATTTCACGAAAGTTGAATCTTCAATCGCATGATGAATGAATGTATTCGTTCACCTCTATGTGAAGAACATCTTGTATTATAATAATGTCACCTTGGGCTGACCACTTACAGACTTGCGAATAGCTTTTGTTATAGGAGGTCAGAATGGTGGATGCGGCATCGGTGTCTAAGGCGTTATACACATGTTTGAGTCTGCTTAAAATGGCAAAGCCTAAAGACAAGATATGGCAACATTTGAATTTGTAGAAAAGTTGTAAAGTGTAGAGGTTACATACCTTAACCAAACCCAAGTGTAGGCTGGTTTGCTATAACGTTCGAATACTCAGGTTTTTGAATAAATAAAGAAGAGAATGGCGTAGGAAGTTTGTGACATGTATTGATAAAATTATGAACTAGATATAATCTTTAAAGTATTTTATCTTCTTTCAATTACGTATACCCACCTACACATTAAATAAGCACCACTAACCTCTTCATAATTCAAAATGCATTCGTTACCAATGGCCTTTAAACCATGCAGTAGTGATAGATGGTAATGACATATCCTAGAAGTTACCACCGATAGCAAAACTTGCTGGCTAGCTAATATTTAATGCTATTGTCATACTTTTTGTATTGATTGGAGAAAAGAACAAGTTATTTAATAAAAAAATCTCTGCGGCCAAAATAGGCTTTGCTAAATTAAAAGCCAAATCAAGGGCGTTATAGAAATGTGGTTCCCAGAACTAACCAGAACACTACCAAAATAAAAGTATAAATAATTAATTCCATTGAAAAGATTAAATTGCGTTTGATATAAATTTCAGTCTATAATGTGTACTTTCTCAACTTAAAATTTGTCACCTTTAACAATTTGTGACTCGTTGGCATCCGTCGGACGGCCGGCGAACTGTCTGCGGAGGGGTGGGTGTACCCTGTTCATACCCCGAGACAGAAAGAATGCGACGACCAACCAATGTCATTGTATATTATTTGCTGCAGATTAAAGTCACAACGAGAGGTACTCGCAGACAGCGCGAACGAATAATATTAAGAGACGAAACTCTTCATTTGGTAAATGCTCGGTTGAAAGTTTTTATGAGATATTTGGAACCTTGATTTTGAAGATGGATTTGGATTTGTCTGTACTTCTTTATTAATGATTTTATTTTTCTTCTTTCTTTCATCTTTGCGAGTCTATAAATATATAACAGCAGTAACCTTGTTAATTTTGTAGTGTGGAACGACCCTTGGTCAGATGGTAAGAGGATAGCTGAAGATCGGGCTGAATGGCGCGCCTTGGGAGAAGCCTATGTTCAGCAGTGGAATGACAAAAGCTGATGATGATGATTATGATGATGATAATACCATTGTACCTACACCCTAAGAATTTTAAAATTCTTTAAAAATGTGAAAGTAAATTTAACACTAACTGTGAAAGTATTGAAGTGATGAACATGCATTTAAATGTTATTACGAGTATTTTGATAAATTGATCGATATAGTTGTTGATAGAAATCACACTCTATATATAAACACAAGGTTATTCAAATGTCATCATTTGAATAACGTTTGTGAATGAACGATAATTCTAAAAACGGATCTGATATACTATTTTTGGAAAGCGAACTTTTTTAGATTTATAATTATAAATAGTAATTGTGGGATAATGATATAATTAGATTCAAAAGAAAATCTTTACATAACCTCACGTCATCATCATTTTCCTGCCCTTATCCCATTCTATTTGGGGTCGGCGCAACACGTTTTCTTCTTCCATTCTTCCCTATCAGACGTCACGGCATCATTTACTCCTTTCTCCTTCATATCATTCCTTACGCAATGCATCCATCTTTTCTTTGGCCTTCCTCTCGCTCTCCGTCCATCAACATTCAGATTCATCACTCTTTTAGTCACATGTCCTTCATCCCTCCTCATTACATGTCCATACCAAGACAAACGACTCCCTTTCAATTTTTCTGTAACAGGCGCAACTTTCAAACTTCCTCGAATATATTCATTCCTTACTTTATCCATTCGTGTCACTCCACACATCCATCTCAACATTCTCATCTCCGCTACATGCAATCGTTTTTCATCCACCTTTTTTACAGCCCAGCATTCTGACCCATACAGTACAACAGGTCTAATCACGGACTTATATATTTTCCCCTTTAACTTGAGGGGCATCCGTGGGTCACAAGTTGTTCCAGTGACCTGTCGCCATTTCATCCATCCTGCGTTGATCCGGTGCGTTACGTCCCGGTCTACTTCGCCATCCCCTTGGACAAGCGACCCGAGGTACCGGAAGTTGGAGCAGATCGGTATAGGCGTTCCGGCAAGGGTTATGGGCACAGGACTGGAGAGACCGCCGAAATCGCAGAACAAGTATTCTGTTTTGGTTCTGCTTAATTTCAGGCCAACGTTCTCCAGTCTTTGCCACCACACTTCCAATCTGCTCTGGACCTCTTGGCCGCTCTCGGCAACCAACACAATGTCATCGGCAAACAGCATGCACCAGGGAGCCTCTTCCTGGATGTCCGACGTGAGAGCGTCCATTATCACCAGGAAGAGGTAAGGGCTAAGAGCCGACCCTTGGTGCAGACCGACAGCCACATTGAAGGTGCCGGTAGTGCCCGCTGTGGACCGGACTTGGGTACTGCATCGACTGTACATCGCACGGATCAACTGCACATACTTCCCAGGCACACCTTTCTCCTTAAGAGCCCACCACAAAACCGCTCGTGGTACCCGGTCGTATGCCTTTTCGAGGTCGATGAACACCATGTGCACGTTCTTATGTGCACTTCTGTATTTTTCGCACAACTGGCGGATAGCGAAAATGGCATCCGTCGTTCCCCGACCAGGCATAAAACCGAATTGGCTCTGTGTAATTTCGCTCTCTTCTCTCAGTCGCCTTTCAATAACTTTATCCCAAACTTTCATACTGTGTGACATTAGCTTTATTCCTTTATAATTGTTGCACTCCAGCACATCACCTTTGTTTTTAAAGATGGGCACCAGCGAACTGTTGCACCATTCGTCAGGTATGGCCTCTTCCAGCAACAGTTTATTGAAGAATAAAGCTAACCACGTCCATCCGTCCATCCGCAATAACTTCCATACTTCCACCGGTATTTCGTCCGGTCCTAATGCCTTACCATTCTTCATTCCATTCACTGCAATCCTCACTTCATCCATACTAACATTTCTTACTAGTCCCTCATTCACTGGTTTATTTTCAAGCACACTATTCCAGTCATTCTCTTCATTCATCAGTCTTTCAAAGTAACCTTTCCACCTATCCTTAATTTTCTCATCATCTGATATAACCATTCCAGCTTCGTCTTTTACACATTTTATCCGACAAACATCCTTCGACTTTCTCTCTCTCGCTCTAGCAAGCCGGTAAAGATGTTTTTGGCCTGCTGGACTATCCAGTGTGTCATAGAGTTGGTTTTGGGCTTTCGCTCTCGATATGGCCACAGCTCTTTTGGCTTTTTGCTTGAGAGCATCATACTCACTCTTCCTTACAGCTTTCAAACTAGCACTCTCATTTCCAACACTCTGCCATTCTTTGAACTTCTTCTTTTTTTATAACCTCATAACCTCACGTATTTAATTTAAACAGGGAAATATACTTGCCAGACTCACTTGACTGGACACTGACTACCTGTTACGACTGCCAAAGATCTACAAATGACAGCTGGGACCATCAGCTGAACGTGTTTTCCGAGGCACGGAGGAAAGTCGGCATGTAAAGGGTGGTCCATCCACAGATCAACCTAGGTTATTTTTCTTTACTTCTTCTCTATATCTTGCTATTGCAATCTATCTGGGAGACATTGAATAATACATATGTAATGATGTATGGTATTTGAGGTACAGATCCAGTGACATGCCCTCTTAAATAGTGTTTTAAATTAAATCTTGATGAGTTCTTTTCTTTAGTCTCCTAGCACCTGGAAGTATGTCGTCCATAAGGTGGTGTGCCAATATGTTAGGGTGCAGTTGCAGTCTGTCTTTATATGTTGTGACTCTCACCTTTATTTCTTCTTTAACGCCTTTGATGCCAAGCTCTCGGCGAAGTCTTTCGTTAGTGATATACCATGGTGCGTCTACTATAATCCATTTTTGATTGAAACCTAGGTAAGCGCGGCTTAACCTAAAGATCAACCCAAGCAGCTGCTACAATTTAGTCACATTGTTCTCAATCGACTGGCACCATTGATTAGTGTATTTTTCATATGATATTTCTGGTTTATGTTATTCAGAATAAAAAAAAGTCTTTTTTTGGCTCGTAGTCAAAATCTTGTCTGAGGTCAGATAGGCAGTCGCTCCATGTAAAATACTGATATTCAGCTGCATCCGGTTCGACTGGAAGCCGACCCCAATATAGTTGGGAAAAGGCTAGGCAGATGATGAGTCAAAATCTTGTCTTACGCTGCGAAATTGTTTTCTTAACGTTTCTACAAAATGTTCAGCAACGACGTATCTCTGTCAATGCTATTGAGACACCAGACGAATATTCTTACTGCTTTGTTGAAATGCCGGGGCTAGGATATTTCACAAGAGGTACATCGGCCCTGGAACACAAAGGGCAAATGAAGCAACATAGATTGGTTTTATACAGTATAGCTTTCGCCCGCGACTTCGTCCGCGTGGCATAGTTACTTTGGGCTAACGCTAACTTCAACCCGCGTGATGATCGAAAAAATATCTTTCTCTCCCCTTTTCTTCCCTCTGTCTGCCCCTTATATCACTTTTTAGGGTTCCGTAGTCAACTAGGAACCCTTATAGTTTCGCCATGTCTGTCTGTCCGTCCGTCCGTCCGTCCGTCCGTCCGTCCGTCCTCGCTTAATCTCTGTGACCGTTAGCACTAGAAAGCTGAAATTTGGTACCAATATGTATATCAATCACGCCGACAAAGTGGTAAAATAAAAATTGGAAAAAAATGTTTTATTAGGGTAGCCACCCTATATGTAAAGTGGGAAGTGATTTTTTTTTTTATTTCAACCGTAACGTGTGATATATTGTTGGAAAGGTATTTATTAATGAATAGGGGTTTACTGAAATAATTTTTTGATAATGTCAATAATTTCGGAAATAATCGCTCCAAAAGTAAAAAACAATGTGTGTCCCCCCCTCTAACTTTTGAACCATAAGTTTAAAAAATATGAAAAAAATCTGAAAAGTAGAAGTTTATAAGGACTTTCTAGGAAAATCATTTTGAACTTGATTGACACAACAGTTTTTGTACAAAAAAGACAAAAAGTTGTATTTTGTACAACTTTTTGTCTTTTTTGTACAAAAACTGTTGGAGCGCCTACCGCGGAACGTGCAACATTGCACGCTCCTCCACCTTTAAACTCATAAGTGGGAACACTTATTGTGACGGACGGGAAACTACGGAACCCTACACTGAGCGTGGCCCGACATGCTCTTGGCCGGTTTTTTTTCTCCTTTAGAAAAGACTTAGAGAGGTCGAGCATTATCCGTTATTTAATTTGACCAGACTTAGGCTTTAATGAAAAACAATGAAATATAGAATACTAGCTTTTGCTTAAGTTCGGGGTAACACCGTTCCCCTTTCATGAATTACAGGTACCTGCTACCAGTAGTTTTTGCCCTTGCGTCTTATTTATTGTAATAGCAATGCTAAGTTTTCCCTTTTCTTCCCTCTTTCTCCCTCATATCACAATCTTTAAAAAAAAAATTGCCTAAGGCCCCGTCTCCAAGGTCCCAACTATCTCTGTAGATTTTTTTTAATTCATCAATATTGGTCGGGCCATTTAGGCGTGAAGACGTAACAAAGAACTTTTATAAAATTACTAGCTTTCGCCCGCGGCTTCGCTCGCGTTAAATTCGGTATAACACACCAAGCAGACCTGCAGTTTTTGCTCTTGCGCCTGATTGATTTGTAATAGCAACGCTAAGTTTTCCCTTTTCTTCCCTCGTTCTCCCTCATATCCCACTTTTTTTAAATAAAAATTAGCCTATGTCCGTCTCCTGGTTCCAAACTATCTCTGTACCAAAATTCATCAAAATCGGTTTAGCCATTAAAGCGTGAAGAGGTAACAAACAAACAAACAAACAAACTCACTTTCGCTTTTATAATATTAGTAAGGATAGTAAGGATAAGTCTTACATTCCCTCCTGCTCGGGAGAAGTCATTTGATGATTTCTAATAAATAGAAAAACGTTGTACACCTGAAGGGTGCGCTGGCAACCCTAGCTATACATGCACACTTAGCAGATTAGCATTGTATACATACATTTTGTTGTTTATAGAAGAATGGTAAGTAATTAAGTGTATCCGGGGTGTGGCCATTGAATTCATCATTAAATCAGTATTACAGGGTTTAGTCTTGGATAGAACAAAGGAAATGTGTTGTAGTAATCATAAACAAATGTAGGATTTCATTTCAGAATGTATTTTTTCTTTTATTTTATTTTTATTTAAATTTAGGTCTAGTAAGCGCGACTGCGTCTGGGTTCGATTTCCAGGCCATGTAGAGTGATAACGGGTTTTTACTTTTGTAATTTCTCAGGAGGAGCCATTGAGTCTAGATTTGTGACCGAAAGATGGCAACTGGCTCGCTTGCTATTACATAGGACTTCAAAAATACTGTTGAAATGTGGGTGATTTTGCGGATGGGAAATCATCAAATAACTTCCCCCACTCTGGGTGGAGCAGAGAGTGTCAGACTTGTACTGACTAGAACCCACCCACGTTCCTTTCTTTTGCCCATTACGTTCTGGAGCCGCGGTTAGCTTTCAAACAATCCGCAACCCCGGATTTGGAACACCTCGGCCGAACCTTTCGTGAATTAGGTACAGTCGTGATGTTTTGCTATAATCTTGGCTGAAGGAGTTACACCTATAGTGAACAGGAAGGTAGTAACGCTTCGTAGATTGACGTAATAGTGAAAATATTGATTTTCACAGCTAATACCAACATCAGATTATAAACAACGCTGCCTTCCTCAATAAACCGTACAGGCACGACTCAGTGACGTCACCCAGTGGTGCCACCCGCACCACATAGAGAATAAACTGAAGGCACGACCTTTCTTTTGTTGGTAATAAGTGGTCAATAAATTGTCGCAATTTCTTTACTTGGGATTATTGACGTCCATTCAATGTTAATAAGAAAAGATGTAGGTGCTCGTAAATTCTGTTATCCCGTATCGATTTACCATGAACCTTGATTAGACAGCAGGGCTGCCAAAATAGTCTTCAGTGGTGCTGAAAACTAAAAGAGGATTAATTAAGTCTGGGACCTGTGGTATCCTAAACTTGTGGTCTAAAGGCAGGGGTCCAAAGGCTAAAATAGTTCAAGATGGTGCTTCCACCATCTTGAACTATTTTTGTCTTTGGGTCTTCACCAGGGTGAAGATGATGGGACCGCATTGGCTCTTATCGAAAGGACTGTCTGCGTCTGGTATAAGCAAGGAAGAAGAAGTATGCGGCGTAGAGGGTTGACTGTTGATCAACGCCCTGCAGAAAGTGAATCCAGAATTCGGTTTGATATTTTTCTCTCTCTCTTTAGTTAGTCCACAAGAGATAATAAAACTGATTCTTTTCGCTATGATCTTGGAGCTTAATGTTTTTCAAGGTGAGAGCTTTCAGCATGTTCAGGGGTCTGTTAAGATCTCTTTGTTCTGTCATTGTGGGTCCTCCCAAACCGAACCAGACGCTAGGTAATAGGATTTACTTGAACACACAAATAACATATCTAATATGAACGAGTTACAAAGTTCGCTAGTTTATGTTTGAGTCTTATTTAATAGGGGCGAGCCTATTGCCATCTATCAGGTATAAATCCATACTCCGTAGCTGCTACTGACACAACATCTCGTTGGAGACCCCCTAGAACACTTTGACCGACCCGGAAATCGACCACAGGACCTGATGGTCAGCAGTAACGTGCGTCCTCAACCACAGTGCAAGCTACCTTGGTTGCCAAGGTAACTACATAATAAGTTATTTGATAACTTCAAGTAATTGGCCGACATCCTGCTTCTACTCCGCCACGATCTCAAACTCAATACGTTACTGTTGTTCGTAGTTGCCAACAACATTACGTGGTTCCGCTTAAACTTCGTCTTACTTCAGTATCTTCCGCTCATTTTCAGTTTAAGGTTTTAATATTCTATATTTCATGCTTTTCATTTAAGTCTAAGTCTGGTCAAATTAACTAACGGATAATTCTCGACCTCTTTAAGTCTTTTCTACAAGAGAGGTGAGTGTTATTTGGTCATCATCTGCCTAGCATTTTCCTAACTATTGAGACGTGACTGCATATCTGACCTCAACATTCCAGTTAGGACTAGGTTATACGATACCAGGGAAGACAGGTTGTTTAGACTTTCGGGCCACTCTCTAACTGTAACGACAGTATTATTGTGTACCGTTTCGATACCTTGAAATATTAAATCCTGAATATAGATACGCTCAAGATCTCCATCTAGCCACCGGAGTTCGTAACTTACCAATATTTTGAGCTGTATTGGCTTCCACAGACCACAAAAGTCAACTTTTGTTCAAATATTATTGATTGTGAAGATTTATGTTACGTTAGGTTAATCATCAGAATAGCAACCACTTCAAATTGTGCGAGAAGAGAGTGAGTTTATCTATAGTAGAGCTCACAGTCTATATTTAGAGTAAAAACTAATCTATTGTTTTTTTTTAGCTAGATTTAAGGTTATTGAACTTCGTTCAAAGCTTTTCAGCACGTCATTATAACATTAATATCATATTTTTCGTTGTTAATTTTACTGAACCTGATTACTTTTAGTTTATGGCACCACAGGTGCCGAAACCTGGGATTTAAATAATTAGTTACTCGAGAAGAGGGTCATGATAAATATGGGGTTTTGCATATTATAATTAAAAGCTTTGAACAAAGTAAAACTATATATAAAGGAAATAGTCTTCTGTATTTCCAAAAGAAAACCTGTTTTTTTTCTCACTGTTTGTTTCATAAGATACTGTATAAGTCTAAATCTCGACATAAAGAATGCAAGAAATCAGATGCAAGAGATAGAGGGAAAAAATAAAATCGTTCACATTACATCCATCAATTTCAGTTAAGCAATGAGATCATTGAAACACAGCTATATTAAAGTTTCAGATTTGAAATTAATTACGAAACGTCACAGCTACCACAAAAAAAGACCATATCGAAATCAATTAGCCGCATAATCGCCGATAGGCGGACAGTATTAGCATCTATCGATAGAATGTCACGTGCAAACGTCACTATTGATAATCAAATATGTAGACACGATTTGCAGGTGATGTGTTTGCGTGTGTTATATATGTGTGGGTGAACTGCGCATATGGCGGGTAGGGGTGGGAGGAGGGGGCGGTGGGGTATACCCGAGTAACTGCTCCAGGCTTGTAGCTAGCTCGGTACATTTTATTGTAGCTTGCCTCTCTAGATACTACTGACTATGAGTGGAGTCGGTTTATCGATGTCGATATATACGTAGTAAATGACGCTGTTATTTTTCCTGTTGTGTGTAGGTTACTGCGCCCGGATTGGATGGCCAGTTTAATAGCAAATGTTTACAGTTTAAGTTTGGGTTTAAATAAAGCTTCGATATTGAACACTTTTAATGTAAATACGGATTTTAAAGGCGTCGTATAAATTGTTGTATAAAATTGTTGAACGGAATGGGGTTAAACTGTCTTTAGAAGATGTTATTTTTATCACCGTTGCATAACAATTTTGAGTTTTACGTACCATAAATTTTACGCTCAAGCAGTACGTATCTACTTACATATTTCTGCTTCCTATGTTTTGCGATTCTCTTATCACTGTTGATAATTGCAAAATACACTGTCAATCTTTAAACAACTAATTGAAATTATCGATAACCGTAAGTAGGTTGCGACATTCGCATGTCACATCACTAAACAGGTTAACTCGTCCTGGGGCGTTGCCTGAGCTGCCCTGTGTGTGGCCAATAATTTTATTACAAGTTCATTAAGACCCTGTAGCGGCCGTCAACTTACCATTTCACATGTATTTATTTGTTGATGTGAATCTTCAATCAGAATAATATAGCCATATCTACACAAACTTGGAAAAAAATATGGTGTGAGACTTTTTGCCACTCAAGGAGTCTTGATATAATTTTTGAAATATTACCTGGAAGATTTTTGCTCGTTTTGGCTTATCTAAGTAGTCACCAAAAATAATCCCTAAAAAAGAACAACGCAGTTAGATTTTAAATTTATTCTTTTGTTCCAAGGGTTGAAAATGCTAGAGCACTTAAAGATGCGAGTATACTTCTTAGCAAGTGGGCAATCGCATTGTCTTTTACCTTCAGATGTGATGGTGGTCGAGCCGTTGCCTATGTTACTATCCTATTTTCTAATAATATCCTACTAAAATTATAAAACAAAACATTGTGAGGATGTCACGATATTTATTTCTTTTTCACGCACCTACTACTGAATGGATTTCTATGAAATTTACAACTTGCGAAATTTTCAAAATTTTATATATTTAGTGGGTGGCGTGCGAGCGAAGCCGCGGCCAAAAGCTAGTAAAAAATAAGAGGGTATGGCAGAAATTGATGAAGCTTCAGTACATACACCTACTTTGATTTTCACGATCGCTAGTAAAGTTTTATGAAAGCCGTGAGTTTTATCTAAGTATTACCTGTAAAACATTGATTAAAGATTCCTTTTAATATGTTTCTGGCGTGTAGTAAGTACAATGTTTGTTGATTTCTGAAGGTCTCATTGATGGGAACCGGGTTGTTCTATAGAGATAACGCAACTCCGGAAAATAAAGGGCAAAAGAAGGAATATGGGTGGGTTTTAGTCAGTAAAAGACTGACATTCCCCCCCGCTCCGGGGATAGTTATTTGATGTTTTTCGATTCGCAAAAAAGGCCGCATTAATTGTGTACTGACTACTAGGTTTAAACTAACCTACATAACATCAATCCTGTATTTTCTGAAGGATTAGGCTAAGGTATATGTCATGTTTGTACTTGTACAACCATATTTACTAGTCCTAGAGGGAAGATGATGAAGTTTAAGTCTTAATCGGTGACTCTATTACTTAAGGCACACAGGCACGAATCCAGACTCCAAGCTGCTAAAAATACCTACAATAATATTTTTTTTGACCTGAGAATTGAACCGTTCACAATCAGTAGACGCTTGAAAATTGATTGTACAAAAGCTCAGTTTTTTTTTAAAGTATTAAATGATCGATTCCATAGAATGACTGTTCAACCTGAAAGGGTGGTTGCGTCATTGATACATCAAAACAATTTAGTCAGTCGCCCTGGCTGGCTCTCCGTCTATTTGGGTCAACGTGTAAACAAAGAAAATAAAGCAGTATGGGTTCCGAGTGTAAAAAGCTTATAAAAAATAAACTTTCGTTATTTACGTTAACTATGGAGGTGTTTTGGTATATGTAGCAGTATTTGTTAGTTAAAGTAACAGAAAAAAGTTTTTAGTAGCCGTTGCAGCGCCATCTATCTTCACTTTTTGGAAGCTGTATCACAACGACAGTGCATTTATACCTTATTATGAAGTGTATGGAGAAATACCTATCCTAAAACAAAAAAAAAACCTTTGTTAAAAATTAAGGTTTTTTTTTTATTGAGGCCCATTAATGGTGGCGGGAAAAAAGTGTTTATGCCAGGAATTGGGGGAAGCATTTGGCTAGGACTGGGACAGCACGGGCTAGTAGAAAAACAAAAAAAAACGTGAAAACATCTGAGAACGTAGTGCGTTGAGTTTGTGACTTTTTTAAGGACTATCAAACCAATCTTCTTGCCTTTGTCTGTTTCTATTTGAGGTCAGCACAACGCGGCTTTTCGTCATTACTTTTAATTTAAAATGTTGTGTCATATAAATAACATCAACAAAATTTTTCACTCATAGAAGATATGGGGCAAATGCATCAAAGGCCTAAAAGGTGCTACATATTGTTCGGGTCGGCACATTCAACTTATACTCAGTAGTTATTGTTGTACAACGAATTAAGTCCACATAAAACTATTACTACCCACATCGGGTCTTGCCGATCAGCGAGCTTTGTGGTAATCTACCCTCCCCGAATCATGTCATGTTCGGTTCCGCTCGGCACAACGGAGTAGTTTTAAACATTAATATTTTTAGTTCATTTATTGATTAATTTACATATTATTTACATTTTTAAATATTTCTTCTAAACAAAAATAAAAAAAAAAAAACATTTAAAAATATAAAAATAGTAGCCCACCGGTATCGGGAACAGGGTCCAAGCTACCGGCGGTCAGGGCTCCAGAGAAAGGAACCTCCTAACAATACGAGCCGTGTCTAGGAGTACCGCTTTCTGAATCAAGCCCTTGATCCATTTTTAGTTATTATTAGTTTATTTTTTTATAATTTACTTCCATTTAGAAGTAAGTTATAAAAAAGAAAACTTCTTATAAAATCTATGAAAATTTATGAAATTCCCCAATAAGTGAACGAGAAATAGATTATTCAATTTAGTATAAAATTACATAAACACGGTATTGGATGCTTTAACGTTTCTGTGATATTTTTTTTTAAATATTTATCTCACAGGGCTTCTTTACTACTAATTAGTTGTGTTGTCTTTGTTATTTCCTTTCGATTTAATTTTGTTATATTGTTTTTTCAAAAAAATACTTTTTTTATCTCCATAAATATTTGATTTTACCGTCCGGCCCTTGCTAATCATACCGCTCCGAAATGTGTGAAGCCACCCCTAACCACCAGCACTGCAATCATTGTGAAACACACCGACAGTCCCGCACAAACATAGTTATAATGCAGATGCAGTAACTTCTCAGCTCACTTCGTCTACTTCGCCATTTGTGTACCCGTTTCTATTTATTTTGAGCGACGAAAAATATAATTTTTCTATATCCAGTAAATATAACTGAAGGATTTTTCCAACTTTAAAGCTCTCATATCAAAACTTTTTCTTGTTGTCACTACTTTACTCATATTTATGTCAGACAAACTAATACACTTCCGAGTGCATATTTGCAAGTAAAATTCAACTCAGTAGCCATAAACTTAAGGTTTAAATTTGTATAGGGTTGTGGTGTCAACCAAGTTACTCCATGGAATTTCAGGGGAGATTATGACAGCAAGTTTGTAGCCACAGACGGAAAGTTTATAATGGGTGAGTATTTGTAAAGCGTCCATAGTCTTTCTAATTTATTGTCTCTTTAACATACCAGTTTATTTAAAAGATAAATCAATTGAAGTTCGTTTTCTAATACTGTCTATGCTATGGCTGGTTGGGAGATATTCTAAAAACAAACCTTTTCTGCCATAACCTTCCATTGTTATTATCTGTGTTCCAGTCTAACCCTCGAAATTTTCCAGGAAACCTTTTCTTTCGTTTCGAGTCAGCCCTTGTGACACGTGTCCAAGTCGCCTATTTTTGCGGATGGGAAATCATCAAATAACTTCCCCCGCTCTAGCCGGAGCGAGGGGAGTGTCAGACTTGTACGGACTAAAACCTACCCATGTTCTTTCTATTGCCCTTTACGTTCCAGGGCCGCGGTATCTCTTTTGAACAACCCGCAACCCGGGGTCCAGGTCGCCTCCCGACGTTTTTCTGGGCCAATCGTCCTGCACCGTCCATTTCCCACACATCGTTTGGAGACTTTAGACCAGTGGTCATCGTGCATAAAGTATAATTCTGTATTAAGTAAGCTGAAATAGTCAAAACGATGGCGTTAAAAGCTTTCGCTGCAGCACTAGCATATAGGGACATGAAACGGCCAGAATGTCCTAAATGCATGGACTAGCAGCTTGCTGAAACCGAGTTATCGACTCATGTAAATGAGCTATTACGCCACAGAGTAGTAAATGAATGGAGTGCTAACTCGCTTATTGCTTTATTAACTTGCGAGAAGAGTAGGTTAATTGTGAATCTGTCATTGGAGGGAACCTTTTGGCGCGTCATAAGCTGTAGTTTTGATTGATTGGTGTCAGTTTTGTTGCGATATTCACAGTGTTGGATTCATGTCAATTATTGAACTGCCGTAATCTGTTGAAAAGTTAATGATAATTATAATAATATCATTTTAATCGTGCGAGATCCTATGAGAATTATGGAATCATAAAAGAGATGGGTAAATTAAGAATTGACTCACTCATTACAATTATTTCTTAATTGCGGTAGATTTATAACTACAGTTTCGTCCTTGTTTCTAACCGTGGTGTGTCAAATCATTTGTCACATTTTTTTGATACCAAGTCCTAAAGTCGGTAACATTGTGGTCACGATGATATTTGCCATCAAATGCGCAGTCTAAATCTTTCATGGTTTTAGTTAGTTTCTACAGTAACTTTGAGTTATACTGACGTGACTAGACCGTTGCCTATAACTTTTATTATATTCGTATTTTGATATAAGTTTCGTCGATATAGGTGTCTGATGAGATGATGAGAAATAGAAAAAAAAGGTTTATTTTAATTACATAGTATTTTAACATACATGATAAATGATTTTTATTTTGCAAGTAGGCTTTCACAAACACTTTTACACGTCTTTTTTAAAAACTAGATGAGGCCGGTGTTTTGTACCCGACTACTCTGAGAAGAAACAGCCGAAACAAACTCAGAGGTCATAGTCTCTTTTAAAGTCAACTTACATGAGGACTATGCAGATTAGTGTCTGAAGTGGTCTTTTTTAGGGTTCCGTAGTCAACTAGGAACCCTTATAGTTTCGCCATGTCTGTCTGTCCGTCCGTCCGTCCGTCCGTCCTCGCTTAATCTCTGTGACCGTTAGCACTAGAAAGCTGAAATTTGGTACCAATATGTATATCAATCACGCCGACAAAGTGGTAAAATAAAAATTGGAAAAAAATGTTTTATTAGGGTAGCCACCCTATATGTAAAGTGGGAAGTGATTTTTTTTTTAATTTCAACCCTAACGTGTGATATATTGTTGGAAAGGTATTTAAAAATGAATAGGGGTTTACTAAAACCATTTTTTGATAATGTCTATAATTTCCGAAATAATCGCTCCAAAAGTAAAAAACAATGTGTCCCCCCCCCTCTAACTTTTGAACCACAAGTTTAGAAAATATGAAAAAAATCTGAAAAGTAGAACTTTATAAGGACTTTCTATGAAAATCATTTTGAACTTGATTGAGACAACAGTTTTTGTACAAAAAAGACAAAAAAAAGACAAAAAGTTGTACAAAATAATTTCCTCCTCCACCTTTAAACTCATAAGTGGGAACACTTATTGTGACGGACGGGAAACTACGGAACCCTACACTGAGCGTGGCCCGACACGCTCTTGGCCGGTTTTTTTATTAGTAGGTAGTGGTCTTTACATGTTTTGGAGATCACCTTTTAAGCAAGGAGATGCTTGTGTTAGGTGACTCCCCTCTTCCACTTCACATTAAGCTGTGTATGCAATTGAAAACAAAGTTAAAGAAAAAAATACAAAAAAAAAACAAAATTAAAATACAAAAAGTATGGAAGAAGAATACCGGCAGCACCGACCCCAAATAAATTGAGATAAGAGTAAAAAATGATAATGATCTACGTATTGGTTATTTTAACCAGGTTAAATAATGATTGTCATGTATCCATCATTCAGATACCTTAAAATTAGAAAGAAAATGAAAGCGCTCTGTGATTCTATAAAATTTCCAACTCGTTAAAAGCAGCTTACGCCATTTTTTCGGGTCATAAAAATGGCAGTCTAAATTGGAAGCTCCAGCGAGCAATTTAAATTTATAATAACTCTAAAGTCAACGAAAGTTAAACAAAGCGGCAAAAATAATTAATCGTTGACATGCTCGAGTAAAAAAGCACACCCAACAACCATTTTGGTGACCACGTAAAAGTATTCAAAACTAAAAGAACAATGAGTGTATTGCTACCTGAATAAATGATAACATCGCGGTAAATTTGATGTCAATATGTGTTAACACTAAGCTATTTAGTTCACGAGTCGGCCCCTTTCCCGCGCCGGTCCCCACGGCATCGGCACACACAGACACCAACCTCCCCTTTCACCCACTTTAACGTCTGTGTGAACTGCACACTTAGGTAAAAGCAATTTTTCACAAGTTACACCGACGCACACAAGCGCAGCAAGACGAATGTAGTGAGTCCCTTGCCCCACGAAAAGTTTTGTAGTACAAAATTTGTTCACTAGTAGTGTCTAGACATGCCATGTTTTTAAGTTAAAGGTGAATCCTTCCAGACTTTTATGCGCTTAAAACAATAAATGTCAAATCTTTATTTCATTTATTACTAATCAAATATTTTTCGTATTATTATATTATTTTATACTGAAAATCTTGTTATGTTTATGTTTGATTAACAAATAACTTAGAATGATTCATATATATTATGTAAAATGAATTAAATTATTTTACAAAAACCACAACTAGTACAATAACATTTTCATGTCGTTGGGTGCTTTGTTATCGCTTGTGTTTTTTGTTGTGGTTTACGTGAATAAACAATACAAAAATATTTAATGTGATTAACATTTCAAATAGCCGTAATATCATTATCTAAAAATAACAGAATATTAATTTAAAATACTCGTATTTATATAAAATGTATTTAAAAAAATTCTAAACAATCTATCCACGCGCTCTTACTAGTAAAATCGCACTCCGAGTTTCGCTGGAAAATCATGGCAAGGGAATGCATCGAAAATGATTATGGAATGTGTTCGAACGAGACGGGGCTATTGCAGTCACACGCATTTCAGTCGGTTAGACAGAGATCAAATATTGAATATCGCGCAGATTGCGAAAACGGGTTATGTTCGAGCGAGGAGCAGAAGGAAAATGCACCATCCGCGAAACGATTTAGGGTGGAAAATTTACTCTAGATGGCGGCAACATAAGTTTTGTGGGCGCTCAAGCCGGTAGGGGCAAGCGGGGGGCTCCGCGGCTCTCAGCTGTGGCAGATAATCAATATCCGCTTGGCTTGTGGACACTATAATAATATATGTTATTTTATATCCACTCCATTCTTACTTCCGGCGGCTGCGTATGCTGCGTCCCTCTCGCACCATTATCTAAAATGGACAGTGGCGTAGATTTGGTAAATGATAACTGTGAGAAAGTATTTATCACGACAATGAAGCGTGATATGTAATTATATAAGGTATTTAGGGCGTAGTGGCGATATGTGCTGGGTGGTGGGGGGTTGTTGGTGTGTTTCGTGATATATTTGTTTTTATTGACGTCGGTATCCGCGGTGTTGGAGGGCACGCGATGCGGGGTTTACTTCTTCATTACTTCAGTGGGAGTCACTCAACTACGCCGACTACGCGTTACTCGATTGACTAATCTAATTGAGGGCGCTTTGGGCGAGTTTTAGTTATGTAGAACGGTGATTTATGTCGCCTGCGTTGTTTTGCGTTGAGAGTTTCCTTCGCTCACGCTTGTGATCGTAAGAACAATAAACTTAGGCTTACTTATTTGAAAATAAACTAAGTATCTTTCTTGGTTGGCTATCTTTTAACTTTTCACACAAACTTGGGTAGAAATAAAACGATAATAATCCATAAACGCAGACAAAGAAAAATAAAACAGACTTACCTACAGAAAATGACGCATTTTACTGTCCCATGTCCTTATTTCACAGGGGCGTATGGTCGGCGGTTCAGGGTAAGAAGGGGGTGGGCCATCTTCGGCGCGGCAGTCGGGTGGCGGTAGGAACATTGCGTAGCGGTATCCTCGGACACACTTGGCACTCTGACTACATTTTTAATCTGTGATCACCACAGAGTAAAGCAATGCAGAGGGCCGACTGTAGCTGTGTCTATCTGTTGCGCATGGTGATTGGGGATTGATCCATATTATTATAATAAATATTACTCTGCCTGTCGGCCTGTGTATGTAACCTTTTCACACACACTGAATGAATTATCAATGGAAGGAACACTGGTATAGCATGACCTAGGTCTTAACCTAGGTCATGGTATACCAGTGTCCTAAGATCCTTGTGGTCTCGGCAGTACTTACGTTTTTGTTACAAGTTACTTATGTTATAACTCAACTTGAAAGCCTTGAAAACCTTACTTCAAGGAATCCGTCAGCACAACATTTGTAGTACTTTGCATTAAGTTCTACAGTTTTCAAAACCCACACCCCTAAACCCCCACTACATCCACTTCTTTTTGCTTCGCTGTAGTCGGGTAGATAGTGTTTTTTCATCCCAAACAAATATTTTTTTTTAGATATATTTTTTGTGTTACCCAGTTTTATATACAAAATTCTTGTTTGACAACTTCGTGGTGGGTCTGTTTATACCTAGTATAGTATCCCATTGCTGGATAAAAACCTGCCTCCATTCTTTAGATTAGTACTGTTTCTACCTCATTCTAATAATATTATCTTCGTGCATCTTTGGAGTCATAATAATGTAAGAGTGGGTATCCAGTCTAGCCAGGAGGCGTGACGCCTCTTCAGGTCATTGATTCAGGGCGTCCTACGCCATGTCTGCCAATTTACTATCTCAATTCAAGGACTCATCTATTCTTGTAACTTGTAATAGGAAAATGTTTTAATTTGATAAAATGACGTTGTGATAAAAGTGTTCTTTCTGCCGCGCTGGGGTCTACCCTTTATGGCAAAACTTCTTAATATTATTTTTCATAACAACGGTTTATCCTAAACGTCTAACTGAAATACCGAAAACTAGTTGTACCAAAGTATTTTGTATTACCCAGGATTTGACTGCATCCCGTCAGACTGGAAGCCTACAGTAACATTGTTGGGAGGAGACTAAGCCTGCCCGGGTAACGGGTTGCCTGCCGAGGTAGCGGGATGTTAGAAACAGATACCGCGCCCCCGGAGCACTGAGGGCGAAAAAATGGACATGGATGAGTTTTAGTCAGTAAAAATGTCTGACACTGTCTGTCTGGCACCCCTCATGTAAAAAATTGTTGAATTGAAATATGTTTCAGCCTGGAGGTTGAATTTGTGATTGGTTTGATGGCCATAGGCTCGCTCCCTTGGTTCTTAAACATACTTTGATTATTAAAAGTGTGTTAGGATTATCCAAAGGGTTATCCCTTCCTG
This sequence comes from Ochropleura plecta, assembly GCA_905475445.1. NCBI lineage: Eukaryota > Metazoa > Arthropoda > Insecta > Lepidoptera > Noctuidae > Ochropleura > Ochropleura plecta. Next base: position 14,691,846 of record FR997731.1, on the reverse strand, counting down.
GTAGTTAAGGCGTGAAGTTAAGGTAGTAATAAAATACCCAATAAAAGATACAAAAACACTTATAGGTGCAACTACAGTCAATGTATAAATTGGTTTCCTAATTAATACACAAACTGGTCGCAGATTTGACTACACATGTCACCCCTGTTATGATGGTGCAAAGCGTCCCCAAATAATAATGGGAGCATAATTCGATTGGCCCCCGTCTGTCGACGGATCGGATAATACATCCATATATAGCCGAACTGGATGTGGTCCGGACTGTTTGTATTGATGAGCTGATTTTGTCCCACGTTGGGCGCCAGTTTAACACAATGATTAAGGCTGGTTTTATAGTCACGCCGCTAGACGCGCCGTTGGGCAGCGCGCTGTTGGTAGCGCGCGTTTGAACAGCGGTGCACTACAAAACGACATTAGTTCAGCGCGTTTCGCTGCTGTGAGACAGTCGTGTACAAACAGATACAAAATGAACGCTAATGCGGTTAGAGTACTGGCTATTTACTTTTTATGGAAAAAAGGCAACAACAACGTCGAAGAACAGTAGCTGTTGATCCTTATAACGCTACAAGGTTACTCAGAGGCGAACACGTAACATCTTTCTCTGATTTACGAGAAAATAGTTATAAATTTTATAAATATTTTCGCCTATCAACCAGCAGTTTCGACGAATTACTGTGCAAGTTAGAGTTTTCTTTACGAAGATCCAGCATACGTCGCATCTCCATACCTCCAGTGGAAAAATTGGCGATTACTCTAAGGTAAGTGAAATAAAAGAGTAGTAGTCCCGTATCGATGTGATTCATTTTGTACACAACAGTACCTAACGGCGCGTCTCAACGGCGTCACACTAAAACGCTCAATGGCCGTAGAGGCGCACGAGCGGTGCGCGCTTCGAAAGCGCCGCGCGAATAGGACGCGTTCAACGAACGGCGCTGCTCAAGCGCGCGAATTTAAAACGCTACTACTACCCCAATACATAACCGAGCGCGCGCGCTCTGACGGCGCTGCCGAAACGCGTGACTATAAAACCAGCCTAAGTATTTATTAATTTGCTATATGTATAGTAGATACTGTATATGTGACATAAACAATATATTATGGTAGACATTGTATTTAATTAACAATCGCGTGATAGTCGATGTCAAAATACTATATCACCCGTCTTTTATATAGTCAGCTTCTACAAACTTCTGGTACTTTCTAGGTTATTAGTGGAGAGAGTGAAATTAGATAAGACGACACATACACGCTGTATACATAGTCAACAATACCTTCTACTCTGAAATTTAAAACACCCATAAAAATATTTATGTTACTTTTTAACCGACTTTAAAATTTTAATTATGAAAATTTCGTGGTGGACCCATATCAATTTTATTTATATTGCTTGTTTAGTTTGTGAGTTATTGTCTATAATACGTATTTTTTCTTCTATTAGATTAGGTATATGAATGGTAACATTGTAAAATGAATACTCGATCAAAATGAGTGAGATATCGTACAGTAACCAAAAATGTTGAAATAAAAAGTCAACGACTTCCGGAAAGAAAGTTATTTTCCACTTTTATTAGTTTTTTTAGGGCAAGTTAAAAAAGGCAAAGTAAGTTATTTTTGATAATATCTAGATGGACAAATAGCTGTATCTACATAGTTACATTTCACCAGACTCTTGGCTGGAGAAAACTCAATAAAATTTAGCGCGACCTGAGAATCGAACCTAATCAAAGGCGCGATTGATTGATGATTGATTGATTCGATGGCGAATCATGAACACTAGATCAACAACGCAGTCAAATATCAATAAAAAGCTTAACGGAAACTTCCACGATAACATTATATCTGTGAACCGACATATTTCAATTGAAGCAGATTAGATACTACCTATACACAGATAAATTGATAGCAATATCCATTTGGATGTACGGAAGTTCGATAAATAGTTAAACGAAACGCTAATATCAATGTCGTTATGGTACGAATTCATTAAAACTTGGGTTGTTGAAACTCATGTTATCTACGTAAGTGTCATTTTTGTAATGTTTGGTAAATTCTCGCAAAAATTTATATTAATCAGGTTTAGCACTAAAACAACACTATGACAAATGTGAAGAAAAGGACACATTTGGAATGAATCTGAGCTTGAACAAACGTACATTGTTAGATGTTTTTTAGCTTTAGCTTTTGTTACAATCTTTGCTGATACTGACAACAATTACACAACTTCATCTCAATTCAATACACTAACTACAATCAATGTTATTATTCCCCTTTTAACTGTTACTAACCCCGCTTAACCCATTCATCACTCGCTTGATTACGTAAACGGCATACCCAAACCATCCATCCAATGGCATGCGGCCATTACCATTCATACGTCACAGGTCACTGGTGATTTCCCTAATATTGTTAGCGGATTACCTACTGCCTGTAGGCACTACATAGTCCAACTTAATTGCACGTACGCATCGAACGTGAATTACAGATATTAATAATGGTAATTAATGTCTGCAATCGAACCTCATCGGGTTAATGCAGTCATTTTACGCGTGTGTGTGTCTGTAAATGGATTAAGTGTGGATATAGGAATTATGTTGTGGTTCTGTGTAAAATTATGATGAATTTATTTGGTTCGAATTTTTTAATTTACTGATATTTAATTACAGTTGCAGTGTCTTTATCATGGTGATTAATTCCTTTTTCTTTTGTTGATTTCGTGAGCAGCACTACTTGATCGTTTATTTTAAAATTAGTCTAGCAGACATGGTTTTTAACAAAAAATATATTTGTTACATTTGTGTATCTGTTGATTTTAAACTTTTTGCTATTTTTTCTTTTTCAGAAAGTTCAGCTCTGTAGACTTGAAATTCAAAGTAGTCCTCTAATTGCTCAATTTCCCAAATTTAAATGGAATTCAACTTCAAATTGAGTGTAGAATCAAATTGACCCATCGTCCTATTCATAGCTATGATCCTCATCTCCGGTAAATAACCTGCTTGGAGATTTACGTCGTAAGGGTGCCCCTTGCGGCGAGCGTCAGAATAACATGCGGATGGTATAAATGTAATTAGTATGTTAATATGCTAAGTGCGTCATGCAATCTACGTCTAGACGCTTGAGCCCTATAGGGGTCCCGTCAGCTCTATAAGAGGGTTGTAGGCATTGAAACAGAAATTGTGTTAATTTAAATAAATTTTATGAAAAGAAAATTATTTTTAATATTGTTTTTAAACTTTTACTTTGAAAGAGCGATTAATGAAAGGGTCGACCCGTAGAAAGAAGTGCAAACTAAACTGACGAAAGAGGACGACTGCATTGTAAATACTTAGATATTGTCCATATACAACAAAAATCAGTATTCGAGTTTATAAATGCAGACCCCATATAAACAGATGGCCCTAAATTGATTCATAAAACAAACAGAAGTGTCACTCCACAATTAATCTAAGCAATACACTTACTGCGTATAATACCAATGTATTTAACTTTTTCAATTAAAACGGACACACGACACACTATATTTTCCGTCGGATTATGACCCTTCGACACGTGAGCGTCCCCAGACATATTGCATCCAACCCTCCGAGTAGTGACCTCACAGCGGATCAATTTATGAATACACCCGACACATCTTTAGCTTTGAAAGCCTTGCATTGTGAATAGTATTTTGATCAAAAAATATTATTGATGAATCAAATGGGCTTTCAAATTTTAAAGCTTTTAAAGCTGAATCTACTGACGTAGATAATTTTAAAGATTTTTCGGCACTTCAAAATGTCACCCTTAAAGGTGAATTCTATTTTAAGCCAAGGATAAGAGAAAACACATGCAACGTCGACATGAAACATTTTCTGTGAAATAATACATGACCTTGGCGTTAGGTGCACGCTACTGACGCTACCAAAGATTTCGGTAAAGTAAATATTTTTTCATCACAGCAGCTCAAACATATAGGTTTCTCACGTTTTAATTTTTCAATTAAGATATCCGCGCATTGTCACTGTTACCTTAGGAAACGTGTTATAATCTAAAATTTTAAGATATTTCGTACAATAGTTTTTTTTTATGTAAATGAAAATGTTTTTTTTTCGACTTTAAGTATTAATTGCTGTAGATGAAACTGATACTTAACCACTTACAAATCACGGGTGATTTTTAAGAACGCTATTAAATTATTAACGTTATTTCAATTCAATATATTCCTGTCGATTCTTGTTCATTGTTTTTATCTTGGTTAGGCACTAACCACACGAAAAAGAAGGAACATAGAACAAAACTAAAGAACATCATAATTATTATATGATATATGACCCTGTTCGTAGAAGAACGTGAAATACACTCTGTTGAGTGATGAGAGAGATGTGTTCTCGTTGCTGAAGTGAAAAGTCGAGATCAAAATATTTGCATCTTGTGTTTTTTGAATCTTTTGCCATCGCTCAGGATTCTACTTTGGAATCCCTCGCTACGCTCGTGATTCAATCATAGAATAATCTTTATCTAAAATCTGCACTCGCAGCAATAAATAACTATATTCGTATAACTTTGAAGGGTCAGCGAAGACAAACAAAAGAGTGTAGAATTCACGAGACGAGTATAGTTGTCAATGGATCTAATGGCGCTTGACCATATTGGGAAGGGAATCCACCATCATTTTTTTTTCAATAAAATTTCAGGGATAGTGTAACTGAGGTTTACCTACAGCGTCCCCGTGATTGTCATTAAAGAGCTTAAGAGGTTAAAAACATCAGTGATAGCCTAGTAGTGTGACCGTCGCATTAAACTGCCAAGTCATGGGTCACGAGTTCGAATCTATGGCACGCACCCATGGTTTTTGGGATTCATGTGCATATTTTATAATTATAATAAGCTTAGGTGAAGGAAAACATCGCGAGGAGTGTTAAATCAGAGGCTCATTCATGGGTGGCTGAAACACCCTAGCACCAACCCCAACACACTATATTTTTTTTACCTACTACAGAAAAGAGAGTTAATCAAAGCATTACCATGTCATAGCAACAAGTTTGGTTCAGAAAAAGGTCAGAACTAAAAGCAATTTTCGTTACTACAGCCAAAAATTGAGTGTTATAATACTTACGAGTACGATTTCTCGTGTAATCATGGGCGCGCGACCCGGGTGGCCTATTTGCTAAATTATTTATAATAACTGCTTACCCTTTCCTGTCTGAATCAGGCGAACGTAATTAAGCGTTGTCTCCTGCTGGAATTGGGAACACGCTCATTTGTTGATGTTTGTTGGGTTAATCCTTCCTTCTGTATCAGTTTTAAATCTTGTACATACCTAAATTTGGTTTCTGGTCTTTTATTTTTTTTTGTCTTTGTAAGAGACACATAATATTACACACCACGCCTGTTAACGAACTCGCAAAGGTTTAGGTAGAGCTTGTACCTAATAGTACACCCAGATATCGGTTTTGTTTTTAGGTCTCATGTAATAGAGGCGAGTTGATGATGTCTGTTATGATGAACCGGTTGCAAATCCAGACCATGAAAAAAAAAACTTGGAAAAAGTTAGAGTAAATTTATTTAATTTTGGATTTTTCTGATGATGTCTGTTACTATTGGTTATTAGGAATACGGTCGTTTTAAATTCGTTGTAATTGTCTAGAAACTAGAGTGCCAACAATTTTTTAAATATAAATGAAAGATTTTATTTATCTGCTATGTCTGACTTTATTTTCACCTTATTCCACTAATGGGACAAAGCAATAAATTTTGTACCATACATTTTCAAATATGAAGAACTCATATTCGAAAATGAAGGGTACAAAATTTACACTGTTATCTGTTCCATAAATATTTGTTCCGTTGCGAGAACTGAAAGCGCAACCCTGAACAAAGACAGCGGTCGTCGGGACGCCGAATCAACCCCAATGGCTCAAGGATGGCTGGCTTGCTTCCTGTACTAAGGGTGGCGGATTGGATACTTGGAGGTCAAGAACAAAATTTAATCCAACCGATGATTCATGTAATTTGTGGCATATTAAGCTTAAAATAAGACATACATATATCCTCTTTTATTCTAGGATCTATATAACATAGGAGTTCTTCGAGATTATCATCATTATCTGACTAGTCAGTTTCCAATTATATTAGGGTCGGTTTCTGTCCAACCGGATACAGCTGAACGCCAACACAACCTAATATGTCTCACTACATTTTTATTATTTAAAAAATAAGGTTTATAAAGAGCATATATCCTAAGCGAAAATAAGCGTAAAATCCCGTTTCAATTCATTAAAGTCTTCACATTATGATTCGGAATAATTTACACTAGATTTACATGCAGTTAGTGACTGGGGGGTACCGATTCACATTCAAGTGCGCAATGTCAATGCTAGGGGAGACGCATGAAAGTTGATTCGCAGTAATTGATCGCCTCGGGGAGCGCTGACGGTACTAGTACGGAGTTTGGATTAAATGATTATTTAAATAAATGGACCTATGTTTAGGGAGTAGGGTTGGAGAGTTACTCCTGTAAGTATTCATATAAAACAATAGTTTTTTTTTACTCTTTACCTAGTCGTATCTATGAATAAACGTTTTTCTTTTTAGTGATGGAAAATCATCAAATAACTTCCCCCGCTCCGCCCAGAGCGAGGGAGTGTTAGACTTTTACTGACGAAAACTCATACATGTTCCTTCTTTTGCCCTTTGTGTCCTGAGGATGCGGAAAGCGATATCTTTCTACATAGAATCGGCATCCTTTAAATAGGCTAGCCCCCTATTACATAGGATCTAATAAAAAATGTATTCTAAACTGAAAAAAATATGATTAGTAAAAGCTTCGAACATAATATTTTCTCTAAAAATCATACTTTTATTTATCTTTAAAGCCTACCCAAATACATGTAGGTTTTATTAAATTATTCAAATAAATTGTACTGTTTTCCTGCATAAACATCACCTTCATAGTTACACGATGAAAGAATAGCCTTCAGAATCCTAACTCTACCTTTTAATGTTTCAAATACGTCTAGCGCCATCTCTTATTAATGGCATAAACTATTATGGCCAATGCCGAGCGGCTTGAAATCGTCATTGTGTAGGTATTGATTACAAGAGATATTCATTAAAATATAAATTTATGAAATGTATTGTTACATGAAAACAAAGACTAATCGTAGAAACTGACCAGAAATTTTTAGAAGATGAAAAAGATGGCGGTATAATAACCCCATACAGAAAGCGAAAAAGGTTTGTGTAAAGAATAGGAAAGAAATCGCAACTTAACCTTATTAATGAATTTGTTTCTCAGCCTCGTTGGTGTAGGGGTTATAAGCTCCATGATTTATGGTGAGGTCCTGATTAAATCAGGACCTGGAAACGAAATCAGGCTGATTTCGTTTCCCAAGTAAGGCAAAGTGTTATTTAGAGATCAGTCGGTGGCAGCCTAGAGTTTGAACTCGTATTGGATTGATAGTAATATATTTTCTACCTACTACGTTGGATTTAAACATTACTAATGAAAAGTAGACTGTGACTCTCTGTCAGGCCTTACAAGAAAACACAGGCATGCCGCAATGTTCTTCTATATTGTCTCTTAGCTGATCTTAAATTCATTATACATACATAGGTATATCTACAGGCTTTGCATAAAACCTTATTTCTTTTGTAACATAGACAACAGGGTCCTCAAAAACTGCCAACTAAAGAACTCAGCTTAAAAAGGCGTCGCTGTAATTAATCTATGGGCTATATGTATCGTTTAGGAGTACCGTGTAAACGTCAGCTTAGCCCTAACCGTTCAGCGGGCGAGGAAATTTACATATTATTAATTTACATAGCAACGCAACCCCGATGGTGCACAATCTGTGTAATTTGGTTGTTTGGCTATGTAGCCGTTGTCTGGTAGTTAAGCGAGTTATGGTGTAATCACTCTATTTGGTGACACCGTTACAGGGACGGTCAACGACACTGGAATCAATTGTAATGTGACGCTTTATAAGTCACTAGCTTTTGCCCGCGGCTTCGCTCGCGTTAAATTCGGGGTAGCACAGTTCCCCTTGCGCCTTATTGATTTGTAATAGCAACGCTAAGTTTTCCCTTTTCTTCCCTCTTTCTCCCTCTTTCTCCCTCACATCCCACTTTTTTTTTAAAAAAGTTAGACTATGTCCGTCTCCTGGTTCCCAACTATCTCTGTACCAAAATTCATTAAAATCGGTTTAGCCATTAAAGCGTGAAGAGGTAACAAACAAACAAACAAACTCACTTTCGCTTTTATAATATTATTAGTAAGGATGGTGGGAAAGTGGGACTTGGCCTTGATTTGTCGGTACTGCCCAGTTCAATAAGACAAAGGAATTTCAAGAGCAGCTTTGAAAGAAGAGACAGAAGCTTATTTTTCCGGTACCGTACCTGAAAAAGGAAAAATGGAACCCTTTTTGCATCACTTTGTTGTCCGTCCGTCTGTCTGTCTGTCAAGACCCTTTAACTCACTAAACTTGACTTTTTCAATATTTGTATGGCCTACAGATAGTTGTTTCGGGTCTGGCTGTCTGTGTATGTGAGTTTAAAATGTTTGTAAACGCACCTACAGGAGAAATTCCTAGAGTGCGGCAACGTTTTTTTTTTTAAAATAACTTGGGTAAGCGTGGAGGCTTCGACTTGAAATGACCGTAAATTATATACTCAACTCTGTAGTAATTGTACCCTTTGTGCTGTGAAAAATCAACCCTCTAAGTCTACGCAGTCAAAAGATATGGCTGTTTATGTAGCATGTTTGTACGGAATCCTCGGTGCGCGAGTTTAACTCGTTTATTACCCATCTGCGCAGTTGAACAAAAAAGGTTTTGTTAAAAGACATACCAACCTAAAGACCTTCAGTGTTGCCAATCAATCTAATGAAATTTTACAAAAGTATAAATAAAACAACAATTTAAACCAGATACCGAATTAATCTACTGTTTAAAAACAAAACAAAATCAGATACCTCACGCACCTAATAGTATAACAATTTAAACTCCCTGTTCCCTCGTTAACTACAGGTGTCTATGTAAGTGATAATATAAACAAACAGTCTTGGAGCTCGCCCTATGAGAGTTCAATCCATATTTTTTGACATCGTCATCACAGCAAGGGGTGGCTCGCAACCCCATTGATGCCTACTCCATCGAGCCGGAATGAAAGTAGTGGGTAATATCTGCCATTTGCATATTTTAATTGTTAAAAGAGCAGACGCCCCTGCAGTGTGAATGTGGCATAAGCAACCGATTTGCATACATAGACGCAGTGCCAGCAACAAATTATTATATCTGTAAATAAAGTAGAGTAATTGAAATATATTGCAGTGTATAATTTAGTGCAAAGCAAAGTTTAATAACTTATGATGATTATGATGTAGTTGTCTTTGTTTCAAATTCAACGATCCAAGATGCACCTGCGTACGAAACTCGGAAAAGTTTAGAAGACAAAGATGCTGTGGCCCATACCAATAAGTTGGAACAATGCCAGGAAGAAGAAAAATAACAGTGTTTCTGTTTTGATATTTTATTGAGTTCACAAAGTTTTGGGGGATATAAATCTAACTGTTTCAGAGGTCACTGAAGTCGGGAGAGCTACTGATAAGATTAAACTATCACGAACAAACAGGAAAGTTTAATAAATCGTGTTCCTCGTCGTTATATCCCAAACAAATCTCAAAAATCATGGTGTGATCCAAACACGGTGTCTATAGATAGACAATCGGTAATTTGCTTCACTCCATACATTTCCAGACACTGACGGAGATATAAATAAAGAATAGTTACTGAACAGTATTTTCGATTAGAGAGATGACGCGAGGGTGCGGGCCGGCGCAGCATGGTACCGATGACGTCATTACACTAGATACGTCGCTCTTTGTATACCTTGTTTGTATACTAATTGATTTTAACCCTTCGGAACGTGGTGTTGGAAAAAACGTGTCAGATGTGAGTGAATGAAGTTAGAGACTTAAATGGTGTTCAAAACAATTATGTTTTGAACACCATTCTAGTAGCATTATTGATAACTAGCTGGCTCCCGCGACTTCATCCGCGTGGTATCGATAAAAAGTATCCTATGCGTTATTTCAGACCATAATCTACCTCTGTGCCAAATTTCATCAAGTTCTGTTCAGTCGTTTTGACGTGAAAGAGTAACAAACATCCATACATCCAAACATCCATACATCCAAACATCCATACATCCAAACATCCATACATCCAAACATCCATACATCCATACATCCAAACATCCATAAATCCATCCATACATCCTCACTAACATTCGCATTTATAATATTAGTAGGATTTGCTTATAATATTCTTTAAATATATGGCAAGGACCCTTTGATTAACAAAATCTGGGCTTTTTCAGTTTTATCTAAAATAATAATAGACATAGGTACTCTATTTTCCAACGTTATCTTCCAGGAACTACAATCCAGGTTTAAATAGAACATCTTCAGAAAACAGACAGGCACCAGTCAATGAATGTCATTTTTTTTTCCAAAATCCCGTTGTTAAGTTAACCACGACAATAAAGAACTTGGAAAAGTTTTCCCGATAGTTTCACAAGGATAGACATAATTTTAATGAATTCGTAATGGATAGAACAAAGTACTTAGGTACTTAATAAGAAAAATGCGTAGTTTTCTTGTCTCTTAGTCTTGTTATTCATCTCCCACGGTAAAATGGTGGGGGGTAGTAAATTACTTTCGGACACAGAATTGGCTACCTCTCAACTAGCTAGTCCCCAAAAAGTAAACGTCTGGTAGATATGTAGTGATAGAAAATCTCTTGGTACCTATTATTTCGAGTCATAGGATCAATTCACACACAGAAAAAAAAAAATAAGATATGGTCTTTGATCACGGCTTTTCTTCTTTATTGTGCCCCCTTTACTGCATTTCCTGTATTTTTGTATTAAGAAGCCAATCTGGACCAATCATACATGCATCATGGACGGTGAGCAATGAGTAGCTCACCGTCTGTCCGTCCAGTGACGACAGGCCGCGTCGACGGCGCGTTAGTGTTCCAAGCGGGCTTCACAGAGATGTCAGCGAAGCAGAGGGGCCTGCCAGCCTGCCGGGGTTGCGGGTTGTTCGAAAGAGATACCGCGGCCCGGAACATAAATGGCAATAGAAGGAACATGGGTGAGATTTAGTCAGTAGAAGTCTGACACTCCCCCCGCTCCGCACTGAGCGGGGGGAGTTATTTGATGATTTCCCACACAAAGAATGCTTAAGCTTAGGTTAAGGCTTAGGTACCCAAGAAGTATCAAAGAATCCGTTTAAAATGTTTGTTATAGTAGGCACATTAAGATAATTAAAATTTCCTCTTCTGCGGTGGTGTTTATTTTCAACATCCTAATTCCGGCCGCGTTGTCTCAATACGGAATTAGCTTCGTCATAAACAAAGAGGTTAAGTGCCTTATAAATAACAGGGATCTTCTTTACCTTAACTAGATGTTTTGGTAATATTTTTGGTATCTTGTATTTCTTCAGCATTTGCTACTTCTACTGGATCATTTCCAAATTCCTCTATATAGGGATTATCTAACTTCGAATACTTTACCATTGATTGTACTTTATCCTTGTTATCACAAAAATAATTAAGTTATTTATTTTTGCCTAAGTAGATGACCTACTTATATAGCATTGTGCGAGTGTTCAGGAATCAGGAGGTAAAACTAACTTTAGACTGTAACTTTGTTAGAGAGAAAGGTACGGCCGCTGTATTTCACAGGAAATGCGCACAATGGGTTTTATGCAGAAATCTAGGAAACAGAAAACAGGCACACTGTAGAGTCAATAGCTTTTCCTGTGATATTTTAAAAGCTTTCAGGTATATGTGAGTGTGTAGTACAATGTGTTTTCACGTTAAGGGTACACAAATAAAAATACCCTGTTGCACTTTTTATCACAGATATTATAAAAAAGGAATTTAGTATCATGCAACAAACCAAGTCATCGTTAAAGAAAATTATTAAAGCTCCATTAACTATAGTTGGAAGCGCTTATTGTACACTCAATGCTATCAATTATTTCACACCCCTATATCGTTAGTAGAACATTAATGAATACATCATCACCACAATAACATCGCTGCAGTGGAATTACTAATGCATTTGTACATAAACGTACCTGATTGTACTAAATTAATGTAACGTGTTATGTTAATTGAGTACAGCGCCATCTATTGACGAGTGGCGACAGCGCCCCATGGTATCGCCTGAATAAATTACATACATATTGTGGTAGGAATTCCGCCGCTCAGACCACTTCCGGATAACCGTATATTAGTAACAGACGCCATTATTCTACTGTCGAGTAATTTCGGACCCAATTTCGGCTGTCACGTAGCTATAGCGTTGTAGCTAACTCCCTGAAAGTTTAATGAGATGATGTGTGTACTATTCACGCCATGTATGATAAGAGTATATATTACAAAGTAATCGCAAGTAGGTTGCGTTTGATATTATTATGTGGTTAGTTATCTACAATGCTTGTTGTAAATATTATGAGATTTAAATGAATGATTAATTTTTATTTCGAGTGGCTTAGACCACATAGTTAACAAAAGAAAACCATCTAGGTCATTATGCCTTTATTGTTACAGTTACAAAACAGACAACCTCTATTAGAAACAAATAGGTACTTATACAGTTTTGTTATATTGGCGAAGAAGGCATAATGTTAAATATTACATACAAATGGTTACGTCTTAGATATTCCTCTTCCCGGGACCCTGGAGTGCGATGGAAGGGCGGAGGGATCACCAAGTTTGTCCTATTTAAGGGATGTGCCCTCAAGGGTAGTGTTGTATATGAAGTTAGGTATATAATGTTTGTACGTTATTCTATTGTGTTGAATATTATATATAAACTACATAACAATTTAAAGGAAACAAACAATTATTTAATCACACGACTTTACAATTTGAAAACAATTTATTCCAATAGCTTTTCAGGTGAACAGATTTACATTAGTTTAGTACCGCTAGATGGCGCTAGCTGTTTGAGTACGCAAACGATTCTAATTTCAAATTTCTGAATTAGTATTTTTTTAAGTTAAGTACTTAAAAACCGATATAATTAAAAAGAAAGTTACTTTTTTTAAATCTAGTAATTAAATCGATTTCCGTAAATGTTGCGTATAGGTGGTTATTTCTAGGTCAACTGAAACCTCTGAAATACGTGTGAAGACAGAAGACACTAATTATTGATGTAGCTCAATGAAGAACACACCATTTTTCACGTGAATATTATTTAATTGAAGGCCCGTTTGCGAACTTTAATTGGGCCTCCTATGAACTATTGGAGGATACCTAAAGATTTGTAAGGTCCCAATAAAAATCTTCAGTCTGAACAGAAAAATCGTCCCCTGAATTGAAACCTCAAGTATATATAATTTCTGCGCTGCCGGGGTTGCGGGTTGTTCGAAAGAGGCACTAGTTCCTCGGAACACAAAAGGCAAAAGAAGTTACTTATTTTGCTCTGGATGGGCTTTAGTCAGTAGTAGTGTGATACTCCCTTTCGCTCCGCCCAGAGAAGAAGAAGTTATTCGATGATTTCCAAAGCGAAAAAAAAAGAAGATAATTTCTGCAGTAGCGTCCCATGTTATCACACCAACAATAATTTGAAAAGATTACAAATCCCTCGTATAAAGGTTGGGTGTTTTTACGCACATGATGACATCACACGTTTTATGTGATAAGATAAGGTGGCTGAGGATCATGAATATCATGATGGTACATTATTGTAGGTAGGTTTTTATGCAACTCATGACGGTGTTGAGTATTTCACAGACTGCGAAACTATTTTCGCAATATTTTGTAATATTACGAATGTCTAGTATGTGTGTTATCTTCAACAAATAAGGTAAATGATACAAATAATATGCATTGTAATTTAACAAAAATTATTGTGTTAGGTGTTTTTTTTATATCAAATAGGCTTGCGTTTGGCCGCAACTCGCCTATACCTAGTTAAAATTCAAAATATTTTATTAAAATGAGCGAAAACTTACTTTTTGAAATTATATTTCATAAGAAGATAGTCGCATCTCTACGACGACATTTGGCTGCAATTTTCAGGAAACCGTTGCCAAAAGAACTCGAATCGTAAAAATTTGCCGTCTCTCATATAATTTTGTGATAAAATCTTACACTTAGTTTACCTATTTTTCACTTTAACCGAATTCATATAATTTAAACTAAGAGAAACGAAACATTACAATAAACTAGATCCATGTCATAAGACCATACTCGAAATGAATTTCCATTAAGTCATGTTAATAATCCTAGAACTAGGGTTCCGCTAACCTAGTACAGATCTGGTACAACAATATTGAGACTACCAAGCGTAAGTGGGTCGCGCAATGACCAGCGTATTTAGGTCTCACGTAAATTCACCATTTCCAAGCAACTGAAGTGATTTCCACAGGTGAAAGAGACACGGGGTGTCAAGTGACGCTGGGCGCGGATAACTTGTGCTCGCTTATAATTTATTCACACCACAATGCCTGAGGTGTGTTTTACAATTTTTCAATTCCCCTACCGCGGTCCGACCCCGGAGGTTGTACCTGTTAACGTATTTGGGAATGTAAACGAATATTACGAGTGGGGAGGTCACGCCGAAACACGGTTACGGACGAATATTGGAGTAAAATTAAACAAACAAGTATTTTCCTTCAAAAAACCTTAACATCGCGATGACATAATTACACAAATACGCTTTAACCACTTGATTTAAATAGTTTAACCCGAAACCGATTGTTGTTGACTTAACATTTGAACCGATTAACTCTTAATATTATTGGGCTGGCCTAAGTAAATACGTTATATCGTGAACAGTCACAAATCTTCACGCGCCGACCTTTATGGGTGTGGTAGAAATATTCCTCGCATTTGTAATTTGCTCCATGTGACCGCTAGACTGTTTGCTCGCACTTATTCTTTCACACAGACACATGTTTTTCGCAATAAAACTTTAAACGTCACACAAGTAACGCATCGCGTCTCGTTTCGTAAACAATGATCCATAGATAGACCACCCAAGAGACGGCCGCGTATTCCCAATATGTGGTCTGTGTGATCTGGCATCTGGTAGATTTTATATCTATAATAAATCACAGTGGAATATCGAAAAACACTAACGAAGTGTCGAAGTAGGTCGGTTCGCTTATTCAGCACATCGGCTTGGTTTTCACCTCAATTCTTTTACAGCTTTCTGAATTATTTTTCGGAAAACCGATGTGTAGGAGTTTAATGATCACGATAGGAATGTATACTAGGAATGTTAAACAATTTGCGTAATAATTTGTAAAGAATAGACAGCATTTATTGAAAGCTCGATATTTTATTGAACAAAGCATCATTGACCGTTACTTACAAAACTTTACATGACTTTCTAGAGTAAGGTTCTAAAAAGTCTAAGGATGAATCAAATAAAGTAGCCAGCGCAATCAACAGCTTTCCACCTACAATACTTCTGTCAACGTCTTTCCAAGTGATAGAATGCTAATTGTAGTTTTGATTAAGCTGTCGGGAAACATGAATGTAATTATTTGAGACATGCATGTTTGAAAAATTTACCGAACCATGTACAGTTTGCTAAAGTACAATGGAGGAGACTTGTGGGTTTTGATTTTGGAGAGCGTCCATGAATGTATTCAACTTTGATACTTTACATTACAATAATACAATCTAATCAAATCAAATCATTTATTTCAATTAGACCATTACAGGCACATTTGAATGTCAAGAAACAAAATGAATCTACAGTCCCGGTCACAAGGCATAATAACTTGTGAAAGTACTGCTGTAGTTGCCCATTCTAAAGCGTTGATCTCTATGGAGAAGAATGGGCAAGAAACTCCATGGACACTCTTTTAAATAATAATATTTTACAAAATCGTATTTACATCATTCATGTTGAGATTATACAAATATGTGAGAACGATGTAGAAAGACATGGTAGCTAAAAAATGACCAGTCCCAACTGACAGCGCCCGTTCACGAACATGACGTATGGATCAGCCCCATTCAGCTCGACCATTTTGAAGGGAGCTAAATGACCCGACACACCCGCCACCATCAGAGAGACATTTAAGTGAGCATGACACTATCAACCACCAGGGCTTCGTCAAGTCAATGATAATACATAGCACTCACATAAGGGCTTAATAATTATACAATACTAGAGAATTGATTCTATACATTGCAAAGATAGTCTTACAATCTTCTGCAGCTTCCACTACAACCTGACATACATGATGTTTTCATAAATATATTGACAAGGTACTGTCATGATGTTAATATCCTTAAACTGTTTCCTTAAAGAATCTCGCCTACGTAGGTTAAAAATGGCTCTGATGGCTCTTTTTTGCAGAATAAATATAAACTCGATGTCTGCAGCCCGTCCCCAAAGTAAAATACCGTATGACATTATACTATGAAAATAACTAAAATAGACTAGCCTCGCGGTATCTACATCAGTAAACTGACGGATTTTTCTAACAGCATATGCTGCTGAACTAAGGCGCCCTGCAAGAGCTGTTATATGCGGACTCCATTGTAGCTTTGAATCGAGTGTTATTCCCAAGAAAACAGTTTTTTCGACGAATTGTAGTTTTTCTTGATTCAATACTATGTCACACTCACTGTTTTTGACATTTGGTAGAGCAAATCTTATGCACTTCGTTTTTTTCCCATTTAATACAAAATTATTAGCGGTAAACCAATTGTGTACCTGTATTAGGGCATTATTTACGTCTTCAAGATTTGTGGCACGTCTGTTTATCTTAAATATTAAAGAGGTATCGTCAGCAAACAACACCATTTGTGGTTGGTTTTTAAATAAATGGGGTAGATTATAATATATACTAAAAAGAGGAAGGGACCGAATATCGATCCTTGTGGTACACCCATCTTTACATTTAAACCCATTGAATTGACACCATTTATTTGTACTTGCTGCTGTCTATCATTTAAATACGATTTAACTAAACTAAGGGCAAGTTTCCCTAGGCCGTAATGTTCAAGTTTTAAGAGAAGGGTTTCGTGGTTCACGCACATCGATATATCATATCGGTAGATCAGGGCACGCCACAATAGTGGCGGTAAGTCCCCTCTTTGAGGAGTGGCTGGAGAGGCGTCATGGCGTCCTCACCTACCGCCTGACGCAGGTCCTCACTGGACACGGAAGTTTCGGGAGGTTCCTGCACATCATCGGGCGGGAGGAAGCGCCCGGGTGTCACCATTGTGACGATCGCCCGGAGGACACGGTGGAGCACACTGTGGCGGTCTGCCCAGCTTGGGCGGAGCACCGCCGTGCCCTCGTAGAGGCGATCGGCGGCGGCGATCTCTCGCGTCCGGCCCTGGTCCATGGCCATGGTCCGGAGCGAGAGGGAATGGGAAGCGGTCACCTCCTTCTGCGAAGCAGTAATGCTAGCAAAGGAGGTGGCCGGGCGTTTGAGGGAGAGATCATCTACCCAACCCAGCCGCCGCGGGAGACGACCCGGGCGCCGGGCGCCGCGAGACGACTCCCGGCCACCATAGATGCGGGCCTGTGGACGGTGAGCAATGGGTAGCTCGCCGTCCGTCCGTCGATTGACGACAGGCCGTGTCGACGTACCGCGGCCCCGGGTATCTGAATTTTTGTGATGATATGTAGAACTCGAAAACGACGGTTTGACCGCTGTGATCAGAGGGAAGGTAATTACAATGGATTTATCTAAGAAGTCGCAGCAGCAGAAAACATTATCAATACATGTAGCGGTATTTATAGTAATTCGGGTTGGCTCCGAAAACACATTCAACAAATTAAATGATTTAAGAATCTACTGCTATTTGAATTTTCATCTAAAATATTGATGTTAAAGTCACCACAGATGACTAGCGATTTATTACCCGTTGCAAGTTTTGCCAAAGCATCTTCCATTACTGACTCAAATATCGAGTAGTTTTGATAATTTGGGGGCCTGTAAACGCACACTATGACATGCTTATCTAGCTCAACACAAGACAATTCAATATTATGTTCAACCGATAGATCAACTATATCAATACGACTTCTAAATTTAATACTATTTTTGACTAAGATTAGTGAACCCCCACGCATCTTAGATTTACGGTTAAAGCAACTGCCTACACTGTAATTTTCATAATTAATTAACATTTCATGATCTTTTAGCCAATGTTCGGTGAAACATCCAATATCAAACTTGGTTTTTTCTAAACACAATTCAATCTCTAGTTGTTTTGAAGAGAAACCTTGAATATTTTGATGAAATAATTTCAAGGAATTCTGCTTAGCCCCTTTTTTAAATTTAACTATTTGAGAGCCAGAAGGTACCTTGGTGTCTGTTGTCTTACTAGCTAGTTTAAATGAGCCGGAGTGAGCGACAATACTCCCCCGCCTTCCTTGTAAAAAGGTATATTAGTATTAGTACTAATAGTCGCAGTGTTAATAATAGAGCAAAACATAGACATAATATTTATGTCCGAGTGAATATTATAAGCTAATAGCCTAGCTATTTTGTGTCTACAACTAGTAGGTAGAAACACATTACCCCGTGTCGACCTAAGTTTATCAACAACATTGTTAATGTCCAGAAACATAAGTTTGTCACAATAGTGACCTACCAAAAAATGAACATGCTTATTCAGCATGTGAATATAATTATTTATTCGTTTTGATAATCTTTCAAAGTATGGAAAAGCACACAATATTATTTTACGACAGTTCAACTTTAACAGCTCAGTTACACTATCTGTGATGTCTTTTAATTTTTGAACTATTTCCTATAAATATGGTTAGATCGGTATTTTTACTATAAACATTTCCAGTTACTAATGCCATTATCTGCTTATAAGTTAACCCTGGCATACAATTATTTTGTCTGGGAAAGCTCAGGTTATTACTTAATGCATATCATGTCATAAAAGGTTTTTACTAGAGCATACTCTTGTGATTTATCATGATTTCTGAAAAAGATCTCAGGCGATCTTGATTTTTATTCTAGCAATTCACTAATTGGTTTTAGATCGAAAACCGCGGTCAACACTCAACATACCATACTGATTAAATCTTGAGAATATCATTCAGCATACGAAAGTGTCACATTTTAAGTGCCAGATCAATCGTTAGCCGTACAATATAGTCCCACCTACAAGATATTCAATTGCTACGTAGTGTTTATTACTTATGAAAGTCGGCTAAAACGGTCTAGCTGTAAATTAAAGTGCCTACGTATATATTCGTAAATCAAGGGAAGATTTACGTCCTCGTTGTGTGAGCTAACGATAAAACTACGACTTGAGTTACCTTGTTGTTTGACTATTTTTAAATATCTACCAATAGAATATTTAGACTTGTGTGATTCAATATTACATCTGACGAAACTAGGTAGGTTTAGAAAAAAAGAAATACATTAAAAAAAAAAACGCTTAAGATAAATTTGATAATAACTTTACTTTGTACTCGTGTTTACTAAATTCAATTCAAATTAACAACTTTATCTGTTTTTTATTTTCCAGTGAGAAATTAATTAACAGTGGACCTCGCTTGCTACCTTGCGCTACATCAGTTTTTCACAGAAGCTTTAAGGAGCTCAAAAAGAGTTTGAAAAAATACGATTTTATACGTTTTTCAGTTGGTACCTAGTACCTTAAATATAATGCAATGCTTTGAATCTCGCTTATATTATGTTTTACAAATATTGTTAACTGAAATAAATACAGACAATATTAAAAATGTCAATTTTTGTACAAATTGAGATATTGGAATTGCTCTCGTTTATATTATTACTGCAACATTCACGCTGTAATGATTAATATATGTTTTGGAATTTAATCATGTTAACTATATTTTAAAGTTTTCGTTTATTACGTTTGCAAGAAAATTTTAACTTACTAGGTCTGATAAAAAAGTCACCTAAACAATATAATGTAATACACATTTCGAATTTGTTTTTAAATAGAAATCGTAGACAAGGTGTATGCATTCTAAATACCTTGACCAAACGTTATTTCTGGAGGGGCAATGTTTATCTTATGGCAAGCGTTAACGCGGCGTGTTATTTCAGTATCGGATTCGTTTTCTTTTATTTCAGTAATTTTATATGACTTCAAGTCTACTAATCGATTTGTAATCGAATCAAAATGTATGTCCTGCTGAGTTGCGAACAACATTTGCTGTATATTTTCATAATTACTGTTTTTTTTATTTAGAACTTCTCCTGTTTCGTGAGTGCGTTTTACAAACATTTAATCTCAAATACACAAACAGCCAGATCAGGAACTACCTGTAGGCCATTTAAATACAAGTTCCGTGTGGGAATGGAACCCGCGCTATGCAGCGCGGCAGCTAATCACTCAACCACCGTACCAACCGTGTTTTTATTTTTTACTAGCTTTCGCCCGCGGCTTCGCTCGCGTTAAATTCGGTATAACACACCAAACAGACCTGCAGTTTTTGCTCTTGCGCCTGATGGATTTGTAATAGCAACGCTAAGTTTTCTCTTTTCTTCCCTCGTTCTCCCTCATATCCCACTTTTTTTAAATAAAAGTTAGCCTATGTCCGTCTCCTGGTTCCCAACTATCTCTGTACCAAAATTCATCAAAATCGGTTTAGCCATTAAAGCGTGAAGAGGTAACAAACAAACAAACAAACAAACAAACAAACTCACTTTCGCTTTTATAATATTAGTAAGGATTAGTATTAGCTTATCCTTTATTAGTCAAGTTGTCGTTCATTTGCACCATTTACCTTAGCTTGTCTCCAGAAAAATACCACTAAATTACCTGTTGTGGTCAAATTTGTTTTTAATTGAATATTTTCTATCGAGAAAGTGTAATGGAATCGTATTTGCGAAACATATAGTAGTTAGAAGTAGTCCTCAACTTTGCTATTTAAATAAACAACAAAAATCGTTATGAGTTTCTAGTTGAGCATCATTTGAAAACGCGAGCTTCCGCTACTCGCTACTAGATGACGCTAGTAGTCTGTTAGGTAACGTTGCCCCTCCCCCGTTTCACAAGTTGCTACCAAGTTTTCACACTACATTCGTTTGGCAAGCTGCCCCCGACAAGTTTGGAAAGCTCGGATTTTCTGTGAAAGCTCTACACTTTCGACGTACTAATTGCTTAGTTTAGTGTTGAGGGTTTGTGTATTGGTAATTTTTGTTAGTATGAATAAATTAAACGATTTTTTCATAATCACGTAAGTTATTTCGAGTTTAGATGTCAGGTTACCGACACTTGACGTTTGCTACGTAATTGTGTTTACCATAGTAAACAAAGAAAAATTGCTATAAAAAACTAATTTTTATTAAAAATGTACCTAGTCATTAAAGTTATAATCTAATCTAGGTTCCCGAATCAATCAAGGAAAAATCTTTATAACCCACTTAGATTTGTTTAATTTCAAAAGCAAATAAAGTATACAGTAGACACACCATATTTTTAACCATTTCGGTTAACCAAATAACAATCAGAAGTTAACATTCGAAACTCAAATTTGCAAATGGCGCGTTAAAATTTACGTGAGAATCCCTGACGTCACAACTCAAACAAAATAATCTGAGCAGTCGTTGATATTATTGTATGTTTAATATTTTCCACAACTACATTTAACTCGGCGCTATAAAAAGTCAATATAAACCTAAACGCCACTGAGATCGCCCGCATTATCTTGTGATTATCGCGTGTCAAAACATCGCCACGCTCGCGATACTTCGCATGTAATCTGATAAACGATGTATTCTGCACGCTTCGCGCTCCTCACCCATCCTGTTCCCACCCACGCATAATGTAGAGCATTGTCTCTCTCGCGCGGTCATCCATTTCATTCATGCGCGATACACCTCGCCAGGCCGCTGTTTACAGACACAAACAAACAGTACAGCAAACCGCTTAGCTTTAAGTACGAGACCGTGAAAGTGATATTGTCAAGTACATCCGTCTCTTTCTAGAAGCCGAGTGTTTAGTTCCGAGAGCGTGGATAGATGTCGCTAGCGGTTCCGTTCTGCAAGCAGTATGGTATAAATGTCACAATAATTTGGGCGCGACGTTGCCGGACTTCGCCACCCGGTGTGGTGGCGGGAGCAAGCAATAAACTGGTGAGTTTGAGGTATGGCGAGAGAGCACTTATATAGTGGGTGTTTAGGTTTATTTTTGTTTGTGTTGTTGGCAGTTATAAGTTTGTCTGAGTGTGTGCGCGTCACGTAAACGTAACGAGCGTGGTATATACACGTACGCGGGCTGTCAGTAGCTAATGCGATGCGCTGTGATCGCTTATTGTGGAGCGCCGCGCGGTTTATAGCGTTTAATTCAATTTAGTAATTGATACGTTTGTCGGTTGACTTTATCACTTTTCATCAACGTTCACCTAATGCTCATTGTATTGTAATTAAAAATGTTTGTTTATTATTATGTGTGTTTCTTTTGACCGTACCTGTAATAAAATATTTTTAATGTTCAATCTAATATCGAGACCATTAAATGAATAAAAATACTCAGATTTAGTAAAACAACATTGTAAGTTCTTTAGGTTTTTAATTATCCTAGATGAGACCCTAATTAACTACAAAGAAAGACAATTAAATTAGTATTGAAATGTGTTAATCACCAACCCGTTTTTAATCTTTAAATAATCTGAACAAGCGGCGCGAATCCTTACAAGAGCAAATTGTCAAAGTGACAACTCCCTAAACACAGTAATTCACGCTCGGCATTCTTCGATACTCCGTTTGAGCCGTTGTGGTGCACACATACGCAAACACACACTTATTGCCTTAATACGTTACCTAAACCAAACAAAAACAACACCTAACTCGTCCTAGTATAGTACAAAATTTCATGAGAGTCTCTTAAGACCTTCTCACCATCGATTGTGCTCACACATATGAAACATTTATGAGTACAGTAGTAGAAGTGTATACAGTATGACGTCTGCTATTGTACCTAATATTATAAATGAAATGTGTAGCTTTCACGAGGGCACACAAGCGAAGCGGGTTTCGTCAGTAACGAAACAACGGAATTTCAACTCTGTTTAGAACCATTCAAGGTTGATTTTCAAAATGAGGTTGTTAGTTGGGTTATAATCTTTCTATTTGGCACAAAAACGGGTGTCGGTAGTAGCATGACCTGTAATTGTGTGTATTAGGTTGGTTTAATCACAATTTGGAGTGGGCCGCGGTATGGCTTTTGCGCTGACAACATAACAATACTAAATTGAATTTTTCTTTATAGATTAAGGATTAGCTGGAAAGAGTATATTATGTAGTTATTAATTTTGTATTGATTCAGCATCATTTCATGGTTTCATCCACTATTGAGCATGGATCTCTTCCCTCCCATCAGCTCTTATGAAAACGATTTTTGAGTACGCCCTGATCGCTACGCTACCCCTGGTGATTACGGAAACATCGTCGTTTATATATTAAGTAGATCCATCTACGAACAAAATCCACTCTAAAAAAATATAAAAAAAATTATATATAATAAATAATTAAATCTTCTGAGTGCTTAAACAGAAACTAAGGCTACGAATTTGGCACCTTCAGTAATATTCACTATTATTAATACAAGAATTTAATTAATTATTATTACAAGAAGTGTCTTGTAATAAACAAATGGCTTGTAATAAGCAAACACGCCGCAAGACTCACTGTTGCTAAAAATACTTCTGTTTCCAAAGACACCACTGTTTCCAAAGAGACCACTGTTTCCAAAGAAACCACTGTTTCCAAGGAAGATCACT
Source organism: Ochropleura plecta (assembly GCA_905475445.1). Taxonomy (NCBI): domain Eukaryota; kingdom Metazoa; phylum Arthropoda; class Insecta; order Lepidoptera; family Noctuidae; genus Ochropleura; species Ochropleura plecta. The sequence goes on along the minus strand of FR997731.1, from coordinate 14,668,101 downwards.
GTTTCCAAAGAGACTTTTGTTTCCAAAGAGACTTTTGTTTCCAAAGAGACTTTTGTTTCCAAAGAGACTACTGTTTTCAAAGACACCACTGTTTTCAAAGACACCACTGTTTCCAAAGAGACCACTGTTTCCAAGAGACCGCTGTTTCCATAGAGACCACTGTTTCCAAAGAGACCACTATTTCCAAAGAGACCACTATTTCCAAAGAGACCACTATTTCCATAAGACCACTCTTTCCAGAGACCACTGTTTCCAAAGAGACCTTTGTTTTCAAAGAGACCACTGTTTCCAAAGAGACCACTGTTTCCAAAGAGACCACTGTTTCCAAAGAGACCACTGTGTCCAAAGAAACCACTGTTTTCAAAGAGATCACTGTTTCCAAAGACACCACTGGTTTCCAAGAGACTACTGTTTCCACTGTTGCATGCCACTTGGTCTTTAATTAATTTTTCTATAACCACGTATAGAGAGAAAACGGTATGTTTATTTATTAAATAATCACACAACAAACACATAATATAACGACATGCGGAGTGTTTATCGGTACTTTCGGCTGCATAAGGTCAAAGGGTAATGTGTGGGACACAGGTAGTTAGCCGCGCGGTTCCGGGTTATTGTGCAAGCATTGTTAGGGTTAATCTGATACGTCCGTTTGGTGAGATAATTTATTCAGGGTTTTTTTTAAACCCTTGTTTTAAAAACATCCGAGAACTGGTACCTAAAACAGAATTTGATGATTTAATAAATTAAGAGATTTGATAAAGATAACTTTGTTAAAATTCTGCAACGAAAAAAAAGTAAAATTCCATCATCGTCACTCAAGAAATAATTACACTATTGGAGAAAATATGAGCCAAGAGGTATGGCGGCATACCAAAACTTTGACTTATAATAGAATTGGGTTTTGGTATTAACTTAAACCCAATTCTAAGTAATTGGAAAATTCCAAATAAATTCCAGCAAAGGCCCTTCTTTCTATAAGCAATATTACCTTATATTTATTTTATTACTGAAAAACTAAAAATAAAAACAAGATCTCTCACCTTACTTACAACATGGATATTTGTCACAAATGAGCTCCCATTACCCAACAATTGATCTTAAGATTGTTGAACTTACGTAAACGTAATTGCGCTTTTAAGAGCCTTGCGCAAACGCAATACGTTTAAAAAGTTCAGGCGATGCACAGTGGTGTTCGGAAGATTCATTGTCTGGCAAAAATAAATAAATAAAGTGCATTTTTGTTTAATTTGTTTTCAGTACTTCCTGTAGATGTTTTTTTAGAAAAAATTATATTTGCAAGCTTAAGCTTGCAAATATTATTTTTTTTGGCGGTGGTTTTTTTTAAATTTAAAGTACTGCATTTACGAAGATAAGTCTCGAACCACAAGATTAAGTAAAGTGTTTTTTTTCCAGTTTTTGTTTGTTGTTTTTGGGTAGTTTACGTCATATGTACTTCTAACTCACTCAAAGTTTAAGGTTTAGCTAGTTAGTTAGTGTGGGAGTAACTAGTCCAAATTTGTTGGTAATACATTTTTTTTCTTAATTACCACGTTCTGTTTAGCCCACAGTGCAACGTTTAATACTTGGCGGTATTATTGTGGCATCGAGTCCAACGGCGGCCGGCAAGTAAATTAGAGAGCGACCGGACTATAACTAAGAGGAGTTCAACTGATGCGACTCCATGAAAGGGTAACGTGGATGCGACTGTGGAAACAGGAGCTTTTTGTTTGTGTTTTTATAGACTCATTTCTTTGTTGTTAAAATAAATCAATATTTGTTTTTTTTGTTATATCTGAAACCAATATTTGTTCGCTTAGTTTGCAATTCACGTTTGGAGTCTGGAGTTTTTTGTTTATAAAGTTTTTTTTTGCGGTTGGGATGCCATCAAATGACTACCTCCGCTCTGGGCGGAGCGGGGGGAATGTCAGACCTTTACTGACTAAAACCCAACTGAATGCACCTGAATACCAATGTTGTACATGGAGTGGTTTATTGACTACTTGCTGAAGTGTCAACCTACATCTGCACTTTATAGGACTTACAAGCACTGCTGACACTGTCACCCACTGGGCCCAAATAATGTGATAGGACATACCATCGAAACGAAAGAAGTTACTGAATACCATAACCCGTATATATGTGGATTTCTTTACTCAAGCTAAAAAAGGTCAGTCCAAGGTATATCCACCCTAATCGCCCGTTCGCCAGCACCAGGAATGCAGCTCTGCGACTGCAGTGATGCATATCGTTGTACTTATGGTGGTGCATATGTGTCCCCCCCTCCCGCCGTCGCACCGCGGACCCCTCACCGCTACCTGCCGTCTTTGTCTTTGTTCATTATGCTTAAAGGGATATAAAAGTATGTAGACTACTGCCTAAACTTATTTCTCAGTACTTGGGGTGATTTTTTTTTATATATGGTAAATTTTGAGTTTTGCGGGGCAAACTCATTCTTGAATTCTGTTAACGTTGTTATAGCTGTTTCTTAGTCATTATTTTATGAATTGTACCTGACATCCTTACTAAGAAAGTGAGTTTGTTTGTTATGTCTTCACGCCTAAATGGCCAAACCGATTATGATGATTTTTGGTATAGAGATAGTTGGGACTCTGGAGACGGACGTAGGTTAAAAAAGTGAGTAAAGTAAGAGAAAGAGGGAAGAAAAGGGGAGAGAAAGACATATTTTTTTCGATCATCACGCGGTTTAAAGTTAACGTTAACCCAAAGTAACTATGACACGCGGACGAAGTCGCGGGCGGAAGCTCCCATAATCTCGAAGTTTTAAATTAAAAAAAAGGGAAAATAAATCCTCTCGGAAATCTTGTTTCCAATGTGTCGTATTAAGTTTATTCAGTTCATGAGCGTAAATAACCTTGATATTCACGCAGTTAGAATTTTAAACACATAGTTTATGTTATCAAACACATGTTCCTGTTATTTGTAATTAACTAGTATTTCAGTACTATTTAAATGAAGGAACAGGGTTCCGAATGAAAGAGTTCAACGCGCGACTAGCGACGCCATATTATGCGGTTCTCTTTTCATAGTTTTGTTTATATTATATTATTATGTTGTGTGACCTTTTCATGACTATTATTTTTAAATATTATAAAATATCCCCTTGATTTTTTCTTTGTTTATGATATGGATTGGATTCATTCTACTAGTGCAGTCTTTTTGAGTTCGATCCTTTTTTGTTTGAACAATTTGATCATTATGTATAACTAAAGTATATTAATCTAAAGGTTACCTAATAATTAATAATAAAAATTAAATATCTCTCTGACAAATAAATGAGGTAACTCAAATATATTTACAACCCATTATTAATTAGGGGTGGCATTTTATTTCCCGTGTTCCAATTAGCTTAAGTGACTACCTCACATAAATCTTTATTTACGCTCAATAAGTCTACTTAATTGAAAATCAAGGCGATCCGATGTTTAATCAATCAGAAACTCCAGTAATTTACAAACGGTACATAATTACTTGAAAACCCCGTCACATACTCATTATTAACCTTATTTATAATTGATCAATTAACCACTCAACGTATTCAGTTAATTCACCAATTACGTTCGAACGATTAAAAACGTTCGATGTTTTGCAAACAGCTTTTCACTTTAAAAGACTATTCGTGTCCCTATAATCTGAAAAGAGAATAAAAGACACTATGGTTTGCATTGAATCTCTATAGCAATATCGCTTCTATGTTTTGCGAAAAATCGTAAGCGACGATGCCGTTCATTCTAATCTAAAGCTAAACAACTTTAGAATAAGTTCGTTATTTCAATGCCGATATCTGCTTATCCGAGCTTAAGATGTGGTGTTGTGTGAGTAAAATTAAAGGGTGTTTTTCTGTTCGGGGGAAAATGTATCAGGTAATAATATAGCTTGGTTAGATGAGAATTTCAGGGGAGATGGGATTTATGTTTACTTCTCTCGTACATATTCGTATGATTTGCTAATGCATCTTTACAAACAACGGAGTAGAGGGTAGTCGAAAAATATTGTTTCAAATAGGCGGGAGTGCTTTGTTTGTCTTCATTTTGAGGTAAATTAATAAAGCGTATGGAGCTATTGAATTTGCTTACGATTATGCTGAATTATCATCTCTTTTTAAAAAAATGGTATATCATGAAGGTCATTTTATGGTAACACATTACAAAAAAATATTGTTATTCAATATTTTACTATCATCCTGTACATTCTTTTAGATCGCATCACCACTAGTTCTCTCATCGAATTTCAAACCTGACAATACCATTACTTCCTCTCCGGTCTTTCAGTTTTCCACAGCCCATTTGCAAGCTACCAACACAGAAAAAATAACAAGAAGTGAGGACCGTATCTAATTTACTACCAACCTTAAAAGAAAATATAAAGGATACATTCACAAAGCAGTATGGAAAAATCTTAAAAAACTCCTTGGTTGTTCCGCGGTGAAATTAAAAAGAACGCGTACATTGTTCAAAAGAGGCTTGATTACACGTCACTAGCTAAGAGCCCTTTGTTTCTTAGTTTTCCCTTTAAGATTTTCAAAACAGACGTTTCATTGTTTTATTTCCTGTATTTTGTGAAATTGCTTGAGAGTATTTTGTTTACATGTTTTTTTTTTGGTCGGTTGACATCATACCACTGATAATTTTGCAATGTTTCCAAGCATGGATGAGTTCCAGTGATTAGCGAAGTGTTGAAAAATAAACCTTGAACTTACTGTTTAAGTGCTAGTTCAGGGCACTTAGCATTAACATGACTTATACCTAAGATGGCTTATGCTTTAAGGTATTTTCAGACCTACGGGGGTTGCGGATTGTTCGAAAGATATACCGTGACCTCGGAACATAAAGAGCAATAAAAGGAACATGGGTAGATTTAAGTTAGTGCAAATCTGACACTTCTCCCGCTCCGCCCAGAGTGTTAAGTTATTTGATGATTTCTTATCTGCAAAAAAGACATTTTTAAAAACTGAACGGACTTTTTCTGACATAAACACTATTTCAGCGATTCAAATTTACGAGATAGTCTGAATGAAAGTAACATCCAATTCAGAGTATCTCTTAAATCGTTACTAGGGACATAGATGATCATAAACCTCTTAGGAAACGAAGCTGTAAGTTAGTATTAACGATGGGATACGACTGTTCATCTTGCCACAATTAAAATTAACGCATTGTCGATAAAAATAAATATTCCATTATAATTGTAATAAACATTAATATTACAAATGTGAAACTAACTCTGCTTGTTGCCTTTTCACGACTTAATGCAGTTGATCAGATCGCAATAAAATTTGGCAAAGAGATAGATTTCAACTTGTGGAAGGACATCTATTATCACGCTAATAACTTAGGGAGGTGAGCAGTATTGCATAAGGTCCATATTCCTCGACCATTTGACAAATGACAACTATATTGATATTAAAATAAAACGGCGCACCTGTTATCCCTGAAAGGTTAAGCAGAGGTATACCTGATAGTACATCCACATTTCTGCAGTTATGTTAAAGTCCTAATGGATAAAAGGGTTGAAAGCAATTCACCTCTCGCCAATTTTATTGCTATCAAACTCAAATCCGACCCTGTTTTCTATGACTCCGAAACTCCTATCAGTTAATAGGTACTATGAGTAGATTATTGTTCTTGCCTCTTTGGTCTAATGGTCGCAAGCGCGACTGCTAAGCATGAAGGTCGGTTCCCATATTCCTTGTTCCATTTTGGGTTTGATTCGCAGGTCGAGCAGAATGTTAATATTCGGTTTTTCCATCAGGTATTTCTGAGCAGCTACCACGGTGTTCATGGCAATAGGCCCCTGTCACATGGGTCGGGTAGACTATTAGATGCCCTCTGCCCAACCACTCGAGATTACAGGCGAGATGTTTTGTGTTTTAAAAAGTTTTGTTGACAACCCAACTTTTTTCACAAAAGAGTCTCACACATAAACAAAAAATAGAATCCGAGAGGTTAAATCAGCTTATCATAACCACCTTAAATTGAACACAAATAGCAACACATACAGTCAACTATAGCACTCCTCAACACGACTGGCAACTCCCAAACCACACTAGTTATTATATATTAATATCAATCTCGATGTATACGAGAGAATTCGAGGTTCGCGCTAAGCTTACAGAAGCCAGTTACGTTATCGTGTTACATAATGTACTTGTCTGTTATACATAGGTTCTATAATACAGTGATTTTGATAAAAATATCAAATACGTAAAGGGTAACTGGAAATTTTCCGCTCGTGGAGTTATTTTTAGAAAATCCTCGTGGACATACTGTTACTCTAAATGTCACGAAAAACGTCAATTTCTTTTTGAACATGGGTATCCCGATTGATTTGACCTTTATTGGGCTTCTATTGGGTAACTTCATCCTCAATCATCGCATTTGGAGAAGATTGTAAACAATATTTTAGACTAAAACCAGCTCGAGGCTTCCCTTGAGTTCAAATCAGAAATTATGCCATGATAATCAGGTATAATATGAATCGATAACCGCAATCAATACGCTATATCAGTATAAAAGAGTATCTTATTTATCTTTATTTAAATCATAATGTAATTGATGAATGCCGCTTCATGTAATCTGTTAAGGAAAAGTATAACAAATAGACTCAGTTACTTTTGGATTTATAGTATTAGGATAAGATTGTTTAATTTAGCATCTAAGTTTTGTGGTAGTATTAAAAAGCCTTATGCATTTGAATGGGTATTTAGACATTCCTCATCATATCAGCCTATAGACGTCAACTGCTAGACATAGGCTTGACCTAACCTCTACCACAGCATAAGACCTTGAGCCGCCTGCAAGCAGCGACTTCCCCCAATGTAAATGAAACACCACGTCATCCATCCAACCAATGGGGGCTCGACAGTACAATAAAATAAAAAAAAACATAAAATAAGAAAAACATCAGAAAGACAAACAAGTTTCCACTACACCTATAATTACACGCCAATACAAAGGTATCACAGGTGCAAATCTTTTCCTAGTACCTCGTAGAGGCAGTAATATTGAACTGTGCTACAATGTTGTCTGCTACGCCGCCACACGCTACGAATGCTACGAGATTCGCAAACCTAGTGGGGTACTGAATAATGTCCAAACCAATGTTTGGTACAAAGCTGTGGTGATTTTGTCATGTCAAAATGTTTGAGAATGTATGTATATGGATGATGGGGACTAGTGAATAATTTATAGATAACTAACTACGCCCCACGGTTTCACTTTCGTGGTGATAGAATATAAAATATTTCTTTATGAATTGTAGTCTATGTGTTATTCTGATATGTAAGCTATATTATTGTGAAATGTCATCGAAATCCATTCAGTATTTTTTTATATTTACATACATCCTCACAAACTTTCTCTTTTATAATATTAGTAGAATATGACATTTCGATTGAGTATTCAATTGAAATATCATCTTAGACTTAGAGTATTAAATGGTATATAATATGTAGTTTTGGAGTGTGATTTTCTTTGTATTGTTGCAAATGCTTTGAAATATCAAAATTGTATTTCCGTCTTTGTTTAGATTTACTGCTCTGGGGATCACGCAACTCTGATTTTACGGATATTTATGCGTATGAGGAAACCAGTAACAGACAGACAGATATTTCTCGACGGTATGTTAAGCCAAGTCAGAGCCGCGCGGCACAAAAACGCTGACACCAGGTTAGACAAGGTTAGACTCGATAAAGAAAGAAGAAGTGTCAATTTTTGAACCAAAAATTTAACTTTATCAATTACAACTGGCTCGCACACAGCGTTTTCAACACCATCAAGATCAATTGTTTAGTTCACCCCAAATCTTGCATTAGGACGTGGATAACGGTACTTACCCTAAAATAACTATGTAGAAAGCATTGATCCGGCGTTTCCAAATATCGGACGAGCGGCAAACCTTCAGGGTAGATTTATTAGGGTGAGGGACTGTCGCAGGGCTCACAGGGTGGGCCGATGTTACTTCGCGATGTAACAAAAGTTTTTCCACCGATATATAAAGTGAATCTTGAATGTATCGGTTTTGTTTTCGTTGAATTGTTTAGACTTGGTAGATTGTGTTTAACGGGTTTCTAACATTTCGTTTTGGTAGAAGAATGCCATAAATATGTTAGAGGGTTCTTACCATATGTTGACCTATTTTTTTAAACAAAGGCTTGTATGGAGAACTGTTAATAGACACTTCGTACGGCAGATTTGGGTACGGAAAAGAAGGCTTCATTACAATATCAGGTCGATTGAAGCATTTTTTATAATCAGCCCACAATTATTTTTTTTCTGGAATTTTTTTTTGTGTTTGAGTGATACCATAATATTTCGTTCGATTAAACAGCATGGTGGTCTATCCGGACTTAGGTTTCTGTCGGATCTATTATTTTTTACTACAAAAAATCTATTCACTAACATATTTCCATCTTCAAAGACCGTCAACATTTCACATCCAAAACACAGTACATTCATAAAACATAATAACAAACAGCTCAACACAACCCTTATATTACGTAAATAATACCATAATAACACAACAAACCGGTAATAATAGAAATAATAACAATAATCAGAACATAGGGTATCATGAACACGATGTAACAAGTCTTGCCTGAAAGACGGGAGGACATTTTTTCAGCAAATTACACGCGCGCCAAATCATTACACTCCCAAACAGAGTCAAAGAGGCAAACCGAACACTCCTGAAACTTCCGAAGGCTTTCCGGACGTTAGAGCGGGATGCAAGATGGGAACCCCTACTACGAACGTGCGATAAGATTTGTTTTATTAGGTGTGAGATTATAAAATTAGTTTAGTTGTAGTGAATGATAATGTGTTTTTTGTCAGGATGTAAGTTTTTTTTTGGGGGTTGATTCCTCGGAATATTTGGGTTATTAATTGTCTTTAATTACAGTTTTTTTTAGTCAAACTATCAGACTACAAAGTAAAAAAAAACAAATGTATTCTCCTAAAATAACAACCACAGAGGAGTACCTAGAAAAATATGTCTGCCATATGCTTTAGTGGCAAAAATATCAAAATCATTGTAAAAAGTTATTGTACGACTGCGTGTTCTCTAGTGACTCAAAGACGATACTATAAGTGCTGCAATCACGTAATTTTCTACTCAATTATAGTGTTTTTAAATGTGTAAATAGTGAAAAGTAAAGTATACTGTGGTGGTGATCAAACAAAAGTTTTTGTTATTGCGAGTCATTGTTAATCAACTTTTTATCATTCTACCGCCTGTTGTGCATATTTTCGTGTCATCTACGCAAGCGATTCATAATTTCGTGACTTTCGCTAATGTCTTGTTGACTCTGAGCGCTTAGGCGTAGCACCCGTAATCTAAGCGTCGAGAGTTCGAATCCAGCATTATACTCCTCGTCTTTTTGTAATTATTGTATCGTTTGGACGATTGATTGTGTACGTAAAAAATGTCTAACTGTGATACTTGTGGATTACCAGTTAAACAAAATGAAAAATTGGCTTGTTATAACTGCGTTAAATTATATCATCACCTATGCGTTAAAATGAGTGCTACTGCGTTCAAAAGACTTAGTAAAGCTGCGCGTTCTAAGTGGCTCTGTCCGACCTGTTTATCTGAACATGGTGAGCCGAACGTATTGACATCTGAGATTACTGGCGATAGCTCTGAAGGTGATGATAATGAGATCAGCAACATACGAGTTGTCATACGGGAGGAAATTCGGAATACATTGCGTATTGAAGTGAAATATTTGATTAGCGAGCTTAGATCCGAAATGAACGAGTTAAGGAAGGAAATTGAGGAATTGAAGTTATCTGGATCCTTTGACATCTCTCAGGTTAGCGAATTAAAAACTGAACTCCAGGGTGTGCAACGTGAGAACATGGAACTTCGTTCTCAGAACTCCGATATGCAAAAAACTATGACTCAGATGAAAGCGCAATTAAACTCTCTTGATCAGAATATGCGTGAGGCGAATCTGGAAATACACGGCTTACCTGAGAATAAGAATGAAATGTTACCGTCCATTGTAACACAATTGTCTAACGTTGTGTCATATGCCCTGAAAGACACCGATATTATGAAGTGCGTTAGAGTGGCCAGTATGAACAATAATAAGTCTCGCCCGCGTTCTGTAATAGTGAAGCTGCGTAGTCCTAGATGTCGTGATGAATTTTATTCCGCAATAACTAGATATAATAAATCTCACTCTGAGGATACATTGAACACTAGTGTTTTGGGTTATGGCGGTAGCAGGGAGCCTATTTATGTATCTGAGCACCTTTCTCCGACATACAAATCTTTACATGCTGCTGCACGTCTTAAGGCCAAAGAAAAGTCTTATAAGTTTGTCTGGGTTCGCTATGGTAAAATTTTTGTGTGTAAAACGGAAAATTCGGGTACCATTTTAATTAAGGATGAACAGAGTTTAGATAAAATTGTATAGTTATTTGTTTACTTCCTACTTGTCATGTTTACTTTCTATTTAGTTTAATGAATAGCATATCCATTTTTTATCAGAATGTGAGAGGAATTAAAACGAAGTCACACGAAATCCTAATGTCAATTTTATGTTCAGACTACGACATAATATGTCTGACCGAAACGTGGTTAGATGAATCGTTCTTATCATCTGAATACATTGATCAGAGATACACTGTTGTACGCCGTGACCGTAGTGCACAGTTTAAAGATATGTACTCTAAAAGTTATGGTGGTGGGTTATTGGTAGCTATAAGTAATAAATTTAATTTTGTTAATAAAACCGAGTGGCAAACCTCCGTTGAGGACATGTGGTTATGTATTAGTGCTGGTGGCGTCTGTATGAATATATGTGTTGTGTATTTACCGTCTTATATACCTTGCCATATATTTGTCCAATTCTTAGCCAGGGCTGAAGAAATCTGTTTGCGCTATACGAATAGAACTAGTTTGATTATTGGTGATTTTAATCTTCCTAGTTTAAACTGGCTTGAATCTTCTGATCCTTTCCTAGGGATTAGTGACCCGAAGTATTTAGCTTTAAAAGATTTCTTAAACATCACCGGATTTGTTCAAATGAATGATATTTGCAATGAGAATGGTAATATCCTAGACCTTATCTTGGTGGATGAGAACTCCTGTCTATCTGTTTCTTGTGCACCCCCCATCAGTAAACCAGATGTGCATCATCCACCGCTAGAAATAGCCCTTACTAAAACTTCAACTTCAAATTTGAAACTTAATACTTTGCAGTCTAAATATATTTTCTTTAAAACAGACTATGAAGCATGTGTTTGTGATCTGCGTAAGGTAAATTGGGAGGATTATTGTCATTTGAGTTGTAATGATTATGTTCTGAAATTTTATAATATACTATGGGAAAATATTGATAAATATACGCCGAAGGGTAAACCTAAGATGAATGATTATCCAGTTTGGTTCTCAGGTCCGTTAATCAAACTTCTTAAAGAAAAACACAAATACAGGATACGTTTTAAAAGGTTCAAAAACCCACGGGACTACGATACTTTTGTTTCCCTACGGATGCGAGCTTGGAGGGCTATGGATGACTGTTTTAAAGTTTATGTAGATAGAATTGAGAGTGAATTGAAAACAAATGTTAAAGCATTTTGGCGCTATATTAAGTCCAAAAAAACTTTTAAAGGTGTTCCTAACCAGGTCTCGTGGGGCGATCGAGTTGGTGAAGGTGGTAGTGGTGTAGCTGATCTGTTTGCTGACTATTTTTCATCTGTATACGGCGTTAGTCAACAGCCTAGTAGCTTGTCTCCTGGTCACTCTTCGTCCAATTACAGTTTGTACTCTGTTGACATTACTGATATTGATGTTAGAGATAGTATCAAAAAGTTAGATCTCAATAAAGGAGCTGGTCCGGATGGACTTCCTCCTATTTTTATCCGTCTCTGCATGGATGCTCTTATTGTACCACTGCGGATAATCTACAATAAATCCCTTAAGGAAGGTATATTTCCTGATTTATGGAAAATCTCACACGTTATCCCTGTACATAAATCTGGTAGTATGAATGATGTTACTAACTATAGACCAATTTCTATAATATCACATTTTGCTAAGATATTTGAGGGTCTTATATACAATGTAGTTTACTCTCACGTCCGTCATATAATTAGTTCGAAGCAACATGGTTTTGTGTCTAATCGTTCGACTATGTCTAACTTACTTATTTACACTACTTTTATCGGTAATGCCTTTGAAGCTAGGGGCCAGGTTGATGCTGTTTACACAGATTTTGCAAAAGCATTTGATCGTGTTGATCACTTAATTCTTTTTATGAAATTGAACTGCGCTGGCATTCATGGCTCTCTGTTGCGGTGGTTCGAGAGTTATTTAATTAATCGTTCTCAATTGGTTACCTTGGCTGGATATGAATCAGTACCTTTTTCTCCTGGCTCTGGGGTTCCACAGGGTTCTAAGCTGGGCCCTTTGCTTTTCTTGATATTTTTAAACGATCTTTTAGATTTATTGAACTGTAATTGTTTAGCCTACGCTGACGACTTAAAAATATATTGTAGGATATCGGACTTGAGTGATTGTATAAGGCTTCAAAAAGATCTTGATGTCCTTCAACAATGGTGTTTCAATAACAAAATGACACTCAATGTTAAAAAATGCCAGGCAATTACATTCACGAATAAAGTAAATTATATTAGATATGATTATCATTTGGCTGGATCATTACTGAGCAGAGTTTCTGTCATCCGTGATCTAGGTGTACTCTTCGATACATCCCTATCCTTCCGCGATCATATAGATTATATTGTTGCTAAGGCTAAAAAAATGCTTGGCTTTATAATCCGTATGTCAAAACCTTTCCGCAATTATAGTAGCATTATTCTCCTATATAATGCATTGGTAAGGAGCTCACTGGAGTATTGTTCCGCTATTTGGTCTCCTTTTTATTCTAGTTATACAAATAATGTTGAGTCTGTTCAGGCCCGTTTCGTTAGGTATCTTTGTATGAAGAATGGGATCCGAAAATCTATACCTGATTATTATGATAGGTTAAAGCATTTTAAATTAATTAGCTTAAAGGAAAGACGTAATCACTCTGACTTACTCACTTTACACAAAATTATTAACGGTTCCATGAATGCGCAATTAATTACCTTTTTTAACTTTAGGACTAGCCTACGTAGCAAGCGACATCATCGCATTTTTCAATTGCCTAAATCTACCCTAAATACCACCTTTAATAGTCCCCTGACACGTATGGCAAGGCTATATAATGATCGGTCCAACTTGACGGATTTCCCTATTGATGTTTTCTCAATGAGTTTCGCTACGTACAGACGTTCCCTATATAAACAGTGTGAACCATGAGTGTTTGTTTATCTTGTATTGTTTTTTGTTTTTAATTGTACTAGTTTTGGATCTATTTGACACAATTTTTGTTATATAATCCTGTCTCTAATATTTATCATGTTATATGTCATGCATACCTGTTATTTGCATGGTTACCGAAATGCAGTTTTTATATGTTAGTTATTTTCTATTTCTTTGTATGTAACCGTGCTGTTGGTGTGCTTATTATAAATAAATAAATAAATAAATAAATAAATAAATAAATACAAGGCCAATAAAAAATAAACAACTGAAACATTTTGTTTGATTTCCTAGCTTCGGCTTCTAACTTCCTTTCCAGCCGGCCATTATAACTAACCGACAAAATAAAAAAAAAACCTCTAAATTTGTTTCCAATCTAGTGTCAAAAGAGCATTTAGTACGGTAAACTGTGATGTAAGGGATATTTTATTAATCGAGTGAGGTGCCAGTGGTAGGGCCATGGGGTGAGGCCGGAGTTAGGGGTTGAGCGTCTGTGGGGGCCGAGAAAGTTATTAATTCTGGAGGCGAGGCGCCAGCCTACGTCCCTGCTGCAACACTGGAGGCTTACCTTATACTCACTTAATGTTCTGCTGATATTATTACCGAGCCATGAACGAAAATATCTACATTTTTGCCTTTTCTATTTTTTCGTTTGTTTTTGTCAACATTTTCGCGTTATGTCAGGTTTTTGGCGCGAATAATTCCAACATACACTCTGTGTGAACATCGACGCATACCGTCTGGATTCTGTACATCAAACATCCCTTTTTTTTTTGCTGATGGGAAATCATCAAATAACTCCCCCCGCTTTGGGCGGAGCTGGGGGGGAGTGTCAGACCTGTTCTGACTAAAACCCACCCGTGTTCCTTCTATTGCCCTTTATGTTCCGGGGCCATGGGTATCTCTTTCAAACAATCCGCAACCCCGGCAGGCGGAGGCCCTAGCAGGCCCCTCTGTACATCAAACCCTCAGCGTACAATTTATAGTCGTTTTTAGGGTACCGTACCTCAAAAGGAAAAAACGGAACCCTTATTGGATCACTTTGTTGTCCGTCTGTCTGTCTGTCTATCTGTCAATACCCTTTATCTCGGGAACGCGTGAATGTAACGAGATGAAATTTAAACCATACTGTCAAATCTGTGTGTCCCTTGAAGTTATCATCATCTCTAAATCATATCTCTAAGTCTACGCAGTGAAAAGATACAGCATTTATGTCACAAGTTTGTACAGAACCTTCGGTGCCCGATTTTTTTTAATGAACAGCTGTTTCATATAAAATGCAATACTTACTCGGTCAATAAACGTGGAACAGTACTTAGTATTTTTACTAAGTGACAAAAAAGCAATTCTGGTGTATTATCCCGAAATCATGTACTGATTTGATGGAAACACATCGTATTCGTGTAGGAATGCTTTGTCCTATTACTTCATATTCGAACTATTTATCTGATGATGTGAACGAGGCATTAGATAAGACTGGTTATTGTTTGTTTCAATTTAACCTTGCGGCATAGTTCTGTGAAAATAATCTTCTCTTGTCCTTAAGATATATTTACGACTTAAGAATAAATGATGCGGTTTTCATTTTAAAATTAACCAGAAAGGCAATCATATTGTCACAATAATTATAATCATAATAAGATATAATAAGGTGTTTTTCGCCATTGACGTTAATTTCTACATATGCTAATTACCAAAGAAATAAAGAAAAAGTGATAATTGAGACTCATAAAATGTATCAACAGTGTTGCCATGCTGTTGAACCACGACGCAATATAATAATGGTCATAATTTAGCAAAAAGGTTGATAATTTCTCCTAGCTATTAATGATGAAAGAGCATGCTGCCTACCCCCTTAACCATCTGAAATAAGGAACTAATTATTACTATCTCTCACAACTAGTATCTAAGATAGTTTCTTTAAACGTAGGAACTCTTGGCACAATGCCAACAAAACGCCAGACTAAAGTAGGAGACATTATTGTTACATGAGGTTTTCAGCAGTTCCAAGTGCTTTTAGCATAGGTAAGCTTGGAGACTTATTATTCTGGAATAAACGAAGAAAGAAGGAAAATGTTAGGAATAGTAAATTTGTGAATTGGTTATCCATCACCTCCTCCATCCATGCAGGATTTTCGACTTTATTTTAACACTTGAATATATTGTCCAGTTGATTGATTCCACAGTCATCACTTTATGACACGTCTGCTCTGATGGCTATCTTTCAATGGTATTATGCAGGAAGAGAAGGAATAAATTAAAAATAATAGTCTTGGTGAAGAAAATGCCGCCTTGTAATATAAGTGACATCAAGCCGGGGTGCAACGTACATGTAAGCTGAAAAGTGCGGTGAGATCCGGCTGCAGTGCTCGTACAAAATGTACAAATATGATGCGGGTGTATTTTCCAAATGCGGTGCAGCCAACCTTAATATGCGTTGCACTTAACACGTACCTAAAATCGGCAGAGTTCCACCAGCAGGTGCAAGCCTATATCCATTAACGGGACTTAAATCCAGACTTTCAGCTTGCTACCAGGACTTGCGTAATGGAAAATCCGTTCGGCTGAGGACTTCGATCCCGGGGTCTGGCTTTTCCAGTAGTTTACCCCTCAAGAACAACGAGGAAATTATGTATCAAACTTTAAAATCACGTTTGTAATCAATGATAGCTTTTTTTGAGGATGGGTAATCATCAAATAACTTCCCCGCTTTGGGCGGAGCGGGAGGGAGTGTCATACTTGTACTGATTAAACCTACTCATGGTCCTTCTATTACCCTTTATGTACCGGGGCCTCGGTATATATTTCGAACATTCCACAACCCCGGCAGGACCCGCAACACCGGCAGGGTCCATGAAGGCTGAGACAGTGTTGTACCTATGTGACAATTTCATTTACATTATGTTTAAGCCTCTCGTTAAAGAGCTACCAAAATTTTCACCAGCCAGATTTAGGGCTGTTACTGATTAAATGGAAAAGTCAAATAACACTTTGGACAAACACACTTTGTCTGTCATGGGAATCGAATTTAAGACTTCATGCTAGACCGCAGGGCTTTTATTACGAATGGGAAATCAGCTAATAACTTCCCACGTTCTGGGCGGAGCGGGGGGGGGGGGAGTGTCAGACTTTTACTGACTAAAACCCACCAATGTTCCTTCATTTGCCCTTTATGTTCCGGGGCCGCGGTATCTCTTTCGAGCAACCCGTTACCCCAGCTGACGGTGGCCCTAGCAGGCCCCTCTGCAGACAGTAAATCTTGTACAGCGTATAAAATACTATCAAAATTTGTCTCAGTTTAACATTCCGGGAAGTCGATCTGTAACGCAACGAAGGAAAACCGGGGAAGTTCCTAACTCGGTCTTGCTAAGTAGTTAATTATTTGTTAGTCAAGAGATTCTGGTACACCAACTTGTGCTACCTTCTGGTCCCGGGTAAATCAGGCAAGTCTTATAGCCAGTGGTAATCTCTTAAAAGTCAGGTTGTTTTCAATCGTCAGAATTTAATGTACTTTTTTACGATTTGGAAGCTTTTACATTTTTACGTGGAAGAAAATTATTAAATTAATACCAATTTTACCGACCATTTTTGGGGCATTGTCAGAAAAGTATTGTAATATAGACAACAACTTTGCTCTTTGGACCTACCATAACACTTTAGAATGTTAAAAGTGGCCTATCAGTGTCAGGTTACAAATCTGTGAAGAAAAACATCGTAGAGACACATGTGACATCCACAAACTATGACCCGGCCTGTGTGGTGGATCATGGCCCACTGCCAATCAGCAGAGAAATGCAAAATGCTGGGAAGCCGGAATAAGATAGAGGCTTTTTATAACTTAAACAGGAATAAACTGCATGCTCATATTTTATCCACTTTTATTTGATAAAATCCTGTTATAAACTTCCAAAGATCGTGATGGCAATTACACAAAAAAAAAACAACACAAAAATCAACAAAAAACAATACAAAACACAATTATAACCAATGTGCAATTAGATTAAGTACACAACATTCAAGATAATTTCTAGTACAATTTAGAAACGTGATATTAGGCATCGATTTTCCCCAAGAGTAAACGAAGCTTTTCCGCGAAAACAGCCACTCGTTGGTTTGTTGGTGTCAGCCTTTCAAGGTAAAGTACAAGGTGATACTAAAGTCATCGAGTACTAGCATCTTTTGAGGATTTTCCACTTACTGAGAGGCTGAGAGGCTGAGAGGAACGACTCTTCGACCTTTTGTGGCGGTGTGAGGAATTGTGAGATTATTTCATACTAGCTTTTGCCCGCGGCTTCGCTCGCGTTAAATTCGGTATAACATAGTACCTGCTAGTACCTGCTACCTACAGTTTTTCCCCTTGCGCCTTATTGATTTGTAATAGCAACGCCAAGTTTTCCCTTTTCTTCCCTCTTTCTTCCTCACATCCCACTTTTTTATAAAAAAATTAGCTTATGTCCGTCTCCTGGTTCCCAACTATGTCTATACTAAAATTCATCAAAATCGGTTTAGCTATTAAAGCGTGAAGAGGTAACAAACAAACTCACTTTCGCTTTTATAATATTAGTAAGGATTTAATAGGTAACTATAGTCTACGGAGTACATGCAAAATTCGATTAAGTGTTAAGGTAAATGAGGCTTAGGATCTACTGTCTGTAATATGAGAAGCATGCTACTAATACTAATATAACATTCAATCGGTTAGTCCCATCATCAATTGGTCGGCTCTCTCTTAGGCAGACTCACATGCAGCACATAATGAAGCACGAACCTGTCAACCAATAAATTCGAATATTATGCCTTCAATTCAACATCCATTATAACCCTGCTAGCTGGGGTATCCAGCTACATAAGAGACCGTTTTGCATTTATCCGTCCTCCTGACGCTTTGTATAAATCGCACTTGCGGCATCATCTCAATTTCCCTCCCCATAAAACCGACTTTTATTCTTCTCCTTCTCGTTTCGTCCCTGCAGTATGTTAGTGGAACTCACTTCCGGCTAAAATTTGTGGCGCCAAAACCATCTCTGTATGTATTTTGAAAAACTGGGCAAAGAACATTACCACTCCTCTATGTGTACTTTGATATTTTGTCTAAATAGTAGATATGTATTATTTTAGAATGTATATATGTTAACATATATTTTTATTTGTATGTATGTTTTTTTATATATTAAAATTTTATAGTTTTTTATTATATTATCTTTCAACTGGTTTAACTATATTTTATACCTTTCGTTTAATTTATGAAAATGAAAAGTTTACAAATTACATAATTTCTAAACAAAATTACATGTCAAAACTAATTAAATAACCCGCCCCTGACCATTCCTGGCGCAAAAGTGCCCATAACACTTGCCGCATTCCCGCGTTGGATGGCAATGGACAACCTTTGCGCCAGAAACCGGCTGGAGCGGGAGTCACCACTGACAATGTTTAGCCTGTGCCCTAGGTCCTGAACAAAGTTCCTAGCGTCTTTACCCCAACTGCCCATGGTCTCCACTGCCATGGGCACAAAATGGTACAGCGGTTCCAAAGGAGCATACTTCAACCTCTTCTTTGAAGCGGCATCTTCCGCAGCGGCTGACGGAGAGTGGACGGTGCGACACAGGTGGCTAGAGGCAACAGTGCAGACACATGTGGCGTCCCAAATTAGGCACTTACCATTTCGCAGCGCAGTTTGGGTTCCGCGCCGGTCTGTCAACGGATATGGCTATTTTTGCCTTAAAAAATACAGTTAAATACTATAACGCTAGAAAGACTACCGTATATGCCTGCTTTCTCGATCTCAGTCGGGCATTTGACACAATAAGTTATGATTTGTTGTGGGCAAAGATGGAGGAGGCAGGCATACCGTGTGATATACTCGGTACGTTGAAATACTGGTACGGATCTCAGACTAATGTGGTAAAATGGGGTAATGGTGGCTTTTCTAAGGAGTACACGCTTAAATATGTGGCGTGAGACAGGGCGGACTAACATCCCCGACCATGTTTAACTTGTATGTAAACGGGCTGATAGATGAGCTCAGCAGGGCGGGCGTCGGCTGTCACATGTGCAATGAACCAGTTAATAACTTGAGCTACGCCGACGACATGGTCCTGCTGAGCCCGTCTGTCGAAGGCCTCCGAACACTGTTATCCATTTGTGAAAAATATGCTTTGACACATGGACTAAACTACAATGTTAAAAAGTCAGAAGTCATGATATTCAGACATGATAGAACATGTAGCTTTAAGCCAGTAATAACGCTTGGTGGCACTCGGCTAAACATCGTTTCGAAATTTAAATATCTAGGTCATGTAATAAAAGACAATCTTAAAGATGATGACGATATGGAAAGACAAAAGAGGTCCATAGCCGCAAAAGGCAATATGTTGGCACGTCGTTTCGCTCGGTGCAGTAACGCCGTAAAGATCACCCTGTTCGTGGCTTACTGTCAGGCGTTCTACACCTGCTACCTATGGAAGAACTACACACAGCGGACGTACCACGCGCTACGCGTGCAGTACAACAATGCCTTCAGAGCTATGCTCAACCTGCCGTGGAGGTATAGTGCGTCTGGCATGTTCGCTGTGAACAGGGTGGACGATTTTTATGCAATAATGAGGAAGCGGGCCGCCTCCTTCATGTCCCGAATAAGATCCACTAAAAATGTAATTGTCAGGGCTGTGTATGACTGCTGCAAATTTAATATTTGTGATTTATAATTGTTTAATTAATGTATTTAAAATTGTATAATAATAATAATGTCTAAATTATATCTATTTTCCCTTGTTTTTTTTTTTGTATTATGTAATTTGTAATTTTTTTTTTTGTGTAATGTATAATTTAATTATGGGTGTACTACCTGAAATAAATGAATTTTATTTATTTCTCCAGGGTACCAATGTCAGCCCGTCCGGCCTCTTTCCATCAGATCTGCTCAGACCCGGAGGTTCAAGACGGCAAGGAACGTTGGCCGATACAAGGGCTCTACGAACTATGTCGTTGAGGGCGTGATGTCGCGGAAACCTCCCTGTGCAACGACGACAACTCAGAGCATGATGACCATCGGCCTCCATCATAGAACCGCAGGTGCATACATGGGGTTCACACACCTTGCAGCCCAGGCGGAAGGCCACCGCCACCCGCAAAGAATCGTCGTCGAGTAAAGTGCCCAGGTGAGGCGAAGGCAGCGCGTGCAGCCACGCCCCCGATTCGGGTTGCGACACAGCTCGCAGTCTAGCCATATCTGCCCCGGATGCCTCCCCTAACAAATTTCCTTGGGCCCCCTTCACCCCCTCGTCGTCCCACGCCCGCTGAACGTGCAGTGCTGCAGGAATAGTTGCACTCGGGTTGAGGGCCGACCAAGCTGAAACAGCATCCGACACAAACGGTATGCCCACCTCGTCACCATTTGGACTCAATAAGACAGTGATAAGGCTGGCAACACCGTGGGCGGACGCCAAAAAAGCCGGCAGGCCCACATCCCCCGCACGACGCACCCCAAGACCACCACACCGAACCGGTAGAGCCGCCTGACTCCACTGGGTGTCACCCAGGGAGACATCGACTCCACAATTGATTTTAAAACTTTGTCAAAAGAAGAAACTTCCTCGGAACAAAGCCAATTAGGGGTGGTTCGTAGCAAGTACGCGATCTTCGGGAGGGCAAAGCACATACGCAGCAGGACAATAGCAACGTGTGCGGAAAGATCTTCGAGACGTTCGTGAGCGGTAAGGAGAAGACGTATTTTAGAATTAATGGCCTCAGGAACTGCGGTAAGAAAAATAGGAGAACCTAAAAGGCTGAAATTGGAAGGAGTAAGTTCCTTGAGACCTGGTAAAAGAGTATCAAAACGAGAGAAGTGTTTACGAGCCCCGATACTGCAGGGGAAGAATTCACATTTCGAGGGATTCGCCTCCAGACCCAGCTCTCTAAGGCGTGGAATAAGAGCCTCTAGATCCTGGAGCACGTCCTCCGGTTTACCCCCAATAGTGCCATCGTCAAGGTACCACACATTCAACGGAGATTTAAGCTCAACAAGCACTCTGTGTATTGCTAGACTAAAAACAAGTGGACCTAGCGGATCCCCCTGCTGGGCTCCCACTTGAGAAAGAATAAGATTACTGTCATAGAAGAGATTAGAAGGAAGTCTGTAGACCTGATGGAGAAACGGATAGAGTGAAGGAATTTTTTCCTTAACCTCTCTCAACAGAACATCCCTTTCTAAGGTATTAAAGGCGTTGCTAATGTCAAGCTTTAATATAATGCTGCCCTCGTTCTTTAAATCCATAACGAACGCTCGCGTGGCGTGTATGGCTGCTTCACAACCCAGGTGTGTGCCAAAACCCAATTGGTGTGGCCGCAAGTATTCAGCCATTTCGTCCCTAACGGTGCGGCAAGCGAGCTTGGCCGTCAGACGGCGAAAAACGCTACCAACAGCGATAGGTCTTAATCCACCATCCTTCTTGGCCAATGCGAAAAGCGAGGCACCGTATAGGTACGGACACACCAATGGGTTCAACTGACCACTGATCAAGAAATTGACGAGTTTGGCCAGACACCCCAAGAGGCGCCTCCCGTTCTCACCAGCTGATACTGATGTTAGCTCCTTGAGGTGTCCTGGTCGGACCCCGTCCAAGCCTGCCGCCGAACCACTGTAGAAAGAGCCAAGCGCCGACACCACGTCGTCTGCTGTAACCGACACTGGAGAACATGATAGGTCTGGATCTACAGGAAAATTGAGAGGACGCGATGAACTCGGATGCTTGAGTTTCATGGCAGCAAGCGTGTCAGGATCCCGCTCGGCAAAGGAATCTTCCGTCATAAGGAGTCGCACAGCACCTCTCAGGTCACCGTCAAATACTTTTGATTCAATCACCTTCTTATTTGATCGCAACCTAGGACTATTCCTCTCCGAAGCAATTTCTATCTCCTCATCGGGCCCACACCGCCTGGATGCCAAAATATTCGCTTTGACTTTGGCCGTCATATTGCCAGGCAAGTTCTTTGATGGTACTTTCAGGGCAGTGTACGCAAACGTGAGAAAAGTGCTCCATTCTTCCACCCCATTATGATCGACACATGCATCGATAATGTCGCATAGCTTAAAAGCGGCCTGGTTGCGAGCATTTTTGGGGATATGGCGAAGAATAGGAACGCCTCCCTTCATGACGGCAAGCCTTTCGAGTGTACTTTGAGCATGTGGAGGTGCCGGTGACGCATGATTCAGTGTATCGCCTGGACACACCCGTGAAACCGCGAGTTGAGGCCGCACTGTATGCTTAAAAAAATATATTATTATTATTATTTAAATAGTTAGTGCTAATTTGATATTTTTACACACTGTGTCTTCGTGTCTTAGCAACGTTTCCTATCGCAGCTCTGCTGGAAGATATATCTTTATGAAATAAGCAGAATCTTCTTGTTTGTATTTTTTCCATTACATGTGTTTTGTGTGTACATAAATAAATACATATTTACATACATAAACTTCACGCCTATTTCCTACGGGTGTCGGTAGAAACCACAGAACGCCACTTGCTGCGATCCTACATACTCCTCTCGGACGCTGTTTGCTTGTGTGCAATGCACCTAACCGTTTACTTGTACATGTATTTCATCACCTACCTAGCCTTTTCTCGAACTAAGTTGGGGTCGGCTTCCAGTCTAACCGGATCCAGTTAAATACCAGTACTTTACATGGAACGACTGTGCTTGGGACTGCACTTGTACTTTTATATGTGGTGTATTATATTTTTTATCTTTACATACTAAGTATGAAATGAACTGTTCGCTTAGACCTTTTATACATCTCAACAGATTTTAATGCAGTTTTCAGCGATAAATAGATTTAAGAGGATGGTTTATATATATAATATCCCAGTCTACGTGGATCGTGCTGCGTGGGTATCGTACTGAACGCGCGGGGCGGATAAGTTGGTTTGTTAGTTTTAAAAAATAAGACAAAAAGTACCTACGTTTCAGTAAAACAGTCTATAATGTTTTGAAACATACCTTACAAGTTACGTGCAGTTTACTTATAAAACTACCTGATCTTTTTGAGCAAAATGTATGGCTAGAGGCACACACATACTCGCGATACAACACACACTGCGCTACACAATGTCACTCAAACACTTGCGTTTCGAAAGGATCAAATTCTTTAACTTTACCTATAACATTTGCGCCACCTAATATTGACTCGCATACAATATGAGATCAAAATTACGTTTTGATTAGTATAGTTCGACCTCGGTCTCAAGCAGGCGCATAGCCGTACCTACTCATATCGATCTTAGTATGAATATTTCAAGCGGACCCGTCCTTGCAAGCGCGGTAGACTTGGAGATATATAGAGCAGGCATTGCAGTGTAATGGAATTGTCTGACTTTTTAGGTATGTAATTGAGAGAGAATTTCAGCAGTAAAACTTTACCTGATCAGATCATGATATCACGCCTGTATTTTAAACAGGGTTAGGCAGTTGTGTACTATTAGTACCTACACCCAAATTTCGACAGTTATTTTCAAGCAACAAGTAATAGGGGGCGCGCCTATTGATCGGATTAGTACACTTACCTAAAGTACATTCAAGAACTGTCAGTGTCATCATTACTATGAGATATTGACGCTAACTGCTTCCTGAAACAACTAGCACGTGATTCTACAAAAAATATTTAAACATATCCAAATATTGACGATTGATAAACTGGAAACGAGCTCGTCGATTTTACATTTAACATCTTTTCTTGCTGCCATCAATACAAACAAATCCGACTGAGGTGTAGAATATAATAAATTATTTATGCAAACGAGTAACCGTTTAACGTTGAAATATTGCCTTGATTTGTACATTTTACTGCTTTAATCAAATAATTTACACTAAAGCCAACGTACTTTGCAAATCAGCATTAATTTACTAAGATAAAGATCTCTATTCGATTTAAATTTATAATCCGAATAAAGTCATTAATTTTCAAACGTATTTTAACAAATTAAAATTCATCTATTCTACAAGTTTATGCGGTGAATGCAGGAGAGTCGGTTGATGTAGTGTGTTGTGTGTAGTGAAATATTGTAGTAAGTGTATTTCGAATGCCAGTTCGTCGTGTCAAGGATTTTTTTTTGTTTACCACGTCTTAGTGTGGACCGAAGGTTAGTTCGGGTAATTAAGGTTTGAAGTGTAGAAGTTTGAATGGTTATACGTCATTACATACTACGAGCCAAAGTTCATAACAATTATCTTTTTTGTTTAATTTTATTCATTAGGCGAAGTAGGATATTCAGTGATGAGATCTATGTTCTACCTCTTAACCTCTATGTCCCAAACAAGCAGTAACAATCCGCCTCCTCAGCTCACGACGTCGTAAAAGTGCTATAGTTTTAGGCCACTAATATTCTCAGACCAGAGTCAAAAGAAGAATTACAAAAAAGTCTACTTTCATGCTATACATCTAAAACTTACAATCAAACAGTTCCATATATTCCATTGACGTTTCCGTCAATGTTAATCAATAAAATGTCTAGGGCAGGTCGTGTGCCGTACAGCTCCACAAGGTCATGACGACACCACTGTTCAATAATATTGTTTCACAATATGGTGAGTTTTCACTGTGACGTAATATGTAGCTTCACTTTTAACATTCGTTTTTTTTTAAACTTTGCGCCATTCTAGGAATTCCTCCTGTATCGTGGATGCGTTTACAAACATTTAAACTCATATACACAATCAGCCAGACCCAGCTATCTGCAGGTCATACAAGTATTTGTTCCGTGCGGGAATCGAACCCGCGACACGCAGTATAGCAGTCGATTGCTCAGCCACTGCGCCAACCGTGCCGTCTTTGTTTTTAACCCCCGACGCTAAAACGACGGGGTGTTATAAGTTTGACGTGTCTGTGTGTGTAAATGTGTATGTGTCTGTCTGTGGCATCGTAGCTGCCAAACGGATGATCCGATTTGAATGCGGTTTTTTTTGTTTGAAAGGTATATCAGTCGAGAGTGTTCTTAGCTATGTTTGGTGGAAATCGGTTCAGGTCTTCAAGGTCATCAGGTCGTTTGTTAGGTGTGATAGGAATGTTCCACGCTCAGTTTACTTGCGAGCATATGTAAGATGTGACATTTGAAACATTGATGTCTTCTGGAACCACTGAGCTGGTCTGCTGTTAGGGCTCGAAGATAGGAGACGTAACCCTGGACTGCCTTTTAGTAAACCCATCGAGTTTGGGCTCGTTGAATTTGTCTTAACTAGTTCTCTTTATGTTTCTAATTGACGAGGACCTGGTGCTGGAAATCTGGAACCTCTGAGCTGGTCTGTTGATAGGGCTCGAAGGTAGGAAACGTAACCCTGGACTGCCTTTTAGTAAACCCATCGAGTTTGGGCTCGTTGAATTTGTCTTAACTAGTTCTCTTTATGTTTCTAATTGACGAGGACCTGGTGCTGGAAATCTGGAACCTCTGAGCTGGTCTGGTGATAGGGCTCGAAGGTAGGAAATGTAAACCTGGACTGCCTTTTAGTAAACCCATCGAGTTTGGGCTCGTTGAATTTGTCTTGACTAGTTCTCTTCATATTTCTAATTGATGAGGACCTGATGCTGGAAATGGGATGTGGCGGATGAAACCCTGGAATGCCGGAATGAAACGGATAAACCGATTTATATCTTTGCTGAAAATCTAGAATGACCAAAATTTTAAAATAAAACACAAAATTACCCTTAAATGGCAAGAAACATAAAAAAAATTAAATGTAAGAATGAAAAATTAAGGAGCTCTTTTAAAAAGCATAAAATAAAAATTAAATTAAAAATTTAAAAACACCCCCGACCCAAAAAAAGTACTTACGCAATTATTATGACAAAAGGTTAAAAATGCTAAACCCTATAAAAAGCAAAAAAAAAACTTTTAACACTACGTAAGTACCAACTAAAGCATGTCAGACTATCTACTCGGGACTTTGTGCCACTTTTATGTCGGAGGCATAACCGCTAATTTTGAACTGCAAATGGTTATCTTGGCCTGCTGTTGACCGTACGTATGAAATTTTTGATTAAATTTTGTCGTGTCGGGGGACCGCTTTTTACCTTCAAAAATACTTACCTAAATCAAATGATCAATCACAAAATTCGTATTTTAAAACTAAATATGTACACAACTACACCAAATGATACAACAACACTGGACAAAAAATTAAAACAGACGAATAGTATGACTCACAAGATTTACTTGTAAAGAAAGAAGAAGATAAGTAAACAAAATAATATTTAAATTACAACGAAAATGTTAACGTAAGTAACGAATTCAAAAAAAACTTTATACTCTATCTAAATAAATGATAAACAATAATTTTAACCCCCAATCTTAGGAACGACTCAAAAAATTTGTATGAAAAATGACAATGGGATTGAGGACTTCTTAATGTGAGCTTCTAACGTTAGGCTAATAAATTAGAGCGGTCCCCAGACACGCTAAAATTTAATCAAAAACTTCATACGTACGGTCAACAGCAGGCCAAGATAACCATTTGCAGTTCAAAATTAGCGGTTATGCCTCCGACATAAAAGTGGCACAAAGTCCCGAGTAGATAGTCTGACATGCTTTAGTTGGTACTTACGTAGTGTTAAAAGTTTTTTTTTTGCTTTTTATAGGGTTTAGCATTTTTAACCTTTTGTCATAATAATTGCGTAAGTACTTTTTTTGGGTCGGGGGTGTTTTTAAATTTTTAATTTAATTTTTTGTCTATTGTGTTCATAATTTAGGACTCAGGTAAGTTTATTTTATTTTTATTTTATTTATTGGGAAAAACAAACAATAACACATTAAATATAAAACATAATAAAGAATAACAATAGATTTACAAATGTGATATCAACAACGTTTTCCACAGATAAAACCATGAGACATTTTGGTTTGACAAGCGTTGTAATAAAAAAAGAAAATCTAGATAAAATAAATTACAAAAATGTTAGCAAAAGCATCATTAAATACATAAAATAAAAGCATAATTAAAAACACAAAATTAAAGCTACAACAAAACAAATAAAATTAAAGCATCATTAAAAACATAAAATAAAGGCATCATTAAAAACATAAAATAAAGACATCATTAAAAACATAAAATAAAAGCACCATTAAAACACAAAATTAAAGCATCTCCAAAACCAATAAAATTAAAGCATAATTAAAAACATAAAATAAAAGCATAATTAAAACATAAAAATAAAAGCATCATTAAAAACATAAAATTAAACCATCATTAAAAAGATAAAACAGAAGCATCATTAAAAACATAAAATAAAGGCATCATTAAAAACATAAAATAAAAGCATCACTAAAAACATAAATAAAAGCATAATTTAAAACATAAAATAAAAACATTAAAAAAAATACATTATTGGCAATGATTAATTATTTAACATGTTGAGTAACGTTAGTCTGAATTTTCTTTTAGTTAAAGAAAACAGATCTAAATCACTAAAATTCTTATTAAAATTGCTCATGAGGCGACGAAGAGGGGCACGCAAGCCAGCATTTGTACGAGTGGCAGAAGTGGCGAATACAGGTCGTGCGCGCACCTCGCGTCCCTGGCATGTTCTAGGAACTATATAGTACAATTTGTTAATAATATCCAAACAATCATACGAGTTATTGCATATGTCATAGAGAAATGTAGTTTCAAGAAAAGTACGCCTTACATTCAGAGAAAGCAGGTTAAATTTTATAAGTAACTCACTATAAGAGAAATAACAACTTTTGAAACAGCGATAATGCATAGACTTCAAAAATTTACGTTGTAAACATTCTACATACTCATTATATTTGTTATAATAGGGATTCCACACCTGTACTGCATATTCTAGTTGAGACCTTATTAGAGATTTATACAGATATAAATACGTACTGGGGTGCTTAAATTCTGTGGCTGACCTCAGCACAAAACCATACATGCGATAAGCATTATTAACAATTTTATTAACATGTGCGTCCAAATGCAGTTTATCGTCTAATAATATTCCCAGGTCACGAATCAAGCTCTCCCTAGCCAGAGTTTCACTTTGTATTGCATAAGGATATTTAAATATATTTTTGTTTTTCGTGAAGCTGATACAGTAACATTTAGGAAGGCTAAGTTGGAGCTTGTTTTTAGAGCAATAATTGGACAAACGATTGAGGTCTTGTTGAAGCAGTTGACAGTCAAGCATAGTTTTGATAGGTCTGAAGATTTTAAGATCATCTGCGTAAAGTAAGAATTTGGAATTATGGAAGCACATGTCAATATCATTGATAAATAAAATAAATAATAAAGGGCCGAGTATTGACCCTTGAGGCACCCCTGAAGTAACAGTTATGGAGTTGGAATGGTACCCATTAACTACCACTTTTTGTGTTCTATTTGAAACATAGGATGTAAACCAACGGAACAAATCCCCACGAATGCCGTTAAATGCTATTTTCCCTAAAAGTAAGTTATGATCCACCTTGTCAAATGCTTTACGGAAATCGGTGTATACGGAATCTACCTGTACACGCCTGTCTAAATTATTAAATAAAAAATCGGTATATTCAACCAAATTAGTAGTGGTGGACCTTTTTTTGACGAATCCATGCTGTTGCTTAATAATCTGGTTCTTAATAATAGGGTAGAGCTGGTTGTGGACAAGTCTTTCAAAAAGTTTCGACAAGATGGACAAAATAGAAATAGGCCGGTAGTTCTCAATATCATGTTTTGGGCCAGATTTATGAACAGGGGTTATATTCGCCCGTTTCCATACTTCAGGGAACGTTCCCTGGCTTAAACATCTATTATAAATAATATGCAGAGGGAGAGTTAAAGCATCGGCGGTACGCTTAAAGAAAAGTGGCGGTATACCATCAGGTCCGGGACCTTTAGAACAATCTAAAGATTTCAAGGCAAAGTTAACCTCACCAATACCGAGCTCAAGATTGGTAACGAGACAACTATTCATAGAATCGTCGAAGGTCTGATGTTGCATATTGTTTAGAGTGGAAGGCTCATAAACAGAATGAAAGAAGTTTAAAAAGAGATTACAAATTTCTTCTGGATCGTTTGAAGACTGTCCCTCATAATGCATAGTTGAAGGAATAGAAGCTGTAGATTTACGGTTGGATACAAATGTCCAGAAATATTTACTATTAATTTTGATGCTATCCTCAACTGACTGTATGTATCGAGAATAACAAATTTCAGATTCGGTTTGAAATCTAGATCTAAATAGAGAAAATTGCTCATAATCTGAAATATTCTGATACACTTTCCACTTATACCACGCTTTAGTTTTATTTTTGAATATATGTATCAACGCAGGTGAAAACCAAGCCGGATATTTAGAAGACTTGATCGTTGTTAAAGGGACATGAGCTTTAATAACCCCAAAAATAACCTCATAAAATGTGTTTACAGCCTCTTCTCCAGATTGCCCATGTAATAATTCGCCCCAGTCAACTCCATCCAGGTCACTATTAATTTGTTCATAATTTGCCTTGTAGTAATTGTATCTCTGTACAGATTTACGTCGCATGGTTTGGTTAGTAAAGTTAAAAGACGTCAATATACATAAGGGTGGGTGATAAGGGTCTATTGGTAAAAGTGTGTCAGTGGGTGCAACGACAGAACAGTCAATATTACTAATCACCAAATCCAAAATCTTACCAGTCGTATTTGTAATATTATTATACTGGTGAGCATTAAGGACGGACATAAATATACTTAAATGACTACAAATATGACAGTTACTGCTATTTAATTGTTGTACGGTAGAACATCCACCACTAGTAGCTAGCCAAACTATATCGGGGAGATTGTAATCACCAAAAAGATAGAAATTTTGGACTTCCCCATTCTCAACCACCTCTTGCAAAAGCTCCAAATATGCAACATAGACACTTTCTGGTGTTTTAGGCGGAATATATGCTGAGCATATGATATTATATTTACCTCTCGTCGCGCTCGGTACTCGTAAAATAACATGCTCAATGTATTTGTTTAATACAGTAGTGGTGTCAATTGTGCTAGATTCCAGTCCCTTAAGGACCGCTATAAGAGTGCCGCCACCATCCCTTTTTTGGGAAGCTGTACGATCGCGATCGCATCTGTAGATGGAGTACCGCTGATCAATAAATTCAGAGTCATGTATTTCAGGTATTAGCCAAGTTTCCGTAAGAATTATTACGTCGTAGCAATTTGATAAAATGTTCATGAATAGAACATGCAGTTTAGTGCGCAATCCCCTACAATTTTGATAATATACCATTAGTTTATCACCCATTGCTGAATGTATGCGTTTGAAACAGTATTATGACATAAGTCTGACTAAATATCAAAGTATTGTCACAAAAAGATCTAAAGATGTACAATTCGAATTCATGTATCATTAAAATTATAAACAATAACAATAAAATTAAATCATTAAAACTCTCTTCTACATGGAATAACCCATTACATAATATAGAATAGTAAAAAATAATAATTGAAATAATAAAAAGAATACATCCGCCAACTGAAGTATTTTTGAAAACATAATAAATAGGCAAGCAAATCTGCCAAGATATATCACCATCATGAGCTCTCAATATGAATAAAATAACGAAGTACATAATATAATAAATACACAAATACGTATTAGACACTACACTAAAGAGATCTTTAATGGCCCATATCATTTGATTGGTCAATTTAATTATTGCCTTTACCCAACTATGTTTGGGGCGGGTTCCAATCTAACTGGAATGCAATGGAATACTAAACTCGATTGAGCTACTGCCTATCTGACCTCTACAAATAATTTCATACTGGGTTATTCGATACTAACCGGCTAAGCCGATGTGATATCGAAAACAATGGTATCCTGTGTTCCAGACTATAATCTACCTCTGTAGCAAACTTCATCAAGATCCGTTCAGCCGTTTTCATCCATACATCCATCCATTATCACAAACTTTCGCATTTATAATAAAAGTAGGATAACAGAAAGATGTACAGACTTTCAGGCCACCTGCGAAGACTGTCAAAGATCTAAAAAAACCGGGCAAGTGCGAGCCGGACTTACACACCGAGGGTTCCGTACAAACTTGCGACAATAACGTAAGAGATATGGCATCTTTTGACTATGTACACTTAGAGATATAATCCACAACTACAAGGGACCACAGACTTGACTGACTTTAATTTCAACGCAATACTTTCACGCGTTCCCAAGATAAAAGGTCTTGTTGATCCAACAAGGGTTCCGTTTTTCCCTTTGAGGTGCGGAACCCTTAAAATGACAACCGGGACCAGTGGCTTAATGTGCTTTCCAAAGCTCGAAGAAAATTTTGTAGGTGGTGTTATATTAGTACTACGTAATTTAATTAACTCGACAGTTGCCCTGGTGGTTGAGAGATTGTCATGCTCACTTAAATGTCTCGCTGATGGTGGCGTGTGTGTCGGGTCATTTAGTTCCCTTCAAAATGGTTGAGCTGAATGGGGCTGATATATGCGTCATGTTCGTGAACGGGCGCTGTCAGTTGTGACTGGTCATCTATTAGCCGCCACGGTTTGTTTTAATTAATTAATTTATCTATTAAACTCTTGTTTTTGCTTTTACTCTGGACGCTCTTAATGTGCTCGTTTTTCTACATCGTTCTCACGTGTATTTATAATCACAACATGAATGATGTATCCATGATTTTGTAAAAATATTATGATTTAAAAGAGTGTCCATGGAGTTTCTTGCCCATTCTTCTCCATAGAGATCTACGCTTTGGAATGGGCAACTACAGTACTTTTACAAGTTATTATGTCTTGTGACTGGGACTGTAGCAGCATCATTTTTTTTTTGTTTTCATTACATTCAAAAGTGCCTGTAATGGTCTAACTGAAATAAATGATTTGATTTGATTAGAATATTAGATGGTCATCCATCCACTACCGACCTAAGCAGGGGCAACAAAACATTACAGGTCGACAGTACAGTACAATACAGTCAGCTGTTTATTTCACAAAAAAATGGAATTGAATGATCAATCTCTCTCTTCTACAGTACTTACATTTATTTCAACCGTTCCGTTGATCTCGCGGTCGTAAGCGCGCCTGCTGAGTACGGAGTCCTGGGTTTGTTTCCCGGGTTGGGCAAAAGTGATATTAGGTTTTTTCCAATAGGAATTTCACAGTAGCAGCTCGGAGTTTGGAAGTTGGCAGTAAGATGCGCCCCTGTGCCTCGGAAAGCACGTTAAACTGTTGGTCCTGCGCCTAGTCTCTCTCCGGTCGGTCGTGTCTAGTGTTGCCCAAATGCAAGAACAAGACGAGACTTAGCCAGTCTTGGTCTTGGTCTTGCGCCAATACACCTGGTCTTGGTCTTGGTCTTGGTCTTGCGCTCCCAGTCTTGGTCTTGGTCTTGGTCTTGCAGCAAGAGTCTTGCAAGTCTTGCAATTACCTATTAGTCTATTACTATTTATTAAAGTTTATTTTAAATCTTAGAAAAACGTATTAGAATTGGAACATTGTGAGCTTGAGTTAACATAGCCATAGTAAAAATCAAGCAGATTAATAAATTACTGAAGATTTGATTAGAAATTTGAAAAATCAACTGACCTATATGTCGTTTTTCATGGAAGTAACTGTTTCTTAATAATAATATCTTATAATTAAGAAACTCCACACAACTTCCACATTCCAATTTGTTTTTTTACATGTCTTAGCAAATAAGCTTACATTTGCTAAAACATGTAATAAACAAATTAATTACAATAACTTGACTGTATTTTAAAGAACAATATCTGTCTAGAAAGATTGAACCCTCAACTTAGATGAAATTTAATATTGCGTGATCATTATAATGTATTCATTTTCATTCTAAGCACTCTGAAACTTATTTATTCTTTGGAACACCTGTAGGTACTCTTAAAATTCTAAATTATTTTGCATGAGTATACCTACGCCCTGTGGCGGCCATAAAATAGTGTCAAATGTTGTGATTTCGGCGCGGCGGCAACGATTGTTGTATATGATTTCAAAAGAAGCCGCCGCCGGCGCGTGTATCATAACCGTGTACTTCCGAAAAGCGGCAAATTTCTTTGAGAAGTAAGTACAAAACCTTTGATGCCGCATTATCAAAGTGCCGATGATTAAAACATAACTATGCATGCACTCAGTTTGATTTTAATGGATATTTTTTTATTCGCTATGTAGGTATGTTTATGGTATTAGTCGTAATGCGCATAGGTCCAGTTTTTCATATTCTTTGATACACCGAACTGTTACACCTAACTACTCCGTGAAATAGCGCTAAGTCCTAGCTTCAAGACGCAAGAGTCTTGCAGGCTATGTCTTGTTCTTGCTCAAGTCTTGCACGGTCAGTCTTGGTCTTGGTCTTGCTAAAAATACGCGGTCTTGTTCTTGGTCTTGGTCTTGCAAAAACGCAAGAACAAGACCAAGACTGCAAGACCAAGACTGAATTTGGGCAACACTAGTCGTGTCGGATTGCCGTCCCATCGGACAATGAGAGTGAGGGAACAGAGAGTGCACCTGTGCCAGCGCACTCTATAATATCTTCTGCGTCTATAGCTAATTTTCGCTAAAATTTACCACCGTGGCAGAAAACGGTCAGCAGGACTATTTGTCATTTTGAGGAATATATTAACTGAAGGGCACACCCATGAACAATTTTATTTTCGTAAGTTCATATAAATATAAAATATGTATTACGAGAACATGTCCTATATTCGTTATTACGGGTCTAGGAATAACTGTCTGCCACCTTTATATAGGTCATATAACCTTTCGGTATATTAGTTTTCGTATATTGAATATTTCATATTCGGGAAAATATTTTTACTATATTTTTATTTAGTTGAGTCCGTAAACATGATGGAATATTGAATTTTCTCTTTTTATTTACTGTTGCAAGTATTTTTTAAGTGTCGGAAAACATCCTATTTGTTAATTGTATGTTTAAATTTAATTGAAGTTGGTATTTATGTATATTATTATCGAACTTTTTAATAATAATAATTATGTTAGAATCTAGAATCAATACTGTAAAGGGACTTAGTTCTCAATCTAAATCCATAATTTATTAAACAAGTAGCTACGTAATTCATCAAGTTTCAATGGAAGGAATCTATTTACTTGTTGGTTACCAAATATCTGTATTTTAAGATGGAGATATGTTTATTGCAGTATTATACAATTCATCAGTAATCTAGTCTGTCAGATTTATAAATTGAACGAGAACTTATTATTATTCTGCTCCCATATTCTGAATTTACTTTAAAGAATAATAAGCTTTATAACATGGCGCTTTTTGTACAAACTAGTGTATCCAGACATAAAATGCATCGAAGACGCACAGTCAATATACCTACGTGACGATGAGTCACGCGTTTAAAAATACAAACAGTCGAACATAGAATCTTATTTCTTGTTTAAGTCGGTTCAAAGAATAATAGTCACTTGCTGTAAAAAAAAACCAGCAAAGTCCGAGTACACAGAACAAACTTGCGACCTAAACGGCCATACATTTTAGACTAGCGTAGAGGGTTGATCTTTCCACAACTCTAAGAAACCATGAATATATTTTTTTAGTTTCAAATCGATACCGCCACGCGTTCCCGAGATAAAGGGTCTTGACAGAGAGACAGACAGACAGGCAGACGGACGGATAGCAAAGTGATCCTATAAGAGATCCGTTTTTTTTCTTTTGAGGCACGGAAACCCAAAAACTGCTTATTAAAACTGAAAACGTAAAATAACAATGAGAAACGGTCATTTAGGTTACAAAATAAATTTCAGCGTTTATTTTCACACTTTCATATGACTTTCAACGTAAATAGCTTACACCCTTTATTAGAATCTCAATCTTCGAATACATTAAAAAGAAAAATTGCGTCTTCGTTCTTTCTTAGCACAAAAGAAACCTATGCCATAGAGTGAAAATTTATAGAAACGACAGCAATGCTTACGTGGGTTTAAAACTTGCAGTCACGGTTATAAAGACTAATCACTGCGGTTAAGGAATTTGCTTCCCTTACTCTTAAGGTACATTGATAATTGCATCTGTATTATGCCATTTTTTAACCGCCACCTGAAGGCCTCCACGTTAGTTTCGGGAGGTTCCTGCACATCATCGGGCGGGAGGAAGCGCCTGGGTGTCACCATTGTGACGATCGCCCGGAGGACACGGTGGAGCACACAGTGGCGGTCTGCCCAGCTTGGGCGGAGCACCGCCGTGCCCTCGTGGAGGCGATCGGCGGCGGAGATCTCTCGCGTCCGGCCCTGGTTCAGGCCATGGTCCGGAGCGAGAGGGAATGGGAAGCGGTCACCACCTTCTGCGAAGCAGTAATGCTAGCGAAGGAGGTGGCCGGGCGATTGAGGGAGAGAACATCTGCCCAACCCAGCCGCCGCGGGAGACGCCCATGGCGCCGGGCGCCGCGAGACGACTTCCGGCCACCGTAGATGCGGGCCTGTGGACGGTGAGCAATGGGTAGCTCGCCGTCCGTCCGTCGATTGACGACAGGCCGTGTCGACGGCGCGTTCGTGTTTCACGCGCGCCTCAAAGAGAGTCAGCAAAGCAGAGGGGCTTGCCAGAGCCTCCGCCTGCCGGGGTTGCGGGTTGTTCGAAAGAGATACCGCGGCCCCGGAACGTAAAGGGCAACAGAAGGAACATGGGTGGGTTTTAGTCAGTACAAGTCTGACATGCCCCCCCGCTCCGCCCAGAGCGGGGGAAGTCATTGGATGATTTCCCACCCGAAAAAAAAAAAAAAAAAAAAAAAGGCCTCCACGTTGCATTTACAGCAAATGATCACTTGACTTAGACCTGTCCTACATAGCAGTTCCCCTGCAAATTATTAGGCATGAACAGTGGGGACTGGTTGTAGGAAGTCTAAAATTCGAAGTCAAATCTCTCTGATTTTGACTTCGATTTGTTATATACTACAGAGTCAATAGCACTAATTTACGGGTAGTATTTAAACGCAATTTAAAAAAATATCCTTTTTCTATGCAATAAGATTCCGAATTCCCATCAAAATTACTGATTGCACAGCAAAATATTCAACTCAAAATATCACTAAACACACTACAATTTATTTTCGCAGCGTACAGCGATTTTTCCTAAAGCAAAAGCTTTTTCATCAATGCACAGCTAATAATCTTAATGCACATTAAACATCTTAACTCTTTTCTTTTAAAAATAGCTTCTATTTTTATATTATTTACAGCAGTTTTTCTAAATAAAACGGCATTTTATTAGTCACAGTCGTCTTATTATTTATTAATTACCACATAATGAGATCAGCAAAAAAATATAAAATTAGATACAAAATAATGTCATTTATTTTAATTATTATTTAATAAAATTTGAAATAATGTCATTTAATTCAATAAGTAATTATCCTAATTGAAATGGTTCAGTTCCGGGTAGCCTATTAAAAACAATCTCTTTTTCTATTAATGCAAGTCGTTTCTGGCACTCGCCGGCCGCTGCCGCGGCACCGCTCGCTCCGCTCGCTCGGTTCGTGCGTCGGAGGTCATAGTTTTAACCTAACCTAACCTACCCGTGCGTCACTCTGCACTCCAGTGACGAAAAAGCGCGCGAAGCCGCGAACCTTTTTCAGGTAATTTGTTCTGCTTTTAGAAATAATGCAATGTGACAGGATTTTTTTGTCATAATAATCAATAGTATAATAATCATTTGCCGAGCATGGCTTCTTGAAAATTAAGACAAATAATATGATGAACAGGTTTTGTTGTACTTACTGGTTAATATGCGACTGGGATAGTTATTTTGCTATGAAATATGGAAAATTTGCTGTGCAGTCAGTATTTATGCTATGTATGTAGTATTTTTGTACAAAAATAAATTTAACTGTATTGCATTATGACGAAAAAAGTAATGTCATATTGATGTATAATTTCGAATTATCTGCAGTTTGAGTTTTGTTAAACATTTAGTTTATTTGTAGTGAAGTAAGTTATTTGATGTAAAAAAGAATATAAATGATGAGCATGTATTGATAGGCGATTATTTATTTGATATGCAATTTATAATATCCCCTAATTTACGACATAACGTAGCGTTAATTAATCCGAATGATATTCGAATCGAAAGTCAAAGCATTTCTGTTCAAAATTGTCCATATGCACAATATGTTTCACCTATAGTTACTTTAAAATAAAATATTAACAATAAACGAAAAAAAAAAATGTGCGAAAAGAATATTTTAGAATCTTTCTTTTACAAACGAAAACTTTTTCGGCGAGTGTCACTTCTATAGTTTTCTTAATCTTTTCGTATATCTAAGTACATGCCACGTTCACATCGTAATAATTGGATTATAGTCGGAGTATTTAGGTCGTCGTTTGTTGACCCCCGTGTATTCCACCTCTAGACTATTAAAGAGACTCTGTTATTGAAGACATGCTCTGTTTCCTATCACCATTACATGGCGTTATTCATGTACCTACTAGGTTTGGTTCTATTGAATTGATTTGTGATATAATTGATTATGTCGAAAATAGAACAGTTGTATTATATATTAGTGTGGTTGAAGTACGTTTTTTTGGTGGTCACATATTAGCTAAATGAGTAGATTCGTATCCACATCTTTTATGCCGAAATTGAATTCTGTTGTTTATGTATAAATTTAGGTTGCTATTGTATTTTATAACGGGCTAGTGTTCACAATTATAGGTTGGTAAACCGTTTTATAATATATATTCCTTCTTCTTGTATATAAAATTGTCGTGTCACAATTTTAGTTGCCATACTCCTCTAAAACGGCTTGACCAATCATTATGAAATTTTAAATGTACATTCGGTATCTATTGCATACCCCTAAGTGATAATGGTGGCCCTCTTCAGGTCCTCTGACTTGAGCAGCGGGTGAAACCGCTGGGCACAGCTAGTAGGTAATATATATTTTAAAATGATGAAGATGTATGTACCTACAATTGTACACCCACATTTGCCAGTTATGTTAAGTATATTGTAACCATATTGCAGGAGTGAGTCAATCGCCATCAATTGGGGGATAATAATAAACCAGATTTCAGAAAAAAATCCAATGGAAAAACCCCATGACTTTTTTCTCGACACGGAAATCAAACCTATGAATATGGGTGTATAACTAAGTACACCTCTGCCAAACCCTATGGAGAATACAGGCGTGATTTTATGTTAAGACGTTAAACACAAAGACTGAAACCATCCGTCTATTGAGACGGATAAGCTAAGTCTAAAATCATGGCTCAGCAGTCTTGTCTCAATCTGCTTTATCATCATAATTTGATTGATTTATCAAGCAATCAAAACATAAGGCTGTAATAACCAAAAGTGTCAACCACACATCATAATTATACTTAATTATTATTCAATCATAAAAAGCAAGCCTTTAAAATACCACAGCACCTCAACGAGTAATAAATCAATTTTGTAAATGTATTATTGGTAAACGATTTTTAAATTACTTGTGTACTTAAATGACAGAATCAACGTCCGGTCGGAATCGTTTTAAAACCTTTCATCTCTGATTAATTATTTTTCACGGCGACATGAAAGCCATTTATAGATGCACGCGAATCATGTTGGAAGTGGACTGCGTTGCAAATATTTTGTATAGGCGGGAATAAGCAGATTATGAATTAAGCAACAGGTTTTATAACTGAAATATCGGGTCGTATTTTACAAATTCCCAAAATTACCTGTACCTGTGAACTATGCATAGCTGTGCTCTTAGCATTACATTCGTTAACCTTTGTGAACTAAACTAGAATGACCTGAAAGCTTTCAAAGGTTAACATGTTTAAATTAATCAGACCAGTGCTAAGTGGCTAAAATTTTAAACCTTAAAAAATCGAATTAATATTAATAATAAATTAAAAAATAAAACGGTACACAATAGGCTGTTTTTTTATAGTCTGGTACCTATATCAAAACAATAAATAAACTATGCGTTTTCAATTTTTTTTTTATTTTTTTGTAATGGACAAGTCCGGTTTTGATTACAAAAGGTGGACAACTCCGGTTATGATTGAAAGAGTTATGGACATGTCCGCTTATGAAAGAAAACTAGATTCTATTATTGTATTTTTTTATTTAAAAATTATATGAACTCTCCCACATCTGGTTCGCAACAGTCACAATCGTCACTGTGGTCGTCGTCTTCGTCATTTATTTGACTTGTTTCAGCAATTGCCACTGGTGAGGTATGGAATATATTGTTTTTAAACCAATCAAGCTCTTGATTATCCATCCAATTATCTCCGAATTGTTTCTTTAAGAGTGTTTCTTCCACTATTTCTTCGATTCCGTCCATAATTTTGTCGGTTTTCTAGGAAAATTCTTCTCAAAATTACGAAAGCAATGACCGTCACACAGCTGATTATCTTTTTTTTAATTTAGCAGTGTTGCCACAACTGATTTAGGGATATCATAACAAAAAAACAATGATTTTTTTTAGACTTGTCCGGTTTTGTTTGACATTTTTCGTACTAACGGCAATTCTCCTTACGTTTTTGTCCGGTTTTGATTGGAGAAAAAATCCCTTAGAATTTTAATAAATTTCTAACAGGACAAGTCCGCTTTTGAACGAAATCATCATTTTTAACAATTTTTTTCTCTAAGATCGGACCGCTTTTGATACACAATACTCCGGGGTTCGATAGATATGAGCTTAAAGAGTGCAAAAAAATAAAAATAAAAAATTCGAGTACAGTGGACAAGTCCGCTTTTGTTCCCCAGCTCCTCATTAATATGATGTATGTTTTAGGTTTTGTGTAAACAATATTATCTCGTAATTATTACCACTCTACATAATTATCAATTTTTGCTAAATAATTATTTTCACAGAAGTTTCCTTTAAGTACCTAATAACTTTTTTGTCATATTATATTTTTTTAATACGAACTATGCTTATCCGGACCTATCTTCACTTATAATATCATTTATAATACACTACACAATAATATTATAAAGAATGAAGATTCGTATTTTTGTACGTTTGTAAAGAATAATCTCAAAAACGATTTCACAATTACAATGCTACATTTTCGCTGAGTAACAAAAGTTATATAAAATCACGCTACGATTTTAAGGAGCTGAGTAACGGGTGAAACCGCTGATGCACAGCTAGTAATAATATTATAAAGGGGAAATGTTTTGTTGTTTGTCCCAAATAGGCTCCGAAACTACTTGACCGATTTAAACCATTTTTTCACCAATAGAACGCTTAATTATATCAGGACGTAACATAGGCAACATAAAATCACGATATGACATTTAAAAACTGAGCAGTGGATGAAATCGCTGGATGCAGCTAGTTTTCTATTAAACACTCAAAAAATGAACCAATAACGCCCTTATGTCAATGTCATTCAAGCGCCAAAACATCATTGTGGCAACGAACATCAGATTTTACAGCATATCAGTCTCTGATCATTCAGGCTTTCAGGAACTGAATATAGGCTATCGATTTTAGCGATAAGACCGACCATTGTGTTACTACTATGTGTAATGTTTTTTTATTTGTTAATGTTATTTGTATGGTGTGCTTATCACAGAAATTCCCAAGGCATGCAATGTATTTCACGCACGTGAAATACATTGTTAAAAGTAATCGTAGAGCCATAAGAGCCAGTTTTCGAGGAAGTGTATTGAAAAACGTCGTTGGATTTATGTATTTCTTACTGCTGTTCTCAGCTCTATAACACCCTCGCCTGGCGGCTCAGGCTTTAAATCCACCTAGGTTGCAATGACAAAGTTTCCTCACTTAATTTTTCTTTTTTCTAAACGAGTTTTAGAAGCATCCACTAATTTACTGCCCGTTCGCTGCAAACGGCGCCTACCAATACACTGCTAGCCCGCCCGCTCAGTTGTGGTCACTTACATGCATATAAACACGCACCTTATACCCATGTATGTTCGTAATTGGATTGAATTGAATTGGTACGGCGATGTTCGCAGTTTATTCAGGTCATAGTGGCTTGGCGTCTGACCTTTAGTATATGTTTATGGGCCCCGTGGCTCAATCGTTAAAATGGAATTCTAATGGAGATAGCTTGTACAGGTATTGGTGTCGCGTTACCATTTAATCTGTAATTATCGGATAGTTTCAGGTGTTATGTTAAGTTTGGTAGAAGGTATACATAAATACAATCTTTTAGGGTGCGTCCTCAGAAAACAAACGGAACCCTTATTGGATCACTTTGTTGCCCGTCTGTCTGTCTGTCTGTCAAGCATTTATGTCAGGAACATGTAGAGTTATCGAAGTGAAATTAAAACCATATTCTCAACTCTGTAGTCCCTTTTTGTTGTGAAAAAAACCACTTTTTAAGTGTACGCAGTCAAAAGATATGGCTGTTTATGTCACAAGTTAGTACGGAACCTTCAGTGCGCGACTGACTCGCTCTTGGCCGGATTGTTTCCATGGCGTTGGCTGAAACTACGAATCGAAGTCATAAGTGTACTTGATGAGAATTAGATGAAAATCATAATACTTAAATTATATATGTCTGGATTGAAAAAAAACAAATGCCGTTCGCGTTTGCCCTTCAGTCAGATACGTAGACTAGATTGTTCTTTTTTCATTTGTTTATTTTCTTTCTTTCGTCAAAACAAATCTCAATCGAAAGTTATCATAGCATTAAATATAATGTACCTATTGTAATTTTTATAAACATTTTCCATTTGATTTTTTAAGTTCTGAATGTGTTATTGCAAATTGCTCGACATCAAATATGCTCGCGTTTTATTTCAATAACTGCAAACATTGAACCTTACAGCTCTCAATATACATACTCAATTCCATTATCACCTTGGATGTTGGCATTGGCATTGCACCATCAGTAGCGTTTATGTTCATAACATGAACTGATGGACGACTAAATAATAACAGACGCTTCACATGTATATTCAGGTTAAGCCGCTTTTGCTTAAGTTGGTCCGTGGATGGGTGATCACCCATTACAAACTGAGTTTTCTCCGTGTCTTGGAAAACTACGTTAAGCAGTTGGTCCAGATTATCATTTATCCAACTACGAGTATAATATATGCGAATGTTTGTGATGATGGGTGGATGGATGTATGGATGTTTGTTACTCTTTCACGTCAAAACGGCTGAACGGATCTTGATGAAATTTGGCACAGAAGTAGATTATAGTCTGGAATAACACATACGATTTTTTTCGATCTTCACGCGGGCGAAGCCGCGGGCGCCAGCTAGTAGACCTATAACAGTCATTACAGGTTGTTAAAGACCTGAAAGTCTGACAACCAGTCTTACAAAGGGCAGATGATGACAGGAACTGATGGACGCTGTCCAAGATGTTAAGCTCGTGGCTCATATCTGATGAACGATGACGAAGACGTACTCAATTTCGAAGTGGTCGTAGAAGATATTTTGACATACAAACTAGAAACTTCTCGAAGTATCCACATTTCCCTAAAAAGCGACCCCTTTATAGCTACATCTCGTTACTCGACCCTTCACGACTCGTAAACTTGTTTCAGTGTATTTGTCCTTGTTTATAAATAGCTCTTTAGTATCAAAAAGTCTGTGCGTAGACTTTTTGATACTAAAAAGGTCAACCCTTGACTGTTCAGAGATTTTATTACGAAACTAGTGACGCACCATTATTGTGACTTTATTTAGAATTTGACAATACGTCGAGTTTTCTTTAGATATTGTAATAATTATGATATAAAATATAACATCACGCTTATAATCCCCCAAAGGATAAGCAGAGGTACACCTAATTATACACCGACATTTGCAGTTGCAGTAATGTTTAAGTTCTGTGTAAGAGAGGCGAGCGTTTTGCCATCTGGGTGCAAATTCAGGATCCATGGCTGCTACTGAGAAATTCTTGACGAAAAATCCTCCATAATACTTTACACAACCTGTGAATCAAACTCAGAACCCTATTGTATCAGGCTTACCATTACTGAACCAACGGAGCAAACAAATAAGTATAATATTATAATAATCTTACGAAATACATAAGAAAGATTATTCGCCATCATATGGTAGTCAAGTTCACTTAACTTGGTTGTTATAAATGTGTGTGGTTTTCTTTGTTTTCCTCTCCGCAAGATAACTTATTTGATTGCAGATCACGTAGTGGGGCCGGGATGCTGTTCCGACGTTATTGTGGCCAGTGTTGTACTTAGCTCATAATTATCGGCTGTAATTAGTTTCATTTTCCTGTTTCATGTCATTTGGTAGTTGTGAACGTGTGTGTTTATTAGTTATTTTTTGGGAACACGGTTGCATTGTTTGAATAACATAGCACGTTTTCTGTTTCATAGAAAACATATTCCAATTATATGTATTACTATAGCTGGCAATGCTGGCATCCGCGGCTTCGCCTGCGTTATGATAAAAAAAAGTATCATATGTATTATTCCAGACTATAATCTAACTCTGTGCCAAATTTCATCAAGATCCGTTCAGCCGTTTTGACGTGAAAGAGTAACAAACATCCATCTGTCCTCACAAACATTCGCATTTATAATAGTCAGGATGACTATTTCCAAGTTGGGGTCGGCTTCGTCTAACTGGATGCAGCTAAATACAAGTGTTTTACATGGAGCGTCTAACTGTCTGACCTGCACAATCCAGTTAGTACTGGCTAATACCGTAATACGATACTTATTGTTAAGACTGGTTGTCAGACTTTCGGGTCACTGACAACCTGCAACAACTGCTGAAGATCTACAAATAACAGTCGGGACTAAATGCTTATCGTGTTTTCCGAGGCATCGAAACCCCGTTAAAAAAGAAAATAAACAGGCTACTTGAGCTCTCATCAGTCTATTAATGGCGATTGTTTTCATAATCGTGACGCTGTAGAAAACAATACCAATTTTTCATCTATAACTGCTTTTAATCAATTAAAAGCATGTCCACGGGTACGTAATAACTGGCGAACGTTATCGTGCCCGCTTATCATTCTGTTAACCAATAATAACGCTTTAACTGATTATTTTCCTTGCAACTGTAGACCTTGAAAGGCGTAGAAGCGGAAAAAATGTTTGCCAACACGATATTCAAATTATGTTTGTACATACGTCGTTTTGTTTTGACGTGTAACGTAATGTTTGCCGAGGCTCGTTTGAAAATCGAATGGTGGAAGAGTACTGGCTGATTTGATTGACAGA
This sequence comes from Ochropleura plecta, assembly GCA_905475445.1. Taxonomy (NCBI): domain Eukaryota; kingdom Metazoa; phylum Arthropoda; class Insecta; order Lepidoptera; family Noctuidae; genus Ochropleura; species Ochropleura plecta. The sequence continues at coordinate 14,623,631 of FR997731.1, read as the reverse complement.
ATTTCGAAAAAAGAATGGGATTGGTCTAAAAATAGAAAAGGATATATTAGTTATTTGTGCAACAAGATAGCAAAGTACTTTTTTGTTGCTACTGTTGATTTTGAGTCCTGAGCAAGCGAAGGATTCTATGATTGAATCAGGACCGTAGCGAGTGGTTCGAAAGTGGAATCCTAAGCGGTGGCGAGGGTGTCATAGACAAAACGCATTTTGCACACTGTTTTCACACAGCAAAAACCTACAGCAAAAACCTACATATTCAAGCTGCAGATTTTAAACGGTAAACATACTTTTGTATTATTTTGTGATCTCTTTTCGACATAAGGTATTACATCGAAAAAAGAACATTGCACATGTGTAATAAACATGTGTACTTCCTGACCGGGTAGGCATAAGTATAAAGTAGTACATCCACATTTTGTCACTAATTGTTTTATTATTTTATGCAAGCATTTCCGTTAGTTGTAAAATCTTAGGAAAGAAGAAAAACTAAGCTATTTTTACTGGAATGAATAACTGACTGAAATCAAATATTATATAAAAGGAAAACGTAAACTATGTCACGATAAGGTAAGTTATGGGCATCGATTGAGTTGGAAGTTATAATTTCAATCAGGAAAATAAAATCTAGAACAACAGCAGGAAAAACTATGAAAAAAATCGGTTCTGGTACCAGATTTTAAACGGGTAAATCGAGTACATTGTTAAGTCTACATCAATATCCGAACACTTCAACGTCACAGACACGCCTGAAATGTTATTTAATTTATTTGAAAGCTTTTAATACGGCGATGGACAAAAAGTGGGCTAATCTGCGTATGGGCCGAGCCCAGTCGATATACGCATGTGTACCTATTAACTAAATACAACACAAACATGCTACTGATTTTTAGGACGATACATTGCGAATTTCGTGTGAAAAATATGACAGGGTAATAATTTGTTTATCAAATTAACTCATCGCGTAAATTTTATATATATTATAGCTACTGTAATTTTTACAAACAATTCTCTCGACTTTAACCCTTAATTTGGTTATGTTCACTGTGATAAACAATCATAAAAAAAAATATTGAGCGACTGTTATCGAATATTTTTCGGTTTTAATTTTAGTTATAACAAATTTAAAGTGTATTTATCAATACAAAAAATAATTCTACAAATGGAAACATCATTCATCTGTCATTATCGAGACAAGATGTTAGCGAGTCGCGGGCACTCGATTCTTCGTAAGGTTTATTTTTTTTATATGTTTTACTTTACTAAACTAACTTTTTTATGGTTTATATTTACTATAAACAATGTTTATGTTTTGATTTGGAATGGGTTTTACGTAATGTTTTGTGTTTTTGAAAACCTTTTTTTGGAGGCAAACTTGGTTGTTCATCACAGTGAACACTGCCAATTACTCAAACATTTTATTTGACACGTTTATTGTGATGAACATTGACAAATTAGGTATAACTTTTATTCACAAATAATATGCTTTATGTGGTGGGCTTCTATTTGTCTTATTTGTTTTTTATTGCTTGATAAATATGCGCTATTTTGAATGCCAGAGCATAATCGCACGCGCATGCCCTCCACGCCGAGAAACTCATTTTATATATACAGTTTTGTCACATATTTGTATCTGGCGTGCAGGACATGGGCTTGTTTGTCACATATATGTGACAATGGCGTTCAAAAGGTTAAGAAAACCAAGGACCTTAACAAATCGTTATTTGTTTGGAGTTTTCCACGGACCCGATCAAAGCGTTATATGCTTGGAGCGCCATGGACCCGAATAAAGCGTTATATGCCTGGAGTTCCACGGACCGCCGCTGCCGCTAGTCTGTGATTTTAACAGATCTTTTAAAAGTTTGAGTGAATTTGTTTCTTCTAGTCAATTTTGCTCAACCTTAAGCCGCATCATCACTTCAGATCAGGCTAGTTACGAACGTAACCCTACGTAGAATAAAAAAAAAACCTAGTACGAGTCGGTCTCATGCATCAAGAAATGCGCACCAACTTGTAACATTATCGGCCATATCTTTTGACTGCTAGGACTGAGGGTTGATTTTTTCCCGCTCCAAGGGACTACAAACTTGAGATTATGTTTTATGGCCACAGACAGACAACAAAGTAATCCTATAAAGACTCCGTTTTAACCTTTTGTGGTACGGAACCCTAAGAAAGGAATATTATACCTATGTATAAAAAAGTATATTATTTTATACATACTCGAAAAAAGAGCCAATTATCAGATATCGTTTTTCTGAAATTCAGTAAACATAATAGGAGTCCTCAACCTTTTGCCCGCTACGCGACACGAAAAATAGGTACGTTACAAAAATAATTTGAATTTGGAAGACCTTTCCTTATTATATAGAATTTATTTCCTGAGAAACGATTTTCCTTCTGAGAAACAAATCACACGGTTTAATAAAGTTTCAATTTGAATAATCGACCATTGTATCACTTGTAGGCAATAAGTTTAGTGCTTAATAATACGTGCTAAATCATATGTGTATTTATTATACAAATGAGTAAATTTTAAAACACATCTATTTTCGGACCACATCCTTAATAAAGTGATCGCCAAAAAAAACGCACTACATTTTAATTGGTGAACGCACGCACGCCAAAGACTGCTTTCTAGTTTGCGAAACATATGATATCACCCAAAACGCGATAACCACGTCATCCCGCGAAATTTTCAAAGTCCTTTCTCTTCCAACCAGCAACCTTATGACCATGAAATAAAAAGTTTAAGTTTGATGGAACAAATTGATGTATATTCTTTGCCCACCCCCTCCCCTCCCTTTTGTGGATGGGAAATCATCAAATAACTTCTCCCGCTCTGGGTGGAGTGTCAGACTTGTACTGACTAAAACCCACCCATGTTCCTTCTGTTGCCCTTTACGTTCCGGGGCCGCGGTATCTCTTTCGAACAACCAATCTTATGCAGTTGAATACCAGGATTAATTATGGAGCGACTGCCTATAGGACCTCCACACACCCTCTACACCACTACCTGTAAGAACTATCAAAGAGCTACAAATGACAGCCGGGACAAACTGGGGCTTTTCAAGGCAAGAAGGAAACTCGGGATGTAATGGATGGTCCACGGTGATCCACGGAGGCAAGCGCGGCTTAACCTTATGATCGCATAATATTGAAAGTATTTACTTTATGTTAATACGTTCCATACATTTACGTAATAGTTAATGAAGTGAAACGGTTGAACCGAACATAGACCAAAATTCAGCGCTATTTATAACTTGCAAAGGTAATTTTAATAAACTTGCTATTTCTAGACTAATATTCAAGGCCAATAATGCCCTTGATTTTTAAATAGACATGTTTTTAACGAGTATACCTCAGTTCCACAAGTTGACTCTAAGCAGTCTCTCTCTAGTGGGTGTGAATCAAAGGGCGTAGGAGACATTGTGGTTCACAGCAGTCATTGCGCGACGACCTTTAACGCCTACATATTAGAATTGGGAGAAACATGACGAAAAGTTTATTTTTGGAAAACAAACGATGGAGTTAAGAAACTTACACAACAAAAAATCACGCATGTTATTAGTGAAAGGTTAAATAGAGGTGTACATATAAATAACCGTATGTCCCATGTATTGAGAGACTATTGCGAATAATCGATCACCACGGAGCTACTGAGAAATTTCTAATGGAAAAACCCATCACGTATCTTGGAATTCGAATCCAAGACCACAATAAAGTGCGGGCCTGTGGACGTTAAGCAATGGGTAGCTCACTGTCCGTCCGTCTATTGACGACAGGCCGTGTCGACGGCGCGTTAGTGTTCCACGCGCGCCTCAAAGAGATGTCAGCAAAGCAGAGAGGCCTGCCAGGGTCACCGCCTGATAGGGTTGCGTGTTGTTCGAAAGAGATATCGCGGGCCCGGAACGTAAAAGGCAATAGAAGGAACATGGGTGGGTTTTAGTCAGTAAATAACTTTCCCCGCTCAGAGCGGGGAAGTTATTTGATGATTTCCCATCCACAAAAATGACCTCAATAAAGATGAAGCGCCTGCGATCACTACACCAACAAAGCACATTTTCTTTTGAATAGGGTCGCTCGCAGTTACACTCAATGAGGTTTTTATACTTCTTAACCGTTGGTAACCTAAATTTCAGGACCCCGGGGCTGAAATTTAGGTTACCACCGGTTAAGGCCACAAACTACTCCTTAAACTAGATGACCGCAAACCAGGCAGTCAGATTATTGATGGGTTCATTTAAAAGGTATTTTACCATAAAATACGTAGGTGATGAAAAAATAAACAAAAGATAAAGTTTAAACGAAAGCAATGCAATCTAATTATTTAACATTCCACACACACTAGGGTCGCCGTCAGTCGATAATCTGTATGACATTTCGTACCGAGAACGTCTGCAGGTCGAAAAAGGGCAAGCAGCTTATTGGCTGCTGCAAAAAATCTGTTAGTTTCTATTGAAAACAAGACGAAAGCAATTAAGTTTTGAAAGCTTTCCATATTATTGATATTAAGTATCGATAAATGTGTTTAGTTTATAAGATTTCACTGTGAATATATTGAGTAGGTACGTTTAAAGAAATAAATGGCTAACTGAAATTGGTAATAGAATTTGTATTTGATCTTTTATATAATAACGCATGGTAGTAAACGTGCAAAATTAAAAGATAAAATATTTTAAATTAAATATTTACAAACAAAATCAGTAGAGCCGGCTTTTATAAAAGTTTATAACATTTTTAACAAAAAAAAAAATACTCATATTCCTTTGGGTAAGTAAACGGTTAAATGGACCAAAAATCCGCGCCCAATTGAAATTAAACTGACGGCATGGTTGGCGCAGTACTGCGTATCGCGGGTTCGATCCCCGCGTGGAACAAATATTTGTATGACCTACAGGTAGATGTTTCGGGTCTGGCTGTTTGTGTATGTAAGTTAAATTGTTTGTAAACGCACCCGCGATACAGGAGAAATTCCTAGTGTGGTAACATTAAAAAAAAAAAGAAAAATGTGCCTCAGATCATAAAACCAAACATTTATGAAACATGGAATAGTTTGGCGACCCTATGTCAAAGTTCAAACTCCAATCAAAATGAGCCGACCAACGTTTTCTGTTTTTCAGCGCCAACTTTTACAGGGCAACTTTGTCACCTGCAGTGTCAAACTATTTGAACAAAATGAACTAAAATTGAATGACCTTCAGTTTTGAACAAAGTGAGTTTGATGTAGTAAAGTTATACCATAACAGTATGTTTAATTTTTTGTTTTAAAGACGTGTCGTATTAATAACGTGTATTGACGTGTCGTATAATGATTTTTAAACGAGCTTTGATTGGCACAGTTTAGATATTTGCTGTCAAAATTTTTATTTTAATGTGAATAAGACTCATGAGTAAAATGGTCTAGTGCCTTTTACTAATGAGTCTTTTATTTTATTTTTTATATCTGGCGCCGTGGTTTTACTTAGAGTCTGACGCTTCGGCTGGGTCTTGGGTTTAATCCACGGATAAGATTTTTTTTTCTTTGATTACTAACTTCACACTGGTAGCTTAGGGTTTGTCTATGTGCCTGGTCAATTGCAATAATTTCGCCCCGTGTACCCAAAAGGCTCATAATGCTCTCGATACCCAATATAATAATGCGTTCAGGGTATTGTTACGACTGCAACGCTTCTGTAGTCCTGAGCAATGTTTGCCGACGCACTGTTAATTATACCTCGCTGTTCCACAGGCAGTCCCAACACTATCCTGCAAGTGATCGAACTAACTAATCGAACCCAGTCTGTTGTAGTTATTAAGTACTAACTTAGCCTATTTTGTTACTGACACACTGGACCCTATTGTAGTTTGTCATATAAAAATGTTTAGAACTAAACTGCTGTATAACGAAATGCGGGCGTACAAACCACCTCTCCCATTATTTATGTCTTTTTAACTCATTAATGTTGTCTTCGATACTGCTAAAATATTCATAAAGCGTGGGTTCTGTGGACAGACGATGAGTAGGCGTTTTGATTGCTCCGCACCCTTGCCACAAAGGGTGTGTTGCTCTCATTTCATAACTAGCTTAATTAATATAAAATTATATACAGTATATAGTATAGTAAGATTATATAATGCTTTTTTCCATGCTCATATTCTTCCTTCGTGCGTGTGTGACCAGATGTATGATGTGGATGAGGCGAAAGGAGAATGAAGCTTTCTGTTTTTTCTGTCAACTCCCACGGGAAAAAGGTATGAGTTTATGTAGGTATATACTATTGTGTATATATTCTTCAAATTGTAACCCTGCAGCTGCTCTATAAAGAGCACAAATGGAAGTGAGAAGAAATTCTCTCAAAATTATTGACTGAACCAAAGATCGTAGTATTTCATAGTAACTTTAATTAATAACCACAAAAACTTACTTGTCGAAACAGTCACGAGTTAGTGAGATTTCTTTTGGAAACCATTAGCTCTTTTTGTTGTCGAATTTTCGAACGAATTCAATTTACGATTGCGTTTTATGACTGGAATTTGTTTTGTTTGGTTGCTGCCTTGATGCGTAAGCGCAGTTTTCCTTATGCATCTATAACTAAACCAATCTAATAAAAAATAACATGAGTAGGCAAAACTGGTAGCTTACATGAAACCCCACTCCACATAACGGTTTCCGGTTTCTCCTGTCTGTGTGCGGTTTTATCATGATAAAAAAGGAAAATTGCGATATTAAGCATTATAAAAAAAACAGAAATACCTTAAAATTAAACTAAATAAAATGATTACTACCAAAAGAGCCTCAACTCAGCATAAATAACAGATTGTAATACAAGGCCCCACACTGACGCTGATTTTCAGCTGCTGCCCAGAAGTGCGATACGTTCGAAAACATAAACTAACACATAGGTACCTAGACACATGCACATAGGTATAAAAGAAAAAGTCTCTAAAATATTCTGCACAAAAACCAACAGAAACGAAAATGTTACGTCTCTCCATCATAAAACAACAGCAACAAAGTCAAAAGATTTAAGTAGGTACCTATTATTAACAAATAATAAATGAACATAGGTGATAGATATTGTATCACGTGATGATTGGATGATCATTCCACCATCGTTGTGAATTACCTCGACGGTGATGCTGTCTCTCAGGCACCCAGTGAGTGAGGTTCTTAGCTAAACTTACCAGGAGCTATGTGTTGTGCAGACCTCCACTTCAGACTAGCAGTTTGCTTCTCCGAAATCCGTCGAATAAGGTTCTATATGTTGGAGTCTTCCAAATATAAGTGTGTGCTAATAACCAGTATTTTATTTTTGAATATTTGCTTAAATAACCTCCGCAGTTCATTTTGTGTGTGACATGACATACATTGAATAGATTTATGTAGATACGAGTTTAAAAATGGGAAGAGAAAGTACAGGGCGTCAAATTATTCGTCTACATCGATGTCAAAAGTTTCCAAAAGGCTGGCAGCATTGCCACGGATATTTTGGCCAAAAAAAGCCAGCCCTGAGGGCTGGCTTTTCCTGGTCACGTGAGGGTCGACCAACCGCTTGGCGATATCCCGAAAACCTAGGTGGACCCTTGGACCCCGTGTTTCAACCCCAAACAGCTCGAATACATTAGATATTATCAATTAAGTTATTATAATTTGATTGACGTTTTCATAATAACATGAAGAAATACTTAATTTATAGGTACATTTTGGCTACCAAAAACCTACGGAATTTTGACTTTTTCTTATTAATAGTATATAGCCGTCAGCGTTTTGTTTAATAAAATAATTGTGTTTACCTCGGTAGCCGTCCTTGGTCCTATGAATGCCATCTCAATGACATACGCTTACAATTTAACTTATTTATCGTCGCTATAAAAGTGCGTTAATACAAAAAAAAAATATTGGAGCTATATTTTATGGTTCAGAATTACATTGAGCCAATACTTCTTCAGAATCTTAGAGGACAATCTAATTAAATGTGTGGATGTACCTATATTAAGGCGTTCATAGTACTTAAATATTTCATTTAACAGTTAGGTCATTCTCACACGACATCGCTCGTACGCGCGGTTGGGCGTTGAGGCGGACTCAGGGCGTATGAAATCCGCGTATGAACTCGTTAACGATCGGCGCTTGCATCGCGACCGCCTATCTGCAACGATATCCGCGCGTTATGTGACACACGAGACACCGCATTACCGGTATCGTGGGTGAATCGCCTTATTCAAATTAATTTAAGACGCAGTGAGTAACAGGTCTGATTTAAATATGGAGAAGAAACATACAGTTTTCTCACGAAGGCAATGTTTTATATGTCTAATAACTTTCAGTATCTACTGGAGTAATAAAGAAAGCTACACAAAAAATAATTTGAATTCGAAAATAGGCCAACTAATATTTTGTTCAAACCAAAGTTAATGAGTACCTATTTAATGACTACAGCCGTACGGGTCATGGCCCTCGAATAGTCATACTCTTATTCAAAACCATAGCGAATCAATAATTAATGAAACCTCTGTGCAGTTATAGGTCACACCTTTGCATTTATGGTACGTCTATTACCAGTGGTAGCACAGCTAAGAAATGACGTCATGTTCTAGCTTTCTGTCAAATAATCGCTTCCTATACTTATGTATTGCTTTACGATGAGGTACTTCCAACCAAAGTGTATTTGAATGTATATGTTCGCAAATATTCGTCGAAGTCGTGTTTCATTGTTTTAACTTTCAGAATGTTCCCTAGTCAAGTCTTCTCAAGGCAGGTTGTAAAGTCCAAACAGCAACTGTTCTAAAATAATATGGTACATAATAATATGAATAAAACAAGACGAAGAAGGCTATGAAGAATGAAAGGCAAGTAGAAGAGCATCCGAAGTAGAGTAAAGGGATATCGCGGCCCCGGGACATAAACGGCAAAGGAAGGAACATGGATGAGTTTTAGTCAGTACAAAACTGAAACTCCCTTCAGCGCCGCCCAGCGCGGAGGGAGTCAATTGAGGATTACTAACTCTTCTTCTTTTTTTCAGGTCAGTAATCCTAGATGCATGAAGAATCAGTCTTAACATTGCTACGATCTTATCAGCAGCTATCAGCTAGGCTTACTACTACTTCTGCACACTTATAATTGCACTAGCTTTTGCCCGCGGCTTCGCTCGCGTTAAATTCGGGGTAACACAGTTCCCCTTGCGCCTTATTGATTTGTAATAGCAACGCTAAGTTTTCCCTTTTCTTCCCCCTTTCTCCCTCATATCCCACTATTTTTAAATAAAAAGCCTATGTCCGTCTCCTGGTTCCCAACAATCTCTGTACCAAAATTCATCAAAATCGGTGTAGCCATTAAAGCGTGAAGAGGTAACAAACAAACTCACTTTCGCTTTTATAATATTAGTAAGGATTGGGTCACCCTTCATTACCACCCATCACCCTTCATTATTAGGGTTTTGTACCTTAAAAGAGAAAAACGGAACTCTTATAGGATCATTTTGTTGTCCGTCTGTCTGTCTGTCTGTATGTCTCTCTGTCTGTCAAGAGCCCTTTTCTTTGGAACTCGTGGAGGTATTTTTTTTTCGGGTGGGAAATCATCTAATGACTTCCTCCGCTCTGGGCGAAGCGAGGGGGCCTGTCAGACTTTTACTGACTAAAACCCACCCATGTTCCTTCTGTTGCCCTTTACGTTCCGGGGCCGCGGTATCTCTTTCGAACAACCTGCAACCCCGGACTCGTGGAGGTATCAAGTTAAATAAAACATGTCCTCAAGTGGTGCCTTAGAGCTGTGAAAAAAACAACCCCCTAGGACGACGCAGTCAAAAGATATGGCCGTTTATGTCGCAAGTTTGTACGGAACCCTCAGTGCGGGAGTGCAACTCGCATTTGACCGGTTTTTTTCCACTTCGACTATTTCTGACTGGTTGTTTAAAAACAGTATCTATTTTACAAATAGCAGTTAACGGATCTATGATATAGTGCCGTGGTATAAATAAAAGTTCCGCATGAACATAATTAATTTCAATTTTGTGGTTACATTAGCACATTGTCCGTACTGTATGTCAATGTTTTTCTGACAATACGGATATTGACCAGTCAATCTCGGTGGACAAAAAATGCATATTGCATATTATGATTAATAGAACTGTTAGACGTTTCCATAAGTATCTTCTTTCCTGTCTCGTGGATAGTTTATTTCCGGCAATTTTACTTCAGGTTAATTTGTTGCTGTCTGCTTTCGTTCTCATTTATAACTATTTCGAGGTCTCATTATTGGTTCAACAAATTGGAAGTAAGTTATTGTTTCGTAAGCTTTCTATTTATGACTTTCAAGTTGGTTTTAGTAAAGCAAGACTAAAGTAACCCTGGGGTTGCGGGTTGTTCGAAAGAGAAACCGCGGCCCATATAAAGGGTGAAAGAGGAACATGGGTGGGTTTTACTCAGTAACAGTGTGACACTCCACCCCGCTCCGCCCAGAGCGGGAAAATTTATTGAATGATTTCCCATCCGCAAAAAAAAGACCTTATTAATCAAAAAATAAGGAAAAGCTCAGATACTTATTAAAGGTACGCTCAAACCAACACGGAACTACAGACTGATCGCGGAGCTGAGTCTAGACACTAGACTTTGACAGGTAGTCCACTGAGGTGGCTGTTAAAATGTGTGTCCGCCGCGAGCCCATATTCCCGGTCTAGTCAGGTGGGGTCAATTCGACCGCACTTTAAGGTGGGACTGGGCGAAACAAAGGAATTTGGAGTGGGGAAAAGGGAAAAATTCGTTGGTTAGGTCAAGTCGACATTTTCAATTTCCTTTTCAACCGTTGCAGCATCTACAGAAAACTGTAGAGCTGAAATAAATGTGATTATAAATGATAAACTATAAGTTATTTTTTAACCCCCAAACCATAATCGCGTACTCAATCACCGTAATCGTGTAAATGGACCTTACCTACAGATTTTTATAAACCGATAGTACTAACAATAGAATTCAGCTTGGATGTATTTTTAAATGAACATAGAACCCGTAGTAGGGGTAGGTTACGTCGCCCCCGACACGAATATCGGGCGGTGGGAGGGGTGACCACCCCCCACTCGTTTTACGTGATTGAATGAGGAATTGTTAAAAGATCACAATTTTTTTAAGGGTTATTTTTATAGACCGGTGCAGCGGTGTACGGACTCTAGGCTTTTGGCATTTAACAACGGTTTTCGATTAAGGTTTTAAGATTTGGAGATATTCGTTCTTAGTTTTTTTTTTGAAAGTTGTAATTTTCAGGGAGATACGGCCATTTAAAAGAAAAGTACCCAATTATTCCACTCGCTTCTACCAGACAATAGGCAATTAAGTCAACAATTTTTTTAAAAAAAATCTACAATTGACGGGGAGGGAAATCGCGGTTCGGATCGACGGCGTTAGCGGACAGTACTTGTGTTTAATTAAAAATAATGTCTGAGGCAGTGTTTCCTCGACAATAACCAAGCCCGGACGAGATAGCTTGTTATATAAATTTCTGCAGACTCCTGGGGGACGTGCCGGGAGAATAAGGCGAGGAAGCGGCGGTAGTGTGAGTATATTATACCCATTTTCTGGGTCGTCCTTCCTACAAATACGTTTTATGCGGAAGCCAGTCAGACTCCACCTCTTCAACGTAATACAATCTCTAAAACAATAGCCTCTAGACTCAGTTTACAGTGTCGCAAACACAGTCCCGGTAAAAGGTACTTATTTGATTAGGGTGTCAGGCGTATCACCGCGAGAGTGTGAGCGCGGATCCCGAGGTTTTGGATAAAATTTGCGTGTTTCGATTTTTTGCTTATACAGCCGCCCCTGTAAATTGACGTGAAATTGTTTTTATTCTGTTTAACAAACACATCTTTTTTATTGTATAAAACTATGTTACAAGAGTCGAAAGAGGTCGACGCACAATAGTTGTTATCGCAAAGCCGTATTAGAATTCATATCGAGTCCCCTGAAAGCCCCTTCATCTCTTTCATGGGAGAGGACCTCTATAAATCATCGAAAAAGACGTTAATATCTGAACTCTGTACAAAAAGCGCGACCTTGTCGTTTCAGCCGAGAACGGCCGGCCGGGATCGTGCGGAGTCGTGCGGAGCCGTCCCGAACCGTGCGGACGGTAGCGTTTACATACATTGTCATAGCCAAACGTTGTATGCAAACTAACTGGTCGTCTCGTCAATATGAAATGTGAAAAAGCAAAAAATATCGTCCAAATGAACGGTCCATCGATCTCCGGTGACTCGCTCCCGGATTTTCCATTGGGAAATGAATTAGCCGAGAGCTGAAGCGGCGAATTTACATTTTTATTGACAAGCAATCTATTTTCAAAGCAGATGGCAATGGAAGTAAGGAATCTTTTATGTAGCGGAAAACACGAAAGCATATTAAAGTAAAAATGCTTTGTCATCGCACTTACTGCATGTCGGGGATAAATTTTATATCGCTAAATGGATTAAGCCTTATTAATTAATTTTTATGCCATAATTATAAGTTATTGTAAAGATTTGTAAACCACCATTTTATTTATACGCTTAAGTAAAACTAATTTGTTTACAAGCATTTCCGTAAACAAAACAAAATGAAATCCACGACAATATTAATTAACACTACCTCCACACGCTATAAAGTTACCAGTAAAATATGTGACGTCATCATATTCAAACCGCGCGCTGCAAAAGTAATGCGAATAAATGTCAGCAACACAGATACGGCCCAAGCTCATCTACAAATTGAGGCGAAAACGCGAAGTAATTATTTAAACCGTCATATAAATTACTGCCCAACTTTTCACGCCAGTTTTGTATCAGTGTGGGCGTGAAACGCTGTGTAAATACGCTTGCGTGTGTGCGCCTCACGGTGGCCTGAAAATGGTTCCATCATTTCATTCCTCCATCCTTTTTCAGCATTGTGTAACTTTTATACGGGGCGCTACAGTAAATAGAGAAAATCGCAAATTCGGGTGCGTAAATATTGCATTTTTTTTTTGTTTGTTTATGTAAATGAATTTACTGTCCGATTAAAAAGTTTTCAACAGAATTTTACTGTTCAGAAATAAAAAAAATGTATTCAGTTTATATGTTGAAATACTATAACTACATACAATTATGGGCAACCCAATACAATTTTTCACCACACACTGAAGAGCATCTTAAATCCTTATTCTGTAAATCAAGTATATACTGTGCAAGGGTAAGTATCAGCTTGAAACATATTTAGCTTTGTTCCCTTCACTACGGTTAATCTGTCCCGTTTCCTCCCGTGTCAAGTGCAGATAGACTTTTTGGGTCGGGTGCCGGGGGAGGGGGAAAGGGATAGCCGGCCCGAGGGGGGGCCGCCACCCATCCTGATGATGAAATATTGTACACGTGGTCTGATTTTGAATGACAACGTTTCCTCGGCCGCGCGGGAGCACCCACTCTCAGCGCGACGTTTTATAGCGAATTGAGGATTTGCTCTTTGTAACGATCATCTTCTTTAATGTATCTTTTTTTACTAGCTTGCTTTCCCCCTTTTAAGGTCGCTGTCGTTTGTCTTTGTTTATTTTTTTTCGATACAATTTACCATCAGGCATGAAGAGTACATTATCATCAGAGTACTTAGTAACAGTTAAAGAGGACAAGGAGAGCCCCAAAGGTCATGTGGCCCGTGCCCTTGGCCGGCTTGTTTATTAATTCGTGCCCGATGTCCACCCGCTCGACGCCCGCCACCCTCCCCGCCTAACCCTAATGGGCGGGAAACAACACGGCTTTTAAATTTCGGGCTTTCCTAAAATTTAATCAAGTGATTTTTTTCATTTTATGGCGTGTAAAATTAGCTTTATTATTTATTAAACCAGGGCCATTGCGGAACCCGCTCACGTGCTATGCCTACACAAGTTGACCGTTACTTTTCGAGAAAAACAAACATCAACATTTTCCTAATTTATATTACACCGCTGATCCCTAACCACCAGAACACTTTAATCTCCTCAGAGTGTATCGGTGGAGGCCCTACTATTTATTCCCACTTCTTATTTTCACCTTGCTTGCGGTAAATAAAAATGGCCCGTACAACGGAACATCAACCTATTCTGTGACACATTTCGGTTCACATTTGTGTGCAGGAAGGGATCCGTCGTTGGATCGGTCGCCGAACTAGTCAACTGATTAATTCGCCCCTTACCTCGAGAGGAGATTTATTGGTTCCGCCGTACGCAAAACTGCGGGTAGGTAAAAAATCTCTATCGAAAATTGAATAGAAAAGCCATTTCGGGGCCGCGAACGAATTCTGTTGATACGGCTCGCATTCGCTTTCACGGCTATCTTCATTTTATTTACCTGAGTGAAGTTAAAACACCAGCTTAATATACGTACCTTAAGATGTTCATGTTGGCTGCCAGACTCCCATTTTTATTAAGCTCCCGCTTTTAAGATCGGAAGTGAAACAAAGTTGAATGGGTACCTGCTTATATTGCTTATAAAAAGAGAAAGATGAAGTGATCCTTTGTTTTTGTCTTTAACATGCGTCCACGATTTTTTTTTCTACTTAACTGTGAAGATAGACAATTTCAGTCCCTATTTGTTGACCCACGTCCGTTGATGGATTCTCCCGAACATGTTCATTTCAGGCGGAAATTCCGTAACGTTATGGGTCACCTCGTTCTACGAAACTCTCAAACTCGTACTACGTATGCGAAACAAGTTTACTGGTGATGGAATTATTACTAATAAATGCCTTTTATGCCCAATTATTCGATGAAATTATTAAAAAAAAGTTACTATACCTATCAGAAACAAACTGGCAGTATTTTATTTTCTAAAAAGCCTTTAGATAATGGCTTGAAACGATATTCATGATGATATTCAAAGCTTCTAACGATTGCCTCCAAAATAACCATAATCAGAATAAGATTTTATAACACAATCCAAGTGGCCACATTTTGAGTTTTAGCCACAATTTGCAATAAACCGCGGCGGGAAACGGGCGGTTGATTATCGCAAAAAAATCGGGATCTCCCGGAACCTCGACCTACCAACATTCCCGTAATATGTTTGGGGATGAATCCCTCCTCGCGGGGGGAGTTTTTATTTTCGATCTCCTTCGTACCGCCCCGCATGGACATACGTGCCTCGGCTTAGGTGCGTCAGGGGTTTGGCAAAGAATAATAAAATGTAGCTAGAGGGGGTCCTTTTTTAGAAAATCACTTTAAATAGGTTTCTACAGAAACCACTTAATTAGGTTCTACAGTACATTTAGCCGCACACAGTGCCAACAATTAATATAAATATAAGCTAGCTTCTCAGTCTGTTGAAAACTACTTACTACTCTAGCCCAGGTCAAAGAAATAATTAAGCCTTAGTGCAGTCAACTGTCAACAACCTTAGCCAAAAATTTTGCAAGTCTCGCAAAAAAGATAACTGTGACCAAAGACAATTATGCGGAACCCGTTTTGCTGGTCTCTTTTGACGAACATCGGACATAATTATTACAACAACCGCATTGTAACATTAACAAAGAAGCTTGAATCTATGATGTCAACATTGCTTAATAGGGTAGGTCATCATTTCACTCAAATTAAATTGAGTAATAAAAAATATTTTGCGTAACTGTAAGGCCACGCGAGCAAAGCCGCGGGCAAAAGAACATAATTACGAGTATAACCAATATGTAAGATTAATAACTTCTTTGTTACTAATGAGTATACTGACAGGCGTCTTAATATATTATATATGCTTACGTCAGTTTTTTATTAGCGAT
Source organism: Ochropleura plecta (assembly GCA_905475445.1). NCBI lineage: Eukaryota > Metazoa > Arthropoda > Insecta > Lepidoptera > Noctuidae > Ochropleura > Ochropleura plecta. The sequence continues at coordinate 14,607,917 of FR997731.1, read as the reverse complement.
TAATTTGTCATGCTAGCTGTACGTGCAAGTAATTTCGTATGCTACCAGTATTAGAATAAACTTTACCGGATAATTTATTTTGTGTCTTAAAGCTACTAACATGCCTAAAGACGATACTGAGGTCGAACGGTTGTTCATCGTCGCTATCATCAGCCTACAGCAATGCTCAAAGAAACAAGCCATTCGAATCCAACACCATTATTCACGATCCTCGGCCTCGCTCATCCAGCTGTTCATCTATCAATTTACCACCTTGCCACTGTCGATTCGTGGTGTCCACTCGAGATACTTCCGTCATCAGGCCTTCAACAAGCACTGTAAAATCACTGGTAATTCAGACTGCAAATTCTGCAACTCTTATTTTACTTGATAGGTATTAGTAGTACATTCAGTGCAGCATTGCAATTTAACCTTCAAAGAATCTCCTAGCCATTGTAGCAACCTTTACCTAACAAAATCTTCACTTACGATTTCATTATACCTAACTGATAACAGGTGTGTGAGCACTGAGCACGTGCTCATACTGTATAGAAAAATAAATTTACATACATGTGTATATTGTTACGAGAAGGCATTAATACTTCTTAACGTGACAGATTACGCAACAATAGAGTCGATTGGCAAATAACCTTCATGGTTAGCCCATGAACTATTACATAACACTATAATTGTACGATTTGCCTTATCGTTTTCTAACGTTATTTTCTTCCAAACGACAAATTTTGACATTCATTTTGGATTATGTTTCAGTTTATTCGTGTTTTTGTGTAATTAATTTACTGTAGGATAATTTATGGCTCTATTTCAATATTTTCACAACTTAAATTACACGGAACCCTGATATAAAAAATAACAAAAAATTAATAAAGAAATAACACTTGTTTAAGGTAAAGTGCTATAATTTTCAATACAAAGTTTTATAATTGTAAGGAATATCGTTGGTCTTCCGGCAGTCATTTAGTCAAATGTTAAATCTTCTCAACGTTTAGAATTTTAGTCCTTTAATGATTTACATAGAGCTTAAAGTGCGTTGACTTGAAGGTTGCATCTGACATATTAATATGACATAGCTACCTTGATATGAATCGAATTCACACCCGCTATCATATCAATGACTACTGAGACATCTAAAGTCATAAGATCATTAACACACAAAACAAATATGAAAAAAGTTCTAAAAATCCTTCAAAGTGAACAATTCGGTCCTCGAACTGTTTTGAAAAGGTCAAGTTAGTTCACGTAACAATGAAATGTTAAATGTAGGATCGCATGACTACCAACAATGACGTCGAAATGCAAAGTTAGCTTCCGTTACCGAAAGCTTGCTTATTTGCGTTGACTAATGGCAATAAATTACTCTTTTCACAGCATGTATATTGTCATTTCATGTCCTGTTTCCACTTTTGACGGGAAATATTAGAGGGCCCAATATGCTACCCTGAGAGACATCAACCAACCTGTGCATACGTTAGCCTTTCTCTATTATCGAGGGGCTTATTTCCCAGCAGTTGGGTCGAGTAGGTCGATCAAGCTCATGCTATCAAAAGGTCCAAACAAAGCGATATTTATTAGTGTTAACGATGGTGAACATTCAAAAATTTATAAATTTATTGTATTGATATTTAATGAAAACAATTCTTCATCTTAAAAAATCGATGTAAACAAATGAAAAGTTTTTAAAGCGATTACCGCCTACAAAATTCTATTATACTGAAAATCACAAGCCTTAATTCTGTAAAAGATAAAAAAATTTGCAGAGTTCCAGGAATTGTCCTTAAGTACAGATTTTTACATTTTGCGCATAAAATCAATGTTGGCTCTTTCACCAGTTTCACTATCTTATAAGATAATTTTTGATTTACTGTAGGGACTAGGAATGCAGTATTCCGGGATTGTATTCATCTCCAGGGCCTGTAACGTTTTCACATTGAAACCAGGCTTTAGTTTTTATTCATCAAGCCTTTCCTGGTATTAGTTAAATACGTCAACGTTAGCGTTCATTGTTTTATTGGAGTCCCATCCTGCATTGTTTCTACCACATAAATGCGTGTGACGGATGAGGTCAGCTCAATGTCGAACTAACTACCTGCTGTACGTTTTGTTTACCTTTTATTTTTTTGATTTAATGTAGCACTAAAATACGAATTTGTAGCTCCAATCTCTTCCATAAATCATCTCAATAAACACATTCTCTTAACACACGAAGGTAACAGAATTACCATAATGTTTTCCATTACGAATTCCTTTCACCGTGTAATTAGTGAAAACCGTGAATTTCTATTGCATACATAACTCTTAATTAATATAAAGCCTAAAAAATGGTAACATAGTAATCTACAATCACTTTGCATGCAACAGTGGGAATAAAATATTTACTCAGATCGATCACTGGCCCAGATGACGGCAAAATATGGCATTGTTCGAATAGGCGGCGGTTTTCTCACGTATCCAGCCTTTCACTTAACTATTACCAAACGTCAAAAACGACATAGCTTCTACCAGTCTCGAATTAATTTGCGTTTGAATTTTGAACTTTAGCTTCATTGGTATAAAAGTCAATTCTTCACATTTCGTATGCACCGATAATTTGGCGGAGCATTCGAATTATTGTTGTTGTCCATGCGTGGAAGTCATTTGTATGTATGTAGATTAGAGGTCATCATACTGTTCTATAGAGAGTTCTTACGTTATTTTTAGTAGACGGTTGACACATGGACATAGTTGCACTACTTTTGAAAGTTAAAAGTTGCTACTTGTAAATCTGTTTTGTTATATCGGTATCATTAATGAATAGCCAACCTTTGTGTTAAAATATAAGCTTTGCTGTGAAACCGATACCGATTGGCAGTTTCTCAAAGCTTATATTTACCACATTTTTATGAAGAGGAAAATGTTCAAGCCTCGACTCGAAGGACTACTATAGCGATAGCAAAACAAGAGTATACTTTAGCGTACAGCTTTACATGATAATGTTTTGTAGAACAACTGGCAGCACGTGCGTTATATAAGTTTCCTTGCGCAGGAGTACGCATTCAAGAAGGATACACTCTTTAAATTACATTTTGCTCCTTAAGTAAAATGAAATTTTAAAATATAAATAAGCATGTTAACAAAAATGTGTTTAAAGCACAATATGCGTGTATCTGTTTTGTTCACGAATGACATTGACGAATTCAAACGTGCACAAAGTCGACGCTGGGTTACCTGGTGGCCCAATACTCCGACATTAACAAATGATCGTTTTTATTCTGCGCCCGCGCACCGCACCGGATACGCAGCGGTTCCTGTGAGAATGTTGAACTCGATTTTTTTTAAACCACCAAAAAGCGGATGTCCTTCGTTCGACCGGTTTATGAAAGGTGTTGAGCATATGTCTGCTATTTTCAAAGTGTAACCGATTTGAATTGTTTATTGATTGGTTTTAAGTTATGAGTGTCAGTTGATTGATTGGGGGCGCTGGGGTCGATAGACTAGATACCTACTTATCCGATGTCATTTCCTATTATAGAACGAACTACTGATGAGACAAGCATGAACTTTCTTATTTTTAACACTGTGGTAGGAGTTAGGAAAGAATGGACGGGCCTGTTGGTCTAGTGGTCAGTGGCCCTGACTGCTGAGCCGGAGGTCGTGGGTTCGATTCCCACCCAGGACAAACTTTGTGTGATGAGCATGATTGTTTGTTCTGTGTCTGGGTGTGATTTATCTATAATATGTATGTATTTATAAATAATATAAGTATGTATATCAGTTGTCTGGTTACCATAACACAAGCTCTGCTTAGCTTGGGATCAGATAGCCGTGTGTGAGTTGTCCCAAGATATTTATTTTTATTTATTAATGGTTATAAAGCTACCTACTAGGGAAGAAAACCAGTCTCGTCGAGAATTTCAACGTGGTTGGGTCAATTATGAAATACATACAACAGCAATCTCCGTTTAGGTAAAATGACAACGTCGTCACAGGCCATGCAGTATCTAATCTGTTTGTCTTGTTTGTGATCTTTTTTCAATAACATTTACTGTTGAACTTTGCATGAAACAGTATCCTTAACTGTTTCATGCAAAGTTCAACAGTAGTAGAAGTTAATTATCTTCAAAGTTATTTTTAGAAACGTTACTTAATTTGCAAGTGGTTATTTAAAAGGTTAGTAAAGTAAATTCCTACATAAAATATAGGACAGTTTATTTGAAATAGCTGTCTTTAATCAATTTCAAACAAACGATACAAGATAGGGTTCGCAAAAAAAACTATGATGATTGTGTTAAATATTACGATGCGTATAGCTGCATGTTATCATTTTGTTTAGAGCACCTGTCATTTAATCACCTGCCGACGAAACGCCGAGAAAACGGTGCGTTTCCACTGGATGACTTGATTTGGATAAGACTACCGAAGCCTTCAGCTAGAGAGTATAAAAGGAAACTGGCTAAGAAAAAATTGTATCTTTCTTTAGATTCTCATCATGTTCAAATTCAAAATTACATATTTATTTTGTGAACATAAGTTAAAAATTAATGGTAAAATAAGAAAGTCAGAAACGATCTATGTTCCGCCATTAGGCATACAATTTTTTTCTCAAGTAAGTTCGTTTAATTAAATTATATCAAAGTAATAAACACAATATAAGTTTATCAATAAATTAGATTATACAAAATGTCAGCTAGATGTCAATATTAAAAATGTTTACCCCTACCTCTTATTTTTAGTTTAGATGTTATATTACATCATCATTACATAAAATCATGGTCTCCGAAGGTGAAGGAGGTGTACGTGATAGTAGTAAATGTTGATGTACACACGACGGGCCGACGGCACATCCACCTACACAAAACCATTTTAACCTGATCTCTCTACTACGGTGTGCGATCCGTAGTAGAGAGATCAGGTTATAATAGTTTAGAATAGGTTGACCTGCCGTCGTGTGTACATCAACATTTACCTCGTTATGTTTTAAGTCCTATGTAGTTGGAGGCGACCCTATGGCCATCAACCAGACAACTCCAGACTCCGTTAGTGCTACTGAGAAAATTCTGATGGAATACCCTATAGTACTTTGCCCGATCTTGGAGTGCACTTACAACCTCATTTCTCAACAGTTGTGCTTGAGACCAATAGACCAAAGAAGCAGTCCATATATCAGGCCAGCTGAAGTTGTTGCGGTTTTACTAATAAGTCATAGTACTTACAACAAAGGACATAATAAATGCAGTAACAATATTGGGTGATCAAGATAGATTCGATTCTTAAAATCATGGCATTTATTTTAACTGTGAAAATTGGTGTAGTGAATTTTTTAACTACTAGTAGGTTACCTTTTCACCATTCCTCTTTTCAATCAAAATATGATTATTAACACTAGAAACGGGATATTTACCATGTTTGTAATTTATTTCGAGTTTATAAAATTTCGGCAGATCGTTTTGTCTGCTCATAAACACCCAACGGCAATAACTTCTTTTGCCCTTTGTGTTTCGGGGCCGTGGTATCTATTTCGAACATCCCGCAACTCCAGCAGGCAGTGGACCTGACCGCCCCTATGCTTTGCTGACATCTGTTTGAGGAATTTCTTTCCTAAAAAATGCTTCATAAACTAGTTAAGCAGCACAAAACTTGTATATTAGGTCCTTACATATGAAATTGGCGTTTTGTATGGAAGGAACAAAAAGTCGAATATTTTTTAATATAATATATTTAATTAATCAAAGTATGAACCATTGTTTTCAATGCACTTTTGCCATCTTATAGGTAGTTCATTGATCCCTTTACTAAAAAAACCAGTCGGACGGGAATCAATAAAATCTTTGAAGGCGATTTGGACTGCCCCATCGGAGTTGAATTTTTTCCCTTGCAAAAAGTTATCCAAATTGCGAAAAAAATGGTAATCTGTTGGAGCAAGGTCCGGGGAGTACGGAGGATGTCTAAGACATTCCAATTCAAGCTCTTCTAATTTGGTAGCCGTCTGTTGCGCAGTGTGTGGTCTGGCGTTGTCGTGAAGCAGCAGTGGCGTGGAGCGATTGACCAGCCTTGGTTGTTTAGCCGCTAGCTTTTCCATCATGGTTTGTAATTGCTGACAATAGACATCAGCTGTAATAGTCTGGCCAGATTTGAGAAAACTGTAATGAACAATACCGGCACTAGTCCACCAAACGCTTACAAGTAACTTTTTTGGGGTTAATTTTCGCTTGGGGCAGGATTTGGCTGGCTGGCCAGGATCCAACCATTGCGCTGAGCGCTTCCGATTATCGTAAAGAATCCATTTTTCATCACAGGTAATGATTCGGTTTAAAATACCTTCATTGTTGTGCCGGTTCAGTAATGTAACGCAGCAGTCGACGCGCGTTTGCCGGTTTGCTTCAGTCAATTCGTGAGGTACCCACCTTTCAAGCTTTTTAATCTTCCCAATTTGCTTCAAGTGAATTAAAACAGTTTTATCACTAACATCGAAGCCTGCAGCTAACTCGGACGTGGTTTGCGATGGGTCCGCTTCCACAATAGCCTTCAATTCTCCATTATCAACTTGGGTCTCAGGCCGTCCACGGGGCTTGTTCTGCAGGTCGAAATTTCCAGAACGAAAACGTTGGAACCAAAAACGAACTGTGTTTTCTTTTGCAACATGACCGCCATACACATCATTCACCCTTCGAGTCGTTTCCGCAGCACTAGTGCCACGGCGGAACTCGTACTCGTAAATAATGCGATATTTTAAATTTTCCATTTTGTAAAATGAGTGACGCAAACAGAAAAAACAGAAGAAAAAAAACAAATGAATGACGGTCATCGAAGCACAAATACATGAGTAAATAGCTGTACAAATTTGAATTTGGAATTCCTTACCAAAGAGGAGAAATTCGTGATTAAAGTGGCCAGTACGAAAAACGCCAATTTCATATGTAAGGACCTAATATTATAACATCTTTAATTTCTATAGAACCAGTTGTTAACTTGTGCCAGATAACGGATGCTAACGGAAACAAACATCACAAGGATAAATGAGCCTACAGTCAATATATTTTTATTATAAACAACAATTTGCAGTGTGCAGTTGTTCATAAATTGTCACATTAAATGTTGAAGGTCACCTCTAAGAAATAAATAATTAGATTAATGGTTAAAGAAATACTTTCGTTTTATATGGTAGCGGAAAGTTACTACAGAAACTATTGTCGGCAAAAACATAAAAGATTTTGTTTTATAAAGAAAGCTTTTACAATAATAATCAAACAAGATGTCGATCTATAATTTCTTATCACCGAATGCACCTAATTATATTGTTTCCCAATGTGCTGTAAAGGCTATACAATATTTTGGAAATTCGCGCATTCCTTGCGCATTAATGAATTCACCAAGTGATTAAATGAAATGTTTGACTTAAGGTGCTTTATTTGACCATTCGAATATCCACTTAAGCGCAGTCCACGATTAAATTTAATTTTAGAACTGTGTCAGTTTAAAAATAGTTTCAATGGTAAAAAGGTGGGTGCATACGGTAGACAAAAGGTGTGCGAGCCACGTGCGCGCCTCTCCGGCAGATGTCGCGATTGTTGCGTGTGTGCGTATGCGCACACATTATCAATGGACGCTCAACTAATTGTATATGAAATACGATTTGTGGTTTCGCTTTTGTTTTTTTCAAACGAGTAATTTTTTTATTGCTAATAATATCAAGCTAAATATGATTGAATCTGAGATAAATATTCTGCCGGAGATAATAACGTTTTTGACTTATCTAAAACCTTGCGAAAATTAAATTTGAAATCTTGAATGACTCTGGAGAAAAGCACATAGGGATTTGTACAAAAAAAAGACCATAATATCCTAGCAGTGGGCGAATTAGTGCTAGATAGCATTGTGGTGTGACCGTTGGACCTTCAAGTCATAGGGCTGAAGTTCGAACCCAAGGCATGCTCTGATTTTTCAGATTTATATGCGTATCGTACATGCTTCGGTGAAGAAAAAAATCCAGCATACCAGATATATTTCTCGACGGCATGTAAAGTCAAGACAGAGGCCATTGGTTTTTTTGTGGATGGAAAATTATCAAATAACTTCCCCCGCTCTAGAGCGGGGAAGTGTTAGACTTTTAATAACTTAAACCCACCCATGTTTCTTCTTTTGCTCTTTATATTCCGGGGCCGCGGTATCTCTATCGAACAACCCGCAACCCTGGCAGGCTGTAGCCCAGGCAGGCCTGCTTTGATGACATCTCTTTGAGGCGCCCGTGGAACACGAACGCGCCGTAGATACGACACGGCCATGGGTGGCATGCAAACTCTCGACACCAGGTTAGCCACTACACTAAAACAAAAGATGGCTATGGAACATGATGATAAAATACTTCAATGAAGAGTCTTAAAGCTACGGCTAAGTAGATCCACTTGATTAAAGAGAATAACATTATAAGTAACCGTCAAGTTATTAGTTAGAAGTAAGATGGTGTTGTCTACCCCTGCATAATCCCTTATTACTTCTACGACACCCCTGGGAAGCGATGGGGTGGCCCATTCTAAACAGGAAATTGTAGAGGCGCCCAAGTAACATTATTTAAACATATTATTGTACCTTCTTAACCCTTCATTTGCAATTACCCCCTTGCTTCACGTGTGATTGAGAGATTAATAAATAAATATACGTTTACGCATTATGGTTATTGCAAAAGCTTCATTTAGTATCAAAGCTCCACTTAAAAGTATCTACTTAAAATCGCGTTCTGTGTAAGTGTGATGGGCTAAAAGTTGATAAAATCGTACCTTGTAATGACAGGCTTATAGTAGATTGCTTAACTGCTTGCTAGAGCAAAAAAGACCTTTCCCTCAAACGACTTTTGCACTGTGCAAAGCAGCTGATGCATTCCACGTTTTTCTTTTACACACAGCTGATCAACGCAGCAATATTAATAAAAATAAGAACAAACTAATAATGACTTCAAAGAACATAAATAAAACTATAAAAAAGTAAAAACTTTAACATTTATAAAATCTGCAATAAATTAACACGAACAGAAAGCGTGACAAAACAAGCTGACAATTAAAAAAATCTAAATATTACAGTATAATTTTCAGTAGGTAGGTAGTTGTTCAACAGTAATCGTGATTATCCATGAATGTATAATTAACACTAAAAATACTCGTTGACAAGTGACTGTGTCGGCTGCAATACAACGTGAGTCACGAAGAGTTTCGCGCCGAACGGTTACAAACTTTATCTGTAGAAGATCTACATTGTAAAATAAATCTTATAGCAAATTGATTGAATCTACTTTGCATTGAGTGTAAAAATGTGTGTGTTGAACAAATATCTGGCATGTAGGTGACGTTAGAGCGGCGTGGCAACATCGCGTCGCTGTGGCGTCGCACGACCGCATCGCTCCGTCTCTGTCTAACGTTTGGATTGAAGGAAGATAGAGGGAGCGCTGCGTGGCCGTGTGGCGCGTCAGTATGCTGTGAGTTGAGAGGAAGGTCACAGTGTTTTATCGTGTAAACAAATATTTTCTCTACTAACAACATTGGAATTGCAAACGTAAGTTTTATATTAACCTATTGCTTTTAGTTATACAATGAGCGTATTTTCTTTTGCATATTTAGCGATCTTTAGGTTTGAACGAAAACATTGTAATGTGAACCAGCTGTCACTGTCAGGTGTCAGTTCAGTAGCTTAAGTGACGCAAAACCATCGTTGCTTGTTATTGGTTGACGAGAAAACAATAACGAATCATGTTGTTCACGGTCAATTTACATTAATTTTTGATAGTAGTTTTGGTAGTTTGTTTCTTTTCGTTTACCTTATAATTTTTTTTCAATTCATTTATTTGTGTGCGTTTAGCTCAGTTTGTGAAGCTGTCTACACGGAACTGACAATCTGCGCGTGCTCATAAATATCTGATGATCTCAGATATTTATCTAGCAACGCTATTAAAATACTTACACGCACTTTACGTCTTTATTGATTTCAGTACATACTTTTTTTACTTAAAAAATACAATTTAGAAGAAAGAACTAAAAAATATAAGCCTCAGGTATATATGCTTTTCGTTGCCTGGAGATGGAAGGAAAGTTAAGAAACAAAATCAAGCTTGCTTGTGTTGACATTACGTAGGCTGTGATCTAATCAGCTATTATTTTTTCTCCATGCAAGCAGTAATATTACTTACTAGCTAGACCGCATCAAGTTTGGTGATTGTCCTATGGGATAAAAAGTATCCTATGTTTGAATGCAGGTTATAAACTGTTTGTACTTATGCCAAATTTAATTAAAGCCCGTTCTGCAGTTTTTGCGAGAAAGAGAATCAAACATCCAGAAGTCATCACAAACTTTCTCATTAATAATTACTACGTTCACATCTCGTTTTATTGGCCTGTAACTTAGTAAAAAATCTTAAAAGTAAAATACTTACCGACCTACTTCCCGTTGTTCGCTTGAGATGAAATTTTGCATAGGTACGTGTTTATCTTAGATGACAACGCATGGTTAACTAAGTCACGTCGTTCTAATCTTCCAAGTATTGTGCTGCTATGAACTCCGACGAAAAAGTATGATCTCTTTGCGTTTGAATACCATATACCTGGCACAGAACAAAACATATTCAGATTATAACAACATACATTTACGTCAATCAAATTGACATTGACTTTGAAATAAGGTTACCAGCTAAAAATCTATCCCCTTACTTCAGCGTAAAATAATTTATTAGCTTTATCGGTTACCATGTTAAAAAATCTTAGAAGAATCTTTCGTTTTGACCTTATCAAGACCATTGCCATGTTAGACTGATTTCATTTTTTAATCCTGTGCCTTTGAAATTAAATAAATTGTTGCTTTCAGTGACCTTTGAACACGTGCTAGTGTAGGCGTATCACTAGTAATGCATAACGATTGAGTGTAGGCAACGTGCTATGGTTCCGTACCTACATAAGTACTTGTGTTGCATTTATAAGCTTGAGGCCCACGGCTCGTGTTGTTCGATACGAATCGTACACGCAGCTTCCGACATTTCATAATCCTACTATCCTTACTTAATATTATAGAAGCGAAAGTGAGTTTGTTTGTCTGTTACGTCTTCACGCGGGTTAAAGTTAGCGTTTCCCCAATGTAACTATGCCACTTGGATGATGTCGCGGGCGAAAGCTAGTCAAAATATATTTTACATAGGCCTACATTGGCACTAATAAAACGTCGAGAAAAGATCCACGATTCGAGAAGAACCAGCAAGAAACTCTATCGTCACTCTCATAAGTGCTCATGTAGATTTAAGTTGAATATAATAATTCGAGCTTTGAAAGATCCGTTGCCAAACGACAAAATGGAACAAAAAACAGTAATGCATTTCAATCTGACTGCAGCAGACTGCAGCAGTAACTTTGTTTTCCATGAACACATTATGTAAAACCAATTTAATGTTACTGTTAAGCGTAACATTTTAATGAGCGTTAAAAATATTGTTATTATATCATTAGGTGCTTAGAAAACCCTTTGTGGGCGAGTACGAATCGCACTTGGCGGGCTTTTTTGGCACATGGTCCACTTTGGTAGTCAGCAACTCGCTCGACATCGTCTGTGTAAAAGAATCAACACTCAGTGGATCGTAAAAATTAGGAGACGGAACGAAATTACTGCCAGTTTTTACATTTTCGGAGTATCTTATAGAAAAACCCCCTGAAAATAGGTAAAATCTTCAAGCACATGTGACAACTTCTCTTTGCAATTGCTAACCTCCAAAAAGGCAATTTCCTTATCATTATTAACATTGCTTTCAATTTGTCAATAGAAAATAACCTACGATGAGAGACAATCAGACCTTGATGATTGAGTTCGTGAACATAATAAAACGATACCCAGAAATCTACGATGCCAGTTTGGACACATACAGAACCAGGTTCACAGATATGGCCTGGACGAAAGTCGCGAGCCAAGTCAAAAGCGAACTGAATGAGGACTGCACACGTAAGTAACGGCCTGCTTACCTAATCATCTTTTTCATTACGGAGCTATCTGTACCCCTCCTAACCAGAAAGACTGAAGACTTTCGGTTTCCGACTACCCTCATAAACTGTCAAAGGTCTACCACTACTACTAGGTTATTTTCTAGATAACCGGGACTAGATGTGCTTATCAGAGTTCTGCAATTAATTAAACGGTCATCCATCTTAGATTGCGGGTTGTTCGAAAGAGATACCCCGGCCCCGGCACATAAAGCAAAAGAAGGAACATGGGTGGGATTTAGTCAGAAAAAGTCTGACACTCCGCCCAGAGCGGGGCAAGTTATTGATAATTTTCCATCCGGATAGATAGATAGAATATTCTTTATTATGTACACCATACAAGTAACAAGAATAACATTAGACAAACTTATAAGTAGGGTGACACAATGGGCGGTCTTATCGCTAAAAGCGATCTTTTCAAGACAACCTTTGGATGGATTTAAGAAGAGGAGAAACAGTACTGTAGGTAGTCTGTGGCGAAACATTTTTCAAAATTAATTTTCAAACAATTTTTTAAAGAAAAAATTACAAAAACAAATACTTATATATAATACATATACTTAATATACATATAAAATAATAATCATGAAGAGCAAAGAAATATTTCATTTTGTTGTTTAAGGAGAGAGGTAGTGCTTAAAAAGCCCATCTTAAAACTGAGATGAATATCTGGCACACTTGTGACTCCTGGGCAGACAGAACCGCTATGGCCGCTCCTGCTTTTATGACTGGCTCAGACGTGGCATGACTACTTTCATAAAAATTTAGCAGAAACATGAGAAGAACTAAAATGTACAACTTAACTCGCGTGAGAACCATTCACAGAGGTATTGACTAATAGAAACATATTTGATTCTTAATTTTGTTACAGTTGAGGAGCTGAAGGTGAAGTGGAAAGGTGTGAGGTCCTCATACAATAGATACAGATCCAGAATGCATCTAATTCAAAGTGATAGCCTCTGCAAGAAATATTATCTGTACGATCACTTAACATTTTTAGAACCATTTTTAAAATGTAATCAAAAAGGGTAAGTGGAATATTTTCGTTCTTAGGAGTAGTACTAGTGATGACAAATCATAACGTTTCTATCTAATTAATGTTATTTTACTACATATAGGTACTTAGATGACACATATATGATGTCTGAACAGATTAGGAATAAATTTGGATTGTGCCATTATACGATCCAGTGAGACAAATACTGAAATGTGGGCATAACCTAGTTAAAAATAAAAGAAGTAGTATAATTCGCATGATTATAGCTTATAAACTTTTTAAACGACTTCAAAAATAGGAGGAGGTTCTCAATTTGACTGTTTTTTTAGTACGTTTGTTACGTGATTTCCCCGGCTTTTGTGGCCCATATTAATGTAATCTACATTGCTTGGGTAGTTTATGTTATCTTCTATAATACATATTTTTCTTCTAATGTACATAGATGCTAATATCTCTGAGTAGCAACGCAAAATGAATTATCGATAAAGAATTGTCTGAGAAACCATCATACTACAGCTAAAAAGGCTGAAATAAAAAAAAAATTATAATCCGAAAAAAATACGCCAACGACTTCCGGAAGTAAATTAATTTTCCGTCTTTATAGTGTTTTTAGAAGTCGGTTTTTGTAAGAGGATAATGAGATGGCAACCTATTAAATAATATAACGTTGCTACGTTTGTAAATTATGATTATCAAACAGACCTATCAACAAAAATACTTAATTTTCAGATTAAGCAAAGACAAATCAGAAACATCAATCAACGAATCCCGGAACTTTGTTAACGTAGATGGCATTGAAGAAGGACACGAATATTCTGCAGAAGATTGGAATCACATTGAAATAAAACCAGATGTTACTGTCAGGCTAGATAATAAAACACTTGATACAGAAGCTGCCAGTAGTAGCAATGATCCCTATGGAGACAAGCCGAAGAAAAGAAAGTTCTCCTTTGAAGGACTTAACACTGAGGATGACAGCGAAGACTTATCATTTTTCAAAAGTATCTTACCAGATATCAGGAATTTTACAATAAAGGAGAAGAGGAAACTCAAAATGGGAATTTTGCAACTAATCGATGAAATTGAGAAAGAAAAGGACACGTGAGATGATATTGATTATTTGTTTTAGTAGATAGGTGTTTTTTTTTTAATAACAATTGCTTAGATTTTAAGTGTCTAATTCTTAGTTCATAATATTTTAATAAATGGTTGAAAGATGATACATGTCTTTGTAATAAAATTCGTTCGTTGTTTAACATCTACTGTGCTATAAATCGGCATAAAGAAGTTTTACTACAACTACATGACTTTGGTTCACTCCAAAAACTAGAAAACTATCAAACAAAAACTTACTACTACTAAGACCAACATTATGTAAAGTTAGGAGTTGTTAACTCCAGCCTGTAGATTGTTCATCGTTTCACTTATTATGTTGGTTTGAATTTTGTATTACTTTTCATCGTTTGGCGCGAAAAGAGTTCATACCTACTTAAAAGTCGTTGAAGATTCGATGTTGAATGAGTTTCACAGGTTTTTCATTAAGAGTCGTATCAAATAGTGTCAGGCATGTCGAAGTCATTATCATAGCGTATTACTTATCGATCAAGTATAACCCGACCGAGTTGTAAGTTGCGTCGACGCGCGGCGCTGCTGTTATCGCGTCTGCCTACCGTCATCTGATGTATAACAAGTGCTACCCTCATTTGCATGGAAATGAGATCCGAGAACATTCTCCTCGGCGCAACCCCCCGTCTTCTGACGCCTTCTTTGCTTAATTACAAAGACGACACACTGTGTGATTTTCCTCACACCATAACCCCATAACTCTTTAAAAATGTAAGTGTGGGTACCAAACAGTTGCACGGGAAAGTAGCCCTTACTGTTAGTTTATTGAGTGACTTCAATGTAGGCGATGTATTTGTAGTTACAGGTGATCAGTGGCCGGTGCTAATTTAGTTATCTGAAAGGTCAGATCCGACACGTGATAATTAATTACGTCTGTTATATACTGATACTTAAAGGTTTATAAAACATTCTTCTATATAGGTATTCTACGGTAACCTGTCCATAAAACAAATCCATTTGGTTGATAAGTCCATCAAAGCTCGTTGTAACCGTCCTATTTAATCAATTGCTATACAATTTCGCCTATTTCTAGTGAGGTAACGTGTTTTATTAAGCCTAGCCTAGCAATTTAGGTGTAAGAATGATGAAGTTCTCTGTTGATATAATCATCATCGTCTACCTAGTCTTTTTCCAACCATGTTAGGGTCGACTTCCAGTCTAACTGGATGCAGCTGAATACCGGTTAATACTGGGTAATACGATAATCCTTGATAAATCTGGTTGTCAGACTTTCTGGAATGACTGTACGCATTATTGTTGTAATCGGAAGTTTGAGTCGACGAAGATCGTAGGAAGTAAATATTAATTTCAGAAAATAACACAGCTACGCCTATAATCCTCGAAGGATTGGACAGAGATGTACCCAATTGCACATATCGGCAAATAAAAGTCTATTGCCATCAATCTTATCTCTCATTATTCGTACCGAAAGTCACAAAATACGAGTAGGTACAATTGCGTAACATGAATAGCTTACTTCCTCACTGCCAGTTAACGATAACATGATCTTAACTAATTACTCCACAACCACGAAATTGCTTTGTTTCCGACATAATACCAAGTATTTATGTCTACATACACATAATTATACAGAATTCACATCAGTGTTTCGAAGCACGTGAATGCCCCCTCCGCTGACCGCCTCCCCTTTCAGGCTAATACCATTACAGTAATTAGGATATGCTTAAGCATAATTAATGTAGTCATAAACTACGCACCTAGTGTATTGTGTATGATGAGGAAGCCGAATTGTTTGCTTAGGTATTTACCTTGGTTTAATTGATAAGAGATTGGCTTTGATACCGTTTCTTTCATAGATTTTTTTTAAATATTCTATAATTTTCGGGATAAAACAAAAAAGGGTAAGTGAGAATGCCTCGTTGGACAAGTGGCCGCAAGTACGACTTTTGATCATGAGTGCTGGGTTCGATACCTGAGTCGGTCAAAGTATTATTGGGTTTTTCCATCGGGAAGTTCTCAGTAGCAGCCCTGGAGTCTAGTTTTGTGCCTAAAAAAAATCCTTCCTTCGCTCTAAATAGTAGTAAGTTAGTATTTACTTGTGATTAAATTGTCGAGTTCGATTTGCAGTTATTATTATGGGAAATCCTAATAAGGGAAATTGAGGGAACGGGCGTGAGCTTTTTTTATCTATTTTCCTACTGTCTATACAGGATGTAACGGAAAGGGTATATACATACCAATTGCGAGGCTTCTTTTTTTTTTTTTCTTTCTTTTCTTTCTTTCTTTTCTTTCTTTCTTTCTTTTTTTTTTTTTTTTTTTTTTATATTTAGCTGAAACCCTTGCGATATCGTTTGATAAGCCTTGAAGAAGCCTTGCTCTTGATATGTATATACCCTTTCCGTTACACGTTGTATATATGTATATATATATATATTGTCCTACTACTGGGCAAAGGCCTACCTCATTCCTTTTCAACTCTCTCGATGTTTTGCCTCCACTGGCCAATCCGGAAGGAACGAGTTCAAATCTTCACAGCAGCGGTTTTTGGGCCTTCCTCGGTAAAGACCACTATTTTCAGGCACCCACTGCGTCACAATTCTGGCCCATCTGATCCATCCTGACACATCCTAGAAATGTGAACCTCATGTGTGACACACGTCTGTCACACATGCGGGTCACATATCTTTTGATATATTATTTTTACTGTTATGTTCCTCGTAGCAAAATTATAACAGCCGCTCAGGTCGATCATCGTATCAAGCCGTGCTTGTTTAGTTTGGTCAATGGGTTGGGGTGACAACTCATCACATTTCAAGGAACCTCCTTACCACGGAAAGCACGTTAAGCTATTATAGATCTCTAACATACTTTACAGGTGGCCGGAAAGTTTAAAAATCAGTCTTACCAAGGTATATCAAATTACCCAGTACTAACTGGATTGTAGAGTTCCTATAGGCAGTTACTCCATTTTAAATACTGATTCGGGTTGGACTGGACTATAAAAACTAATGGCGCAAATTATCACAATTTGATTGGTGTTTGAGCGGTTTGGGGTCGAAATACTAGGACCATGAGGTCCCACTGCCCACCTAGTATTTCGAGATATCGCAAGGCGATTGGTCGACTCTTCGCGTGATCAGAGGGCTTGCCTTTCTTTTGGCCATCGAATTAGGATTGCCATCCAACGCGGTTATGTTGCCAGTTTTCTGGGCACTTTTCCTGTTGACAGAAATACAGGTAAATTTTTTGACGCCCTGTAATTATTTAACTTGTTTTATACATTTGTCTATTTGTAAATAATGTAGGTAAATAGATGTATATTTTTTTTAAATGAAGAGTCAACATGAATCAAATTCCTTTATCCAAAGCCTTTAATTATAAAGGCAGGTGGGATGGAATAATCCTAATTGCATAGTTGTTATTCCTTCTAATATATCTGAACGGTACACTAGTTTACACTCGGCTACCAGTCCTCGTTATCTCTATAAAGCGTTATTTACAAGACGCAAAATAATTTATTAAAACTAAACATAATAATGTATAGAGAGGCTGCTAGTGTAACAGCGGGAGGCTAAAACGTAAATCTTGTCCGCGAGCTTACTTGTACCACTTAACGTGTTGTGGTCAAATATTTATGTACGTACGTGTGTCATGATCGATGATTATGTACACGATTTTTGTATAAGATACTTCATGGAAGATTCGTGGTCTTTTGAGATGGAAAGCCCAGGATGGTGGTCTTCGTGCGCATGTCAAAAGGTAGTTCGCAGCATGGTCTTAAGAGGTAAGTACTTTTTTATTCGGATGGGAAATCATCAAATGACTTCGCCCGCTCTGGACGGAGCGGGGGGGAGTGTCAGTTTACTGACTAAGACCCATCCATGTTCCTTTTTTTGTCCTTTATGTTCCAGGGCCGCGGTATCTTCTTCAAACAACCCGCAAACCCCAGCAGGCAGTGGTCCTGGCAGGACCCTCGAAAAAGTAAGTATTTGACAATACGTACCTATACGTCTTGACAATAGTAATTACTTGATAGGGGTGTGATTTTGTTGCTATCTTCTTCTCTAGAAAATTCTCTTATTCTAACAACAAAGAGAAAAGTAATAAGAAATTATATTAGCTAAAGTTGTTGATTTCCTCTAAGATTTTCCTCCACGTGCAAGTTAGCAATTAAGCATTTATACTCCGAAATCAACCAAGATTATCAAGGGTTTATACTAATTAACAATACCAGTTCCACCCGACGAGCGTAGGTAATAGGCACTGTTAATTCGATTATAGGTATGTGCGAGTGCCACCCTGTATATAATCACGTACATGGCCTGCACAATGGCGACTGGAGATCAATACTAGTTCATTAGTCACTAGAATGCATTACTTAGTACTCAAATGTCAACGAGTAAATTGGTATTTCTTGCAACTTATGCCTGCTAATGTTTACATAGAAATTGAGGTTTTGTATAGCAATTTGTTACTGAAAGTTTTAAAGGGAATTGGGTCGATTTCCAGGGTTATTAAAGTTAATGAAGTTTTACTATTTAGTAGTTATACATAGCTATGGCATAAAGCAATCATTGTGAATGTTCAGCAGTAGTGATTTTTCAGGTCAGTGATGATGAATCGAACTGGTGCGATCCTAGTACCTAGATGATAATGACATTTCAATGATAATGATAGTAGGTTGTGGTGAAACTTTCAAGAAAGATGCTCATAGAAGTTTCAGTGCAATCAAGAACTGTGTAGATCTTGAATGCGGCCGACACCGATAGTATCAACCCAGAAACCTGACCACAGCCTCAATTTAAGCGTTCGTTCGTTTCGTTTGCTTCCAGACTTTTCTTCATTCATAGAAACACAAAAACGGTTTTAATTTTTTTTGACATAGATTAGTTTTCTCAGTGACAAACCTTTCCATTTTTTTCTCTTCTCCCACAAATAATGATTAGAAAATATCCCATCATTATGATATTCACCAGTTAGTTGAATGTGCAATACGGTAAGCTCGAGCGGTGAAGTGTGAAACCGGTCCGGGACGATGTCCTGAGTCCCGACATTCCTGGATGCGCGCACGCACTCAATTGCACTATTTTGCTTTGGACTTTTCGACGCGAGGGAGATTTGAATTTTGCAAATTAAACGTTCCTTGTTTTTGCTTCAGAAATCGTTGACATTGTTTTTTAAGGTACCTAATGGGATATTGGCAGGAGTTATGTTGTTTCAGAATTTTAGATGCGCGGCCGATTCGAGTTTAGCTGAACAAAGATTTTTTGTTATAACATAGGACCAAATTTGTTTGGCTTTGCCGCAACCGTGGAGGAACGATAATTACAACAGACTTAGGGTACCTCCAAACAGGTTTTATTGATCTTGGATTATGGATTTAACTTGGAGTGTGTAAACACTCTTTGAGGAAAAATGCAACACATCTCGTCAGGGTTTTTGTCTCTTTTTCTCCTAGTGAAGCAATAAGCAAAGTAAACCTAAAAGAACTTTAAAGTTAGCCGACATAATGTATCCATATACCTCGTTAAGTTCAATACATTCAGTAAGCACGTAGGTTGAGTAATAATCTTAGTTTTCCTCAGTAGGTTGTTACGACTTGTGTGGGATGACAAGTAACGGGGAGACTGCGCACTACCTACAGTTTTCATTTGTTTCATAAATTTCTACACCGCATCGTAAACCAGAGGATCTTATTCTAAATTGTTTGATGTTATTTAATTCCAAAGTAATTTGTTGGGAACGCAATTTGCCGCTTAAATGCCAGAATTAATAAGTTTGCACATTTTCAAAAAGTCGCGCTGAAGTAATCGCTTTACTTGGTCCAGATGATTTTAGATATGCCCAGCCACAACGGGTAGGCAACAGGGACGGAGGATTTTAACTGCAACTGGTTCGAAAAAGACAACATTTTCCTCTCGCAAATGTATAGTGCCTTAAAATGGTGTCCCAAGATACTTAAATAACATCCTTAGTTCCTAACAAACAAGGTTTACTTTCAAACGCGTTAGGAAAATGGATATTGCAATTTCTATTTGAACATTGAGGTGGCTACACATTTTTATTTGTGGGAAGAACGAGACAGAGCGTGTCTGTATGTACTGGTGGAAAAGGGATGGTGCCTAGCATTTATATTCTGGGTACGTGTAAGTTTCAGGCAACGGTCGCCGTGAAACTCGTAAATGGGAAAAAAGCAACAACGGAGAACTCAACTGTCTATAGTGAGGGGATCGACTGAAACGTTACCATAATTTTGGAAGAAAAATAATGTACTTTGGAACCCTTCGTGGTCTATAGCCCATAACTAAATGTAGATCGGACAGGTAATTGCACCACTATGTATGTATAGTCTAGCTTAATTAAAGTGTAAAGTGGGTACAATTAATTTAGAAATAGTTAAATGAGTGATTTAGAAATATGGCTTCATTTGATGAAGCTTTGGAGTCATCTACCTTAGCTTGAACATTGGACAGGCTATAATTAGCTTAATGAAGTGTTGGAGAGCCACCGAAACTTGATCCGTGACGAAAATAATGATTAATAAATCGGATCACGTCTGCTCGGCCTCAGCACAGGAGTGAGGTAAGAATTATATCGGTCACAATAACACGTTATTGTCAAGTGCGTCGGCTGTGAGAAATACAATAGCAATTATTTCGCTGCTAGTCACCTTCATTGTCTTTAGCGCTGGCAAACAAGTAAACTATAAATTATTTAAATTGAATCATCGTTTTACACTTCAAAATGTTTGCTGGTGTCGTAAAATAATAGTATCTTCTAGTTGTTTTAGTATTCATGGCAAGTTTGATTATGGTTTTGGGTTTATTTCAAAGACATAAATTGTGGCTTGTAGGTACTTATTTACTAACCTAACTGTGTATTAAGTTGTTGAACTATAATTAACACTATTTTGAGAATTCCAAATTTATTCAATTCACTAGGCTAAACAAAAAATAATTAAAATAACCTAAAAAACTAATTTATAAATAAATAAAAATTCGTCTTCAACGCTGTTAATTGGTAATCTCCCCACTGGACTGACTGACCGCATTGCCACGTTGTATGGCTACGCTTAGCCCCTGGCCAAAGTCAAACCAGCCCTTGGGTCACGGGAAGTGTGAACACTTTAGTCGTGATATGACTATTGAATTGTTTAACTCGTGGTCATCATGGACAAAATCATTAAATAATTTGGATATTTACTCAATGATAACGAAGGAACAGATGTCATTTGCCGCTGAAAGACGGTAAACCTTGTAGTGTAAAAACTTCAAATACCTACCTTTATGTAACACAATCTTTCAGACTATTATCAACACTAGGTACACGTGCTGCAACTAACTACATAATAGTATACTAAACGCTGCACTTAACTATATTGAAGGGCAACCGCAATGACATAATCCATGGCTATCATTGTTTGTGATCACAGCATAACGCGTTGAGAAAAGCATACGACAGTTTTTGAAATATACTGTCATCACCTCCCTAGCGTATTCCCGATGGGGATGGCTTCCAGTCTAACCGCATGCAGCTGAGTACTAGTGTTTTACTTAGAGCCACTGCCTAACGGACTTCCGCAACCCACTTAGGATTGGGTAAGACCCCTTGGTAATACTCCTTGTTAAGACTGGTTGTCAGACTTTCGGGCCACTGAAAACTGTCAAATGTTTCCAATTAATGACAGGGGAGCCGGTGGCTTAACATGCTTTCCAAGACAAGGAGGAACCTCGGAATATAATGGATAGACACCAATCCACGCACCAATAGGTAATACGATTTGGACAAGAGCTCGTCTTTCACGAGTTGTTTTAATACATCATAGACAGAATTTTCATGAACACTGCGCATCATGTCTGTGTCTCTCATACCTCTGTTTTTTTTCGATATCTCTTTTCCAAATATCGATATTTTGGAACAGCACTTCCCAACACTAGCACTCGTCATCAGAGCAAGAGCCGCGTTGATATTTCCACGTAGATTTCGCTCCGTAAAACCTTTGCCGTTTATTTTTGTATACATTTTTGGCGCATCTCTTTATATTTACAACCACAACTGAGTTGTACAGCGTTTATCAAGTAACCTTATGTGTTATTCAAACGATACCTACATATAATGGGGTTTGCATGTTAACAATGGGTAAGGATGGTACTACCAGTGTAGTAAGTAAACTACGATTATGAAAAATTGATCAATTAAATGCATTATTCTTGATCCATTCGAGGTGTTGATTGATGATCTAGTTATTGTCAGTTAGGATCCAGTCCAATCTGCTTCTGTTTTATTTGTGTTCATCTATCTTTTCCCCCCTTTGCTTGGCTTTCAGTTTGAACATTTTTATTTTATAGGGCTTTTCACGGCATTTTATTACTAACCCTTTCACATTTAAATCAAGAGAAAGGAGTTTGATGGATAAGCGTTTTAGTTTTACTTAAATTACATTTTAGCTACATAGATAAAGTTATAAATTTAAACCACTTCAATGATTGTGACTTGATACATGAATAAGTGTGATTAATTAATTAAGCGAAGCTCCGTTTTTCAATGAAGCGACTGCTTATCTGACCTCCACAACCCAGTTAGTACTGGGTAATACGAGACCCCTTGGTAATACTAGTTGCCACTGGGGAATCCAGATACGTAACTTGTGGTTCCCCATCTGAGGACCAAGACCAACCTAGGCAAGCTCGGTTTAACCTGAAGATAGACTCGAGCGGCTTTTATACTGCGTCCTGTTTGACCCCAACAAAGTTATGAAAAGGCTATGCAGATGATGAAACATGAGTACTTACCGCTATATAAGTAGGTATATACATTACAAAGAGGATTATTACATCGCTTTCATAAGTAACTGTTTGTTACTCTACACGTTTGCTTGCCAAAGTTGTTGCATAAGTGAAAGACTGCACTGCACTGATTTCGTCAACGCATGGATGCCAGCCGTCATTATGTAAAGAGAAAGCAGAAGAGCTTTTTATTAAAATCTATGGTTGTGATCTGCATTCTAAACATGTGAAGAACAGTATTTTTAGGGTTCCGTACACAAAGGCTAAAACGGGACCCTATTACTAAGACTCCGTTGTCCGTCTGTCACCAAGCTGTATCTCATGAACCGCGATATTTTCACAGTTGAAATTTTCACAATTGATGCATTTCTTTTGCCGCTACAACAAACATGTTTTTTTTTGCATTTGAAAATGACATTGAGGTAATGGTAGGGAACCCTTCGTGCTCGAGTCTGACTCGCATTTGGCCGGTTTTGAAACCTTTGTAGAAGTTTGTAGATGTATGAACGAGATGTTTTATTGTTTATTTTTTTGTTCAGTACCTACTAGCACTCAAAGGGAATTTCCAACGGCACGAATTTAAAGAAAATTGCACCCCTTATAAGAAAACTCCGAAAAAATAAAAATTAACACATTATTGTTGTTTTCTTAACAGGACTACAAGACACTCCATGTACACACGACGGCAGGTCAACCTATTCTAAACTGATATAACCTGATCTATCTACTACGGATCGCACACCGTAGTAGAGAGATCAGGTTAAAATGGTTTTGTCTAGGTTGATGTGCCGTCGTTTGTACTTGGAAGGCATTGGGACGCCTATGCCCAGCAGTGGAAATAATACATTCCACTGCTTGGCATAGGCTAACAGTAAGAGTCAAAGGAAACTTCCATGAAAAATGTAATGCTTTTAAGACCAGCAGATTATCTACTTATATTACTTTCAAAAAGGCTACCAATGCAGTTTCTAGGGTTATTAACCGGTTCCTTTGATTACATATGATTGTAGTGGAAGGAGAATAGACTAAGTAATGGATTACGTTTCAGGAGAGACAGTGCAGCATCTATTGCTATTAGAAAGCTACACTCTCCCCTTTTTTTGCGAATGGGAAATCATCAAATAACTTCCCCCGCTCTGGACGGAACGTGGGGGAGTGTCAGACTTGTACTGACTAAGACCCACCTTTGTTCCTTCTATTGCCCTTTATATTCCGGGGCCGCGGTATCTCTTTCGCTTCCCTAAAACCAACAAATTCACAATGTTTTTATCTGATGTGGAATGGTTAAGCTATCATTGAGTATGCTTAGCAGTAACAAGAGTTATCTATTTGATGTCGTTTTGTTTGCATAAATGAATGAGAAGTCAGTGTAACACTATTTTCAACGCTTTGTGCAATGCTCAATGGTTGAGTCGTCGCAAGTGTGATTGCTGAGCATGAGGTACTAGGTTTGATCAAAATACTAATGGGTTTTTCATCACATCCCAGTAGCAGCCACAGATCCATATACTCAACTCAGCGGTCTCTTTGTGCTGTGAAAAATCAATCCTCTAAGTCTACGCAGTCAAAAGATATGACTGTTTAAGTCGCAAGTTTGTACGGATCCCTCGATGCGCGAGTCTAACTTGCTGTACCGGGTTTGTTTTATTAATATAAGAATGAAGTTCATCTGAAGGTGCAGGGTTCTATTGCCGAGTTGGCCAAAGTCGTATTCAGGTTCTTCTATTAGGGATTTCTCAGTGGCAGCGGAATCTGGATTTTGCCCGGTGGTTGGCAATAGGCTCGCTCCTAATACATGTGACTAAAAACCTAACTGGCAAAATGTAGGTGTACCATAAAGTAGGTACACCTCTGTCTTACCCTATGGGGATTTCAGGTGTGATGTGATGTTATGATCTAACATCTACAGTACTTTCACAGTTACTATGCCTTGTGACTGGGACTGTAGCTTCATGTTATTGTTGTCAATGTTTCGACATTTCATTAGTGCCTGTAACTGGCCTAGGTACTTGAAATAAATGATTTTGATTATTTAAAAAGATATATTAATCATTCCGATAAATAAAGCCAGGGTTTAGTTTATGACTAAAATTCAGATAACGCAATGGACAGTTTTTCCAAGATTCATATCTCTGACGTCATCAAAACAATTCTTCTTCCAGTTCTTAGATGTAGCAGTTCAATACCCAAGTAATTCTAAGTATTGAGCTAATCCTTGGAACTTATCTCTATGATATAGGTACAGACGTGTAAGGAGCAGCGCGTATGAGACATCGAATCGCATCGGCTATCGACAGACTCACAGCCTCACTGTGCGCCTATTAACTAATATCTAATAGAGTGAGCTAGGCTTTGGCTGAAGCAACCCGAACCGTACCTACACATTTTTCTCGTTTATAAATATTATAAATGTAGGTCTATGTGAATAGGTTACCTACAAGTTGTTCAAAAGAGACACCGCGGCCACGGAAAATCCCCTTATTTTTCGTCTAAAGGAGAAACATGGTTGGGTTTTCGTCAGAAAAAGTCTAACCGTCCCCCGCCCCACTCCTCCCAGAGCCGACGAAGTTATTTGATGTTTTCACATCTGAAAAAATATTCCCATGTGAAATAAAATATTTTGTTTTTTTTCGAGGTACTTACGATATATTTTTTTATATTACTGAGAAAAACAAGTTATTTGCCCCAAGAGTTCTGTGGGACAATTCATTTTTAGCACTAAAAATAACTTTCTCCTCTTATTATGATCGTATTAACAATTACGTCGTCAATTTGCTCACTACCAAGCAAAACACTCAGGACCTATGTGGAGAAAATGAAAAAAGATTCTTAGAAAATGGGTACATAATATACAGTTCAAAGGTTGTCTTGAAAATATCGCTTTTAGGGAAAAGAGCGCCCATTGTGTCATACTATTTATAAGTTATATATTGTAATACCGTAATTTGTACGGTTTACATAACAAATAATGGTCTAAATATATTATATGCGAGTAAATGAACATTAGGCAAACGTGTTTCATTGTCAACAGTATCGTCACTTTTATCAGGTCAGATAGCGGTCGCACGTTTAAAACCACAATACCTACGCACATATTATAATTATTTACCTACAAATTTCATAAACGATTCTGTAGAAATAAAGAAAAGTTTTAAATTGAATACTAAGTGGAAATTAAATTGTCACACCAAAATGATCATTGTCATACTATGAGCAATTCTACAAAAACTCATGTGGACAGATCTCAGAGCGATAGCGGGCGAGATGTCGGCTGCACTGTCGCAGCCTCTAACCCCCTCCACCTCCCCACTCTCCCGGCCCTCACGGAGTGTCATTGAACGTCTTCGCGTGGACCGGCTTATTGCAATCTTAACGAATGCAAAATACAATGTGAGACTAAGGGCACCCTAATGACTTTCGTGTCACTTCATTCGGCAAATTAAACGATATATTTTAGTGTAGTTGTCGGGGTGCTACGTGTTCATTTGCTAAGTGTATAGGCACTTCTACAATTTATATACATAGCTAGACGAACAACCAGGAATCAAGGTCAAATAACGCAAGTACCGTAATTAAAATGGAAAAATCTAATATTTAAAATCTTGTACAAAAAAACTTACGACCCGTAACTTGAGTCACTTCGAAAACTTTGCTTCAGTTTCGAGTTTTCCGATAATCGAAGCCTTAAACACGCTATAACTTTCTTCCTACTTCAATTTTAACCCATTTACTATCACCATTTTTTTTCGGACTTTCCATGACTTACTTTTTCAACTGGTCACCGAATTATTTGGTATCAGAGGCCTTAACACGAGTACGCGTTGTAAACGTAAAGTATATATATTGATTAATGAATCGAAAATACAATTGGATAATTGGAACATTATAAGCACAATTAGTATTATGCATAAATACGAATAAATTCATCCTTACTAATACTATAGCGAAAGTCAGTTTGTTTGTTTGTCACGTCTTCACGCCTAAATGGCTAAACCGATTTTGATGAATTTTGGTACAAAGATAGTTGGGACCCTGGAGACGGACATAGGCTATTTAAAAAAATTGAGATATGAGGGAAAAACAGAGAAGAAAAGAGAAAACTTAGCTTTGCTATTACAATAAATAAGGCGCAAGGGCAAAAACTACAGGTAGCAAGTACCTGCAAATCAAGAAAGGGGAACTGTGTTACCCCGAATTTAACGCGAGCGAAGCCCCGGGCAAAAGCTTGTAAGTACATAAGTGAAGCGGGTATTTTTAATTTAAAAATCGACGCATTTACGCACGTTTTGTGTATGCGTTTACACTGCGTACGAGGTGCTAGGGCCTCTGCAGAGAGGGCTAATCGCCATACATGAGGTATGTATAACCTCAAATTCAATCACTATTACAGATTTTATTGTCCAACTTTCCTAAACTAACGACAAGTTGTCACCAAATTTATAAGCAGAGGTAGGAAGCCTTCAACACGAAGTAATACCCTTCCAAATTCAAATATAACCCATATAACACAATTTTCTCAGCTTTTTTCTTGAACTTACCATAAGTTGTCACCAAATTCTCGGGCATCAACAGTAAGATAAATCTGTATCCGTTCATTGTGAGTCACATGTCGCGTAAGAAGCGCCGTACGAGATAATTTCACCTGACCTCTGCCAGTTCATTGACTGTGTCCTGCATAGACATACGCATGTCTAGCATATAGGGGGACTTAAGTTTGAAGCGGGCAGCGTGTTTGAGCGGGTTGGTAGTAATAGTGTAGCGTTGTCGCTTTAGGTTAATTAAATCGGTCGTAAGTCTGTCCGCGTTGGAGAGGTACTCTAGATATAATTCCGTATGGTTTGATATCAAAATCAATAATTGTAATCGGTCATACTTGTGATTAGATAACACGATAACAGATTTGTACTGGGGTTGAATGGAAGCATGATCTACCTATCAGATATCACAGTGTTCCCTTTTTTCTAATAGATGGTGACAGTGGAATTTTCTTCACCTCGATAGAGAAGATGAGGAGGACATCAGGATAAAAATAATAATAACATAAAGAATAAATCCCTAAAAGCTAACGGCTTCTGTCGAATCAAGGTTATTTAATATTTATTTACACACAAAACCCATCTTATGGAAAAATACATTTAGATAAAAGAGCAAAAAGAAATGAAAAGTAACCTGTAAATTTTTGTATGAAAATGTTAATATGGTTCTCAATTTTATTGAAAGCCGAATAAGGACTGCTTACAACACAAATCATATTCCGCGCTTAACTTAATTAAAACACCATTCAATCACTGTTAGCTATATTTTATATTTTTTTTAAGTTCGTTTGAGTCAAAGTTGATTTAAAGAGATTTGTGGTTCTACTGATAACAGAGTCCTATTTCTGTCTGTTTAATAGCAATAGGGTCGCCCCCATTTAAATGGAGCTTAAACATAACTGGCAAGATGTGGGTGTAATATTAGGTATACCTCGGCCTCGTTCTTCGAGAACTACAGGTGTTAGATGCAGGTGAGCTAAAACATTAACACGCTAAAATAAAGCGACCTTAATTAATATGATCATTGCTTGTCACTTGCACCATACCCCATCTAACCGAGAGCCTACTGCGTATAAAGTGCTTCAATGTAAAAAGGAGACGTAGAAACAAAAAGGAAATTTATCTCCCAGCCTGTGGGCGTACTATGGACCTTATTGTTTCTACCGGCCCATGATTCTGTAATGATGAAAATGTTATAGCCATCTATTTAATGTAGAGTCCGTTAAATAAATTAACCAGTAGTGCCGAGGACTTGTTTGAAAGCTAGCTAAAGTTGAGGGTTTAGAGGAGTTGTCGTAATGTGGTTTGTGACTGTGTACTTACTGATGGTGTTGACACTAAGCAGGCAAAGACTTCATAGTACATAACACGCCACGTTATTCTACACCCAAAATTAGCCGGTTATGTTGAAGTCCCATGTTAAATAGAGCGAGACTATTGCCATCAACCGGGAACAAAACCAGATTCCGCTGCGACTGAGAAATCTTACTATCTTACTAATATTATAAGAGCGAATGTTTGTGAGGATGGATGGATGTATGAATGTTTGTTACTCTTTCACGTCAAAATGGCTGAACGGATGTTGATGAAATTTAAAACGGAGGTAAATTATAGTCTGGAATAACACATAGGATAATTTTTTTTTCTTCGAAATCACGCGGGCAAAGCCGCGGGCGCCAGCTAGTTCCCAATAGAAAATCCTGAATATCACTTTGCCCGACTCGGCAATAGAACCCTGCACCTTCAGATGAACTTCATTCTAATATAAATAAAAACTACTAAGAGCAGGTCGAACTCGCGCACCGAAGGTTCTGTACAAACTTGCGACATAAACAGTCATATCTTTTGTCTACTTAGACCTACAGGGTTGATTTTTCACAGCACAAAGGGGCTTCAGAGTTTAGTATAGGATTTTAATTTCAACTCGATACCTTCACGCGTTTCCAAGATAAAGGGTCTTGACAGACAAACAGACTGACGGACAGACGGACTACAAAGATCCAATAAGGGTTCCGTTTTTTCCTTTTGAGTTACAGAACCCTTAATTTTTCCTTTGTTATGTGTGTGCATTTGGGCTAACTTCAATTAGATTGGTCACTTCATGCACCACGATATTGCTCAAGCGCGAAGCTCTTCTCCAGTTGTTAAAGCCACTTACTTTACTTAGCCTTTAAAAGACAGAAAATTACGTGTTCAAACCTTCAGTGAAAATTTGAATATTTTTATCAATTAAAATACGTATCACCCAAATTCAGTAACAAAGTTACACTAAAGTACAGCACTCTTTATGACAATTAAACGTTCCTGAATCAATTTCAAATCAAATATGAAATAATAAAAGCTTATTCGCTAGCGTACAACTGTGGTTAAGCAATAATGATGTCAGATAAATTGTGCTACATATTGTAGTGGGCTGGTGACCGATATTCGGGTCTGATCCCGCATGCCGAAACAATGGCGAATCAGCGAATCGATAGTTGATCGGCCTTTAACACTTTTAAGGCTTGCACAGACTATCACAGTATCGTATGACTGAATAACCCGTTTGGTGTTAGACGCTACTGCTATTTGTGTGGAGCTTAAAGCTGTAATCAACTCAGTTGTGTTTTCATATTTAGAAAAGTAATTTAAGTAAACCCCTACGATTTTATAGAAATAAAAAAATAATCGAATTAAAAGCTTTCAGACGCTCGTGTTTCGAGTAAAAGTTAAATTATTTCAAGATAGATTCCTGAAGTTATGTTTAACATTCATTAGAGGAATAGATAAATTAATTTACTATATCCAAGAGCTAGGTCACTCTCAAAGTCTACTTTAATGTACTCTGTCAAATTCTTTACAATTAATATCAATATTGAAAATAAACACGCCGTAAATACTAGTACGCAAGTAAATAAGACGAGATTTTCTCCGAAAGTAACCCCAATTCAGTGTACGGTATTCCACAATCATTTGACAGAAGTAAGTACCTGTTGATTAAGTTTAGCTCCGTTGAGAAACCGGGCCCTAGTACACATTACATTCAGACAGAAAGCCTTTCTATATATATTTAGTGCAACAACTGAGAACCGGCCTGGGCCTAC
Organism: Ochropleura plecta; assembly: GCA_905475445.1. Taxonomy (NCBI): domain Eukaryota; kingdom Metazoa; phylum Arthropoda; class Insecta; order Lepidoptera; family Noctuidae; genus Ochropleura; species Ochropleura plecta. Next base: position 14,577,452 of record FR997731.1, on the reverse strand, counting down.
CTCTAGGTGACCAAAGCGTGCTACATAATTCCATAGAACTATGAACGGTCTGTGTTCCATATTGTTAGAATATTTAAATCAAGCTTTTGCGGGTATTGCATCATAGTAATGTCTCAATTTCAATAGAAGGTGAGCCTATTGCCATTAACCAGGCCTGGTAGAAAAACTCACAACTTCTTTGGCTGACTTTTTTTTGGATAGCAAACCATCAAATTACTCTTTCCTTCCCTCCTCTTCCTTCTGGCCGCAGCGGATGCTAGTTCCATATACTTTGACTTGAATTCACTCGTGTTCTGGGGCCGCTTATCTCTTTCGAACCAACCTGCAGACCCGGCAGGCAAACTCTAATCTGTAGAATTCTTTTTGAGGCGCGCGTGGTACACGAACGCGCCGTCGACACAGCCTGTCGTCACTAGGCATACGGACAGTGAGCACATTGCACACCGCCCACAAGCCTGCGCCTACGGTGGCCGGGAGTCATCATGTGGCTCCCGACGCTCGGTAATATTCCAAAGGACTGTTCACTAAAGTTTATAAATATAACAACATCAAAAAACCGTGTTTTTTCTTAATTTAAATGGTAGATACCTAAAACATTTTATTGTGTTCAAGTGTTCCAGGACAAATCTTCTAGACAGGAAAAGATTCCGGGAGTATTATACAGAAGAAGTCATATACTTACTTAGTAAGTTCATGCATTTATATGAAAAAAAAAAACGATGCAGGCGTTCGTACCTACGTATGGTTACATAAGTATACGTGTCATCTTACAATACAAGGTACCTTCTTCTGAACTATTAACTAGACCCTCCTAACTAAACCCGTCGTCCTCTCTACGAGACTCGAAAGTCCCTCGAAGTCATTTGTGTTTGTGTCTCCGTTGTGAGTTTACGAGCGATGTCCTATCGTTCTCTCCGCAGCCAGCGAAGATTCTAGATTCAAAACACTGGGATATTTCCTACCAAGTCTACAGCGGCTACTTTATACCTCGCCCGTCGAGTTCCGTACTAATAAAATAGTTTCTATCTTGTGTACGTATAAATATTACACATTAGCTGCTTTGTTTATTTGTGGTGTTGCTTTATTTGAATTGATTAGGATTTTATTATGTGTAAATTCTTATGTAATTAAGTTTATTGTTAATTGGGTAGTTTGAATTTATTTAGAGGTACGTACTTGAACCAATATCACTTCCTGAATTTATTTTAAACTTAAAATAATGAGAGAATGCTGTAATAAATGAATGAATGATGAAAGCTACGGAGGCGCCCTCTACAGGCGTCCTGAAAAAACTATACAAATGAAAATTCCTAAAGGCAATTATTCTGATAAAGATAACGTATGAAGTAGTACGAAGGTATATAAGATAATATGAGTCACGTTTAATTTTTAGATAATAAACAGTATAAAAAAATGTTACATTTCAATGCGCCAGCGCTGCGCTTTTAACACCGCCTCTAGCGGAGAGTAGCATAAACTTGTCACACTACTTCCTTTCTGTGTCAATTTAAATAATGATTAGGTAAGTACCAACTGAAAATGATTTTATTATATATAGAAAAAAAGAGGCCCGCGTCAATGGCTCCGTTGTATAACGCTTTAATAAAAACAAACAAAGAATACCAAACACTCTTTTGGTAAAATATTGCTATAAAACCCGTTTTAATAGCTAAAAATAACTTTGATTGTACGTCACAACTTGGTCATGTAATCATTGCGACGCAATATAACAACACGTGAAATTTACAAAGAAACGCGCTATTTATGTACCTACCTAGACGGAGAGTTTATTTTATTCGATTGAACAAACTTAGGATATACACAGGTAGTTGTAAGGAGATGGTTGGAAATATGTAATTAAGTGAAGAATAAATTACTTTAGTATTATAATTTTAGTTTATCTCACGTGGTGATAGAACGAATAGAATGTAAGCTATATTATTGTGAAGTTTTCATCAAAATAAATTCAGTAGTTTTTGCGTGAAACAGCAACAAACATACTTTTATACCTACTACGTAGGATTTCACCAATACATGTCATACATGCAATCCAAAGCTATCCTATTTTTTTTATTAATTTTCCATTTAAAAACCTGAGTATTCGAAAGTTTTTGCAAACCAGCCTGTACTGATGAAAGTTTGATCAATGTTATTAAACCTCTACAGTACCTACTTTATGTATCTACTGTTACGTAGCTGTACACTGTTGTGACACGGATATCTTAATCTTCTTCTATTAGATAAAATTCTTGTGTCACAGTTTTAGTTGCTATACTTCTCCGAAACGGCCTGACCGAGTTAACGAAAATGTATAGGCATATTCGGTAGGTCTGAGAATAGTTCGTATTTTATGTTTCATATCCCTAAATGATCAGGGTGGACCTCTCTAGGAGAGATTAGAAGCTGAGCCGCTGGGCAGAGCTAGTATTTTTTATAATTATTCTGTACGTGTGTTTGTCACCTAACTCCTTCTAAACCGTTTGTCCGATTTGGAAGAAATTTTGAGTCTATATTTCAATGGGTTTCTGGATGGTTTGAATCGCTGCTGTCGGTATAACACCAAATTTGATTTGCAATACAAGGGACGACGTCTGACGAATCCGCTAGTATGCATATTGGTATACACCTGAAAATATATTCTACGGAAATACGTGACAGTGATAAGGAAATAAGTGTTATCAAAAAATATTATTTCACATTGCTCACTTTTTTATCATATAGGTCGTACCTAACTGAATACCTATTGAGGTAAATCATGAAGGAAATTCAATATTGAAAAAACCGAAAATAGTTTTTCAATTTTCCTGAAAACGTCTGCTCGAGGTAAATTTCATAGTTCACACAATCGTATCAATAGATGGCGTTAGTAGTCGCAGACGCTCAAACTTTCTGATGTATTATTTCAAATCACGATCTATAAAAGGCGAATTAAGTTTTGTGTATAAAAATAGGTTATTGGCTTTACATTTTAAAAATAGTTTTGTTGCTCACATTACTTAAAACTCAGTTAATTCCCAAGCAAATAGAAAAGGCGCGAAAATATTCAATGAAACGTTTTCACAGACTATTGTGCAAATAAAATTATATAAACTCATAAATTATTTAAAAATATGGTGTTGTTACGAAACATAGTCGTTGCTGGCCACTTCTTGTTAGCGTCAGAGTAATTAATGTGTTATATTTGCAACTATTTGAATAAAACGTTATTTATAGTGGATAATAAAGTCATCGATTATTCAGTGTTTAATTTATTGCTCTTAATATTTTGTTGCTTTGACAAAATGTTATAGTTTAATTCTCTGACTATATTTCAGCCTCCTCTTTTTAATGTACCTATTATTTTCTACAGTTTTCTTTGTCATTGTCGTTTAGTTCTGTTTTTCTTTTGATAATTATGTTATGCATATTGTCTGTTAAATAAATAGCTACGTATATTGTTTTTGTGTATTCATATAATGTGTAAGTATGAAAGATTTTAATGTGAAACGTGTGTTAAGTAAAAGTAATAATAATATACAGGTGCGTTCAACCTTTTTGAATTGTTAATCCAGTAAGTAAATTATAGCTGTGTTATCTAGTTATTTATTGTTTGAATTTAAAATAAGTGATTTTTTGCTTGAGTCACACTTAAATTTCTTATTAATTTTTTTTTTCGTATATTTTTTTAAATCAATTTCAAGGTTTTTTTTTAAACCAGAATCGTTGGTCAGGCGTTAGAGGCCAAGGTTTGAAACCCGTCATCCTTGAAGCCACATAGTTCTGTCCTTTGCAACAAAGCAGTTTCGAAATGGCACACATAAAACACTGATAATTATATTTGCATACCCGCATTTATTGACCTAACTAGTTATTTTTATACTGGCAATGATATTTTTTATAACAATGTTATCAATGTAGTGCTGGGCGTTTAGCGTTGCAAATATTTCTAAATAGGTAGAGAAAATAAAGGGGATACTCTAATCATTATGGTCATCAATATACTAGGTTATAATTGGCCTTAACTGTATTTTTTTTAATCTAAATATTTCTTTTTACTCTACTTTTCCATGCATGTGCGATGTGACTAAATTGAATACTTATTATAATTTGAAATTTTGTTTGTCATTTTTCATCAAATAATATTGTTATGTGAAAACATATTTGTGACGATCGCAAATCATATTCTGTTCAACATAAAATCTGATAAGCAAATTCAAATTTTAAAAAAACAACCCTGACGGTTATCTCCTGTTTTACAAGGTTAAGGACAATATGTCGTTCGATGATTTTCATCAAGTCTAATAGGTACTGTCAGAATCAACTTTTTTTGTTTCATTTGTTAATATGATAACTCTATCCGCCATTGGGGGCCGTCTAGTAGGTGTTGCTACGGCCAATATGCATAATTTTATGTTTCTATTAACTGACAGACCCGTTTGTCAGAACCACATCAAGTTTTTCAATGTTTATCTTGAATATTCGAAAATTATTATGTTCATTAATATTAATACGAGAAGATTATGAGTTTGATTGAATATTTTTGATTTAATGTTTGTTAATCGGGCTATTAAAGTTTAGTAAAACAAACAGTTCGGTGATAACTATGTTACTATCAGAATTTCAAGTCTACAACTAACTTTGTGAGGTTCGCATAACCTCACAAAGTTAGCTTGCTTATTATGTTTGTTTATTTTCCCGCGCAAATGTCCAGTCCTACAGACACAGGTATACAATACTTTATGAATATGTAGGCGGTGACTCGATGAGACATTTAATCTGTCATTGCTCTGTCACCGCTTCTTTTGACTTTTATTTGACATCTAAGAGGACAAAAACATAAAAGAAGAAGGATGCAGAATACGTATGAATCAATGTTGTGATTAAAATCAAAATTAAGATCTCAAGATCATCTGGAGTCTAATTACAAAGCATATGACGACTTAACATTAAGCCGGTGTTGTTAACAGAATAATAATTCATAAGTTGACAGCACGTGAATAATTCGCGACGCGAGTGTTGTTATCAGGCGCACTTGCGCAGTGTGATCGCTCTCTTGTTCGCGCGTGCCGACTCCACCGAGCGCCTACCACACTCGTGAACGAACCACCCACACTAGCAAGACTAACGATGAACGTGATTTACATTGACGCTTTATATTTTCATCAAAGATTTACGCATACAAATCACGCGTTGATACTAAACTGAGTTTAGTTATGTCACATTGTTAACAAGATTAAGGCTGTTAGATAATAATAAGTTCTTATTTGTCTGTTTTTATTGTTGTTTTTTTGAAGCATCATACATTGCTTGTTTCACATATACAACACTGTACGAAGATAGCTAAGGTAAAATTATGGAAATTAAGTTTTGGAGACACAAGTCAATGTATCGCGAATAAGATTCCGCGTCGTTGTTATATTTGACGTGAGCCACGACTAATTGCCCGATAAGTCGTCGATTCGCGTCTCGTTTTAATAAGGTACGCTGTCTACATGTATGTGTGGATACCGATGGAATGCCACGGTCACGCCGCTGTGTGTGCGTGCCTTGTCGATGTGGTGGAGTGACGTCTGCCGCACGCCTCATCGACCAGTTTCCCAAGAACTCCGCCCCTCCCGCGAACCTATGCTTTTCATGCCATCTCGGAGAAAATATACGATTCCACAAAGATCTGCATCGTCTGGTCAGGTTACACTGTAACTATGTGTTCGTTGTTGCCACGTGAAGGCATACTGTGGTCGGGCGCTTGTTTGTGTGTAACCTCGATTCGGACACACTACAATCCGAGGCATTATGGTTATAAACACAGAGTAATTCGAAGAATATCATTATCCAAATGAATTTCCAAGTCGAGACGAACGGTCAATATTCGTGATTTGATTTTATGAAAGAAGTTGAATTATAAACCAATTAGTGGTTCCAACGTTGGCATTGTTTACATTTTTACAAACAATTAGGCAACTGCGATGATAGTTAGCCTATGAGTGTTTGAATAGGTTGATAAAAAACGCACGTAATTCTGGAACAAAAGTGCGAAAGAATTCGCATCCAAATAACAAATGAATGCTTTACGTTATACAGTTCACACCGTATACGCAGGCTTTTCCCACGGTTAGTTGAGTGTGTGCTACCCCCTCCCGCCCCGTCACATCGCCCGCCCCCCTTATTGGCCTGTGTTTGTAGTTCAGTACGGGTTTAGCATTCAAAGCGGTATCATGCTCCCCCGACATTATACTTTCATATTTATTGCTAAAACGCCTCGTTCTACATAATACCTAGATGCAGATTTGGCTATTGTAAAAGAATAAACGCAATACAGTGAAACTTTGCTGCTGAATTTTTACTGTTTACACGCAGAAGTTATTTCTACTCTAATAAACTTCAATGTGTACTAAATAACTTTCCTAAACAGACTGCAAAAGTTACTGTCCGTTGCAGTACTAGATTTCTTGATAGAAAAATAATCTCAAGGGGAATATTGATACTGTGATGGTGTATATTAACCACATACCTATACAATTTGACTTAAACAAATTAGTTACCTGCCTACTCATTTAATAAAAGATGGCCGCATTTTCAAAAGCAACTATACTTACACGAAAGAGTTGTCTTGGGCTAGATCCAAATGAAATCAAATATAAATATGTAGGACCGAGGAATTCTAAGACACCAAACAAATAAGCCAATTCATCAATATATAAATAAAATTAATTTGTAAGAAAGCGCGGGGGAACGACACTGTTCGTCTCGCACGTTATTTTCGTCGCCACCTTACGCGTCGACAATTATTCGGGAATTTCAAAAGATCACCCTGGAGCAACGGGTCGTTGGCTTCTCTGACTCATTCTTTTGTTTTACTTACTACTCAACAAATATTTAAATCGAACATAGAATCAAATTTGGATTAGGTACCATCATTACTAATACAATCAGTTTTGAGTTGCTCTAGCATAATCTTTCGCCTTAATTATCTGATTTATACAGTTAAAGTCGTTGCCCTTTCCGTGTGTGATTAATCTAATACAATAAATTAGACGCCTCTCGCTGCTTCGACAAACAAAAAATGGGAAATATTCCAAGACAATATTACCAACACCCTACGACTACGTATTTATGTTGTTTTATATAAAGTCAAGATTACTATTACTATATTTCCACGATTAGTTACTTCAAATCTAATTTATATAAATCGCCGGATCAAAGTGCATAATAATACGGCTGACAAAGGCTGAATCGATCCAGCAAACAAAACGATAGGTCGGAATCGAGTAGCCACACGTAACATCGATCTGGCGCAACACGTACACGCCACGAGTAATTTGGATGTTGCTAATTATAGGTGCTATTGCGGTTATAATAAGATCCTCCCAACTTCCCAGAAACGAGGCCGGCGCGCTTTATTAATATTTATCCGATACACGCCGAATGCTTCGGTCGCAACCTAACTGACGCAGTCAAAGAAAACATGCTCGCCAGAAATAAAGTCGTAAAGTACCGGAACGATTTCAATCGATGTTCTGGGTGTATATCGAGTTATAAATGCGCAGAAAGTATCGATGAAGTACCGATTGAGAAAAACGTTTCGCCTTTATCGGCTATAGTGGTCGCGTGTACGACTTTTTCTGAGCGGCGCACGTGGCATGTGACGTAACGACTCATAGGGAATTATTGAAGACGTTTCAATGGTATGGAAGAAAATTTGGATCAGTCTCTCTTACAGAGGCCTTCAGGAGCTCTTTGTCCCAGCTGTGGGATTACTACAGACCACTTCACAAACGATGACTAAATGTTATCTTTATTACACGCTTGGTTAAGGATAATAATACACCTAGTTAGGTAGCTAATATTTAGCATAACATTCAGAAATCCTATGTGTCATCAATAGAAAATGAGTCATTATAGTGCTGGCAGATAGCAACTGATAAAACCTTTGAATAGGTACTCGGACTCAACTGTAACTAAAGCAAAGTAGTCATTGCATATTGTTTCTGAAATTTGCAGTATCTAATGAAAATCATCATCATCGTAGTCTACCAGTCTACCTGCATGCAGCTGAATATGAGTATTTTACATAGAGCGGAGCGACTGCCCATCTCTGACCTACACAACTCTACACTAAAGAATAAACATGACGAAACAAAATGGACAAATTGCTCATTTCCTTTGGTATAGTAGATAAATGCAAAAAGTCAGCTAAAAAAATAAAGTTAAAAGATAAAACGCTTACACAAAGAATCAATTAAAAACATTTGAAATCCCAACAAATAAATTATGAGAAAAATCAAAACTAAGTATTAAATGAAAAACTGAAACGAAAAGAAAACTTAAGACACGACCAATCAGTCGATTGAACGCGTATTTTAACATAAGTAGCATTTACAGAGCATTGCCTGTCTGAGAGAAAAATTGCTTGCTTTCATCTGTCTTAAGAGCTATTTATTGATTTTAAGACGCTTATACTTGGACAAAGCACAATGATTATATTTCGTCATTGTTGGCAGTTTTATTTGCAAAGTATTGTCATAATAAATTGTAAACATATGAGAACCAAGGGGAAATTACATTTTATCAGCAATAACTGTAACTACATATTAGCCGACATCCCTCTGCTGGATGAAGGCAGATCCTCATAACTTTCAGTTCTTCCGGATCAGGTCCAATGAGGATTGCTGGTCGTAGATTTCTGTCCAGCTTATCACGCCATCTTCTACGAGGTTTGACACGACGCCTTTTGGCTGTGTCGGGAATCAGGGCACCACAACGATAAGAAAATCTATTTTACTCTCGTAAGCTGCCGAAAAATCCATGTCATAACTGTTGATAGTTGTGGTAGAAATGCGAAACGATTTCCACTTTTAATGGCCCTGTGTTGTTTTAATTCATCGAAATGTCAAGCCATTGTTTCTCAAGAAATCAATCGGGACTTTTTGTTTTCATTCGTGACACATCTAAAATAGCGATCATACTTTCCCACATTGGGAATTCGTAAAAATAATTTAAGAGTCATTACGTTTACCATAAAATTGATCATTGTATATTCTTCCATTTTAGCTAATCTTCGCCCATGGCTTCCGAAGGAGCAGATTCATGCACGCATATCGCACAAACACGATTTTTCTGAATTTATTTATGAATGACAAACATGCCTTATGGGAATGTAAATTCTTTAGCCTTCATTCAATTTCCATCATTTTATTGCGTTTATTGTAATGTTTTATCGAATTACAGCCTACGAGACTTTTTTAGGCGGATGGGAAATCATCAAATAACTTCCCCCGCTCTGGGCGGAGCGGGGAGGAGTGTCAGACTTGTACTGACTAAAACCCACCCATGTTCCTTCTCCTGTTATTACCCTTTACGTTCCGGGGCCGCGGTATCTCTTTCGTAGAACCCGCAACTCCGGCAGGCGGTGGCCCTGGCAGGCCCCTCTGCTTTGCTGACATGTCTTTGAGGCGCGCGTGGAACTAACTAACGCGCCGTCGACACGACCTGTGGTCAATAGACGGACGGACGGTGAGCTATCCATTGTTCACCGTCCACAGGCCTGCATCTACGGTGGCCGGGAGTCGTCTCGCGGCGCCCAGCGCCCGGGGCGTCTACCATGGTGGTTGAGGTTCTCTCCCTAAAACGCCCCACCACCTCCTTCACCAGCATGACTACTTCGCAGAAGGACGTGACCGCTTCCCATTACCTCTTGCTCCGGACCATGGACTGAACCAGGGCCGGACGCGAGAGATCGCCGCCGCTGATCGCCTCTGCGAGGGCACGGTGGTGCTCCACCAAAGCTGGGCAGACCGCCACTGTGTGCACTACCGTGTCCTCCGGGCGATCGTCACAATGGTGACAGCTGGGCGTTTCCTTCCGCCCGATTATGTGCAGGAACTTCCCGAAGCTTTATTGTCCGGTTAGGTCCGGCGTCAGGCGGTAGGTAGGACGCCATGCCGCCCCTCCAGCCACTCCTCAAAGAGGTGACTTAGCGCCACTATTGTGGCGTGCCCTGCACGGGGTTGTGACAGTCGCTCTCTCCATGCCATCATGAGATCGCACCGGAGGTCTGTCCGCTGGGCGGCAATTCGCCGCGGCAGCAGGGATTCCCCTCGGTGTAGTGCCTCCGCGCGCCACTCGTACAGGCGCGCGAGGACTATCGCCTCCAGATCCCACGGTGAGCCTTGTTGGAGTTATTGGAAATATTGTGGTTTATCAGCATAACTGTTTAAAAAAATTACTTAAAGCTCTGAAATCAAATGAATAACAACATTAATAACTCTGGATTCTGGTAACACCATTACAAATGAATTAAATAAATTCTGTTATTTAATTCGAAGAATAAACGCAGTCAATTTTAAAATTGGAGGAAATTCAAAAAATTGATAAAAAAAAAATAAACAAGGAAGAAATGAAGACATAAAGTAAAAACCACAACCATGACGTAGCACTTTGTATTATTTATGTCATAAAATACAATTACTTAAAACAAAGTTACTAGTCACTACAAAGGTATGTAATGTAGTAAGTAATTGTAGACAGAGGAAATTCCGAAAAACCACTGCGGCAAAGAAAGATGAAACAGATAGCAGGCCAATGATACTAATCTTGTTCTTCATAAAGACGAAGATAGAGGTAATTCAAATTTTAATTAGGATTGGCAGGTTGGTTCAGAAATCAATGCAGACAATGAGAACATATATTATAAAGATAAAAAAAAATAACGATGATCTGAAATAAATAACTTAGAACTAAGAAAGAGAATAGAAGTTTACCTAATTTTGAAGGTTGCAATTCGAATAAATTTGTAAAGTAATACACGTTCTTGTACAAAAGACATTTAACTTAAGGTCAAGTCAGATTTACAATGATTTTATAATGACATACATGTCATAATCTATTATTTACGTATTTTATTGAGATTGCAGTACAATAAATAGGCTTTACATTTAATAGAATCAGAAGACAATAGTGTCAAGATCAAGCTATAATTATATCGTAAACATGCTTATTATATAGTTAGATACTTAATGGATTTGTCTATGATGCTGGGATTGATTGTACTTGCATTTTAATATTGCCATTTAAAAATATTTTAGAAAAGTGCTTTACTCTTTGTTTATGTTTGTAGGAAAATCTGTCTTTTTTCTTTTAGATAAAATTTGCTGGAGCTTTTTTGTTTTATCATGTTTGTTGTGAATATAAGTGTAATTCAATGTGCCATAATTTTAAATAATATTAACTTAAAAAGTTGTAATCTTTACTCTCTATCTTTCACGTTTTTGGAGCATCTGCATATTTCTTCAAGTTGTTGAGTTTCTCCAAAATGACACGATTTAGTCACGGCTAATAATATATCAAGTTTCACTCCATTTTGTAACTAGACGCTTGCATGTTTTATTAATGTTTATTGTGTGTGAGGAGGAAGTCTGTCTTGCGTTATTAATTACTAGCTTTTGTTTGAAACTTCGTTCGCGTAGACCACATTAGTAAGCTGACAGTTTTTCTTTATTTGAGCTTCCTTGCACTAGCACTGGCTCAATGTCGTGATTCACCGCTAACTTTCCCACATTCCAAAAAATAAATTAAGTTGGTAAAAACTGCAGAGTACTCTTGTAACACTTTGAGCTCATTTGTTTTTCCACAGTATCCTGTCACAGTTCTTTTGTTTATGTGTTATTTGAGAAATTGGAATTCTGTAAAAGAAGCAACAAAGTAAAGACTGCTTAAATATTAATTTATTACCAAAAGATAAAAATGTAAGGTTTCGGATCTATCAGCCCAAACAAACAAATAGAGATCACACACTCTCGCGCAGAGTTCCGCGCAACCACAACTCACAAGGACTCTATAAACGATTCACCTGTATAAATCAAAATAGATGCACTCTAAACGTTTCGTGATTGATGTACGTAGTGTAGGTATTACGTATAATATGCAGGTTTGCGGTTGCCGGACAGCGGACGCCGCCTGGCCACTCGCCAATACTCCGGCCTCAAATTGATTTTGCCGCTGCTGTACCAAAACTCTTTGCTCCCCTTGCATGCATTAGGAGTGTTAATTAATTTTCGGGCAGTAGTTGCAAGGCAATTATTGAATAATTTCAAGTTGTTTGCATATCGACACAAATAACCATCTCATTGATCCTAATTAAAACCAATATGGAAGTTACTGCAAGGTACAGTTTCGCGCAGTCGGTTAATATATAAACTGCACAGTAGACTCTTTTGTGAATTGTAGGAAACGGATTGAATTGGAAGACTGGTTTTGGCACAGGATTTTGAAATAAAAGGAATAACGGAGACAAGATAGCTCGAAGGAAGACACTCGATGCAGAAATACTTGCAGTAGGAATGAAATTGGTAACGTACATTTAATAGAATAAATGTAGTTAGTACAGAAACCACAAAGTCTGACTAACAAAAAGACGAATATCATCAAAGATCAAAATGAAATGGATGTTTAAGCAAGAGATGATATACTTGAAACACTTATCTGCGATGCCTAGCATTGTCGTAACCTAAGACCCGTTGGACGGCTGGCTTTTCGCCAGGTTACTCTGGTTTAAATTGCTTCCACCCCTCTCCCTCACATGCTTTTGGGAAATAATGTCACAACTTTTTTAGGAGCATAGATATGAACTTAAGCAAATAGAGTGTTTTATATTTATTCTCGTTTACCAACAGACTTATTTACTACAGATGTTTTAAAGTTTTTTAATCAAAACAGACATAGTAACTAAATGTCTCTCGATAAGTACCAAAACTAGCTTACGGTGACTTAATACAAGGAATTTAGTAACCTAACATTCCTAGTACGAGGTGCCAAAGAATGCGCATGAGCATTAGCAACACTGAATAAAAATGATCGTTAATAGTATCTACTAATAAAACACCTGTGAAGAGTCAATAGTCACTTGGTAGCATTAAAATGAACCAACAAGAAAATGTTGAAGATACACGTCTTTATAGGTCTAAGAACATGAATATTTTATTAGAAAAACGTGAAATTAAAGAAGGTTAATAACTTAAGAGTAACCAACGAAATCATAAAGGTATAAATATAAATTAAGTTGGTTAGATCACAGGCTGCATGTAGCGGTGCTCTCCGGGTGTCGTAGCAAGCTTATTTCTACTGGCCAGTTGCCAATAGTCTCCGCTCGAAATTGCTTTTGCCGTACACCGTACCAATGATACCGTTGCACTGCATATAATACTTGGGCGTGATACGCGCATGGATACCCACATTTGAGGCGTAAATACCAGCATATTCAATCCGTATGGTTTGTCCGGATCTGTAAACTCTACCATTGGTTGTTTGGACACATTTTGGCCAACGATTATCATTCTCAGTTAAGTGTAAAACTGAGAAAGATAGTCATTGTAAGTAATGTTAAGTGAATACATTAGTTATTGGTACTTCAGAGATATGTGTATCTTAATGCACATCGATCACATCATCATCGTAGTGTTGCCAGTTTATTGTTTCAAGAGTGCATGCACCGTTCAAGTGGCTGTACCGTCTATCCACTATTCGATGAGCGTCTTTGTTTTGAAGGAAGTTCCAGAGAATAACGTAACATACACGTTATCATACTGTTGCGGCACAAGTTCCTTTGTTTGATGGAACGAGGTTGATAATCCACCACGCGGCCCTAGAGCGGGTTGGTGGATGTCATATGTCGTTAAATTTGTAGTTTAACTTTTAAAGAAATGCCAGTTTCTCCACCTTTCACCATATAGGGTGGTTTTCTAATCCTCTTCATTATACTCATTTTGATTCTAAACTACAGTAGATTTAGAGTTTAACTTAAAATCGCTTCTGCTACCTTACATCATAAGTGGAACTCTTAGTAAACAGCGTTTCGTAATAACCATCCATAATAATGTTCTAGAAGGTAATAGAAACATCTCTTTCCTTCTCTAGCACATTACTGAGAAAGTTCCGAACAGTTACGAGTATCAAAATAATAACAGTTCCGCATGCTTATGTAAAATATTTGCTGTATTTTACAATTTTGACGTAAGCTGCGCGGGCGCAGTACGATACGTAACTACTTGTAGCGACGACGATTCAATAATCGTGATTGTTGTGTAAGCGTTTAATAACGAGGTAATTGGTTGATTTGGCTGGTGATCAATCTAGGAGTTGTAGTAAGCAGTTTTTTTCTAAATACGTTTTGTTTTTTGACACTTTCTTATGACTTATGGTCATGGATGCAAAATAGGCCAATATGCCATACTCTCAGATTCATAAAACGCCTCACTTCTTAGATGTCAACGCTATGAGTCAAGATCTAAGAGTTGAAGCGTTTTATAAATCTTGATACTTAAATGATGGCCACGTCTTCCAAACACTTAATAAAATACCTCAGCGTTTTAAGAACGCTAATATAACAAACAAAACTGGCCGTGCGCGTCCGATCATTACCAACCCGAATTCTAATGACCCATTTGATTCAACTCCTTTTCTTTTTCGCCTCGAATTTAATCAAATTATAGGTTGAAGCTTATTATAATATTTCAATACATCTCGTCCTATACCGTTTGTGGAATTTTAGCTTTTTATTGTTCGAATCGGTTTCGTCTCGGCGTAATTTAGAGGGTCTAGACGGGTTAAAAAGCGGTTTCCAAAAAAAAATGGAAACGAAATTAATCACTATCGTTGGAAGCTTGAGTCTTTGTTTTAATTTCTCATGGGGAAGTTAATCAAACCTGAATACTGGCCTGTGTGAAAGACTTTCTTCTTCTTCTTATTTTTCTGCATAAAATTAGCAGTGATTCAGGTGTTTTGTAGTTAGTTTTAGACTGTAGTGGCCAGCAGCAGAATAAATTGAAGAGCTTAAGATCTCTTTGGTAAACTCCAAGAAGATGCGGCTGGCTGACTGTAACCTATAAGGTAACTCAACAAAAGCAATAGATGGTACAATAATCGTGCGGTCGTAATGACTACCCTATCAGGCAAGCGACGGTGGCAGCTTCTAGTAACAGAGAAGATTTCATAAGAGCAAAAACAAATTGATAACTGAGACAACGATCGTGTATCTCAATTTCAAAATAAGTTTGAAAGTCATTACAGTTGCAGCGTCAATCGTCTGGACTTTTGAAGGTGAACAAAAAATTACTTCGATTCATAAGAAAATTCTAGCCCTAAGACCTTCTCAGTAAACAAAGTAAATGGTAGCAATACGTACACTCCACAGTGACTTAATGTAATATCGTCCCCTCTCTATCCAATCTGATAAGTAAAAGAGGGACAAAATTTTCATGGCATTTTCATCTCTCAGCACAGACGTGATGGTACAAATAAATGAATATAATACTAAAAATCTAGAATCTATTTGTGCGTATCGAAAACCAACTCAATTGTTCTAAGTATAGGGTGCAGATTGTTTTGATAGAATAAATCTTTTTTGAATTCCGAAGGTAAAAATTTCAAGGTGCATTCCAATAAGGACCTTAGATTGTTAGTGAATAGGAGTCAAGCGAGGCGAAGAGTTTGTTGGTCTAAAGCCTTTTGGCTGTGGATGTTGGTGTTTTGTCCTTTTCTAGTTTGGTGTGGGGTGAGCGAGAGGGAGCGAGGGGTGATCCTCCACCTCCAGCCGTTGCGGGAGGCAAAAGATTAACCCAGTTTTGTTATTTGTCCACTGCCAGTTGAGTACCTATTCACAATGCGGCCGGAGTCTCCTCCACTGGATCCTTGGGCCGTTTAACGTAATTGTAAATGATTAATGTGTCTGTACCTCCATGTAATAGCAACAAGAGATTGGGAACCGATGCTCTTGTTTTGATTTATGACCGCAACTTTGGTAATCAAAGATGTTCTATGGAATGTTTAAAATAGTTTTATGGGGAAAAATATTTGTTAAGTATTAAAAATTGACCTTTTGGCTTGGAGGAGAGGACAAAACGCAATGTAGCCTTTTTATCATCTGCCAAGTCTTACCCAACTACGAAGTATGTGGGTTTAGCTTCCAGTGTAACCGGATGCAGCTGAGCACTAGTATTATACATTGAGCGTCTGAAATTCTGACCTCCATAACCACTAGGTTGTTGCTATTGTTGAAAAAAGTTTCCTGAAAGTCTGACAACTAGTTTTACCCAGTACTAACTGTATTATTGGGGAAAACTGGTTGTCAGAATTTCAGGCCACTTCTATTAGGTCGCTTAATAGGTAGTAAAGTTGGCATATTACAATGATTATCCCTACTAATATTATAAAAGCGAAAGTGAGTTTGTTTGTTTGTTACGTCTTCACGCCTAAATGGCAAAACCGATTTTGATGAATCTTGGTAGAGAGATAGTTGAGACCCTGGAAACGGTCATTTAAAAAAAATGAAAAATGTGGGAGCAAGAGGGAAGAAAAGGGAAAACTTAGCTTTGCTATTACAATAAATAAGGCGCAAGGGTATAAACTATAGGTAGCAGGTACCTGCAAATCAGGAAAGGGGAACTGTGTTAACCCGAATTTAATACGAGCGAAGCCGCGGAAAAAGCTAGTTTTATATAAAACCTCCTTTATTAACAGACAGTCATTTCGTTATAGATAAATGTTGTCAAGGTCTAGGTTTCAGTTCACTATCAGTCATGCACTCGCTTTATCTGATTGCATATTGATTAAATTCATAATTATTTTTAGATAAGGTACTGAAATAATGAAAAACCCTAATACAACAATTTTATTGCAGGAAAAAAGTTACTTCAATTATTTAGACCAACAAAATTAATCACATATGTGTTATAAATTACCGTTAATTGACGCACTCAAAAAAATCTGTCATAAAATCTTCCCAAAAAGTGACATTATTATTATCTGCCTAACTTTTTCCCCAACTATGTTTGGGTCGGCTTCCAGTCTAATCGGATGCATCTGAATACCAGTATTATACATAAGCGACTGTATATCTATAGCTGAGCAACGCGAGCTTGTAGACGGTGAGCAATGGGTAACTCACCGTCCGTCCGTCTATTGACAATAGGCCGTGTCGACGGCGCGTTAGTGTTCCACGCGCGCCTCAAAGAGATGTCAGCAAAGCAGAGGGGCCTGCCAGGGCCACCGCCTGCCGTGGTTGCGGTTTGTTCGAAAGAGATACAGCGGCCCCGCAACGTAAAGGGCAATAGAAGGAACATAGGTGGGTTTTAGTCAGTACAAGTCTGTTTCTCCCCCCCGCTCCGCTTAGACCGGGGGAAGTTATTTGATGATTTCCCATCCGCAAACAAAAAAAAGCTGAACAACGCAGTAGCCTACTGGGTAATACGAAACACATTGGTAAGACTGGTTGTCAAACTTTCGGGTCACTGACTACCTGTAATAACTGTCAAAGATGTACAAATCACAGGACACATGGCTAAACGTGCTATCCGAGCCACGAAGCAAACTCGGTATGTTAATAGGTGTAACCAACCAATCAACTGAAGATAGACCCAAACGGCTGCTATTATTTAGCCATGAACAATCAAGAAGTAAACTTTGGAGCAAATTTTAAGTTATATCAGATACTAGCTTCCGCCCGCGACTTCGTCTGCGTGGCATAGTTACTTTGGGCTAATGCTAACTTTAACCCGCGTGATGATCGAAAAGAAATATCTTTCGCTCCCTCTTTCTTCCCTCTTTCTACCCCTTTTCTTTCCTCTTTCTCCCCTTTTTCTTACTTTTTTTAGCCTATTACCGTTAAAATTCATCAAAATCGGTTAGGCCATTTAGACGTGAAGACGTAACAAACAAACAAACAAACTCAATTTCGCTCTTATAATATTAGTAAGTATTAAACAAAACTACAATACATGTACCCAATTGTGCCAGCACTCGGTGACATAGAATATAAATCTGTCTACGAAAGTACATGAGTGATTATTAATTCAAGTCCAGTTGTATCATGAATCGATTAATGCCAGCTAAGTATTCTAGTTCTTTTGTCAAGGACGTTCAATATTGATGGACGCCACTCATGGCTTTGTCAGTGACTCAAGCTTTTTCCACATATTTTTTATTAATAAATTAGTAGTTACCTACTAGTATCATGGCCGTGTATTGTAGTTGCGGTCATTGGTAGGCTTGTGGACAGAAGTAATATGCTTTTATGTACTATACAGTTGGATAATATTGTGCTACAATGCCATAGGGGCACAACTGTCCTGCCGGGACTGCGGGTTGAACTGGATGACTATGTTCCTGCTTTTGCTCTGTGTGTTCCGCGGCCTTTAGTCAATACAAGACTGACACTTTTTTGCAGTCATTTGATGATATCTTATCCAAAAAAAGGGACACAACTGTGGTTCGGCATAAACAAAACGTAATCATCATCCAGCCCTTGTCCCTTACCTGCGGTCAGCGCAACTTGTTTTCTTCTCCCATTCTCCCCTGTAAGATGCCAAAGCATCACCTACGCGTACGCGTTTCTCTTTCATATATAATTCACACAATCTATCTATATTTTCATTGGAGCATAACTATGGATTGGTTGCCAAGAAAACGTTAGAACCATCAGCATGATCACAAAAACACAAACCTTCTACAAACCTCCATTAAAGCCATCATCGCCAATCCAGCCGAGAGACGAGTAGGACTATATCTAGCAGGTACCTGCAGCCTCTACAATGCCACCATCTCATCTAGTGGGAGGCCCTCCAACTTTGAGCTTCCATAAGCTGTCGTCACTACAGAACATTTCTTTGGGTCACCATGTTCAAATCAAATGCGAATCTATTGATATACCACGATTTTACACTGTTGTTTTAAGTCTTTGAGCTTTGGTTTTCCTGCAAATCTCTTAATTTAATCAAGCAAGGAAACTCGAAGCATGGAACTACTAGTAAGTTGTTGCGATACCAATTGGGTGCTTTGGGAAATACGGATCTTACCTTTTATGTTGCTCTACCATGGTAACAATGTTATTGCTCTAAGAGTAACCACCCAGTCAACTGTTAAAAAGACAGAGAGAGAAAGAGCTATCAATTTATTTTTACAGGTAGGTACCTATTAACGGACGATTTGTAAGAGGCGAGGAGTGATTAAATCAAGAGGTATTTTATTTCAATCGTTTTGTATTTGAGTTGATTGACATTGGACGAGAGCCACCGAACTAATGGCAGATATCTGTGTAATCTAAGGTTAAAGCCAGTTCACATACTCTTTCTCCTCGCGTAGTAATTGGCATGACAACGGGCGTCAGATCAATTGACATTCTTGATGACGTATTAAGAGAAATAGCGACTGATTATATTATCATCAAGATAAAAATAAAGTGTGCTGTTATAACGCATCGTTATTTAGCAAGTCGTAAAGTCTACTGAACAAAACCTGCAAACAGTAAAACTCACGCTCAAAGGACTTTTATGTGGTGGCGTGTGGCGCAACTCGTAAACATAATTATAACGACCACTAAAAATTATTTTACTGATTTTGATGACAACAAAAAAGTTGCGAACAATCGCTTGGCAGTTCAACACATTCCACACTTCATTTTACGGGCCGTTTTTCAAATCTGAATGTTGCCGTGGGATATTAAAAAAGAGACCTAGAAAGCTTTTAAGCTGAATGAAGCGGTGTCCATTCACAAATGCTTGATTTCGTCGACAGTTTTTACGTTTCGAAAGAAACAAAAGACTGCGCAAGATATAGGTATGGCGTTCAGGGAAAACGCAAGAGGAAAATTTTGACGTCCCTACATGTCGACGAAATGTGTGCTGATATCAATTGCTGTGTACAAGAATAGTATGTAAATTGGGCAGCACACTCAAAAGGGGAGACAATATTGGGTGTTTTGGTGTTTCAAAAACAGAGGGTCGATGGTAAAAAGTTCACATTAGCTTTTGAGCGGTGTTTATTAGTTTGGTTTTATCACCCTACTTTATTTATCTGAAAACCTGATGATATTATTAATCTAATCTAACTTTAAAAGACTTCTTCCATATTTACCCATAAAAATACAACGCAATTTTGTAAGTATTGCGTAATACAATGAAACAAGGCGATGCCGTTAATTAATAAACCACATTTTCCTCCAAAAACGTGCTCAAGTATTGAAACATAGGTACTTAATACGAACAATTAATGGGGAGAGACAGAAAAATATGATACGCACAGTCAACGGTTACCAAGCGGGGACGGGGGGGCAAGCTTTTATACGGCGTGCTCCCGCGACTTAACCCGTCTGCGATTTTAAAAATCAGAAGAAGAGGGCTGTTGCGACCGGGTCTCCCCCTGTCTCGACGGAGAGTGGGCAGGGGACAAACCCGAAGAAAACTGTTATTAAAAAAACACGAGGAATTACTTACAAGGCTTCAGTTTTATAAATTTACAAGTTTTCTAATAATGAGTTTAATTTGAGTGAATTAATTAGTAGTTTCAGTTAATGTTTCCTTTATTGTGGGAAATCAAATGGCGCATTTATGTTTAAATGCAAACTCAGTGATTGAGTCCTATTTTTCTCGAGATCATACTGAAGCTTAAGTAGATTTAGAAAGTTGTTCGATTTTCCACGTTTAGACTAAAGCAATAAGTAAATTTACCTAATGAAGATATAAAAATAAAAATGTTTCTCATAAGTTCATACTTAACGATACTTAGGATAAACAAATCGTAAATACGGCAATAATTACCATTTTCCTGTAAACGATTCCAAACACAAGAAAACTGTTTTCTTTGATATATCTTAAGGCATATTTATGTCTAACGTGACTTGCATAATACCTGCTACTTAAAGCATTGGCACTCAGTCCTATTCCTTTTACTAAATGTATACAAGAATAACGCAATAAATAAATAGGAAACTATTTAATAAGAAATGGAAAAAAAAACTCACGTAACCTCCACCATTCGGGTAAAAATTAAATTTGAAACTAAGTAATACATATCGCTGTTGAACCTCCAAATAATTGATCAATCAAAGCACTTAATTCTCAAAATCCGCAAGCTAAAATCACAGATGAAGTGACCATTCCAATGAGGTGAAACCAAAGCGCCGAAACAAATAGAAGTGCTAATATTCCGCCCGGCCAATACGGCAGGCGTAATTTAATCCTGGCGCGGCGGGGCATCCAGGGAAAATCTATAAATCTACCGCCATTAGAGTGGAGAACTCCCCGGGACTCTTATTTACTTCGGGCACAAATTCAGATGACAATGTTTTAGGGGAAGGCGTCGTAACTGCCCTAGCAGCGTAGGGTTAGCCCGTCCGCGTCGACTCGACGACTCGACGAGACAGCGTAAATCATTTCGTGCGATATGTAAATTCTTTTTATTACTCGAATTTGCACTTTGTTGCTTTGGAAAATAATGGGTGTAAACATGAGAAAGTATTTTTAATAACTCTCCATCATCTAAATGAGTACCTAGTGAAAAACAAATTGTAATGGTTTTTACAGCAAAACTGGCGCCCTGGCTTCTTAAATAACGTTTTATTAAAACTACCATCTACTTTCTACAAGAATCCTCCACATCATCATCCACGAGATCGCAGCGTCAACGTAACGAAATACGACGATATTTTAATGGAAAATACAACAAATTAATACACTCAGTACTATCCAGGTGAACCGGGTTTTTGTTTAAAAAAAAACCGTCCAATTGCGAGTCAGACTCGCCCATCGAGGGTTTCGTACAAATATGCGACATAAATGGCTAAACATATATTTTGTTTGCGTAGACTTAAAGGGTTGATTTCACAGTTCCAAGGGCCCACAAACTTGATTTTTATATGGTTTTAATTTCAACTCGATACCTAAATGCTTCCCGAGATAAAGGCTCATGACTGATAGACAGACAAACAGACGGACAACGAGAGAATAGTGAGTGAGACTTTACGTTTTTTTTTGGGGTGGGTAATCATCATATAAGTTCTCTGACACTCCCGAAAGTCTGACACTCCCCCCGCTCCGCCCAGAGCGGGGGGGAGTGTCAGACTTTTACTGACTAAAACCCACTCATGTTCCTTCTTGGCCTTTACGTTCCGGGGCCGCGGTATCTCTTTCGAACAACCCGCAAAGCCCGGCAGGCGGAGGCTCTGGCAAACCCCTCTGGAGACTTTACGTTTACATTGCAAACTCGTTCTAGGACCTCAGCATGCTTTCTCATTCTATAACTTGTACCTTTTCAACTTCACATAAACAAACCCGTCTCAATTTGTCCGCTCTGTCAACCCTACGCACGCTACACCCACCCCCGTCAATTACTAACCCTGACCGATCCGAAGCGAGACTTATTGACGGACTGTTCCCTTTAAATCGTTGTCTCTGCATCCAGACGAACGCTTAGCCACACCTAATACTTTATCTCCTTTTATACTAATAAAACTTTGGTTTTATTTAAATAAAGTAGTGGTTTCATTTGGTAAATTGGTAAAGTTTATTGAGTAGATGGACACGTTTCAGAGGCCCTAGCACGAATGCGCTGTGTAATCGTAAAGTAAATACTTTGATTTTGGAATCGAAAATACAATTTACTGTATACTTTTTTTTGTATGGGTGCCTGGTACTTTTTTATTATAAGTCAGTTTAAGTCATTCAAAGGTTCAAATATAAATACATTTTAGTTAAATTGTTTGCAAAAATCACAATCAGTAGCATACATAGATGTAACGGCACGGTTAGCGCAGTGGCCGAGCTATCGACTGCTACGCTGGGTGTTTCGGGTTCGATCCCCGCACGGAACAAATAGTTGTATGACCTACATGTAGGTGTTTCGGGTCTGGCTGTTTGTGTATATGAGTTTAGATATAAATAAAATATTTACTGTTTTTGCATAAGTTGTGCAAGGTTAGACAAATAAAATGACATGTATTTCAGACTTTTTTTTTCGTTTACCCCAAGATGGAAGGAGGGAGCGTGTCTGACTATAACTCATCCATATTCCTTCTTTTGCCCTTTGTGTTCTGGCGCCGCAGTATCTCTTTCAAACACCCCGCAACCCCAGCAGGATGTGTTTTAGACTTTCAACTACAAAACAGAATCAAAGCTTCAGAAAACCAGAATAAATAATGGATTCGTTTACACATAGGTCTACGTATGTGTAAACGAATTGAAAGAAAGTTAAAAAAGGAAAGAACTGACAAACCCATACCTATAAAATAGTCTTTTAGGTACAAAATGAAATCTAATAACATCACACTGCAGTCACAAATATTTCTGCCAAGAGTGGTAATTAAAAGGTCGCAGTCACATGATTCTTCCACGCGATGACTCATGAAAGGCCAATGTTTTTCAGTGGAAAATTTCAGATGTTAACAGAATTTTCCGAGTAATTTGTAGAGAAAAGGTCAACAATTATTTACAAGTGACGGTTTTAACAGATAAATAGTGGATTATGGTTATAAGTAGAGAAAAGGATTAACTCGTAATAGGTTTGGGGGTGATTAAAAGATTATTTGTAGGATGCTTTACGCGCTAATCATCGATCGATCATAGACTAAAAAATAAAACCAAACCATGGCTACTATAATATTATTAACCCTAGCATTGTATAATTATCACTCACTTGCTTCGGTGAGGGAAAACCAAAACAGCATCCCTGATAAAGAGATATATATATATATAAAGTCAACCAAATTCAGTCTCCAGGTTACGTTTTTGTGGTTACGTACTAACCACAAAAAAAAAATCAAAGAAGCCAATCTATGTTTACTAGTAGATAATATGAATGAAATAATAGTACAAACCATTAGATACACGAATATGTAAAACTGAAACGTAGAGAATTCATACGCTAGTTTTCTATTTTCGTGGCATGTGCACAGATTTGCGCACGCACGTGCATCGGATACACACGTAAATGTTATTGTGCACGTGTGAAATAACAATTATAAACTTTCAAGAACTACTGTGATGTTTGATTGAACTTTTCAATGAGACCGTTCAATTTTTTAACAAGCTTTTCCAGTCTGGTGGATGGATTTTCATAAATCGTGTATATTGGTCTGCTTTCTGGTTTTCTAGTCGATTTTGCAGATTGCAGCTGCTGTTGAAACATTTTAAACAGACAGAACAAAAAACGCGATTTATTACTGACACTACGATAAGTCTTGCAAGTTATGTAAAAGTTGTTCCTATATCTGCAAGAAAAACTACTTAACTAAAAACATTTTATGTAGCGCAATATTGCGTTCAAAAATTTCTTTACAACCACTTACACATTATTCTTTACAACTTTTCATTCAATCTATTAAACCTTATTACCCCAATATCCTCATGTGAACAGCCACAAAAGTTCCAAAGATGCGTATGTCACCCGCGGCGAGGGGAGATCTGCGAATCATTTCCAAGTTGGAATTTGGAATGATACACCAAAACTCAATCGAAACGATATATTACGCCGATACGCGCGGCGGACGCTAATCCAGTTATGATGCCAAAGATTATTGGTGCATTGTTAGTTTACGTAGAAGGTACAAAACGAAAAAAGTTTTAATTTTCCACTTACCTTTTAAAAACAAATTTCATTGACAATCGAACGCGCAGCCTAATTCGAGAGGCTATGAGTATGATTCCTTTTACAAATATATAAACATAGGTGACCTCTATGGACGGATTTAATAATAAAAAAAAATCATAACCTATAGTTAAACAGGGGTGGTAATTTATATTTTTGCCGAGGGAAAGTACAACGGCCCACGTCTTGTTATAAATAAGTTGTTTACAATTGTAGCACTGTACACATGCTTCCATGATTTTGGCGCTCGATATTTTGTAAATGTCAAATATTTATGTCAACCACACCAGATGTTGCTTCCTGCAATGAAACATTGGGAATCTAATAACTGATACTTGCAGTGAAAATTGTTCAAAATGTTTCCATAAATATTCAAGTGTATGAAAGAAGAAATATTAATTTGAAAATCACGTGGATGACTCAGCCCCTTTTTTGCGGATAAAATATAATCAAATAACTCCCCCCACGTGGGCGGAGCAGGGGCAGTGTCAGACTTTTACTGACTAAACCCACCCATGTTCCTCCTTTCGCCCTTCATGATCCGGTTCCGCGGTACTCCGCGGTACCTCTTTCGAACAACCCGCAACCCCGGCAGGTGACTCAGCCCCTGACTGTAAATGTGGTGCTGTTCCACAAACGATGATGCACTTAATATCGTGTTCAGTGTGTCTTCTCACTCTTTACGGGATTGATGGACGCCACTAAAAGTGCCGAAATCGTAATCAAAGTCTGGGATGACTTCATTTAAATTGCCCACATCGCGCTTAGAATAAAATCTGAAAAAGTCATGTCTAACAAGCTATGCATGGCAATTTGACAAGCATTCGTTCTAAGGGCTAGAGGAACCTGCAAATAAACATTTGCATGTCTTATTGCTAACTTTATCATAACACGCTAAAGAAACGATTCTTGTTTCCGTGGCACAAAACCAAACTATTTTGATGCTCAACCCCAAAACAACGACAAAGTTTTAATTACCGATTCTTGCACGCGTAAGTTGCAAACGCTTGCAAATTACGAAGTGCCGCTTCTGCGAAGCTCGAATCTATGAGCTCGTTGCTTCTATATTTCATTCAGGCAGAGCAGTATTGGCATTTGAAACCTGTATCGCCCCAGCCACTTCGCATGAAACATGTATTCGCACCAAACACGCTAACTTGTTTAGGGTACTAACTCATTTTGAATAATAACATAATAAAACTTATACAAATGTTCCGTGTTTGTATGTTGTTAAAAATACATTAGTTATAGTAGCAGTTAGCACTGGTACTAAATATTCTTGAGTTTTGTTAGAGTTACGGTCTATGAATACTTGAATGTGTGCAATGAAAAAAAAAGACGATCAGCAATAACAACGTGTGTGCTAGAATATAAGAAACTGAATAGAATTTCAAAGCTCGAAAAAAAGGTGAAAAATAAGCAGCTTATGATTATGACATCATTGTAGTCAGTAGCCAGATATTCTGACAACCACTCTAACGAAAGTAAGTAGTAGTATCGAGGGGTTTTATATTAACCAAAACTAATTGGGTTTCGGAGGACAGATATTAAGTCGCCACAAATTAAATGTTAGTATTTAGCTGCATTTGATTGAACTAGACAGACTGCTGGAAGCCGACTCAACATAGTTAGGAAAAGGCTAGGCAGATGATGATGTATGGGTTAGGGAAACATAAATCGCAATAAAAGCTTATAGCTAAGTACCTGGCAACTTAACTCAAAACTTTCATTGAAACAAGACAAACGAACTATCCAATCACGACCCTGAATGGAGACATAAAAATAAATCTCAACCAGTACGTTAGTTGACATGATAATGGTGTACCTTCGTTGTGGAACCATCAATATTTCATAGGAGGAATATCGGTGGTTTAAACTGGCCGACTCGTTATTGCACATGTGAATTTTGTGGGGAGTCACCCTCGGTACATAAATTTGGGAAAGTGCACCCCGTTTATAGGTACTTTGATACAACGTATTGATTTTGCAGATTGTCGGATTAACAGGTTTGATTACATGTTCATTTGTGTTTTTGTCGTTTATTTGTAGTGATGGGGTTTGCGTGAAATTAAAACAGGTGCTTTACGAAATTATTATTTTAGTGTCTCAATTCGTTTAAGATTTTCGTAATGTCTTTTTTTACTGAAACTGTTTTTGAATCTTTTTGCGGTTTAATAAATGTTGGTCTGAAATTATTGTTCTTTGCATTGAAATATAAATGTGGCAATGTAAATACAGCTTGTAGCTCAGGAAAAATCTTGCAAGGTTATTGTTGTCAAACGCCTCTGGTGACTCTTCTCGTTTCCAATCACGCTTGTCCCCGCAACCCTGCTGATTTCCGTTTATTCATTCATCACCATCTTCATCTTTCTCAGATTTTTCCACTTACTGGAGAGTATCGGGTTTCGCTATTTGTGCCATGGTTGGCTGTGCTAAGCAATTATCGTTTCATTCATAATATTCTTAATTATATAAGTACAAGCCAAAACAACCAAAATGCTACATGTAGCATGAGTCACCCGGCACCCCTGTCTCCTCACCCCTAATTATAATAGAAAAAGCGATTCAATCACGCAGTAATTCATCTCTAAACAGATCAAAGCGTATAACTTCCACTAACGAAGTCACCGCAGCGGTATTAAAATATTAGCACGCACTGCATGCATGACATGCATCGTTCACATTGCATCGACTGTATAGCTAGGTATGTATATAAGAAAATAGCTCTGGTTTTTGATTTTGTCTAAACTGACCATTTATTTGACGTGCTCAAACTTCATTGCGTTGTTTTAGATTTTTATTATAGAACTAGCTTTTGCCCGCGGCTTCGCTCGAGTTAAATTCGGGGTAACACAGTTCCCCTTGCGCCTTATTGATTTGTAATAGCAACGCTAAGTTTTCCCTTTTATTCCCTCTTAAACCCTCACATCCCACTTTAAAAAATATATATATAGCCTATGTCCGTCTCCTGGTACCCAACTATCTCTGTACCAAAAATCATCAAAATCGGTTTAGCCATTAAAGCGTGAAGAGGTAACAAACAAACAAACAAACTCACTTTCGCTTTTATAATATTATAGTAAGGATAAGGATTAGTAAGGATTCCGTAGCTTTTATTTAGTATTCAAAGTATTTAGATCATTTTTAGGGTTCCGTACCTCAAAAGGAAAAACCTCTTATTGGATCACTTTTTGTCCGTCTATCTGTATGTCAAGACCTTTTTATCTCAGAAACGCGTGGAGGTGAAATAAAATTTAAACCATATACTCATCTCTGTCGTCCTGTGGAGATGTGATGAAAATCATCCCTCTAAGTCTACGCAGTCAACAGATACGGCTGTTTATGTCGCAAGTTTGTACGGGACCCTCGGTGTGCCAGTCTGACTCGCGTGAGAGCAATCTAATAGTACTTCTTAAAGGGTTGATTATAGCATAATCATGTTCTATTGCTGCGTATCCCTTTCAAAGCTTCCATCGTCATCTTTGTTAGTGCACAGTTGTTTCTGCAGTTTTTTGAGTTGTGCGTGACAAACTGTATTTGATTCTATACGTAGA
Source organism: Ochropleura plecta (assembly GCA_905475445.1). NCBI lineage: Eukaryota > Metazoa > Arthropoda > Insecta > Lepidoptera > Noctuidae > Ochropleura > Ochropleura plecta. The sequence continues at coordinate 14,549,511 of FR997731.1, read as the reverse complement.
TAAGTGTATCTACAATATTTTTCAACCCATTCGGCACGCATGCAACGTTGCAGGGCCGTCACAATTATCTCGCTGTGCGTCCCCTTTCAATCTTCGTAGTAATAAATAAAAGGGGCAGTAAAAAATGTGAGGAGGACCGCTGGCGCCCTCGCGTTTGCCATAATCAACGTCATTGAGGGTATTTATGTGTTGGACTCGCGAAATTTCAACATTCTCATATTAATGTTATGGGTTTCATAAATATTACTGCGTGTGACCGCAGTACCGGACGAATGTTGGTGACACTGCGTTTGAAAGGGATGTTTCGACTACCGCACTGCTAGGAATAATAAAGTGCCGGGACTTTTGTGAGAAATGTAAAACTTTTCACTCGAATTAAATACTGTTTAAGTTAGTAAGTAGCGTTGAAGTCGTAAAGGGTCACTTAATCGATCAATGGTATGATGATATTTAAAAGGACACACATCCGTATGAGCTGATCAACTTATTTATGATTTTTGGTGATGATTGGTCAAAATCTTTTACCATATTACCCTTATATTTGAAAGGATATAACTACTAAATGAATGATACATTTTCCGTCCTAACCGGATAAACGAATCGGGTTCAAAATACCCATAAAAATGACACAAAATCGCAAATATAAAGTGTAGCTCACATCCATGTACTGCCACCCCCTATAGAAGACAGATATTATGTAAAAACCTAACGGGAGTCTCTTCAATCAATACACGTTACTAGATGATGTAAAAGCTTTCTTCTCAACCTGCAGCGTGAATGTAAACCCTAACGTCCTAGGTTTAAGGTTAAATTTCTTATTTAGCAAAAAATATGTTTTTTTTCTGACAACAAAAATATCCTGTTGAACAATATTCGGTCTTAATACAAAGTAAAACAACATAAAATGAATACGCCACGAACATGTAAGAGGGTGCTCGCGGAAGAGTTAGTTTTTTTGTGAATATCAAAATATGAGCCCCCTTTTACAATCCCATTGTATCCGATATTGATCCCCATAATAGTTTGAGTTGGCTGGTCCACTGTCTTAATAAAAGGGACGAAGTGATGTATGCGCCAGTTAGCCCGGGGTTTATGCACACATAATTTACGTTAAAACAAACAAATAAAACACATTACGTGTTTTTTAAAGTAAATTAAATATAAATGATACACTGAATTAATTCACACCGGTTGCTGTATGAATCATAGTGTGTACATTAATTTAAATTGAAGTTTCGTCCATCAACACTTGCCAAACCGGAATGACGAATGGGTAAGTACTTATAGTCAGATTAAAAAAGATCTTTGATGCAATAAATTATGATTTTTATTGTTGATTTTGATGGTGATGCTACAAAAACTTTTATGATATTTCCGTGGGACATTAAAGGCTCATTCAATATCACAACACGTAATATAAAGTTGTCAAAATATTAAAAAATAACGGATTTAATAACGCAAGCGTGAAAACGTTACAAGCGTGATAACGGTTACATGGCTCACTTATGTAGATCAGGGTTTAAATCTAACAAAACTACTGTAGTAATATAGATGAACACGATAAAACAATCACTTAAAACAACAGTTTCATAATTTATGCTCAACATTCGTTTAGTGCAATATTAACGTACACACGAAACAGAAAGAGATTAGATTCGTATCGTGCGTATTAATTAGTTGTTAATGAAGTCAACGGCTTACAGTAACTGTGAACAAAGAATGGATGTAATAACTCATAGTAATTAACGCAAAAACATCTTTCATCCGCACTCAGTGTGTGAATTGTGAAATTAATTAAATTAAATACATAGATGTAGGAAGCAGTGATTGTAGGGCAGCGAAACAAGCGGTGATTTGTGTTAACATGCTGGTAGTTGTTTTTTATGTTTTATTGTGTTTATTATTTGTATCTTCATATCATCAGTTCTCTCAGTAGGGTTAACACGATTATGTTTTTGTATTATTTTTTTTATTTGAAGAAAAACTCTACTAATACAGCGAAAATTTTAATATATGCAAGCAACACCTGTTTTTCGGGTTTCGTACCTTAAAACGAAATATGGAACCCTTAGGAACACTTTCTTTCTTATATCTAATTTTTCTGTCTGTCTTTCAAGACCATTTATCTCGGAATTGCGCAATTGGAATTGGTGTAGTCCCTTGAATATGTGAAAAATCAGCCCTCTAAGTCGCAGTCAAAAGTTATGGCACGGGCTACGGAACCTTCGGTGCGCGAGTCCGACTCGCAGTTGACTGGTTTTTTTTTATATTTGCAATTACGTTCCCGAAAACGGATCTAACGATTTCGATGAAAGTTTTAGGGGTTTTTGGGGGCGAAAAGTCGATCTAGCTAGGTCTCATATCCGGGAAAAAATATTTACTATATTTTCACCCGAACATAGCCTATCCGCCCAGATACTGACATTAACCAGACGTAGCTAGTTACTCATTTGGTGTTCCCTCAGCAGCACACCTTAATCATTCCAAATCCGTGACCGTGACTACTAGTATTATAGCGTCGGCAAAAGAATATGTCAAAATCAGAATTATTTCCTAATGAAAATTGACATCAACCCGCAGGTTGTTGTTTTGAAGTTTCATCCTTATGTAAGCTAGGTTCAGCTTACAGTCATCACCGACAAATTACCGACAGATTAGACTGTTAATGTTTTAATGTTAGTTTTTTATGTAGGTACCAAAGAAGAAGATCGCCCGCCAGGTTTAAGTCGTGGTATACTTCCAATAACAGAAGCTTTGCAGGTGCAGCCCTGAAAAAATGCAATGACATTATGGCTATAAGTTTGAGGTTTATTCGAATAACTCTTAAAAGTTTAATAATGAATGTTCTTGTCATCAAACAAATAAATGCTTAGTCAAATCTTACTTAAAAATCAACCAAACAACAATTATTATATTCAGTTATCAAATCTTATATTATAATTATTATATCGCTATTTCCGGGGCCTCGTTATATAAGAACAAAACATATTGAATGAACATTAATTTGAAACAACAAAAATAGCTAAAACTCGGTAAAAGTAACCATTATATCATAACAAGCGAGAAGTAATTAGCGTATTTTGTTAATTAACACAAACATACAAAATGTTGTACGTTTAGTATGTACAGTTACCGATAGATGGCGGGGAATGTTCAACTTGAGTGTCGAACCGAGAAGGATTTTGGAACCTATCGAATCGGTGAAACTAAAAAGCAGTTTTTTTTCTTTCTTAATAAAAATCTGGGTAGCGGATGAAATACTCGAAATATAAAATGGGAATTTAAACAATTTGTGTAATTATTTTACACTATACAACTCTTCTATTTACCGAGTTAAATTAAGATACCAGGTATTGATTTTTCTTTCATTACATCTTGACTATTTGGGAAGATGAAATAATGTATTGATGACAGTAAATTAACATCAAAACTCTCTGTCTTGTATTATTCATTTTCTTAGCTATCATTACCTATAGAACCAATGCCCAGAGCCATTCGGACCCCACGCTCATTTCTCGACCACGCTCACCCAGCTACCAGCCACCCCATTGTTTCACCTAGTGACGCAATGATCTCCTGCCCCCAAAAACTCATCTAAATGAAGTAGAAAATATCGACTTCCTTTCTTTATTTAATACCAGCTGTGCCCAGCATGGCTTGTAAAACATTTCAAGCCATATAAACATTATAAGCCCTACCTGCCTACCCTACCTGCCTAACCTACCTGCCTTCCCTAACTGCCTTCCCTACCTGCCTACCTTACCTGCCTAACCTACCTGCCTACCCTGGTTGGTAGGGTAGGTAGGTACCTACCCTACCAACCCTACTTACCCTACCAACCCTACTTACCCTACCTACCTACCTTTTTTTTCATAAGAACCTTCTTCTGACATTAAACAACATAACAAAAAAAGAATTAGCGACATCGGTTCAGCTGTTCTCGAGATTTGCGCTTAGCAACAAATTTAGAGATTCATTTTTGTATTAGATTTGCTGTTAGTTTGTTTTTCTTCTTTATTCTGGGTTTAGTGCCTTTTTTGGGGTGGGAAACCATCAAATAGCTTCCCCCGCTCTGTGCGGAGCGGGGAGGAGTGTCAGACTTTTACTGACTAAAACCCACCCATGTTCCTTCTATTGCCCTTTACGTTCCGGGGCCGCGGTATCTCTTTCGAACAACCCGCAACCCCGGCAGGCGGAGACTCTGGCAAGCCCCTCTGCTTTGCTGACATCTCTTTGAGGCGCGCGTCAAACACAAACGCGCCGTCGACACGGCCTGTCGCCAATAGACGGCCGGACGGTGAGCTACCCATTGCTCACCGTCCACAGGCCCTCATCTACGGTGGCCGGGAGTCGTCTCGCGGCGCTGGGTTGGTTTGAGGTTCTCTCTCTCAAACGCCCGGCCTCCTCCTTCACTAGCATGACTGCTTTGCAGAAGGAGGTGACCGCTTCCCATTCCCTCTCGCTCCGGACCATGGACTGAACCAGGGCCGGACGAGAGAGATCGCCCCCGCCGATCGCCTCTACGAGGGCACGGCGGTGCTCCGCCCAAGGTGGGCAGACCGCCACTGTGTGCTCCACCGTGTCCTCCGGGGGGTTTAGTGCCTAACTTGGTGACTTGGTTTTTACACGCTGTCGAAAAATATCTCTCAGATCTGCTGGTTTTCCCACGATGTTTTCCTTCATCAAACAAGTGACAATTGTACGATAAGTACTGCTAGGGTAGGTATCACTGCTTTTTATATAGTATCAGCTGATTGATTAATTATCGGCGCAACCTGATTTGTCATGTAAGAGTTTCTGAAGTCAGTTATCGAGATTGTAAACGTCTTCCAGATTATTTAATCTTGACTTCATCTCAAAATTAAAAGACTTCATGTGAAGTCAAGATTAAAAACAGCAGTTAATGAATTTGCAACACTTAATAAAAAAAATGGTGTTACTGCGGGCATTTATTAAAAATAAAATAAAACTAACTGTTAAAATAAACATGTTTCGGAAAGTCGTTACATTAATATGGTTTCATTAACAAAAATAAAGCACTCCACTAATTACTTTGGAATGTCCGTGTTTGTAACAAATTATTGATAAGTATTTTTTTACTTAATTATACAGGTTCACCTTTGGAAACTTAAATTATAACATTATTATTTCTAATTAGTACCTAAGTACTAATAGCGCAAAACTTTCTATTGAAAAATAAAAAGCTTAAAAATTAAATCACAGTCATTATATTAATATATATCTATAACCCAACGTCCGCGATTGGTTGCCAAACGGTGCTGCTACGGGGTTGTCGTGAACGCGTAGCCGTAAGCTACGTTGTTACGTAACCGCGTAACGGGCCGGTCAATGACCCCGCGGCGACCTGCGCGCGCGCCTGTCGTCGCCCTACTCGACAGACTTGTTCGGTAGAATAGGTAGGAACGTAGATGTGTGTGTAGGTAGAAATAGATCGATAGTACCGAATAGTACGTAGGTACTGTTTGTTTTTATAATGTCTGTTAGTTAATAAATGAATAATATATAAATTTATACAATATAAACAATAATATATATGTATGTGTACAATTTAACAAAACTGCATTACTTATTATTTTAATTATATTTTATTGCTTCCTGGTGAAATTTTAATTTGCAGTGGCAGGAAAATTTTGGACTGGATTGCCCAAAACAAATTTGACTATCCTTGAGATAAGCGAAACTCTATAATCACACATGGTTCATTAGATCTTCTTAAATTCGTTTTTTCATTGATTTAAAACAACAATTTGTCATGACAACACGGCTACTGCGCTGCGTATCGTTAGTAGGTACGATTCCTGCACGGAACAAATATTTGTGTGGCCTACTGTAGTTTTTCCGGGTCTGTATGTGTTAGTGAGTTTAAATGTTTGTAAACGTTGGGTACGATACAGGAAAAATTCCTAATATAAGACAGTGAATAAAAACTACCCAATGATCAGATGTACCTTGGTACCTATCAGTAAGTGCCGTAACATTGTCACATGAGAGTGAGCTGTCTGTCAAGTACCGCCACGTCGAGGTGTCTTGTAGCAAGATCTAAGCCACTTCTTTCATTCGTTTTCCAAACAGCCGCTGTCGCAATACTTGTGTGATTCGTGGCCTTTTTTTCCAGATAGAAATTCATCATAATTATAATTTAAAATTTGTGTTTGAGTGTCAGACTTTTACTAACAAAAACCCCCACCCATGTTCCTTCTTTTGCCCTTTATGTTCCGGGGCCACGGTATCTCTTTCGAACAACCCCCAACCCCGGTAGGCGGTGGTCCTAGCAGAACAAGAACGCGCCGTCGACACGGCTGATTCGTGTGGCCTTGAGTTTATACACGGAAGTACGTCCACACTCTTCGCCAAGACGCTTCTGCAGCTTACTCTATGGCAGTAGCACTAGGACGTGTTTCATTCTCGTTAACAGATCAGCCCGTGCGCCATAGGACGCCAAACATCGTGACGTTTATGGCTTTTATTGCGCCCATTGTTGGCCCAAAGCGGTGCCTTACTAGTAATTGCCCATTAATTTATTTGTTCTAAGAGCCGTGTTAAAATAACTGACATGCGTTTTAGTCGGCGCCTCTAGGCACATGATTGTATAGGAAGTGCAAGAATGCAAGGTTGAGGATAAGCGGATTAAAATTTAAAAGTTTTGCAAAAAAGCTTTTTGATAGGAAAAACGGCTCTTATTGATTTCTACAATCAGCGTAATCTTACAGTCCACATTTCTATCCCACATTCCGGTTCGCCGTGAGGTCACAAATTAAAGCTACTTATCAACTGCTGCACATCGCCTCAATATTCCGTGCTGCACCTTCAGTATCCAACCACCACATTTTTTTTCGTATCGGCAAGCATAGTGTGGGACGCCCACTAGCAAGATGAAGCACGACCATACGAATAATGACGGTCATAATTTGAGGAGCTAAATAAAGGTACTGCCTCGATTGCCTCGCTAGTCTAGTCTAGGTAGATCTGAGTTAAATATCCGGGTCGGGGGAAAAGTATTTTTCATGATTTTCTCAGAATTTGTGTCCAATTGTTTACAATAGGCTCACTCCCTATTTCATAGACTTAAACATAACTGGCGTAATATGTCAAACCAAATAACCCATACATATAACCCATAAGTCTACTTAAGTACACCTCTGTCAGTCATTTTGGTAATGAAAGGTGTGAAGTTACGTAACACCACACATTATAAATAAATAACAGTAAAAAAAGCATAACCCTTCTTTTAGTTGTTGGCTGTGGTGGTAACCACAGCCAACAAACATACTTATTTGAACAAAAATACGTTTTCGATGACTTCCTTATGACTATGTATGCTAATAGCAAGTGACGAAGTGTAAGGTCAAAAGTAACAAGTGAAAAGTGCTAGGTCGTTAGCCTGTCACCGAGCATCGCATTAACCTGGATTCTTCACTTCGTTTTGAATAGCCCGGAGTATCTACCCACCTACATTGCCTTAAAAACACAAAAGATTGAGTAAACAGTATTTTTCGAATTCAGGTTAAAAGTGTTCATTTGTTTTTATAAACGGTCAGCTGGTTATTCCTTCTCCAACATTCTATTGGCATTTGACATCTATCAACCCGCACTGGGCCCACGCCTGGGATTACGCCCCACTCCAAAAAATAGAGTGATTACGTACAACAAAAATAAGGGATTGATCTCAGTACTGGGAGCGTTATAGGCTTCTTCCCCATCCGTTCTTCTCCATCAAAACCAGACATTATCTGCAGTGGAACATTTACAGGCTAGTATTATTTTTATTGCTACAATTTCCACAGAGAAAACAAATGCAAAGGACCTGTAACCTATCAACGTTGTGTAACAAAAGCGTGATGCCCACGGGTTCGCAATCCATAAATGATAAAGGGAACTCCAATTGATTTCCGCGTTGCGCCGGCGCAGAGTCATCTGATTGAGCTAACCGTAAAGTTACGGCTGTGTGCCGTTTGCACACTTAACGCAAATTCTCTAGATAAATCAACAGAAAAAAAAATTGTCAATTTAATTCAAATACCGAGTAAACCTACTTTATTTTTGACAGGCGGCTGTCTAGTTTTCTTTTATAGTTAATTATGTTATTGCCACCGGTACTCCAAATTGGTGTTAAATGGATGAGTTTTTGTAATAAGGTCCAACCATACCGATGTTAATTTGATAATCTTATCTTATAGTCTTTGACAAATACAACCGTGGAGAAAAACATAGTTGAGGAGCTCTTTAAGATTGCTGGTTCAATCAAAATGCACTTGGTAATTTTTTGGTCAACATAATCGTTCAAAAATGCGGGAAATATTACAATTGTTCGCGACAGTGTGGCAGAAAACCCATAAACCTCGACTCGTCGTTGTGCTCAACAACTGAACATCTTACGGATATCAATAATACGAATTAAGAATAAAGACTTGAATTAACACGCCTCCAAGGTCCACTTGAATCAAGAGCTGAAAAAAGCGTCATCAATACGGTGAAATTCAATGGCCGTGTTATCTCACGTGGTGGCAATGTCAATTGGCCGCCACGATCATGTGATACACACCGTTGGACTTCTTTTTTGGTTGGACGTCGAAAAGCTAAGAACATTTCAAGACCTGGACAAGGATGAGACAATTCGGCACATTAACGACATTAAACATCAATTTATGCCTCAGCGTCATTGAAAATATAGACCATCGGATAAAGGTATGCCACCGATACCGTGGCGAAATGGTAAAAAAATATTATGACATTCTTTGAAAACTTTATATTTTATTCGTGCGTTGTGGTTGGACCACCCTTTATAAGTATTTCAAAGAAGACCCAGATTTAAGACACGAACACCTAAAAAACTAAACCTGCAGATAAAACCAGAATTGAGGTTAAGTTAGTTACATAGTTAGTATCTATTAAATAACAATTTATGCTGCAATTTAGCTTTAAATTAACCTTAAACAATAGACATAAAGATTTCATGGGCAGACTGCGCAAGCGCTCAGGGGAAAACACGACAGTACCCTTGCAGTAACATTGATCATACTGTCAGCACATTACTTATTAAACTTCTACATTTAAATCTTTCAAGTAAAAAATAAATTGCGCAGGAAAATTACATAAAATCTTAAAGACCTTGCATGTTTTTATTAATAATCTAAAGACACGGCCGAAATTTAAAATTCAAATGCATTATTTAACACCTTGTATACTTAGCTACTCAACGGTTTTCAAGTAGCATTAATTAAAATCAAGCAGGAAAATAAGTATTTTCAATATGTAGCGACTATTTGAAAAGATGAACTAAAATGTATTTTAAAACTAAGGTACATTGGAAATAGAACTGTCACACGACCATGTCATATAAGCCCTAATAGACGGTTTGGGGTGAACATCGTGAACAACCAAGTTAGTGAGCTGATGTCAAGGCCTTTAACAGAAACACGTGACAACCTGCCAATAAGAGGAAATAAACGACTCAAAGAAAAGCATTAGCCCAACAATAGGACAGCATGGGCCAAATAACAACAACAATCCATTTTATACAGTCCAAAGCAAAAATATACGACAAAATAAGATTTTAACGGTGAATTCTAGAAAAGAAAAAAAGCCTCAATATAAATGATTTCCTCAAACTTGGCCTCAAAACTTATAAATAGCCAGAACCAACTTATCTAATCATTACAAGGTAAATTACGAATGAAACGAGGTGCTAATTTTATCCGAAACGAATCTTTATGATCCGCGTCAAAAGGGGATAGATATAAGAATGGGTGCCACGCTTTCTCCAAATTAATTTACCGAAGTATTAGGTTTGAACTCATATACAAAGTGATTTTATTCTCATCGTATTATTTAAAATGTCAGAATGAGTTCGGGGCAACAGTCGGGGTAACGGTAACACATAATAGACGGCGACTGAAAAAACTTTAGGTTCGAGAACTAATGGTTACAATACCGCAGTTACAAAATTTGATTAGCGGAATAGTCACGTCGGAATTCGTCTATGAACGTTAATAGTGAAAACTGTGAGGTATGTAGCAGGCCGTGGTTGGTAGATGCGGTATCACGATTGACAATTTAAGTCAGGTAGCTTGATCACTATTTTAAGTTGATTTGGTATCTAATAATTTTAAAAATATATCTGTAACCTTAATATTTTTACATAATTTATTTTGTTATTGGTATTCACATTATGAGCTGAATTTAATGTGTTCTGTACAATTCCCATATGTTTCTACTCCTATTATCAAAAGTTTATAACATTATATTACATATACCCTTACGAGTGCCTTTTTGGGCCCTATGAATCTACGTCGTCAGTTTTGATGAAATTAGCCTTTACTTCCTTGCAATTATATTGTCTATTATTGCTACCTATGTACGTCTTAACAATACCACATCCACGGCTGCCCCTGAGCGTCGAACCTCATGGTCGTTAGTTTCGTCGTCCAGGGGCAAGTGGAACGGTACCGCGGCCGACGACCCGAGATTGCGCCGATAACTCATCGCCGTGTTTATTCACTATTATCGAATCGTGGACGCGCCAGCGAGACACCATTGTCATGACTGTCTCTTTACATTTGTCATTGTTGTCTTCATGTTGACGAACTCAAACACACTGATTTTCCGCGCATGCTAAAGAACAGTCTTCATAATTTCTTTGATAGCTCAAAAGTAATGCTAGGAGTCAACAATGGAAATCAAAATACGAACAAGTGGTAACAACGGTACAAACTCAAGTAAAAAATGGAAGCAGACATACACGTGCCAGAATTAAAAAGTGTAGGTAGATAGAACGAAATTTTACTAGTCAAAAGTCTGTTGAACCTTATTAGTCTTGAGAAATAAATGTTCAAATTCAAAATAACTGTTAGCAGGTTTATACTGATGTAAACAAATAGATCAAAATAATACGAGAATGTCTGCAGTAACGGTGCAGACGGTTAGCTTATGGTCAGAGAGGTCGCAAGTACCGAGGTTCGAATATCAGACGCAAACGAAATTTACATTCCAGATAAACGATTCTTAGATCTGTCGTAAAACAACGAAGGCGTCACATTTTATATTAACAATAAAAACTGGTTTGGAAGTGACCAGCGTTTAATAACATCAACATTCTTTGAACTATTAGAGAGAGTTGTAGGGTCTACAAACATTGAGTGAGTAATGATGGTGTTGGTACTAGTAATTAATTAGTGGCCGATGATTTCGAGCACTTATTGGATCGCGATCGGGCACGAGAAAATTAGCGGTTATTAATGCATCCCGTCCGTAGGGCCCTCATTTTAGTTGAACCGGTAGCGGAGAGCGCTGATTTTACATGATACAATCTCTACGCAATAGCTAATTGACATTAGTAGCATATGATCCTCAATTTCGAAGTTATGTAGTACATTTCTACTCACTTCACTAAATTCTATCGTTACCTGGGTTTATTACATCAGCTGTAAAATTACGGAACTCCTTACTTTTGGGTGAATATCCCAGGCGCTAATTTTACGTGTCCACGTTGAGAATCATGGTGTAAAATGATGGGATGTTTCTTAATTTTTTTTCTAGTGAACTACTTAACTTATTCCACTTAGGGCCACAATTTTTTTTTAAATAGGCTTACCTATGGAGGCTAGGAAAAATAAATAACTTTAAAATTCAAGTTTGGTGGCTTGTCCTTGCTCCATTTTTTGATATAAATGTATTTACCAAAGGAACAATTTAAAGTGAAGTAAAAAACAAATTATTTCATTGGTAAATGCATATGACACACTATCTAAAAACATCTAAATCATATTATAAAATTGATGTTAAAAGCACAGGATACTCGATTCAAGTTTGTCCTAGCAAAAATCATAATTTTGGTAGCACTTTTTCAATTTACATTATCATGAAGATTCGTGCGTGTGCGATCAATCGCTTTTTATGTTCTGTATTTCTCAGTCGTGCGCGGGAAGTGGCGCGTAACAGGTCTGTGCTTAGTGCTGTAATTGCTCGCCAAAAACGAAGTATTCATCTTGGGTCGAACAGGGGACAAGAATTTGTCAATTTTGGTGGATCGATTTGCTGGTGATTATTTAGTGTTTTAATAGTAAGCTACGTATTGTAGGTAGTGATTTGGGTAACTTATTTATCAGTGATATTTATTCTTTTGTATCTTAATAACTGTATTTTTTAAGATTTTTTTTATGCCTGGTTTCAATTTTGGTGGTTCAATTTTGGTGGCTTTGGTGGCGATTTTCACCACCAAAATTGAAAATAAGCCACCAAAATTTAAGTATGTACTGTTTATATATTATTTGTACATATAAAGACAGTTTTTCACTACACATTGTTCATTTATATGTATACGTTACTATTCTATTTGTTTCTGTTCTGTTTGTTCTATTTATTAAAGTGCACATGCCATGCTATTTTTCTGCACTACTCTAAGGTCGACTGGCAATGGCTACTGAGACTGCACACCTCTCGGTTATGGAAGGTCTTCGCGTTAAATAGGCCTCGACCCCCGCACTTCCGAGGGATGTACAGTCTGATTACCGATGATCTTAGGTGATGCATCCGGTTTGCGTTTAGCAGTGTATGGACTCTCCTATCCAGGGCATCAAGTTCAGTCTGAGTCCATTTAAGTATGCCGAAAGAGTAGGTACATTAAAACCGTATTATAATTAGTATTATTATCGTTTATTTATTTGTATACATATTTTTTTATATTTTTACATATTTCTTATCAAAAACATATAAAAATAGTAGCCCACTGGTATCGGGAACAGTGTCCAAGCTACCGGCAGTCAAGGCTCCAGAGAAATGAACCTCCTACCAATACGAGCCCTGTCCAGGAGTACCGCTTTCTGTATCAAGCCCTTGATCCAGCTGCCTAACGAGAGCCTTCTCAGGTGTTGGTCGAGGCTCTTGGCAATTAAGCCATTGGCTGTAACGACTATCGGCACAAAGATCGCTGAGTCCACGTCCCACATGTCGACAACCTCGCGAGCCAAGTCAATATACTTGATTTGTTTATCTTTTTCGGCTTCCACAAGGTTCTCGTCATGTGGGACCGTTATGTCAACAATCATTGCGCGCCGCTGTGATCGATCCACTACCAAATCAGGTTTATTTGCTACAATAGTCCTGTCAGTGATGATGGATCGATCCCTATACAATTACGTGTACAATTATAAATACTTAAGTATTAATTATTTTAATATTACATGTTTTTTTGTAATAAAGACGAGACAAGGTTCATGTTTAAAAACTATAACATCTTTTCTTTATATATTTTACGGTTTAATATTGTTATTTCATGTTTTATTTTAGAGTTTATTATGTTTTAGTTTCTTAGTTTTGCTGAGAAAAATTTTGTAGTATGGCAGGTAATTTTGTTCAAAATAAAAAGTTTTTTTTTTAAGTCTACCCTCATAGTTCTCATTACGAGTTCATCAGATAAATAATAAATATTGTGGTACTTACTACCGATGACCGCAAGAAAGTATGGCAAGGCAAGGAGCTTCACGGGCGCTTTTACCGGGCTCTTCATGGGCCCGATGTAAATTTTCTAGCATCCGTATCCTGGCTACGATTCAGCGACCTTTTTGGGGAAACTGTAGATTTTGTCTGTGCGATTATGGACGAAGTTATGTTGACGAACAACTACCGGAAATATATTATGAAGGATGGGACGGTTGATGTGTGTCGGGCATGCCACCATGTCACCCATCCGGGTGAGTCCATCGGACATATTATTTCTGGTTGTTCTCGTCTAGCTAACGGCGAGTACTTGCATAGGCACAACCAAGTAGCTAGGATTATTCATCAGCAACTTGCCTTGAAATATAATCTTGTGGAATCTGAGGTACCGTACTACAAGTATGTGCCCGACCCAGTTCTCGAGAAAGACCATGTCACGCTGTACTGGGATCGGTCTATCATTACTGACAGGACTATTGTCGCCAATAAGCCTGACATAGTGGTGATAAGATGTAATCACCCCGCATGACAAGAACCTCGTGAAAGCTGAGAAAGAAAAACAGCTAAAATATCTCGACTTGGCACACGAGGTTGTTGACATGTGGAATGTGAACTCGGCTATCATTGTGCCGATTGTCGTAACGGCCAATGGCTTGATTGCCAAGAGCCTCGACGAACATCTGTCGAAGCTCTCCTTAGGCGGTTGGATCAAGGGCCTGATTCTGAAGGCAGTTCACCTCGATACGGCTTGTATTGTGAGGAGGTTCCTGTCTCTGGAACTCTAACCACCGCTGCACCGGTAGCTTCAACCCTGTTCCCGATACCGGTGGGCTACTATTTTTTGTATTTTTAAATGTTTCTTTTTTATTTTCTGTTTTTATTTAGAAATATTTAAAAAAAAATATTAAAATGTATTTAACTGAATAAACGAAATATTATTATAACAAGACTGAGTTTTATTAACTGATGGAGTTTTTTGGTCATTGAGCTTTATTAGTGAGATTTAAGTTTGTGACAAAAACTGATTTTTAATGTATTGTTTTAAGCACTTTCAATTTTGGTGGACCAATATCAATTTTGGTGGTCAACTTTCAATTTTGGTGGACAATTTTCAATTTTGGTGGCTACACTAATCTTTGAACTCAAATATCTCAAAAAGTTACCAAGATATTTTCGGACCTCATGAAGATTCCTAAAGCTTGAACCTTCTATTTTTGTCCTAGGTCAATAGTTTCACGAAAACTTAAGAAAAAATTTTGCCACCAAAATTGACAAAAATATGGACTTGTTGATATTCACCCTTTTGAATCGAACAATTAAATATCTACTACAATAAGAGTTCACATTTCTCAACTTCACAGAAAATATCTGCATATTTCTGCAAGCTATTCCATATTGGTTATATTTTCGTTTCTAAGATCTGAGTTGTAAACTTAGAGCCACATTTTATGCTTTGATATTAATTATAAGACATTATTGTACACTAAACGTCATAATTAATTACAAGGAATATATTCACCATTTTCTACAAAATAATAATATAGAAGACCGAACAACGCTGTACCTACACCTACTTTAATGTTGAAAAAGTCATTAGACAAAATATCTAAGTGATCGCCTAAATTTATCAGTAGTACAAAAAGGGTTTTTAAAGAAAAATTAAGTAACTAATGCACAAGAGCAAAACTCACCAAAACTTTCACCTTAAAAGGTCATTCCAAAAAGTATTGCATCACAACGAACAAGAACTCAATCAGAAAACCTTAAAATGCATCTCCGAAAAACATAAAGAGGTGTGACAAATAAATTGTAAACTTTATTGTATACATTTTATTGCAGGTTGGGTGTGATATTGAAATGTTTAGAACTGGTTTGCCTCCCAGGCTAGCCAGCTCGCTGACCCCGAACTCCCTGGGAATACGGAATCGCGATTCAGGATCAAACGCGCCTAGAGCATAGGAAATTAGAAGTGGCGCCGACCGCGCTATTTATTGTTTTGCACGTTCACCGTTGTGGATTATGTGCTATCGGTGTAGTCTTGCACGCGCTAATCTACATGCACTTGCTTATAATAAATAGTTGCTGATGTTTATGTATTGAGGGTTTGAATAACTTGCTGTTAAAGATGGATGGCTAAGCGTTTAGTTGCTTAGATTTTACAAAATTTTCCTGATCTTATATCTCTCTTCTCCATCAACATTATCATTTTCTTATTGCTTAAGATCGTCTCAAGTTATGCGATCTTCTGCAGTGTTGACTGCTTGGTACAAGCTGCCACCAACAGCCTTCTTGATAGCGTCTGAACAACTTGTCAGTGCAATTCTATCCATCTAAAGTATGTAGGTTTTAATCCTACTGCTCCTCGGCTATCAGTGTATCGAATGTGTTGTCTTCATATTAAGTAGTCCACTAGCAACAAAAATACATGTGTGCCAAACCATTACCATTTGTCCTTGCTACCTTATTATCAAGGTCAGGTTCAGAAAAATGCACCTATCCACCGCACACAAGTCCCCACTCACAGGTAAAAAATGAATGACAAGAGGACCTTAACTTTGATGTTGCTAAATGGCAATGTGTGTCCTCAAAAACAGATAAAAAAGTAAATCTGTAAGGTTGGCGACGTGAGTTACTAAACTGCATCTTTAAAAACGTTAAGACCGAACGAAATTATTTTTCTTTTCCATTGCTGGTTTTGTTTGGAAGTTAAGAAAGGGTCATTGTATCATGCAAGCAACGTATGCTCCGCAAGATGTTTTGGTCGTTTATGTCACCTGAGCTTTTATTGCTTAAAGCGTTTGCCATATGCCACACAAGAAATTTTAAACTGCGATCGTGTCATCTGCGTGTGTTTTAATTATTTTTATGGGCGAAAGATTTTATTTAATTAGTACATAAATTTCTTAAGAAAAAGGCATATTTAGTCTGTATTAAAATTGTTTGCAATATTGGTTACAGTTGCCAAAAACAATTGCTTTCTTGTTTTAATCCATTTTACGCAATTATTTTCAGGGTTGACACCAAATAAACTTTGGTTGCCAGACACTTATATTCTGTTATTTCAGTTTTTCACTAGTAGATCTTTGACAGTCATTATAGGTAGTTAATGGCTCGAATCCGACAACCAATCTTACCAAGGGTTATCAAATTACTCAGTACTGGTTTATGGTGGTCATATAACAAGTCGCTTTATGTATTCAACTGCATCCGGTTAGATTGGAAGCCAACCCCGACTAAGGTGGAAAAAGGCTAGGCAGATGATGAGTTCAGTTTTTACCCTGTAACTGAAAAAAAATGAAATATAAATAAGGTTTTATCTATTTCAGTGACTATTCGTCTAAGTTATTCATATTTAAATGCCAGTGATACAGCAATGACATGAGATGAGGAAAATCTTGTGACAATATAAGACAAGGGCATATGTACAACACAAAGTTCTAGTAAACAATTATCTAGGACGTCCTTACGTCAGCCCACTGTTTACCTAATCTTAACTGTTTTGTATAAAAATAGCATATGACATCACATACACATTGACCAGAAATTATTGTACCAAATGAAAAGGTTTGGAAGGAAATAGACGAACGCTTTCGTCTTGTGGTAAAATAAAATGTATCAGTTTTAAAATCTGTTTTTTTAAACCCTTCATTTTTCCATACGTTATTTTTTAAACTCTTTGAGATTACATTGAATTCCTTACTAATATTATTAAAGCGAAAGTGAGTTTGTTTGTTTGTTACGTCTTCACGCCTAAATGGCTCAACCGATTTCGATGAATTTTGGTACAGAGATAGTTGGGACCCTGGAGACGGACATAGGCATAAAAAAAGTAAGAAAACGGGGATAAAAGGGGAAGTAAAGGGGAGAGAAAGATATTTTTTATTGGTTTAAGTGAGTCGCGGGCGAAAGCTAGTTAGCTATAATTCTAATAACCATGTCTCTATTTTTCAGTACAATTTGCTAACTTGGATAGAAATTAAGATCTCGATCTCATTAATTTTAATCGATTTTTAAACAGTGCTAAGTTGGTAATGGATCCAATTTCTGTGATCAACCTCAATAGCCATCAAGTACCTAAACAGCCCAAACAACAAAAGTATAAACTTGATTACCAAACAGATAAATTATCACTATCTCCAACCACCACATTACATATGCTCACAAAATTAATTTTGCAAAATTATGTTCAACCCTAGCGAATGTGCCTATGTGTGTGTTAAAGCTCACGTGCAGTGTTGGATGTGTTGTTATGTTGGTAGCAGTGTGCGTGGGTCGGACAACAAGCTATGCGTCGGTATTTATCCCACATTAGCATGCATCCGTACCATTGATCCGACCTCTTTGTTCACCCAAGCCCTTTATTTGGTGGAGAACCGAAAAATGGTAACTCCAACAACATTATCTCGTACTCAAGTTGTGGGCACGAGTTGACACATAATTATAATATGGCTTTATTTTCTCACACTAGTGTGATTAACCGTCAATCATGTGGTGAAATTTCTTGTGCGTATTGTGTTCAGCGACAGCCGTTGAGCCTACCGAGTTTCCCGATTATATTGCAATCTTGTCCACTTTAAAAGACAAATAATTGGACACTTTCTAAAATAGTTTTACGAACAAGAAAATGCTTCCGTTGTCACATAATTACATGCTTGTTATTGTCTGAAGTTTTTCGTTTAATCTGACAAATTTCTCGGAAAACCGCTGAACAAAGTGTGGTACAATTTTCTTCAATTATTTTTCCAGGAAGCGTTTGCTGATTAATTCTGAGCGCGCACCCAAGCGGTCACTATTCAGGATGAAGGGAAACAATTTAATAGGCCAGTAAAATATTAAATAAAACGCAGTCGTAACACTGGAATAGGGCTAAAACGAAAGCAGGCACAAGTAGTAAATATCGTGTGTGTTGCCTAATGGTGCCGACTTGGCGAATAACAGCCAACAGTCAAATGGACATCAATGATGCTTATGTGAATCAAAATTACAGTTTTGTTTTGTGAATGTGATTGTTGCACCATTTCATGGACTTCCTGGAACTTTTTGTATAAGTAGGCGTGAAACCTAACACGCAAATGTATCCCGTATCTGTGCCTAGGTAGATATGCTTATAGTAGTCGTATAAATCACTTTAGCGAGCTTTAGTAAAGCCTGCCATATAAAAGACTTATTTTATGATTATACCGACGACATCAAAGCCAATTTACAACGTATACAAATGTAAAACAACCCACTTGACCAGGATACGAAAAGTAGGCAAGAAGAAAATTGTGACCCGAAACCTATTCATTAACATTTGAAAGTCGAAAGCTCAAAATAAGCAAAGGTACAAACGAAACGAACATTACTAGACACGTTCAGTTTTCTCAGTACATATCATTATTGGTAACCCGGCTAAGTTACGGGGTGGCTGATGTAACAGTGATTCAGTGCGGTTTCCTCATGATTGTATTTGGTCGTGTTACGCCGACCGGGCATCCGAGTGTGGGTTTATGACAATAATGTAACCTGTGCCCGGCCGTCGGCATCGGGCAATAAGTAACTTTTGTTTGTTGGTAAGCATTTAAAACTATAGAACACTTGAAAATGTGGCATACATTTTATTATGATTTAACATACAATTTTACATTACGATTCTTTTAAAAGCAGTGGGACGGTGGTGGATAAAAATAGGTGGATCATCCTTTAATTTTTATGATGTAAGCACAGTTTTAAATCTCAATCGAAAATCCCAGTAGAAATGTTACGATTTTAGTGGTAGCTATGAATCGCTAGGGCGTAGCCGACCAACATTGTAACTCATTTTTTCAGAATCAAGAGTCGACTATATCTCTTGAAAAATTATGCCGTGATACAATCGCTATAGCTACATTTTCAAATGTAGTAAAACATTTAATATTATACTAACATAGTTTATAGAAATCTATTCGCATTTACCTAAAATCTAAACCAACTGAAGAACACATAATTATAAATGAAAATCTAAGTTGTATTTCGCTTTTAAAAATACATTACCTAGTTTCTTTGGCACCCAAAGTAAAGAAATACAAAATGAGGGAGAAATAATCAAAGCACTTAGTAAGTTCGAATTAAGTAAAACAGCGGCAAACCATTAGTTCATAAATGTAGTTGCTCTTACAGAAGGCAAGCTACTTAATTAGCCCAGTTTACAAGTTATACTTTAATGTACGCTTATTTGATTTAGTTAACCATTTCATGTAGACTATGTTAAAGGTACTTGCTTAAATGTCAGACGAACGACATGACGTTTTAAGAACCAACGAATAGCGAATAGGTGTCAGTTAAAGCATTTGCATATTCGCGTTAAATCTCGCTTGTAAAAATGTTACTGTTATTTCTTAACTGTTTGAGCAAATAGAGGTTTATTGTACGCATTCCAGCTTAGATAGACTGATTGGGCCCTGGACAGTCGATGTAGCGATAACAGTAATGTTCTATCACACACCCACACGCATAATACCAACGTATCTAAAGCATCGCAAATTTTCCTTTATCCTACAAAACGAAGCGCGTACCGATTAAATGAGGTGCTCGCGTTTCTCCAGATAGCCAAGCGTGCTTCTGTCTCCCTCCCACTTATGAGGACACTACAATCTGTCCCTTTCCCACCAGCTTGCACAGCCTCATTTCGACGGCACCTCGCCGTCGCCTTCAAGTCACATATTTTATTTGTGGAGCCTTCCTGCATCCAGAGGGGACTAAAGCCTCCCATGCACAAAACGATCTCTCCTACTGTTCAAAAACGAACCTTCGGTACGGTAGATTTAAATAAGCAAATGGGGTTTAGAAATCAGTCGGATAGTGAGTGGTGGGTTTGCGTTTGTCGTGTCGGAGACCTGCCAATAATATTCACCCACACATTCGCTAGGATGCAATAATCGTAGCCGATTTTATGCTTATAGGTGTGGAACACACGCGAATAGGTGACGATACGACGAAGGCTGTAAATTGTGATGCAATGAAACCCTGGAATGTTGTCACGTCTCAAATACATTCAAATGCATATTGCTAAAGATTTTATTGTTATTACAATGTGAAAATGACATTTATTGATGTTGGAAACTAAATGTATAATAAATGCACTCAAAATCATATCAAATGCGGTGCTGCTTATAATTTTGCGTCAGATGGTAATAAAACAGGAATAATTGGATCCATCACAAACAAAAGCCTTAAGTCAAATTACTCTTACATTAAAAGAAAAAAGGAAATAAAAATGAAATTCCTCTCAAAACAAGATGACAAACATCTCATTAAGGGAAATTTAATTAGCCATAAAAATCATTGAGAATTTTTAACGTACACAGCATTATACTTAACACTTAAACAGATATTAAAAAGCTTTAAAAATAAGTTGTAAAATATAAGGAATATATTGCAAGGGTTAATAACAAAGACAGCTAAACCATTGTGGGTATTTGACCCGGAGACGAAATGGTCGCGTTGAATCATGTCGCTAAAAAAACTATAAAAAGCGCGCGTTAACAATGTTGGAGAGTAATTTAGTTTAGTCCCGCTATTAAGTTATTAGCTGTATACAAAACATAACAAGTTAATATACTGAAGATATATCATATTATATCAAATCTGTAACAAATTATGGTGGGGGCGGATTGGTCATCGCGTTAAATGAAGATATCGCTTCGGCGTGGTTTCCATCTATCAAAACTAGAGGTAGTTTGGCCAATGATATTGGATATAGTACATCAGAAGCTTAACTACTACTTCAATATCTTTTGTAGGTACTTCTTTTGCCTTAGAGAGCTGCATTACTATTTAAAGTCAAGTTCCGCGAGTCGTTTGTTAAGATTTTGTTTCCATACAATATATTTTCAACAAGTACATTGTTTATTAAAATTAGGTCACGTCAATGAAAAGGGATCCATATTTCAAAAGTCATTGCTTATAAAATTCATTGAAACCTAAATGACGTCACTTTCGAACGAAGTTCAAAAACACATATAAAATTAAGCGGTACAAAACCGGGGTTGCTAAGTTGAAAAAAGAGAAATAAAGTACCATAAGCCGAACCGTGATTGTCGCGGCCGATTTTACGAGCGAACCACGATGAGTTACCGCAACCATTGGATCATTTGCGCAACTTACAAAGCTCTGTATTCATTAATTTACGTGACGGTTCCGAAGAAACCCTTTAAACGCATATCTCTGACGTGAGTATTGCTGAGAAAGTACGCAAAATGCAAACGCACTTGTTCCGTTTCGAAAAATCTCGCCTAACTAATTTCTGGTCCTGATATCCGAATTTCAGTCTTAAGGAGTTGTTTTAAGGGCCAGGTAAGACAAAAGCGAAGTCGCAAATCTAAGTTGGCTCATTTGTTTCGTGTTCATAATATTGGTCCTTCGACCGTCTTATTTTATTTTCGGTATGCAAAGCATTTTATGGTTCAACTGTGTGAGGCTTGCGTGTCTCTCTTGGTTATGTATTTAGGATCATTCTTTGAATGCCACATTACGAAATCAGTATTTTACTTTATCGATTTACATAAATACTTACTTAATTAGGACGTAAAACTCACTATTGTATAGATGCCGCCTGGGTTTAGTCAAGTACGTTTCCTAAACCAAATTATGAGACGTCAAAAATGAAAGCAAAGTGGAAAATTTGTAATTTGGACGTGTCTTCTTGTAGAGTCTCGCTCTGTTAGTAAATCGCGACAAAAAATATTATTACTTCGTTATAACTGGAATTTTCTTTTTAAAAATGTCGTCGGCAGCCTCGAAGCAAACGACGACAAAGCTACCGAGATGAGCAGGAAGCTGACTATATTGGTTCCAAGGTACGAAGACAAAGAGCACTGGCAAGCGCAGTTCACGCATATTTAAATAAATAAACTGAGATAGAACGTTGTGAGGCGTACGCGCAGATACGCGGGAAATACACTCGCAAATGTTATGGATGCGGCGAATATGTATAACAAGTTTAAAAATATAGGCTTTAAATATTTAACTATCTAGCCTTCCCAACAACATATTTATGTTAGTGTTAGCTTCCAGTCTTAACCGGTTTCAGCTGAATACAAGAATTTTACGACTATCAGGCCATCAGGGATCAAATAACTTTACTGGCAAGGATAAAATTAAGTTAAGAAGATTTCTACTCTATAGTCTAGTCGACAAGTTGAAAATGGTACAAAATAGAGATACTGCTCTTAAAATTATGTGCGATAGCTCATTGGATCCGGAATGACGCCTAGAAAAATGTGCTAAAAGCGTGTATTAGCACATAAAAAATTGCAAAAGTTATAAACAATTAAAGATGAAAAAATGGCATTTAGTTTTTTGCCAATATTTCATAAACTATTAATATTAAAGAAATTTCAAAAAAAGATTCTGAAAGAAGAGGAAATTTCCAATAAAAAACTCTTAACTCTCGGAACTCTATCTCCATTATTTATAATTTTAATTTAACGCTGAAAATAGGTCTGCGCGCGACATTTTTAGGTTGCGCGCGTGGCGTCAAAAGCGAGTACGGCACATTAATTAATTTATTTAAGGTATTGAAAATTGTTTTTTTAAATTTGGAAAAATTGAGGTGTGTTCTGAACACTAAAAATAATTTATTCCCTTTGGAAATTTTTCTAAAAGTTAATTTTTCAACAAGTTAAACAATTGTTAACTAATAAAATTTTCTCAAACTAGCGTCTTAATTGTAAGTGAAAAAAAATGTTTAAATAATGATCGTAAAAAAATTTCGCTTCGTAGAGCCTTTCTTACATACATACTTAACAAGATCGTGCCATAAAAGTTAAAAAAATATTTATACTTTGTTTATAACAATTTTTTTACTTGAACTAAAACTTAAATATCGAAGTAATGTTGTTAATTTTTTTTTCTTAACCATTATATTATCGTTATTAATACAAGATATTTATTGATTTGAAAAAAAAAACTTCCCGCCATTTGTTGATAAATTTGTTATAAACAAATTGATTAAATCAATTTTTTTAAAACAATTTTTTTCACAACTTTATTACATTACAAATATTATGATTTAAAAAATCCTTAATAACAATTTTAATTGGTTATAAGCGTTTTTTTATATTTCTATTAATAAAAAAATTACTTAAGAAATTATTTTTTTTCTAAAAATCTTAATTGATAGTCCTCTATAAAATAACAAAAAAAAAAAATTTATCAACAATTCTGTTGTTTATTAACTTACCAATTTGTTATAAACAACTTTTTATTTTTCTAAAATTAACAAAAACAACCATATATGTATAACAAAGTATAGAAAAAAGTTTTTTTCAATTTAAAAAATTAAAAATTGAAAAATATTTTTTTTTAAACTTTGTTATATATGGTTGTATTAATATTTAAGAAATTTGACTTTTGCTTGTAAAAAAAGTTTTTTCGCCCTCCTCCATTTTACAGCCTATATTAGAGGATCAGATTCGACCGTGAGAAACCGATATTTCGTTAAGAGAGCTGCGTCGGTGACATCTGTTTATTTGACGCGAACGCATGTATTTCTGTTAATTCATTGTACTATATGTCAGTGAGCCTTGTGACAGCTCTACCTATGTTGATGTTCACAAAGCCTTATTGTTGTGTCTACTTCTTTATTGGTCACTTGTCTGTCTGACAGTGGATTTTTCCAGGTCGTAACGATACTACATGATAAAGTTTCAGGGTTAAAATCAAAGGACAACAACTAAAATCTTCAGTTAAATGAAGATTATGTCCTATTATATATACGTATGTGTATTTAGTATTTATTTTTATTTTTTTAAAATTTCTGTCAAATTGCACCTACTATGTTTTTGTCTCTGCATCACCCTAAGGTTGATTGGTAGAAAATGCCTAAGTCCGCCTTTGTACAATGTTTTTTTTGTGCGTACATGTGCATGAAATTTTAATTAATAAATTCAAAGGTTTTCTATTAACCAAAACTACTTTATACATCAATCTTTAACAGAAGATCTAATTTAATGGTGTTTTATTTACATATTTTATTAACTTTTTATGTTTTGTCCTTCTGCTTGACAAAGGTCTTCCTTAGCTTTCCGCGTTCTCTTCTCAGGATAATCCCCCACAAACGCCTCTAAATCACCCCCAGCTTGTTTTGAATTCCGCTTGTGTTTCTTGCTTGTTGTGGTCAATGTCATACATATTATTAAGTTTAATTTTTAAAAGTATAAAACAACTAAATAACCTTCATAGCTAAAACCTCCTGCGTATGTTTATTCACAGTTTCAAAACACGGGTCCTTTCAGTAATCCAGCTTAAATCTTTAAAGCATTCAAATCTTCGTTAACATGCCCTTAAACATCAAATCTTTTTAGCTCTCAGTTCATCATGAGATAGACCGCTTTATCTTAGTATAAAACAACTTTTTTAATATCCACGTTATGACCCGCTAGTTTAAGTAAAAAATATTACGGTAGTCGTCATGCTTGAAAGAGTTGGACCGTCGACTGAGATTACAATCACCTTTCATAAACTGTAAATATAAATGTTAGTACTATTGTACTTGCCACTTGCATAAGGATAATTGTATTTTTAAGATTGGTTTAGCTTAAGTTTGTTGGTTTGGTTGTTCGAAAGAGAAACCGCAGCCCAAGGAACATGGGTGGGATTTAGTCGGTAAAAATCTGACACTACCCCGGAAGTTATTTGATGTTTTCCCATTCGGAAAAAAAGGCTTCATATATTTCTTAACAGGTCGTAATATTCTTAAAACTATGATAGACGCAGTTAATATTATGAATTGTCACTTTGTGACCGTTTTCCGAATTGTAACGTAATTCATATTATGATTTTGCTAAAGATTTTATGCCCCTGTAGGCCTACCATGACGTACAGAGCTATACAGGGTGTCTAGCACCATCTCTTTCCCTCTGTGGAATAAGTTCTGCTTTAAGACGTCATGGTAGGGCAGCTGTTGTTGATTGAAAGTTGCATCTATCCGGATCTTAGTACTTATTATTGATTAATTCACGTCATAATAAAAGCTATAGTCATAAGAACATTTGAGAACTTCCTTCATTTATCACCGGGAACCCGAACACGTTCCGAATGCCTTTCGGTTTTCCGAAAATAGTGGTTTGGTTTTATAAATAATACTATGACAGTACTTTTAATAGGTTTAAATAGGTCAATAGAGCCTTATATTATCGTAGCATTTCAAGATCAAGAGATCTGTCATCAAGTAATTTTATTATCAACAAAGAATTAGCTTCAACGCATGAAACCTAACTTAACTAACCTTCACTACATTTAAGCTTTTCCATTCAAATTTTAACTAAACGTAGGAATAGCTATTGCCTCCGACCTGTGTCCTGTGTGTTAAAATGACTTCTGTAATTGAATCGAATTATGCCACAATGTCACCGATTTTAATTTTTGCACTGAACCCTAGGCTTTTCGTTAAAACAAAAGGCTAAGATACTTCTTATTATATCAGCCACATGCCAGTTAATGTCCTTTCAAAGTCAATTTCAGATAGAGAATTAAAAAAAAACAGGTTACTTTTTGTTAACAATATCGTATACACTTTAACACACATATAAACACTTTTTGTATTCAGAAAAAGCTATGATTTTAAAATTACAAACAGACACTTAAATTTATTCATTTTGCATACAACACGTTACCTGCATCTCTACAATTCTCAACACTTCGTGTATGTGGACACCAAAAACTGCGTGATACCTAATTTCATCATACTGCGATGGAACATGTCAAGCAGCGGAGCATGATCATATTAATCATAATATTAATATGATCGTGCTCTTTAATACCTCCTCAATTTGGAGCCTCCCAAATATAATATTTCAATCCAAGGTCATGTCAGGGACCGAATTTAAAACAAAAATGTTATGGTCCGACAAATACGGCGATTTTCAAAGCAGTTTTTTACAACAGCTTCTTATTTACTTAACATCAAACATTTTAACATGCATTGTAATTTAAATAAAATATTGTTTATGGCTTTTAACACTTAAAGATTCTTAATGTTCATCGAGGCTGTATATATTAACGAGACTCTTGCGCACGTTCTTTTCAGAGATCGGAAAATTACTACCTACATCATTTTGCGTTCAAGTGACTACGATATTTTATGAATAATAATTTGAAATGGCACGTGTATCACTGAAAGTGTCAAAGTCCTTCTACGATACAATACATGTCATAATATATAATAAAAGCATAATATCACGCCTGTAATTCGCGAAGGTTTAGGCTGAGGTGTACCTAACATTACTTCAACCATACCATCTCAAACACTTTGAATAATTTTCAGAATCAGCACAAATGTTAGTCACTTGTCCTGCAATCTTGAATTAAATTATAGCTGCAGCTCAATTTACCATCGTAACTTTAAAATTATCACGTTTGTGAATACAAAACCAGCCATAGTGTTGCATGCTAAACACTAAATGACGTATTCCTAATAATTCAAGTGTCAACTCTATCACTGTATGTCATAGAAAAACTCATTTATGTATGAGGTCAAACACAGACTTCCAGATAGAATTGCGCAGTAAATAATCCTATAAAATAGTCAGCATGTAGATGATATTACGAAATGTCATACGGCATCTGCGCTTGCGACTCGCTTATATGTGCAAGCGCATTGCTTCGTAAGTATTCAATTTAAGGTAATGAGGCCTGTACGTTCACACACGGCTCGCATTAAATGTAGGTCTTAGACAACCTGTCTAATTAATATTATGTGGCATAGAGGCTGTATATTTGTAGCGGAGGGACTGCTGCGAAGACTACGACCAGCTTCTTGGGATTGAGAACCTGTACGTTGTAAATCCTCCGGCCTTGTTTGCCATTTAGATAAATTGAATTTCTACTTAAAGGTCACTTTATTTTGAGATTAGTTTTCCGCAATTCCTGTTTATTACTTGCTGCAGGTATGATTCTTCCTAAAAAGGTGTAGTTTGTAAATTAAGTAAAGGTTAACAAGACAATTATTACGATTTTTGCACAAACCATACAGTAGGTAGTTCACAGAAACCAGTCTCGCCTAACCTATGATGTCTTGCCAAACAGTTTCAGACTATTGATTATTACCACAACTAATTTAATGATAACTACTATCCGATAGCTTGGCAAATACTGTACAAATCCCACCAAAGTGTTGGTAATTAATACGACAGAACATATAATTAGGTAGCATTTAGATATCAGACTGCCCATTTGCTTAGCTTTTAGTAATCAGATACAACTGCAAGCGAGTTAAGAATTTCGTTTGTGCAAGTAAATATTCACACTTAAGTTTCGATAGTATTTAGGGCGTTGATTTAACGGATTCGTTAAAAGGCTTCAATAGAGAGTACAATCCTATCGTCACAGTATTTCGTGCTAACATTAAGGTTTAGTAAAACCTTTTATGTCAAGTGCCACTTGTCACAGAAGCGCACAAAATCTTTCGTAACTTCGATGCGACGTTACCTAAATGGTTTTAAATAGCAGAAGGCACAATCAAGTGGGTGAAAGAGGCTGCCAGCCAAATAAAGTGCTCTGTAGTGTGCATCACGATGACCAGTGTCACAGCAAGGCTGCCGCTTATGGCAACACTGAGAATCAGTTTTCCTCCTTCCTACCCGGAGCGGAGCGGAACAACCTTGCTCATCGTACAGAGGTCGCCACCCAAATAATCGTAAACACTTTTTGTCGTTCTTTGTCATGTCAAGAAAAATAAAATATATAGGTAATTATACCCGTAACACATTGATTCTGCTAGTTCTGAGGCTACACTACCTTCGTAATTGTTGCGTATTAGTTGGTTTTTTGTAAGCTGTGTATTTATATATTTTTTATTACTCAAACAACATTATTTGTTTGTTAATGACACTTTTTTTTCGTATTTTTAATTCCGAGAACGTCATAAATTAATCAAATAGGTACTTCTTTTAAACTCTTCACCTTGACGTCATTCTGTCGTAGTCTCAATTATTTACTGTCAATTATTTTCTTCAGACCACCCGTCTATTTAGTTACTACCGGAATACTCCCACACTGTTTTGATCGCAGCATTTATACGAAGATACGTCTAATTTAGACGCTGCATTTGAATACAGATCTGGAGTGCGATACTAATAACATATTATTGAGAACATGTCTCTAATGAAAGAACTTTTCCTTCATAGATCTGCAACTTTCATCTTTGTCTGATTCTCTTCATCAAGGTCTGTATTTTTGCTGATAACTATCAGATGCCTATGTTTATAAGAATACAAATACAAAAAATATCAACTATACTATGTATTGTTCATAAGTTACAGCATCTCGTCATTTAGTTGATAATGTACTAATTTATTTTTTTCAGTGAATTCTGTTTTATGTTGTCTTTTGCGAGTCTAATACACGTTGTTTTTCGATTACTAAATCGTTCTTTGAACAACAAGCTAATACCCTTGTCGAATTTGGAACATGATTGTGTTCCAATTTCGACTAGGTACTTAGCTTGTTGTTCATAGAAAGATTATATTGAGGAGATTTCACTAGGTAAAGCAATCAAACCTAGCAGCAGTAAACGATACACGTTTGAGTTGATTGATTGAAACTTTACCATATGATACTAGTTACAACGTCGACATTTGCATACAAATACTCAATTTGATTATACAAATAAACAGTTTTCATTGCATGTTTAGTTGGTGAAATCAGCGTTTACGTCCTATACAGACGAGGACACATTACACACTTTCTTATTTTCCCGACTTCGCAAGGTAATCTAGTAATAGGCAATCTTAGGGACTCTCTCCTCGCTTAAACGCATGGTGAAAGTGTATTGCGTAAGCGCCCTGCCGTGTATACCGCAAATCACAGATTTGACGGATAGTGTTGCAAGATTAAGTGCATTTCCATTAAGATTGAAAGTTTTTGAGTGATTTGAGACTGTTGTTATGTGGAGCAATGTTATTGGTGTGAGGAAAATTGTTTATTTCATGTTTTAGTACCGTACATTTCTTACTAACTCGTGTTTTTTACAGGGTAAAAGGACTCTATACCATTGCTGGTTGCCCTAAAATAACAAAAGTACAATGTTTTTGAGTGAATGAGGAAACGATACAAACAATAAAAGTTGTTGCGAGAGATTGATTAGTTAGGTCAAAAGATAGTTTAAATTCATATCCTGGCAACTTTATACTTGCCATCTCTAGTGTTGTCATGTTTGTGAGAAATTAATACCACGCGTTGCGGCCGGGTGTGGAAATAATAAGTAATCGCGATAAAGATGGTTGCCCTAAGAAATTGAGTGTTAGGTAATATCAGCTCCGGGCCTAGATGGATAAATAGCAAGATTCGTAATGCATGTTATGAAATATGGACCTATGCATGATTCAAATTACAGTGAAGCAGGTTTTTTAATGTTAAAATTAAATAATGACAACAAAAGGGAGAGAAATAAAAAAATAATACCTCATCAAAGAGTTCGCTTGCATCTCCGTAAACGAATTTGGTCTCAACATTCAAGGTGATAATGTTGCCAGCGGTTTGGGCTATTTCCCATTATTAGTAGGAAATAAGAAGTATTGGTATTTCCATAATTTATTGGATAGGCTAAGGATCACCATCTGCCGGGGTTGTAGGTTGTTCGAAAGAGATACCGCGGCCCCGGAACATAAAAGGCAAAAGAAAAACCATGGGCGGGTTTCAGTCAGTAAAATTCTGGTATTCCCCCAGGGAGATGTTATTAGGCGATTTCCCATGCGCAAAAAAAGAAACTACTATTATCCATTTAAATTAACGGCACGATTGGCTCAGCGACTGAGAGATTGACTGCTGTGCTGCGTGTCGCAGGTTCGATAATCCGCACGGAACAAATATTTCTATGGCCTACAGATAGTTGTTTCGGGTCTGGCTGTTTGTGTATGTGAGTTTAAACGTTTGTAAACGTACCCCTTCCTTAAGTAAGGCATCGTTTAAAATATATACATTTTTATTTTTATTTAAAATTGACCTAAGTTTTTTACCGCCTTCCTAGAAACATATTTGTATCCGTTTTTTTTTATAAAAACCCTAAAGAATGTAGCATAGTGTGGCGAAAAGCAGTCTAGACATAAAACATAACCTTTGGTGTAGATCAAAGGTTATGTTTTATGTCTCATGTAATAAGGGACGAGCCTATTACCATCAACCGGGCACAAATCCAGATTAGATGACTGCTACTCCGAAGAAAATCCAAATAGAAAAACCTAATAACACTTAGCTTAACCCGAGAATCAAACACAAATTTAAATTCCTGATGGTAAAAGCCAGTAAAGATTTGTTCTGCTCAGTAGCGCTTTGAACTGGACTAATGAGCAAGAAGAAGAAACAAGCTCCAGTCAAAGAGCAGAAGTGCCCTTATTTCTGTTTGCTTATTCATAATTTGATCATCAATCAATCTACCAAGGGTGACAAACATCGTAAAACAGACGCCTACGTGTTCCTGACGCATTAGAACGGAAGGGAAAACACAATCGATCTTTTTAAAATCGGTTTAAAAAAAGACATTGTATCATTTTATATCGTGACAATGTAAAGAGGCAAATAAAGATTAGAGAACCGAAACCTTTTAGTCTTTGTACGTAGGAAGGACTAAGGAACCTTTTTCAGCCTGTTGTAAAGTGAATGAGTCTCATGTAAATAAGGATCAAAATGCGGTGCAAGAATTTTTGAATTGCTAAGTTTTTTTATTGGTCTAATGGCTTTTGCTACTTTTGTTGCGGTAGGGAAATCATCAAATAACTTCCCCGCTCTGGGTGGAGCAGGGGGGAGTGTCAGACTTCTATTGCCTCTTTCGAAGAACTCGCAACCCCGGCAGGCGGTGGCCCTGGCAAGCCCCTCTGCTTTGCTGACATCTCTTTGAGGCGCGCTTGCAACACTAACGCCCCGTCGACACGGCCTGTCGTCAATAAACGGACGGTAAGCTACCCAGATTGTTCACCGTCCACAGCCCCGCATCTACGGTGGCCTGGAGTCGTCTTGCGGCGCCCGACGCCCGGGGCGTCTCCCGCGGCGGCTGGGTTAGTTTGTGGTTCTCTCTCTCAAACGTACGGCCACCTCCTGGCCTATTGCTACTTAAACATAAACGGCTACCCAATTAAAATTCTATAAAGATCGTTATTTTACATTACATAACATCACGCTTATTATACCTGAAGGGTTATGCAGAGATTTAACAAATTTTACCCACATTCATGTTTTGCTAGTCATGTTGAAGCATGTATTAAGAGCGAACCTATTGCCCGGGATAAAACTGACTTCATGGCTGCTACTGAGAATTTCCTGGTGTGAAAACACAATACCACACCCGACCTAGGAGTCGAACCCAGGACCTATCAGTCACGCTTGCGACCACGTGACCTAGTTTTAAAAGTACTTGTCTAAAACCATCCAGTTAAAACAAACCAACAAGGTTTCGTCAGAATACTTTGTTAGAACGTGCTATCAGTCTTTATCAAAGACATTAATGATATTCGCAGATACTAAATCTGAACTGTTGGGTACTTGCCACGGAACCAAGTCTTTACACCATTTCCTGGCACCACCAGTATTTCCTGGGCCTGCCTCGACGACACCCGTTTTCGGGCACCCACTGTGTGCAGACCCTCGCCAGAATTTACTATGATAATAAACATTTATTGCAGTCCAAGACCATAAATTGTTAGTAACAATGCATTTAAAAGTATGTTAGTACGGACAAAAAAATAAAAACATGACACGAAGCAGCAACCATCTTTGCAGCATAGGGGACTCCCACCGATCTGTAAAAACACCCAGTATAGTGTCGGTACTGCCAAAAAGAAGAGAGAGTGGAGAGGCGCATCTTTTCCTAATGATAGCAGCAAAGCCTACGCCTCAGCAAACATCCCTGACGCACTGCATCGCCATGACAGGTCGCTGTATACCCACTACGAATAAGTTACCCACAGGCTGCAGGTGTAAAAAGATTGGCAATATGTTTAAAAAGCACTTTTTAAAAAAAAAAACGTTGCCCCACACTAGGGAATTTCTCCTGTATCGTGGGTGCGTTTACAAACATATAAACTCACATACACAAACAACCAGACCCGGAACAATGCGGGAATCGAACACGCGACACGCAGCGCAGCAGTCGATCGCTCAGCCACTGCGCCAACCATGTCGTCTTTATTTACTTTATTTTATTACTATACGACACATTCACCAAACCGAACCAATCCCAGTTTTGTCTGACTTATTTAATACCCACATCATGCCTGTATTGTAGTTGACCTACTTATTTCATAATCCCCAGACCATAAAAAAATCTAGACTTGTAATTTGCCTAATAATTTATAGATAAAAACACAAAATACAGTTCACAAAGTAGACAAAAACAAGTAATACAAGCTAACCTTATCAAAAAAACAAGATGAGATTTCACAAAATGTCATGAGATATTTTTGATAGATGGAACCGATAATAAACCATTGTAACATAATAATAGAACGGAATAGATTTGACTGTGACTTATTAGATCGATTAATTAAGATAAATGTCATTGATTCAGACGGTGTTGACTCAAGCAACCAGTTTGTCATATTGTATGAACTAGTGGAACTTTGGGTTCGAGGCGTAAAGTCCAACCAGGGCGTAGACAAAGTGACATTGAGAATTTCTAGCAGCTGCAACAATGACGAAATCGAAAATCTCACATATTGTATGGACAAAAGTACCCTTTTGATAGTTTATTACCAGTACACGTGTTATTGGCAAAATTGTGGTATCTCTCGTCCACAAAAGCCATTAATGAAGAGTTGAAGTTGAAGTCATAAGTACCCAAAACGCTTGTATAAATCCATTAGTCCGAGCCTTTTAGACAAATTTAGCACACATAACATCATGACTGTAATCACCAATGGGATAGGCAGAGGTAAATAGTATATAGTACACCCACAATTCACCAGTAATATGTATTGCCATCAACCGGGTACAAACCCAGACTACGTGACTGCCACTGAGAAATCCCTGATGAAAAAACCAATACCACACCACATTCCCCGATCTGGGTATAGAACTCGGAACCTCAATAGAAGCTCAACAGTACCTAGATCTTATGACCACTTATCTGCTAGATTCCCGTTATTTTCTGATTTTTGAGGTAGAGTACCTAATTATTTTTATCACACTTTTGTTTTGTCCTCCTGACCGTTGTCGGACACGGCAGACAATCTCAGCGGAGATTAGCCATTGCTGCAGGAGAAATTTAGGCGCAGGACCAACGGCTTAACGTGCTTTCTGAGGCACGGGTGTGTCTTAATGTCAACTTCCAAACTCCGGGTTGCTACTAAGAAATTCCTAATGGAAAAACCCAATAACACTTTTGTCCAACCCGGGAATTAAACCTAGGACCCCGTGCTCAGGAG
Organism: Ochropleura plecta; assembly: GCA_905475445.1. Lineage (NCBI taxonomy): Eukaryota > Metazoa > Arthropoda > Insecta > Lepidoptera > Noctuidae > Ochropleura > Ochropleura plecta. The sequence continues at coordinate 14,515,681 of FR997731.1, read as the reverse complement.
TCGCGCTTGGAACCGCGAGACCAACATAGCAGTAGCTCACCCTTGACTCGTACGCAAAAAACCTCTTTTGAATGTAACGAGTAAATCCAACCAACAGCTTGCTTAAACAAATACAAACTTTAACGTCTTAATGATTTTATTTAGGTCGTTTTTGCTTAACATTTAGTAACGTACTGTAGAGATTGCTTTATTAAATGAGACACTTGGACGTCGTCGGAGATTTATTCCAACACCGATTAGGAATGAAACATGGAGGGTGTCACTTGCTTATCATTGTACGGAAGTTAAAGGGCTCCCCACTGGACACCTGTAATTTTGTGATATAGCGAACCGTCAACCTAGAGAGTTTATTCGTGGCATAATAATTACAGCCCTCGGAGCGTCTTTAAGTTATGCCGTGCTTGAAGCTCCTTGTATAGATTAGTTCGTTAAGCATAATAAGCGGTTGATCCCGGCTGTCACTTGTAGAGCTTTGACAGTCTTTACAGGTGGCTAGTGGTCCAAAAGTCTAACAACCATTCTAAGGGGTACCGTATCCGGGGTTGCAGGTTGTTCAAAAGAGATACCGCGGGCCCGGAACATCCGCAAAAGAAAAGGGGTATCATATATGGGGTACTGCAGTACAACTAGGTTGTGGAGTTCAGATAGACAGACGCTCGAGTAAAATATTGGTATGCAGCTGCATCCAGTTGTAAAGAAAACCGACTCCAACATACATACATTGTTCAGAAAAAACTTAAGCAGTCTGTGAGTAATTGTAGCTTTTGTCTAGATCTAGGTTTTCCGAAAAAAAAACCCCACAAAAAGAGATTATCAAATTCTGTTTCTAAGAAACCAAACGTCAACGTCTCTACAACAAATATCAAAGATGTTTAAAAATTCACAGAATCGAGACACAATTTCGAAACTGAAACAAGTAACACGAAATTCCTGTCATATAAAAGGTCTTCACGTCATCATTACATATCGTATTTAAGATTTTTAACTTCGTTACGAGTTCATGTTTGAGTAACATTTTTGCGTTGCAACATCCTTCGGAGCGTGACAATAGTTAGCCGACCGAAATGACTGTTAAAGGAAGCGGGGTTATTATTAACAAACTCGTAAGTATGAGTCAATGGGGCAGACAAGTTGGGACGGGTGTTTCTCGGAACCCTTTTGTTGGTGCATATCATTCTCATTGCCCAATAAGACAAATTCGGCGATGGTACACTTGCGTACTTTGACGCGCGATAAACGCGTTCGAATGTGTCTGGATAATTTTTGTTTTTTGTTTCTGTTGCTGGAGTTTTCTAAAACAAAGTGTTTGATTTATTTTGGCGAATAGGTATTTCAGATACTTTTTCAAATTAAAACTGACACACCTAGCTAGGCGTGTATTTAAATATGTATTTATAATGATGCTCTGCAACTTAAATACCAACCTTCAAATTATTATTCTTACGTTAAATTAACTTTAACACCTTTTTTTCTGTGGGGAATTCCTCATGGATAATTTAACCTAACTACTGATGTGATATTATTTTACGTAAACTCTGGGGTGGGGGCCTGAGCGACCTGTTACTTTAAATGTTTATATTAACGTAATTTGCGAATTGCAAATTAACAATTCGCAAAATGACTTAAGTATATATCAAAAACGAATTGCAATATACTTCTATTATTTAGTTGTTTATTTTTGGCAATTTAGTTTTAAAAAATCACTTGACATGTGAAATCAGTCTGTATTTCGTTAAAACAAAACAAAAATTCTAGCTACTAATAACAATTAAAAATATGCAAGGCACCTACTTTTACAAATTAGACACAGTTCGGGAAAACTATTTTTGCACAATGAAGACACATGTCTCTAACACGTAAAGTAAGTGTGTGGAGACTTCTTCTAAAGCTTCAGTAGAACTGTGTGTCATCGTTTCTTAGCTTCAAGCCTTCATCTTAAATTTCATAAGTGCTTTGAAGCTACTGATTCATAATCACGAGATCTGAGCATTATTAGTTTCTTCCCTCCTCCCTCCCTATCACTCTATTTAGTATTATCTGTAAATATATAACGAAAACCATTAACCAAACTGTTGTAAATAATCACGTATGTACTGACAATAGGTGTAAAAGGCCCGTAAAAATATTTAAAATGAATTTACTCATAGAAATTAGGGGCACCTAAACGTACACCACCGTTCATGGCTTTAGCGTCACTTAATAGAAGCTACTGCAAGCAGAGTATGTGTCGCGCACGGGGAAGTGAAGTATTTCGCTATTTTTCCTGTTGTTAGGCCGTAGCGGCCCCCACACCAGCAGTTACAGGTTAATATTTAAGTAATTGAACATCTAGGTAAAACTAGTTATAATTAAGTGTTTTATGAGGTGTGTCACTTAAAATAGCAGAATTAATGCCTCTATAGCATTAACATAAGGTAAATCCGGATTGTAAGGCCCATTTTTTTACAAATGAAATTAACACCTGTATTTTAACCAACCTATGAGAGCTATGACAATTATTTTTTATTTAATTAAAGAGACTTCTACGCGCAGACTTTTACATTTGTCATTTTTCGAATTAAATAGATATAAAAACAGACATGTCTATATAAAAATCAATGAAATAAAGATTTAAAACAAAAATCTACTAATAAATCGCTTTATGAATAAGTGATAACTTGCGTTTTGTGGTAGCGGAATTAACAAAATAAGTAGCCCGGACCGGGGTTAGGGAACAACTGGGCCTCACTGGCAAGTTTGCGGACGCGAGGTCTCAAGTTCTACTGCGTTCCGGAGTTCCTATTGCTCTATTTCGTGCGTCCAATGAATTTGGTGCGATTAAAATGAATTAAAATCGTTTTTCTGAGCTTGGGCCCTACAAAAAGGTGGGCTTTATCACCTTATTTAAAACTGGCCATTTCAAAATGTGATAAGTAGCAAACAAGTAGTACACATATGTACTTACATACACTCACGCTTCTTTCCATGGAGGAAGGTAGAAAGTAAAGAGCGCAAATTGCCACACAAGTAACCCTTATTAAAAATAAAATATCAATAGCAGCAAAATCTTTTAGCAACTGTGTCGGGATCTGTTTACATGGAGCAAATGCCTATCTGACCTGCACATCCCAGTTACTGAAAAATACGAAAGAGTTTGGTAAGACTGCTTGTCAGACTTTTGTCTGTGCTTTCCGAGGCACGGAGGGGTATATAATAGAAAAAAATATAACGATTGAACAATATCATTGGATATTAAACTATACTTAAAGCCCTTTTATAGTGCACGAAAATAGAAAAATAATTAAAATGAAAAAATCTATTAATTAAAATAAATAAATAGTAATACTACAATTAATAAACAAGGAAATTTCGCATGGCCCACCTTGCTTTTATTTACAAAACAATTATACCTATTAAAACATGCAAATACACGCCGTTTAAAAACGCACGTCTGAAAGAGTGCGCGCGCGCCGGTGGCGGTCGTCGGGTCCCGTGAGGCAGGTAATGACACAAAATGATGCGCGTGACCGTCGCATAACTCACACAAGGATCATAAAGATACACTGCATACCACTGATGATAGATAGATCTTCGTGTAGACATGTTGTGGATAGATCCTGCACCAGTTATAATCGGTAGCGTCAGCTTTGTTTGCGTCGTAGCAGTTTGTTACTGAGTCGTCTTCGAATGAGGAAAATTCAAGACATATAAAGTGATTTATTAGACGTAAGAAGCTATTTAGACATCTGCTTTAAGTAAGAGTGAGGCTTACCTATGTCTAATTGTAGAAGTCTTGGCTGAGTTATGGTGACACATATGATTCTTAAAATTTGCTTACTTTCCGTAAAAACATCTAAAATTGAAAAAAAAAAACATTTGAGTAGCACTCCTGAACTATAAGTTTTTTAAAGACTTTTTGACAGGAAATTAACAAAAACGCAGAATCATCACACCTCAATCCTAATCACAAAAGACACATTAATTAAACAATACCTTAATACGAAATTCGTACCCTATTGGTGCCTCTGAATCCGCATGACGACCAGACTCCTAGATTTATGTGTATCGCTAGTTGCTAGACGGCGCTCTGATTACTATCTGCTCATATATGTCGATGATCGACCGATGACTATTAATTAAGAACTAATTTAACGAGTCGCGCTACAATGCCATGACCAAATTAAAGTTTTTTTTGTGGTATTTTCGCTCTATTCTTTTTAATGGCACCTTTTAACTTTAATGCCGTGATAGTGGCTAAGTTTTGCAACTGCAAGTTTGGAAATAGGTGACTCTTGAGTACCTATTTCCAGAAGAAGAATGTCATCCTCAACTGTAATGTCGTTATTGACGATGTTATTTTCTGTGGTCGAATGATATAGGCCCTTAAACAATCTCAAGTAGGTGCAATACCAGCGAAGGCCGAGCATATAAAAACCTTTAACCAAAACTTGGGAACCAAAATGTGAGTCTCCGATAATGTCCGGTGTAATCGCGGCAGTTTCTGGCGAAGGTGACTGGATAAGTTTGACACTTACAGGTTTGGAGGATTGGAAATCATCAAATTACTCCGCTCTGGGCGGAGCGGAGGGGAGTGTCAGACTTTTACTGACTAAAACCCACCTATAACCCTTCTATTGCCTTTTATGTACCGGGGCCGCGGTATAACCCCGACAGGAGAAGAGAGGCCATACCTTGCAGTGGCTAGAAATAAAAAATATTCCAGTGTAGGAAAGACTGGCGCTAGACATCCTATAGCTTTCTCACACTGGATCCATACTGATTTAAGACGTCATGGTATCCCCACACTGAACTACAATATGCTTAATCAGTGGCTTAGTCGGATTAGTCACGTGAATCTCCACAGATTACTCACACCACTATTTTTGGTCTTATCCGTCCTACTTGCACAACTTACTTTGTTAAAACAACACGTTTAAGTACGTAATATAATTATAGCACCTTGTTGAACAAACATGTCAAAACAGAATTATTCATTCGGTACATATTTGTAACTAGTTTTTGCGCAATAACCACGCTTCGCTGAATGATTAGATGCGCTGGACGACCTTTAGAGCGGGCTGCGTTGCCTAAGTGTGACGTCACATGGGCTCAGGTAATCGATCACAGTTACAATAGGCTTTATGCAAATATCAGGCTGTTTCCTTTTGTCTGTACAGTGCTTAGCTAGCTCTGTCAATGTATTGATGTGACACAGGATGGGTTAATTCGTTCCGATATATTTTAAGCGGGTTCTCATCAAAATCATCGTGCAGTTCCAACTGCAAGCTGATTTTGATATTCGAAGTTTTAGGATATTATTAAGATTTATGATGATGACAGTTTAGAGTAACTTATGGATGGCAAATAACATTGAAGTAGGTAATTAATTTTGTTATAGGTAAGTACTTTGGTACTGATGGTACTATTAGTTGGCAAAGCCGAGCTCCGGGTTAAAGATGTCGAAAACCTGCCCTCATTTTCAAAAACGCTTCGATTAGATTTTGTTCCGAAAATAGTACTTCTATCTATTTTGCTCGCTTGTTTAATGCCAAAAAGGATATGCATACGTATTGTCAAATCGACAATGAATCAAATTGTTTGTTAATCCGCGGCTGTGCCATAAACATAAACATTGTTTAGATATCAAAATAAATGTCTGCCAGCAAAGAAATCAAAACGATTTTGAAAATTACACACATAATTATGACTTAAAAACTAATTTGACAGTTACTTATAAAGGTAATAATTATAAATTATTGTGTCATATCACTTAAACTTTATGTCATGTTGTACAGCCTACTTAATGACTAATAAATGATGTAATAATAAACGGTTTAAAGTAAAAACAAAAAATTAGGGGTGCAAATTAATCAATTAAAATGTTATCACCTGATAAGAGAGCCCATTAGGGTCAATTAACTTATTTAATACAAAAGTGTAAAATATAGTGAGGGATAGTTTATTTTAAGAAAAAAACAGTCGAGTACATACAAATGTTACTACTTCGCGCCGATAAGCTTTGAAAATCATCATCGTCATCGTCGAAAATCGTCAAAGTCTTTGGAACCGGAGAGAGAAGGACAACTTGTGCCAGTTAGAGGCTAGAGGCTTATCTCTATCTGCGGTATACGACATAGGCTGAGTTAATTGATATCTAGCATAATAAAGATCCTGATGCATTTTAGCACACCACTCATAGGAACAGTCATGAATCAATAATTACCAATAAACTCGAATCGTTACAACGCGCTCAACTTTATTGTGTTGAATAAATTCCTAACAGATGATTCAGATACAAACAATTGCCAGTCATCAGTGCAATGGAACCTGCAATATTATCTCTACAAGGTCATCTTCGCCAAGTAGTTCCTACACTTCCATTCCCGTCTCTTAAGAATACCAATAAAAAAGTAAAACACAATTAGCTGGACTGTCAAACGTGGGAGGAACAGACTTGGGTCTTAATATGACCGCAATTACGTACATTAAAAGATCCAATACCAACTCGTGTGGGCACCAAGGTCCCACTCCATATTGGGCAAAATTGTCTCACTGGCATATCACTACATAACCCCTTTGTAAAGCCGACCAATAAATCTGTTGACATTGTTTAAACATGTGTCGTTCATGAATTTATTTTATTTTATAATTTGGGCTTGTCTGCGGTAAATCAAGTTAAAAGCACTGAAGGGAAATTTACTTTTGATACTTGTAAATACGGACCCAGAATGCTTCCTTGTGGAAACCCATAAGTTGGAAATGATCATCTGCTTAGCATTTCTCAAATATCGATCGGCTTCCGGCGGGGTTAAGTCGTTCCATGTAAAACACTTTTCCCAACCGACGGCGACGTTGGGAAAAGGTTAGGCATATGATGATAAGATCGACTTCCAGTCAAATCAGATGCAGCTACCAGTTTATATGGAGTGTGCCTCTGCCTGTCTCTGACCTCCACAACCCTGTTAAGGGTAACACGAAACCCTTTGGTCAGCTTGGTTAGATTGTCAGTTATCTGGCTACAAGATACATAGACACGATTACCGAGGATGAGGTGCTAGTTTCGATTCCCGGGTCATAATAATTAAAATTATGTTTTCCATCAAGAGTCTCAGTAGCAGCCACGGAGTCTGGATAGGTGCCAGGTAGATGGCAATAAGCTCGCCCCTATAACATGAAACTTAAATAAAACTGTCAGGTACACATCTATATCGCCAGTTCCCGGATAAACAACATACGGACTGAAGTGTTGTAACGTTGACTTCATTAGTGCAAAACAAAAGATAATTCTAACTACAATCAAGCTACAATAAGACTGTATCCCCAAGGCCGAAGTGTGAAGAGGTGTAAATAAATACCATCTTTTGATCTCGTAGATAGACAAGACACGTGTAAACATAAACATCTTATCCGCAGACAGAACACTGTAATTACAAGTAAGTAGTCATAATTAAAATGATTTTAATCGTTTCCATTAAAACAATGATAAATAACTAACAGCTCATAAAAGTTTTGAGAAGAACAAAATAATGTCTGGCTCCTTCTTTATAAATAGACAAAACTTTAGGAAATGTGAGAAAATAGCATTACCTAAAGCCATTAAGGCTATTGCTAATATCAACGAACATTGTAATAATTCTTAGTAAAGTGTCTTTATTTTTATAGATGTTTGAAAAAATCGTTGATGTGACCTGGTGAAGATCGTGGAAATTTGTTAAACGCAAGAAAAAGCGGGTCAGTAGCCGACGCTTGGTGGAGGCCTACGTCCGGCAGTGGACTTCATTTGGTTGAAATGTGGATGATGTTAATGATAGTCGTAAGGAGTATTTTGGCGTCATTTTAGAAAACGCTAAGGCATTGGATTAATTTGAAGAGGAAGATGACAAAACAATCCGTCCCAAAGATTTATGAGAGCCTAAGAAACATTTTCTCCTAACAAAGCAACCTGCCAACCAGTAATACATCAACCAATTCCAAGCCCAAAAAAGTACAATAAAATACAGAATTCGCTACCTACGTATAAGATAGCGGATACGACCCGCCCACAGCGTTATTTACATGTGTCCAAAGTACAAACGAAGAAAAAAACTCGCACAGCCATTTAAAGTAATAAGACAATGTGGTTCATTAAGTAAGCTACCTCCACCCACTCAGTGGCACCTTCGTCTCTTAATTTAACGAGACTACGTAAAACGTAACATTTACTTATATAGTAAATAGAGTTGAAAATATTGATGTGTGTGTCGGACCTGTAATTAAAAGCCCTGACGGTAATGTTGCTCTGATTGCTTGGATTTATGTGGTGTCAACAAAATTTATGTTTGATAGAAAATTTACCGAAAAATTAATATTCCCCATTTACCCTTAATTACATTTATTATGCAGTATGTCGTTTCCCATCTGGGACTAGACTTCGTTGTGGAGCTTAAGTCGTGTCTCCATGTTTTGGAAACCATAACCTTTCTGACTCAACATCTGTTGGATACTACTTTTTGCTATTTGCCATATTTAAATATAAATGTAACCTGTTAATAATGTATACTGACCAGTTATTTTAGTATACAAGTGCAATTTCAAAGTGTTGCTGGAGTTCTTAGTTCGATTTCCAAATCGTCCTAATAAAGATCGGGGAAATCTGTAACAACTTACTGTATACTGGCCCTTAACTGGATCTGCGGCCAGTTCATCGGAATAACTACGCCCTCTCATCATCATCTTTCTACCCTAATCACGTGTTGTTTGGAGTAGCCGCAACACGTTTTATTCCTCTTCTGCCCTGTCAATCGTCACGTTATCATTTACTCCTTTGTTCCTTTATATAGCTTCGCCTTCTACAAATACAGATGTATTATCTTGTACAAATTAATTAATCTAATCGCTTACCTAAAGTCACAAGCGGCCACTACTTACTTACCGTTTGAGTTCAACAGACTCCTCTATCCCAATTAACTGCTAACGAGTAAACATATCGACTGGTCACTATTAGTCATTCGTGTAGGTTTTGTTCATCGGTTATACTGTCATCGATATATTTCTTTACATTTGATTCATTTTCATAAACTTTTCTTTTTGTTTTTTTTATGGGTTCTTCGTAACGGTATTATAATTATCTGGAGATCTTTCATCATTTTGTTTTCTCAAGATTTTTTAAAGAATAACCGTGGACAAAGAGCTAAAGAAGAAATATGGATGGGTTTTAGACAGTAAAAGTCTGAAACTCACCGCCCACATATCCAATCCGAAAAAAAATACCACACACTTCTGTATCGAATTAAATTAGCTTCGTCATCGCCATCTTTTCACAAATGAAGACATTGAGCATATATTTACAATACAATATTTCTATAAACTTTCATTAATCCAATCACACAAATCATTTACCTCTATCAAAAGCATTAGCCAATGCTTTGATACGTCACGTCTCCGTCAGCTCTATTACTTAATGCAATAGTTTGTTGTGACTTGGTTTAATTGGCATTTACCTTTGACATCATTGCAGCAGTAATATTTTTAGTATCAAGTTTGTTGGACCGGTTACCTAACATAGTCAATGTTTTGTTGAATACTTTTGTTCCGGATTGATATCTCGGTTAGGCGACTTTTCACGTGATCAGAGAATTGGCATTGCCATCCAACGTGGCAATGCTGCCAGCTTTCTGGGCAGTTTACAGTTTTAGTAATTGATTTTATTATGCCGTGATATTATATGTAAATGTTATTACTTATGTACTAACTTTATAATTGTGTTTTCTCAACAATTCTTAGAAAAACAATTCTAGTAAAAAAATACATATAATTGAGTTTCTGAAAAAATGGAAATTATTCTATTACTTTCCCGAAACAAGATTATTTCATGTCTGTAATAGATTTTCAACGAAATCTATAGATTAATTAAATATTGCATGTAATCGCCAACCTTGAACTGCGTTAAAGTTTATGAATGGATGAGTGAAAAGATCACGCCAATTTTAATGATGATGGACATTAGACAGCTCGTGCTTCACAGTTCTTTACTATTAAAAACATTGTTTCGTAAATAGGTAATAATATTGCCTCGGTAATGATGACTGACACCATTAGATTGTCTGGTCGTATTGTGTCTGCTAAGCATAAGGTCCAGGGTATCATTTCTATGTCGGGCAAACTGTTTTTGAGTTTTTCCCGGAATGTCGCAGTAGCAACCTCGGGGTCTGAATTGTGACCAATTGAAAGCAATGGGCTCGCCCTGAAAAGGGAAGAAAAGGGGTGAAAGAAATTTTTGTTTCGATCATCACGGGGGTTAAAGTTAGCGTTAACCAAAAGTAACTATGCCACGCGGACGAAGTCGCGAGCGAAAACTAGTAACCCATATTTTGCCAGTTATGTGTACTATTTAGTCTGCTACCTAACCTTTCGGGGATAACAGGCGTGGGGATAATGTAATGATGATAATTCCGTGTCTGATTCTGATGTTTAGGGTTCCAAAGAACACTTTTACCGCAATCATTCTTCATTCTTCAGTTATCAGTACCATCAACCATCTGTCAGAGATGTATCTTCAAAACGGCAACACAGAGTTGCATTACAATATTGGCTTTGCTTATAAAGGTTGGCGGGTACCCATCAGTTCTCAGTACCAGTTGGTTTACTCTCGAAGTTTCGATCTTCTGTCTGTTTTTTTCAGTTAGTAGCGAAGTGCCTTTGCAAAAGTATCACAGTTAATGCAATTGAATGGATTTCCAAAAAGTTACTTCAATATTTGGAGCATTCTGATGCTACACTGTTTGACAGGTAGCTTTCAGGCCAATTGGATTTCACTGAAAAAAGCTATGTAGGTACTTGAAACTAGGTCATGTAAACGGCAAAAATCCTGGGCATTAATCTGGTTCAGACAATGATACTGCCATACTGAAATGTTATATCAAAATGCGTCAAAGTAAATATATTTTAAAAAGTAAATCGGGATAGTTGGTATCTTTTACTCTTCAAGCATGGTTTAACTATAACACGTTGATATTTACGTCCTAACTGAGAACAGTGAGAGGATAAATAAGAACACTCGACGTGCTCACCTTTCCTAGGTCACAGCCGTGCCTTCTATTGTAATTCATTACCTAGTGTCTATGTGATTGGATTAGATTATTCGATAACGAGATAATTAAAGAAAGGCTATACCTATCTGTCAGTCAACTTTAAAATTTTAGGTCATACAGGATGATTGTAAGATTTTATGGATAAATTAAAATGGTCCCAACCATTTTAATTTATCCATAAAATATGAGTAACTTATTACCCCAGATTGCCCCGAAAAATATATGTAGAGAGGTGAGAAATTATTTAACAGTTAGAGCTATTTATAGATACCGACTAGCTGTGCCCAGCGGTTTCACCCGCTGCTCAGGTTTCCTTCTCACTTAGGGGTTTGAAAGATAGATAGTAGCCGATTCTCAGACTTACTGAATATGCATAAAAAAACTCATAAGAATCGGTCGAGCCATTTCGGAGGAGTATGGGAACGAACATTGTGACACGAGAATTTTATATATTAGAAGATTAACGCCCAAGTTAAACATCACAATTAATATTTATTTCTATTTCTTTATTTCTTTTTTCTGTAAGTACTAACATAGGTTTTAATGATAATACTAACACAATTTGGGCCAATGTAGTCTGTAAATAAAAGATTTTTATTTTTATTTTTTTTTTTATTTTTATTTTTTATTTATAATAAACAATTCCTAAAAAACAAACACACGAGTATTAAAAACGAGTCGATTACCGATTAGTATACCGAGTGATCGGTAATCGATTTAACTGCAGTTACGAAATGCATAAGCAAGTGTTTGATCAGTCCGTCAATGCAGTCAGGTAGTTCAAGTGGGTACTTGCACAGGCCAAATACGCTACAATTACATACACTGCGAACTTCAGGCAATGTTGTATGATAATGGAAAGACATACGAAGTCTGACAACTAGTCTTACCAAAGGCTATCGTGTCACGCAGTATTAGCTGAGATGTCAGATAGACAGTAGCTCCATGTATAATACCGGTATTTAGCTGCATCTGGATAGAAGGCCAAGCAGATAATGATGATACAAGGTATACAAAACGACCATTTTGTCTTATGCGGATAGAAAATCAACATACAAGTTCCCCCGCTCTGGGCGGAGCGGAATGTATCTTTTACTGACTAAAACTCACCCATGTTCTTTTTTTTGCCCTTTATGTGCCGCGGTATCACTTTCGAACAACCTGCAACACCGGCAGAGGGTAACTCTGGTAAGCTCTTCTGCTTCGCTGACATCTTTTTGAACACGACGCGTGGCTGACGAAACGGCCTGTCGTCAATAGGCGGACGGATCTGCGTCTTTCACTTAACAATTTTCGCTATGATGTTCACGTCTGATTCGTGTAATAAAATATGTCGTGAAACATGGAATAAGACATTCGGTATCCTATTGATCAGATAAAAAAAAACAGGAAAATGGTGGAAATGGTTTGATTTCTACAAAAGGAAAAATACCTCATTCCATTCCTGCATAGTTATATATATATATATATATTAGGTCGCTTGCACCACAAGAAGTTGCATCCTTTGTAAATAGTCTCCTATTACATTAAGATGGGCGCAGAATAAGAAATCTCACAACATATTTTATGTTTTACGAAAATCCTTGGTAAATCTCATGAACACGGTAATTCATCATGACTATGTAAATTACATATTATTACTTCATAGTTTCAATTCTAAATTAACTAAATATGAACAACCACGGAAGGCTTTTGTGCTTATAACAAATCATTCATTAATCAAAGTCATATTTAAATAAATCATTCTAAGGTCGAGGAAACTGTAAACAAGAAGAACCTGTAGAAAATACATGTTGTTTTTGGGGAAAGGGCTCATGAGCCATGACTCTATTTAACATTGTATAAAGAGTTAAGTCTAAACTAATAGAAGTTTTATAGTAAATACGTAATGAGCTGGGAACGTAGCGGTGATCGTCGAGCGGCCATTGTCCGGGCTCCAGGCGCCTTCCGCTTCCAAATAACCATTCACCATAGACCCCCAACTTCACACGACTCCTCTCCTCATTACTATCCATTCTAGGTGCACAAGAGGGGCAGGACAGCTCTTGCGAACCTGGTTTAGTGCATGTATTAGTATAGGAAAGTATCGAAAGGCGGAACGGCGCGATTGAAAAATAGAAAACGCGTGGGTGTACAATGTTCTATATGTAAATAACTAGGCTGTCACCGTTTATGCTATGAAGGAAGTAGCTGACGTGTGATTCGATTAAACTGTCCTGCGATTTATATAAAAAAAAGGATTTAGACGCATCTATCTTGGACATTTTTTAATTGAAATGAACGGCCTGGGCTGGGACGCTTGTGTATAAATAACATCAGACTTTGATAGTCTGGAGTTATTTTTATTCTACTGATTTTACATTGGTTAAAAAAACGTATTGCCCCCAGAAATGAAGTATGCTACTCAGTAAAAGTAGGATTGGCTTGACGGTTTGGGTTTTTGTAAATGAAATTACTTCATGCTGCGGGTGCATTAAAATGGCATCCACACAGAACAGTCGGCTCTTAGATCACGGAAATTGACTTTTCTCTGTAAATTGCGGCAATTTGAGACGAGATCCTGCACACGAAAACCAGATTTACAAAGATGCTTTTTAATATATAGTATGTATACATAACATTATATTTTAATCATATTGTGATGATTAAAATTTAATGTTATGATGTAGTAATAAATGCAGGCTTCTTCGTAGTACTAAATTATTCCTCGCACCTCCCACGGGTGCAGAAACATTGAATAGGAGGTGAGATATTGTGGTCCTACCGAGCCGTTTATTTTTAGTCTTAATAATGTAATCAAGGAAAACTCTACTGAAAAGGTAAGTCGGGCAAATTTTATTAATAGAATGCAAGAAAAATTTCAATTAATTAAAAAAATACGAAGAACTCCTATATAGTATGGAAGAAGAAGACATGCTGCACCGCTCCCTAATAACTTGGGATAAGGACAGGAGAATCTTACTAATATTATAAATGCTAATGTTTGTGACGATGGATGGATGTATGGATGTTTGTTACTCTTTCACGTCAAAACGGCAGAACGGATCTTGATGAAATTTGGCACAGAGGTAGATTATAGTTTGAAATAACACATAGGATACTTTTTTTATTCGATATCATGCGGGCGAAGCCGCGGGCGCCAGCTGAAAACGAGCACTTCATCACTGAAATTATTCTCTCTCCTTTCAGCTTCATAACATTCCTGAAACCTGAGCCAATGATAATTATTTTATAATAACAAGACAGCATCTACAATGAGTAATCTATATAATGTTAGAAACCGCTTTGCGTGAGAGTATGAGGAGACATCGGTCGCCCTCCCGCTATGCGCCATGCACTATATAGCCGCTTACGTTTGTGAGAGCGAATCGGCCGATCCCACTCTGAGCACTGCTGGAACTGTGGACATTGGAACATTATTGTTTATTTGTTTTACTAATCTGTCTGTATTATTTCAAAGCACCGACAGCCGCAAAGGTTTCATTGGTTTTCTTCGGGAAAATGTGTGTGGTGTTTATAAAATTCACCCGCCTTGTTGCAATATGGTAACTTGAGTGACTTTTGAGTATTTTGTGCTTAACTTAGAAAATGTATTGCTGTACTACAATTAATTGGTTCTAATTTGTTGTGATGTTTATATTGTGAAATAATATCCTGCTCTGTGGATTGCTGCTACACTTTCATTCTTTGCCAGTTATATTGTAGTAAAAATAAGGTAAACAAAGCAGAAAGAGCAAGGACGACAGAGTTCAAGCCAGTTAATAAAATAGGTAAAACAAACACAAGGATTTTCTTATTTTACACACATTCAAATGATTTGTTTTTTTTTAAGTTAACTTTAGACAAGGCTACTACGTTTTCAGTCTACAAAGTGAAGCTGGTGTTTTACATGGTCGTATTGTAAAAGTTATCCGAGTCTGTATTTCTTTACGCTCACTACCTTGATACAAATAAAGGTACAATAGCGGAGAGGCATAAATAGGAAATCGTCGCTCCACTGGCTCGAATAATTCACTAAGAACCAGAGTTTCACATGAAAATTGTAATTTTGTATGCAAATTGAATTCACAGCGGTTACTTGACGAGATTAACCTTTTATTTACACTCTGACATTATATTCGTACGTTCAAGAATGTTGTTACGTACCTAACAATGACCTTTTTGTCTCAATGCACAAAAAAGGAGGAGCATACAATTTGACTCGCGTATATGTTTTCGAATGTTTAAAAGTGCTATACGTTTGGAGGTCTCTCGTAAATACAGAGAGTGAGCATTGATTGATAGTTTTGTAGGTTAAAACATTCAGTACAAAGTTGAAAACAAAGGAGCTAAGTGGAGAGCTATAATGCGATTCGTTTTCATTGTATCATTTTAGCAGTTATTTATCAACTCATGCGTGTATTTTTTATTTGCATATACGTCAATTTATGTTACTTTTTTCAGGCTTGGTAAACTTCAGGACACAAATAAAGGATGGCTTTATCCATTTTAGATCGATTTCCGATCTCTTAATGCATTGGCACTATAAGCACCTAGTTATCATTTTCCGTCCAGTTTATTGCACTGTGAAAATGCTGTAGCATATGAAAATAAAGCAAGCCTATCTTTTTGTACTAGAATATTCTACATCCTTAACACAAACCTGAAGTACCTAATACCATCGTTAAATAACCTTTTGTAAATAAATATTCCGCGCAAAAACCCGCACCAAACCAGCAGAATTGTGCAAAAAACAATAAAAAAAGGAATCCAATCACAATAATATAATGTTTATTGTATGACAACGTTATAACGAGACAGTTAATTACACGGAAGATACGTTGAGCGGGACAATATCATTGAGTCTTACGTTTCAACGTTTCATACAAAGGTTACTTTATAAATATTCCAGTCATGTACCGTGCGTACAAGCCGTGATTGTACCTACATACTGCTGTACCTACAGTAATTGGTCAGGCGATTAGCTTAGTTTCGACGACGCAATTATTGTTTTTAGTTAGTATTGCAGTGTTATTATGTGTTTTGTTAGATACGCATGTCATTTTGTAGCCAAATCCGTAATTTGATCCGTCTCGTTTATAAGCATGATTAATGGAAGTTTCTATAAATATTATGTGAAAAACAGGGAATGTCCTTTTGAATATTCTTTGTCTAGTAGACGCAAGGGTGACTGCCGAGCATAAATATGGCCATGGGTTCGACTTCCAAATCAGGTAATGTTTTTGGGTTTTTCCATTTCAGGAATTTCTCAGTAGCAGCCACTATGTTTGGATGTCGGCCCTCTTTTTAATGTTACTGGCGAAATGTTGGTTGATTAGGATAGGTACACTTCTGTCTAATCCTTCTGGATTAGGCATGATGTTATATTACGTCATAATCATTCAAACAAGATTTGCGAGAGAAATCTAGAAATAGAGACCACTTAAAAGAATAAAATATAATAATAAATAAATGTCATAATCAAGCCATATAAAATCACCACATCGTAAACATTGGGTGGTCTAGATGTTGTGATTCGTTAATCAAATGGACCACTCTCATGACCCGCTGATAGATTTAAATTAAATCCGTTAAGTTATGAATATATAAATGTAAAGCAAGTTTTATATGACAAAATAACATAATAACTGTCAATAAAACGTCCAACAGTCGCAATAATGATAATACTAACAAGTTGTTGGACATCTGATACCTGAGTTAGGTTGTAGTATAATTTTAAAGATTCGCGCGGTTTTGGTTTTGTATTTTCATATCCAACATACAAACATGCAAAAACTCACCCCTTTTTCAGGGGCTAACTACAGAAACAGTAACGACAGAATGCCACCTGCTACCATCCTTCGCGTTCTCCTTTTGCTTCTTCCACGTTCATACATCTGGTCATTCACGGACGCCTGTAGCAAGTACAACGTACCTGACATTTTTTATTATAAAATAGAAATGATAAAAACAAACAAGTACTACTATAAAGCATAATACTATGTCGCAACATACATAACTACCACCACCATTACCAGTTTATCTGGTTGAAATTTGTTTTTTTTTTCTCGCTAAATATTGTAGAACCCACCAAACAGTTACTTACCAATTCTGAACATTCAAAAATTAACAAATAGGTATTAGATATGGTTCGATATCGCAGTTTACTTAAAGTTATTGTGCTACGTCAACAACTCTTGAAAACACAAAATAAATATCTTTTATTAAAATCTCAACTCTTTTTCCTCGTAACTGAATTATCTACAACATATCTCCCCCCGCCTTCGCTCACAACTTGTCCCACATCACCATTGAGCAGCGGTTAGAAGTCGGCCGTCAAATCGCAGCGCGCGAGCGTCCTTCACGCCTGAACGGACAAGACGCGAAACGCGCCACATGCACACAGCCACATACACATGTATTTTACAATCACAATCACTAATAAGTTTACAATATACATAGTAAAATCCAAAAGCGATTTCCACGTGGAACGTGGATTCTAACTCTAAAATAAAACCTATTTCATAATACTATTAGGTCCACTGTTTGTTGGTCTAGTAGACTAGTATATCTAGTAGACATGGGTGGCAGTTGACTCTCTCCAACATGGGACTTAAACATACTGGCAGAATGGGGGTGTTCTATTAGATCCACCTCTGCTTCACCCTTCGCGGGTAACAGGCGCGATGTTATATTATAGTCCAAATATTAAGCCTGTCATAAAATTACAATCAATACAATAAAACATTTTGCTACGTGTGTACATATTAATGGTCATAACTGTACATAAAATAACAGCATTGTTTTAATCACCAGTTTTCTATTGCTCATTCCAACTAAACTCAACTGACGTCAATGGCTAAGCATTTAAACATGTACTTATTTCCTTAATTACATAAGTCCGTGTAACTTTACATGCACATGAGAATGTTCGTTAAGATCGTAACAAATAACCTCAATCTTGCTTCCTTCTGTACAAAAATATACTGGAAATTATATAATGGGAACATTTTGAATGGACTATATTATGACACTCTGAGATAATGTATCTTTCCATTGGTGAAGTTGTTCTGAAGATTACCCCATACATCTAAACCTACAAACTTTATAACACATAACGATGGGAAATCAGCAAATACCAGGAGAGTGACGAGACTTTTCCTGACTAAAACCCACCCCCGATTTTCTTCTTTTGCCTTTTATGTTCCGGGGATGCGGTATTTCTTTCAAACAACCGGCAACCGCGGCAGGCGATAGCCTACCTTGTATATCATGTATAATACGTTAATGATTAGTAATCATAGTGTGATTTGCGTTAATTAGTATTTACCTACCCATATTTAATGACCGATCCATGGTTCTTTGGAATATCCGCGATTCCGTATCCGGAATGATGATTTCATCATGAACGTCATCTTGTGGTGTAAAGCAAATAATACCTTATTCTTAAAAACACATGCCATTATGTTTAATTAGTGAAAATTCCAATGACGATAAATCCATAGAATAAAGACAGATAGAAGGTTATCTTCATACAAACGCATTGCGCGCGGCTTGTATGTGTGCGTCGTAGTATCTATGCGTCGCCGCACGCACACTAAACAAAATCTCGACTCCTTTCGCGCTGCGCCAGTCGGGGCTAACACTGCACGAGGTTCGCGCGTCACGGCTTTTCGGCACCGCTAAATGAATCAAAAATGTCTGATAATCGCGGGAGAAAGTATTGCTGTGTGTTTGGGTGTCTTCATAATTCATCAATTCCAGAATTGTCTCTGTTCAGATTACCTAGGTATTGAATTTCGCTCGGTTTATTTTATCTTTTTTTATCACTACATAGTATAAAACAAAGTCGTTATCCGCCGTCTGTCTGTCCCTATGTATGCTTAGGTCTTTAAAACTACGCAACGGATTTTGATGCGGTTTTTAGTAATAGATAGAGTGATTCTTAAGGAAGGTTTTAGTATATAATTTGTTAAGTTTTTGTATTTATTTCTGTGTACATTAACGATATTTGTTGAAGATGTCGGTAAAAAGTATGCTGTCTGGGAGCTTTCAACGAAAACGCTGCCTCAACCCTTTAAGATATAACAAAATAATGTATGGTGTAATTGTGTATCTTATATAGGTCCACAGAAAAGTCAGCGGTGATATATGTCTATATCTTAAGGATAACATACTATATCCATTTTAATACTTTAACAAATGGGCAATTATAAAGCGCTAACTTGGAAAGCTATTTACACAAATACAGTATTAATCCTTATCATTTTAAATAGGTTGGTTGGCATGAACATTTCATGAAGATTATTTTTTCCTTTTACATCATGCAGATTAAATAAATACTTTAGGAGATATAGCAAAATCAAAATAACGCGCAACAAAATTAATTTCGTGTCGCCGTGACTAGGCTGGCCCGCGCGGGCGGGGTGAGGGAACAAGTCGCTCATCGCTCGAGTGCGCGACCCGAACACGGGCAGACGCGTGAGCACAGAGTAGGTACGTTGAGTTAACAGGTTCCTTACAAACTAAATTCAAATCCTTTATTTGTGAACATAGATACAATAAGACCTAATTACATCAAATATAATAAAACATAGGTTTTATGAAGTTTTATAATACATACCTATTAGTTAGATCCGTACCATTACCTATGGACGGACGGACAGCGAAGACTTAGTAATAGGATTTTTACCCATTGGGGACGTAACCTTAAAATGAAACGTACCTAATTTTATTTATACTTCGATTTTGTTATTTTTGCTATAGGCTGCTTTTTATCAACACACCACGCGGGCGAAGCCGCGGGCGGAAGTTAGTTATAAATAATGCTGCTCTGTATCTTGAATACATTTCTATATTTGATAGGAAAACCATTGTTGAATTTTATTGACTAATAAGAGATGTGTTATCTTTGACAGGGCTGGGCTTTAAACTAATGAATTTGTGATAGTACAAATTAGTGAGGCCTGACAAACCCTGTACCCAGACAATAAAAGTAAAAAATACAACTTCCCGACCCTTGCCAATTTATAGGTACTGAATTAATATTTAGCTAAAAGTGACAACCCTATGACAGTAGGCAATTAAATCGCGGATTGGGCCGGAGTTAACCTACTTCCCCTCTTTATACTATGATAAATCTCAGTTAATTAGTCACATATGATATATACACAAATGATACGTAAACGAAATCCCTAAGATTTCAGTTAGTTGAAAGATTTGAATGATTTGAGTCTAAAATAATGATTTTCTATTCATAACCTTGAACAGGTGCATTCATAGACATCCTATTGTTTTCAATAGGATGACACAGCAGATAATAACAGCTTTTACAACCGTGACCGTAGACTTGCAGTTGACCTTTACAACCAAGGGCCGGTGACACGTGTAAAATGCATTAAAACGCATCTAACAGAATCTACAGAGAAATGTTGGCTAACATTTCACAATATCGTTCCGAGACTATGCGCGACATTACCACAGGTGGGGACATAACGTTCGAACGCGCCACATTAAAACAATCCAGTTTTAGAGATCGGTAAAATTGATCTACTATTCATTTGAGTGCCATCCAGGAAGCGAGAGGTCTTTGGCTCCCGCCGGAATGCGCCCCGTGTGGGTGGACGCACCGATCCCATACAACGCCATACACTCCCATGCACACGGCTTTCTATTGATTTAATGAACACTATCTTATCTTGGCCAATAGGCTTATTACGCTCACTTTACGCGTTTCGTGGTTGATTCATCCAATTAATGGTCGAAACAACAGAGCTTGGGGCAATATTGAACGGATCGGGTAATTAATCTACGGTAAAATAGAACATTAAAATTATACTTACATGGGTTTTCGTAATAATTGCGATATAAATCGTGCGTTAATGCGATAACAGATGGCGCCACGCGTGTGCTCGGAACGTTTGGTTTGTGTTTAGTTCATTTGAGGCGGATCGGTTATTTAATCATTATATCAGACTAATTATAACGCGACTTGCTGTAGATATCGAGGCTTTAAAACATGAGTATAAATATGCATCAGTTTTTTTTTGTTTGAGTTTTAGGTAGGTACCTACCGGGTGCAGTAAAGGTCGTGAAAAATATAACCAGCTGATCGATCTAAGTACATAGTTCCACGTTGTTAGTTGGCCTTACGGTAAGTAATGATTAGGTCATTGCTCTTTGTTATAAATGCAGTTCAAGACGAATTGGTGAGTACCTACTTTGTTATTGTTTATTGTCTCTCCAACACCTTTAGACTTCATTGGCAATTTGTTTTCCAAGTAATGTCCATTGCCATTTGATAAACAGTTACTTCAAAAATCTCCTCTTATTTTGCTTAGCCTATGTTGCCCCACTGCTGGGCAAAGGTATATATAGCTTTGCATTGTTCCCTCCGGTACAGGTTCACGTCCACGCCGCGTCCAAGTCAACACACCAGTGTAGTCTAGGCCTCCGTCGGCGACGACGCCCGTCTTCCATGACCCACTGTGTGGCAACTCTGAGTCTGGTGCAGATAAAGGCAAGCCTGCCCAATCCCACTTTAACCCAGCAATATTATTGCCAGTTTTTGTGCATATTATGGCACTACGAATTACGGTTAAACTTGATGTCGTCTAAAACATAGCTGGAAAAAAGGCTAGGCAAATTATGATGTCTTGAATAAAAGAAAAATCAAAACTCAACGTCCCTAACATAATCCGAACCCCAGACAAAAAGAACCGATAGTATGAACCATGTAGTAACGAGTATGTTGCCTCTAAACGATATTGTAAAGTTATGCTCAATGAAGCTCATTACGGAGCAATTTCCGATGGTTTAATGTGTCCATAAATTTGCTGAGTCCGGGACAACGGTTTGATTGCCGATAAAACCTCGGCCGCAACGGCAGTTCTGTATTAAAAAGCTGTTAATATAATTTGCACCTCGTTATGATCGGGAACTCGTCCTGAGAATTACATGTGAAATTAACGCTTCACGGTGTTAAGCTTTAAGGTTTTCTTGTAGATAGAATTAATAAAGGCTCTGTGACAACTGGTATTTTATTTTGAAATCCCAAGTATTGAAATTTAATTAATTGTTTCTTGGTTAAACTCATTCAGGTGCCACCAACCACTCTGTGAAAATTTTAGCTTTATCCGTACTAATAATATATAAGCGAAAGTGAGTTTGTTTGTTTGTTACGTCTTCACGCCTAAATAGCTAAACCGATTTTGATGAATTTTGGTACAGAGATACTTGGGACCCTAGAGACGGACATAGGCTATTTTTAAGATGTGAGGGATACAGAGGGAAGAAAAGGGAAAACTTAGCATTGCTATTACAATAAATAAGGCGCAAGGGCAAAAACTACAGGTAGCAGGTAACTGTAAATCAGGAAAGGCGAACTGTGTTACCCCGAATTTAACGCGAGCGAAGCCGCGGGCAAAAGCTAGTAATAGTATAAAGCATTTACTTCATCTCTTTCCTCTAAAAACCAATTCATATTGACATTGCTGGCATCTCGTATATCTGATCGCTATAATTATGAAGATCACATAACAGCAATTTCATTTAAAATGTCAGCAAAAGCCTGCTTGGAGATCCAAAAAGTTTGATGAATTGGCTAAAAATGTTACTGATGAAGATTTCATTGAAAATTGTGCCAAGTTTGTAGGTAAAGATATATCTATAAATAAAACGGTTTGAAATTATCCACACCAAAGTCAAGTGTACTGACAAATTTTGTCAAATGTCAACATCTTTTCATTTTCTTTTCCCTAGAATTCTACGATCTTCATACATAGAAAAGGGAATGTCGTAATGGCAAAAATCCTACCCCAACAGAAAAGTCTAGTGACAGAAATTGAGGTTTTGAAGGCTTTTGTATCACTGTTTTGTAACTGATGAAAAGTTGTTCTAATCATTACCAAGTTGTTGGAGTAATGAAAGCCAAGTCATAAGATAATATTTTTTTTGGGAAAACCGAATAGGTATGGCACGCATTTATCGTTTTATAAATAAATGATAAAGCTCTTGATAATCCGGGAATTCCAGACTTCATCGCACTCGAAATAAGTCATTTGAATACAGCTAACATTAAATTAATTAATATAGGTTGATATGTGAATAAATCTGAAGAAACTAACCTTTCGTAAGCAGCTTTTATATAATACGCAGTTATAATAAGCAAACACAACGAAAGTAGACAAATTTAATGATACAGAAAATGCGCACGAACCCAATTTCCAAACAAAATTCCCGTATTTAAGTGGGTAAGATAAATAATTTGGTTTATCCCAAGATAAGAAACACTTGATCTTGACTATATAGATAAAATATCTTATATTTGGGCATCTCGCTCATCGATAACATTGTTTAGTTGATACTTTTGTTTCCTAAAATGCAGTTGTCAGTTGAAATTGTATTCATTTTGGGTGAGTTGTCTCATTTAAAATTCTTATTTTAGGTAATCGGTAACAAATTGTTTTGTTTGTGCCGTATGTTAACGTGTTTAGAAATATTCAATATTTTTCCCATATTTACAGATTTTCCAACTTTGCCATACAATGTGACAATCCTAAAGTAATCAAAATTCTTCTTTTCCAGTTTGCTTCAGCTATGTACAGTCAATTCCTGTACCTGATATTGCTGAATCTGCAAGAATAGTAAATGGAGATGCGGTAGATATCACTGAGGTTCCTTACCAAGCAACGCTAAGGAAAAGAGTACTATCAGGGTGGGCTCACATCTGTGGTGCAGTTGTAGTCAGCAATAGTGGCATTTTAACTGCTGCCCATTGTGTTGATTCGTAAGTACTTTTGATTGTTAAACAAACTAGATCCGATTTTTAGAGTTAGATAATTACTTTACAGGGCTCTGCTGTCTCCACTGCTTTATTTTGATATTATTTGGATCGTTACCCAATTTTTTTACAGCTTTTTAAAGAGTTTCTTAACTGGTTAATTTGTCACTATCCTCAAATACTTGCTTAATTATAATACTGTTACTCCTTCAATGCAAAAAAGTGTATATACTTATCACATCATTGTTCGTAACGTTCAGATATGTGAACCAGCCAGTTAACATACGAGTCTCCGTCGGTACTAAGTATCGTATTTCTGGAGGCAAAACCTACGACGTTTCCACTATCTTCATTCACGATGGATTCTCTTTAGAGACCTTGGAGCATGACATTGCATTACTTGGGACTACAAAAACGATTGAATTTAGTCAGTTTGTTGCTCCAATAGCAATTGCTTCCGAACATTTTGTTCTACCTGCTGGAACTGGAGCTCTAGTTTCTGGGTTCGGGACTACTTCGGTAAGATATATTTTATTACTTTTTATTACTATTAAGTATTTATTATATAGCTACGACAAAATGGTAATAATTTTAACAGATTCAGATCCAAATGTCACTTAACGTAAAAATCCTTAAACAAAATACGTTATAAAAATTCACGGACCACAATAATTAGAAACCAAATTGCAAATAATTTTGACGACACGGTTGGCGCAGTGGCTGAGCGGTCGACTGCTGCACTGTGTGTCGCGGGTTCGATCCCCGCGCGGAACAAATATTTGTAAGACCTACAGTTAGTAGTTTCGGGTCTGGCTGTTTGTGTATGTGAGCTTAAATGTTTATGAACGCACCCGCGATACAGGAAAAAATCCTAGAGCGGGGTAAAGTTTTTTTTTTAAAAAAAAAACCTACTAAATGTGCTAAGTTTTTAACTTCAAGATGTTAGTAGCAAAATTAAAATGAAGCTTGTTAAACAAATTTCAGTACGAAGGCTCCTCATCTGAAGTTCTGATGGCTGCACGGGTCAGCGTCGTTTCCCAAGCAACATGCGCACGAGCATACCTGCGTATTGCCACGATAGGATCAGGGATGGTCTGCGCTCAGGGCAGCAATCCTTCCCGAGACGCCTGCCAAGGTGACTCTGGTGGACCCCTGGTAGTAGGAAGCAAACTCATTGGTATCGTATCCTGGGGCGAAGGCTGCGCTAATACCAACTACCCGGGAGTATACACAAGAGTCTCTGCATATAATTCCTGGATAACGCAAAGGTTAAAAACAGTACATAAAGGCGTATAATATGAACTGAAAAAGTGAGGTTTTAAAAAAAAAAAATTACTCGAATGATTGAATAATTGAATGACTGTTCAAAGATCACATATTTAAATGAACCGCAAATCAATATTTTATCAAAACACAATACAAAATGAGTGTAGAAAAAGATTCCAGAACTGTTTAGAATAATACGAAATTCTAAATTATTATTCTGAAAACGAGTGGAAAATTTGGTGAGAAGTGTATAATACTTAGAATTTAATTGTAAATAAAAACTAATTTATGCCCGAATGCAAATTCTGTTAATAAAATTTATTTTTATTATATTTTCGAAGTGTTATTATTGAACTAACAGTGCAATGTACGAGCAGAGGAGACTTATTTAAATACAAACAACTTTCTACAATAACAATGCTTCTTACGGTATTTTCTAAGTACGTGTCAATGACATTTTTACTTTACTGATAGTACGTATTTTGTCACTTGTAATACCGTTAATGCTCAATAAGATTGTACTGGAAAAACACGAAAGCAAATTCCAACTTATAACTGGATTGCGTGTCTTTCAAGTCAAGTATTTTGTCTGTATTTGATATGATAATTTGCACACCGATAAAAGTTACCAAAGGCATTTGCTTCTTATCGTCGACATAGAGGAACGCACTACTTACATGATAGGAAAATGAATAGATAACTATTATTATCGAAAGAACGGAAACGGAACGAAAGACTTCAATTTTTAATTAAAAATACCCACCTCCCGAGTTTCCCGATAATTTCATAGTTTTACTACTTGTTGCAAATAATTTAACTAAAATGTTACTGTTATGTACTCGTACCTGTGATCGCAAAAAAGTGCTTTTCCATAGTTGCCATCGGTTGGTCCACCGCCAGGTGACAAATTTCCGGAAGGATTTTTCCAAAGCTTGGCCTTACAGATGACGATGCTTACCAGCATAGTGAATGGCGACGAAGATTAAGAAAGCCAAGCCCGCGTAGCGGAAAGAAGGGCAAAGATGTAGTAAACTGAATATTGTAATCAACAGACGATTCTAACATAATCAGGTGTCCTGTATCCTGTATCTATAATATCACGAATCATATAGCACATTTGTCGCAGCAGCATCATTATAACACAAGTCATGCTTGTAAAAGAAACAAAAGCAAAATAGTTTTCACCTCGATTGAAGGTTAAATAGATTCATTATACCTTATAAAGCGATGATTAAAGCGCTTTATAAGCTGTGCGGCTAATTGAGATGACGCCCTGAATGATGCGGAAATGCAATGGAAATAGTTAGCATTGCTTGCACTTAGCATTGTTCTTCTTTACCGGTTTCTGAGCGCTTCTTTGGGTTGGAACAAAGTATTTAAACATTTTTTGTTTTTATTTAATTAGTGTATCTCGTGTGATTTTCAACGCATTTCTGCGTTTGGAGCTTTGGTACCATGAACGTAGGCCTAATCTACCTTCCTGCATGTATGAACACCATATCTTCACCCATGCTGTTGTTTATGTTATTATCATTCCACTTATTGGTTTCACCTGTTGTATTTTATTTAAAAAATGGAGCATCAACACAATCTGCATGCCCCAGTTCAATTGTAAGTATTTTTGCCTTTTTCCCGTGTCTGCATAAACTAATATGTCATTCAACCAGTGTTTGGTGACCTAGAGTTAACAGATGTCAATTTGTGAATCTTGGCTTATGGTCTTAGCCGGGGCATTATGAAACCTGTAACAGAAAAAAAAAACAAAATTAATTTAATATCACTTGCATGGGTTCAGTAATGCACTAAGTAAGCTAAGCTTTCATAATTTATTAAGAAAAAAATGTCTAAAGCACCAAGCCATGTGCTACAACATTTTTTTCTTATTTAAATCTTTGTCAAATATCTTGGATTTTTTTGCGGAGTTCTTTCAAGCAATCTTATTCATTGATCTGGTATTACTTATCAGAACATAGGCTTTTCGGGAGCTTATAACTCCCATAACACTTTACCATTTTATTTTTTTGTTTTGGTTTCTTCATCTTCGTCGCTGATTTAAATATAACTTTGCCTAGGACCTGTAAACACCTTTGTCGTGTGCCTCATTTAGGTCTTGGAGGGTACACCATGGGCAAGTTAGCCAATATTGTTGGAGTAACATCTAGATCTTTGTACAATGTAATAAGTTAACAACATCACGTAACAGATTGAGGCGTTCCTTTAAGTGTTTTGGTGTAGATTGTAAATGTCATGGGAGACTTCATAGTTTTCGTCTGAGCCGTTGTAAGTTTTCCTTTCCGAGAATTATTGAGTCTCAAAGTAGCTCTGTTCTGGTCACGTGTAAACATAACCTTTAGGAATATAACATTTTGAATAAAGCTTTTTTTGTGTTCATTAAATAACATTTCTTTTTTTGGTACGTAGGTAGGAACATTCTAATGTTTTAAAAACACAAAATAACATGGACTCAGTTTATGTAAAATACAGATGTATTTCACACAAACTTAGAATGTCTCCAGAAAAAAAAAACATTTTGATGAATACTTTTATTACTTACTAGCTTTTGCCCGCGGCTTCGCTCGCGTTAAATTCGGAGTAACACAGTTCCCCTTGCGCCTTATTGATTTGTAATAGCAACGCTAAGTTTTCCCTTTTCTTCCCTCTTTCTCCCTCACATCCCACTTTTTTTTCAAAAAAGTTAGCGTCCGTCTCCTGGTTCCCAACTATCTCTGTACCAAAATTCATCAAAATCGGTTTAGCCATTAAAGCGTGAAGAGGTAACAAACAAACAAACTCACTTTCGCTTTTATAATATTAGTAAGGATTTTATAATTACTTATTTTTTCATATGCATAACATTCACTTAATCTGTTTAAATAATAAGGTATTTAACACATGACCCTAAAAAAACTTGCTAAGGACAAAAGACGCTTTTTTCCCGTCATGTCACCGCGCGCTGCGCTCTGATTGATCACTTCATTTGAATCCAGGCGAGATTCGATTTATGATTAGCAGCTATCGGATTTGCGAATCGTCCCTTGTGAACGTTCGTTCGAGGGGTTCTAAGTTCAAATTGTTAGCTTGTAAAAATTGATGAGTTTGAATTTGTTTGTTTAAGTTGTGTTGAGAATTCATTTAGGTAAATAATTTGTTTCCTGAGCTTCCACTTCAACCGTATGCAGCTTACTAGTAATTTAACATGTAGTGATATCCTATCTGACCTCTACAACTCAGTGGATAATACGATATTCCTTATATAATACTGTTTAATTAAAAGGTTTAATTTTCAGAGCGTTTTTTTACAACTTTAAGTTGAAAGGAGGTCTAAATTATTAAAAAAATGGTCTTCAATGAAAATATCATTCGACTTTTGATCACATTAAGCTTGTGTAGTTTAATTGCTAATAAATAAAAAATCTGTCGAATAAAGCAACTTCAGCCCATTAAATCCGGCTTTATGGGTGGTTTTATTACAGCACATAAACCAGTAATTAACAAATTAATCAACAAAACAATCAACACTTATGTAAACATCATATCGAAAAAGTATTGTAATCTACGTTAAATACGGTGAAAGCTTCCGACACTCGCTCGTAATCCGTTTCCTCTTTCTAGACTACCACATTGTTCTTTAGCTTTTGCTATACAAATGACTATGAACTCTATGTCAAGCACAACAAAGTTATATTTACCACAACACAACCCTTGATTAAAGATCTTTGAAACGTAAGCGCAAAAATTTATTTACGACACCCCCTCATTTAACCGTGTTCTGTCTCACTCATTAGTGCGTATCGATGGTGTTTTGTCTCTCTCCGTCGACCCATAATAAATTTCGGGACGATTCTGAATTAACAATACCATAGTCATAATTCGCGAGCCTGTTGCGGCGCGCTCATCGGGATGTTTGACGATTGTTTTAATATTTAATGTCATTTTAACCATTAGGTGTAGTTTACAATTCATTAACTTCAAACGTATTAATTCTGATACAGTTTTATGAATGATCTGTTTCAGTGGCAACAGAATAGGAATAATCCCATACATAATTATCTGGTATTAGCCAATACAATTCAATTAGGTAGCTAAAATAAATTGGACACCATACTTAAATTATTTGTTAACTTATTAATATTATTAAATATTTGTAAACACTAACATCTTACAAATATGAAATGTCAAAAATATAACCAAACCAAACTATCGATAAGAGCAACTCTCGCCACCGCACATCACTATCTGAATGACGGAGCGTACGCCACTTAATTCAGGGGTGGCATTGCTCAGACGGCAATAACGTATACACGAATAGGTGTCGAGTCGGGCTCCACTGGCGTGGCGTCTTACTCGGATCAATTCTAATCTCTGTCGTCACGCCCGGAGCGGCGTCGTGACACTTCGACCAAACATCCACTGTATCAATATTTACGTCACCTAATCATAACTGAGCTTCTTTCTTCTCAAATTACGGATGTTTAAAAGTTTTTTTGTTGTTTAATTTTATTTTGGAGGTTATTTTTTTCGAATTTATAATTAGATTATAACTTTGAAACGTACTTAAACGAGTTTTGCTTTTGTTTGAGCATGTTATATTTTAGATTAGATATTTGTGGGGTGCGTAATTGATAAGTAGTGTAAATAAAAATAAAGAAATCAATTGAAATATTTATTTACTTATATAACAAAGCCATGGTAAATCGGTTCGATATGAACTAATTTGGTTCCAATCCTTTAAACATTCAAAAAGTCAATACGTCGCCTATATTCAATTCGATTAGGCCGTTGATCGTCTAAACCCACCGATAAGTAAGTGTAATGCTATAGTCCCTCGGCCTATTACCTGGCAATTTCACAGAACGATCTACGTCGGATCGCGTCGACAGCACACAATGATGTGACACACACGGGCTTTGTAACCGAGAGGGACGGCACTCGCTCCCGCGATTTGTTTACACAGTGTAGCTTTCCCTTTCGCAGCGCGCCTGTGTGCGTGACCATCTGGCAGGCGGCAGCCCTGTGCCGCGCTAGTGTTGTACCGTGCCCCCACACGGCACCGAGCGCACCCCGCTCGGGGTAGCCTGCCTACGCTTGTATGCGTGACCCAGTCGAATAAATCTAATATTACACACAAACATATTGGTGGCACGGCGTGTCATTTTTACGCTTGTGTTGTCGCTACTTGGGGTTCTTTATGCGGCACGATGATATTATTATTCTGACGATTACGACATCCTTTATGCTTACAATAAAATAATTAATAAGGGATGAAGTAGTATTGTAGAGCGGGAGTTTCTGATCGGTATCGGGCTACTCGACTCGTTCGAGATTTAAAAAGGTAACGATAAAGTTTATTACCATCTTCACGGGTAATGGCGGTGGCATTGTTTAATTAATATATTAGCACTTAGGTATTTCGTTTATTGTTTAACATCTATTGTGCCGATGAGAATTGTTTGGTTTATTGCAAGGCTTACAAATTGCGTGTTGGTGAATAATGATACAATGGAAATTATTCATACTAACATCATAAATTGTATCAATAAAGTTTTGAATAAGTATATTTCATTAATTACAACAATAAATTGTAGTTTACATTTTATTTCAACAAACATTAATTTAAACGGTGTATACACACTGATTATTATAGATAATTAATTATTTGTAAAACCAAGAATTTTAATATTTCTATTTACGCGATCTTAATTCTACGCAGTTTTACTGGCTAACTAAACTGGCTTCATGAATGAAGCGGCACACTGATGTCGCTATTAGTGAAGTCAAAGATTAGGTATCGATAAAATCGACAACACTTATTTTTACTACCAATAATTTTCATCTTTGCAAAAACCATTTTCAACAAAAAAAAAATCTGATGACCTAGATATAAAGTGTCAAACTAACTAACCTACAAAAGCGTGTTAATTAGCCAGGTTGTAGGCACAAAATCTTCAAATATTCTCAATTACTTATTCTTTGACGGAACAGTTGACAGGGCGCTCAACCCCCGTTCAGTTTAACAATTACGCGGCAGGGCTCATTGTGGCACGACCCTACCACTCTATCCATTGTGGACACCACTATAACGTGTCCAGAATATCCTGACCCCCGCCGAAACACAACCATCCCCCTCTCCGATCCCTTTTAATGTTGACGCGGGAAGGTAATCGGCTCATTTTAAACTGGGAAGTAATATACAAATATTATTATCCAGCCTTTTCACAAATATCAATAACGTATTACCAGCTTCGGGACAGATTTAAAAGTTAACCAACGTGATTTTTAAACGTTTAAATTACTTTATTTGGTGTTAATTTGAAAAGGCTTCTATTAAATGTCATGTCAGTTTTGACTTTTGGATATTTGTTTAATTCTTCTTTGGCAACTAGACCGATGTCGACTATTCTGCCAGGGTCATGTGGTGACGGATTTTGGGTATTGTAGATATCGTGGTACCGTAGCATGTCATTGTTGACACCTAAGCTTGTAAAGTGTTGATAGTAGAGGTACTATCAACAGTTTACAAGTTTAAGTCACTGTTAGGACAGTGACTGATGGCAGATTTAATATTATTAAAATTACAATATCAACGGTAAAGCAATGATAGACAACCGTTGTGCTACTAAAAGTAATCTTAACACTTCAAACGATTCATGATTAGTAAAGATTAAAATTACCCAAACTGTTCCACTGAGCCGAGATATAAACTTGTTGAAGTTTTAGAAATATTTCACTTTGAAAAGCGCCTCAACTTGATTATAAATTGGGCGATTTAATTAAATTTGTAAGAGTCTCACTTGTTCTCAGCTTTGTGACCTTAGAAGGGTATCGTCAGCTTCATATAAACCTATAACCTTTCAAAGTGTCTACTATATTTTGCATATAATTGTGCAACAGATCTGGGATACAGTCGTGTGGTCCCTGACTGGGTATAAACCACGACTTCCCGTGGGAACCGAACGAACTTTCTGTAGGACCTTATTTTGAACCCTAGCAGGCTTGGGCTAGGTGACTGTGAATTATAAAACAAATAAAAAGGACAAGCAACTTGAAGGCATCGTATTTAACTATACTACGATTAAATTATATTAGATATTTCGTCGTGAAAAATCTGGCTGGGTGACCAATTCTTGAAAATTCAATAAAGTTAACAAAGTATTCATAATTCTCTTCAAAAGTAGCCAAAGGAAATTCCCATTAACTGTGTCGTCCTTAAAACAGTTCTACTACAATTAATAGGTATCGTAGGTCAAGTGAATTACAAGTACTGTTGTGAAAATTCAGTTATTTTAAAATAGAATTTCAAGACTAGGCCAAGATGACCTTAATCGATCCTCAAAACGACCGATCCCGATTCCTTTGATAAGATATTCAAGGTGAAAGAGCGTGCAAGTTGCACTCATGATTTAAAAGTAACTTATGCGTCTCCTCTGTAGACGCCTCCCTCCCCCCCCCCCCCCAACTACTAGAACGCAACCTTTTTCTAACGGGTATAAAGTCATGAACTTTGAGGTCAATAAAATTCGACCAGACTCGTCCTTTATGAAGGCTGACTACACACTGTGTTTACAGAATTGTAACTTGTGAGACAGATGATTGAAACCTCGCGACAGGGTGCAAAACAATTATTATTGTCAAAAATGTCATTATATGTATAATATGACATTTTTGTGATTTTTTTAAGCAACATAACATTACGCTTGTAATCACCAAAAGGATGGGCAGAGATGTACCCAATACTACACCCACATTTCGCCAGTTGTATCCATACTAATATTATGAAAGTAACTCTGTTTGTTTGTATATCACCTTTTCACGGCAGAACATAATGAAATTTGGCAAAATAAATTTCAACTTGGAGATGGACATAGACTATAGACATGGACATAGACTATGGGGGTGCAATATTGCTCTATGTCCATACTCCGCGGCTAGTAATATATAAAAATTAAGATGAGGCGAACCTATTGCCATCACCCGGGCTCTGGTCCAGAGCCCAACCCTGGCTGAGACCCGAATCGAACCCAGAACCTCTTGCCTAGCAGTCTAGGTAGTGAGTTGTTGTATGTAAATAGTTTTTATTTCGTTTTAATTTAAAACTCGTTAGTCAAATCTCATTTAGAATATGTGATCGAGATATGGGGTTCCGCAGCAGTGACTAATTTAAATTCCCTTAAAAGAGTTCAAAATAAAATAATTAAAACCTTGTTCCATTATAATTATCTTACTCCAACAGAGACCGTATACGAAAAAACTAAATTATTAAATATTAGACAGCTATACATTTATTACACCTGCATTATTTTTAAAAACATAACTTCAAACTCAATACAAACAAACTTACAACTAAAGAAAAAAACAATGTCATATAACCTGAGAAATAGATATAAAAACAAACTTGAAGTCATCAGCGTACGCACTAATTACGGTAGAAAGACTATATTATTTGAAGGTGTACATCTGTTCAATACATTACCGGGCGATATTAAAGAGTGCGACAACATGAATACATTTAAGTATAAGTTAAAGAAACATGTATTACATTATAGCTGCTAATACTCTGTAGGAAATTTGTATTGTACTGCATTATATCATGTTTATTTCAATGTAAGTATCTCATTATAAGCGGACTGTATGTTCTTATGAGAAACAAATTTCTTTAAACCGAAATAGAGTAAAGAAAAGCCTAAACAAAGATGAATGGCAGACGCATAAAATAAAGCAAGGAGACAAGCGCGTTCGTGTTCCACGCGCGCCTCAAGGAGATATCAGCAAAGCAAAGGCCTGCCAGGGCCAAGGCCCACTGCGGTTGCGGATTGTTCGAAATAAATATCGCCCCCCACTCGCTCCCTATCGCGGCTCCGGAACACAAAGGGCAAAAAAGGAACATGGATAGGCTTTAGTCAGTAAAAGTCTGACATTCAACCAAGGAAGTTATTTGATGCATTTGCATCCGAAAAAAAGCAAGGAGACGAGAAGCTATACGCAAGTTAGGTTGAGCGACGAACTTAATAAGAATAGATATTAAAGGCGTGCGATACCTTCTTTAGGCTGATGATGATGATTATGAATTAATTGATACCAATTCAACTTATGAGTTTTTAAATAATCCAGCCTTATCATATTACTTGTTTCGCTGTTAAACCAATAGTGATCTCCAAATCACGCCTTATGTGGCAAAACAAAAGCTGTAGCAATTGAACAACACAGCCCAGTTTCACGTCCCAGTGGTTTGCCGAGTTATGTCAACAAACTAGTGATACGCACCTAATCCAAACTGAACATTATTACAGGTTGTTGTTCCATCTTTAAATCTGTGTGTACCGTATGACTTTCTACTACTGCTGTTTTGAATTCATGAGACGTGCCGCTACAGGTTCATAACCAGTTAATATTGTTTTAAGTTAAAGATTCGTTCAACACACTTCATTCATTGATAATCAATTAATTTTTAATAGGATTTTATGAATAAAACTTCTTGTAGCTTTCAAATCTATGTTTTATTATTAACAAGAAAATAGAAAATTCCATGTGTTCGGTTGGTTTATAAATAATCATTTAAGTGATAGTACGATTGAATG
Source organism: Ochropleura plecta (assembly GCA_905475445.1). Lineage (NCBI taxonomy): Eukaryota > Metazoa > Arthropoda > Insecta > Lepidoptera > Noctuidae > Ochropleura > Ochropleura plecta. Next base: position 14,481,032 of record FR997731.1, on the reverse strand, counting down.
CGGTAAGCACAATATGTTTCTTCTTAAAGTTATATCTTTGAAAGAAGGTAAAACAGCTTCCGAAAGTTAATAAAAACCAATGCAATAAAGTTTCTCTGCGGTCTTTGCCAACAATAATAAATAAAGATAAACATCAAGACAAAACTACACAAATAAAGCAGTGTTAACACCAGGTAAGTATATGTAACCAATATTATCATATATTCACTACATTTACATTCCATAGCGTACATACCGTACGAGTACCGTACACACGCGATTTTCTCTGCGAATCTTGCTTATACTACAGTAAATACAGATCTAACTAAAGAGACAATATCTCCGACGTTAAAAGGCCAGCCCGAGTAGATGGGAGGAGGAGGGAAGGGGTGGCCCACCCTCTGTGAAATTACTACATTTTGAAGGGAACAACTTTTTATGAGAATAAGCCGCCGCTATGAATCTCGAATTATAAGCGAATTGAGTGGCGTGGGTGCAATACTGTTCGTGATAGACTTTAGTTAAGACGTTATTTTGCAATATTTTTTTAATTATCTCGTAGGTCACAGTCTAAATATCAGTTTAAAATATCACTATCATCTCACAGTGTTACACAATTTTAACGGGACACCTCAACAATCTGTCTTCAATCAACCAATTAATCTAAGTTAACGAACTATTCAAGTTAATTAGTAATTCGGCGGGGGCAGGGACAACACAACAAAGTTTTCAAATAACTTTAAACTCTTGTAGTGACAACCTTATCGTCGTAAACGTTCGGGATGAGTCGGGAGAGGTCGGCTGCGGTCGGTCTCAGTCAATAAGGTGCATTGGCCGCCCCAAGTTGCCTACTCGACGTAACACTGGACTAAGGAGGATGGGGAGAAAATATCCCGCGAAATGGGGTAAAACGATGACAATTTGGTTTTACTTTACCAGATTGTTGTAACGGAAGATTTTTATTATTAATGAAGTTTTATTTAAAATATTTATTAAATGAAATATTTATTTGGCTACGAAAGTTCACTCAGAAAGAAAGTGGCAGCAGTATTTCGTTGCGAATTTTCATAACTTCTCTCTTATCTAAAAGGAAATTAACAAAAATATGCTTTTTTAATGTGTCCACTTTTACAATGCTTTTTTTTTTTTTTTAAAAATACGTAACAAAATTATTTACCAAATCACTTTTATTGACCGTCAATGTCGTGGCTATAAAGTTTTCAACCCAAATTTGTTGTATGGGGCAGCTTGGCATGGCATGTGGCCACACCGTCGCTTGGAGGAGATGAGATTCTCCACGGGTCGAAGGGTGTGAACAGGCGCACCGACTCAAATACCGTTAGGGATAATTGTGTCTCTTTTATTTACACCAGCGCTTAACAGCACACAGGAGCCATCTAATACACTTTTAAAATTCAATGTTCTTTTGTTTCTTCATCACGACGTTTTTTTACACGGTCCAAAGTTTAGTCGCCAGTCAGTTGTTTAGCTAGAAGTCAGTTTTTATTCGACCTTGACAAACTCGTCTCCGTATGACCTGCGAATTTTATTGCCCATAAAAAACTGCCATCTATATTTGTATTCCGGAATATACTTCAAATAATACAGGTGCGGTCCGCAATACAATACCTAAAGTGACCGTAGAACCGACATTTAGTAGGTTTACCAATTGTAACCGAATCTTGGTTAGGTGTTACATAACATGAGCGTGAGATATCCCTGTGGGCGGCGGGAACGGAATGCCGGAGGAAAGCCGACGGCCTTGACACGACAATATTTGGTGCGCCTACCTAAAAAAACAGACCACAAAAGTACCCTTGGAATCAAAGCCAGAGTGGCAGTGGTTCAACTTCTCTGGATTGGTATTTCCCGCTCTGTGATCGTTGATATAAGGGTGACGTATACAGTTATTGAGCTTTCACGCCCAATGCGCCGGCGCTTCTTATCGCTCCACGGTAATTAAGACCCTGTGATCACGGGTGTTCTACTAACGTGTGTCGAGTCGAGTTTGTACCGTATTTGCTTTTTAAATATTCAGGAAATCCTTCTTCAATTTACAGTATCGGGTATATTTTCATGACAATGCAAAAAGCTGAACCATATCGCAGCCAACAAAAAAATGGAAACGCTGAAATATGTCATTTTTGCCGGTTTCGTTTTTTGTTTTGCGAAACGGACGAAAAAGAAAAAGCAAAGAGACGATTAAAAATGATCCACGTGAATGTATTCGCGCGGACAATATTTTAAAACAAAATGTCACACGCTTTCCACGGGTGTCTGCTCCCACCCCCGCCGGGTGGTGACCGGGGGTGTAGGAGGGGGCGCCCACCCCCGTTCAACCAGTGGGGTGTCATTGTGGACTGTGGTGTCGTAACTCAGCGAACTTTTTAATTTACAATTAGGTAGCTTCCCATTTCTCTGCCCTATTTAGCTCTCGTTTTTCCGGTAGACACCGCCGCGGTCGCAGTTCGTAATTAAAATTTATTTATCAAATTACTGCGCCCTAAATCTTTGGGGTTTTTTTGAGGAAGAGTACGTCTTAAATTAACCCTTAAAGCAATCTGCGTGCTCCAGATTTTCAATGAGGACATTTCACGAAATCTTTTATTTAAGGCACCCATTATTTTACTTGGCTGAAACAAATGAAAATCGGAATACCATTCAATTTATGTTGACAAAATTTGAAAAAAAGCTCATGATAATAACAATACGACAGTGTAATTTGCTACTAAAAACCCGGGCAAAACAACGAAGGTGACGACAAAGAGCAATTGTTTGGGAACAGCGTTAACGTTAGCGACCCTTGACCACGGGGTGTCCATCACAGATCGCTTATTTTGACAATATCGGCCTACTAATTAACTTGTTTTAAAACAGAGGATGTTGGACTTTTTCGCCTATGATGATGGTGTAAGTGATGAACAGATCGCAATTATAAAAAAGGTTTGTTTGTTAGACAAAGTTTTTGCTTGAAAACCTTAAATTATATAAAAATACAAAATGATCCAGTATTGAAAGTTAAAGGGCCATTAAAATAAAAAAGTGGGATGTAGTTTTCTAAAATTTAAAAGAAGCCTTCAACACCTTTCCTGCACATCATCGGGCGGGAGGAAGCGCCCGGGTGTCACCATTGTGACGATCGCCCGGAGGACACGGTGGAGCACACAGTGGCGGTCTGCCCAGCTTGGGCGGAGCACCGCCGTGGCCTCGTGGAGGCGATCGGCGGCGGCGATCTCTCGCGTCCGGCCCTGGTTCAGGCCATGGTCCGGAGCGAGAGGGAATGGGAAGCGGTCACCACCTTCTGCGAAGCAGTAATGCTAGCAAAGGAGGTGGCCGGGCGTTTGAGGGAGAGAACATCTGCCCAACCCAGCCGCCGCGGGAGACGCCCAGGGCGCCGGGCGCCGCGAGACGACTTCCGGCCACCGAAGATGCGGGCCTGTGGACGGTGAGCAATGGGTAGCTCACCGTCCGTCCGTCTATTGACGACAGGCCGTGTCGACGGCGCGTTCGTGTTTCACGCGCGCCTCAAAGAGAGTCAGCAAAGCAGAGGGGCTTGCCAGGGCCTCCGCCTGCCGGGGTTGCGGGTTGTTCGAAAGAGATACCGCGGCCCCGGAACGTAAAGGGCAATAGAAGGAACATATGTGGGTTTTAGTCAGAACAAGTCTGACATGCCCCCGTGCATGCCCTGGGAAGTCATTGGATGATTTCCCACCTGAAAAAAAAAAAAAAAAGCCTTCAACACCTATATGAACTGACCAAAATTATTTTTGGAATCCTTTGTTACTGCTAGAAGATGCACCAATAAGCTAATTAAATAGTACTTCTGTGATAACTGGCGTTATTGAGGGGTATCGTATTATACAAACCGTTACACAGTAGTAGAGGCCAGAAAAACGCTTCTTCTTTGTTTGTAAAATACTAGTATTCAGGTTAGACTGAAAACCGACTACAGTATAGTTGGGACAATGCTAGGGACATAATGTTGGGGTCGTCTTTGCTCCAGTTTTGCTGAGCGAAAGCTGACCCTAACGTTATCTGCTGGATCGATTGGACTTTTATGGAGCAATTATCTGACTGCTCATTTAACGTCAAGAACTAGCATATCGTATATTCCATGAAAGCTGTCGCTTATATCTTGCACCGCTCATCGTCGCAAGCATCCAGTGAATTTGTCGTAACTCCCGTGGAGTCTGTTTTTGTACCGCTTATTCACGCGGATGCCTTTACTTACTTATACTTCTTTTACGACCACCCTTTTAGTACATCTTGAGACAATTATACTTCATAATGCTATTGTCAATACAAACTTGCTAAAACGACTAGTTTTTTGTAAATGGTCGTTATACGTTCTCTTTTGTAGAATGCGTGTGGTAGACAAGACTTAGTAAACATTGTTCTATTCTGTACGACAGCTGCATTAATTGGGTGCCCTTACGCATTAAAATAATTTGAAAAGGGGCCGTAGGTACACAGCACCTTGTACAATATATGGTTTACTTTTAAAGCAGTTTTATATGACATTGATACTCTGGCACATAACTTAAGTTTATCTTAAAACCTCAAAAAACTAAGTATGCGTGTGATATTATTGAGACCTAGTAAATAGTGTCACAAGCAACAATAACACAAGAACCATTGCAACAAAACTGTGAATCAACAACGAAATCGGCTATAATTACAGTCTTTATTTACCCCCTCCCCCCGACATCACAACTTCCTACAATAGCCAGTTAGTACACAGAGTAACCGGGTACTTTACAGTTTTGTCTACGGTTAACAGTGCGTAGTTATTTTAGTGTAAAACTGAAAATAGTAATAAGAGGGCGATCACTCCGGGTCTATTTGTGTACTAATAAAGTTATTTCAGTCCTTCCCATATACCGGGTGGCAGGAGAAACCACAGAGAAAGCCCATGATTTCCTATACAGCATACATCCGATAATATGCTGGTGGCGCTTTTATCTAATGACGCTTTTTTTTATAACGTTATTATGTACTCTGAATAAAAATCAGTTTTCTTTTTAGTCTTCTATTATATCTAGTAGTTCAGTATCTAAGGGTCAGCCGCATTTCGCCAGTTATGTTCAAGTCCCGAGAGGATTACAAAGCAACCCTTCAAGAAACCTACTTGACTTGTAACAAAGAAAACACTAACACTTGAAATTTTCATTTTTGTAACATTAATCAGCGCACAGCCCTAACTGAGCCCACGTTTAACAAACATGTACTAGGTGGTATTAAGTCACTCCTGAAAATCAAACATCCCTACGTCTAGACTCGATTGAATTCCTCCGGGAACGTTTCCGAACCGATCCGATTTCCCCACGGTAAATAAATTAATCTCAACTCGGTTTATTTTTATACATCGCTAAATAACGATGTCTATTTTTATTTCAAAATAGACACTCGTTTCTTTCTACCTTTGTGGTAAAAAATAAAATTAAATGAAGAGATGACATTGCCAATTTTGAGACGCCCACCGCGTCAGTGTACTTACTTAGATGGTTAGAACGATTTGTTATGTTGATCACAATATTTTTTGTACAATTGTTATTTTGAAATACATATTATTGACTCGACTGACATTGCTTACAAGTAACAGGTATCCGTAAATTACAATGTTTGCAGGCAAATGCAGATCAATAACTTGATTTATTTCTGTTTGCACAGCAACCATTCCACATATTTCTAACAGCCTTGCTGACGGACCATCGGCAGAATAATGCGCAGGCGCAGGCAAGATACCGTTAGGGCAGCCTTTTGTCGACGAGAGCAAAAAAGCCTTTTGGAGCCACACCGCCACCCTTGCCGGCAAAAAACATAAAACAGAAAGAAAGGACTTCAAATTAGGGAATCAGCATCGGAATGTTGCACCCGTAACTTCAAAATAGGCATTTATTATAAATCGTTGAAATTATAGCCTCGAAGCATGGCGCATCCCTTTTGTCCTAGCCTCAAGTTAGATTGATGGAACTTTATCATGCAAAAAACATAAGGAACTATTCTGTTACGGTTATTTACACCGGGCCGATGGCGCCTTGTTTTCGTAATTGATGTTCAAGTATGACTGGTTTATTATGTGTTGACGTTGTTTCTTGATAAGCAACTTGTTTTTGAGAACTTGAATGTTTTGGGACAGTAAGCAAAAAATATACGTATCGTTAGAGACAAGAGGTGGTCCTTTTGCGAAGATACCAAAAAATCAAGTGAACTCTATCATCTTACACAAAAAGGAAATTAATACAATAAAAGGACAGCAAAGCAAAATCTCCCAAACACAAAACTATGAACGCCTCCATCGTGTGGGAAAGAAGCTTGCGCGACACAAAACCACTTCTTCAATGTAACAAGGCAATTCAAATTCTCACAAAATGTGGGAATCCGCTACACTTGAATGGAAATCCACAACTCGATCAATACTCGTCTGGAATATTCCCAAAATTGTAATTCGGTTGTAAAAAATGTTTACCTGTTAAAGAGCGGAAAGGCCCAATGCCACGTGCGCCTGCAGCTTGTACTCCGGTGTTCTAACAACGCACCTCCCCGGCATTATCCTCGACATTCTGTTGTTTTTTTGTATTGACATAACAATTAGAACCATATCTTTGTACTACTTCAAATAAAGACGCCTGTTTTTGTCACAGACCAGAAACTGCTCGACTATTTTAAGGCCAGAAGAGTTAGGCTCTTCATTTTGGTCAGGATTTTTATCTCCATAATTATATTGCTGAGAAGCATATAAATTTATTAGAGTTACAAAGTAATCGTAAAGCAAGAGGTTCATGAGAATCGTCGTCAATTTCTTTTAACAATAGAATTACAAAGAAAAATATCTTGGGGCGCAGATAGCATTGAACTGAGCGGCGAGATGAGTTGCCCTTACTTGGAGAGGGTGTGAGGCAGACGAGATTGGAGTTTGGTATAAATGTAGAGCGGAGAGCGACGAAATGTCGATAGGAATTTGAACTATGTGGCTGTAACTGGTTATAATAATCAACTGCACCAATAAGCACGGCTTCTCCAGGTGAAGAATGAGAGTAAAAAAGTTAAAAATAATATAATGACTTGACAAAATGCTGTGGCTATTTCAATCTGTTCTAATAATGCTAATATTTTAGAGCAAAGCAAGTAGAAATTGATTAGTAATAGGTAGTTAGGAAAACTTAACAGAAATACATCATCTGTGAAATTTAACTGTCTAACTATCATGGTTCATGAGATACAGCCGGTGGTGACAAACGGACTAACGAACAAACAGCAGAGTCTTAGTAGTAGGGTCCCGCTTTACCCATTGGGTTCGGAACCGTAAATAAAGTCAGAACATCAATTATTTGATTGTTTCGTACTAGTTAGTACGAAACAATCAAATAATTGATGTTGCAGTGTGTTCGTCATTCAGTTGAATGACGAACACACTTATGGTACACGTGACGTACACCACCTTTCACTTTGCCAACCGCCCCCGCTTACACTCGTACCTTGTGGCCGACACTCGAAGATCCCTGTTGGATGGGACTCACCCGCTTTGCCATAAATCTTGGGACCCTCGACCGCCACCCGGATTCTCGCCGAAAATATCTATAAATACCCTCTTCTACCTACATATTTCAAATATTAACAGGGAGACTAGCCAAGTGACAAAGTCAGACATTTTCAGACTTGTTCGAGTGAGCTAATCAACCAACGCTACTGTTTCTACAAAGTTTTTCTTTGTAATCCTCTCATTTTTAATTCGAAGAGAAAAGACTTCTTTTTGAGGACAACTGATGCTTTCTGTCTGAAAATTAAATGTTTTCACGTTGTTTTACTGAAATTTTGCTACTAGTTCCAATGGTAGATACTATTTATATTTAAAAAATATTTAAAAAAAAAAGCGTAAGGGTCTTCACAAAAGCGACATTCTTTCATATTTATCGATACAGATTATGGCAAAAATGTTTCTGACATAAGCTATCGCAAAGTTCAAATCTGTTCCATTCTGCAAAAAGTAGGCACACGAAACATGTTGGAAGCGCTTTCCTCGACTTGTCTAGGCATTTAGCTTATTTTCTATACGTATTTTTTTGTGGTTTGAGTAATACTTGTACCGCTGTCACCGTAGTGAAGCTATCGACAGCCTCAGAGTCCATGGCCTGTCTTGACAGTGGAGCAGGTGATATTGCACGGCGCGCTAGCATCAACGACATCATTATCGCGCTTTTGCAACCGCGTACCAGCGAAAACGGCATGTGTATAGTACGTGATGATGGGAAGAGACCTGACAGCATGCGATTTGGGCAAAAAATAAGCATTGCCATTCAACGCGGCATGCCAGCCTCTGGGCACGTTTCCGGGTGACAGCGACGATAATGTGATAAGTATTTCGACGCTTTTTTTTTTTCAAGTGGGAAATCATCAAATGACTTCCCTCGCTCTGGGCGGGCGGGGCGGGGTCAGACTTTTACTGACTAAAACCCACCCATGTTCCTTATATTGCCCTTTACGTTCCGGGGCCGCGGTATCTCTTTCGAACAACCCGCAACCCCGGCAGGCGGAGGCTATGGCAAGCCCCTCTGCTTTGCTGACATCTCTTTGAGGCGCGCGTGAAACACGAACGCGCCGTCGACACGGCCTGTCGTCAATCGACGGACGGACGGTGAGCTACCCATTGCTCACCGTCCACAGGCCCGCATCTACGGTGGCCGGGAGTCGTCTCGCGGCGCCCGGCGCCCGGGGCGTCTCCCGCGGCGGCTGGGTTGGCTAGATGTTCTCTCCCTCAAACGCCCGGCCACCTCCTTTGCTAGCATTACTGCTTCGCAGAAGGAGGTGACCGCTTCCCATTCCTTCTCGCTCCGGATCATAGCCTGAACCAGAGAGAGATCGCCGCCGCCGATCGCCTCCACGAGGGCACGGCGGCGGTGCTCCACCCAAGCTGGGCAGGCCGCCACTGTGTGCTCCACCGTGTCCTCCGGGCGATCGTCACAATGGTGACACCCGGGCGTTTCCTCCCGCCCTTCCTTCCATGTCCGGTGAGGACCTGCATCAGGCGGTAGGTGAGGACGCCATGACGCGTCTCCAGCCACTCCTCAAAGAGGGGACCTACCGCCACTATTGTGGCGTGCCCTAGTATTTTGACGCTTAAGTATCCTATTGCAGTCGTTGCAAATATGTATATAAATCTAGGTACTTTAGATGAGAAATCATCAAATAACTTCCTCGCTCTAGGCAAAGCGGGGTGGGGGGGGAGTGTCCACTTTTACTGACACCTATGTTCCTTCTTTTGCCCTTTATGTTCCGGGGCCGCGGTATCTCATTCGAACAACCTGCAACTACGGCAAAAATAGGCAAATGTAGGAACTTAGTTTTAGTCTTGTAAATATTTTTGTTTATTCATAAATCCTTTCAATTTTGGATCTGAGGTGATTTCGAGTGTATCCTTGATGGAATCGAGGTCGAGGTGTGAGGTCGCGCGGTGATTGTCACGGGTTGGGCGAAGGATTCTTGTGTTCCGTTAGATTTGCATGTTCACTGATAACGTGACTGTAAAGCTCGTCTAAAAGCTTGCATTTTCGAAATATAAATATACTAAAATGTAAGAGATCAATTTTGGGTTACAATTACCTTTTGTCCTTATTTTATGTTTTACCTGTGTATTTAAATGGTTGCCGTGGAATTATACTTCATTTCAAATAAACGTCACGTAAACATAAGTAGAGAATTTTAGTCTGCGCTTATTAGGCCATCTTATGCAACCCTTATCAAAACAAGATTATCACAACACATTGTTATCAGGCTACAGTTGGCTGCGCGAATGGGAAACACAACTAATTAAGAGGAAATACTCCACCCACAGGATATAGTGGGTAGCTACATTACGCACGCCCCCCGGATAAAAGAAGCAACGCAAATGCTTCGCTTCCGGTGCACATAACCATAAGGTTTTTACAGGTTAAAATAAAGTTTGTACAGAAGTATCAAATTCAAGAATTTTATAAAGTAAAATTAAAATCATTAGACAGATTCCAAAAGAAAGATCAACCAACAAGGAATTTTATTAAACGGGGAAACTTTTTTTAAATAACATTCTGACAGAGGCAAACAAAATATCCTTATGGCACCTGAAATGCGTGCTTTTAAATGAATGTAAACATAACAGGAAAAACGTCGGTGTTTGTACTATAAGGTATATCTCTGCCTATCTCTCCGGGGATAACAAGCGTGATGTTTACGTTGTAAAGTCTTGTCAAAAAGCCCCAAAATCTGATCCAAGATGGCGTACACAGGTGTTTTACGGCGTACCGATCCATATCGCGCAGCCTTGATTCTATTCCGCGACGGCCGCGCTGACACAGTTAAAGCGAACTCGACAAGCAATGACTCAATCGACCGACGCGTGACGAAAGCACGATCCTTGATATGATCGGTCACTAATAACACACGCTTCATTATTATTATAGATTTTTTTATAACATGGGCAACAGCTTTCTAACATTTGCGGCCCGGGCATCATAGGATAACATGAAATGTATGTTTTCCTCAGGGTACTCAGTTTTCTTATCTGTGTTATTTCCTTATCACATTGTACGCCTTCCTAGAACTGGACAGGTTTTTGAAAGTAAATCCTTAGAGGGTTTTCCTTCCGTAATGGAAAACAAAATAGGTTCCATCGGAACTGGAAGAAAAGGAGGCGCGGGTTCGGGAGAGCTGGAAGAAGTGGAGGGGAAGAGTAGGCTAAGTAAAATGGAAAAACAAAGGGAAAATTTAAATCAAAAGGAAAAACCATAACAATTATGGATTCACTTTTCCTCAAAATTGTATTAAGAATCAAGCAATCAATTCTATACAATTATAATAATATTATCAAGGGTCATAATAAATAAACAAAGGAAAATTCCATTAAATAACTGGCTTTTCCTTTGAACTTAGTTTAGAACCAAGCCAACCAATAAACTATTATAAAACTAGCTACGCCCAGCAGTTTCACCCGCGTAGACCAAGATATAAAGTATTAGTATATGTATTAATTCAGGTATAGCTACCCTGCCGGGGTTGCCAGTTGTTCGAAAGAGATGCCGCGGCCCCGGAACATAAAGGGCAAAAGAAGGAACATAGGTGTCAGTAAAAGTCGTCACTCCCCTTTCCGCTTCGCTCGGAGCGGGGGCAGTTATTCAATGATTTCCCATATTTTTTACTTTCTACGTACAAAATTTCATCTAAATCGGTTAAGCGTTTGAGCGTGAGGGAGTAACCAAAAAACACACATACGAACTTTCGCCTGTATAATATTAGTATGATTAGGTACCCCAAAATTGTTAATAATAAAGAAGCATCATCATTAATACTTGCTCCATTTTATAAAATCATAAAACCACTTAAATACCTAAATGAAATCAAACATTTCATAATAACTTTACAATGAACTAAAAACCTAAACAACAGATATTCCGTCGCCCATCATTCAAAATTTATAACACATACAAAACTTACATACCCGTAACATAGTACAAACGTATGTCAAGGAAAACTTACTCATAAAATACTTACGCAAATAAGTGATTATCGATAACTTAACCTTCTCGTTACCGACAAAAATCACTACAGGAAAATCGATTTTCATTTAGGTACCGACACGGTTCTGAGAACATCCCTTTCCTAAGAATGACGACTGTTCCACGCAATACTCTTTACGTAATAATGAGAATGACGCCCACGTTCTTTACGTCTTTTACTTACAAAGTTATCTGTTCACGTGATTTAGGTAACCATGGTTAAAACAAAAAGCAATCGCTTGATTATAAGATTTCAAAAAGTGACGTCACTTTCCTCGTTCCATCGAGACGTTATGACGTACTAAGAACAGGATTGAAGTTGTCAATTTGTTTCGTTACATGACGATGACGTAGGCGGTACAAAAATAAATGCTGGTAACATTGGTAACAATGTCACGGGGCTACCCTCGTGGATGGGGTGGACGAGCCTCCGACGGGTACCTACTTCTGTATTCAATCCTATTCGATGGATCTAAAAATATTAGCTTCTTTCAGTTACAGTTATAACAATCTTCCCGACTTATTTGCCAAAGCAATGACTGACGAAGTTGGCGTCTTAAATTCCATAATGATTTTCCGGGGATTTAACATAGACTTAAAGGCTCCTGCTATGTCTTCAGTTTTTATATTTGTGTAGGTATAGGTTTTTTTCAACTAAAAGGAAAAACAATCATTTTTTGTCTAAACTATACCACATAGGTATAAACTGTCAATTACTTAAACTTTTGGTATTGGTATCATTTTTAATCGTTACTTGGAGTGTTACCAGATTTGTGTGATGTTTTACCCAACAGATAATATCTAACTATTAAGAATCGGCGTAAAATTCGGTAATACCAAGTAAATAATATTTCAATACTAAGTGAAGTTAGTTGAATTGTTGCGCATGTGTTTGTTGTTATCTGCTCGTCATTTTGTCAAAACCTGCGTCATTCACCTTTGTACCCTGTTGATAATTAACATACAGGTTAACGTATAAGGTAAGGTAAGGAATATTTACTTAAATTAATTAGTCTTTGCCTTCTTAAATTATTTTGACATAATGTTTATTTTTAAGTTTTCAGTAAAAATAGACTTTTTTTTAATTTACAACACGACGACCCCTGAATTTTTCAGTACAACTCCAATTACGTTTTTATCACCATCATTGGCTATGTCTGTCCGGTTATTTAATTGTTCGTAAGAAGCCATAGCTGGTGGACATAACATCTTAGTAAAACAGTGTTTAGTTACCAAAAATCTTCCCATCGAAGTAGTCACTAAACGTGTGCGTTCGCGCAGCGGAATGTTGTTGAATTTAAAGATTTTAATTATGCAGATATTTAGTGTATGAGGTCGTGTAATTGTGTATGGTAAAAAAAAATTTGTGCATGCAGCCATTGTGGAGAAATTCACCAAAAACTGATTCCGCTGCGCGAACGTTGTCCTAGCGGAACTTTTTTTGAAATATAGACTTTAGAAGAAAAGAGATGTGTCTAAAAATTAGTGTGTATTTGTGTGTAATTGTGTATGTATGAATAAAAATAGTGCATGCATAAACTTCGGAGATATTCAAGTTTCCGCTGCGCGAACGTTTGGCCATTAGCTAGTTTTCATATAAAGCGCTTACATAAAGAGCTGTAGATTTTTACATACATTGTTTTGAATTTGTGTATGTTTGTGTAAAAAACAGATTTAGAAAAAATCGCAGCGTTTAAAAGATAAAAATATAAACGTAAAAAACGCTTATTAGGTCTTAGTTCTTAAAGTCTGCACTTTGGGGTCTAGATTTTCACGTTTATACAAACCTTGTAAGTGTCTGCAACATGTTGCCAAGTATCAATGATGTTCCGTTAGTAATTAAAGAGTTATAGGACAATTTACCATGAATAGATCACTGTTTACAAAGCAGTCAAATATCACGACGTTCTAAAGGAATTACATGGTAAAATGTATACCAATAATTAGTGTATTCATTCAACTATTCACATGCAAAATTTCATGTCATTAAATTCAGTAATTAAAGAAAAACAATTAAAATACTGACGAAGCATCGAAAACCTACATAACCCGACCAAGTTCGGATGGCTACAAAAAAGCGGCCGTGCCATATATCTAACAAACGTTCTTAACCTTCCAATATAGTATTTATTAATTTGGTACAGTTGTGTACACAAGCGCTAGGAAAAAATAAAACAATTGCATTTCTTGAATGAAAAATATTTTTAAGTAATAACGCCACTATCTACGATTAAAATAAATCTTCAATTAACAAGTACTTCTCTATTTAAATATCCGTGTACAAAAATATTTTTAATTACATATAATAAAATAATTATGTAATTATAATAACGTTAACAAACGCTTGCAACGACAGCAATAGACTTAAACGTAAGTATAATAAATCGAGCTTCAATAAAAATTAAAATCACATCACATAACTAGACTGATCCGTGAAATCTTCAATAGAAATTAGTTGTATGAATTTTATTTGTCTTAAACAATATATCTAGATTATATCTCAAATCTCAAGCGCATACTTAAATAAAGTACCTACGTAAATAGTACATACTTTCTGTCATAGTCAAATACATTTAAAAAAGTAGGTGTACAAAAAAAATGACCTCTAAATTATATCGAAACAACAATTGTGTTATCACTTATACCAATTCAATACCGATATTATACTGTAAATTTTGGGATGTTACCTAAATATATTGCACGGCCGCTTTTTTGTAGCCATCCGAACTTGGTCGGGTTATGTAGGTTTTCGATGCTTCGTCAGTATTTTAATTGTTTTTCTTTAATTACTGAATTTAATGACATGAAATTTTGCATGTGAATAGTTGAATGAATACACTAATTATTGGTATACATTTTACCATGTAATTCCTTTAGAACGTCGTGATATTTGACTGCTTTGTAAACAGTGATCTATTCATGGTAAATTGTCCTATAACTCTTTAATTACTAACGGAACATCATTGATACTTGGCAACATGTTGCAGACACTTACAAGGTTTGTATAAACGTGAAAATCTAGACCCCAAAGTGCAGACTTTAAGAACTAAGACCTAATAAGCGTTTTTTACGTTTATATTTTTATCTTTTAAACGCTGCGATTTTTTCTAAATCTGTTTTTTACACAAACATACACAAATTCAAAACAATGTATGTAAAAATCTACAGCTCTTTATGTAAGCGCTTTATATGAAAACTAGCTAATGGCCAAACGTTCGCGCAGCGGAAACTTGAATATCTCCGAAGTTTATGCATGCACTATTTTTATTCATACATACACAATTACACACAAATACACACTAATTTTTAGACACATCTCTTTTCTTCTAAAGTCTATATTTCAAAAAAAGTTCCGCTAGGACAACGTTCGCGCAGCGGAATCAGTTTTTGGTGAATTTCTCCACAATGGCTGCATGCACAAATTTTTTTTTACCATACACAATTACACGACCTCATACACTAAATATCTGCATAATTAAAATTTTTAAATTCAACAACATTCCGCTGCGCGAACGCACACCACTAAACTCCCAGTCTAATCCCACACTAAACTAACTGCTCGACTTCACTTGTCATGAATACAATAGTACTTTATCTACTTCAATTATAATGGAGATCTGAACTAGCTGAATAGTTAAGGTGCGGTCTAGGCCAGTCGAAAGTCTTCGAAAATGTATAGACAACTTTATAAGGCATATTCTACACATGTAGACCGCATAATGAAAACCGCAGCCTAGTGTTAATTGACAATGGAATAGGCAGAGTATACACATGCATGGTCGCCTGCGTGCTCAAATTATTTTAAAATATGTTGATAACCTATCAGGAAAACTTAAAAACTTTTTTTGGACGAGTAGGCGCAAGCGCTGGGCATGAGGTTCGGGGTTCGATTCCTCGGTTGGGCAAATAGTTTTATTGGGTTTTGCATAAGAAGTTTCTCGGTAGCCGCCACGGATTTATGCCCAGTTGATGGCAATAGGCTGACCCCTATTAATACATAGGACTTAAACATAGCTGGCAAAATCTAGGTGTACTATTAGGTACGTCTCTGCCTAACCATGCACGGATTACAGGCGCGATGTTATACAGTATGCATGAATACTTCAATCAAAAAAGCTTATTTGCAGCTCTTAGTTTAACAACGGGAATGGACAAAATACGAATAGGACGTCTGAAAAGTTGTGTGGTACTTACTCTGTTGGGTTGGTGTGGTCATGTTATGTGAAAGAATAAAAAGAATGTCGTGAGAGAAGTTTTGAGTATTAATGTGGAGAACATAAGGGTAGAGAAATTTGCAGAGGGGCCTGCCAGAGCCACCGCCTGCCGGGGTTGCGGGTTGTTCGAAAGAGATACCGCGGCCACGGAACTTAAAGGGCAATGGAAAGAACATGGGCGGGTTTTAGTCAGTACAAGTCTGACAAATAACTTCCCGGGAAGTTATTTGGTGATTTCCAATCCGCAAAAAAAAAGAGAATTACCAAAGAAAAATGGATGGACTGAGCGAGGGTTTTGTATGGCTGTAAAGGAGGTGTCTGATGAGATGACGAGTACTCGAGAAATGCGAAAGAAGAAGATGTGCTGCCTCGACCCCAAATAAATTGAGATAAGGTCAAAGAAATGATGATGATTCATGTTCGATGTCTTACTCAACTCAACGCTTCGCGATAAACAGTCTGCAGTCAAAGACTTTGATTGTATCTGTTCCAATAGCCATCAGTCCTCGGCTAGGTAGCAAAAGATTTCTCAAATTCATTTAATTCGTGCAATTCAGTAAGATCGTCTAATTACTTTCTGAAGTCGCATGTTCGCTTCTTCGGCCGCGAAATCGAGATTTATATGACTAGAAATTGCAACATTTAATTATATTTTATGTTGCTGCCTTCACTTATTAACTGCAATAATTATTGTTTCTTTATCATGTCATCATCGTTATTAAATTAGAAATAATATTTCCCCTGCTGTAGGTACTGTTATAAAATCTGCTATCAGATAGATTTTTTTTACCTGTATCCTTATTTTTTATTTGTTGTACGTCTGCTCTTTATGGCTCACTACCTCATCCTCTGACTGGACTTATCCTTTTTCCATTCTAAAATAAACTATTTTGAACATACGATTAGCTTCACATTTTTTTTACGCCCACATTATGATTTCGCAAGTTTTTCCTCATACGCAAATTTCATTGTGTATTTTTTCTATAATTTGTTTTAACACACAAGTGTGGAGCGCATTTGCAGGAAGTTTTACGCTAACATAACAACGCTTTACTTATTACACGGAAAATCAAACAATGAGGGGAAGACCCGGAAAATATTAATTACCCGACTATTTTTGGTGACTAACTTGTAGGGCAGATAAAATAATATTCGTTGCATTAATAATAACGTATGAATGAAGTCCTTTATGTGTATACATTTATAATCATCACCATGGTATATAAAAACGAAATCACCACGCTGGGATAGACAGATATATAAGTTACATTGGTGATCGCCCTAGATCGTGGTTTGTTTGCATGCAAAAGGATGCTGCTTTTAATTATCTTGCTGGAGGTCAATAAGGTCATTGCCCTAATAGGACATAGGACAAAAGGCACCTCTTAATGTCACGTTTTTGCACGGTACCGAATATGGCAATTTGACACTTACGAAATCACTGGGCGTTACAGTTACCTACAGCTGGGACAAAAAGAAAAAAAAAGAAAAACTCACAATATAACAGACACTGTGCAACCCAAAATTTAAGTTACTCGCTGAAGTCACTCATCCTCCTCAGTGGCTCAATCATTAGTCATTACCATAAAGCTCGGTTCCCAATGACTCACACCTTTAGTATGAACTCGATGATTCCAGGATGTTGTCGATAATCACGAGTTTGAGTCAGCATCGCCATGAAGATTACCTGCGCAAGTAATACGTATAAGTTATAATGTCTTAAATTAAAACAAACCAAAAAAGTGGACTCTAAAGTTAACCGTGACCTCTAACCGAAAAAGGTTGACCGGAATTATTGTTTGTCATTTTGTACGTCGTTATTGAGAGTTCGAGATAGGTAGGTGAAACCATTTGGAATGTATTAAGGTAATCTAATACGAAAAATATTGCATTCATTCTGTAAAAATAAATTAAAGCACATGTGAGCTAAAATAAAACATTCAAGTGTCGCAAGGTGCCAACACGTCTTCACAAGTCGCAAAAAAATGAACAGGGTAACGTCACTTACTCGTAGGTGCCCCAGTTTCTTATCATTATCAGTGGCGCACGCGCAAGTGGCGGGCCGGAAGTGATCTCGACGGCGACGCACGCGCCTCATCGCCGGAAGTGGGGTTCCACACATGCAGGTCATGGAACCCAATTTGTGATTACGAAGATGTCATTTGCAAGCAGCTTGCAATACACTAAGAATAACAATGGCCTGTCACGCCTAGTTTTGAATAAGCAAAGAGTTAGACGATAGTCTTTTGTCCCATATTTTGATGTTATGTAAGCTGTTATTTAATTTATGAGCATTTCTATCGTGTACATCAGGAAGTTGTATTTTATTTTATTCAAACATCCTCGAACTTTTACACTGTTGCATAAGGTCGCCGGAATGCAAATAACTGCGTTAATTATTTTCTTTAGATGAATCACGGCTTTCGATTCAAGATTAATCATCTGATAGTTATGAAGACTAACAATTATTAAGAAAAATATGTAACGAGCGTGTAACATTTATGAAAGCTACTGTTTTCCAGTTGGCTGACTATACATCAGTCGTCAAATGATTGTGAAGACATCTAATGTGGGCGAAATTATTTGTCACCTCTAATCGACGGAAGACGGGTTATTTTAATATGATTATTTATGTCCCGTCGGTCAGACTAGGTCGTTGAGAGACGTTTTAATCGGAGCATGAGAAAAAATAGATGTATCGTTGACGAAATTTTCCGAGTGGAGCATGCGTGCCGGTGCATCTGTTTATGTCTGCTGCAAAGCTTAGAAACAAGATTATTTACAAGGTCAGATAGGTACAACTTTCAGCTTTTGAACAAAACGAGACACTATAAAAAACTATTTTGCAGAGCTATATTGCACAAATGAAAAGTTTTGAACATCAATGTAAAGCAACAAACGGATTTATAACCTGTTTTTAAAGTGAATGCTACGTAGAAACACACACAGGAGCATCCAGGACCTATTACATGACCTGTATTAACATTCTACAGCCATACAATCATGATCAAAATAATAAATATGTAAAGATTACAATATAATTCACTTAGTAGGAGGGGGCGTCGACCCGCGGCGCCACGCAGCCGCGTCCGCGACCTTATTACAACGCGTCTTCAACAGTTGATACATACACAGTAATTCAACTTTATACATATATAAACGTGACTAACCCACACAGATACTTCGCAAATTCTCAACGATGGATGATCGAATACTAAACCGCGAGGAGCATCGAACACTTCCGTCCGATCTCTTTAAATCTGTAAGTAGCACGATGGATTTGGAACATATAAATAACATTCTGAAAGACAGGGTTTGGGAGTTTACTCTATTTTTAATTTTAGACGATCTTAATAAAGTTTTCTCTTTTGTGAAAATAAATAAATATGAGAAGATTTATTTTCTAAATTAATCATATTCAATTAGTTTAGTATCCATTTCACAGTCTGTTTTATTTATAAGAACTAAACCACTTGTCTCTCTCAACCAGTTCGCACAGGGTGACGCATGAGCCTTTCGGGCCCACGGCTCATAACCTCATTGTCCATCGATTCCTCCTATAATCCTTCACGTTCATCCTTCTGTTCTATTTACAAGCTATCACCGAGAAAGCCGAATAAAGGGAAACGAACTTACGATGAGAAAACAAATGAAAAACAACATTTTTTATAAGTCCTTGTGATAAGAATTGGGTCAAACAATACTCCCAAACACAAGATTTATCTGTAAAAATAAACCTAAGCAAAAAACGTTTATAGAAAGAGTAGAAAATTAGAATTATGTTTAACTACAATTTGTCATTTTGTGTACAGTATGTTTGAGTAAGTAGAAAAGTTCCTCTTCGTGTGTACAATGTCAAAAATCCAAACACTGAAAGCAAACGACGTCCGATGATAGGGAAGACATACAAAGGTGAAAAATTAATAGCCTGGCAACCTGTCCACGATTTGTAAACATTCTCGTCTCCCGCCAACGTGACGAATTCAATGAAATGTATGCCAAACACCAGCACTCTAATTATAAACAGCTATCAGAAAAAAGTACTGCTCGCATTAACACCCGTCTAAATAAAGAAGCAACGAATCAGTAAGCGATCGAACGAGGCGTGATGATCACGTAACTTGGCTGACTCACACCGAATATGTGCAGACAGGTAAATATTTAGTACATCGTACGTACTTGAATCCATGCCAATGATTGTTGGACTTCAATCGACGAAGAGACCTCAGTTTTGTTAATTTATTGTTTGTGAATTTACCAGATCGATACTATTTTTGGCAATGACATCTGTTTTGCGTTGATGAGTATTGTGCCCGAATAATTCACCAATCAACTCAGCACTTTATTATTTCGAGTCGCACCCATCAATCTGACATTTAAACGGTCCAGTATTGTTTTATATTGTCATATTGTACATGACGTTGACGTTGTACGTCAGTGGTTATGTATGTTTCACCTGCAAACATTACAAAGCAATTCAAACGAATATAAACGTATCGAAAGCATGAAAGTTTTTTCCAACTAATTAAAACACCGGTCATACAAGTGAAACATAGCAATTACGCCGAACTAGAATTGGTTTAACATTTTCTAAACCAATACGTAGGAGATTTAAATTAGTAGGTGAAGTCTTACAATTAGAGATGCGTAGACGTTGGTAAGAAAGCGACAATACATTAACCTACAGAGTACAGTGTCGTAGGGAAAACCGTCACACGAGTTTTGCTCAATTATAGTGAAACAACATAGGATTAGAACTGCTAGATGTTGTATTGATTGCTAACTAACTAGAGAAGCGTTTAGAGGAAACGACAAATTATGATGAAAAACGTTATTCATATAAACGTTATGGAGGAAGAAACACAAAATCTTCGGCTCAAATTTGACAGAAAATTTAAAATTTCCATCGCCAGATGAAACTCAAATTGCTTGTTTGAATGACGCCAATTGAATTTTGGCATACCAAAAAGTTTGAAAATAAGTCAACATGCAAAAAATCTTTGAAGATGTCACCTAGAAATGTCACGTCAAGTGGGTTAAATTTTCTAAAGATCCCAACAAAAAACTACACAGATGTACCTTACAATAATTGGTCACAAAATCTAAACGTCGCTTCCAGCAAAAGTACGTTCGCTTATCATCGGCGACTGAGACAAGGCGGCAAGAAAGTGGACTTTCACTCAGTCAGTCGATGCTTGCTCCTTACTATATCACACATCATTTGATTCTAAGGGCCTAGTTATATTGCATGTAAACAACTCACAATTATTAAGAGAAATTGTTTATAAATATTAGAATTGAGGATTTATATAAAGTACGTGATTGTTGGGAGTTAACTGTGTGTTGGAAACTTTCACAAACAGCTTTTAAACAAATGTTTTGAAGTAATGTTTCTCAATTATATTTATTTTATATCTCAGTCTTGATCAATTAGTAAATGGATCACAAACATTGAATTCAATAATAAAGGTCAATAAAAAATGAAATACCTACTATTCTTTTGTGGGTTGGAAACTCAGCTGATTGAAGATGCTGTTTCATTTCTAAAATCTATTTTGGCATTCAACAACACACTTTTCGCAACAAAGACTAATGAACCCGTAACTCATCATGCAAATACACTTAAAGCTCATCAACAAAACCCAGTTCCCTTAATAATAGAGACGCATAATTGCACAACGTATTAAACAGCGATTAGACCAATAGCCAATAAACCATCGTTTTGTAGGTCATCACATGCTTTTGTGTCCTAATATCTTCGATTAAACTTGCGACGTTCATTAATAACTACGAAAACGTAGTTAGTTTCGGCCAACATGTGTTCTTTGTCGATTAAAGTCATCTAATTTTAGAGACATTAAAATTTGATCAAAATTAAAACTGCGTTTAGATCGGAAAATTTTGCTGTAAGATCATCCGATGTTACTGCGGAGTTTTTTTCGAATAAACGAGTTGTAATTATATAAATAAACACACCTATAAAAGTTTATTTTTGCTTCTATTACGCACTATAGTCTATCAAACACTCTGGTTATATTTAATAAAATATTTAATTTCAGTTAAATGTACCACGATTGACGAGTAGGACACAGTTACAGAAATGAAAAATATTTTTAATGTATCAATGTCTACCTACTTTGTGTCGACGTTTTTATCTCTTTGATCTAATCTGGTTTTGTCCTCGAAAAGAAACCTAATGATAATAAATTATTCCAAAGAAAGGGCTGTGTAGTTAGTCATTTCAAATCTAGGTGGTTCTTTCCTCACAAGGCCAGACACCAACTACTAACGTGTTATATAAATTATGTTAGTTAGTATGTGGTTTGTTTTTGCATTTTTTTTAATCCTATACATACACTAATAAATAGTAAGCATATTTTACCAATCATCATTAGTGTAATAACCAAATTCAATGTAATAATAAAAATAACAGAAATCAAATTTCAATATTAATTTCATACAAAATTTCAACAGAATTTGTTCATGACGTATTGGCATAGTTGTGCAAGGTCACAGGTAAGATTTTCAGGAAAAGATATTTGTATAGTCTACAGATGATTGTTCGTAAACATCCACATAATGTTTGTCTGAATGATTTGTGTGTGTATTAGCAGCACAGCACAAGGTGTTGTAATGTGAAGCTGTTGATGAGAAGCTTTAGACCTGTAGTTGTATTTTTTTTCTAAGAATTATTTGTAGGTACTACTCTCAGCTAGTCTTAAATGTAATGTTGAAATGATCGTTTTGGCTTCTCTTCTCTACGTCGTTTTGTTCTTTTTATTGGAAGAGCTTATTTTGTTTCATCTTAGTCCAGTCCTATCTTTTCGAAAGCATCTATCGTCACTTCGGTCATCCATTAATATCTTTTTAACTGTCAACGTTTTTCCCTTTTAATTACCTGACTAAGTTATAACCTCACGTTTGAGTGTTCTGACCTTGTCAATTGAATTTCCACGCGTCGGATCTACCTACGCGAATTTCCAACGAATCGTGTCATATTCTAACAATGAGTTACATCGAGCCCGACGTCAAAGTCAAACATCAGGTTATAATTAGCCGATGTACTTCTAACGTACATACGAGTATGGATTCTATGAACGTATTTACGGAAGTGCCCGCGCAGCGCTAAAAACATACTATAAATAATTGTTTAGTGCTTGGCTTTAAGTTTTCTTATTGTCTCTGTCAGCCTATTGATATTCTAAGTTATTGCGCGGTCTGGTCACATTTTATTTCTTATGTTAAATGGTGCTTACATACATACATTATAGAAAGATAGAATATTCTTCATTATGTACACCATACAAATTACAAACTTATAAAAATAGGGTGTCACAATGGGCGGTCTTATCGCTAAAAGCGATCTTTTCAAGACAACCTTTGGATGGATTTAATGGAGGAGAGACAATACTGTAGGTAGTCTGTTTATTATTGCGATTGTTAAACAAGAATCTAGTTAAGTTTTTCATGGAGTTAGATTTTTGAAATTATTGTTATTTTTAGGCAAAGGTTTTTTTTTCTTCTAAATCCGTGGACACGTTTTAGATTCATCACTGAACCAATAAAGTAATGAATCATTTAGCCCAAATACTGTTCCCACTTCCTAGAAATCCTAGCATTGTTATACTTAATAACGTTACACACATAAGTTCCGTTGTAGCTCAGTCCAGTTATTGCTTCTTACGTTGATCGGCCCACGCTTCCTGCATCAGATTTATTAGCGCTTTACGCTCCATCACTATATATTATTAGAACACTTTAAATATTCCGCTACTAATATTGTTCATCTTATATTGATGGTTGGCTGGCAGCTGCTTCGAATTCGGGGCTGAGAATCTTCCGGGATTGGCAATGTAAACAAAAGAAAGAAAAAAGTAGATGAAAAATCCGCAGTAAGCTAAAATTAAGATAAAACCACACAGATATATTATATTTTATTCTCTACTAACCAATAGTAGCCAATAAAATATATATATCTGACGGCGAAGATCACAATGATTTAGCAAAAAAAAAATGCGAATGTAAATAGTTTTATAACTATCACAGAAACCTAAGCATAAGCCCGAGCAAAGTGACGAAACAAAAGATTTTCCTGATCTGAAAGTGAAAGTTATACAATGCATCACACTCTTATTATTCAGCATTAGTTACAAGCTGAGCAATCGTGTGGGAAACCTTGATTGTTTAAGCTGATAAAAGATTGAATTGATTCAAAATTAGCCCCAATTCAACTGAAGAGCGGAACAGTCACTAGTTCTACATACAGTTATAGGTAAAAATGTGTGCCAATCCCTATATGGACTTGCACACCAATCCAATGACCGCTTCTGATTCAGTTCTCAGTCGCCACATGGCAGTCATGAATTACAACAGCAACTTTCATAAAAAGGCCCCAAAATCCTTTTGTATTTCTCATGTACAACAAGTAATATTAAACTTTTAATCCTCTTCTAATCGATTCCAAGTTTGTCTGAACAGCATAATTATTATCTTATATCAGAAACAGTTTTTATTACCTAAATCGAGACTTCCATTCCAGCTTCATTTCCTACTGTCTTCTTCTTGTCATGGCTCCCTCATAAATTTGAGACGCATTCTCAAGTTACCCACAGTCCGTTTTCAGGTTATCCATCTGGCTGTTTTAGTTTAGGTATTAATATATAAACATTACAACAGCATCTCTTCCCTAACTGATCCCGTCGCCAACGCGTCGCCTTACCGCACGTAAGTATTCAGTTCGAGTCATAACGCACGCGGTCGGAAGGTGAAAGGCGTATCGCTTTCGAATTAGATCGCGTTATGCCGACAACGGTGAAACGCCGACACTCTCCAATGTTTATGTACTTAAACGATGTTGGATTTACTTCGTTTGTGATTGTATTCTTCAATGTAATCAATCGGTTTGTATATGGTTGAGTTAATTAATTTTGCATTTTGGGATTTGATGTCTTGTTTTATCAGGCGATCATTGCCAAATCCAAATAATCTTTTCACTTGCTCATTCAGACTCAGACTTTAGGTTTAATTGACAAACCGCGAGGTTTCTGAAAGGCGCCTTATATTAACAAGATAAGTTGAAAAAGAACAATTGCCACATTCATCAACAAGATCAAAGCTTGCATAAACTCTTGGCTAGTTTTACTGTAAAAGTCGTGAACATTTTTATGAAATCCTACATATAAGTAACATTATTTGAAGTACCTAAAAGAAGAACGTAAATAAGATTTTTGTCTTTGTCAACGTACTGGAAGCAAGCCACAACTTTGACCAATAATACAACTACAACTCTTTGTAATAACGATCATCAATCAAGTAACTAAGCCTGTAGCATTCTTCAATTCAACATACACCACCAAATAAGGGCATAATGACGGTAATCACTTCGGTCGGCATATGGGTTTATGACCGCAGAGTCTGACCTTTCGCCCTGGTAGGCTGATTCTCGTCAATGACCTGGGGTATTTGGTGTACCTTTAATAGTTATCTAATCCTTCTACTAATAGGTCGTCAGAGTTATATTGCTAAGCTGACAACTCGCGCCACCTTTCTCTTGGTATACATGTCGCTTCCTCTTTTTATCGTACATAAATTAGCATGCACTCTTCCGTAGCCGTAGATAGGAAGACTGCACGTTCAAGCCCTCATTTTGGAATAACCATAATTATTAAGATGTGATAGATAATATAGCTATAAGGGGTCACTCCATTTCATTTTCACTACTGAGATTGCTCCTAATCAAGCAGTGTGGATGTGGATATGCAGCGATGACCCTAAACAGATTGTGATAAAGGCAGGAGAATGATGATGATGATTATTCACTTAAAGTGTAGTACATAGAGTGGATAACGCTAAAATCCCTAAAATCCAAAATTCGAAATTACCAGCTTCATAACTCCTCACCGTAACCGTCGAAATAAAGGTAAAACTGATGTCAACTCTAACAGCATAGTTAATTGTTACACACGTTACTGATAACGACGCGGGCGCAACTCAATTATCGATATCACCGCAACTGAGGATTTTTATGCTGTTTAGTTCGCGGTTTTATGTTCCCAGGAATGTGTGGTTTGTTTTGCATTTGTTTACGCTTGTTGACGTTTTAATTTATTGCGTAGGGTTTTGGCTATTTCCATTCTTGTTGTACGTCCAAGGACAGAGTATGGTAAAGTAAGTGCCTAAATGTTACTGCGCATGAGTAGGTACTACATACCTACCGCGATGTACTTATGATAAATTAGCATTTGCTAATATTAGCGTAGAAACTGCGTATAGAATAGGAATGAATTTGTTACTGCTAATTTTCATTGGAGGTTTTTAATACGTACATAAGTACTATAAATCAGAATTTTCCTCCGCTTACTTTAGGAATTAGAGAGACTAAATTTTTACGAGCGAATTTCTGTTCAACCTACCTATACCTACTTGGGACAAGAAGTATAAAAGAAACCTTGAAATCATTTTTGAAGAGATAGGTACTTATAGAGATTTATACCAAGATATTTTGCTTTTCAACCCTTAGTTGCATGTATGTATATATCGCCACCCCTATTTATTTATTTTTATAATTTCTTAATATATTTGTGTAGTGGTTTATGGATGGCACCTTTTTAGTTTTTTTTTTTGGGGTCGGAAATCATCAAATAACTTCCCCCGCTTTGGGTGGAGCGGGGGGGGGTGTGTCAGACTTGTACTGACTAAAACCCACCCATGTTCCTTCTATTGCCCTTTATGTTCCGGGGCCGCAGTATCTCTTTCGAACAACCGGCAACCCCGGCAGGCAGAGGCCCTGGCAGGCTCCTCTGCTTTGCTGACATCTATTTGAGGCGCGCGTGCAACACTAACGCGCCGTCGACACGGCTTGTCGTCAATAGACGGACTGACGGTGAGCTGCGCATTGCTCACCGTCCACAGGTCCGCATCTACGGTGGCCGGGAGTCGTCTCGCGGCGCCCAACGTCCGGGGCGTCTCCCGCGACGGCTGGGTTGGTTTGAGGTTCTCTCCCTCAAACGCCCGGCCACCTCCTTCGCTAGCAAGACTGCTTTGCAGAAGGAGGTGATCGGTTCCCATTCCCTCTCGCTCCGGACCATGGACTGAACCAGGGCCGGACGCGAGAGATCGCCGCCGCCGATCGCCTCTACGAGGGAACGGCGGTGCTCCGCCCAACCTGGGCAGACCGCCACTGTGTGCTTCACCGTGTCATCCGGGCGATCGTCACAATGGTGACACCCAGGCGTTTCCTCCCACCCGATTATGCGCAGGAACCTCCCGAAACTTCCGTGTCCGGTGAGGACCTGCGTCAGGCGGTAGGTGAGGACGCCATGGCGCCTCTCCAGCCACTTCTCAAAGAGAGGACTTACCGCCACTATTGTGGCGCTTTTGTGGCATATTATGCTTTTGCTAAAGATGGATGGCACCTACTCTTCAAATTGACGGTGACATACGGACATACGGACGCACAGGGCAATTCTAAAAGGGTTCCGATTTCGTCATTTAGCAACGGAACCCTAAAAATCAGTAGCACTTAAAACACGTGCAATGGAACTTTCCTTGGTTATGTAAAAACTAATTTAATAATCTCTAAATAAACTTTATTTAATTAATTTTCGTTTCTACTATCGTGTTTTAAACCAAAACGGCCCACCTCTAAACTAACGGGCCATTTTTTTTTGCATGCAAGTGTATATTATGTGTCTAGTCGTTTACAACTATGTTGGGGGTCCGGAGGGGACCTATATTTTAAAAGGAGCGATTGCCTATCTGAACTCCACATCTCAGTACTGGGTAGTACGTTACCTCTTAGTAACTGGTTGTAGGAAATTAGGGACACTGACTACCGATAACGACTGTCAAAGATCTACAGTTGACAACTGGGACCAACAGCTGAATGTGTTTTCCGAGGCAAGGAGGAAACCCGGTATGTAATATGATTGAAAATTGGTCATGTAGGTAATGTATGAGTAGGTAGGTACTCATGATAAATAATCAAATTAGTAGGAACTATTCTTACTGATGGCATATGGAGTAGAGCTGATTACAGCCCAATAAGTAGACAGATCACTTGCCAATGGAAGACCGCAAATGAGTTTTGGATTGAATTAGCGCCGGGAAGCAGCATGGTGAAAGGAAACGACGTCAATAACTGGGCTGATGATGATTGGATTTACACTTTGAAAGATTATTGCTAGGAAGTACTGTCGCTTAATATTCTTCCGCCAAGTACCCAGTAGGTGTGACCGTACTCCGGTTGGAAAGGAATCATTGTGTAAAATTAGACATCTTCTTTTTTCATCTTAATCGTGTGGTTAGTATCTTGCTATCATAGGCTTAACAGGCCGTCGAGAAATATCCCTTAAGCATGCACCGGCCAGCGAACCACGGATCGCTACCTGGATGGATCGTAGAACTTAAGGAACAGATTGGATGGAGAAGGCAAAGGATGACCGAAGAAGGGTGTTAGAGACCTGTGTTCGACACTGAACTGTAATGGGTTGACTTGATTTATTTATCCTTTGGTGTTATAGATGTGTAGCAGTGATGATGACTTTCCATCATAGCTATCGGGTTAACGATAATTTAAACTTATAAAATACTCAATCTAAAATTTTCCATAAAACATACGCTATAATTGATAAAACGTTTAATAAGTGGCATAATAACCGCATACATCGCTTGTAAGGCAAGGCAGACTCATAATAAGTAGGCGAAGGCTTACCGCTTAGCACATGAATTTTATCAACATGCATTTAACAAGAAAATACTTTTATTTGAGCAAAACCAAAGGCTCGTACATCTGGCAAACATATTAAGATAACAATGGCAATGAGATTAGAAATCATTACTTTCTATACGGTGTAAAATTTCCTATTGCGTAAACGTTCAAACGTAGTCACGTAGTGTGCGATAAGCACATGCAACGATGTTTTATATCTACACTTATTTACTAAGAATGATTTACTTGGTACTGACAGATAAATTGGCGAAGAAAAACGTGATATAATGGCAGTGATACTGAGCGTACGAACTGTGATTCACAATAGGATAACCGGTCATCTAGATGACTCTGCCGTTTAACTGCCTACAAAGGCAGCCTATTATTATTATATATTATTATTTAAAGAATACCCATCTACCAGTAAGCACCCATTGCTAATCATAGATTACTAGAGCACTTCGAATTGATAATTATTAGATGTTATGAATTTTCACGCTTGACAAACTTATTAATGGTGATGATGATGACTACAATGGTATTGTGTACTTATAAGCCGACAGATTATGCGACATTGGGAAGCCTTCATTGATTGACTACGCAGTGGAAACGGCCGCAGCTTACGACTTCTAATTCGAACACAGACGTTATGATACGTTTACACGATGCACTCGGCTAAGGCCTGAGGTCAAAAGGCACTTTACTTTTGAGTAAATTATTTTATCACCACTGCTCTCATAATGTCAAAGATGGATACTGGCATGTGCTCGAACCAAATATTCGATTGGTAATATATACACCTGACGTCCGCCAATACACACAGAGTTCGCGTGGTGGATTTTGACCCACTCCTTTTCACAGCGAGGAGGGTTGTGTCCCAACACTGGTCACCGTCTAGAACATTTCCAATTTCCCACAAGTTGGAAATATTCTAGACTTGTTTAATGCTTTATTGACTGATTTAGAAATAAAGTGGTTACACTAACAAATTCCAACAATGCAATTCGTTTTATGCAACTTACCTACTCTTTCAAATTACTCTTTTGATAAACAGCTGATAAGGTCGCATATTTTTATACTCAGATTAGCTAGGAAACTAGTTTGTAACTTGGTTAATATTATGTAACGTTATTACTTGTGTGAGATTTTTGTACGTTTTTAACAATACAGATTTTAGCTGGTCTAGCTAGAATTAAGTTCATATAATATGTACTGAAAAACTATTATTACACAATTTGGTGATTAAAACTGAGTTTTAATTTAATTATTGATTGATAACGTTTATCCATAAAACATTTGTTGTTAATCGTGACTCTATTATGAAGGTTATTATGAAAAACTCGGTTAATACTAATCATTATCAACATTGTGTTATCTAGGACGCACTAATACTTAAATTCATTAAGACTGAAATGTTAAAATTAATTGATTTTATGCTACCTGCCCCACACTGGGTATTTCTTCAGTACCGTAGATTACAAATATTTAAAGTCACATACACAAACAGCCAGATTCGAAACATCTACCTGTAGGCCATACATATATTTGTTCCGTGCGGGAATCGAATCCGCGACAAGCAGCGCAGCAACGGATTTCTCAGCTACTGCCAACCGTAACGGTTGACAAGACACGGTTTAAGTACACAGTTAATTAATGGGTATGATTTAAGCTGTCACCAATTTAATTCATTTTGTGTTTCTTAAATAATAGGGTTTGCCCTCAAAATAGTAGATTTGTCACCAAACTGTAGTCACCAAACAATATAAAATCAATTCCACAATAAATTACCGAAAATCATGGAGATATAGGGTCTAGTACCAAATAATTGTTTTTGTATATATTATAATAGGTTTGTCCTAATAAGCATTTAAGCAAACTAATTGAAAGAGATCACCAATAAACTATATATATCTCTTTTTTCTATCAATGCAAGTCGATTCTGGAGGTCACAGTTTTAACCTAACCTAACCTAGCCATTTCTGCCATCTGCGCCAAGCGATCGATTTATTTGGTGACAGATCTACCATTCTGAGCACCAAGCTATTATTTAAGTAATAAAACTATTATTATAAGAACGAAGTTTATATTCATGTAATGCACTACAATTTTATTGGTTATCCATCTCATATTTTACACATTATATTAACAATAATTTGGTAATTCATACCTGGGAACACTCTTTGTTTATCTGAGAACGAAAATATTTCGTGGCGATAGATCTATTTATTAGGTGATACAACTTGATGACAAATATAAATTTTGGTGACAAAAAATATAGTTCCCTTAATTAATCACTGGCGGCTAGTTCACGTGAAGGAAAGAGTGTTGTGGATGCTTGAGAGAGGCTTATGTCCAGCAGTGGGAATGGCTGCGAAGACACAATTGTTTCTCAACATTTTACACTCACGAGTAGGTATTTAAACGTACTCCACGCGCATCTCAGTGATCTCCTTAGGCACAAAATGTCAGCTTCGTCGTTAAACTATAACAGAATTGCGCACCGTCAATGCTGCGCACCTTGCATGTGTGAAATGTATTAGGAGCAGCGTGCAGTGGAGAAGGCGTTTCATGAAAATGTTTCTTAGCTTTTTTGTCCTCTCACTTTCGTCAAGCGTTTTTAGAAGTCAATCACAAGATGTTGATTATATCATTTTAAGTATTTCCTCGCTTATATTAGCCAGTGCAACTGCACTGCTCATTTCAATTCATAAACTTTATTTTTTCTCCTTCTAATAATAAAAGTCTTCTTAAATAAAATAATAAAACCTTGTAGCCAGGATTATCCATCAGCAACTTGCTCTAAAATACAACCTTGTGGAATCGGAAGTGCCATACTACAGGTATGAGCCCGACCCAGTTCTGGAACATGGCAATATCACATTGTACTGGGATCGCTCCATCATCACTGACAGGACTATTGTTGCCAACAAGCCTGATATGGTGGTGGTGGATCGATCAGAGCGGCGCGCAATGATTGTTGACATAACAGTCCCACATGATGAGAACCTCGTGAAAGCCGAGAAAGATAAGCAAATCAAGTATATTGACTTGGCTCGCGAGGTTGTCGACATGTGGGATGTGGACTCAGCGATCATTGTGCCGATAGTCGTATCTGCCAATGGCTTAATTGCCAAGAGCCTCGACCAACACCTGAGGAGGCTCTCGTTAGGCAGCTGGATCAAGGGTTTGATGCAGAAAGCGGTACTCCTGAACACGGCTCGTATTGTTAGGAGGTTCCTTTCTCTGGAGCCCTGACCGCCGGTAGCTTGGACCCTGTTCCCGATACCGGTGGGCTACTATTTTTATATTTTTAAATGTTTTTATTATTTTTTAAGAAATATTTAAAAATTTAATTATATGTTATTTAGACAATAAATGGACGAAAAGTCTTCTTATTACATCACGCTTAGATTACATAATAGAAATATATTTCTTAGTGACAAAATATTTAATCGAATTTAAAATACTAACACGACAAAAAGACGAAGATAAACAAACAATTTATCCCAGAAAATACATTGAAAGTTTCACATTAAAACGGTTTCCGACTTCAAAAGTAAATAAACAGTATCACGAAACGACATTTGGCAACATACGAGACATTGTTTGGCATCTACAAGATTATGTGACGATTATCTTATCCAAAGCTATGGAGCTTTCATCTTACATTGTGGTCCGCCATCCTTCTTTGAACGACGCGTTGGCACGGCGCTTCAAAATAATCATAAATTTATTTCAAGTGGCCAACCGGCAACTAGTTGCACGAATCGCCAATGACGCTCATTTACACACATGCACAATACTAATATTAGTGTTCTGTGTTCATACACAACATTATTTATTGTGCAGAATAAGCATTTTGGTATTTCAATTGAATTATCAACCACAACAAAACTGTACCTCTCTTCGTTTGATGCCCTATAATTGCATGACTGACCTTCCAACACAATTCGGAAGAGTTTGAAAAGAATTCTAATCCATAATTGCTTATGTTTAAAGAATGTATTTGTTCAATGTAAATAACGCAATGTCTATCGTTGAATTGTCAACGTAAAATCAGGTTTATGCCAAAATGTTTTCAATGATCACAACTCGAAAATTTAACTAAACCTGGGGCCTAAGTCTGCTATTACAATAGTGTCAGAATGGTCGATCACTGATCGCATAATGGTTGATTTTGACAAGTTTAGTATGTAGTAGATTACCAAACTTGTCAAAATTAACCATTATGCGATCAGTGATCGACCATTCTGACACTATTGTAATAGCAGACTTAGGCCCCTGATCAAAAATAGACTTGTCACAATGACTAAACTTATTACAGTAGTAATTGATTTATTCAATATAGGTAACTAAGTATACAATCCAGTACATTATCTGTCTATCCATATATCCGTATACACAGTTGGAAACGTCCAATCGTCTTCGTGAATCACTTTGTGTACTAACCGAATTAACGCCCAATGATTGCACGTTAGAACCTCCAAATAATACCGTGAAAAACAGAGATATTTTTCAAGCAACATCAATATTGTAAAAACAACACACTCTGGGTAAATAAATGATAAAGTAAGCGCCGAATCTCGGTGATGCGCCACAACAAATAGTACAAATTGGCTGCATCAATATAAATAGCTTCAGTTTTCTGTGAACGACTACGGCTGAACTTAAACATACCTCAATATACAGATTACAAAACCGACTTCACTACAAGTATTTGTGAAACCACTGTGAAGAGTGCGGACTTCGGCATTCGTTTTCATGAAACAAAAGAAAATCGCAAATGTTTTCTTTTCTTTCAAAATCCCTTGTGTTAATTGGCTCTGTGTACCTTCTCTTTTGGTTCTTCTCCAGTTACTGAATTCGACTATCTTCAATAGATTGATGTACAGACTAGAAGAGACACTGACGTGAACAGTTGCCAGTGTCAGTAACATATTATTAAAACACAGCTGTTTTGACCGCAAAGGTATTTTTTCAGTGTTGTTATAACTGACTAAATTTTGATGTGCAATACGATGTACTTAATACGTGGTGGTTTTAGTATCGGCGTCCCTTCTAACATGTAAGTATATATATTTACTAATCATTTGCACCTTTAATCTAATATTATCTGAACTAATTATACCGAACTATATGTTTAAGCTAGAAGCTGCACCCGACGCACCGGAATAAAAAAAAGCTATCAGATTATCACTAACACATATTACTTTCTGCGACAAACAACTGAATTACACGATCGTCCTTGTAATCTGAAGTCCAAAGTCACCGCAGCATCAGTGTTCGTATCCCGATCGCGCCCAGACGCTGCGTCATACAGACTCAATACATACGTCTATATACAAAGGAGCTGTTCTTGGTTATTTTCCACATGACCACCTACATCTATCGACTTTAATATCTTTGTTATTACCGTCTGTTTTTCCCACTTTTTTGTTCGGAGTTCGTTTTCATTTTCATTATTACAGGACTAGTGAGCTTAGGTACCGAAGGCTAACTTCACGGAGCTTTTTATACGAACAAAATACCTTTGCGACTGCTTAGATATTTTTTGTTTTTTTTTACTATTTGTTGTTTTTGTAAGGAGATTCTGGCTAAATTATAACAGCCGCTTAGTTCGATCTAAGATTAAGCCGCACTTGCCTAAATTGTCTGCGAAGGGTGACCACACATTTTTTCATCAGATAGACAGGCACTCCATGTATTCCTCCATGGAATTTAATTGCATCCGGTTAGACCGGAAGCCGACAACAACATAGTTGGGAAAAGACTAAATATATGATGAAAAAATAATAGGCCTTTTGATGAAACGTAAAAAGAATGGATTCCATATCATTGACATCTGACCGACTTCACCCAATGCTGGTTATAGATCCATCTCTTCTACAAAACCTATTAATTTAATCATTCAATCACATGAAACGATAGCAGTGATGACTAGAGCCGCCATTACTCTATAGATCAGATCAGATTATATACTTATATAAATCCATCTCTTTTTGTTTGTGTGCGTTTCTTTTGCCAGATTTATCCTGATTCTATCATTTCAGGATTACGTACAAATTCGGAAACCTAATGGTTGATCCATTAGGTTGTCGCACCTAATCCTCATTATTTCATCTGCTAAGGGATAGACCGTGCCTTTCTTCTTTTCTACTTCCTGGTTGTCCGAATGTTTCCCGTAACTTAGACGATAATATCGTCAACCCAAAGAACTTTCGGACGGCACTGGTTTCTTTGACCTTTCTTACGCCTCAGTAGCTTCAAAATTGGGTTTGGATCCTTCATTACTGCTGATCCACCACTTGTTATGTTATTAAACTCCTTCAAATTCCTGTGCATGGAAACAAAAATAACAAGTCACGTAATTATTATCGGAACATGTATTTCGTTTCCATATATTGTTGCTTTTACAAGGAAATGTATCGTGCGGAAATGATCTTAATCACACTAATTGAATCCTAATACTTAATCACTAATCAGATAACGTTATTCACCCTAATCATGTCGTTCAATTACTTAATATGATTTTAAAAGGTTTTATTTAGCATCACCCTAATTGGTAGGTATATAAAATTATATATGAATATGTTTGAAACGGAAATGTGGAATTTCTGGAATTTTTTTTACTATGTTCTGCTCCCGACAATGTTTCCTTGCAAAACATTTATAAACCACTCATAATTTCATATAATTAAAAGCTATTGTTAACTTAAGAATTATTACTAACATGGCCTCTTCTCAAGTTTGTCATCCCTAATCATTCATCGGGTTCGCCTTTCATTCTGACCAAATGCAAATGAATGATAAATATCTCAACACAGATACCTATGTGATTATTGGGGCAACTTTCAATTGTACCTGCATTAAGTGGTTCAAATTGTTTCAATATGACTTAGGCAAAGCACTACTAGTTAAGTATTACTGGTTATTGTGACAGAGGTTGTGTGCTAACTGGAATAGCAACTAAGCAGGTACAAACTATAAGCCTACAAAGTTACTGACACAAATTAACGTACTACTTACGGCTAAACAAAAGAAAATACAAATAGTGACAGGTCAACGACCTAGGCGTGAGTATGTACTTAATAAAAAGTTAGTATGTAATTAAATAGTTTATTTTTAACCGACTTCAAAATAACGAGGAGGTTCTCAATTCTTCGGAATCTTTTTTTATTCAGTGCAGTTCATTGCTTAATGATGTCAGCTGTTTACGTAAATTTTCGGGTAACCCGCGCTTCCCTGGGTTGTTCTGAGGATGGATTACCACCATACATACCAAAACTCCTCCTTACCTCGAAAAGTACTTATCAGTACTTATCTTACGACAGTCGTTACATGTAGCCAGTGGCCCGAAAGTCTGACAACCGGACATACCAAGGAGTATTGTATTACCCAGTTCTATTTGGGTTGTGGAGGTCAGACAAGCAGTCGCTGCATGTAAAATGCTGGTATTCAGCTGCATCTAATTAGACGGGAAGCCGACCCCAACACAGTTGGGAAAAGGCTAGGCAGATTACTTCCTCATTAAGTTTCCTTAATTTATGACTTTAAGTTTGAATTTCTTGGTAATTTATAAGTGCTGAGTCTTTTGGTGCTCAAGAGGATTTATCCGCCAATATCTCTTTGAACGGCCTACGTTTTCCTCTATTTTGTTGAAATAAAAACATTTTTTTAATCTATATATAAACTTACCTAGACTGACCTCTCTTAACCCGTTTTTAAACTTTTAGTTTTCTTAGGCGATACAAACGCAGCGGTTAAGGTTTAAAATAGAAGAATAGGCATCCGCATAAATTATAAACTTTCTAGACGTGCGTCGTCGTTCACCAAAGTTAGACTTGGTGAATTAAGTTACAAAAAAATATTTTCAGTGAGACTCTAAGAAAACCTTCAAGGAAGCTTTCCAATTGTTGCTTTTGATTTTTAAAAACATTTAGGTAAAACTGCTTATCAGACCAGTTAGAAGGCATTATGTGCTATTTCATTTATCAATCCTAGATAGGCTATTGTTTCTAAAATATTGATAACAAGTTAGGTAGGTATGACAGATGGTACCTATGCGATACGTTCTGTAACCAAACAGGACGAGTGCGGTGTGCTATCGACGTCCTTGTTCGACTTACAGCATCGATAACAACAGCTCTGCGCTGATAACAAATTGCTATAAACGTGCCTGTTTACCAAAATACCCATACAGTTTTTGTTATCATACTTATTCCATTTGATTCATCGATAAATGCCGCCAAAGCTCCGCGTTTTATTTATTAATAAACTTAGTTCCGACCGTTAGTCTACGCTTTTGAACATTTCATGCATTTTATTCGGTTCACTAATAAAAGTACAGGCAAGTTACATTTTATCCGTAATAAAATAATATTTTATTGTTCTAAATTCAAATATAAACGGTCGCGAGATGAACAGCGCGCGCAGGCGCGTGGCGCGAAGACAGCCGGACACTCCGCACGCCAATTAACGCGGCGCGTTCACACGACCGCCCGGTCGCGTTATACCCTTCCCGCACACCATCCGCATAACGAGCGTTAACCTGCCCAGCACAAGATACACGAGCGCCGCGTTCAACGCAAACGCGCGCGTTACCTCTGATTCCGTTTAGGGACTCACAGTCACCCGATTTGAAAATAGAGAAACTCAAACATTCGCCCGATTATCGGGATCGCTGTCGATGGTCGGTCAGTGCGCCGCGCAGGCCGCGTTCGCCCGCCTCGCCTCGCACTATTTATATCGGAAAGAGAGAACTGCGTTTCGACACTTCTCGTGTATGTGTGTACCTTTATTTTATTACCATTTGTAGCCGGTTTTAACCTGCAACGATTAGTAAGCGTGCTTTATTTTATTGTGGTTTATGATGATGCGCCTCTCTGTGGAATTTAGACATTATTCAACGGGTTCAATATATTCTGTTACCAAATAGATGGTCCTGCTTAGAAGGTAGGTACAGCAACAAAGTTTTCAAAACAGGTGTCAAATGCGAAATCCCTAACCCGGTAAGAAGTAGCGAATTCGCAATGTGATCTCAACTTCTCAAGTAGGTAAACATGCATTATGTATGTAGTTCTATTGTCAATGGTTTGTACCTATAAGTATACCGATTACATACCAAAGCGAACCCATCCAATTCTATTATAACAAGCGGCGCAAAAAAAAACAATAAATACTAGTCACATACGAGGTACAAAAAGAGTTGTAAAACCTTTAAAAAAATCTCTTGATATTTTATAAATAGTGTCGTGGGAGCATCTTGTACTTTGATAGATGCCGACACTGGAGCGGTGTCCGTAAGACATTTTTTTACTACCTGCTCCCTTTAAAATTAAAACTTTATAGATCTTACTATATGTGATTCGTCAGAGGTACCGCTAGTAGGTACGTCTTTAAACATTTTTTGTTTGTTCTTGGGTTGCCGCGGTTAAAAAATTTATTGGAAGTATTTGGCAAAATACTGGTAATTCTCATGACGTCATGTTTGAAGAATTACCCACCGATTTGACAATAAAACCCACGAAATTCTTAGTTGATGAAAATTAAAATACTGCAACTCAATGTACAACATTACAAACAAATATAATTAATCGATACAATTAATAATTCGGAACGATCGATTGAAATCGGAAGGCTGTTCCCAGCGGCTATAAAGGGCGATCGGTAAGGCGCGGGTACCTGCGCGCGCTCATCTTGTGTGGTCCAATGACGTGACGCGGAACCTGCCGCCAATCAAACACGAGACGACTTCTTACGACCCGTTAACACATACACAAGGACATTTGCGTGTGAACCGTACCAAACAGCGGGTCAAAGTCAATAGTTTTTATTTATGTTGGCAGATAAGTAAGCCGCAAATAGAGTTTAACATAATAACTTCCTTTAAAACAAATGACTGTCATGATTTTTATAATGTTTTTGCTCATGCCATGATGAGCAAGGTACAAATTACAAAAATAAAAATTTATTTTCTATCAGAAGAAAACTAGGGCTCCGGATTTTCAAAATGCATAACTGATCTTGAAACAAAACTCGTATTCAATTAATGGAAACCTTTATCTCAGAAAAACCATTTCCCGCAGTATTATCTTAGAAGGAAGTCAAGTGAGCACACTGCATTCAGAAACATAGTGTAAAAGTTAACAATAACTATCACTGAGGTTTCATAATAGGATTACTTTCCAGCGTCAAGAAATACAATAACAGAAACCTAAATACCTACTTACACACTGAAGAATATTACTAGCTACAATTGTGGTTGTGCCCATTTAATGTGCAATACAGTTTGTAACGCTCTTATAAATGTCATAGATACAAAAAGGAGTTTTACTTTGTTGCGATATAAACTATGGAAAATATGCATCTTACCAATCCATTGAATGAGTCACTCGTGTCTCAATTGGCCATTTCATAACATTCTGAAGGTTCCGCAGCTATAGCGGCAACATTTATCCTAACATATTTTTACAGGAAAGTCAACTACTCAATAAAGTACGTTGAAAAAACCAACAAAAAAGAGACTTGCGCCAAAAAGATACTAGTGGATGAACTACTAGAAAGGACTTTATTTGATGACAAACACAAAGGACGATAAAGTTTCAACCTATCCACAATATAACAAATAAACTAAACACACGAAACTAACAGACGCAGATGTAATTGTAGCATCCAAAACAAAAGGCAATGTGATCATACACCGAAACCGTAGTAATATAGGCGACGACATTAATTAAATAACAATTGAGATGTGGAACGAGACACGACGGTATCAACGATTATGTCGCCGACTATATTTAGCAGCTAACTCCACTCTGAATGCCACGCACGAGGCAGGATGTTGATAAGATATTTGCATACACCTAACTATGAATTGTGACATAAAATTTAACAAAACGTATTAGGAAACCGCTATTTTTGAGGCCCGAAGTTGGCCAAAACGAATTCCGTAATATTTATTGTGAACGTTCCAAGTCTGTAGAAGAAGACAACATTCTTGTAATCAAATCACAGTCAAAACAGAATCTGTTTTTATTAAACTATGGTATGTCTAGCTCGATATAGACGCAAAATTTGGTAGGGTTCGAGAAATAACAATGTTTATTTAGATTTCACAACAACACGTAAGAATGCCACGTGTATTAACTAAGATACGCTCACAGTGATACGACGCAAAATAACTAAGCCAATTAGTTTGCTCGATGTCACAACAGCAGATACAAATAAAATGAATGATAATATTTTGGATATCGACATAAGTCGAGTTGCAGTGAGGCAAGTGCCCAAGTGAGCGATCAGCCTTGGTGCGTTTGAAATCTCGTTGCGGGCGTGACCACGATGTTCAACAAATGATATCATACCAACACCAGACGATTACGTAGTAATCAAACCAGTTACTGCAGCAACAGATCATGTATTGCTCAGTAGAACGGTTCGCATAACTGTACATTCATTACGCAGTTTGTAGTACATTTCAAAGCATTTTCCGATATCAAGGCAGCGTTGGAAAATGTTTAAGCGAGATTACTAACAAGAGGTAGCAACTTTTATTATAGGATCACGCTTTACTGATAATTGTTGTCTAAATATTTACCGTTCCGAGTACATTGAATCTCATTCCAGTCTCCGAATCTAATTTTCTATCTGATGGCTTAGTAATGTTAATAATCTCTTGGCGATTATTCAAATCCTGTTGTAGAGTATTTACATGCGTATAATTTTTTAATTAGTCAGTAATTATTCCTTATATAATAGTTAGTTCGTACATATTAGTACATAAAGCACAATTTGACAAAGTGTGTGAAAATAATATTATAGTAAGTTACATAACATCAAGTTGGCAACATAGTCGTAATAACAGTTATGTTAGAAAACTAAAAGATTTGCAATCAAAAAACTATTTTAGTCGTTCCATAGCTTTTTATCTTTTAGTGTTTTTCTTTGTTGCAATACTATAAGTTCTTCAAGAACTTATAGTATTGCTCATTTTGCGTCATTACGATCTGATAAAACTAATTTTAATATGTTTTATTTGTATATTACTTTTGCCTTTGTCTAAATAACAGCTTATATTTAAATATAATAAGGGCATCCAACTTATAAGTGATTTTTATTAATGAAATGCTTTGTACATTCATTTTTGCATTTTACACTTGCAAACAAATGCTAAAAATGGTTTTCCTACTAAAAATACTTCCAGAATGATTACTGCGGTTATTTTATACCACACAGGAGGAAGCACGAATACTGAGTAAATATAACAATCAGAAACCATGTGGTCTGTGACGTAGCAGGCAAATCGTTGATTTTCCTTGGTAAGGATTCAGTAGAAAATCAAGGGGGAATTTTCAACACACGATTCAAAAATGCAACAATACTAAGAAGCAGAGACAGTTAGGCATAAAACCCATAGCGAATGCATAAGGTCCATAACAAACTCAAAGCGGATGCTTTGCGGTGTAATCAAATAATCAATAATATTAAATGCTGCATCCGGTAATCAGTACAGGAATCCTGGATCGGAATTCCTGATGATGGTACCAAATGTTTGCGGCCAGCCGTATGCACTATGGAACACGTCAATTTTGCGTTATTTGCTACTATCAAAAACGGCAACTATATTCTCTGAAGAGTTAGGTAACGCCCGGTTCCAATAAAAAAACGACTCGTTTTGCTTACGGATAGTTGTACTTTGACATAAGTTCTATGAGACTTATGTCAAAATAAAACTATCTACTATAAGCAAAACGAGTCGTTTTTGTTTATAGAAACCGGGCGTAAGAGAGTTCAACCATATTTCAACAGTATAAAATCTCAGTAAGAGGCAAGCACTGTTCCAATATCCATCGCCATTTTCACATACAAATAATATGAACTCACTTCAGATTTGTTTACGGGAGTAGGCAGACACAACAGAATGCTGGTAAATTTGTCAAGTGGGAGTAGTTGGCCAAATTCGAAGCTAGATCGAAGTCGAATTTTGAAAATCAATAATAATCCTTGTGATGGATTATTAAACCTGATTATCTGACGGATTATAAAACCATACCATACCATTATAAATATCTCACAGGTTTTCTAACATCGCGAGAAAATCAAATAAATCTGCACGAGGTTTGGTTTTCTCACGATGTTGTCCTCCTCAATTTGATACCAATGTTGATGATCTCCACTCAATGACATGACTACTTTCTTCCTGGCCTTTCTGTCCCACTTCTTGGCTTAGGCCTCCCTCCACTCCTTCTTCTTCCTACAAACCTTCGCATCCTCCTTCCAGTTCTTAAGTAACTCATCCAGTACGTCCTGTCTTCTCCTTCGTGACCACACTGTCTCTTACATTACGTGTTTTTAAACCCCTAATGTATGTAATTTTAGCGTGTATCTAATGTTGGCTTTGCAAACAAGACAGTCATCAAAGTTCTCGGTACCGAATCGATCAATAGACGCCGCTTCCGCACCCCGAAGCGTCCGTCAGGCAGGGCTACATCTAACACCGCCTGCTTGTATATGAAAACTTCATTTACTTTGCGTTATTATAAATAACTATTTAAAGTATAATAATAACGTCCTGTAAGAAACCTACGTTAATGTGTTAATAAACTTAAAAAAGCACCATACAAATATGTTTTTCGCTAGGGATACTGTTCAGAATGACATCGTGGGTATTATTCCCAGATTGAACAATATGTTATAGTGGTTTTTCATCAGGAAATTTTCAGTAGTAGACCGGAATCTGGATTGATATTTTGATGGTTGGGAACTTGCAATTAACTGTTGAAATGTAATGTACTAGGGTGTTCGCACTCTAGCAGGCGCACTTCTGCCTAAACTTTCGGATAAAATCAGGCGTAATGATAATATGTATATTTAATAACCCATAGATATTTATTAGCCTGTTTGAAAAAAACCTTTCCTAAAAGCTCCGTAATTCAAGGATACAGAATGGAACTTTCAAAATGAAAGTTTTATCGATTTTGAATAAAATCATTAAGGTGCAGGAAATGGAATAAGATATTAAGATTTGCTGTCCGACTTATCACTTCACCGCAATTAATTTGAAGGCAGCATCCTGCCCTGAGATACCCTCGGCAAAATTATAAGTATGCAATTTACCACTATCAACATTATCATCAACTGCCTTGTTAGTCTAGTGGTAACAAGCGCTACTGCTCAGCACGAGCTGGGTTCGATTCCCGGGTTAGGCAAAGTGTTATTGGGTGTTTCTATTACAAGTTTCTTATTAACAGCCACGGAGCTTGGATCTGTGGCCGGCTTATGGCAATATGCTTGCCCTCTGTATTGTTGTGGCCTTGTATTGTTAGGAACATTTAGATATTCGTTCTAAAAAGTAAGTTTGATAGCAAACCATGTAGGGGAAACCCCTTAATTATTCTTAATCACCTTCGAACGACGCTATAGAGTGTGAGCGTCAAAAGGCTAGCATTATTCATTGTGTAATAGTCATTACACTTGAACTTTAACTCTTCACATGGGATTAGTTAGATTAGTTAGCCTAATGAAAGAACCACTTGATAACTCTACAAACTATGAGTTAAGAGGGTCATGAGTGCCGAATCAACTTCAGTTTTTGTAACTGAGATGAAACGTAGATCGTTAATCGACGATAAGTACGTGAATCTTTTTGGCTGTTATTATTTGCTATGAGCACTTTTAATATTATGTGTAACTAAATTATATTGCTGCCAGCTTTCCAAGCACATTTTCTATTGATACTCCTATGTGCAGGATTTTTTTTCCGCTTTTTTCCCATTTTGATATTCTTGTGTACATATTTTTGTTATTTTTTTAGATCTATTTGTAGTATGTAAATACATACAATAGTTTTTTTAATAAAAAGTACTTGCAAGATTCAGATATTGCAAATACTTTTTATTAAAAAAAAACTATATTCTATTTTATTTAAATAACAACTTCAAAACAAAATTTAAAATATCAATACTTTTTCCTAATTTATGACTCGTACATTTTATTTTAGGTTTTTGATATGCTCTTTAGTTAAAAGTCAGTATTATTATTTTTAATGGAAAATAATTGAATAATAAAATCAATTGATAAAATTGTATTGACCATTTCGCCTTTCGGTAGTTAATATCAGTCTCATGTTAGTATCACCATTGGACAACAAAAAAGCTAGTCTTGGTATCTAAACAAAAACCATAGTCTAGCATAGCTGGGAACTTCAAAAATATCACACGCTAAGGTCATTTAAGCATATTACTTTTTTGTTAGCATCGTATCAACAATGAACGGTCGTCATTGTAAAAACATTGTAACATTTGCGAATTGGGAGTAACAAGGTCGCCGTCAAATAAGTAGGAAATAAAAACTAAACGATTCTGAATCGGCATATCATCAAAAAAGTCCAGATTCCAATTTGATGTGCCTTAAGTGCTGTCGTTGTGAAGTGTTTCTTGAATTAATTATGTAGACAAAAAATGAGGTATGTTGATAATACAATAGATTCACTGGTACACTGCTTGGTAGTCTGTCTTGGTAGGGGGTTATCGTTTCAAGAAATGTAAGTTCTAGTAAAGAACGCGGTATCTATTAAAAAAAAAAAGAAAATGCTAACTAATAAATTGTACTAACTTGTTGGTCACATACGCGGCCGCTGAGCATGTAATTCCCAGGTCCGAAAATGTGGTTGTTTTTTTAAGAAACATATTTTCGGTGATTCCTGATAGAAAAATTGACACTTGATTTTTCCATCGATATATAACAAATACTAGCTGTACTCAAATATTGATTAAAAAACTCCACAGGCCACAAACCAATAACATAGGGTTTTTTAAATGTCAAGAAAAAATAGGATGAAGCTACGGTCCCGGTCACAAGGCAAAAAAATTGTGAAAATACTGTAGTTGCCCATTCCAAAGGCGTTGATCTCTATGGAGAAAAATGGGAAAGAAATTCCATGGACACTCATTTAAATCATATTTTTTTTACAAGATCATGATAACATTATTCATGTTGAGATTAAACAAATATGTGAGAACGATGTATATAGACGTGCACATTAAGAGCATCCAGAGCGAAAGCAAAAATGTCAATTAAAAAATAGTCAAAAAGTTAATATCAGTCCCAACTGACAGCACC
This sequence comes from Ochropleura plecta, assembly GCA_905475445.1. Classification (NCBI taxonomy): domain Eukaryota; kingdom Metazoa; phylum Arthropoda; class Insecta; order Lepidoptera; family Noctuidae; genus Ochropleura; species Ochropleura plecta. The sequence continues at coordinate 14,436,486 of FR997731.1, read as the reverse complement.
CGTTCACAAACATAACACAAGGATCAGCCTCATTCAGCCATTTTGAATAGAACTAAATGACTAGACACACCCGCCTCCATCATCAAGACATTTAAGTGAGTATGACAATCTCTCAACCACCACCTCACCTTTTCAGCGACGTTGCAAGCGCTGAAGTTATTAACGTTTTCCAAAAGATTATCGAAACTAAAAACGATAAGGATCAAACGTAGGTTGATCCTGAATGATTACCTTTACACATTTATTGGCTGATTTATCTAATGATGATCATGATGATAATATTGTTTTCAACGTGTAAACTGTACGTACTCCGCATTCAAGCATTTAAAGACCGCTGCTTTTGATAAATTGTACAATATGCATTGATTCCACCCATTGTAGTACATGAAATTGGGTTCGGCAGAGGTATCTATAATACATCCACATTTTACCAGTTATGGTCACGTACCTAATTTCGGGCCAGTCTAATGCCATCAACCGAGCACAAGGCTTGATTTTGGTCTGCTTTTGAGAAATTCCTGATGGTAAAACCCAATAATACTTTGTACGACCTGGAAATCACATCCAAGACCTCACGGTCATTAGTAGCACTTGTGACTAACGAGGAAGACAAAATTTCGATATTTGTTTAACAAAATACAAATTCGTGAACCGACTGAAAACTGGCAACTTGTTCGATAAAGACATCATTACGGTTACAATACTGGTTTGACTCGATTGTATAACGAAACAATTAAATTATTTTAGGTTAAATATCTACTATTTTAGTGCTTTTGGTGAAAACGGCCGCAAACCTATATAACTGGATACTTATAGCATATGAAAACTGGTGTTACACCCACTAAAGCAGATGGGTCATTCGAAATAATATTTATTTGTGGCGGTTTGATTTAAGTGTTTGGTTAGTTTATCTTGATCTCTGCATTATTGCTGCGTTTCCTTATCAAAATGATAATGGAACACTGATATCATCATTTCCTATCCCGTGTTTATCAAGCTAATCCTAATCTTTTGCTAACCATGGTTCATTTTCTTTCTGTTCATATTTGGGGTAAGCTTATTTTCTTCGATATTACCTCTTTCAGCCGTCATTACTGGATTCTCTTCCATATTAGCCCTTTGACATTATTAAATAAAGTTTCTTCGCCTATTACCCATAGCGTGACAACCAATTTTCACTAGTAAACTGTATTTATGACTGTGAAGTATAGTGTTATCTAGCGTATTGTGATACTAATAAGATTACAAGAATTTTCAGATGACCGCAATGTCTGCATCTGTTTGTATAGTTTTATGTGTTTTGCGATAAAATTTCATCTAAAATGCTAATAGGTATTTTTCCACAACGTACTTATAACATATTAATGAAAAACTTGAAACTGTATTTGACATAATCTGATCTAGTATGTTCGTGACGGACTAACTACAGGTATAGTGATTAATCGCATCGAAGCACTAACTAACACTATACGACCCTTAAATTTTCCTAAAATGGATGCGAGTCTTTAACAAACGCACGATGATAAGGGAGAAACTAGCATATCTGTAAACAAATAATTAGATGTGATTTAGACTAAGTATCGCGTAACATGGTTGAATGTGATAATTTTAGATTTTCCCGGAACTAGACTACATCACGAGAGAGTACCAAGAACTATGACATACAACGGATCACGTCGTAATTATTGCATCTCGCATATTAGTTTCCGAAGACATCAAAGCGGTATTATAAATAATTTTAGGCTCGCTGCATACAATAAATTAATATATTTTATAACCGCATGTGGTATATTGTTACTCAGTAAGAAAATACATTATGTTTTTATGGTCACAATCTATATCTAGGCAACTGCACAAGAACTATCGATTGTTTCTATTCAAAAACATGTACCAATGCGTGATAACATACCGAACTGATCTACAAAAAAACATGTTAAAATCTTAATTTCTCTCCCTCTTCTCTGAGTTGAAATATTTTATCTTATCAGACAACATGTTACGAGACTGTTCCGCCAGTAATCCTCCCAAGCCCAATTATTTTCCATACAAATAACTTGTGAGCGCGCAGAACGCCTTACCTTAGTTATAGCTCTCAGGTAATGGCCGAGAATCGACAGATTTGTGCAGCACGTGCGATAGTCGTCACGTGGCCTCGGCACATGTCGCCGCGGTCCGCCATGTTGCCAGTACTGTCGACAAAAAAGTATGGTGTACACAACCGACCACTCTGTGAACAGGCAAAATATAAAAACGGTTTTGCCCATAGCAATCACGCCTGCGCCTGTATTCTCTGAAAGGTTAGGCCTAGCTTTACATCATTTACTTATTACAATTTAACCATTTATGTTTCAAGTTCCGTTTAATAAAGAATCGTTAACCATAACAACCTAAGGCTGTTACGTAATGAAAAAACCCAACCTTTACTATAACTGGACCCTACAAAGAAAGCTCAAGTTTGGCTTTAGAATTGCGACCACTTAACCAAATTTTAATAGACAAGTCAAGTAACGAGCAAACGTAACACTATGATCAACTCAGTTTCTTGAAAGACAAGCAGTCTAGACATAGGGCCTCCGGACCTTCGCAACCAAGATCTTCCCCTGAGCATGCATCCAACAGATTCCTTCGACCTTGACAATACCATTTTAGGACTTCGCACAACACGTGCGTCTAAATTAAGTAGGTACCAAGTAGCAGGTACTAACTGCCTTGTATTGTAGTTTTTGGTGCAGGTGTACTTACACTTATGTATTTTGCCGACGGTATTTAATTGAAGACTTTAAAATATGAGCTACGTTTTACGCTGTACGCCTGTATAGTGGAGACTTAGTGTAATAGCGACCTTTAGTATGGCGTATGTGTTATCGTTGTACAATCAACATAACATCGCTATTGTGTGGAAGTGCGAGGGGTTATGCCAAGGCGTATTTAGAGAGAAGGAAAGGGTTGTAGAGAGCAAATAATAGCCTATTTCCTTTTTTAAGAAAACGCACGGTTGACAAACGAACAGACAGTCCACCACGCTGCATTCAACCTGAATCCAAATGGTGGATTTTCTGCCCCACTCCCGCTAACAAAAAAGAGGCCTGCAGGGTTGCTAATATTTTTCTCGGCCAAAAGTGACAAACTATCATGAAACTTAAAAAATACGAGGTTTTTTTACCTAGGACAAAAAAAAACATTGCGTTGTTAGTTGAATTTATCGCGAATCTCTCGAATCAGCTTTAGCTTAATTCGACGTACAATAATACGAAACATCACGTGAAATACGGAACGGTTGGCAAGGCCTGAGTCTCAGATGTGGGCGGGAACGTTACAGGCTCATTATGCTATGAGCTGACACGTGCTACATTACGGTGTATCTTAGGCTTCTTCAGTACAGTATTACAAAACGGAAAATACACATAAGACCCTAAAGTTCGAATCTAGTATTTAAATGAAAACTGAAACACCACGACATGACGCCTGTTAAAACTCAAGAAATTGGCAGTGGTGAATATAACTATTTATGATTAGCTCTTGTTTTTCAAAATTAAAGTTTCCAAAGAAGAGTTAATTCTGCTAAATAGAAACGTTCTCGTAATAGGAACTTTATTTTCAAGTGATGATGGAAAAGCCATATTAATTAAATTCGTTCTCCTTTAAATGAGGTTTTATAATTCGGCGGCGACACATCGTGTGGAAGCGGTTTTAATGACTAATAAACCTTTTTAAAGTGCTTCTTTACTCTTTATTTGTTTTATTAACAAGTCATTTGGATTGATAATATTTATTTGCTTTTAAAGCACTTCTAATTCAGACAAAAATATTTATCATGTGAATGCTTCGTGGGTGAAGTGGTCGTAAGCGCGGGTGCTACGCTTCAGGTCCTGGGTTCGGTTCTCAGGGCGGGTTAAGAGTTATCGGGTTTTTTTATTAGATTTTTCTAAGTAGCAGCTACGGAGTCCTACGGAGATTTGTTACGGAATTAGGCTCGCCTTAACTTAAACATAACTGGCGAAATGTGAGTTTACTATTACGAACGTAACTATATCTAACTTTTCTTCTTCTTCATCTTTTTTCACTTTTCTTTAGTTAGGTAAAGATGTACCTACTACGTGAATGTAGCGCACTAAAATCGGAACCTATTTTTCAATGTCAATGCCATTAATTGTTCATTTACTAAGTTCATGTCGTGTCGAATACTTTATTACTATTTATTTGTCAATCATCATCATCATCAGACCACAACAGCCCCCTGCTGGGCATAGGCCGCCTCAAAAGGAGGACTTAAATCGGTTCTCGGCAACTCTCATTAAGTTGCAACAAGCCACCCTGCGAAGATTGTCGCTTCACCGAGCCTGAGGGCGGTACGACCCACCTTGTAAGGTGGGACGTACAAGAACAAAACATTACTATGAGACTACCCTCAATGAACAATAATAATATGAACATATTAAATATATTTTTAACACCCTTGCTCGTAAAGCTGATGTAATTCCACCGGTTTTAAATATGTAAAGAGGGTCATAAAAAACGCGTGTGTTATCAAACCAAATAGTTAAGTTATAGTCCATACAAATTCCATAACAGTATTATTTGCCATTTCAAATTTGGAACTGATCGCCCCGCCGGCCGCACGACTCCAGCTAGTGAGCAGCGCGCTGTTGCTATTCTTTTTCTTTTTTTTATATAATAGTACATTACGATATTAGTGCGTTATGATGGTTATAACATGCGAGGCGGAATTTCAGCCCGAGCCGTAGGCGAGGGCGTAATCGAGCCGAGCATGTTATAACCAATACGCACGTATATCGTACGACGTTTTTTAACACATTTGCGAGGAAACAGAAAAAAAAACATTTCACAATACAAGTACAAAGAAAAGAAAATTTGAGAAAAATGGCGCGAGGATTACTTTCTGCCGTGGCTGCGTGAACATGTTGGCAAAGACACTAAACTTCACTAGAGCATGCAGCCAAGTTTTGAAATTACCGAATAAACTGTTTTTTTTTAATTTTAAATAAACTCAATCTGTGAATGCACACTGTTGCTTTAAAATGGCGATTAGTTCGAAATTTGAATAGCAACAGCGCGCTGCTCACTAGCTGGTCAGTCGTGCGGCGCGGCGGCGATCAGTTCCAAATTTGAAATGGCAAATAATACTGTTATGGAATTTGTATAGACTATAACTTAACTATTTGCTTTGATAACACACGCGTTTTTTATGACCCTCTTTACATATCTAAAACCGGTGGAATTACATCAGCTTTACGAGCAAGGGTGTTAAAAAGGGTTTTGTCGCTTAGCGCTGTTGCTATTCAAATTTCGAACTAATTCGAAAGTAGGCAGCGCTAGCTCGCTGTTAAAATGGCGGGAAGCAACAATGTGCATTCACAGATTGAGTTTATTTAAAATGTTTTTTTTTTTCTGTTTCCTCGCAAATGTGTTAAAAAACGTCGTACGATATACGTGCGTATTGGTTATAACATGCTCGGCTCAATTACGCCCTCGCCTACGGCTCGGGCTGAAATTCCGACTCGCATGTTATAACCATCTTAACGCACTAATATCGTAATGTAGGTACTATTATTTCATTAATCCTTTCCTTACTAATATTATAAAAGCGAAAGTGAGTTTGTTTGTTTGTTACGTCTTCAAGCCTAAATGGCTAAACCGATTTTGATAAATTTTGTTACAGAGATAGTTGAGACCCTGGAGACGGGTATAGGCTATTTTTTTTAAAAAAAGATTGAGATATGAGGGAGAAAGAGGGAAGAAGAGGGAAAACTTAGCATTGCTATTACAATAAATAAGGCGCAAGGGCAAAAACTACAGGTAGCAGTACCTGTAAATCAGGAAAGGGGAACTGTGTTACTCCGAATTTAACGCGAGCAAAGCCGCGGGCAAAAGCTAGTATTATATATATTGTAGTTGCTGTTTTGTTTAAAAGAAGGCAAATACGATAAAATTTTACTGTTTATGCTAATTGTGACAAATAAACTATTTTGTATGTTTAGTACATAAATAGGATACATCATATTTTATGAGGGTAGCTGAATTCCAGTTTCCAGAATTTTAAGTAACAACTCCAAGAATTGCACCTGAGACACCTTGAGGTCATAAATATATTTGGGGACATGTCAATGTATAAAGAGCGAAATTTCGAAGGTTCGCCCGAGAGGTCACCTACATACTTCGAGGCACAATTGCTGGTCATGGCCGCGCGGAGACCTCATATCTGACGCTTCGCTCAAGTAATGGCCTTCAAGCGATTTATAAAAGATTAAGTTGTAAATATGAACGAAAAAACACGAAGAAATACACAACGCAAATAAATTTTATTTAGCACGACGTACTTGAAATTTAGTGCAAGAGAATATTGAGATGGATTGAAAATACTTAATATAGGTACCATTTTTTAGCAACAGTTTAGCGTGAAAATCGCTAGCAGCGTATAACATCTTCCGCATCCTATTTGCGCTACACGAATGCGCAAGCGAATCTGCAAATAACCATACAAGTAAACAGACGTAAACTGTACGTCATTTCAAAATTATACCCAATAATGACACCAGTCACACATGTTAACAAAATCTTTTACAAGACTTTTAAAGCACGTATTCATGGAAAACAAAAGTTGCACACACACAAACATGTTGCAGCAATGTGTTTTATTGTCGGCAAGACTGCATGCAGTGGTTGCCTCGCCGATCTTAAATCAAGAATGGCACCTAAATTTGATCTTGGGTTCATTTCTCAGGTAGAGCAGTGTACTTGATATCTTCCATAATGGTTAGATACACACGTCAACATCGCACGGAACACGACTGTTAGTCATCCAAGAAAGAGACAGACATTGCAAACCCGAAGTTATGTGATTTGTGCATGGTGTTCACACAAAAACCTGTTACTGTAATAATGTTACGGACATTTTAAAGAAAAAGTGATATAATCACCACAGCCGCATAGTATTGTACTCGCGTACACTATAACCATGAAGAGGCTACCGACGAAAGCATGTGTCATAGACAAGCTAAATTATTGTACAAACATCAGTCGGGTGTCAAAGACCGATAGGTTTAATTAGTAAGCAAAAAGGCGCCATAGTAACATTGACAGCGTAGGCGATAAGAGTCAAGCGGCCACTATAAATTGGTCTGTCTGATTAGTTTTAGCTGGTCAATGTTTAAGTAGGCACGTGAGGTCTTGCTGAGTGGTCGACGATTCGCGTAGGTGGCTTCAGTAGCAGGAGCAGACGCGGCCGTCCTTAGAAGTGACCACTGACTGTCATACTAATGCACTAAAATGCTGCTGACACCCAACCAGGTGTCTTTTCATGTTTTACAATTATTCGCACCCTGTTAAGAGTAATTTAAGAGTCTTTATCCGTCACATAAATCAACTTTCTCGTAGAAATTTACAACCGATTCGTAAAAAATTCTTTACAATTTTAGACAGACTGTTGACAGACGTTAGATGCATGAAAAGCTTAATTATTTTTTCATGAAACTTATATGAGTTTAGAACTACAATTACTTTGTTGTTAACTATTACCAAAACTTCGTTTACTATGTTAGACAAATAAAATAGATTTAATTGCTTATTTATATTACTTGTTTTTATCTAAGTAACGCTTGACTAGTGGCGGTACTTAAAACTAGAGTAGAGCAACATTAAAACCATACTTAATTATGTTTTAATGCTCCGATAATTATTTTCTATGCATGTTACTATCTGTCCATTTTGATAAAGAGGCTACTGTACCTGTAATTTTATTTTATGAATTTTGGTCATACTTGACATGCTCCTGCCCTTAGCTCAATTTATTTGGGATGTCTTCTTCATGTATACTCCTCTATTACTCGTCTTCTGATCAGACACTTTTCGTCCTATATCGTCCTTTACATAGTCTATCCACATTCATACAGACTTTCCTCACGGCATTTTCCTTATTTTCCCGTACATAAACTTGACAAAGCAAAAAAACACATGGGTCACCTACATACTTTATTTTTGTAGCATCATGAAGTTCTCCGACCAACTACAAGGCAATGTTAGGGACATTATACGATTACCCTGGTCGGTCAATTGTGGAAAATACAAAAGCACCTAAAGCTTGCAAAATACCAAAAAGCGTCATTTTAGTCGGACACATTGCCTCTCGTGAACGGTGAGGCCTCGTCCAAATGAGGAGCCGCGGTGTCAAAACCAGTTGCTTAATAATAATGAGAGCAATTAACACGTAAATGTTGAAGACCTCGATAGATGACAAACTTCCGTGAACGCTCACGAATATGCACGAACTTAGAACTTGACGAATTGGTCTTGACATATGGATTGATATTTTTAGAATTGATTGATTAGTCTAGCGGCCGCGACTGCAATTGCAAAATTTGAGAATGAAGCTGATTATTAATGATTCCAAAGATAATAATAGAACCTACCTAGTATTCGTTTGCAATGAACTGAATCTATTATAATATAGAATAATTATCGATTAAGATTAAGTTAGCAGTGTGGCAGTGAGGCTGACTGTCTGAGATTATTAAATAAACGGCAACAGTTTCCCCTAGGCCCCTATCAATGTGGGATTGATTATTGTCATCGGCAAAATGTGGGACTCCTGTAACAGAACATAAACTTTCTGATTACAATGACCAGAGCAATTATATTGATTATTATTAGCTTAAAGATTGATGTACTCTTTGTCGCCATAATGACCACCAAACACATTAGTTTACATGAGAACAAAAGAGCCTTGTGCTAATATTGATAATTACTAGGTTCGTCACTGCTCTTAACATTGTATTTTATTTATTATACTTTATAGCATTTCTTATTCCTTCATAACTGAACATTACGCCTGTTATAGGCATAGGTGTACCAAATAGTACATCTACATTTCGCCTGTTGTGTTTAACACTTTGGTGTCTTCCAATTCCTACTTTCTGTAGAAATCGGAAGACACCAATCGGTTGACCGCTAGTGGGAAGTTCAGGTTGGAAATGTTGTACCTACATGACATGTGTACATAGTACACTACAAAGTCAAATAACCAGTTTCCGAGGCTGTTACTGAGAAATTTCCAATAGAAAAATCCAAAACCACTCTATCGGACCCGAGAATCGATCACATGACCTCATGCTTAGACCACTATACCAACGAGGCAGAACTGTTTATACCTAGTAAGAATAAATGGATTAGCAATAGCTGGGCTTCTGGACTTTCTATTTACGTCAAAAAGATAAGCGCTATGAAATCTCATATCCACATTTGTTTTTATTCCTAACCTACAAAATAATAATTTACAATTGATGGCTCGATAACGGTGACAAGGTGTTTTGCTATATTTGTATGCTAATGTATTGTATGGTACTTTATCAGTAACGCTACTAAGGGTGATTCAGCAATTTCTCAGCATTTTCGTGCAGGGACTGAAAGCGGTTACGGTTAAAGGTTAAGGTACCTCAAAAATATACCGATACCGCTTTAAAATAAAGGTTCAGCTGTACCGGTACCTTTATAAATAAAGGTTGGACTAAATTGTTATTTAACCTTTACACGATTTCGGTACCGAAAAACATGCCAGACGGGGCGCGGCACGCGTGCGCAGGGGGTTGAACACGTTAGTCATAATGTGCAACAATCAGCAAGTGAAGGACATACAGAGCGGCGAGGGCGGTGCGTCAAAGAAAACCCCTAATTATTAAGGTTAAGGTTCCGCTACCGATTCATTTATAAAGGTTACAGTACTTCTACCGAAACATACCGGTACGCATTTCCAACCTCAAAATTCGGCTACTGAAAAAAATAACGGTATCGAAATATTTCGGTTATCCTTATTTAACGGTATGACGTCATACCGAAATATAAAGGTACCTTAATTTTTGGGTAATTCAGTCCCTGTTTTCGTGCTTTGCTAATCAATATCCCTATAACTTTTTGAAAAAAACCTAGATAAGCTATAAAATTTAAAAGCCTTTACGTTTGTTGGAGTAAATGTAAATCTAAAACACCCCGTTAACACTTTACGAATTGCCAAAATTTACCTCGGCACACTTTTCTTATATTTTTTGTTCATGACCTATCAAGCAAATGATTTGAAAATCCTCTAAAACAAACATAAACCTAAATTAAAAACGTCCGATAGAGCCATTGTAATCGAATTAACCCACACATTTACCCTCGAATAGTTCAAGTAGTGGAATCAGAATGAGCTCATGTGCGGGCGCAACTGGAAACAATGCTCTGCGCCGGCGCAGTTCTCACGGGTCATCTGCGCTCCCACACTGTTTAGTACCGACCACTGATTGATCGTAACGGTCCTATGTTTATTACTTATTTCATTCTTAAATTATTTTATTTTTAATTGCGATTGACCATGTTTTTGCATTTTAAGTAGGTCTCTCGATTTAATAATGTTATCTGTTTGACCTCCGGTTATTTTTTTGTGTTACTTCTTAGCAGATTTCCATGCTACAATTGTATACTTGCAATTAGTATCTGGCTAGTAAATGTGAAATACGCTCTAAGTAATGAAACTATTAGATAAATTATGAGTCCTTTGTTTGTATTTCTATTTATAATCATGATTCTGGGTCACTTCCTTGATCTTCTGCTATCATATTCCATATTTTAAAAACAATGAATCACAACACATTATGATATCATATTATTATTAACAAGGACTCCTCAGATTTTCTGATCTATATTGCAGATAGGTACCGTTTTCATATCTTGTGGAGCTCATGGCCAAAAAATTACAAACGCATAGGTTTATCTTCAGATTAAGCCGGGCTTGCCTAGGTGGGCTAGTGAATGGCCGACTACCCATTACATACTGAGTTTCCTCCGTGCCTCGGAAAACACGTTAACCCCGTTAGTCTCAGCTGGCAAATGTAGATCTTTGACAGTGGTTACAACCAGACCTACCAAAGGTGGTAACGTTTTACCTAGAACTAAATGGGCCGTGGACGTCAGACAGACAGACGCTTCATGTAAAATACTGGTATACAAATACAGCTGCATTCGGATAGACTGGAGGCCGACCTCGACATAGTTGGGAAAATGCTAGGCGGGTGCCTGCTGAAAAACAAGCAATTGTTCAACCCAAGCACCAAAGCAACACCTGTCAAGTTTTAATTTCAAAACCTGTAAATGAACCAATTTCATCATTAAACTGCAACACACCAAATTAATTTCAATTTGACTTTTATACTACAAATGGACTGGTCCCTAAAAAAACTCCCCAAGAATAAATGATGCGTAACAAACAAACGGACCGCTTGCTCACCCAGCCACCAACACATGACCCATTTCTTCCAATTAACTCCTACGACTTGCGTGGGTGGTTTAGCGGCGGATACATATTAGTTTTATTCCTCATCTACTTCAAATCAATTGACACGATTGTGGAAAAACTGTATTCATAGTAGGTTATACCGCCTCGTCTGTTTTAATTGTTGGGTTGATTGTTGAACATTATTTTAGATGTTACAGAATAGTGTAATAGTGTTTCTTGCATTTTAGAGGCAGTCAAAGAGGTCGAAACTTGAGTCCGAACTTCGTCACCATCGTGCTCATGCAATACTACTGGATTAAAAGATAACACACATTGACTGGCAAAATATGGGTGTAATAATAGGCACACCTCTACTTACACTTTTGGTGTAATGTTATGTTACAGTGACTGTTCGCTGTTTAGATTTTTTAAGGTAGTAATAGTGGGTAAATGCCCAATTGGACAGCATGGTTGGCGCAGTGGCTGAGCGATCGACTGTTGTGCGCCGCGTGTCGCGGGTTTGATTCCCGCACGGAACAAATATTTATATGGCCCACAGATAGTTGTTTCGGGTCTGGCTGTATGTGTGTGTCAATTTAAATGTTTGAAAACGCATCCACGATACAGGAGAAATTCCTAGTGAGAAGCAACGTTTCTTTAAAAAAAATGAGTTTACGAAAATTTTGAAGTTGTGTGAAGTTTGTAACTCTGTTAGTAAATATAGAATTTCAAGTTTCTATGCAAAAATAACAACAACCTGTTCTCTGACTTTCCGATGTGGTCCAAATGTCCATATTGATCCCAGTTTATCTATAATCAGCTAAAATATCAACAATCAATTAACTCTACTATTAGAAAATACTCGTGAGAAAAAGTTGACGATATTTGCATTACACTTTGAGAGGTATGGTCGAGTTGGAGTACCTACTCTTACTGTCTACTGTAGAAGAAAGTTGCCATTTTATAAACTTTATCGGTCGAAGTACAAGCCTTCCTACCGAGGTAGTTCGAAAGAGATACCGCGGTCTCAGAACATAGAGGGCAAAAGAAGTAACATGGATGGGCTTTAGTCAGTAAAAGTCTGACTCTCAATTCCGATCCGCCAGCTCCACATCTGAAAAAATTGTCATTATCATTGAAGAACTTTGACAAATTCTAACCTACCGTCAATGCACGTGTAATGCTCACCATTATCATGTTCTATACACATAGAGCTAGATGCATTATTCAATTTCCTTCCGTCCAATCACTGTAACGTTAAAAACGTCCATACCTAAATATTAAACGCGGTTGTCATCCATTCGTCATAACAATGATATGAACATTATTGCGCGTTCCAAGCACGTCCTCTAGTAAATGGTAACAATTTGACTTCAACAACGTCGTTATTCCGTAAGCAGTAAGGGCGGTTTCTATAGTTGTAGTGTACTGCAGCGTGGTTGACTGTAGAGTAGACTCGTACTAATTCGCAAGGTTGCTGAGCGCACGCGCCACCTTGGTTGCTAATAATTCTGATGATCTTCACGCGTTAAAACGCTGTTTCCCACGTAGTCTCAACTCACTTTTGTTTTATGTTTTTAGTTGCCACTGTATTTGATGTTTGTTTTCGTAAATTGGGTACATAGCCACTATGACCTGAATAACTTGCCAAACTTGTGTGCTGTGAAGTTTGGCAAGTGGCATGGGCAGTGGCCCATGTCCAGTTATTGAATTGTGAGCTGATGATGATGATGATGTTTAAAGTTAAAAAAACTTTTTTGCAAAAAATAAAGTCGGTGGCTTTTGTTGGTTTCGTTGACTTTTTTGCCACCGACTTCCGGAAATAAAGTTATTTTCCACTTTTTAGTTTTTTTTTGGAAGTCGGTTTTATTTTTGCAAAAAAGTTTTTTATTTCAGCATTTTTAGTTATAGTATTATGATATAATTCGCAAACATGGTTATTTTTAGCTTTTTAGTGCGTAGGTCCCGTCTTAAATACAAGCTTTAGTTCCACATCACGCTATAGTATTAAGGCGCTGTACAAAGCAAACACTTCGTAAAGCGTCTAGATTTTCGTCGCAAAGTTAGCCGCATCTGTACATGCCACTAGCCAAAAAAAAATACCGTGTATAGTTCAATACATAAAGTAAAGACTTAAACAAAACTAGTTTACAAAAAGTGCTCTAGTACTACCAAAAAAAAAAAGAGTTTAAAAAGACCAAGAAAAAAAATTTTTTCGTCTCGAAATTCTCAATTTTTTCAGCGACAACTATCATATTTTTTATATCTATAACAAAGGCAATTGTTTAAACTAAAGAGATATCTAAAATTTTTCAAACACGGAGCTGTATTTTTTTTTTATTCAATAAAAACTGCCCTACATTTTGGCGGACATGATATTCAAATAAAATCAAACGCCGAAATATTTTCGACCTTATTTCTATTCTTTCGATGCAATACTGTCGTGTACTTGTGTCAGACCATGCCCAGTATGCAGCTAGCCTTACTTCCGCGAATACCTAAAGATTAGATTGTTACCGCGCCTTAAATACTACCTATCTAAATTATGCTTTAGTTTAAAACTAATTCAGAAATCATATGCATCATCGCCTAGGGGAGACAGCTGATACTTGATCTGATGATTATGTTTCTTAATGACTAGGTGAGGGGGGGGAGGGGGTACGGGCACCCTGCTCCCACTCGCCTGCCTACCCTGGCGAAACCCATACTTATACATGTGATTGCAGCAATCACGGCAGATTTGCTGTCATTTATTGAAGAGTTCCGTTGTATATCACTGAAGATCTATCACCAAATTAAAATACAATCACCTCAAAAAACTGCGATGACCTTCCAAATCATAGTCCATAGTGTTTTTTTTGTTCATTTGTCTTCGACAACCTTTAAAATTATATCATCAACGTAGACGAAGTCAATCTAATACGCATTATTAAAGATAACTCAAAAACTACTGGCCAGATCTTGATACCACCAGCTTTCGAATAAAAAAAGAACCATCAAAATCGGTTCAGCCAGACCAGAGTTATGAGGTAACAAACACAAAAAAAATAAAAAAATACAGTCGAATTGAGAACCTCCTCCTTTTTTGAAGTCGGTTAAAAAATCATTCAAATTGATCGACCGTAATTAGTGCACTTTTTCAGAATGCACACGGCTGAGATGCGACGTCACCCATCCATCGTCACTTCTGCCATAACAACTGTGATTTACAATCTATTGATACCATTCTGTGTTAGATTTATTAATTTGTGCTGTTTAAAACGTTTGAGTGGCCGAGTTTCTACTTCCTTATTAGTCCGCACGGAAATAGATTGATAACGATGTACGGAATTGATTAATTAGGTAATGTACCTAACTACGTATAGCGCGTCGTAAAATATCGTCCGATTTGTTCTTCCTTCCTTATTCCGTTCATAATAAGTTTAGATCTAAGTGAAAAATGGCCTTCTTATCAAGTTATTGATAAAATACTTTGTTTTGAAATAATTTTATGAAATGTTGCATAACGGCCAAAAAAAGAAAACCAATAAGAAATAAATTTTAATGGTACCCATTTCACATTCAATAAAATTCGACTGCAAGCACTTGAGATAAAGGTATGCGGTGATACTAACCTAGGATGGCCATGGCTCCACATGCTTGCTGAAGGATAGAAAACAATTACACACTTACTCATTAACAACTAGCTGTTGCCCGCGCCTTCGCTTGCGTGGATGCTGGCAATAATTCCAATAAAATTAGCCTTTGTCCTAACCCAATGGTCAATAGAATTACATACTTACGTAATAAATATTAATATTACTTTCAGTTTAAAAAAATAAAATAAAAATACGCGTGTTGATATTGATAACCTTAATTTATAATCAATTTCAATTAATTATTTTACCATTTCTGTACTAGTGCAAGTACAGTAGCTTGTAAAAAAATGCAATTTAATAGCCATAAATGGATGTTGTTTTAATTTGAATATGTTTTGTTTTGTGCCAGACATTACAAAACCTTTTGTGTTCTCAAAAGGGAAAGCGACAATACTATAATTTCAAAATTATAAATACGCGACTTCGCTAACCATGCATTGTCATGCGATTAAGCTTCTAAGATTTGTTTACATAGTTACAGGTGAAACTAATAAAACCGTGTTAAATAATTCAGAAGAAGTTCCTCGCGAATTACAATATTGAGAGTGGATAATTGTATAAAAGGTACATTTGTTTATGATTTCACTAGCTTTTGCCCGCGGCTTAGCTCGCGTTAAATTCGGGGTAATACAGTTCCCCTTTTTCCTGATTTACAGGTACCTGCTCGCTGTAGTTTTTGCCCTTACGCTTTATTTATTGTAATAGCAATGCTAAGTTTTTCCTTCTTTCTCCCTCATTTCACACTTAAAAAAAAATAGCCAATGTCCGTCTCCAGGGTCCCAACTATCTTTGTACCAAAATTCCTCAAAATCGGTTAAACCATTGAGCCGTGATGACGTAACAAACAAACAAACTCGCTTTCGCTTTTATAATATTAGTAAGGATTCGGGGGCCTTAAATTCATTTAAGGTCACCACAGGATAGTCCGGTTAAGAAGTCAAACAACTCAACCGACAGTTGAACTGCGAGTGGCCCTATAAAAAAAATGATTTTATTCGTATTTTCCGTCGAGGACTTGTGTTGTGAGAACTCGTAGATTTTGGTTAAATATTTTCAGATTTTCCGACCACTGTTTTTCAGTTCAGTTCGCAATTTCCACAGTACCTTAAAACATAAATTATTTTAGATGGACTCTCTAGGACTCCCGAGGGATACAACCAAATCCAGTATTGATGCCTACTGGAAGGACTACGATTTATATTTATTCTCTACCCTCTTTGATCTTATCTTTGATTTTAGTGTCGAGTAATTTCCGAAAAAGAAACTACTCGAGGCCTAGTTTTTGTTTCTTAAAATCACTGCTTGCCGATTTCTCTCTCATTTAAGTTTAAATTTTTGCTAAAGTGGGGGATAATTGTAAATTTTGTGTTACACGAATAATATGGCAATATATCATGTTATAATATCGTGTCCTGTTTTTTGCTCATCACAGTACTCTACTGAAAGCGTTAAACTCGAAACAAAGCTCTGGACCGACTCAATCTATTCTACCATCGAAAGCAAATTGATCTAAAAAATAAATATTTAAGTGTCAACGAGTCGCTCTTAACCTTAAGACTCGTATATACCATCACGAAACCCACCCAGACATGCAAATCGTTTTCCTACAAACACATCCCGTATGGTCACCGGAGCGATAACGTGTGATATGAGTGATAGGCTTAAGTTCACGCGTGCACGTGCTCCGACCGCTATTATGTACCGATAACAATACGATTTATCAAATAATCGATGCATTTTTAGGCTGGTTTCACGTGAAAAGATGGTGTGATTTTTCGTTTCGATGCATATCTATCCTCTGTGGTGTTCCTATAGAAGATATTCACTTCGCCAGTTATGTTTAAGGACATAAGTCAATATGGTCGAGGCTGTTCCCGTCAACAAGGCAGATATCAAAAGCACGTCATCATCAACAAGCAAATTATTAAAAAATCGTATGTTGCAGTCGCGAAATAATTTGGAAGCTTTCAATCATTTTGAGACTTTTGACTTTGGTCAGGCTGAAAATAAGTATTATTTCCAACAGCTTTTTGAAGCAAAAAAACTTTAAAAGTGTATGTGTATTCTACGCCTTAATTTTAGTTCCGCAACGAGAGGACAAAAATAATTCGCATGACATGACTTGTTCGCCTTGAATGAGATGGCATAAATAACTTATCTAATATTTAGCAACACAACCAATGCTACTTTCGCTTATAAAATAAAGTCGGCCTCTTAACAGAAATTCAAATTTTCTTGCTCTCAATTATCTAGACCCCGTCTCACTATCGAGGCACCTTGACGGCTTGTAAATAATGCATAATTCAGCTACATTAACTAGAACAGAAATCGAGATATTCACAGACGAAATTAAATCCTTTAAGCCTATCAACGTTTTAAATGTTTTAGTATAATTCGGTCTGCGGCGGCCTCGGAACGTAAAGGGCAATAGAAGGAACATGGGTGGGTTTTAGTCAGTACAAGTCTGACATGCCCCCCCGCTCCGCCCAGAGCGGGGGAAGTCATTGGATGATTTCCCACCCGAAAAAAAAAAAAAAGGGATTTAATGATTTAAAAAGTTTTTAAGACTGATCGTCCTCAGCCTAAAAAAAAATATTTATGGCAAGCACGACGTCATGTGCAACATGCCTAATCTGTCGATATCACTGTTGTGGCGATAATGTTCTTTGATATCAACTAATATAATACTGTACAGAATAATTCCAAAGGTATCAGCATATTGGCACTATCACTTCCGTTTGTTTGAAATTAAAATGTTTTTCTGATCGATTTCCCACCAAACAGCTACAGTATTATAAAACCTCTCGTATATAAAACATTCGATTCTAAACTTCAATATTTAATTGATGCTTTTGCCAGGATTTCATCACAATAGCTAGTTCAAGATATGAATTTTACCATTATCATAGGCGTAGCCTTTTCCCTAAATTATGTTGAGGTGAGGAGTCTCCTCAACACCTCAGGTGTTGAGGAGAGCAGATACAGCTGAGTACCAGTAGGTATTTTATATGACGCGACAGCCTATCTGACCTCCAAGACCCAGTTGATGGGTAATACGAAAGTGTGGATTTTATCATACCTAATACTGAAATCAGGAAGAAGAATCGAATCGAATTAGAAAAGTCCCACTGAAATGGTTGTTTAGGTAAATTGTTATTTACACACAGTCATTATAAGCCTTTAAATTTTTCAATCAATATAGGTAATCGATCGATATAATAATACTCCGTTCACCAATCCGTCAGATAATAGCACTCGCCGAACAAAAGTATTTGTTTTTGTGCTATGGGGAAAGCCCGTGACCTCACGTGAACTTATGTTTTGTTTTTATAGCCGAATATGTATGAAGATATTATATTAACAAATTGCTATAATTATTCCTCTGGCTTTTTGCTATTGTTGTAAATGTGAACATAATAGATTTTTGATCTCGTAGTGTTGCATTAAAATAAGCATTGGATACCGGGTGTAAAATTCTGGTTTAATTATTCAAGTCAGTCAAAATATACCCGAGTAAGCAATTTAACATCACGTATGGAATTCCCGAAGGCTTAGGAGGGGTATCTATAGTACACTCACTATTTCTGATGAAAAAAACCAATAGCCCTTACCGACCTGGAAATCGAACCCGTGGCCTCATTGTCTGTGCTTGTACCTTGTTTCAAATTTAAGAAAAAGCAATTTTAGTGAAAAAATCTTGTTTGGTATTTAACAGTGTCAACCCCATCGCCATTTAACAAAAAAGGGTACCTAAATATTACACCATGTATGGTGAACGGAGTATTATTTTACTAAAAATCTTTTGTTTTTTTTTATCTACTTAGATAAGTAGTTATTCTAACATGAATACACAGTCAGAATGATATTCTCTAGCAGCAAATAGGGAATTAGGTCAGGGAGTCGGTAGAGGCAGGTAATCACAGCGTGTGCCAGTTCAATCCAAGGTTGGAGCGTGGTCCATATGATAACGCTAGCGCATACAATCGTTGACATTGTTGTAAATTGTTTAATTATAGGTAAGCGACGTTTTATTATGTAGCTCGTTCATACGTGCTTCATCTGATACAAGTTGAATCGAGTGAACAATTTTGTTCTAGAATGATCAGTTTAACTTAAAATCCAGCAATGCCTTATTGGAATAAATCTTACTGAAATAAACCATCAACAACGCTTTATATAGCGTTCATAACAGTTTCAAGGGCGCCGCTGTGACCATGATCTTGACATCGTATGGTCCTTATCCTTTAATCAATGCATTTCTTAAAGGGATATTTTTAAATGCACATCTGTATATTTTTTTCAGCACACTAGGTAACTCCACTAATTAACTGAATGCATACCAGAAAAATGAATGCTGTGCAAAAAAACCAATTGATTAACTAAACAAGTACCTACTGCATAAAAAACTTAAAAATAACACAAAACGAGATGACCTTTTTTATCGAATTCACACCAAAAATGTGTTTCGTACATCGGATATATGATTTATAAAACAAAAATACGAATTGCTTATCAAAAATACTAACTTGCACTCTAAATTGTACTTTCTTACTACGGATTTTCTCAGTATTGTTTCTAAAGGAATAATATTTTTGTGTTCACCAAAAATACTGATCGTGCACCAAATATTCTTTCCTGAATGTTAAAAAAATGCGTAGGTTAGGTTAGGTTAAAACTGTGACCCAGTGTGTGCCAGTAACGACTTGCATTAATAGAAAATGGATAAAGATATAACACTTTTTTATTGTAGTGCGCTGAAGCTCGTTATGACATATTTTAATTAACACATTTTGGTGCACATTCAGTATATTTGGTGGAACACAGGTAAAATTAGGTAAATGAAATGGGAATAAATTGAAGTAGGTACTTTTAAATACCATGCTTTCTAAAGTGTTTTTTCTAAACTGAGTTACCACTCAGTGTGCCAATGTTTGGTGCATGTTAAGTGAGCACTTGATTATTTTTTTGTGTACCTAATTATATAAAGATGACTGATTAAATTGGGTTTTATTTAGAATAAACGATGTTCCTAAAAGTAAATTAGGTGATGGTTTTCCTTAAAAAAGGTTTAATATGTTTGTTGAATTATAGAATTGTTAGATATATTTTGATAATAGTTATTCGTTCAGTAAAACAGTTCTGCAAATACCATTAAACAGTATATCGAATTTGATTTATTTAGTGTGCATAATTTGAGTGCAAGTCAGTATTTTTGGTTTAACTTTGAAATATTTTGATCGAAAAAAGGGAATATACAGATATCGATTTAAATACATGCCTTTCTTAAAGTGTGCCAAACAAAACGTCAAACAGTTTCCAGAAATACTAAGCGAAGAAAGGGGGAAGCCTATTTCTCTTCTTCGACGATAGACAAAGTAAATATTTTGGAATATCTCACAATAACACATGACCAAACTTAAGACAAGAAAGAAGTGACTTTTCCAAAAGGTTTTAGGTATACCCCTTGTAAGGACTTCAACGAAGTCGTGTTTTTCTCAGAAAATTACAAGTTTATTTATTTTCATTTCCAAACTCAAACTCAAAGCATTTATTTCAATTAGACCATTACAGGCACTTTTGAATGTCATAAAAACAAGAACAAAAAAATTGATGCTGCTACAATCCCGGTCACAAGGCATAATAACTTGTGAAAGTACTGTAGTTGCCCATTCCAAAGCGTTGATCTCTATGGAGAAGAATGGGCAAGAAACTCCATGGACACTCTTTTAAATTATAATATTTTTACAAAATCGTATTTACATCATTCGTGTTGAGATTATACAAATATGTGAGAACGATGTAGAAAGACTTGCACAGTAAGAGCGTCCAGAGTAAATAAAAAGCAAAATTCAATTTAAAATCTAAATAAGTTAAAAAAATGACCGTGGTAGTTAAAAAAATGACCAGTCCCAACTGACAGCGCCCGTTCACGAACATGACGTATGGATCAGCCCCATTCAGCTCGACCATTTTGAAGGGAGCTAAATGACCCGACACACCCGCCACTATCAGCGAGACATTTAGGTGAGCATGACACTATTAACCACCAGGGCTTCGTCAAGTCAATGATAATACATAGCACTCACATATGGGCTTAATAATTATACAATACTAGAGAATTGATTCTATACATTGCAAAGATAGTCTTACAATCTTCTGCAGCTTCCACTATAACTTCGGATAGTTATCAATGAGTTTACCCCTATGCTTGAGGAGCAGGACCAGCATTGAGCCAAGCATTTTTATCATCAATATAATCCCCCAACTTATAATATGCTTGTCTACATAGTGTGCGTTTAATACAAGATTTAAATTTCGTTTCATTCAGTTGAAGAATGTGGGGAGGTATTTTATTGTAGCATTTCAAACAGTACCCCATGAAAGATGAGTCTACTTTAGCTAACCTGAAACCCGACTGAACCAATTGGTCCCTGTTTCTAGTATTATACTTGTGTCTATCACCTCGTTTACCAAATAGATGCAATTTTTTTCTGACGTACATGATGTTTTCATAGATATATTGACAAGGTACTGTCATGATGTTAATTTCCTTAAACTGTTCTCTTAGAGAATCTCGCCTACGTAGATTATAAATGGCTCTAATGGCTCTTTTCTGCAGAATAAATACAGACTCGATGTCTGCAGCCCGTCCCCAAAGTAAAATACCGTATGACATTATACTATGAAAATAACTAAAATAGACTAGCCTCGCGGTATCTACATCAGTAAACTGACGGATTTTTCTGACAGCATATGCTGCTGAACTAAGCCGTCCTGCAAGAGATGTTATATGCGGACCCCATTGTAGCCTTGAATCGAGCGTTATCCCCAGGAAAACAGTTTTATTGACGAATTCTAGTTTCTCTTGATTCAATACTATGTCACAATCACTACTTTTGACGTTTGGCAGAGCAAATCTTATGCACTTCGTTTTTTTCCCATTTAATACCAAATTATTGGCGGTGAACCAATCATTTACCTGTAATAGTTATTTAAGTCGTCTAGATTTGTGGCACGTCTATTTATCTTAAATATTAAAGAAGTATCGTCAGCAAACAACACCATTTGTGGTTGGTTTTTAAATAAATGGGGTAGATCATTAACATATACTAAAAAGAGGAAGGGACCTAATATCGATCCTTGTGGTACACCCATCTTTACATTTAAACCCATTGAATTGACACCATTTATTTGCACTTGCTGCTGTCTATCATTTAAATATGATTTTACTAAACTAAGCGCAAGTTTTCCTAGGCCGTAATGTTCAAGTTTCAAGAGTAGGGTTTCGTGGCTAACACAATCAAACGCTTTTGAAAGGTCACAAAAAATTCCTATGGCATCCTGTGCCTCTTCCCACGCAGTAAATATGTGTTTTAACAAGGTAACACCAGCGTCAGTCGTACAACGTCCTTTGGTGAAACCATACTGTTTTTCATGTAAGATCTTATTGGTGTTAAAGTGGTTGAGCATTTGATTAAGCATTACCTTTTCAAACACCTTGCTGAAAACCGGCAAAACGGATACGGGTCTATAGTTATTGGTGTCTTTACTATCCCCAGATTTGAAAAGGGGTATAACTTTACTGTATTTCATAAGGTCCGGAAAAACTCCTTGGTCCACACACAAATTGAATATTATGGCTAAGTACGGTGCTATTGTCTCAATAATAGCTTGACCGATAAATTAACCGAAGATCTTTGGGGAATGTCTATTAAAGTTTTTTAATAGACATTCCCCAAAGATCTTCGGTTAATTTGATTTTGATTTGCTTGAAAGCTTTAATGACTGCAGTGGGGTTAATATGCTTAAATTGAAACTCAACCGGACATGGTGAAACGTTTGCTCTTAATAAATCAATGGAAAGCAAGGGTGAAGAATTTAATGTTTCAGTAGTTTTAAGTGGGATACTAGTAAAGAAATCTACAAATTCTTGAGCAACTTCGTTTTTAGTGGTTAGAAGACCACGCGAAGACTCTAGTGTGATCTCATTATTACATTTTTTGTTTCTGTTAGTTTCACTATTAATGATTTTCCAAACCGTCTTAATTTTATTATCGGCGGATTTAATCTTGTTGCTAATGAATAAAGATTTAGCTAATTGGCAGGTGTTTTTAAAAATTTTTGAGTAAGTTGCAACATAGTGATTGAAAGTTTCTGAGTTGAAGTAAGGCTTAAGGCCGTAAAGCTCAAACAATCGTTCCCTACTTTTTCTTATACCCTTAGTTGCCCAATCACTAAACATAAACTTTGGGCTAATAGATTTAGTTTTTATTTTTAACGTATCATTATCATTCCATATCAGAAAACAGATTTTGACATTTTCCTAACTAACAAGCCTAAAAGGAACAACTCTAATAAGTCTAGAAAAATACGCTGGCATAGGTAGTGAATAAACGCGGGTCATACCCGTTCGTAGATTTTTTATAGGCGAATACAGAAGGGTCACCTAGCTTTAACGAGATTTTCCCTAAAACTTTGTATAGATTGCGCGCTAATAACGCAGTGAGAAGTAATTGTAAAGTAGTAGTCAAGTAATGTAACTTACGCAGATGTAAAACGTATAAAAAGCTGCATAATGTAGTTCGGAATGGCGTCTCAGCGATCGTTTCATAACCGTGCGATGCTCGATTAATTGCTTGCTCCATTTATTTTCAATGCAGATAGCTTTAAGTAAGCCTTTTGAGTTGAGAAAACAATCATTGTGTCATTGCAAGCACTTACTAGAGGTGAGACACTGTGAAGAAACAGCCAGTTTTTAAGCAGTAACTTGAGAATGCAGCTCAAGTAGTTTTTGTGTTTAAAGATCATGTTCGCATAATACTACGATATATATGTAAGGAACTATATGTAACATTCAATGTAAGATGTTCGGACCAGTTTTTGGAATTCTCCGAAAAAGTGAAGATGTTTTAAATGGTGTTGCAGGCCTACTTTTATAATAATTGAAACTTTAGTCAAGTATGCGGAAAATTACCTTATTAAAGATAAATGGCCTCTACGTAATTTTTGTATCGCTAATCCGTGACTTTCCATTGCTTTATTAATACTTAACGAAGTTTATTAGAAAGTTCATGAAAAAATAAAATAGCAGTATTCGTGTTCTTTTTATGAAGGTGAAGCACATAAGGCTAATGCTTGTTTTCAATAGCGACTCCTAAATTAATACCCGAATAACAGCACCCTGTTGCATTCTGAACACTTCCAACGCTTACGGTTCAAATTTATATCTATGTTCATTTAGGCATCGCTTAGTGTTTGTGAAATTCAGTCATTCCTAGACAAATGTTTTATATTATCAAATAATGACTATTTTCCTAAACCACGGTATCTCGAAGAAAAATGGAATCTTATTAATAAAACCAATTTGACCACAATACCACCGTGAGTTCTGTGAAAAACATCTAAAATTATGATCAGATAACTGTTTCTGCATTCAATGGAGAGTTCCATAAGAAAAGATGTTGTTGGCTGTCCATAAACAATGAGACATAATAACAGGTATATTATTTGATTCCCTAAAGCACGAAAATCCGTCTGCTTGACCGAGTGCAGCTGATTTCATAAAGGGCGTTCCCCTCCACGGCGCGAGGCGTGTAGGTTATAAGAGGTTGGCGTTTTTAATGTTGGTTCTTAATTAATTTAATACGTAGGATAATAATAAGAAGACGATCACTGACTGATATGAAATCACCAACAATAGACATGGGTGACAATACTGGTAGTATAATAATTAGTTTTGGCGGAGCAGCAATTGAATAGATGGTCATTTAGACTATACAAAATGTTTTGGTTCCCTAAAAGCTTAAATTATTTGACGATTGCAATTCAAAACAAGTGTCGAAAATCTAACACAATACCTTATCCGAAATGCCAGCTACATTTTTGCGTGTGGGCTGATGTCACGCCGCTCGCTACTAACTTACGCCGGGCGTACATCACGACGTAACAATTACATAAAAATGGCGTTCACATCGGGCCGTCGTCGACCGCGTTTCCTCGTCGATCGTGTAAACTTTCACGAAATCAAACAAAGAAATAGCGAAGCGGCTCATTTGCATCATTCCCACGCGGACAAAAGAATGACCCAATCTGTTTGGCAACTACAAACGATGTGTTACCCGAAATCCTATGGTCACGGTCTGCCTCCTCGCACACTCGCATGCGACAGACAACGAATTGAGATTTAAATTCTATGTTAGCCGATGACCTTTTTTATTCTCGAAATCGTCTCTCTCATGACCCTGATGGAATCGGCTCCAGAACAATGTGATCGGGTAATTCATTCGTCGATTTTATTTTCGTAATTAACGTATCGTTTTACGGAATCGTGTCTTCACTTTAATGAAGCGCTTATGTAGTTTCTACATATTATAAAAAAATAGTTTATAGCAAGGCTTCCTTAATTATGTAGCTAGTATATATTAATACTGTTATGAGATTAGTGCCGGCTGTGTGATAATGGACTATCGTTCTCTATATCACATACCCATTATTTATTTTTTGTAGATCTTTGCTAGTATCTCAAGTGTCGGTAGTCAAATGGATTCTAAATCTCATAAATATGTCGGTAACGAAGGGTTCTAGACGAGTGGCGACTAACGGCTCCCGCGACCTTCCCAGGTCGTCAATCCAGCTAGTGGAGCACCGTCCCACGCTTTGCCTTCCGGTCTGTGGTCGCCCTTCGGGAACGCTCCGTGTCTTGTAAGTGCAATATACTTGAAACAATTATGTTTATTTTAATTTGTTGCCATCAAAATGTTTCAAATTCAAGTTCTAAGTAGGTAGCTGTTCAATTCGCGTGTATGTAATCAATTAAACACAACGTTAATACATCCACATACCTACTTGAATAAGGTCGAAGATCTTCAACTTTAATCAAGCCCGGCTCAAATTAATTTGCACATAAAATGCAATAAGCGAACGCGGAGTGACGTCTGATAAATGTCGTAATGAAGAAAACAATGAGTTAAGGACTTTCTATTCGCGCGTGCGTCTCTCCCCTCCTTCTGTTTCCCCTCTGCGGTACCTAACTGCCCACGGAGAAAGCCTTTGACCTGCACCTCTACAGGGCTAGTTTACTACGATGCAGTATTCTAGTGGCACTTTTGCGTGCCCGTGCCACGGCCGTGCGTAAATTGCGATTCTATTTATACATTGACATTTTAATAGCACTCCCACTAGCTGTAATTGACATAGGTAGTTGTTGTGACGTCTAAGGATTACAACGTCTGAAACTGTGAAGCTTTCTATGTAATATTTTCTAAACTCCAAAAACAATTATCAAAATGCAAACCTCCAAAATACTTAGTAAGTACACAAAAAGCTTAATTCTTTGGAACCAGCGACATTAAAGTAGGTATGTTTCTATGATTGTAAAGTGTAGTAAACACAGTAAAGGCAGCTAGCGCACCGGCGCGAGCGCACCGACGAGGTCGGGCAGTCCCGTTGTGCGCGGGAGTTGGGTCGGGCTAACGGGCGGTGGCTAATGAGAACGGAGCGACTCAGTTATGCAGATGCCGGCTGTACACGCTCAACGTTTATCTACAGCTTGTTGGCTTGAATCGCACTGTGATTTACCTAGACCTGCTGTTTGTAGTGTTAGGTAATGCTTGTGATTCTGTTAATTAAGTAAGTAAACAGGTCTAGTCGCTCAAGTAGTACATCAATAATTTGATCAAAGATTCGTTCAAAAGATCATTAACAGAAGACAAAGTAAAACGAATTCTATGTAAAATTATCCCTAAAGATACACAATTATCTCCACAAAAGCAGATATTTTGTAAGTTTTTTTAGGAGATTTCTCATTGATTTTCTTAAGGAGTGTGTTTTTACTTATTACTCTTGGGTAGATAACACTAAAATACTTTCCACATAATAAATTAAGTATTAAAACTAGTATTCCCATTCGTTCTATAAATAATAGGGGACGAGCGGTATGCGCTGCGCCGGCGCACCGCGATTCGCGCCGCTGACGTTGAGTAACCGCCACAGTGTGTCACCACCTTCACGGGCCGCTGCTTCCTGACGCCTTTCGTCAGATAAACATTAGAAGCAAATGCTTTGTTTGGCTTATTAAGTTAGTGCGATACTTATTATAATAGCAGAAGAGTTTGTGAAAAATGTGGACTGGTAAGGTGAAACAAACGATTCTAATTATGGTCTGCAAGTAGCGTATTTGCAAATATACAAATACAGTTAATTGCAAATTTTGATAAAATAAAACAGCCTAAGCTTGTTATTGTTTAAATAAAGCTCAAGAAAACCTGTATAAGCGATTAAACGAAACCACAGCAAACCCCAAATTGCAAATAACAATATCATCTACAGCAAGTACTAAACATTAACACAAACATAAACAAATCAACACAGCACATTTGCGGAAAATACAGAGTTGCTGGTAATCGAACAAAGAGCTGCATTTCTTTGGCCGTTCCCCTCGACTCTCAGTTCGTCCCTCCGGCAAAACCGATCGGGCCAGACCATCGGCTCGCAAGGAATGCTTTCAGTGACTAATAGCCTAACCATTCGCAGGCTAACGCTTGCTTGCAGCGCAGTAATCTGTAAACAGTAGCACAACTAAGCTGTGTTCTTAAAACAATGCAGGTAAATCGGAAATTTGGCCCTGGTTTCTGAAAAAAAGTTAGTCCACGTGTTGTTAAACTCATCAACTGATTGCTAAATGAAAAATGTCAAAATCAACCACATGTGACATGGTGAGCAATTTAAATATTTTATATAAATACCTATTTTATTAATACTTTAGTGATAACTAGGTTCTAGAGGTCAGATAAACAGTCGCTCCATATAAAAACTGGGATTCAACCGCATCCGGTAAGACTAGAAACCAACCCCTTCATAGTTGGGAAAAGGCTGGACAGATGATGAACTATGGTGTATAAAGTCACTGATGAGGGGCGGAGAACAACAGAAATAAGAGCCTTTTTTCGGATGTGATATCATCGAATGTCGCCTCGCGCTCTGGGCGGAGCGGAAGAGAATTTAAGATTTATACTATAATATAACTAAAACCCAACAATATTCCATCTTTTGTGTATTTGCGTTCCGGGGCCGCGGTATCTCTTACGAACCAATCCAAATTCTCGGCAGGCAGTAGCCCCCTTTCATTTGTTGATATCTGGCGAAAAATAGAGCCTGCGATCGCTATATGTAGGTACCTGCGTTAATTCGGTAATTTATTCATAGTGATACTACTGTTGTCACTATTGGCTATGCACGTAGCCAGTTGTAGTCCACTTTAGAAGGGAAATACTGCCATCGAACTTCCTTGCAACCTAAGGTCGCAGTGTGAGAGTTGAAAAAAACAAACATATTGCGAATGCGTATTCATATTACATAAGATGGCCTTTGTCATTTAATTTTACATAATAGCCGTTTTGTCACACGTAATCTTTAGCAAGTATTGGTAGAATTTCACTCATAAAAAAATGTTTGTGCCTATTTTTAACCAACTCTAGAAAACTAATAGTTACGAAAAAAAAAAAACTTTATTATTAGTTTATTACTTTGGTGCTAACAATACAAACACAGTATTTTTTTCTAGCTTTTAAAACCGAGCTATGTACAAATGTAGATAAACCATAACCTATATACCTATAAACCATAATAAAATGTAGTGCCTACCTACTTATTTACTAAATTTCCCTACAATTAATTAGATAATTGCGTTATAAGATTTAAGAAACGCGTAAATCGGCTGATTTATTTGTCTTCGGCCTTGAAGAAAGCCGTTCGAACACAAATATATGTATGCCGTCGGTATTGGCAACCGTGACGAATGACTGACGAATATTTAAACTATAATTGAGCTGTAGGCAGGAACATATATGTGACTGACAGATATGGACATACCCCTACGATTATGACGAGGTTCGGGGCGGGCAGAGATTTAAACTCGATTAATGCAATATTATCAATATACTGTTATCGAATACATTGCACAGTTATTGACAACACAAACTAATGTTGAGTAACTGCATGTAAGCACAGTGCGGGTTTTGGCAGGAGAGTACAGTTTAATGGTTGTCTGGAAGATATCGCTATTAGCGATAAGACCGCCATTGTAACCATAGTTAAAGCATTTTATTGTAAAACAGCTTTACTTCAATTTTGGTGTGCAATAAAGTATATTCTATTCTATTCTAATGCGAGAAAGTAAATAGTCTAATAAGACCGAGATGTTTACAGAGGAACTCCTAAAAAGAGAAGAAATTAAACAATCAGTGATAATCAGCCTCATTGGTGTGTTTGTTTGTTTGTTTATCTCTAAGAACATTAAAATAATTTTGGAGGAAAATCATTTTAAGGCCGTGCAAATCGTAAATAGGAAACTGCAACACCAAGATCTCCTTGAATTTTATCCGTTCTTCAAATCAAGTTTACAATTTGCACCTCAATAACAAAATTTGTGCCAAATCAAAGCCGTCGTAATTTGTGCTTATTTGCACGATATGGACAAAGATCAGTTTGCTTCAAATCATATGAGAGTGCAACCATTATTTAATTTACATGACAAAACTTTCAATTACAGAGTTAACTTACAAATTATAGGAATTGAACTGATCATCATGAACCGGGATCTAAATAAGGACTCTGTTAATCTTCATTATAACATCACGCTTGTAATTTTCGTAGGGTTAGTCAGAGGTGTAGTACTGCAGAAGATTGACAGACTATCTTTGCAATGTATAGAATCAATGCTCTAGTGTATTGATTGAAGTGTATTGATGCAACTTGTGTCGACACCCTTGCACCATCCCATCTTCCTAGCACGGTGGGTTACGCTGGAGCTGCTGCTGCAGGTGCTGAAAACCTCAAACGGCGCAAATATCACAATTTGATTGGTAATTATGTTTTTGAGCCGTTTGGGGTTGAAACACTAGGGCCATGGGGTCCGAGTGCCCATGTAGTATTTCGAGAAATCGCCAAGCGGTTGGTCGATTCTTCTCGTGACCAGAGGGCTGGCCTGTTTTTTGCACAAACAATAAGCATTGCCATCCAACGCGGTAATGCTGCCAGCCTTCTGGGCACTTTACCTGTTGACAGCGATACGGACGAATTTTTTGACGCCCTATAATTTTCCATTTTTTTCTTGTAAATATTTTTATTATTAGTTTGTGTACATTTATAGGTTGTATATATTTAGTAATTAATTTAATTATATGCTCTAGTATTGTATAATTATTAAGCCCATATGTGAGTGCCATGTTTTATCATTGACTTGACGAAGCCCTGGTGGTTGATAGTGTCATGCTCATTTAAATGTCTCACTGATGGTGGCGGGTGTGGCGGGTCATTTAGCTCCCTTCTTCCCAAAATGGTTGAGCTGAATGGGGCTGATCCATACGTCATGTTCGTGAACGGGCGCTGTCAGTTGGGACTGGTGATCTTTTAGCTGCCACGGTTTATTTTTAATTTATTTAGATTTTTATATTCTATTTTGTTTTTACTCTGGACGCTCTTACTGTGCACGTCTTTCTACCTACATCGTTCTCACATATTTCTATAATCTCAACACGAATTATGTAAATACGATTTTGTAATAATACTATTCTAATTTAAAAGAGTGTCCATGGAGTTTCTTGCCCATTCTTCTCCATAGATATCAACGCTTTGGAATGGGCAACTACAGTACTTTCACAAGTTATTATGTCTTGTGACCGGGACTGTAGCTTTAAAATTATGTTCTTTTGACATTCAAAAGTGCCTGTAATGGTCTAATTGAAATAAATGATTTTGTTTGTTTTTTGTGTAGGTACCTTATAGTACACCTACATCGCCAGTTACGTTAAGTCCCGTGTAATAATGACCATCAACCAGGTACGAATCCAGACTTCGTGGATGCTACTGAGAAATTCCACGGTCCGGAAATCGAACCCAGGACCTCATACTCATGTTACTTTTCATCCCATTTAATTTTTTGTGTTAAAATATTAAATAGAAAATTTACGTACTGAGTGTAGGAAGCCGTGGACAAGAGTTAGTTATAAACAAAACTGAAATGTAAGCATCGATACTACAATGGTAGCGGTAATTGACTATTGCACCGGAGTTACAAGTGAAATGAAAGTAACAATCGTTTTATGAAACCTCTCGGTGGAAGGTAATCTAATCGCGCCAACATTACACAATGTTACTCCAAAACTATACAACGAATCACCTGTGCCTATTCTTTAAATAATATTCATGTTAATTTACAAAAAAAGTTATCACTCATACGCTCTCTTGGATTAGATTTTTTCTCATTACACATAACTCAATAAAACACCCAGTTTTAAAATATGGTATAATTTACTTTACTTTCTCTTATTTCTCCGTAACCTGCACATATCACACAAACTAATAAACAACATATTTATTGAACATCTCAATTATTTCTTAGACAAGTTAACTCAAGCAACAAGGAAGAGCAATCAAAATAATGTGCATCAAACATTCGTAAGTGAAAATATCGTGTAATTTCATACGCTGCGTGTTAGAATTGTGTAGTTTGAACATCTATTGTTAATTTTCTATTCTCTATTACAATTATTTGCTTCATGGGGAAGTAGGAAATAGTGCGAAGCGCACGTATAAATAATATAGCGTGACTTTCTCCGTTTGTTTTGATGCGAGCAGTGGCGGCGCGGGCGCACGCGGTTTAGGCTGCGCTTGCACACAAGCGACACAAATATCTACCTATAATACAACTCGTAACAGGGACACGAACATTGCATAAACAGCCACATAAAGAAATATTTAGTAACTAGTATTCCCAAGTATCTGAAACGTTAAACGTTTTGTTAAGTACTTACTTAAGGCGCCACCCCGACCAAAACGCCGCGCAAGCCGTTTTTGTACAGTTTTCTAGAGCTATCTACTTGTTATTTAAAACGAACTAAGTAACAAAAAAAATACATTAAATTTCTTTATAATCTTGATTCCATTATTGTGGATTTAGTTTTTATTTTTATTGAGTCATTATTTAGTAAATCTCCTTACAACAAAGCCCCCGAAATGAGAAAAAATATCAATAAAATGCATCTCCTCGTAAAGTAAACATTGTTTAATTTTGCTACTGACACTAATGGATACACAATTCTATAATGAACATTTTGGTGGAAATATTTTTTCCAAAAACCCAATACTTAATTTTATATAGATTTTATTCCGAAAAATTGGCATTATTCACTACTGCTCTCACTCGCTCACTCCTGCGCGGAAAAGAGGGAAGCGAATACTCAAGGTTATTTGCGTAGGGTACGGCCTTAATTCTAGCCCTCATTAGGTAATAACCAGAAACATTACATAGGTAAGTATCTACCATACATTGGTAGATCATAAAATATGTTAAATTACTCATTAATAATTATACAAAAGAGACTTGACTAACCCTTCATGATTTGTTATGCTAATTATTAATAGATATACCTATCTACGACTTTATATTATTTTCTACAAACTTACGAAAATTTAATGAAAATTACATGCACAATTTTGGGAAAATTAAGTAAGTAAATATTAATTGTCTCATAAGAAACACTGATTAAATAAACTAATACCTACGTATTAGTTTTCGCATGAAAAGTAACTCTCATTGACATCCATGAAACTCTCTGCGAATCCAATCCAAATATTGCAGTAAAGAAGTATCGCGACAGCCGCAGCCGCACCGTTACGTAATGACGGATTATCAAAATGTCGCAAGCGCAGCTCACGTAGACCGCGCTCCTTGCAACCAACGCAACCGACAAATCGCTGGGAAAGCACCATAATTCCGCCAATCACACGGGAATCTCAACTATGCCAGTTCTGATGTCCAATTCAAAGCGTTGTAACTATAGTTCTGATCCCTCAATCCAAATACTATCGCAATGTCATGTATTACATCTTGAAATAACCGATTTTAAAGACTTGTTTACGTCGTTTATGAGGCTTAAGATTCTGCCATATCGAGGGCACATATAGCAGAATCTTAATACCTACTCCAAAGACTTATTTGGCATAACACACTTGGCATAATCTTCTTTAAACGAATATTTTGAAGGCATACAAATTATTTAGTATAATCGTTGTTTGGCCGAATAATAGATGGTACGACTTCACAATGGCATACTATTCTTACAAGTATGCCATTGTAAAATCGTGCATGTAACGAATGTAATTCCGCCATCATTAGCAGAATTTTATTTGGCATAATTATTTTTGGCAAAGTTAATATTCTGCATAATTTCGTTTGGCATAACGGTTATTTGGAGCGACGATTATTGGGTACAATTTCACTTGGCACAACATGAAGATGGCAGAATTTCATTTGGAATAACTTTATTAGGCGTATTGCCATTTCTATAAAATAACATTTTAAATTAAACAGCATGGCTTTGTCAAACACCGATTTACAGTTTCGAATTTATTTTTTCTTTACCAACTACCTATCTGTTTAAAAAGATGGATAGCTTTTGCAAGTGGACGCTGTAAACACAGACTTCAAAAAGGCCTTTGACGAGGTCGATCACGACAGATATATAATAAAATTGCATTTTACGGCATTCGGGAAATTTTATTCATCCTACATTAGATATAGAACACCGAAATTTGTTGTGAGTGTTCATCAGTCACTTTTGGTGTTCCACAGGGATCAATCTTGGGGCCACTCCTATTTATCTTATATAAATAAATGACTTTGGGAAATGCTTCTTAAGTACTAAATTCCTTATGTACCTATGCTGATGACTTGACAGCTTATAAAACTATTACTACTATAAAAGACTATTTAACGTTTGAAAAAGACCTAAACAGACTTTCAGCATACTTCTTGGCAACAAACATCAATTGAGCATCTCCAAATGTCATTCTATAAATTTCCCCATAAACAAGTCTTTCACAGCCTTCGAATATAGGCTAAATAATTATTTGCTAAGTAACACTTAGACTGTAAGAGATCTTGGTGAACAACAATCTCTTCTCAATCTCTTATAGTCTAAGTGTTAAAGAAGAACTTCTGGATGGTATTTAGTCGCTTAATAAACACGTGGGAAAACATTGACAATAAATTGTTTAAGATGTTTGGTTTTGTTATGAAATCCTCCACGGAGTTCAATCATCCCTCAGCCCTCCTCCTATATCTAATTATACAAGACGCTTGTACTGCAGTCCAAATGTAACCCTGAGAAAATATCAGAAATACATAGATGAGATCGAATTAAATACTTTTATATGTGATACATACTGCTTATCTGTGCCACTTTATACATAACTAGCTTTCGCCCGCGACTTCGTCCGCGTGGCATAGTTACTCTGGGCTAACGCTAACTTTAACACGCGTGATGATCGAAAAAAAAATATCATTCTCTCCCTTTTTCTTCCCTCTTTCTCCTCTTTTTCTCACATTTTTAGCCTATGTCCGTCTCCAGGGTCCCAACTATCTCTGTACCAAAATTCATTAAAATCGGTTTGGCCATTTAGGCGTTAAGACGTAATAAACAAACAAACAAACAGACTCACTTTCGCTTTTTTAATATTAGTATGGATATCATTTTAATTTAATAGGTTGCAATTTCCAATATTGTTAATACTACATACAACCTTTATCTATTATTTTATGTAAAGATTGCTTGTTATTATTAGATTTTGTTTATTGTTCCTTAATAATTAAAATAAAATAAATTTATTCAAACATTGGCTTAAAAAGTTGCTATGCTGTGCTACAAAAGTTGGTGACAGAAATTAATCGCTACTACTAGGGTTAGGGGTAGGCCCCTGGAGTGTAATTTAAACCCGCGTAGGCGCGGAAGGGCGAGGCGGCCCGCAAGCTGAGGAGCAGGCGGTTGACAAGCCCGTCGGTTGAAACGCTGGGCGGCATAAGCCAGCCAGCCTCAGCCGCGGCCTTGAACACTCAACGGCTCTCAAGCCGAAGCTGCGGCGGAGAGCGTTAAAAACTTCTGCGACGATAAGCTCGCGTGCGACCGCCGGAACCCCGTAGCGCTGGAGCCGTGACGGAAAGCATGTCTGCAGCATGTTGCATGCTACCTGCTTGCTGAATGCATGATGTATGCATGTATGGTGTATCGTTGTTTGCATGCTTGCATAGGTACTTCTTACTGGGAAATAAATGATAAGTCTTTCAATTATTATGGAAATAAATTGTATGCCAAAAGATGACTCTACTGTAAACTTTTTGAAATAGTTGTGCCTTTTACTGACTGTCGGAAGGATATGTATCCCAAAAGACGTTTCTGACTGTGAACGTTTTAATGGTTTTATTTTTTAACTAGCTTTAGCCCGCGGCTTCGCTCGCGTTAAATTCAGGGTAACACAGTTCCCCTTTCCTGATTTGCAGGTACCTGCTACCTGCAGTTTTTGCCCTTGCGCCTTATTGATTTGTAATAGCAAAGCTAAGTTTTCCCTTTTCCTCCCTCTTTCTATATCCCACTTTAAAAAAAATAAAAAATAGAATGTGTCCGTCTCCAGGCAGATTTTCGATTTTCGTTTTAGAACCGATTTTCATGAATTCAAATCAAAAAATTTCATCAAAATCGGTTTAGCCATGTAGGCGCGAAGACGTAACAAACAAACAAACTCACTTTCGCTTTTATAATATTATATTTAATATATACCTATAGTAAGGATTTTAATGGATTTGAAATGTATGTCTAAAGATGATTTTGACTTGCAAAATTATGAGTTTTGAATGTATTACAAATGAGCGTATGTCTCTCTTTTGTATTGTTTATGTTTTAATAGCCATTTACTGTTCCTTTTCACATCATTCTCATTTCATTCATTCGAAAGAGAATTAATTAATGTAATAAGGACATAATTCTATAAATGGTTTTCCTATTTATCGCGTCTTCGCTTGTAACAATGCGCATTCAAAGCGGATACAGAAATGTACACAGACCTTCACTCTGACATTCGAATCCATCAAAGATTCTCGTTTCGACCGTGTACAATACTGCGGTCTACGTTATAATATAGTAATTCCCCAATATGAACGGTAAATGACCTTGTTACAGTTATAAAATGTCATGCTCGTGTTTGAGCAACCTGAACTGGTTAGTGCTATCGTAAACAAAAAATGTTAGTCTAAGTGTGTGTATGTATCAAATCAACGTTAATTTTAAATATTTTTGTGTTCCCTTCAAATTTGTTGCGGAAGGAAAATGTTTGACGTCAATTTTGGAGATTACTTTCTAGACGAATTCCGTGTCACCAAATAGTAGTACACTGGCGCTCCAAAATCGGAGTCACAAATTGAACAATGAACGGCGGCGACGCGGGACCGAAAAGAAAATTAATTTAGGTATTGGTGTCGGTCGGCGAACCCGCGATTGTGAAACGCTGAGCGATTGCGCTCAGTACTGTTTGTGTAATACCCCGGCACAATGCTCCACCAAATCAGCTGGCCCTCGAAAATGTTCACCTGTGTTGAAACGAGCCGTCAACAACTATGCGTCAATCAACAACCTTCTGTTTCAGCATTAAGGTTCCCAATCATAACGACGTGACATAGAAATAAAACTTTCTAGATATTTATCATCTCATATTTCAAATGTTTCTTTTTAAATTATCAGTAACTTTACCCGGTTTACCCTTTAACTTTAACCTTACCCGGGCATGAAACCATCAAAACACCATTCAAAATACTAAACCTCATCAAATAAATACATTAAGACAAAGAGACTCGTCATAACGTATTCGCAAAAATATAGGACATTCAATTGGGCAAAAATATCAGAAATCGTGGAACAGAACACTCGAGCAAAGTTGGTAATTGGGAGATGAGATCTCGTGGAACGCGGCCCGAGGCGGCATGAATGAAAGCCACTCACTGACAGCACACCATGATCGTCCCAGCCAGCCACGCACCAAATAAAAACCGACCTCTTCGATATGTCATCCGTATAATGCGCGTTGTAGTCTCCTCTTCCCACACGCACTTTCTGTGCAGCCCGCCATGTATGAAACAAAAAGCTCGTGCATGTACAAATCAACGGTCGATTTGTGCGCGTTAAGGATATCGACATCCGCCGAACGAGTTTTTCCAGTCCGTATCATCGCAATATCACGGTTATTATTGAAACGCGCGCTGCGGTCGCGACAGGTAAGTAAAGCATTTATCACGGAAAATATTTACCTACCTAGTGCAGCTTTATCTTATACCACACACAATTTAGGGGAGATTGGACGCGCTTTATCGTTTAAACTAAAAGTCAACCGCTTTTTTTTATAAAACTTTAGAAGTTAATTTTATTCTGCTTTAAATTTAATATTCTTTTCAAACAGGTACCTTTTCAAAAATTAAGTATAAACAATTAAAATCCAGAGTAAAATAAAGTAAAGAAGCATTCTACAGGCACAAAATATGGTTTAGAAAGTTCATTGTAATAAGCATAAGTCCATTTGATTCTATCTCGGTGAACCATACCACTTACGGTACATACGGCTCGTTCGTGGGCAGAGAAATTTGGTAACACAAATATTAAGCCACAACCAGTTCACAACAATTGAAACGGCGATTTGAAAGACACGGCGACCAATCCGTCACGGTTCTTGTGAGCGCCGCATTCTGTGCCTCCTAACAAACAACATCTAATATTTCGACATCGCACACTCTTATTTTTATGCACAATACAATATGAGTGGTATCTGAAATATCATGGCCAGTAAATTGTTGATTCAAAACTGAAACCAACAAGTAAATAAAAGCGCAAATATTTTTGGAAAGATAGGTACTTATTATTGTTAAAATACCCGCTAATGGACTAAGGTAATATTTAATTACTTAGTAAATAATTTGATAATTACAAATCAGGAAAGTTCAAGTATTAACATCAACAATCAATTCCTAAATAGGTTTCCTCAGAGGAACTATACAATTATAGCATAAGAAAACAATAACAAAATAGAATTATGGAAATTAGTTCGTTTATTTATTTAAATAGACATATTTCACATTTTTAATTATATCATAAAATTATATATTAAAAAAAAACAGTAGTCCGCCGGTATTGGGAGCAGGGTCTAAGCTACCGGGGTTTAGGGCACCAGAGACAGGAACCTCCTCACAATTCGAGCCGTATCGAGGAGTATTAATTGATAATAATGGTTTCTGAATCAGGCCATTGGTCCAACCGCCTAAGGAGAGCTTAGAAAGATGGTCGTCGAGGCTCTTGGCCATCAGGCCATTGGCCGTAACTACTGTCGGCACAATGATAGCCGAGCTCACATTCCACATATCGACAACCTAGTGTGCCAAGTCGAGATATTTTAGTTGTTTCTCTTTCTCTAGCTTTCACGAGGTGTTCGTCGTGCGGGAAGGATACATCGACTATCACACGCGGCGCGCTGATCGGTCTATCACCACTATGTCAGACTTATTGGCGACAATAGTCCTGACAGTAATAATAGACCGATCTCAGTACAGCGCGACATGGTCTTTCACGAGAACTGGGTCGATCACATACTTGTAGTTTGGTACCTCAGATTCTGCAAGAATATATTTCAATGAAAGATGTTGGTGAATAATCCTGGCTACTTGGTTAAGCCTGTGCAAGTTCTCGTCGTTAGCCAGATGAAAACAACCCGAAATAATATATCTGATGGAAATTATTACATTTATTCATTTTTAAACATATTATGTTACATTTTTAAATATTCCTTAAAAAAATAAACAAAATATTCTTAAATGACGTAGGAAAAAACTACTTATTTACAATGTGACTGCTAAGAACAATCATCTGTTACATCCTTGTAACCTGCTATCGCAAAAACTATTACTAGAAGGTAGATGATCCACAAAAACACATTATCTGTGTTAATACTTTACATTTAACACGAATAATATAGAACAAATAAAAAATTAAAAGAACAGAATTTCAGCTTTGGGCTTAAAACTGGTAAAGTAACCGTGACAGTTTATACGTAATTATAAAGTAATTAGATATTATATCTGGCGAAATGCTAGTGTATTTTATACCTCTGCCCACCCTTCACATAATACTTGTGTCTAATTGTTAAGTTTTTCCAACAGATCGTTACATAGTTTTTCATTAACATAAAGAAAATGACAGTAGTTTTTCCTATATTCAGTGTGCACATAAATCGTTAAATTAATAAATAAATAAGTACACAAATAACATAACATCACGCCGGTAATCCCTGAAGGGTTAGGCTGAGGTATACCTAATAGTTGACCCACATGTCGCCAGTTATTATGTTACATGTATTTCTCATAATGATACTGATTAGTTGAAGAAAAACACATTGTAAGTTTTATGTGCCTTCCAATATTTCACTTACAATTAAATCAACTTTGCTTAAAAAATACTTGCGTTTTCCAGTTCCAGGTTCCAACCGATTGCATGCCACTTCTGCCAAATCTTTCATGTATTCTTTTAAGTCACAGTCTTTCTCTTTTTCTATTGTCGAGTTTTGGTATTTTACTAAAAATTGGTATAAACTACCATCTTCTAAATCTGTTTCAGAAGGAATAGTTTTTTCTTGTTTTTTTGCCAACAGAATTTCTTTTAAATGGTCGCCACTAGTAAAGTTCGTTTCCATACGACCTATTGGATCTTCTATCTTCATTTCAAAATTCTGCACTTCATACAGATTATCAATTGTCTTGATTTGTATATTTGGTAAAACATCAGAATTCACAAATTCGACATCAGTTGAATCGTCATTGATTTGATAGACCTCACTTACCGTCTGGTCCATTTCTAAGCCCACAATTGCATCTTCAGTGTTCCCAATGTCACTGTCATTATCATAATTCTCGATATTTGGCAAAATACTCGTAGGCTCTAGTCCTGCTTCCTGTTTGTAGTCCTTGATGACTATGACACTATTATCTTGTATTTTTATTAATTTTTCTGCACCAACATCGAGGTTTTCCGATGAACCGAACACTGATTCAAAGAAACGATGTGCAGCAAGAGTTATTTCCGAATCATGTATTTCAAATATATATCTGTCAAGAAAATCAAGGGTCCCATCTAAATACTTTGCTGTTTTTATATTTTTTCGAACTTTGTCCTCTGTTACTCTTCCATTAATGATCATCTTTTTTAATATCAAATAGTTATGTTTTATATTTTGCCATTTTCCTCTACAATAACCCTCTGAAAGAAAATGTAAGTTAAAATTATTAAACCTCTACTTAGGTACTACAGTCAAGCGCACGTCAGTGGTAACAAAACCATAATAGGTTTGTGTCTAATCTATAAAGATCCACAGACAGACGCTGTCAGAAGTGGTATTTAAAAAATGTATGGATGAATTAAATAGCATCAGCAGTATAAAGAAATACGTATCCAAGGAACTAAGCCAATAGTAAGCAAAAACAATATCTGCAAATCTATTTACAAAGCAAACAAAATCAATCTTTGAAGTAAAAACAAAACTATAATGTTTACACAACATCAATTTTCTTAGATCTAGCTTTCCCTAAATAACCGCTTTTGCGTTTAGCACGATAGTAAAGTCGGCTACGAAAACTATCTAAAATGTTGACTAATGCAAAATGTAGGAATAATAATGGTATGCACCAACTGTTCTAAACGAAGATGTGTTCGCAGAACTCTAGCACAAGTACGCGGTGTAAACGTAACGTAAATTAGTCAATTTTAAAATTAAAAATCTATATAACGAGTATTTTCATAAAGTAAGGATTTATTCGTATCTATGGATGATTCTGATTAAACCAGCGCGGCGTAATTACGCAGCCGCACGGTCGCTATTGGAAACAAAATAAGCAGCGTAAATGCGGAATATGATAACAGCGTTCGCAGAATTATCAACGGTAATTCATAGTGCAAAGTGTTATAAAGCAAGAAAAGGTATTCCCCGATAGTTATTATCAAAGTTAGTAAATAATTAATTATTAACATACCTGGATAATTTAATCTTGTCGATATCTCACGCCAGGCACAGTTTTGTTTTGAACCCTTTTTTCTTCTTACTAAAGAGTTTTTAAGTACGTACTCTTGAAGTACTTTGATGAATACTTTATCGTTTTCCTTCCACAGTTGCCCTTTGGACGGCGGCACAGGCGCCATATTCGTATCTAAAATGAGTTTTAAAATTACTGGCGTGAATACGTACTATGCCTATGACAGTATGCGGGGAACTGAATGGTGCCGCGCGGAGCTGCTAAATGGTTCCCGCGCCCCTCTTGCCCCCGACACATCGACAGAATGGCGCACGGCGTATAGGGCGCGAAGAGAACGCGCCGCGCGAGCGAGGACTCGCAACGAGTGCGGGGAGGGGTAACGGGCGACGCGGTTTCGTGATACCGCATTCAATACGCGCTGTTCATTATTAACTCTGATTTAAAATTAAAAACTTCGGACTCCGGCTTCTAAATTAAAA
This sequence comes from Ochropleura plecta, assembly GCA_905475445.1. Classification (NCBI taxonomy): domain Eukaryota; kingdom Metazoa; phylum Arthropoda; class Insecta; order Lepidoptera; family Noctuidae; genus Ochropleura; species Ochropleura plecta. The sequence goes on along the minus strand of FR997731.1, from coordinate 14,395,215 downwards.
ACTCGGATCTACTTTTAGGTTTGCTGAACCTAAGAGTAGATCCGAGTTTTTTATTGCGGCGGTTGCCTAGATATGTTGATGGATACCTTTGTTGGTAGATGGGTATTTGGGTTTCCACCAATTACAAACCGAATTACCTCATGCCTCACGCATAAGTAATGTATGTAATGTGTAAGGCATGGAGGTAATCAGGTAACTCGGTTAAGTCGTTGGTCGCGGCTGTCATTTGTAGTTCTATGACAGTCGTTACAGGTAGACAGTGGTCCGAGACTCTGACAAACTGTCTTACCAATGGATCGTGTTGATCGTGTGATCGATCCCAAAACGACGAGTGTTGACGGCACGCAGTGGCTGAGCGATCGAATGCTGCGCTGCGTCGCGGGTTCGATCCGCGCATGGAACAAATATTACAGTACCTACGGTATTTGATTTAGGTCTGGCTGTTTGTGTATTTGAGTTTATATGTTTGTAAATGCACAAACGAGCTTCTCTTTAATATACTGGTACTCAACTGCACCAGCTGAGACTAAAAGCCGACCCCAACATAGTTGGTAAAATGCTAGGCAGATGATGATGATAATGTTTAAAATACCTGCGTACGTGGGTATAATGCATTTCAAATGAGAACAGTAATAAGCTCGTGCCATGTTGTAAGTCTATCTGTCAAATGTCACGAAAAATATGGTTGGCAAAAACAATTACTTACGCAAATAAGTTGTTAATATATAATATCAAGATAACAAGATAATAACTTCTTAACATATCAAATGATTAAATCACAATGTTAAATTATTAAGGTTTATTTTAAAAAATTGGAATTAAATTACACGCCATCTATGAAACGAATGTAGTAGACAGTCACTACATAGTATAAAACAAAGTCGCTTTCTCTGTCCCTATGTCCCTTTGTATGCTTAAATCTTTAAAACTACGCAACGGATTTTGATGCGGTTTTTAGTAATAGATAGAGTGATTCTTAAGGAAGGTTTTAGTATATAATTTGTTAAGTTTTTGTATTTATTTCTGTGTACATTAACTATATTTGTTGAAGATGTCGGCAAAAAGCATGCTGTCTGGGAGCTTTCAACGAAAACGCTGCCTAAACCCTTTAAGATATAACAAAATAATGTATAGTGTAATTGTGTATCTTATATAGGTCCACAGAAAAGTCAGCGGTGACATATGTCTATATCTTAAGGATAACATACTATATCCATTTTAATACTTTAACAAATGGGCAATTATAAAGCGCTAACTTGGAAAGCTATTTACACAAATACAGTATTAATCCTTATCATTTTAAATAGGTTGGTTGGCATGAAAATTTCATGAAGATTATTTTTTCCTTTTACATCATGCAGATTAAATAAATACTTTAGTGATGCGAATATTAGCACTAATAACACCACTTTTATTAAATGTGTAGGTAGAAGTAGAGGGTGTGTCGCGTCATCGTGTGGGCCGCGTAGCGCTCGTAGCGCCTCGTAGGGCTGTGACGTCACAGTGACGCGCGCGCCTACGTTTGCTACGACTTCGCGTAGGCATGCTCCTCGGTAGGAAGGATATAACTATTCAATTTGACTTCCACTAGTTTCGTGTGTATTTTGCAGCTTTGTTGTTCTCCGAAATATTTGCACTTAATATAAAATATTCCGTGTAAGGTTGCACGTAAATACAATGCTGGAAGTAATGTTTCCTGTAAAATGTGCATCTCATTATTTTTTTATAAAGAACACAGTGAAGCAGTCTATACGAAATGATTAAATATTTCTTAACTGAATTTTTAATTAATGAGGGACACTCGTAATGCTTTACTCCATATAAATATCCAACGTTCCGGGCACCGAAATTGACAGACTCGATAATGCATAAATTGTTTATTTCTCGAAAGCGTTTTTATTTATGACCACAAAAAGCAATAAAGTAGCGAGCAAGTGCGCGCTTTATTAACCTCTGGTGTACGGCACGGCGCGCATTCCGGCCTCAAACCTGTCCCAACGGGTGAAATCAAACACTCGCGAGTTAAGGAGCACCCGCGCTCCGTACATTGTCTCATATTCTATTAACATAACAACTCGGCCGTGTAATAGTTGTTTGTATCTCAGTAAAAATCGCGCTGGATGAAGCCGAGTGGGCGCGATCTATGTAAATGCCTACGCGCTCGGTACGCTTTCGAGATGATATCAAAGATGACGCGGCCGCAGAATTGACATTCATTGCTTTTATGATAAAGCGCTCAATGCAATAAAATAATTAACTAAACGGTGTTTTGTGAATTTGCTTGTTTAAAATTCAAATTGAATTCATTTGCATTTTGACCTACTATGATGGACTGAGTGATTAACCTGACCCTATAAATATAAAATTTGTGGATTTCAACAGAAATATGAAAGATGATTCAAAAAGTTTTTAACAAACTAGTGGCTTTAACATTGATTAGGAAAAATCATGGCGAGCATCGTAATTTGAGTTACTCCTAATATTTCAACAGTCCACTGGACCTACATATTAAGCCTTTCCAAATAAGGTTATCATATACAGGCACTAAGTTAGTTCGTAATATATACAATATTCGACGGAAAAAGGTGTCACATCTGTAAGATTTGCCTCGGCTATGCGTTTCGATGTCAGTGACTAACGATTACAGTCTACTTTACAAACACGCTTCCACCGCAGACTATTGTATATACCTACACATGTACCGAAACAGTACGTTCGTGTGTGTACCTATGTGTGAAAGATACGCGGATTCACTCACCCGAGCTCCAGTCATTAGTGTTATATGCCAAACAATTAACTATTTATAACTTGTTTTTGGTTAATTTACTAATCTTTGTATATTAGGTTAGAATTAAAAACCGTCAAACTGATCTTTGGCCTCATGTATATTTCGAATGAATAGTTATTAAACACTCACTTAGTTGATACTTTAATAGTCGTATTCCAAACAATAGAAATCGTGTTTTATTAATCGTTTTATCGAATCAATAAAATCTGTTCTAGGCAACTAAGAATAAAATCAAAATATTCTACTTAAACCTGAACATCACCATCACATAAATCCGCTTCCCAAAAGCCTTTGATATTTGTATCATGTCAACAGACCAAGCTACTAAGAATCACGGCTTTTTACTTCCAAGAATTCCGCTTAGAAAAGAGCATTAAGCGTGAAAAGATATAATATAGGTACGTTCCCAGTTTTTGTATCCTACATAAAGTGACTTTTATATTCTAAGTAATCGGAAAATAAATGATTTTAATACCAATTTCTTTTAATAACAGTGTATCAATCGCATCCGTAGTAACTGAAACGAAGCTATTTCCTCAGGCACGCGTAGGTCGTTGACCCACACTACGGCATGGCGTATTTGCGTGGTACCTACTACTACTTAGACCATAAATCAATGAGAAAGTATTTTTATTTACCTCATGTGTAAAATCAAATGCTAATTGATATTCAAGAGAGCGATTCATTAGATTTTATTTACTGAGCAAAAGTTTAGTCAACTTGATTTTTTTAAAATCCTTTTATTCTTTCCTGTTCTTGGGATCAACTTCTTGTTTAACCAGATGTAGTTAAATATCAGGATTTTACCGATTGACCTTCACAGTAGTAGTTAACTCAATATTCTAAGATTCTGGTATGTAAGTCATCGTGATATATAAGTTGGTGTAACCTCTATTAAAGGGGCGGATATTAACAGGACGCTAGTCGGCAGCCGGTCATTATAATCTGTCGATCTACATCCTCTGAAGCACCCAGCCTTTACGCTACTGATAGACTAAATATTCATGTTCCAACGTAGTAATGAAATATCACAAAATGTCAGCAGCCAGCATTAGATTATATTGCAAAACGTTTTCGTGGCTGAATGTCATAAAACTATGAATGGTTATCCGTAATGTACGACGGTATTCGCCCATTGATGTTCAAATTATCCATTATTTGATTACCTTTACGAATACGCATCAGCTATTGTATACAGACGCTATTAAACGTCAGCCTAATCAACTGGTTGAATCGAATGTAAATCATTCTAGAAATATTCGCAATAGGTTCTAGGTTCAGGTTTTAGGTTCTATTTATTTACAGTTTAGTCAAAGAAAATAGGTAAACCAGTCAACTCAGAGGTCTTTGATAGCTCGGTCCGAAATACATTTCCCATACAAGTTGAGTTCGGAATCCAGTCTGACCAGGTGCTAAGCAATAAGCACACTCAAAGTCACCCAAACAACGCATGATACGGATGACCTAACAATTTTTATTTATTATAACACCTGAGTTGTATTCAAGTGCTACGCTAAGCACACTTTGCGGTTAGCACAGTTCACCAAAACATGCTCAGTTATTTAAAATTACGGTTCATACACTATGAATATCGAACTAAGAGTGACGGAGAACACATCATCTACAAGACGTTCTTCACACACTGAATAAATTTGGCAATGTCATTTATTTGTAAGTCAATACAGAACAATAACATTACGTCAATGAATAATTGTTATATATTAGAAAATTGCAGCAGATTTCGCGGTAAGTAAGCATCTAACTAATTGTTTAATTGTATTTTTTTATGTTCCAGGAGCCGTGACGGAGGACGTGAACGATTTAACTGAAAAACAAGTTTTGTTGAGTAGCGACGCTTCACATGTTCGTCCCAGGTAGGCCGCACTTCGATTCTGTTGGTGATGAAAGCAGCTTAGCGATTTAAGCAGCGATTAGCCAGCATTTAGCAAGTGCGATTGTGAAGCGACAAAACCATTTACGCTATTAGATTTATTGCTAATAAAAAACTTAATGAGTGCGCTTTGACTAAAGTCTTTAGAATTAGTACAGTTGGGGCGGACCATACATAAAATTATCATAAAACATCTTAATACAAGTATATAAATTGTACGCGAATTAATTTATTAACAGCTTGTGTTTACCGCCCAAATGAGTTACGGCCTGTGCTAAGTACATTGAAACTCGGAACTAGTAATTTGCGTCGAATATTTCATCGAATCATAATTGTGGTACCAAATTATGAATACGGAGTATTCCGATGTCCGGGACGAGTAAGGCGGAGAATCAAAGTAATGCCGCTGTAACTGTGAAGCGTCTGCGTTTGTCGAGCTTGCCGTGTCAATAAACTTGATTCGAAAGTGGAAGACGTTCCGACTTACATAAGCAGGCAACAATGTGCCCGCGCCGAACGCTACGCATAGAATATAATTATTTGTCAATCCAGATGGTAGACCCCACATTTGGAACGAAACACAGGTCAGCTAATTGCCTACCTAAAGATTTTTTTATAACTGGTGACAACGAGACATTTGTTAGTTACTACCTATCTTATTTTTGTAAAGATGGCGTATACCAACCTCCACCTTCACGAAATAGCAAATTTCCGGTTTTCCTAAAACTTGATAAAAATACAAATACTTATCCTTCTTTAATCAATCAAAACACCGGATGAAGAACCGTAGATATTAATAAAATTCAAACGGTGAAAATGATTATGCCTAAACTCGTCTCTGCGGATTAATCTATGTGAATTAAACAGAATACACGTCTCGACACGGCCATGGTTCTCCGCGTCAGTCCAGTTATTTGCAAAACCGCTATTTATAGCAATCCCATAAGCAAAACATTAGACACACTCGTAGATCAATCTCATTTTATTCAGATATTAAACTTTTAAAATAAACACGAGGAAAAAGTCTTCAAAGATGTCAAGGAAGTGACGATAAACAAAATTTGTTAATAATCTAATCTGCAACAATTTCAAAGTCAAATTGATTTGTGTTGCGTATAGCTGTACCTACTCAAATAAAAACATTCTTATCGAAGCAATAAAATATATCACTACGACTGATACTTATAATTGTATGTATTTCTAATGAATGACGCATTTCGAGGTGATAACAAAAATTACATTATTCTATACTCGATTTCCTTTTAGTGAGACACACTTACGTAGTAAATCTAAGAGCGGTATCTACCTAATGCACAAGGCCTCGTTCCCATTATGACGGCCCGACTGTTTTACCGTCCCTTCCAACAACCGGAAGTGCTATTGCCAATACAATTGACATGGTAACTAACTATCTAGTTTAAAACTAAACTGTTCGAAATTTTTAAAAACGTGCTCATGTGAAGTGGCAAATTTAAATTCAGGAGCTTTAAGCTTGTATGGTATGCATGGACTCGGAAAATTCTCGCTTTTGGACGAACGATACCGTACGTTTTGTTGCTCTGATGTGTCGCCAATTTTGAGGGGAAAGCCTCCTTCCCATTCATACAAACCGGTTGCTTAGCCAGGACACGGGCTTAAACAGGCTTAAATCTTAAATAGAGCCTTATTTAAATTTTCCAAGTATAAATTGCATTATGCTACATATGTCACCAAGTTTGCGTGTGTGCGTAATGGAATCGAGGCCTAATCGCTACAACAGCGGCACCTTTCAAAGCCATGTGCAATAAGTAGTTGAGCCCATGCGTCACAATAGTGCATAAATAAAGACTTGCCGACAGACTCGTAAGCACAATAAGCTATTTCCTTCACTTGGAGCTTAACTGCTAGTATAACAGAGCAACAGTACCGGAACACATGCACTTTATCATTTCTTTCAATCATGAAATTGACAAAAACAGTGAGGCGGGGTTAAGATACATTCCAGTTTAAAGTTGTAAACTTAAAATAGAGTCAAGCCAAGCTAGTAATTTTACAGAAGCGAAAGCGCGAGACAAAATAATTTGCCAATCCAATATACATAAATAATTAATATAAATAGCAACTGCCTGTACCTAAGTTCTCTCTCTGCATGAGAGAAGAGGCCTCGGCGATGATTATAGGCTGATATTATTTTATGTGAGATATTATACACGGTGTAACCGTGTTACATTACTGTTTTAAACTGCGACTCCATGAGTTAAATTAGTAGCGGTTTTGTAAGACATAAAATCATTTTTATTACACTCAAAATTACGAATCATATCACCATAATTTGAAATGCATACGTAAAATAAAAAAAAGATTGCTTCTTACTATCACTTGACGTTTAATAAAAACGTGTAAGTGATAGTAACGTTCGTAGCCAGTTAATAAATATTTAGTTGCGACAGAGCAATGCATTAAAGATTTAATCAGACACGGATGTGACGAAACGTCTTAATTCACTACCGCAGGGGTAAGTAAAAAACTTTCCTTTTTTTATTTCACCGTTAACAATTTCTCTGGTACTCTATGCGATATATAATTTGCATAGATTGAGCATTGTTATGACTATTTAATACCTTTTGTAAACGACAAGCACGTTTATTAAAGTGATATCGTTCATTTTAATCTCACAATTGTAGGTTTATAAAACAAAATACTGTGTGTACTTGTATTACACAACAAGAAAATAGACTGCACAAGATTTAAACTCAAAAACCAAGCGTGTATAATCAGTAATGTTTGTATAAAATATTTAATTAGCTGATCATTTATTTTTAGTCCCACTCCACATAGAGCAATAAAAAGCCTTCATCGTTCGACGCGTACGGGTCAATAACTAGACAAAGGTTCGAGTAAGATTGTAGACGCTTCTCCGATCGACCTCAAATACTTTACGGTGAGTTTATTAATTAAGGCGGCCGACCTTGCAGGCCGCACATCCAAGGAGGTCGCTGGAGCGCGCGACAGAGACGACGCGATGCCGCCGCCGCAGCCGCGCGCCGCGACACGCTCCTCCCGCGCCACACAACATCAAACCAACTGCCGATGCGCGCCATTTCAATCGTCTGACGTATCCCTCATTGACCTTCCGTTATCTGCACTAGGATTGTCTTTGACTTATCTACCGACTATTCTTACCATTTCAACTTACACTTTACCTTTTCACATCAAATAACAACGTCTATAAGGCATATAACTCATTGTAACGATTTCGTTAATTACGAATAAATAAAAACTGAATTCAAACCGCGAATAAAAACCAATCAACGGCAAGCTTTAAAAGCCGCTCGGTCGCCAAGCAATTATGAATGCTAAGAGGCGAATCTACAGTAAGCCGGTATACATGACATATAATACAAACACAAACACAGTCTCGCACCGAGTAGCCGAGAACAATCACAAGAGAGCGCGAGCCAGGAGATCACTCGAAACCGCACCTTAAGCTCATTGTCAAACCGATTACAATAAACAAACAGGACAGACGCGGTTGGAATCTTGTCAAACAGGCGAGTTCGAGCGTTGACTTATTGCCGGTAGGGCATTTCTGTGTCTGTCCTGAACGACGGAATTAAGACTTTATTGCGATATCAATATGGTTGAAATTAATATAGATTTTCATCATACAGGTAAAACACGGGCACGGTCGCTTACAGCCCACTCACACAGACACAACTCCACGCTGCCATAAATAAAAGATTCTTACAGAAACAATTGTTGCGTAGAGGTGATCCGAGGCCTCGGTGAATGTAGTCGACTAATCGCCTCGAGTCGATCGCGAAAGTAGGTGACCGCCCGTGATTGACGCTCTTGCGAAACCCCGTTCGATGACATTTAGACTCGACGGACAATACTCTAAACCCTCGGTAATTATGAAACGTAATTATTTGTGCAGCAGGTATATGGTGTGATGTAACTTTTAAATCAAGTGCAATCATCACGATTCTATTAAGAACGTTAGAAATGGAACTTACGTTTTAATGTCTATTTAAAAATAAATTATTTGCAAACTCTAAAACTAGTAACTTCGAAAATTATCTGCTTTAATAAACAAATGTTTAGTATCGCGTTAACCTTTGATAAAATAGATAAGAGATAAAATATTTAATATAAATTAATTTTCATACATATGCAATAACCCAATATAACATTAACATGTTGTTTTATCGTTAATCCAGACTCCATGGAATCTCTGTTCTAAGATAACGCCGCTCTACTTAACCTCGCCACACAGAGACGCGTAAACGTGAAACAATACGGTACAGTAACACAACCTTATTCATGTACCTGCTAAATTAATCACACGCTAAAATCAACTCTATTGCGTCGTGGCAAAGTCGAAAGGATGTAAGGTGAGTCAATCAAGGGAGGTGTATTTACGCTACGTGCACGCACACAGGCGCAGAGGACATCTGCGTAGGTACGCGGCCCGGTGACGTTAGTGTGTGGGAATGCCAGCGAAATTTATACACACTCTTCATCGCGCTCCATTGTAATTTACAGTTTTGTAGCGTTTTAAAAAGCAAACACTTCTGTATGAGATTATCATTAATTTATTTTATCTCTAGTAAATGTTACCGCCGCTTAAGATTAAGGAAGTGGTCTGGCATCTTGTCTGTAAACACAAAGTTACTGATATCACGTAGTTTTTAACGGCCGGGCGTGTGCATTACCTTTTTTCATATGGATTAAATTAGCATGTTACGCGAAATAAAACCGGCAAAAAAGATTTCCATAAATAATACCTAATTATCCTGTTAAATTTTCCGACTTCTTGGACTTTAGCATCAATATTCCAATTGAGCGAACGCCAAATCGGTTAGGTATTTACTGTACACTAAGACATTATAATGTATAAACAAACAAATAAACATGGAAATTAGTATTTGTAACACCCAGTAAATCGAATCACTCCCGATCACTGTTTCATTAAATATGACTACATCAAGAATTAAGATTACATACCTACGCAGTCACTTTTTAAAATTAATTAATCTTAAAATGCTGGTTGATAGAGTAAACCGTAAAACTAAGAAAGTATCGAGAGAAAACCGAGACTCGTTCATAAATTCATATCAAATTGAAAGTTTAAGCAAATGAACACGAGTCAGTGGGTGCTTTCTAGAAATTATAATGTACATTGGTAGAGGAGCGAGTGATCATTCGGTGGTGTATCTACACGCGTTGACCGAGCCGGCCAGCTATTTGTACTTAGTAGACCGAGCACGCCCACATACACAACAAGTTCCCACCGCAGGTTTCTTACCTTTGACTTTTGGATACGGCATTTGACATTGGCTTTAGATTTAAGAGCTTCTTCAAGTTTAAATCTTAAATTTTAGATAAAAAAGCATCGGTGCTTTTTTTTTTAAATTATGTTGTAGTTACAGCCGACTGTAACTACATTTGTAGCTTGTTTGTGTACGACTGTAACTATAATTTTGAAAAAAAAAGCCATTAATGCATGCATGCAGGACAAACCTAATTGTAAGTAATTAAAGCAATTTAATTCAATAAATAACGTTCAATGACAGTTTTATTGACTAACATTGAACTAAAAGAATGCACGCTGAATGGCGTAGATTTGTATTTTTTTTTTGTATTTCAGTGAACTTGATTCCGTAAGCAAGTAGGAGGTCAAATCAAGTTCATTACCGACTTAGGCTAGGTTGAATCGAACATAACATAGAACATCGTCAGTGCATACTTAGAAAATAATAAATTAGCTCATTCAAAAAGAACCTTAATATTTAAAATTATATAAGAAAAGCAACTTGAAAGGCAGGTCATCAGTAAATATTTTAGTAACTCTGTGACATTTCACTTGATGCAACACCGAGCGGGATGTTAATAGTAACATCAAATGGACGCCATTTTTATTACAGAATACCAACACCCACATACCGAAGTCTGTGATATACTTGAATTAATTACTTATCATGCCTATAACACCCACACGAACATTAAACTATAAGCAGGTACAAGTCAGGGATAAATAGAAAAAAAATCGTGCATACAAAGTAAGAGTTCATGCACTCTCGAGTTGTTATAAAAACAATACAATAATACCGAGATATCACAATTTATAAAGACATTAACGAAGATAGCAAAACAATTAACAAAATAACAAGTTTCCAGACAAAACAGACACATTACGGGCATAATTGCTCAGTTATTATGGCTCGGATTATACATCCTCGGATTAATTTAAATGGTTGTATACGAGAGGTCAGGGGCTTCAGAAGTTTCACGAGACTTGCTACATGGACTCACAAGTGGTTTAGAGGCGTTGGCGGGAAATGCCCTGCAATACAACGAATTGACTCGAGCAGTTGTTGGTAACGTTGTTATGTTTACAACGCGGAGGTTGCGCCCTACGAGGTGGGTTTTAGGGTTGATTCCAAGAAACACCAATTAAATGAATACGATAAACTATTAAAAGATACGTAGTTTTATAATGCAAAGGAAGTCACTGAACCAAAGTCGAAGGTGGAAGTCAAGCAAAGCCAAAATGCAAATCCTAAATAGAGACTGATAATGCTAGAATTAACTATGCTAATCATACCGTTGTGTTGTTAAACTTTGCAATTTGTACAAAAATCCCGAAATCAGTATCAATGCTTCTATGACAGAAGCATGTCTTCAACATCTATAAGTTTATCAATATCATAAATAAGTTACGTAGCTATGATTTGGTCTTGTAATCGTACTAAAATAATACAAGTAAGTAGTAAAGCGTAAGCATTACTTTGAAATATTAACAATTCCAACATCCGACATGATAATACGTCATCATCAGCCTAGCCTTTTCCCAACTTTTGTTGGGGTCGGCTTCCAGTCTCAGGGGATGCAACTGAATACCAGTATTTTACATCGAGCGACTGCCTATCTGAGCTCCTGATCTCCTACGATATCCCTTGGTAAGACTGGTTGTCAGATTTTCAATATACTTATAACGACTGTAAAAGATCTACAAAGGAAAACCGGCACCAACGGTTTAACGTGCTTTCCGAGGCACGGTAGAAACTCGGTATGTAATGGGTGGTCACCCATCCACAGACCAATCTAGACAAGCGCGGCTTAACCTAAAGATTGACCCAAGCGGCTGCTATTATTTAGCCACGAGCTCGCCGACATGATATTACGTAGCGAACGGTAATATCTTATCTTTACAGCACGCTTTCAATATTTTGTGTGCTTTGAGATTACATTGCGGCATTTATCAAGTGCTGAAACATATTCCGCATCCCCCATACTTTAGTTTAAGAAGCAATTGCCCAAGAGCATCTGCTGCCGTGGTCTGTTCATTAAAAAGGCATCAATGAACTGTTTAAAATTCTGTGCAGCAAATTTAATTTTAAATTAGTAAATAAATAAAATGATAGCAGAAATGACATGTTAAGTAATTTTTAAAGAACTTCTACAAATTAGTGACAAACTCCTGTATTTTTGTATGCTTAGCTTGAATTAAATATTTTAATTATTCAATTTAATTTCAATTATGATAATTCTTACAATGAGCCTGCAAAGGCATGAAACAACAGAAAAAAAGTTTTTAGGATTGTCACACTAGCGACACTATTGGAATCGTATTACACCACGGATATTACAAACAAATTGTTATAATTGTTGAGAATGTACTAGAGAGCCACGCGAAAAAGGCTTTACTGGAATTGGTTTAACGTTGAAGATGTTACATTTCGATATTTTCAATATCTACACTTCCTCAAAAACTGGCTCTTATAAGACGAAGATTAGGTTCAACATGCAATGTATTTCACACGCGTGTGCATGTTTTCTCACTGTTCGACCCCATAGTGGGCCTTTTTTTACAACAAGGAGGCGCATTTTTTAAGACTTCAATTGAATGAAATTTTTTAATTGTGTTTATCAACAGAATATAATAAATAAACATGATGACATAATTTGCTTTTAACAACAAATTGCCATTCATTAGAGTTCTAAATTAAAAACCATTTCAAAATTCTTAATTTAATATTTATCTGCTTAGCAGCTTTATATCTTTGCTTCTCTTTGAAAAAAGTAAACCGAATCATAGTTTCATAGATTTAATTTCTCCGTAAGTGTATTGAAAAACGTGGTATGATTCATGTGGGAATTTGTCACTGCTCCATAACAACTTCTTCTTCGCCTGACGGCTATAGTATAAATTCCGCCTCGGCCGCAATGACAACGGTTCTCTACTTGAATCAAAATGTACTATTCTATTACTGAGGTGCCAATTAATAGGTACCTGGTGGACTCGTAGGTGTCTTAACTACTCATTTTAACCTATTTACACTATACTTAAATAACATTGTAGTAAATTATGTGCTCCTGCTGCAGTCAATTTGAGGGGTTACTGTTAATACTGTTATGTCATATTACCGACAAAACAAGTATGTTTCTTTGTAATTGTGAATATTTATTGCCGTTAATGGTTTGTTTTTGTTTCTTTTTGACACCACTCCCCGAGGGTCAGGCAGAGGTTTACCTACATTTTGCAAGTTATGTTTATGTCCACGAACCGAACCTTTAGCCAACAACCAATCATAAATCCAGGACCCTGGATGCTACAACAAAAGATTACCCGAAAGACTACGAAACACAGAGATGAAGGACTACTCGATTTCACTCTGTAAGCTTTGCTTTCGCTTAGTTTCATGCTTAGCAGTAGCGCTTATCGCCACAAGATCAACAGCCTATTCAGTTTTTTTATTTAAATTCAATTTTTGCCATTCAGACTTGGCTCCACTGCCAAGTCTGAATGGCAAAAATTGAATGTCAGTTGAACGTCCCATACTTTGAGCGTTTTGTGGTGATTGTAGAAAAATTACCTGCAGTCAATCATAATTTGTAACATTCTTTAGATATACATGATTTCTGAGAGTAATGCTGTGGGAAAAATAACTTAGTGTAAGCATGCCCAAAAAAACTAATTATGATAATTTACAACGCCTACCAGTTTATAAATAAAGTTTTGAACTCATCGCGTTACCGTGAATGATAAAGCCTTAAATCATAATAATTGACAGATTACAATATTAGTATGCACAATAAAACCTGTTAAAAACACAAGTTTGACAACATTGCATGAATTAAATAAGTGGATCAAGAAATTACGTCTTCATATAATACAATTTATTAATGCTTCATCCACGATGTTTGACAAACTATTATACTTGACATAAAGATAGTCAACTTAAGCATAATTTTGTAGATTATGCTCAAAACTTTTCCAGACTGTCGAGCAGAAACCATTGTGTTTTCTTCAGAAACTAGGTACCTAAATGTTAACCTCTGACAAATTTTCGCAAAACACTTTCTAGAAGTTTTCAAATCGCTAACAAATAGAGGGCCGGTCGGCGAACAATTTGACATAAGCGCGTAACAAAGCAAAAGGAGAACAAAAAAAAATCTTGAAACAAGTCGTTATATAACAACGAGCCATGATTATGACATCAGGTTGGCAGCCACCTCTCAATACGTAGATCCGCTTAAAAATTAAACACAAATTGCCTTGAGCACACAAACTTCTAAATTAAGTTGTTACGCTCAATTTGGTCAGAATGTGTGGATGTACTGGATATGGGGTCTGATGGCGTCAAACTGGTATGCTAATGTAATTGTTATTTATATAATAATAATATTAAGTGATATCGATGAAGTTGACAAGCGACATTCGTCCAACTGATCAAAGTAAATCATAATGTTTCCCACGATGCGATGTCGTTTTAAAAGAAAAACGTTTGAATCGCTTTTTTATGTATTTGAGGACGTTCGTTTTGAAGTTAAACAACATTTCTTTGCAAAATCAGCAAAGTAAATCTAGGAGCAGCTGTAGTACTGGTTGTGTCAGAAGACAAAACAAAATATAGGTACGATGACAAAACTCTGAATGACAGGACGGCGGTACTGCTCCCAAAAGAAATAGGTTCTCTATAAAATAAACTTCCTTGTATATAAATTTGCCCATAGGTCAGAACCGAAACGCAAATTCGACATACATATTAAAGGCACAAATATAAATACATTACATTACAAATTCACATGTGTACTTGTATAGCTCAAACTAAGGAGGCAGTCTCGAGACCTTGTTTCACGCAGCCAAGTGACATCATGCTCGCGACAGCCGAGATCACAATCAAGACGATTTACATTATCGTCCTATTGATTTACAAGCACTATACTTATTTTAACGTGCTAACAAATAATTGGCCGCACACGTCAATTCCTCGGATGGATTCAAATTGGAAACTTGACTGTTTGCTTCGTAAATCAATAGTGTTTATCGGATTACAATTATAATCAGTTTTGCGGTTATTTTTCCGTTACACGTGGAAATAGCGTTGAGAAAGAACACGCTGATTAGTTTGTATCTTTGTATTGCATTTGCATACATGGCATTACTTATTACTTCAATGAAGGATCTTAAGATAATGTTATGTTATAAACAGTTGGTACTGACATTGTCTCTATTAATCTCGGAACTATAACTGTTTAATTTTGTTAGGGTTGAATCATCTAGGTATTTATATATAAATGATCCAACCCTAACCAAATGCCCAATGAATTTATTCTATAAAATCGAACATAATTGAAATCCGAAGAGGCTTATAACGTGGAGATAATTTGAAAATGTAACATTGTGGCTATGAACTAATCCAGCAGACGTTCCACCGACCACAAGCATTGTGTTCAGCAAATTGCAAAACAAATGGCGTAATAGTCAGTATCTAACAGTTGTATTGAAACATACGACTAAGTACTCAAGTATAATATTTGATATTGTTATGTGGCCACAAGTACGTGTATGAATACTAATTCGTCCTTTCTTGTAAATGACATTGCCAAATTGTAGAATGAAAAATCCATAAATTTCGCATAGGAATGAGACTTTTTGGCACCAACGGAACGTTTGTTTATTAAATGCTATAATAATTTGTTGATTTTGGATTGAATTCGTATTCGTATTATTTGGCCTAGACATCGTAAATTAAGTTGTTCGCTTTATTTGACCTCTTTCTAGTCTGTGTTACGATGAACCTTTATCATTGAAACATTTGAACTGAAATCTTTATGAAAGCTGAAGTAATATATAAAATTTAAGATTCTCCATTTACGTTAATTGTTTATTGCCTTTTAGAGGTATGTAATACGTATTGACTTATTTCAGCTGGTTTACTGCGCAATACCTACAAAATATCTCAAATGAGTTTATTGATGCACCCAATTACAATAATTCAACTTACATACTCCTATCAATAAACATGTTATCTTTCCTGCCCTTTTTTATATTTTATTATTCACCTATCAAAAAACTATAACAAGCAATGTATAAATAACTTGGCATCTTGCTGCACACTGAGTGACCGACAATGAGCCTATCAGAAATGGTCCGAGCGCAACCGGTGTCGCAGGTTCTAGTCGGTCGCGTGCGACTCACCCTTTACACCTCAATACTGGACAATATATAAGTATAAGTTAGATCGCTATCTTAACAGTCATGTGCCGTTAATTGAACTAGAAGCACTACAACTGCTTAATGGCTAACTTGTATCTACGTACTGCTCTATCTAACGTTCAAACTATAACCTTGCCTACTTTGAGGGAAAGTCAAGTAAATTCGCAATGTTCTGTAAGCGATTAGTAATAAAATTCAATAAGCGACGATATTGAAGTTAATTAATTCAGAGTCACAATAACATAGGAATATTTCTGTAGAAAAACAATGTTAATGAAGCTGTAATTAGGTGTGAGAATGATGGAAAAATGAATCTTTAGTCGACTGCCTCGTTAAAACAGTGGTCACACGTGCGAAAGCTGAGCATGAGGTCCTGGGTTCAATTCCCGGGCTGGGCTAAGTGTTACTGGATTTTCCCCTCAGGAATTTCTCAGTAGTAGCCACGGAGTCTGGATTCATACCCGATTGATGGCAATAGTATCGCCTCTATTACATGGGAATTGAACACGACTGGCCAAATGTGGGAGTACTATTACTGCCTAACGTGATGTTTTGTTATGTATGTTAAACCTTAAGAGTAGGACAGTGGACACTGGACTGTGTGGACATTAGCAACGCGACCTCGCGAATCGTCTGCCTTTGCTTAATCGGGTCGAGCGTTCAATGCCACCCGCTTCACTGCTTATGTAAGACAAGAGATGTCGCGAAGCAACTGACTGCTTCTATTTTCGCCAGTAAATTATACTATTTTTTTAGTTTTAAAGCACCGTTCCATTCCATTCCCGTCCCACATGACAAATTCACCCTGCTGATTCAATGGTGAATTTGACTAAATGGGATATTTAGAGCCTAAGGGCTTTTATCAGGAGACGTTTTAGCGCTTAAGAATAGTAAATATATTATAGAGTATAGTATAGTAGTTCTACGATCACCTAGTCCAATACCACGAGTGGTGATTAAGCAAAAGCGAGAACCACAATTAGCAGTGAACGTGACAAGATAATAAAAATAATAGTAAATATGAGAATATTTAAATATGTCTTGTCATATCTTGTGTAACATCTTTGATACTCGTGTTTTGGTTCCGATACTACGCAAAGGAATGTTGCTATTATTGTATTTAGATAATTATAATTTTTCATTACAATTTTTTTTAATCTACTGTTCCGTATTATTTGACCATGTATGTAGGTATTGCTCTTTTGTAAGTTCAGCCCGTTTGTTTTTTAAATTTCCGAATTAATTAGACGTCTATAATATCGTTATATACTTAATAGCCAAAAGATATCGCATAGATCCTTGAGTAACAAAAACATTAAAGGCATTTCTAACACTAAGGTAACCTAACGTTTAGGTAGGCTTATAACGAACTAGGTGTAGAAGTTGTTCTAGAAATCGCTTAAGCTTACAACTGACACCACAGGAAGGCGGCAACGCGTTTACAAGGTACTGCCTCAAAGAGGACAAAGATCGCTTCCTCCGATACAATCTGTTTACAGTAAATAGTCACTTAGGCTGATAACAATACTGATTCCTTGCCGATATCGCACAACCTTGACTTTAAACATCCATGATTTCGTTGTTTTGACGTAAATTGCAGTTATTATTTAGTTTTTACAGTTTAAGATATTATTAGTAAAATTATATAGAATGTTATTATAACATGATTTGAATTTTGATAAACATTAAAAGAATTAACTAACCAACTTATAAATAAATTAAAAAATAGCGTCAAAAAGTTCGTCCTCAACGCTGTCTGTTGGCAATGTCCCCAAGAGATAGGCCGCGTTGCCATGTGGTATGGCAACGCTAAGCCTTTGGCCAAAGTAAAAGACAACCCTTGGGTCGAGGGAAGTGTCAACCAAACGTTTTGAAATTTTCTATTTATATAATTGAACATGATCATCCAAAGTTTTACGATTGTTTAAGTGAAGAGTATAACAGTTAATTAACAATACAATACGAATTTATGAAATCTACAAATGATACAAACTGGGTACAAATCCAGATACCATAGATGGTACTGACAAATCCCAGATGGAAAAGCCCGCCCGACTTGGGAATCGAATCCAGGACCTCATGCTCAGCAATCTCGCTTGCGACCACTAGCGAGGCCACATACGGGGCATAGAATAGGTAGTACTCGGTTTACCCAAATAATTAGGTAGTAACTAAACTGGTGTTTCTAACTGTGCGTTGATACTACGTATTTTTATTAAATTATTAAACAGGTAACAATACATTACTAATGAGTATAAATAATTTCGTAGCCACTTAATAATTGTACTCGAATTCCACAAAACTCGTCTGTTAAAAAATGTGCTAATTAGCCATACTTCATTTGTTGGGCCTTATCACACATCTTTGTTGAGCTAAAAGTTACTTAAATATTGTCCAGGGTCTTTTATATACAACCTTGGACATACTTTTGAACAATACATGCAACGTGGGCAAACTGGCAACGTTACAGAACGAAAATGACCAAATTAGAGCAAAGTGAAAAGTTTTAGTAATAAACATTTTATTTTTAAGCTCTAGTAACAAAATGTATGTTCATTTAGGATAGCTTTTCATTATTTCACTTTTGGAAACGAAATAAAAAACGCAGTCTAAGTGTGAAAAATCCAACAGAATTTTCCACTAGAATATTTAATGGAAGCAATTTATCCGTAAGCAGGCTTGTAAAATTAGTCATAATACATAAAAGTATTTTACTTGCGAGTGATCTGTACCAGAGAATATTTACCAACCGACATATCAGGCCAACGGGGCTAATGTTGACGCCGCTCGGGGACTAGAATGTAAACATACCGCGGATTGGGCGCATATTGCACAAAATTTGTCTCTAAATTGAGCCGGCATACCGTGCATCGTAATAAATCAACGCTTCTAGCCTGTATTGAGGACAAGTTCCACCTAAGAAAGGTAAATGCCTCAATGCTAGTAGTTGTAAGGAGAACGCGGGCCGCGGAGGCGAGAGGTCGCCCGTTCTAACACGGCGGCCCCCAAACAAACGCGCACTTATTTGCCAACACGCGTCCATCTCAATACTGTGTCCCTGTATCTACTCGATGAATTAACCTAATGCATTATAGTAATATGTTGCAACACACCTAATCTGATTTGTTGAAATATTTCGTTGTTGGACCTTTATTACCAGCTACATTTATAGTTAACTACCGAAATGCTGTTAGACAAAACTGCATTACGTCATTGTCGCTAGAATTTACGATAGCGCACTAAATAATATTATGCCCAGTTATTTCGACTAAGTGAAAACTAGACCTGGATGCAAGTTATATGGTAACTTGTAACATTCAATGTTAGGTATGAAGAAGCATTGTTTAATAATGAAACGAGTCTACTTTTCATGGAAGTGGGGGTGTCCTCGAAGTCGCACGTGACCGCGTGAACAATTATAACAATAACGACAGGAAGAGCACATGCGCAAACTAACATGTGCATCATCCTGCTCGATACTAATTAAATCTGTTGACACGTCCGTGACAAAATATAAATAGACTTTGGCATTAAGGTCAAGTTGGTTTTGTGCGGAAAAAGAAATTTTGACAACCATAGGTACGTAAAACTTCCTTGTAGGTACTTATGCGACGTGAATATACAACACGTGATTACCACTGGAGCCGTGAAGTTTTTATTAGAATAAAAATAATGTTGTTTACACATAAGTTGTGCGAGCCATTATCGACATTATCAAGACTTCATTTTAATACCTATTTGCATTCGCATTACATATTATAATCGACGGAAAAAGTACTCAACTAGCCCATATTAAACAGAAACGTTTAATGCTTAGTTCTATTAAGGTCATTTCAAAGAAAAAATAATAACGGATGGTGCTCGTATGTGTGACATAGGTATTAATTATGAAAAAAAGAAGCAAATACAGTTACAAGGTAAGTGGTGCAGCTCTGTGCGTATAAAGTTACGAGTGGCCAGGAGTCAGACCGATATGTCACTTTAAACCACGCTACAATGATTGTGTAATATTCATTAGTATTAATAGTATACCGGAACAAAAACTACCTGATCGTATCAGGCGTGTCTCTGCGCGTAATTGCTGAAGTCACGGAAAAATATGTCATTCGGTACCTACTCTCAAGCGGCGAAGTAAACTTTTCAACGCGTATTTTATTTTACTATTGTAATTGCAAAACTGTGCATGTTTATCTAAATACAAGCTCATAAAGGCCGTTGTTTACAATTGTTAGGGAAATCTAACCGAGGGAAAACAACCGTGTGCGCTGCAGAAATATTCACACTAAAAGTTTTATGCACTACCCTGAAATTGTTACCGCCCTTTACAGTCTCGTTATTTTGGTCAGTATACAATATGCAAGATATAATAATATTGCCATAGCTAAATATATTATTATGTAGAATGTGTCTTCAGAACATATAAAATGCATAGTAAGCTATGAATGTTTGCCGATTCCATAGTGATGTTAAACAACCCAACCGTCTAACAAGAGCTTGTGCAAAATTGATCAACATGTTCGGTGAATGACTTTGTTATTATCAGTAGCCACTAACTGCGACAGTGTACAAGTTACAGCCTGCATCAGTCTATGCAGGGTTAGCTTAGAGAAACATGAACTGCCTTTTAGAAAGGTTCTTTTATAAGTATTGCACCTTCCATTTAGTGGTACAGCATGTTATGATCTACGTTAATCTATTCTAATCATGTTTACGCATGAATGAATTGACCCTTTCAATGGGCGTAAGAAATTGTTATATTTGTTTTGACCCTCAAAATTTTCGCTACCGGTCTTCAAGAGACCCTGAATCCCTGCTTAGCCTCGCACGATGTACAACCGGTAGCTACGCACTGCTCGATGCGTCGCGCGAGCCGCCTATATGGCAAGGTCGGCGGGTGCGCCTGCGCCGTCGCACGCGACATCCGCGCAATCACTTTCACTGAGCGTCTTACCAAATGCACCGAGAGTTATGTAGACTAGAAATGACGGGGAGCGAACAGTGTTTATTTGTTGGTAACGCACAGTATATTCATCTTGTACAGTTCTAACAAAGGACATTGTAGAGGACATGACCTTATTTGATTTTAAGTTTTTCTTATTCAACATTTTCTTGGTAATTATTATTTCGAGACTTGAAACGAGCTCCGACCTTGAAAAATATAAGATTTTCAGAAGTTTTTGTATGGAGTCTTCACAAGTAGCCTCATGTAGCATCTTTTATTAACTTATTTTAGTCGGTTATCACTGATCACATATTTTTATTAATTAGGTAGGTATAGATAGAGTATTTTCTTGACCTCGGGCCATCATAACAAAACCCATAAAAGATAGTAGGAGAGTTTTTAATATTACCCGGTAAATACTATTAGCTTTGAATCAGATCAAGCCATATCTAGTAGAACGTAACTCGGCAATAGTACCGCGCATTTGGCTTCCTGTTCGACTCGCGCTAAATTCGTTTCAGTGCGAACTGTGCTTTCGCAACTTGACTAAGCTCACGTAACCACTGTTACAAGGCACAAACAAGATATTCATATGTGAATTTAGTGACGACTAGATAGAATTTAATAATGTACTCAATGATATCATTTAACGTTCTATGAATGAAGTCTACGATAAATACTGTTTCTTGTCACGTCAAGACTTCCATGGATCGGAGAACAGCTAACAGCTGTTGTTATGTGGTTTTCAGAAACCAGAAAGTCTGAAAACCAGTTAAACCGGATTCATCAGTGTCCTTAACTAGATAATTGGATGGACGTCGTATAGCCACCAAACCGTGAAAAATCATGATTTACAGCTGCGTCTGGTAGGACTGGACTGGATGTAGCTCTGACAAAAGTATTAAAAAAAGTATTAACCATTAAAGTTCGTTTTTTTTTAAACCTACTCTAGACAAAGCTTCTTTTCCTTTATTATATTATATATATTTAGTTAGGAGTGGCATTAATTAATTCAGTTACGATTTTTTTTTTTTGATATGCATGTGGATGGTTGTAGTGTAATGGTAATATTGATCCTGATCGTTTACTCACTCATGATGCGCTAGTTCTATTATTTATTCTGTGGTTGTACCTTAAATTGAACCATTGCTTTTTGTATTACTGCAGTAGATTGGGATTTCGATTATTGGAGGACAAACCATATGTATGGTATGTTGTTAATAACGTGCTAGTGCTAAACACACTATACGATTGTTCTTATATTGTTTATACCTACAGATGTTTAACAACGTTTTGCATATCCTGACTTTTATAGTGAATATTTTAATATTAAATAGCTCATTTAGATACTTATTTTGGCACTTTTTATAGCAAATTATCATAAGCTGGCGCATCCATCGTTTTCACACTTAAATACCAGTAAATTTTAATATAATCAAATATTTTGATCCAAATTATAATAAACGTGACAGTAGGAAAGCCTATTCTTATGTGGTAAATGGACCAAAGGTCTGTAACTACTTTATCAGCAGGTAAACCACAAGACAGATTTTCAGTACTTTGGTCCCTTAATGCATTCCTATGAATATGATAAGCCCTACATAAACAGACTAATTAAAATTCATGTTCGTTAATTCAATGAACCCTTAGTTGACCTCGCTTTGTCATAGTAGCGGATATGGAGCCGGCCCGTTGAAAGATATAAATTTCTAAGGCGAGGGAAATAAATTCATCAGGAATTGTAATGATGATGAGTCAAAAAGGAGTTTAACTGTTTTGATTTTCCTTTGCATTTGTCTCTTCGCAAATCCTTTATAAACGCTCTTAAATCCCCGAATGGCTAGTCAGAAGTGAAGGTACCACATTTCGCTAGGTATAGGGAACGAGCCTGTTGTCAACCAGGCACACGTCCCAACTACAAGGGCTGCTACTGAGGAATTCTTGATGAAAAAACCCATTAACACTTTAACCGACATGAGAATCGAACCCAAGATGATGGAACGAAGGCTCAGCAGCCTCTCTTGCGGCCATTAGACTAATGAGGCAGTTCTGTTTCTCAAATAGGTAGGTGTATCCTTGTACCAACGGAAAAGTTGAAAGTATAACCAGTACCTTTTCGTTTAGTCATAGGACGCACCGGGGACAATCAAGGAAAAATCTGTAGGAAACAGGATAGTGTATGCCTCTCCTTAATTCTACATTCAAGGTGTGAAATTCAACGCAACGTAATAAAAGATTAATTTCTTCAAGCCTATACGGTTTGCCTGTAGTTACACGTGCCTTGTAATTTCAACATTAGGTTATTTAAATTACAGAAGGTATTTACTAATTCTTTTGTGTTTCTAAATCCTATTTATTTTTCGTGTTTGAGTTGCTTTATCGCCATATCAAAAGAAAAGTAGGTGAGTAGGTACCTACGCATTGGTATTGTAGGATAGGAAGTATGTTATTTTTCAACATTAATATAGGTATTACTCGATATCTCTGTTAAGATGTAGATTCTAAGTGCCTACTTATGGAGTCAGATTTTTGTTACTTCAGTAGTTTTATCAAGATGTATATTTGAATTTTCATTCATTGAGCAAATTTCGAACTCACTTAACATATCATAGGAAAATGTCAAAAATGTTGTGTTCCAATTTCCTTGCAGATAAAATAAACTAATAACACACACGTTAAAACTCTCCTACTGAATGCCTATACACAAATGAAGCATTTTTTAATTGCCTTGGCGTTTAATAGATAAAATTCACTTAATGAAATCAAAAAATGATTTACATTTTTTTTACGAGTTATTTTTATTTCAGAATTTCAGATCCTACTGCTCTAGAACTGCAAATCATGATCAAAGACCTGAACTAGCCTCAAGTTGGGAATTGCTATGAATCGGTTTAAAAATTAAAGCAACGACTAAGCACTAAACCTAAGGTCTATGTCAACGAGCAAGAAAAACACTATGTCGATGAGTACATCATCTGGCTGGAAATGGAGATGGATCACCGAATCGACAAAGCCTGGAAAAGCAACTGGTTCATAAAAACGCTAATAACGGGAAATGTGCCGATATCTTTGAGGCGAAAATTCACCGATAAATGTATCTTGCCTGTCCTGACAGACCTACGGTGCTCGTAGTCCATTTCACGATACCTTAATTAAATCTGTCAAACTCCAGATTAATATAATAGATGGACAAGAACTCGGTGCTACTGCATCGAGCTCACAACAGAGGTTACGATGCGGGATTTCCTAGTTCGAATATTCCCAGTTAAACCCGACACGATGCCCAATAAATGCTAACGGACGAACGTTCTTATCGCCGACGTGCTAAGTAAGTAGTCATTGACCGAGAACAATAATTATTTTTTTCCGTTTATTGTTTGTTACTCCAAGTTTATCTCGAATCCTTTATATTTCTAAACCAATTATATTCAGCTGCTGAAAAAGCTTAATGTACAACTTTTTGCCCGGCAGCATTTGAAAATCAAGTCTCTAATAATAATTAATATTTCTGCATTTAAGAAATTAAAGGAAAATATACAAAAACTACAGATAAGCTGATCATTGCGCTTACTAGATGGAATGGTAAAACGATATATTGTTGCCTACTTTAGAAGAGAGAGGTAAAAATGAAAATAAACCAATGAGAACATAAAATTACCCGATACTATAAGCTGTAAACACAGCTAGTGACTCATTTCCCGACTGTTTTGCAGCGAGTTAAATTGTTAAGCTAACAATACAACTTTGGAATTGTTATAAACAAGAAGGTAATGGATGACACGTGGCGACATTCGACAGAGAAATCATGAACTGTCCTAGGCATTCTTAGTAATAGTTGCTACCTAACCAGATAGATAACAACAGTATTTACCAAGCATCTCATACATTTATTGTATAGTCGATGTTATAGAGATGGATATTCGATTGTTATGAAATTGATTGAGAGGAAAGAAAACAAATAAGATAAGAGAAAAGAGTTCGTGGAAGTAACTGGGAGAGACCTTTGCCCAGCAATGGGACAGCGTAGGCTAGAAAACAGAATAGATAATTAAATGATTTTCCAACTTTATGCCTATAGGTACAAGGGGAAAAGGTCAGCTATAATGTTAAGCGAATCTTGTTCCTGAAACAAAAGAACTAGAATTTAATAGTATCTACGAAAGCTACCGAATCTTAGATTGTTCGTTTTAAGTATAGTCGATAGTTTTACTAATTTGAATATTTAGTTTTACTTTAGATACTTATTTTTCTTTGTTTTTTTAAACTGTGGTATCCAAAAATATGTGTCATTAGATTGTTTTATAACACAGTTACACAAATACCCCTATTCTTTAATACTCAAACAATTATAAAAAAAAAACTCTTCTTGTCTCGGGGCGAGTCATTTCTTAAACTTAATTACTTGCGTAGTATTACCTAAGTGATAATTCGTCACCATTTAAAGGAAGATGGACAAGATTTTTTTTATTTAGATTATGTACCTACCTAATTCAATTTGTGATCATTATTAAAAAAATAAAACTTGTTTTAAATTATAAAAAGAAAAATTACATTTTTATTATATTAGTACTTGAAAAAAATAAAACTACATATGTAGCACTTAAAAACAGTGAGTATTTTTCTCATTTGCACTATAAAACACTGGTTATGGTTAGAGATCAGACAAGCACCAACGGGAGGCAGCTATCTGGACTATTTATCCCTTGAACTCCCATCTGAAGTTTATCAATATGGAAATACTTGGAAAACTCATTGTTTTTCCTATACTCTTCTAAGCAAATCACGTATTTATTAATTTATTCAACTATGTTACTAATTAATTATTAGATATCTAAAGTAGTAGATCTCCGCTGACAAAGCAACCACATAGGCATGCATAATTAAGTAGGTAAATCAATAATACAATTCTAATTATGTGTTTGCTGGCGGTGTGTGCCGAAGTCGGTGCACGGCTGTGCTTTGATGTCCCCGAACCTTGAATTTGGTGAGTCATGAAAACAAGGTTTTCAAATAACCATGTGAAAAAAAGAAAGGAAAAAACGACAGCCGTTTTAAGAATAAAGTTATATACCTATTATAGCAAACAAATAATCAAAGCCACCAAATCTTTGTTTTTTTTTCTGGATCTTCAAAATCGGTTTTATCTACCATCCGTTCTTTTCAATTATATTTAAATACCTACTATATTGAGCAAACATAATTATTAAGTATTTGATAAGGCGCGTTACCTTATTCAAACAATTGATGGTTCTAATGGTTTTTGTACACGAATCGATTATCACCATTTAAGATCTCTATCTATAATTTTTAGGTGCACATGCGTTGAAACTTTTAATCTTTGTTTCGATTCAACTTTTTATTTCAGTCATCTCTAGAAATTCATACACAATCAATGCAGAAAATTATGAGTCATTTCTGAAATTGATTAAAATTACACTCAAAATGGTTTAGATTTTACTGTCATTTGATGAACGATACCTACGTGGATAACGCGTCGCAGTCACATCAGCGCATGATTCGGATTTGTTTACACATACTTGACAATAACAATTGGCGCGGGCGTCGCAACACACACGTATACACCGGTCAGTGTGACAAGGACGCCAATAGTGTGACGAACCAACACATAAGTAGTATGTACTTAGCGGACATTTTCAAGGCATATAGTATTGACACAATGTGAACCTGACCCGATTAAGAACTAATTAAAAACATTAATACTTCAGTCATAATGGAAAAGGCTACGCGCGTGAAGATGAAATGGAAACCTGTAAGTATATCGGCTAAGGTCAACAATTATAAAATGCATTGACAGACGACTGAAATTTTTATAAAATTGTGGTGGGTATGTAGGATAGTTAGTAATTAAATGAGCGAACTTTCATTTACAAATGAAAAAAACATTTTTGTAATATAACGTCCATATGACGCTTTTTGAAACATTTTGTAGGTACTTTTTTGTTCTATTTTTGTACGCATCGGCAACGTCGCGTCGATCACCCCTTCCCTTGCATTGCAAATACCTTGAAAACATCTCCATACCTAATCATATTTAAACTACGGCAATGACATTAGAAAGTAACATTATATTAATATGAATATTGTTTTCAGTTTCTTCCTACTCGTTATAATTGATCAGCTCTTGGGTGGTAGTAGAATTAAAGATAAAAGCACCCTATCCTATCACATTGTCTTTTACTGTACCTACTGAAGATCATCGCCAGTATTATTTTTGTGACGTGACAATTTATGAGTGAAACTCTTTCAGTTTATTAAAAAAAACATTTCTTGACCTGTGGCTATCAAAGATACATTTATTTTTCGGTTGACCCCTTTTTATATCGGTAAAACACAAACGCAAGCCTACCTGGCTTGCGAACTGGGAAAGCATATGCCGCACACAAAATTAAACAAAGCTAGCTCAAATAAGACTTCCAATTCGCTGAAATAAATAAGTAAAATCTGTGTTTTCATAATATAAACAGCAGATTTTTTGTTATTTGAGACAACCCCGCCAAGTGTATAAGCAGTTACTTTATGATGAATGACGTTAGTCACAGTTCTCATTTTATTTTTATCAGAATTTTAATAACAATCTGTAGGAATACTCTGCCTAGTTTTATAAGGGAGGTTAAATATAGGAGATTTTACAAACTTCACAAAATACACGTGACTTTTAGACTTTGTACTGAGGTTCAAAATGTTAATCGTTCTTTATAGCGACACTTTGGTCCCTTAAATACGATAATACGAACTGTTTACAATCAATTCAAAATGCGTGACTCCGTTTTATTGGAATTACAACATTAGTGGAGATTTAGGTTCAATTGAGAATTCATGCAAAAAGTTTTCTTTGTGGAAGTATACAGATTTGAAGTATTGTATTTAAACAGTGATAGAATAGTATGTAAGTGCGTAGATATTCCGTAAATAAAACGTAATTGTAGAGCACTACTTCTTGTGGGTTCAACAGCGTAATGGTAATAATGCATGCATGAAATTATCTTAGTAACAATTTTACGTACCTATTTCGTCTTTTACGCAACGATATATCGCACTGTAAAAGATAAAATATATCTCCATGATATAATTATATGTAAATTTGTCACCGTGATAAACAAGTGACTGGATTGGTGAGTCACTATTCTAACTTATTTACAAATCAAATATGCATCTATCTAATATTGCGAAAATTTAACGTCATTCCAGAAAAAGAAAAAAACATTTATTGACTACAAACGTAGGGAAGATACGTTAGGGATCATGCGCCATCTTATATTTGGAACTTCGTTGGGCCAACCCAACCCAAGTTTGTAGTTATTTAAGATAGGAAAATTGAATTCACTAATAGATTCACAAAACATCATTTCTGATCTATTTATTAAATCAAAGGTGACGTTTCTAGTAGTAGATCTCTAGTCCATGTTCACGGCAATGATCCTCGATGACGGAAGGCAATAGCAAATAACGTTGTTATCCGGGTACGTATTCAAAGCCATTGTGATCGCGTGTTTTGTTCAATGTCGCAGCTTTATAAGTGGTACAGATACTACGAGTATTATCTTCTTTACAGTGTGGAAACTATGTTTGATTGTTTATTTATAATTTGATTGAGGGAAACTAGAATGTTCAGAAGTTATTGAAATTGATTTGATTAAAGATGTTGGCATATTATGGTATGCCGCAAAAGGGAACAAAGAATAACGGATATATTTTTTTTCTAACTTAATTTCTGATCTATTTTTTTTAATTAATTAATTTAATTTAATTAACTTAATTTTTAAACCAGTGTGAGACTTTTAAGTGTCAGACTTTTAGTGACTAAAATCTACAATGTTCCTTGTTTTGGCCTTCGTGTTCCCGGGCCTCTTTCGAACAACCCGCAACCCCGTCAGGCTGTGGGCTTATGTCATGATAAGTGATACGAGAGCACCATCATTTTCCTGCCCTTGTCCCGTTCTATTTGGGGTCGGCGCAACACGTTTTCTTCTTCCATTCTCCCCATCAAACGTCACGGCATCATTCACTCCTTTCTCCTTCATATCATTCCTTACACAGTCCATCCATCTTTTCTTTGGCCTTCCTCTTGCTCTCCGTCCATCAACATTCAGATCAATCACTCTTTTAGTAACATGTGCTTCATCCCTCCTCATTACATGTTCATACCAAGACAAACGACCCCCTTTATTTTTTTTGTATCAGCCGCAACTTTCAAACTTCCTCCAATATACAGTATTCCTTACTTTATCCATCCTTGTCACTCCACACATCCATCCCAACAATCTCAACATTCTCATCTCCGCTACACTACATGCAATCGTTTTTCAATTTTAATGAATTGGAGGTCGGAAGCCCTAAACAAATTAAATCCCTTAGGTAGCTAGGTTGTTGGGCCTAATCCAAAGTGTTGTCAGTGAAGTAGATGATTTTATATTTTCTATTCCACATTTTAAACAGTTGAAGGCAACAGTATTATAGGCGGCAGTGGCGCGTAAGTCGACACCGCTACTTGTCCGCGCTATGCAAATGGAGATAATATGCGTACTAGCTAAGTGACCGGGTTGCGCTACCTACTCGCACAATGAGGTTAATATCCAACCAAGTTGTAAATAAAAACTTGGTGAACGTTTCACAACGGTTACGTGCATGCTTCTCGATTCGGTCGGGTTACAACAGAAATCGCTGCAAAACTGCGAACATGGCGCATGTGCACAAACCGAATGGGGTTACCTCACCCACATTCCTGCCTTCCGGAATTTCACTCACGTTGACAGTCGCAATGTACTGATACAATGACTGTGTTTATCGATGTCCATCAGATTAATTATTCTGCACCGTTGTTAAATGAAAATTAGCAATGCAGCAAAACAGCTAAATCGATTAGAGTAAATTTACTTAAAATACGTTCGCAGGTCGTTATATTTATCACTGGGCCCTTTATTATTATTACGCTATTATTTCGTAGTATTAATGATATGCAATTCATATTTAATTATTTCGATGTCTTTCAACCCGTGTGCAGTAATAGTATCAGTTAACTGTATTAAATAATTATTGAACTTCGAAATTCCCGTGTATTTATCTTGGACAGATCTTAAGCTGGCTACCTCGCGAACCATTACTGATGCTTAATCTGGTGCGCATCTGAGTTCCAGTTTCACGATCTGTCAAAACGTACCGTTGCTACGGTTACCGACGTCGCCAGTACCCTAGAAATTGTCTTCATCGATTTCACCAGCACTGTCAATTTATAGATCTTTAGCCGCTTTAACCCTTAAATTCGCGATTTTTATTTTTAAATGAATTTTTTTTTCTGTCTCAAAATTATGCCTAGAATACAGAAACATATAAATATAGTGACTTTCCATACCTACATACCCTGAAAAATGCTTTGATTCATATCTGCAACATTGCGCATTTACTATAAACTTTACCCTTAACTTTGTATCTGTATAAAAGTTGAAATAAAACAATGTAAATATATAAAACTTTTATTTTTTGGTTATGAAATTTATAAAAACAATTATTTTCTCTATTGTAACATAGGGTGACCCTACATTTTTCAAATTTAGTATAAGTATACCCCTTACACCCAGGATATTTACACCTGGCTCTGTCACCAAAGACTTGCCAGTATCCTGTGCAATCTAGGCGGACAACTTTAGGTGGCACAGGCTGTGCTGGTCCCCTTTTCCTTTTTTGAAGTAACTCAGCCTCTAATGAACTCGTGCTAGGGCGGCCACGTTTTCCGTTGCTAGATGGTCCACCTATATTGCATAGGGCATTGGCTAACTCCAGCCTAAAATTGCACAAGTTTAGTGGCTTTTTATTTAATATGTCATTATTATTATTTATTACAAATATTTTTTTATATTTCTGGATATTGAATGTTACTTGAAAAAACTGTATTACTCGGGTCAGCTACAAAATTACGCTGTCTCCAAACAATGTTCCGCTGGCGGATTGGGGCGGCATTTTGGCTAGGTAATATTGAGGTGTTACTATCAACAATGAGGGGCGGATCAGTTTCATCTGTTTCCTGGGGTCCCTTCAATCAATGGTGCGTCTTGAGGGTCTTCATCCACCACCTCTTCAGCCTCCTCATCTTCTAAAGCTTGAAGCAACTCCAAATCACTTCTAAAGAATGCCTCTTCATCATCGTCTGATGACTCCATTCCATCTTCGGAATCGTACAAGGTACTCAAATAGCGTTCTATGTCGCCATCTGATATATTTCGCGGCATCCTAAAAAAATATAAAAAAAAATATATGCTATACAAGTAAAACAATCGAAAAAAATATCACTAATTTCAGAAGGTAGTTCAAATAGTAGTTGTAGAAATAAAAATATCCAACAGTGCGCAATGTTGCAGAAATAAATCGAATTGACTTTTCCTCATTACAATAGTAAAACAGATAAATAATTGAAAACTAGTATTACTTTTATTTTTAAGAATATCTAAATAATCAATAAATAAAAAAACAGTAACCATCTTACCTAGAAAAACTCTCGAAAAACACAAATCACAACTTAGAAAATTCGTTTCACTTGGCGCCAACCGAGTCGCAGGTTTTTTTTTTTAATTCAAATTTGAAAACTGGTTGTTGCCGCCAATTGTCAAAAATGAATAAAAAAATATTAAAGTCTATGGAATATTCGTTCAAAATAGATGTCAATCATTTATTTTATATTTTCACAGACTAAAAAGGCTATGTTGCAGATATGCGAATTTAAGGGTTAATTGATTGGAAATAGCAATCTATCATTTAACCTTCCTGGACCCACTAAATCGGCTTGCGTATCAGCTCTACCAACACAACGACGATTTCTTGATGCGTATGTAAAACTTGACTATTCTCAGCTTGCACATGTATCTCTATAATGTAAATATAGTTAGGTAATCCAAAATGATGTCGCTCTACATCTAAACAAATCATCCTGGATAAACTTTCTTTAATTGTTACATATATTATATCTTTTGAAACCATGAGAAACAAGAAGTTGACAGACGATCACGTACGTACGTATTTACTGAATATATAATTCTTGACTATATCTAATCGTCATAACATGCAGAATGTGCAAATTTTTTTACAAAAATAAGACATCGGCTTGAGACATTTAAGTGGGTTTTCGTAGCTGGTGTATGGGTTGAGACAAAGAATTGCCAATTATTCCACCTGCCCTTGCGGCACCTGGACCGGCTGCTCTTTTTATTTATTTCAACGTCGGTGATATTTTTATTGTTCGCCTTCGCAAGCGATGGCGGTCACAAATGAAATGCGGTGCGAGTGTGTTCACCTTTTTTATGTTCACTCGTCAACTGCATTGTCTACGTAAGATCACATTCTATGATGCTGGGGTGATTAAGAAATAGCCAACTTGAAGATTTATAAAATATGGATCCTCCGTGTCTGTGAAATAGTGCACAGCACAAAAGTTCAGTAGAAAGCTACAGATATGCAATTGCAATCAACGGCTCGTGCTAATGGAATGTTAAGTAGGTTGGGCAGCCTTTTCTCGATATTTATTCTAAAAATAGCGTCCTGTCAACTCGGCATTGTTTACAAAATAAATTGTGTGGTGCGTTCTTATGCAATAAAACATATACGTAAAGACTATCGTTAAATTATTGTAGAATTGCATAGCTTAAAGTTGATACCGAATTTGAGGACTTTTAATAGAATGACATACTTCTGTAATTTGATAATTTCTGTAAGTTTAAGAGAACAAAGTGATCAGCAAATAGGTAATATATTTTTGACGAGTACGGGTACCATCCCGCGTAAGTTACTGAGAATCGATCACGGCTTACACCGAGACGCGCGCAAAAAATACATATCTCCAAGTTAAAACCGGCCAGATCGAAAAGATCCGGCTTAATATTTGGTGTACGTTTAACCCTTCAAAGGCTGCCGGTCGATACCTGCACAATTAGTAGCGTTTTTGTTTCCAAATTGATGACTCTGAATCACGAGCGTCTGCGCACTTTAACAAAAAAGTAGGATCGTTAGACTACTTATAAAAGATTATGCTTGTTGGAGGAGTATGATTTTACTTTGTGGATCTGGATAATACATATGTACCTAATGTAAGAATAATGTAAGTACACTGACTGTACTGTACCTACATATAGAGGAAAACTAGCGCCGCTAGCTGAAAACCATACTCATTATTCATTCTCACAGAAATTTATGTTTTGGACTTTTTAAGTAAATCACGTCAATAAAACTTCATCCTAAATTGTCCGTATAATAACAAAATGTAAAAAAATCAAGTGAGGAGTCGCGGCCACGATGCGTCGACATGGTGCGTTGACCCCGTCGATATTTCTCGAAATTCGCCTCGGAATTCGCGCTCTTTTCGCTTTTTAATTGTAGGTAAGTAACCGGCTACCCGACGACAAGGTGATACGTTTCCAGAGAAAAAAATGCACGTCCATGCCCTCACGCTGGAATTATTGTAACGGAACATACGAATTAAGATTTACAAGGAAACGCGCGACAGATTAAAAAATCGCGCTCATTCGGTGCTGGATAATCTCTACCGTCCAAACGTCGCGCGGTGCGCCCGCGCTGATTTAACCAAACCGGCATAATTATTTTAGTGTGCTTTAGCTTTGACGTCATTTATTAGAAGCAGCGATTGTGCTTTAGATTTATCACGAGCCTTGTATTTTTGGCGAAACAGTGTAGGTGGCATACCTGTCTCCATCAATAACAATCGCGAATATAACACTAAAAATAAAAACACTCGGGCAACTAACGTACTACCTATCTGTTGAAAATCGCACAGACTACAATAGATATTTACAAATGTTTGTAATATCTTTAATAGCAGTACGGAAGTTTGATTTTCACGCTACGGACTGAACAATGGACTCGCGAGTCTCAGCAATGGAGCTATTCGAATACATGCAATTTGCCACGAATTTGATTACCTTTCTATTTCATGTGAACTTCTTCGTTAGGTATTGTTGTATAAACAAATTTGAACGCGACCACGTATGGTATTTAGAATAGCTGGCATCAACCCAAGATAATCTTAAATAGAGCACGAGTAGGCAGATTAATTATTATGACACATGACTTTGTTTAATATTCACGCATTTAAATAACAAGACTTTTATCATGTTGTCATCGTGAAGCAATTAGTAAAAGTTTAGCGCGTGCTGATTGAAACAGCAGACGTAACATAATCATAACCAACTTGATGTGGAGCGGGAGGGTGTATAAATCAATAAATAAATAATGCTAATGCCGTTACTAATACGCCACGCCATGCATCGTGCAGTCTTCAACAAGGTGCGATGTGGTGATCGGGTCGCACGCACCGGCCGCCGCCGCCGCCCGCCGCGCGCCCTCCTCCCTACACCGGTTTAGGGCTGGTAACACATACCATACCTTTTATAAATACATACATATATATTTTAATATCAACTTATTTATGTACAAATATTAGGCGTGCCAAGTGTTTTCAGCACGTTATATTAGCAGAAGTAGATCGCATTTATTTTTAATTATATCACCTTTTTAACTCACTTATCTTCTAAATCGCTTCATACGTCAAGGATGCGAGACTAGAAAATGTATTTAAAAATACACACAAAAGGTGCGACCCTAAGTTACAAGCACTCGATGATGTTTAGTAGATTATAATTAGCCGCGCTGCCAACCCACATCGAGTGCTGTATTTCATAAGCGAAAGCGACTTCACTTCTCGTAATGAAACGTGTGTTTAAAAAAATCAGATATGTTAAAATTTTAATAAATCTAGTTCTTTATATTATGTTCTGTAACATTCGCGGGACAAGCAAAATTAAATAGTTAGCACCTAGGTACAAGATGAAAATAGTAAACACATCAGTCACATCGTCATCATAATAAGTGGCGGAACATTGATTAATTATGATGATACCTACCGTAGGTGTTAATGATAAATGTACAATGTAGCAGTAGTAAACCCGTATGTTTATGGAGAGGACACTATGTATGTAAGTGATCTGTCGTTATTTATGTTAGAATAAACACACACGTTCTAATGGAAACAAAGATGAACTGGATTTAAGCGTTCTGGGTCTTATTATTGAGATGCCGAACTCGAATCTACTAAAATAGGGATTTAGGTGAAATAATAAATAAAGCAGTAAAACGCTTAGGTTTGTTTTGAGTTCGTTAGTTTTGTTTTGTATTCCTGTTCAAATCCAGTATATCGGGATAATTGCTGTACCAACATGATATATCACTATATCGTAAGAATCGACATGTGTCGCTCTTGGCTTACGTGACGGCGGACGGGTGCTAGGCGCGGCCGGCACGCGCCTCGGCGCGCCGCCTCGCGCGCACCGGCAGATGTGCGCAAGCGCAGCCGACGCGCCGCTTTTGCCTCTACCTGCATCGGCGCCTCTCCATATGCGCTTATGTGCTATTTACATAGAGCTGCCGACCTTGAAACCACATCTCTACGCGTAAGTTCAAGTTAAATACGTTACTTAATTAATAAGTATTTTTATATACACACTGTAAAATCGTAGCAATGTAATGGGATCCTAATAGAAAACCATGGCTTAACAGTTTATAAAGGCAAATGCAACGTTTTGAAGAACTTAAATTTCTGTGACCTAATTAACAGATTCGAACTGAGAGGGTAGAATGCCAAATTATTGGTATTGTGCAACAAGGAAAATTCAATAAAGCTAGGCGGCATGTTATTTTAAAAATTTCGAAAGCGGAACAACTCACATACTGAGTCAGTCGCAAGAAATAATAGGGAATCGCTACTAAATATAGTACATTAGTACTATGAATAGACGCGCCCACGATATGTAGCCGTGTAAATCAACGCCCGACTAATGTATTACAAACCCGATACATGGCGTCTGAGGCGTGAAACTAAAAACTTTATACATATTTTATTATTCCTTAACGCGTTTTATTATGCGGTTAGTGCCCAAAATCATTGTGTGGAACAAAACTACCTGACCCGGAAACGAGTTTGCGATAAGCACTTCTTTACTATTCCTTTCATAATGTGGCTCTTCTTATTTTGACATTAAATAAAATAAAATGAACTGAAGATTTGTAAATTAAATAGGTCTTTTTTTCAACCTGATGTCAGGTAATACCTAGGTAGTAGACGGACTACTTGACATGTTTCGTGCGAAGAAGTTGCCTAATTGTAGGTTTAATTGAAATAGACATAATTCAACAATATTCACAATAATCAATTATGATCAACGTGGTCAATAGATTGTAACCAAAGAAAAGTTCGTAATCTCGCGCGGTCCGATCTAAAAGGTATTTGAGTATGGCACACTCCAGTAAAGGGCAGAAGTGATATGTCGACATATGGGCGGCTCACCGCAATGCGGCAATGTTGCTCCTATGTACACATACGTTATTATGAACCACTCCGTCGGCTAATACTCGCAGTATTTATAAAATGTATCGTTCAAACGTACATACGTAAACTATTAGATTCCAAAAATGATCAGAACAAACAATCGATAATGTGCCGATGACATATCTATTCTGAAAGGATTGCATTGATTGGGTAAAGGGGGAACCGTTTTAAAAATAATTATACTGTCATTTTATAGAAAAGAATATTTAAACGACATATTTTTTTTATAAAACCTTGTCAGATGTTAATAAATAAGTCTAGGTCTACATTAAATCGCGTATGATTTGATTTGTTCCGTTAACATCGCGGATAGCAAGTCGCTAATAACGTTGTACTCGCCACTAATGTAGTAAGTCAACAATATTGTGGAGCTATTATAAGAATTAACAAGATATCAATAGCGTGTTTATTCTCCGAGCTTATTAACGCGAGTGCGGCGCGGCGCGGCGCGGCTGCCTCGCAGCGAGTGTTGCCGACGCTTGAACTTTACGTGACGTGTATTACGAAAATAATTATTAAACGTTCATTGCACACAATCCACAGAGATGAGTGCGTCCAGGAGCACGGTGCGGTTTAGTCGGAACGTTAGCGACCGATTGAGGTGCTGGACGGATGCGTGCGATTATAATTAGGATTGTATTTCTGATTCCGACGAAGCTCAGTATGGCGGGCAAAGCTGAATTCCATCTGAGTCATTGTGCCCGTTCTGTTGCCTTTATTTTCGTAAAACACTCCATCTCACGCGCATCATTGTTTCATTACCTCCGTTGTTGTTAATTATTGGAGTGCTTAATTAAAATAACAACGGCGTACGAATTGGTTTCGTCACCACGTTGTCTTTAAGTTTGTGTCCAGAGCTACATACATGCCGTATGTTAGAGCTGTTGTAGGTACAATAAACACAATTGACGTCCATAACAAGACAATTAATAAACTGATGTTTACGACGTTGACATAAGCAGGTACGTCAAGGGCAAATTCTAAGAGACAAATATTAATATCTTGTTGCTTTTGTAAGAAGCATGATAATGACGAAAAATATGAATGTTAAAAGCGTACGTCAAATTTAACGAAACGGTGTATTAGTAGAGAATAATAAGCAATTAGAATTTTAGAATGTACGCATTTGTATAGCGCAGAATGTCATATTTTCATGTTGTGTGGCTTTCTCGTCTCGTAGCCGCGACATCGAGCGCGAAGAATGGAAATCATCGCTCGCCTGTAAATAATAAATATAGACGCACGTTATGTCTAACTCGACACTTTGTGCGGCACAAATGAAGAGAGAGAGCGGGGCGCAACCGCTGGACAAGAATACCAAAATATTGCAAAGCCGATACAAACAGCTTATATTATTTATCAATATATGCAATGAAAACACAGAAGAAGGATCAAGTACATAAAGAAAAACCTTTACATACCACCAGTGCTTAAAGAAGAGCGAAAATGAATTTGACTTGCTACACTTTCTTTACGCACTCAATGCAAAAGTCACTTAGAAAAACTGGTAAGAGCTATAAAGATCGACCACTGCAAAATCCTAACCCTTATTACACTTTAATTACTGAATAAGTGCAAGTTTATGTACTAATCACGAAAAAGCATGCATGCGTGATCAGCGACATATATCCCGAAGTGCGGAACAGGTTTGCGTCAGGGTAAATGTAGGGTTACCAAACGAAGAGATTTCGACTTCCATGTCCGCACTCGTAACAGATAACCGTCAGGATTTCAGATCAACTAATATAAGTAATGGTATAGTAGAACATCAGTCATACTGTGGGGAGATCTGTTGCGTAAAGTTGCGTGTGGAAGTAATAATACGTGTTTACATTTAACGATTTCACAAAATTGAGTAGGTAGGTACTTCCAATAAAACATACATTTTTTGTCCAATGAGACAGCCAAGTCAAGATTTTCATTAAATTTCTATCCCACACATTAAAATTGTTTCGTCGCGTTGATAAAATCTAAGATTTTGTTTTTCTTTATTGCGTAGTCGTTATTTCTGATTCACCGAGTGTCCACAGCTGAACCTGGCGTTTCTGATGTTTAGTGGTTGTCATGGTAGCCCTGAATGCATGTAACTCGCAGCCGATTCGCCTGCTTGCTACACCGCGTTATGTGCCACTTGCGAACATTCTAACTATTCGACTGTTATTATATTCTACCTTTTACCACTGCAAATACCCTTTAAGCTTAATAATCATTATATAATCTTCAAAATATGATTTGCAATGCAATTCCGAACAAAGTAAACAAAATAAGAAAAATAATGCAAATCTACACAAACAGTAACACATAGCACAATCACAATACATAATGAACTTGCGATGTCTTACTATTCATACATTTTACTTAGATAATGAGTTATATCCAATGAAACATTCACTTTCCTTCGTACTTAGGTATCGAATTTGGCACATTAAAAATACATTAAAACACACACTCATAAAATTTTATTCATGCACACTAATATATTGTTTATTCAAAGATAAAGTGCATAGCTAACTAGAAATGCTTACATGAAGCCAAACTGCGTCTGAAGCCTAGTGATAAGTAAACCGAGCGCAAGTTCCGTTATGAATTTGTCCGCGAACTATAACTTCCACAAGTTCTAACTGAAACACATAGATAATCATCCAAGTTGACTACTGCAGTGCGTAAATTTTTGATCTGTATGAACTTGCAAAATCATGTCTATAAAAAATATTAATTATTAATATTTGCTAGAATATGTTTATAAAAAAACACTCGTTTTTTAACAAGGTTCGCGTTTTAATTCCGTACAAAAATAAGAAGCTATGTAAATATTTTGTGTTTTTATCAATTTCA
Source organism: Ochropleura plecta (assembly GCA_905475445.1). Classification (NCBI taxonomy): domain Eukaryota; kingdom Metazoa; phylum Arthropoda; class Insecta; order Lepidoptera; family Noctuidae; genus Ochropleura; species Ochropleura plecta. The sequence continues at coordinate 14,355,871 of FR997731.1, read as the reverse complement.
ATCATGTTATCTTAAAGTAAATATTACAGCTCTCTATATTGGCTAAATACCGCTTTCACCTTCACTCACGAGAAGATATACGAGATAATAGAAAAGAAAAAACACAATAATTTCTAAAATATAGAAAATATTAATATAAAAACTTAAAAGACATTCAAAGAAAGATGAACACAAATATCTTGAAACCAAAGAAGATCAAATTAATCAGAGCTATTCTATAAATGAAAACAGCGATCTTCACTTCATTTTGTAATATAGAGGTTCATCAATAAATGTTTTACGAATGTAGGCGTAAAAAGTTGTTATGACTATCAAGAAAATATCGAAGAAATTTTCTTTTACAAAAATAGAATACCCTTGGGAGTCTCATTACAATTTATATACAATTAATTAGGGATTTGGTAAAATTCTCGAAATTAGAAAGGTAACAATCTTACTTAAACTGTTCTGACACGCGAAGAAAAGTTCAATACGATGATAAGAAGAATTTTGCTTGACAATGTTGCCTGTCTTTTTAATTTATCTAATAGTAAGATGGTGGTTAGGTGGTTAAGATGGTTTGAAGGTTAGTTTTTAATTAAATGACAAGTAATATAGGAGTATAGAAGAAGACATGCTGCACCGATTACAAATAATATGGGATAAGTCCAGGAGAATCAAAGCAGAGGGGCTTGCCAGGGCCTCCGCCTGCCGGGGTTGCGGGTTGTTCGAAAGAGATACCGCGGCTCCGGAACGCCAAGGGCAATAGAAGGAACATGAGTGGGTTTTAGTCAGTAAAAGTCTGACACTTCCCCCCGTTTCGCCAAGAGCGGCGGAAGTTATTTGATGAATTTCCACCCCAAAAAAAAAAGAAAGGCCAGGAGAATGATGATGATGATATTCAATACTTATTTTTAAAGGCTTTATTTTCTTATATTCAATTTCAACATTGATTCATTCTAATAGAGCATTTAGTTCGGTTCAATAAATATTGTTCAATATAATTATTATGAATATTATTCAACGTTTGGTGTAATTGCATCAAACTTGCTAAAACAAACCAAGCATCAACAAATCATGCATCATCAAGCTAATAATGCTACACAAACAGCCAGAATAAATGTTTTTGGAGGTGTTTGAGATGTTCTGTAAAGAAATAATTTTCTCCAAGCAATAACTAAATCATCCAAATAATGCCTAAAATGACTAATCGGTTCAATTAGACTATAACAAAAACAATTGCAACATAACGTGACATTACTGCTATTGCTAATCGTTATCATCGTAACTGTCCTCATTTGCGATAAGGAATAGTTCCTGCCCGAAATCATGCATAGTAATAACTTATAGGTATTGTTTTCAAACGTTAAGTTTTATTAGCTTAGGCTTATTAGGCAGTATTTAAAAGAAAGATCTGAAGTTTACGATTTGAAATGAAATCCAAATTTAGGTTAGTCTTTCGCTAAGAGTAACATTGCTGCACAACATAAAATACCATAAGACGAAGCTGCGAAACACCACAGAAATGGAAGTACAGAGCGATACAGGAATAGCTGGCGTATGTATCTACAAATATAATATATCTGTTTTTTACGACTTCTACGAATGCAGGGATGGCATAGATTTAGTTACGAGTAAAGCCCATTTAAAATTAACATGGAGACAGGGCCACTATAAAAAAAGTTTTGTACCTACATTTAAATAAGATGAGTATATCCATCATTGTTTATGAGTTGCATGAAACAAACAAACGGATGTGTTGGTAATTCGACAACCCTACATTCGCGTTTCAGCTCCGAGGCGCAGCGGCCACGTTGCAAAACCGCCGAGTTGACGATAATAGCTGGATCATAAAATAAACACGGCGACTGTGATTTACAACTGTTGTCAACATATGAGGAAAACCTGATTTTTTAATTCTCCGCTTTCAACGCTTTGATGATGAGCTATTGTTGTACGACGAAGTAGAATTGCCTGCTCCCACGTGACCTCAACAGTAATTTGTATCTAAGATAGTAAGTTTTTTAGCGTACCTACGCACGCTTTACGACACTTAATTTTTACAAAATTATATAGGTACTCGATGATGACAGACACTACTAGTAGGTAAATAATCATTGCAAATATTTAAACTTTATTTTACTTTTTTGCACATACGTTATTTCAACTAATATCTGTTTTATTAAGGACAAAATATCCTCTAACATTATATTCCAGGTTTATGGTTTCATGAATCAGCATCGTCATCAGCGTCGTTATCGTCACACTGGCTCGTCATTTAAGATTTACAGTTCTTAAACCATTCTACTTCTTTCTACTAGATCTCTGATTCAACATATTCATTATTTATGTGTATGGACAAAGTATCTACTTAAAGCGATGCTCGCGCGTGCGTGTTTTTTTATGTACATACTTACAAAATACATACAAATTTGGGAGCGAAAACGTCTAAATTGATTCTGGAGCCAATTAAACATAAACAATAATCAGTATGTAGTAAATAAACAACACGCGTAGCATGTAAATGCCACATTATCTGAGTCGTTCTCTTACTATGTCGTTTTGTTTCAGAAGTAATGGCCGCGATACAAACGATGCTATGATAATATTTTTTGAAAACCCGCGTAATAAATAAGAGTTACTGATATATTGACTAAAAGAATTAAATATCTTAATACAATAATATATAAATAGGTAGATAGGATACGGAACATAGTTTCAGAGAAAACATGTCTATCACATCTTATTCTTACTCCTTATTGAAGGCTAAATTTGACTTATATAGATATTATTAGTAGGTACATGAATCTACATTTTCACTCTCGCAAATAAATAAGTACTCCCAACAATCAAATGGTTTCCCACCTTCGTATTGCCCTTTTGCGTCTGGAGGTACACCCCCGAATCGTCCCTCGAAAGTAACTTTGAGTTCTCCTTCACCGCCCACGGAGCGACATCACCCGCCTAAGGAATCAATGATCACGGAGAAAATGTATAAAATCAGCTTAAACTCACCCATTAGTTGAAATAATACCAAGTTACATAAACCCAATGAAAAATAGGCAAATAAGTAAGCAAGTTAAGTATTTCAGCCGCCCGCCCAAGGTTGTGGCAAGCAAAATATAGGTAACGAAACCTTTCTTGCTAATGTTATTTTTTTACAATCAAAATACCTTCGTAACAATTTATATTTGTGTATTAAGTTACAAATTGTATAGATCTACACTGATTAGATTTCTCCAATACTTCTTCTTGACCTTCGGTTTTTAAGTCACGTAGCACCGAAAAATGTGAATAAAACAATAATATCAGTACTTAGGTAAGTGTGGATGCTACGTGTGTAATGTAACATATTTATGAAATATACTTCTTATCAGTTTCGCCCGACGTCACAAACTTTATCTATATTGATAACGTTCTGCGGAAGAAAGGTAGCTAAACACGTACTAATCGCCACTGTTAGGTTTTTTTCCGGTTTCAGGAATGTTGAATGATCGTTGGTTTAACTCGATTTTATCATTAGTATCCTGTCAAAAAATTGGATACAAGAACATAACTAACACATTAAACAAAATCTGATAAGACTTTTTATTAAAAACGTACCTATCTACATAGTTTAACCACTTACAACACCTAAAGAATTTCAGTAAGAAAACAAAAAAAAGTCGGAGTCTTAAACAGGTAGATAGTAAAAACAAACGATGAAAGACTCTTCTAGTTGGTAAGCCCATCTATAAGTCAACAAGCCACACTAGTACATTATTTGAAACTAATTTGTAATTTAAACTTTGTAATTGTCTCCTGTGCAAAGTTCCATAGGGAGAGACGACGCGGGTGACTTCGGAGCCTCCGTAAAAGATAGTGCGCTAGTGTTTTTCAGGATTGATGTAAGTAAAGATAGCTTGTATTTTTTACAAATGCGAAAGAACTACCCGCAATAGTCTGTATACTTTTCACAACTAAACAAGACCTAGAGACGGACAAACGGTAACCACAAATCATTCTCAGTTAAAGTATCCACAAATGATTAATTAAAAAATATACGCGCAGAAATGGATAGTGTTTATTTTATTAAATAAGTTAAAAATCAATTAAGGGTAAGGGTTTTTTAAATAAAAAAGCAACAACAACAAAAGTGGATTTTGTTTCTCAGTAACGTCTCAACTACGAAATAAATGTGAAAATGTCTATATTTACACAACATTTATATTTGGAGCCGGTGGAGCGAATAGGTAGTTAATTATTTTTATGAATGGAGTAGAGGGCGGCGCGGGCGCATCGGAACGCGGACGAGACGCGTCGCGCGCTCTGATCTACGTTTGCTTTCCCGACTTTCCAGTCGGCGCAGGCGATGTGCGTGCCGCACTAAACAAATGTAGTCTATTTCACAAGTTCTGATTACCTCACTCACCATTTTCACACCAATTTGTGATAAAATAATTTAAAATGAGGAAAAATCTATTTATTTGTGAAACACGGAAGCTGTAGTCTCATGGAAAATTTTAATCTACGGGTACAAAAAATATATTTATTAATTACCTATTTTGATTTATAAATAACACTTATTAATATCCTATAAATGTACTTTGTTTTTTTTTTATGATATACCTGACAATGAACGATGTTCATCTTTACAAAACGAGTTAGTGTTTTTGCTGACGAAAGATCTTGAAGGGAACTTAGCTAATTATTTCATGGGCAAAATTAAACTACTTTTGCGAGATTTAATAAAAAAATCTTTAAGATGTACAAAGAGATAACCAGTGTAAAATAATCAGCAATTAGAATTATTATCATTTAAGATGTGTGTTGAATGCGTGCAACGACAAGATGTCACACCGCAAGGACAAGTCACTCGTCCTCTATCGTCATGCGCAGGTAGCGACCAGAGGACGACAAGCCCATTGTTTATCGTTGCTAATTATTATGCCCCAACGCAGACGCTTGTCGACCGCCGCAGCGCGTCGAGTCGCTGCGCAAAAACTGAGATACATAATATCTACCTGAGAATAAAGCGAAATAATTTACTTAAATCCCATCATCTAACATTTTCGAAAAGGTTCCAGCTTCCTCAGACAATTTTATTAAATATTCATAATAATTTTTTATCGAAAGCGCTCTACTTCAATCATTGAAATCGCAATGACGGCAGAACATTGCAACTATAGCAGTGGCAGTATCGCGCTCGATTGAGGACCGTTACGTGAAAACGTCGAGCGCGCGGGGTGGGGCAGGCAGAGAGCCGATACGGTGACGATGGCGCCCGAACACGGCCGATCACCGAGTGCCGAGACGACGACTTACGAGCGGGGGAAGCGGGGGTGCGCCACTTATCGCGGCGAGCTGGCAACGTCGCGCGGGGTGGGAGCGCCCCGCGCCGCAACCTCTCACTCACCGTCGCCGGCTCGCCATCGCCATCATCCAGTGTTACCTTTGACGGTCGAATGCGCGGTCGTTCGCCGTCGTAGCCAGTGACGTCGGTGTCGACACTCGTGCAACACGTCTATGATGTTTCGGTGACTTCAAAGTCGGACTCGTGAGTGAACGATAACTTATTGGCTATCGAATGCTGGAACACAGTGACAAGTTTTGATCTCATTACTCCCTGGATTTGGATTTTGATGAGTTGTGATAAGTGACTATCGGATTTTTGAACAAACAGTGAAGTGGATCACCAAAAAAGGATTTCTTCTAAGTGTCAACATTGGATTATGAATTAAATATTTCTGCAGTGAATTCAAGAATTGTGTTACGTGAAAGTGGCATTCAAGTAAATACAAGTGTTTTTCTCATCTCTCTGAACTGGATTTAATACTTTTTACAAGTTTTGAAAAATAATATTTTGAACATAACCGTAGAAAAAATATCTAGAAAAAAAAATATTTTCTCGGTTAGTAACTCATTAAATAAAAACTTGTGGAAGGTTTAAAACTAGGACACACCACCTGTCGTAAAACGAACACGCTGGATTTTGCCTCAGCTGATTCGAAGATGGAATAAATTCACGAAGCGTTCATCGTTGACAGATTTCAAAATATGAAGGAAAACTTGTGAACCATGGGAAATCTATACGTGATCATGTTATGATTTTTAGTGTTGATTTACAGAATGTGTTGAGTTATTGAAGTTGGTCGTAAAACGTTAAGATAAATAACATCAGTCTTGAGTTATTGTGAACAAGAAGTGATTCTAAATAGACTGAACACGGCGATGAAATTTTCACAAAGGTAAACGATGAACGTTTCGTCAATTGTTGACGTTCGACGAACGGCTGGAGCGAAATTTACGCGCGGTACGCGATAACAGAAAATACGACTGCACGCTCGCGACTGACACGAGTACAATTTTGGAGAAAAAAAAAAAGAATTTGAATAAATGGGAATATTGTGGAGTTTTTGCCGATTGTTATTAGATATGTCAGTTTCGAGCTAACGTCGATGTTTTTGGATCGCAACAAACCAGGTGCATCGTGTTTCAGGGGGTGCCTTGGAACGGCAGGACGGCGCACTCCAATAGTACGGCCGGGTACGCGGGTTCCATCATCACCTACGGGGGAGCACAAGCTCCCGAGAGTGGAAAACACAACCCGTTGCAAGGGACCATTGGATACAGAGTCAACGCCCCTAGGTGAGTCCGAAAATAATTGTTTATAGTCGAAAAATATTTGTGTTTTTTTAATCTTATTTGTACATATTATTAAAATATACGCACGGAGTGAAATTTTACATCAGAATAGTTTAGGTCACAATAACAGAAAAATTAAAATAGTTTCAGTATTTTAAATAATATAGACGCTCCGTGTAATTAAAATGCCGATTTGTAATGCCAAAATTAAACGCGATTCATGCGCTTCTTTTTTGCACTGGGCTCTGTTGGTAAAAGTTGATTACTCAAATTGCCTATTTAGTAGTTAAAAAAGAATCGAAAATGATAATTAGGCAGATTTCTAATTTGTTATGAATTAACAAAACATGACACTTTGTATTGGTACTACTTGGTTGTCTTAACTGTTTTTATCTTATCCGGAACAAGTTTGTTTACATTTCAACAAAACGTTGAAACGTGACTCGGCTTACCTGTACCACCTTATCGTAGTTAACAAGCAATGAAATCAAAAAAAAAACATTTACGTAAATATCCTAAACTACCTTACTATTCGTATTTTAAATTGTCTCTGTACTTCTTGTTGCAAAACAAGATAAGGCATTAAAATAAATCCGCAATTTTTAATCAACCAGCATTAAGTTTCCCCTCATAACATAAACCAAACATAACTTTAAAAGTACACACAAGTGTGACATTGTCGACCGCGCATTGCTGCAATTATAAATGAAATGTGCTCCTCCATTCACACGCACAAACGCTTTAGGGCACCCAGCACTCACACAGTCGCACGTCAGTGCACTCACACTAGTGCAGACGCACGCACACATTGACGGAACTCTCACACAGGCGCACAATGGGAATGCACGCGGTGACTGCACTTTAGCGCTTACAATAAACACAAATAAACAAAACATTTAAACTAGCAACACCGAGAGCATCGAACAGTTACGTTTCATTCTAATATTTTTTTTACGTTTCTACTTTCTACTCTGATATTTTCAACTGTCGCTGTTCTGAATAACAAAATATTTGATAAGTAACCGTTATTGTTCCATGATTATGAGCTAAATTACAATGTTAAAAACATTCTCGAGCAGGTGATAAGTCGAAGCGCTCAACGACGTTGTTTAGTAGTCACCTTTACAAACGACATATTGTTGATGGCAGCCTGCCTTTATACAAAACCAATAAGTAAATAATAATAAAAATGGGGACCGGCAGCGAGATTGTGTGAACATAAAACAGGAAGTCTACTTAGCTTCAAGGGGAAGTTAGAGAAATTGAACTCAAGTTACTCATTAAATTATTATCAAATCATAAAGTGTGAAAAATATCAAAAGCGAGAATAACGTTTAGAGATTTGTAACCGTTAGTAAGTGATCGTGGGAAAAAAACGTCAGTTTGAATCGAGCGAGACGTCTGGGGGCGGATGCACTGACACAACATACATTACACCACGTGCGGCATGCCCGAACGGATTCTCAATGGGAACCTTAAATGTTTCTACAATACGTCAGCCACGAAGTGTCTATAACTTACTAACCAAGTTCTAAAAACATATTCTCGTAAATACACGTCTTAATACATTATGTATGTTAAATCGCCAATTCTTTTCGGTTCAATATCATCACAGCCAAACAAATTATTATCGGGAGCGTTGTCGTAATAAAGCCCCATATTGACGTGACCGGCCCCACTTACCCTAGGCGACGTAGCCGACCCTTCCCCGCTCATTGTACCGTATTTACCCCGGAACGCTCGGCTCCATTTGTAAACCCCCGGAATCCGCTCCTTGATGCATGATTCATTCTCCGGACCCCGCGTCAATTGATGAGAATGAGATAGATAGCGCTGTAGGTAATTAAAATGACCGGAAAGCTAATATAAAACAAAGTTTTGTGGCAAATTAATTTCGAAACATCTTCAAGAGTAATTTAACAAAATCAATAATGTTCATTTCTGTAAAAAAATAATCATAGCATCCATTTTCAATCAATTTATGTGAAAAGGTAACAATGACCTAACCTTAATTCAATCGATCCCATAATATTAACGTTAGTTAACGCTTTTTATTATGTCAGTGTGCGCACAAGCCACAATGTGAAGTGGCATTTAAATGGGGGTGACCAACTGTCGTCGAAACACAGGGGTGGAACACGCCACGGCTTCACGCTACCGCGATAGTAATCTATACGAGACTCACAATTAATGCCTTATTTAACACTTCACTTCAAATAAAATTAAACATCCAGTTACACACGCTTAGAAAAATTTATGATTAGTATTTTTAAACTATATTTAAGTACTGCTACAATAACGACATAATAAAATGTTTATGCCTGTTTTATAAACAGAGTTGTAGATCTGAAAGTAGAAGCATAATTCTTAAGCAGTGAGATTCAATATATGATTATCTCGACTGCCAATTAACCAGGAATCCGACACGTCTGCGCACTAATCTAAAATTAACTGCAGCCTATGTATCAAAATACCTACGCGTTACTCGCACATCTCTCAATACTATGCCAAACACCTTCCAGCTTCTCAAAATAGCGGCTTGCCTACTCATTCATATTGATTTATTTAGAAGTTTCGTATGTCGAAGAACGGGTGTATCGCGCCCACATATAGATCGTGTCATATCCTCTGCACAAATCACCAGTCTGACGGCCCTTAGTACCATTTCGAAAGTAGTTGATAAGTTTGTGCAGGCGCATTTACCGAAACATAATTCTTTAAAAAGGTGTTCCGATGATTATTGTCCCAAAAGAATGCCTGCGACGAACGTTCGCATTCAACAACCCAAATATTTTGAACAGACCGTAAGTGATTATTCGGATGTGGTACCACTTTTACAAAAAATTGTACCAGGATACAGAACACACATATTTTTTGTTGACTACACATTTCGGTCGGCAAAAAGAAAAAGGTCCAGACAAAACTATAAAAAGAAGTGCAGGCCGGGCCGAGTTTACCTAAGGAAGGACCCTTGTAAATCATCTGCAGCGACGATCAATAGAGACGTTGTCGAGATGAGCGTTGTTGACTCGTGTGTTTATTAGTTGTCGATGCTACTAAGTGTCTGTTAAGCTATTTAGGAGAATACTTAAAAAATCTTGCGAGTCACCACTTTGCCAAGATTTATTATAAATATACAACCAATTTAAGTGACAATAAATTAACGTAACAATGAAACCGTTGGTTACAAACAAATTTTAGAGTTTTATTAAATAAATTAGCTAGGTACTCTTAATGTTCTACGCAATCAGTTACAATTTGTGTACATGCTAAACGCACACACGTAAAGTATATTCATTAAAATAATTTCATACACGCTCACAAAGGGCCAATATTGTTGCTCCACTACAGATGCTCGCAACAATGGGTAGCCCGTGCGAGTGTTTGTCGTGCATTTGTCGAATGGGAATTATTAGAAAGGGCTCCGGGAAGGCTCGGGAATTCGCCCCAAAAGCAGTTCACATGAATCGTTCTCCCACTCCGGCGCCGTACAAAAAATCAAACATCCCGAGAGAAACACAGGGGTTACAACGCGTCACTATACGTCCATATTGATTTTTTCTCTCATTGTTAGTAAAATAATAAAATCACGGCGCGTATTAAAAAAAGATCTTGCGTCTATAGAATTTGGGTTGAATATTGAGTCTGAGTTTATTAATAATCGAAGCGTTAACGTGTGGAATGTTCGATTCTGCAAGGCCGCTTGCAATAGAAACTGCTCGTATCGTGAGTGAAATAATATTAACTAGACCGATTTCACATTTAATAATTATGTACTCGTGTATCTACTCAATCCATTCTTCAGAAGTAATAACATTTGTTAAAAAGCGCTTACGGACTCTGTAACATCAATAATGTAGTATATTTACGAAATGTTCGTTTCAATAGTTTCTGTAACATCTGTATTAGTAAGTTAAACTTTTCAAATTAAGTTTTACTAAGCAGTTGTCATAATTGTGTTGATATTGTTGTAGCGGCTATGGGTGCGCCGGCGGTTCGGGCGCGATGAGCGGCGGGGGCGAGAACGCGCAGTTCGGCGCCACCGCCGCAATGGTCGCCGCGGCCACCACGGCCGCGATGCAGGACTCGCCGCCTTTTTCGCAGGTAAAACACCACTCATAATTTAATAATATGAAGGTACATTCATACCAATTATGTATTGGCTAAAAATGCCACCTTTTTATTTCACAACGAAATAAATACAACTTCAATACATTCATGTTAAAACATATCAAATACCTTCAATTAAGTTTACGCTCAAAGCAAACCCCATTGAATATGAATCAATCTTTCAAAAGCTATCACAAACAGAACGTGAATCCATTCACGTATACAATTTTACATACGATGTTATTTTCATTTACAGATGCAAAACAACATGACTATGGGAAATCCTCAATATGGTGCGATGAACGGCTACGGTCAACAACGCAGCCATAATCCGGGTATGACCGGAATGGGGATGGGAGGCAACGGCGGGATGAACGGAATGACCAGCATGGGGCAGATGGGAAATGCCGCTATGAATGGTATGAACCCCATGGCACAAATGGCCAACATGGGTATGCACGCCAACATGATGCCATCGCAGATGGGACCTGGACAAATGAGCAGCTCAGCGAAGATGGGACCGGGATACCAAAGGCGACACACGCCATATCCGGCCGGCAACATGCTTATGGGTCAAAGGAAGACCCAGTACATGACTGGCCAGCCCGGCTTTGGGCCGACTCAGTACCCGGCGGGGTACGGCGGCAGACCTGGCTTCCAGGGGCAATACCCACCGCAGCAACCATTAGGACCTAGCGGTAACTTCGGCGCGGCAATGAGAGGAACAATGAGGCAATCAACGCCACCCTACTCAAACCAAGGGCAGTACTTCAATGGTGGCGTGCCAAACCAGTTCCCTCAGCACCAGAGCAATAACGCGCAGTATGGTGGGCAATACGGCGGACAGTTCGCGCAGGAAGTGGCTATGCGCACTAACATGAGCTATCAGCACAGTCCAGTTCCTGGCAATCCGACGCCGCCACTTACGCCCGCCAGCAGTATGCCTCCTTACATCAGTCCTAATGGTGATGTGAAACCTCACTTCAACGAGCTCAAACCTCCAATGGGCATGCAAAGTAAGAATACTCAATAACTATGCGTGAAACAACAATCTATATACATTGAAAAATTTTACTATAATATTATTTTTATTTCCAGATGACGAGCTCCGGTTAACATTCCCCGTAAGAGATGGTATTATATTACCACCATTTAGATTAGAACATAATTTAGCAGTTAGCAATCATGTATTTCAATTAAAACCCACGGTCCATTCGACGTTAATATGGAGGTAAATATTGTACCCAAGTAATACAGTCGGTATTAAAAGCGAAACTTATCGGACAAATATTTTAACATATGTATTTCTTCACAGATCGGACCTTGAGTTACAATTAAAATGCTTCCACCACGAGGATAGGCAGATGAACACAAACTGGCCAGCGAGTGTTCAAGTGTCGGTCAACGCGACTCCATTAATAATAGATAGAGGAGAGAACAAAACATCACACAAACCATTGTACCTGAAAGAAGTGTGCCAGCCAGGTCGAAACACGATACAAATCACTGTCTCAGCCTGCTGCTGTGTAAGTATCTCCTAAAGATAAGTCTTTGGGGAGTAAGCTCTCTGTTTTATAAAATCAAATAAATGCCAAACCTAGTTTTGAATTAGCTAACATTCCAGTCCAACAAAAGCTAATGATTTTCCTTTTTTTTTCAGTCGCACCTGTTTGTTTTACAATTAGTTCACCGACCGAGCGTACGAAGTGTGCTGCAAGGTTTATTAAGAAAGCGTCTACTAACAGCAGACCACTGCATCGCGAAGATCAAGATGAACTTCAATCAGACGCCAACTAACGGTAGCAATGGATCCAACACGGCTAACGATAGGGATAGCGTTGAACAGACCGCTTTAAAAGTATCGTTAAAATGTCCAATCACGTTTAAAAAGATAACGCTACCGGCACGTGGCCACGAGTGCAAACACATACAATGCTTCGATCTAGAGTCCTATTTACAACTGAACTGTGAACGAGGGTCATGGCGGTGTCCGGTTTGCAAGTAAGTATTGCTCCTAACATTCCAATCGTAATCATGTGCTTTTTTGTAGTACAAATTTCTGACAAGATAAATTATTTACAGTAAACCAGCGCAGTTAGAAGGTTTAGAAGTTGACCAATACATGTGGGGTATACTAAACACGTTGAACAGTTCAGATGTGGACGAAGTTACCATTGACAGTGGTGCTAACTGGAAGGCAACTAAAATCACCAACAATACTGGCATTAAGGTGAGTATTTGTCACACGACTAATGCTTTTTTATTATTTATTATACGAATTATTCTAACATTTGAAATTCAGCTTACATTATTGAAAAATATTCTAAGACTTGACCATACTTTTCGCAGCAAGAAGAAGATAGCAGTGATGGCAGCGTAGGAAAGCGTAGTAAAGCAGTATCACCAGGCTCAATGAACATGCCTACAATGAACAACTGGGACATGAATCAAGCACTATCGCCATACCTTCCTCCTGACATGAACACCATTGCCAGCGGCTCAATGATCTCTTCGTATAATCAAAACGGTCAAAACAGAAATTCAAGTTCGAACAATCAGAATTATGACTTCGGAATGAACAATGGACCTGGCAGCAACGAGTACGCTGGAAATGGGCCTCTATCACATCTGAATGAGAGCGTTAACTCATTAGATCCTCTCAACGCTATGGAGAAGAGCCTTAACGATCAGGTAAAACAACATTTTTTATAGATCTGTGTTCGCACACCCAACTGTGCAGTGTGCTTATGTACAGAAGCCATTCCCTTATTTTATCACATAAAACATGTGGCAACGTTGTTTTATTGAGTGCTAGTGGGCTTGTCTTAACTTCTAATGTTGCCGTACCTGCTTAAGCACCAGAATTCAGACTAATGCCATGTTGTCCAGATGCCGCACACACCGCACACGCCGCACACCCCTGGCTCCGCACACACGCCGGGTGGCGGCGGCGCGCACACTCCGGGCTCGTCGCACACGCCGGGCCCGCCCTCCGTGGACCACCACTCGCTCACCGATGTCGACATACCTGCAGACCTCAACTTCGATCCCGCCGCCGTCATAGATGGAGAAGGGACAGATAATCTCAATGTGAGCATTTTGTGCTATTTATATCGAACTGTTACATAAACCTCACAAGTTCCGGATATGAAAACGAAAGACAATATGGAAAAGCAATGCACAATCAACTAATAAATACTGGTTTGGAATTAGTCCATCTATTGATGGACTAATTCCAAACAAGTTATGAGATCTATTATATAGAAAATATATTATGCTTACAAGTAAAACGAATTGCCTAAGTGATTATACCATGATTACTCAAGCGTATCCACATGACCTTTTTTCAAACAAACGGTCAGCTAGCATGCTTTTATCAAGCTCACATTACAAAGAAGCATCCACCACTATATTAACAACAGCAAGCGAAGTCTGACTATCATTTTCTTATTCCAGTTATTGCCGGAGACAAGTGTGGACCCGATGGAGCTGCTGTCGTACTTAGACGCACCTGCGCTTGGTGAGCTCCTAGCAACGCCGCCGTCGTCATCGTCGTCGGCAGGCAGCCATCCACCGCGCGCGCCTTCCTCCGACGATCTCCTGGCACTGTTCGAGTGAACACACGGTGACCTGCCGAGAAGTACGTAGACGGGATTTTGTATAGGATTGTCAATTAAAATCAACTGTACCAAGGAAACTGAAGATCTCGATTTGTACTTAAAACAAGATACCTACTCTATTTCGCCCGTTTCATGGTTCATTCGTTCAGTATTGAGCGGGAAAATACTTGCTAACATCTACTACCGTCTACGTAACTCGCTTGTTACACAGAGAGATTTGTTCGTCTGAGAGTCAAACTAGGCGTTTGTTCAACTCGCAATGAAGCCAGAAGCCCGATATTGTGATATTAGATTTTAGTTCCTTCTCCACGTGTCGCTGGGTTGAATGTCGCAGAGCGTTCGAATAGTAGATGTTTTCAGAATCTCTGTGACCTTGTAAAGGTGTTATCGTCTAGTAGAAGTTCTGAACGCATTGTCGTGTTGAACACAGCGACACACAGAGGCATCGATTGTTGAAACAATGGTGTTGGAGAACATTTATTAGGTATATAAGTAAAGTATTGGAGGCAAACGGCCATAGACACTGCGGTGTTGTGCATGTATAGTTCCTCGCACCGCCGCACACACGGTGGCGCTACTGAGCTCCTTTAATATTCTAAACTCTAGCATAAACTGTAAAACAAATTTTCATTAATAATTCAACTTCTTGTTCGATATAACTGTAATCGATTAGAGTTTTTTGATTTGTGTCCATAATTTGTGAATAGTTCACCGGGTGTAAATAATAAAGAGGAGTTATTTTATTTGTGCTAGTTGTTTTGTGTACTGTGGGCAGGGCCGGGCGGCTCCTTGTACGTATAGGCTAGCCGAGCGCGGCCGGCCCGTCCGGAGGCATTGTGAATCTTATAGTTCCTATTGGATGCGAGCGAACTATAATGTTCAATTGCCATTTACTGTAAACATATTCCTTCAAGTTTTCGCATATTCTGCATTTTTAAATGGTAAGATATGATAGGATTCGTGAGTATAACGCTACTCGCTTTTGGGTGATATATTCTAAATGAGTTGTTTAAAATCAACAAATAAATGGTAACAAATTAGTTACAAAAATATATTGTAAATGTGAGTGCAAAAATGAACTCTGTTAAATTATTTTGCGTTATGTGAATCGAAGAATGATAGAAATATATTTTAATTTCTATATAAATAGTAATGAACTGTATTATTTGTAAATATGAATCTAGATAAGAATATTATATTACCTAGTTATATATAGGAGAAGAACATGGCAGATACTTATATGACGGCCAGTTTAGTATAGTATTACTAAATTAAAGAAAAAATCTACACATGGTTTTACATGTACATACAAAATTCCCATACCTATTATACGAGTCTACACGTTTGGAGCCCAGTACAGTAAGCTAACAACTGTTGAGTCTCTTAATTTTATAAATGTCTTTGAAAATTGCTACTTTTAGAATCCTTTCATTGAATGATTTATTAAATAATTGAACTAGTCCCTGTTTTGCATTGGTTTTGTTCCTATCACTTAAGTTATACAGAAATAAATAGGTTTAGCTTATTTTTCAAGTAGAAATATCAACAGTAGGTAGGTATCTCTGGCACAAGAACATCTTCAATTTGATATTTAAATATTTTCACATCATTACAAAGTTTAAGTTGATAGTACTGTATTTGTGCTCTAAAACGTTCTCTAATTACAAGTGCAAACCGCCAATATAAACATTAATAGATAAATGTGTTACATCTGTGCTCATCATAATTTTGTTTCGTTTTGCCCACCTCAGATATACTTAAAAGCAATAAAATTTAAGTGCTGATAAAATATTTTTTATTTGAAATAGTAGAATGCATTATTTTAAAATATTTAAGTGTACACTAAATAGGAATAGAAATTGCGATGAGCATCGAATTGACAAAATCTTATTTCACGTATTTTCAAATGTTTAGTTGCAATTTTGATGATTCGAGTAATGTTGCGCAAGCAAAATCAGTTATATGTGTTGTAACTTATTTAATTTTTATAAATATAGAGAAACGCGCAGCGCAAATTGTCAACAGCATCCGGTTCTAAATGGAATTAAGTTCCCATAAAATATGAAAATTGTGACACAATAATTCATCTAGATGTAAAATTTCAAACATTGCTTACGGTTAATGACATTTTTAATAGCAGTTTAGAAAGATTCTCTTACTTAGAGTTGTATGTGAAACTGTCGATTCTTTGACTATCATTATGTAAATTGATGATTTGCGCATCTCTACTTCATGCTATGAATATGGACGCCTCTTTAGAGTTAGTCAAACTATTACGAAAAAACAATAAAATTAGTATTATACAAAGCCGTGGTCAATTATTCAAACAAGTATGAGATAATTTACGAATTGTTGTCAAGTTTTTGTTGTCGTCCGTTCGTGGTTGATGATTGTGTGTTTAGTTGATCACAGCTTTAGCATAAATTACATAATTTTAAGGGACCTTCAATTCCAGTTAACTAGATCTATTTATTGTAGTGAATATTGCTGTTGGATGGATCATCGCAACGATTTTTGTGTGACCAAATAGTAATTTTTTACATGTTTACCTATTTTAGGTAATTTAAAAGTAATGAATTTGTTTATATAAAAATTGAAAATATCACAAAAAATTTATAGCATATCACATTATAAAAAATAGCAAAAATCGAATCGAATGATTCATCCAAGTGAGTAAATGATTACAATATAATATATTTTGTTGAATATTATAATGAACTGCTGTGAAGTAGATTTTGTGCTCTTACAAATAATAAGCAGCATTTGGAAATAAGTGAAAGAGAATTCTAAATAAGGTAACATGCGACCCATGACTCAGAAGTTAATGCAAAGCCAAACTGTACTGTAGCGTATTTAATATTTGAACATTATGTGAAAAGTTTAGTAATCAGGTTGGTACCCACTGGATTTATTTCAAAATGTGTAAAATGAAAAAACATAACATTTTTATGTTATTGAAAATAAAATAAATCTAAAAATTATAATGTGTGATTTTCATTTAACATACGCCTAGCAGTTTTCTTCGACCGACACAGACCGACGCCGTACTTCTTTCAAATACGTCCAAAGAATGATGATTATTATAATCTAAAAATATAACTATGTACCATCGAGGACACCGACGGCGACGCCTGACCACTTTTGAACTCTTACGTTTGCAGAGAAAAAAAATCCAATTTACGTTTTTATTTGATACAGGCATCACCAGTTTCACCTGTATTCAGTATACGTAATTTAAACAAAGACGACTTTATTCTTCTTTAGGCGAATTCCAAGTTATGCCAATGTTACTGCATCTAAGGGAATTTTCACAGTAACAGTAATATGCCATGGGAAGGACATGTCTAACTTTCACACAAACGTACCTATATCATAAATATTATAGTTGACTTATCAATTAGAACAACGAACGGGCATCAGAAACGACCAGATAAACCTGTTTAGTGTTCAAAAAGATGCTTATTTATAAAAGTTTATATTATGGAATGTTTTGAGAAATCCAGTCATTACACTGTTGTGTTCGCGAGAAGTCAAACCAGTATGTGAGCTATTTATAAATGAAAATAAAACTAAACCCGAAGGATACTTCACAGTGCTTTATTAAAGCTCCTCCAGTTTTGTATACGTAGCCGTCTAAGTTATCGATGTTGCCATACGCGTGAACTAAGCCTACTGGGTTTGAACGAAGTGTATGCAAAAGAATTAGAAAAAAACATTGTCTTTTGAATTTTATATAATGATCTCGAATATAATAATAACCTGCGTTTTCAATTTATTTAACTCAGTCTTTCAAGAGAGTAACAAAAATCTTTCTACGTAGATTTCTTAAATAAGACATGCATTCTACATGGACTGAAGCCAAATTTGCGACAGTGCTATGCAATGTAGCATACTTAAATCATTTATGAGTTGAAATGGAATTCGGTGAGTGACATGCACAATGACAGCTAAGCAATAATCTCTACTCAAAGGACGGCTGAAAACGGAGAGTGGCAGATGAAGACCGGCCGACTGACTCCTGGGACAGTATAGAATGTATAGATAGACCATAAAAAATATTTATTGTGGACAAATAAATATTGTCAGGTCGAAATGCAAAATACCTACTTAATGGAGGCAACTGAGTAAGATGACACCGTTTCTTAAACGGTATAATAGAAGTCCGCGAAGCTTAGTACTTTTACTCGATTATTATTAGTTTTATTAAGCTAGCAACATCGCACACTCGCACGCGCAGCGAAGCCTTCTCGCACGCACACACACAAATGAATCTCATGTAAACACGTGCCCTACAGCGCAGACAGTCGATTAGTCGACGGGTCCGCGGCAGGTATCGCGCCCCGTCCTACCGGTTCAACGATAAAACGACCGAACGAACGCCAACGTCAAACGAACTATATTGTATTCTAAGCACAACGAACAACAAAACAGTTTTTAAACATCAGTGCGGTTAGAGTGCGCGCGGTTTTGAAACAGCCGAGGTATGCGTTCGTAAACTTGTCCTTAAGTGCATAGCGGTATTGCGGAACCAGATTTTAAGTCCTCAATGTATTGAAAGTAGCTTTTCTGTTGATAGTTTAGTCGACCTATTCCTGTATCGTATATCAAAACTGCAACAGTCACTAATAGACTAAAGGTAAGCCTAGCATATTACTATGTAACAATTAAGTGATAACACATTTCGATAAGGATTAGTTATGTTATTTACAGCAATGCATTCCAACACGTCCTTTACATTTTCATTCATGTTGACTAACACTGGTTGTAACATTTGCCATAAGACATGATACAAAGACTTACAGAACGCTTGACAATTAAAAAAATATATTTTCCTCATTTTATATTAAGTTTACAAGTCTTAATACTTTGCTCTTTGTGTTTGCAAAAGTTTCGTGAATACAAGTGCCACGGTACTATTCTGGGAATCTTATCTTGCTTTGAAGTCTTTTTTGGACGTTTTTGTTAGCGTAAGGGTCGGTTGCTTTATCAACAGGTAGAAGTCTTTAGACTCATTTTCGGCGAAGGTGGATTAACAACGATAATATTGCGAACAAGTCTGCCCAATTTAATATCTTGGGTGGTTTGTCTTCTTTGGCTTTTTATCAAATATGGTAACTACAAAAATAGTAAATTGATTAGTTAATTACACCTACTGAATTAGAGTATACAAAAAATACCGAATGAATGCATCTTTGAAATGAGGGAGGATGCTGTTTGACTTTACTCGCTTTTTACATTACTGTCGGCAATTATACTATTAAAAACTTTATTTTGGAAAAAAAAAACTTCCAAAAATAACTTAAAATATGAAAATAATTTTACTTCCGGAAGTCGGTGCCAAAAAGTCAACGAAATAAGCAAAGGTCAAGTTTCAGTTATGGTATGATGATATATCACATTGTTTTTATCGAGTAATTATTTTCCATTGTTACTAAAAGATTAGCAGATCCTAGACATAGAAGAAAAAAATGTATTATAGATAAAAACTCATAAACTACCTAAGCAATATAAATAAAATTAATATGGGACCACCTCGGAAGTGAACCCTTTCGAACAAAAAAAAATGAAAATCGGTCCACAGTTGGCGGAGTAATCGACAAAACATACATAAAAAAATACGGTAGAACAAAGAACCTCCTCCTTTCAAGTCAGTTAAAAGCTAACCTTTTATGACCAATAGTTCCAAGATTTATGTCTATTCATATGAATAACATAAAAGATCAGAACTTCATTACCCTATTTAAGTTCATGAATTTTCCGTTTCTCGTTCGGTTGGACTGTCTACAGCTATCATCAAAAAATATTTCGGTTGCAGCAAAATTCAAGAAGTTAATGTTTCAGATGTCAATTCCACTGAATTACCTTCGTTACATGTTTACCTAGTACGTCTCTTATTTAAAAAACAACGTTATCAGACGTGTAAGGAGCCTCCAGGTGTATCATGTTCAACAAATCAATAACCTTCATCTTCAAAGCAGACAAAGACTCGCACTTGGTGAACAATGGTGACATTACACATGTACCTACTCTACGTACTTATTTAGCCGCGAACCGTCTACTTACGGTATATGATTTATGAGTATCTTGATTCACACAAGATACCTATAAATATTACCGTTAAACGTAAGCTATTTCGAAATTTACTGATTAGATTGCCTTGATGTTAACTGTGTATTTTTTTTATAACAGTCTCCAAAGATGTTTGTCTAGAAGTTAAAAACGCTTCCTAATGACTACTGACCGACGTAGTGGGATTATTTATAAGTATCCCAATCCAAAAAGTGTCAGTACTCAGTGACATAAACATATTAAAGTTCGGTACAAACTATTTTTAAGAAAAAAGAACTAAAGTTTTGGCAGACATACCAAACATGATCCGCATGAACTTACGACCTCTAAAACTCTTTGCCTTCTACACTTTCGTAGTTTCTTTCGTGCTTGTGAACAATTAATAATCATTTAATGGTTGCCAAAATCTCTAAACAAACTCGTGCTCAATGTTCTAGGTCAATGTTACCAAATCGTGTTTTGGTATTCTTTAGTTTTATTCCATCTTTAATTTTAGTTTGAGTAAGTTATTCTCAGAAAATAACAAAATATTTTTAACGAACGCAAATCTGAATAAGACCCAAATACAAAAATAAGCAGGTGACTTCCTGTTGTTTTTAGCACCATGTCAGAAAAAATAACGTTAAGCCAACCTGCCACACAGCACGGGTGCCCACGGAAACTACCAATAAAAATCAAGCAGATTACTTCTTCGAACAGTTTTTGGCCTTCCAGTCACTTAGGATTCTTAAACAAATAAGTTCGATGATCAGGCATCGCAGTTAGAACTTGAAGGATAATGAGCAATCAACACACAAACAAAATGATGCTACACGCGACGCGACCACACATCTATAGATATCGATATAGGTATATCGGCGATGACCTGTCTTGTAGGTATATTAGTCATGGAAGACCATTTACTGGACTTTGGAATCGATGCATTTTATAATGGAAGTTAAAAAGGTGGTTTATTCCTTGTACGGATACAGTATAGGCGTTGCACGGCAAAAACACACACTTGAGTTTACGTTGGTAAAATTTTAACTAGGAGTATTTATTTATGTTGTTGTCATAGCTTTACATTATTGCCCACTATCTACAGGTTACCGACACAGCTACAAAAGCCTTACTTATTGCAACATCACTGAACTGAACTGAATTGCATACTCTGCAACTATATAGTTCGTAACAAGTTAACAACATCGCTGGGTCGCTCAACGGCCTCAACCGTTGCAAAACCTAATTTTAAAACAACAACCATTTAAAATGATACGAATCGTGCGTTACGTTTTCATCGCTAAGCCTTGCGAAAGCCTTCTGTCCCATCGACAGGTACAGGGTTGGCTTAGCCATGGTTATATAAAAGCAAAAAAGTTTACAGGTCCTTGCGTAAGTATTAATAAGTATCTGGAAGTCAATATTGATAATAATGAATGGTAATGACTTCTGTAACTGCAATGAACTGTGCGCCGTGCATTGTCCTACAAAACGATGTTCAATGACCCAAACCAAATCGATACTCTTGCAGTCCAACACAAAGGTTAGTACTGCTTTAGTTACTGATACACAAACAAGAAGTAGTATTTTATATTTCAACAAGCAGTAAACGCTGCAGTATGACCTTGCAGCCCTACTGGAATGCACAAGACTTGTAGGTTTACACAACAGTAAATGTGTATGAACAAACAAAAAACCGGCCAAGAGCGTGACGGGCCACGCTCAGTGTAGGGTTCCGTAGTTTCCCGTCCGTCACAATAAGTGTTCTTTACCACGGTAGGTCATGTAAGCACGGAAAATCTTAACATCGACTTTTAAAAAAATGACGTCATTACGCAACGCCATCTATCGAACCATTTATGAACTGGTTTTTACCTTAACATTTTGATGGTGTTAAAAAAATGAATTTTAGTTTTGTTCTAAATTGCCTTAGCATGTTCTTGATAGCAGTTTTATGTAGTTATAAGATACCGCCAATGCCAAGGAGAAACCAACCGAACAATTCGGTAATACCCGGACCAATGTAATAAGTACCTACAGCGCCATCTCTCGGGGAATTGGGTTACAAAGACGTGCAAGGAGGTAATTTTGGATTGCGAGAACCGATTTCAATAATTATTTTTTTGTTTGAAAAAAAATACGTTCAGGATAATAAATTATGTAAACGAAGTTAAAAAAATGCTTGCATTTACGATTATACTACAAACTTAGTCCAGAAATTATTTTGTACAACTTTTTGTCTTTTTTGTACAAAAACTGTTGTGTCAATCAAGTTCAAAATAATTTTCATAGAAAGTCCTTATAAAGTTCTACTTTTCAGATTTTTTTCATATTTTCTAAACTTATGGTTCAAAAGTTAGAGGGGGGGGGACACATTGTTTTTTACTTTTGGAGCGATTATTTCCGAAATTATTGACATTATCAAAAAACGATTTTAGTAAACCCCTATTCATTTTTAAATACCTTTCCAACAATATATCACACGTTAGGGTTGAAATTAAAAAAAAAATCACTTCCCACTTAACATATAGGTTGGCTACCCTAATAAAACATTTTTTTCCAATTTTTATTTTACCACTTTGTCGGCGTGATTGATATACATATTGGTACCAAATTTCAGCTTTCTAGTGCTAACGGTCACAGAGATTAAGCGAGGACGGACGGACGGACAGACAGACATGGCGAAACTATAAGGGTTCCTAGTTGACTACGGAACCCTAAAAACCCCAAACCAACAGACGACAACTGTCGCAAACTGCCTTTTTTGTAAGAAGAGCATTGGTATCTAATTCTTAAAAATTAAAAAAATACACCATCATTAATTTAACTTACAAAAAAGCTTTACATACCAGAGGAACAAGCAGAGCTAAATAACGTAAACGCTTTACGCACTGAATTGTAAATATTAGGGCTAATAAGTTAATATTAGGTACTTAGCAGATGACACTACACTTCACTGAATAACTTTTATAATATGATGTCCATAGAAGTCCATAAACTATAAGAAACTGTCAATGCCGATCTGACCTTTATTACTCTAGCCTCATCGTTCATAATCATTTGTGATTCATTATCCAATCATGCTTCGCCACACCATGTTTTCGCGCAGTCGCAATAACCACTGTTCATCAAACTTGCTCTGTATATACTCGTTCTGAAATCTAGCGTGAAGTAATACGGTTTGTAAGCCACATAGTCTTTGAAAGCACAGAGTGGTTACAACGTAGGTACCAATACTACTAAACCTGGAGCTAATAACATAGCAGGTTACTAATGTAGGACAGATTTCAATAAGTACGTGTATTCTATTAACGAGCTTTATTAGAATATATCGATCGATCTTCTATTAGAGCAGTGGTGGCTCTGTTGTACCGATCGACTCAGAGTTATGGGTCGTGAGTTTAAACCCAGGCAGGCAACTTTGCGTAATTTATTTGATTACTGTGTAAGAAAACACCGTGAGGAAGCTATGTGACATCTTTCTGCAAAGGGTCCGCATGGTGTTTGTCTCAGGAGTGGAAACATTTTAGACTAGTTATATTATGGTCGTTCTCCTCTGCACTTCATAATATTTTAAATAGAGTATATACTACTCTGTCAAGAAAGTACCGGGAAAAGATCAATAATACACAAAATGTCTGTTATTCATCCAAATTTATTTTATCACCTTCAAAGTATGCTCCTTTAGAAACGATACACTTGCGCCAACGAATAATCCATTCATCAAAACATTTTTTAAACGCTGCTTCCGGAATTGAGTTCAGTTCTCGCCGCGAATTCTCCTTTGTCTTCTATCGATTGAAAACGGGTGCCACGAAGTGGTAATTTGAGTTTAGGAAAAAGAAAAAAGTCAGCAGGAGCCATATCTGGTGAATATGGTGGTTGCTGGATGGTATTTGTTGAGTGTTTGGTCAAAAATTCGTTCACAATGATAGCCTTGTGCGAAGGCGCATTGTCGTGGTGCAAAATCCAAGAATTTTCTTTCCACAAATCTGGCCTTTTTCGTCGAATTTGCTCTCTTAAACGCCGCATAACGCTCAAATAATATTCTTTATTTACCGTTAGACCTTCCGGTAAGAATTCAGAGTGCACAACACCGCGACAGTCAAAGAAAACAGTCAACATGACTTTGACTTTTGATCGACTTTGGCGTGGTTTTTTCGGTTTCGGTTCAGTTGGAAGGCGCCACTCCGAAGCTTGTTGACTAGTTTGCATGTCAAACTCGTAAACCCACGTCTCGTCACCAGTAACAATGCGTTTCATGAATGTTGGGTCCGAACTGACTCGTTCTAGCATGTCCTCAGCTTTCATGCGATTGAGTTTTTGGAGAAAATTCAGATCTTTTGGGACTAGCCGAGCAGCAACATGTTTCATACCCAAATGATTAGTTACAATGGTACGGATCGACTCGTGAGATACAGAAAGTTCGGCGGCTATCTCTCTCAGAGTTGAATGGGGATTTTCAGTCACTATTTTCTTCACTTTTGCGATGTTAACTTCAGTTGCAGACGTTGACGGCCTACCAGAGCGAGGCAAATCTTCCATCACATCTCGACCGCTTTTGAACGCTTTGAACCACTCTTATGCACGAGTTTTTGATAAATTCGATTCACCGTAAGCCTTCTGTAACATTTTCAGTGACTCCGAACACGAAATTCCATTGGCGATGCAAAATTTAAGACAAACTCTTTGTTCGATATTTTTGTCCATTATGAAATTCGCAATACACACTATATATGATATTACTAAAACCAGCACTGTATTTAATATAAATAACAGATGCAACTCAAACTCCGCGCCAAAATGGAAAACAGTTGTGCCAATCTAACAACTACAAAAAAAACAAAAATTTTAATTTGGAACCATAAACAAATCATCCATTCCCGATACTTTTTTGACTGAATGTATACTATACTTGCTAATTCAACGAAGACTTGAAAACAAGACAAGTCGGTGACGAATGGAGTTTGTGACAGAATTTTTGGAATCGGATCAATATTTCCCAAGATTAGCACCTACATACATTCCTACAAACATATCCCTTTATCATATTATTGTAGATTTAATAATCTATAATAACGATAGGTTATTAGATAGATAAGCACTTTCATTGAAGTTTTAAAATATATTCATGCTTAAATGCCTCTTGTAGTCTGCTTTAACATTCCGTAAAAGTTATATTACCTTACCAGATTACTAGCAAGCAATGAAGTGTAAATATGAATTTAATACCCAGGTGTTGCTGATTTCCAAGTCATGATTATCATGATGATTTTCCTAGGAAAAACAAGCGGGTTGCTTAGATATTGCATAAAATACGTCTACGTAGTAAAAAATAGAACGAATATAGTTTCAGGCCACTTAATCGACAGCAGCCTTTGATTAAACATCAACGATTTACTCGTTACATAGATTGAATAACGTCGCCTTTACCAAAATATTTGTTCCTGTTGTATCCGTTATTTATTTTAACTAACGAAAAAATAGATATCATATACTTTGTTTTTTTTTTAATAAACCCTAAAATGCTCTCAATGGTGCAATGCGTAGGTATAAAAATATCGACACCTATTCTGCGAAGTATATTTTCGCTCAACACGAGGCCAATAACTAAACACAAACTGATATGCTGGAATACGCGCACAGAACACTGTATTACGGAGGGCATTACATCATCTGGCGTCTCCATTGCCCTCGCCCGCCGCTGCGCGCCGCTCTTGCCGTACTAGCGCCATCCCGCTCTATCCCACGCCGTCTCGCGCCGCCCCCCTTCCCCCCTTTGCTTTAACCATATCCGCTTGCCCACAGTTAGTCGCAGTGCTCTCGTCTGTTATAGCTGATGATTTTGTTAATTTCTTTATTCAGTGATTACTATTGATATTAATGCCGTCATACAAATATTGTATTGTGCCTAAATGTATCAACACAACAGCTGTTACACCAAACAAATTGTTTTTTCGAGTCCCGCGAGATGCAGAAATTAGAACAAAATGGTGTGAAGCAATGAAGAGGAGTAATAAAACTCCTCTTTCAGAGAAAAGCGGTTTATACTGCTGCGAAGATCACTTTGACGTAAGTATTACTCTGATTACGAAGTTTGACTGAAATTTATTCTTTACCTTATCATAATAAATTATGTATTTACAATTGCTTTGTAACCAGGGTCGCAGGCAGGTACAAGCACAATTACTGGTCATTTTTGTAACATTCATCAATATTTTTCTTGCACAGGTTGAGGAGGATATGGCAAACTACACAAAATTCAAGCTGATGGGCGGACAGCTTAAATTGAAAAAAGGTGTTGTCCCACACAAGTTTGATTGCCAAAAGCACGAAAACGTTACAGTCCTTGTACAACTATCTGCATATAAAAAACGTAAACAAATTGAATGTTTAGAACGAGTTCTCAAAACAAATATTTGTCCAGAAAATGTGTCTGAAGTCCCAATA
Source organism: Ochropleura plecta (assembly GCA_905475445.1). Lineage (NCBI taxonomy): Eukaryota > Metazoa > Arthropoda > Insecta > Lepidoptera > Noctuidae > Ochropleura > Ochropleura plecta. The sequence goes on along the minus strand of FR997731.1, from coordinate 14,329,040 downwards.
GAATTTATAAAATGTGAACCTGCATTTTCAAAAGAAGATTCTGAAAGAGAGCCTACTGGAGACGATAACATATCTTCAAAAGAATCCAGCGGTACTTCTAGCTATCAATCAATAAAAACTAAGTAAATTAAAGAAAAAAAGTAGCAAGCAAACTAATATCGATAATATTCTTCTATTCCATAGAAGGCAAAAAATATATACAATAAAAAATCTTAGATAGTTTGTGTGTTGGGACGCGTATTCTATTAGAATGCTACTCAGATAGTATCGCCTCTTCAATTACCCACAAAAGGGACAATCACTATCGATGATTGTTGTGAAATGAAACAGGATCACATTCAAAAAGGTTGCCCACAAAGGACGAATTACCAATTAAAGCAATTACTAGAAGTTTAGTACTCCAAGCGCATCAAAGAAGATCCTATAAACTACAGCGCAACGAGAATGTCACCTACTAGTTTAAGCTGATAACAGTTCAAAAGGATTATCACAATTTTGTGTATTTGTAATCCATAAGCCAAGAGAATATTTTGACTAAAGTTGTTTTTTTTAAGTTGAAAGAGTGTTAAAAATTAAATGATTTTAAAAACGAAAACTTTATGTTTCATTATGGGGGGAAATCAATATTAAAGTCGTTGTCACGCAAGTTGAACCATCTACTTAAGATGGTCAAGACTCGTGAGTCGTTCGGACGGACAAGCACGAAATAATCTCGTGCTTGCCACAACAATACCAACCGATCCCACAGGAAGTATTATTTATATTTTTCCACACTATGAACCCACAACAAATGTATATGTACATCACATAATCGCCGAGCTGGCAGCGTCTAGCTACAGACGAGAGTTAGTAACCCTAAAATCCATGGTGCCAAAGTGCGTCGAGCGCCTTTTCAGCCGCCACATTCAAAGCCATCCACTTTTAAACGTCATTTTTCATTTTTGTTTCAGTTCACAATAATATGTGAATATATTATTATTTTTTACAAGTCTTCGATTTTTTTGGATTTAAGAATGTTTGCCGGTTTCGTCACTGCGTTTTTTTACATTTGAGAGCATTAGTAATTAGATAAATTGCAAAAGAAACGCGCTTGTCAGAGTTCAAACCCACGACCTACATCACGTATAGGTCGGAACAGGTACTGTAATTTCATAAATAATTATGGATAATTGTTCATTGCATACATAAAATGTCAATATTTAGAACATAACTATAATACAAGAGCAGCTACAGCTGTGCATTATATGGTCTAAATAAGTGACCTATCACGGTTGACAATTTTATTGTTAGGTACGGATAAATGAGACGTTACCACATCATGTCACCAAAAATGCAGCAATAGCTACTGGCAGTACAGGCACTCGGTTTATAAATATTTGAAGAAAACAAAGGTAGTACCTACCAACAGTTGTGGCTTTGCTTTCTGATTAAGGTTTATGTTGTTTATCTTAATATTTAACGCGCTACGAAAAACAATTACCACTGGTTTAACATTCTAAGTAAATGATTTTATTATAAATAACGTACGATACGTAATCCCCTGAGGGTTTTCGCCAGTTACGTTTGAAGTTCCACTTAATAGTGCACGATTACAAATTACAGATTCCGTAGCAATCCCTAATGAAAAAACCCAATAAAACCGCGGGCCCCGGAAATAGAACCCAAGACCTCCTACTCAAGAAGAAAAACTTGTAAGAGTTAACGTATTTTCCTATGCACATGACGTGTCCATTGAGCCGTTATGCTGTAATTTAGAATATGGAATATGGAATGAACTGATTGAATGACATACATACTCGTACATCTTTTGTCAATATTGGTTCAATAGCCACGTAAAGCGAAACCTATAATTCGCATTATTTTGGATTAAGTATTTGAACAAGAAATTTAATTATAGAATAACTAAACTGTACACTAAACTAGGTGAACTATCAGGAGGAACATTAATTGTACTGCTAAACGATTTGATGTTTTTGAACCCCACGTGTCGTAATAAACGTTAGCATAACATTAAGAGGTCAGTCAACTTTAGTGACTTTTATAATCCTCTTTTAAATTTATATTTAATAGCCCGATTTGTAAGACAGTTAGCTCAGCCAATCGCAGTCATTGGCCCCAACCAAAAAGGGAGACTCTAATTTAGAACAACGCACTGTTTCAAAACACTCGACACCAGAAGTGTTGCCTTCTGAACCAGTCTTGACGATTATGATACAAGTAAATGTGTTGTATCGATACTTAAGCAATATTGTGATCATTAGTGCATGAAAAACAATAATTTAAAAAAAATATCGATAAAAGTAAAACTATCCGTTTGGTAGTGGTCTTGGTGGTGTAAGTGGCACGGACCCTTAGTAGTAGGCGCATTACGTATGCCAGTCAGCGACAACTTGCGCGCAGGACGTTGCACCCGCCTCGCCTCTCACGCTGCCTTCCACACGTCTATGACCATTCGACCGTAAGAGGCAGATACATGAGCTCCTATATTAATTTTGTTAACTTATAATTTAAAAAATAAGCTACATACAGGCAAGACGGATTAAAAAGGCGTAACTGTTCACGACAATGAGTTGTATAATATAATTCATGTTCTAATATCTGCGCGTGCTTTGGAATTCTTTACAAAACTATTGGCTGGTCACGCACTCCTTCGTGTAGTTTATGACGGTGAATAAATGTGTAAGTGAGATGTGTATTGGTTGAAGATTTAGTTTAAACGTAAATTTTCAAGTGCAATGATGTATGAAAAAAATGCGTCTAATTTGTAGCTTAACATATTTAAATGAACCAATTATAGGATTATAATATGTATTGTATTAGAGGCAGTCGCTCTATGCAAAATATTGGTATTCAGCTGCATCGGAATAGACTGGGAGCCAAAACATACTTGGGAAAAGGCTAGACAAAAGAGAATGGTTATAGGAGAGGTCCGTTACAAAAACCCCTCAAAAATCTTTTCTACGCGTGTGAAAAGGCGGCAATACTTCAGTGATTTTTAATCATAGCCGACTAGAATGTTATATTGGCGTCTTTAACATTCTAGTTTAACTCCAGGAAATGAGATTTCCTGTGTTCTTTATTGGGAATACAGACACAAATCGTGCTTGACCACTGAGGATGCGCAAGATTTATTGTTACTTAGTCGACTGTTAACTCTATGCTTTACGTGAAAGTGCCTAACACTTTCTATTTATTTTATAATACCGAGCTGGATAAAACATTTACCAGTTGGCTTTATCACATATTGTAACATACAGAGTTGTTGGACTATTGCTGTGAAAAGCATAATAAATTGTTCAATTTGATGGTTCATTTTAAATTGTACCTCAGATTAATCTTGAGGTTTTTTTTTAGAGGTAATCTCTTGTTAACATATCATGGATACTTCGATTTTGTCTTTTTAGAGTTTTGTTGTTGTCATTTGATTTTTCTTCCTCCGAGACTTTGAGCAACTGCGGAGGAGCTGGCGGCACTCCCTGCAACCGATGATTCGAATAAAAATATCCACCTTCATTACACAAACATAATACCAAACAAAAACCATATATCAAAAGATTGGCAATTAAATTATCTGAGATAGATTGTGAAAGTTTAATAAAAATACACCCAATGGTTTTTGCCTGTTTATCGCTATTTTGTCCACGTTTTAAAACTAACTTTAAAAATAAATTACAATATGTTTCACGAAAAAAAAAATGTAAATCTTGACTATTTCCTTGATATATTATTAAGGAAATAATCATGTTTAACATTTTTTTTTTTTGGGAACATTACATGTGATGTTGGATTTGAAATTATATATCTACCCCTTAAAGAGAAAGGTACTGACGTAACTAATGACGTTTAATATGCAACAGCAATCATTCTTGTGAATAGATTTTGGAGACATTAATAAATATAAGTATATATATTTGATACGTAAAAATATATGTAGTCAACCTGTTTTTCCTTCGATTGTAACGATTAACGAGGTAGATATGTGCTTAAAAATGCTGCAATAAATTCGAGATAAGACAAGTCCGAAAACGCTTTTATGTGAATATATTTCAGCTTTATATCATACTAATTATATCAGTGGTTTAGCTTAAAGTAAAACTATCTAAAACTAAAAAGACAGTACGACGGGCAAAGTCAAAGAGTAACCGGTTTCTAACCTTTCGCATTCAATTAATAAATTCAGGCAACGAAACCAATAAACAAGATCTGTCAGAGTACCTACTAAACTAGAACGGTTCAGTTTTTTTTATAAACTTTGCTATACTTTTGATACATACTTTAAACAATGAGGTAGTAAACGCTGTATTTGAATGAGAATGAAGAATAAATTATGCTTTATTTGTGCTTATTTGACAGACATATTACTGCACTACTTACATTATTTTTGTGCTATATAGTTAAACTAGAACTTTCCAAATGAACAAGTAGATCGAGACCTGCTAATAGTGCTTCTTAGTGTGAGTTTCTTAAACGACCGTATTTCACAATAATTTATCTCTATATTTTTAACTTAAAATAAAACAAAACCACACAATTTATGAATTTATTCTAGGCTGTATGTGGTTTGTGCAGTTGTGGCTCTATGGGCAGGACACCAGAAAAACCCGTTTTCAACAATTGACACACACGAGTTACAACCTGCGCGGGAACATAAACGAAACGAAATATATTTGCACCAACCTATCTCCAACTTGACCGGTTTCTTGTTTTGTCAATTATATCCCTATAATAGTTTTATATAAGTTATAGGTTTACGTTATTAATGTGGAAAATCAATAAATTACGTCTTTCTATTTTACCTATAGGTAATCGAACTCTTTAATTTGCCAGAAATTACATTTTTATAGGGCTACGTATTTTCAAAAAATATTAAGTATTGTTTCCTAAAAAAATTAATACGACGATATTAAAACAAGAATATTTATGCCAACCGCGGATCCACCAAGATTATGTTGTTTTTGACGTGATAACGTCTTTAAAATCGTTTTAGTCGGGTGACATGTTCAGAAACTTGTGTCACACCAAAACCTCACAAGCGACATTTCATAAAGATGGTAGCGCCATCTGTTACTTGGCTCGAAAAAAAAACTTTAAATTAGTACTTAATTTCATTTTAGATGTCACTACTGGTGATAACTTATATCACCAATAAGACGTTATCTCGTAAACATCTCGATCGTAAACCTACTTTACAAACAACCAATTTTTTTTTTTAAATTTAGAAATCTAGCGATTGCTTAAAAGCTCGTTAGCGGCTATATGGTATTAACCTACAGCAGTCAATAGGGAACTTCGGATACCAACATTTGGAACAAGCGATAAACAATCAAACATATACCGGCTCTACCTAATAGCGAAGCTAAGCAGCGGAGAACACTGACACTGAAGTATGAATTTCCTCTTTAATTATTTTGTCATTCAATGTACAATGGCGCGAACCCTCCACCTGAATCAAGTATGAGGCCGACGCAATACCCGCCCATCACGTACAACACACGGTTACAATAAATAATACAATATTATAATTTGACACACTTGTGTCGACGATATGGTGGTGACGATAGTAAATAATAGGTTTCGGTTTTGTTTGCAGTCAGAAACCATATTAGCTGCAAGATAATAAAGAGGGCTGAAACGCATGTCACTAAAAGAGTGATCGATATGATTGTTGGTAAATGGTGAGGGAGAGGAAGGTCAAACAAAAATTTTATGAATTGTCTAAGGAATGATATGTAAGAGAAAAGACTGACAGGGGAACATGTAAGAAAACCTGTTGCGCCGATCCCAAATAGAATGGGACAAGGGCAGAAAGATGATGATGACGAATAAATTTATTTTGTAGAAAAGTAATCGTTCGGATTATCCTAGTTTTAGATTAAGACTTTTTGCCTAATTGCTATTAAGACCAAGATTAAAAGCGTTTAGTCGCAAAATGCCTAATTCGCAAAATGACAAAATGGTGGTGAACTTCAGATGGACTCAGGACTAAATCTGAAATTCATCATGATTATGCTCCTGCCCTTATCCCAAATTATTTGGTTTTGGTGCAGTGCAGCATGTCTTCTTTTTACATACTTCTCTATTACTTGTCATGTGTGCCAGTCACTTTCTTTCTTTATATTATCCTTCACACAGTCCATCCATTGTTTATTTGGTCAGCCCTCTCATCTTTTAGACATTATGATTTTCCTCACTACATTTTCCTCATTTAAAAAAAAAACATCCATAAAGTCATTGTATGTACTCTGTTTTACATAAAAGAATTACTGTTTTCCATTAAGCACTCCTAAGGCTAATTCTGAAACAACTTGAAAGGTTATTCCTTTCAAGTTACATTATTTTTACATTATTTCAGAGAAGTCTTCACTTCTCTTTTAGTACATAGCAGTAACAAGATTAAAAATGTAATAACATCCCCATTATATTAGGTGCGCTAGGTACCATGATGGAAATTCAATACATGGGTTTTATCCTGATTTTTTTTTTAAACTGGAGAGGTTTATGATGGCTATGATACTTAGCCAGGTGCCAATGAGCCAAAGATTACAAGTTTATTTTTGTTTAAATATCCAACTTAAAACAAAAATATCAGGTTTTCAATAATGTAATCAGTAGGTATAAGTAAAAGAGTACCAAGACAAAATGAATAATATTTCCTGTCAGCATATGGATAAAATAAAACAGCGAATACCAAAATAGACCTGAACCAACCCCAAGCCGCAGTTATGAGACTAGGTACTTAGTAAATTCTGTTTTCATTTTCCCCATTATAAATCATTCATTGTGGCAGATTTCGAATTTTGCATATGCTTAGGTATAGGTATTATACATGTTCAATTGTATCAATTTGGCACAAGATAGACATGACTTGGGTTAGAACATTGGATTCTTTTTATCCCTGTAGTGAAGTCCTATGGGATGACAAACGTTAAATAATCAATACATTACCTACCTGTAGCTCAAGCAGGCCCAAGCAGTGTCATGTCAGGCGGAAGCAACTCATGCAGCATGCAAGCTTAGTTCATTGCGATGATGATATCATACTAGCATCTCTCTTCACAAGCCTTTATGTTTTCTCAATTCAATTTAATTAGGTTTAAAATTCTGAAATATAAACCAAAATCAATGTTACGAAAAAAGTGAGTTAAAATCACTAGACAAAAGTTTTCCATTTCTTTAGTAGGTACTTAATTAAATATTTATTTCAGACCATGTGTCCATAATTATTATTAGAAAAGTTATCTAACATGAGCATGATTTAAATTTTTTTTTATCAGTAGGTAATTAAATTAGAATAATAGTATACTAGCTGTGCCCAGCGGTTTCACCCGCTGAGGTTTAGGGGTATGAAAAATAGATGTTAGCCGATTCTCAGACCTACCCAATATGTACCCAAAATTTCATAAGAATCGGTCGAGCCGTTTCGGAGGAGTACGGTAACTAACATTGTGACACGGAAATTTTATATTAGATTTATTTACCTGCTTACCTTACTTTACCGTGTTAGTTTTTTATTTAGATTTTCTTAACTCCAATGATTCCTCAAAATAACAAATATAGAAGGCATGAACCTAAACCCATTTTTATTCACGAAGACCCGAATTCTTTTGTTTTGAAAAAGCGAAAAAACAAAACAACCTTTTGAAAAAGAGTAATATTTCTTTTAAACGTCATACGAAGGTTGGTAAAAAGTGTTGCCAGATTACTGCAGTTTAAAAAAGTAGGTATTCGTACATAAAAATATTTCAGGAGTTCCCCGGTCCGAGCCTTAGTGACACAACTTGATTCTACTTCTTAGAGCTTCAGAGAATTCTGTTTTGTCCGTTAAAGTCACCCTGATGGCTGTGTTTATACGACTCCACCATTTGAAGTATTATAGTGTAATATATTTACACATTTCTATAACCTGCAAAGCGGTACAGATAGATAATTATATAAATTGTAGCACATCTTTTCAACTATAAATCTTCAAATGTGTATAGATTGATGTATTCCTTACGTTGCACCTTTTTTATCATCATCATTTTCCTGCCCTTGTCCCATTCTATTTGGGGTCGGCGAAACACGTTTTCTTCTTCCATTCTCCCCCCTATCAGAAGTCACGGCATCATTTACTCCTTTCTTCTTCACATCATTACTAACACAGTCCATCCATCTTTTCTTTGGCCGTCCTCTCGGTCCCGTCCTTCAACATTCAGATAAATCAACTAAAAATAAAAAAACAAAAACAATTCGTTGAGTTTGAAGAATCTCGTCGATCAGTACAAGATTTTTAAGGCTGCACCCTTTGATAGTGACTTGCTTATTTATACGTTTTGTAAAATTAATCAAGTAAGGCGTAACTAACTTGATTAATTTTACAAAACGTTTTTTGGAAAATCAATGTATGCCATGCTACTATGCTAACGACAACGACAGACAGTAGCTTAATATATTTTTAAATGTAGAAGCCTATCCACGTGTTGTTTTAAAATAAAATAACTACCCATATCAGGCTGTAAAAACAACCCGTCGCTTGCGCATTTTCGTTTTCGTGTTAGTTTTAATACCGTCTACAGGCAACATTTTCAGAGAGCTTTCAAAAAAGTTTTGCGACACCGGCAACTAGTGTTTTTGTTTTTCCCCCGATTTTCCCGCATCAATAGAATAAAAAAGATGTTCGGTTCCTGCTGTTCGTTAAACGTAGGTAAGTAATATGTAAATACACAAAAAAAAACTCTTATGTTTGATGGAATATAAGAGTTGAAGGTGAAAAGGAAAACTCTTTGTCCGTAAACTTTTTGAAGAATAAGCACGCGATATTGAGCCAATTTTAATTTATAAAAAACCTGACTACATACCATTACCATTTTATCATATCATGAAAGTTTGTTTACACTATTAATTGCTTACTGAGAAAATATGAAACTTGCATGCAGCACATAATATTATGGTTAAAACTCTTTCAGTTCTGTATAGGGGCCTCAAGTGGAATGTGGAATAAATAATAGAATAGAATTTATTTGATTTCGGACACAACAAGATCCATAGAGATAATAACTAAATATTATTTTTATGAGAATTCAGAATCATGAAAGGACATTAGGCAGCAACTAAAAAATGGAAATTAAAAAAAAACACACAGACAGATGTTTGTTTGTACAGTGGTAGGTTTTTAATGTTCATTAGAATTTACAAAATAAAAAAAGTTTATTTCAATTCATTTTGACTTATATTGCTTGTCAAGTAGTTTCCATTTAAGCATAGAAATGCCTGTAGTTAGAGTAGTTTCCTTATTTTACTCATATACATACAAATAGGTAAATAACAAAAGAGAAGAAAAAATAAATATGCTTGTGTGGGAGGGACGAGGGTGTGTGTGTGAGAGAGAGAGGGACATATTTTGAGTGTACATAATGATTGTGATTAAATAAGTTAAAATCAGAAAGTAACTTCCATGAAAGATTTTTATTGATCAGGATCTCTATATTATCCCTTTGCAGGGTCCTGATTTTACTTAATAATATAAAATTTGAGATTATCAACAATGTTAAATAGTGTGCAGAAATTTTATGTTACTTTATTTTTATTGTGTTTGTTGCCAGGAATATTCTGAACTACTAAAAACAAAAAATCCTGATGGAAAATCCGGAACATTTGTTTTTGTAAAAATGACAGCATGAGAAATGAGGCATTCTAGAAATCGGTGTTTGAGTTGTAGTCCATAGCAAACCGGCACAGAAGCCAGACTTCATCCCATATTTACTATCATAAGAAGTAAGAAACATCCAAAAAATGATTACCTCTTTCTGAAATCTCCTCTTCTATGATTATTAACTTGAAAACGCTATATTATGAAACAAATTCTACTTAGCCAACAAATGGGGTGTACCACAGCTGTATAATCCTTTACTATAAGATCTCATTCATTTGAAATTTAGATCTCTTCAGTTGTGTTGGTTAGATGCTTACTTATATGATGTCTTACTTATAATGTAAAAAATCTTACCTTAGACCTAGAAATGGATGGTACAGTGCGGTGCCCTGTTATATCAGATGTTTTAAGGAAATAAATTACCCATACTAGTCTGTGTCTACTTAGAGATGTTTAACTCAACCAAGTTCCTTAAGTCCAATCCGCTGAGTGACATTGTTTTTGAATTTGAATTTGTGTGTGTGTAGATTTATTTTAGTACCTAGTCATAAATTAATCAATGGCGATTTGTACTAAGTACAACAGTCAAAATGGTGTATCAGTTATTTTTTTAAACATTAGGCAAGCCACATAGCTTATTACCTAGCTAAATAAACTTAAATGTGTCTAGGTAGACTAATTAAAAATGTAAAATTAATATTTATTCAAACAAGTTCTTAGAAACTCATAGATAGCAAAGTTTAGACAGTCGTCAACCAACTGGTCGTTCCGTTATTTCGTATAAATCGGTACGCATACTAACACCTCCTTCCTTTTCGTTGCACTCATAGGAATATCGTCACTTGATGAATGCGCATACAGGTTGTATTTGCCTGTGCGTAATTTGTAACTTGCGGCCTTATGCAATCATTTCTTACGCCTACCATTTTGTCTGTCGATAACCGATACTAATAAAGGCTTGATAGTTCATAGAAGATTCGTCATGAATATGATCCACAACAAATGTAGGTGTAAATTGATCAGTTTCGTTTAGTATTTTTGTTGAAAGTAAAAAGGGATAAAAAGGCAATTCGTATGAAATTGTAGGAGATATTTTATCTTTCCGTCTATGAATTGCCGGTACTTTAATAATAAGTAGATCAGTAGTTGGCATTCTAATGCCAGTGCTTTAAAAGAAAGTGGATTCCCGTTTATACTTAAACAAAACATTGCGCGCCTTATGATTCTTTGAGATACCAGTATCTCCAAACAGCAACGTAGGTCGCTACACCTATTTATCAGAAACACTTAACATAAAATAAAAAAAAAACTTGCAAAACCACTCCAGTTTTTAACTTGTCTCAAGTCAAGCTTTATCCTGTGCCACAAGTTTCGATACTTCATTATATATTCCGTTGTGACATGTTCCGATCTAAATAGATAGATCTATTTATTAATACGAGCCAGGTCGTACGTTCAAAGTGATCACCGTCAGTTCAGTAAGTCTATAATTATTACGGCTACAATTATCACCCGCTTCATTTGGTATGTATGCTAAATATCTTAGCAAATAATGCTGCTATGCATGTTAATTAGTGACGTCAAATTAAGCTCGCAATTAGGACCCTGTCGAGTAAGAATGTGGTTCATATAGTTAAGATGTTGAAGGATTTAGATACAGAAATCTTACTTATGGAGTAATCGATTGAAGTTACTTAGGGTTAGTTATTATGTTACTGATTAATTTATTTGCCATCTTTTTTCTGTACGTGTCGATAAAACTCGAGTTGTGTTAGACCAGGGGCCTTAGTCTGCTATTACAATAGTGTCAGAATGGTCGATCACTGATCGCATAATGGTTAATTTTGACAAGTTTGGTAATCTACTACATACTAAACTTGTCAAAATCAACCATTATGCGATCAGTGATCGACCATTCTGACACTATTGTAATAGCAGACTAAGGTCCCAGTATGTAGCCACCTGCACTACTGTAACTATAATCAGTTGACTGGATCCATGGGGTGCTGATGGCCAAAAAATCAAACGCTTTCAAAGGTTTTTTTTTAGTATTTCTGAAACGACTTTCAATATGAATTTATTTATCGTTTCGGTAGCTTATGACAATCCAATATAGTTTTGTATTTTCCATCATCGTTATTGGTCCTCAGGATGACTGCGAAAAATTATAAGAATAATAGGTAGAATGCAAAACAAGTGAACGATTTTCTGCAAACATATTTAATTGCATTAGGAAACACGGAACTCACGTAACTACAAACTATGTATGGTGTATTCCGAACTCCGTTCTACAATTTAGGTCAGACACAGTTGCATATGCAACACTTTTACATCCATTAAAGACTTACTATGTGTACCGCACCGAGCCAATTCGAAGTCAGACTAATGTCTGTGTGAAAGGAACAGGGAAATAAATATTTATTATGTAACTTACGTACTCAGTATAAATTGCATAGTCCGAAAATAATGCTTAATTTTCATGCAAAATTGCGTAGTAAGGTTGAAATAAAACACGCTTTTAGTACAAGGCGGTAAATTTCACACGACCAACATACGTGAGACTGTAATCTGAATAAAATCGCCTGCACTGTGAACCTCTTTTGCATAACAGCTCAATCAATCATCGTAAGACCCGAAAGCGATCATTAGACATGCAGATTTCGAGTTACGCAAGTGAACTGGCAGACAGACCTTTGTCTCAGGCTTTCTACGTGACAAGTACGGCAAGGCAAACCGCCTACGTGTACTGTTAACCTGGTATTTATAACGTGTTGATCGTCACGATTTTGACTTAATGTTTAAGGGAAATACATTCAATCAATTAACTATTAACACTTTTAACACAGATAATGACTAGATACGTCAAAATTTAATGTTTGAGATTATATTAAGGCAATTAGAATGATTAACCTTTTAGTGGTTCTCTAAATAGTATCTATATATATCTAATAGTATGTTCTGTAATGATGTTAGTGCTGTTAAGTAGAGCTCGTAGTTCTGTCTTCTTCTCTGCAGTTGTATTCGATACCTTTGTGTCACCATCGGATCTAGATCATTTATAACCATTACTCAACTGAGAGAGTAGTAACCACATTATCCTTACTAATATTATAAAAGCGAAAGTGAGTTTGTTTGTTTGTTACCTCTTCACGCTTTAATGGCTAAACCGATTTTGATGAATTTTGGTAGAGATTGTTGGGAACCAGGAGACGGACATATGCATTTTTTTTAAATAAAGTGGGATGTGAGGGAGAAAGAGGGAAGAAAAGGGAAAACTTAGCGTTGCTATTACAAATCAATAAGGCGCAAGGGGAACTGTGTTACCCCGAATTTAACGCTAGCGAAGCCGCGGGCAAAAGCTAGTGGTTTACATATCAAACGTTCAACTGGCTACAAAATGATACACTCCAAAACAGAATCCTTATTATTTGGGTCCATTCTCACCGCGCTCCAAATAACCTTGGGGACAAGTTAAACTAGTATATTTAGAATATTATAATAATACCTATTTCTATCTCAACTGAGGCGTAAGTGAACTAATGTTGTTGAAACACGATACTCATGGCAATCGTGGCTCGGTGTTGAATGTTGGCGCCACTATTTCGACTATTGACTGGATAGGTCAAAGAACCTAAAAATCTTTTAAATATTTTTTTTGCAATTAATACGAGTATCATAGAAGGGAAAATATCAAGTATCAATTGGTCTGATATTGTAGAAAACGAAGAACGGAATATGGTTACTGGCGAGTTTCGGGGGATTGATTAAGTTTTACCCATATGGGGATGCCCCTGGGGGCTACTATTTTAAGACTTCTTTCTTATTGACCTATTGAATAGATTCAAACTTTTAACCTCTGTAGTCTCGGTGATTTCGTGATGAATAAGTAAGTCAGCGGGTCACAATTTATTACTTATTATCTTGACCATTTTCTTTTTTGCAATAATATACAATCAGTAGGAAAACTATTAAAGTAGATGAACGTACTGGTAGTTCTATTCTATGTACCTATTACTTGTAAGCAATTTCAATTTGCATATTACGATTAAACAGACACTATAATATCCATTCACGAGGTTCTTGCATCAGGGAAAGCGCTCCTACTTTCTCGGGGTAATGTAAACGCAATTAATTAAATGTCAGGAAAATATTTATTGAAGCAAGTAATGCGATGTTGTTTAAGTAGAATTCTGGATGTCCAATTAGCTTTAGAGATATTTTGATTTGTTGGAATAACATCAACTTAATAGATCTCCAGCTGGATTATCTGCCTCGGAATTGTAATTAATCTTGTATCTATTTTCTCTTCTTACTGGTTATTTGAACTTCCTTTCTTTGACAATTAAGTAGTTATTTCGGGAACGTCATAAAACGAACCCAAAACTTATCTTTTGAGTAATAAATAGCCCATTCGTATGTCGTGCCACTAGGTTAACGAAACTTAAATATAAGAAAACCTCGAACAACATATAAAACTGAAAGTTACGTGTTTAATTATAAATGGTCCATATAATTCTTTTAAAATTGAGCAATTCTATTGATTTAGGAACCAGATATAAAACGAAAGTCCTTTCTTTTTGTAATAAAGCGGATATTGTCTGTCTTTAATCAAAGTAATCTTCCATTCATCATCTTCATGCTTTTGTACCATTCTATTTGAGGTCGGCCATTCACCCTTGTCAGACGTAACAGCATAATTAACTCTTTTTTTTCTCTATTATAATTACATGCGCTTCATCCCTCCTCATAACATGTCCATACCAAGACAAACAACACCCGTTATTTTTTACTGTAACAGGCGCAACTTTCAAACTTCCTCTGATTTACTCATTCCATACTTTATCCATGCTTGTCACTCAACACATCCATCTCAACATTCTCATCTCCACATGCAATCGTTTATCATCCTCTTTAACTTGAGGGGCATCCGTGGGTCACAAGTTGTCCCAGCTTTATTTCTATCACAAATAGATGTGTTAGTGATATCTTAAGGTACGTAATTAATGTGATCTAGCCAATCAAGTTCCTTCCCATTACAATGGCCTGTGAGGAACGCCTTTGCCAAACATGTAAGTAAGTAGTTATTAATATTTTTTAATGAGGCTGCAACCTTGCGCCTTGTATTTAGAGAGGCTACGCTGATCAAGGTGACATTAATGGAACAATGCTAGTGTGGGTTCACTTACACCCATCTGTTGTACCTATGTAGGTATATGATTTGACCTGTGGAGTAAAACGGCCCCCTTATATTATTTTTCAACTTGCCGTGACCCTAGTCATTAGACTAGGGTCACGGCAAGTTGAAAAATAACACAGGTCAATAATACAGGTCAGACAGATATTAATCTGTCTGACCTGTAAAGTCCCACTGACAGACATAGGCATCCCTCTCCCTTTTCTACGTTTACCTCTTCCTCTATTGTCATTTCAGTCCTTTCACTAGAAGTCGCATTCTGCCCTTCACCACCGCCTCGCCTCTTCTATTTTAGGTGATAAGTTCTATTGTTGCATCGGCATATTTTAGTTTATAAAAATCCAACGATTAAACACTTTCAGCTAAAATTATACGTTTCCAACGTAAAAAATCATTTACTAAATACGTAGTAGATTTATGTTAATCACACTCATTGTTTCACAAACTATTTCAACGTTTGCACAGGTGTTTTTTTTTAGTAAATACCCTTACACATAGACTTATTTTTAACCGAGTTCAAAGAAGTTCTTAATTCGACTGTATATTTATTTTTGCATGTTTGTTACGCGATTACTCCGTCGACTGTGGGCTGATTTTCAAAAGTCTTTATAATCGCAAGGTATACTCCCGAAGGGGTCCATATGAATTTTATCTATATTGCTCGGGTAATTTAATAAGTTATCTTCTACAACACATTTTTTTTCCTAATTTATATGGACGATATCTCTTAGTAGGAATGAAAAATGAATAATCGATAAGTAATTTGTGTGAGAGACCATCATATCACATCTAAACAGGCTGAAATAAAAACTTTATTGCCAAAAAGAAAACCGACTTCCAAAAAAAAACACAAAAAAGACGGAAAATAAATTCAAGAGTGAGTTCATTATAAATAAAAAAAAAAAAAAAAAAAAGTCGGTGACATTTGTTTGATTCATAGATTTTTTTGCCACCGACTTCCGGAAGTAAATTTATTTTCTGTCTGTTTAGTGTTTTTGACCGACATCCAAAACACTTGTGGTTTTTTTAGATTTTTTTTATCATATGCGATTGCGTTTTAGTTACTAAATAAAGTTTTTTTGTTTTCAGAAAAAAATAACAGTTGTATATAATAAACTAGCTTTAGGAATAGTTACGTTAGTTATCAAGGTACCTTGTGCAGTATAACAGTGTTAATAGGTAGGAGACTGTAACAAGAAACACCTACACCACAATACGATCGTTTCCTTCCGACTTCTTTTCCTGATCTTGAAAATGACATACAAGTAATTACTACACGAGTAAAATGAGTAATTATCTTACTCAATGGACTACCTGGTATATTAATAGCTAGTAAACCCACGTAGATTTAACCTTATATCTCAACAACATGGGGCAATCAAAACTGTATTATGTTGACAGTATCTGTTTGATTTAATAGGCCTTTGGATATATCCTGCTCAAAGTTCCATTTACCTAATTGTAAATCTGATATATTTGAATTTCCTGACTGAGACAAGTCTTAGGTACATAAGTCTCCAGTTGAGTAAATATTTCAGTTTCGTAATCATCAAAAGGAATCACCCTTTGTGGTTAGGTCAGGTAGCAGACCTTTTGTGGTAGGCCTTATTTAACTAAAGATGTATAAAAGTTTTCTATCGCTTCGAGTTCTAGCAAGCACAGTCGAAATTCCTAATCTTGCATTAACTTAAAACATATAAGTCCTTCTCGACGTTTAAAGTAACTACATACTCCGTATACAAACCGATTAACATAAATTGATACCGGTCATCACGTTATTAGCGGTCTTTACTCAAGATATAGAAAGGTGCCTGCGCCTGCGCCGGTGACATACGTTAGCTAACATTCAGGTATCTTTGAGCGCAGGAAATCGTTAATTGTCATTTACCTGTTAGTGGCACAAGGCTGGACTGTTAGCTATGACTAGTTACGAACAGGCTTTTAAAAATATAAACATAATTCTAGACTTCATCACCAATTCTTTTAAACGTTTCAAATTCTAAATGTCTTGTTGAAACAGGGTCATCAGTTCTTGTTTTCAATTCCGGCCGAACAATTATTACTTGCACAATGTGATAATTACAATTTAAAAAAGCAACTTGGATCTGCTTCCGAAGAATTCATTCACTTATCGCATCAGCCTCTTAATTTAGTATCATGACTGTATCTAACGGTTCAGTTACCTTTTGCGAAGTGCATACTACTGCATCATGTGAAAATATGGGCTTACTTAGAAAACGTAAACAAAACAAAAATAAGTTACCCATAGAACGAATCGCTCAGAAATCCAACACAAACGAATACTGTCCATTGCGCCTTTGCTATGTGAACTATTAAACTTCGAGAGAGCGGGTGGCAATGTATTTAAATTTCTAGAGGTTATCTCGTATTGACCAACCAACGTATGCAGGGGTAATAACCGGCCAACATGACGCCGTTTTCTTGAGCATACTATGGGAAAGTTGTTTTAACAAGTCAGCCTTTGTGCAAGTGCGGCGAGTAAAATTAATAATTATTGTAAGAAATAAGAAAACATGACGTCCTCCAGTAGGAAGTGAATTTCCCCAACAAAGCCGTGACGAGCGAGCGACAAACAAAAACGTTCATAAGTAAAACAGAGATGTTATTGTATTCGATGCTGTGCTCTTCACACTTCGTTACAGCCTCAATGTCGGTAGAATAAATAAATTACTTGAGAGAATTATCGTGTAAATGATTCTAGTTTGATTAGTTGCAATCTTTGCGGTTTCGGTGCCAGGGTTTCTTTCTCTCGTGGGAATAGCTCTTTGAACTGTATTTATATCGAGTAGTTTCTAATCTTATCCTACGGCGAACAACTATTGGTCGAGAAGCCAATTACCCATTTTCTTAATTGACTCCTACGAAACGATTTGTTCTAATTGAAATTGTGAACTCATGTGCTTTGTTGTTCTCAGGCATCTTTATTATTGAATACTCATACCAGTTATTCAACTCTGAACCAATTTCAATTCAAAACAACAATATGGAAATTCAAGAGCTCATAAGATTTTGAACGAGTTCAATGTTGGTCCTGACTATAATTGATCGGATACACTGCTGATTTCATCATCTTTTAGCCAAAATAAATTTACTGGACAAAATGCTTTGCTCATTTCCAGGTATGACAATCGTCATGATTGACAATATAGATTACTTTGTAGTTTGGTTTAACTATATGCTATAGCTATCTGCACACAATGTAAAATCTTACATAAAAGATCTAAGTGAGAGCATAAGTAACAAAGACTGCTCTTTGTTACTTATGCTCTCACTTAGATCTTTTAGCTCGTGACTACAAAAGACGTTTCATTTTTAAGAGCATTTGTACTTTGCTCCACTTTCCTATACCACAAAAACATTTATATCAATAAATCTAGGTAGATCGATTCTATGAACGTTGTAATTGAGATGAAACTGTTTATTAGGCTTACCAATAAGATTGAAGAAAGAATTGTGAAATTTGTATGCCGCCTTAGACGATAGACTTGAATTTGGTTCGAAACCAATGTTTTCTGTTGTGTACGATATCAGATCTGTCATGGTTTTGATGCAAACCTTTACATCAAGACTTTTAGCGGTAGTTAATGGTATCTTGATCAATAACATCAAAATTAAATGCGTTCATGAATAACGTATAGCATTCAGCACCAAAGGGGTATTATACTATATATATAGACAAGCCCCAGCAATACATTTCATAATAAATACATAGTGCATGTGTTATTTCTTAATAAGTATTTTTATAACAGCCTTTTTCTTGTGCCCAAGTAGTCGGCAAGTCCATTCGCGCGTCCCACATAGCTCGAAGTCGTCCAAGTGAGTGCCGATCTTACGTTTTGTAAGAAGTGGGACACACTGCGTACTTCAGTTACATCGACCAAATCTTTACCGGTAGGAGAGCTGTTTGAACGGTGCGGAGTTCAAAAAAAAAGGTTATGAAGTCATGAATGTTCAATGGTTTGTTCTGCTTTACTTTAATGATAAATAAACCGTTTATATGACGTTATTTTCTACATACATAGTTAAAGTTTTCAATTATTTTAAATTACTGTAAAAAAACTGTCTGCGCTGCTATAAATGTTAAAATCTTTACTAGATTTCGAAGGTTAAACAATGACAATTGTTTTAAAAGTTTAAGATTGCTTAATGGAAATCCATACGCATGCGCATTCTTTGAAATGAATAAAACTTATATAACATAATTATTATTCTGAAACAAAAAGCAGGTGTCTGAATCCTAACTACTCATTGTTTACAAATTCCGCGTGTAGGTGCAAGTACCGTGTTTTTTTAATTCAGCAAGTCACTTATTGATTTTAAGATAAAACATTGGTAAAGTGGAATGCAGTTTTTAAATATTAATTTGCCTAATGTAGTGAAACTATCTATGGTTTGATAGTAATTGATCAAATAACCAGTTAACACGATAATGCTTATTTGTAATTAAGCACGAAACTGGTGTGAAGGGAGCTTTGTTTCAGATAAGATTTATGACCGAACGGTTTTGTAATTATCCTGTGTAAGCGATCGATTGGTTCGCCAATAGTAATTAGTCGCCTATTTGATCTAGTCAAGTCTTGCTCGAAAGTCGTGCGTGAACGTGAAGGCTTCATTTTAAATGCACACTTGAGTACGGTAGAAGTCCGTTGCAAAATTATTTGTATCGAAAAGTTACAGGGATTTCCATTCTGTAAGTTTTCAGTAGTAAAAACAAATGTTGGTATGGAAAAAAAAGATTTTGTTTTATAAAAACTATAGTCATTACAACAGTCTCACTTACTCTCACCTCACAAATCGAAAAAAAAATGTTGCTACAACTTGTTTTGCTAAATGTACCAAACGATGGTTGTAAACTTTAAAGTTCCACACAAGAATAAACTTGGAACGAGTTGGTAAATGAAAATATTATTTATTTTAATTTCCTGCAAGCCGTTATAAATGCACAGTATGCATATTGGACGAGTTGATGAATTACTCAATCTTTGACCTTTTCACAGACACGTTTCTAAATTTGGAAAAAAATCTAGACGGAGCAACAAGCTAACTACCACTTTTTACTCAGATACAGTTTAATACATTTTTCACGTTGATTGTCGTAATGTAAACAATGGAAAAAAATACTATTCTCAAACACAATAATAAACACCTATCGATTAAGCATTGTAGTCATGTTAGCGATAGATAAGGCGCTTGAATCAAGCACACCTTAAATCGCAGACTGTCATGCTCTTCATGTTAGGAGCTATCAAGGAGGTGGGGTCAGTCTATTAACTTTGAATAAAAAAATCGCAATTACCTACCATTTGTTTTGTACCACTGCAGGGCAAAGGCTTTCTTTTCCACACAATTGTCCTTGGTTTTCACCCAGTCTTTCCGAAGCTTTGTCCCACCATTTTCACCTTGAAATCTTGAATCTCTCAGTTAACATCAGAACCTTCAATTTAGATATGCACGTTTCTCAGCCCGAAACACAATAACCTTTATTGACTACAGCCAAATCTCTAACTCTGCACGTTCCATCTGTCAAAAATCAATTTCAATCTAACTTAACTTTCTTTCTCTTGAAAGGTTTACAATGGGAAGAGTACAAAGGTAATCCTATTGTGTAGCCCGTGTCTAACAAATATTGATTATCATCAAGCAGTATTTTACCACTATATTTGTGAAATCACTAATAGTACGGCTCTCGTCTCGAAAGGCGACATTTTCTACATTCTTGTGGTTAATAAGCTCCTGCGAACACAAGTCCGCATTTTCCCTTCCATCGAGAACCAAGATGACGTCAATGAGTAGGTGGAATAGAAAATAATCAAATTTAGAAGCCACCAAAAAGTTCAAGCAATCAAAACTTTCCAGTATTTCTAATATGGAACATGTCCAACATTTTTGTCAGTATAAATTTTGCATAATGCAAATTATATTTTTTCTCTTTTCTTATACACAAGTTTAACCAGTCTTATATCTAAGAAAAGAGATATTGTTAAGTAGATGTATCTAGTGTTCACTCAATAATAAAACCAGCTCCTACCGCATTGCTATTAATTGGAAACAAGAAACGAAACAATTCCATAGTGAGAGTTCTTGCTGTGTTTCCTACATGGACAAAGTAGTCCTTGTGCGTACTTTTTTTGCAAATGAACCTGAATTTCCCATCTTACATTCTGTCACGAGTTGTCCATTGCTTGCCGGAGGTGCGCTAACCCTGATGACTACGAACGCATGTTTATATTTCTTTGCGCCCTAACAAACGATAGTAAGTACAGATAACGCGATAACGTTACATTGCCATTGTCTCTGGGGCCATGGGAACGCCACACCTAGCTATGGGAAGTTGAACTTGTCGCGCATTCCCCATCATTATCGACATAACTGTTTAATGAACTTGTTTTATGAAGTTTTATTGCGTAATGCGGTACCGCATAACATGTCGCGTTACGCATGTTAACCACGATTGGTGAGACAGACTTGTAATATGGATGGCTCAATAGACCTTTGCCGGTTGCACTTGCGATGTCTCAAGGGCTTTTGAAGAGTCTTCCTTTAGGGTGAGCAATTCTTACTCGCTGCACGCTCCGTAGTCGCGCAAACGCTGCCTTATGCGGCATACGGTATATTGATAGCTATGGCTGATAGATGAAGTAAGCTGAGCCTTGTCCGTTAGCTAACATGATTCTATAACTTGTGTGTGTATATCCGTTATACTATCCGCCCTGCGGATTAGATGGATGTAAAGCGGCTTTGATGTCTCAAGTTCCTTGATGATACCTGGAATTCTGGCCTACGTGTTACTCCATAATCGGTTGTTTTTTTTTTAATCTATCTTTTTTGAAACTCAACCTTGTGACAAAGAGTTATTTGGCCGACAAATAAAGTACACTTATTATATTATTAATTTTCGTCGACTCGCTCACTTCTGGGTTTATTCTTTGTATTGGAATTTTATAATGGTGTAGTGGTTCTTTAAGAATTACTTTCAAAACATTCTTAGCTGTGACAGAGCAGACTGTTAGGTGTGACAAATTATTAAGACGAAAGCTTACTTGGTAACCAAACGAAAGAAAAACGGCATAGGTATGCAATATCACTCTTCAGAGTAAGTTACTCGTTTAAATCCGTTTTCTCTTTCATTTAACTTTTAAATTTTGAGACTGCACTACCATTCAACGACGTCTCGTGTTTCGTTTAATGAAATCATTTTCAAATTGAGCTAGTGATATGTTTGCTAACGATGAAATTTATATACTCTGTAAACAGTCGTAACTACTAGTAACAAGAACAACCTGTGATGTTATTGAGAAGCCAAAGGAAATTGTTCCCCCCATCGTCTCCTTCTTGTGGGTGTTTTTTTCGATATTAAAAGCATTGATCGTCCAATGTATACATGTATTTGTTTGACTCTAGGGCAAAAATTAGGTTGTAAATAACCAAGAAGGTTTCCAATCTATTCTTTAAGACGATACCCACTAACCACCTACAAAAATCTCCTAAAATCGTTATGTACTTTTATAGCCCAGACTTATGCACATATAAATCAATGAATAGCTTGCCTTGGACGCCTTCAACGTAATCGTCGTTGTTAAATACAAGGTTTTGGTTCTGTCGAACATTCTCCTTTACTTTTGTCTCTAGGTACTCGCACAAGTGTTTAATGTACACCACAAAATGCGTATCTTTCATAATATCTTCAGAATCGGGTCAATAGTTGATAGTATTCAAAATTTAAATGCATTTTAATTACTTTATCATGTTTTTTTAATGATTGGAGAAATTTGAATTACGAATCAGCTGGTTTAGAATAATCGTGTTTTATGACAACAAAATACACATTGGCCTCTCAAGTCAAACAGTACAAATTCTTAATCCTGAACATATTGTTGAGTAAAAAAATTACCTCTAAGTAAAAGTCCAAATAGAGCTGACACGAGGATGATTCATAGACATTGAAATCTGGTCACTTTCGCCTAAAAATACAAACAATCCTGACAGAAAGAGGCCACGTTTGAACCCATGGGAAAATAGTTATCAGCCTTGTCGATTTTATCAATATTACCAACAGTGCATGTTTCGCAATACCACGTAATTCGGGTCAACAGTCGACTCTCGATGAAATGCGTATTAAATGGGAAGCGGTTTAACTGTACAAAGTTCTCTGATTTATTTTCGTTGGATCCCAGTTTTTGATCCCATTTTTTAGGTATTAACGATGGGTCCCATTTGATATTACCATTGAATCCCATTTTATGACAACATGTGTACATTTCAGAAGAAAAGTGATTTACTTTTATTAAATATTTCAAAAACACCGTGTGTGTATTTTAATTTTTTTAGGATTGTTGCCACTGGGGAATAAATGAGACAAATGATGTACTCCAAATAGTACTAGACTGGCATGAGTTAAAAATGATCAGGTTTATTTGTGATGTTTATAAATAAATAAATATGAACGCCTTCAAAACAAGCGCCTCTTAGCTCAAAAAAAAATACTGCCGTCATAATTTTTCCATATTTTTTTTATATACCTAATGTGGCCGTTTCTGGCACACAGTTCACAGTTTTAACCTAACCTTTTTTTGTAAATAAGTAATTATCCTAATCTAAATAGTTCAGTTCCGGGTAAACAACTAAAAACAATCTCTTTTTTCTATAAATGCAAGTCGTTTGAGGCGTAGGAGGTCACAGTTTTAACCTAACCAAACCTAGTTCCCGGCTCCTATAATTTGTTTGGGTAATGAAATTTTGTCCAAATGTTTTCGGAAAAACGGCAGGCACCCCTTATTCTAACATAACCTATCCACATACCCGAATTTCATCCAAATCAGTCTAGAAGTTTGAGCGTGTTGGAATAACAAACATACATACAAAATTTCGCCTTAACTTATTATTGTGATTTTGTTGTTGGATGTACCCGCATTCAGATGTTTTTAAACATCTGGGATCCAACGGAAATAGTTTTTGGGATTCAGTGGCAATAAAACGTATTTTTTTAGTATTTTTCAAATTTGGGATTCAACGGAAATATATAATAATGTTTTGTGGGATCCAACGCCAAAAATATTAAAGTGGGATCAAAAACTGGGATCCAACGAAAATAAGCGAGTTCTCTGTTATCGTTGCCATCCTTGCCGTAACGACCGTATCGTATCACGTCGCTATGAAGAATTCTTCAACATATCTCCATGGTCCGGTAATACTGCGAATACTTTGATTATTACAGACTTATCAGTTTTATGTTATTACTTACTAGTACGGGAACATAAGGATTCCGGTTTCAAGCTTCTTGGCGTCTAAACAAGTAACTCCCATTACACATATTATAGTCAACCTAGATCATTAAATTTTGTTTCTGTTTGTCGATTTAGATACTAAAGATGGTTTCTGAAGTCAGCTATTATTTAGGTCGCCGATAGCTCGTCTAGTTGCGACGTAGCATACTGCCCGAAATTGGAACTATGTCCGATAAAATGTCAATAGGCTTGCCCCTTATCGCCTGCTAAAAAGAGGGATATGCGGTGGGAGAAAAATAAAAAAAAAACTAAAAATAAAAAGGGCACGCTTGTATGTACCTATTCTTAACTATGACGCCTAGAAACTATGAAAGTATGCCTCTGTGACCCCTCCGTAATCTCAAGCGTGACGAGATGTTTAGATAGATACCCTAGCTAGACTATATTATTATTTATAGCAGTTGTAAAAACTACTCAGAAAACATAAGGTCAGGTTTCACGCACCATTTACTGCGGGTTTTAAACCTAGAATATTATTAAACTACTACAAATAATTTTACATAATAAATACCAAAATATATAGTCTAGAATAGCCACTCTTTTCTTGTAAATCAGCTCTTAGACTTGTTAGAAAATCACCATAATTTATTGTTTTTTCGCGTGCAACAAGATAAACCACTAGTATTTCTAAGACTGCTGGTTTCGTTTCTGTAAGCAATTTATTTTAGTGTGGCCATTAGTACAGGTGAATGAATAAAAATAACACTATTATTATTGTATAGAACCCAGCTTAGCCTCAAGTCATTTAAAATTAAAATAACTTAGTCAATTAAAATAAATTGCCTATAAAATCTTAATAAAAAGTAATAATTTAATCATACAAAAGCCTACTTAAAATGTTGAAACGAAACTACTTTGACTGTAATTTCTTCCAAAAATAAAATAAAAGAACTCATCTAAAATTCTGTTTGTGCTGTATTTTTGGGTACCCAACGTTTTAGCAATGTAAGTACTAATAACTTTATGATCATAAGCACATGTCTTGTTAATAATCAGTTCACATCAAGCATATATGTCATGTTAATTTAATCAGAAATCTTATTTTGAAAAGAATTTTCGCGCTTAATTTTAATCTGAGTGTTGTGTGCCTCGGCCTGCAAGCAGCAAGCAATGGCATGGCAGTTTGGTTTACAGAACCGTCTGAAGCAGACGCCTTTGCCGCGAATCGGCGTTCGAAGTGAGACGTTGAAAACCGCTCACTGGGCTGAGTACGCAGTTGTGCCTTCGCTCGGTTTTAATATGTGTATTCGCGCCAAAACAACGTCAACAATAATGTTCTTATCTATGTCGTAAATTCGTGATTGTTTTTTTAAGTATTCGCATTAGATAATTTTGTGCGGTCGTGTGTTTGTTTAGTGAAATACGAAATTGTGATACCAACTATGCAGTGTAGATAACGTTTCCTCGGTTTGCGGTTGCGTCCGTTGAAGGTATATTTTATTTCAAAGTTAATTTCATATGCCTTGGTTGCATTTCATCTTAGATTAACTTTTATCAAAGATTCTTATTAGCAAAATATGTTTAGTATATTTGTATTATTTAAGTATATAATAATATCTATCCAATCTAAAAATCCCATAATAAAAGATAAACTTAAAAACAAACAAGTGAATACCTTACTTAATTATTCTATAATGAAATTATCTGCAATCTTTAATAAGATCTTGTTGTTGCCTGGTTTTTTAATCTTATGAACTTGAGCCGTTTCATTTCCTTAACAAAGATTACCATGAAAATAATTACATACCATAATAAAATAATTACCTACAAAGCAGTTGATAGATAAATATGGGTCATTTAACAATCCACATGAATAAAGATTAAACGTACTTACTTGTTTATTTAATAAAATTCAGCAATTCTTCGAAGTTTTACTTAATTAATCTCAGCATAAATTATTACGTACTTATTCTGACCTAAATATTATTGAGCAACACTTTAATATTTCTGTTCTACTATTTAGAATTGAAACTCATCCAAGGTATCCGATTGTTTCCGACCATGGGAAAATACTGCCGGAAAATCCGTGTCTAAAAGTGATTGTTTGTTCATCTTGATGCAATGAAACTATGTTTTTTTGTAACCCCAAATGTCAGAAAACTTTTTACAGAAAATAATCAATGAATTTATACTTCAGGTTTTTCTGGCCATGAAATGAAAAACCTGAAGTGTAAATTCATTGATTTTTTTCGTCGAGTCGTTAGTCGAGGGCACCATGTTTGAATTATGTCTGACGTTTAGAATTATTATAGTTTCACTCAAGTGAGTACATTATCTGCAATGGCCGATAGTGAAGAATTCGAGTCAAGAAGTATGATGCATGTGCTTGAGATTTCTACAAAACTATTTTTCCAGCACTAGCAAAACTATGAATCGGCTCTTTGCCTTTTTAATAGTCCCTATGAGTCTGATTTTTATTTTTCTGTGGTGGCCCTAGAGATGAACCATAGTCTTATATGGTATACGCATTCGGGTAGATTTTCCAACCAGGGGCCTTAGTCTGCTATTACAATGGTGTCAGAATGGTCGATCACTGATCGCATAATGGTTGATTTTGACAAGTTTAGTATGTAGTAGATGTCAAAATCAACCATTATGCGATCAGTGATCGACCATTCTGACACTATTGTAATAGCAGACTAAGGCCCCAGAATAGTAATAGGGTGGATTCCGAAGCAACAAAAACATTTTTGCCAATGTTAGTAGGTTGGTACCTACCACACTGTCACACTTTCACATGAAGGTTATCTACCGAGGCATGTATGTACGGGATAGCTATCTAACCCTTTCCCTTCGTTTACTGTAGTATAAAACTTGATAAGCGATGAGGGAGTGATAAGTTACCAATATTTACGTTACAGCAGGTATCCGTGACTTAATGTTTGGTATTTCCCGTAAATCTGCACTACGCACCAATTGAAATAATGTAAGAAGTGGAATTAATAAAATTTAGTACTTGCACTCTGTCATTAAATGCAAATGGCGCTAACTCGATAAACCGGTGTTGTGTTTGCAGCAATTTTCACAATTCTCTCAAGTTTCTGTTGACCTTTAGCGAATAAGATTTCAGTTACAAACATTTGCCATTTTAAAATAACAGTTTTTGTTATATCACCTTTGCTGAACCGGATTGCAAATTTGTTTTGATACAACCGAAAAAATAGCAAAAGTAGAGCATTACGTAGTTACTATTATAATATAGTCTTTATTCAGACTAGCTTATTTTAAAACCTAGATCCAAAATATAAAACTTATTACACAATTTTAGAACTAGGTACCTAAATCAATCAGTAACAACGTAACATATTAGTTTTTTTTTTGTTACAGCAATCATCAATGTAACCAACATGCAGACAACAAGAGAATCAAGCAGGCAAAAAAGATGCAACAAAAGGCGAAACTCTAGAAAGAAATCCCTATCGCCATCTGACTTAAAATGCACTAGGGGAGACGCAAAAACGGATAGCAAGCTGAACGGAAAGCGCTCGCTATCCGAGGGGTCAGTGAAAGTGAAGCATAGGAAAAGTAACATACGACGAACTTTGACCCACCCATTTACGTGTACGGAATCGGACGATATTCGCGATGTTAGCATGATCGGTGTGTTCAATAGAAGTGTTAAAGTGGATCCTCCTCCGGAGAGTGACGAGTCAAATCTGCCGCCTACCAGTAGTGATAGGGATACGGAGGATGATGGACGTCTGTCACGACCAGCGCCGCAGAGGTCGCGATGGGACTCTGGGAGTGAGATGGACTCCCTCGTGTCGACTGTGGTCAGGAGAGCCTCTGCGAGGCGACGCAGGACGCCAGCAAACCCAGGTTAGAAATTTTGCAATAACGTAACGAACATCTTATTTGATAACAAGTTTAATTACCTACTAGGCATAACGTAACTAAGATAATATTAATGCAGCCTTACGTATGTGTTTGTGTAACGATGCGTCGCTGTGTAAAATTTTACAATATTTTGAAAGAAATATCGGCGGATAGAATCTCGAATCTTTATCATATGAAATGGTTTTACGAAAGTTTAATTAACTCAATAGAATACGCAAAGTGCCATGTTTGTTAATCCACCTATCTTCCTAATATATGTATACCGGCCTGTCCTGAAAATGGCGTCAGCCCTATT
Organism: Ochropleura plecta; assembly: GCA_905475445.1. Classification (NCBI taxonomy): domain Eukaryota; kingdom Metazoa; phylum Arthropoda; class Insecta; order Lepidoptera; family Noctuidae; genus Ochropleura; species Ochropleura plecta. The sequence continues at coordinate 14,300,778 of FR997731.1, read as the reverse complement.
TGAACTTTGTGATGTTGGAATCCTTTTTTGAGTGACTACTACCTCTCGTGATCTCAATGTTCTCTCAACTTCATGACCTACATGCTAACAAATAATATTCATTCATTTGCATCCGACACGTGAAATTACTATGTATAAACAATATTATTATACTAGAACATGTAAATTGTTTACATAGAATGGTATGTAATTACTACAACCAAGGTTGGAGTAAGAAAATGTGCTGCTTATTGTCATTGACATTATTTGTAGCATTATACTTGGCGCAGGAAATGAATATCATTATAGAATCACTTATGCATATTGCTGTGTTCATGTTATTGCGTCTGTGTACTGTTTTATTTATATTCATGAAAGTCACCAGATACACGATGGCAAAAACTCAAGTCATTCAGTGGAGAGACAACACAAGTACCTTACTGTTATCTAGCAATATGTTGTTTCTGCGGTGAGTTTCGGAAAATTGTTGCCAACTTGATGGCGAATTATGATTTTGACTCAACGAGAAAGTAGAAGATCACGATGATTTATTTATAAGTACCTATCGTGTTCGAAACATTACGCTACGCTAACTGATTGTTATCCCACGCAATTGGCGTACTTGCCCAGAAAGCCGGCAGCCAACAATTTAGGTCCAACACTCCATTACGAGCAGAACAATGGACGTATCTGCTCAATTTTGTACATGTTGACACAATTATTTCTCCAATGAAGAGAGAGTTCATGATTCACTTCATGGAAGTTAAATGGAACAAATAAACAAATGTTGCTAACATTTGTTCTGCACCAAGTTAATATTTATGCAAAATAGTAATCTTTAAGCTAGCACGTTACTCCTACACGTGACTAAACCTGGTGTGAATTAGTAGTTATAAGATCATTTGAAGCTAGGTAAACAAAAACCAAGATAAGAAATCAGTTGCAATGTCACGCTAAGATTCTTCCGTGTACATGGGACCAGAACAGCTAAGTATAAGAATCTTGCGGTAAAAAATCCTCCTTCAATATGAGTACATATTTCGCAGTCTACTACATGAAGTCATCTGATAAGTTTACCTCAATTTTAGAATTTGACTTGACACCTAATTACATAATACAGCATTTAACCAAGATTAACAAATGCGTTTCCTAGTTTGTCCTAAAAACTGAATCCAACGGAAAATCTCAGTTCCCGTAGACCGAATACTGATGGGAAGAATAGCAGATAGAGCCAAACGCAAATATATAGTAATCCTTGCTCTCGAAGGTTACTTAGCTTAAATTCTGAGCAATTTGTCTCAAATTTTCGTTTATAGAATAATTTAAAAGGCACAAGAAAATATTTCGCGACAACCTTAGCTTCGAATTATAGATGAAACTCGGATATGAAAACATAAAAGAATCTAATTCAAACTATTAAATTAAATGTTCATGGTTAGTTAGAAGTTACATAAAGATTATTAAAATGCGATTACCAGTAACCAGTGATTGCGTTACTTACATAATTATAACTTTGAGCTATGTATAATGAATAGTTGTGTGCAATATATTTTTGCATAGTTGCATTACGATCTAACAATGACATAGTACGTGCAGTGCTTGTATGCAACACAGCTTATATTGCAAATATATATATATATACCTTTGTTTTTGCAATGTATAAGAAAAACCACCTTGTATAAAACATATTGTCTATCGTTAGAATCAAATTAATTAAGATCATTAATGAAACAAAATACTGAATAGCCAATCGTCTGAAAGCGAAATTATTATTCATACCGATGACAGTAATTTTGTAACCTACGAGTTCTGGAAGAAAATCGTTTATCACCAATAAAGTGATAAAAAGCGTAACGAAAACCTAGCGACATCTATGATAGGCGTGCTCTCATTGTGACAAAAACAGGTGACAAAAATAATAATAATAGCTTTGACATTGAAATTAATAAAACAGTAGAACTAGTCATAGAGTGGTTAGTACAAAACAACTTACAGGTGAATATCACTAAGACTACCTTTATGCAATTCCAAACCAAAGGATCACAGGCTGCCCCAAAGAATATTTTGTATGAAGGCACACCAATTAGCGAATCCACCAATGTAAAATTCTTAGGTCTGACGATGGACAAGTATTTGGACTGGAAAGCGCATGTTCACGAAGTATGTAAAAAAGTGAACACTTTTGTATATGTCTTAAATAGACTGAGAAACACAGCAACTCAGCAGACGGTTCTACTAGCATATCACGGGTATGTAGCTTCGGTATTGCGATACGGCCTAATATTATGGGGAAATTCTACAGACTGCTATAGGGCGCTGCTGTCTCAAAAGCGCTGCATAAGAGCTATTGTTGGAATCCCTCCACATGAGTCCTGTAAACCCCATTTTAAAAAATTAAAAATATTACCACTTCCCTGTATGTACATTTTTGAAATTTGTGTATTTGTAAAATCCAACCTTAGCCTATTTGTGAAAGCTCAAGACATCTATCCGAGGGATAAGATATATCCGCGTAATGCAAGACAAGGACAGCGCCTTGTATTAGAATGTATGCCAAAAACAGCAATGTTTAAAAAAAACTGTTTTGCGATGTGTGTGAAAATTTTTAATAGGTTACCGTTTGACATACAAGATCTTCCTTTACCAAAATTTAAACAAAAACTAAAAGAAATACTTTTAAAAAAGATGACCTACTCAATAAATGAATGGCTTCAGAATTAAGGTTAAATAATTGAAATTGTGAAATAATGTTGAATATGAATAATATAAATAATATGTTAATGATATAGTATATAATTATGTAAGCACCGAATAGAACAAAATGTATTGTGCTATAACATCACATGCCCTACCATAGGCTAAATAGAACTTAAGACGACTATGTAACATTATAAAAACACCGAATGTAATTTACTCTATTTATAAGTGATTAAATGAATTTGAATTTGAATTTGAATTTGTTTACCAAAAAACTTTCACAGATGGCGCAAACCGTCGTAACAAAAAATCTGTACGTAATCCTTAAAGTATTTTGTAAAGCTAGATTTAAAAGTGCTAAAACGCAATAATCTTTTGATAAAAGCTGTAAACATCTACTGTCGAGTCTAACATTGGCATCTGTAAGTTATTACAGATACGAATGCACTGCCATCTATCTTCGCACAGCAAAACTTAACGTCCCGATGCATGCGTGTGCAAGTTAACAGTGAACGACCGTGATCACAGATGGCGCTTAGTGTTCTTGAATTGTACGTATACTGGATACTTGATTCGTTCTACAGTTTTGCCTGGCTTAAAATTTGCATTTTTTAAGTAAGCTAATTCAAAAGTAACAAGATTAATCGAAGTTTATTAGATTAAAGAGATACCATATCCTGAACACCTGTCGCTCCTGAATGTCCTTTGGATTTTCACTACGATCTTGGACGTCGGTCATATCTGACGCCCAATTTCGTCCGAACCGTTAAATGCTAACAATTGCACGCTGGTATGCCTATTTGATTTAGAATTTAAACATTAGAAAGCTCACTTAATCATGTAACATCGATTAAAAGAATTAGTAGTACTTACCCAAGCAGAATAATCTTCATAATCATAACTCTAAGCGGTTTTTTTTGTGCCTATACTTATTTTCATCTTTTGCTTCAATCACTCAAAATAAACCACGTAGGTACTAAAGTGATTCAACAAGCCCCTAACAAACTAACTAAACCACCGATATCGCTACACTTCCCCACATGAGACAGGATGCCCCGCTGCGGGCAAACAATACGAACGGAAGTACAGCCTTCGGTTGCCAGCTGTGGGAAGCATGTAGGCCGTAATGATAGTAATGAAGGAACAGCTAATGTCAATGCCGCGTGTGACGAGGCGTTTTATTGACAGCGAAGCTTTGAACATCTACAAAGAAAATATTATTTTTTATTTCAGAATACAACCTTAGTTTTCATAAGGAATAAGTTTCACCCAACGGCCATACCGTTGGGGTGAAACTCAATCGGAAAACAGGAGGAACAAAAACGTTGTTTTGGTTTTTAAAACGTAATAGACAAATAATTTTGGGGTGTTTCGTATCTAATGTCGCGGTAATCATCCTGAACGTAACGCAGTGAAAGAGTTCGAGTTAATATGGCTTCGAGTCATAAAAACAGTGAGGAAAGTACACTCAAAACAATAAATTTTATTCCCGAAGAGAATCCTACTATTAATATTTACTGCGAGTTAATTAGACAGGTGGTTTTATAATTCATTTAGATTAGGCTTAAGCAATACGATACAAACACAAAATTAAATAAAAACACGGTTTTGCGTGGAACTCGTGTCGTGTAAGATGGGTACCTTCCGAAAACTTTCACTACTTTTTGTATTTTTAATCTTGTTTTTATTTTTTTGTATTTTTCTTTAATTTTGTTTTCAATTGCATACTATACACTGCTAAATGTGAAGTGAAAGAGCGGAGTCACCTAACGCAAGCATCTCCTTACTTAAAAGGTGATCTCCAAATAAAGTGTTTGTTAATGTACTATGTAATTGAAATAAACATATTTTTTCTTTTATTAAAAACAGATAGGGAAATGTAGCTACTACTTACTCCAACTAGGGGGATCCACAAAACCACAACAATTTATGATAACAATATCAAATTCAATGTTATTGATAGATAACCGTAATTTATCATTATCGATACTACTTTAGTAACAGTCTAGATATTTTGCGCATTAATAGTGTTGTAATCATGTAATCCAATTATGTATAGATGAACTTAAAAACTATTTCTCCAATCATTGATTTTCAGACCCCAAATACAGGTTCATAAAGTAGCTGCAATTTATTTTAAGTCGTTGAAGTCTTTTGTATGGATGTTAAGCTGACAAGTTCCTCTCATCGACATTAATATAATATTTATCTGTTGCAAAATGACTGATTAAAAGTTGAAAATGTGAATATAATTACTCATTATCTTATAATTAATCATTAGTCCTGCCTTTGGTTTCAAACACTTAATTATTTTACTTAAATGGTTGTACACAGATGATACTTCATAGCCATAATAGCATTTAATAGTACTTTTTGCGGCTCCGTTTACTAATAATTTAATTTCATGACCTCCAAAAACACACGATAAAAAAGGTTTACAAAAGTTTTATTCGTGGATTATTAGTATTTTTTTATTGAAAAACATTGAAACGTTTACGCTTTGTTGAATGGTAGGAAACTGTGACATCGTATCGTTAGTACAGTTAAGGTTTTTTGTTTTAGTTTTGGGTACTCAGTTAACTGTTACGCGTGTGTGCGTGGGTACATAGAGCCTCCTACGTACTAATACATATACAAACAAGTATTCTTTTCAAAACGAACTTGTTCTATATACAAGTGGTGGTCGTGGTGTTTGGTCTAGTTCGCCAGTGCAAGTTCATTGTTCGGACGGACCTAATTTACATTGGTCGTAAACGCCAGGCGCTTTCCGACTATTTTTTGTGCTAAAGTTTGGCTCTCGGCAGAGGTAAAGCGTTTTTGTCGACTCGTTACCGGTCACTTACGTCACTTTGATTCTGGTAAACGTTTTGTTGTTGGCGTTGAGAAGCGAGGTGAGTCACGTTGTTAGTACACGTACAAGTCGATATTTACTATCGATAAACAGTAAAATGTAATATACTAACACAATTAAAGAATACTATTAAGTTTGACATAAGTGAATTATCACCTATAAAATATATTAATAAATAAAAATCTATTTTTTCATCATCGTAATACTTGGTACACAAGCAAGACTTACTATTTACTCTTTTCAAACCAGCCTAATCTATAAGAATCTTACGATCCAAAAATTTTAAACCACAAACATAACATAACTAATGTTAAGTTCGTTTTTGCTCAATAAGCAAAAACGAACTTCACCTAGTTTTCATTCACACCAGCACCTCTCTTAAAAATAAACCCTCTACCTTCTACAAACAAAAACGTCGACAAAAACTCGACACAAACAATCGAGTAGGGGGCAACACTGTGTCGGTCGAGCGCAGCAGTCGGCCGGCCGGCTCCGCACATCCGCTTGCGCGTTCAGCCCCGCGCCCGCACTCCGGAGCCCTAACCAGCCTGACAAAAAAAAAACAAAAAACGACCGAAAAGTGTTTTATCTGTGACAATGTGTTCGAATTTTCAAACAACGAATCGACAAGTGCCGCCAATTCATAATTTCACGATAAATTGCTAAAACAATAAAGTTTCAAGTTTCCAGCCAGTTTAATGAACGGTTGAAACTGTGTTTTTGAAAACGGCCCGTGTTGTGAACTTTAAGCGAAACCTTGCGAGGAAGCCTTAGCAATTCACTGACGAAAATAGGTAAGTAACTTGAGGTATGGATATGGAAGTATGTAATTGGATATCGAAAAGCGGTTTAATGGATTAAATGTATGCTATCAAATTCCGCAACGCCTTTACTAATCTTGTAATATGGTAAAAGTGTTTTTATTCAATTGTAAGAACATTACATCAGACCACTTGCATACTGAATTAGAAATAATACGTAAAAAATGTAGTGAGTTCTCATCATTATAGGCATGCAAGATACAATAGTTCTATTTCATGCTAAGTCAAACAAGTAAAATTAAGAATCAGTTCGGCATGGGCTGAAGATGACGTAAGGTTTGGAACTGGCCTAGCATCAGACGGGTTATTGTTTCTAACTTTATATCGAGATGGTCACGATGACTTCATAAAAAGTCTAGCCATTCAACATTAGTTTTTATCCCTCTGGTCTTGAATTTATAAAGACTCCATATAATGTACAAAATAGCACGAATTATTTTTTTAGTCAAGGTTTTAAAATTCAGCCTATTCTGATGCCTCCTAAACATACGCACAAAAAAAACAAGACAATGTTCATTATCTTGGTCGTTGAGCGAGATTGTTTGGTTCCGTTATTTTATTTTCAATTTTAAAATTATCTTAGTAGACTAGGCATTGAATTCACAATGTATTGAGTATATTTACAAAATTATGCACTCCATTCAAAAACTTATCGTGATAAGATTAGACAACAGGTCTGCGATCTCAATAAAAAACGTGAGAAAACGGTAAGTCACAAAGTTAACAAAAATAAGCAAAGTAATCTTCAGAAAGGCATTTAGAAAAGCAGAAAACCGCAGCATTGATTGATCAATCAATTATATCAAAAGCAAATAATTGGCCAATCATAGTTACTTTTAGCCAATTTTAATCTGAGAAACGTGCGTTTTCTGTAATGCTCTATTTCATAAGAGGCAATGAACAACTTCTTGAAAAGGTTTTCTTGAAAGCTGATTGTTTTAGGGATTTCCTTTCAAAGTCCAATAAAAATTCCTTGAAAAAGAAGAATATAATGTATTATAAAATGTCTAAAAAAAAAAAAAAAAAGTCTGTCTCAGATAGAAATTGTTATAAGAATTCGATTACCAGAGAGTCTGCCAAGCGTGGTGTTTATCACAATATCCTCCCGTGACCGTTAATTTTAACGGTCTGTTGGGAAGCCCAGTGGACGGTCACATTGTTGCGTCATACTATCAAACTACTAAACCTTTGGATGTTTAAAAGAAAGAATATTGGTAAATTACTCAATCAAATCATTTAAGGATCGACCGAATAAAATCCCCCGAGTCGTATGTTGCCAATGCTAACATAAAATTGGTTCTTTAGAAAATGTGATATTATGGAAAAAGAGAAATTGCTGATTGAAAATGCTAGCTAAGGAGGTGGCCGGACTTTGAGGGAGAGAACATCAAAATCACCCAGCTGCCGCTGGGAACGCCCCGGGTGTCGGGCGTCGCAAAACGACTCCCGGCCACCGTGGGTTTGTGGGCGATAAGCAACAGCGCGTTCATGTTCCACGCGCGCTTCAAAGAGATGTCAGCAAAGCAGAGGGGCCTGCAAGGGCCACCTAAAAGACTGACACTTCCCTTGACAACTTAAAGTTATTTGATGATTAGCCATCCGCAAAAAATACCTCCAATCCATTGCTTATTCATGATGTTTCTAGTATGAAACAAGAAATTCCTTTCTTGCTCGATAAATTTAGTGCATCAGACGACGATTAAGCACAGATTAGCTGACATTACGTGTTTTATAATTTATGACAGTCTTTCTTGCCAATTGGTACAGTTAAAGTTATTATAATTAATTAATAATTATACCTAATGATCAATTAAGTCAAAAATAGGTCCTTGACCGAATTGAAAATATTACTCCTAATTCATTAGTCAACTATGCACATTTTAGCTATGTTTGAAGGCAAACCGATTTGTGTTCAAGACGGTCAAGTATGTGTATGTTAATGCTTTCCCAAATGTTTGACAGACAAACGTCTGTTATCTATCAGTAATTTACTGTAGAATGGGGTCGTCTCTACCCCATATACCCCATAGCTTAGACATTTCGCAGCGATGAACATAATAGAGGTTGTCACTTATCGCTGGTTTACTATCCTCGCGTTTTTTAGGGTTTTGTAATTATGTTCAGGTATAAACTGACCTACAAAAACCATAGCTAGTTTGTCTTTTATAAATACTTAAATTCTTTCTTCTGTTATGATTATGGAAAAATTATTAACTCGAATTGGTCTGTTTAGCATAATGAGGCAGGCATGGCACCATGGGTTCTCTTCTATGGCTTACACGTCCAGCTTATTCTATACCTTATTGAGTTCCCTATTTACGATGAAATTTATAAAATCTCGTTAAATGCTCAATTACTGCAATAACAAATACCCATTTACCAGCACGTGTTAATTTAAGTACAATCTTAATGCAACCTCAAACTTTTTTAGTGCGTTTCAGTGTTGAAATATGGCGCACCATAAAACCCCACTGGTTCAGAACTATCTGATGCATCGGAGCGTTTATTCACTAGATAAGTCCAGTCCACGAACACTAGAAAGTCTATCGATAACATCTGATCCACATATATTGTGTTTAGCAGCATTATGTGAAACAATAGAATATTTAAAGGTAGGCTAGGTTAGCTAAGCGAACAGTTTCGTAATACTGAACGGGTCTGAAACTAAACTACTCGATAATTATTGGGTTGTTTCTAGAATGATACCAATGAATGGTGGTGATGTTTGCTGTTGCGGATTGGAAAGAAGTAAAAGTGTGACTTACTACTAAAGAAAGAAAATAAGTTTATTTGGCACATGCCACAAGTGCACGCAACTTTAAACAAAGAAAGAAAACATTAAATTATTAATAAAAAAAAACTTAAATCTAAATACAAAAATATGGATTATTGTATGACCCACGGCTGCGCCAAATACGCCCAGTTCGGCCAACTGCCGGGCAACTAGTGTCCGACGCTGGTTTTCAACTGGACCTGTGAATCCTGTGATGGTGTGAGGTGACGATCTTAAAACAGTCTCGTACTTAAGTTGAGGTATGTGAATAGATACTAACGTAAATAAATAAGTTTGTGTGCTAGAACGGATTTTCTCAAGATAAAAAAGAACAAACCGCTGCAAAGTTAAAGAAGTGGTTAAAACTGTTATATGTAAACTATCTAAAAACAGCATATTAAAAATGTATATTTTAGGAAGTCTGTATTCTAAACATGTTTGTCTGCCAAAAAATAACAAAACTTGGATGTAGGTAAATCAGGAAAGGAAATTTCCAAAAAGTATGATTCATCCTGGTATAACATAAAATCTTAACACGTGATTTGCATTATGAACTTTTTCCTTAAAAGGCTCAAACATTTTTATTAGTAGCAATCCTCGAGCGCCGGCTGGGGTTATTAAAACCGAACTGCTAAATTGATGTTCCAATTATTTCATGAGAAAGAAAATCCTTCTACAGAAAACTTGACCAACAGTACAAAGAGAACAATGGATAGAACGTCCTAATTTTCATAATAAAGCAAAGAAGTAAGAAATCGTCTTTAAAGCACACGTGGTATATTACTAAGAATACTTAGTACTATTCCAGATATTTCGATGGTTGCATTTCTATTGCTAATAATAACTCATCCGGGTTTGTTACTTTTCTTAGTTCTCTGATTACCTGACTTACGAGTAGATGATGCAGTTTTGTTTTCATCAAAATCGGGCTCTAGAAACCTTTGAGTATTTTTCGCCAACCCTCATAGTTTAGGATTCGGCCATCCATGCCCAGTTGAAAAATTCACCCTTTATATCGATACGTCCGGTAATTCTACTTAAAACATGTTGATGATGAAGGCATGTTGTCTTGAAAAGATCGCTTTTAGCGATAGGACCGCGCCCATTGTGTCACCCTCTTTATAAGTTGTTTAATGTTATTCTTGTTATTTGTATGGTGTACACATAATAAAGAATATGTATTCTATCTATCTATCTATCAAAATAGTACACACTATGGACAGGCAAACTTGTACGTGTAACTTATGTTCCACTCAAAATAACTTGAGGCGTTCACGATCGCTAGTCTTGAGTGTTGTTTCAAATTAGGCCGACCGGTCTTAAGGACCACTCGTATCATATAGGTTATCTAAACCACTTCGGAACTATTACTGATCGAATTAAGTAACACACGGTAATGTTAAGGACATGTACGAACTGTATCTGGTATGGCCTCGCTGCCTCTGAGCATCCCACGTGCGCCGAGTTAGGCAACCGAGCCTTGAGCCGGCGCCAACGTATGCCCGGCTCTTACTTTCATTGTCCGTTTGAATGCTGATTTGATTACAATGAGGCCATCCGATTGATGGTGTTTATTCCCTATCTGGAGTAACCTCCATTTTTGTTTAGGCGCAGAAGATTTTTTTTGGCAAGTTGCCTTGTATTATTTTGCCTTCAGGCTACAGAAATTATTACAAAAAATCAGCCACAATTCTTAGCCATCCAAAGTCGCAAGTGACCAGTAACCACAGTCAGCAGGCCGTTCTTCGGAACAACTGGTTAAGTGCGTCCCTTTATCCTAGGTTAAACAGTAAGCTAGCCCAATGTACAAATTAAACATATCAGTACCAGTTCAATGTATTTCTCAGAGAAGCTTGTACTGTCTGAATTCTTTTTATGATCCTGGATTTGAAACAAACTCGTTAAAATCGGCATCGAAATCTTCGTTTGTCAATTTTGCTCAACCTCAAAAACTAAAAGAAGGGCAATATTTTAATGCGTACCATTACCTTATTTGCTTACGTAATAAAAGTAAAGATATGTATCTTCATGCACTCATTCCTCTTTGAGGTCAGCAGAACCGTAAACTGCAGTTTACGGCCCTTGTGAATGACTGATAGTAAATCTATTGTGGTTTCTTATCTATGGAGCTATTATTAATTATACTTGATATTTGGTAATATAAAATGTCTGTAGTACCTACATGAGCCATATCATTGCAATTACCTTATGTTGAGAATTTCTATAAAAATGTCTGACAATAAAAAAACAAAATGATTTATCAGTAAACGTAAATCTACAAGATGTACAATGACAATTTTATTGTGTCTATGATTGCGACAGCTAATCCCGCACTGCTCTGTCTCGAACAAGATGTTCTAGGTTTCACTGCTGTAATATGAATTAAAATCAGTCAATTAAAAGTCATCTGCAGTGATACAAAAACCATGGCGTGTGTATGATCACACATTAGTAGTAATTACATTCACATCATGTTCACGTTGTTCTCTAAAAGGCAGTAGCGTGATGTGTATTCGTAAACAATTATAGAATAGGTACATGAAGATCAGCTACTTAGATATAACACACGTGAGGTGGTTACATACACATTGTATTATCTGATAGGCACAGCCAACCAACGAACAACCAACGAATTCATTGATAAGTTGTTTAAAAAAAAGAATCAATTAAAATCAATCATCGCCAAATGCCTATCGCCTGTCACAACTCGACAGGGGTCTTTCCCAAGTTATGCCACAAAATCTTTGCCTTCTGCATCAAGTTTGCCCTTAATCAACATCTACTATTCGGTTTATTCAAAATTAGGTGTTGATTGACAGAGTTCTAATGCTCATACGCTTTCCTTCAACAATAACTCGAAAGAAAAATATTTGATATTGTGGAATGGTGGTGACGACATGAAATTCCACGTCAAACCCTAAACTTACCAGGTATCAGTAAAATCAGTACGTTTATTACCAGTTTCTGTAATGTTTTAATTATTAAGAAGCTACAGTTTAACGACAAAGTTGAGTCTAATGAATGAACCATAAGTATTATGAATGTTAATGATAAGTACCTATACTCATTGCAAATTAACTATCTAGGCGATTAGCATAAAATCAAGTACTAAAAATAAATAAATGAGCTCTATCTGATTTTATTCTAGAAAGTTAATTTATATGGTATTGCTCTAATCGCCAATAAAATGAATTATGATCCATTAATAAGTCAAAGTTATTATAATTTATTATATTGCCGTTTCTCTCGAAATATAGAAAATTGTAGGTGTGCCTGTATGCAAATATTTTCCACATAGTCCAACTTTACTACAGCTGTTGGCGATGACATAAAATAATGAGAAAAAGTCCACTAGATTATCATGATGTATTTGATGTGGTATCGTGATTGTCATTCTTGTAAGTTTGCTATTTATTTTAGCAAAGATCCCAAATACCAAAAAAAACTACTTTTCAACATTTTAATTTTCCTGTGCCATGCTAGACTCTTTGTTATGTTTATGTACTTAGTTGTTGTAGGATAAGAATTCAGCTTTCTTCTAAAGAAAAGAACGAAAAGTTCCTGGATTAAGATATACGTTTTATCCAGGTACGCAAGCTATTGTTTTTCTTAAATATAAATGGACAAATAAAACACCCCGCTTTGCTGAGATAGGTTCGTGTAACACGTCGCTTTCGACTCACGACACGCGCTGCGTCGGCGCGGCTCGACCACCCATCCGTTGTGCTTTCTACAGATCCAATATTAGCATGATTGTAATCTCAAACATGACATTCCGGACTCTTAGACTTGCTGTTCTATTACTATTGTCGTTACTCTAGCAGGCGATCGGTCTTTCTTTACAGAAGACTTCGTAATGGTAGGCATCTGCTATCGGCTTAAACTTCCAGTTTGAATTGAATAAATGTCCAATTGTTGTCTAATTGTGTATGTATACTTGTGTGTTCAGCGTTCTTTACATTGCCTTTTAATTTAAGGCGTGGTTGCTTCAAGCTTTGGCTAGTTCTATGTCATTATGTCTTGCTACTAGGATCGTAAATGTCGTGGTAATGATTATTAATCATGCCTAATATCCTCGTAAGAGCGTAATACTTTTTACGTTTAACGCAAAGTTACAGTCATGAACGCCTTACGATTCGCGCATAACTATACGTCGCGTCGGCGAAGACTCGTTGCTCAGAGAAAATTGAAGGCACTTGTTATTATTTCGCTTCACAACATCTTGTACAAATACAACATGCATAGGTAATATAATAAATACATACGTATGTATGTATGTACATACTCACTCGAATAACAGGTTAGTGTATGTATTCTATACACGTTTTAGAACTGGTTTGAACTTACTTGTATAACGTGTTTTATTACGACTAGCAATCTTTTCTGGATAAGCGACATGAGAGTTTATGTTACATATACCCTTAGTGATGTTAATTATCTCTGCTTAATTCCCATCTTGAATGTAAATCCACAAATAAATTAACAAATTGTTTACATTTTCAGAGTGGGGCGTCAACAGTGAACCGGGCGAGGCAAGCGAACCGGAGGCCGGTCGCATGCGTCCCGAGGACTACCGCCTCGTGTTCCTGAGCTCAGACTCGTCGTGTCGCGAAGACACGGAAGACTCGTCATCCACAGCCTCCTCCGCCGCGCCGCCCGCGCCCGACGACTGCGACTGGGACTACTTCGAGCCGGGCGCGTCGGCGGCGCACCCTATTCCACCACCTGCCAAGCACGCGCCACAGGCTTGCCCGCGACCTTGCTCCTGCGGCGCCGAGCCCCGAATAGTCGCGGTCCCAGTGCCTGTCCCCGTACCCGTCCCCGCCGCCCTTTGGCCCGCTCTACTCGCCTTCCCCACGCAAACACCACCCACGCCACACTGGAACACGTACCCCGGCTTAGCGCCTCTCGATGCCGCAACCCTCGCTCGGTTTACCACGGCTGCAGCCGTCGCCGTTACCGCCGCGGCCACCGCCTCCGCCTCTGCTGCTACACCACAAACAGTTAAACTCGAGATGACCACCGTCGACAAAACTGATAAAGCGATACAGTCCGAAGCGTCACAAGCGCTGGAGCACCGCGATAACGATAATAATGATAAGGATATCGAACGGCCAGTTGAAAATGAACCGTCAGTCGGAATCAAGGTGATTGCTGAGGAGGACTCTTTATCGTTATCATCCGATTCAGCAAATGCTATGCCTGATCACTTAGAAGCGGAGAAAGCCTTCCCTTCCTCAAACGAGTCGGCTGACTCTAGCGACTCGGAGCAAGTAGCTCGGAGAAGCTACGACCTCACAAGCGGCGCTCCTGAGGAACCAGCGACGTCAGACGAGGATTCCGATGACTCAGGAGGTGGCGGCGGCAGATTTTCACGAGTGTTCGTTGTAAACCCAGCTGACTCATCTTCTGACCTCGAGGATAACGCTGATAGTAGTGGCATTGATTGTGATGATTCCTACGACAAGAAATCCGATAGTTTAGAAATAATCGCTGAAGCGGGTGTACAAAATGAAGCTAATGTTAATGCCGAATCAAATGAAAGTTTTGCACCAAGGTCCGAAAACTCTAACATTGTGCTTTTGGACTCTGTTAATTTTACGGAAGAATATTCTGTTATTCCATACGAAAACAATAGTGACGATGACAGTAGCCACGAAGGATCTAGAAAATCTAACTTTTTCAAGTTTTGCGACACAAATATGCTTCAAAGTGAAACGTGTGAAAGATTTAACAGTTTTAATGCAAGTTGTAGCTCGAGCTCGAGTAATGATCTAGATAAGAAAAATAATACAGACAGTGACGTTAATCGATATCAAAGTATATCATCTGAAAACACCGACTACGATTCACTGGCAGACGTGAAAGTAAAATTCTCCGTAGAATTTGCTAACGAGACACATAATAATAACAAATTAAAGTCTGTAGAAATTCAACCGGACTCATTAAGCAAATTAGCACCCTCACCGGAGCCCAGTCACGATGATACAAGTTCATCACCCGCGGAAAAAATAGACCTGTTTAAAGGTATTGAACGCACTCTCAGTGAACTATTGAAGAAAGAATTAATGGAGGACCAAGAGGAGGAGAAAATGCACGGTGGCAGGCCGGTTTGCGCCGACGCGGAGGGGAGCGCGTGCGCACCTGCCGCGACAACAGTTTGCCGCTCGCGTACGGCTTGTGCGGACGGTTCCGCGCGCTTCACTAGCCGCGTTATGATAACGCACGACCGCGTCTCCGTAGTCACGTCAGACACGACGCGGCTCATGCGGGAAGTTATAGTGCACCACACCAACTCACAGAGTGAATCGGACCCTAACCCGGACGTGCAGCAAGACGAATCAGACGAACGAATATCCGACGACGAAACACCACAGCCTTCGGGCGGAGTGACTGTTGTTAGCAATGCCGACACTCTCTCGGCGGTCGTGTGCCTCGAGGAGGGGCTGGCAGACGATGATTCGTGGGTCGAGGACGTTAGCCACAACGAGGACGAGGCCACCTCACCTTCTGACACGGATTCCGGGGATGAAGCCTCCCTTCCCATGCGGGGAGAGGATTTTGCCTACTGTAGACGTTCCATAGACTTCACTTTACACACTATCGTCGAAGAAAGTTGCGAAGAAAGCGAAACGGAACAAACAACAAAAAAACCACGACCTATATCCGCAACGGAGTTAGAGAAATACTTTTTCTTCGGCCTGGGTGACGGCAGAAATGTTCGCGATGATGAGGAAGCAGTGTCAGAAACATCAAGTGTGTGTAGTGAAGGTGGTGAATCTATTGTAGATAACGAGCAACCTAAAAGAAGTGGTGATAATGATGATCTAGTGTCGTCACGGTTGGAGAAATATTTTCTCTCTGGTTTCATGGGATTTAATCAAGAAAGGCGTGATTCAGATGGTTCCGGAAGCGTCGGTAGTGATAGTGAAGGCAGACAAAGTCCTGAACAGCGTAGAAAACGACTTGTTCGTGCACGTGGAACTCCGCGATCACATTCAAATTCACTTGACAATCTATTAACGGGGGATGAACCTTCGCAGGATAATCAGGAAATCTCCGACGCATCTAGTACCGAAACGGAAGACAGACATGACTCCTCTGAACGACTTGACGCACAAGGCGAGACGAAAAGAAAGAAACAAAACAAAAAGCCACGTGGATCACCCGCCGACGAACGACGACAATCAGCTGAGTTTACCGAAGAAACACGTGATGATACTAGATCTGTTTCGGAGGGTGAAGACGGCAGACTGTCACCCCGACCTGAATTCCCACCGCTTGGATCTGAACTATCTGAATCTAAAAAACAAACTAGTAGGGATAGTGGTTTCGTCGGTAGCTGTGATGACCTACTAAGAAATGGAGATTCTAGTTCTGATTTTACTCGATCTCATGAACCTAAAATAGAGTTAGAAGAAATTGTCGAAGAAATCCGACCTGATATTGAAGAACGTGTGGAAGTTCCACCGTCATCCCGCCCGCCTCAAAGTCCATTAGTACGTAAAGATAGTTTTAACAATTGGTCATCTGATGAGGAAACCAATCTAATGATGACAAAAATGAGACAATTTTTCAAAACAATGATACACACAACTAATGTCCGGACATCTACACCGGCATCATCTAACTCAACAGAAAGTTCCCGTCCCCCAAAGCCACCTCAACTTCTTTACTTCGAAAGTGAACTAACAAGATTAATGAAAACAGTTCCGGGCATACGGGACGAAGAAGTACGTGAAATAGTTGAGTATTTATCAAGTGAGGACACGTGGAGTGATTCATACGACTCGTCTGATTACGCTGGTTCCGACTTAGAGGGCACAACAGCTGGTACTAGATCTGCGCTGAGGAAACAAATATCTGATAGCTGCCGCGAAATAATTGATGAATTCGATCGAGGAAACAACGATGCGGGTTCGTTAGAGCGCGATGCAGTTGGAGCGTACCGTAGGCTGGCGGCGACACTGGGCCGCGCCGGGGAGGGGTCACCACCGATGTTTGGCAAAGTGATGAGGCATATAGGTGGCAGATTAGTGGCGTTAATGCATGAAGTGTCGGGTGGTGCATCTCCAAGCACAGATGACGACAGTGCGTCTGAACCGGGGGCGTTAGCGCGGAGTCGATCTCATGACATATTGGAGCCGACGGCCAGTAGGGGTAGTGTCGCGAGTGACTGTGAGAGGTTTTCGTGGCGTGGTAGTTTTGAATCGGCCCTACTGGCGGCTGATTCTCGTGGCACGTTGGGTGGTGGAGGTGAATCCCGGCGCTCGCCGGCGGGAGCTGACTTGGCAGCACAAAAATCACATTCGCGGAGTTGTGGAGCGATCGGAGGCAGTGAGGACAGGCTGTGGCGAGGGAGACGACGCGCTTCCGCACCAGACGCTGAGGTAAGACAATAACATTGTACCTTACGTTCTAAATTTAACATCCACACTAAGCACATGTAATCAAAATAAACATCTGCCACACAAGATACAATCAAAACAAACATTAGCACACACAAAAGTAGTCACATACTCGACTGAATGTTTACATTTTTCTGTCACGTACCTGTTCAAAAGAGTTTTTACAAAACATCGACCACTATTAAATACAAGGCTATTTCTACATATCAATTCATTTGGGACGCAAGTATTTCGAAAATGTCAATGTCATGCAGATACTATAACTGTGTTCAAGAACACTCGCTGGTAGATAACAGATTGATGTAAGAACTGTTAGTGAGCCACATAAATAAGAGATAACACAGGCTTGTAAATAAATAAATGTATAACTGCAATCTGCTTTTAAACCAAACTTAGTTGAACTTAGTATGTTTACCACATAAGAGCTTTCAAAAGTACCTCTGAAGTTTAACGGTGGACCTGATAAATTCCTAGAAAACATGAAAAATATTACACATAAAAAATACTCACAAGAAGCCAACACTTTCTCATGGTGGCATGAAGAGAGCGACTGTCGCAACCCCGTGCAGGGCACGCCACAATAGTGGCGATAAGTCCCCTCTTTGAGGTGTGGCTGGAGATGCTCAGCTCCGCCCAGAGCGGGGAAGTTATTTAAATATTTCACACCCGAAAAAAAAAGAAGACAACACTTGTCTGGATAACAGCTTTCCTAAATAATTCTGCCAGTTAAAAAACAGATTACTTTTATGTGCCATTCTAGGTTCAGTCAAATGTTAAAATCGTTAAGATTCAGCCAACCACCTCATTAGATAGACACATTTCTGTCTAAAGACATTTCTACCTCATTAATACTGAGAATGAGTTAAAAAAGTTAAATCTATAGATTTACATTAGTTTTCAATAGAAAAACTAAGTCATCTCACATTAATTAAGTATTGCGAGTTCAAAAAAAAGAATCAATTTTCCTTAATATAGGTCTCCTGCTACAGAAAGTACGAGTACATTATGTCTTTCATAATATAAACGCAACTAAAGTAATTTCACGCACGTATTACTACTTCTAATTACTGAATTAAACTTAGGTTACAATTGCAAAAGGTATACGTAGTGATAATAAATTCTTAACATAATTACAATAGTACACACACTATGCTCGTATAATCATATTGTCGTTGATAAGCACGTACGATTTTCTAGCTTTTTCTAGAAACGCTAGGGCAATAGAAAAGTATATTATGATAATTATCACTTTTTGTATCTACTTTTTACTTGTGCAATCATCGTCCACGTTTAGTGCCAAGAAAACAAATGCATACAAATATTGGACTTGCCTTGTGTTTTCTCATTCAAATATAACAACAAAATTACTAACAAGTTTCAAGTTTATAACATATCATTGGTTCACATAGTTTGAAAACAATGTTGTCGCTTAAATATCAACCTAATAACTATACAGTAATGAGTTAATAGTTACGCCAATGACAGGTGGATTAAGTGGCACCTGCAGGGAACTTCTAATTGTAGCTATGTGCCACTCGACATTAACAGATACGGTAATAACCAAATCATTATTAGGAACATAATTAAACTGCAGAAATTGAAATGACTAAACTAAAAGCAGTCAACCTTTAAAATACACTACTTAAATATTCGTAATATTGACGGAAAGCTTCGACCATCGCTATGAGAATTATCATATCAATTTATGTGGCCCAATAGTTCACACTAATCTGAAGCCAGTGACAGGTCGCTTCTTTGCTAAAAATCATACTACGGAATAATTTAAATGTGAATTGTAATACACAGGCAAGCGGTAGTATTAACAGGTAAATTTTGGGTCATTAGGCGAGTTAATCTTAAGCACAACCATATAAAAGAGGGAAAATTCAGTTCATAATACCTTGACCCAACTACCTTATACCTGCTGCAAGTTTTCAACAATGTGGGAGACACTAGTGCACATCTAATTGTTGACTGGCTATTTTTACCAAAGCACTATAAATAAGTAAAAGTAACCTATCCATGAACTAACACCAACCTATCTTCCAGTCGGAGGAAGAACAACGCGCCGGTTCCCTACCTCGACTGCCTTCCATCACGGGTACGAACACAGTGCCGGCTGGTCCGGTAAAATCGGCACGGTACCGTGCGCCTGGGTTCCGTACGGCGACTCGGGCAGCTTCAGCACCAGGGTTGCATGCTCCTAGGAGGCGCAGGCCGCCTCCTACGCCGCTGCAACCGCCACCAGCTGCGCCTGCGTCAGCACCTAGCCTGCAGGGTAAGTTATCCTTTTTTTTTAAGCAGCTTAAAAAATTCTTATTATGGGTTGTCACCCATAATAAGAATGGAACTGCCATGTTTACCATATTATGTATTACCATAGAGATAAAGGCGAGGTGCCTCGAGGTTTGTTGGACTTAATACGACATTCGACTAGTACGATAATTCCATACAACATTGGGTCGTAGGCGTCTTTTTGTCCTGTATTCTGAATTTCTGAAGTAACTCAGTATATATGGGTTCGGAATGTTTAGTAGAAGATAGGCTTGACTTGATACAAGAACAAGATTCTCAGACTTTACGTACTTGTATTGCAGTTAAACTAAAAGAATTGAGAAGTTTTATGTAGCTTTTTGAACACCGCATACATTAAAAATCAGAATTCTGTGCACCCGTATTGTATTACATGAAATAAAATGTTTAATTATGTTTTAGAAAAACCCATCAGTTTTACAGACTAACGATGGAATGAGCTTCTTTAAGATGATGATTTATCACAGACACGTCCGTGAAACGCAACATCCGCTGACGCAGTTAATGCTTTTCTTGTCTTATATTTCAAGTTATAAAAACGGACCAAGTAGATGTGGTTTATTACGTTATGTGCTCACTTTGCTAACATGTAAGGTCATGAGAAAAAGCTAGGAACGGAAAATATTACTGCACTTTATTTATTCTCAAGACTCATAAAACGAGCCTTTTAATGTGTTAGAAGTTTCGTTTGTCATGACAATTCAACATGTTGTTGACTCCACAAAAGACAATGGTGCTGCAAATGAATTGTCACGATTGTTCTTATAAGCAACTAACAGCTAAAAGTTAATTAAAATACGCCTTGTTACGTAAAGAGGTAGCTAATTATCAACCTTGTTAATGGGATGATGAATTGTGCTTTATACTTTCTAAACAATTTCAAAAGATTTTCACTCGCGCTGAATAACATGAATGAGACATTCTGACAATCAGATCGTTAACTCTGAACTAAATCATCTCGTTATGGAATAAACGACAACATTTTGAATATAAACTATGTGTGCACATACAAGTTGTGTAACCAATGTGTAATACATATCTTTTAGTTCATCCAATGCACACGCACGATTATTGTTATTAAAAATATACACCTTTAATGTTTTGCTTGCGCACGAGACAATACAAGTATGCAGTGGTAGGTCAAAGTTATTTTAAAACAACTGGTCCGATATTTAATACTTTAGCATCGTATATTTCAATGCCATCAGGTTACCTTTTCTTTGAATAAGGAAGCGAGCTGAAATCGCTCGAACAAACGTATGCGTCTGTGCCCTTCTTCAATTTCCCATGGTTTGCAAGAGTCCATGACCGAAGCAAATCACTCGCGTTTACAAAGTATCATTGTTGGATTCGTATTTCTTTAACCCACTAAGTATTGCGTGACTGTTTTCCCATCAACTCCAAACTGCTATTGAATACAACGCTTTGTTCTCAAATATATTTGAAGTCTTGTTGTTAACCCTCAAAGAACTACATCGTCTGTATAGACCTTGATCTATACTAATATTATCAAGCTGAAGAGTTTGTTTGATTGAAAGCGCTAATTTCAGGAACTGTTGGTTCTAATTAATATATTATTTTAATGATGGATAGGTAGCCCATATCGAGTGAGGCTATATATGTATATCTATATAATATCACGCTATGACCCTAACGAGCGGGGGTAAAACGGCGAGGTGAAGCTAGTTTTAAATAACAAATCCGAAGATTTCCTCTTTAAAAAAAACGTCAACGTTTTACGTCAACTAATCTAGTAAGTAAGCTTATCTAAATATACAAACCGCCGTAGATCAGTAAAGATTGGTACAGTTAATATTTAGATGACTATTATTCAGATTGTGACGTAATGTGTGAGCAATTTCATCGAAATGTGCAACTCATTGGTTTTAATGTCACGTTCAATGCACCGCATACCTTTCGCCCGTGCTTACGAAAAAATGCACAGAATCTCATTGAAAAGAATGGTTATGAGCAATCTTTATAGTAAAAATAAATAAATAAATACTTCAGTGATGTAACTTTCTCTATTGAATTCCGGGTCGCAATCAACGATTTAATGCGGCGAAAAAAAATACTGTGTGAAACAAATACGGTTTTTTTTAATGATAGATTGGTTTCTGATACGAACAACCCGCAACTCGGGCAGGATAACACCCTTATTTGAACCTAATCCTTACGTAATCAAAATATAGTTATCAAAATATAGCATCACTGTAAAAACTAAGTTAAAACTTCATTAAATGTAGTTTTTTATATTTGTTTATTGTATTAGACTACATTTATGTAATGTAGCTTTAACTTAGTTTTACAGTGATGCTACAAAACAAGTGAAAAGCTAAAATTTCTCAAAAAAAACGAGATTTTGTAAATAATGAAATTCGCCACTTATGTACTTACATCACTACAACTCGAACAATTTTTCTGTGATAGCAAACAACTATAACTATATTTTGATTACGTATGAATCGATTAAAGAAAACAAAAGATGAGTGAATGTTGCCTATAGGAAGTAGTTCACTTCCTTACGATGACATAATCGACATATCCTATGCTCTTGATGATTAGTTTTAATTAACTTTCGTAGAGGTACGGGTTAGTGAACTGAAGAAAGTGTAGATAGATTGTATACAGGCTGAGCGCCTTGCCGGACAACAAAATGCTTTTACGGAATTTATATGGATTCCAGGAATACTCAATGGTTTCTAAGAACTTCATTGTGTTGACATATAGTTCCAGTTTGTTCTATGTATTCGGACGAGGTTATGTACTTTTGTCCAATTTCTAAATCATTCTGTCTCAAAAAATCCGCATAAGTAAGTCTTTTAAACCGACTTCAAAAAAAGGAGGAGGTACTCAATCCGACTGTTTTTCTAAATCATTCTGTCTCAAAAATTCCGCATAAATTTGTCTTTTAAACCGACTTCAAAAAGGAGGAGGTACTCAATCCGACTGCTTTTCTTAATTATTCTGTCTCAAAAATTCCGCGTAAATGTGTCTTTTAAACCGACTTCAAAAAAAGGAGGAGGTACTCAATCCGACTGTTTTTCTAAATCATTCTGTCTCAAAAATTCCGCATAAATGTGTCTTTTAAACCGACTTCAAAAAAGGAGGAGGTACTTAATCCGACTGTTTTTCTAAATCTATCTGTCGCAAAAATTCCGCATAAATGTGTCTTTTAAACCAACTTCAAAAAAAGGAGGAGGTACTCAATCCGACTGTTTTTCTAAATCATTCTGTCTCAAAAATTCCGCATAAATGTGTCTTTTAAACCGACTTTAAAAAAGGAGGAGGTACTTAATCCGACTGTTTTTCTAAATCTATCTGTCTCAAAAATTCCGCATAAATGTGTCTTTTAAACCGACTTCAAAAAAAGGAGGAGGTACTCAATCCGACTGTTTTTCTAAATCTATCTGTCTCAAAAATTCCGCGTAAATGTGTCCTTTAAACCGACTTCAAAAGAGGAAGAGGTACTCAATCTGACTGTTTTTCTAAATCTATCTGTCTCAAAAATTCCGCGTAAATGTGTCCTTTAAACCGACTTCAAAAGAGGAAGAGGTACTCAATCTGACTGTTTTTATGTTTGTTACCTGATGTCTCCGTCGATTGTAAGCCGATTTTCAAAATGATTTTTATAATCGATAGAAAAATCTACATTGCTCAACTAGTTTACGAGTTATCTTCTGTAATACCTACATATTTTTCTTCTAATGCATATTATACGATATGCTAAAATCTCATAGTAGCAATAAAAGATGATTATTCGATAAGAATTTATGTGAGATACCACAACTAAAAAGACTGAAATAAAAAAATTATTCACAAAAAACCGCCTTCCAAAAAACCACTAAAGATGGAAAATAAATTTACTTCCAGAAGTCGGTGGCAAAAAATCTATGAATCAAACAAAAGTCACGGAGTTCTAGAAGTTAATTTATTTTTCGTCTCTTTAGCGTATTTTTGGAAGTCGTTTTTTTTTTTCTTTTTTTTATGAAATTTCAATTTTTATATTGGTCATTGGCTATTTACCAACACTATTGCAAAGTGTTGATAAGCAAAGCGACTACTGTACACTACACTTAGAAATAGAAACCTAGTTATTTTAAAACATAAACTACAACAATTCCTCAGTTCTAGAACTATAAATTAAACGCGTCATTAGGTAAACCGCTTTTGTTTCTGTAACGTCACGGTTGGTACCGAATGCTTTGCTAAAAAGTAGGCCTAACTGTTTAGACAGATTATTTCTCCGCTCTTGACTACATTCCGTAGTAAACAGCTGACCTTAATGCTTCCTCATCGGCACAGCCATGAGACATTTCGAGAGGCCGCATTGGCATAAGTTACATGGGGTCTGTGATGTATTTCTTGCGTTTACGTGTTTGCCTACTTACATTTTATATTGGCTTTGGTAAAACATACTCAATTGTTCTCGCTTAGCTGCAGGTAGCAGGCATATTTATGTCTACATAAATGATATGTGAATTGCTGTAGGAAACAGTACAGCGGCTTTTGTAAGCAATTAAAGGCCAGTATAGGAGCTCTTTAGTAAATCAATAATATACAAAAAGAGAGTTTAAACATAAATTATGAGTTGTTTATGTGCCAACCTTGTATACCGCGAAATACTCTAGGCACCAGCTTGTCTTTGTAGGTAGGCAGATATTAAAACCTACTTAATTTGCGCATAAATAGGTAAACAAAGCCGAATGCAAGATTTTACGCATTTAGCAGACCGAGAATGATTATGATGACCGATATTAATTGACTTATCTTCACGGAACTAAAAATACCAATATTAGCATATTGCTCTGATTAAAATAGATTTCATAATAAACTTTGATTCTTGACTTCATACGTAACCCCAAGTAACACCTTTCAAAACTTCAAAAACCTGTTCACTACAATGTTTCCGGCTTATCGGACGTAATCACTTTGTGGCGAGTGAATGCAAAGTTCTACACCGCTGCCATTCACTCATTGGCCGATGCATTTACGCACTAAGTACTATTTAAGCAACGAAAAGTACTGGCCTTGTCCTAATTTTACAGCAAATGTATTATGTGTCCAATTCTTGCTTGAATCTGTGCTCGTAAGCTATTGATTAAAGGTTGACTACGCTTGCGATTTAGGTATCCTGTTCAATTTAGTATCGTTTGCGACCTTTAAAACGACCTTTGATTGCGCATGAAAGTAAAACAGCTATTCAACGGAAAACACCGAAAAAGTGTGTGCTGGAAGGCCTTTCAGCTGTAATGGATTAATTCAGTAGCACGTAACATGTTTAATTGCTTAGAAGTAAACTTAACATGAATATTGTTAAAAGTAAAAAAATCATTTCCAATACAATTTAACAAGCCGCCGCATTGGAATTGGAACCTAACCATCTTTATAATTAATTGATTTGATCTCTAAACGCGATTACACTGCGTATGTATTTTCTCAGATTTGTCGTTTTGACATTTTGTTTAATGCATGAATTAGATATCGACTAGAGATAAAAGTGGTTTGGTTAGGGTACAAAGCAAAGGTGATTTTTTTTGTGCAGAAATAGAGGTAGTTAAGTGTGTGGTTTTTTAAATAATGCTATATTAAAATCTTTTTTTTTTTTTGGTAATTTCGTACTATGAAATTTCATAAGTAAGTATAGTGTTGTGCCTTGGGCCCATGGTATGTCCAAAAGTAAATATAATTTGAAAAGAACTTTGACGTATTATTACTGGATATGTTAAGTTTATCGTGGATAGAATATTTAAATACCACATGTTAATGAATGGCTAACCTTGAGGCTTCACATTTAATAGTAAACTAAATTATCATACCGAGAAATATTATAATCCATTAGTGGTAAATACTACACATGTAGCAGAATTAATTCAAAGGGGAAATTACAAGTAAAACACAGTTTAGCTGTTTTTTTTTTCTGATAAAGTATCATCCGTAATTATTAGTAGTTCTACTGTACTCCTTAACGTAGTAAAGTAGATAAACTATTTTTAAACCAAGTCTAGTTCATTGTTAAACATCCATTGGTTAGTCTTTAAACTTTCAGAACACGGGTCTGTCCAATACACCATTATTTTATAAAATAATAATCTAACTACTATAAATTACGACATAAGAAATCGATTGTGTCCAGTTTCATGATTCGAACGACTAGACCAGTAAGTAGAACCCGGTTGAACAAAGTTTAATACTCGCTGGAACGTCGAGCCATCGACGCGAGGCGTAAACGTAAACCGACCGGGTTGTACGCATGGCGTATCTTGGTCGCTTACCCAATGGTGGTTTCACGCTGGCTGGCCGCTATTTGACTTCATCCGGTTACATAGGGCATCGGCGACACTTTACTCATTGATACCTTTTGGCTTTTGAAACAATGCATCCGTTTCCCCTGTTTGTACATAGAAGGTCTTTGTGTGAAGTTTTTTAGTCTCTGCATAGATCATTGGTTATCTATGTCTGGCTGGTCTAGCAGGACTTGCCTAGTTGGTTTTGTAATAATTAACATTGTTTTTAATTATGTTGGAAATGATTGGAAAACTTAATGTGCATTAGAGAAACACATTTGCGTCCTATGTTTGTGTCATAAATTCACGAAGTCTAAGGTTATAGCAAAATCAGATAGTAATAGGTATACATACATAAAACAGAATGAAGACCTTCAATATGCCAAACTGTTCGTGTTATTACCTAACGGAAATAGTGACAGAATTTGAACATTAATACTCGTACAGCAAACTTGTTATTGTACTTTGTCACAAAACATTGTTATGTTTATTGCTCACTTGTTTGTACAATTGTTCTTGTAGGCTACTGTTTAAGATACGTTCAGAACCTGCGTAGGTATTTTAAACAAACGTTACCTATTTCGTAATCATATGCTATGGAAGCAGGTAATGTAATAAATAAAAGTACAAGAAATTCATGCAAGTACAATGTTAAATAATGTACCATTCTCTACCAACCATAAAGTCACAAGACAATACATAAATCTATGGATTTTGAAAGAAATTATGTTTAGATACAATTTGTGCCGATTCATGGAATATCATTTACGTCTCACTATACACCGAGAATACAGAAATCCGATAATTCAATAGATAAATATCAGTGAATTTTGTGTATTATGTAGATTTGCCGATAAATGTTTAAGGCAAACAAATAAATGAATATGAATTGCATTCTCACATCTAACTTAATTATGTTTATATCAAATCAAGGCCAAAAACACTTTTTACCTGTAGTAAAGTGATTTAGATAAGGGTTTTTTTCCTGAGAATCGTCTAATCGGTCGAAACAATTAGAGATAAATAAGTAACAAAGAAACATCGATTTCTCGCACCGTAGTCGGCTAATCATTTGAAATTGCTGCATCTATTTATTTGTATCCATGTCATACAAATGTACACACATTTCATGTCATAGAGAAATGAAACTCGGAAACCATTGTGCACGGCCGCATTATTTTTTTATCGACTTCATGTGACCAATTGTTGCCGATGACTTTATCGACGCTCGATGCTTTCACTTTGTTTTTTTCTTGCGCCGATGTGTCGAAGTATGCGGATAAAAAACTCGGTAATCACGGTTAAATATTAATAAGCTGATCGTAATCGGTAATTAGTGTGTAACAGAATGTTACTACATCGTTTCCAAAGCGTAGATTGGAAAATGGTGATTGTTTTACTATTGGATCTATGTATGTTTTCTCGGTGACACTCTTTATGGTTTCTTTTTCTGCTCAAGTTGGTGTATTATTACTTAGTTAGCGCTCTATAACAGTAAACTGCCTACAACTGCCGATATCAACTACATTGTGTTTAGCATCTGACATACCTACACATTTACAACATCCCACGATACTCTGTAAACACTAACAAATAATGTCAACAAACATGCAAAACCGTCTTGAGAGTACTGACAATCGAGACGAGTTGTTCTAAAACCGATCAAGGCGCGATTTGTATCGCACCGAGTTTCAAAATTTCCAAAATACCACTCAATCAATGAACGGTCGAGTAATGTAACTTTATTGTAGATTGTAAACAGGCATACCAATATTCAGCATCGTCGTGAGCACTGCCCCAAGACGAAGAATGAGTGCATAGTATGAAGTAACGCAAGTACGCGACGCATCAGTGTGTTTAGCACAAAACCGCTTTGCTTACTTAAGGTTTCATGCATACTAATACAACAGGAAGGAGTTGTTCTAAAAGAAAATTGACGGGAAATTACCGAGGGGTGGTCATAGACCGTGGTCCAGTTTGCACAGTAATAACACTGTAGCCAATTACTTCTTTGCCACTTGATTCACCAACTTCTTTATTGTTGTAAATTGTTATTTATTAAGGCATTCTCGCTTTTCACAAAAAGCTTTTAACTCTTCGGATATGGCACAATATTATTCCGTGTCACGCTAATTGAAGCAGTTCCCCAACATTGTTTTACAAGGAAAAAAATCTAAAAGTGCAGATCGACGCGAGGCCAACCGGTTTGCAAGTCCAAATGACGCAAGACTCCGGATGAGTTCATTCTAAGACAATAAAGCTACCTTCCTTCAATGCGTTAACTGAGATACTAAGAATTAACCTCAAAATAAATTCCACAGCATCATTTTTGTTGGTTCTAAACCACACTAAATTATTCGCCACTAAATACAATGTCGCCTACTTTTGTGACAGCTCCTTAGTCGGTTCTCAGGTCACCTTAATCGCGATTAGTTCAAGTTTACTTGGCGAAACCAATTGTTTTTTTTTTTTAATTTATTGGTATTCCCAGAACTGTTGCACGGCCTTACTCAAACAACATTTTTAAAACCTAACAAATCGTAAAATAAATTTGGATTGGCAACGAATATCTTCAAGTTAAGCCCATAAATACGCATAATAATTCGAAGTCGTATACCAGTTTAGATTATGGAAATAACTTTCGAAACGTGCAATTTTAAATTACTGCTTGATTTGAATTTACAAATTCTTGATAGTAGAAAATGGATTTGAATGTTACACCGTATGTGTTACAAGAAATCGACACGTTTTGTTTTCTATTTCGTTACTAAATCTAGATGTGTGTTAATTATTAAACATTACATTACGTATTGCAGAGAACTAGAATTAATACATATATAACTATGCAGTTCTTACAAACTACACATAGTTTGATTATGTCGCAACGACGTATAAGTGCGTGGTTATACAGATGTCGAGTGTATGTTAATTGTTGAAAAAAGCCGCTGTCTGTTGACATGCAGGTTACGAAACATGTTTACACCACCCACACCTCACGTTATCTGAGAGCAATCAGAGATAGTACCTGTCGCAACTTTCTGTTCAACTTCATAAATCTTAGGGGCCTTCAGCTTTAAATGAGATCTGTAAAATTCAAAGTATTATATTTTACAATGGTCTGGTAATAGTTTGTAATTATATCTGAGGTCAAATTATGGTTATCAGGCGATATACAGAGCCGGCAGTAAACAATATTTAGTCCAACACCGAACCGCAAAAACTAGCTCAGTATACCTTGCCTGCTCAGTTGATGTTTTAAATTTTTAAAGTGATGTTGACTATTCCAATATAAACAACATCATTTAACTAATTAACAGTATCTAGTCAAGTAGAGCTTTGAGTCGCTTATATGGCTACATCAGCTAGTTGCCTTATCTACTGTATGTACTCGTACATTATGTCTGTTTTTTTTTTGTTGTATTGATTTTGTATTTCGTTTTACCCATCAACAAGTTATTTCTTACACATATCCATAAAATGTACATAATCAATTAACCAACAGCTATTAAAATAATTACATACATAATTACTTGATTAGCTTTCTATCGCCAACGATCGAAAATTAATGTTAGAAAACATGCAATTTTATTTCACAAAGAAAAAGAATAGGCCACGGTACCGACAGACAATGTAATAATAAAAATTACACGTTACTTCAAGATGATTTCATCGCGAAAATTGAGAGAGGTATCATCAATGAGATTACGTGAATCATAACAGACGACTGTTACTTTCTTAGCACTAAACTATGAATAATAATAAGTCTGTCTAACTTCATAATTTTTGTAACAGCCGACGTTGATGGATGTCGGCAAAGGTTTGTTGTGAGACCACTTTCTCGCCATGGGAAAACTACATTCATCCATGTTTACGTGTCTGTTACTTTCTATCTGATGCTGAGGTACTTGTGATAGCGTACCTACGTTTAAATTAGAGGTGTTGGCTTGTGTTATGGAAGCTGGAGTTATAATGGTCAGTAACAGTTTTGATTCAAGTATGTATGTACTAATTTTGTTGTTAGTTAACAGTTTTTGTTGCATTTTTTTTACTTATGTCGGTTCTATATTTTTAGCAAAACAAAATTAACAAATCATAGAAAAAATAAAATACTAGAAAAGTTTATCATTGGTAAACCGTTAAGTTTTATAAATAGACAATCGTTAGACAAACATCTTCTAACAAAAGACTTCAACGAGATCCAATAGAGTTGACAATTTTTATTTTCTCTTCATGAATAGTGATTGCAGTATATTATTAAATTACACAGATTAAAAATAACGTATTTACTTTAAACACATTTTTTTCATTTTCAAGAAATTTTCTTTAGGACCAGTATATGTGCAAGTTTAGATATGGTTTCAAAATCATAATTAACTTATTTTATACAAATCTAATAAAACAACTTGCAGCACTATTGCAAGCTTTAGTTTTACTTTTAATAGCTCGTTAACAATTTAGTTTTGTCTTCGCCATGCTCCGTGGATTACAAACTGTACTCTGATTCTGCTAACTGTACATGTGCGAACAATTCGTACGCCTCATTTCGAGTTCATTCCCTTCCTGGTGTTACATTAATGAATAAATTATAATTAAGTACTGTAAATAGAGTGCAGATGTAAAAAACGAACGAAGAGTTAGTTCTGGTAACAAAGAACTCAGACTACGCAAAAATATAAAAAACGTGAAGTAAAAAAAATCATTTGTATTATTACCAAGAATACACAATGAACTTACATTAAAATGATTCTTCTTATCTGAAACATTCTTTATCCAAAGGCATTGGGGCAACAATCAGTCTGTTTGTAATCAGTGGTACTGGTACCTATTAGCTTTACTTAAGCGGACAAAAGTATACAGACCGTTGTATTACAAGACTTAGCTTCTCGCTAAAGAAGACATTTTAAATAATCTAAAACTTAAGCGCCTAGAGATTGTGAAGGTAAGCTTTGTGTGACGATATCCATTCTCTATTATTAGACAAGACAATTCAGCAGAAAACTAACCTAATCATTGGATTGCAGCACTACTAGAAAAACAATACCTAAGAATAACATTACCGGAATTATCAATCGTGCACTAAATTTCAAACTAAGTGCACGATCTTAGTATTAAATCAAATCATACCATGACAATAATCTAGAAAACACTATAGAAATAAAATTGCAATTCAATGCGTTGCTAAATGAATCTCCGAGCCAGATTTCATTGCAGATCTTAAATGATTTCGTTAACGGTAAATCGTGAGTAACCTGTCTGATATAATAACAAGAATAATGTTTCAGCTACTGTGTAATAAACGCGTATAACCTTGTTTATGGCACGAATATAATTACTTGCATTGAAACATTTACAAGTAAAACGCCATCGCTACTTACTTGACTGGGTTGGATAAATTCGATCAATTGTAACTATTTTCAAGATTCCTTTTATTTTCTCCAGCATACCATTATCATTTATTTTTTACCAAGATACCAGTATTTTTCTTACTGAACACTTTTTTAAAGGATGTGAAATCATCAAATAATTTTTGCTGACTAAAACCCACCCATGTTCCTTATTTTGCGGCCACTTCCTTCGCTAGCATACCTGCTTCGCAAAACGAGGTGACTGCTTCCCATTCCCTCTCGCTCCGGACCATGGACTGAACCAGGGCCGGACGCGAGAGATCGTCGTCGCCGATCGTCTCTCTACTTCTCCAATACACTTCTAGTAAGATAAAATAAAGGGAGGCAAAATTAATGTGTTACATTAGAACACAGGTTTTCTTTTCATGAATTAGGGCCAATTAACTAATTGATCGTTTATGGAGTATTTCGCATTAAATTCCACGCAGTAATTTTTCAGACCATTTCTTCAGGTATTAACGAACATCATCTTTCACATTTCCTTACTTGATCCTAGTTCATTTGAATGAATCCACTGGATTATAAGCATTTAACTTATTTATGTTTTATGACTCCATTGTTCTGGTGCATTGTATGCTAGTATTTACAAACACTCGCTTAGAAAAGAGAAACTGCAATTGCTCGCCCTCTCTAACCAACATACGTCATATAATCGCATCGAATGTAGGTAGACATATAGGCATATTATGTAGTAGTAAGATGCACGTAGGTAGCATGACTTCTCTCACTTCAAAACGTCCTTAGTAACTTATGTCATGAAGCGTCCCCTTTCTGTGTTTTATTGGACCTTATTCCTACAAAATGAATCACCTATGAAAGAAATGAATTTAACGCCCTATCGTTATTTATAACTTCAATATCGGTGTAGAAAATTTTGAATCTTACTGATATCTTGTTTCTACGTCACAACACGATTATTATTAGGTATGTACGACGTCCAATCAAGCTATACAACACCAATTTGTGCCTATCTCTCGTTGTACGGGAATCTAACCAAAGCTCGGCCAGATTATACTGGATTAGTATGATGTGTCGCCGTGTGAGTGTACAATGTCCACATACATTTTAAAACATAATTTGCCCTAAATCTATGCAATACATAAAACATTCCTATTCGTATATTTATGTTTTATCTGATAGCTAGATATACGAATAGATAAAATATTCTATAATGTACACTAAAATCTATACACAGATCACTCTCATTTACTGTACGGATCAGTCTTTCTCCAATAAACTTAGGAACTCATTTCGAAAAATCATTCCACTCCGTCAGAACCTAATCGTGACGTTAACATGGCTACTTCCTTTCGCAAATTGAAGAGTATACAATTCTTTATGCCATCTCAGGGTCAAGGCAGCTGGTTAACGTGACTACCTGTGCTGACGTCACTCACGAGTTGGATGTCGTACATGCGTTCAAGGCATGCGCCACGCATTTCGATAACGTCAGTGACATTAGATTAGTACATAACCAACTTCATATTTATATAGCTTCATACATAACTTCTGTTTGAAAGAACAAAGGTGACGTGAATGTGAACTAGTAGGACAATTCTTGTTTTAATAGAGGTGAATGAAATCAATGAACCGTTGATACAATAATAATCAAAGTTATCGTGGTATATATTAACTTAGCTCGCGAGGTCGTCGATATGTAGGATGTGGAACTATCGATAATTGTGCTGATAGTCGTATCAGCCAAACTGCCAAGAGCCTCGAACAGTGCCCGAGGACGCTCTTGTTAGACAACTGAATCAAAGGCTTGATTCAGAAACCGGTGCTCTTGGACACGGCTCGTATTGTTAGGCGGTTCCTTTCTCTGGAGCCATGGCCGCGTAGCTCGGACCCTGTTGCCGTATACCGATTACTTAGTTACTATTTTCTAATATTTTAAATGTTTTTTTAATTCTTATTTTATAAAGGAATGTTTAAAAATGGAAAAAGTAAGTGAGTAAAATAAATGCATAGCAAACAAAAGATATCGAAGTAAATGAGTAAAACTGATAACTTCTCGACATCCTTCTACTATCAGGCAAATTATCCATCTGATATCTTAATACGTTTTTAACTTTATCGCATATCACGCAGTCTGTGTCAAAACCTTACATTAAAACATCGTTAGTTATGTTATTGTGCATCAAAAATTATTAAATGAATATGTTAACAGTAAACTCGTTTTGGTAAGTAAGCGTAAACCACTTGAAGTAAGTTTCTACGCCTCGTTCCAATCTGATGAACATTTGCCATCCTTACTTTGTTTTTTTTCTGGAAATTTAAACAATGCTAGCAGTAGTTCAGCTGCTTTTTTAATACGATTACGTTAAAGAGGAAT
Source organism: Ochropleura plecta (assembly GCA_905475445.1). Taxonomy (NCBI): domain Eukaryota; kingdom Metazoa; phylum Arthropoda; class Insecta; order Lepidoptera; family Noctuidae; genus Ochropleura; species Ochropleura plecta. The sequence continues at coordinate 14,266,909 of FR997731.1, read as the reverse complement.
ACTAGCTTTTGTCCTCGGCTACTAGGAAGTCGGTCATAATCCACGAGAACTTACTACTGGTACAAAAATATCCATGTTATCATGTCATATCGTAATGGTGTAACTGTGTGCCAAACTTCATCGGTATCCGTTCGGCAGGACGTGAAAAGGTCAATTTTGCGTATCTGTAAATTCCATATCATTAGAGCTCTTCACATTTTCAACATCTGACACTCACGAAACAACTCCCGGCCACCGTGGAAGCGGGTCTTTGGACAGTATGCAATGGGTAGCTCAACTTCCGTCCAATCAGTGACGACAAGCCATGTCGACGGCGCCTTCGTGTCCTACACGCGCCCCTAAGAGAAGTCAAATAAGCAGAGAGGCACGTCAGGGGCTTGCCTGCCTGCCGGAATTGTGGATTGTTCGAAAGAAATACCGGGGCCCCGGAACACAAGACACAAAAGAAGGAATATGAATGTGTTTTAGTCAGTACAAGTCCGCCCAGAGCGGGAGAAGTCATTTGACGATTTCCCATCCAAAAAATAACTATGTACCAGCGAAATGTAGTTTTACCATAGGCACACCTCTACATAACTCTTTAGATGTTACCGACTTGCCAATGTTATGCTGCAACGTTCTTCTTACTTGTGACCTTATGACATTCCGTGGCGGAATGTCGTCATAATGTAAACAATAATGTTAATCTCCTATTCATAAGCAACTTACGGTGATACAATTGCATTTGAAGTAATTACGTCTACTTAAGGTCAATAACGTTTTCAGGCCATGGCCACATCAACACACAGTTGTTTAAACAACACATTAGCATTTAACGCAGTAGATAGCTGATGAAATTACATTCGATAGTTGTTACAAAAATCTCAAATACAGAATTGCTAAAAACATTTACCAATAAAAGCACAAGTGTTTTAGCGTTAGCTAAGTCTTGACTAATGTTTTGAACAGTGAAATCTTAGTGCTAAATATTCACTGTTGAATTGTCTAACTAAATAGCTGCCTATGTATTTACTCAGACAATTGTCGCTCAATTATTATAAGGCAGTGAGCAAGAGAAAATGTATTTATTGTTGTCATATCACAGTTAATATATTGGACACTTAAAAGCAACCGGTCATAATAAATCCTTTCAACTGAAAGCATGGCAGTTAAAGCTTTTGCTTTCAGAATGGCAAGTTGTTAAGCTCTGACATTTATCTTCACTTTACCGAGGACTGGCAAGTTAGGTACTAAACCGGATCTAGATTTAATATTTGAACAAAAGGAATCGCCCAAACACTTCTTTCTTGATGCTGTGACTTGTAAATTCTAGATATCGTCTAGTAGCCTAGATAGAATCTGTTTTCTGTAAATACCCCTAACTATTGCTAATTTAATCAGGGGAACAATTACACGACATGAGGTGCTAATTATAACATTTTTTTCAAACATATTTCGTTTGAAGATAGCTAGGATGATTCACACAAAATCAGAAGTATATTTTCTTTAATTTTTTCGTTTCGGGGGTTTTGTAATCGAAAATAATCGACTTCATTACTCTTATCAGCGCAGTCTCGACTGGTGGTAATGCACCAGGTTGCTAAAGTACTATGATTTTGCATATCGCCACAATCATCGCACGGTTTATTTCTCGCTTACTACTGTTGTAATCGAATCATGGAAAGTGAATATACTCGGTTACCTTCTCATGAGAAACAAACACATTATGCCAACGGCCACATAGATAATGTTTAGATTTCACACGTTAGGCAATTTATTAACTTCATTAGCAATGCGTGTTGGTGAAGACATTTCTCTTATTATTATTTTTTCATATTTAGTACTCCTTCCTTGGAAACTGGCTCTTATCACACTAAAATGAGGTTCATTTCATTTATTTCTCCATTGTTTTTTTTTACACACAACAATGATAATTGTTGCTGACGCAACATGTTTTAAAGGCCTTAATATTGTATTTGCCAAAATTCATTTTTATTTGTGTTCCTAATTCAATAATAACTGATTTTGTAATTTAAAATAGGCTGTTTTGCGTCGTCATATCTATGCTTCTCCTTAGTCCTGTGTTGGCAAAGTGCGGCGAAAAAGGCAATTAATAGATATTATAGACTTGAGTCTATAATATCTATTAATTGCCTTTTTCTGTATGATAAAAAATAACGATTTTTCCAGTTATTTTATTTTTTGTAAATGTATTGAAAAAAGGCCTTTTTTCACTTGTGGTATATTACTGCGTACTACTCCATAACACCGCCGCGAATTCAGCCTCAACTGCAATGACAAAAAAAAACACTTGTATAAAAAAAATGCATTAATTTTAGACCGATCGTGTAAATAAATAGCGACCTTAATTGGTTTTGTAATTAATATTGGTTAAACAATGGCGAAGCTATTAAATGTTTGTAATTTTATGGATAGGCATTTCTGGATGATGCAATCATACTTATGGACATTATCATCAATACCTACTTGTAACCACAATATTAGCTACCCACAAACGTAAACCTTCATTAGAAGGCCCAACAAGCAATACGTCAATTTTACGGCAGTGTATGTAATGATGTCTTATGATGACAGTACAAGATATTAGGGACACGATCTATCACTCACCGCTACATTTTTTCTATCCCACTTACATGATACATTAGGTTACGAAACTAACAAGTCGTCTTCTCGAATACTGATACAGTAATGAGATCTTGATTGATGATTTGCTATGAGTAACAAACATGATTAGAAAGGTAACATGTCTGTCAGAGAGAGCAACATAGAGTGACAATGACATCGTTTTGGACCTGTTGCACGCCACTGCGAACATTATGCGAACAATAGCTATGTCCACACACATTCGTGACATGGTTTTTTGTTTTGATCTCCTTTCTAAAGCAATCAAAACTCAACTTTAACTTTAACTACTTAAAACGTATTCTTGTAATTTCAAAAGTTATCGGTTAAAAACGAATTCATTGATCAAAACGGAAACTTGAATGAAAGCGAAGATCGCTCCTGCGTTTTCTATCGTAATAGGTAGTGCCATTGAAGCGGAATTCATTTAAAGTACGATTAAGTCATTTATTTAAATTAATTCATTAACCAAACAGCATAAATATGTATAGACAAATTATGAGTGATTAATTATTTGGAAAACTAAATCAATAAATACCTACTTTGAAGTTAGAAAATTGAGAAAACTGGTAAATGTTCTCATTATTTTTTTATGTATTTTTATTGCTCAGAGAATTTAAACAACATCCTTATAAACTCATCGAATAGTCTCTCAAAATTATTCACATTAAAATGGTTGGATTTTATTTAAATAAAAACAAATATCTGCCTAATCGAAAAACATTTTCAAATGGTTTCTTAATGAGAACACCCACCAGATATTAACCTTCAAACTAGTTATTTAGAATTTAAAACTTCTTACTTATATGAAAACGACGTAAACACACATTCCGCTGACTAAGTACTTGCACACGGATGTTTTAGTTAGGAATCTAACCTGTTCTATTTATAGTTTTATTATTTAAACAAAAACATAAATAACACGATAGTTCTTTATGCTAATGCATAATTATGTAAATAAGACCGAAATTAATATGGTTAAATAATAATATCTTTGTTAAAATCCCTTATGTATGTGGTTACAATAATCGTTTAGTGTAGCCATGACATAGAATAATGTAAGATTTTAATAGAAAAAAATACAATAAAATTCATGCTCTGAATAAAATAATTAACTGTCTAAATTTGTGAAGAGTATATTATTGTTTAAAAAAACTTACGTGTATTCAGTAATAATACACTACTACGTTGTAAAAATCAAACTTGGTACTAATTTGTATGAACTTGTGACCTCGAGTCAACAACAATTAGCTGGCGGTCGGGTGTGCATCAAACCAGTCTGAACACTTTTCTGTTTTGTTGTGGTTTTATACTTGTTATTTATAACTAAATAGTTTTTCGAAATGAAATCAAATATCAAGTACCTATATCTGATTTCCTCGTTATCATTTTGAATACATTATTGTAAAGGTTGTCGTTTGTTACATTATTACATAACATTTCAAAACTGGATGGAATATTCTTCGAGAACGTTGTTCTAAATAAGGTTGCGCAATATTTTTTAAACATAAATAATTAATATACATTATGGAACCACCTAACGATCAGGTTATTTAAGCATTCGACACCTTTGACAAGGTTTAGTCAAGCTTATGTTCCCCGAGGGTTAATACTTGTTCTATATTTTTATATTGTGATATAGTAGTTGATAACAATGATTGAAAACAGTGCTTGTAATCAAATAGTGAAGACAAAAAATGCGGAAGTGTCGTGCTGGAATTGTTTTAATGTGGAAAATGAAGATAAGGAAGAAGACAGTGAAATAGAAGTTCCATTGTCAAAAATTCGAGAAAAGAATAGGGGGAAATTCAGGTTATATTCTGTTTTAGTTTCCGAAGTGTCGGTGCCGAAGGCAGTTCCATTAAACCAGAAAGTGCGCAAAAATTATGCTATCGGCAAGCAAATAGAAAAGGAACTAGTCAATAAATCTAAAATAAATAAAAGTGTATGTGTTCAAGTGGACGAAGAGCAAATAATGGCTATTGAAGCTGCAAGTATTGCCTTGCCTGAAGATGACTTGACTGACGAGGAATATTTGGAAGACGTAAAAAACGAGTCTACTCAAACTGACGCAGAAAAAATCACTTCATATCAAACTTCAAATACTACATCGCGTGTTGATGGACAAGATAGTTCTGAAAACTCAAACAGAAAATGCAACCAAATTACTAAGGATTCTAATGTATCTCTTAAATGTTCAAACATTTCTTCAAAAACGAAATGTGTTCCAATAATAAAAGACGTGTCTTTTGACGCTTCGACTATTACACTGCCTGAACAAGGCAAGACAGATTTGGGAAGTCCAAAATCTCTAATCAAAAACCAAATCAATAGGGAATCTAATTTATCTTCCCAATATGCAAATATTTCTTCAAAAAGTCCTGCTCCAATAATAAAACAACTAAGCATGGCTTTTGAATCATCGACTGCTTCACTACCTAAACAAGGTAATGAAGACTCGGCAAAATCAATAAGGAATAATCAAATCACTAAGCAATCTAATGTTTCTTTCGAATTTCCAAACATATCTCCGAAAACTAAATGTGCTCCAATAATAAAGCAACAAAGCGTGTCTTGTGAATCTCCGGCTATTTCACTGCACGAACAAAGTAAGGAAAACTTAAAATGTGAATCTACTTTATCTGAGAACAACCACAGTGTGCCTTTAGAATGTTTAAATATTCCCTTGCCAGACGACGACCTGGAAGACACTCAGCCCTCTTGTACGGCAAAAGCAATAGAACTAAATAAGAACTTTGAATCTCCAAGTACTCCTTCCCAAGAATGTACCGACGGCAAAAGTGACTCGGAAATAAAATACAAGGTTCAAATTGAAACTTCAACACCTAAAACATATATTAACATAAAAGATATTAAGATCTGTGAACATCCAATTACAGATACACCAGAAGAACAAAAAAATAAAGAGTATGAAATAAGAAGAATCGTGGGAAGAATTCAAGAGATGTCAATTTCTGAAAGGGACGAAAGCGTGACTGAGAGCGAGAAAACAGATGTCGCCAGTTCCAATAATTCAGAATCTGGTTATGAAGGATCGTCCATACGAGATTTAAATGACATCGATTCTTTGAATAAAAATATGGCGTTTGCAAGTAAACACTCGGCAAGCACTAAATCATTAGTGCCGACGCCTTTTACCCAGGCACATAATTCACGAGAAGATTTCAAATCTTCCTTGCCTGTTCTTAACTTGACCCAAAGAAGAAACATTCTAAAGTCAACGAAATCTTTATGTGGAGAAACCAGTGATACAGAACATAAACCCGTGAAATCTTTACGTTGGAGTACACTTGAGTTGCCGCATAGGTCCTCACGTCTGGATGGTACGTAATTTCTTCAACATAGGAATTAAATCATTTTCAAATATTTTTCAACATCCGTTAAAGTATAAATAACATCAAATACTAAACAATTAAACGTTTCTAAGTTTATAGGTAAACTCATAATTAGACCGTTTGTCATAAAATCGTCGCCTTAAATGTAGTCTTACAATAAGAACACGTTTTAATGTTATAAAAATACGTAGGGTGACGTTTCATAGCTCATTGCTATAAATAATACCAAGCCATGAAACAATAAAGCTTTTTAAAGAGGAAAATAATAAAATTAATATAGGTACTATCCCGTTACTAGGTACGCAAAATGTTAAGAGTGACAATTACACAGTGTCCGTCCAGCTTTATGGACACAAGCAGCCAATTATTGAGAGGTCTCTCCGGTTTGATTCAATCCTACGCATTGTGAACAAACAACGGATAATTTACAACAGTTTTTTTGTTGCACCGCGTTCTATCTCTGCTGGTATCGCAATGCCAGCATACATACACGATTTATGTATACTAAAACAACAGGAAACGACCATGACATGTAGGATACGATAAAATACGGATTTTATGTGGAATTAAATAAAGTGATTTAGTCCAGTGACATGCAGTCGTGTTGCTCGTTGACATAAATTGTGAAAAAATGGTTTATTCAATTAGTTATAAATCGGAACCAAGTTATTCGTCGATAGAAAATAAAAGTGGTAACCCTGACGATATAAATGCGCCATTTCACCACGTGGATATTTACCGAAGGACAGTTGTGGAAAGTGAAAAAAAGATGACGTTCGGTTCGTTTTTGAGTCGGTGTTTGTGTTGTAAAGGAACTTCTGATGAAGAGCTTGACTCTCCCGTGGATAATCCAGCATCAGCTCTCGTTGGACCTACTGGGAGAAGTTACACTCTCAATAACGAAGCAAATAAAGCCAGTGTAGTACAAGAAACAAGTGTTCCTTCATTGATTGTCACTAGGCCGCTTGATGATGTGTTTTCTACTTCTACAACAACGCTTTTGCTAGCCTCTGAACGAAATGCAAGTGAAATCAATTTAGGTGCGCCAAACTATTCTTTTAAAAAAATGGTAGCGGTTCCATGTGAGTCCTCCCAGGATTCAGACGGCAACAGTCGATGCAGTACTTTAAAATCTGGTGAGAAAATCTCATTCATTCGAGAGATTTTATCGTGTCGAGACACTTTTTTAAAGTCTTTGGAGTGGTGTGATAATTCTTTGACGAGGACCAAAAGGTGTCGATTTATCAAACCCGATGAATGGCTAGAATTGAAGAATGATGGTACCGAAATTACATTCGAATACTTGAGGCACGCCTTGTTTCTCTGGCACAAATAATTATTGCACTTCTAACTCCAATTTCGTTTATCCAAGCACTGACTAACAGTGTTACGTTGAATTTTATATTAACATTAGAAGATTATTTTTTTCTGAAATTGGTTATTAACGTGGCACTATCTTTTTTTAACTCATGGCACGATCTTAACTGTTAACCAAAATCATATAAAGATATTGCAATTTTACCTTTAAAAATATATAAGTTGTATAGTAATTTTGAACCCTAACTGTTTCGTAATGACCGTTGTCAATGTCCTAATTGCGGCCATTTTTGTACTTTTATCAACGCCAACCATATTCAACTCATATTAATTACATATATTATTCAACCATGATTATTTTCGCACTGTGTTGTATGTTACAATGATGATAACGGTTGTTTTGTATTGTTTTCAGATGAGGTGTACATGTCCGACTCGGTGTCACCCAACCATGCAACGTTGCCGAGGCGATCAAACTCACCGCACCACGAAAGAGATATGCTTGATAGGGACAGGTTCTCCCTCAACAGGAGTGGGCTACAGGTAAAGACCATTCAGTATTTTGATAACATCCCATTAGCTAGTTAGTTGCTTGGGTTGCTGACGTCATGACTAGGCTGCTGCGCACCACAAACGACGAATTGTACCTATGTGCGTTGCGTCACAAAATCCATTAGCATTCCAACGAAGTAGTAACGTTAATTCAATCAAGTTCTAATGTTATGTGTGACGGCTCCACAAACCATATCAAGAAGCCTTTACAACTTAAATACGAGTCATGTAGATACAATTATATTGCTGCTGTCCTTATATTTCATTAAACGATCAATAAAATTCCACAATAGATCAACAAAATCAATATTTTGGTGCAACAACCGTGAATCACCTACTTTTACATTAACCGTGTCGCACAAATGTTTCCACGTCTCTGGTTCTAGAACAACTTTTGCAAGCAAAAAGCGACCTTTCGAAACCAGCTTTAGGGCCTTTATGTATTGTAGATGCTGTAAGTGTAGGAGTATTGTCTCGATGACCGCGTTGGCCATTGTATTATATTACTTCGTCTTGCAACACGGCCGGCGAACAACGAGGCTTTGTAAAACGTTTACTTGAACGAATACCTGAATGTAGGTATACACGGCAGGGTGAGCAGACAAAAAGTTTAAAAGTATCTAATGTAGCAAGTTCTTTTACATGTCTCCATTGCTCTTGTAATTAGGTTACTGTGTTGCCATGTCATGTGTTATTGCGTGCAACAATTCCGTTCCTTCTCGGACTTGTAAACTTGACGCTTGAGTTAATCGGCCGGATATGCAGGTACAGTATACATAGAAATCTGTGTATCTTTAATGGCGTCTAATGTTAAATTTCGAGTACCTACACTTTAGGGATTAGCACAAGTTCATCAACCATCATAAAGAAGTCGAAAATTATAACAGCAGAATATTAAAATAGAAATCCCTATACAACACGATTATTGATCACTTTATTAATCTGGCACAAAAATCTTTGTTGAAATAAATCTCAATGAGAAAAAGCATCAAACAGTTTAATGCTTTAAAACAGAATGAATTGCACTGGGCTTGGCCTATCGTGGTTGACACTCGAAATGTTGTAATATTAATCCTTTATAAAGTGTTGTAGTGTGGGTAGATACGATAAAACATTATTACTCAATGCCATATGCGGTTGTTTGGCCCGTTTCATATGTCTGTGCACTCACACTAAACATACTGCATTTACCTTGTACTATGTGGGTATGTGGAGATCTACCTAGCTTGTATACAAGATGTACATAATAAACGCACAACCTCTCGTGTGGTGTGTCGGACAAAGAGTTTGCAAAAAAAAATGTACTTTCTATAACGACTCAAGCAGCTGATAAAATAAACTAAATATAATTATAAATTTCCAAAGGTCATAAAACAAAAGTTGCTCAGTTTCATGGTCTGAGTCACCATACGAGAGATTGTGCATCTCTAATTATACAACCTGTATAAATAAAACAGGACCAAACACTCATATATTTTCCCTATTCTCTAGTAGGTGTACGAACATAAATAACGTCGTCTCTCATTCCCTATGTTGTTTAGGGAAAATGACTAATCGAAAGCAATGATATACTTAGATCATGATGATTTGGACAATTTTAAAGCAAAATACATAATAACGGATACAGCTATCAAGTTGTTTACGTACACTTTACGTACTTTCATAGAACTTGTACAGTTACGTTAGCGTGTACCCCACACGCAATGAAGACTACTACTAGTACTCATGAAGACTAAACAAATACCTACTATAATCTTCTGATCTAGCAGTGCCGACCCTGTTTATCAATAAAATATTGTCCCAGAATGACTAGTTAAAAAAAATGGAAATATAGTGTGAAGATAATTTGCTCGCCAGTTTATTCCGGTTCCGTTTCTTTTTAAATTTATTTCTTAGACACAATTTAAAACGAGCTTTATCTTAATTGAATCTGTGACATTCAAATGTGTTGCTATCTTTGCGAGGTATTAAAATCTAAAAGCACTATAGCTAGACCTACCTACCTATTATTAAATTCAAACAGATAAACTACTAAGTTTGATCGAACAGAAAATTTTGAAACCAAAAGGAATGTAGCAGGATTACAAAAAGTACTACATCAACATGGTACAAAATATGATTGTTAATTCTGAGTCGCGCTGTCATCATCATCAGCTCAACTGTCGCGCATGTCGGGCTAGCTCACCAGACACAACACTCTTTTGTTCGAAGGATCATGCCTTGTCTATCCGGATGAAGAAGTTTACACCACTCTTTGGTATATTTATTCATAGACTAAGTTCAATCATCATTAATTTAAACAGAAATGTTCCTCAGTTAAAGATGCAATTTTCCTCATAAAATGCACCATGCCAAGACATCGCTCGTTTCAGTTAAATCATTCAACAAAACATAAATTACATGACAACATAATATATCGATTCAGATTAAGTAATCTGATACAATAAATGGATTTCCTGATCTGTTTAAGGTAACTTGACATAAATGCCTGTTGCTGTATCGGGCATAAAAATGAGTTTGCGCCTACGCAACGCAAATTCCCAAGACTTGTGTGCCCACACAATTGGACTATATTTTTTGTCTATTGTTGCGTATAAGGGAATTGAATTAAACTTAATGATATACAGACAAAGGGGATTGGCCAGGAGATAGGATCAATATTTATAATGATACGGTCCTTTTGTTTGTTTGTTTTTATGACCCGATGCTTGTGTTGATAAAGCTGCAAATGCATGACGTGTTTTATACTGATCCGTACAGATATTTTGCTAACATAGTCTTGTGTTTACTTGTAAAAGGTATTTTTAGTCCGACGACGCCATCTTGTTTTTATACAAGTTTTCGAACAATTTTCAAACGTTTACCAACAACGAACCTAACAGACATTCCAGTACCAGTGATTTTTCAAGTACGCGTGGATGGCCAAATCCTAAACTATGAGAAATAGCATAAAATGCTCAAAGGAGTCTCGAGCGCGATTTAGATAAAAAATAAAACAGTACCATTGAATTTAAAAAAAAAAACATATCCAGGAATCGTATAAATCGTATAAACTCATTCTGTATTTTTACACCATTCGATAGTGTCGTTAATAGGGATCAATTTCTAAGAGTAAGAAGTAATGACATAGAGCTCATTTCACATTTGCTCACACTGTACTCCCCATTGAGAACACCCTAACAATAAAATAGGAAACAAAAGGCAAATACTTGTTCAACAAATGCCACACACAAGTATTCACGCAGGAATTGTAGTATCGAGTGACAGAATGATAATGCAAGCAAACAAAAACATGCTGTTTGGTTGGTTCACCGTAATTGTAGCTCAGTAGTGATCGCGGCTCGGTATCATAGCAAAATGTGCAATGTGTTCTCTCACTACTTTATTTATAGATAGTATAAGACCTAGTTCCGTGTGAACAGCCGCGTTTGCTTTTACTCCCGGATCGGAATTTATTTCGTCTGTTTCAGTTTTGAATTTTTATGATGTCTAACCGAAATAATAATTTGGGTGACTGCAAAATTTTGGTGAGAATCTCTCATCAATGTAGATATATCTAGAGATGATATGTGTTTTCATGTGTGATTCATGTTTGTTTTCTGTTTGTAATTTAGAGTAACTTCGATCTACTGTGAATAGTTTATTATTTCCTGGTCTTATTCCACTTTATTTGGGTTCGGCACAGTCGTCTTCTTCTTCCATACTCCTCAATTCATCGTCATCTAAAACTAAACTATTATGAAAAAAATAATATTAAAAGTTCTGTGGTGTTCCTAATATTTTTTTCTCTTTTTCATTATTCAAATTTCTCTACTTCCAGGTCCGCTCGGAATCCATGGCATCAGTATACTCTGGTGCTGGGGAAGGTACTCGCGCCAACGTGACGATCAAAGGGGAGGTGCAAATCTCGCTGTTGTACAACTACAGGCTGGGAGCCCTGGAGGTGGGCGTCAAGCGGTGCCGCGACCTCGCGCCCGTCGACGTCAAGCGAAACAGATCCGATCCTTACGTTAAGGTGGGTAATATTATTACTAGCTATAGCTCTTTCACTGTTATTTTTTTTTTTTGTTAGGGGACGAAACGTTTGACAATATAATATTTTGACAATATATTGGTAGTTTTACCCACTTATAAATATAGCAGCAATACCTCAATAGCAACCATATTGTAGCGGGAATAAAGAACATTGTGATTTAGTAATACAAAATGACATGCGAACTGACACTGTGGCTGCAACATCTAGCATAGAATACAGCATGGAGATTTTCACAAGAACCATAAAGTATTACATTTTATAAGAAAATAATTGCTTTCTAATCTTAAGTACTTTGATGTAAACCAAACTAAGACTAACCATGACTATTGCTTACAAGGTCCTCATTATTTTCTGGCTTAGTTCAGACTTCCAAATATATCTAAAAAAAAACTTTAGAATGTTAAATAAATGTACCGCAATTTTATACTGTGGTGCCAGATACTTATCAGGTTATTTATAACTACCATGGAAAATTACCATAAACGGTATATCCTGAACAGGTGAATGTTAAATACCTACTGCGTTGCCAAAGATATGAGATATATTTGAAGCAGGTGGAGGTGACCGCTCACTAGGTTTTGAATGTCAAAGAACAATTTTACAATTCAATAAACACAAAACTCAGGTGCTAAATATTAATGGCTTACTATAAACCTGTCTAAAAATAACCGAGTTTACCAATCGCATGGCCACGGCCGGCTAACCGACAAAGTAGATTAACATACACAACGAGAATATTAATACGAATAATATAGGACGAGTATGTGACAACTAGCTAGCAACCAGCTCCACTTGTTATTATTACGTAACAATCCTTACTAATATTATAAAAGCGAAAGTGAGTTTGTTTGTTTGTTACCTCTTCACGCTTTAATGGCTAAACCGATTTTGATGAATTTTGGTACAGAGATAGTTGGGAACCAGGAGACGGACATAGGCTATACATAGGCTATTTTTTATTTAAAAAAAGTGGGATATGAGGGAGAACGAGGGAAGAAAAGGGAAAACTTAGCGTTGCTATTACAAATCAATCAGGCGCAAGAGCAAAAACTACAGGTCTGCTTGGTGTGTTATACCGAATTTAACGCGAGCGAAGCGCGGGCGAAAGCTAGTCACATATAATTGTTACGTAATCATAACAAGTGTGTAGGTAGTAGGTCCTGTATTTAACATGGCTTGTTGTAGGCTTAATAAGCCACAAATCATGGAAACCGTTAGTCTTTCAGACAAGAAAAACAACTACAAAATAACCTCATTTTGTTAAAAACAGGACCACACAACTCATGAAACCATTTAACATTTAAAATTAACTTACCCCCATTGTTAATGTTTATATTTAAATGTCGTAATAAGACTATCTGAAAGCGAGTCCCTATGATTGTCTCTTGCGGTACATTTGGGCCAATACTGTACTATCCTAACTGCAAATACAATTAACTGAAGTATTTTCAATTACGAGGGTAGAATAAGTGTGATACACATGAACGAACTGGTTTTTGTGTACCCAAAATAACATTGACCCCTTTAATTTCCAGGTGTACTTGTTACCGGACAAGTCCAAAGCTGGCAAGAGGAAGACGAAGGTGAAGAAGAACACTCTCAGCCCGGTGTTCGAAGAGACCCTGAGCTTCGTCCAGCCGCTGGCCTCGCTGTCCGCGCGGACACTGTGGCTCAGCGTGTGGCACGCCGACATGTTCGGGCGGAACGACTTCCTGGGCGAGGTGACGCTGCCGCTGGCCGACGTCGTGTTCGACGACCCCGCGCCCATGTGGTACAAGTTACACGAGAGAGTGAGTACAACTGTTTTATTATTCTTTATCAACCTAATGCCGAGTGCACACCACTTTAACCTCATAGTCCTCCATCTCTTGTCTGCTACTCTGACCATGTCTATTTCTCGCCATCCACTTTATTCGATTCGATCTTACCACATCTACCTACCTGTCTGTGGTCTGGTCAGCAACTTGTGTCAGACAGCCGTAATATATATTTCGGAGCGGCGATGGCGCTTATCCGATGTACTATGTATGCCTTGGATAACCCCCGCCCCACTAGGTTTGCCGATGAACCGGCGAAAGTCTCCCGCCTGTTACCGCTTGTATTTGAAAAGGCCTGTGTCCAGCGATGGACGTCTCTCATGTGACTGATGATGGTCACATTAGTAACGATAAACCTTAATGAAACTCTAAAAACTTAACAATTTGACTCATATCTAATTGAATCTTACCTTTTCAAGACGGAACAATTCGATGAGCACCAAGGCAGTCGCGGTGATCTGATCATAGGCCTCAAGTTAGAGCTAACAGATGGTGCGCGCGGGAAGGGAACCCTGCATGTACTCGTCAAGGAAGCTAAGAACCTCGTTGCTACCAAGCCCAACGGACTTGCTGATGTATTCTGCAAGAGGTAAGTCTAAATCATACTCATAATGCTCATTACTCGCGGATATTTAGTAGGTTATTTAACAGTGGACACTAAAAGTGGATGTAGTCCACTTCTCCATTTCCATACTCGGTGCGACACCCGGCCACCGTAGACGCGGTCTATCGACGGTGAGCAATGGGTAGGTCCGTTGATGGACGGACGACGGTGAGATAAGCACGTTCGTGTTCCACGCGCTCCTTATAGATACGCTTAGGGACCTGCCAGGGCCTTTACCTGCCGGTGTTACCGGTTGTTCGAAAGAGATACCGTGGCTCCGGAACCCAAAGGGCAAAAGAAGGACATGGGTGGGTTTTAGTCAGTAAAAGTCTGACAATTCCCCCGCTCCGCTCTGAGTGGAGTAAAGCCGCGTATCGACTTCGCGCTCCAAGAGGACGAACATTGGCGCGCGTTCCGGCCGCGCGAAATTGTTAAGGTGCGTATCGACTTTGCGCTCCTGGCGCGCGCGCCATGAATGACCGCGCCGAGAGTGCGTTCCGCGGAGCGCGTTCCAAAGATTTGAAGTGTATCAACTAAGCGCGCCTGGCGCGCGTGGCAACTGTTCCAGTGTTTGGTCGTTCAACATGCAGGCCAGTCGTGTTCATTTAACAATTTCGCGCGGCCGGAACGCGCGCCAATGTTTGTCCTCTTGGAGCGCGAAGTCGATACGCGGCTCTAAGAAGAAAGGAGGGGCATTTATTGAGATTGAGAAAATTTTCACTTTCCACGACACTAAATCACAACTCAGAAAAGTGTCCTCTGATATCTACCAGAGGACACTTTTTATCTTTGGCAATACAGTAAAATGTTTATGAATTGTGTCTTAAGTAAAGCCAACTTTCCTATTCCCAGCTACCTGCTCCCGGAACGAGGCCGTCTGGCCAAGCAGAAGACGGGCGTGTCCCGGCGCACGCTAGCGCCGCGCTGGGAGCACACCTTCACGTACCGCGGCCTCACGCTCGCCGACCTGGGCGCGCGCGCGCTGGAGCTCAGTCTGTGGGACCGCGACCGGCTCGCCAGCAACGACTTCATGGGCGGCGTCCGGCTGTCACTCGGCACTGGTATGTATAGCCTTACTGACACCTTCACGTACCGCGGCCTCACGCTCGCCGACCTGGGCGCGCGCGCGCTGGAGCTCAGTCTGTGGGACCGCGACCGGCTCGCCAGCAACGACTTCATGGGCGGCGTCCGGCTGTCACTCGGCACTGGTATGTATAGCCTTACTGACACCTTCACGTACCGCGGCCTCACGCTCGCCGACCTGGGCGCGCGCGCGCTGGAGCTCAGTCTGTGGGACCGCGACCGGCTCGCCAGCAACGACTTCATGGGCGGCGTCCGGCTGTCACTCGGCACTGGTATGTATAGCCTTACTGACACCTTCACGTACCGCGGCCTCACGCTCGCCGACCTGGGCGCGCGCGCGCTGGAGCTCAGTCTGTGGGACCGCGACCGGCTCGCCAGCAACGACTTCATGGGCGGCGTCCGGCTGTCACTCGGCACTGGTATGTATAGCCTTACTGACACCTTCACGTACCGCGGCCTCACGCTCGCCGACCTGGGCGCGCGCGCGCTGGAGCTCAGTCTGTGGGACCGCGACCGGCTCGCCAGCAACGACTTCATGGGCGGCGTCCGGCTGTCACTCGGCACTGGTATGTATAGCCTTACTGACACCTTCACGTACCGCGGCCTCACGCTCGCCGACCTGGGCGCGCGCGCGCTGGAGCTCAGTCTGTGGGACCGCGACCGGCTCGCCAGCAACGACTTCATGGGCGGCGTCCGGCTGTCACTCGGCACTGGTGTGTATAGCCTGACTGACACCTTCACGTACCGCGGCCTCACACTTATTTATCTAGATGATGATGGTGTTGCTATTTTAACATCAACAAGCTACAATGTAATGTGTGAGGTATACAAACAATGATTTTTTGCAAACACATTATTTGTATTCCCCAAATAGGCAAGTAGAGGCATTGGGTATTTACACCCAAATGTTCCATATAAGAGGGAGTGCCACGGACCGAGAATAAACATAGACTTAGGCACTACTGAGAAATACCTAATAAAAACAAACAAGAATACCATGTTTGACTTTAGGATCAAACCGTGAATCGCCTAGCTATGGCACTTACAGCAGTAGTAGGTAACTAGTACTGAATTCCATCCCAATACAATCCTTTTCTGAATCAAATAAATTAGGTTACACATGTAATGTATACTTCCATTTCTCATGATACAATATTGTTCTCCTACAGGAACATACATGGGTGCCAACGTAAACTGGATGGACAGCGTGGGTAAAGAGGTAACGCTATGGCAGACCATGATGCAGCGACCCAACTTCTGGGTCGAAGGCTCCTTGCCACTCCGGCCTAACCTCAGCAACTGAACTAATGCGTCACCGGGCAGTTCTATAGAAACGCAATCAACACAGGTGACGCCACTACTACGTTGGGTACCACTAAATATACGTGAAATAATGATATCGTGCCAATTTTGTGTAAGCATTTCTTTACTTGTAAAGCAGTGATAATCGATTATCTTAATTTTCGATGGTTATACCTTATGTAACAGTGGCGCCATTTAGAAAAGATAAGTAATGGTAACCCCAAATACCGTACCTTGGTGTTTGTTTTTGTATTTTTTTATTTTATTTTATCCATTGGCAGTGACTTAGGGGTTCCACAATAGTAATTCGAGAATCGAATGTCTATTATCATATTGAGGTGACGGTAACGACTAGTTTAATTATTTCTTAGAATTGCCCACCTGTTTTCGTCTTGTTGTGTTTAAACTTTAAATTATAAATTATAGGAAAATAACTGAATACATTATTGTATGATCACATGACATCGAAATCTATACAAAGTATTGTATCGGCCTTTGTATACTATATTCTTTATTTTTATTTTATAAAATCTATTTCTTATACTTTGATACTCTTTATTACTTATATACTGTACTACTGTACCCAATCCGTTTCTGTGGTTATAAGTGCCAATAAATTACTCAAGAAATTTATATGTACCTACCTAATTTATACTTAATTATGTCATAAGAAGTATTACATCAAAATATTTACTTGTTCGATATTTAGATGCCTAATTTTGATATGTAACACATTCCATGATGAATATAATATTAAAATAATAGCTTTAAGTATCTAATGACAATAATATTTTCAACTTTCAAACTGCCTATAGTTAGAATATAAACTAAGTTATGCATTTAAAATAGAATTGTAATGTACAAATTAAGTCTACATGAGTTAAGGTACAGCTCATGCATATTGTGATTATTACGTCTAGGTGTTTTAATAAAAATTGAAGAATGAATGATTGTAAAAGATGTCTGTGTATAATAAATTGGAATGCAAGTTAATATTATAAATATAACGACTCTAAGACGTCCGTAGTTTGTATAATATTATATTAGACTTATCTTAACAGGAATGTGAACGTTTCATTGGCATTCGTTTATTATTATATAAACTTAAATATTTTTTATATAAACATATTGTGAATTTAAAACAATCTGGAAATAAATATTCTGAATAAGTCTTATGTGATTGTTTTTTTTTGTTGATCATATTTACTTTCCCTTTTATTACTTAGTCACTGTGGGAGATTTTATTAAAACAAAAAATGCTTTTATCAAAAACAAAGCTTCTAGTCTAAGCGGAGACATAACACAACAGAAAGTAAAGTGAACAAATTGATCTTTAGTGATTTTGAAATCACTTCTCTTTCATGGACTGGTATCTAATTCCATAACACACGGGTCAAAGCTAGGCAAATTATGAATAAAAATTACTTTATCTGCACCACATTAAAATAATAAATGGACCATAGTATTAAGTACAAATAATTTTGGATGGAAACTATCTGGTTACTATAACCATTCAGTAACATATTGATAACCAGGATCACCGTAAGTGACAGTTGCTCGCAAGCACAAAGAACTAACTTTTATGTGTTTTGGGGTCTATGTATATGAAATACCGGGAAGGTAAGGGAAAATTGAGGATGCTGCTCTGAACTTACGCACGGTAATCTACCCAATCTGGCGCTTAATAATTAATTACTTTTCTTTTTGATTTGTCTCTCTCGTATTTTTTCGTAGTCTTTTCTGTCCATAATGGCTTAATCTAAAAAAAGCGGCGCTACGTATTTGCTCTGGCAACATGATTCATGACAAAAGTTTTCACCATAAGTGTATTAAAAAATGTCTTTTGATTCACATGAGACTTTGTGACCGCTTTCTGATGATTTAATTAAAGAATAAACTACTTGAAAAAAAACCACATGTTTGTTTATGCATAGCTACTCACAAACCATATTCAAAAAATAATAACCGTAATCGACAATCGACAGTAATCCATGTTCTCGTAATCCAATCGTCAAACTGACAAAATGCAACATTATGCACAGATTTCTGTGCTTTTTTCTTAAACTTTGCAAGGTTTGTTTAACAGGGTATGTTACTTAAATAAATGTAGCAAATAGAATTTTTCGGTAAACAAAATTGAAAGTGATTATATATTAAAATGTTATTACACGACTGCCCCAAAAAGGAGTGTTATGTATTTTTTTTATTAAATTAGGGTTCATGTATGTTTGTATGTATGTGAGTTTCTTTATTCCATCATAACTTCTAAACGCCTGAACGGATTTACATGACGTATGGGGTATCATTAGAATCCTTGCATCGTCACGAGTAACATAGGCTTTTAAAAATTATGGAAATGCAATGTGGCGAGTATGATATAAAGTGAACACCCACACATTTTTTTTTATTATTTTTATTTGGATCTAAAATGCATGTTATTATCGTCTAGGATTTGACGAGTGGATCCCAAAAATATAAATATGTTACATTGTTAATCAAAACTGATAATTAATTTTAAAAAAATTGTCGTATTATCCGATAGTTGATCCGTTGAAAACAATCAAGGTGTGCCATCTAGTGGCAATTAGAAGAACTAGTGACAAGTAGATTTTTAAAATAATCTATTTCTATCCCAGAAAATCATAATAATGTCTGCCAAACTTAAACGGCTCAGTAGGTAGGTTCAAATTTCGAAGCAGATATAGGCAGTTAATTAAAGATAAAATTTAAAACACGAAATCCTTTAAAAGAGTCCGGTCAAAAAACACGACTGAAACTTTTCACTAAAAGGTTTAAAACAAAAATAAATAATTTAAAAACACGAGTGCCATGTCAAAAAAATGAACTAAAAAGAAAAAAACAAGATGTGTGCTAGGAACAAAGATGAAAGAGAATCGAAAACGATACAAAAATGACGCGGCCAGAATGGGTATAGAGCTATGCCCTAACAATAGTAGATTATTAACCAAGGGGATAAAGCAGTGTCTTCTGTCGCGGGTGACGATTTACATCGCGAGCGTAACGAAGGACTCGAGGTTTACTCCCGAGCGTAGCGAGGGTGTTAAAAACTTAACTCGTCTTAAATCCCTCGCTTTGCTCGTGCAAAGCGAGGGATTTAAGACGAGTCCTGAGTGTAGCGAGAGATTTAAGTTCACCCAAGACTAAGACAGCTTTATCACCGAGGAAAATACTTTACTTTTCGTACCATTTGCGAAAAAATTAACACAATAATAATATGAGATAAGCATTTATTAAAAATAATGACAATTAAAGGTAAAAGTTAACTTTCGAAACATTGGTCCAATTATTGATAGAGTGAGTTACATTTTTGTTTGGTACATACATTTATTGTTGATGAGTTGATTTGAATCCGACGATTCACTGTCACTGTCGCTTTGATTTAACATCGTAACGTATTTTTAGAACATTAACTTATTTATAAAAATAAATTAAAATAAACTTATGTAACGTTTATGTATGTGAAGATAACAAAAATACGACAAATTCCAAGACCAATATTTTTTGTCGGAAAAGCAAAGGCATCAAGCTCTGAATACGGCCTCGTCGGTTTTCGTAATTTTATTTAATAATCATAACTGCGTAACAAATGCGTATTCTTTTTCCAAAAAGATGTATAATGCTTTATATAAAAACTCATTGGTGTAAACACAGATGTAGTTCAGTATAAACGGTAAGTACCTATTCCAAATTTAAATCACATTCTCCCCCTAGAGCATGAATGAAATTCAGTACAATTTTCTTTCCCTGTTTTTAACAGATTAAAAATTACTATTGTTATGTTCGCTTTTTGTGGCATAGAATGTCACTTTTTTGAGCAAGTGGTACGAAAAAAATATTCATGTACATTGATGTACAGTACGTCATTTTAAAGCTTACATGCAGGGCTTTACAATAGTTTATGATTTATGATCAGAGAATTGGCGAGAGACACTATAAATAGAAAACAAAAATAGCGCCTAGACAATTTGAATAGCAATGATGAAACATTCAGAGTTTTATAGGCGTAACAAAAAGAGGAAGACTATTCAGACGCCATTTAGTAAATAGACTAGGCTATTCATAAAAAGGAACTAATTCCACAAGGAAGTCCGATATCATGCAAACAGTTATCGTGCTGTTCTACAAGAAAACAGCGTCGAGATTACCGCTGCTGGCTGCAGTGTCAAGTTTTATAGAGACTCGGCTAGAGTCGTCGCTGCGATCGAAACTCACTACAAGAGTGAAATGCATAGTAGTGTAATGTAAATGATATAATAGTAAAGTAGTGTGAAATGTTAGAGACAGTTTAAATGTGTTTTTTTTTCTCTGGATACCCACATATTTGTAAAACGTAATTTAAACTAGCAAGTCTAATAAGTACAGCAGTATATTAATATTAGTAAACGATAGTTTGTGGTCTAGTTTCAATAGTAACAAATTACGATAATACGTGATAAAATCAACGCAAGACGACAATGTAAATGTCAATCAATGCAATGTCAGAATATAAAACCACACAATCGATGAACAAACATACCTATATTTTTTTTTGCATTTTCTCTCGCCTATTTTAGGGAAATGTAATTAATGGGATTATTTTTTATTTATTTCAAAAGGATTTTTCATATATTAATCATTACTGTGCATTATCAGGGAAGGAGCCGCCAGTTAAAAAATCAACGCAAGACGACAATGCAAATGTCAATCAAGGCAATGTCAGAATATAAAACCACATAATCAATGAACAAACATATTTTCTCTCGCCTATTTTAGGGAAATGTAATTAATGGGATTATTTTTTATTTATTTCAAAAGGAATTTTCATATATTAATCATTACTGTGCATTATCAGGGCAGGATCTGGCCATGTCCGCGGTCGGGAGACCAATCTGTAGAATACTTCAAAGAGTATACCTAATAATATATCGGATCACACTTTCTTGTATAAAAACTTTTTATTTTTTACCAGGTTTATACGTCTTTGACATGTTGAAATTGGCCGATTAGGGGTCTGTGAATTAAATAGCTTTTAGCGGATTTTTTCGATTATACTCACGGCATGATAACAATCGAGTGAATAGCTATTATATGTATCAACCAGCCTTCTCAAAAACTGGCGTAGCCACTTCGCCTGCCTTTTTTAGGCTAGGCTAGGTCTACATTTTACAACAGCTGAATTTTCGTGCTTATAGAAAATTAAACTTCAAAAGTTAAAGTGGCAAGTGTGGCAACACTGACAAAAACTTTTTTGACAGTTTGACAAATCGCCGTTGCATGCAATAATAGTGCGTTGGTTGGCTTGGGTTTTTATTGATTTTTATTGTTTTCGTAAAAACTACCTGCAGATACATGAATAAAAAGCTTTCATAACAATGCTGAGCCTTCAAGAGAAAGTATTTCTTTACCTTTGTGTTTCATTCGCAACGTTTAAATTAGGTAAGAGTTTTAGGGCGTTGTTTCTTGTTATTATTTATAATTTAGTTTGTTATTTTGATTTCTTTCTTATTTTTTTATTTTTAGTTTATTCCATAAACTGCTACCAGTGTTCAGGGACGGACTCGAATGATCCGTTCCAGTGTAATGAGTTTTTAGAGAATGATGTTGATTTGGTACCCATCGACTGTGCGACGATACATAATGCTCAGTACTGTATCAAGCACGTCGGGAGATACGAAGGTGAGAGTCCGCAGATAAAAGCATGAACCTCACTAATGGGTACAGTGGTATGATATCTACATGTATAAAAGTCGACACAACTTAGCTTATTATAATTATTTTACTGGGAAAATATAAACCTATATGAACCTTCTTATAATTCTCTAGTGTACTACTTATTAGGTGGCGGGCTATAATATAACTCTTCAATTAACCAGCTTTTAATACTTTGCAAATGATTGATTAGATTAACTAAAAATTACAGGACAAACCTAGCTTTTGTTTAAGTTTTTATTTCTTTATTATTTCCTAATGATTTTTCAAGTAAAACATATTTCTTTTAAGTTTTTAATAATGTATCCAACAATGAACCTAGGTGTAGCGCTAGAGTGCTATCAATGCAACTCTTCCTCAACCATGGAGTGTGGTGACGGGTTGATGACGCTAGATGGTGGGATACTGAAGCCATCATCTTGCGAGCATGTATTCAATGCTCAATACTGCATTAAACTTACAGGTGTCTACTAACAATTATGGTGCTTTGCTTGTTAAATAAAAAAAAGCTGCAAAACGTTTGGTTTTTTGCAAACATTTTGGCCTAACAAAAATAACAGTGCACATATTACCAATAAAAATATGAAACATTGTAATTTTTGGGCAGTCAGATTTTGATAATCCAACAGTTCATGCAATATAGTTACTTTGAAATGATTTACTCTGTTGATAATATGTTATCACTGCCAAGCTGTATCACTGGGTATTCTTTCATTTACATTATGTGTTTATGTACATTAAGTTCTTATGCAGTTTTTAAATACACTAATTTATGCACTGGGTTACTATTGAGTTTTACAGCACTGGGCACTAATTATGGTTCACTTGATGTTAATGGATATTGGTGAGTAATGCATGTGTAACACTTATTTTTTCTGGGCGGAATATACCTAATTTCCTATGTACTAAATCTTACTTTTGAGAATATAATTTTTATGACTCAATATCTATAATTCTGATATCATACTGTATGAGAATATTTATTTTTGCATTAAATTTAAATAATGCCAAACAATATCAGTAATTAGATATGGATCCTGTGTATGATAACATCTCTGTGTATAATATGTTAGAGGCAACCAATTCATAAAGTGATACTTAAATGTTGTTTTGTTCAGGGGGCATCAGCACAAAGAGATACTGCTCATCATTGGATTTAGGAAATTACTGCAACTATGTGCAGCAGCCCGGAGACATACTGGAGTACAGAACTTGTATTTTGACATGTAATTCAGATGGATGCAATGCTGCCACAAGCCTAAAAACATCAGTCCTTTCTCTAATTTTACTTTTTATTATAAAGTGTTTTGTGCTATAAGATCTAAAAAAACTACAAAGACTCTGAAATAGACCAATCAAAATGTACCTACAACTATTTTTGTTGTTGATGTCGCTTCAATTAACATACATTCAGTAAGCACACATCAGAGTTCACTTTGTCTTTGAGCTTTGCAATAAAATAACAGGCCAAGTTATTGATGTTGCGAACACTGACCTGCAGCTTGTCATACACTATGACTGAGCAATATGTTGAACAACATTGTATAAATACAGTTATAACTTTAGTATACATAGATAAATTATGTAGTGCCTAAATATGAATTACAGTAGTAATAATAACATTATGTACAAACAACATGTAATGTGTTATATTAACAATGGGTAAGTATGTTAATGAAAATCAGTGCAATGTTATGAAATGTTAAGCATTTTCAATTTGTCCGTCCAACAAAACATTCCATTTTTTAAATATTTGTGAAAATCAGATTACTATGTATTTACTTTTTTATTATGCATTTATTATACCAGTTTTTACCTAGAATTATGAATCTCAATATATTTTAGTTTCTGTTATATATTGACTGACTAGAAGATAAAATATGTCTTTGTGTGATTTGTACATACTTTTTGTAACAATAACATTTTAAATAAATGTGTTAGTTTTATTTGCCATCCTTCTCCCCAATCAGAGCTGCTAGACTTGTTCTTGCTCGGTCATTTAATGGAGTACCCCGATCCAATACAAATAGTACAATCTGTGGCATGTGTCACAATTGGTACAATAGTCGAGTGATTAGCTGCTGCGCTGCGGGTTCGATTTCCGCACGCAACAAATACCTGTAAAGGCCTAGGTAAGCGGTCGCTTTTTTGTAACCACCTAAACTTGGTCGGAAAATGACGCTGAAAGTAAGTCTCTAGAACTGTTAAATGATACATTATTTTGATTTTTAATTGCACAACTAATTACTAAGAAGTTGTACAAAAGAAGATAATAGTAAGGATTCGCATTAACCTCTCATGTGCCGGAACGTAAATCAACGCTCAAAATAAGTCAATGTTAGTCTGTCGGAGCGTATATCGAAAAGTTACGTTGTTAGTATAGAATATATTTTTGAAATATTAACACGACTGCCGCGCGCGTACTATTTCTCGCGGAAAACAGCGCCTTTGGTGCGCATTGTCGCTCGGTATACGAGGGTTTAAAAAGTGTCTGCAAATGATTTTTTAAAAGACTAAGAAGTAAAGGTGCAGCAAATTTAAATAGCAAATGCTAGGTAATCATTTATCCCTTTTGACGAGAATCTCGTGAAAGCTAATGATGATAAAAAAACCCAGCTAAGTGCGAGTCGGACTTGCGTATCAGGGGGTTATGGTGCTTATGGCACATTCGAAGAAGCCCAGGGAAAGGCGTTTCATAAACTGAAGGACGGTGGGCATTCTGAGTGTGTACTGTCATTACGGATGTAGTCTGGAGCTACCGATCTTAGTTTTACTTGAGGATCGGCTGTGGAGGGTCTGCATACTATAGATATAAATCGGTTTCTAATAAGCTAGCATAACACAGATAAACTTGCACTTGAGTGACTCACTTGGTACTAGTTGTACGGAGACAATTTTGTGTCGCTCTATTCACAATCATGCGTAATAAACGAAGATGGAATTACATTCGTTTGATAATTCAACAGTAGCATTCTCACTTCACTTTTTGCAGGTGAGAAAACTTTGGGGCTACTGAGTAAAACCATCCATGTTCGTTCTTTCTAGCGACACACAGTGTTTTAAGATCCCGATTTTTGTGTCATCGTGTTTTTATTTAATTAATCGATAGAGTCTACAATTCTGAGGATTAGAGTAAAACTCCGGGTTCGCTAAGACTTGTACTTTTTTTTTAAAAAAATGACAAAGTTTCGGAATATCCGACTATTGAAAAACGAAAAAAAAATCATTATAATTTAACGGAAGTACTTATTAAAGAATTTATTTATTCTATCGAAAAAAGGTATAATAGCCGATCCTTTCACCAATTTCTGTTGCTTTAGTATGAATGGGTCGAGAGATATGATTTTTTTTCTCATTTTTCGTTTTCATTTTTTTATTCATCTAAACCGCCGTAGTAGGTGATCATTCCTACATTGAAAAATTGCTGATACTTTCTATTATGTGTAGTATTTTTTCCAAAACCTAACTCATTGGTTTCCAGGAGTTATTGAAAATTCAAAATTTTCCTTAGGGTTGTCACTTTCAAGTATCCGAAAAAAAGCAACAAGAGTATATTTTATTTGAAAAAAAAAGAAGGTGTTTTAAATACTTTCTAATAACTAATACGCAGTTGGCTATTCGAAAGGAAAATGTATGTAAATTTGTAAAATATTATGTGGGCTAACGGAACTAAAAATCATCTTCATTGTTAGTTACAATTAATTCAACATGCGAATAATCATCGATGGCTAGATTTTCTTCATTAACAGGTCTCAACAAAGACAATGCGGCTGGTGGCAGTGGGATTTTTTTAGCCTTTTTTTTCTCTCTAAGAGGTTGTAATCAGAGATAATTGGATCCGATGAGACTAAAGCTCTGTGAAAAAGGTCAGACATAGTCGCTTCACGAGATTTTTTTCTGGTATGGTGCTCTCTGTCAAACCTCCAAAATTTGTTGCGTGACTCAGCCGCTTGTTCAGAGAGCATGCCAATAGGTAAATTTGATTTTTCTATAATTTTCGACCCATGTACTAAAATTTTGTGAAGCGTGACAGTCATAGGATGCCATCCATACTTCGCAACATATTTGTATGCCAACTCTTTGCAAAAATTTGCGAATTTTTCAGGGTCAATTGGCAGGTTGCTAGACAAAACTGTTAAAATAACAAATAATCCATCTAATAGCCACTGGTCAATGTTCAGAATGTTTGCAATAGTTCCTCGGTTTTTATCTGAAGGAGCAGTGCGTGCAGTGTTTCCGTCGTTAGTGGTCCCTGAAGTTGGACGGACAACATCTACCAAAAGTCAATGATAAAAAAACAATGATATCTTTTTATAGTCGCGATAAGAAAGCTAAAACTTAATAAAAATAAACAAATTATATTTTGGTTGAAGTGGCAGCCCTAAGTGCGGATATTTCGGATATTACTAAAATTTCCAATAACTTCTGGAAACCAATGAGTTAGGTTTTGGAAAAAATACTACACATAATAGAAAGTATCAGCAATTTTTAGGGTTCCGTAGTCAACTAGGAACCCTTATAGTTTCGCCATGTC
This sequence comes from Ochropleura plecta, assembly GCA_905475445.1. NCBI lineage: Eukaryota > Metazoa > Arthropoda > Insecta > Lepidoptera > Noctuidae > Ochropleura > Ochropleura plecta. The sequence goes on along the minus strand of FR997731.1, from coordinate 14,239,977 downwards.
TGTCTGTCCGTCCGTCCGTCCGTCCGTCCTCGCTTAATCTCTGTGACCGTTAGCACTAGAAAGCTGAAATTTGGTACCAATATGTATATCAATCACGCCGACAAAGTGGTAAAATAAAAATTGGAAAAAAATGTTTTATTAGGGTAGCCACCCTATATGTAAAGTGGGAAGTGATTTTTTTTTAAATTTCAACCCTAACTTGTGATATATTGTTGGAAAGGTATTTAAAAATGAATAGGGGTTTGCTAAAATCATTTTTTGATAATGTCTATAATTTCAGAAATAATCGCTCCAAAAGTAAAAAACAATGTGTCCCCCCCCCCTCTAACTTTTGAACCGTAAGTTTAGAAAATATGAAAAAAATCTGAAAAGTAGAACTTTATAAGGACTTTCTATGAAAATCATTTTGAACTTGATTGACACAACAGTTTTTGTACAAAAAAGACATAAAGTTGTACAAAATAATTTCCTCCTCCACCTTTAAACTCATAAGTGGGAACACTTATTGTGACGGACGGGAAACTACGGAACCCTACACTGAGCGTGACCCGACACGCTCTTGGCCGGTTTTTTAATGTAGGAATTATCACCTACTACGGCGGTTTAGATGAGTAAAAAAATGAAAACGAAAAATGAGAAAAAAAATCATATCTCTCGACCCATTCATACTAAAGCAACAGAAATTGGTGAAAGGATCGGCTATTATACCTTTTTTCGATAGAATAAATAAATTCTTTAATAAGTACTTCCGTTAAATTATAATGATTTTTTTTTCGTTTTTCAATAGTCGGATATTCCGAAACTTTGTCATTTTTTTAAAAAAAAAGTACAAGTCTTAGCGAACCCGGAGTTTTACTCTAATCCTCAGAATTGTAGACTCTATCGATTAATTAAATAAAAACACGATGACACAAAAATGGGGATCTTAAAACACTGTGCGACAGAGGCGCAATCCGTACTATTACAATTTGATGAAAATGCGTAAGGTAGTGGGTCTGTCGGTATCTAATAAAAAAAAAACAAAATACTATCCAAACATTTATTGAAAATTTGTGCTACACAAGCATGATATAAAAATACATAATAATAAATATTAACACCGACTTAACCAAGTAAATAATCCAGCTAATGCACAATAATACTTTCATTTTCACTTACCTACCACACTAACATTATGCGTTTTATACTGAACATGGAATGTAATGATTATAAAGATTCAATATATTGAATTCCAAACATGTCACAAGTAAGTAAGTTTTTAGGTTTATGTGGTATCATTCCAATTCATACATAAGTTGCGTATAATATTAAAGCTATTATATTTAAATGAATTCATTTAAATTCTAAGCAAAAAATTGTGCAAATCAAAACAGCTTGATAGTCTTTTGTTAACAACTAGCACCTATGTATAATACTTATGTGATGCTAGCTTGGAAATCTAGTCTAATTATAATAATGTACAGAAAAAAAGTTCAGGTAACTTTTTTTTGTACAATTTCATTTGCTATGTAGGAATCACGATACATGAATAATCCTAGCGTTTGTATAAGTAATGAAAGTAAATGCTTGATCGTCGTAAAATGGTATAAAACAATAATGCATTCAAAATGTATAATACATAGGACATACAAAACAATTAAAATAACAGGTAACACTATTACATAAATCAGACTATTAACACAATCACTAACAAACAAGATGTCAACTTAACTATAAAACTGGGAATAACATTTATGAAGTGCTACATAAAAAAGTGCTTTTCACGAGATCAGCAGCCTAATATTAATTTGTAACAAGATTCTTTTAAAATAGACATGTCATTTAGATCTCAATCAAATGAAGATGATTTATGTTATGATTAAATGGATTAGGCAAGTTGGTCAAAATACACATCACATCTGAAATCTTGAAACCATAACCCTGATTTTGATTGCATATACATAATTGTATAGAAAATAAGTAAATCACATACACAATACTAAATAATAATATGAATAAAACCAATAGGTTGTGACATGGACATTTATATAGAATGTCATGGTTATATCACATTTAAATTCCTAAAACAAAGCAATACACGAATTTTGTTCATAAGAAAATTCATAGGCCCTTAAAATTAGATACCTAAAATGTTAAATTTCAAATAAATCACAAATACGTCAAGCTTAGCTGCCGAATAAGCCCAAAGCAAATTTTGGAATGATTAATTTTGATCCCTTAGTTTATGAAACACATATCTCTCGCGAATGTCATACTGCGAACAAAAGCAGTTCAAGAACTACAAAAAGCCGCGTATAAATAAACAATACACAATGGGCATGTTAAACCGAAGTTCATATCAATATACTGCTATAAGGCGTAGCTGTACATTATCACTGATAGGTGAATGTCTGAAGAGTACCAGCACAATAGGCTTAGTATTCAATACCACGAAGGAAAATCCTGCTTTCTCTTCCAATCTTAAATATTTTATCCTTACATCACTTGCGTATTAACGCATTCCTTAAACATACTCAATCTTAACTTCCAACTTTAATATTTAACTTGTGACAACATTAAGACGTGGTTTAGACTAGGGAATGACAACTAAACCTTAAAAAATAGAATATAGAAGGCTAAGAGAACAGATCAAGTGCTTAAAGCTTGATCGACGTTTTTACAAGCATTTATAACGAACATTCGATTCCTCGCGCTGTGTAAGTTAAGACCACGACCACTGGTCGCATTTATTAGACTGAGTAACATAGACCCAACACATTCTGTGTAACTCGATTTTCCATCGCGCGTATTCCGCCTTTAGTCGCTTATACTATAAGTGTGGCACAAAAATATACAAGGCTAAGCCTCAAGCGACCAGTGGTCTTAGACCTTCATGATTGCGAGGTTCCGTACACCTTGTCCGCTATTCTGAAGCGTGTGTTCGCTCGATAAGACAAAAGGCTTTTAGGCTGAGCTGCTTATGAGCCGTCGCGTTGCAGCCTCGCTTGAAGTGCGGCGACCAATTGTTCCAGCTCACGAACTCGCTGTTGGCTGTTCTGTAGCTGCCTCTTAACAATACGTAGCTCCTCGCCTTGGCGGTTGAATGCGAGGCGTAACTGGAAGCGAAAATGTAAAAATATTAGGTTTAAAGAACAAGCAAATCTAAAGGTGAGCACGGATATCGCGTACATTTGTGCGTAAATTATCATCACAGGTGACATTACACCGAAAATTCTAAAAAGTTTGGTGCATTATCATAAAAGAACGCCTACAGTCCATTCACAGTAATTAAAAATTTTAACAATGAGTTATAGCACCTTCTCTGCTTTGATTCTGCATCATCCTAGGGTAACTGGTAAAATATGATAGATGTGTCTTCGTGAATGTCACCTGTGGCATTTCTGCTACGATAATTTGTGCTTGATTATTAGAGGATGTGAGCAAAACTTCAACCTTTTGGTTTACATACCTCATGTTCAGTACTGAACACGTCCCCTTGGTTGATTTGCTTGTACAGCGGTACAGGTTCGGCGTCCCCCGTCTGCTTGCCGAACATACGTTGTAGCTGGTGGAACTTTGTGTTCTGATTAGCGCTGGTTTTCTGAGACTTTTCATTTACTTGCAGCTGCGGAACAAGTAGGTGTGTTTAATTTGGTAATACATAAAAAAACATCTAGCGCATATTACAACTACATAATTCGAAAATGTATAAGAGTTAATTATATTTGAGGAAAGTATTATTCTTACTAAGGAATGTCACAAATAAGGGGGCGTCCATAAATTACGTGAGGTGTTTTTTTGAATTTTCTGTCCCTCCCTCCCCCCCTGGTGAGATGTCGTGAGATTTTATTCAACCCCCTCCCCCATCCCCCAATCTCACGTGAGATTTTTCAAAATGTGGGTTTCTTACGTAAACGCGTTGGATTGTTACTGTAAAAAGAAAAAAAAAATTGCTTCGTGCTTTTACTAGTCGTAAGACTAGTTAAGACTAGTAATCAATATTGCTGAGAGTTTAATTATAAGTGTAATAAAAATCAACAATCTTATTATATTATATTTTTTTTTGTTTCAATTAGTAAAAAAATTGCGTGATATTTGCCGAGACCCTCCCTCTCTCCAACGTAAGATTAGATGAGATTTGACTCGACCCCCTCCCCCCCTTAAACACCTCACGTAATTTATGGACGCCCCCTAACTAGATGTCGTTCAAGTACGTGGACAACCTCGCAAGGGTTTTTAACACACTATGCTTTAAGAGAAATTCACAAAATAAATAACACATTATTATAAAAAAGGCTTGCCAGATTTCTGGGAGAAACCTCAAGCTTGCATTCCCTAATTCTGGCCAAATCAAAAATGAGTAAGTACAGAAACTTAAACATACATCTACCTGTTCGTTCTCATTATTATGGTTCTCGTTGGGCTGCCAGGTGCCTAGCGGCCGGTAGTCGGGCGTGGTCTCTCGCGACAGGAACGCGAACTTCTTCCTGTTGTTAGCGTCTTGCGGCTGCATGGCCGGCGCGTTGTGGCTCGTGCGCGGCTTGTGAGTTGTTATTGTTACCCCTACGCAATTAGACAAGCGTTAATGCTGGCTTCCGTTGTTGAAGTTGGACTGGACCGATACTTGATAAATTACAGACCCGACCGACTGTCACAGCTGCACTTTTGAGGGTTGGCGTAATCACTTACTGAACCAACTAATTTTAAAAGTAACATAACGACACGAAAAGCAGAAAATTAATTATACGTATGGGCTTGATATTGCTGTTCAAGTTTATTTCTAAGCATTAACATTGGCATTCTTTATAGGCAATAGTTAGGTAATAATGTAGAACGAATAAACACCAAAGAAGGATACCTGTCTTCATACTGATGAGCAGCGGTGGCGTGTTCATGCCACTGAGCCAGTCTTTGGCCGTCAGCGCGGGGAGAGGCGCTGCAGTATCGGGGTACAAGTCCTCCTGCAATACATATCAATTATTATTTTCCAAAAGGAAAACAATGCTAAAGAACATGATTTTATATTTTCTTCTGACCCTGGGTCAGTCATTAGTCATATAAATCTGTTGTTTTTCTAACTAATATCTAAATTAACTTATTCGTTCTTTCGTATCTAAATTAATGTAAAAGCTCAATCACTTTAGGTCAATTTGATGAATCGTTTTTTTTTACGATTCGTTCTTTTTTTGACGGCAATGGTTTTTTTTACTTGTGTCAAACGACACAAAGGCAGTTCACTTGTTTCCTGCGCGAGCACCTTCACTCCTCGCTAGTCGCGTCGTGTGTGTAGTGTGTCCTGGTGACTTGGGCATACGCTAAACAACTTTATGAAACCTATTTATTTGTTATTCCTGGACTAGCTGTCATCGCACCACACGTGTTTTGAGGCGTGTGGGTTCATGGTCAACGGATTTGGAGACTATGGTTCTCTTTAATGCCATCAAATATTTCAAGTTTGGTTAATAACTTCAATGGTTCCCTACAATATCTTACCTGGAAGCAGTCAGACTTGCGTGGCACAATCATGGAGATGGGCTCGCACAGTCCTCGCGACGTGTGCAGCTTATAGAAACGGAACACCTCGCACGACGCTGTGCTCACGCCACGTTTAGGGATGAAGCCTAGTCCTCGCTGGAAATACAACACATAATTAAACGTTATTAAGGGCGGCTTGCACGTGCGAGTTAAGTCTCGATTTAGTGTGATTTAATCTCGGTTTAAGCTTAAGTCGAACTTAATGCATTGCACGACTTCGGTTTAGAGTAAATCTAGATTTAAAGAAACGTCAAATTTAAACCAGCGTGGTCGGCAGTTTAAGTTGCTAAATCTCGATTTAGTGTACCTACGTGGAATGCTCGTTGTCATTTTAATTTTGTGCATTATTACCGAGTTTGATACTATCAAAATGGATATGATCTACTATCTGACGATGGCAAAATGCTAGTTCAATAATTTGATTCACCATTTTTTTCGCGAAACGTCAACAAAAGAAGTGATTTAATACAAGGTTTGCGTGATGACGAATTTAAGAAGAGATTTGCATACATTATTTCTAGAGATGTCCCGACTAGTCGGCGACTAGTCGGTAAAGCCGACTATCCGGCCGCTATTGTAGTCGTCGATTAGGCGGCGACTAATCGGCAAAGAGCGCCGACTATCTTACGTTGTATGTATTTCTCAATAATATGCATGCGGGGGAACTACATGAAATAAAAACCTTGATTATATATTAATTCTTCAGTCTTATACATTAAAAAATGTAAAGCAATCTTTCCTTTGGTAATCAGTTTTTAAAATTACTTGCTTGTAAAGAAAACATAATTATGACAATTATTGAACAAAATTAGTACCTATCCTAATTAACATAAAAAAACAACATAATATAAAACGATTGCGCGCAAATCAGCCGTAAACGAAGCGTTACGGAAATCCCCGAAACCGTGATCGGCTTAGCCGACTAGTCGGCCTTATTACAACCGGCTAATCGACTAGTCGGCTAGTCGGCGAAAGTCATAATCGGCACATCTCTAAATTTATTTCTCTATTATCAAAATTAGCCGCTCGTGATCTTTCATCTTTCAAATAAAATAAACTACCACAAAACAACGAAACCACGATTAAAAAACAACCGACAAAACTGGCAATATTTATGAAAATAAACATCAGATTTGATATTTGACAAGTTCAGTCACATTCCTTTCTGACAAAAAAGTTTAAAATAAATAAATAAATATCTTGGGACAACTCACACACGGCTATCTGATCCCAAGCTAAGCAGAGCTTGTGTTATGGTAACCAGACAACTGATATACATACTTATATAATTTATAAATACATACATATTATAGATAAATCACACCCAGACACAGAACAAACAATCATGCTCATCATCAGAAATGCACAAAAAACCCACACCATATGTGAAAACCGAAACGCAAAGGAACGAACGAAAGGAATGGAACATGCTAAACTAGATTTAGTTAAGTCGAGCAGATTTTAACACGTGCAAGACCCATCTAATACAGTTTAAGTTAAGTCGAGCTTAATGTGTAATGCGAGCTTAGTAAAATCTAGTTTTAAGTGCAGATGGTGCAAGCCGCCCTAAGTATACTGTCTAGCTGTTCTAATTTAAATAAAGAACATTCTTTGATGATTAAATTTCTCATAGTATTATTGAGTTGTTTTTAAGAATGATGTACCTACAGTTAAAACTTTGTAATAATTCTTGTGCCCTATTGCATTAATCGTCCATATTATCCTAAACAGCCGAATCCTCTTTTTTAAAGAAGTTCTCCTATTATCTCCCTTACACTGTTGAAACGGTTCATGATTGGTAATGTGACTTACCTGTGGATTACCGGACAGGAACTGATTCAAGAAATGCACGTACGGCGCCTCGTCCACCACTTCATAGTATCGGATGTTCCCATCACCTTTTCCAGCGAGGTACACCTGTGGTTAATAGAAAATTATTAGTACAACAGAACATACAATATAGTTTCAAAGTTAACGACGAACTATAAAAAAACGTACGCACGGTGACCAATCAAAGTTGTACAATATCAGTTTAAGGGATCTCTCATTGTATTGGATATCTATACAAAGCGAGACCATGTTATACTAGAAATACAAGGTGTAACATACTAAACGCACAACCTGTCGTAGACCATGATACCAAACAATTATGAATGTTGAAAATTCATATTTTTTTAGTATTTCCTTACATGTTCTATGTATCTGTAGAAAGTGCCTTTTTTAATTTTGGGAATTTTGAGAACTCGTAGAAAACAACAGTTGTTTAGTTTCTCGGTCCATGAGACCACAAGAGTTTGTGCGTTTTTCATGTTACATCTTGTATATAGCTCGATATGTCGTCGTGTGTATGTGTACTAGCACGTTATTAACCGGTCCTTGTCCCAAGGGTAACGTTTAGCGACGTTAAATGGTTTTTATCAGGTAGACAGTATCTATCGCATGGATACGACGAACAATTAGTTTTAATTTTATGGCTAAGTGAGGGTCAAACAGCAGTTACTAACTGAATATTTCTGTACTATTAAAGAGTGCGAAACCTCAACAAACAGAATTATCGATCTTACGTGAACTTATCGTAATGTCTTTACCTAACTGTAACTACAACAGCCGTCTATTTATTTCGCCTTTTCTATATTTATGTTTCTCTTCGTATTTTTCAATTGGATACGATAATGTTCATTAAAGAAGTTTGAACTTCGTTATTTAAACTTCATGCAGAAGAGTGGTATATAGGCAGATTTAATGCCACAGAACTTTCTCTACCAGTCAACTTTTGGGTCAAATAAGACAGCAATTGAATAGAGTATGCACAAATTCCAAAAACCCCATTTGCACCTTATCCCACAATTTAAATAGAATTGTGATTTAGAAAGAATTTATGAACTAAATAAACATTTCAAAATGAGATGATAACTTACCATATTAGTATCATAATCATAGTACGGGAACACAACACCGGACGAGCTATCAATGGTCTCGCATACAAGCGGCTTGTCCAGATCATGTTGGTCCCACACGGCGTACTGACGGTCGCTGTAGCGGGAGAAGCCGGTTGTCAGCACCTTGCCTTGACTGCCCAGGAATGTGCACTTCGAGGCTTTGGTGCCCAGGTGGCAGGGACCTTCCTGTAATGAGAGCATGAGATTAGTAAAATTGCAGAACTTAGGTGTTTTAGCAATGTGACTTATTACTGGAAACGCGGAGCTTTTTTTTTGGGGTGGGTTTGAGCTTTTCGTGAGCATTTTGTTTTAAAAAAATAATTGTTTAGGTGTGTGGACAGATGTTTTGGGATATTGATAAACAATTTATTTGAGTAGCAGGTACGATTTTTCTCGGACCAGTGTTCGTGACAGAAATAAACACTTCGTAATTCTATTGTTGTAGTTATTCTTTGACATTGTGAAATATTTAATAAGCTAAATACTGCTTAAGTTGGTTAATTGGTTAACCGGGGGTACTACCATGGTTGTTAAGAGCCCTCTTGTCTGTCAGTCTAGTTATGTTAACTGATACTCAGCTACATCCGATTAGACTGAAAGACTACCCCAAAATAGCTGGGAAAAGGCTAAGCAGAATGAATAAAGTCTACAAGTTACACTTACAGAAAGCACGATGCCTCTCCTGGGTTCGATGACGCGCAGCTTCTTGTCCTTGCTGGTCGTGGCGAGCAGGGAGCCGTCGCGGTTGAACGACATGCAGTAGATCACGTCCGTGTGGCAGTCTATCACCTTTACCGCCTCGCCTTTGCCCACGTCCCAGACGAAGATCTGCAGTGAAAATATAATATGTATAATTGCCATTGAATGGAAGCAGGTGACCTAACTGATGGTAAGTGATCACTCCCACAAATAGACATATGCATTATTCTACGAATATCAATTGCATTGTCATTACAGAGATGAAGTTGGTATGTTGAACTATGGTTAGCATTTTTTACAGCTGTGTTGAGGATTGCAACCAATCAAATAAATTATTATAGGTCACATCGAAGTGTAATAAAAATATTTCTTTTGAAAAGTGTCCAAGTCGAAAGACGTGATATATATCTAGTCAAAATCAAAGTGTGCATGACATGGCGGTAAAGAAAGTATACCAGTTAGAATCTTACGTAGTAAACATAATTATCCCGCCAGAAGGTCTGCCAAGAATATCAGTACTTGAAAGGTAATTAAGTCCGTCAGTCAATCACAACACAAATCGCAATGAGTCTTTTATCTAGTTTGAGTAAGAGCGGGCCGTGTCCACAATGATAACGGCCGTATACAAGATCAAGGTGAAGATAACAATTAAACTAAGCTTAACGATAGCGGATAAATATTTAAAATAATGTTCCAACATCCGTAGATCAGCTAAAAATAACAGGAAACGACAGTTATCAATTGGTAAAACATCGTTTGAACTTATAAATAACTGTTCGGCAAACGGTTCACAACATTTATTATTTCGATTGCAATGTAGCACGCAAAACTAAAGAGTCACAAAGGCCATATGCTTGCGTGACGATGCGAAATAATATCAAGTTCTTCTGTATGTATCAGCAATGGTGAGTATGAAAGTGTTCACAAATCAGAACTAAACACTGTGTGAACTATTGAATCGCATTTATTGATTCTATTTGTAGAATAATACGTTGATGCATGCTTCACATTTAGTGATCAAGTTGTGTCATAATAAAACAATATGTATGCTTCACAAAATTCATTCACATCATCTTAAACAGGAATGTCTAAGATGATGTGAATGAATTTGTTTATGACCATGAATAAACTTGCGTTCTATATTATGTTTACCATGTTCTATATTGCCCCACTGCTGGGCAAATGCCTCCCTCCCAAATAACCTTCCAAACATATCAAAAAAAAAATGCAGTGATCTCTGGCCAATCTTTCATCAAGATTTGTGAGTCGTCACGCAATTTCCTAGGCCTCCCACGGCTACTATGACCGAAAAAGAACTGTATTTTTTTTACAGTGGACAGTTTTGGGTAGATTTTCTTGGATCTAACAGCTGTACAATTGCGTAACGTTCTATGAATCCAAGTAAATATGGCAGCTAACTGTGCTTGCATAAAGATACAAGTTTCCGGAATCACTGTTTATGAACCTGTTTCTTCAGGTGCGTTCCGAATCGAATTGGGAACCTGTGCCTTTATGCAAGCATAGCCTGCCTGCCTACCTTTAACGCTCTAAACAGAAACGATCTAAAAAATAATTACCTATAGGTAGGGACTAACGATATTTGTATAACCATAGACAACACCTTTTAAAAGTACCATAAACTAACCAAATAATCGAATCCAGCGCTAAGCAGTATATTCTCAGCCGTAGGATGCCACTCGATATAAGCGACGCGTCGCTTGTGTCCGTGCAGTTCCACCAACCAGTCGGTCAGGTGCATGGACAGGCCGCCGTCCGGAATGTGCCATAGTTTTACCTGCGGAGAAAAACATGTTTAATGATTCGCCTAAGTAGGTTTAATATCAAACGCGGCAACTGGCTGGCAGTAATAAATATAACTGGTCAATTGGTTTAAAATCAATTTTCTAAAGACCTTTCTCTATTTGATAATGTTTTGGTAATAAATGCATCCTGTATTTCTATTAAGCCAAATAAAAAAATATTTTTAGATCACGTTATGGTTGTTTCTTATTTCACAATGTATTTGGTTTTATGCGCAACCCATAAATTGTTTGTTCGATGAAACGGAAGCAACATAACAGATAAGTATTAGTGGAGCAGCCAATCAGGCAGTCAATTGGTGTCAATTATTTAAAAACAAATCAATAATAATTTTCTTTTAGTCGGTTATGTAAAACTTAATTGGTTTCAAGGATTTCTAATGAAATGCAAACGATCGAATCAAATGCACACATTATGGTAAACAATACAGAACGCCGCAGTAATAAATTATATCACCTATTTACACGACACCAGACAAATGACGACAATAATAAAGCATACAATCGAGGCAATAGATACTTCTGCTTGATAAGATAATAGAATCAATGCTCGTTAGCCGTAATAATATAGCAACAAACATATAATAATATATTGACAACCACGCTACACGCTTTCCTATCAACAAAAAGCGAAAAATTGTTCAAACGGAACATCCCCGAGTAATAGGCATCAATTACCAAGAACAAATTGCGGATACAAAAAAAGAAAAAAAATTGGCACAAACGAAATTACCGTGCAGTCATCGGAACACGACGCTATGATGTTATCGTTGAAAGGATTCCATTTTATGTCGAGCACGGGGCCTTTGTGGCCAGTCACTCGACTAGCGTTGAAGTCCAACCGGCCAGTCTGGAAAAGATACATAAAATATTTGAATGATGAATACAGAAAATGTTCCTAAATGTTTTCTTCCAACGCCCTTAAGTGGCCTACATTCTATCTGCTTTGTGATCAGCCATGAATCTCGATATAAACTGTCACATTTGATATTAATCTCAATTCTCTAGTTTTAAAATGAGATTCATGGCTAGCAGTCATTTCAAAATTCGTGTTTAAAAGATTTAATACTAAATGTTTCAGAAATATAATAGGTTCCGCTTTATAAACATATCATTTTACATCAAACAAAGTGACCGCTTTAACAAACAATTACGTTGCAAGCACTTGCACCATACGAGCAAAACTGAAGGAAATTTTGCAACGTTGCAGTTTTGTTCCACATGCATCAAAAATGATACACATTTCTCACGTTTTTAGCAATCACAGCGTATTTTCAGTTGGATTGCTACGATTTGATTACATAGCGGATGTTTCAATAACGCATGTACTTTTGAACGTAATGAGGAGCATGGGCGAATGGTAATAAATTAATCAAGTGTCAAGGTAAAGAACATTATTTATACAGGTTTAAAAGGTAGCTGACCTAATATGAGCCAACAATTTTTTATGTTACCTATAAACCCAAGAGATGTCATAATAAAATCTTCAAGATATAGCACGGATTTAAAAAAAAAGGAAATTAAGTTCATTTCACAAAATAATAAATATAATTTCATATTAGTCGCCAGATTTGAACAAAAGTGAAAACAGCATGCTGCTTGACAGGTGGAATCCCCTAGGTACTGCCTCAGGAAAAAAGGTTTATCGACTTAATTTGCCTTTTTTATTGTTTTGGGGTCTGGCTATCTGAGTCAGATAAGCAATCAAATTGATTAATCTGGCTTGAGCATACACCTTGTACAAACACGGTGTGGCTACACAACGCTTATGGGGGCATAAACTGGGGCAATTCAGACACAATGTTGGTAAAAGAAATGCAAATATTGATGTTTGGCGAACCGATGACGTCTTAGCATTGAACTTTCCCTGAAAGCTAAGCCTGGTATGTTATAACGGTTCGGTTTTTATTCTGAATTTCAACATCCAGGTCAGAATATTTGGGTGAAGCCATGTTCGAGCAATAACATAAATTATGGAACTTACAGAGATTTCTATTATGGTGAAAGCGCCAGGATGACCCGCGAAATTCATTTTTTACGTTATTAGGCAATTTGCGGGTCGGTGTCGAGTGGTATGTTGATTAAAATATAACCTGCGACTGTTTATAATATGAGTTTACTGAATTATAATCATTAAAATTTTTAGTTTTTCATTAAATTGTATTTAGTGGTTAAGCCATATTTGTTACGGTCTCAATTTATATTTTAATCAATATGGAACTAGGCACCGTCCTGTACATTGCAAAGAACGTAAGAAATTTTGAGTTTCGAGGGCTGCCCTGGAACTTCCACCGTAATAAATTGTGCTTAGGTTTGCTTCGCTTTGGTATTATGTTGAATCTGGGTCTCATACGAAGTTTCCCTATAATAGAAAGACTGCTAAAATTATAACATTTCCTTTTAGCTTTCCAATGTCGGAAGAAAAAAAATGAATGAATAAAAACAAAAGACATTCAAGAAAAAATAATAGTCATTGCATTGATAAGACAACCGAACCGACGTATTGAATAAAATCGAAAATTAGGAAAATGTTATTGCAGGCTAGGCAATAACATTTTCCTAACTTTCGACTTAAACTTAGGAGAGACGGATATATTGAATAACAGAAACAATAAACAACAAGTTTTAAAATGACAATCGGAGTGGCTATTCTATTTTATGATGGGTTCATTCATCGCATCTCGTGCTTTGCGTTCATAGCATTATTTTACTTGTCTAGTTTTTTTTATTTCAATAAAAATAAATGATTCGACCACGAGTAAATAAACCTGGCTGGAATGCAATTTATTTTTGAAGGTTTTTAATGATTATAATAAAGGGCAATGGTCAAGTAATGTCTGGATGTTTACGAAAAATAGTAATTTAAAAATACACCTTGCACCTGGTAGATAAAATTAGAAAGGGCAAGCAAGGTGCACTTGTTAAATAAAATAATCTCACATATTGTCTAATACTCACATTATCCAATGGCAGAACGAGGAAGGCTCCACCGCCAGCCACCTCCGTGACTATGGCAACAAATTTAGGGTTGACAGCGCAGAAGTTAGAATCGTGCGCATTCCTAGTGATCTTAATGTTGTCATAGCAACGCTCCCGTTTGAACGGAACTCCGTAAACATGGCGGAATTTGGAGCTTCTCACGCCACGGAACCATACCTGAAAAACGTTTTCCAGTGTGAGCTGTTGGGAAACAAAAAAGCAAGAATCATTGCGAACCAAAGCATAGAATATAATACACGTATTTTTCTACTAAATAATAATGTTATAAATACAAATACTACATAACACGAAAGTTAACTAATTACCTAATAACTTGAATAGCTGCCACACTGCCAGCTAAGTTGGCATAAGTGTATATTTGCGTGACGGGTTATGAAATAACCAGTACTTTTTATTGAGAAACAAGTGTGTTTTTATTTATCTATATGAGAAGTAAAGAGATAGTTATTTAGAAAATATGCTTTAAAATTGAGAATTTTGGCTGTTTTCTGGAAAATTTGCTACCTAACTGGTAAAAATTAAAATATCTGAAGAATGCAATGACAACATCTAGTTAGTTCATAAATGATTTCGGTCATTCAGTGAGAGTAAAAACGACATCATTATGTGCTTGTTATTTACGCCTACCATGACTATCCGACCCCATTCATCACTTACGAAAATAATTGCGTTTGATTTTTTTTTAAGGAGCTCGTGGCTTAATAATTAGTAGCCGCTCGGGTCGATCTTTAGGTTAAGCCGCGCTTGCCTAGGTTGGTCTGTGGATGGGTGACCACCCGTTACATACCGAGTTTCCTCCGTGCCTCGGAAAGCACGTTAAGCCGTTGGTCCCGGCTGTCATTTGTAGATCTTTGACAGGTAGTCAGTGTTCCGAAAGTCTGACAACCAGTCTTACCAAGGGGTATCGTATTACCTAGTATTAACTGGGTTATGGAGGTCAGATAGGCAGTCGCTCCATGTAATATACTGATATTCAGCTGCATCCGGTTAGACTGGAAGCCGACCCCAACATGGTTGGGAAAAGGCTAGGCAGATGATGATTTTTTTTTTAATTTACTATCGCAATTATGATAAAATAGAAATTATGATAAAAACGCTTTAGTTAACAAAAATAATTATTTGAACTTGAGAACCTCCTTCTTCAAATCGTCGGCTAAAAATAAAAAAGTGTGGCCAGTTGACCATTAGACAAAGATTAAGTATTATTTTATCAAAAATTACAGACGAAACGAGAAGCAGTTCACGTGAGTTAAAAAGTAATTTTCTTTTTTAACAAAACACTTAAGTTGAACAAAGGTATGTGACAGTATTTTTTTATTAAGTTGACACTTACATTTGTGCACATACAAATTGTTGGCATACAGACAGACACAAATTAGGATCGCACGCAATAAGAGAAAATATGAACTCAATTCTAAACTTATGAATTATTCAAACAGAATTAGTGATATAATCTTTATCATTGTGATAAAATGCAAATACAAATCTAGTTTTTTTTACTAAGTTCTTATGTGATTTTGCATGCATATTTTGTGCAATAAATATTCAGGATAAATTGTGCCACTACTGGTACTGATGCTCAGGTACCGAAATACATCATCAATAGTGAAAGTTTGTGCACAACATAGGTACTATTATATTTGCAAAAATAAATTTTCTTCTATAAATAATTTAAAAAACCTATTAACGACTTATCATCATGCATCAATTTCTCTCATTATGCTGGGGCGTTTATAGTCGATTGGTGATAATCAATCATCAAAATTCATTTACCTAGGTACCGTTAAAAAATATGCCCAAGAACAAAATGATCATAGCAAAATGAGCGGAATATCATAGTCAAGCCCTCATTCGACAAACTAGCTGGGGGACTCGGGTACACGTCTCGCATCATAGTCAAATTAAAACAACGGCGACTTAAAACGGTTTTATTCAAATTGTCTATGAACCGTGTTGAGTATGCCGCGGAAATTAAGAGCAATAACCATAATTGTGTAACGGATTATTAATATCAAGTGTCTTATACACACGCTCTACTTTTAGAAGCGGGGCAATGAGTTTTTAAACTCATTTATCGATAAGCGATTGTTCTACGATCAAGTTTTGGAACAATCACAAAAATAAAATTGAGACATCTTCACAAAAAATATGTATGATATTCATGTGTGATTGAAATTTTAATTAGAAAAAAAAATGTAACACCGTGTATATGTATATAATAATTATGATATTTATTTTTACACTAAATACAACGTAATTGCATTGTTATGTTCTATTATTAGGTATGCCCCTATCAATTAAGACTGGCTATATAATAATAATCCATTGTGTCATATACTTGCATAATTAATACCTGAACATTTTGCACATATTATATCTATGTAAATCCCTTTAAGTGACTGACTCATTAACAAACATCAACCCGCGAAGTATAGGGGTAAAACGGACTTGATTGTAAAGTCTACTTAATTAAGCTCGTGAAAAGGCGAAATGGAGATACAGGGCGGACAGGTTGTTCCAGTCTTTCGAGCCAATAACGGACATCTGACAACCCTAACACTATCAGAAATAACACACAAGGGTAGATAAAGAACAAATACCAAGTTGCAATCTATTTCCCATAGTCGAGTCTTACGATTCGCACTACTTTTGATTACAAACACAGCATAAAAAGCATTCCATGTGTGTCTAAACACATGATCTACAAATAAAAATGTGCAATGAAAAAAACAATACCTGTGAATTAGTCATGATGTCTCCGCGCTACTGGTGCAATATCAATACATGCACTACATAGAGGCACACTCCACAACTATACAGTTCTGTGCATTTTACATACAATAATCGTATACACAAATAACATAAAAATCAGCTGCCCACAACATGATGCACTGTACCTTAACACTGAAAGTTCCAAAGAAACAAAAAGGATGCATTAAAAAAACATAACACAAAATAAAAAAAATGTGCAATAGAATAAATAATACTGAAATGCTCGGAGTCGACAGTTGTGCAGACCTGCGCTAGGTCGCTACCAAATGATACTCCGAGTACAAAGTTAACGGCAGAAGCGCGTGTCTCGAATGGCGCGAGAAAAAAAAGTGAAAAGACACTCGTTACAAAGTCGTTGTCGTCGTCGATTCTCATAGAAATTTAAATTCATTATAGTCGATAGAATATCAATTAAATAATACGACCGATGATGCAACAAAGTTACATAATGTGGATGTGTGTAAATTAAAAGCATTAAGAAAGTTTACAAAATAATTATGTATTTAACTCAACACCACCACAAAACTCGGCCTCTATTAAAATTAAATGTTATATCATCAATATAATTTTTTATGTGATGTTTCTACTCACATCAAATTTTGAATTTAATATTTAAATGTCATGCTATCTTTATGTACGACATAATTAAACGATTAAATTGACAATAAAGCTTCATGAAGCCAAACACACTAAGTGGTACAATAAACAGCATGACTCAAACAAAATATTTAGCAATAATGTAACACTTTCGACTGGGTACATTCGAAAGATAAGGATGTTACATGATAGTCAGCGAAGCACAACACAAAGAATAACTACAGTAAACTAAACTAACCAACGCAATAGAAGTGGCCTGCCTAACTACCTTACCACTTATGTCATGGTTTCAAGTGTGATTTCATGACATCACTTTTTAGCAACCACATTTTTTAAGGATATTTTTTTTATATTGATGCTTTGTCTAGTTTTAAATAGTTTATAAGTGTGGTAGTCTGATGTGTAAGTTTTACACTTAAATATTGTATCTTTGTATTTTTGGAAGACAATAAAGTTCTATGTTTAGATAGTGGACTATAGACTGAACAGATTGATTGATTTATGTTTTTTGATTAAAAAATAAAACATAAAGAACATCACACCTGTAATTCCCAAAAGGGTAGACTGAGGTGTACTTACAGTTTTGTATTGGTATCAACACTTTGTTGCAGATACAATTATTAAGTACCTATTACACAATACTACACCTTGTACTTGAGCTGCATGTTAAACAGAGTAATTAACACTAAAGTAAAGTAAGTAGTAATTAAAATGATTGGATAACTACATAGTAGATAGTCTATACAGGTTGAGTTTCTTAGGCTGTGTTAAAAACCATCATAGATTTTGTGATCGAAAATTATTTAGCTTATTACATATTTTTAAACTAAATAAATTTTAAGAGTTTTCATGCGTTTGTCTGATTAACTCAAGATGGACTTTTCACATAAAAAAAAATAATGCTACGCTGTATATCTTTGCCTGTTATTGGCAGTACAATAAAATACACAAGTACTTAGGTTTACATGACGGTTTCGAGCTAGTTCACACAAAAGCAAGAAAGACCCTTGAAAAAACTCTTTCACTGGTAAATGAACATAGAAAGTTAATTACTTTCTGTTATAACAGCTATGTTTAACCAAATGCTTGATGACTGCCTGAGAATGGTGCCTACATAATTTGAATGAAAACTATTGTTTCATCAAAATAATTATTATCCCAAAAGTGCTATCATACCTTTACATGGGAAAGTTATGTTGCCTTGTCATGGTTTAGCATAAGAGTGTTTTATCTGATTGATATGAAACCACTCGTAGTTACGGAAAGTACTACTAGTACTAGTATTTCATATTTTTGTTTGTAGTTACTATTTTCAAATAATATTTCTCTATACAAAAACAATGCATTATAATAAAAAGTGAGGATGCAAGAATTTAATGTGCCCATAAAAATCCAATAATTTTTTTTGTTAACTTTTAAATAACTTCTTACTGTTCTTACTTTGGTATGCTCCATGGCGTGGTTTATTTAAATTACCCAGTATTACAAAAAAACCTGTTGTTTCGATATCTTCTATGATTTGCAACTATGGCACTTGGAACATTGGAAGTTCTCAATAGTTGAAAATTATGGAAGATATCCCATAAAAGACTAGTGTAAGTCTAAGTATAAACCAAAACAGTTTAAATAGACCTTTACAATAAATTGAAGGGCATAACCTGCATTTTTTTTTCAGACACAGAATTGATCAGGGTGAAAGTGGCATTTCCCACAATATTAATTTATTTTGAGACAAATATGAAACTAGGAGAAAGTTTATAATTCATGTAGCAATCAATTAGTCATTTAGTGTGTGACTTTCATAAGACTGGACTAATATTTATTTGTCTACACCATGTATGATAATTGGTAATAAATGATTCTATTCTCTATTCTAATGGCAATATGCAACAAATGTTTCACTTTATGTTATGCTAACTCACATTGCTCATGATCAATCATCCAATTGTAAGGAGAAAGCTACGGTGAAAACATGTAGCAAGTTTACAGGCAAAACTAATTGAGAGGATGGAGGCTTCGAACATTATACTATTGGTCTATACAAGCTTTTAAAAGCACAGTTTGAAAACCATGAGGTTTTTGATCTGTTTTCTCGTAAGTCATAAATAATTATATGACATGCATGGACAAAACAGTCTATAAAAACTAATCACGGTAGTTTGCTATTGCTCTGCCTCAAACAAACCAGCATGATGTCTTTTGTTTAAGTTTATTTTTATAGTTATTGAGTTTGTGTAATATGTATTTAATCTGTCAAAACTCTGCTACCAGCTGCTGCTATGATTAAACAACATATGGGCATTGGTTCATTTCAATCAATCAATTCAGTCTCTTCTGTTCTACAGAACATGCATATAAGAAGGGATTCCCTTGAAGATACAATTTTATATCTTAATATTAAGTATTTGACTTATTTAATTTCTATGTATTTATCTTTGTGCTTAACTCGGCTTGTAAAACTTTAAACAAGATATTTTGTTTTTTTTTATCACAACTAAGTGCAAGTGTTATGTTACAATGTATGTTTTTTTTTTATTAAATAATTGAAGGCTAAGCGGTAAAAACAGTTGATGAGAAAGTGTTGCAAAAACTGCATAGCACGCTGATATAATTCTGTTGTGTTGCTCGTGTTTTTATACGTGCATGTACTACTAATTACGACAAGTCAAAGCAAGTAATGTGAAAGACGAATTAACATTTGGTTTAGTAATCTAATATTCTAAAACAAAGGAACTACTTAGGTGACCAATTCAAATTACGAACAGAAAATACCACAGCAGTGTTCATAAATCCCAACGGACTAAAAATCTAGATCGATACTTTTAACACGGGACTGCCTTTCGTGAAATAACAACGTGACTTATTTAGGTTATTGCTTACCTTAGAGGCAGGTTTGTTGCAAGCTCTCACATCAACCAGAGTACTCTTGCCAGGACTCTTCTCAACAATGTTTATAATTTCTAAACAGTTGGTTTCTCTTATCGATTCATCTTTTACTGGAGGCATATCCTTTGCACAAACTAACTTCACAGTTTTTAATAAACTTTATAATTGTTACAAATATTTCCGTAACCGTAATTTATAAACAAAATACGATAGATAATGCTGTACCTACTCTCTTTCTCAAGTGAAAATCGAAGACAAGCGACCGAATGACTATGAAATGAATGAACGAAATATAGAAGTGCTAGCAAGTGCTAGTGACTTGAGTGTTACCACTTTACCTTTACATGGTTAGGATTTGGGATGAGAATGCTGATTGTGGTGTTACTCGAATGGCCAAAGTACGAAAGGAGTAAAAAGGAAGTCTGAAATTAGTGCCAGTGATGAGGAAAGAGAAATATGGGTCAGTGGGTAGTCTTAGGGGCGGATGTCGTAAGGAAAGTTTTGGGTATATATGTAAATGGGTCTAAGAGCAGATACTACTGTGCGTGGGCGAGTTTAAGCGAAGAAGATATGCAGCGCCGAAACTAAAAAAAAATGGGAAGCAGGAAAATGACAATTGGGATTTGGGATGCCAAAATGCGCGACATCTAGAAAAAATAAACGATACAAGATTGGTGTATGGAAATTATTTAATTCAGGATTTCATTTTAATGTGGTTGTTAGTTTCGCCCATTCACATTCCTTTGACAGATTTTCAAAAAACAATTTATAATTTATTATGGCAACATAAGCTGTGACCGAGTGAATGAACTGTATGTAATAGACCACTGCGACACGATGTTTCCGCTCTTTTTCAAACCAGCTTACCCACTCGATTGCTTCTGGAAACGATCGTTTCCAAACAAAAAAACCGAACTTTGCTCGGCGAACTATTTCGCGTAACGCGCTGTGACATGTGGTAACAAAAACTTAATTTACTACCGACTGGATAGGTTTTATTGTAATAAAAATACTGTTTTGTGTAGCCAATGAGTTATACAATAAATATTAGTCTATTATTTCTCTAATTCTTAATATAATTATATTTATAAATAACTAGAAAGTTTGAAAACAAGTATATTGCCTACTTCTATTAAAATAAGGTTTTATAGCAAAATAAGATCGATAAGTGTACTTGTTTTTTAAATTTTCATAAAGTATTTTAGTTATTTCATCGTTTTAATAAAAAAAAATCCATAAAAGGCTTAATAATTTGATTAAAAAGAAATGTAAAACCGAACGAAAACTATATAAAATGGTGACTTCAATTTCACTTCAAAAGATTAAATATAATTTTGTCTATGGGTGTTATAAACTTGCGTTCATTCGGTAGATCTGTTCCTAGTCTATGATTTTAAGAGGTTTTGAAAGGACTCTAACGTCATATTAATAGAGTTTTAAGTCGTTTAACAAAAATGAAGACTTGGAAACAATTGTTTCCACGAGCAAAGTTCGGCGCCTTTTTTGTTTTCGCAAGCAATCGAGGGGTTACCAGCGATGTGAAATATTTGCAATAAGTGGAATCTCAATAGGTGGAACAAACACAACATTACCAAATAATAATTAAAAAATTACATAAAATGGTAAAATACAAAATATTCTAACTTGCAACCTATTCCGGGATGAACAGACAACGTCGAAGGGAATAGATGAAACTTACCTAAAATGAAATCGTATGGTAGATTTTAGTAAATCATCAATCTCGAGTTGCGTAATACACAGTTAATTAATTAATTAAGTAGGTACATAACAGCATCTGGGTAATGTTCATAGCACCTGCTCTTTTCCTACTGCACGATAATTACCTATGTGGATGAAGGTAGGAAATAAATTAAAGCGCTGGTTTTTGGAACAGCAGCAACTGATTTTCTGGTATGGACACAAAGGCTAAATTGAGAATACGAAATGAGTCAATAATTAGAACATCTAACTAGATGGCAAAGGGATGGAAAAATTAAACTAAAAAAGAGCGATCACCAAGTAACGCCCGGTTCCAATAAACAAAAAACGATTCGTTTTGCTTACGGATTGTAGTATTTTGACATAATTATGTTCTATGAGACGTATGTCAAAATACTACTATCCGTAAGCAAAACGAATCGTTTTTTGTTTACTAGAACCGGGCTTTAGTCTCTTGAATGAAAAAGATCACAGGGTCAACGGTTTTTTCCTGAGACTGACAAATTAATGGGCGTAGTAGTAGTATCATGGTTAACTTACGTATCATATTAGGTGCCCATGTACTCAGATAATTATATTGGTTATTTCCCTTATCTTTTTATTTTGCTTAAAAATGCTTACGTTTGACCACTTCAAACACATCACAGTTTTGCGAACGATTGTATTGTTAACATTTTGCTGTTCATTTAATTTAATCTATCGTAATCTTATGCAATTTTTTTCGTTTTCATATTTAAACGATGATGATGATTAGATGATGTGGAATAAAATAATGTTTATTTGAAATACTATTAATTTGATTGGCCCCAATTAGGTACTCTTTAAGAGTTCCATTTCAGCGCATAAGTAGATAGGTAGGTACCTACTTACATACTTTCGTACCGAAGCGTTACAGGTCTTCGTTTCCCAGGAATTATGTGGAACTTAAAATAAATTTCGAAACTAATGCTGGTTTTCGTGGGAACAGGCTAGCTTGTTGGAGTATATGGGATACCAGAGAAAGGAAGTGTTACTTGAAAAACCTTTTATTAATTAATTGAACACAACACATACCGCTATACAACGCAACCGCCATTTTTACGAGAGAGTTACCATAGTCAAGACCACAGACTAAGAACTCATAATAGTGATGCTACATTGTAATCTCTAATACCCTTCCTCAATGTAAACATCACTCACAATCATAAAACTAACTTTCATCACAATACTTCAATGCAACTATTACTTCAATGCAACTATTACTTCAATACTGACTCTACATTACAAACTACTATAATTAAAAAATCCAAACTTATAATACTAAGAGAACAACATTTCTCTCAACTTAACAAATGTAACTTTACATAATCCTTTAGTACATATATCAGCAAGCTGATCCCCTGAAGGTACATACTCCAAACATACAATTTTATTCTCAACTTTCTGTCTCACAAAATGATACTTAATATCTATATGTTTAAGGCGCTTATGATATTCTGGGTTTTTTTGCAACATGAATTGCAGACTGATTATCAATTTTTATAATAAAACTTTTACAATCAACTCCTATTTCTCCTAATAAATTCCTAATCCAGCAACCCTCTGCGATTCCCTTTCCTAATGCTACATATTCTGATTCTGTACTTGACAATGATATACACTGCTGTTTATTAGAAGACCATGACACTATGTTACCAAAAACTTTAATTATATACCCTGATGTAGATTTCCTATCCCCTTGATCTCCTGCCCAATCAGCATCTGTATACCCTTCTAACGGCACATCTACTCTTTTTCTATAAATTAGTTTTAATCCTATAGTACCCTTGATATATCTCAAAATTCTTTTTAATGCCTTCCATAAGCTCTCATTAGCACAACATTGAAAACGACTTAGATAACTCAATGCATAACACAAATCTGGACGTGTTCCTAACATGGCATACATGAGACTTCCTATTAACTGTCTGCACCTTTTTATCAATTCTTTATCTGTAGTCACTTCTTTTTCTAAGACTAAACCTTGTTCTATGGGTGTTGCTATAGGCTTACATCCTTCCATATTATACTTCTTCAATAAATTCGTTAAATACTGCTCTTGGTTTAACTCAATTACATCATTCTTCTTAGTTATATTTATTCCTAGATATTTTAAATTATTACTCCCTAAGTCTTTCATATCAAATTTTTCTTGTAATGCTTCTTTAAATATTTTTATATCTTGTTCATCTTCACAAAGTAAAATCAAATCATCAACATAAAGTAAGATATAGAACTTCTTATCCTTCTTATAATATAAACAGTAATCACTCTGGTTTCTTTGGAACCCTTCCTGAACCATAAATTGATTAAATTTGTCATTCCAATATCTTGGAGATTTCTTTAATCCATACAAAGACCGTTGTAATTTCAATACTTTGCCATCTTTCTTCATACCTTTTGGTTTCTCCACAAACACCTCCTCCTCTATGTTCCCATATAAAAATGCACTTCTGACATCCATCTGATGAATATCCATGTTATATTCACTAGCTATTGCTAATAAAATCCGCAGTGTAGGTAGTTTAGCTACTGGAGCATAAATCTCCGAGTGATCAAACTTATCTTCTTGCTTAAAGCCTCTTACAACTAATCTAGCTTTATAAAGATCTTTATTTCCTTCTTTCTTGATTTTAAATACCCACTTAGTATCAATTAATTTCTTGCCTTCTGGTAAACTAACTTCTTTCCATGTATTATTTTTGTTTAGTGCTTCTAACTCTACTTCTATTGCTTTTAGCCATTCTTCTTTATGTTCTCCACTAACAGCTTCTTCATAAGTTAATTGTTCTTCTCCTTGTGCTATCAATGCCATCTCGTAATCTTTTGTCCATACAGGCTTCTTCACTTTCCTTCTACTTCTAGAAATTGTATTTTCTTCAGATGTCTCTTCTTCTGCATCTAAGAATTCTTCCTCTAAGTACTCTTCCATCATGTCAACTTCACTTGATCTTTCATCTTCTACATTACTTCCTAGCCCGTCTTCGTGCTGTTCAACTTCTTTGCATTTTTCTATCTCAATCTCTTTATTTTCTTCCTCCACTTGTTTATCTTCTTGATTCTGTTCCCTGTTGTCTATATCAAGAGGGGGTTCTTGTACAATAACATCTTCATCTGTTAGTAAAATGCTTGAACTTATATTGTTCTCTACTAGTTCTTTTGTGTTTTTGATAAATACAACATCCCTATGAGTTTCTACTCTTCTTGTGTTAGAATACCACACTCTGTATCCTTTTGTACGATCACCATAACCCACAAAAACTCCTAATTTACTCTTAGAGTCCCACTTCAATCTAAGCTGTTTAGGTACATGTGTACATACCTTAGAACCAAAATCTCTCAATAAAGTAACATCAAAACTCTTATTATACAACAACTCATACGGTGTCTTCCCACTCACCTTACTTTTACCTGTCCTATTTATTGTAAACACCGCTGTATTCACTGCTTCAGCCCAAAGTTCTTTCCCTAAACCAGACTGAATAATCATTGTTCTCGCAGACTCAACTACAGTACGCATCTCACGCTCAATTCTACCATTTTGCTCAGGAGTATAACTAACTGTTAACTCATGTACTATACCTTTTGTCTTAAATAAATTCTCTACTACTCTATTCACAAACTCTGTTCCGTTATCTGACCTAAATCTTTTTATTTTACGCCTAAACTCATTTTCAAACAGCTCTATAAATTCCACAATTTTCTCTTTAATTTCGTACTTGTTCTTGATAAAATAAACAAATCTGTAACTACTATAATCATCCTTCAATAAAAGAAAATATGAAGAGCCCCCTATTGACACTTCCTCCATTGGACCGCATAGATCCATGTGTATGAGTTCACCTGGTTCAACTGACCTACTACTACTCTGATGAAAGGGTAACCTATGCTGTTTTCCCTGGATACACGGTAAACACTGATCAGTCTGCCCTTCATATTTTATGCCTTTTAAATCTAAAAACTCTTTTACATACTGATAATTTTGGTGTGCCATCTTACTATGCCAATCTGTCAAAGTTAACAAAGCTACATCACTAAATTTAAATTTCATCACATACATTTTATCATATTTCTCAGCTACACCAGTTACGGAACCATTTTTATAAAACTTACATCCATTAGAATCTGAAACCATCTTGTGACCTTTATTAATGGCTGACCCGAGAGAAAACAAATTCACATTTAATTGAGGCACATACAACACATCATGTAAAGTACACAGAGTATACTCTGAATCATTATAGGCATACACATCAACTTTTCCAATACCTAAAACTTCTAAATTATTACCATTACCAATTGTAACAAATCTTTTAGTATTTATTTCAGAAAACTCTGAATACATCTCTTTAATATAACACATATGGTCACTTGCCCCTGAATCTAACACAAAATTCTTTGAATTTAATAAATTACCTTGAATCTCTCTTGTTACAAAAGAAGTTTTTGAATTGGTTTTCATATTTTTCTCAATAGGTTTATTTTTCTGAAACTTACAGTCTTTCATTAAATGACCCACCTTGTGACAGTTATTACACTTTCTATTTCTACACTCACTCCTTTTATGGCCTATTTTACCACACTCAAAGCACTTTATAGTATGCTGTGCACCGGCTACCAATGCAGAATTTTGCTGTCCGCTGCTACTAGCACTGGAAATGGCACCATTGCCACTGCGCTCCTCTTCAACTAGCAACCTGCCTGTCAGCTCCTGCAATGTCCGTTTTTCTTCTGGAATACTTTCCCAAGCTGAGGCAAAATGTTTGTATTTGTCAGGTAATGACATAAGTATCTTTGTTGTTATCATATTTTCTGATATCTTTTCTCCTGCTGATGCCAACTGGTTAACACACTCCTCAACCTTCGTTATGAACACAGCTATTGGGTCCTCATACTTTATATTAAAAAATCTCTGTTGCAACAAATGCACCCCGACTCTCGTTGCCGGTTCATATAAGGTACATAACTTCTGCCACATTTCACGACTACTGGAACACGAAATCAAATACGTCATCACTGTCTCCTCGACTCTAGTAACGATCACCTCTTGGGCTTTATTTTCTCTCTCATCCCATAATTCTTGTGTTTTACCAGCTTCCGCAGGCCTCACTTCAGTGCCTGTCACGATTCCCAATAACTTCTTTGAACGAAGAACTATTGTTGTTTGAAAACGCCACGCTTGCCAATTGCGACCATTAAGAACGATCGTCTTATGACTCTCCGAACTCGACATTTTTGTTAAGATGCACGCAATCTCACACAAATAGAATTGCCGCGCAAACCACTGCCGCCATTAAACTTCTTGTTTGCTTGTTCGAACCACGGGCTACGTAGGGCTCCAACCTTTGCTACACCGCGACTTAATCGAATCAAACTCGCAAAATAGGTTCTCTCAATCTTTCATGCCTGGGCCCATAACCTGTTGGAGTATATGGGATACCAGAGAAAGGAAGTGTTACTTGAAAAACCTTTTATTAATTAATTGAACACAACACATACCGCTATACAACGCAACCGCCATTTTACGAGAGAGTTACCATAGTCAAGACCACAGACTAAGAACTCATAATAGTGATGCTACATTGTAATCTCTAATATAGCTAGACAAATAGAACATTAAAAAATGGCATCAAAAACAATCCAGATACAAATAATAAATAGTAGGTAATCAAGTCAGGAGTAGTGGCATTAATAATTTGACACGTGAGCAGAAAATAAGAGGCAACTTCGTAGCTGTATTAGGTATTTTTTCCTTCAACTAACCTTGAATCAATTCAACTACTGTGAGGAGTAGATTGGCGTGTAGGATCGTGAAATCTTTACCTAATTGATAGATAAGATTCATTCTGATAGCAGTAGATGTGTTTGTTAGTTTTTTGTAAAAGAATAATAATATGCTCGGGTGTCTGACTCTCTCACTTCAATAACCGAAGGAGAACTATTTATTTAGCAGTGAATTCTACTGGCATAATACTTTTGAAGGTTATTGGATAACGTGCGACAGGGATGTTTTCCGATTCAAAAATTCCGCGCATTGGATAGTTTTTCAATCAAGAGTTCAAGACCGATTAGTGTGAAACTCTGAGATTCACAGTCATTCGATTCACTAGATAAGTACGAGTTATAAAATTATCTAATGCGTTACATTCCCGAAATCATTCATCTTCGACAGTTTTTATTACATTAGGTAGGTACTACTTACCTACTAGAATAACTGGTAGGTATTTAATCATTGTTCTTGAAAAGTACCCACAATTGTTTGTTGTGTTAAAGTCAATTAAAATTTTGATAGTGGTCGAGAGATTACGTAAGTACCTATTAGTGCCGAAATTTTTAAACAACATTGAGTGCAATGTAACACGTAACTTTAGCAAGAATTCGTGCCGATCTCAGTGTTTTGCACACGAATGAATGTCGTTCATGTGCTCAGTAAACCGGTCGTCGCGCACATAATAAAGGCAGGGCGATAACCCACTGATTCAGTTCGAGTAGACGCTCAGCGCGAGCCCTGTGACAGTGTGGTTTGATAAGTCGGAATAATTACTCGCGTGTACTTAGTAAATTCTGTCATTAAAAACATGCCGAAAATTCACAACTTTGGTGCCGGCCCGGCGAAAATGCCAGAAGAAGTAAGTACTTATCTACATTTTTTATAAACTTTTAACTCAATTTATTAAATCTGAATGCGTCATTAGCAGTGGCACGCATGATTAAATCATAACTAAAATGTCACTTTTTAATGCAACTTTAATGTCTTGTCTGTCAGGTGTACAATATCATGAGGAATGAATTAACAAATTTCGACAACTCTGGTATAAGTTTACTTGAGACAAGCCACAGAACTAAAGGATACATGCAGTTTAATACAGAAGTACAAAATGTTGTGAGAAGATTACTGTGAGTATTTGTCAAATTACTAATATTTGTTTTAAAAGGTAATTCATTACTTATTAAAACCCTACTAGCTATTCATTTTCGAAATACGCGCGTAACGTGCTCTTATTTTCAATTTACTAACTATTGAAAAACATTTTCGTCAGTTGCTTGCCGCATTAATAAAGTCATTAACTGTCCAGTACGTTGAGTCTGATAAATAAAAGAGAAAGGACTATAATGTATGCCTTGTTTGCATTTGCATCACAGGGCACAGTCGTGTCGTCGGTGTCCTTGTTTGTCCTTGCTATTACTTTCCTCTATGGTCCTTGCCTAGTCTTGTCCTTGTGAACAATTTGAATTGACCGTAAATGAATGAACTAAAAGGATTTTGATTATGACACTTACTATCTATCTTGACAGTGACAAACCTCACTCACACAGTCACACACACAAAGTTCAAAGATAAAGTAAACAAAAACTCAATATTGTTTTCGTCACCAACCTTACTAAATCAAAGTTCTCGGCATAGCAACTTAAATCTGAATTCCTGATGGGCAGCACGATTCGGCGACGACGGGAGCAAGATTCTGCCCTGGTATATTGGCATATTACAAATAATGATTTCAGTTAAAATAATTCATTAACCCGATCAAACTACATATTTTATTTCAGAGATGTGCCAGCAAACTACAAAATTATCTTTATGGCTGGTGGTGGAACGGGTGAATTTGCTGCAGTTCCTCTTAACTTGATCTCCAGAACTGGGACAGCCGACTATGTCGTAACTGGTAAATATTTGTTTTTATTTTTGTAAGTACCTAATGCTATTTGCCAGTGGATTGTATACATATATAAATTAATTTTGTAATATAATGTTTGTACCTAATGTCAAATGGTAATTAATTTTTTAAACAATTAATTCATTAAATAATAAAAAAACTGTTTATTTAAGAATCATTGACTAAACTAGAATTTAAGAACAGGCTTGTATCAATATTTATTTAATAATGTCTTCCTTTTAGGTGACTGGTCGGCAAAGGCAGCAAAAGAAGCAAAGAAATATGGGAAAGTGAACTTGGTCCTGCCTCCCGTTGATCGCTATGTTGACATCCCTGATCAATCAAAGTGGAACCTTGATCCTAATGCATCATATGTACACATTTGCACCAATGAAACTATTCACGGTAACTATCTGCTGATAATTTTGCTTTTATCTCTTGCTTTATTTACGTTTATCTATTTTAATGGCATGCTTTATCTGTACTGATTTCGATTGACATGTCTTTACATGAAACTTAAAAAAAGGTTCTGAACTAATAATTTTCAAATAATTATAAGCCTTTATTTATAATAATTTTCTGTAATAAACAAGAAATTGGAAGTAAGCATAGCTCTGAATGGCATATCAAATGCAACATTTTTAATTACCTATTGATATGACACAGTAGCACCAAAATATTATAGTAGCAACAAATTATTATTTTTTTGGAATACAAAAAGGATTTGGTACAGAAGATGGAGGGCTTTTCCCAGTACTTAGGTGTTTTTAGTAGTGGGTCAGATGGTTTACAAAACAGGAGGAATATTAGGACAAGGCTTCCTGTTGTCTATGGTATTTTCCTTTTTTAAAGTTTTTTATTATAAGCTGTAAGTACAAGTACTCCATGCTGTAATAAATAAACATAATGGTTTTAAAACTGTTATCCTTGTAAGAGCAGTGTTCTTTTTATACTCAAATGACCCCAATTATGTATTGCAGTAATAACAAACAGAGAGAGTAGGTTCTCTATTAATTCCAATGAGGTAATTTGTCATAATTAGCTCATGGTCTGAATTATGCAATGTATTTTTTCTGCAAATATAATATTTGTGTTTCAATTTCAGGTGTGGAGTTTGATTTTATTCCTGACACCAAAGGAGTACCTTTAGTAGCTGATATGTCCTCAAATATTATGTCTAAGAAAGTTGATGTTTCTAAGGTGAGAACATGTCACAAATTTCATTTCAATGTCTTGTTTTGATGTCAGCTCTGTAGATATAATGACATAGATATCTATTTTATTGTTATGTGTAAACTAGGTAACAGTTATTGTCTTCCTAAAAAAAACCAATGGTAATAGCTAAAACCTTCCATAGTACTTAAGTGGGTAAAAACCATCACCTCAAATATATAAAATTCCCGCCTAATCTATTTTGAATGACTCAATCAGTTACTATATGAAACAAACCATTTCAAACTGATAACCATTCATTCTAATTGCTCAATTCAATCTTAAATTAGCTGATAAGGAGTGGCCACATGATTAATATAATGAAATGTTTGTTATTAATTTCTTGGCTTCATGAAATATATGTTGCGTTTGCATGATCTTATTGATCCCCTTGTTTACCAGCATATGAGTCATGCTGTAAATCCTCAAGGCGAACTACAATAGGACACGAATCAAGCCCATAATACTGCATGCGGGTAGTGTAAGATTAGTTATTAAGTTATGCGTGTGAGTGTAACTGTGTCTAATACACGTGGTTAAGATTCTAACTAATTGAATAGATCAAGTCTTATGATCTGGCTTCGGGTTGATCGAAAGATATACTGCAGATCCGGGACACAAAGGGCTAAAAAGGAACGTTGATGGGTTTTAGTCAGCACAAGTCTGAAATTCCCTTCTGCTCCGCCCACAGCGGGAGAAGTTATTTGATCGAAAAAAAAACATGTTATTATAATCCCACCTTTTATTATGCCTGACACAAACCTACATAGCAACATTCAATTATGTAGGATTATCTTTGGTAGATAGGAGCTTAAGATTAAGCGTTTAAAGTGGAAACGAGAGTTGTACAATGTGTATGAAGGCGTATTTCGCCAGTGCTGTGTGGGTTTTATGCAATTAGGAAGCAACCTTACTACACGCTAGCCACAAATTCAGTAGACAAAAAATTTCTTGATCATAGACCCGTGCCCAATAACATTTTCAACTACCCCACATTACATTATGAGTAAGAAAAAAATATTCGTGACGTGCGTCGTCACTTATACATATAAAAAATAGTTGCGAATTTGTATCCGAATTATTTTGTTATCAGTCATACGAAAATAGGCTTGATAGTGATAAGATAGTGAACTGATGTCCGATAAGACACTAGTACTATACGTTAAATAAATGTTGACCTTATTATTTTCGGGGTCATGCATCGACGTGGAATCGGTCGGAAGGGCTTTACCTATGCCTTTACAATAAAATAATATTCCGATGACGTCAAGTCACGATGTTCTTTCTGTCCAAAACCATCATTCGTTCTTTTTCATTTTTAATGCTTTGACATAAACCGTTTCTCAAGTCGATCCCACGTTGTAACTGTGGACGCTTATCATTGGTTCTACAATCAACGTTATGTCTGCCTTGGCATCAAAGTGCACTTTTTCTTATCACTAACTTAAACGATGCTTTTTCTTCCAGTTCGGAGTAATTTATGCCGGTGCCCAAAAGAACATTGGAACGTCTGGCGTAGCTTTAGTCATCGTTCGAGAAGATCTGCTGAATCAGGCACTGCCGATATGCCCCTCGCTCTTCGACTGGACGGCCAACGCCAAGGCAGATTCTATTCTCAATACTCCACCTATGTTTGCGTAAGTATTTATTATATTATAAGTAGGTCTAATGGTTATGGATGCCAGTGTAGGTAATTAGCCTTATAGCCTAGATCGTTTTATATAAAACGAAAAAATCGGAGGCTCATATCTCGGAAACGGGGCGTCGTAGGCCCATGTGTCTGGGAACCTAAATCGTTTCTATAATTAAGGTTAACCCGATACTGCTAATAATTGAAAAAAAAAAACAATTCCCATTTTTTTGTTTCTTTGCTACTCATAGTGGATACTCACCCACATAGAGCATAGAGACAAAAAAAGACATAAAATACTCATATGGGTATACTCCAACTGTTACAACTACGCCCGCATTGCCATGTCTTTAGTAACGTAAAAACAAATGAAGCTTTGGTAGCATTTGAAATTATCTGTTTGGTCACTAGGCACACGTACTTGAAAAGAATCTTAGTAGGTACTTAGGTAACTGTCATGTTTTATAAATATCTTGCAGGTTTTCTGTTAATTTCAATAGCAACAAGTATAATAAAAAAATAATCAGCAGAACTAAGTCTTATTGTAGTCTACACCTGACCATATTATTATAAAGATTGTAATGTTCTGATAGTTCTGATAAAGTAGTAGAAAAACACCTTTTATCTTATTATTTTGTCAAATTGTCATCAAAAATAAGATATCACTTTAGCGAGTTTTACAAAACTCATATAACGCCATGTGAGGCGATTATGGCGTAACATTTTGTAATTTCTGCCTAAAAATTTGCGAGTTTATGTAGTACTATTTGCGCCATGCGGCTTCACTCGCGTAGTTATAGAATGTCCAATACATATATCTTTATGAATATCTATATTTTTTGTAAAGTTTCATTAAAATCCATTCAGTAGTTTTTGCTTGAAAGAGTAACAAACATCCAGACATCCATACAAACTTTCACGTTTAAAATATTAGTAGTACGTATCATACGTATGTATTAATGACATCAGATCGCGACAAGTAATCCTTTTGACATGCAAGTGATGTACTATTTATATCCATTCATTTGCATTTCCGAATGTATACCAACGTTGTTGTGAATGACATTGGCGATCTGGTAGGTCATGTTCAGTTGATACGAAGAGGTAAATGAATGAAAAATAAACAACCACCAGAAAATACGATATGATACAGTGCTTTTATAAACATTTCTTTACTGGATCTTTCTTTATTAAATACTATCACGCCTGTCATCTACAAAGCGCTAGGCAGAGACCACAGTACCCTCCACATTTCGCCAGTGTTGTTCCTTCAACCAGGCACGCAGCACTCAGGGCAGCCCATGAAGAAATCTTGTTGAAAAACCCAATAAAACTATGCCTGAACTGGGAATCGAGCACAGGACCTCGAAAGCCCAGCATCTGCACTTATGTATGACCCTATAACTAACCAATCAAATGATTATCCATGGTTTTACCATAGATAATGAAACAAATTCAATAACATAACGGTATATTTTAGATGTTTATGAAGAACTATTTCTTTATTTCAGTATTTACGTCATGGGAAGAGTTCTAGAATGGGTAGAAAGAAACGGCGGCGTCGAAGGCATGGCCAAACTAGCCACAAAGAAGGCTTCACTGATCTACGACACCGTGGAACAATCCAACGGATTCTACTCCGTGCCTGTAGCCAAGAACGCTAGAAGTAAAATGAATGTACCGTTCAGAATTGGCTCACCACCCAATGACGATTTGGAGAAGGAGTTCCTGAAGGGTGCTGAGGCGTTGGGACTTATTCAGCTCAAAGGACACAGGTACACATACTTGGCCAATTATTTAAACTTGTTATGTACAGTAGTCGAATATAGGCAAACTTAATATTACAAGGTACACAGGTTACACGGTAAATTAATAAACTAGAGATAAAATAAGCAATTTAATTCCGTAACTTTTTCACTATGGACGGGTAGTGACCAAACTTCTATCATAGACACACCCATTCGAAGCTATAAAATTGAGGATAAAGCCTCAATTTTATAGCTATACTATACTATAATTTTAAACCTCAAGATTATACTTTCAAGGGATGCTCGAATTGCGCCTTTCATACATCTTTTGTACTATAACGTCAGAACCGTGTTAATATATAACCCAAATTGAGCACACAAAACAGCTTTGGTGCAGAATACTGCAATTCAGCTGCCGTGACGGAATTTAGGACAGACGTCTAGCTCTAGGGTGCAATATTTGCGTTTATTCCTCATCATTATCATTATAGCCAAAATATACCTTCGCCTTTCCTAAGACCATCGCTATGACCGGCCCAGGTTCACATGGACCAACTTGTTTTATAATTGAAGCTAATTTCATAGTATTTACTCTCTAGAAACGTCGGTGGTATCCGTGCATCAATCTACAATGCCGTCACGGTGGAGGAAGTAGAAACTCTGTCGAAATATATGCAAGACTTCCAGAAGAAACATGCCAAGTAATTGTAGTTTATTTAACATTTAAGTAAATAAGTATACATGTATGAACTAAGTATTTTACTTTGTTTTACGGCGAATATCGCGTACTTTTTGGCTATTAAAATTAAGTTGAATGTATTGGCTGTGCTGAAATTCTTTTTGAAGAATAAATTATAGTTTTTTTAAGTGATATATTTATTTTATTTTGTTAGTCCCAATAGTGAGTAAGGTTGTAGTAGCTTTAGATTCGAAAAAATATACAACGTGTCCTTTTAAATATTAAGGCATGGTCAAATTGATTGAATTATTTATTTAAATATTATGAAATTTGACTCAATAATGCACTATTTCTCGGTATCAGAACTAAAATTTGCAGATTTCACTGTTATTTTACAACAAAACAGAAAAATAACAGTGAAAACAACGATGCTTCGTTGTTCATCCCAAATTCATTCCAAATATTTGAAGTTATAAGAATAAAATAAAGATTAAGGAATCATTTATTTTTGCCCTGGAAAGTCATCACTTTGCCCTTGTCCTGGCATAACGTTGAATCTTGGGCCACGTTGTATATTGTAGCAATATTTAAATATCAAGTAACTCCGCATATTACTGAAATATGGTAAACTAGCTTTTGCCCGCGGCTTCGCTCGCGTTAGATTCGGGGTAACACAGTTCCCCTTTCCTGATTTTCAGGTACCTGCTACCTGTAGTTTTTGCCCTAGCGCCTTATTTATTGTAATAGCAAAGCTAAGTTTTCCCTTTGCTTCCCTCTTTCTCCCTCAATTCCCACTATTTAAAAAAATAATAATAGCCTATGTCCGTCTCCAGGGTCCCAACTATCTCTGTACCAAAATTCATCAAAATCGGTTTAGCCACTAAGGCGTGAAGACGTAACAAACAAACTCACTTTCGCTTTTATGATATTAGTAAGGATATCTTAAGTTTCTATGTAGAAGGCAGAGTTACGTATTATGTTCTGATAACAAAACAATAGTGACGTCTTGTCTTTAACAACAAACACCGATCATGTGATCATTGCGTGATTTTTGCCCACAAAAGATTGCATTATACTGGTTTATTTCAGTACTTGACACTGATGACATTAATTAAAAGTAGACGGGGTCAAACGTACGTAATCACTTGCTTTATTGACACAATTGATAGTTGATAAGTAGATTTTTTGTTGTGTTATTTATATTTCGGCTAGACTTCGATAGATAGTTTTAACCCCGACTGGCCGAGCCGGTTAGTAACTGATCTGGCTTCGATTATCACCATGTAAACCAGGAAAGCTTGTTAAAAAATAGAACCTCCTCCTTTTTAGAAGTTGGTTAACAAAGGAGGTCAATATGCCTCGTTGGTCTAGTGTTCCCAAGCGCAGGTGCAAGCATGACGTGTTCAGGGTGAAGTAAACTCAAACTCAAACTCAAACTCAAATCATTTATTTCAATTAGACCATTACAGGCACTTTTGAATGTCATAAAAACAAGAACAAAAAAAATGATGCTGCTACAGTCCCAGTCACAAGACATAATAACTTGTGAAAGTAATGTAGTTGCCCATTCCAAAGCGTAGATCTCTATGGAGAAGAATGGGCAAGAAACTCCATGGACACTCTTTTAAATCATAATATTTTAACAAAATCATGGATACATCATTCATATTGTGATTATAAATACATGTGAGAACGATGTAGAAAAACGAGCACATTAAGTAAGAGCGTCCAGAGCAAAAGCAAAAACAAGAGTTAAATTAATTAATTAAAACAAACCGTGGCGGCTAATAGATGACCAGTCCCAACTGACAGCGCCCGTTCACGAACATGACGTATGGATCAGCCCCATTCAGCTCGACCATTTTGAAGGGAGCTAAATGACCCGACACACCCGCCACCATCAGCGAGTAGTTTGAGGTTTTGCAGTAGCAGCCACGGAGTCTGGATTCATGCCTGGTTGATGGCAATAGGTTCTCCCCTTTTAACATGGGACTTGAACGTAACTAGCGAATTGGGGCTGCAGCATTAGGTACGCCTTTGACTAATTGGGCTTATTATAGGTTTGTTGTCTTTGGAATGCGGGTAGTTTTAAAATAAAATTCGTAATAAATATACGTATTAAAATTTATTTCATTAAATTTTTTGTAAAAAAAATATCTTTATTATGTAATCACTAATGTGGTAATAGATTGTGATGGAATGTTGACCACCCGATGGAGATTCTTTGTGAGTATTTCAATATATAACATTTCTTTAGGTACGTACATTATCATATCGTACGTATACATTGTCTTCTAGAACTAGTCTAGAACTGTCTTATATATTTTGCATGATTCTAGTAGTAATATTCAGTGTTAGGAAGATTAAATGTATTTACTATAAATTATACCAGCTTAAAAATACTTTAATACAAAACGTATATAATACATGTCCCATATATTCACGTGATAATTATAAAAAAATATTATTCTATACATTTCACTGTCACATTAACACTCGCTCTCATTCATACACAGAATTATAATAATACAGTCCAGTTTATAATACAAAACATAAACCGTTAATTTATATTACCTAGCCTTTCCTAATGTTAGTAATAACAAATCGATACACTAATAACTGTTCCACAGATCTAATTATTACTAACATTACAAGAACAGTTGTCTAAAAAAATATACAAAAATATTTTATTTTATAACATTATATTTACACGATTACAAATCGGAATGTTGTTGGAATGTAATTTTTACAATATTCGTTGAAAAATTGTGAGTACTCCCTGCTTCGGATATGGCAGTGTTCGCCTTAAAGTACTTGAGCATTTTGTTCATTGATGATTATTTAAGAACATCAACACATTCACTGTTTTCTAAATAATGTAACGCCTTTAATAAACTTTGACTTTTGTGACGATTTTTTTTGTTAAATAAAGTATATTTGGTGGGGGCTGTAATTTAAACAGTGAGTGTGTTAATACACATAACGTTACAACTATGATTCTTAATAAAGCTAATAGAATACGACATTCTACAATAACATACTGAACTCTCGGCTTGTAGTCGCGAGCGCTACATATTTTCCGCCGTATATTTAGTATGCAATAATATGACCTATTACTGCCGGGTACACCGAGAATTGAAACTAGTACGAAGTATTATGTAAGATTGACCAGAATACGACAAAACGCAGTCCCTTGTTACACTTACTGACCTTCACTGTCGCTGTCACTCTTATCTGTAAAGGAATAGTACACAAATTAGTATAGCATAATTGTTTCATCATTGTTTTAAATGTGTGTCCCCCAGTAACCGATAATGTTGTTTGTGCAAGTGGAATTTTTTTATGTGCTTGAGACAAACAAATTATTGTGATAAATGTGTGTATTCATTTATGTGTTTACTTGTGTCTTTGATGTTTGTTACGCTGTATATTTGAAAAAAAGGATTTTTATTGTATATCTGGATGCCGATGGCACATTCACTTGAACAATAAACATACCCATAGGTATTGTTTTCAATTCAACAATTAAAAATAGGTCATGGATCCCGTTATTATATCTAAAACAATTTTTAAAGCAAACATATTATTCCATTATTTAGGATCAAATCGAAGAGGTGTGGAACATAAGCAAGAATGTATAATAATTTTACCCGTGGTGGAAATATGTAGAAATAGGTATCAAGTGGGAAATAGAAATAATAAATAAATCAATGATGATTTCCAGTGGGATAATAGGCGGTGCAGGTGCTCGAAAAAGAATGAACAAGTGCATATCAAAATATAGTTTGTGTACTTGGTTCTAAGGTCTATTGTCAGTCAGCATCAATCAGCGTTATTAACTACTTAGCAAGACGTGCAAAAGCTGCATTCTCAATAACGAAAGTGCGCACTAACTAAGTGCTAAACATACTAACCTTTCTTACCCGGGTACGCATGCCTCTTTAATCTGTCGTAGAGATCCTCCTTGGTCCCGTATATGCTGGCATTTGATCGCGCTAAGCTGTTCATCTTTCCATTCATGCCGTTGTGTAAACTCTCCTTCATATAAGTCTCGTTGTAGAAGTTAGGCATCTCCCAACCGTCTTCTTCATCGTCATAGTAGTGTGCGTACGTGGAATGGTGTGATGGTGCTATTGATTCTGCGTACGGCGTATGCGCTCCGTAGTAGAAGTTCACTTGGGAGCCGTTTTGGTCGATAGCTGGTGTTAATGTCTTCTTTGGTTCCTTCTTCTTTGTTGACCTGGCAAAATGGAAATATTGAATTCAAGACTGCTCAAGATTAACCTTTTTTTTTTTGAGATTTTAACAATAAAACAACTAGTCACAACGTACCTTGCACATATCATCCATACTAGCAGTACTAAGAATATGATAAAGATGACTCCTCCCGCGACTCCGCTCGCGATGTACGCGAATTCGCTCTTCTCTCTGCAATGGCGGCCGGTAAACGACCCCGTACAACGACAGGAAGGTTCGCCTCTAGCGTCCTTCACGCACTCGCCGCCGTTGTCGCAGAAGTCTTGGCATACGTCTGGAGATAAATGGTAACGGGTTAAGGTTTTGCTACAAAATATTTGATCCCATTTACACTGTCATTATTTTCATGAATGTTAAAAATGTTGCCTTTAATCCTTGATGCGTCGTCGCCTTCGCAAAATATAGATCACTGAGTGTCCTAATTTTGCAGTCCTCTCTTGATTTACCTAATTAACCTACTAAAAATTCTTCATCATCAGGCAAACAAGCTAGAAAGCGCGCAATTATGCAAGCAAATAAGCTAGTAATGCCACTCACGGCTTCAATCTTCACATGCTCCCCGAAATCGAGAAATAATAAGCTATATCCAGAACTAAGAAGCTCAGGCAATATGAATGCCAAAACTAAAACTACAAATACTGGTTGTTATAGAAATATTAAAGGAACATCGAAAACATGAATGAATTTTAGGATAATCAAGGTCAAGAAATGCTATGGGGAACCGTTAAAAGAGGACGTAAGAAAAAGTGAAATAAATATTGGTTGCAGAATCGACCTCATGGGAATTAAACATTGCATATTTGGAAATAGATAGACCAAGTAAGGCTGGTTTGTGTTAAAAACAGACTTGTTGGTTTACAACATATTGTCAATAAACCATCTATCTACCGAGCCTTTTCGCAACTATATCGCTTCCAGTCTGACTGGGTTTAGCTAAATACCAGTATTTTATATGGACATCATATATTTTTATATGGCTTTAGTATGTGCGACTGAATATCTAACCTCCACAACCCAGTATTGAGTAATATTAAACCCCTTCGTAAGTATGACTGAGACTTTCTGACTACTGACGAGTACATATAACGACTAGGATCTATATATAAAAAGCGGCACCAACGGTTTAACGTGCTTTCCGAGGCACGGAGGCAGCTTCGTACTTAGTGGTAGTAGTGGTTCTTCATCCACGGACCAACCTAGGCAGGCGCGACCCAACCTTAAGATCGAGCCCCTATTTTTTATTTAGCCACGAGCATCAATAAACAAGTTACGGAAATCCTTACTTAATATTATAAAAGCGAAAGTGAGTTTGTTTGTTTGTTACCTCTTCACGCTTTAATTGCTAAACCCATTTTGATGAATTTTGGTACAGAGATAGTTGGGAACCAAGAGACGGACATAGTCTCTTGGTTTGCTTTTTTTTAAAAAAAGTGGGATGTGAGGGAGAAAGAGGGAAGAAAAGGCAAAACTTAGCGTTGCTATTACAAATCAATAAGGCGCTAGGGGAACTGTGTTTAACGCGAGCGAAGCCGCGGGCAAAAGCTAGTACTTAATAAATTCAAAAGTCAAGAACTTGTCAACATTCCTACAGAATTGATTTCGGAATCAATTCTATTTTAAAAGTTTTGAGTGGTATAAGAGAATTTGGGCTGAATACTTCTCACGATGAATACAAATTACCTGTGTCGTGCGAAATATTTGTCCATTATACATGCATCAAGTTTCGTATTAGGTTTTTGCCAATAGAAGCTTCATTTTTAGGTCAAAGTTCTTCCAACAATCTTGAAGACTTGTCTCAAATATCGGTTTCCTTGAATAAAAATGTGTTGCTTACCTAAACAGACTTTGCCGGTACCATTGAAGCCCGGCTTGCATTGGCACTTGAACTCGCTTGTCTCGGGTATCAAAAGGCAATAAGCGTTGACATCGCAATGCATCTCCGGGCCACTCATCTCACATGGGTTCGTGCATTCTGTTTCCGATGTCTGTGGAACAAATATTAGGGTTATTTTTCAATTAATTATTAATATACGTAAAAAGCGTAAATCTGGCAGGGAGTAATGATTCCATTCTGTCTAAGGAAAAGTCGAAAATTTTCTTTTACGAAAAAAAAAATGAATATTAATTACTCAACAAGGAAATAAACCGTAACAACCTTCTAGCTATTAAACCCCTAAGTTGAGTAATTTGGCATGCGCTTTGATCTCAAATAAATATCTCAGAAGAGCGTTCTTATTTATTGTCATCCCTAACATTTTGAAGATGATAAAAAGCTACTCAAGATGTATTTGAGACGTTATTAAGGATAAGTATGTTTTACTTACAGCACCAGGGCCTCTCGTACTTGTGTTGATTGGACAAGGAACACAGACTGTCTGTTGAGCCTCTGATTGATAGGTTCCCTTTCTGCATTGTACACATGTGTTCAAGGTGTCGTTGAGATATGAGCCTGGAAATTACAAGAAAATATCTTAGAATTTTATATCATAAGGAAAATTCAATTACAACAAATATCTAGAATTTTCCTTGTCGATATTCAACGATAGAAATTGGATTGTACCAGATTCTTTAAGTTAAGAAGATCAGCATTCCGTTGACGAAGTATTTTACACTTTGGCGGATTGTTTCAAAGTCAATTCGTAATTTTATGAACATTTCTGTGAGAAAGTTTTGGGGCAAGAATTATTTGTATCGAAGTTTTAGGAAGGGGTTAGTACCAGGTCGGCAGACGGGAAGGGAGCATTGATCGGCAGACGATGCTCCGGACTGCGGCGTCGTGGTGCCCGGTGGGCATGACGCGCACGCCGCGCCCGACCCGTTGGCGCGCCACGTGCCGCGAGGGCACGGCTCACACCCACCGTCACTGCTTAGTTGTTCACCTAATGAAAAAAAACAAAGGTTAATACTATACGAAACTGTTTCAAAAATATTAAATGCAAAACCCCCTTATGGTGAATCGGTAGTTTACTGTGCTTACCTGAAGGACAATCGTCTCTGCATTCAGCAGCCGATACGGCTTCTGTAGCTCGAGTAGTTTGTCCTCTAGGGCAGGCCATGCAAGAGAAGGCTCCTTCGCGTGGTTGATATGAACCGTGGCCGCAAGGACGGCAGAGATCAGCTTCAGCATCGTAGTATTTACCAGCTGCGCACCTCTCTGCAAACAGTACACACGTATGAAAACCAGAATTGATGCAATGTTATCAAATAGGAGACTGTTTTGTTGATCTAGGCATTGCACACCAGACTGCTTAGCGGACCTGCGATCGATGTTTAGATCGGTCTAAATATGCTTGAATTTCTCGTCAGAATATTATTGGGTCTACAACTGCAGAGTACCTACATCTCTGCCTACCTCTCTCAAATTTCTCATCATACTTTTAATCACACTCACATTTCCATATGTCCAATAAGTATATGGCCAATTATGTTTAAGACTATAACATTACTTAATAATGTGGGTATTTAATTCCACTGTTTTCACGGAAAAACCTTCTCAATATCTTTACCTTTGCAGTCAGCAGCGCTACGGGCTCCAGTTGACTGTGTGACACCTGATTGTCCAGCGATGGCGGGGCAAGCAGTACACTGCACCTGTCCCGCTTCAGATTGGTATGTGCCTTGAGGACAAGGCTTGCAGGTGTCGCTGGCAGCATCCAGGAAAGTACCGACCGCACAAGCCACTAAAAAGAAAACACTTTTTTTTAGAAGTAAATTTTTATAATGGTATCTACGTTCACTCGAAGTACGAAAAAGTCTTTACTTGGTGCGGAATAAAGCGATTATTATCGAAGTCAAAATTTTACCGTAGCACCACTAGCACCAGATGTGCGGTTGTCTGTGTAAGTAAGTCGGTTTGTACTTACCACAATCAGGAGCCATCACAACTTGTCCAGTAGGACAAGCGTAGTCAGAAACTAGTTCCAAGCTGGCCGGATCAGGCACGGTGTTAGGAAGAATGTTCCTCACGTCGAATTGTTCGTCTTCCAGAATCAGTTTCTCCAACAACCGTTGTACAGTGGAACGTTCATTGTTACCATTGTGGATGACTGGATCGCTGCGAGTTTGAAAGAATCATTAGTTTATCCCATTTAATGAGGTGTTAATAAAAATATTATGTCAACAAGCAACGTCCTGCACATCGAGGTTAAGAAGAAGTAAGGCTTTGTACAACAATGTTTCTTTAACCCATACCAGTGTGACACACATCTTAAACTCGATGTTCAAGCAAATCAATTCTTTATGTTACAAGTCACAAGTGCTTAAGTGCTACTCCAAAGCATGCAAACAACTTACTTGATAGACGGGAAAGAGATCTCAACGTTGTACGTATCGCCGACTTGACGACCCTCCCTACTGCTTCGAGTCCTAAGTGCCACAAAAACACATGCAATTGTGATAGAAGAACATCATGCTTTATTTGTATGTGGACTAAGTGCTTTTTTGGAATGGAAACATCAAAATTTTGCTACGAAACCAAAGTGCTTTCTGTAGGTACTGTGTTATATAAACACATGCTTTTATGTGCACTACAAAAATGAGATTTTTACATTATTTGCGTAATATCTGTGTATCTACGCCGTCACCTTTTATTGATTACGATTTTAAGGGGTTTTCTAAGTAGTGATTGGAGTAAAACTTACTCTTCAACGGGGATAATGGCATCCAATACGTAGGTATCTTCAGCAGCTATGGCGGGAGGGGTGGAT
Source organism: Ochropleura plecta (assembly GCA_905475445.1). Classification (NCBI taxonomy): domain Eukaryota; kingdom Metazoa; phylum Arthropoda; class Insecta; order Lepidoptera; family Noctuidae; genus Ochropleura; species Ochropleura plecta. Next base: position 14,196,126 of record FR997731.1, on the reverse strand, counting down.
ACTTGTCTCGTCTGTCTGTTGTTGGCGCGGTGGTCGCACTTCACATTGATGTCCAGTTCCTTGCACTCGCGTGTACCTGCGTTGATAATGAATTATTGGAAAACTCACACTTATAAAAGATGGGTAAACTGGCAAATATGTGGACAAGCGAGTTATTGGCAGAAAAAAATGGGTAAAAAACATTCTCAAAGGCCCTAAAAATGTTTTGATTCGATGGCCAAACATAGTATACAGTAACAATAAACATAGTTAACGGACTAAAGAGAAATAATTGTTACGAGAATACGTACCGTCCACCGCATAAGAGCAGAAGTTCCAGTCTCTGTTAAGTTGGTTGATGGCGCTGCGAACCTTCTGGCGGAGGACCCCCTGTCCGGCATCATTGCAAAGTACTGAGCTTGGGAATAACATCGAAACCTTGAAGACGCGCTGAGCTGGTGAGGCCGCTGTAGTGAGAAAAAAAATGCTTAATATTATGAAATGTTTTTTTTGTTAATAATTAAAATGTAAATGAAAAGTCAATAATATAAAGTAAAGAGTAATAAAGAAATAATAAAAAAATATACTTACGTGAGCAAGCAGGATAAACCAAAGGTAGGGTAGGATCAGCAGTTGGTCGCCAGAAACCTTCGGCACCACATGTGTAGAATGGTGGTACAGGTTGCGAGAATCTGAGTCCGTCGCGACAGGCAATCTCGCAAACCTTGAACTGACCACCAGCTCCCCAGTCGCGGCAAGATTGGTAACCACCGAGCGGATCAGGTAGTGGTGGGCAGAATTCAGCTGCAATAGAGATGGACGATAAGTACGTTCAGAAATTTAAAGAGCAAATTAATAATTTATATTAATATAATTCTTGAAAACTCACCCAATACAGTAACCTTGAAAGTGCAAGTAGCTGCGTTGCCAGCAGCATCATATGCGATATAAGCAATATCATAAGCTCCCCAAGCAAGGTTCTCTCCAGGTCGATGTCCAGATTTCTCCACGACTTTAGCAACGCCAACGTTATCACTGAATACGGGTACATCCCAGCTGACGACTGAGGATCCGTTCTTTGCAATCACCCAGAGATCACCAGGGCAGCGGTCTACTCGCGGCGGTTCTTTGTCTACTTGCAGTTGCTGGCATTTAGAACCAGAATAACCGTTGGGACACACTCTTTGGCCGCAATGAGATGGCACTATCCTCTCGACTCCTCCAACTAAGTCGTCATATCCAGCCCAAGTGAGACCTAAGCTGCTGTAAAGAACTGGCTCAGTTCTGCAGTCACGCACTTGTTTCTGGATTTCATTTGTGACATCAAGAGCACGGTTCCATATTTGTACTTTAGTCAGGTGACCTTGGAATCCAGCTTCGGTGTAACCCTTTGGATTGTCAGATTGAGGCTTGCCGAGTGTTACCCAAACACTGAAAGAAAAGATTTTAGGTTAAAACTGTTCTACAACTGTCTCAATAATTAAAGTTTTCATTATTGTTTAAGTAAAACTTACTATTGTGGTAGTGTTCGTCCGCTGCCGTAACCTTCAATCTTGCTAGCAATTAAGCCTTCAGTGATAAGCGTCAATTCACCTCCGTTGTTCCCGTCCCAGACTAAAGCAACGTGGTGCCACTGTCCGTCATTTACCGTTGCGAATTCACCGAAGCTTAGGTAAACGTCTTGAAGTTCCGGGAACAGTGAGACTTGTACACCATTTGAGTGGGCTTGAATTATTTGCTTTCTATTTAGAGCAATGTGGGAGTTGCTAGAAAGGAAAACACTCAATAAATAACCAGAAACTGTAAACATATTTTTTTTTCGTGTGTGGTGTAGTTTATTTATTTTACGTACCTAACGCTGTATGCAGTGAAGAACACTCCGCCTTCATCTTGTTGCGTGTATTGGACCCACATCGCTATAGTCAGACTATCAGCCGAAGCTGTATCGAATGGCACTACTTGAGCCGCACTCGAACGCAATGGGTCACTGAAGTAGAGGTCGTAATCTACACTGATTGCTGGAATAAAAGAAATAGAGTATTGAGTACATCGTAAAGTGAAGATAGTATTTGTGTCGTCAAAGAAACGGCCAATAAAAATTCTTACTTTTTCTGCAATCGTCACCAGTCATATTGAATGGGCATTGGCAGTAGAATCTGCCAGGTAAATCAATGCATGTCGCTGAAGGTGGGCAAGAGTTATCCTTGCAATCGACAATGTCTTCATCACAGTTCTTTCCTTGGAAGCCTGGGGCGCAAATACAGTTGTATCCTTCACCCTCATCAACACAAGTAGCTCCGTTCTGGCAAAGACCGGCGTCACAGGCGTCGAACTCGTATTGGCAGCCAATTCCAGTGTAGTCCAAGGAACACGTGCAGTTGAGGCCAGAACCGAAATCTTGACATTTTCCACCGTGCATGCATGGGCTGCCAATACATCTTTCTGGAGCAGTTTCACATTGTTTGCCATCGGTACCACTTGGGCATCTGAAATATTTCCGGAATAATTATTAACAAAACTCATACATATTTTCTTTTTTAATTGAAGGCTGCTTATGTCTAAATACTTACACGCAGAAGAAGTCTTGGAAGAGATCGATGCACTTAGCATGGTTTTGACATGGCATGTTCATACATTGGCCAATATCCTTTTCGCAACGTTTGCCGGTCCATCCAGGTGGGCAAGCGCACTTGTAGTCACCGATGTCATCTTTGCAGGAACCTCCGTTGAAACATGGGGCAGAAGCACAGTCATCAATGTTAGTTTCACATGTCTCTCCTGAGAAGCCTTCACGACAGACACACTCGTATTTGTTATCAAGATCAATACACCGCTCTGTTCCTCCGGCGTTGCAAGGTTCATTCAAGCATTCATCAATCGCTGTCTCACATTGTAGTCCAATGTAACCTGGTCGGCATTTGCAAATAAATCCGTCTATTTGGTCAACACAAGATGCACCGTTCTGGCACGGGTTAGAAGCGCAGTCATCGATGGTATGCTGACATGTCTTGCCTGTGTAACCGGCTTCGCAAATACAGTTGAAGTCGTCAATGCCATCAATACATTGACCACCGTTTTCACAAGGTGATTTAACACATTCGTTTATGTTGATGTCACAAGAAGGACCGCTCCAGCCGGGGTCGCAGATGCATTGATGAATAAAGAGTTTATCAACACAAATTCCATGTTTGCAAGGTTCATTTGAGCAAAGATCTATCTTCTCATGACAACGTTTTCCTGTAAATCCTGGCGGACAAGCGCAACTAAAGTCGTTGACTAAATCTGTACAAGGTGCGCCGAGGAGACAAGGCTTTTCAATACAGTCGTCAGTGTTGATCTCACAAAGTTGTCCTTCCCAGCCTGGTAAGCATTCGCACTTGTATCTGCCTTGTTGGAGTGCAATGCAACTTGCGCCATTCGTGCAAGGGTTTCCATTAGCCGAGCAAGGATCAATCTGAAAAAGATATTAATGTCATAAAGAAACTGTCCAGGATAATATTTTCCAAAGATGAATAACAAATAGAATAAAATTGAAACCGTGTTATAAGATAATTTAATAACGTACCGTGATGTCACAATCAACGCCTGTGTATCCAGATCTACAAAGACAAGTATAATTGTCGAATCCAGGTTCATCTTTGCACATGGCTCTTTCAGGGCAAGTGTCATTTCTGCAGTCAGATCTTTCTTCTTGACAGTTGATGCCTCCATATCCTGAAGGGCAAGAGCAGCGGTATCCTTGTGGCAGATCGGTACATGTACCACCATTGTAACATGGCTGGCTTGCACACTCGTCGATATCTACTTCACATCTGCGTCCAGAGAAACCAGCGGGACAGTAACATTGAACTCCGTGTCCTTTTGGTACACATAGCCCGCCATGTTGGCAAGCGCTGTTAGAGCATTCTACCGGTAGACATTCTTCTAAACCTGTTGATCCAGTTCCTACTGTTTTCATATTCGTCGGACATTCCATGCACAACGTTTGTCCGATAAGGTTTTGGTAGAAGTTTCGCGGACACTGAGAGCACGGAGCTAAGCCTGTTGGGGAGTAAGTTCCCGCTGCACATTTGGCTCTGCATCTATCTCTACCTGGTGCAGCTGGTTGGTATGTGAATGTGTTTACTGGACAGGCTTGACAATCCTTAAATCCACCTAGCGGTGGCTCGCTGGTGTAGCTGTTTCTGGGACATTCCAAGCAAGGTACTAATCCAGTTGGTGAGTATGTACCGTATCCACAAACAGGTATACAGTCATTGATATCCTTGGAGCCTTCTTCTCTAGTGAATGTTCCTGAGGGACACTTCAGACATGAACCTTGACGAGCTTGGTTTTGGAAGAACCCACGGGGGCACATAGTACAGGTCTTTTGTTTTTCTTCAGCAAAAGTTCCAGCAGGACAATGTACTAAAATATAAATTAATAATCAGTTATTTGTTGTGAGGGAAAATAGAAAATTGAACATAAATGTAGGTAACAATACTTACAGCATCTTGGTACGTCATTCGTATCCATATTTAATACTTCACCGACGCTGCAGGTGAATCCTTTAGTAATTGAACTTCTGATCGCTCTCAGCGGTGGACATTGATTGCCAATAGACGACACATTGAGTACCGGTTCAATAAGAGCACTAGCGTATGGCACAGACAGATCAAATATAAGGTTCAAAGTTGAACCACAGAGATCGTAAAGCTGAGTTTGTCGAACAGCAGGTATGATGGCTAATACGAAGTCCATTTTTACAACATTTTCGTCGAGAAGTGTCGGTATTACATTGACGAATGTAACGTTGATGTTGACGTTAACGGCTGAACAACGTTGGGAAAGCCTGTCGTTTAGAACATTGTCGTATTGAGCGACCAAATCTTTGTACTGCGGCAAGCAAGCGTTGGAAACTGCACCAAGAGCACGGTACTGAACAGTAGAAACAACGTGGTAAGCGGCTTGTTGGGTATCTGTAACCAAGATATGACATAGTTAGTACAAGATTATTGTGAGTTAATCTGTGTTATTTTATGTCTTTATTTAACTATACATACTTTCAGAAACACAATCAGGTACCACAGAAGTAGGCACCCATTGACGCTTAGTTTCGCAAACGAATGTTTTGACTGGTTCTCCATCAGTGAATCTGAAGCCAGGACTGCAAGTAGCAATACATTGAATTCCTCTATCACCAGGCAAGCAGTTCATAGCGCCATGTGCCGGTGGCATTAGTTCCCAGTCTACACAAGGAGTGGCTTGAACCGATACCTGGAAAACAAAAGAGAAATATTAAACGATATTAAGATTAGGTTTTTTTTTCGTGAATCATATTCTAGAAGAAAAATATCCTTACTTGGAAGTTGCATTGAGCTCGGTTGCCATATTTGTCGGAAGCGATAACAGTTACATTTTCATAGCCACGAATGGGAATGACGGCTCTTTCCGGAATGAATTTAAGGAAAACTTCGCCTGAGGCATCTGTTGCGTTGATTCTTCTCCTTGTGTCATTGAAGTTGACAGCGTAACTGTCCTGTTTATCTACAAGTTCTATAACGTAACTTTGTGGGCAGCTTAGTTTAGGAGGAGTGTAATCAGGTACAGTGATGTTCACTTCACAAATGGCTACGTTTCCATCAAAATCGAATGCCACGTATCGCACAACCATGTTGTGGAATACTTGGAGAGGTGTTCTGAAGTGCTGTGGTGTGACTTCTAATCTTGCAATAGCACCAGAGTTATCAGTTGCTGTAGGTTCAGTAAAGTTGACTGGTAAAAGTCCACCGTTGACATCAGTTTGTACTACAATGGGTTGTTGAGGACAGTTCTGGAATACTGGTGGCTCATTATCTGCAAAACGTAGAGGTTTTAGTTAAATCGTATAATTAAGACGTGGAAATAATATTAGTAATACACAAAAAGTTGTTACTTACCAACACAAGGTGAGTATCCATAATCATAACCTAACAAAGGATCAGCGGCTGGCTCATCACAACCCATTAGCTCGAATTTGAGACAGGCGTTGTCCATAAAGCTTACAATACCCAAAATAACGAATCTAGCTTGTACAAATTTAGGCAGTGTGATCATTGCCAGTTCACCATAGTTTCCAGGATCTCTCATTGTTAGGTTGAAGTTAGGGAAGTAAACCACATAGTTTTCATTTTCGGCTTGCTTGTAGAAGAATCTGATTTCTGTGGGTCTGCCGACAATGTCAGAAGTAACGACACCCTTTACGAGAATAGCTTTTACTCTGTACACCTTGCCCAAGTCGACGCTCACGTATGTGAATGCTTCTTGTTTGCCACACCACCCGGTTACTGAGTTAAGCCTAATGTTCCTTGCCTCATAGTTTGGCCTTTCTGATGTTGCGTTGATTGCAGAGTCAGGTATTCTTCCAGATGCAAGACCTAGCGGCCTGATCACTTTGCATTCCGGTTCACGTATGCAAGTTATCGGTCTGGGGTTGATTAAAATATATCCTGGTCTGGAGCAACCAAAGAGGACTTCGGATCCTTGCTCATAGCTTCTAGCAATCTGATAGCCGTCAGCTGGTCTGCCTGGGTCTTCACACACCGGTCCTTCGCATCTTAAATCTCCGAAGTCCCAAATACCGTTAGCTTGACATCTTACAACATTGTCGTGTTTGCTTGTCTGTCCAGCAAGTTTGAAAGTGTTTTGGCATCCAAAGAAGAAAGAGCTTTGGTATTTGGTGTCGAGGTGTTGGCCATATTCAGCACCCGGTGTAGGCATTGGAACACCACAATCTTTTCTAGGACATTGAGGTTGCGCTCCAGAGAACCAGTAATCGGGTAGGCCCTGAAAATTGTAATTATTTTAGTGTTTTGTTGTAATGAATCGATGTTAAGGAAATATGTTGAGGTAAAAAAATATAGCCGTAGTAAAAATTGACACTCACCGGTTTAGGATCATAGACACACTGTCTAAAGGACGAGGTCACAGTATTTCTCAACTGTCTGCCGGGTGAAGTGCAAGTGATTGTTACATTGTCCCTGTATGGAACCAGTACGCTTTCAGGGTCATCTCTTATCACATGTAAGCCGTCGTTTTTGTCATCAGATAATGTTACGCAACGAGCATCTGCAAAAATCAATTTAATGCTGAAGTTATTTATCGGTGTTTAATCTATTTAATTAATAATACGCCTTAAAATGAAGAAAAATCATCGAAAATTGTATGTACTAACATTGGCATAAAGGTGCAGTTCCATTCCAAGTTCCACTAGAAGTACAAAGAAGTGACGAGAACCCAGACATTACAAATCCAAATTCACATTGGAATTGGACAATATCTCCGAAATGGTAAGCATCTTTAGTCGACAGTAGTTTTCCGTTTTCCGGAGATCCAAGTGGCGGGCACATGACTGGTACACAAGATTTGTTTCTTTGGTATGTGTCTCCGTCCCTTTCACCTGTTTCTGACTTTTCGATGGCAAATCCAGCAGTACCGTTAGAAGAATAAAGTTCATAGCCGATGTTGCAGGCGCAAGAGAAGTTTCCGGGTCTGAAAAAGAATTACAACTCCATTAGATACTTGACACACTGCATCTAGCGTAAGATACTTTGATCAGATTGTTCAGACAATACTTACGTGTTCAGACATTTCTGTTCGCATCCTCCATTATTTTCACTGCATTCGTTAATATCCGTACAATCTAATCTAGCACACCCCATAACTTCAACCTTCAGACAAGGTGCGCCTACGTAATCTTGGATCTTGAATTTGACGTACTGCGCTTCAATTGGCATTGGCAGGTTAAGGACAGATAGAGTAGGCTCCAGAATACGGAATTCTACTGCAGTGCCATCAGGATTGGTGTAGTCTTTGAAGGTATCAGTCAAGTCGTTAGTGTATTGAATTCTGATGGCAGAAGTGAAGGCGATGTTTCCATCGGCGCGCATGACGCTCATAGTTCTGAATCCTCTGATGATTGTGGGTGCTCTCAAGTCGATGAGGATCCAGTTGGCTCCAGCCTCTAGGTTGTTACCACACCAACCGCCTCCGTTATTTAATCGTACCATCTATAGAGTAAAATAGATGAGTTAAAACTTGATGTACATAGAAAACTCGTTAATTGATAAACAAACGTGAAAAAAACTTACTCCTTTAGCATATCCAGGTTCTGGAGTAGAAGTTGTGATCGATTCATCTGGAATAGCTCCATTGATCAATCCCAAATCACCAACTGGTCTGCAGTCTAAGCTTGGCGCAAAACCAGCTTTGCAGGGGCAGTAAAAACCACCGTGGGTGTTCTTACATTCAGTGGAAGCCGTATCACATTGGCTGTTGGCACACTCATTGATATCCTCGCAAGTCGGTGGGTTGTCGAATTCTTGGTTAGGCCCACATCTGAGCACGCTAGGACCATTCAGTTTGTATCCTGAAATTGTAAAATAGTTAGTAGGTGTTTCAAATAACTCTAAATTTTAACGAAATACTGTCCATTTATCATATTTACCCTTAAAACATTGAACACGAGCTTCATCACCAAACATATATATCCTAGTCTGGTCAACAATGAACCCATTTTTGATCTGTGGGAATTTCGGGCATAGTGCCTTGGAGCACGTTGGCACATCTCCTGACCAAGTTCCGTTACTCATACACAGTAGTACAGGTTGTCCAGATCTTACGTAGCCTGGCTCGCACTCGTAACGGACAATAGTACCGTAGCTTCGGCCGCCACCGTTCAAGATCGTAACGTTAGCGTGGGGGACATCCGGAAGGGCAACACATTGTGACGCTGCGGGAAAACACAATGTTAATTTTAACACATAGACAAAACACTCAGATTTTAACTTGTACTATTGATCTTCTTGAAAAATATTGCTCTAGTTGTTACCAAAGTGTCAAATATGAAATTTATAAAAAAAAATACGGAAAACTTACCAAGACAAGTAGGTGTTCTTTCCCATCGCCCATCAGCTAAGCATGAGATTCTTTCGATAGGCTGTCCAGTTGGGAAAGCAAATCCAGCATAGCATTGGTAAGTTGCAACACCTCGATAAGTCACGTTTGTAGAGCCAATTGAAAATCCATTATCGATTTGTGGTACCGGACCGCAATACACCTCTGTAAAGAAACAATAAAACCACATAAGTACCCCTACATAACATAAAGTAATACTACATTGTGCAATGCCACCGTTCCTCGTTTGTTACTTGCCTTGACAGCTAGGAATGTAAGTAGTTGACCATCTTCCTCCGTCCAAACATTTTGTTGTTATACGAGGTTTTCCTGTGGCGAATTCTTGTCCAATCGGACATGAGAATGTTATAACTGTCCCAAAAGCGGTATCTCTGTTTGACGCTAAAGCACCCAGACCGGATTTAAGAGTGGGGCAATCTGTAAAATAAAATGTAAGATAAGAATTAAATACAGTTCTATTTGTTTCACGTTTGTTCTCGTTGTAGTCGTAGCGTGAATGGCTTACCTGCCGAGAACGTCGCCTTCCAACCTATTCCATTATGCAAAGCATCAGACATAAATCGTAACAACATCTCGCCACTGGATGCAGTCAGTGTTATTCTTGGTTTTACAATAAATCCATTGTCAGAATGCAATCTTAAACCATTTGTGCTGACTCCATCAAACACTTGCACTACGTCGGATGGGTGAATGCTAAATTCGTCGAATTTCAACGACAGTGGACCACCGTTAGGGTTCTTTATTCTGTATAAACATTCTTGGTTATTCGGGTAATTTGCCAGACCGTAAGCAGGTGATGTAACGGTACCATTTGCTGCAATGATTGTTGCTTTGCAGCCTTGAGAGTATCTCATGTTAAATCCTTTCTTGGAATCGCCAAGACTCGTTCGGAAGTACATGTACAGATGGTTCGTCGTCGACACTACAACCTTTTGGTTTTCTTCGCCTGGTCCAGTTAACCTTGCCAACACAGGGCTAGATGGAGTATTACCATCTTTGATGACTATGTAGTCCCTGTTCATGCCTAATTCGAGATCTTCGACTTCCAATGAGACTATTCTGCCAGGTTGAGCTTCAATAACGTAAACGCATTCTAAGCCACCTGGATAGCCATTCGGATAACCAGGCGAAGTAAGTACTTGACCCTGAGGCGTTGCTCTAAGCATTCCTCCGCAATTCGACGACTCGGTCTTCCAAGCCGCACGGAAACCTTTCCTTTCTACTGAACCATCTGTACTGAATTTAATGATCATGAAGTTCGAAGCGGAAACGTAAATTTTGTTAGATAAATCTTGTTTTCCAGAAAGTGTCGCTAAGTTTACAGATTTATCTTCGGTCCTGCCGCCAACCAGAATTTGAACAGTGTCGAAAGACTTTTCAGTTTCAAAATCTTGGAACTGTAAGACGATATTTTGGCCTTGTGGCCCCTCGAGAGTCCATTTGCAATCGCTAAATGGCGGATATTTGTGAGGGTAGTTAGGACTCTCGACTACATCTCCACTGCTGGCCATGTAGAAGTGACAATCGGAAGCACAGTCCATTTCGTCGGAAGCATCACCACAATCGTCTTGCTTATCGCATTTGAAGGCTGAGTTGATGCATTTTCCATTAGAACAATGGAAGGTTCCTAAAACAAATTGAAATTGTTTGTGTATTGTTTTCTGTAACCTTAACATTGTAAGCCTGCGCTTGTAATTGAGCATGCAAAAGTTGATTAATTAACGATGGTCTGTTGATGTTTCTTACCGGCAGGGCAGGCGGTAGCTCGGCACATGAATGGCAGAAGGGTTTCACAGGTGGTCAGCTCCCACGATTGGCTATCGGATGTGACGTGAACATCGACACATTCTCCTGCCTTGGGGTTTGGCTGTCTTAAATCCCAGAAACCGGCATACTGCGAAACTAGAGCACCAGCAGCTGATTCGAGTGTGTTCGTTCTTAGGTCGTCGACCGTCGCGAGTCCAAGCCAGTAGTGGTTGTTACTGGGACTGGCAGGCACCATGTTGGCAGTCATGTTGTTTTCCGAATAGCTATCGACAACCATGAGTTCGCTGCCATACCTGAAACATTATTTTAAGGTGAGATTAATTTTAAGTTTATAACACGCGAAAAGCTTGCTAACAATCTGGTATTTGATTGGATAATTAATTACCTTCGACATAGTTCTGCCGCTTTCTCCCACGAATGCCTGATGTTGAAGAATTTGTAACAGTGTAAGCCTTTCAACTCCCATCCTGAAAACAAACACAAGCAAGATCTTACTATCATAAGTTACAAATCAAAGAGAAATTCCAAGTTTATTTACAAAGAAACATGTTGACTCTACAAATTACTTAGCGTATATTTAAGTAAAGAATACAAAATGTAATAAGATTAGAAATTTTGTGTAAACGTGGACAGGTATTAAGTGAAGGCTTTCTCCTTTCAAAGGGCTTTCGAAGAAAGCTATTCATTTCGCAATAAAGGTATACAAAATCGTGTTTATAGGTACTGCGTGCCTTTGTGTGCTGAAACTATTTGAGTGCCGGGAAGCTATTTGACGAAAAATTTACGTTTAGTAATAAAGTAACCGCAGAGTTGTTTGAGCGGCTTTGGGTCATGAACGAATTACTCAGGAACTCCCGAAGGATCGAATTGTTTTCTCAAGCAAAAGTTAAGTACGTCCTGATTGTGAAGTTGAACGAGTTAAAGCGATTACTAATAAAATTCGGAATTAGTCATTCAACAGGTGTTCTTAACTAGCCTATGAAAATCCTCGAATGGAATATTGAATTAGAGATTGTAGAATTTACGAACCATTCGTAGCGAAGTATTTGACTTTGTTTGAAGAAAGCAGTGTTAAATGTCTGACAAGACGTTTCAGTGTTTATAACATTAATTACTCTATCTAACGTTTTTTCTTAAAAAATAAATTAAGTACATAATTTCGTTAGTGTTCAACAAGAAGCTTCTTGTGTTATTGTACAAACATTTAGACTGTTAACGTATGTGTCGGTTTGTTGACGTGCACTGTCCTTTCTTAAGTTGGAGCTCAGTATACGACGTCAAGACGAGCTCAAGTTCAGAAAGTTTACAGCTTTGTACAAGGATTTACATATAAAGCCACAAACAACTAGTCTGCGTAGGTACAGCATTAAAACATAGACCTAGTTACCTACTATTCTGAGATGAAATTGTACGATAGCTGGGGCCTTAGTCTGCTATTACAATAGTGTCAGAATGGTCGATCACTGATCGCATAATGGTTGATTTTGACATTTACTACATACTAAACTTGTCAAAATCAACCATTATGCGATCAGTGATCGACCATTCTGACACCATTGTAATAGCAGACTAAGGCCCCTGAAGTTGTGTCGTTAACGTCGTGATTGTAAAATGGGAATTTATAGAGAACAGTATTTTTGCAATAATGTTGTAACTTTCATGATTGAGTTTCTGTGTAGGCAATAACCAAGTTAACGTTTGATTTGTTGTCAAATTAATAAGTAGGTGAGTTATAAAAATGTTGTTGCAGAAATCTTACGTTATCAACGCCGGTAACTATCCACGACTAAACTGTTTTTAATGAATGGTCGCAATGTGACACTCTTCTGCTTATTACTTTTGTTATTTCATGATTTCTCTTAAAGCGTGGCATCTTATTTGTCTGATGGTAAAGTATACCATTGGGCGTATCCTAGAACACACTCGTAGGTACGTAAGAGTTAAGTTCAAAGATACCTACAAATACAATTACAAGAAAAGCCTATATTTCTTATTCTATTTCCGCGCATAAACGTACAAGATAAAAAAGTAAATAGGCATAAATAGAGCGTGCGAGTTTGACGAGGTAACGCGAAGACCGCGGCGCATCCACGCAGCCACATCCACGCTCCACCGACCGCGCCCGCAACACGATGCAATGTGTTTGACCCACTTAGCTAGTTATGTTACTGCAGCGAAATGCAATCACTCTGTATACGACTACATTGTACGCTTTTGCCTAAAACTGTAAACATAAACTCGCCGTTTTATAACCCCCGCCTTTTTCGCAAATCGTATCCGGAAACACGACCATGCAATTTAGCAATTTCGTCTAGAGAGGAAGCGGCCAGCCAATGGCACAAATATTTAAGCTTTAAAGCTTAATTAATTTGCATAGATGTTGAGTAAGTGCCGGGTTTGAAATTTTACGGTTTTCTGACGCGTTTTAGTGTAGAGACAATGACGGGCCTGCGTATGTTCATAGGATCGCAATATTGTTCGTATCGCATGAAACTATTCGTGAGAGAATACCGACGTATGCAGGTAGCATTATTACGTGCGTTGGACGTAATTATCACGCATAGTGACAAATTACTGGGTTTTAATGAATAGACTTACGCGCAAAGGAATGATCAAAGTGAATGGTTGCATTGATTTTGTAGCTTATTGCGGCTACGCGAAATTTCTATAGACCAATATCCGCCATCATTATGAGAGCAATTTCACAGATAATATTAAGTGGGGCATTATTAGATCTACATAAATTACTATGACATTGAATATAGTTTTGAACGACATTGGAAACGCAAATGACCTACTATTATGGATAAGAAAATTAAACTAGATTGAAGATCAGAACCAAAGGTAGGCTTGAACCGGGGTTGCGGGTTTTTGGATAGAGATTCTGCGGCCCCGGAACATAAAGGGACAACAAGGAACATGGGTGGGTACATGCATGGGTCAAGTCTGACGGGAGTGTCAGACTTATACTAACTAAAACCCTCGTTCCGTCTAGAGTGGGGGAAGTTATTTGATGATTTTCCATCCGCACAAAAAGGTAGGCTGAGTGATCCAAGAAACTAGATTAATTTTTCATTTAAAGAACATTACCAACGTATTTATTATTAGTGAGATAAGGTCAAGTTACTAGCTTGCTAGTTCTTGTATAGTACTAGTAGTACAGTTACTGGTCCTTATACGTACTTTCCCACATATTACAGCATGAATATCAGAGGTAATGGGTTTCATCGGGAATCGCATTCATTTCCCATGTCTACAGCCTCGGATGACTGAGCTTTGTAACTGTTGAATATCGAGATAGGTACGAGGCTTTCAATCAACGCGGTTTATATCAGTTTAGTACTTCTCTCATTGGAGAAAGCTGCGTTTTTAATCGATTATCCACGTATTATCGATAAGTTAGATATGCTAATAATATGTTCGTGTATGTAATATTTATGGAGTTACGACATCATTGACATTTTGACGAATAATTAGAGTCAATATCACTTAATTTGGTGATGAACCTTCGTGTTCGTAAAATATTTAATTAATTAATGTTTTTTATAATTTCAATAATTATTTTGAGATTAGGAGACAATTTGACATGACATGCGAAAATTGAATAGTTCAGCCTAAAGAATTAGCTGAGTTTTGAACACCGCTTATAAAGGACGTCAACTCAAACCAACAAACAATACCTAAACCCCACGTTACAAGACACATGCATGCTAAACAGTCATGCGTCAATAAGGCTTGCACGAGACGGGACGAGAGCAATGTCGACCGGCCACCGACACGGTAGCTGCCGATCAATTGTGTCGAGTGCCTCTTAGCGAGGCGAACCTGAAACCTTTGAAGGATATACGGATATGCCTCTGCACCGGAGATTGACTTACTGCTCTATTTAGATCCCAAGTAGACGCCTACTCTGTGGCTTAGCATGATTCTATTTTGTTGCCGTATTTTCTTGACAAGATTAACAATCTGTGCTAAATAATGAATATACTAGCTTTTGCCCGCGGCTTCGCTCGCGTTGAATTCGGGGTAACACAGTTCCCCTTTCCTGATTTGCAAGTACCTGCTACCTGTAGTTTTTGCCCTTACGCCTTATTTATTGTAATAGCAATGCTATGTTTTCCCTTTTCTTCCCTCTTTCTCTATCATTTTTCACTTAAAAAAAAACTGCCTATGTCCGTCTCCAGGGTCTCAACTTTCTCTGTACCTCTAATTCATCATCGGTTCGGATATTTAGGCGTGAAGACGTAACAAATAAACAAAATCACTTTCGCCTTTATAATATTAGTAAGGATTTTTTATTTGAACGCATTAATCTTTGGTGAGTTTTATTTCATACAATTTATCGATATACATACTTAATATAAATACAAAGATGTTTAAGTTGTTGAAAAAAATGTTTTTGAGATTGATATCGCTTGAGGAAAGTTAGGCATTTTCTTATACGCAATTTAGTCAGAAATAGCGCCAAGACGAAGTAATAACACGGACGGGCAAAATAGTATGCTTTTTTAGGGTTCCGTAGTCAACTAGGAACCCTTATAGTTTCGCCATGTCTGTCTGTCCGTCCGTCCGTCCGTCCTCGCTTAATCTCTGTGACCGTTAGCACTAGAAAGCTGAAATTTGGTACCAATATGTATATCAATCACGCCGACAAAGTGGTAAAATAAAAATTGGAAAAAAATGTTTTATTAGGGTAGCCACCCTATATGTAAAGTGGGAAGTGTTTTTTTTTTTAATTTCAACCCTAACGTGTGATATATTGTTGGAAAGGTATTTAAAAATGAATAGGGGTTTACTAAAACCATTTTTTGATAATGTCTATAATTTCGGAAATAATCGCTCCAAAAGTAAAAAACAATGTGTCCCCCCCCCTCTAACTTTTGAACCATAAGTTTAGAAAATATGAAAAAAATCTGAAAAGTAGAACTTTATAAGGACTTTCTATGAAAATCATTTTGAACTTGAATGACACAACAGTTTTTGTACAAAAAAGACAAAAAGTTGTACAAAATAATTTCCTCCTCCACCTTTAAACTCATAAGTGGGAACACTTATTGTGACGGACGGGAAACTACGGAACCCTACACTGAGCGTGGCCCGACACGCTCTTGGCCGGTTTTTTCTTATTTAACGGCGGATAAAACCGTGTGGCACTGCTAGTTCTAAAGAAAAATGAACACTAGTTTGTAATAAACAGTGCAGCGTTAATTTTTATATTGTTATCCGTAAATCTAATCGGAACACTCGTGGGAAAATGCAATCGTACGCAATGAAGTTTCAAACTTTGTTTTAATGGGATTGTTACTCCTAATTGTTTGTTCTTTTAGCGAGTTGTATTGTTCTCTGATTTAAAATTGCCACTTGCTACTTGGTAGTTCAATAGCAATATAGCAAACGTATTATGCTTTTAGTTTACTCTTTGCATTAGGAACAGCAGCTAGCTAACTTAACTGTTTTATGTTCTTATTTTATTCATCTCATATTTAGCGCCGTGACTACGTGATATTATTTTCTGCTCTATAAATCTTTGGCTGGAGTCAGTGATCAGAATATGAATACCAAGTTCGTAAAAGCTACCATTTAAATTTTAATATAATACTAGCTGTACCCAGAGGTTTCACCTGCTGCTCAGCTCCTTTTCTGCAGAGGGCCACCCTCATCACTTAGGGGAATGAAAAACAGATTCTCAAACGTTCAGAATATATGAAATTTCATGAAAATCGGTGAAGTAGTTTCCGTTTTCGAGGAGTATATATATCAACTAAAACTGTGACACTAGAATTTATATAAAAGAAAAATACTTATTGTAAAGTTGAAGGTGCAGAGGTTGATATATTCTCAACTTAAACGTCATCTGTGAGTCACGTTCGGGCTATGTATGATCGAGGCACTGCCTTTCACTCATTACAAATGTGAACCTTCAAGGCTACCAGTTTGCCGCTCAATTGACTATACCAGCACAAAGCGCACATTGTCTCTCGTTAGATAAAAAACGATCAATCAATGATATTCGTGTTCTGTTACGACATATATGTACGTTTTTAGCATTCCAATCATGAAATTAAATGGCTTTAAATACACACACCGGCACAATTAGGGGAACACAAAAAAAGGTCGTTTTTCTTAACAAATTTATGTAGCACATATTTTTTTTAGTTAATCAATAATTAATTGCACTCAAACTAACTGAAATAAACGCTAAAGTGACTCACACAGTACTTCTACGAGAAGAAATAAACAAAAATGTCAAAAAATGAGAATTGAACGTTTTTTCCTTAAAGTGAAATCTGTAAACATTTTCAAAAATGACAAAAAAAAAGGAGTTTTAGTATCGGGTATTACCGCCACGGGCTCTAATTAAAACCTGTACACGATTTCCCATGCTTCGGATAACGTTATCAATGAGTTCTTGGGACAAATTGTTCCACTCTTCCACTAACGCTAATTTAAGTTCCTCCACATTATTAGGGGCTGGATTTCTTTGTCGAACCTCTCTTCCCAGGTAGTCCCAGACATGTTCTATCGGGTTCATATCCGGTGATCGCGCTGGCCAGTTCATCTGAATGATGCCTACTTCATTAAGGTAGTCACTCACTATACGCGCAGTGTGAGGGCGTGCGTTATCATGCATGAAAATGAAATTTTCGCCTATGAATGGGGCAAAAGGCATGACATGGGGTTCTCAGACTTCTGTAATGTACCGCTGTGCAGTTAGCGATCCATTACTGATGATCACTAGCTCCGTGCGGGCTCCCAAACATATGCCACCCCATACCATAACTGACCCTCCCCCATACGACACAGTTCCAGTGAAATTTGCTTGGTGATAACGTTCCCCTCGATGTCTCCACATTCTTTCCTTCCCATCCACGAAATTTACACAAAATCGGCTTACGTCACTGAACAAAACACGGCCCCACTCATTAGTCCAATCTTGGTGCTGTCGAGCGAATGCTAATCTTGCTACACGATGAGATACCTCGAGTTTTGGGGCCTTTGCTGGCACGTACGAGTTTAAGCCAACTTCATTCAACCGTCTTCTAACAGTCCTTTCACTCACGTTGACGTTACGGACTTCTGCTAAACGATTTCGGGTCTGGACAGCTGTTTGACGACGATTTCGTAAAGTCTGCATGACCAAGAAACGGTCATCCAAGGCGCTAGTTGCTCGATTTCTGCCCTGTTCTCGTCTGCGCACGAACGATCCAGTCTCCCTATAACGTCGGACGACGCGATGAATCACCGATGTCGATACACCCAGTGCGTGACTGACTGAGCGATAGGTGTGCCCTTCCTCGATCATGGTTACAGCCCTAGCTACAGAAGTTGCTGGTAAATCACTCATTTTGTATCAGAACAATGTGCACTATTCAAATGTAAACAGTTAAATGACCCACAGTCCCTATTCGCAGCATCCACTAAAGTTCTTATCAGAATGAGTACAAAACGTTAAGTGAGCAAATTCTTAAACAACCATAAATTCTTGTCAAAACACTTAAAATTAAAGTTGGGGTTCTTAAAACAATCTGTTATGAAGTTATTAACACTTAAACAAAAACTACTTATAAAAATACCCGACAATGTTAGACAAAATCAACCTTTTTTTTGTGTTCCCCTAATTGTGCCGGTGTGTGTAGATCTAAATTGGAGGTAAAAATCATCAAACCACAAACTGTTTTTTTCAAAGCAATTTGTCTAATTGGTGTCAGAAATATACTTTGATTGTATATTTGATATACATATATAATTATATATATATATGTGGCTGCAACGATTTAACTACTTGTACAAAAAAGTTTTTTGCTCCGTGCAACGCAAGATTTTTATAAACATCCGAAAAGGAAATAAATACCTTTGTCAAAGTTGAGAATCTCTGTACTTAGTTACTAAACATAACGATATTTTTATAAGGGTACATAGTTACAGTTAACTTTATACTTTGTGAAGTAATCCTGTAGGTTGTAATTGAACGATCAAATGCATTGTTAGTGGCAACGAATGCAGGCGAGTAGCAAGCGCGGCTTACTAAGCAACTGACCTAGATTGTGATGCTCCAAATGTCGTGTAGATGCGTGCCAAGTTTAGTCTTTACTTGATAGTTTTATAGTCTATGCTTGACGCAACTGACGTGTATGTGACAGTTGTTGACAGGTGAGTAATCAAAGAAACGTTAAGAGTGACAGCTGTCTTTGAGATTGAATGGAACTTCAAAATTATTCTGAATTCATTCTTTTGAAGTTCTCTAAATACGTAATACCTTTTGGCAATAGGCTTATTTATTTACACACTATGACTATCTAATACAGAAAAGAAGACAGGAACGGAAAAAATATGATAGAAATAATAAGGGAAAAAATTAATCACAAGCTCTACTAATATTTATAAATTACAAAAAAAAACTTGAGATAAACTTTCGATTAAATTGAGATTGTAATATAAGAAAGGTACTGTTTCAGCTGCTACTTAATCATTTCCTGAATTTCATATCTCTTCGTTTCTACAAAAAGAAATTCTGAAAGTTTTAACTTATAACTAAGTCGTTCTAGTAGAATTGGTTTTCTCAAGATATCTATCTGCTTTCATTATCATCTTTGGCAACAATTTTGATTTAAATTTTGGGAAATTTTCCAAGCTACAGATATCCAAGTCTCATCTTGTTAGTTAAAATCCTTAAAGTTGAAAGAGTATTACTAGATACCAAACAAAGCTATAAAATATTTATAAATGGTTAACTAAGAGTTTTTTTTAGAGACAATCGGTCAAATATAGAAATCCACGTCTATTGAATAAATTGGAGTTCCAAGTTCACGTCAACGTTTTTTTCTCAAACAGATTATTTTTATAAATTGTTCACGGAAGAAACTAGAGGTCACTTCGCTCAAGTGATCATTCGAGCCAAAACAAACTACAACTTACATTTTCACGAATACACAATAGAATTGACAACCATTAACTTGTGTTAGAAGTATTTTATTTTGTTGTTTTAAGAATCTACTTGATATTTGTGTTCGTTAAAGTTGAAGGTCTTTTCAGAAGCCATTTTGTTTAAGCCTTACGCATATTGCACGTAATATGTTTGAATGTTTATCACGTTCCTACTAGACTGATTTGAATCTTGAATTTATAACGTTTTATTTGTTGTGGGCACAATTAGCTTACTTACAAATATAACATCAAAGATTTATACCAAATGTAACGCCATAGTTCACTAGTCGAAAGTTCCAACCAACATAACCTGTCAAAGAGATGAGCTTATTACAAGAATGCCCCAGGGATACATACTGAGCCCACATCTACATGCAAAGCTACCTATCAAAGAAGGTCAACTATATACTGAGTAGGTAGCTGTGGTTATGATTAGCCCAGTTGTAGGCCAGGATCTAACGGTACGCCTAGATGCAGGCAGTATAGAAAACTGGGGGCTGCAATTACTAAAGATCGATAACACAGCATTCATTCGCGATACGGGCATACTTTTATATTTGACGACTCTTATTTTATGGCTGTTGAGTGGCCTAAGAATTAATATTCCTAAATTTAAAATTGGAATCCTCGAGAAAAGGCGTAAGTTTTTAATGTATGTTTAATCTTTGATGATATTTGACAGGCTTTTGTACGATAAGTAAACAGCCTGAATAACAAGTTACTTTTTGTCAAGAACAAAAGACGTATATATTTTCATTTGAAATTCCAGCTGGCCAGAGACGATGAAACTGCATATTTACTTTTAAAAAGCATAAAGCGCAAGTACTCTATGTGAAAATCGTAAACACGTTGTGTCGTATAAAGTGTGTAAAGAGAGCACAGCGCTGTCGGTTGCATTTATCTTAGCGCTTCATAACTCGGGTGCAGCGATGAAAGCGCTGGAATTTTACTCTGCCTTCTACTATCGAACAAAAGCCACGTCTGTTTGTCCAATATTTTGAGTTAATTTACTTCGCTTATGAAGACTAAAATATTTGCTCTGCCATTGCAATAACGTCACGGTTAATGGTTGAAGAAATTGTGATGAGAGATTAATGAAAATTCTTAACTGTACGTCAAACAATGCGTTGCCATTATTTTTGGTTGCATTTTTTTTGTAGAGGATTCGTATGTTCCAGTGATATTTACCATGTCTTAATGAGTTTACATTAAGACATGGTAAAATGCATAATTAGCAGTAGATTCTTAAATCCATGCGGGCGTAGTGCTAGTTGTTGTGCCTATGTCTGACTGTCTATGTCGGCGTGTATAACTGTTCTCGGCAACGAAAAAGGGAACAAATAAGATTGATATATAAATGAGAATATTATCAATTTAATAACCAATAACAACACATCATTGCATATCAAATATCACCTTGCACATCATAATAAAGCTCATGTTTAATCACAGCATTTAAATGCCGTTATAATTTACAAGGCAGCATTACAAGACGTAGGATGTCGCCTTAGGCGTGAGTGTTGCTCAATCATAAACCAAAGTAAATTACAATGCTGACATGTATTGCACATCTTGTCGTTGTAATATGGTATTTTTAACAATACCATATTACAACGAAGGAATGTAACAAATGAAACTATCTACAAGGTGTATGTTACCAACTTAGTAAAACTATCGCTATAATACACAAACAACACTACAAAATACACCAATACGACACTCCATAATCACCAACAACACTCTTTAAAACTTCAACGTGATCTATTCAAATTAATGGAACAGCTGATATTTTTACGTGTGTGTGCAATGTTGACCCCATGAGATTGAAAGTTGTTCAATTTAATGGTCTATAAATATGACCACACATATCTGGCACATGCTGTAGGTATAAGCATAAATGATTACTCAAGTCTGTGGTTACTTAGAGCTGCGAAAAAAACAGTTTAGTTTTAAAAATCAATTTGTACGAAACCCGCGGTGCGCGAGTCCAACTCGCACTTGGCCCGTTTAGTCGAATTTAAGTCAGTTATTTTTTTTTGCATATAGTGTTTTATTTAAGTCTTAATAATTTTGGTAAAGTTATTAGCAGATAATCCACAAAGACATAGAATCAAAAATATTTATTGTAGAAGATAACTCATAAACTACTCCGGTAATAGGTCCAACCGCTCATACTGAACTATCAATAGAATCGGCATACACTCAAGAAGCACTCAGTATGCAGTGCAACGGCAAGCACCTTTCTAGTGTTCGCCTTGTCTCACTGGAATATCGCATTAATTTGTCTCTGTAGACGCCTAGACGGCGGTAGTCAATCTTTCGCCAGATTTTGTATTCATATCAAGTTGTGAAAACCTTTCAGAAAGAAAAGAACTGTGTAGCTCAACGACGATTTCTTTTCATTGTTTGTCAAAGGATGTTTAAACAATTTTGAATATGCAAACATCATCACATTATAAAATAATGTTGATATTCTTGTTAATTTTACAAGTAAGTAAATATTACGTTACTTGTAAAATTAGGCACACATTTTTAAGCTACCATCAAACAAATTTTGTTAAAAAAACGCCTATATCATACGCCTTAATAAGCATAGATAAGTATAAGTACTTTAATAAGTAGATATCTGCCAAATCATACAATACTTTAGTGAGACACTTCACAGAAAATTTCACTGAAAGAGTCCGTTTTTTGGGTTTTAGGCCTACTGATAAACAAGCCGCGTAGACATTTTGAGCATCGCTGCCCCAGTCTATAAGCCAGAGATAGTGTTTCCATTGACAGAAGCTATTCAAACGAGGTTATTGACTAATTGAGATTGTATATACGTCCCAGCTTGGAGGATAAGCTTAAGCATACTCGTACAATCCGATTAATTACTTTTTTGTTCGGTTTCAAGATATTCTGATCTGAATATATGTGTGTTATTTTTAGACAGGCTGATTAGAGCTGAATCGAAAATTGTTGGGTGGTAATAAACGTTCACGTAACGAATTTTAAATGAAATATGACTTTTACCAAGAATATTAAGGATTTTATTATGTGTCCAGGTTTTGGAAGTTTAATTATTACAAAATTAATACTATAAGGTCTCTACTGTCCCTAGTAAATTTTGTTACGGATATAAATCTATACAACGAAACATTTCTGACTAAACATTAAAATAGGAACTCATTAAAATGTATTCCACGAAAGCTTTCTGACTAGATCTTCCAATAGGAGCTCATTATAATTAATCAACGTTGAAGAAGATTTCCATGACATTTCACTTATTTCCAATGAGAAGTTATTCCTGTAAATTAATTGATGTGACAAATTGAACTTTAACATTCATTGCCCTCGGAATACAAACAAAAGGGAGAGCTGCCAGTAATTTATGCAGATATGTTGGTGACCTCCGTAATTACGTGTGGGTGTACCGCATTTTTAAACCGCGTTCGAAACGGCTGGAGCAGAGATTGGCTGATTTTAATAATAGAAGTTTTGTGTGCTCTATGGTAAACTTGTTTTAACATTTACGTAATAAAGGAGGTTTTACATTATTGTTCTTTGAGAATTTTTTGAAACCGTGTATTTGCCACTGTTATAAACTACAACTTCTAAATAAAATGATGATGATGATCTTTAAAAAACTTACCTATTCGACAAATCGGTTTTGATATCTTAGTTCTTCTAGTGACTATCAGTAATCTGGAGTTAAATGGTGCAACAAAGATAAAAACTTGAGATATTTGAAATTTGAGAGAGAAATTCATATATTTTCATGAATAATATAATTCAATTTTATCTCAGAGAGTGTAAATAATAAGGATTATCATATATCTAAAGCATCTCACGTTTATTGGCTTAAGAACTTGAGGAGCAGAGTTTTAAATTATCTTTTGAGATTTATTTGAGTTGTATATTACTTTTTTATGCAAATTGAGTGTACTTAGTTGAAGGTTTTCTTGGGAACTTTTTTGGTTACATGGTTATTAAACATGACTGATAGATTTTTTAAAATATACCTACCTTTATTTTTTTTTTAATTGCAGGTGCCCTTTATCTTTTTCAAGGAGCAACGGTTCAACACCAACCTACACATCTTTAATAGATCTTGTATTCGGAGATATAAATTGTTACAACATCAAGTTTCCAACCAGTAATAAGCATATCTAATTAACGCCCATTATGAACACTATTGCACAACGACAAAATCCTCCTTAGGTTCTAATTAGCTCTTACTTTCAAGAAAAACAAATAAACAGATTTGTAACCGGGTTAGTAAAATTAACGTATTCACAGCTGCGATCGACAATGTGACGTCAGCTATTGTTGCCTTCGCTTTTTAAAAACCTAATTCTCTATTCAGAGATAATTCCTTTTATTTATTTTTTCTGGTTTATTGGTTATATTGTAGCATCACCTATCATTATTTTATTTTATTCTGTTCTACCTTGAATCGGATTTTTTAAAATCATTCTCTTCATATTATTTTTTCATTCTGCAAGCTGTTTTGCATTAGGTACATGTTTTTGTAATAAAATTAGATTTTATTCTCAATTTGTTTACTTAAGTAATTAACAAGGCGTAATTTTGTGTCAAAACACGTCTTGAAAGCACTTTCGCGAAAACTTTTGTTCGCTAATGCTGTTTGAGTAACGAAGGCTTTATATATCTATATACTTGTAGAACTGTAAACAACAGCTTCAGAGATTAACTCCATGGAATTACGTGTAATCAGAAGTCAGTCGCGTTAATTCCGGCTCGGAGCGAATTTGGATCCAATCTGTCTGCAGGAACATTGCGATTTGCGACTCTAGCTTCAATATCCCTCGTAGTTTAATTACATTAATAGAAGTAGCAGGTTGGGTCTACGCTCTAGTGTTATTTTTAGATCTTGCAGGTGGAAATAGTGTGCTAAGAACCTCATTACGCACTAAAGTGTAATAGAAGACTTGTTTAAAACATGCATCGTCGGTGTTATTTCAGACATGCCTAATGCCTACCTACCGCCTGTTATTAACTAATACGGAAACTATTTGATAATATTACATATATCAGCCTTCAGGACTTGTTTTAGGTGTAAACTATAAACAAAACTGATATCTAAAAAAGACATGTAAAGTGTATGTTTTATAAATATATTATTGTAAACGCGGGGTTTCTCTTTGTGCAATATTGTATAAGAGTAGGTAATGTCGGATTCTTTGAGAATTCCATTGAATAATCCAGATGTTAAACTATGTAGGTGTTACGTTGTAAGGAAATAGGTGAGATAATGCAATGAAGTCAACGACCTTTTAATGATGCTCGAGCATTTTATAATCAACGTGACTTTAATGATTAATCCAATATGTAACGTATCTAGGTTAATATTTTTGTTATTACTTAAGAATCTGTTTATTGTGCTACATTTACAAATCTTAAATTAATTGCTTCATTATCGTTTTTAAGGTTACGCAATGTTTGTTAAATGAGGCTTAAAATAAACTTACTTAGGTGCTACTGTTTTGTCTCCTTTTTATAACCGTTCTATATCATATGTACCTATTACTAATTGTTTGTTCATCAACACCGATTTTGAAAGCAAAACCACATTTTTTCGTCTTAATTTCCCACCTTTTCGTGTCATATCAAACAGTTATCAGACAGCCAATCAGAGCTTATATTTTAACACCCTGATGATGACGTGGGAAGTAGGGACTCAATGTTTGATTACACAAGCTTGTCAACGTACGTGTACCTGACTGGAGGCAATTTCCTAGGCTAATTATGTGGCGAATGAAAACCGACGACAGACTGTCAAACTCGATTCATTTCGCCTACGTTCCGGCTCTTGATTGGAAATAGAATCCTTTAGTAGGTCAAGCGGCTTGAAAGGATTGACATAAAATTCCGGCTATGAAAGGACCTCGTTTCTCTTTTATAATTAATTGCAAAAGTAATTAAATGATATTCTAAGAGAATCGGTCGACGTTTTTGCATAGATAATAACGAAAACCGTTTAGAGAGAGTTACGTTGATTTGTGAAAAGCTGATTAAAGATATAGAAATAAATCTGATGAAATGATCGATGAATAAAGTAAAATCAAAATATTCAATTAAATTACTTGACATTTGACAGTATTTTTACTACGTCTGTATTTTCCCGAAGGCCTAAGTACATTAGAAATTTGACAGGGGACAACCAGGGGACAAGAATTTGTCTAACTTTAAACTGCAACAATTTATACTATGTAAATTTATCGTTATTCAATGCCTACCTAGGAACGTTATGGTAGAAATGTATTTGATATGCAATGGGTGCAGTTAGAAAACTGATTGCGAATAAGAAAGGCGCTTTCTTTCCTCTTTGCATATACGGAAAATACGTTAAAGTGATCTAAACTGAACACGTAGCAGAGCAACTAAACATAATAAGTTACTACGACCGCATCATCAATCTAATTGGCGTGTGCCGCGTTCTATTCCCCATGTTACTGGTTATACAGAACATTTCTAGGGTGCCTATTCCACATCTGCTTTACAAAATTGAATATTTTTTAAATGGTAGGTACAAGTATTAAAAGTTCAGTGTCATAAATCAATAAGATAATTGTATTTAAATAAAAGCTTATAAAATTTTAGATCGTTAGATAAATTAGGTAGTAGGTATATTTTGTTTGTAAGTTTGTATGTAGAGGGTAATCTCCGGAAGCTCAATTTTCGAGTGTCATAGGCTATATTAGCAGGATATTTCTGTAGACAGCTTCCAATTAAAACGCGAGCACAGCCACAGGCAAAAGCTGGTTCCTAATAAATATATCGGTCATATTCTCTTTTGTTTGAAATACTTTGGCCGTAAAGAGTACATTATAATCATTACCTTTGCCTCCTAATTCCTACAAAATATTTCATAATAGACAAGGCTCGGACGCAATTTCCCGATCGACTCCAGTACATTGCCGACCCATAGTCAAAATTATGAGTTTGCCACCTAATATCTAACTTCAGCTGGTATTACGTCTACCTGTTTTATTACAAAACAACTAAGAAC
Organism: Ochropleura plecta; assembly: GCA_905475445.1. Lineage (NCBI taxonomy): Eukaryota > Metazoa > Arthropoda > Insecta > Lepidoptera > Noctuidae > Ochropleura > Ochropleura plecta. The sequence goes on along the minus strand of FR997731.1, from coordinate 14,169,503 downwards.
ACACATTATAATGTAAGATTGTGTACAAACATAGTGGTTAGGTTAGTTTTTCAAGTCGTTAGTCAAACCGACGTGAAATTCCACGAGATGTAGTCACCGCCTATTTAGCCAACACAGGCGGATGCGCGAGCGCAAGGTCGTTAGAAACCGCTATGAAATCGAACTGCATGAACACCATATATTGTGGGCAGTCGATAATATTGGCTTAGATTTTGCTTGCGGCTTTGTTCACGTAGTACCTACTATAGATGTGTATAGACTTTCTGGCCACCTCCCTTTACAATATAAGGAAGTTACTGAGTATCCCTGGCGCCTACTAATTTCTTCTCGGATTAACTTCCACGTAATCAGGGGAACCTTTTTATTAAGAACAAAAACTTGGCTATTAACAGAAGTAAGATACAATATTCGATTAAAAAACTGGCCAAGTGCGAGTCGGACTCGCGCACCGAGAGTCCCGAACAAACTTGCTACATACACACCCGTAGTACCTACTATATGTAGATGTGTATAGACTTGTGCACTTTAGAGTGGAAAGGACAAAAACAGCATCGGTACCCAAACGTTAAAGTTTATACGTTTAAATTATTACGTATATATTCAGAACATCAAGCCAAAGCAGAAAATATTTAAGCAGTTTTATTTTAAATGGGTAAAAACGGAACTCTTAAAGGATCACTTTTTTTGTCCATCTGTCTGTCAAAATCCTTTATCTGGTAACGCGTGGAGGTATCAAGTTGAAATTAAAACCAAATACTCAAGTCTGAGGTCCCTTGAAGCTGTGCAAAATCAACCCTCTAAGTCTACGCAGTCAAAAGATATGGCCGTTTATGTCGTAAGTTTGTACAGAACACTCGGTGCGCAAATCCGACTCGCATTTGGCCGGTTTTTTAATGGGTTACTGTTCAATATAATGTAATGAACCAAAGCAGCCACTCGATATTCCTTCTACCCTCTACGCCTATGGTTAATCTCTTGAGATTGGCCGCCGTGGTCAAAATTCAGCCTGTAGGAATGCTTTCGATTAAAAAGAAGGGTAATTATTCTGACAAAGGATACTTTCACGGAGATATTGATTCGATTTCTGGACGGCAATTCCTAAAAAGTTATTGATCGATGATTGAAAGACAAACTTATTAGTTTGTCTTTATTTATATTACTGCACTATGCATTTTATTTCATACAAAAAATGGTGGCGATTGTTGAGATAAGGAACTGATGTGAAAACATATACTACATACATATACAACATAGATAATATATTATATGAACAACCCACCTTATTTCGTATTGCAATGCAATTAAAACAAAACTAGATGATAGAAGATTGCTTTGAAAGCTCATGAGACGCTTGCGCTATGAGTTTCGTAACACATTGTTCTAAGCAACGTAGGCAGCTTTAATAATTACGCTCTCACTCACGCACTCTAACGTACGAACAAATACCTAATTAGGTTGCCCTTTTAGTGGTAAGCGGGGTGAGAGCGGTTTTGCGATTTTGTAATTAAACAGATGTAAAGAACAATGGAAAAGCTATCAGAAGAAATGTGATCCCGTGTCTCAGTCGCACGATAAAACAAAATGACATAATTGACATTTGACGCGTCACAATGTCTTTTCTGTAACTATTTCCTTTTAAAAATATTGTAACACTATGATAATTTAAAATGTGCAGATAAGAGTAAACAATTTAGAAAATAGCTGACATAATCTTGACCTTCTGTAATAATAAAAACTGCAGTTTCAGACAATTGTCGGTAAGAACTCGTTTAGCATGGAACCGTTTAAGCAAAAATAATTATTTAATTGGTTGTTTATGTTTACAAGGTTGCAGTGATTTAGTTTACACTAAACTGTAAGTGGACTGTTATGTGGAATAACTAGAATATAAAATGTACTTAGGTTAGAGTTATACAGACGACAAAATTAAAACATTAAACAAACTTATTTGCTATTCGTAATATGCTTTTCATATTCTATTAGTCAAATGATTCCATATGAACGGTGGAGCGATTTTCTCTTTCCCTCAACACCCCGCTTCCGCTTATCACCAAACGTGAGCCCTAATTATTACAGCTAGTGCCTAAATACTGTAGCGTTATGTGTTAATAGACTTGATTAATTGTCACTCCGTTTACGTACTTCAGCCATTCACTTCATTATATTAAAGTCTGAATATTAATTGCTAGTTAACATAGGATTTAAGATTACTTCCTAATGTTATGGTTTAGTCGTATCGTGTCGTGCAACAATGAAAGTGAAGGTATATTGAATTGAGAAAATAAGAGAGTCAACTTATATTTTTGAAACCTACGTTTTAATTATGTTTAGATTACTTTGCATTAAGTTCCCCAAAATGGTATATTTACATTTTCAGTCAATAAACAAACAATACGTCAGTTTGTATGCAGTTGCTTTAACACACAGTGTTTGCGAATAAAGGTCGTATCTACTTTATTAGTGGTGGGTTTAATCCTGTATAATGAGATGAGACCCTTTCTGGCCACCTCCCTTTACAATATAAGGAAGTTACTGAGTATCCCTGGCGCCTACTAATTTCTTCTCGCATTAACTTCCACGTAATCAGGGGAACCTTTTTATGAAGGACAAAAACTTGGCTATTAACAGAAGTAAGATACAATTTTCGATTAAAAAACTGGCCAAGTGCGAGTCGGACTCGCGCACCGAGGGTCCCGAACCAATTTCCGATATAAACGGCTATATCTTTTGAATGCACAGACTTAGAGGGAACCACAGATTTGAGTATATAGTTTTAATTTTAACTCGATGTCTTCAAGCGTTCCTGAGATAAAGAGTCTGGACTGACAGACCGACATACGTACAACACAGTGATCCCATAAGGGTTCTATATTTTTCCTTTTGAGGTTCGGGATCCTAAAAAGATCGTAACAAAATGCTAGATCAGATTAGTCGCAAACATTGGGCCTAAACCAATTATAACCTACTTTGAACAATATAGTAGTAGGTAGGTCCCATTCTCAAAAACAACAAATCGTATATAATAGTAAAAAACAACTTCCAAAATAAAACAATGAAAGTTCATGTACATGTTGTTCATTAAACCGCTAAAACAACAATGTTACCAAGTTTTATATTTCCCAAAGGTAATCCGAGGCGCTGGCCCCGATTTTAATTAAATAGAAAGTCCAATCCCCCCCGAAGTTATTTGAAGTATTGGCAAAAGTTATGTGAAGTAAATAAGTAGATATTAAACAATAAAGAGATTTCACTTACCATTCGGACACGTGAAAAGGTTGCCCTGTGAACAAAAAGAAAATTATTAAATGTTTCCTAAATAACAAGTTTTCATGAAAATGTTTCAGACAGGCATTCAGCGTTACTTTGATCCCGTGGAGTTTTGAAATATTTGTGAATCTGTTCTGTTACCGATTGTTAAGGATATATTCATAATAAATAATTAATTTGAAACAAGGATTAACTCGGCTCATTCACCGGATATCTTCCAACACCCACAGGAGATATATGGCGTAGTTTTAGACCATCCGCAGTTTATTTTTTTATGTTTTTATTCAGTCGTCGCTTTTAACTACCTACTTTTGTTTGGATGGCTTCCGGTTTAACTAGATATGTCTGAATTTCGGTAATCTGCACTGAGCAACTATCATCTGAGTTTCATAACGAAGCATGCCTCTAAAAAGAGAAGTCCTGATGATAATAATAGACCAAGTCAGTCGATATCGTGTTTTATTGAGCCACGGAAACTTTGGTTTATTCACGACATTTTACGCATATTAAAAATTTAACGCCAATGTCTCACAAGAAGTTTTCTTTTGCATATTTTTCAACGACCGGCTGTTGACTAATTAAATTCTTGCTCTCATTCTGCTTGAAGTTATTTATTGTACGAGATTAGAGATTAACGTAATCTATTAAGTAGAGCCACAGTTCTTGACTTAAGTGTCGGCTATATAATGTGCTTTCCAATGCAGGCAGCGTAACCTGTTATGTTGCCGTCAGCTTTGTATATAGGAACCGCTTCGTTTATCTAGGCAACTTAGGTACGTAGACTTGTCTCTTAATATATGGGCTAGTAAGCCTGTAAAGCCTTAGTGCCCCCGTTTGTACTGAAGTAAACTTTGTGTAGGCCGCCTATCATATTACCGAGCCCATATTTGGGAATCTCGTTACACCGCCACTCAATTTGGCTTGTATGTGACAACATTACGGCAATGAATCTTTGTTATGGGCTACTGTGTACCCATATAGTTTGAGGTTGGACGCTAAATTAATTTTAATAGGAAAGTCCCCGAAATAAATGTGGTAAACGAAATAGTTTCTCTACCTTTTTGTATGTACTGTTTTTGAATGCTGAAAGCGCTTTTGTTCGTTTTGTATATAAAATAATAACACGTATACAGTGGCAAATTTAATTGAAACATTGATTAATTATAAATTGAAATGTTTAATTTTGTAATTAATAAATGATGATTGATGATGATGGACTGTTTTTAAACAAGTCTGCTGACGTATCAAACGATATCTTTTAGTGTTATCTACTAAAACGTTTCACCCGACTGCCTGCGTTGGCTGCGGCGGGTAAATGATCAAAATTACCAGAAAACTAATGGATTGATATTCCTAGACCGCACACATCAAAATAAATCCGAAATGTGGTCAGTTTTACAGTTTTCCATTCGGATATTGATATAACGGGCGGTCATGACAGAATGAAATATTTCGAGTGGCTTGCCAAACTGGGGAAAGTGGGTTTGTGCGAGGACACTCGCCACCCGTGACCGGACAAAACAGTTATAAACGAAACAATAACAACTATAGGATAAAACAATTAATAAAACTGCCAAGAATTCCACTTAATTGTTACATAAGACTCTGCTGATTGATGGTGAGAGCCGAGATTCAAATACCGAACCGTAGAAAGTACAGTCAATTGAGTAACCACAGATCGTAAACAGAAGTGTGAATTTCTATCAACAATGTTCCCCAACACTTAAATCTGACATTTTAACTAACTTAGTATGTTTGCGGGAACTTTTATGTTCGATAAGGAAAGAAAATGTCAGAATTTATGACTCAAGTTTTATTTCATAGAATTTTGCCGATTCGATTTTGCGGTTTTGTCACGACGTTGCAACGTTGTGGCGATTCATAATAATGTTATTAAATTCTAATTGAAAAGCTGAATTCAGAATGAACAAGGTAAATATCACATAACAGCGATGCGTTGAAATAATACGTCACTACTTTTACCGAATCAAACAGAGTGTGTCAAAAACGCAAACTCACAGTCGAAATATTTGTCTAACTACTTACAAAATCACAGAGCCGCCAGTCTGTACTAACATGACACTCGGTGACATGAAAGTTAATGTATTCTGACAGTCTATGGTTTCTGGCTGTAATGGATGTAATCAACTTGTAATCGATCTCGGTGCACAGAACTGGCTGACAACGTTACGTAACGCGACTTTATTTTTTTATGAGACGGCCTACCAGGCAATATTATAGGTACCTATTTAAAAAGTTCATAGATAATTACGTCGTTCTAGCTTAGAAAATCGATTGCTGTATCGAATTTTGAATAATAATTCTTATTAAATAATTCTTCGAATCCTTACTAATATTATAAAAGCGAAAGTGAGTTTGTTTGTTTGTTACCTCTTCACGCTTTAATGGCTAAACCGATTTTGATGAATTTTGGTACAGAGATAGTTTGAAACCAGGAGACGGACATAGGCTATTAAAAAAAAGTGGTATGTGAGGGAGAAAGAGGGAAGATAAGGGAAAACTTAGCGTTGCTATTACAAATCAATAAGGCGCAAGGGGAACTGTGTTACCCCGAATTTAACGCGAGCGAAGCCGCGGGCAAAAGCTAGTCTTAAATATTTTAGATAATTAGAATGCATTTATTTTAACTTCAAACACAGAGAACAGAATAGATGCAATAGGCATTTTTTACCAATCTACTTAAGGGTGACGTAGAGACGAAAAGTGGTAGGTGTAAATCAGGAAATAGTTTTATTTTATACTAAGATATTTCACAAGGAACGCATTACATGCGTCATGTAATGCGGCATTGACTTGTAATAGTTATTAATTAACCCAATCAGAGATGTTGCTATCGTAATTAGGGCCTCCAAACCCGGTTTCGATCCCCTAGTAAAATCGGTTTTTTCGGGTTTCGATGCCCTAATCGTAATTATATATATATATATATATACTAACACGCTCTAATGTGAACGGATATATCTGGCTTTTTGATCTCACGTCGGACGTTGCCTGGTTTTGTATTTTTTACGATATATTATTTAATACGAAAACTTTTATTTAGAAAGTACCAACGTGAATTGAAAAAACAAAACACATTAGAATTTTTTTAAATAAAATATCTCTTTTTTATAATACTCAAGTTTAGACGTTTATGCAAGTGTCATGGAAGTTGTCAGGACTTTTCTAAAATCGGAATGGTAACCCTATCCACACATAGTAAACACTCAGTGATTACGACTAATGACTGCGGTGGAAACATAGTATACACTGATTTGTGTTTACTTAATACTGCAACTATGTTTACTGAAATAACACCAACATACGACAGTATGTTGAAATACTGGTTTAATAACGTTTCAGTAACGAATTGATTATTTTGTCACATGAGTGGGTCATTCGCAAGTTACCTATACTTAGTATAGTTTTGATCGTATATCGGAATGAAAAGTAACTATTCTGAGTAGTCATAACAAGACAAGGTCTTATAATAAATGACACACCAAATTCCCGAAGGGTTAGGCAGAGGTGTAGGTGGAGATATTCCTGATTGGAAAACCTAGTGACAATTTGCCGGTCCTGGGAAACGAAAACCTAGGACTTTATGCCCACCAGTGGGGTTTGCGACCGCTTCACCAACGAGACAGTCATTATAAATCGAAAATGAAAAAAGAGATGAATGTCGTTAATTAATTTTATAATACAGCGTGTTGTTTTGCATCCTTGCCAAATTCAAGGACGTAGCTATGCTAATGATTCTCGACCCGAATCGATAATAAAATAAGTAGTTTTTTTTTTTACTTTTTTCGTATTTTCGGAAATCGGTAAGTGTACACACGACGACACATCAACCTATGCAAAACCAGTTTATGCTGCTCTCTCAACAACGGATCGTACACCGTGGATTTCAAGTACAATGAGGGATCCGCATAAACTGGTTTTGTATAGGTTGATGTGTCGTCGTGTGTACACTACACTCGGACGATCTGCTCCTAGCTTTACGCGCATTACGTATGCGCCGACGCGACGCTCACGCACACTGTTCTGTAGGTGATTCTGTACTTTTGAAGTGGAGATATTCTGTAATACTGTTAAATTTAAACAGACGGAGACAGATCATAAAAGCACCGTATATTATTATTGATCAGGTACCGTAATTTTAATTGATTATTTATGACTTTTATTAGCACCTCCTAAATTTTGGCGAGGATGCAAATCAGCAGATTGTATAGACTCAAAACGTCGACTTAAATTAAACCATTCATAGGCAATTTTGATTTGTCAAGGAATCGGTTACTCCTGCCGGGGATGCGGGTTGTTCGAAAGAGATACCGCAGCCCGGTAACATACAGGGCAAAAGAAGGAACATGAGTGGGTTTTAGTCAGTACAAGTCTGACGCTCCGCCTAGAACGGGGGAAAGATGATGTCCCATCCACAAAAAAAAAAAAGAATCGGTTAGGTACTCAACTAAATGAATGAATTAGTACTCTATAGTGTAGCCAAATAACTATATTATTAAAACTTTTTTATTGAGTTGAAAACGTAAATAAATTGTAGATGAACAACATGAAGGAACAATCATTATTTTCCTTACTCAACATAATTTTTAAGTTATCGACTTTGCAATACTGTTGCAAAATTTCATTGTCTAAATAAACAAACAGTTTAACATACAATGAGATGTTCCGCTAATATGATTGAGAAGGCTGTTTGTACATCCGCCTGTGCCAAACAATTCCATTTGGCTCGTTGATCAGTTTTTAATTAAAACTTTATTGGTTTTTTTTAGGTCACCGGCCAGTACGATGCAAACGATTATATCCATTAAGTCTTTATATTTGATATTGCTCTCGTTTATTCAATCTAATTTTAATGTCTTGGGTAGACTAATCTATCTAATCGCCCATTTTCTTTATTGTGTCGTAATAAAACAAATCGTAACTTTGAGCGGAATAATCCAAATTGCTTTTGTAAAAGTTTAAGTTAAAATAGATTATGTATATTTCCACTTGACCGAGTGGCAATTTTATGATTAAAGTCTGGACTTGAAATGTAATATCATGAAAGTTTTAGAGCTTTGAACTGTCTGCGATATCCTACATTGTAAACTGCTGAAACGTAAGAAGGATAGTACTCATGCACTAACAATTAGAAATCAAAATATGGTATAAAAGACATTGTAACCCAAACTTTTACACCAAGAACCAAGACAATTTTTTTCGGTTATTAAAAATCTGCTGTTGTATTCATAAGTCTAATATCATAATATGTGTTTTGTTGTGAACATTTTCAATGCATGTGGGTCTAGATTTATATCGTGCTTGCCCAGGATGAGGTTTGTAAAGAAGGGCTCCTTTACACTGTGAAACTTTTTTTTTATAGACAAATATTTGATTATATCCGGGTTCAAAATAAGCCATTCCATCTCTTACTGCGGGTGCCGTTGTATCGTGAATCTAAAATCACAACCAATGCATTCGAATTCATTTTTTAAACTGAACATATCTTTTTCTTCTACGCTTTTCAAAGGACAATCTTTCAGAAACAATCCTTCTTTCATACAAACTACACAAATGCTGAGTTAAGTGAAATAAAAGTTGCAATAAAAGCTTACCTCCGAGCTGGCTTGCACAGCAACCAGCAGGAACACGACGACACATAGTGTCGCCGGACACCTTATCAACATCGTAAATCTGTGGACAAAACATAATAATGCTTAGCTTTTCTTAACAACACTCTTACAGAAGTTTGTAGCACATGGTACAGTAGATAAAGAGAAAAAGCTGCTGGCTTGCTTCAGGGGAAGAAAATGTTAATTTGAACCAATTGAGAAAGTGTGCAGACTCAATTCAGAGGTAGAGAGAAGTTTCGTAAATCCGAAACAAATGGATTTGAAAACAACAATAAATGGATTTGAATTTGAATTTGAAAGGTACAGTACAAATGCCCAGCCCCGGTTTCGAATATCATACATTTATTGTATAATGTAGATAACTTGGGCTACCAAAGATATGCAATCCTGAACGGTCTCGGTACACTAAAGTGTTTCAATGTTGCATATTTCTGCTTTTAACCACAACCTAACATGTTTAAAAAGTTATTCTACCGTTCTGTGGAGCGTAAAATACCTGTTCATTCTTTGCTTGCATATTTAAATATTTCACCGTGTGTACCTCCGTCCGTCATGTACAGCCATATAATAGTAAAAGAGAAGACTAGTGAGTATTTTATTGCACTTGCAATACAATGTGAATGCTTTGAAAACTCTTAGTTTATATGTATAGCGAAGTAATTATTTTGAAAAGTTCAACACACTTTGTTAGATAGCAGACATAATGTGTACTTTGTACCTACTTGTTATGCACAAACCTTACTGAATTTATAAATACTGGTACGGTATTATGTTACGTAACCACGGAATAAGGCAGTAAATATCTCGTTTATCCATGTTCCCTCCTCGAGACTTCGAGAGTCGTAAACTCTGAATAGATAATGTTTAGTTTGCAGCCTATAAAAAGGCCTAAAAAGGTTTAGAGGTGGTTGATCTCTTTGGCGATTATTATCATCATCATCCGTCTAGCTTATTCGCAACTAGTCGACTCCTATAGGGGTCGGCTTCCAGTCTAACAAGATGCTAATTACCAGTATTTTACAGGTGTAACTACATATTTGACCTGTACAAACAAGTTACTGTAATATAGAATGGCTCTTGGCAACACTGGAAATTGTATTATGGATAAAACCACAACGGAAATTGCCCTTAAGCGAAAATAAATAATTATCATGCTGATTATTTAAACAGTATGTACCAATACGTCATGTTCAACACAGCGTTTCACTCTTTTAATAATCAAAAAGCCAACAGCGAGACGTGCACTGATTAATATTTATGAAGTAAAAAAAGACAAAAATCCATTTTCAACCTGTTTATGTATTAATTGAAATTAACGTCAGCATATTTGAACAGAGATTCCAAAATTGAATCGGTAGGTCTGGCATGAACGCACGGAATAATGGAAAAAATGAAATTGAATATACTGCTTTTGCATATCTTTTTTAAAGTTCCGTACGTCAAAAAGAAAAACGGAACCCTTATTGGATCACTTTGTTGTCCATCTGTCTAGCCAGACAGATGGACAACAAAGATGGTTGGCTGTCTGTCTGTCTGTTTCTCATTGTGTCTGTCAAGACCCTTTATCTCAGGAACGCGTGGAGATATTGAGTTGAAATTAAAACCATAAACTCAAGTTTGCAGTTCCTTAGAGCTGTAAAAAAATCAAGTTCCTAAAGCTACACAGTCAAAAGATATGGCCGTTTATATCGCAAGTTTGACCGGTGAACCCCTCGGTGCGCGAGTCCGTTTCGCACTTGGCCGTTTTTTACTTACTGTTCAGACTTTATTCATATTGAATGGGTTGATAATGATAGTGTTATTGTGCAGTGTTCAGTAGTATAAGATAAGAAATACCGTTCGTTACGTTTAAGGGTTTCTTGTCGTCTTTCTCGCTCTAGCAAATGGCGGCGAAAAGGATAAGAGCACGGAAAAGTACGATACCGCGCTGATAGTTGAGGATTAAACATAAATCGTTTGCGCGTTCTCACTAGGGCTTCGAGATTCATGAAATACTGAAACGAAAACTTTTCATTTCCCGATTCCTTTGTCCGATAGCTGTACCTAGTTGTGTCAGTCTGAATTTCTGAATTCGTCACAAATTGGTTATTGGTGCTTTTTGGAAATGTTTGGTTAGAATTAATCCACCGCTTTGAAATCCGTCTGCCATTAAATTAGTGTTTCAGCAGCTTTAATCCTGGATTTATTTTAACTTTGAAAACCCGTCCCTCTTTGCTCATCGCGTGTGTTTTCAGACTTGTAGCTTTTTTGCAAGGTATCAGATAAAATACCCATTCTACTCTGTACTAAACTAAGTACTTCATTTTGGATGCTGTTTTATACCGTAGTTGCATTCGGTATGAATTCTAGATACCTTCTAAACCATACATAAATAACAACAAGTTCGTTGTTGGTATTAAGTTGTACTGTTTATGCAATAGCGGGGTGGTTTTGTACTTGCAAATGCAATTGCATTCTACTTTGCTAGCATCAACACTGAAAACAATGTAGATATGCATCTAAATAGAGAAACATTCAAACCTAAAATCTATTTAAAACCTTGTTTCCAATTGTATAATTTCCAATTAAGCGAATATCAACCTAATGCTAGTGTAATTTGACTCTATGGCGTAAACTAAATAAGATTGGAAGAAATCCAAAAACTTGCTGTGGACATGTTTTGTTCGCTGGCTTTCTAATTTAGATTCTGTCAGCGCGTTCTGAAATCGATCATAATCCAATAGTTTTTTTGTAAATTCTCGCCAGTAGCTGTACTAGTTGTCTGAAGCATGTGACAGGATGATTGACAGTGTGGACAAAGGCTAGTTGGATTAGGCCTGCTAACCTAACCCGGGTTCGATACAACGAAAAATAAAATATTTGTGATCAAAAAAACAAAACGAAAAAGCAATCTACTAAATTAGGGACTACCAGGAATTGGATAATCATCCAGTTACAGTTTAAAAGTTAAAAAACGTTTTTTTTGCCGTTTTTGAGGGAATCATCATAAATAATGTTATAGAAGAGTTTGACAAAGTTTCAAACTCCAATCTCAATAGCCTGTTTTTTTGTCACTTAATGAAGTTAATTTTGCTACGCGTAATTAGCGGATCAAAAAATATACATAATGAAAACGTCACTAAACAAACAATCAAAATGCAAGACAAAAAAGAATTCCTAAACGAGTACTCGAATCGTGTTACTATTTTGGTTCCACGACTTAACTGTGGGACTGAAGCAACATTTTTTCGTAAGTAAAAATTATGAGAATAGTACACCACAATTAAAAGATAAGATAACAAAGCTTTGTCAAAGCACAATGAGGTGATTGCGCAAACCTGTTTCATTATGATAGTGCAACGAATACCAGTCGTGTGGACGCTAATAAAGTTGCGCTTACACGGGCAATGTTTTAGCAACTTATAGTCGCCGATTGCTGGCGGTTATGGAGCGATATGAAGCACCATAATTAATTAATTGGTCATTTTACCGCCGCAACAAAGATGCGGAGTGCGGATACACTTTGTGAGATGATTTTGCTAGGTGCAACTGTCATACAGGCATCGAAAACTAACGATGAATGCGCACTTCTTCGTAAAAGTGAGCATCCATGTTTCAGAGTTTTTTGTTTAGCAAGTTAGGAAAAAGACAAAAAGCATAAAAGCTTTTTCATTGAAATCTCAAAAGGCCCACTCAATATGGTTTGGTATCACTTAAACTTGAGCGATAGTGGTAATGTTGCCCAATTTCCAGCAATTTATGTCGCCAATAGTTGCAGAATAAGTTGCCCGTTTGTTGCCCGCTTTAATGACTAAATACTTGGTTGATTAGTGTTAGTGGTATTGCTATTGTAAGTGGAGCAAGGGCATTGTTTGATGTTCTTGATTTTGATTACACGGGAAATCAAATTGCTGTTGCATTGAATATAAAAATTACTTGGGCAGGAAATTAAATTAAGTATTAATATGCAAAGTCAGATGTTCTGTAAATATGTAACATTATTGGTATTTCTTCTAAGATTTACTTAGATAAAAGCACAAACATCAAAGGTCATTTTTATAAATAATCTGTGGTAAAAACCGTCATGCTAACCGGAATAATGCACATAACAGTTAGATTAATGGAGACAATACCAAAGTAGAAACTATAAAATTAGGCGTTTTATAATTAATTTTAAATGCATATTTTAGTGTGTTGATAGACGCATTGGAATACAAAATAAAACAGAATTTGTACGGATAAGTCATGTGCATTCACGTTTTCATGTCATTGCGGGTAGTAATAAAAAGTGTAATGGAATAGCCGGGTTCCTTATAACGGTGAACACAAATGATTGGTACTTACATATGTGGCGTAATATACACGATTATTACATAATAACATACTAGTCTACGCTTTCTCATATAATGGACCACCGGGATACTGGGAAAAGGATTTGTAGTTATTTCTACACTTGTTATTTTTATTGGACTAGATTAAAAATGGTGGAATATTTTAAAAACCCGTCAGAGTTTTTATGCCGTCTATTTTTTGTTCACTAAAAAGCAAGTGATAAGCACATGGATCTGGAAAATCAGACGTGTGTGCCTTGGGAACGAAATCGAAACCAATAACTTGGCAGTCTGCTGATGGTAGCAATATTAATAACAAAGAATAAAAAATAAAAATGGCTGCTGACAAAATCTCATAAACCACAGGTACGGACTAAAAGCTATGAACAGTTGACTTAATAGCGGACTTAAATATCGAAATCGACAAAAATTGCGGCGACCGAATCGGTGTGCATTTCTGGTATAATTTTAATGTGTAAAGTTATGAAAGTTAGCTTCCATATTCCAACTTGAGAGAGGGGAATAATCCTAGTTATATTATTACTGACTTAACGTTTCAAGGACTAGTACTAGTTATTATGATACACAATTTGTCGCGGGAAGTTTAATAAGAATTTTGCGGACTTTCAAGGATTTTCTTTTCCCCTTCGAATTCAGTTTTGAGTTAGTCAAGTCAGGTTTGAGTCATCAAATCGAGATAAATAAGAGATGTTGCTTTTATTTTGTCATTTGGTATACCTTTTTTGATGCTTAAGAGTATGGACGTTTTACTCTTGGTCCAAGTTCTAAGGTCGAAGAAGTTATTTTTGATTTAAAAAAAAATGGTTTTATATTTTATTTTAATAGGGTCCCTATTCGAATAAACGTACCTCAGTTTTAACAAAACAGCGTTTTGAGTATAGGACAATCGTACTCCATTGAGCTTCATCATTGGCTACTTTCATTCAGTTGCCAGTGCTTTTCTCAGCCTTCCTGAAAGGATTGGAGCTCCAGCTGGGCGTATCCCATTTTTTGCCGATTCGTGATCTTAATTCTTCAACACAACAGACGACTGTGTCAGTCATATTCAATTAACAGACAAGGTAGCTCCAAAATTAATGTGGCTCAGTAACTTTGCAGTAACCTTTGTCTGTCCGTCGATGATGTCATAATTCGTGTCCGGTTTCGATTGTACTATTTTGACGTTTACAATCGATTAATTAACATAACGTCGAATATTAAGCAATATGATATAATTAGACATACAGGATTTTTGATTACTTACGTCAAAACGTAAATGGTATTACAAAATATAGACACAAACTAGATAGCGTAAATAAAATATTTAAAGAATAATTGACACAGAGACTTGTGCACATAAAATATAACTGTTAGTTGTTTACGCTTACAAACTGTTATGGGTTTAAAACGTCAATCACAAAGGAATCATAAAAAAAGACAATCACAACTGCCACGACAATTTCATTATTATCTAAGTTCAAATACGTATAAGAATTTAGAAATCTAACCTTATAAAGTAGGTTCGCAATAAAGTAGGTAAGTAAAGAAAACTATGCGTCTACCTGAATATTGATAATATAATACTCGAAGATCAGGTTTCTGCTAGGGTTGAAGAGGTCAGACAATCGCCTGGTTTAAAACCTGAATATCGCTGTGTCACGGATGAATAACCTAGTGGTATTGGTGCCTTACTTTAACGAGAACGCGAAGAATTCATTTAGTCAGGGTTCGATTCAAATTAAGTAGACGAACACAATGATAACAGTCTGAATCAAGAGAAATACACTACAAAAAAATGTGTTTGAAAGGAAAGTACAATTTTCATCATTGTAATATCTCCCTTTTTAAACAATAAATTAATTTTCGAATTAATCGATATGAACGAAAAATTTGATGTGGAATGTGGACCAATAGAATTAATATCACAAATTTCTATGAAAACTGCTTTATACATATACAAATATTTACGAAGTGGATATTGTAGTGTTGCAAGAAAGGAAATCGGTATTACAGGAGGTGATATTACTGCAGGGATATTGCAACAGTCAAACGCCAGTTAATAAGAAACTCGTTATAATTTAACCAATTACGTTGTAGGAACTGGTAAAAAAAGTAGAGAGCAGGTAGCATTTGATATGAAACCTAGTGCTCGTGCAATTAGCTAGCGAGGAGTTTTTACATTACCTTGTTGCAAACAAAAATCATGAGAGTAGTGAAACAGAGCGGGAATGCTTGAAAGCGGGCACGAGGCAGCATCGACGATGCCATCGGCAACACGATCTGTTGCTTGCTCTAGCAAATGATAGTTCTGAGCGCCGGAAATGCATGGATATGTGATGCGATACTGTGCTGCCAATAGAGGTTCAACCCTAAGGGAAAACTAAGCCATAACGATGAACTGCAATGAATAGAAGACCTAGATAAGTAGCTCTCCATTTTCCGCTTAAAATTATAAGTTTCTTAGGTAATAATAATGTAAAATATTTTTTTATTGATAAATGTTAATAAGTAAATAAGTTTTTATAAGGTAAATGTTAATTCATTATAAAGAATTTTGGCTGTTCAAATTTTATCTATTTTGTTTAAATACACGATATTAGACACTACTTTTTCCACCAGAACAAGTTTTTGCCATTTATCGTGACTACCAATTCCGGACCATAACAGGATTCCAAGCAGAAAAACTAAATTGCGTTGCTCTAGGCATTAAATGCAGGAGAGTTAGCGGTCCGAAGCAAATGAGAGTTTTAACCTTATTGCCTGGGTCTGTTACCAAGTCAAGGGTCGGCTACTTATCCAACTAAATTGAGCCAATCATAATATTTAAGGCAGAATCGGATTTCTACAGCTAGGAGTCTAAGTCCCAGATGTGGCTTAGCTAATCTGAATGTTTATTTCTTTTTGGGGGCTTTTGGTCGGCTAAATAAATTGAAATAGCATCCTGACTGGTATCGCATACATGGCATACATGGCATTGGCTGGTTATTTTTAATATTTCAATGAGCTTGAGTTCTTCAAATATATTATAAAAAGTGAAGACCTGACTGAGTGAAAATCCACGATAGCCAGTCAGCACTGTTTACAGATTCGGATGTAACTTCAGTTTATATTTAGAAAACTATTCAAGAATAACAGAAACAAAAAGTTCCGCAAGTTTCTCAGTCAAGTAAAACGAATGTGTCTGTTTTATCTACTGCAAGTGCATTAAATGACATGTTGCCAGCTCATTGCGTACGGGCATCAAATAACCTTTTCTCAGAGAAAGCTAGTAGGGCGGAAAGATTAGCCAAGCATACATCCTATTTTCCTTCATTCACGGGAAAACCACCTCCCATGAATATTTTCGGATTGTACGTAATCGTATTTGCTGTATCGCTAGATGGCTCCCTCGTTTTGGGAAACAGGAATACGTTTTCCTGCATGGTAACTATTGGCGTGGATGGATTGGGTCAAATTCATTGATCGTTTGCTATGTGGTTGACGAGGGTTGATTTGCTACAAAGGATTAATTTGCAGGTGCAATGTTATTTTATGTTTCTTTAATACCAGAAATTGAAAGGCTTATTTTCGGACCTTTTATTTGCTTGGGCTTTAAGTAGATTCTAATTCTCAGTTCTAAGTCCCGTTGACTTTAAAGGAACTAATCGTGCTGCTATTATGCCAGCTTACTAATTACTGATTCTAGCCCACTATGCGGGCTGAGAATCACTTGCGTTTACTATCAGTTAAATGGCTAATTAAAACACACCTGCGAATAACTTAGATGCCAGTGGAACGACAAAAATACAAGTTGGTCGAATAGCCAGTATTTGACAGTTAATGTTAAGCAATTTCCTTCTCTATTAGGTAATGAATTAAGTTCTTAATGCTATCTAGGATTACAAATCTACGACCACTAACATTAACGTCCAGCATCTCACGTCTTCCGGCTGCAATAATGATGATGATACTACAAAAAAAAGTCGAGTCGAGGAAACGAGACCAATAGGAACAACTTCCTCATAATTCGTGATGTATCGTATGCCCCCGTGGCCTGTTCTCACGCGCCGACGGTTCCCCTCCCTCCCCATTGTCTTAGAAGTTGCGTCTGCGCCGGTGCCAACCGTGAGATTACTTTGACGCTTTGATGCTTGATGCCACTATCTCTAAACAGATAAGACAATTTTGTTCCGTTCTAATTAATTTTATTTAAGCGAAAGTGGGTTACTCTGTTGTATCATTAGGGATTTTTTTGTGTTACAGGTTATTCTTTACTGTTAACATAATTTGTGTTGCATGTAGCGTCAAATATTAATGGGTCAATATTAAAGCATCCAATTTGTGTCTGGTTATTAGTTATGAGAATTTCTATTTATTCTTTTAATCTATTCAAGTATTCTTATAAATATTATAATTGGCTGTGGCCGCTATAACAATAAATAAACATTTTATCGGTATAACTTATTGATTATTTTACATACCACAATATTTACGATTTCCATTTGAATATTTGCCCGTAAGCTTACGATTTAGTTGAATTATGTTCAGTGAGTCTAATAATGTTTATTTAGGTCGCAGTTTCATTGTAGACTAGGGGCTACGAAAGGCGGCATGAAAGTCTGGTACCGGTACATTCC
Organism: Ochropleura plecta; assembly: GCA_905475445.1. Lineage (NCBI taxonomy): Eukaryota > Metazoa > Arthropoda > Insecta > Lepidoptera > Noctuidae > Ochropleura > Ochropleura plecta. Next base: position 14,151,677 of record FR997731.1, on the reverse strand, counting down.
TAGGTTGTTATTCATGTTGTATGGATTGAAATCCATACGTATCGTTAGGCAAAGTAAATCAACTAGGCTCAGATCATTTTGTGAAATCAAACGTGGGCAACTATACCATCTATACACTAGTCTTGCAACAACCCCAAACAACTCACTACTATGCTGTTACCTGATGCTTGCTTAGAATTTGTGTAAAGCCTTTTATAATTGTTTCCACACACTAGGACTTCATTGTGGTAACCGTGCCATCAACTGGGCTTTGGTATGTATGTATGTGTACGCAGATTCCAACCATTTGTTTAATACCAGAAATACTCCACGTTAATACTATTAGATCTACTGTATTTATGGAATACATAAAACAAACGAAGATTAACATCTATTTATATCCTTCTAGATAAGTCGTAAGCTTGTACGTATAAGAAATTTCATATGTAATTCTTCTCCTCCGAAGTCAATTATTTAGGTACGTGCAAGGCCCAGATAAGGGTGAATTAGACTGACACCTCCATTGTTTTCTACAGAGCACCTACGCGGTAATTTAGCCGATAAAACAGTATGTAAAACAATGCGGGCCTCCATTGTTTTGTCAAATGATTGCTGATTTTATTATGATTTCGATGTATTGGTATCATTGCCGAATGAAAGGGTGTGAGAACGTGAGGTTGGATTTGATTAGCTCGTGTTTATTATCATAGAATGATAGATGGGTGAAGTACATACAGTGCTATATATTTAGTTTGCTTTGTTCTCCGCTTTTGTTATTATTCTTTTCACTGAAAAAATTAACACGGACACGTTCAGCATATTAGTTAAAAGGAGGAGTTTCAATATTCCTTTATTGCACTAAATTGCAATAGCAGTTATAAACCATAATAATGGTTCTTACTATAAATTACCTATTGTGTGGGACATACAAGGATTCAATATGTTTTTTTTTTGTCAAAGTAAAGGTAATATATTTTTTTTACAGGATATGGAATTAAATATACTACCTAACTTATAAATCAATTCAAAAATAGCGTCAAAAAATTCGTCCTCAACGCTGTCAGTTGGCAATGTCCCCAAGAGACTGGCCACGTTGTATGGCAACGCTAAGCCTCTGGCCAAAGTAAAAGCCAGCCCTTGGGTCACGGAAAATGTCAACCAAACGTTTTGAAATTTCCTTAAAAAGGCTGTGAGCACAAGGACTTTACGGTCCCAGATACTGATATTCGCTCTTAATCTGTACCTAGGGCGCTAGTGAGATGTTTTCTGTAATAATACCTATTATTGGTATGGTGTACAAAGTAAGTAATATTTCATTCTATACTTGTTCAATTTTTAAAAGGGTTTTTAACATCATAATTAGAACCATCAATCGAGGTTGCAGAAATAAATGGTTGTAATTTAAAATATGAGCCATCATGACTGCAGAAACTAATACTGCCATCGCTACTCATAATGTCAGACAATCATGAAAGCAGCAGTAACGGACGTCTACGCCCTAAGGCCTTATGTATGAACACCAGCACAAATATGTGGCACAATATGTAAGTATGCATGTATGTCAACAGTCCATAAATTAATATAGTGTGAGTAAAACTTAGCTTGTTAGTGTGAAAAAGATTACGATCTTTTATTATAAAAAATGGAATTTGGAGTTCTCCCACGTCAGGCCGATGGTCTAGTTAATTGACCATTGTCTTAATGTGAATCTTGCGTTGAACTGACCTGCTTATTGGCTTAGTAATCACAGGTGTTTTTCGAAATAAAGTCTCACGCTTCAATATGCTGTAGGCTACACACACACGGTTATGCAAACAATGATCAATAAAATATGGATAAGGAGTAGGTGTAATTAGACTTTCGTTTACTATTATTATTAATAGTCATCTGGTTCCCACTGTTGGGCAAAGGCCGCTCATCTAACTTATCCAGTGCTGTTCGTAGCTAATCTTTAAGGTAACAATCGAGATCGATCAACCACCTGCTCTTTTTTATTTGCGGATGGGATTCTTCAAATAACTTCCCCCGAGCGCGGTGGGGGGGGGGAAGTGTCAGGCTTGACTAAAACATCAGTGTGAGGCTGGTGCCTAAAATAGGCGTAAAATAGCTATTTTTGAAAAATCTAAATTGTAAACCTGTAGTTTTGGCCTGGTGACCCGTAACACAGCTGTGTTACGGGTCACCAGGCACCAGTTTTTTTAAGACGTTGCCCCACAATAGGAATTTCATCTGTATCGTGGGTGCGTTTACAAACATTGAAACTCACATACACAAACAGCCAATTAATTCATAACTTATGGGGACACTGGCGGGAAAATGAATGAAGCAAAAAGAGTATGTGAGGATTGTAGCAGCGGAACAAGGCTCAGTTTATGTAGGTTTATGTTTTTTTTTAAAGTCTTATTTAAAGTAGGAAAATGAGAGGGATAGTGTTCTGTGTTAATGAAAATATATGCCGTAAAATGTTATCAAATGATTATAAGGTTTAAAATCATTCTCTCGTTCATAAAATTATGACTCCTAATGATCTAATGATAACAAAAAACAAATAAGTTTAAGTGAGATATGGCAAGAGATCGCACATGATAAAGAGGCTTGGAAGGAGAAAGGAGAGGCCTTTGCCTAGCTGTGGGAAAGTTGACAGGCTATTAAAAAAAAAAACCAGAAAAAGCTCTGTAAGTATAACTTTTCGGCCAGTTTTTGTTTTAGTTTAATTTGTTTATTTTGGTCTGAAATGAATTAAGAACACACCTTAATTGTTCATCTTCACCTTTGTGAGCTTTATATGGTAACTATGTCAAGGCTAAGATGGCTTTCTGAGAGTGCGAATGCGAAAACAGATGACTATCGTACATGTAGCGTAGCGCTCATATCAGAACGGGTAAAAAAGTAATGTACGAAAAAAGGCCTTAAAATACTGTGTGACGGGAACATCTTGAATCCTGTCTTAAGCGTAATACATGTAAGTAGCATAAGGGCAAGCAGAAATTGTAGAACGCCACCTGCTACGTTCTCTTTTAAGGTACTTCTTTTGCCTTGGCCATGGTCATACATCTGGTCATACACGAACGCCGGCTGCGAGGACTAAGCACCTGACCTTTTTAAAGATCCTCACCAATATGGTCAGTGTATGTCTTTCAAAGGCGCTATCTGCTTTAACAGCTAATATGTTTTTTTAGCGCCATTCTTGTTGGTGGAAACTATAAAACAACAGTCCAAACAGACAGACCTGACTGGCCAAAATTGTATGTAAACGATAGGGACAGGTTTTTTTTTCTAATATAGGTACAACCTTTTTTATCAAATCTTTCTAAACTGGTTGTACCTCTGTCATGGCTGATACTTTTATAAATATATATTTTTATTAGATATACCTTAGCAACAGATGGGTTCTGTCTACTTTATCATAAAACCTGTAGCTATACATGTTTATTATACTAATAATATGATGGCGAACTTTTGTATGTGTGTGTGTATGTTTGTAACTCCTTCAACGGCTATACAGATTTGGATGAAATTCGGTTTGTAGAAAGATATTAGATATATAGATAGCTTATGATATCAACATACCAAATTATTTAATGATAAAAAGTTTGTATGTACTTCTTATCTCGGTCTACGCGGGAGAATCCGCGGAGCGCAGCTGGTATTAGGAATGAAATTCCAGCTGTCTGTCTGTTACCATTGCACGTCTAAACAGCTGAATGAGTTTTGATGACACTTAGCTTGCAGGTACACCAAAAGCTAGGTTAGGACAAAGGTAATTATTCATCCCGGTAGTTTTTACTTTCCCATACGATAATTTCCAACCGCTATACGGATCAAACCGCGGGCAATAGCTCATCTCATATTTTTTTATGAAAATAATATATATCTATGCTAATGCTATCTATGCTAATGCTATCTATGCTAATGCTTATGTAAATAAAAAAAAAACTAATTACTTTGGTGATTCGAACTGATTGGTATTTCAACTCATGAAAATACCATTTAAATTGAGTAGATAGTATACGTAATCTTGAACTTTATGTACTCATTCATATTAAAAAAAAACGTTTCTTTCACAAGCTAAAAATATTTCGAAGAAAAAAATGAATGGAAACGGTCGTATCGTTAGACAAGGTCTTATATAAACACTAAATAGTGCTAACTCTATAAGAAATATTAAAACCAAACATGCCATTACACAAAGTAGTGCTAAAGAATCCTAGTTCTTAACAAACATAAATTAAGGCCAATATAGCAATTAGTGCCCGTTATAGGTAAGGACTATGTAAAAAGAAAGTCGTCAGGTATGTCCTGAATATTAATTTTATTAGTTAAATATTGTTGTCGATACCTGCGTATTATTTTTCCGTTATGATTTTTATTTGGCCTATGAGTGCCTATTCAAAACTAAAGATTCTACCAACCGAATGATAAATTACATCTATTTTAGGTACTAGCTGTCCTGCGCGGACCCGCGACTTGTGTTGCTGCCCCGCTTCCGTGGGTAGTAGCGTGATATTGTATAGCCTATGTTACTTCCTGATAATGTACCTTCCTATTAGTGAAAAAATAGTTATAATTGGTTCCGTAGTTTTGCCTATTCGATACAAACAAACAAAAAAAAACTTTCTTCTTTATAATATTGGTATATCCAGTAATCCAGTAAATAATCTTAGTTTAATCATAGAAGCATTATGCAGATTGGTGTCTGAGGTGGTCTTTTCCGAAAAGAATCCCACAATTCTGAGTGAACGAGCTGAATAACTTTCTACAAGAGACCACAATCGGATAGAAAAAAAATTGTCTGTTTACAAATGTTCAATATTTACTAAAACCAAATGTTGCCACACCTTTATATATGAGCACACCTTTCTGGTGTTACACGCTATACTTTTTACTATGCAAAGTTATTTGTTTCTAATTAGATGCAATTTAAAAACACTAGACTGTACTTTAAACTAATCAGGAAATTCCCATCAAAGCGAACCCTAAGTAGCATTCGGTTTAAAGCCTCCATCCGTGTCGGGGTTACGGTTTGTTCGAAAGAGATACCGCAGCCCCGGAACACAAAGGGCAAAAGAAGGAACATAGATGGGTTTTAGTCAGTAAAAGTCTGACTAAACCCCACAAACTCCACCTAGAGCAAGGATAGCTATTTGATTATTTCACATCCGAAAAAAAAGCTTCCAGCAGTAACAAAACTACATCGTATTTTATAACGAAAATACAATTAAACGTAAATTCGCATTTCAATTAATTATTTCAATAACCACCCAACAAGCAATTTATATTAACAGGTGAACTTTATTTGGTTTGTTAAATCCGTTTATTTTGTACACGATAATACGAAATCAAAGTGCTGTACTGAATAGGTACATAGAGTGATTGAATCAAATTGAATGACTGAAATATGTTTCAAATGTTCATTCGTTCATTCATTTACTAAACCACGGAGCATGTGATTGTGAGTTTCAATTAAATTTAGGAAATCACTTGGAATAATTGAATAATGAATAAAATAATATTAAATTCGAAAATTCAAGTCAAATTAATAAGTGAATTCAAATAATACGTAGATCCTTTTTACTATGAGATTATTTAATTAGGTTAGGGATAAACCAAGCATTTCGTTTCATAACAAGCGGGGTACAGTCACGGCCAAAAGCTTGTTTCTCATTATAAATATTCTGCATTCAGATTACAAATTCGAAATAGTATTGCAGCTATTATATTGACACATTTCAATTAATTATTTGTTGATGGTGAAATTAATTAATTAATCATTGGTTTCTGTGATATTTATTTGAGAGATGCTAACAACAGAACAGCTCACAAATGAGTCTATTTATTAAAACCTTTTATTGGGACATTATTGAATTTACTTTATAAATCGTTGTATTGATTGTATTGCATACGTTTAAAACTAAGACATTTCTCGCTCTTTATTACCCTAAAATAAAATGTTTATGCAATTTTGTAACACTTGCAACAAATCAAAACAGAAAATATACAGATTAAAAAATACGTGGTTAAAAACGTTATTTACATCGTGTTCTCAAAAAAAGGGCGGTCAAACAACGTGATTTGTTGGTGAGATACGTTATTTTGACCATACAATTACACTGCTTGCTATTTTAAATGAAAAACTTCAACTAAATTTGCATTCTGCCCAAAAAAACCACAGAAATGGCGTGGATCTGTTTGGTTTTAAAAGCTCGAAATAAGCGTGAGTTGTTTGTATCGCAAAACTTTTTCAATGAAATTGTTTGTAAACTAAGAAGAAACAAGAATGTTCTAATGAAACTACCAACTATTTATTCTTCACAAATAAAGCTGAACAAACAAAACAGATCTTCAGTTGATTTAAGTAGAAATAGAAAATCGTCAAACAATTTAACTTTACATAATCAGATTGTTTAAATTCCAATGTTAATGGGAAAGTCCGTACCGGACAATCAATGGCAATAACAGGCTGGAAATAAATGATAGGTGAGAATTGTGAATAGTGTCTGCCGACGAATATTCACTTTCTCAACGAACACGTGGCTCAGGGGCCTGTATTTGAGATATGTTCCGAAGAAAGTGAGAGGCGTAACTTTTTCTTTACTCAAACTGTTTGTGCACTTGCTAACCGTCGACCGGCTGCATAGCGTAAGTACGTCTAGATGTCCGGGAAAAATCATGAATGGAATTCTTTATTTGTTTTGTTGGTGTCAAACATTTTAATGCTAAGTAAACTCTGCGGTTTTTTCTGTGCCACTCGTACTTGTTCTAAGCTTTTAGAACAAACATGGATTTCCTTTTTGCACTATGCTTAAACAACTTCTTAAACTTGAATAAATAATCCTATTGTTACCTGGTTCTATTTCAACTTTCTCGAATGATTCCACTTTGGCGCGAAAGAGATGGCAATTACCTGCAAAGAGAACATAACGATTAAAAATTAAATACGATTTCAAACTATGCTATAGAAATCTGTACTAAGAATATTAAACTTTTACTTCTATCTTGATAGTAAATTAAACGTGAATTGGGGACGGCAAAGTTATAAAGTTAATTAACTAAGTAGTTTTAAGTTGTGATTGTAAGTTAACTTAGAAGTTATTGTTCATAGGGTCAATTTTATTAGAAACCTCTTGAAATTATTAATACTCCTAGTTAATTTCCTGTTTTTCTTTTCCTTAAAATATTGTACGACTTTACTTTAATTTTAGAATAATCATATATTCTAGTAACAACTTATAGTCGTATAATATTGTTTTTATAAAGAGTATGAATTAGCTAATTATGTTTGAGTCCATGAATCGACTGCAGATTGAATCTGGCAAAATGAGGTATCATCGACCAATCCCAAACACATTAAGGCGCTGTACAAAGCAAACACTTCGTAAAACGTCTAGATTTTCGTCGCAAAGTTAGCCGTATCTGTACATGCCACTAGCCAAAAAAAATTACCGTGTATAGTTAAATACATAAAGTAAAGACTTAAATAAAATCAGTTTACAAAAGTGGTCTAGTACTACGAAAAAAAAAAATTAAAAGACCACGAAAAAATTTTTTTCGTCTCGAAATTCTCAATTTTTTCAGCGACAACCATCATATTTTTTATATCTATAAATATCAACTCACACACGGTCATCTGATCCCAAGCTAAGCAGAGCTTGTGTTATGGTAACCAGACAACTGATATACATACTTATATAATTTATAAATACATACATATTATAGATAAATCACACCCTGACACAGAACAAACAATCATGCTCATCACACAAAGTTTGTCCTGGGTGGGAATCGAACCCACGACCTCCGGCTTAGCAGTCAGGGCCACTAACCACTAGACCAACAGGCCCGTCCAAAAATAAAATCAAACACCGAAATATTTTCTACCTTATTTCTATTCTTTCGATGCAGTACTGTCGTGTACTTGTGTCAGACCATGCCCAGTAGGCAGCTAGCCTCACTTCCGCGAATATCTAAAGATTAGCTTGTTACCGCGCCTTAAGCTTGGAGCTACCTCGCAACATAAGCCTCGACTTCTGTCCTGCCCGTCGTGCATCACTATCTACAACCTCCAGGACTTAAATGAGGTAAATCTCAAATATGTCCACGTCCTACGTGCTGGTGAACAAATAATACGTAACGAAAATGAGAAAAGGAAGAGTATGACGAAGATTTACGTTTAGGAGACAAGACCAATTAAAATACCCATACAGTCAACACTGCAGTATCTCTTCCAAAACATACGTCCCAAATATAAAGTTAAGTCAAACCTTGCCAAAACGATAAAAAGCCTCTCTTTGACAGGTCCTTTGATAGAAACATGCGGGTAAAAATAAAAATGGCTGAAGCAACTGAACAAACATGCTTAATAAAAAAATTGGTGAGCATAGTGGTGGAACATAGAATAAAAAGCCAATGGAATTTGATGCAAGCGACCAGCGCAAAGAACTGAATCTCTAGTCTTAGCTGATTATTGAAAAACTCATGGGTTTTGTAAAACAGGAGTCACTGCTTGTCAAGGGGTATTGAATAAACGAGTAACTGGGTGGAGGTGTGACTCCGTGTAAAATTGTATTCAGCTGCAAATGATTAGGCTGGAAGCCACATAGTCGATAATAGGTTGGGCAGGTCATGAGATAAGTTTTGAAGCCGTTGAAATGTTCGGAATATTTGGACACAACCAATACTCCGCACTTTGGTATTAATCATGGCCAATGTCGCCATTTTTGTCAGGGTTTCTAAACATTTGCGGCAAGTTGCATTCTATGTAAAACATACGAGTGCTTGCGATAGAGTACTCCATCTGTTTCTTATTCCATGTAGTTGCAACGATAAAGCGCATAGCAGCATTTTATTGTGTGAAGATGTTATCGTTCTACGGTACGAAACTGTCTGTGACCCAGTTCGCGTAACAGTATCTAACTGAGATGTTTTAGAAATATAGCTAACGATGTAATATGTGGTTATTGATTAACTGATACTGTTAGATTTTATGTGATGGGTGTAAGGAATGCTGAAGTTATAAGAATGTAGTGAAGTCTTTTAAACAATGATTTTTAAGCTAATATTATAAGCTGTCTATAAAAAATCTCTTATGCGTCATTTGCAGATCGGACGAAAAATGGGCGATTCGCAAGTCTGATCCAGCTTGATTAAAACACCGGTAAAAAGGAAATTCAGTAAAGAAAAATCCACGAGACGAAGATCAAATTACACAGTTATATTAAAAAGTATTTTGCAGGAAGAATCGTTTACTCAATCGTCTCGATCCCGTTGAATCGAGCGAGCAATCAACGCGGCATCGACAACATCGCTATATTTTGATCCGACGAAAAATTGACTGTTTATGAAAAGCTTCAATAGCTGGCCGGCGATGTTCGATTGGGTTTAGTCACGCAAACTTTTTTGTTTCCTCTCGTCTCTTTGATTCTTAATATGAGTAAAAAAGACGGATGCTTACCTGACACAATAGAGGTATGGTTAAGTCGCAATATCAACGTTGCACAAAGCAAAAAGTCAGTTCTCTTGTAACGATTTCCGTTTAGTGATTTCGAGATATGATTTATTGATACTGAGAAAGCTGGTCAAATAATAACTGGTGATTTGTAATGTCTTCAAAATCGCAATAAATCAGCCTTCTTTTCTTTATGTCGATACGTTATTTCTCCAGGTTAATGGCTTTTCACTTGACTTGTAAACAATTCAAAGTTATCGCCACTTGTCGCTTCGTTAATCAAGCTGGCGACCTAAGTAGAGGCTAGCGTATAACGGAATGCGACTGCCATGGAGCATGGCGGAAGTTTGTTACGATATCATTACATTGCATCTACATTTAAATATGGAGGAAAGGCATTAAAAATGATCGTGTTATCAAGTTTAACTGCATATAACTACAATTATTTAATCATAACCCTGAACTAGAATGTGAAGAACTAGAAGAATAATAAGGATTGGACTAAACTAAAGAAGTGATAGTACGGAGTGATGAAAACTAATTTCTATTTGCTATAGATACTTATCCCTATTTTCTATTAACGTCCACTTTGTATAAAATATATGGAGTAAATATAATTATCAGTAATTTGCTTCTTAGAAATTAAGTAAATTTTCTTGTTAAATAAACTAAGTTGTAGGAAAAGACTTGTTGACTCATTAGTTACATTAAGTAACAGAATTATTAACGTGAACTTTAATGAAATCATATACAGTCATCACTTTGCTTGTCAAACGTTATTACTGCATTAATTTCTCAAAAATGTTTGTGATTGCGGTTGATGAGAAAGGCAGCTGGGAAACTACAGGCTTTACAATTTAACGAAATGACTTACAAAATACACAATACGAAAAACAACAAAGGAAGCCTATTCAATCTATAAAGCAAAATAAAACTTTTTCACGGCCTTTTGTGTGTGACGCGGTGGAAAGTCGTGAGTAAGCCGGTCGAGTCGGTCGCAACGATACACGTACGAAGATAGGTGTCGCATACGTGATGCTCGCCTAAAACGGAACGCGGCTCCTCATTGCCAGTGTCACTCGTCCATTGACTGTTTAACAGTTACAACCTTTTATACGTCCCCTCTCTAAATGGTGATGTACGCGACTTCAATATTCATGTGCCAAAGTGAAAGAGCCACCGAGAACGGTCACTGAAAGTTGACACCTCGAGACTTTTCAATGTTACCTATTATCGCGTTAATATTAATCGACATAGACATCTATGCATTTTTATTGCCGTATTATATAAGCAGTGCAGAAAATTACTCCTCGTTGGCCCGGATCCAAGTTATGATTCATTTAGACGATTATCCTCATGACATTGCATGCCTCAAGCATCATAACTGAAGTAAATGCGAGGTGTTTTCTGTCCGCAGCGAGTAATTAACTTTGAGAAAGCAAGCATGACACTAAGTAGGATACTTGTCGGTTGAGGCTTGTTTGAAAGAGATACCGACACACAAAGAGCAAAATAAGGAACATGGATAGGTTTTTAAGCCTGAAACTCCCTTCCGCTTCGCCCACAGCAGGAGAGTTTTCCATATGATAGAATAGGAACTTCTGCATAGCTGATCCTAGGGACTGAAGGACTTAGTCGGTTAGTATGTCATGTTAACATGTACCAGCTTCCTGTGAGTAGCTAAGTGGCTTTGTGGTAATTATCTTGTCTTTCTTATTGGGTACGTGAAATGTGGACTTAAGTGCTGCGACAGAACGTAATTAGTGAACCGCGGGAAAGTTATTGACGCTAAGGAATTGCGATTGTTCTTCTATTCTATTCGTTTCTGGTGAAATCTCTTGATTGATACATTCGGCTTTTGACCTCAACTTTGGAGTCACACTGTTTTTTATTGCAGAGAATCGATTAAGGAATCAACCGAAGAAAGTAGGGATTTCAATTATAGGAATAAGATAAATTGTATATAGTCATAAACCTTACAATTTTGCAAAATTATTTATTTTAGTGCAATATTTTTAACAGACTTCTACAAGTCCGTAACTGTAATTATAAACGCTTATTCAATGCCGTTATCTTTCTCCCTAAGTATTAAACTTCGCCTGCAAAAACTAGTACATACATCAGAGTACTGGATAAAAATGAACACTGGTCAGGAACTTAAGTTGTTCGAGCGTAATGTTAGTGGCTTTTTCTACTCGCTGCAGTGTGCGGTGGTGCGGAAGAAGCCCAACTCTTGAACGACTGCGCGCTTCTATCGAGTGAAAAAATCTCGTTAGAAAATGGGAAGCCAACTGTTGGAAACTAGTCGTACAAGTATGATCTCAGTTAAAGTATTTTTAGTTTTCTGAACTCATTTATTTGAAGACGGATCTAGGCAGTTTTATTGTCATATGAGTCACGCCCGACGTGATTCAAAAGTAAAAGTTATGTTTAAATAGTTGTAAGTGGAGAAATAAACGAAAGTACACCACGTAATGAGTGTTGAAGGAGATTGTGTCGTGCGGGTCGTGCCTTTTGGACTAGCAAGTGGTCGTCGGAACAAAAACCCAGTTTCGAGCACGAAGCGAAATTCGCGGTCAAGTGGGAGACATAATGCACATTAACTAGACCCCACCAGTTTTTACTTTTATTACTTTACTTCTGAAAGTCAATGTTTACACTGCGCTGCTGCAAAGTTGCACAAGGAATTAACGACGCGATGTAGTATTACAACTAGTTTTAAATATGCTAATATGTACAGATCATTTAGATATAAGACTAGATTAAAATACCGCATATTTTTTTCAAAATAAGCCATTCCGTCACACTTTCAACGTATCAAATATGTGGTAAAGGCTATAACGACCTTAGATTAATCGGAGCAGCGCCATATTGGCAGCGACATTCCCCCCCCCCCCCGTTCCACGCCGCACTTCCTCATTTACAAGGATAGGCTGAATATGGCGAGCACATCGTTCGAACTTCCCTTACTGAGCAGGTGATGATTATTATTAGTAGTACCACTTTCCGTTCATTGAACCGACACCGTTACTCCGTTTACGCATTTAGCTCTCGCGGCTGCCATACGACATGACACAAATAACAATTGGCCAATTGGTTACTGCTGCTCTTAGGAGGCAGTAACGGTTGTGCGATGTGTGTCCGAACTGTTCTCAATAACTGTGACAGGTGTAGTGTAAACGTGTTACGAGGTACAATCGCATTTGATAAACCTATAATTTGAAAATAATGATATAGTTATTGAAGGTAAAAGCCAGATGATGGTTTATACTACAACATTGTTATTCAAACGAGACAGTTATGAACGCATCCGCGCTTGTGGTTTCGCGCTTTTTTTGCTCCGCCATTTTGTATTCCTGCGGGGAGGCGACGGCATCGTGGCGCGGAATTGTCTTGTTTTATGGCAAAAGTGAAACCGAGATTACGTGGTGCCTCGAGATGGTTGAATGACACTTAAACTTAACTGCAAGGTATCTCGGTTTCCTTTGCCCTGCCCATCGTGATTGATGCGGTTAACTGACAATGTGTTTGACAAAATAAACTTTCACCATCTCGCAAAATTATCATCAAAAACAAAACAGAGAAAATACTATTCCGTTTCTGCTTTGTCATCGAGTATTATTGTCAAGACATCTATGTTTTTACCTGTCTGCAGTAGAACCAACACAAAGTCGTATTCCACTTATCGGGTTGTGTTATGAAAAGGTTTCTAATTGCTCATAACCGGTGTCTAATGTTAATAACACTGGTCGTTAAACATCATAGTATCTGCCGATCTTGCTAAAACTAGAAACGAAGAATTTCTTCACGCATTTCGACAAGAACGGGTTTGACTGGATCCACGAATGTCGTTTAATTTTCGTAAGCACTTTTGGAGATACTTTTTCTCAGCATGTAAGACAATTTTCCATCTGGATTATTATCTTTGATCATGGAAACCTTGCGTTATTAAAAACATGAGACAAGTTCCAGGTTATGAGTTCCAACCCCTCTCTTCCACGTCGGTTGTTCTTGTAACGGACGGTTGATTCGCTCCAAGCAGCGGACATATTGATGCCGAGTTCAAAGAACAAGTTTCCATAAAACGAACAAACCACCTGAAAAAACGGGTGAAGCAAATATTTTATCATCTAATTTCGGGAGGGTTACGTGTCAATAGGCATTTTGTTCGAAAAAAGGGACTTACATAAAATGCCACGTAACTTTTGCAGTGACATTCTGAAAGAGGTCTTTTTATCCCGAATGTAAGAGGGAAGGTATGTTCGAGTAATATTTTAGGTTGTTTTGTTGGCTGTTGTTGTCGAGTTGGACCAATAGGTGTTTGATGTACCGGTGGCCTGTATGTAAGAACATTAACCGACAGTCTACACCTTGTGGACATGCAAAGCAGAAGTTTTTATATGAATAACTGTGAGACTGGTTTATGTAGTGATTTTATATTTTATCGTGATTATATACCATGTGAGTCCAGCTAATGTTATAACTGCACATAAATATCTTATGCTACCACGTATTTACATTAGCAGAGAGATGACTGTTACAGCTGGCACGCCACGTTTAAATATGAAATAGTGTTTTGAAGAAGTAAAATACCAACAATCCTTAATGTTTAAAATTTATCACCACTTTTAAGGAATTAAATATATTCAAACGTAATGTCAAAAGGCCAAAAAAAGGCAATACCTACTCAAAAGAAAATGTCCAGTGAGTCAGACAATGAACCGGCTTTTATCACAGTGTGGTATGTCACTGTGAATATAAAACAGGTTTATGCTTAACATCTAAACAGGTAATTTATGGAATAGCTAGCAAATGCCTCGAAATTTCACCGAAAACTATAAAAATAAAGTATTCTTGCTATAATTACCGTGTATTACATTCTTCTCGGACGTTCCCTTTCAAAAAAACTTCTACCTGGGCCCCAAGTCTGCTATTTTATATAACTTAGTCATTCCAACACGATTCCACTGTCATTTTGCTAAAAGTTCGTAATCTGCTAAATTACAATGGTCGATCATTGGTCGGCCAGTGGTCTCGTAATGGAATGGTAGTAGAATGACATTGTAGTATTGCCATTATTATAAAACCCGTTAGTAGAAATGATTTTCGAAAAACTACTACCACATTTAAACGTTTATTCAAGCCAGATTTTATTTATATGTATTTTTCCTGTCCCGATGCATTTTATGTTAACACGTTTAGATTTGTAATCAACTTAAAAAATATAAAATGATGATTTTTTAAATGATCTTCAACATTTATTTTATGTTTGTGACACTGAAACTTGTCAGTTGACAATATTAGAAATGTCATTTCATAACATTTCATAACTTTGTTTACATTTGCATCATAGTGATTCGCTTCGTTTTCTATTAAAATCGACGTTTTTGACCATGAATACTGACTCTGGTGATTCTCCTATACCTTACGACCACGGCTTGAATATGGATTCCGCTCTTGCTGATAATGACAACTCCCACGATAACATAGATTTGATGTCATATTCGAGTTCTTCACTGTGAACTGTTGCAAGTGGATAATATGTACGCTGTGTAAATAAATTGTAATTTTTAACATATCAAGATTGCGAAGACACCTTTTGGAAATCGTCGAAGTTCGATCTCTCGAAAAACATGGGTTGGACATCAACAGGTAACTATAATAAGTTTTACTACTGTAATGATAAATGCAAATATGATTCAAAATAAGGTACCTATTCATACATGCTTGCAAATAAATACTCACATAATATTGTTTTTTCTTTTCCAGTCAGTTACAAGACAGTGATAGTTTGGTGTGCCATGCATGTTGGACCAAAGCATGGAATAAAATCAGTCAGGCAACAAGTCAACACTCAACAGTCCACATTTTGTTATTGTTATCCACATTCATATCTCTATTAGCTGTGGCACCTCTCTTTTAAGGCAAAGGTCATATTTGCTGAACATTGATACACCACAACGGTAAACCAAATAAGGAATCTGATTGCATATCAAATTGCACCACAACCATGTTAAAATAACAAACTATACTATTTTTAGAATCCTATTGAATGCAGTAAGATTGCTCTGAAATGTTAAAAGGCTAACATTATATTTTTTTTTTTGCAGCCTGTCTGTGTGATACTCAATTTTGACAATGTGTTAGTTTATGATGAATTAAATGTTTTCTATTAATATATTATTATTGTTTTATTTTCAACTATCTGTAATATTTAAATAGTATATCTTTTATCAATATATTATTTGGGGGGCATACTAATATTAACATTCAATGTTGCTTGTGGGCACTCAGGGCCTTAAGTCACTATAGCGGCTTGGCATCCCTCTTTATGTGTAACACAATTTTTGTAAAATAACTCAATAATGTTTTAGCTGTCACAGTCAAATGTGATATTAACGTCAGTAAGCAACTAACGTTAACCATATAGTTCAGTACGGACCACAGAGTACATTTTATATACGGACCCCTTCAGGTAGGTACTTGACATTCAAACCTCCGCTGGCTCGGTACTATACTGGCCCCGAAAGGGGTCGAATATTTAAGTCATACAACCTCCTCATTATTTTTATAAATATTGTATTTTCTGGTTAAAAAATAATATGGGTGTGCATCAATTAATAATAATAGTTTATTGAAAACAAGTCCTTACAATATGCTTAATGTCTAGCTGTGGTTAACAATGATTGAAGGTGTACAAGACATGAAACCCTGCCTCCTAAACTAGGAACACCTGTGACTTAGGAGACAGTGTTCTACTGCCACTTGGATACTATAAACCCTTTTAGAAATTAAAATTATTGGCTAGTAAGCTGATATCATACAAAAGAACTTTTCTTGCTTATTTAATGGAAAATAGAAAATAATATAAAAAAGAGTAAAACAATTAAGGGAGAAATTAAATTAAAACTAAAAAGTAAAATGACTGTATGATTGGTTTTGTCGGTGTGACTGGGTAATGTGTGTGTTATGTGTGTCGAGTGGGTGTGTGTGTGACTGGGTATCGTGTGTTTTGTGTTGTGTGAGTGTGATATGAGAAGCCTGAGCATGTGACTGTGGTGGTGTCGAGTGTGAGACTATGTTTGGGGTGGTGCAAGCTTGGTGTCTCCCGATGTATTAAGAAATTAGTAATACTATGTCAGAGGCATTAGAAGTGCCTCTCTTTGATTGTAGTCCAGGAGAAACAGCATACTCTTCAGCTTATCTTTTACCCCGTGTTTGCTTAACCTTGCTATTTGTGCAGCCTTATTAATATTTCGGTACACAAGAGAGCTCAACACGTAGAGCTGTCTTCTGGCAAACGTAGTTCTATGACAAGGGGTTGGGCAAACTATTCTTTGACCACGCTTATTTGAGTCTGGTAGTGGTACCTGGTTGTGCTTCCAGAGTGTGGTTCTGAGAACAAATAGTTGCCTAACTGGCAAAAGTTTGAGCTCGGTGTAAAGCTGATGAGTGGGATAGCGAAAGGGCTTTTGCAACATAACCTTGAGTACTGCCCTTTGTGCACGCTCCAACTCAAGGAACCTAGTTTTAGCCGATCCTCCCCAAGCCAGAATACAATAACCGAATTAAGATAATAGAATTAAAAACTCTTATGTAAACGTCATTAGAAGTTCTTAAGTTATTGAGCAAGTTTCTTAATTAACGCTTGTAAAGTCCAAGACCGTAAATTACGATCATCGCAATTTTGATGGCAGTGTAGGTCGACGCTAAAAATCATGAAAAATGTAGTTTTCGGACATGTAAATCCACTTTATTGGGCATGATTAACTTTAATAAATATTCTTTAGCTCGTAGTGAACATATTTCTCCAATCAATACTCCACAAACACGATGGATAGCAAACACTTTTTGTCAAACCGAGCTACTAAAAGCAATGACTGCACAATGACGTTGTAATGGTAGATCACTGATCAAAGGAACTGTCAAAATTTTAGCAGATTACCGCATGCGTCAGTCATTCGTTTGTCATTATGCACGAGATTACCATTCTAAGCAATTTCTTTCAATGGACTGTCAGTGACTGACCAGTGGAATGTCATAATGACGACATTATATTAGTAGATTACCAAACTTGTCAAAATCAACCATTATGCGATCAGTGATCGACCATTCTGACACTATTGTAATAGCAGACTTAGGCCCCTGAGGGGTTGAGTCACCGAGAAAGCTTTGTCGTAATCCTTATATTCGGGTGGCGTACCGGACTGTTTGAGACGTGGGATTTCTGATGTTTTGACCTCTAACGCAGGTAACTCGTGATACATTTTTATGAAAGCGATTCCTGTGTAATTTATTGTTGTTTCTTTGTATTTGTTCGGGACCTGTTCGTACGTGTATAGGCGATACGTGTTCAATGAGGATTTACGTGGTAGGACTAGGGTTTGGTGAAATAGTTGCTTGTTTCTTTTTCGGGTTTTCTTAATTTTTGTCTTCGTGTATCCGGTTCATTGTCATCTTGGCTATGGAGACCTTCGGTTAACGCTTATTAACCGAAAGTCTTCTACTTTCAATCCAATAAACAAAAGGTGGTAGGCCGCTTTCTAGATTTTTTTTATCCAACGAAAGCAAACAAGTCCATCCGAAACATCTTTGAAATATTAAGAGAGATCGTTTAACTGTAAACCCTGTTAGCAGTAGTTCCGTGAATGTTAACGCGTTTCGGGTTCTCCTTCAAGTAATACAAACCAAAAACAACAGAAGCTTCGTTTGGAACGACAGATTACTGATAATGTTTTGCGGCTTTGTATGCTACAAGGCCAACCGGTCCCGGAATACATACTTGATATCCCTCCAAAAAGATTTTTATTATACTCGCTATCTTTACATTACCGACTACATTGAAAAATACCGGCTTTGGAGTCATCGAAAATATGTCTCTTTTAATCGTTGGGATTTTCCTTGGCACATATTTCTTTACATATCAAGTATCTGTGCTCTTGTTGGGCAGAGAATTTTACCGGTGCGTCAGATTTTACTTCAACGAAGGAATATATTTCAAACAGTTCAATTTAAAACGTCAGTGCAAACAGAACCTTCATTGTCCTATCCCACATCAAAGATCCACGAAATAATGGTCCAAATGTGAACATCCAAATTGTAGTGGGACATCCGAAAATAAAAAGCCAACAGTTGAATGAGCAACAAAAAGTCTCGTAGCTCGTAGAGTCCGTAGAACTATAGAGTGTTTGAATGGGGCTAACGAGACAGTCGTCGAATGATGCCCGCTGTTTTGTGAGGCGTACCAGAAAAGATCTTTTACATTTAGCACACCTTTTGTGTTTAATTCCACAGTGCTTCCTTTAGATGTGCGAGCGTTTTTAAGCGCATTAGCGGTGAAATGAGTATGGGGGAGACGTGGAAAAGGAAACTGTGCTAATGCACTCGCGCTTTGTTTACTTATACGCTAGAAATTTGTAATATCTGCACATTTTATAGCGAAATTAATTTACACAACTAAATTAAATTTGGGGGACTTACCTACAGACTGTGTCAATATAATGAGATTCTTAGGAGTTTCTTAGTAAGACAATGGACAAAGAATTTAATTATACACTTATTAATTCCAGTAAAATTGTATACTTAAGGTATTTTAATTTTGCTGTAGTCAAGTAGGGATCATCATTTTTCACGCAGTTTCTACAAAGTTCAGTAAATACAAAGATCGCTGGGAAGGCTGAAAAAGGAATTCGAAGGACAAAATATGGTGTATGGCACAAACAAAGTAAATTTAGAATTATAAATATTAACAGTTAAGTTATGAGCGATATGTCTAAGAGCTTAAGGATATTATGCTTATTAATATTTATGATTAACTTTAGATAAAGTTATTCAAGATTCTGTATGAGTCACCTCGTCAGAATCTTTGTAATGATTTCAAATATTTTTGTATCGACCTCATATCTCGAATTGATTGTGTTACCTCAGGGTCTTGAGTAGCTATGTTTCTTCGTCATTGTTTTCGGTTTAAGCAGGTTTCATTAATATATAAATAAATACAAAGTTATATAACAATATCCATCTCAGTTACATTAAAGGAAAAGAAAATATGAATCCTCATCGTCTGTCTAGTTTTTCCCAACTGTGGAACCAGATGCAGCTGAATAACAGTATTTTATAAGGAGCGACTGCCTATCTGACCTCTACCTACCCCTTGGTAAGACTGGTTGTCAGACTTTCAGGACACTATCTGTAACTTCTGTCAAATACCTACACATGACAGCCAGGACTAACCGCCTGAAAAAAAAGTATATGAATGACATTATAATGGATGTATCAGTCCTTACCCTTGTTTAAATCTTTATTGGAATAGTTATTTTTAAATTTTTAGTAAATTTCTTTGCAAAACTCAACTGCAGCAGGGTAAACCAACTTTTAGAATGGTGCTTAAATCGGTTTATTGTGATATCGGTAAAAATATATATAATATGGAAGATAGAATAATTAGTACACAAGATTTGTGTTAAGCTAACTGGTAATTTCATAATGATATAGATATACCTACGTTATGTTTATAACCCCGATTCGTTCCTTTTTCTTCTTGATCATAAAACCATGACTGTAAAACAGCACAGCACCATAGCAATAAACTTATAATATTCCACGATCGTGCAACAAGTATATAAAAATATGCAGTGAATTATTCACTGCTTGATTTCGAAATGACCTAACCGGTGCGCAGCTCTTGTGAGGCGAAAAGTTCAAGGTGTGATGCACACCAAGTGTATTGCAATATCTTGGTATTGGTACTTACATCATACATTAACCAGCCATTGAATAAACATTAGACAATCGCTGAAACTTGATTCTCATCGAAAAGGTGAAGAAATCGGTTTAGAATTTGTGGATTGTGAATCAGGTGAAATTAGATTTATGTTTGTTCTCGGGATTAGACATGTTGTTTTACAGTTGCCAGTCCACGTAATACTGGTCAGTTTCTCTCACTCGTCAGATTATTTAATTGGACTGTTTGATTCGTCAGTTCTGTTGATTGGACAGTTTTGTTAATTCGAGAGTTGCTTCAACTCGACAGTTTCCATAATTTGACAGTTTTCTCGATTCGTCAGTTATGTACAGTTCACTGCATTTGCACAATACCTACCCATATTTAAATTATGTTCATAAATACCAATGTACGCACAGCCTTGATCGATAGTCGAATTTCTACACATTCCAAATATAAACTCCAATATGCTAGATTATTCTGTAACCATTAAGGTTCAAATTAATAATTAATCACAATAACGGTCAACTTCATTACGAGAGGAAACTTAGTATAATGAGGAAAAGAGCTAAAGTAAAGTAGCCTCTCTGATTCTGATTTGAGCAAAACCGAGTTAAATTAATAATGACGACGCTTCCTTCGTGAAACTCCACATTAAATTAAACGTGCAATTAAATAAAATGTCTGGGAGCAAAGAGTATTTTTACTCAATTTGAAGGAAGTTTTGCTTTGATATTTCTTGGAATGAAGTTTTCTTGAGTAATTCTTTGTTTAATCAGAATTTTGTTGTTCATCTCGCACCTTAAACAAGTAGAGGTAAATACCTGAGGTTCATTTGATTGGTAGACATGTGACCATAATTGTGATTGTTATTATAATTTCAGTATACATTACTAAGGATTCTATCCTTTGTATTCTCCCTTCTTTGTACAATTCCTTAGAAACACAAGAAACTCCCAAATACTTCCAGTAGTTTTTGTGTCAACTTTACAAACAAACAAAACTTTTGTTTTCACTGGATTAAATGGTAAAAGTGTTAGTTTATCTTACTTGTGCTAAAGCAGACTTGTGTGTAAAGTTGCTGACGCGTACGGACGCGGGACGGGCTCGACGCGCGACCTTGCGCGTTCTACCCTTCCGCTGACGTTTGCGCATTTCTTATAAACAATACAATAATGTTCTGTTTTCGCGCAAAGAACATTTGACACGTTTTGCATGCGCGCTCTCAAACGTTACTGTCGAGATATGAATATTAGATTATTTCACCTTTTTCAGTTGCTGTACTGAGTTTTTGGGCAAAAGTGTTGTTTAAAATTAAACGGATTTTGTTCAGCGTTTTCTGTTTTTGCCCTTTGCTAGCTGTTTATAGCTTAGTAATGGTTGAGGATATAGCAAATATTGACCTGTAACTTGGGCAATGTAATTAACCCCTATGTTTTGTTTACCTTGCCCACAAGACAAGCCGGGGCCACTTGACAGGCAAACAAATTAATTTTTAACGTACGTTTACCAGTCGTTTGTGTAGACTTAGGTCTTCGACCTGTAAGTAAAGTACCTACTTCTGAAATCTTTCAAATCACTTTTTATCCCATAATTACTGCTTAACTATAAGGAAAAACATTTCTCTTAAAGCTAACAAAGTTTGGAAGACTGATTACCCGCTAACTAAGTCAGTTAAAAGAAAAATCTCTCTTTATTATAAAAATACAGCTGGGACTAGAAACAAGAAAAGTTCCGTATTGTCAAAGCACAATGCCTTTGATGGAAGTGGAAGAGTTTAAAGATGTCACTGGAGAGGCATTCGCGTCGCATGGCGCAGAGGTGCGGCCGGGCTTTACCCACTGTTGCCAACTACTCTAGGGCTGACTGAATTGCCTAAATTGACAGTTTTTGAAAGAAGTTTACCTAAAACTGCTATTTATAACGTGAGACTATGAGGAGCAAGGATACCGATTTGGTATCCTTGCTCCTCATAGCATTTTTTGTAGACTCCAAAACAGTGCGAGTTTTTATCACATTCTAAAGCGCAAGCGTCATTACAGTAAATGATTTAAGAGTATGAGGTAACGATCAGATTATGAATATCAAATATGATTTTATGATTATAACCAGATAGATATCAGTTCTCACTGTTAAATTAAATACCGTTTCATAATTCCACTGCACACTAAAGCATAAAATCGTACTGTTATTGCTTGTAGTTAATTACTATCCATAAAATAACATTGACAATAATTGTTATTTTTTATGAGTGCTGAGAAATTGAGCGGCTGTGACAACCTTGCTTGGTCCGGGCGACAAGATAAACTTCTGCAATCCGACTGCGGTTGTGAAGACAAATTGGATTGAAACTGTTCCACGGTTTTTTTCTAATCTTTGAAGTTCACAGAGTAATTATGATTGGCTAACTTTTTATTTTTAACACATGGTCATTGCAGATATTTGCGGTAAGACATGCAACTGTCAATTAGAAACACGCAAACACAAAGTTAAGGCCCGATAAGTGTTTATGTAAAATGAAAACAGATTAATGTCAAATGTTTAGCTCTATTACTTGCCAGATTGACAGCGCATCAAACTAGTCATCGATACAAAAACTGTTATATTTACTAATGAATATTACCTACAATACGAAGCGTTGAAAAACAGTTGAAACTACACAAAATTCGGTCAGGTAAATCTACCCGCAGAACAGCAAAACATTATGAAATTTCGAATATCAATATCCATAACGCACAATCGTATTGCAAATCTAAATGGGCGTCATATCGAGGTCGTTCACAATATAAATTTAGTTCAATTATCTAGCTTTTAAGGTTTACATATAACTGTTACCTGTTCTAGGTTCAAGACGTTTTATATTCCGATGGCGTTCGAAAGTGCTGCGGTGATATCGTCAGTTTCTTTAGCGAATGGCAGTGTAGTGTTAACATTTATTATTCTGGAAGTGGCCACGAGACGGCTGTAGAATAATAAGCATCTTTATGACTTCAATCTCAGATTTGAACGGGCTTAGGAAATATTTTGCTCTAGTGTTAGTTTTGCGTAAATAACACCTTTTAGATTTGCAACAGTTTGAACTTTAATGATTAATGTACTCAAGTCTTCCAGTCTATTTACACAATATGAGCACGTTAAGCAATCTTAAAACGTTTGAAGAACTTATTTCGACATCAACACTTATTGGAATTTCTACCTTTATTTTTAGACCAAATAATATTTCGTCTAACTGACATGTCTTTAGCATGACAGACGTTCAGCAAGAAATTGTCAATTACGACTTTATAGATATTTGTTTGAAAATAACATACATCTTGAGAATAACACGTATCTAAGCTGACGGTCACGTAATCTACACGAATGGTTATTGACTGGTATACGTGAGAATATTTGTATAATACGCTACCTCGCTTACTTATTTGCAAGTGATTGAAACACTGGATATAAGTGCGTGTTACAGTCGTTTAATATTTCCTAAATAATAAAATCAGTGGCATGAAACATTACGTGTATCGACGTAATAGCTTTATTTCAATATATTGGTCACACGCCGTTATAACTAACTATGCACATATTAACGCTGACCCAAATTCTTGGCAGCTCAAGTATGCATTTTGATAAGTAGCGACTGTGGTCTCCAATAGAGTTCCGATTAAATAATTCTCAAGAATGTTACCCACAGTTACGTGAACACTTGAAATAAAACGGAGGAATTTTTCTCGTTTACAGTTTCAATTTTATTTTTCTTGCGTTCCGAGTCCATTGCAGTGCTTGCGGTTAGGCCAGACAATTCGAAGGTTTTATTTGAATGAGACCGAGCCAGTAATTAGTCAGTGCAGCAGCAAGAATGCAGTTTTAGTACTGTACGATGTGAAACGTTTTTTTTTGCTTTTAAGATAGATGAGACTTAATGTTGAGTTTATTTGTTTTTAAAGCCTTTTAACGACATACGGATGGTAACACTCTTTTCAAGGATGAGTGCAAATTGTTTATTAAATGTCGCCATTAAATACCAGTTATAAACTTAAACAGGCAGTTGTCTGTTGACTTGTCACGTAGGTTCAGCAATTTGATTTCATGAAATCCATTTCATAAAAACCGTTCAAACCTGTTCACGGAATACAGTTTTTGTATATTTATTTTGACGGAAATATTCACGGCCGACGAATTCTGAGTAAGCGGGACTTTATGGTCAGTTTTTCTCCTTTCTTTTTTGTAAAAACAAAACCCGCCAAACACTGCAAAGTGAATTTGCGAGGAAACGAAATTTAATATCTTGGGGAGAGGATGAAAGAACTTCTTAACAAAAAATATTCATTTTTTGTGTAAAGATAAAGGGGTAAAGAGAGTCTACGAGAATATATCCATATTATGATAAATGGGGCCAACTTATCATTGGTATCTCCGCCACGATCCTATTAAATCGACAACTAATATCATAAAACAGTCATATTGTTCGACGAGAGTTGCCAAAAGCGCCCAATACATTATGGTTAATATCGGCTCAGACGCTGTAAATCCAAGTTGATCGAAGTACGGACATGCTGTAGAATATCTTTGGGTAATGTCACCTTGGATTCGTGGTTTTGATACCTACTGTGTTCTGGAACACAATGCTAACCCGTTCCGTCGTATAATAAGTTGTTCAACATATTGTGTAAAGCCTTTGTGCTCTCATTGGAGGCGTCCAAAGCGTTTACAAACGTAATTTTATTCATGAGCTGAATTGTCTTTAAGATTAGAATCTTCTTTAAAATGCATGTACTTCTGTAATGGTTAGTTTGACTTTGTATTTGGTTTATAAACGATGTTTATGTTATTTGGGGTTTTAAACTAATACAGGTAATAATCGATATTTAGTTGTTGAGAAAACTGGAGACATTAAAATTCCTACGCTAAACAGACTTTATTCAATTATCTATTTAAGTCGTATCACGTTTTGAAAGGATGCCAAGACACGCTTTGTCAAATGCTTTGTTATTAGTATGTTCTACGATAAATAATAAAACGAATGTTGCCTGTAGGCACAATGATATCGAAATCAGTGGTACTCTGATCGTGGATTGCGACAGTTGCAGTTTCGTTCACAAATTATTAGGAGCAAGCTTTATTTCGACTCCTACAAGACCGGTTCTTTGGCAACGTTCGAAATTACTGACGGAGGTCGACTTGGACACTAAAATCATTAGTTTACTATTTCGTTTCGAGGGATTAATTTTAATATCCGTTATGATGGCCGTCACAGTTAAGAAATTGAGTTCAAAAATGTTGAATCACAAGATTCTGTTAATTTTGCATTAGTCACATGGGACAGTCCAATTTCTTTGGAAACTACACACACCGGCACAATTAGGGGAACACAAAAAAAAGGTTGTTTTTCTTAACAAATTTATGTAGCACATATTTTTTTTAGTTAATCAATAGTTAATTGCACTCAAACTAACTGAAATAAACGCTAAAGTGACTCACACAATACTTCTACGTGAAGAAATAAACAAAAATGTCAAAAAATAAATAATAAAATAATAAATAAATATCTTGGGACAACTCACACACGGCTATCTGATCCCAAGCTAAGCGGAGCTTGTGTTATGGTAACCAGACAACTGATATACATACTTATATAATTAATAAATACATACATATTATAGATAAATCACACCCAGACACAGAACAAACAATTATGCTCATCACACAAAGTTTGTCCTGGGTGGGAATCGAACCCACGACCTCCGGCTCAGCAGTCAGGGCCACTAACCACTAGACCAACAGGCCCGTCAAAAAAAAATGAGAATTGAACGTTTTTTCCTTAAAAGTGAAATCTGTAAACATTTTCAAAAATGACAAAAAAAAAGGAGTTTTAGTATCGGGTATTGCCGCCACGGGCTCTAATTAAAACCTGTACACGATTTCCCATGCTTCGGATAACGTTATCAATGAGTTCTTGGGACAAATGGTTCCACTCTTCCACTAACGCTAATTTAAGTTCCTCCACATTATTAGGGGCTGGATTTCTTTGTCGAACCTTTCTTCCCAGGTAGTCCCAGACATGTTCTATCGGGTTCATATCCGGTGATCGCGCTGGCCAGTTCATCTGAGTGATGCCTACTTAATTAAGGTAGTCACTCACTATACGCGCAGTGTGAGGGCGTGCGTTATCATGCATGAAAATGAAATTTTCGCCTATGAATGGGGCAAAAGGCATGACATGGGGTTCTCAGACTTCTGTAATGTACCGCTGTGCAGTTAGCGATCCATTACTGATGATCACTAGCTCCGTGCGGGCTCCCAAACATATGCCACCCCATACCATAACTGACCCTCCCCCATACGACACAGTTCCAGTAAAATTTGCTTGGTGATAACGTTCCCCTCGAAGTCTCCACATTCTTTCCCTCCCATCCACGAAATTTACACAAAATCGGCTTTCGTCACTGAACAAAACACGGCCCCACTCATTAGTCCAATCTTGGTGCTGTCGAGCGAATGCTAATCTTGCTACACGATGAGCTACCTCGAGTTTTGGGGCCTTTGCTGGCACGTACGAGTTTAAGCCAACTTCATTCAACCGTCTTCTAACAGTCCTTTCACTCACGTTGACGTTACGGACTTCTGCTAAACGATTTCGGGTCTGGACAGCTGTTTGACGACGATTTCGTAAAGTCTGCATGACCAAGAAACGGTCATCCAAGGCGCTAGTTGCTCGATTTCTGCCATGTTCTCGTCTTCGCACGAACGATCCAGTCTCCCTATAACGTCGGATGACGCGATGAATCACCGATGTCGATACAACCAGTGCGTGACTGACTGAGCGATAGGTGTGCCCTTCCTCGATCATGGTTACAGCCCTAGCTACAGAAGTTGCTGGTAAATCACTCATTTTGTATCAGAACAATGTGCACTATTCAAATGTAAACAGTTAAATGACCCACAGTCCCTATTCGCAGCATCCACTAAAGTTCTTATCAGAATGAGTACAAAACGTTAAGTGAGCAAATTCTTAAACAACCATAAATTCTTGTCAAAACACTTAAAATTAAAGTTGTGGGTTCTTAAAACAATCTGTTATGAAGTTATTAACACTTAAACAAAAACTACTTCTAAAAATATCCGACAATGTTAGACAAAATCAACCTTTTTTTTGTGTTCCCCTAATTGTGCCGGTGTGTGTAGTTTAAAAACTTGATCTAAGTTGTAAGACGGGTAGGTGGATGACAAGCTAGTATTTATATAAGATTCCAATTTAAATTCTAAAGTTCAAGACTGAATGACACAACGATATAATAACAATAATGAACAGAACAGATTGAAAGGTCACGTCGGTGTACGATTTCATTTTGACAAGCTCTGAGAAAATGACGTTTGCCAATAGTGTGGTACAACGGCTCATTTAATGACGCTGTCCATCACAAACAATAGGATTCGTTACATCAGGTTCTGAGTATCTTTAAACTTGCAAGGACTTGGACTGTAATTAAAGGAACTATCGTGAACTATCGCTATGTTCTGGCCCGAAAGAAGTCAGATTACCATCAACTTAATATAAGATGATTTTTTAACGGTATCATCAGCTCATTCCATTAACGGTCTTGTGGTGGTTTATACAAAGCTGGCATTTCCATAATGAAAAGGGCTTTACATAGACTTCCCAATAACCTTTCACAACTAGTAGGGCAAATGTATTCTATGCAGGAATTTATCTTAAGGTTCGTCAACATGGTGGCATTATGTTCGCATTCCTACGAGGCGAACGACAGCAGGCCTTGCGACCACACAAGGTCATTTGTGAAGGGAGACCTGAAATAGGGTCGACGCTCCATTTAGAATTACGACTATGCATAGATAATTTCCTAATGTTTACTACAATTTTTTCTGGCCCGTTTAATGTTGACGACCTAATTTGGGCCGATGGCAAAATGGTGTATCGTGAGGCTAAAAAAAGGCGGCGATGTTGTAGATGTTTAGGAGGTGTTAAATTTTATAATTATACTAGCTGTGCCCAGCGGTTTCACCCGCTGAGGTTTAGGGGTATGAAAAATAGATGTTAGCCGATGCTCAGACCTACCCAATCCCTACCCAAAATTTCATAAGAATCGGTCGAGCCGTTTCGGAGGAGTACGGTAACTAACATTGTGACACGGAAATTTTATATATTAGATGTTTTACAGTTCCATTAATTCAGATTGGTTGTTAATACAATTATGAGACAGAACTACAGAACTCTAAATATGTTCATACTCGAGTCAACCCTGACTTAAACCTACATGTCTACGAGCGTATTCTAGAACCAATATTAACGCCTTCTCAGCTATTTGAACCTACTTCCTGATATTTGTATGCAGCTGCCTCGAAACTGGTTTTCGACAACAAGAATACGAGATGTGCGGCTTACAAGAAATAAAAGGAGGTGAATAAAACGTAAAACCCAATTATACTTTTTGCTCGACCTGGGTATTGATCGACCCTCGAAGTTACAATGAGCGGTGGTGGCTGCCACTGCAATTTAATATGGAAATAAAATGCTTGGATACTGGCGTATATAACCAAACAAATCTACGTATCGTATCCGTCATGCTTTTATCTGTAAACCAGTGTCTGAGTGGTGGTCAGGTTGTCATTAACGCGCCCACGTGCGTCATACATGCATAATACCGACAAATGTTTTTTTTGAGCCTTTACTGGTTCATTAAGCGAGCCTTGTCTAGATAACATACTATGACGTTGAATGACGTTAAACTTGAAATATAAATCTCGTTATGGTCGAAGCGAAGTACCAAAGTCTTTGGACCGAAAGCATAGAGATGATAAAGTCTTGGATAAAGACGAGTAAAACAAACAATCTAGAAAATAAGGTCGCTTGGGACTTAGTTCGTAGAAAATATTTAATAAGTCCTAATCTCTGGCGACATCCGAAGCTCACGATCGTTCTATATTTACACAATTACGATAAGCTTTCTTTACAAGTGTTGCTACAAATTCAATATAAATGTTAACTACTACTAAATCAGCTTTTGTATTGGCCATCAATATAGATAACACTGGATAGCGTAGAATGCAGAGCAATTGTACTACTTTGCCGATATTTATCGGACTCGATTTGTTGTTCATGGTATGAGTAAAATCAGAGAAACTTCTGATCAAGGTAACACGTAGAACCAAGTTATTGTTAAACATCGTTGTAAGGAAAAAACTTGGCTTCAGAGGTTTAAACGCAATTTACTTAAAAAAAAACGGAACACAAAACTTAATTTTACTGTTTTAAATAATTATAATTTTGATAAACTAAATGATGTGATCATTAATAAAGTAAAATCTTAAGCCAAGCCATCATTAATAATTAATATAACGACAGGCCGTGTCGACGGCGTGTAAGTGTTCCATGCGCCTCAAAGAGATGTCAGCAAAGCAGAGGGGCGTGCCAGGGCCACAGCCTGCTGGGGTTGCGGGTTGTTTGAAAGAGATACGGCCCCGAAACATAAAGGGCAATAGAGAGAACATGGGCGGGTTTTAGTCAATATAAGTATGACACTCCCTTTGATTGTTTGATGATTTCCCATTCGCAAAAAAAAAGCCATCGTTAATGATCAAAACAGAATACAATGCGATCAAATGGAATCAGTAGCAGTGCAAGTATCGCACGACGACTCGCCGCCATGACAGCTCGGCAAACCGTTACACAGAGATTCCTCGGCGTTTCCTAAATAATGCTACTTGAATGCGAGATGGCTCGAATGCAAATTAACAAGTTTTGTATGTGGACCGGCAATCGTGAATACATCCAACTCACATCAGCTAAGAACACCAAAATTTCGGTGTCTAGGAATAAAATACGTTGAAGAATGCTTTATCGTTTTGCTATTCTTGTTCGATTTTATATTCATGGAACTTCGCAACGATGGTATTTGCTCGAATATTGAGCACTGCGATATTCATTTGATTTAGTCTTGTGAATGGATATTCTTTCCTAAAATATTTATCTGCTATGTTTTACGATCCCTGATGCATACAAATATTTAAGGAGAGTTTAACTGAAACTTTGGTCTGAGAATACATTTAAAAGCATTGCTCTAAACGAATCTGCAGCTTAATTAAGGAACAGTTTAAGTAAACACCTCATAGATTAGTTAACAAAATATTAACTTTTACAGATGTTGTCTGAGGAAATGCTTTTGAGAATTAAGTTTATTAGAGTGGCCCACTGCACTCTGACTCTGCAGAAAATTAATTAACATTCATAATTCGGAAGGGAGGGTGCTTTAACTGGTTTACTCTAAATCTCTTGTGTTTGAAGTGTCTTTTTTTGCGGATGAGAAATCATCAAATAACTTCTCCCGCTCTGGGGCGACGGTAGGGGTAGTGTCAGACTTGTAATGACTAAAACCCACCCATGTTCCTTCTTTTGATTTGTATGTTTCGGGGCCGCGGTAACTCTTTCGAACAACCCGCAACCAGCGGCAGCTTCAGTGATATACTTTGCGAACTTGCGTACCTGTTATATTTTCTGGGATGTGAAATGCAGTTGTGATGTTCTATCATTCTACTTAGTCCTTTGTGGTCACTTTGACAAAAAATCGCTCATTAAATAGATATAATACCAATAGGGTAGTTTCCAGGGTCAAAGTAATTACATTCTATTTAGTCCGTCTTTTAGATCATTCAAAAATAAGGGACACGTATTTTTTAATTGTAAATTAGAACAAAAATGACAAAGATATAGCTCATTAAAGCTACGTGTGACGTCACTCCTTGCAAAAAATGCAGCAAGACGTGACGTCACTCGTAACTTTTTTTTATTGGAAACTAGGCTATTATATGGTTCGTTATTATTTTGCACTACATTGCTATCTACATCTGAATGAGTGAATGAATTATATGATTCCTTCCTTTTTAAATTTGGACGTTATTGTTATTCTTAAAATATTCTTAATGCTTTTGTTACTATTGAATCGCCGGTTTGACCTTATGTTGGCATTTTAGTAATGATACCAGTTTCTCGAAGGCAATTAAAAGAATATTATCGCTTAAGTCGTTTAATACTACGGTTGTGGATTTCTGAGTCTACAGTAATTGCTGTAATATTTGCTTAGACATGTCTTTGTGATTTTGGATATTTATGCTTCATGCATTGGCATGCAATCCAATGCATGATTTGGTTTTTTGGCATAATTTGGATTTTCTTCTACATAGATTAATGCAAAATTTATGTAAAATGACGAGCAGCTCAAAAATTTAGAATTTCTTACTTCTTTATTGTTGGCTATTTGCAAATTTAAATACGACGACAAAAAAATATGATTTATTACATTTTTACGTTAACTTGGACTTATGTATTTATTATCTAAAAAAAACTCACCTAAGTTTAAAAATGTTAAAAAAAATTGTTTTTGCTTAGAGAAACAATTCACTAGTTGCTTTGTAAACTCCGTGCTAAAACGCCATGAGCTATATCGTCCATTTAGTTCTCTGTCCATATTATCACTACTTTATCATTTGATTTTCGCTCTTATAGGTCTTGAAATAAGGTAGGTTTATGTGTTTTCAATTGAAGGGAAACTGCACTTCCGGGCTAGATGTTGAATTGTATACGGAATCGAATTCACATTGGATAATGGTATTTATTAGCAGTCTCTGAGCGATAAACAGCGCGGTAGCGCGATAGTTTTTATAAACTAATTCAATTGAAAACAATAGAACAAAAATTAACAAAAGAATGAACTGGCAAAATGATCTAGAAAATGCTACAAAATATTTTAAAATAATAAAAAAGTTGCGATCCTGCCAGGATTCGAACCTGGAATCTTCTGATCCGTAGTCAGACGCGTTATCCGTTGCGCCACAGGACCTTATATCAATGCGGTTAAAAATGTTGCTCACTTAAGATAGACCTGTTTTGACGTGGCAAAAACGTTTTTTTTCTCGAGACACTAATTTCGGTTTGCAAATCAATTTCGTCAAGGTTATTTTTCGTTGTGTCTTCGCACAACATTTTAATACTGTTTCAGTGTGTATTTCACACTTAGGTGCCTATTTTTAGGTAAAAGGTGACTGAATTGGAATGGAATATATAATATTTTTTACTGTTAAGTGTAACAGCCTTAGTTCAAGCACTAGTAATATATTATCTGACGTTCAAGTAACTTTTGCTCGGGTCTAATTATTCTGGTAAACTAAGTTGTATAAAAGTTTCTGAGACCTAATTTTCATAGCTACTAACTAATTTTTATAGCTACTAACTAAAAAACCTTCTCCAGTTTCCTAAAATTGGGCATTGACATAGTTAATGAATAAGTGAAAACATTCTCAGTTATCAGGATATTTGATAATTTATAGGACACGACTTTACTTTAATATTTCTATTTTTCTCATCTTATAGTGATCTTTTGTTTTTATCAAATAAACCTTCAACTGTAATCTGTAAGTTATTACTTCGTCTATTAATGTCTTAAAAGAAGAATAGATAAATATATTTTGTAGGTACCTTCCTAGTTATTGTCATCATTCGTAATTATAATTCTTGAAATATACTACACATTTTAGGCCGGAATTTCAGTTATGCAGCGAAAACCAGTGTCAAGCTATTGCTTTTCCACAATGAATGCTTACGAAAGGTTTTTCGTTATAGGTTATATCTTTTAGAATTCATTCTCAGCTACGTAATATTTGAATCCCTTTAAATAAATTATGTACTTCCATAATCGAGTTATGGCGGCCATCTATTCTGCATAATACCATTTCCGAACTTTCACTTCCACTGAAAACTTTCCAAAAACGCGTCCCTCGAATATCATCTTACATACTTGATGTTTTTATTACTTAATTGTTGTAATATGGTAACTTATACTATTACTTATGCGTATATTAAATTAGACTGATTTCTCCATGTTCTGTCAAATTCTTGATTACATTAACCTAAGTAAAAGTTACAATTGAATTGATTTCGTTACAATTGTGAATGCACGTTTCCTATTATAAGAAAATATTCGCGTATTCCAGGTCGAATAGTAAGTAATGTCGGGTGTGTTGAAAGTTGCGCAGTGCGCACGCGACTCGAGCGCGCATGACCCCCTTAGCACTAACGGGCTGGTGGTAACCGTTGGCTCGCCTCACGTCTTCGGAGCCAGACGTATTGCTTTGCGGTATTAGTCGCTTGAGTTATATAACTACTTATTGAGTAATTGAGGGACCAACGTGGGAGATACGAGACCTTAGAAAATTTCGAGAGTGTAGAACCAATACTTGCTTGTTAACAAAAAGGAATGTTGTGTTAAGAGGTGTGTGCAAAGAATCAAGTACGGAATATTGATGCTGTCTTCGAGAGTAGTAAAGAGTCATTTGTCACTATGTCGTGTTTTCGTCATTATTTTATTATTATTCTTACGTTTGGACTACTAATAAAACGTACTACGTTTGGACGAACCCACAAAAAATCTAATATTACGATTTAGACATTTTGTGTAACGATAATACTCAATTTGCAGTCTTCATATCTGCCATATTTAGAAATGACGTCAAGAACCCACCGACAACCGGTTGTTCCAAATACGAGTACCAACGAATTCCTCTAAAAGTTCGAATTCAAATGAAAGAAACATTGAAAATAAATTTTGTAAAGAATCCAAAGAGCATTTAGTTTTCTTCACGAGTTTTTTGCAACAATTAGACACAGTTTTACTTTGTGCAGTTTTTGCAACAATCATAGTTTTATTGTTTGGTTCAAAATGCAGGCAGGTACTCTACTTTCCATGCGGGTCGATATGAAGCGTGGATAGTGAAAATTAAAGTATCTTTGGGCGTATGTTACACTTTCTCCTTGTACACGAATCTGGTAGTATAATTACAGGTATGGTGTTAGGTCAATTAGAGCATCAAAATCGTTTATGAATCTAGTGATTAGTGCAATTTCTTCAAAGTAAATGGGTAATGATTCTATCCTCATATGCGTTGATGGATTTTCAGACGGTATTAATATAGTTTTCGATGAGATTTACTGACGGATAGTCTTTATAGGTGAGAGTGTGGAAAAATCGTGAGAAATTAAATGCAGTATCCATGTACCTACATACTAGTGAGCAATAAAATACTTTCAATCATAGAGTTATTTATGTTATGGGTGCTTTTATGCTTTTCGTGGGCTTCAATGTGTATTACTTTCATAACACCTTAATCTGTTTTTCGAAACCAACACTCTAATGTACATTTATTGCAAAAATGTAAAATGCCAGTCCACATTCCTCGCCTTGTCTGAGCTGCAATCTATTTATAAATGCTAACTATACATATGTATGAGTCCAACCTTATCAATTGAATATCTCAAATTCTACGTTCAAGATCCTCTGTTTTGGATTCTTAAGCGATGATCAAATAAAGCTTTATTTTACCCTCAATGACCTGTCTGCCCCTTTTTTGCCAGACGATGCTTATAATGCCCTCTTTGTTCATAATTATAGCAGAACATTAAATATGTGCAAGTTTTTGCTAACGTGGGATTTTAGTTCATCTTGTAATGCGTTATTATGAAGCGTTTCTGGTTTCGTCTAGTTCCTGCTTATTGTCATTGTTCTTTCTGCATCTAGGAAGGTTTGACTAGGTTTTTGCTAGTTCAGATTTATTTC
This sequence comes from Ochropleura plecta, assembly GCA_905475445.1. Lineage (NCBI taxonomy): Eukaryota > Metazoa > Arthropoda > Insecta > Lepidoptera > Noctuidae > Ochropleura > Ochropleura plecta. The sequence goes on along the minus strand of FR997731.1, from coordinate 14,116,918 downwards.
TGAATGGGCTTTAGTGGATTGAACACCCGCATTGTTGTGACGTTATGTCAAATTACGGAATTAACATTCTTTTGTTGACATATTTCTATGGAACACACAAATTGTTCCGTGTCATCAATAGTATTTAGGTAATTACATCATCATCAATTCATTAAAATATTTGTCATTGCATACTTTTCGGTATTCATCCAGAATTCTTTATTCATATCTTATAGAATAACAATTTCTATGCTCAAGAGGATATTTGTGAACAACCTTTGGGTTCGAGTCATACGAATTTCTCCGAGAAAATGATTTATTCATCAGAGCGCGGCAACACCCTATCGGTACCACAAACCTAATTTAGTAGTATGATTGATATGGAATTGAATATTTTTATTATAATTAATTCCGTTTCTTTTTACAAAAAGTCTCTGAGGAATGAGAACAAGCTCCTCATTGGACATGGAAAGGTTACAATAATATCACTATTATTGTAACCTTTCTTCTTTACCGCGGCGGCGTACTATAAAATATGTGAATGTAATGAAGAGGTAGTCATTTCAAATATGAAGAACTATCCCAGTTAATGAAGAATATAATCGTCCTACTTTCTTAGAAGACAGCTAAGCAGCAATTCTGAAGAGATTAGAGAAGTTGTTTCAAATATTTTAGAAGCGTTAATCGCTTATCTTTTTATTCCAGAAATGGTTTAGGATTTTGATAATCTTTTAAAACCTTCCTTGAAGGTATACTTAATTGTATAAGCTTCTTTAAATTGTCAGGTTAGTAGATAAAGATTCATTTGAACAGGATAGTATTGGCCTGTGCCAAATGCGAGGCACTTTTGGCACTGTTTGGTGCTTTGGCACTAAGTGTAGAGATCATAAGCGTGGTTTATTTATTATTGCATAGTTGTCTCCTTTGATTAAGTTATTATCGGTAGCAATTGAGGTTATGCCAAGCTTTTGCTTTGTTGACGGTAAAGTTAATTAATTTTGTGTTACCAAGATGCAAATGGTCTTGATTCCATTTTGCTCATTTGTTATAACATACTTAACTATTAAATTAAACGAGACCGTATCAAGAAATTGCAGGTCCGGAAACAGAATTCTGACAGTGTTTTGTAGTCTTCAGTCAGTCCGCACTATTTCCATAAAGATTTTACAGAATCTTATTTTGTGTTGTTTGATAACAATTGTTGATATTCCATGGAGGTTTGGACTAAAAAAAACAAGTAAAAGCTCTTGTTTCTTGCGTCTGTGAGATTTTGATTTAGGTAATCAACACCAGAATATGTAAGAGGTTTGTCATAATTTATGAAAATAGAGATGCGAGGGATGCACTCAGGCGCATCGCGAGTTACCGAGGCGCTGAGTGAGGAGGTGCGGAGGGAACTGCAGGGAGAGGGGGGGGGGGGGGGGGGCCGGTTCAACCTCGTCACTAGTATACTTGGCTCTGTCCCCGTTTACCTCCGCTTCATGTTTATAGTGTAATAATTTTGATTTTCCATTAAATACTTTATTTGTTTTGTTCATAATTAAGTTTAAATTGAGTTATTTTGAGATCACAGAAAGTTTGTGTGTTTGCTATTTTCATTTGATTGTCGTAGTCTATTAGTTTTTCATTTTATTTTAAATTATTAAGTAATTTATCCTACTGATATTAAAGTTCAAATTACTTAATACAATTGTTTCCACTTATAAAACTAATTTAATCTTTTCAGATTTTAATCATGTTGATTTAATTACCTATATGAAATGAACGTTATTTTAGTCAAGTAAGTAGATCTAAAAACTGAATTGACTACATGTTAAGATCAAGATAAAGGAGAATCTCACAATTAACCAATTCGAGATAAAAGTCAAGATAACAATGTGCTGTAACAATGTGAAACACTTAAGATGCAAGACACAGCGGAGCGCGTTGATGTCTTCCGTTTGATGGCATAATCCCGAGCTTTTATCATCACGACCAATTCGGCAGTTACCTCACAGTTTTGTCAACAGTCGCATTCATTGACAACGATATAACAGCCCCATAGAACGCTAGAGTCAAAAACCTTCGCCGGAAGAAAGTTGTTCAGCCGAAAGCGGTCTCTCGAGATCGGAATTTTGGTCGGACACGTATCACTGACATACAGCCGGCGCGCCCACCTGCTAGCAACCACACCTGAACCAAAAGTGTGTCAACATCGCTGACTCCTCGAACTCGACGATCGATCGTCACAACTTTCACATTACCTTAAATTAACACTCGACTGAGCTAGCACTGATACGTCTAGATAATACAGATTAGGACGTACCTTTTGCACGCCGCGGGGCGTTCCAACTAAAAATCCGGTTAAGCACTATTAGGGGTTGGGGTTAACGCACGGCCACTGTGCTTGTACACAATTCACAACACTTGAGTCACAAGGTTTGCCACATGTCGGCAGGCCGGTGCGGTCGCGACGGCCGCCAGTTCAGCACTGAGGCTTTCTTCGAGACAACGCGCGCGCGTGCGCAGGTAAGAATGAGACTACGGTTACCTACACACCGCTACAAGATTCTACGGCTGTGTGCGTTGACTTCGCCCATCGTCGTGTTTCAGGCGTAGCAGATGACGTAGTGCATGCATGAGTGTTTCTATTTATTTTTCATGTTAGTCTAATTTAAATTGTCGATGTTTTCATTGGAGTTGATAAGTTTGGAAACTTGTTTGTAACGGTTTTGTACAGATAATGGAGTGTTCATGACGTTTTATTTAGTACAGTTAAATAACATGTTTCGTCATTTTATCTGAGATTCTTATTTTTATTATTTGTTGAGCAAGAAAGCTTTCAAAAACCTTCCGTTATAATTAATTTCCTATTTACACAATTAATCTAAGCTTAATCACAATTTAATATTTATTTGCCTTTTAAATCGGTTTTCTTTTTCAACTCATCTTAGATTTTTTCCTAATCTAAACTTTACGAGTATCCTGAACAGCAACGATTCCCCACTCCACTATCACACTCTTGCGCATCCACTATCCGTACACACAAACACAAGCTAAGCAGTTGTGGGTTACATATTTAATATTCAAGTTAACACGAAAGACAACGGCACACTCACAACTTACTAAGACTAGATTTTTTAAATACCAAATAACAGAATATTTTATTTTTAAAATCAAGTTACGTTGACTTCATGATTTAATGAGTATTTTTGAAACATCACAATATAGTATGTTATATTCTGTTGCCGAAAGCTGTTCTAAAAAGTAGACTACCTAAACTTGAACTTCAATTTATGCTTAGATGTTAGATAAGAGTAATATTGTGACTCATGAATTTTATATAACAAAATAGTTTCATAAATATAAATGAAGTTTTTTTCATCCAATGTTAAAGTTAAAAGGTCAATGCCACATTGTACGAAAAATATGCTAACATAAACACAGCCTCTGAATTTAAAAATAAAAAATAATATATATTATATTGTTTCATTAAATGTTACTCCATTGTATGTGACATTCAAACAAATAAGTACCTGCGTTTAGTTTTATTTACGTTTTAACAAATGCTTTTATATATAGTAAGTTACTGCTGTATAATGTGTTCAACGTTTTTTTTTTGCGGCTGGGAAATCTTCTAATTACCTTCCCCGCTCTGGGCGGAGCTGAGGGTAGTGATTAAATCCCACCGTGTTGTTGTTCTTTCCATTGCCCCTTATGTTCCGGGGCCTCGGTATCTCCTTCGAACAACCCGCAACCAGTGTGTTCAACCCTTCTATTCCATCTACAATTGTCATCATCAAGAATTTTTCATGGAGAGACTGCCTATTTAAGGATCGCCATGGATCCACCCGTGGAACCCAGTTAGTACTGAAAATAAAAACGACACCCCTTGGTAAGACTGGTTGTAAGAAATTGGGCCACTTACTACTTCCAAAAGATATTAAAGATCCACCAATCAACTGGACCAACGGCTTAACACCATAAACTATATACTTCATAACTCAGCAGTAGACATCTTTAGTTTACATGAATAAGCGTTTACTCAAGCCATCCTAAGTGGCGCATATGTGACAATAGGTTAAGAATGTGGTACTTTCCCCGAGCGTGACGTCACAATTCAGGCCGACGACTCATGCTACAAGGATACCATAAACAAGACACCGTTAAGTGTAGAGGATGTACATGACAACTGGCGACCACCAACGCGCAGAGGTAGGCATGGTGATTTTAGGTGAAAGAAAGAAAGTAAAATATGACACGATAGTATACCTAGGTACATGATTCAGTGTTGAGGGATGAAACGGAAATGGAAGGCTATAAAAATTATGGCTTCAGTGCAAGTTTTGAGAAAAAAAAATGTGAATAACACAAAAATAGTGAAAAATTTGCTATCCTTTTTTTTATTGACTTTATTGCACTTATTTTTATGTTTTTTTTAAAGTCGTAATTTTTTTTTAATTATTCCCTTTTTATTTGAGAAACTCGATAACTTACAAAAAATCTTGTTATAATATGACAGGTATGTATTTTACTTAATAACGAGAAATTATATCAACATAAAAATGCTTAGTAAAGAAGATAATTCATAATATCAAAGTGAAGTTAATGAAAGTAATGTGGGACCACCGCGCAAGCTTCCTCTACCATATGAATATCCAAAAAAAAACAAGAAAACATAGAGTATATATAAATCGGAGTACCTACATACAAAAAACATTCTGACGAGAAACCTAACTCTTAGAAGTTGTTTAAAAAGAAGAAAATTAAAGCATGTCTGCTGAATAGGTCGAATGAAAATGTAGAATGAATTATAGTGCGATAAGAACAAAAACGTGTAATAATACAAGGCAAGTAAAAAACAAGGTAATGCTAATGCGCCGTTGCATAGGGTAGGGATAGTTCATCTCACTGTTATCTCGAGCTCTACTCATTCTGAAATGTCTGTGAAAAATGCCTGTTATGATTCAGTAAAGGGTATGCGTCTGTTTAAAACGCTTTTAATAGCTTTACCTGTAACTTTGTAAAAATCTTAAACTGACATTTCCCGATGTCCGATTAGCATTGGATTTTAGTTTGGCTGAAAATACATTGGTAGCTATGTCACGTCAATTAAAAAAAAATGCCTATAAGATCTTTTTGCGTATATTACTGGCACAAAACAAGAGACACTCGAATTATAATAATATGGGTAAATTTATGTCAGTCAAATTGCCAATGAAATAAGGTTACCAGCATAATACAATTTATACCTTGAGCGTGTTGTTGTAGAAACTATAATATTTTTTTTTGTTATTTTTAAAGCTCCCATAAATACTGACAGTTAACAAAATACAAACAAATGTATATCACTTTACTGTGGGAAGCTATAAAAATAAAGGTACAAACTACACGTAACAAGTTTTATTATTAGCTAATTAGTAAGTTCTCATTAGTCTCAAAATTAATTAAATTCCCCTTATTTGAAAAGGATACAAATTCTACGTAGTAACCGAAATTAGTTACTTAATATTAGGGGTTATTTTTGTTTTAAGAGCCAGTACACCAGTATTTCTAATGTACTTTAAGGTTACTATCATGTAATCTCTATTACTCATTTAAAAATAAAATTTAATATCCTTTCATGTTATTAATAAAAACCTCCTTTTCATTCTACACGCCTCATTTACCTAAAATATATCTTGAAACACAAAACCTTATCAGACGTCAACGCAAGGACTTTTACAGCAAATCTCTGGCCCGAGATCATGAATCAAAAGGGAAACTTTATATCTTCATAATATGTGTGACGACAGAATTTTTCCAACCCACTCATTTCCTTGAATATGGGATGCGGAAGTACGATGACCTACATTCTGGACCCTGCTCCCGATTAGGGACCGGATGGGGCCAAGTAACGAACCAAACGTAGTTCGATGCTTTTTTTATGATGCAACCATGAATGTTGATCCAACTTTTGTGGACCCGATACTGATCTAACACGGTGGAATGGGAAGTCTTTAAAAGGTGACGTCATTTGTACGAAATAGCGGAGAAAGGAAAACATTGCAATCTAAAGATAAAGATTTTGTGGGGGCTTCGTAAAGTATATATTTAATGCCGTGATGGTGGCAGGAAAATATAAAACGTGTAAGTTAAGGACTGCAATTTGACGTGTTTGCTTCGTTACGACTAGAACTAGTCAGTATTAACAAAAATGAGAAGAAATATTTTTAGCCGAGGAACAAATAGAAAATACTCAAATACCAACAGTGCAAAGTAACCTAACCCAACCGTTTTTATTGCCGCCATATTGCAGTCGTTAGTCAATTTCTAATCCAGACAAAAACATTTTGCACGCAAACCTGCAAGCGCTCGATAGTGAGTAAAAAAGCCTATAGAATCCCGGGATACCGGGATCACGTCAACCGGTAACCGATCACCATAATTCACGGGACTGTCACATCCTTATATAAATTGGACCTGTCCACTTAGCCGGGATAATACTGGCGAAGGAAAAATGTCCCATGCGGGTTTGCTCACAACTTTAGCTTTGTGTTTTGTTCATTAATCCTTGAGGGGTAGATATTTATTTGGAGTTTCACCTTGTTTGTTATAGGTTTAACATGTTTTTCCGGTTTTGTCTGCTCACTAATATTTTCCTAGACAACTGTTATTAAAATATATTTTCCCAGAAAACATTTAAATATTCGAATATAATAATAAATAGTCATATTTCAAAGTCCCGAGAACTTTTGTGAATTTAAGAGACCTTGCGCCTGAATATACTATTTATTTAATAGTGTATGTCCTACAACACATGATACACAAAACAATGTAAGATGTAGACTGTCAAGTAACTGAAGATTTAATGAAATAAACAGCCAGTCCTTCGCACAGTTTCTAACATTAAAGGCCAGTGTACAATATTAGATCTTATGCCTTCAGGGATTTCCTGCACTCAAAACGTCGAGGCCGACCCAACATAAGGATACAAATGTCTGTAACACAAGTGTGAAAGGGAAGTTTGCTAACCCAGCAATTTGTTAATTACCAAGTTTGGCTACATTGTCCAAAAACTGCTTTTACCTTCTGATTAGCTAGCTAATTATGTCACGGCAGTAAGGTAGTTTAGTTTTGTTTTCAAACTATGAAATTAGTTCATTTTGTATCGCGATTACGTAAGGTTCATGCACTAACTTTAGTAATTAAGGGTCTCCGGTATATTTTCTGGTAAATTAACGCTGTATTTGTTGTGTAATAATCGGTTCATTAATCACTTCAAGTGTTGTTGGAGTTTTTGTTAGTTGGTACAACCTTTTATTAAGTACTAAGTAACAACCTTTTTGTACCTACTAACCTTTTGTCAATGTGACAATTATTTTGTCATTGTTTCAGTACAACAAACATCTTCGTAGGTGTTATTTTCATGTTTGGCCTGACAGTCAATTACAAAGATTTCCGTTCTGTTACGCATCTTTAGACATTTACATATTATATTTAAATTAGTTTATGCCTGGAGAAGACTTCACAAACAAGATTCCAAGATGTTCTCAAAGCTCTCGGCATCGGTGAATTCTCAGAATTTCGGGACTTTAAATAAAGCGCTGGAATAGTTTCATGATTAAGACTTTCATTCGAAAATTATTTAAAGTATTCATGGTGATGCAAAGCTTTGAAATACATTGCATTATTTATTTGCCGTTTAACAGTCTTTAGAAACGTTTTGTATGTAGCGTAGCGAATCATGAATATGTAAACAGTTGGCGATTTTTATATTCGTAAGTTCGTACAACTCGCGGTAGTTTGGCACCCATTGCCAGTACTTGTTCTATAGTCCTATCCTAGTAAACATTTAAGTTATTCTGCACCTTAAGTTGTAGTTGAACATATTTTTTGAGCCTTATGTGTGTTCAACACTACATTTGCCACCTACGCCTTCACCTTTCGTACAGACATCAAAAGGAGTAGTAATTTCTACGTCTGAATCATTTTCGCAGAAATTCACTCTCTTATAAATTTCACCAGTGTCAGCACCATCTCTCACACTTAGTTAACAAATTCAAGTTTAATTTTCAGTGTCAGGACTTCTTTCTCATCTTAGTTACTATGATTTATGTCTAGTGTTGTACCAAGTAAAAGAATCGGATAAAATAATTGTGTTAAAAGACCGGCAAGAATTTATTACAGTTCTTTATCCTTACAAATCCGAGACATTGTTCAAGGTCTTTCGTAAGCCTCTCTTTATTTAGTCCAATTTGTCTTCCAAGAATGGCAATCCACTAGCTTACGTAAATAACTCCATGTGAACCATAATAAAGTTCATTTTAGTTCTTAATTCCGAGTAAAACTTCCGTAACATGTCAATATAAATTTTCATCACTCTCGTTAGAATATCTGCATACCAATTAATCTTTACTTTCATCTGATTAAGTGTCAATAAAGTTCACTAATCTTTTTATTATGCGAATTAGCTTTGATATATAACTATAGATTCATCAAATTGTATGTTAAAATATTGAGTCAAGACAGTTGTATGCGAGAAGATTTTAGAAAGTGTATAATTTTAGCTTAATTTGGATAGGTAGTTACGATTAGGGAATGCAATCTCGAGGCGAGATCGCAAATTCGAGATCTCGCGAGATTAGAAATGTCAATCTCGCGAGATCTCGGGAATTTCGAGATCTCGGCTGAAATTTAAATAAATATCGTTTTTCTTAAGTAAGTAAAACGCAAAGAAAACAGCTTAGTTTTCTTTATTACGAGAGTAAGATACAGAACGAATTGGAAAATAAAACCCTCATTTATTTAGTAATCATTTACTATTAATCATTTAATAATAATTAAGCCATTAATGAACATAAGAATCACAATTAAGTTTTTGAAATTAAAATTACCAGTCTTTGGTTTATAAAGATATAAAAATTAACAACATCTCTCACGGTAAAGAATTTTAACAAAAAATTGACTCTTTATTGCGCAGTAAACCGTTCTTATTTTTCATTTAAGAGCATGGATCATTAATGTAGTAAACGGTTACAATAACTACTTATCAGTAGACTTAAGTTGAACCTATGTTAGAGTACAAAAATAATAAATATAAAAGAAACAAGTCTTATGAATGGTTTTGGAAATAACTCCTTATAAAACATCATCAGCGTAAATTGCGAGCGTAATGCGTCCCTGACTGCCGCCATTCAATCTCGTCAATCTCGGCCGAGATCTCGTCATTTTATGCTTCGAGATTAATCTCAAAAAATAAGGCGAGATCTCGCGAGATCGAGATCTCGCGAGATCGAGATTGCATTCCCTAGTTACGATGTTGTATTATTACGATGTGTGCGTGTAATTCCGTATTTTTTTAAGTTATTATTACTGGTGGCACTTGCAAAACCCATTACAATTGTCTGTTAATTTCGTGGGAAAGTGCGAACGGGTGCTTTAAGGTGTGGCGCGAATAGTAGCGAGCTTACACGTTAGTTGACTTATTAAGTTTTTAGATGAACTAATAAATACAATTGTAGTAGAAGAGCCAAGGTGTGAGAAACAACTCCCATTCGGGGTAAACATTACCTATGGGTACAGATAAGTTATGAGAAAATTAAGATGAGAGGATGTCCACTAATGAATTAGCTCATCAATAAACGATTGTGAGAAGATTATGTGATGATTAAAAACAATTTTGGCTATTGTCATACTTTGTTTTGGACTTGTAGTCTGCTGAGATTGTTGTAGTCTGTTGTGACTGTTGTAATATTAATACAATGGATTCCCATGTATTGTTGAACCGTCATAGTCAGAGCGACCCACGATACCGTGGAAGCTATGAGCATTGAGCTGATTGAACCCATCGATTTGAAGAAGGGCTGGGGAGGGACAATGTTGCCTGGAAGCTTCTAGACGATAGAAGTTAAAGATTAATTAAGTTTTGTGGCATGCAGTTTTAAAGGCCTTTTCATATATCAACACTTTTTCTACTTCTAGTATCAGTTTAAATGTGTTCGAAATAACTTGACTGCCTCTTTGGTCTAACAGTTGCAATCGCCAATGCTGATCAATAGCTCTTGTAGGGTTCGATTCCCGGATTTTGGAATATTATTGGGCTATTCTATCAAGATTTTCTCAATAGCAGTCACAGTATATACACTGTACATTCTTGTCCACAATCTGAATTTGTGCCCGGTTGATGGCAAAAGGGTAGCCCCTTATTACATGGAAATTAAACATAATTATTCGTTTGTTGTAGCTGTTTGTTATCCCCTAAATAAATAAAATAGCTGGCGAATTGTGGGTGAACTATTATGTACAGCTCTACCTAACCCTTCGGGGGTTAAAGGCGTGATGTTATATAATGTACTAGCTTTTGCCCGCGGCTTCACTCGCGTTAAATTTGGGGTAACATAGTTTCCCTTTCCTGATTTGCAGGTACCTGCTACCTGCATTTTTTGCCCTTGCGCCTTATTGATTTGTAATAACAAAGCTAATTTTTCATTTTCTTCCCTCTTTCTCTCTCATATCCCAAAAAAATAGCCTATGTCCGTCTCCTGGGTCCCAACTATCTCTGTACCAAAATTCATTAAAATCGGTTTAGCCATTAAGGCGTGAAGAGGTAACACACAAACAAACTTACTTTCGCTTTTATAATCTTACTAGTTTTCGCCCGCGGCTTCGCTCGCGTTAATTTCGATATAACACACTAACCTGACCTGCAGTTCTTGCTCTTGCGCCTGATTGATTTGTAATAGCAACGCTAAGTTTTCCCTTTTCTTCCCTCGTTCTCCCTCATATCCCACTTTTTTAAAATAAAAATTAGCCTATGTCCGTCTCCTGGTTCCAACTATCTCTGTACCAAAATTCATCAAAATCGGTTTAGCCATTAAAGCGTGAAGAGGTAACAAACAAACAAACAAACAAACTCACTTTCGCTTTTATAATATTAGTAAGGAAGTAAGGATAGTAAGGATGTAACTCCTATAAAAAGAGTGGTTCATCAGATCATCCCTATCTCTTTCATGGGTATTTTTTACTGATAAATCGGCAGCTGTCAGTAGAACCCCATACAACAGTAGTAGGAAATGTTACGTGGACGAATCCCCCATTGTTTCACCACGTTTTGTGTTTCCTTGTTCGGCTGCTTTGATCACACATTTTTGTGAACTACCATATTGTATGATCGACCTAGTTCTTTTGAATGATGCGAATTTTTGGCAACAAATTAATGTATGAGAGACAATCAGTATTGATTTGGAGACGTGAAAAATAAGACGACAGGCGTCTTTTTACGCTTAACGTACTGACGTTAAGCGTAAAAAGACTTCTAACGTCTTATTTCAAATTAGGTTCAATTCGTACTGACGAATTGAACCTAATTTGACACACGGATATACCATGGTGTAGGACAAAGGAATTAAAAATAAATTTCAACCCAGTAGTGTGTTCTAGAGAACATACTACTGGGTTGAAATTATTTTACAGCATATATTATGTATATAATATAATAACAGCATACCGTATGCTGTGTAAAAAATCTCATATTTATAATGAAAACGATCTAGTACTTATTTAGGGAGCCTTTGATGAAATCTTTATGACATGAATAATCTATGTATATATGTATATATTTACAGAACATAACATTGTAAAGGATTATGTACCTACATTATCTGAAATGGATAAAAACATAACAAAAATTGTTAATCCGTTTTTTGTTTTATATTGAACAGGGTTTTATAGACTTTTATGGTTGGTGATTTATTTTGTAACGTTCGAATTTATTAACGAATATTTCCCAAATATTATGTTGTTAAAGCCAAAAACATGAAACGCGTTCTAATACCATTTTATTCATGAAGACTCTGTTTGGTCTCTTGGGAAAGATCTTAATTACTTGTTTTTAGGGTCACAGTGTAAACGAGTCTGTAAATTAGAGTTTTCCCCTTTAGACATATGTATTATACATGTTGTTCTATATAGGAACCGAATTAATTTAAGTTTCCAGACTTGGGTAGTTCTCAAGAATGGGAATAGTTTTGAAGAAGACTTGGCGGTTGTAGAGAACTGCTTCATTCAGTTGCAACTCATGAATGCCAAGTGTTGGGTTGAATTTTCTTGTCCGGCAGTATAATTTGAGTACATGTAGTGTTAGCCTGTAAGTGATTGTTGCACTTGTAAAATTATGTATTATACACTTATATTTATGTACTTATACAACATATTATATACGTGTGATTTACAACTAATCACTATTAGTTGTAAATGTTTTGTGTAAACAATTGTTGGCTTACCGAAATAAATAAACAAATAGTTGGATACTCCTCGAGTCTAGAGTTGGAATGTTGGTTGTAATATGAAATTTCGAAGATGAAGTATAATATTTTTGCTAAATTCAAAAGTTATAAAGTAAGTAAGTAAATAATATTTTATTTCTAAAATGGTTTGAAGTTAGTTAAGCAAGAATTACTTAATACGTCAAAACCCCGGCACTACTGCCGGGGTTGCGGGTTGTTCGAAAAAGATTCCGCGGCCGCGGCCCTGGAACATAAAGGACAAAAGAAGGAACATGGTTGGGTTTTAGTTAGTGAAAGTCTGACACTCCCCCCGCTTCGCCCAGAGCGGAGAAGTTATTTGACGATTTTCCATCCGCACAACGAAAATTGTCAAAATGTGCTAACTTACTTGCCTAGAAATAAAATTAAGAATTAGAAGTTTGTGATTTGGATTAAACAATGTTTTTGTTCATGTTATAGTACAGTGAATAAAAAAATTGTCACACTTTTGTACAGGATTATTATTCTCGATTTGATAGTATTTGTTCAAGATCAATGCCGGCTGGTAGTAATTACTACAAATTTATACTTACAGTCGGCGCTTGCCTATCGGCAATACCCGCTCGGCAGTTTCCTTCACTAAATAAGGTTAACTTTCCATAGTTTGATCTTAAAAGAGTTGGACTCAACACAATCTATAATCTAGGCGCGATTTTCACGTCCCCAATGCCGACCCGAACATCTATGTAGCATCCCTTACAAATAATTTCCAAATAATACAAACGTTATATGTATCTATGAATGATTGTATCTTATAGCTTTTTATACCAGACATTCTCGTATATTTAATCTAGTTCAGAATTATAACAAGGATATGATAGTACGTTGACTTTTCCGTCTGACGTGATCTGTATGTTGGAGGCCGATCCCGTGGAACGTGAACTTACTTCTAACTATGGAGTTACTGACGACAGTCCACGATGGTTTATGTGAAAGTATGCTTGTGGCGTGTATTTGTAAATATTTGTTGGGAAGGATTAACACGCTTCTCTTGTAACTATGTAAAAGAAACAGTTATACCGACTTCCCAGTTTAGTTTCGTTCGCGGACTCCCATAATGATGGACTAATATTTTTTTCTCTATACGTCATTTTTAGTGCAAAAAAATATTTGTTCTTTTTTATTTTGTAAATCACACGCGATGCTCCATCATTAAAAATCATGTTAAAAACGAATCAGTGTGTCGGTTGTCAATTCCTAAAAACAATATTTCCAAAATCCCATTTTGTGCTCAAGTTTCACACAAGCAAAATTGAAAAAGTTTTTCTCTTATTTTTTTCCATATTCCAATATGTGCGCAAACCTATGGCACAGACCCATGGCCTTACATACGGCGTAATCCGGATTAAAAAGTTTTACGCTTCTGCGACTGATACAAGCCTTTATTGCTTTTACAGTCTGTTCGAGGTAAATACCTTTTAGTAATACTATTTGAATGGACTTTATTGCTCGACTTTAATCTACCAGAATTGTAAATTGTAAGCGGTCTGTAGCAGTACTCGTATGTGTATTTTTAGCGTTCTGTTATAAAATAGCAAAAAGAGAACCCTTATAGAATTTTTTGCTCTGTCCGTCCGTATATCATTACACGGTTACACTACCTACATAGTTGATATTTGGAGTGTTGATCATTTTCTTGCCCATTGTCCCATTCTATTTGGGGTCGTCGCAACACGTCTTTTCCATTCTCCCCTATTAGACGTCACGACATCATTAACTCCTTTCGCCTTCATAAATATAATTGTAAAAAAATCATAGGAGTGGCCCTCCATACATGCAACTGAGGGTTGAGAAAAACATGTCTTCGTATAACTGCATGGGGTATCTATCGATAGGTTTTAAAAAATAATATCGAGGGTTAGATATTTGCTTCTAAAATCGTAAAATATCTAAAGAAAGAGGAGGAAAATTCTAAAAAAAAAAACCACTAACGAAAACTGGTTTGAAGAAGGTTTGACGTTTAGTTTTTGATATACGGGACGTTTTCATCTAACTGCAGCCGTAACTTAGTTTTTCATTAAAATACTATTAAGAACATCAACAGCACGTTAAAACGATTCTTTATATTATTTTTGATGCTACGGAACCCCGTGTGTGCGAGTCCGACTGTAGAGTGAGTAGGTCGAAAAGGATAGTCACGTCTAAGCGTAGGTACATTGTACGTTTTTATTATATACTAGCTGATGCCCGCGGCTTTACCCGCGTGGAGTGCGGTACTTATCCCACGGGATCGTACTATCGGGATAATAGGTATTCTGTATGTTAATCCAGGTTATAGACTATTTGTGTGTGGTAGTATTTTATTTATTTAAACTTCATGTACAATATTGGTACATACGTAGACTTAATGCCATAGGGCATTCTCTACCAGTCAACGTTTGGGTTTGTTACGACAATATTGTGATAGGATACAATTCAATCTAAAAAAAAACTATTTGTAAAAGAGTAACAAATATACTCACACACTGTCGCATTTATAATATTGATAGGATTCAAGAAGAGGGTGTATTATACTGATTTATTTAAAAAAGGATAATATTTTTGTGTTCACCAAAAATACTGATCGTGCACCAAATATTCTTTCCTGAATGTTAAAAAAATGTGTAGGTTAGGTTAGGTTAAAACTGTGACCCCCTACGTAGCCAGTAACGACTTGCATTAATAGAAAATGGATAAAGATGTAACAATTTTTTATTGTAGTGCGCTGATGCTCGTTATGACATATTTTAATTAACATATTTTGGTGCACATTCAGTATATTTGGTGGAACACAGGTAAAATTAAGGTAAATGAAATGGGAATAAATTGAAGTACTTTTAAATACCATCCTTTAAAAAAGAGTAGCTAAACACTTAATAACAAAACAGAAACCACCCATCTATTGAATGTTATTGAGAACTTTTATGAGAAGATAAAAGTAATTCATAATTATGGCTATCTGATGATAGTAGTGGCAACCGCTATTGCTAAGCATGAGGTCCATAGTTCGATTCCTAAGTTAGTCTAACTGCTTTTACTGTTTTAACCTTCATACAGCCAGACTATACACGCACACGCGTGCCCTTCACGACAAGAAGCATTTTACGTACATATTTGTTTCGTTGGCGTCCAAGGCACGAGGTTGCTTGTCACATATATGTCACAAAGGCGCTCAAAAGGTTTATAGCCTAAAATCTGGATGTTTGCCTTTTTAATGACAATAAGCTCGCCCCTATTACTTAAATATAACTAGCAAACTACGACTGTGTTACAGTTACGCTTCTGCCTAACTCTCCAAGATATACGAGCGTGGTATATGTTATATAAGCTAAATAAAACCGTCAACCTACTTAGAACTTATCATCTACATACTTACATGAGAAATTACTCAGCGAGACACGTAGGCATCAAAATGTGACATGACAACGTTAATTCTATCTCAAGAAAGGTCTAGCCTTCTCGTCACGCAAACTGTCGGCCCACAGAACTTAATGCCTGTGATTAAGTCGCGCCCCTGGCCCTAAACAAGACCTAAGTATTCCTGGGTACAAATTACACGATTTATTCCTGATAAGGTTACAACAGTGTTTTGTCACAAGAATTTTGAGCTAGGGTTCATAAAGGAATGATGAAGATAGACGTTTTTTTTTGTATTTCTTTAGTTAATTATAGAGTACCTACCAACACTGATGTTATTAATTTCGTTCAAAAATGCTTTCTACCTAATTGCCATAATAACTTTATTACCCAAGGGTTATTCAGTCCTGCCGGGGTTGCTGGTTATTTGAAAGAGATACCGCGGCCCCGGAACAAAAACGGCGAAAGAAGAAACATGGGTGGATTTTCAGACTTTTACTGACTAAAACCCACTCATGTTCCTTCTTCTGCCCTTGCAGTCCCTCTGCTTTTGATGATATTTATTTATTAAAACTTCATGCACAAGTAACAAAAACATACAAAGGCGGACTTAATGCCTTGGGCATTTATTATATCTATTTTCTATTTAATATGTAATATATTTTTGATATCTCTTTGAGGCGCGCATGGAACACGTACGGGCCGGCGACACGGCCTGTCGTCAATGGACGGACGGACCCGAACGGTGTACTACTTATTGCTCACCGTCCACAGACCCGCCGGGTAACCTCCTTTTTTGAACTGCGAGATGCCATTCATAAAAAGAAAAAAAAAAGACCCGCCGGGAGTCGTCTCGCGGCGCCCGAAGCTTGGAGCTTCTCCCGCGGCGGCTAGGTTGCTTTGAGGTTCATCATTATCAGCCTGACAGTTCACTACTAAACATAGGTCTCGCCCAAGGTTAGTCGCTGCCAAAAATACATTAGCAAAATTCTTTTCTTAATAGGGTTTATTGTTTAAAACTAGCTATAATACAGAGAAACAGACACATTCAGACGCTTTGTTCTAGAGTCAGCGCGTGCATGAATATTAAAATGAATTGCACGTCTGTAAGTGCCTCTGAGACTGCTAACTATAAATACTACAATAAGTTGCAAGGAGCTGCAGCTTTCCAATAACTCACTATCCCGGAACTTCGGTGAGATTTTCTAGGGTTTAATACTCCATTATTTCTTGTTTGTTTATTTTTTCTTTCAATGTAAACTTTACCCGTGTTTCTTTTGAGTTGAAATAATTTTTGGATTGGTTGGGCCTGGTAAGGTGGCACAGGAATTTAAAGCTTCAGGGTTGCACAAGCAACGACAGGTCTATACCCAGCAGTAGGTGAAGTCTGGCTGTGGTGGTGATGAGTAAGGAGCCATATAATGGGGTTTCTTTTTGTTTTCATAGTATTAACGTTAATTTTACCATGAAATTTTTCAAGGCACGTCTATAAATGAAGTTTTCCAAATTAAGTTCTTCCTTCGGGGAAAACTTGTAAGTGACAAATGTCATGCGCCGAGCCTACTCCCAAGTACGTTGGGGTCAGTCTCAAAGATATCTGGTCTTCGACTAGATCCAAAAATCCAGTCTAACCGGGTGCACCTAAATACCAGTATTTTACATGGAGCGAGAGCGACTGCCTATCTGACTTCAACAACCCAGTTCGTACTGGGCAGTACCATAACTCTTGGTAAGACTGGTTTTCAGACTCTCTAATCAGTGACTTTTTGAAACGACTGACAAAGATCCACAAATGATAGCCGGGACCTAAACGTTTAACATGCTTTTCGAGGCAAACTCAGTATGGTTGTATTAGAAATGTTCAGTATCCAGACTAGCTAACATAAAATATTTTCTAGAAAATACTCGACAACATTCAAGCAGCGTAGGAAATCTTAGAGCCCATTAAAACAGTATCTCTTGCAAATAAATAATGTGAACGCTCAGTTACCCTAGAATATTTATCACACGTCTCATTAAAAAATGCGCTTTCCAAGCGCTTACGCAACAAAATGGGCTCATAAATGTAATGCGAAGAACCCCACCAGCTATTAACGATTTATTTGCATGGTGTGGGTGGGGACAAAGAGATGAACAGAAGTTCTGCTCCTTGAGCTAAAATGTACGTTGATACGCGGCTGTGCACGCACAAATAGAAACGCGCGTATAACTAGGGTTTTTTTTTTTTTTTTCGGGTGGGAAATCATCAAATGACTTCCCCCGCTCTAGGCGGAGCGGGGGGGCATGTCAGACTTGTACTGACTAAAACCCACCCATGTTCCTTCTATTGCCCTTTACGTTCCGGAGCCGCGGTATCTCTTTCGAACAACCCGCAACCCCGGCAGGCGGAGGCCCTGGCAAGCCCCTCTGCTTTGCTGACTCTCTTTGAGGCGCGCGTGAAACACGAACGCGCCGTCGACACGGCCTGTCGTCAATCGACGGACGAACGGTGAGCTACCCATTGGTCACCGTCCACAGGCCCGTATCTACGGTGGCCGGGAGTCGTCTCGCGGCAACCGGCGCCCGGGGCGTCTCCCGCGGCGGCTGGGTTGGGCAGATGTTCTCTCCCTCAAACGCCCGGCCACCTCCTTTGCTAGCATTACTGCTTCGCAGAAGGTGGTGACCGCTTCCCATTCCCTCTCGATATAACTAGGGTTGACATTTCAAAAATTTTATTGCGTACGGATGTTGTTTTTTAGTGCAGTGAAGTGCTGTGGGCCCATCCCCACTCAGCATTATACTAACGAAGCCTGTTTTGTCGCGGGCACAATATGCAGTTAACAATCATTTAGTTTCGTTGTGTCCCTTAATTTATCATTTGGTTTCTCATTCATTCCTAGTTTCATTCTTTTTTAAGATTGGAAAAAGTCCGAACGAGAGCAAACTGATGATTATGGTAACTCTACTTTTCTTATCGACATACGAATCTACATATGTATGTGCGTCTGCCGTGTGTGAGTGTGTGTGTGTTTTCGTTCACCCGACCTTCTGTTATATTCTGTGGTTTGTGGTGGAGGGGTTCTGTTATTACTTCTAAACACGTCACGACTTCGGCCCAATGAAAAGGGATAATTGCATAACCTGCGCCATTATTTTTTCTCATTTCACTTTGCGAGCCGTTTACTATGGTAAATTGTGTTCTGAAAACTCGTTTTTATTATCCGAGTTGGTATTATTGTTCAGTATGATTTAGTGATGCTGGAAACTGAAGTGTTCTTTTTTTGTTCGTATGCGTTGGCACTTCGAGACTTTTTATCTCTGTATTTATCTGTCTCTAATAAGTTTGCTCATTAGTCACAACTAATTATACTATCTCACTGCATAATGAACTTATGACTTCTTCATGAATCACATGACAGACCTCCTCACTGTGAGGGGCAGCAGACATTAATCCCCCACCAATAAGGGTTGGTAGAAGTCACAATGTCTTCGATCTTATTGTTTTAATAATGCCGGTTGCCTAACAATATTTCCTCACAGCGTTTATTTAGATATTTTATTGAGTGAGCGAGCAGAAGAGGCAGGAGGTTGACCATATTTTTCGAAGACCGATGTCTGATGAAGCAAATAGGGCCTGCATTGAAGCTTAACGTGAGACGCCTTTCAAACGAAAGCTGGACATGCTGAAAGCAGAACTGGAGGAGAGCAAGATGTGGGCGCTATTTAGGAGAAGTTTATTGATAGGAAAAGAATTGCCCACCCAGAGTAGGCATGACCCATTCTTGCTTGAGACGTAGTACGTACGTTTTATATTCTGTGTATAAAATTGTACACAGAATGTTCGCTTCAGACCTTCGATTTTGAAGGTCTTAGTGGAAAACAAATCTAATTTAATCAATTTACGGTTGAATGCTGATTTCGCTGCCCTTAATTTCTTACCTCATATAATTCCAGCCGCAATTGATTTGATCTAACCTCACAGAAGGTTTATAGCCTGGAAATATTTATGTAAATTGGGGGTAAACCGGCCAAATAGGTTTACATTAAACCTTATTTCTTGGCATAGTGGAACCCATTAGGGTTTAAATGGTTTAAACCTGCATGTCTAGACATGGTTATTCCAATAAATGGAACCTTGGATCTTCAAACTACCTAAATGCATCATCATCCGTCGGGTTTTTGCCTTCCCTAACAGACAAACTAAATGCAGCTGAATTCCAGTATTTTATATGTATCAAGGATTTTTAGAAGCTATGAGTAACACGTAGTCCGAACTACGTGTTACTCAGAGTTTCTAAAAATCATCATCTGCCTAGGCATCTCTCAGGTACTCGAGACAAGGCTGGCCTTGTATTCCAGCTATGTTGGGGTCGGCTTCCAGTCTTACCGGATACAGCTCAATAACAGTATTTCATATGGCGCGAATCCACAACCCAGTTACTATCGAGTTATGGGATACCTCTTTACCAAGACAGATACACCCGTAAAGATATGGAACATACATAAAGTTGTGGAAAGCCGTCATAGTCATCTTAAACCTCGATATCTAACCTTAACCTTAACAACCTAACTTAATAACCTTGCCAGGGTGACGGGCTGTTCCATAGAAATACCGCAGCCCCGCAACACAAAGGAAAAAAAAGGAACATGGGTTTTAATGAGTAAAAGTCTGACACTATTGAACTTGAGAAGTTATTTGACGATTTCCCACCCAAATGAAGAAAAAAACCGGGCAAGTGTGAATCGGACTCGAACACCGAAGGTTACGTACAAATTTGCGACATAAACGGCCATATCTTTTGACTGCGGAGACTTAGAGTATATTATGGTTGAGTATATATATGGTTTTAATTTCAACTCGATACCTTCACGTTTTCCCGAAATAAAGGGTCTTGACAGACAGACAGACAGACAGACCGACAACAAACTGATTCAATAAAGGTTCCGTTTTTTCCTTTTGAGTTACGGAACCCTAAAAACCTCGATATGCCGTATCTACTGACACCCGAGTACAGTCTGTTGTTACATTACCGCCAGTATTATTCTAAAGCAGTATATTTCGGTCCTGTATATGAAAGGTATTAAGCATTAATCACGGAGACCCTCTGTCTCCGTTGGAGCTCACCATCCCGGTGACAGTTAGATTAGATATCTCCACAACAGAGGACAATTCCTCGAATATAAATCCGTATTATATATGGAGGTCCACAATGTAAAACGTTTTTGACAGCTTAACCTCGTGCAGGGTTGGCTTAAAGTCGTTTAGATAAAGTAAGATGGTTGAGCTGCCTTGTTAGTGTTTCAAAAACATACGGTTTTGGTCGTAGTTTTCAGGATATGTTGGGAGTTTGCAGTCGAGTGAAACCTATTTGCAGTGAGGTGCAATACAGAGGGCGTTGCCCCGAATTTAAAATATAAGATGGGGAGTGTTTCAGAGCTGTCGGTGAGAGTTTTCTCTTCAATGTTTCGTGTATATGTATGTTAGATAGTGTCTCTATTTCAATCTAAAATAACAAAGTTAAAGAATGTGAAGACCAACTAAATTTAATCAAATATTCAGTTACAGTAATAATGAGCTATATGCAAATCATGACAATGTTAATTAATTGTTCAGCAATAAAATAAAAATAAAATCATTTTATTTCGGATAACACAAAGATCCATATATGCCACATTCACAGTCAAAATAAATACCATAAAATAACATTAAAATAAATAAAACTTAAATTAAACAGAAACTAACAGATAATGAAACATTAAACATTGCAAATGACAGAAAGCAATGCACATGACAGAAACGCATGGCTAAATTACGAAAATATGGCTCGTAATGTTATCGAATGTGTTCACAGAGACAGTAGCAGCATCTATATTATCAATTTTTTCACAAAATTTCAAAGTTTCCCGGGCAGACGTGACGGGGCCAAATTACGCGTCGACCTAATTACGCTCGGGAACTTAATTGCTACAACGACCGGCGACATCTTTAATTTTATTTGCGTTTTATGTTATCCTACAAATATTGTAATGCTTTATTACTGTGTAGTTTCATAATGAAGTTTAAGTTACAGTACAAACAAATTCTTCAGTTAGCTTCTTTTAAGATCTAAATACATTAATATTCTGACTTCGAGCATAATTAGAAAACAGATTACGTTAGTAAGAAAGAAATTACGTTTTTTCAGCACTATTAAAAATAGAAACACCTTAATATTATGCCTGCCTAGTTGTAGAGTTCAGTCTTAAATATAACAGGGGGTTTAAAATGGCGATAAAAGAACGAAAACACCACCGTTTCACGTTAAAATTCTTAAAATGGCAACATATGCAGTATGTATATGCAGTATAATTTGTCGTATGATTCTATTTTAACATAATATAGTGCATCCACATTTAACTGGTTATGTTGAACTCCCAGATTTTTTTCAGTTGCAGTCGCGGAGTCCTGTGACTGCAACTGAAAAAAATCTGGGAGTAAAACCCAATAATGCTTTGTCCGACGCGGGAATCGACCCCAGGACCTCATCTTAACTCAGCAGTCAAGCTTTCGATTTTATTATGATTCTGTTCAATAATAATTTTAGGCTAACCCTTTTTTTTACGGGTGGAAAATCCTCAAATAACTTCAGATTTTTACTCACTAAAACGCATCCATGTTTCTTCTTATACCCTTTATGTTCCGGGGTCGCGATATCTCTCTCGGACGACCCGCAACCACTTAAACAACTCTCAACCCCAACAACCTGCAACTCTTTGCTTAACCCTTTAGCTCGATGTAGTGCTGAAAAAATGGTTGCCCCCTCCATTAAACAATAGGATTAAAGACTATGACTTTGAACCCCGACGCCGTCTGTCAATCCTCATAATATTTTTCATAAAACCATAAAAATGCGAACTTATAATAACTGGAGAAGGCAGCTTAACTTTACGGTTACTGCCGTAAAAGGAAAAACTCTGAGTTTATTGCTTTATCTCCACTATTTTCATAGTCTGCCCGTGTGTGATAAGCTTAACTGCTTAGTGGATTTATTTGGGCTTGTGTTTATACGAGTACAAGTTACGCCTGTGGCGTCTCTTGTTAGACTGATAACACACTTAGCGACCGGAGTAAGGCTCCAATGTTTTAGCCGTTTTTAAGGGTGCTATTCGTCTGTGTTTATGATTTTCTCGATAACATCGACTTCACAAAGCTTATCTTAGTTTTTTGTGTAATAAATGAGCTTTGAAACTGGAGCAAGGGTCTTACTGTGTTTTACAAATTATTATAGGAGGACTTAATCAGGCATAAAATCAAAGTGACGGTTAAGACTGCGCCACACGGTACAAAATCGCTTGTCTTTTTGTTCAATATTGACGTGCAATAACACCTCTCTGGTATAACATCTCTCTCCTAGAAGAGAGATAATGATTTAATATATTTTGTAATGAGCAATGATTGTTAAAACTTATTATAATGTGATGATAATCCTATGACATAAAATCTATGAATAATAATAATTAGTATAATGTTTAATATAATGTAAAAAGTTTGACTGGTTAATTTAGAATGTTTTATTTTGTATTTTTTTTGTATAATGTATCATTAACTGTTAAATTGCAATGCCTAAACAGGCAACTAAGTTCTAAGAACCTACCCTTTTGTTAAGATCTAAATTACGACACTTAGTTAGCAATAAAGAATTTGACTTTGACTTTGACTGGTTTTATTTTTTGCTGTGGCAATACTCTAAAGAATGCCTTTGCAAAGTTGGGATGCCTGCTACAACGGGCAGCTGAAAATATTCAATGTGTGGGAAGAAAATTTTGTGCCCTCCTACTCACAGACGAGTTTCATTTTCCGCGGGTTTCATTTTTTTCTGAATGAAATTTATTTACATACTGCAATACGTGTGAGTTTTTGAAAGTTATTCCGCAAAGTATTTTCTACGTTGCTTATAAAATGTTAGATTCTGTGTATCTGTACAAAAAATATCATCATCGATCTACCCTTGCCCCAATTAGGTATGCTTGGCATCCAGTCTCACAGGATGCAACTGAATATCAGTATTTATCATGGAGCGCCTGCCTGTCTTACCTAGGATGTAGATCCTAGTTAGCATCAATTGGATTGTACTGATAGATTAAAATACGAAAAATAAGATAAAACGGTTGATAATGAAATCAGTCATAAACATTTATATGTTTATTTTTTTAATTACGAAATATTTTCAAATGTAAAATTATATATGTCGAAATCAATAAACGAAAACAAAAACAGCCTTCTGTGAGTATATCCTAGAAAACTTACAAAGTTGTACTTAAAATTAGAACATTTTTTTACGAATGTCCGAAACATAATATCATCTCTCACCGATGTGTATAATATCATCATAATATCTCTCTCGGTTGTCCTGACATAAGGCCTTCGTAAGGCCACGTTCATGGCCTCGGGCAATATGACTTAAGTTAAACACTGCCTTCAAGTCTTCGGTGTAAGACTCGTGTCGCTTGTGGCCGCGAGGTAAAGGAAGTTTGTTACCTACAGTTACTGCACTTTGGAATTAGTTTTATTCGCATATACACTAAGCAAACATATGTTTTACATAAGTTGTGTCTTGTGATGTTAACTCGCAACAATATACAACTCGTGCCGCTGTTCAGAACTGTCTAACATACACACTTTGTCAGATTACACTCTCATACAAACGGTGGCCGGTTAGTTTGTTAGTTATCTATTTAACTTTAACTGTACTGAAACTAATGTACGTAAGTACGCGCTGTTTACAATGTATGCTAGGGCTTCTGGTCTCTCTGCACTTCCATAATTGACGGCACGTTTGGCGCAGTGGCTGAGCGATAGACTGCTGCACTACGTGTCGCGGTTTCGATCCCCACACGGAACAAATATTTATATGACCTACAGGTAGTTGTTTCGGGTCGTACTGTTTGTGTGTGTGAGTTTAAGTGTTTGTAAACACACCGACGGAAAATTCTAAGTGTAGGGCAACATTAAAAAACATTTCAGTCGTCTATTCTGAAATAACTTCTTTCAGGTCTTACTTTTAATCAGTAAAACGTCTGTTTTCTTTCTAAAGTTTATGTAAAAGCTAAAATCGGAGCATCGACTAAAGGCAGTACTGACGGTGGCTTTCATACCCGACAAAAATTTAACCTGAAAGTATTTTCAGTCAGAGCTAGATTGCATAGAGTGTTCAAAGGGTGGAAGTAATCACGTCAGCCATGGCGGACTGGTGGTCCACCAGACCATGATTTAGGTAATCAACGCAATGTTACGCGTATAGAGGAACTTCTTTTTCTTCTTTTTGCTGAGTCGACTATGTTAGTTATTGTTTTTCCTTTTGGTAAAAAGATTGCAACCGAGGGGACTAGGGATCGAATAAATAAATGGTTTGTATGCCCAAGAAAAACGTCACAAAATATTTTTGAGATTTCCGTTGCTCCTAATATCATCAAATACCTTGGTTTTGCTAAAAACACTTACCTACTAAAATCAACGTTCAAATCGGTCCAGCCGTTTCGGAGGAGTTTGGTAAGTTACGTTGTGACACGAGAATTTTATATATTAGATTGAGCTTACATACAGTGAGTAAACGAATAGTTTGCGAAGGCGTCATACACGCTCAATACATTGTGCTAGTGAAAGCCTCTTTTTTTCTGTTGGGAAATCACCAAATAACTTTGCCTCTGGGCTGAGCGGGGGCGAGTGTCAGTTTTTTACTTACTAAAAACCCACCCATGTTCATTCTTTTGCCCTATAAGTTCCGGGGCCGCCGTAACTTTTTCGATCAGCCCGCAACCCCGGCAGGTAAGAACACGCTTCGGTTTTATTAAGGGTGCTGAAACACCCTTGATAAAATAATTAATAAACCTCAATGTTTTATAAAATTACTATGCGAGGCAAAGCAAATGAAGGGCGTTGTTTATTAAAATATAGTATGGACAACATTCAAAATGGACGTCGGGATTTTGGGTTCGACAACCTACACGAACCTAGAACTACCCTTATTTGTTTCAACAAATCTGTATAAACTCAAACATATTCACACATACCTATTTAATTACACTCAAACTTCAGAGGGGCAGAGTCGTGTTCGTATAGCGTTTCCATCGCTAATTTCATTTGAATTCACATCAATCACTTAAGGCTTGTTGGCTCAAATAACAGTACTACATATATTTGATTTATTCATAATTCTCTGAATTCATTGATTTATTTATTAAGGTCTGTTTCGCATCGTTAAGCATTTGGTCTGTCAATGATCAATCACAATTTGGTTTCATTAAGTAGCGCTGTTGTGAAAGATATCATTCTAAAGAATTTTAGAAAAAGTGCTCAACACAGTTATTTAATTACTAGCTGGTGCCCGCGGTTTCGCCCGCGTCATGATAAAAACAGTATCCTATGTGTTATTCCAGACTATAATCTACCTATGTGCCAAATTTCATCAAGATCCGTTTAGTAGTTTTTTCGATACATCCATACTCACATACTTTCGCATTTATAATATTAGTAGGATATAAGTAGGATTATGTCAACGAGCATCCCAGCTGAATTTCCATCCAACATGATATCACGCTTGTAATCTCCGTAGGGTTACGCAGAGATGTACACCACCATCTCACCAGTTATGTTTAAGTCCCATGTTGGCGAGCTTATTGTCATTAAACAGAAACGAATCCCAATAAACATTGCCCTACCTGGGAATCGAATCGAAGATGTCATTTTCAGACGTCGCGCTGGTGACCACTACAGTGAGAGACATCACAAGATTTTCTTAATTTTTACGTATTACAACCGTGGTCGGGTCTTGACCTGGAGTGCAAAGTGTATATTACAAAACAATTTAACGTATTCCTAAGTACATAGAACTGCAGATATATTGTGTACTCACCACAATCCAATCCTATTTGATATTCCAAGTTGAAACGTGAGGTGAGCAGTCCAGAATTCAAGACTATGAATATTTATACTGGAGCAGGTAAAGTATATTCAGACGTACGGGAGGATCTACGATGCAGATTACATTGTTCATAAAGTTTTGATAGTGCAATTCGGAGCTGTTACGTATGCTATCACACCTGTATTCTCTTAGGAATTGGCCAGAAAGGTACGTAGTCAAGATGAACCTGTCGTAGCGATAGAAACGCTTTACTTTTTTTAAGCCTAGTAACCCTGACACGACTAGAAGAAAATTAGTCGACTCATTTACAGGGACTTTGAAACTTCACAAGTAACGATTTTCCTTTGACTTTTGTGGTGTGTGGGATTCTTATATTTCTCAACGATGAACACTTGAAGCGGTTACCGTGATCCCTTAGAACAACATTCTAGATTTCCCATCTTATGATTTACTAGAAAACACAAGCAACGTATTACTAAAACCGTATGACACGCCACAGTAACAAGATCCAAACACATCAAATGTAAAATAAACGAAACTTCTCCACTTCATTACACCTCACAACTTCACTCCATCACGTCTACATTTAGCTGAATTTATAGTTGTCTAAATAAATTCCTTTTGTGAGCCATAACAGGTGATTTGTCGGGGTTATGCTGTATTAGCGTGTGGAAATTATGAGACAACGTAATGAGGGTGCTACGAACGCGTTCAACTTTGCCCTCTAATACTTTAATTTTATGTGTGAAGAAGATTCCATTCCACATTTTATGTAAAAGGGTTTTAGTGTCTAAACGAAAGTTGAAATGTGTGGCCGTACTTAAAAATTACTTATAGCAAGGACGCCCTCTAGTTTATTGCTCTAAGTTATTTTACAGGCGCTTTTATATTAAATGTTATTTGTTGATTACTTTCTGCAGTAATTTCCTCTTTGACTTCGTACATATTGGTGTGTTAGATTGAAGTTTAATTTGGTTTTCATGTACAATATAAAAACAAAATTAGACCATCCTACAAATATTATAAATGCGAATGTTTCTGAGGATGTATGAATGTTTGTTACTCTTTCATGTCGAAACGGCTGAACGGATCTTAATGAAATTTGGCACAGAGGTAGATTATAGTCTGGAATAACACAGGATACTTTTTTGGATATCATGCGGGAGAAGCCGCGGGCGCTAGTTAGTGTTCCATATAATATTAGTAAACACATAACTTACAATCTATGTAAGTAACAAGCGCAATAAAAGATTTCAATTCCTAAATCTGTTACACCCATCTGGCGCACCGTGTACATGCACTCAATGCGCCATAATGGTGCAGCATACGACTTTTCACTAATGACCTTACAATGCGATTATTTTGTTTTACTTTTTAAACAAAATTTATTCCTTATTGCCTTGTTTACCGCTGAAGTACTTTTCTTATACATTTTTGTATCTTATACTTACTGCATCGTTCTATCTATCATTCGTCTCATTTTATTTAACAGTTACAGAACTTTTTGAGGAACTGTTCATCTTGGCACAGACTGTAGTGAAGGGTTTGCTTGTGCAAACAATTCAATGATATTCAGACTTTTTTTTTCCATGGACTAAAGTTTAGAGAATCTCTCAAATATATGCAAAGTTTCCAGTTTTACGAATACTGTTAGTAAAAAGCATAGACAACCAATTTGTAACAGTTCCTGATATTTCTCTGTATTGTGTATACAAAATTCCTTTTCTTCCCTCGTTCTCCCTCATATCCCACTTTTTTTTTTATAAAAAATAGCCTATGTCCGTTTCCTGGTTCCCAACTATCTCTGTACCAAAATTCATCAAAATCGGTTTAGCCATTAAAGCGTGAAGAGGTAACAAACAAACAAACTCACTTTCGCTTTTATAATATTAAGTAAGGATTTTCAAATCAAATCAAATCAATCAATCAAATCAAATCAAATCATTTATTTCAATTAGACCATTACAGGCACTTTTCAATGTCATGAAAACAAAAAAAAAAGATGCTGCTACAGTCCCAGTCACAAGACATAATAACTTGTGAAAGTAATGTAGTTGCCCATTCCAAAGCGTAGATCTCTATGGAGAAGAATGGGCAAGAAACTCCATGGACACTCTTTTAAATCATAATATTTTACACAACCATGGATACATCATTCATGTTGAGATCAAAAATACATGTGAGAACGATGTAGAAAAACGGGCACATTAAGAGCGTCCAGAGTAAAAGCAAAAACAAGGGTATTGGATAAATAAATAAATTAAAACAAACCGTGGCGGCTAATAGATGACCAGTCACAACTGACAGCGCCCGTTCACGACCGTTTTCGACCGAATATTGAATTCTATAGAAAAACCCATAACTTTTAGGATATTAAGTTAACCTCTTTGTTTGTATTGTAATTGATAAGTTCAAGTTTTCAGTACAGTTTGGGTACTGAGAATTTGAACTTATCAATTACAGTTTACAATTTGCATAGCGACAAAAATATTTCATGTATTTTTTAGATTACGTATTGTGACTTTTTGAAGTACCAAAAAGCACCAATTTGGCGCTTATTTAACTTCCAAATCCTGCTTCAAATAAACGTATTCAGCGGCTGAAAAACCCGTTTAAAATTGATTGCTAATAACTGGGATTTGCGCTTCGCAAACATATGTCTTTTGCCACAAAGTAGATAGATATACAGAAGATCCATGCAACCATTAAAACAGGTGTACAAACGAGAAATATCAAACAAGACATTCCTAGTAAAAGTTGAACTCATGTTGCCTTTTGCTGTAATGAAAAGGAGTGTCTGTTTATACTGACACATAAATAAAAATCTTGTAAATTACAGATGTATCTACTATTAAATTAAAAATGTAACTTACAATACTTAGATGTAAGTTAACCGGGCTTGCAGGCCCTGGAAGATAAAAGGCAAAAGAAGGAACATGGGTGGGTTTTTGTCAGTAAAATTCTGACACTCTGATTGTCGCTCCACCCAGAGCGAGGAAGTTATTTAATGATTTCCCATTCACAAAAAAGGTGTAAGTAGATATTTCGTTTCTATATAATAAGTGTACATACTTTTTTCTTCTTCAGATAAAGCGCGCCTTCTGTACCTTAGTTATTCTATGTTCTCGTGTACAGTTTGTAATTAGCGCCCCCCAGACTCGGGGTGATTACTCCAATTACCTCTTATTGAATTGACCGATGACATGAAGCGGTAATAAGGGACTTTTACACTGTTGATTGTTAATTTTGTTTGCTTAGGTCGTGATTTTGTGTTTTATTAGAGACTTGGCTGAAATATGTTAACGAATTTATGTTTGTTAAAAATTCTATTTGAATACGGGAAATTGGTTGGTTTCTGTTGGGTTTTTTCTCTGCTATGCTCTGCTGGTTTATTTATTGTCTTGTAATGCAGAGCATTGCGTTACTCTGCTATGCCTTAGTTCATCGATTTCCCTCTGCATGTCATTAACATAATCCTTAGGTTCTTTAATTTAGAAGCTAACCAGAAATTTTGTTTTTTTTTTCTGACACTTTAACACGTTTTTAGGGTTCCGTAATACAAAAGGAAAACACGGACCGTAATAGTATCACTTTGTTCTCCGTTAGGGTTCCGTAAAGGAAAACACGGAACCGTAATAGTATCACTTTGTTCTCCGTTAGGGTTCCGAAAACACGGACCGTAATAGTATCACTTTGTTCTCCGTTAGGGTTCCGTAAAGGAAAACACGGACCGTAATAGTATCACTTTGTTCTCCGTTAGGGTTCCGTAAAGGAAAACACGGACCGGAATAGTATCACTTTGTTCTCCGTTAGGGTTCCGTAAAGGAAAACACGGACCGTAATAGTATCACTTTGTTCTCCGTTAGGGTTCCGTAAAGGAAAACACGGACCGTAATAGTATCACTTTGTTCTCCGTTAGGGTTCCGTAAAGGAAAACACGGACCGTAATAGTATCACTTTGTTCTCCGTTAGGGTTCCGTAAAGGAAAACACGGACCGTAATAGTATCACTTTGTTCTCCGTTAGGGTTCCGTAAAGGAAAACACGGACCGTAATAGTATCACTTTGTTCTCCGTTAGGGTTCCGTAAAGGAAAACACGGACCGTAATAGTATCACTTTGTTCTCCGTTAGGGTTCCGTAAAGGAAACACGGACCGTAATAGTATCACTTTGTTCTCCGTTAGGGTTCCGTAAAGGAAAACACGGACCGTAATAGTATCACTTTGTTCTCCGTTAGGGTTCCGTAAAGGAAAACACGGACCGTAATAGTATCACTTTGTTCTCCGTTAGGGTTCCGTAAAGGAAAACACGGAACCGTAATAGTATCACTTTGTTGTCCGTTAAGGTTCCGTAAAGGAAAACACGGAACCGTAATAGTATCACTTTGTTGTCCGTTAAGGTTCCGTAAAGGAAAACACGGAACCGTAATAGTATCACTTTGTTGTCCGTTAAGGTTCCGTAAAGGAAAACACGGACCGTAATAGTATCACTTTGTTGTCCGTTAAGGTTCCGTAAAGGAAAACACGGAACCGTAATAGTATCACTTTGTTGTCCGTTAAGGTTCCGTAAAGGAAAACACGGACCGTAATAGTATCACTTTGTTGTCCGTTAAGGTTCCGTAAAGGAAAACACGGAACCGTAATAGTATCACTTTGTTGTCCGTTAAGGTTCCGTAAAGGAAAACACGGACCGTAATAGTATCACTTTGTTGTCCGTTAAGGTTCCGTAAAGGAAAACACGGACCGTAATAGGATCACTTTGTTGTCCGTTAAGGTTCCGTAAAGGAAAACACGGACCGTAATAGGATCACTTTGTTCTCCGTTAAGGTTCCGTAAAGGAAAACACGGACCGTAATAGGATCACTTTGTTCTCCGTTAAGGTTCCGTAAAGGAAAACACGGACCGTAATAGGATCACTTTGTTCTCCGTTAGGGTTCCGTAAAGGAAAACACGGAACCGTAATAGTATCACTTTGTTGTCCGTCTGTCTGTCTGTCAAAACCCTTCATCTCTGGAATGCGTAAAGGATTCGAGTCGAAATTAAAACTAAGTATTTACTCAAATCTGTGTTTTGAGTTCCTTAGAGCTGTTAAAAAATCAATCCTCTATGTCTACGCAGTCAAAAGATATGACGGCTTATGTAGCAAGTTTTTACGAAACCCTCTGTGCGTGAGTCCGACTCGCATTGGCCGGGTTTTTTTAGCTTAGCTTCACCTGTAACTATGCTTGCGACGCCTTAGCTAACTCTGTTTCGTCTTCCACCATACGCATCCAATTTTGGTCATCCATAACTGCGGTTTGCCAATGTTATTTTTGGATTTTAAAAGGCTTACCGCTATCTGTATATACCTCATCATAACTAACGTGAAATAATTCTGCCTAGACCCTAAAATACTACATAATTGTACTTACGCAAAAAGCACAGGTATAATGTATTTCATCAATCTGTGGGATTCACATGCAGTTTCTCTTCTAGCAGCCACCGTGTCCGGGTTTGTGCCCAGTTGATGGCAATAAAACTAGTGAAATGTAAAGCGTACTAGGCACACCTCTACCTAATCCTTTTTACGATGATATGTTATGTAACCCTTACTTAATATTATAAAAGCAAAAGTGAGTTTGTTTGTAACGTCTTCACGCCTAAATGGCTAAACCGATTTTGATGAATTTTGGTACATAGGTTCTAAAAAAATATTGAAATATGAGGGAGAAAGCGGGAAGCGTTGCTATTACAATAAATAAGGCGCAAGGGCATAAACTACAGGTAGCAGGTACCTTTAAATCAAGAAAAAATCCGCGGGCTAAATCTAGTAAAATTAAGATCATAATTAGGCACTTGCCACAGTTATAAAACTGCTGCGAAACATGTTATTTTCCTTAATAAAATTGTCAGGGTTTTCTTTATAATTTACTCTATAAAACTTCAGCGGACATTTTAAAACTGTTCCTTGTTTTGTATCGAAGTTCTTACAACACTGGTCGCCGCGCGAACTTTTTAAAAGGAAAGTATTGTTTCCTATTTGTTTTCTAATTTGCAACAAATTAGAGTGATGTTTCATGAAAACTTTGTTGAGCCCTTGTTCACTCAACAATAACACAGACATTTAATGTTTTCTTACTTCTGATCAGGTTTTAAAAACCTAACAGAATGACTAATTCATTCTGTTAGGTTTTTAAAACCTGATCATAAAACATTTAAACTGTCTCTTTGGCTTATATTAGTTTCACCAATCAAATCTTATTTGTTTGCCTCGAATACCTACTTGCACCAGTGAACTTGAGGATCTTATGAATGCGTCAGCAAATGAAGTTCACCTGGCAATTTGTTTTGCTAACCATGTTAAATGAACTTTCTGGGCCAGTTAATTTTTAAGTCCAAAAGACTGGTATTCATTGACACGATGAAGAAGTAGCAAAAGAAACATGCGATGAGCCTCTCTGTCATTGGCTGGGTACAAATCCAGATTACAAACTGCTACTGAGAAATTGAAAACCTGATGATCAAACTCAAAACTATATACATATTCAGAAATAACACTATCGGCAAAAGACTCAGGGTTAAAACCGAGAACAGTATTTAACTACATGCAAATTAAAAGTTCGTTCACCTCAATACCCCTTGTTTCTATACGAAACAAACATCGGAGTTCGCACGGCTAAATTGTATTTGTAACTAATCGGTCACAAGTTCAACCCTCTCGGCTCTCTCTTCGAATATGTTGGTTCTTCCATTACGTTGTTAGGGTCTTGTGATACCATGGGGACCATTTGGACTCTGCTTAACGATGCGTGAGCCCACTGTGAAGGAGTAATCTTCTGTGTGTCTCACACCAAGGTCGTTGTAAGAAAGGATAGGATAATGAACATTGACATAGGTTTAGAACCTCTGTATTTGTGACAGACACGTTTGAATTTGGAATGGCGATGGTTTCTTTTCCAAATTCCTGCATACGGTGGTATTTCGAAGTACCTTGTCAAAAAATAACTAATGTATTTATTTACCCATGTACATACCTAAAAATGAGCTTTTTTCCATAGGATTAGATAGAAACTATGGAACGCCACGTATATGGGTCCTCGTTTTGACATAGATAACGTACGAAAATGTGGTATACAAGCAATAGCAAGCTAATTGTGAGTCTACGCATCTGACCATTCAAGTGGTTTTTAGAAAATAATTGTAGCAATAAAATCTAATATACCTACCACTTTTGCTTTAAATTTTTTCATGTTGTTTTCAATGAAAATGGGAAAAGACATAATATACATTTCGTTTATTCTTTTTACCCATATTTTTCACATTTCTAAAAAAATACCTCATGTTACATTTTATTATAATGAAGTTTTGTTCAGAAATAATAACTTGGTATTTTCTCAGACCGACTTCAATGCATATAAAAGCAATTAATAATTTACTTTTAAATTAGATGTACTACACAGTAAGTGAGTACTTGGCAGACAGGAATGTATGTTTATAATTATGTTTCATCGTGTTACTTTCTATGTCTGTCTTACCTTTCCTCGTTCATTAGGTGCCTACCTTGTTTATTTTTTTAATTTTGTTATAATTTTACGCGTTGAAATTACTTATAATTTGACATAAGTATTTTTGTTTTTGTTTTTGAATTTTAATTTTGCCTACCTAATTTGGTAGAACACAGTGAACACATTGCCATAACATCCGGAAATGTATTTTATACATCGTATTGTGTTCAGCAATAAAGCTTTGACTTTGACTCGCTTCAACTGTAAGCTCTTTAAGTAAAATACCTAGAAACGAACTCTTTGTAGACAAAGAATGTTCCTGTTTGATGAACGTTTGTTCTGTAACCTTATTTTATCAGTTGATCGACGATTGACAGAACCCTTTTGATTGCATACTGTTTCACTGAACGAAATCAATGATTGATCATTTTGTATGAACTCTGTCGGTGGTCTTGTTATAAAGATTGCTTGAAGACTAGGTACTTGTTTTTCATTTTAATTATGACGGATTCTCTACTTTGATAAAATTTGTTGGTATATTGTATATAGATTCAGTGAGGTATTGCAGATTGTTAATAGGTGTCGACAAATGACCAATTTATAACGAATCCATTGAATCGTTATCATTATCTGCCTAGCTATTCCCTAACTATGTTGGTTGTCAGCTTCCTACAGTCTCACCGGATCCAGCTGAATACCAGTATTTTACATTGAGCGATTGCCTTTCTGACTTCCATAACCCAGTTAATACTGGGTAGTACGATACGCATTGGTAAGACTTGTTGCCATGCTTTTGGTAGACAGTCGGTCTGCAACGACTGTTCAAGATGTACGAAGATAAGCCAATTATGATTTGGTACAGACGCCTGCACTTGATGTGTAGGCGTCTGTACCAAACCTACTACAATCACCAAACCTACCAAACCTACACATACAATCTACCAAACCTACTACAATCTGTCAGATTTCTTTGATAGATTTTCGACTTTATTTCTAAAGTATTTGGTTCAAGGTTCATTGGGAAAAATATTTACAGTTTCGGGTAGCTTGACCTGCTGGCGTCTGTACCTAAAAGACAATGTCCAAAATGACCCTGTGCAATAAAGAGTATCGAAATACACGATAATTAATTGTCTTTTTTACAAAGAGGGAAGAAAAGGCGCAAGGGCAAAAACTACAGGTAGCAGGTACCTGCAAATCAGAAAAGGGGAACTGTGTTACCCCGAATTTAACGCGAGCGAAGCCGCGGGCAAAAGCTAGTATGATCATAAAGGAACTTACTAATGATAGAGAATACAATACATCATTTTTCGATACTCTTGGCTCCAGGGCCAACAATGTATGGGCGCAGAACAATGTCCTTTAAGTTAATCTTATCCAACCTAAATCTTAATATAATTATATTTATATAATTAGATATTCGACGTTGTAACATAATTATTTTGGTAATTCATTACCTGCTAACCAAAGACATACGGGACCCTTCTAAAGTGGGTGGTTGTCCTAGGGGTTGTGGCTACCCGTACAAGTGTCGTCTGCTCAAAGTGGTTAGCCACAAGCCACGAGCCACAAGCCGTGTGTCTCACTATCTCAACGTTTATTGGTCATTTATTAGGTAGCATCACGTGAATAACGCAAGTAGAGCATTAATAATGTTTTATTTTTGTTTGGTTGAGTACATTTCGCGAGATTGAAATGCTGATTAGGTAGGTTGAAAACAAAAATGAGATGTTGGTTGTGAAATTGGGTTTTGATACTTGTACCTTTATTTTTCAATTCAAATCAGTAGTTTCTGAGATCAGCGCGTTCAACCAAACCGACTTTTCAGCTTATAACGTTAGTAAAGCTTTTTTTTTAATGTTACCTCACACTAGAAATTTCACTAGTGGGTGCGTTTACAAACATTTAAACTCACATTTACAAACAGCCTGTCCCGAAATAACTATCTGTCGGTACATACTAATTTTTGTTCCGTGCGGGATCTAGCCCGCGACATTCAGCACAGCAGTCGATCGCCCAGTCCTTGCGCTAGTTTTTTTTATATAACTTAAAGCTTTGCGTATATTTCATCACGACACGTCTCGTCGTTGCCTTTAGCAAAAATTCACGTTTGCTCCAAATAAATCTCCAAACAAAGAGTATTCTAGCTCGACATAATATGTAAGTTTGTTAAAAGTGTTTCCAAACTTCGTCGACTAGAGTGGAGGATCGGTACCATCAGACTTGCAGTTTGTAAAAAGGACACATACATTCTTTTTACAAACTGCAAGTCTGCAAGTACATTCTTTATCAAGTTAAAATAGTTTTATGTAGGTTGATGTGCCGTCGTCTGTACTTTCACTGACTAAAAATTCTTCAAATTATTATTGGTATTTGTACTAACATATAAGCGACCTACACAGATGTCCTTCTTTTGGTATTGTTCGTCGTGTCGTTGAGCTCCTTGAGTTATGAATCGAGCTACACGATAACTGACTGCTTATATGCTTGCACTGACTGAAGCGCAACACAGAAATTGACCTGCATTCCATTTCGGTGTTGTGCTTTCTCAAAAAGACCATGTCAAATACTAATCTGCATAGTCCTCATGGAAGTTGACCAAGATTATTGACTGGACGTTAAAACAGATGAATTACCAAAATAATTATGAAACCTCTGATTTTGTTTCAGCTGTTTCTTCTCAGAGTAGTCGGGTGTATCTAGTTCTAAAAAAGCAACGTGTAAAAGTGTTGTGTGTAAAAATCTACTTGCAATAAACATAATTTATCATTCATTGGCTCACTAAAATACCCATCACCATTAATAATAATTAAATATCTTTTCTTTTTTCACACTTCTTAAATACCTAATGTACACAATATCAGATATTATAATTAGAATAGAATAGAATAGAATATACTTTATTGCACACCAAAATCTAAAAACAAAACTGTTATACAAAAATATGTTAAATCTATGGTTACAATGGCGGTCTTATCGCTAATAGCGATATCTTCCAGACAACCTTTGGATGGACTGTTCGAATATAAAAATACAACGGGGGTAGTCAATGGTGTACCTACAGCTAACACTACACAAACAATAAAAATAAAGTTATTTATTCAAAATATATAAATACATAAATAAATACACATAATCTATTTATTTAACATGTGTTTTATAATATTATGCGGCTGATATTTGTCAGCCGCATAGCAGCCGGATAGGTGTCAAACATTGATTAAGAAAAATTCAATGACATTATAGGGAAAGATAATGATTTACAACTAAGGTTTTAAAAGCAACGAGTGACTGAGCTTGTCTTACTGACAACGGCAATTCGTTCCATAAACGGACAGCCTGAACCGTGAAAGACTGGTCATAAAATTTCGTGGAATGTTCAGGCATCAAAAGTCTCAAATTCTCCGATGATCTCAAGTATCTTATATGTGTGTCATGAAGGATAATTGTCCAAAAGACGAATGAAGTGTCGGTCTCCATTCCTTGGTAAGTTTGTTAAAAGTGGATTTGTAAAGCAGTTCCCAAACTTCGTCGACCGGAGAGGAGAAACGGTACAATCAGACTTGCGGCGGGTTACAAATGCGTCGCGTCAACTGTGCGAGTGCTGTGAACAACTCTGCAAGACTTGTTCAAGTTATTGTGGTATGCCCGACATTTATTAAACATTTGTATCAACTTTCTGCAAATGGATTTCTTGTGTCTGCAACTATTTCGGGGCTTACTCCATGAAAGTTGGGGTAAATTGTTTGATTAAAATACCTAGTGGTTCTTAGTTTACTTAACTGGTTTAATATAAATGTCGTGTCTATCACTTGATGTTTGTCCGGGAAGCAGCAATTGAATAATTTCTATCCATTTTGGATTACAGGTAAAAGTAATAAATAGATCTGGCCGACCGTAATGACGAACATACCATGTCATTGCATCTTGCGCATATTCATGCATATGACGTGGACTACCAATGTACGTCGCCGGCAGAATAGTTAATCGACCAATTTTAGCTGCATTTCCTTCAGTACTAACTGCATCACGTAAATGGATGTACTCCTCAGAACGCAGTTTGGCTTGGTTCAACCTAATGAAAGTTAAACGTTCCGTTTCTATTTTGACATACATGTCGACGCAATACAGCTGAAACAATCGACGAAACCGCAGCAAATAGTTGTCAGCATTTTCACTAATCTTCAAACGATATGCGAAATAATTCATTGAGCTAACTTCACGGGAACACTGTCGAACGGAATAAATAGTATCCTATGTCCGTCTCCTGGCTAGCAGTGTCCAGCGGTTTCACCCACCAGTCAGCTCCCAACTATTGTAGCGTGACGTTATACAGCCGATAGCTGTGTATACAGATCGAAATGTTAAAAACAATACCACTGTGAATTTCATGCGATCCTAGTAAGTAGTTTTATCTCAACGCAGTTGGTTCTACTAAGAACTTGAATCCACAGATCAAACTGTTGGAATTAATTTCACCGTGAATTCATGCAAGCCTAGTACTTTTGCTTTTATAATAATAGTAAGGATTAACCTACCCTACCTACCTACTAAGCTCCAACCTACCCACCCTACTTCTCTTACCGGGATGAAAAGTATGTAGATAAGTATCCTATGTCCCTCTCCTGGCTCTAAGCTACCTCCCCACCAATTTTCAGCCAAATCGGTTCAGCCGTTCTTGAGTTATAAGTGGAGTAACTAACACGACTTTCTTTTATATATCTTTTATATTTATATAACCTACCCACCCTACCTACCCTACTTCTTTTACCGGGATGAAAAGTATGTAGATAAGTATCCTATGTCCGTCTCCTGGCTCTAAGCTACCTCCTCACCAATTTTCAGCCATATCGGTAAAGCTAAGTTGGTTCTATCAAGAACTTGAATCCACAGATCAAACTGCTGGAATTAATTTCACCGTGAATTCATGCATGCCTAGTCCTTTCGCTTTTATTAGTAAGGATTAACCTACCCTAACTACCTACTAACCTACCCACCCTACCTTCTCTTACCGGGATGAAAAGTATGAAGATAAGTATCCTATGACCGTCTCCTGGCTCTAAGCTGCCTCCTCACCAATTTTCAGCCATATCGGTAAAGCTGTTCTTGAGTTATAAATGGTGTAACTAACACGACTTTCTTTTATATATATTTATTACCACTAATTATCAGTTTATAACCTTTTTAAGCATTTAAGTATGGAAGGTACTTTGAATGCCATTGTTATACATATTTTTCTAATAAATCCTCCTGCCTGCCCGTTACAAGATCAGCCAGGTATGTGTTATATGTGTTAAATACGGAACAAATTTTTAAACAAGCCTTTCGGACACATTTTTGCATATATTCTATTGAAAATAACCACTTGGGCGGTTTTGTTAGACCATAATGTAAAGAGATGGACCGTTTTAAAAAACTAGAGAGTAAAAGAAACAAATAAAAGTTTATGAAGCAGTCTATTTGTTTTAAATCCACAGCCATTTTTATTATATCCACTTATGTCACTACCAACTGTGTAGTTCACCATCACCGCAAATAATACTAAATTGTAAATATTTGGTGACATTTTCCTTTTTTGTCACTATTTGGCCAAGCTATCAGTTTTTTTTAATATCATATATTTTGAATAGGAATTTCTATGTATTTTAATATAAAGTTTAAAAACAACAGATGTTATTCTAAAAATAGTCTTATGACTAATTTATGATTAGTAAAATTAAAAAAAAAAATAAACAGTTTTTGCCATTATTGTTTTGACTTAACGAAGTTCAGTATAAAAATAAGTACAATACAAATTTTCAGCAGCCTCAAATTGAGGTAAAAATAGTAAGTTATAGTTAAATAAATTTTTTATACAATTATTTGCTAACCTATTCTAAAATCTTATTTCAAAATTTTGCCATCTTTAAAGTTTTGTGGTCTTTTTCTTATTAATTGCTTACTGGCACTTATTAAAGCTTCATAGAATGTATTCGTTTTTAGTTGTGATTCAAACTTTTCACAATGTTCAAATAGTGTTGGGTACAAGTACTTCAGTTCTGCGTGATCTAATGTGGGGAACAAGTGATGTAGAGCGTGGTCCCCAAACCGAGTAATCGATTTAAAATGGTTGCCCGCGTAATCGATTCTCTCCACGATCGTATCCAGCTGGTGCAGACCCCAATCAATATTTTCGTCTCTGAAAAAGGCAAATAGCTTTAAATAAATCAGTAAGAAGCATAAATAAAATACAACGTACCGAAGGTCAAGGTGTGTAGCGCAAGTCACAGACTTTTTTAAAATTGAATTCCGAATATCTATCGTCCATTTTTTGTGCTCACTTCTAAATTATTTTCATGTCAATGCCTTCAATAGACATTGACATGAAAAGGATTATGAAAATTTATTTTCGTAAGAAGACTTCTTTTCAACGAATTTAAGATTTGAACATAACTCTATTGTCTGTCGAAGCCATGTTTCAAATTGATAATTATTCGAAATACGTTTTACATACTATTTTTCGAATCACTTTAGCTCACAATGGAAACGGACGAAAGTGTTATTTTCGCCTGACGAAATAATTCGGGCAAATGCTACAAAGAACCTTTATTAGCCCAACGTAAATAGTTTTACTAAATTAACGATACGTTTGCTGATTGAACATTTGCTGAATCGGGAGTTGAAACAGTTTCGGAGTAAAAGTTAATTGTAATTGCGTGGAAAGTGCAGTTTGGGTACGGCCAAAAGTTGCCTTTGCCTCGGTTTAACTGGAAGGTTCTCACGATAAAACTAAGCTATCGACTCACAGCTAATTGTAACGATTGGTGCAATTTGTCGCCTTTTGAGAATTAACTCGAGTTTAAAGTTCTATCTATTAAATTTGAGGATTTTGAGGAAATGCAGATTGATTAATTAATTTCCAGGTTTGGGTATCTTTAGGTTTTCAAACTGGTGAACTAGTTTGTTACATAATAATTTAATCAAAATAATCAGCTAACATTAAATTAATAATGTATTTGAGCCATTTACAGTAGTATTTAGGGCTATCATCAAACAATTGATCGACTCTAATTTTGGGCAAAAAATCAGCATTATCTACCATCCCACGCTAGTTGCCGCCACGCACTAGTTTGTTTTACTTATTATTTTAGGTCTGTATAGGCTATAATGTATATTTGAGGGAGCTTATAATTTTATGAGCATCGAACGTTATAGTATTAGTTGAGACTTTTATTAAGGTATAAGCTTTATGGTAACCCATGAAATTCTATTTTTTTTACGATTTTTTTTGCAATTTGCAGGCCAGTGTCAGGCTGTATGTTGATTAAAGTATAAATCGCAATCGCAATAATTGTAAATATTAAAATAATTGTAATTAGTGCAATAATAGCCATAGCTTACATACATAGCTGTTTTACCTTTTTTACCAAGATTCCAAAGTTCTAATTCCATGGTATTCAAAAGAAAGTTGGTGAATCATTCACCAGACATTGTGCGTCAATCAAATCTAAATTTGCGTCACAACTTAACCGTTACGTTTGGTACACCAACTGTTAACTATCAAAATGACTTTCGACAACTGAGGATAAAAATCTTCTCTTTGTGTACGAGTATATTCGGATTTACAAATACCTGTATAGTATACATATAATATGTTAGTGTTTCTAGCTGTAGTTTCTGAATTAGGGTAACTATACGTCATATAACATCACGCTTGTAATTCCCGAAGGGCTAGGTTGGTTTCTAATAGGGGGCGAACCTATTGCCATCAGTTGGGCAAAAATCCTGGCTCCGGGACTGTTACTGAGAATTTTCTGATGGAAAAACCTAATGATACATTGTTCGAGTTAGTAACCCAGTACCTTATGCTCAAAAGTCACGCTTCTGACCTATAGACCAACTATACTAAGAATAATATTAAGTAAGATGTTTTTTGAGGCAGACTAACTAGTACCAGCCTTAAGTGCCTAATCACAGGTGTATCATCAATTTTAATGTAGCAGATAAAATGGAAATTTATATAATAATTAGAACAAAATAGTTAAGAAACATTAGTTAAACATTTTGGTGTCTTGAATTTTTTTCCAGTACACTGTTTTTTTACTCTCCTGTAAACTTGACGTTTGTGACATAGAACTATTTGCAATATGAACGACGAAATATAGAATTATTTTGTCAAGCAGTTTCACGAGGTTATTTGTGAAATATTTCGCTATTAAGTAGCTAATATTACAGATACATCATTTTTTACAGACTTTGATTTTTTTGCTTTTAATTTCGATCCCTTTCGGTAAAAGAGAATCAAATTTTACCTTTTACTTTTAGAACAGATTATTTTGGTAACTGCAGCAATTCGGGAGTTAGTGTACGTTTCACTTTATTCAATTATTTTTAAGTTCATATTATTGACGACGCACATACGACTTAAAATAAATGCAAATGACCTCTAACATAACATAACAGCAAATAAACGCTTGTAAATATTAATAATTCTTTGTTCACTTCTATTATTATAATATTTGGTGAAACAGGTATTAGGTAAAATCAAACAAATAGTAGGTATTTAATTTATAATGGAGCCCACTTAATCGTTTAAGAATGCAAGTTTGCATTCTTAAACACCGTGGCAGTAAAATTATGTGACTAGAAGCCATTACGCCTTTTAAAAAGTATGAATTTGTATGTAGGAAGTAATCTCCAAAACTGTTTAACTTTTTAAATTGACCTTCAGGTCGGGCTTCGCCCGCATAGGCACAGTAAGTTTTAATACGTAAAATTGCTAGCTACAAAAAATCTTACCTCGGTACATCACCTTCAAAGAAGTTTCTATGACTGTGATGGCCTGCCGTCAATCCATACCCAACGAAGAACAAACTGGCTGGTATTAATGTCAGCAGCCATACAGCAATAGTCCAGTGCAGAGGTAGACCTCCCATCAAGTACATCCAGGTTGGTATCGTAAAGGGAATCAAATTCTTCCAGCTTAAAGACTTGCCTTCATGGTTGGTTGTGCAGAGGACTAGCCTGGAATTTGGAGTAATAATCTATTAGATTTTAGAAGACTTGTGCAGGTATTGTTTTTGAATCAGTTGAAGATGAAATATGTCAAAATCAATAACGTTTAAATCTGTATTTTAAAGCCTGGCCATTCA
Organism: Ochropleura plecta; assembly: GCA_905475445.1. Taxonomy (NCBI): domain Eukaryota; kingdom Metazoa; phylum Arthropoda; class Insecta; order Lepidoptera; family Noctuidae; genus Ochropleura; species Ochropleura plecta. The sequence continues at coordinate 14,073,826 of FR997731.1, read as the reverse complement.
CCATTTTCTAGTGTTTTAGCTGCGAAAAAGAATAAGCGCAATAAACTTCCCAGCAATGTCGTATGTCATCCCAAAACTTTCTTGTAGGTTTAAATATTCATGTGATTATTTTTCCGACCCAAATATCGACCAATAGAATTGCACCATTCGACGTCACGTGGTACAACCTACATGGTATTATACTGAAAATTTTTTGAAAATTTTCTCTGGTCGTTGTTATGCATAAAAAACAAAACATCCAGTCAAATTAACCACACGTCAAACTGACAGGTTGAATTCAATTGTGAAAATTGGAGATTTTGCATGAAAATGAGTCGATTTGGAGTTTGTGCAATTCTATTGGCCGACATTTGGGACGGAAAAATAATCCCCCGAATACCACACGAGCTTCAAAATTATCTGGCATTTCCCGATAGGTTCCCTGCAAACAAATAAAATCGTCAAGTTTTTCAGGAAAAATCACTCGCGCTTCGCGCTCGTGATTTTTTAACCTGAAAAGAAAAACTTGACTCCTTCATTTGTTTGCAACGAACCTATCGGAAAATACCCGATAATTTTGAAGCTCTTGTGGTATTATATGTGAATATCGTCAAAATAAAAGCTTTCATCATTCGAATATTTAAGAAGATTATTAAAAATCCTTATTGAAACACAATCCGAGTAGAAAGCCTGTAGTGTTTTTGTTATCTGTAGGTAATTAGCCTGTCTATAAATTAACAAAAGGTATAACATTTAAATTCATCAAACAATGTTTTTTATTATTCGAATCTGTAACCAATGAAAACCCTCTCATTGTGCCTGGGGTCCTGTTTTAATTCAAATCAAAAACTTATCTTGTGTAAATATTATTTGCCTGGGTTTCTACCTGTACAATACAATCAAATAGCGTGGCAACGGGATAATCCTGCCGCAAAACACCCAATGTTGCCAAGACTTGGTTAAAATTTTCCACTTTGTTTCGGTAATTTCGTTCGCTATTTAAGTGAAATGTTTCGGAAACTGGTATTAGCACACAAGTTGTTGGTTTAGGAACACAAACAGTATTTATATCATTCACTTGTGTTACATCAATGGAGTTTGGAGTAAAATATGCGAGATATGTGTGTTTAGTTTAGAAAATAGATTTGTTTGTTGCAAACAACAATCGTTCTAGTTTTGTAATTTTGACTGTATTGTTTTCGCTGTAGCATGGTGCGGGTGACATTATTTAGATGAACCGTTCCTTTTCAATCTGGAATGTTACCGCGATTAACGATCATTACCGAATATGGCTTTACTTTGAGTATCATAGTTGTGATGACTACCCATCATAGCAATACATGTACATCCCATAACTAAATATATATTTTCATTTTATGACTTTATCATGCATGCACCTGTAGCACAGTGCAGGTCAATGGAATTCAATATTCGGATAATTATATTAAATAAACCATTTAATTTTGAAAATACAGAGAGCCGGGGAGTTAGCCTCGAAAGTTCAGTTATTTGATCTAAAACAGATCTCTATGGAGAAGAACAGAGCAGGGCCAGAATTATGTTCAAATTCTTAAAATGTTTAAAGACGCAGTTTATATTGTAAATTGTCACAATACTGCTATTCAGCTACATCTAATGCACAGGTGAAATAAGGAAGCTACCTAATTTTCAACAACAATTCGAGAGTTGAAATTCCAACAGAGTGCTTATATTTTAGTAGCGAGAAGTCCAAGGATTAAACAGGTAATCAATATCAATAAAATTATATTATATTTATTACTTACTCTGTAACAAATAACATCAAAAAGGACGCTGCATAAACAATGGGGTAGTAAAAGGCACCCATCTGGGCCCATATCGGTTTGTCCTTGTTAGGCAGGAACTGTAGAAACGGCTCTATCATGGACAGCTCAACATCTTGAGCTGTGTTTGTGTGCAAGTGATGCGACATCGCGTGGGATACCCGCCAGTCACTGAAAAAAAAAACAATAAATGAATTTAGGGATTCCAAGGTATGCCAAAATAACACTGTTTGGGGCGTATTGCCAGGCTTTTTATACGTGCAATCTATGGGCCAGATATACACAAAAAAAAAGTTTATAACCCTGCGTGTGCAATAAAACAATGCTTTTAGGATAATTCATACTATTATCCTATTATGATTCTCCAAAGCGGACATTTTAGACCCCCTGCACAACACTCACCACGAGACGAGTTGTACGAGGCAGCGCCAAAAGTCTCCTAAGCGTTTCTGTTAGAAAGACTGAAAAACACCTGATAAAGCATCTATGCGCAATGCATGTACTGTTGCCAGGTGTCTCCAGAAGATAGCAAAACTAAACAGCATATTTGAAGTGAAATTAATTTTTGTGTCTTAGTCTATTACACTATCATAGCTTAAATTTAATGAGGAGGGATGAAGCACATGTGACTAAAAGAGCGATGGATCTGAATGTTGATGGACGGAGAGCGAGAGGAAGGCCAAAGAAAAGATGGACAGATTGTGTAAGGAATAATATGAAGGAGAAAGGAGTAAATGATGCCGTGACGACTGATAGGGGAGAATGGAAGAAGTTGGCGTGTTGCGCCGACCCCAAATAGAATGGGACAAGGGCAGGAAAATGATGATGATGAGGTTAGAAAATACTAACAATTTTAAGCGTGATTTAAAGATGAATAGATAACATAACATCACGCCCGTAATCTCTGTAGGGTAAAGCAGAGGTGTACCTTAATAGTACACCAACATTTCGCCAGCTAGCTAAGTAGGTCTATCTAAAATAAAAATATTTTGATTTTAAATTCTATCTGTATTCAATTAAAGACTACAAAGCAACGAACACTGTTAATTGAACAATTTAAGCCAGTTACAACTAAAGCAAGTCACGACTATTAAGTGCTTCAACTTCAGTTTGAATAGCAGGGCTTAAATCTATTAAAGAGATAGTTTACTTTAGTACAAAATGGAACTGAATTGAATGCACTTCTCGGTCTAAGGTGATTCTAACATGAACGCGCGGTGTCTATTGTGCGGTAAATAGGATCAGATGTCGCCTTGGCTTTTATTAAGTAGACCGTCAGATCCAGGCGCTCACCGCCCCTCGTATATAAAGAAGTGAGGAATCGCGTGGCACTGAGCATGTGATCAGCCAATGAATTCTGCAGCATTTTGTTCAACCTTAATAAAAGCGAAAATGAGTTTGTTTGTTACGTCTTCACGCTGAACCGATTTTGATGAACTTTGGTACAGAGATAGTTGGGACCCTAAAGACGGACATAGGCTATTTTTATTTAAAGTGGGTAATGAGGGAGAAAGAGCGAAGAAAAGGGAAAACTTAGCATTGCTATTACAATCAATAAGGCGCAAGGGCAAAAACTACAATAAGCAGGTACCTGCAAATCAGGAAAGGGGAACTGTACTACCGCCGAATATAACGCGAGCGAAACTGCGGGCAAAGGCTAGTCAATACATACAACCGAAAGCAAGCAATCATCATCATCTGCCTCTTTCCTACAGACTACTACTACTATGTTGAGGTCGGCATGCTGCACCTGAATATGTTGACACTTGGTAATACGATACTCTTTGGTAAGACTGCTTGTCAGACTTTCGGGCACTTGACTACCTGTAATGATGTCAAAGATCTCTAAATGACGAGGACATGTGAGCCAGCTTTACGTGCTCTCTGAGGCACTGAGGAAACTCGATATGTTATGGATATCTACGGACTTACCGACTTGGCAAGAGTGGCTTTTTTTACGGATGGGAAGGCATGGCCGGAGTGGGAGGTAGTGTAAGACTTGTACTGACTAAAACCCACCCATGTTCCTTCTATTGCCCTTTATGTTCCGGGGCTGCGGTATCTCTTTCGAACAACCCGCAACCCGGGCACAAACCGGAACCTCGGGGCAAGGGTGGCTTAATCTTGAAAGTTATTATCAAACCATAAGCTGTTCCTCCACAAGCGATCGAAACAACAAGTGTTCTCTCGGTAGCCATCTATTTGTGAACATGATCAATTGGTGGCTAATTGAAACCACTGCAATGCACGTCCAATGTGGGTCTGCAGTTGCAAATATTATCTCCCTCATAGTCCGAAACATAACAAATAAAAAGAAATGTGAAAGTGAGTTTGTATGTTTGTCTGTCCTGCTTTCACGTCGCAACTGACCGACACCAAATAATGCACACGGCAATTTGTCTTAATGACGGACTCAAGGTTTTTTATTGTTTCGACGAGGTCACCAACTGGGTTCAAATGTCTAGACAAGTTGTTCCATTGATACGAAAGAAGAAGAAGATTGTTTCTGTTGAGCTAATGCAGTTGGTTTTCAAAGTTGCTAACCTAGATGAGTAAGAAGAATTCATACATTCATTTTAAGTTTTTTTTTTAAATAGCCAAAAATAATTTCTTACTCAAGTAACTTTAAAAATATTTTTGTTGTCTTTGAATAAAGACAATGGTTAATGTTAATAATTACCACTAAAGTTATTGTCCTTCGCGTCACATGTTTTTGTAACTTTTTTAGGGTTCCGTTCATCAAAAGGAAAATACGGAACCCTTATTGGATCACTTTGTTGTCCGTCTGTCTGTCTGCCTGTTGGTTAAAACCACATACTCAACTCTGTGGTCCCTATGTGCTGTGAAAAATCTATCCTCTAAGACTAGGCAGTCAAAAGATATATTTTTGTTGTTTATGTGGCTAGTTTGTACGGAACCCTCGGTGCGCGAAGTCTGACTCGGTATTGGCCGTTTTTTTTGTTCTTAAAATAATATCTTAATGCTCTAAACTATCAAACAACAAGATGCTTCTTACATTACACAAATCTTATGGAGATTTCTTGTATAATAAACCACAGTGAAATTATCCTGTAAAGTTTTCATAAGTAAACAACTAAGCAATGTTGGTTTATGACGCGCAATATCTGCGGTCTGCAGTCTAAGTTTATGTTGCATTGTCAGCCATCTTAACGAATGAAGACGTCTTATATGCCGAGTTATGTATCATAAACTACTGCAGATACAATTTTGCTTAGAAGGAGAATATTCCAGTTTGCCCCATTAAGTTGCCCCACTGGTGGGAAGATGTGGAATGTCCACAATAACGTATTCTTTGCGTCTCACTTATTGATTTTTGGTGGGTTTTAATTATTTCGTGTGATTGTATCACATAATTCTTTGTTAACTTTTTTAACAGGTCTATACTAGAGGTATAAAACCAAATATATTTTTTAAAAAGAATAAACTCTGAAAAGTATATTTCTCGAACAAAATAATACTGTCAATATAATACCTAATGTAGCTACACCGGTTAACAATTATAAAATTATCAAAGATGAAAGCAGAAAAAAAGGTAAATAGAAAAACAATGCATTGAAATTCACTCGGCATGCACAGAACACTTTACGAATCTGTGAAACGCTTGTTAGTGGTTACAAAACCAGTATAGATTGGCCGTTCATTATATTGAAACTCCGCACCACGATAGGCCAGCTTAACGATTAAGGTCGATGTTTTACCTCTGACGTGTCACTGCTGTCCACGATACACCCAATTAGTTGATCATTACTACCGTGGTTACAAGTTGGAGGTCAATCAACAGCTCAAGTCCAAGGTATTATTTTGTAATGGCTTCCTTTCTTGGTTAGGTGTTTTTGTAATGTTTTACTTTTGTTTAGTTTATTTAAATAAATATTACAAGACGCTTTTAAAATCTGTCAAAATGCAAAAGTTTGGAATTGAAATATAAGTACCTATATGTAAAACTATTCTATTTTTAATAGCATTTCATGTTTTTAATGTTTATTTTGTTAAAGGAGCAGGAAAGGAATAGGAAAGATTCAGTGGTCGCAAGAAATTATAATTAATGTCAAAGAACATAGATAAAATTATAGAATATATTATGCAGCGACAAATACAATAATACTTGGAGCAAAACAAAAATGAATGCACGACAAATGAATGTGGATCACAAAGTATTATTGTAGATCTTAATTGCTAACATAACTGGCTTAAGCTCGCGGCTTCGCCCGCATGGAGTTTGGCAATTGTCCCACTAGATCGTACAACCGGGATAAAAAGTATCTTATGTGTTAATCCAGGTTATAAATCATCTGTGTGCCAGTTTTTACGGCAGAGTAACATCCAGACATCCATCCATCCTCACAATCTTTCGTATTTATTTAAAATATTTTAATAGGATGATGAACTTATGTTTTAAAATACTGAAGTACTAAAGTAAATACTTAAGTTTAAGGTAAACAAAACTCACCTATACGACATTCCACCTAAGTTAAATAAGTACATTCTCCAACTGTCACTGCGGTGGAAGTAGTTATGTGCACAAGTGATGATGGAGCTAAGCACTAAGCCGTTCAAGATAGTCAAGGACGCTCCTAAAAGGAAGTTCTGAGTCCAACCCCAACAGCTTATAGGACTTAAAACAAGCAAAGCAAGTAATAAGGAGTCAGAAACAAAATCACTCTTCTTTCTTAAGTCTTTCGGAATTTCTGGCAGTTGGGTCATGACTTTTAATTTCAAGGTTTTGTAAAACCCATCTTCTTTGAATGTGAAGGGGTGATTTCTGGGCGTTGATGTTTTCTTTACGAAGTAGTTTGGAAGAAATGTCTCTGCAACTCCTTTGAGATGATGTGTCTCAAAGGCCTCAGTGATGTCTGTACCCTGGGGAACAACAAAAAATAATTGTTAGTTTTATAGAATTATGTAGTTAAGCATCAAATCATTATCGTCAAAACTACAGAAACAATACACTTAAAATTCAAATAGGTTATATTTGAATCGGCTTTAATATGCTCGACCTCATACAGAATCTCATTAACATACAATTGAATATGATTGTGTGACCTTTCAACTGTTTTGCTTTTACTAATATTATTCTATATTCTCATTTATTTTGTCCTTAAAATAATATCACATCTGTATATATCTGATAAAATTATAACACAATGTAGGTCTAGGTACTATTAGATATACTTCTGCACCAAGATTTGCGCAGAAGAAAATTCTGAAGAAGATTTGAGTTGAAGTACCTAGACCTACAGCCAGATATATTTAAGTCGCGTTAAATAGGGGCAAACCTATTGCGAGGCACAAACCTGGACTCCGTAGCTGCTACTGAGAAATTCTTAAAAGCAAAACCCAATAATACTTAACCAGGGAATTGAACCTGGGATCTCATGCCTAGTACCAACGAAACAGGCGTCGCCAGCTTGTTAAATATGCTCCACTTATTTGTAGGGTAATCGAAATACCAATTTTGAAGCTGAATTCCCTAAATATTCAATTTTACATTAGCTAATAGTTAACGTAAATTACAAATGACAAGATACTTGAACACAAATGGAATTGACAATTAATTAACATAATCAACTGTTAAATTCGTAAATAATTAAGGGAACAAGGTAAGGCGTGTTGTGAAATGTCGCGTTGTAATAAAATTTATTGTGTGTCATTACTTATTTCTCTCCAAACAGGGAATATCATAATTTATTTAATAGCATCAGAATGATATGCTTTCTGTAACTTGTGGATATTTTGTTACCGAGTTTGAAAATACAGAATTCATTGGAATTGTTTCCTCTATTATATTTGTTTTCGTTTCGAGTATAATTTTCTTTTAGAATTGTCCCGTTGGTCAAGAACTTGCAAGCTTGATTGCTGAGTTCATGATCCTGGATTCAATTCCTAGGTCAAGCTAAAAGCGTTATCGTGTTTTTCCATCAGAAATATTTAGGTAGCAGCCATGGAGTCTAGATTTGTGCTCGATTGATGGCAATAGGCTAGCTCCCTAAAACATGAGAGTAACATAAGTTTCGAAATGTGGGTTTACTAGTACACAACTCTGCCCAACCTTCGGGGTTACAGGCGTGATCAAGTCGTTTTTTTGCATAATACTGTATAAGTGATGTTGTTTCTTTTGTCATATCGTGGGTCCATAGAACGTGACGTGTTTATTGTTTACCTGTAATGGTCTAATTGAAATAAATGCTTTGAGTTTGAGTTTTGAGTTTGTAACATAGTAACGAGAGTCTTATTAAGTATTGCCACATGACATTAAGTAATTTTTTGCAGAATTGACTAGTCTTCATATAAATTGTTCAGGTTCTAGAATGTATTAAGAATCCATTGTTACTATTGACAGCTAGGGCATTAATTGAATTAATATTCTAAGGTCGCTAAGCCGCAAAGCGATGTTTATAAATAAAATAATTGTTTTTCAGACTTGCAGCTTTGCTAAATAAGAATACAGTTTTATTCTAACGGACCTTTGCGATAACTGGTTTTTGCAGTAGCTTATTTTAAAAGTACAAAGCGGTCAAGCTGACGGACTCAAGAAATGACTCTGTATTTATTTTTGGATATAATTCGTACAGAAAACACGTAGATACAATAAATAAACAACAAGCGAAGTCTATTGGACACCATGACAGTAACAGAGCTGGCAATATTTATTGTACATTCACAGCTCACAAATTACTGTACCAGATCTCAGTGCGATAGAAATGGAGCTTGTCGCCATTTATCGCGATCGGATCCCAGCCCGAACAGTACTGGTCATTTTTTACCGGCCAATGAAAGAGGAAAATCATTTACGGATTTGTTCTACTTGAATAAAACAGTAGAGATTTGTTTAGACGTTAGAAGGCTGCTCGTTGGTTGGTCACGAATGCTGAGCAGGAGGTCCTAGGTTCGATTCTCGTGTCGGGCGATTTACATGAGACTTAACATAACTGGCGAAATGTACCTCTGCCTAACCCCTCCGAGGTTACAAGCGTCATGTTATGTTTAAAAAGACTTTAAAATTTCATCTGCCTAGCCTTTTCCCAACTATGTTGGGGTCGGCTTCCAGTCTAACCGGATGCAGCTGAATATCAGTATTTTACATGGAGCGACTGCCTATCTGACCTCCACAACCCAGTTAATACTGGGTAATACGATACTCCTTGGTAGGACTGGTTGTCAGACTTTCGGAACACTGATAACTTTTCGTTATTCCTCACAGTTTTCTTCGGTGCACGAAAACATTGTTTACTTCCATAAAACGCGCAAAAGTACCGTGTACCTAGCATCTAAAACACGCTTTTTACGCGAAATAATCAGACATGTAACATCGCAAGGCGCATGTATCAATACTAAGGTCTTTTTTACAACTCGCGTAGAATTTATTCGATATAATTTTCAATAAAACATTGGATATGTTTAATATGAAACAACCAACCGCAAATGGATCCCCTACCAATGGTTTGTGAAATTTTAAATACTTCATAGAAAGAAAGATTAAGGTAGAATAAAGAAAGAAAAAGTGTTAGCTAAAAAATAATTTAAAAAAAAACCGGCCAAGTGCGAGACGGACTTGTGCACCGAAAGCACCTATTCAAAATTCTACATAACTGTTGTGGTAAGCAAAGTTTTTAACCTCACATGTATGTGACAAGTGAGCGTATCTTGTTATCTGTATCTCATGAACCGTGATAGTTGAACAGTTGAGATTTTCACAGATGATGTATTTCTGATGTATTTTTTTTGAACGACTGTCAAAGATCTACAAATGACAGCCGGGACCAACGGCTTAACGTGCTTTCCGAGGCACGGAGGAAACTCGGTATGTAACGGGTGGTCACCCATCCACAGACCATCCTAGGCAAGCGCGGCTTAACCTAAAGATCGACCCGAGCGGCTGCTATTATTTAGCCACGAGCTCCTCTTTTAAAGCACTTAACGGACAAAATTAAAGTGATAGTTATAACGAGTCACTTCCATAAAATAAATATATGTCTGTGTTGATTTGCCAAAAACCCCACGCAGGTTTATAAGTTTACATATTTTTTCGGAGGTTTTGAAGCTCGATGATTATAATAAATACGGGTTCGACTCAATTAAACTGTGGGAAAAGCCAAACGGCAGTTAAAACCAATCAAATTAGTTAAGAATTACAAACAGTAAAAACAAGGCAGACTAGTGGGTAAGTACGTACGATTGCGTAATGACATTGTTAAGCTATATTTAAAGACATCATTACTTTCCTATAAAGCGCTTGTCACCATTTTGAACTATATTTTTTTCTTTTGGCAATATAGAGTCGGAAAATATATATATAATATATATATATATGTGTATAATATAACAATTTAAATCCTTCACCGGTGTCCTACCACAACATCTTAAAGCAGTGTTGTTTTTAACATATTCCAGAGAGTGAAACAGATGGCGCTACACCTCTCCGGAAGACTACCCTCTTACCGCTACGTCATATCTATAGCTCCGTCTCTTTCCCATATTTTTTTTTTAACTTTGCCCCACACTAGGAATTTCTCCTGTAGTCCTCTCGTGGGTGCGTTTACAAACATTCAAATTCACATACACAAACAGCCAGACCCGAAACAACTACCTGTAGGTCATACAAATATTTGTTCCGTGCGGGGATCGAACCCGCGACACGTAGCACAGCAGTCAAACGCTTAACCACTGTGCCAACCGTGTCGTGTAACATTGGAATGATATTAAAGCAATCCTGCTATGGCGCCATTGTATTTTGTTCTTAAAAAATGGCAAAGCTTTCATAGATACAAAAGATATGCTGATACTGTCTCGCTTTTTTTTTTTAGGGCCACTCGCAGTTCAACTCTCTTGAGTTGTTTGACAGCTCAACCAGACTACTTAGATCTAACTAGTTACACCCAGCGGTTCTACCCACTGCTCTGCTTTTTAGTGTCGTAGCGTGATGATGTATAGTCTTTTAATTTCGTGAATTAATGCCCATGCTAAATTTCAAGTCAACCCGGCCAATGAATCGTCTTTTCCAATAAAAACTTTGCCACAATGTTTCGTCCCGTTCAATTTTGCAAAATCCCGTCTTAGTAAGCACTTACGACCTGAAAGGATCCCTCATGCAAAATTTGAGACACCTAACATTTGTAGTTTCTGAGATTTCGCGATTAGTTAGTCAATGATATTTTATTATATTATTTTCTTTTATACATATAAATAGATAAGAATGTCTCCCTCCAAGCATACCTTAGTAACAGATATCCAATGGGATCCCCCGGGGTGTGCAGTCACGAAGTCCGTTAAATCATACAAGCTGTCATGTATCCTCCACAAATCTTCGGCGCCATCTTGCATTCGCTTTGCCTTCAGCCAGTTATGGGCAGATTTGGGCGTCGCGTCTCGAAGTATTGGATATTCCAATCGAGGAAAGCTTATCTGGTGTCTTTCTGTATTTGGCGCCATTTTGTCTTGTCACTGCGAATAAATAAGATACAAATTGTAAAGAAAATGAAATAAATAACAAATAAATAACCGAAACATATTCTTATTTTTACATGAACCAAAGACTGCGCCATTGATCTATTGGCCGAAAAGCACTATTCCTGAGCATGAATGAGGTTTTGAGTTGGAAATTTCTATCAGGATTTTCTTAGTGGTAGTCCGGAGTCTGATTTTGTGCTGTTGATGGCAATGGGTTCGTCCCTCTGTTACATGGTATCAACCTCAACTGTACACACTTCTGACCTATTCTTCGAGGTATGGTGTTATGTTATAATATTATGATGATTCAGAAACATTGAGTTGTGACTTCAATTTTATAACCACCATAATGTTTTAGAAGTATCAATATGGACCCAGTTTTTGCTGTCTGAATGATTTAGGTTTTTTTTTCGAACGTCGTTGGAACTATGCCACGAAATCTTGCTTAGCCAGTTTTTCCGTGACGTCCATACAATTAAATACAGTTGAAATAAACGAAATGGGAATTACAAATATAGAATTGAACCTGCATGTTTGATCTGTAGGTAATTTTAATAGAGTGAATGAACAATGGCCAATTTGTTTTTTTTTTCGAGCCTACAATTAATTCAGTTACAGTATTTTTTTAGCTTGATAGGAAAAAAACACGGAATACGCACCAACATACATATAATACAAGTTCTACAAAACATGCGACTTTAAATCTACTACAATCCTACTAATAATATAAATGCGAATGTTTGTGAGGATGGATTTCACGTCAAAACGGCTGAACGGATCTTGATGATTTTGGCACAGAGGTAGATTATGGTCTGGAATAATACATAGGATACTTTGTTTTCCGATAACACGCGGGCGAAGTCGCGGGCGCCAGCTAGTAATTTCTTTTATAATTCTTATTAATTTTCATCGTCAACCACTAAAAGCAAACCCGCACATATTTAGTCACAGGGTTGAAAAATGTAGCATTTTGTTGCTGGTTTAAAAGGACGTCGGACTTTGACATGAGTAAAATGCATTTGAAGGTTACTTTGGACAGGCTTTATTGATAAATGCCACGTGATTCATTGACCAGAGCCTTTCCTTCTTTTGCCCTTTGTGTCCCGGTGCCACGGTATCTCTTTCGAACATCTCTTTGAAGCGCACGTGGAACACGAACGCGCCGTAGACACGGCTTGTCGGCAATAGACGGACGGACGGTAAGCTACCCTTTTGCTCATCGTCCACAGACCCGTAGATACGGTGGCCGGGGATTCGTCTCGCGTCAATCGACGCCCGGAACGTCTCCGGTGCGGTGGCGGCTGAGTTGGTTTGAGGTTGTCTCCCTCAAACGTCCAGCCACCTCCTTTGATAGCATAACTGCTTCACACCATGGACTGAACTAGGGCCGGATGCCAGAGTGATGATTTTTTGGTAAAGAGATAGTTGGGACCCTGGAGACGGACATAGGCAATTTTTTTTAATAAACGAGTGAGAAATGACGGAGAAAGAGAGAAGAAAAGGGAAAACTTAGCTTTGCTATTACAATAAATAAGGCGCTATGGCAAAAACTACAGGTAGTGGGTACCTGCAAAACAGGAAAGGGGAACTGTGTTACCCCGAATTTAACGCGAGCGAAGCCGCCAGCAAAAGCTAGTTTAAAATAATTGCAAAAATATGCTTACTTAAAGCAGTATACAATTTTTTGCAAGAAATATAAAGCTTTTTTCTTTTATATGTTGTTATAAGCCTTAATGGATCAGTAACGTCATGTATCATTGTAGATAACTAACTTTTTTCTTTAGTCAGATTTCAGATATCTATACTAATTAGGTACCTACTGAAATTACCTAATTAACTCAAAGATAAATCCTATTGGATTAAAACAAGCGTGATTACGTGATTATTGATAATGACAGATAAGCATACAAATGCGATGATCAACGATTTGTCCAGTCCAACGTCTTTGTTCACTATATCTATAGAATTTTGTACTGAAGATTGTATTTAGAAAATGGATTTGACAGGCTAACTTGCAGTCTCAACTCTTGGTGTCTCATCAGTTGGTGCTATATTTAGTAATATTTTGTTGGTGAAGGAGGAATTCTAAAACCAAGCAGAGGTCTGTAACAATCAGTCAATCAATTTGTACAAGTTTCTTGCATGTATATTGCAATTTAAGTGCTTTAACCTCTAGAGCCCCAGCGGCATAAAACGTGCCAGTAAACAAGTAATACCGTTGAGCCCCGCTGGCACAAATTTGTGCCACCAAACCCCGACCGATTTAAAACTGTATTTGTAGTAAAGATAAGTCTTAAAATCAGATTACGCTTACGATAAGAGCCAGTCCGGAATCCGTCAACTATCCGTGCTTGACGGATAGTTGACGTAGGTAAATAATGGCGGTCTTTGAGAAGTTAAATATCAGCAGTCGCCAAAAAACTGTGTCAATTTCTCGTACTTCGTTTTTTCAGTTACATTGCATACCTAAGGCCTAACCTAACCTGAACCAGGCTATATAAGCATTTTAAAGATCTGGTAGGTATTTCCAACTAGTAATTGACTTTTCATAACATTTTTTAAATAAAAATGTTGGGTCAATAATAAATATTAACAAAGCATTTGCAATGCATTTATTTTCGATTCACGTTTTAAGGCCCTTTTTAATCTTTTGAGTTTTAAAAGAGTAAACAGGTAAAATTTATATTTTCGTAACCAGTGAATGATTCGAAATAAATAAACTGTTATTGTAGTGTGCAAAAAATAAAATTACTGTAGTCATAGTCATAGTAGTCATAGTATTTTATTGATAAGGGATTCTTACAAGTCACAGGTTCATAATATTCATTTCATTAAAGTTACAAATCAATAAAAAAAATTCAAATCAATAAAAAATGTCAAATCAATAAAAAATGTCAAATCAATAAAAAAATGTCAAACCAATCAAAGATGTCCAAATCAATAAAAAATCAAAATGTCAAACAGGTAGAAATATTAGGTACAAATAAAAATAAAAAAACCAAAACACAAAAATCTAACACATTAATTTCAAGTCGAAGTTCAAATATTAAAAAAAATCGTCAAAGCAGTAAAACGCTTGCTCGACAAGCCATTTTTTTAAACGGGCTTTGAAGGTTCCAATGGTCGGGGCACTAGAAATGGTAGCCGGCAGCTGGTTATAAACTGTCGGACCCATAACATGAGTCGTCTTGGATGATTTTATAAGCTTACACGAGACCGACGATAACTGACCCTTGCTTCTAGTGCAGTATGAATGTCGGCTGCCCACCTTAGTGTACAGATCCAGGTTCAGCCTTGTGTACAGAGCGACCTGATAAATAATTATAGCAGGTAGCGTGAGGATGCCTAGTCTAATAAAGTGCGGTCTAGCAGACATGTCCTGCGGTATCCCGACGATGGCCCGCACGGCTCGCTTCTGCATTCGGAAGGCGCGCAGCCAGTCGGCAGCACGTCCCCATAGCACAGCGCCGTATTGGAGTTGCGAGTGCACCGTCGCGAAGTAACAAGACCGCACTTCGCGCTCGGGTAAAACACGCGATATTCTGTTAAGGGCATAACACGCACTACCCAACTTACCGCACATTTTATCGATCTGACGATCCCACTTGAGGCATTCATCAATTTCAAACCCCAGAAAGGTTATTGTCTTCACCTGAACTAAAGCCACTCCACCCGCAGATACCGCCAGTGGTCGCGATGACCGTCCTGACAGGACAAAGCGCATGAAGTGAGTCTTTTTCAGGTTCAGAGCGAGACCATTTATCTGAAACCATAGTGCCAATTGATTCGCGGTGTAATTCAACT
The DNA here is from genome assembly GCA_905475445.1 of Ochropleura plecta. NCBI lineage: Eukaryota > Metazoa > Arthropoda > Insecta > Lepidoptera > Noctuidae > Ochropleura > Ochropleura plecta. The sequence goes on along the minus strand of FR997731.1, from coordinate 14,058,773 downwards.
TCTGCTCTAGCTGATCCACTGACTCTGCTGTCACCAGCGCTGCCACAGCTGCCACAGCTGCCACAGCGTACATTAATACTACTGCGTCAGTCACAGCGTCTGGCAAGTCATTCAGCAGTAGCGAGAACAGTATATTGGACACCGATGAACCCTGAGCCACTCCTATCTCCGACTTCAGAGGCGCGGACATTACCTTCCCTTGGCTTCCCACCACTACCTGAGTCCTGTCGCAAAGCAAATCAGTCAACAAGGCATACGACGATTCCACCACTCCGTAATGCTGTAGTTTTACAGCTAATACGGCGCGGTCGGCGACATCGAACGCTTTGGATCGGTCGCAGCATATTACAGCCACTTGCATCTTTTGCTCACGTGCAAACATGACTCGATGTACGAGTTCGGGAGCCAAAGAGGTGGTTGAGCGGCCTTCGCGGTACGCATACTGGCGGTCAGAAAGGGCGTTTGTCTCTGAAATAAATTTAATCAGCCGGGAGCACAAACCGTTCTCAAGAATTTTGGCGATGGTGGGTATAATAGAGGCTGGTCTGTAGTTGTCCATACAGTCTTTTTTACCCTTTCCTTTGTAAAGAGGTGACACTTTGCTGAACTTTAATGGCGTGGGAAAGGAAGGGTTCCTTTCCCACGCCATTAAAGTTCAGCAATTGCATGCCCTTATGCAGGCGTTAAAAAACTCGGAAAGGACGGAGGTTAGTGGCGCTGCTACCAATTTCATAAGTTTCATCGATATGCCATATGCATCTTTCGACGGTTTAGGTGGGATACGTGATGTGATGATCTGATAGATTTCATACGCACTAAAAGCAGTAAGTCGAAGCGAGCGGTCAGCCGGTGGCCGCGCCGCGCACAGTTCGTACTGCGCGCGCTGCACGTCAGCGCGCGGCGCACCGCACGCGGCGGCCGCACTCAGGAAACGTTGGTTCATCGCGTCAACAACCGATTCTTTTGTAACAAACGGTGTTCCGTCCGAATTTCTTACAATATCCGTAAAGTCTAAATTTGGAGAGTTGCCCTTCTCTTTATTTATGACAGCCCACATTGCCTTGGAAGAATTATTAGAACAACATATTATGTTAGAGATGCCAGATTTTTTGTTATTAATTAATTTAAGATATTTTAATTGCATGTCCTTAATTAAATTATGCATGTCATTAGAAGGGTAACGCTCGCAAATGTCAAGTAATTCAAACAGTAATAATTTATAGTCGTCAATATCAGTTGTTATCCATGATGAGTCAGTGTTTTTGGAATTACGTCTAATAAGGGGAAAGCAAATGTCAATCTTATTAGATATTATGTAAATAATCGCGCGAGCCATAAATGACGGATTACTATTGCGCGTTTTTATCTCATCCCAGTCAATACTCTCAATAGCCGCTACGAAATTGGCCTGATTGGCCTTTGAAAACGACCTAACATAGCGTGCAGCCTGTGCTACTGTGTGTTTGTTGCACGTCACCTCGGTCCTGACTGCTAGATGGTCACTCAAGTGCGTGGCAACAGGTGCCGTGTTGACCGATTCCGCTTGCAGGTTTGTGTAAACATGATCTAAACACGTGGAAATTGTCATACTTATGCGAGTTGGGAATTCTACTTCATTCGTCATGTTATGGGCCGAAAGAATATCCAACAACCTTTTTAGGTCGTTTGATTCAATTAACGTATTAATATTAAAATCACCCACTATGACACATTCAATGTCAAGCTCACAAATCTTGTCGAGCAATTGTTCTAATTTGCCTAAAAAGGCATTAGCACTAATTAAATTTGTTCTATAAATACAAATTACACTTATGTCAAAATCTATTAAGTCAATAGCTGATATCTCACATATTTGTTCAATCGACATCGATACTAAATCATCATTCTCCACGCACTTAATCCCGTTTCGAACATATATACATGAACCGCCATGCTTAATAATAATAATGCGTAATAGAACTTCTAACTTATTGGTTTTTTTATCAATCGACGCAATATTTTGATGGCATACAATAACTTTTTGGATTGCTACATTTTTGCATACAGTAGTGTCACCGTCACAGCTGCCTCGTTGTACTGGCGCGGGCGACGTCTCAGAGACCGGCTTTGTTATTATCACCGCTGCCCCGCTCCCCGCGGGGGCGCACTCGAAACCAGTCCGACACCTTCACTTGCGGCGGCCACGAAGTCGGTGAGGAGAACCGCTCGTACATACTCTCGGGGAACCCAATCACAAAAGCAGCATGCTTGTCCGATTTAATGTCACGTTTCTCGACATAGTATTCTTCACACTGCTGAATTTTATTGAGGTAGTTCAGCACGTTCTGTTGCGAAGTCTCAGGTCGAAATGACCATGCCTGAATGTACCTCATACGCTCTACTGTTAACAGTTCATCATCAGTCTTGCCAGTTCCAGTTACCACTTTACGAGACCTGCGTCTTCGATTGACGGTCTTCCACTGGTCATCATTGTCAGCGTTAATTGTGTCCTTGTCAATAGCATGATTACTACGCGCTTCTATGACTGCTCCCACCTTTGGTTTCGTGGCCACACCGCCAATGTTTACCGGTGATGACAGATCGCCAATTTGAGATCCGCTGTTGTTGGAATTATTTACAACAAATCTACTCAGTTCGGGAGTCTTCGGCGCATCATCGTCACACAAGTCGGTTTTTGAAGCGCTTGATTTTTTTAAGTTACCTGGCCCTTGTCCAGTAGTTTTAGTTGGTCTTGAAGCCGGCGTTGGAGACATTATTTAACCGCGCTTGACGAATCGGTCGCTGCGCCGCTGGTTGAGCCTGGGCACTCGTCGACGCACAGTTTGGCGGCCTACCCTCAGATGTAGAAATGAGTTCGGCGATCAATCCAACTTGCTTTGTTATTATAGCACTTTGGTCATTTATTTTACACTCCAGTGCAGTCACTTTTTCACTGAGGATGATTATCGTCTTTTGCAACTCACGAACACAATTTTCAAGGGCTTTTTGAGCCATTTTGTATTAAAAAAACAATTAAAAACGACGAGCTCTCTTAGGGAACTTTCGCCTGCTGGGACTACCCGTCAATTTGTACATACATATGTATGTGTTCTCGTGAAGAAGCTTTGTCTTTATCGAAAGACTTAAACTCGTAGTTGTTCCAAAAAAAAGGACAAAATAAAACATGAAATAGAAACTAGTTAATTAAGTTTTGCGGTGTAGACTTTAAACTGCATAAACACGTAAAAAACTCTGTCGATTATATCGCCTTATGCAGTCACCTTTGAATGTTCATCGACTAAATAATATCAACAAAAAGTTTCGTATAGGAAACAGATAGGGCAAAAGAAGGAACATGGGTGGGGCTATAGTCAGTAAAAGTCTCGACACTCCCCCTCGCTCTGCCCAGAGCGGGGGAAGTTATTTGATGATTTCCAATCCGCAAAAAACAGTCCTCCTCTCTGGTTGAAGATGTCTCTCCACCTTTTGCTTGGTCTCCCTTTTCTTTCTCTGTCTCTGGGTATCCATACTGATAAACGTTTAAAAAACCTGCAATATAAGGTGGTCAATGTTTTACATGCCTATCTGACCACTACAACTTAGTGACCGGTTAATAAAAAAACTAAATTGACTGGTTGTCAGACTTATCGACTGTCAAATACTTAAAAATGTCAGACGGATACAGAGGGCTCTCTGTTATGAGATTACCCAACTACGGGCCGGTACCGAAAAACATTGCTAACCATCAATCATCTTTTGCACTAGTTTTTTTACCACGATTCTCAGGTAAAAACCGTCGTTGCTAACAAATAAACATAAAATTAAAGTGTAATGACGTAGAAATACCACCTTTTGGGCCGTTAGATTGTAAAAAAACCCATCGTCGCTACCTAAATCTTGAAACATAAACAGAATAGAAAGACCACAGACTAAATATATTCGTAACATAAGTTTATTGTTGTGTTGATTTGCATAATCAGAAGTAAACAAACCAATTAACAGTTTACTAAATGTATAATTTTTAAGAAAACTTTTTAAGAAAAATGCTTAAAAGAAGTAAATCGAAACAAAATAGGAATAAACCGACCATACCATGTTTTAATCAAAATCTTCAATGTATTGATACAGTGGAATGGTGCAGTTTTTCACAAGAGTACGATATTATAAGGAAAGTGAATCCAGTTAAAAGTTTTGAAAATTTATCCTCCAATGGGCTTAAAATGGAATACTAGTTAATAGTTAGTTGATAGACCGATCAGCGCGCCGCGTAATGATATATAATCGATGTTACCATCCCACATGACGAGAACCTCGTGAAAGCTGAGAAAGAGAAGCAACTAAAATATCTCGACTTGGCACACGAGGTTGTCGATATGTGGAATGTGAGCTGGGCTGTCATTGTGCCGATAGTAGTTACGGACAATGGCCTGATGGCCAAGAGCATCAACGACCATCTCTCGAAGCACTCCTTAGGCGGTTGGATTAAGGGCCTGATTCAGAAGGCAGTACTCCTCGATACAGCTCGCGTGAGGAAGTTCCTGTCTCTGGAGCCCTAATCACCGGTAGCTTGGACCCTGCTCCCGATACCGGCGGAGACCTATTTTTATATTTTTAAATGTTTTTCTATAATTTTTTAAAGAAATTTAAAAAAATGTATTTATAAGATTGAAAAATGAATAAAAAAAAATATAAATACGACAGTTTGTGAGGTTGTTTGGATGTTTGTTACTCTTTCACGCTAGAACGACTGAACGGATATAGATGAAATCTGGCACTGAGATAGATCATAGTCTGGAATGGCACCTAAAGTATCTTTATGTTATAACGTTATTTTAGTTATTTCCACAGTGTGATGTCGTATGGTATTCTCTTGTGGGGGCCATGCCGCCGATATTCAGACAATTTTTATTTTGCAAAAGAGGGCAATTCGTTCAATGTATAAATTAAGTCCTAGACACTCCCTCAGAGAAAAATTTAAAGAGATTAACATACTATCTGTGCCCTCTCAGTTTATTTACGAAAACCTTTTGTACGCGCATAAAAATATAAAATTGTTTAAAAAATACAGTGATATCCACGACATAAATACAAGGAACAAACACAAATTTGTTGTTCCCGCAACGAGGCTCAAAAAAATAGGGGGTACGTTCACATGCCAATGTATACGTTATTATAATAAACTACCAAGCGATATTCAAATTCAAACACTAAGCCTCAATAAATTTAAATCTTTTATAAAACGTAAGCTATAATAATATAATCATTACCTTGAAGATAAAAAGGCTTGGAATTAAGCTGCTCCAATTTAATTTGCTCTGTGAGTGTCAAAATTTTATTTTCCTTATTATTTTAATTTATGACATTTTATGATTTCATTCTGATCTCATTAATTTAATTTTGTATTTTTTTATTTGTTTATTGTGAATGTGAAGACCATGTGGATCATTTCTTTTATTTACTTTGTTTTTTGACGATAGTCTGGCAGTTTGAGTACTATAAGCGACCTACACAAATGTCCTTTTTTTGGTATTGTTCGTCGTGTCGTTGAGCTCCTTGGGTTATGAGTTGAGCTACACGATAACTGACAAATGCTTGCACTGACTGGACAGGTCCACTCAATCTGTGTGGTGCTTTCTTAAAAATACCATTTCAGACACTATCTGCATAGTCCTCATGTAAGTTGACCAAGATTATTTTGTCAGGACCTTAAAAGAGAAACTGCCGAAACAAACTCAGAGGTCATAGCTCTGAGTTTGTTTCGGCAGTTTCTTCTCAGAGTAGTCGGGTACGAAACACCGGCCTCGTCTAGTTTTTAAAAAAATTACGTGTAAAAGTGTTTGTGAAAACCTACTTGCAAAATAAACATCATTTATCATTTATGTCGAAAAAAACACATCAATATTTTCACGCAAACGCAATCGCGGTCAAAATCCGGTTATTGCTGACCAACTAAGTATTTGCGTTGCTGACTTTTCAGGGTTTACCCCGATATCTTAGTACCTACTTTCGGTTCCTAAAAGTTTATGAATATTTGCCACACATTTTTGTGTTAATTCATAAAGTTTATATGAAGTTTTTTTATGAACATTCAGTTCCTGCTTTACATAAAAACAGTTCTTAAGTAAAACACTAAGTTCAGAGAGTTTAATTAGATTTTTTATAACCACTTATTTACGTGACTCTCTAGTTGCACTTGAATAACAATGCTCTAAAGATATTACAGTTGCAGTATTTAATAAAGTATATAATACACTTAGCACTTAAATACCAACATACAGGTAAAACTTGTTTACTTAAGGGTTAAGGTCACAATCGACGTTACCGATCAGATAGTCAATGACTCAGGCGATATTATTGTCATGGAAACTTACTAGTTATCTTCTTTTATTTTACCTCGTAAGGCACTTAAAGGGAAGGGAATCCTTACTAATATTATAAAAGCGAAAGTGAGTTTGTTTGTAACGTCTTCACGCCTAAATGGCTAAACTGATTGCGACGAATTTTGGTACAGAGATAGTTGGGACCTTGAAGACGGACATAGGCTATATATTTTTAAAAATATACGAGGGAGAAAGAGGGAAGAAAAAGGAAAACTTAGCATTGCTATTACAACAAAGTAAGGAGCAAGGGCAAAATTACAGGTAGCAGGTACCTATAAATCAGGAAAGGGGAACTGCGTAACCCCGAATTTAACGCGAGCGAAGCCGCGGGCAAAAGCTAGTAAAAATATAAAACTTAAACAACTTTTACAAACAGCTACCCTACCATGACGTCTTAAAGCAGAACTTATTCCACTGAGGGAAAGAGACAGAGCTATATAGGGTGTCTAGCACCATCTTTTGACGAGCCTGTTGGTCTAGTGGTTAGTGGCCCTGACTGCTGAGCCGGAGGTCGTGGGTTCGATTCCCACCCAGGACAAACTTTGTGTGATGAGCATGATTGTTTGTTCTGTGTCTGGGTGTGATTTATCTATAATATGTATGTATTTATAAATTATATAAGTATGTATATCAGTTGTCTGGTTACCATAACACAAGCTCTGCTTAGCTTGGGATCAGATAGCCGTGTGTGAGTTGTCCCAAGATATTTATTTATTTATTTATCTCTTTCCCTCAGTGGAATAAGTTCTGCTTTAAGATGTCATGGTAAGTCTACAGGAATGCTTTCGTCATTTGTTCGCGTATGGAAGTGACCCCCACAAATGTAGATAGCAGCTGTTTGTTTCCTTATATTTAAAAGATGTACTCTTTCTCGACGTGGTTCGTTTTCGTGAGTATCTACTACACCCCCTAAAATCGTATAACCTGTTAATTTAAAAAAAAAAGCCGGCCAAGAGCGAGTCAGACTCGCGCATCGAGATAAAGGGTCTTTATTACAGACTGACAGACATACGGACAACAAGGTGATCCGACAAGGGTTCAGGAATTCCTTTTGCGTTACGGAACCCTAAATCGCAATAAAATTTAAATTTTGTGGGGACCCTGGTGCTTCCACCTTAACAAGCTAGGATCTCCGGATGATAAAAACAGTAATTAGGTTCAAAATACTAAGTAGGCAAACAGCAGTTAGATGTTAAGGAAATACTTTAATAATAAATAAATAATAAATATCTTGGGACAACTCACACACGGCTATCTGATCCCAAGCTAAGCAGAGCTTGTGTTATGGTGACCAGACAACTGATATACATACTTATATAATTTATAAATACATACATATTATAGATAAATCACACCCAGACACAGAACAAACAATCATGCTCATCACACAAAGTTTGTCCTGGGTGGGAATCGAACCCACGACCTCCGGCTCAGCAGTCAGGGCCACTAACCACTAGACCAACAGGCCCACTCAACATATGCATGTTAGATACAACTTTGTATCTAACATGCATCAAAGATACCTGAACATTATAATTCGCATGTAGGTAATTACGATTATGTAAATTTACTCATTAATTTTACAGCAGTTGCTTTTAAAACGCTATTATATTAAAATTTAATTAACTATTATAACTTTTTAACAATTACCACTATAAGCATCATAGTTATAGTGTAATTTTAAATATAATTAATACAAAGATTGTCACAATTTGATATTATTAAGACGTTGGTGAAAACACCCAGATGATGGGGAATAGAATCACTTCTTTAAAAATAAATCAAGGAAATGTGTTTAGGAAATGGCAATTCTGGCTGTTCTTTGTGCATGAGTTCCTCATTCTAAATTGTAAACAATGTTATATTTTTTGTATATCTTATAGTGATACCGACAATATAGCATATCTTTATTAGCTTAAAAATATTCCACTCCTAGGGAACTAACCACGCCTACTTTAGGAAGAGATTCCACTTTCCAAGTAGTCTCCCATAATTCCCCTTTTGTCCCTCACTGATGACAGTTGAAGACAAATCGGTCGACGTAAGAATCATCAAAATCGGTCCAAGCGTCTAAATAGTGCCGAAGGAACAGACATACATAAATAGTCTTTTAAACATATAACCCTCAATCGGGTAAAAATAAAAAAAGAAATATTCAACTGAAAACTGTTCATAGTATGAAGATTCATTACATAATAACCTCGTGGTAATTAGTAAAACGCAAGGGCTGGAAAAATCGAGCCGTTGCAGCGTTTCGATGCAATAGTGCAGAAATGAGAGCAAATAAAGTAGAACAAATGATTTGAATCTAGTTTTAGTGGATAGCTTGGTAAATTGAAACCAAGATAGAAATATCTTGGTTTCAATTTGTTCGAAATTCATGTCCTAAAAAATGGAATTTCTTTTCTAAAGCTAGTTTTTCAAGTATGGTACCTACATCTTCATCAGAAAAAGAAGTTTCTCATACAGGTATCACTTACTATATTTCATGCGCATTGTTAATGATAGTTTAGATAATTTGTTTACCAAATGAGTTTGACAAAAACACAGATAACAGTTAGGTATTTATCGCGAATCCAAAGTCCACACAAAATGTCTTAAGATAACACAAAAATCAACAATAAAAATCTAACCTGTTCCACCCGGCGTTTTCACCAAAATTTTTGTTTACAATCACAAATAAACACAAGTTAAAACAGTTATTTTGAAAAGTGAGTGCGTCCGCCAATCGGCGCGCGTTGGCCCTGACTGCGCCTGCGCACGCGATCAAGTTCCGTTGATACGCAAGTCTAACGCTTACCAAACGTAATTACTAATATCAGTGGTTCTGCTTCGAGGAATCCTTTATCTTTATAAATATGATATTGGACTTAATTTAATTATACTACAATGCATAAAAGAATGCGGACAAAGTACAAATGGATTAAAAATCTACCGACCCGCCCTGTGTTGCATATTTGGTACAAAACTAAGTGTACATACGAATGTGACACGTGATTTTCACATGATAAGAACTTGTTAAGTTGGCGCACAGTTGGCGCAGTGGCAGAACGATCGACTGCTGCGCTGAGTGTCGCGGGTTCGATCCCTGCATTGAATAAATAATTCTCTATAGGTGATTGTTTCAGGTTTGGCTGTTTGTGTATGTGAGTTTAAATGTTTGTGAACGCACCCATGATACAGGAGAAATTCCTAGTGTATCAAACATTAACAAAAAAAAAACGGTGGTCGCGGAGTTTAAGAATACGGCCACTCCATCTCATCCCGTGGGTGTCGTAAAAGGCGACTAAGGGAACTTATGACCCAGTGCAGACTATCGAGCACATTGTGTCATCCGAATGGTGACGGGTAATGCACCAACAAAAGCATTCCCAAGGAGGGTTAGTGTTTGAGTGGCGCGCGGAGGCACTACACCGGGGGGAAAACCCGCTGCCGCGGCAAGTTGCCGCTCGGCGGGCAGACCTCCGGTGCGATCTCATGGTGGCATGGAGAGAGCGACTGTCGCAACCCCGTGCAGGGCACGCCACAATAGTGGCGGTAAGTCCCCTCTTTGAGGAGTGGCTGGAGAGGCGTCATGGCGTCCTCACCTACCGCCTGACGCAGGTCCTCACCGGACACGGAAGTTTCGGGAGGTTCCTGCACATCATCGGGCGGGAGGAAGCGCCCGGGTGTCACCATTGTGACGATCGCCCTGAGGACACGGTGGAGCACACAGTGGCGATCTGCCCAGCGTGGGCGGAGCACCGCCGTGCCCTCGTAGAGGCGATCGGCGGCGGCGATCTCTCGCGTCCGGCCCTGGTTCAGGCCATGGTCCGGAGCGAGAGGGAATGGGAAGCGGTCACCACCTTCTGCGAAGCAGTAATGCTAGCAAAGGAGGTGGCCGGGCGTTTGAGGGAGAGAACCTCGAACCAACCCAGCCGCCGCGGGAGACACCCCGGGCGCCGGGCGCCGCGAGACGACTCCCGGCCACCGTAGATGCGGGCCTGTGGGCGGTGAGCAATGGGTAGTTCACCGTCCGTCCGTCGATTGACGACAGGCCGTGTCGACGGCGCGTTCGTGTTTCACACGCGCCTCAAGGAGAGTCAGCAAGGCAGAGGGGCTTGCCAGAGCCTCCGCCTGCCGGGGTTGCGGGTTGTTCGAAAGAGATACCGCGGCCTCGGAACGTAGAGGGCGATAGAGGGAACATGGGTGGGTTTTAGTCAGTACAAGTCTGACATCTGACATGATTTCCCACCCGAAAAAAAAAAAAAAAAAAAAGGAGGGTTAGTGTCAGGTAGGCGGCCGACTATAAAACTTTAGCTAAAAACTTAAGCAACATGGATGGACAGAATGAGATGCGCGATAGGGTTAGGGCGTACCCCGCAGGCGATAGCAGGGGCAGCACCCGGCCCCCACGGGAAATGGACAAGGGTTGTTGCACCATCCCGGGCGGGTGCGACGTAAGAAGCGAGCTCGGGAAGTGAGATTGAGGTATGCTAGTTGGAATGTTGGAAGTTGGACTGGAAGAGCCAGAGAATTAGCGGATGTGCTGAAAAGAAGAAGAATAAATGTAGCGTGTTTACAAGAAACTAAATGGAAGGGTACAAAAGCAAGAGAAATTGGTGAAGGATACAAGTTTTTCTACTGTGGAATGTGTGATGGGAAAGGAAATGGCGTGGGAATAGTCCTAGATAGTGATTTGAAAGAAAGTGTCATAGATGTAAAAAGGATTAATGATAGGTAAATAGTTGTGAAAGTAATGTTAGAAAATATGGTCTTGAACGTGATTAGTGCGTATGCCCCACAGGTAGGATGTGAAGAAAGAGTGAAAGAGAAGTTTTGGGAGGATTTTGATACAGTTTTGATGACCATCCCGGTGCAGGAGGAATTTATAGTTGGAGGTGATTTTAATGGACATGTAGGAAGAATAAAAGGAAGTTATGAAAGAGTACACGGGGGATGGGGTTTTGGTAGATTAAACAACGAGGGGGAAACTTTATTACAATCAGCTACTGCATTTGATCTAGGAGTAGCCAACACTTGGTTCCAAAAAGCCGATGAACACCTAGTAACTTATAAAAGTGGTATGCATAACACGCAAATTGACTACTTCTTCGTCAGACGCAACAATTTAAAGCACATCAAAGACTGCAAAGTGCTGCCAGGAGAAGACTTGGTCTCACAGCATAGACTCCTGGTTATGGAAGTAGTTATACAAATAAAGCTTTCTAAACAAAAAGAGCGACCTCCTCCTAAAATCAAATGGCATATGCTAGAGAAGCCTGATTGTGCGAGGAAATTTATAGACCGAGTGGTGGATAAAATGGTAGAGATGGGTGATTTGAATGACCTAAGTGTAAATGAATGTTGGAATGAGATGGCAAGGTGTATTAGGAGCGCAGCAAAAGGTATTTTGGGAGAGACGAAAGGAAAGGGCACAATAGAAAGGGATACGTGGTGGTGGTCGACAGAGATACAGAATGTGCTGAAGGAAAAAAAGAAGAAGTTCAAAGAATGGCAGAGTGTTGGAAATGAGAGTGCTAGTTTGAAAGCTGTAAGGAAGAGTGAGTATGATGCTCTCAAGAAAAAAGCCAAAAGAGCTGTGGCCATAGCGAGAGCGAAAGCCCTGAACCATGACACACTGGATAGTCCAGCAGGCCAAAAACACCTTTACCGGCTTGCTAGAGCTAGAGAGAGAAAGTCGAAGGATGTTTGTCGGATAAAATGCGTTAAAGACGAAGCTGGAATGGTTATATCAGATGATGAGAAAATTATGGATAGGTGGAAAGGTTACTTTGAAAGACTGATGAATGAAGAGAACGACTGGTGATGAAGTGAGGATTGCAGTGAATGGAATGAAGAATGGTAAGGCATTAGGACCGGACGGAATACCGGTTGAAGTATGGAAGTTATTGCGGATGGACGGATGTGCGTGGTTAGCTTTATTCTTCAATAAACTGTTGCTGGAAGAGGCCATTCTTAAAGAATGATGTAACAGTTCGCTGGTGCCCATCTTTAAAAACAAAGGTGATGTGCTGGAGTGCAACAATTATAGAGGAATAAAGCTAATGTCACACAGTATGAAAGTTTGGGAGAAAGTTATTGAAAGGCGACTGAGAGAAGAGAGCGAAATTAAACAGCGCCAATTCGGTTTTATGCCTGGTCGGGGAACGACGGATGCCATTTTCGCTATCCGCCAGTTGTGCGAAAAATACAGAAGTGCACATAAGAACTTGCACATGGTGTTCATCGACCTCGAAAAGGCATACGACCGGGTACCGCGTGCGGTTTTGTGGTGGGTTCTTAAGGAGAAAGGTGTGCCAGGGAAGTATGTGCAGTTGATCCGTGCGATGTACAGTCAATGCAGTACCCAAGTCCGGTCCACAGCGGGCACTACCGGCACCTTCAATGTGGCTGTCGGCCTGCACCAAGGGTCAGCTCTTAGCCCTTACCTCTACCTGGTGATAATGGACGCTCCCACGTCATCCGACATCCAGGAAGAGGCTCCCTGGTGCATGCTGTTTGCCGATGACATTGTGTTGGTTGCCGAGAGCGGCCAAGAGGTCCAGAGCAGATTGGAAGTGTGGTGGCAAAGACTGGAGAACGTTGGCCTGAAATTAAGCAGAACTAAAACCGAATACTTGTTCTGCGATTTCGGCGGTCTCTGTAGTCCTGTGCCTATAATCCTTGCCGGAACGCCTATACCGATCTGCTTCAACTTCCGGTACCTCGGGTCGCTTGTCCAAGGGGATGGCGAAGTAGATCGGGACGTAACGCACCGAATCAACGCAGGATGGATGAAATGGCGACAGGTCACTGAAACAACTTGCGACCCACGGATGCCCCTCAAGTTAAAGGGGAAAATATATAAGTCCGAGATTAGACCTGTTGTACTGTATGGTTCAGAATGCTGGGCTGTAAAAAAGGTGGATGAAAAACGATTGCATGTAGCGGAGATGAGAATGTTGAGATGGATGTATGGAGTGTCAAGAATCGATAAAGTAAGGAATGAATATATTCGAGGAAGTTTGAAAATGGCGCCTGTTACAGAAAAATTGAAAGGGAGTCGTTTGTCTTGGTATGGACATGTAATGAGGAGGGATGAAGGACATGTGACTAAAAGAGTGATGAATCTGAATGTTGATGGACGGAGAGCGAGAGGAAGGCCAAAGAAAAGATGGATGGATTGTGTAAGGAATGATATGAAGGAGAAAGAAGTAAATGATGCCGTGACGTCTTATAGGGGAGAATGGATGAAGAAAACGTGTTGCGCCGACCCCAAACAGAATGAGACAAGGGCAGGAAAATGATGATGAGTTGGTATCAATCATCGTCATCGGCTTAGCCTTTTGCCAACTTTCTTCTAGTAATTGGCTTCTAGTAATATTAATATTACTTATATTTAATTTATTGAAAGGCATAACCTATGTAGGAAGATGTAACTGCAACCTGAAGAAATCTAGGTTGTTCTGCCGGAAGACCTAGTTACCGGTAATTATGGTGTAACTCAGGGAAGGCCTATAGATAATTTGAGTAATTTATTGCTAACAGGTAATATAGGTAATAGTATACCTATACTATTATATTATATGCAATAAAGATATCTTCCTGATTAAACATAATTTAGCTGACATAATATCAAATTAGTACCTAAACTAAAAGAGCTGTCAAATCGACATTTATTTAAAACTTCTGTTTTTCAGTAAATATAAATATGAATCTATTTTGTAAAAGGTACACGTTTTGTACTTATGTACCTAAGTACTTTTAATTTCTTCCTTACTAATATTATAAAAGCGAAAGAGAGTTTGTTTGTTACGTCTTCACGCCTAGATGGCCAAATCGATTTTGATGAATTTTTGTACAGAAATAGTTGGGACCCTGGAGATGAACATAGGCTAAAAAAAGTGAGAAAAGGGGAAGAAAGAGGGAAGAAAGGGGGCGAGAAAGTTATTATTTTTCGATCAAGCGAGTTAAAGTTAGCGTTAGCCCAAAGTAACTATGCCACGCGGATGAAGTCGCGGGCGAAAGCTAGTTAATATATAATTTCCAACCTTGCCGAAAGGGTTAGGCAGAGGTGCATCTAATAATACAACTACATTGCGCCATTGCTGTAAAAGTCCCATGTCCCAATAGGGCGAGGAACGAAGCTATTGTCATCAACAGGGCACAAATCCAAACTCCATGGTTGTTACTAAGAAACTCCTGATGAAAAACCCTATAACATTTTGCTTCACGTGGAAATCGAACCCAGGACGGCACGCTACACAAGCGCTAGCGACCACTAAACCAATGAAACATTTACTTCCAAACAAAGTTTAACAAAATCAAGTTAATATAATTCTGAAACTTGTTATTTTTAATATAAACTTTATACATATAATAAACAAGCTACAATTGTAATTAATTTTAAAGCTTTTAAATAAATGAACTAAAAGTAAACTATAAAAGAGCATTAAAGAACTCCTTAACGCTGTCTAAACTCAACTTGTTTTGTATAATTATGTTGTGAAGTTCCCGACTAAACATGCATTTATGTTTAAAACAGTTCTATTAGAAGTTTGTGTTGTCTTTTTGGAGAAAGAATGACCGCAGAACAGGGGGTTTAAAATAGCCGCTTTAGCGGCTTTAAGTTGCCAGGCCCTCCGCCTGCCGGGGTTGCGGGTTGTTCGAAAGAGATACCGCGTCCAGACTCCGTGGCTGCTAAATTCTTGATGGAAAAGCCCAGTAACGCTTTGTCCGGGCATAAAAACCAAGACCCCAGTCAACTATGATAACAAATGTAAAGATTATTTTCCATTTGTAATTTATTCCGGTGTTTTGGTCTGTTATGATCTGGGGGAGTCTTACCAAGAGGTATCGTACTACTCAGGTAACCGGGACGTGAAGGTAAGATTGGCAGTCACTTTAAGTAAAATAATGGACCTTAGGTACACATAGTTAGACTGAAAAACGATCCTAACTTAGTTGGGAAACGGTCAGGCAGATAATATATTTTATCCTGGTAAATTGCATGCTAAGCCGAACCAATGTAATGTTGAAAGATAGATAGAAAGATAGATACATCATTTATTTGATGCAACAGAAGACCCAATACAGAAATCAATGAAAATATCCCAAGCAGATGATGATGATGTATCGTTTTTAATTTTCCAATAATTGTCTCTTTCAAAAAAAGCAGGAGGTATCAATTCGTCGAAAACTTTTTTTTATGTGTGTTCACCGATTACTTGAAGACGCCTGGACCGATTTTCTAAATTCTTTTTTTGTTTGATATATGTTTGGTATACTTCTCAGGGAAATTGTACCACCATTTCAATTTTATTTATTTTGCTTAATTTCATTTATGAGTTATCGTCTATAATACATATCTTTTTCTCTATGTCTAAATGGATGATCTGCTAATCTTTTAGTAACAATGGAAAATTAATACTCGATAAAATATATGATATTATTATATCATTTTAAATATGATTAGGATTACGAAATATATTATATACCAATTTACTTTTAAAAGCTGAAATAAAAACTTTTTTTATAAAAAATAAAACCAGCTTCGAAAAAGTTTTAGACATAACATATCATCACGACTGTAATCCCCAAAGAGTTAGGCAGATGTGTACCGAATAATACACTCAATTTCAATTCATTGTTTTCATGTCTTTGATCCTCCTAAATAACTAACATTAAACCTTAGTTCGATTTTTTAACATAAACGTATTAATATTGAGTGTTTCCTTATTAGATTTTGAAAATCAATATGCATTTAAAAGTAAATTGCTTTTGGCACGTATAGTCGATTAAGTTTACAGAAACTTCCCGTTAAAACGATAAACTTAATTTACAATCCTGCCTGACTAGATTGAATATCAGAATAAAAAACCAGCCAAGAGCGTGTCGGGCCACGCTCAGTGTAGGGTTCCGTAGTTTCCCGTCCGTCACAATAAGTGTTCCCACTTATGAGTTTAAAGGTGAAGGAGGAAATTATTTTGTACAACTTTTTGTCTTTTTTGTACAAAAACTGTTGTGTCAATCAAGTTCAAAATGATTTTCCTAGAAAGTCCTTATAAAGTTCTACTTTTCAGATTTTTTTCATATTTTCTAAACTTACGGTTCAAAAGTTAGAGGGGGGGGACACACATTGTTTTTTACTTTTGGAGCGATTATTTCCGAAATTATAGACATTATCAAAAAATGATTTTAGTAAACCCCTATTCATTTTTAAATACCTTTCCAACAATATATCACACGTTAGGGTTGCAATTAAAAAAAAAATCACTTCCCACTTTACATATAGGGTGGCTACCCTAATAAAACTTTTTTTTCAAATTTTTATTTTACCACTTTGTCGGCGTGATTGATATACATATTGGTACCAAATTTCAGTTTTCTAGTGCTAACGGTCACAGAGATTAAGCGAGGACGGACGGACGGACGGACGGACGGACGGACAGACAGACATGGCGAAACTATAAGGGTTCCTAGTTGACTACGGAACCCTAAAAAGAATAACCTTATAATCTTTTTTGTTGCAAAAATATAATACAAATAAAAACGTTTTTGTTTCATCCTTTTTAGTTGTGGTATCCCAAAGCTTTGTCAAGAATCCATTTAATATTGTTAAAAGAAGTTATTAGCATATCATACACACAGACTAAGAAGAAATTATGCACATTATAAAAAAATATTAACTAATAAAGTACTTAAGCAAAGTAAGCAAAGGAACGGATACTGTGTGTTGCGAACAATCTCAGAGTAAGATGGCTGTGATGTAGAGAAGAAGACAGAAATAACGATTCTATAAGTGTATCATTGTTGCCATTGACAACGGAACACTTAAAATTATGAAAACCTTTACATTTTGTAATACCCAACGGATGACGCAAACTTGTAACCTAAATAAATGATCCTATTACGGAAAAGGTAAAATTAAAAAAATGGTTGCTGATAATGACAATGACGTAAACGGCAAATAAAAAAAAACAGGAAAATTCTCACATCACAATAAGCATTAAATGCAGGTTAATCAGGTTTAGTTTTATTATTTTATGTCAAACGCATCATAAAATAAATTTAAAGATATTGTGACCTATAATAAGAATTATAATTTAACTAGTTTTTGACGTCAACGCACCACTTACATTTTTTCAGTCTATTTTTTAATTTAGAATTTGAATCACTATGGAATGAGTGCAGGGAGGCGTGGCCTAGGAGTGATACAGAGCAGGCAAGGAAAATACGAGGTGCACTCTAGTTAGTACAATTTTTGCTGGGTAAATGACTTTTTTTGGTATGTAAAATCACGTTTTACGGTAGGGCTCAACGTTCTGCATTCTGTAAACTTGTGTAGATGGTTTTTTTGCGGATGTGATATCATCAAATAACTTTCCCTGCTCTGGACAGAGAGGGGAAGTGTCAGACTTGTGCTGATTAAAATCCACCCATGTTCCTTCTATTGCCCTTTATGTTCCGGCGCCGCGGTTTCTCTTTCGAACAAACCGCAACCCCGACAGGTTGTGTAGATGGATGCATTAAATAATTTAAAAAAATATTAAAAAATAAGTCTAGGATTCGTTTAAAGGGTCTTAATGAACAAAAAAAACAAGTGGAGGGTTCCATACAAACTTGAGACATATAGTAAATAGCCATAGCCATATCTTTTGACTGCGTAGACTTAGAGAGTTGATTTTTTTACAGCTCTAATGGTCCGCAAATTTGAGTATATCGTTCCGTTTGTACCTTTTGAGGTACAGAATCCCAAAATAAGGTTTTATTATGCCATTCTTCCACAACCAAATGAATCTGAAATTAGAAGTGAAACTAAAGTCTAGCACCTAGTATGCTTTCATCTAGTCGGTCCATCTGGATTAGTTGTGACCCATGCTCTATAAAGCTAAGCGGGTCATTTATAAGAAGGCCAGCTCAGCTGTCTGCATATAAAGCTTAGCGGTCCACACGTATGACCCCGTATGTCGGCGAAGAGCATATTATAATATATCGACTCTACTGTTACAGCTTAGTCAGTTACGTAAGGTAGCTTTTATTTGGTTGAGTCTATTATAAACCCGACGATTGGTATTTAAACAAGTAACAGTCGGTATTTTTTGTGAAGGAAGAGAACTTTAAATTAAAATAAAACCAGTCTCATCTCTCATAACCATGATATTGGCTTTATTTGAGGAGCTCGTTGTTAAATAATGGCAGTCTCTTGGGTCAATCTTTAAGTTAAGCCCCAAAATCATTACCAAATGTTTTATTTCGCATAAACCTACCTCTTATAAATCGTCGAGAAAAGGTGCACGGTTCGGTATTGTTGTTTCCTGTGGAGAAGAGCCGGCAAGAAACTCCATGGTTAGTAGTTAAGTATGAGAAGACAGCGTAGGCCCGACATTGCCATGACAGCAATTTATGTTTGAACACAGCAAGCTCAGGCCGGTTGGTTTCTTCGGATTAATTAATCGTATCGCGCCCTGTTTGGCACGCGGCACGCGCCGTCTTGAAACCACACCATCTGCAACATAAATGCCTTATAATTGAGGTACGATAAGCTAGTAATCATTTCTCTGTGCCGGTCACCGTTGACTGGTCCGCCAATTTCCCGAAATTGACCTGTTGACTCGATAGCGCCATTTGACGTCATGAGATATTTTTTTCTGGGGATATGTAAAGTAACTTAAGTCGATAAATTAGAAACAATTGATTATTTGGAAATCAACATTCATCGCATTATTGTCGCAATAAAGTCTGATAGTTGATGGATGGAGGGAGAGAGGAAGACCAAAGAAAAGATAGATAGATTGTGTAATGAGAAAGGAGTAATAAATAGACAGCGCGACAATTGGCGCTAGAATTAAAGAAAGATGAAAAAAGAATACGCGGTGCTGACCCCAAATAATACGGCACAAGGGTATGATGATGATGACAGTCTGATTAACTGCTAAAAATGTGTGCAATTATTATAATTGGATCCCCAGAATAAGCCATATTCGCGCCAGAATCGGTGGCAACATGCCCGAAATCACATTGAAACAAAAATGGCACACATCTGTAAAATAAAGTCGACGGCATGGGTGGCGCAGTGGCTAAGGAATCAACTGCTGCGCTGCGTGTCGCGGTTTCTATCCCCCACGGTACAAATATTTCTATAACCTACAGGTAGTTGTTCCGGGTCTGGCTGTGTTGTGTATGTGAGTTTAAATGTTTGTAAACGCTCCCATGACAACGTTTTAAAATATAAAGCCTATTTCGTGGATATTCAAACCATTTTCTGTGTTTTCTTTCAAATTTTAATTTCTATCGAATCTGTTAAAACAGCATTTTCGTTACGACTATGGACGACAGTCCATCAAAAACGTAACTAAATATACACAAAGGCAACAAAAAAAAAAAACGATCGAATATAAAAAAAACAGTCGAAACTTTTCTTTTTCCATATCAATATTTCATGTAGAATAAAATAAACAATGCTTTTAAGGTTGGCTGGGTTTTGTAAATAAAGAGTTGCAGCGTTTATTCGTACTTACATTTCCGATACAAGGTAATGCGACGGTTATTTTGGAATAAATGAAGATTTTTCGATCTGGCTAGGAGACCAGGCTAAGTGATTTCTGCAAGCTATCTCGTTAGTAATTTTCTTTTGTAATTATTGATGCTAAGAAAGTTGAAGCTGAAAGAAGGTTCTTGGTGGAAAAACTGGTACCCGTAAAGTGGTGGTGAGTTCATTTCAGTGGCTGAGCGATCAACTGCTGTGCTTCGTGTCGCGGGTTCGATCCCCGCACGGAATAAGTATTTGTATGACCTACAGGTAGTTGTTTCGGGTCTGGCTGTTTGTGTATGTGAGTTTAAATATTTATAAACGCACCCAAGATACAGGAAAAAATCCTAGGACAACATTTTTTATTAAGAAAGGAACGAAAGAATTCGTCTTAGATCTCTACTCATTTAAACCAAAAATCCTTTAAAATGCTAGTTTACGGATATTACTGAGCATTTCCTAGTTATAAGTAATTTTGAATACAGTATGTTGATATAAGCCACGATCGTATTTTTCTTACAGAGAAGCGTTTGTATATTTTAATCCTCAACTGCTATTCCTTACGGACGAGAAATAAGGTTATTAATTGCCAAATTCAGGACACCCGTGAAGATAAGTGTGTTAAATAAAACCTAATAAGTTTTTTTATTAAATGTCTAACCGGTCAAAAGTACTTTTCACTAATTCACAGTTTTGACTGCAACATAAATATCGTGTTTATTTGAATGAATAAAATTTAACAAGCCTTATGTGAATATGGGGTAAAATAAGAGTGCATTCATCATAACTGTGTTTTAAGGTTAATTGCAATGTTTTAAAATATTAGTAAAACTGATGATTATCTACAGTTGTTGCTATAAAAATGATAATAATATAATTTTACGGTTTCATTTACGGATATGAATGACGAAACTAAACTGTTTCGTCAAGGTACAACTCTAAAAAAAGACATGATACTACATAAACCATTCGCTAAGATAAACAGCTAAGAGGGCAGTTTTTGGTGCTGGAGCTAAGGAACAAACAAAAAAATAATAACAAAAAAAAATACATTGAACATACAGAGCATCACAATCATTTATAAATACATAAGGAGGTTTTTTTTTTAAAAAAAGTCTGCGTTCTATATGGCTATCGATTGTAAGATGACGCGATGCGTTCTTTTTGCACAATGATTTCAAACATACAGATTTCTACAGGCAGTGTCCTAATTGAAGGTTACAAGTGCAAGCGTAGGCAATGTTTCATGCCGGGGTTGCGGGTTGCTCGAATACAAAGGGTGAAAGAAGGAACATGAATGTGTTTTAGTCAGTTAAAGTCTAAAACTCACTTCCGCTCCGCCCAGAGCGGGAGAAGTTAATTGATGATTTCCCATCTGAAAAAAGGCAATGTTTCATTGACCATTTTCATCGCAAGACGAGGACGCATCACGCCATCGTATGATCTCCGCTAATTAGGACATTTCTTTTATTTACAGACTTATATTAATCGAAATCTTTTTGCCCTCAATAATCAACACCAAAACAATTCATTACAAGTTAATCTCAAATAGATAATAAGTAATAAGCGGTGAAGTAAAACTGTTAATGTGCAGGTAGAGAAAACGCTATTTCAAAATACTTTTTTCTTTACTTTCGCAGACTCTTGTATTGTACTCGCTTGATGACATAGGCCCCATCCCTATTACATGGAACTTAACTAACGAAATGTTGATGTACTACAAGTACACCTCTACCTAGCCCTTCGGGGATTACAGGCGTGATGTCTTGTTATGTTACTTATATTTTGCTTTCAAGAATATGACCCTCATGAATTTAATCATATTAAACATCGCTTTGAACTAAAATTCATGTCAGAATATTTAATCGAACGGTCTACATTCAATTCTGTAAAAACATTTTGGCTAA
This sequence comes from Ochropleura plecta, assembly GCA_905475445.1. Taxonomy (NCBI): domain Eukaryota; kingdom Metazoa; phylum Arthropoda; class Insecta; order Lepidoptera; family Noctuidae; genus Ochropleura; species Ochropleura plecta. Next base: position 14,036,994 of record FR997731.1, on the reverse strand, counting down.
AGGCGCCTACATCTTCGCAAATAATTTTTCCAACAGTATAAAAGACGAGCGGACCTAAATTTATAATCTAGATAGGTAGAAGATGCTAGAAGGAATAACAGACCGACATCAACAAACGTTAGTTAACACGAAACTTATCTAAGTGTTATTTATATCACTGCCGCACAAGTATCAAAGTACAAGCCAAAGATGGAGACGCGAATATGATAAAGCCAAAATAAGTGTTCAGTAACGTTTGTAGATCTTAACCTTAGCCCATTCAATTCAAATAGGGTCGGGTTTTGAAGCCAGTATTTTAACAAGATTACCCGAAGTTCGTCAAAGATGTAAAATGAATTCGGGTTTGTGGCCATCAGCGTTGAAGTTTCATCCTTTTGTGAATTATGAATTGTAAGTAAAACTTGGCCCAACCCTTTGATATTCGGGAAGTATGTATTCGTAGATTGCAATCTCAGTAATCTGACTTGTGATCATGTATTTTCTAAAATCATTAATGTTTGAAAATTGAGAAAAACTAGCCTTAACCAAGACATTTTCTCTTTGACTGAAGAAGTGAAACATCTAAAAAATGTGAAATGAAAAAAAAACCTTAATTAAAGTGAATGAGAGAGAATCCGATAGAAGCATACGTGGATTAATATTATACATTAATAATGTTCAACCTCCAGACGAAATTCCAGTAAACAGTTTTGTAAATAAAAATGCCTAATTTAATCAAGTTTCCAATAAACTAAGGACCTAATATACCATGTCAAAGCGAACTAACACCCGACCATTTCGTGGTACATTGAGTGTGAATATAGGAAAAATACAAAAAGTAAAAAGCTGTTTATGTTGTATACTACAAAGTCGATTTTCTAAATCACTCGCGTTATTTGAGTCCATAAATTGGATAGGTAGGTGTGAGAGCACTTTAGATTTATTTCATTTGATCCTCGGTTACCGGTAGACTAGTGCATTCAATAAAGAGTTGCCGCTAGCTAGAATATTTTGTTTGAAAAATAGAACTGAGCATTCAGCAATTCGAAAACTGTATTTTTTTTTAATTTTCAATTAATGTTTGAGAAGGAAGTCCTTCTCCGTAACTTTTCAGCCACTATTTTCGTACGTCACCGTGAACCATTCATTGCACTGCGCGTCCAGATTATCGCGACTCCTCTTTTTGGGCCGGCCTTGACTGCGACGCGAATCCTCAGGCACCCATTACGTGGAGACTTTAGGCAAGCGGTCGTTGTGCATTCGGCTTACGTGACACGTCCATTTCTATTTGAGCCTTCATGCCAACGTAAATAATTCCTGTTTTTTTTCATAATTTACTTAATGATTAACTAGAAATGAGAATTGTGCGAGGCTTAAACCGATGAGGTTCAAGCCGTTATATCAGCCGGTACTGTGATACTCGCGTTCAGCGAATTTCGGCGAGCTTCACCAGGACGTCAATTTACCTTGGGCGAATCCTTTCATTGCTGTCATCACACAGAACCCATAAAATAATAATGATATAGCAATTGCTAAAATTAAAAAAAAAAGGCCAGGAGCGAGTCAGATTTGCACGCCGAGGGATATAAACGGCAAAATATTTTGACTTCGTAGACTTACAGGGTTGGTTTCACAGCACAATGAGTCCACAGAGTTGATTATGTGATTTTAATTTCAACTCGATACCTCCACGCGTTTCCGTGATACAGGGTCTTGACAGACAGACGGACGGATAACAAAGTGGATCAGTTTTTTCCTTTTGAAGTACGGAACCCTAAAAATGATGATTTATTTAAGTTGTAGTTACATCCTCAAGACTGTTCACAAACTTTGGAGGCCCTCAATATCATAAGCTTAATCGAGTGGCAATAATTGGCAAAACCGTTGGAATATATTGAATAGTCCATTGTCTTTCTAGTAACTAAGAAACGTACAATCCATATAGACCACAATAAATAAATATAATATTCTGATCTGATATTGAAAATAAATAAGAGTCATGTTTCCAGTCGTACACATGAGCTCAACGGATTACATTCGACCTACGGGCTGTGTGGGCTTACAGTGGCGGAAAATGTGCTTAGTTTTGTCTTTTTTATTTGATTTACTTATGCCTTTTTTCTCTTATATTAGGTTTAATTTTAACTAGTTCTTTTTCATAAATCGGCTTGCGTTTGACCGCAACTGTCCCGATGTAAAGCGATGGAATGGGCAACTACAGTACTTTCACAAGTTATTATGCCTTGTGACCGGGACTGTAGCTTCATCATTTTGTTTTTTGACATTCAAAAGTGCCTGTTATGGTCTAATTGAAATAAATGCTTTCAGTTTGATGATGGAGCCTAGGGTGTAGCACACTTGTCTAGAAGAAACCAATTAACTCGAACTTTGAAGTCACCCAAGTTATAATGATCAGGGAACAGAATGGTTAGTCATTTGGCGTAAAAAATATACTAAAAACCACAGGCACCATTGCTACATACATTGGTGACACCGATTCGCTGATGCGCATCGCTCTAATAAGTATTTGTGGTCTCCTAGCAACAGATTTTTGACAAAATATAATTATATATTATTGTCGAACTTGACCTAAGGTGCGGTCAAACCAAGCGGATTAGAGATGGAACCGGACGGAGGAAATTGGACCTTGAATACCATTAAATATCAGTCATATTTGACTGATCTTTTAAAGGGTACACAAATTTAGTTATTGGTGAAACGAAACTAGTGCAAAGTATTGCGTTTCTCGAAGTCGAAAATCGGGCTTTAGTCAGAGAACAGTATTTTTCTTAAAGTTGTTTAAAAATCGTTAATGTGAGAGTCACCTTATCTTAAAATGTTTCACAAAGTTTTGTAAAAGCGTTGCGCCGCGCCGCCGGCAACACCACTGAAAAATATTTTACGTTAGTTAGATGCTGTTTAGTCTTTTACACAAAAAAAAGTTGGGTCATACTGGTACAGACAAAATAAGGTGACAAAAAATATACAAAATAAATATGACTTTGATGTTAAGGATTATTGATTACCTCCCGAGTAGCGTCTCCGAGTGTGAAAATAGGGACTACATTGTTGTATTGGGTTTCTCATATGTAAAAACGATGTAAGTGGAATAACAAATATGAATATTAATTATCATCACTATTTTCCTGCCCATTCTATTTGGGGTCGGTGCAACACGTTTTCTTCTTCCATTCCCCCCTATCAGACGTCACGGCATCATTTACTCCTTTCTCCTTCATATCATTCCTTACACAATCCATCCATCTTTTCTTTGGCATTCTTCATTCATCTCGCTCTCCGTCCATCAACATTCAGATCCATCACTCTTTTAGTCACATGTGCTTCTTTCCTCCTCATTACATGTCCATACCAAGACAAACGAATCCCTTTCAATTCTTCTGTAACAGGCGCAACTTTCAAACTTTATCGAATACTAGCTTTTGCCCGCGGCTTCGTTAGCGTTAAATTCGGCATAACACAGTACCTGCTACGAGCAGATTTTGCCCTTTCGCCTTATTGATTTGCAAAGCTAAGTTTTCCCTTTTCTTCCGTTGCCTATGTCCGTCTGTTGGTTCCCAACTATCTCTGTACCAAAATTCATCAAAATCGGTTTAGCCATTAAAGCGTGAAGAGGTAACAAACAAACAAACAAACTCACTTTCGCTTTTATAATATTGGTAAGGATAGTAAGGATACTCATTCCTTACTTTATCCATTCTCCCAAATACATAAATAAATATTTAAGTGTCCGTCATTGTCCAGTCCAAAATCAGTCTGTAATCTTGATATTAGAAGAATACTTTATTTGATAAGAATTCTTTGTCCATATTAGAAACAGATGTTGACATGCCATAAAGAACTTAAGTATAACTAACTACAAGCGTTTTTTTTCAAAAGGCTGTGTTTTTCCATTTTCAACTTATTTTCACAAATATTGTTAGGTAGACTATATCCAATTTTAGTTTAGTGAGATCAAAAGGAAAAATCAAAATCAATTTGAAATATTTCTACGATAGCACACTATTCAAAAATCACTCAGAAACTAGAATTGGTCTAGAAAATAAGCTCTTTACATCGAACATCAGTGATGTTCGCCGAGTCGCAAGTAGACTGTCTTTTTTACGACAATGTGAAAACGGTGGACATCCCTGGTGCGGGCTCGAGCCAGCTCCAGTGGTATCCTGAGGGTATTCGTGAAGAAGTTGGATAGCTTTTACCTGAACCATTGCTGTATGGTTAATTTCATGAGTAATCGAAATATTTAGGTATAATAAGGGATTTGTATATGAATTTTATGATCCCGCGTTGATTGAAAAATTCTATTCTATTTACCCGTAACAAAACAAGAATTAGAACCCTCTTTGTCAACAAACATTACACACTGCCTTTCAGTACATTTGTAGCAATTCACAAGATCCGTGTCCACTATCTAGATAAAGTCGGGTACACAATTGAGATTTACACAGCTCACCTTATTGAATTTGTTCAGCGTACCCTTTAGTGAACGCCGGAGCAACGCGATTCATTTGTGCGATCTCTTTGAAACTACGACGGTTCTACGGTTACGATAGTCATGACTAAAAGCGAATGTGAGATGTGTTTTGCTTGTTGGAATAGATGATGATTGGATCTTTTTAAGTGTTTGGATGAAACTATGTGTATAATCATCCTATAACTTTACAATTACTGAAACACAGGCTTTTGGGGAGAGTGGGCAGTTGTACAACGCGTGTTCAAAATTAAAAATACGCGCTTCAGTTGTATTTTTTTCATAATTTTCAGAATTTATTCATAACTTTGTATGACACTGAGCGTGCTTGTTACTAATAATTTTAATAAAATTATACAGTGTTCTTTTCAATAAAAAAATCGATGTATTTCGTTACCGGGATCTCAGTTTGGTTTGGTTTAAAATGACGTATCGCGTATTTCTCTTAAAACAGATGTCAACCATAGTTTTCAAATCATATCTTTTGTTAGGAATAGTTACAGTACTAATGACAACATTTGTGTTACTTGGTTCTTAGCTTGCTAGTGGCAAGCTATTATTATTATTCCTTCACAGTATTTTCCTTTTTCTTTGTATAGAATCTTTTAACTGACTGTTTGTAAATGTGTAGAAATTGTGGGCCTTATTTATTTATAGTTTTTAAAAACGGTATAACACCAATTACAATAATTGACATAGAGAAAAAGAAAATATAAATAGAAGTAAAACTTATGTTTTACTTCTATTTTATATTCTGTTTCTAGTTTTAATTGAACCTATTGTAAGTTGTATACTAACATGGAACAGTGGACACTCTTACATACTTTGTTTCACAAAACACCAGATATACTAGCATGACTTTTTTCCATTCATCCTCAAACACATCACATTCAGAGTGGGCAGTCAGGAGAGCGTTGAGCATCTTGAGAATACAACACACAGGCAATTCAGCTCTGATGAATACTTATAAATCTACAAGGCCTACGTTGCTCCGAAATGTTAGTTAACTTTTCATGCAATATAACATTTTGAAATCACCCATAAATCAGATCAACTATTGAAGATTATGAACAACATAATTATGCATTACTCCTACCTGTATTTCAGATTTATAACAGCTTATTACAAACAAAGGAAACAGAAAAAAAACAAATGTAAAAAGTAAAGTAGCTTCATAACATCACCATGTGTAGTGATAACAAGGCTCCTCAAAGGTCCGTAGATCGCACAGAAAATATAATAAAAGAAAGCAATTTTTCACTTAAGCGCTTTTCTCGTAAATCCGCTAGAATTGTTGAGAATTAAGTGCACTTTTGTTTTTCTCATCACCGCCTCCGGGTTTAAATGTGAAGATATTTTCGGCTCACGGATTTGATCCGAAGTTGTATTTAATGCTTTATTGTTTTCATAGCGTTGGTAGTAAATTTTTAGAGTTGTTTTTTTGATTTACATGGGAAATATGGCGCTTTATGAAATATTAGACTTGTGCTCGATGGCGCTTTCCATTAAGGAAATTGACGACATTGAAACATTCATTCAATATTTTACCCCTTTATGACTTTGCAATCTTTCCTTAGTACTGTAATGAGTACTAAAAAGAACTGTTATATGAAAATTAATTCTGCAATTATAGTTTTTACGTTAAATTTAAATTACCATTCTCCATCTTTATGTTACCGCAATTGATCATAAACAAAAATATTTCAAGAAACTACTTGCTTAAAAAATCTTTAGACAAATTTCACGAACAAGTTTCCGGCCGAATAAACACATATTACCTCGTTAAAAGTAATTTAAGTTTGGCTAGATATTTTGTCCTTTTTGATAAGCAGCTTGAAATGACGAAAGTCGAGCAAAAAAGTCTTTGGCGACTTTCTTCGCAACTTCGTATGTTTTGAATGATTGAAATTAATTGCTAGCTTTAAAACGAATTTTTAATAAATGCACTTGAGAAGTTACTAATTAATAGCTTAAATATCTTAGAAAATGTTATCATTAATCTTAAAAGTTTAAAGAATAATGTTGTTAAGCTTTTTTATGAATTATATTCTTGTCTGTGTTATTTAAAATAATTAAAGTGTGTATGTAAAAAATAAATTAAATAAAAGTCGAGTTTTTTTAATATAGATTAAATTATCTGATAAGAAATTCAAAGAACATTTATTTATGTTGTTGTATTTTAAAGATTTCATTAAAAATAAAATCGAGAAGACTGTTGTCACTGAAATTAATAATTTTACTTATGCGCAAGCTTTGAAAATTCTTAAACCTCTCTTTGATTAAGATTCTCTGTGTCTAGGTGGCAGTCTTGCAGATACGAATATTTAACAAAATCTTAAGATTTATGCGGTGTTGCTGTTGGGCTTAACATTTTTAAGGTTTCTTTATAGATTCGTTCCATCCTGTGTGTTCATCCGTATGCCACACCCATCTTACTCCGACACCTTAGCTCCATGTAACTAAAATTTGGGGAGCAGTTGTTTTTATTTAATTAAAAAAAGTTAAGCTATATTACGAATAAAAGAAATAAGAATGGCTCTACATACATGTAAATGAAGGTTGAAAATAACCGGGGTTGCGGGTTATTCGAATGATATACCGCGGCCCTGAAACACAAGGGACAAAACAAGCAACACCTCCTCCACCTCCCTCCTCCGCTCTGGGAGAACTGGGAAGATATTTGATGATTCCCATCCGCACAAAAAAGGTTGAAATTATTTTCAACGTTTGGTGCTATTACCTTTGTACGCGAGTCCAATTCACACTTACCTTTTTATCTTGATTCATAAAACAAAATTACATTGACTTCGGTTTAATAAACTTTATGTACTTGCCAACACTTTCAAACAACTTACTATGCCCCAAAAGTCTTAGGGTCAGAAAAAAACAGAATTAAATTAGAGTCCCCTAAGTTAAGAGCCTTTAAGGTAAGGCAGGGTTACTCTTTCAGCCCCATTAACGAAGGTAGCTATTTTATAAACTTATTTGTAATCATCTAAAATTCAAATTGAACACTCTCTCAATTTACATCATTCCGTACTTAAGGGTAAGGCTGAGTGTTTTATAATTTTCATATGTAAACATTTTTGGGGTTTCTTTTGTACAGGCTCTTAATGTAACTTATTGCCGTCTTTACCGACGAAATAGATTTACAAAGCGTAGAAGTTTGTTACGCCTAGGCGTGTCTGTCTAATGTCTGTTCCTTATGTTGATGAAATACGTGTTTGAAATAAGTTTTATTAAGTAGGTACAGACGCCTGCAGGTCAAGCTACCCGAAACTGTCAATTTTTCCCAATGAACCTTGAACCTAATACTTTAGAAATAAAGTCGAAAATCTGTCAAAGAAATCTGACAGATTGTAGTAGCTTGATGTGCAGGCGTCTGTACATAACAATTTGAGTATGACGTATTTGTTTAAAGATTGTGTTTATACAATACAATACAAATACAATACAAATAAATAAAGTTAGAGTGTCTGTTTGTTGTTTCATTTTGTTTTACTTAATGCATGTGAAATATGCATAACATTTGCAAAATATGTTTTTTGATAAAAATAATAAATATTTGTTTGTGATTTTGAAAACTGATGATATATGAAGAAACTTAGGCTAGCTTTATTTTGGAGTTAGTGTTTTGCCCAAATCAATTAAACCCATGAAATGGTTAATAAATTTATATTAAAACTAGCTGTGCCCAGCGGTTTCACCCGCTGCTCACTTAGGGGTATAAAAAATAGATGTTGGCCGATTCTCAGACTTACTGAATATGCATAAAAAAAATCATAAGAATCGGTCGAGCCGTTTCGGAGGAGTATGGGAACGAAAACTGTGACACGAGAATTTTATATATTATATAAGTAAGTAATATATTATAATAATCTCAAGCGAACGGAATCAAGGAGTATTAATACTCCTATGACTAGCTAGTCAAAGTTTTTTTTCAAATTAAATCATTTCATTTTTGGGATACGAAATCATGAAATTATTTCTAATACTATTACATATTGATAACGAGGTTTTAAAAGGTTGATTGCATATATGTACTCGTAACACAAACAGCAAGACATTTTGTTTAGGAGCTAGAATAAGCACATTGTTATCTTTACCCTTTACTAAAGAAAAAACGCTCATTGTAAAAATTAAGTTCAACGAAAAAATGGAATTATGTTTTTGTTTACTGAAAATGCGTTTTCAGTAAACAAGTGCTTAGTCTAGGGACTAAGTTCCAAAGTTTCTAGACTTGTCTTCATAAACTTTTTTACTAACTCTTAAATCGCCTTAAGTAAACTTGAAGTTTGTTAAGTTGTTTGAAAATGTTTGCTATTTCTGCCACAGTAGGCGCTTCAGAAACTAAATAAAAGAATGAATAGATTCATCTTGGAAACTGATTAATGATTTTTTCATATTGATTGACGCTCTGTAGATAATTTAAAAATAGAGGAGACATTTAGAGATTTAAACATAAGTAATCTGTTCTAAAAGGTTCATCAACATCATAATGTTGACCGACTCAAAAAACATGAATGTCCACTCTAGCTCTGAAAATTAGCTGATAAAAAATCAAAGCAGTTAAAATGCGTTCAAAACTTCCTAAATGTGATCTTATTTTATAATTGTAATACTTTATACATGCCGTCGAGATATCTCTTTTCTCACGCATGTTTTCCAATAATTAAATAAGTGATCTCGATAAAATTACTTAAACTAACAATAAATTCTAAAAGGGAATCAAAAACTCTCCTACGCTGTGAGCTAATAATATGCCCATGAGGTTGGTCGCTATTACTAGCTACAACGGCGCCGTTGTTACGTAGTATGGCTTCACTGATCTACTGGGCAAGATAAAAGCCAGTCCGGAATTACTTGATGCGGGTCTGTGGACGGTGAGAAATGGGTAGCTCACCGTTCGTCTCGTCGTCGGCACGTTCACCGCACCTCAAAGAGATGTCAGCAAATCTTGGGTCCTGCCAGGGCCTGCAGGGGTTACAGGTTGTTCAAGAGAGATACTGCGGCCCCTGAACATAAAATTACAAAAGAAGGAATATGGGTGGGTTTTAGTCAGTACAAGTCTCACACTCCCCCCGCTCCTCCCAGAGCGGGGAAGTTGTTGGATGATTTCCCACCAGCAAAAAAACGTCCGGTTATACTTTAAAGTTTTAAACGAAAGGTCAGTGGGCTTCTTATAACACGCTCGACGTAAGCGTAAATTCGAATCATTTAAAATATTGTGTATTTATTATATTTCCCGCATGTAATTTACATAAGTGGGTATTAAAACTTAAACTTTTTATGCGATGTATTTACAGTTTAAAAGCCGAATTCAAGTTAAAATTATCCGAATTATTTTACGTTGCGCATTCTTGTTTCAGCATTTTTGATCAAAAACTTTATATAATACTTTTAAAATTACTAACATGTTCAAGCCAGCGAAAATTAAAGTACCTAAAAAATTGATTAATGAGAAGCGGAAAGAAGTTTGTAAGCACATGACTCCAACAGCCGGAGCAAAGCAAGTGATTTATTGTTCCCTTATTAGAAATTGTACTACAATTGTTTTGTTGCCAACAAGGCAAGATCTGGACTAAAGCTTATATCAGACACTTCACTCAAGCGAATGGTTCACTCGGGTGTGTGTTCATATTTTTTTGTTCAACGTGTTCAAGACATCAACAATTTGACATTTACTATGAAATTATTAATGTTAATTTATGTTCGTTTAATTTTATTTATAGATTAATTACCCCCCGATGTAGAATGCAACATTGTTGGATTAATTTACGAGTAAACTTTCATCATTTACTTTTTATTCATGTTTTGTTTAAATGTTTAACTTTTAGTAAAATATACCGAACGAAGTGTCTGTTATCAGCTTTACCGGATCCTAGAAATTGATTAGTGTTTCACATATTGTTATCCTTGTTATGTGTCTGGCTGGACAATAGTTATTTAGGTCAGACTGTCGCAGTGTAATAACAGAATTTTACAAGCTTGTTATTATCCCAAGGAAGAGATTAACTAAGAAATAAAATATATCTAGTTGTGATATTAAAATGGTACAATATTTTGTAAGAATATTTAATAATATTTTTACAAAATATTGTTGATTTTGTTTTTGTTGTTCTATTCCACATAAAATTATGAGTAAAATGTTATTTATTTAATGCAAAATGTTCAAATAGTCATACGCTAACTTTAAATCTAGAGAGTACATGACCCTGTTAGAGAGCAGCAAAAAATCTTAAAATTAATAAATTAATATTGCAGTGAGTATTTGCTATATAATATCATAAACCTACGTTAGGAACTTTTACAATGATACTATATTAATTTAACTGATATCTAGCCATAAACAATATCAATTAAACTTATATCTAACCATAAATATTTAGCAGATTCATAACTATATTTTGGAATTCGATTTTAACTTTTAATCTTCCATAATTTTTAAGCTTCTTCCAAGAGCAGTGTTTTGGCGTAATCCCTTTTTCTTCGGAGGCTCAAGCACGAGCATGACCTGCCAGTCTTACCGAATGCAGCTGAATACTAGTTTTTTTTCATGAATGACTGCCTAACTGACCTCCACAACCCATTTAATAACTGGGTATTACGACAATACCTTGGTAAGATTGGTTGTCTGGTTCGCGGAATGTAAAAAATACACTAGTTTCACATATCATCCTTCCTACTAATATTATAAACTAGCTTTTGCCCGCGGCTTCGCTCGCGTTAAATTCGGTAGCGCCTTATTGATTTGTAATAGCAACGCTAAGTTTTCCCGTTTCTTCCCTCTTTCTCCCTCATATCCCACTCTTTTAAAAAAAATAATAGCCTATGTCCGTCTCCTGGTTCCCAACTATCTCTTTACCAAATTCATCAAAATCGGTGTAGCCATTAAAGCGTGACGAGGTAACAAACTCACTTTCGCTTTTATAATATTAGTAAGGATTCCGGAAATTTTAAGATTATTATGGACCTATCTTTACGTTGAATTGTTTTCTTTTGTTTCGAGTTCTCATTTTCGACCTAAAATTCCGGAATTGTCCGGAAAATTCCGAACGCATTTCGACTCTACATTTTGTGCATACACGCATTAACATAGCCAGTAGTGGGCTATCTGTAGAGCAATCCAAAATTGAAATAATAGATGAGGTTCTTAATAGTCGTTCGATTTACGAATGACTGGTTATTTTTTTAAATTTATAAATCGGTTTCTTCACTTAATGGAACGTTTGATTCTGGCTAAAATAAGCCTAGTCTTTGGTTAGTTGTAACATGTGAAAGCTTCTCACGTACTTTAGGGTCTCTCGTGAGAAGCCTGATAATTAGAAAAGTAGCGTTATTTGTGAGGAAAATTGAAATATAATTTTTTAACTTAGTATTTAAATGATGTAAATTAAACTGAAAGCTATGAAAGATTTAAAAACTGGCCAAGTGCAAGTCGGATTTGTGTATCGAGGATTCCGTACAATTTTGCGGCATAAACGACCATATCTTTTGACTGCGTATATTTGCAGGGTTGATTGTTTTAAAGCTCCAAGAGACCACAGACTTTACACACAGTTTATGGTTTTTATTTCAAGTTGATATCTCCACGCGTTCCCAAGATAAAGGGTCTTGATAGATAGACCGACAGACGGTTAACAACAAAGTGATCCTATAAAGGTTTCGTTTTTTCCTTTACAGGTATGTAACCCTTTTTTATTGCGGATGAGAAATCATCAAATAACTTCCCCCGCTCTGGGCGGAGTGTCAGACTTTTACTGACCCAAACCCAAAACCCACCCGTGTTCCTTCTATTGCCCATTACGTTCCGGGGCCGCGGTATCTCTTTCGAACAACCCGCAACCCCGGCAGGGGTATGGAACCCTTATAACAAGTTATAATATTAAGTGTTTGTTTGAAATACATTAATTTGCCGCTTTTAATAAAATATTTTCATAAAAAGTTTGAAAGTGTTTTGTGTGTACTAGCCCCAAAGTTCATTAAATGTTGTCTTCACAACAAAGTGAGAATCCATTATAAATATGCACTGCTATGCAATGTTTTGTATAACTCTTTGAAACCATTTTGAGTAAATACCAAGCGTTTGGAGCAAAACAGAGTTGTTAATTAAACAGCTCTGTTTATTATATTCGTAAACTAGGACAGCTTATTCTCATTGCTTTGAATTTCTTGGAAATAATTTAATGCACCAGTGAATTCCTTTCTGCATAAGGTTTGTTTTAGGATATGTTCCGAGAGGAGCGATCTCAGCATTTATTTTTGATTAATACGAGGGCACGTTTCAGTTTTAAGAGAAACGTCGTGGTTTGGGCAATGCTTTGACTTCAAAGCTTCAACGGCACGGTTGGCGTAATGGCTGAGCGATCCACTGCTGCGCTGCGGGTCGCGGGTTCGATCCCCGCTCGGAACAAATATTAGAATTATCTATAGGCAATTAGGCATATGTGTTCTTTATGGTATGTGATTTTAAATTTGGAAACGCACTCACGATACAGGAGAAATTCCTAGTTAAAAAAAATGTTTAACCGTAAAGTGTACTTATCATGTGATATAATACATGTCCTAATACATCATTATTAGGACATGGATTACACACTAATTAAAAAATCAGACTGGCTGATCCCCTGCTTTCATTTAGTCGAATTAAAAAGTAGAGCAATAACATTCTCAAACGATTTCGACATGCTTACAAACCTGTTCATAAATAATTATTAATTTGATTCGATTTCTTAAAACTTATATACAGATCGTTAACAGACGCAAGCAAGTACACTTGAAAACAAACAGTCTTGAGTGGTTTAGCCCCAGTCCACACTACGACACAGAATATCGTTTGAGTAAAAGTTCAATCAAGTAAAAATGTGGCACTCGCTTTGCGTTTGATCAACATAGTACCAATACAGAAAGTTTGGTCTGAATGCCCGGGTCTGTGGTGGAAATCAAAGTTACTAGTTTTACGAACTTCATATTATTATACTAGAACCACATTGGTGGGATTTGACGAAGTTTTGTGTTGTACCGACTTGTCTGGCTCCAAAAGTTTCTTGCATCGCAAAGTATTCGTGCGAACACCAATGCCTGTCGCGGCGCTGTCGGCAAATGTCACGCATCAAAGGTTTTAGTCGCGACTAACTTCGCTCACGTGTCTAAACATTACTATTGCATTTTCAGCGTGATTCTGTTGTTGCTATGCGCATATCTTTTTGGAATTATATATTGGAAACACCGCATGTCTAAATTGAATTGTCATTTGGTTGGACAGCAATGTGAGCAAGAATATTGCCGATGCAAATATTCGTCCGACAATGTGAAACCAGCACAATGCATCACGCTAAAATTAGGCAACTTTCCTGTAACAAGTTTAATGACCTTATGATTTATCAGTCTTCCAGACCAAACTATAATTTTTTGTTCGTCTGTAAGTATGCTAGTAATTGCAAACACAACTTTGTGTCTGAGGTTGCCAAAGGATCATTTGCTCATTAAACTGAATATTGAATAACGTGGAAAATCAATAGCATAACAATGAAAAATAATATAAAACACCATTTATAAAAAAACAAAAACAGCACGAACAATTTCCTCTTATCCTCACTTACAAAGAACTAATGGACACAACAACATAAAACACAGCACAAGAATTTACGACTGAATGTGATGCTTTCATTTTTATATTTCATTCTACGGTACATAGACCACGTTAATTGAACTTTAACGGTCCAAGAAATGGGGCATTTATTGACTTTCAGAATAGGATAGGTTATAAATCGTAAGGGTTGAAACCGAAACCGCCCGAAGTTAAGGGACCGTGTGATGTGAACGTTATTTGTCTTTATCTAAATGTTAGGGTTGGTGCACATTGTTGGGAAATGATAGATCGTCCTGTATATTGTTCTGTTTATTAATGTTATCAGTGACAGTGTGTTATGCTATTGTTGAACTACTTTCGCTGTCGTGTTAGTTATCGGTAGATAGTTTTCATTGTGGTGGTGTTGTTGATATGTTGTGCTATGTTCTTGAATAGAAGGTTTATATTCTAATGTCATGAGATTGATAGATAAAATACTTTTTAAACTAACATGATCACTAATTGTATAAGGTATAATAGTTTCTTCTCCATGGAAAACGACCAACCCGAACCATGCACCTTTCTCGACGTTTTGTAATCTTGTAGGCCTTGAAATATAATATTTTGATTGATTAAAACTCTTTTATATCATATATACAACATACATTTTAGATATAAAGTATGGCGTTTACATTGGGCAGTATTATCTCTGAAATGGAGTTACGAAAAGAATGAATCATTAGATTTTTTGTTAGAAGAAGCATCAAATTCTTTTTACTTTATCTTCAGCTAGGGGTAACTGAACAATGGCCATTCACCGCCTACACTTCAGCCATTAAATTGACAATTTCCTTGATATTTTCTAATTTAAACTTTTTCAATCTCTTTGCTAAATTAAATATCCTGATACTCTATTGAAGGCAGAGACGTATAATGTTAACTACAGACCGTTTTACGTGGAAAACCGTTATGGGATGTTTTCAGGGTGGTATTTATATGGCGCTATCAAAATTATACGGCGCTTTGAGAATGATGACCTAAACTTGTAGGTGAGTGTGATCGTCTGTGTTAAAATATAGGAATGTAGTATTGGGAAAAGAGGTAAACGTTACTATTGACATATGATATGATACAATGGAGTTTCTTGCCCAAGTTGTTTTGCCTTGTGACTGGGACTGACTGGGACTGTAGCTTCATCTTTTTGTTTTTCTTTTTGACATTCAAAAGTGTCTGTAACGGTCTAATTAAAATAAACACTTTTAGTTTGAGTAGAGAGGCTATCAAAATAAGTGTTATAGTAAAACACAATAATTAAAAAAAAACTAAAATAATCACTTTAAAGTGACTTCTTTTAATTTCTCGGATTCCTCTCACCAAAACTTTTCATTTCATAGTCATAAGGTAACCCATCCATTTCCAAACGTTGGCAAGGGTGGGTTAACCTAAGGTAACCCGTACATTTCCAAACCTTGGCAAGGGTTGCTTAACCTCAGGTGACCCATCCATTTCCAACATTGGCAAGGGTAGCATAACCTTCAGGTGACCCATCCATTTCCACATCTAGGCAACGGTTGCTTAACCTTAGGTTACCCATCTATTTCCCAACCTTGGCAAGGTTTGCTGAACCTTAGGTGACCCATCCATTTCCAAACGTTGGCAAGGGTGGCTTAACCTAAGGTAACCCGTACATTTCCAAACCTTGGCAAGGATTGCTTAACTTCAGGTGACCCATCCATTTCCAAACCTTGGCAAGCGTTGCTTAACCTTAGGATACACATCCATTCCCAAACCTTGGCAAGGGTAGCTTAACCTCAGATGACCCATCCATTTCCACACCTTGGTAACGGTTGCTTAACCTTAGGTTATCCATCCATTTCCCAACCTCGGCAAGGGTTGCTTAACCTTAGGTTATTCATCCATTTCCAAACCTTGGCAAGGGTTGCTTAACCTTAGGTTACCCATCCACTTCCAAACCTTAGCAAGGGTTGCTTAACCTCAGGTGACCCATTCATTTCCAACATTGGCAAGGGTAGCTTAACCTCAGGTGACCCATCCATTTCCACATCTTGGCAACGGTTGCTTAACCTTAGGTTACCCATCTATTTCCCAACCTTGGCAAGGTTTGCTTAACCTTAGGTTACCCATCCATTTCCAAACCTTGGCAAGGGTTGCTTAACCTTAGGTTACCTATCCATTTCCAAACCTAAGCAAAGGGTTGCTTAACCTCCATCTATTTCCACACCTAAATAACAACCCCTCTTTTTGCGTCGGGGGTTAACCCATTTTTGAGAATCCGCCATCTTGGGTTTAGAATGACGTCACATATTCTGATTCTGAAAACAATATTTCAGTTCAATCGGAAAGTGGACTGTGGGTCCAATTAAACTTCTACAAGATTTTTACGTGTTTAAAATGAGGCCCTGTCTTAATAAAATTGACATCATTGCCAAATTGACACATTACTTTAGTATCGACAGCAACCACTTGGCTTTAGCGAATAAATTACTGTATAATAAAAGTACTCCGTGATTACGGTTTTGTTCGTATTGTCTTGCTATTATGCAGTGTTAATTAAAACAGGTTTGTTTTTGCTATCTCTATTTTGTCAAAAAACATAATTGCTAAACTTTGTAGATAATGGTGTCTATCTTGAGGTGTTCATTTTTTTATTTCTAAAACAATTTTTGTATTTAAAACAATATTACTCGCCAAACTTTACGTTTGATGGCGAGATGCGCTCTTTTCTTATAAATACACATAAATCTTAGAAAACATAAATTATATAAGCATGGATATCCAAAGTTAAGGCTCTTTTTAAGTGACGAGAGAAATAGGTATGGATTTAGTTACTTTCACCGACCGACGTGACGTCATCAAAGGCTTTTTTGCGAAACGATTTCTAAAAGTGAAAATTACAGGGAACACGACACGACGTCAACGTTGAATCTGCAAAAAGTATTCATTCGTCGATGTGAGTACACTTACTACACATATCCTGACAGCATATTCATGATGTATCTATGATTAAAGCAGATGTGAACTCTGAAAGTGCTCGGTGCTCATTGAAATGCTCACGTTTCGTACGAGTGACTGCTACTCTAGTGTTCTTTCACTCCTCGTTATTTGACACTCATGCACGTCACTGCATAACTACCCGCATTTCCGTGATTTCAAATTATAGTGCTGGCGCCATTTTGTGAACCAACTGAGCGTGGACAGAGTGCATTGGTTTTTGTGTTGCTTCGGTTTATTGATTGCGAATGGCTAATAGGTGACTATGTTTTGGATATTTAAATAAATTGAATAATTTGCATCGCGTTGTTTTTTGTTTAACATATTTTATCTTCTTCTTCTTATCGTACTCGCTCACGCTCATGAACTACAAGCAAGGGCCATTGTCTCTGAAGATATTTTACATACTTGAAATCTGAGCTGTCTATGAACTCCCATCTACGGCCGACTTGGGTTCAAAGATTTTTATGATGATGTTCAAGTCGGCCATGGTAATGATGTAGCAACAAGCTTACTCCTTGTCGCACGGAGGTGATAGTGGGGACATTTAATACCGATTGATTGAGGTCTAGATGAGGAACGAAGCGGAAGCCCATACTAAAAATACAATTGTAATTGTACCTTAGCTTTAGCCTATTTTAAGATATTTAGACATTATCGAGTGCAATAAAGATATGAAAATGACTATGAAAAAATACTTCGAATCTTCTGAACTTTTTAGCATCTGACATCAATTGGTAAAAAAGTGTGATATTTTATTTCATTATGCTAAGTTACTTTACTACTAACAATATATGGATTTATCTGAAATAAATTATTTGAATTTGAATTTCACTAGAACATCCAAGGATTATTTCAAAAGAAAAGAAACGGAAACCTTATTGGATCACACTGTTGTCCGTATGTCTGTCTGTTAAGACCCCTTTAGATCAAGAACACGTGGAGGTCCTTCCTCCTTTTCCTTATCCTTTAACCTGTTACGCCTACGCAGTCAAAAAATATGGCTGTTTATATCGCAATTGTGTACGAAACCCACGGCGCTTGGCCGTTTTTTTTTGCGTATGGCATAACATCCATTTGTTATGACATAGTGCTAATTGCAATTTGGCCTCGTAATAATAGTTCGGTTCTGACTTGTATGTACGTATGATTAATGTGGATTTGAAAATAAATGGCTCTTTGTTACACGTCACATTATAAAACAATAACAATCCATCAACACGTTATCAAACCACCTAATTAATGAACTCATTACTTGTGGTATGTAATTACTATAGGCTATTTGTTATAGTTAAATAGGTACAGAGTGTTATTAGTAATATTGTCCAATCTGCATATATTATGTATTTGAAAGTTCGGAGTTACCAGAATATCTGATGATTTAGTTTAGCTTTAATACTCCTTTCTGTAACAATGTTGATATCGGCTTTCAGTGTAGTTGGACGCAACATAATCTATTCTGTATCGAGCGACTGCCTATTTTACCTTTCCGATGAAATTTCTGGCTTACAGATAACCTTTGATAAGACTAGTTGTCAGACTTTCAGCTACCCTTAATAATTAAGACATCCTTTTAAATGAAGTTGCTTTAATTTTGTATTTATAACTGGTAAAATTAAAACTTATTAAACAGGTTCCAGGCTTTTCTGGTAATAAAGTTAAACCATTTTATTATTGGTTTAAACCTACTGCTTTTTGCGATGGCAAAACAAACTCCCAACGTGAATTTAAGCATGGAATATCCTGCCGGGGTTTGTTCGAAAGAGATACCGCGGCACATAAAGTGTAAAAAAAGGAACATGAGTGGGTTTTAGAAAGTAAAAGTCTGACACTCCACTCCACCAGTGCGGGGTAGTTATTTGATGATTTCACATCAGCAAAAAAGCATGGCAGATACATACCCATTTTTTTATCTATTGACATGTCTTGTCTACTTCGTGTACATATATTGCAAAATAAATAATGGACGAGATTTAATGAAATAAAAGGTTATTGATAAAACTGCTCCATTTTAAGAAAATAACTGGGGTAAGTGGATAAAGTTATGCACCCTTTTGGGATGTTTTATACTCAACTTGTGAAGTGAAGATATAATTTAATAAGGGCGAATAATATAACCATTACGAAAATGTGAAGGTTTAAAAAAGAAGAAACAAAAATGAAAATTTGCATTTATTGCTCAAAGGGTGATATTTGTACAGCAAAGTTTGAGTTACAAATAAATGTGTAAAGTTTTTTTTGTTTCGCATTGTTATGGTTGAGTAATCGGGTTTTGTAATAATGTACCTTGACTACCTGAAAATAAAATACATTCTAAGTTTTTATTTAAATTAATAATTTTCAAATATCATGCTCCACTGTTTCTGATGATGTTATAATTTGAGTAACTTTGTTTAAATTACAGTAAAATGTCGTCAACCCTGTAATCAGAAACTATATGAAGTTAAAAGCCACCACTCCACAAAAAAGCATTAAAAATCACTACAATAAATCATAACATATAAGTCACTTGTTAAACGTTTATTAGTGTCCCAACCAGACAAAACTTTGTGACTACGTATTCCCCTCACATGGCACAAAATGTTGAACACCAACATTGTATGTCACAAGCAATTTAAATTATTAATTTACTACATGTACAATTCCACGCTCTCTCAGAGCTTCAAAATAAATATATAAACAGGCCGAGACTACGACGATATAAAATATTTCTTTTATTTCGGTTGTCGTAGCGATTTTTCGGTTACGCTAAGCGGTTTTCGGGCTACGAGCTACGCTGCTACGGAGTTTACTTCGCCATTTTGCTACGGCCTATTTTTTAGTATAGTTGCCACAAAATGAATAATAACAATTAAGTAATGTATTATGTGCTTTTCTGTAAAATAAATATACGATAGGGTTTATTTCTTTTACATGTACAATGGGCTGCAAAAAATACTGGTTAGTACAGAAATAAAATGGTGTGAAGCGACGTACGCTATCTAGCTCATTTTATCAAAACATAAACTCAAATTTTAACAGGAAAATAGACACTAAGGTATCCATGCAATTTTGCAGATGAGTGTACTATCTCAAATTAGTATCTTGGTATCAGTGTATTATATTTTTGGAGAGTCAAATAAATAATATAAAATGAAATTATTGATCCTGTTAATGTTGTAGGTAAGTCTAGATAATAAATTACTGTTGCATTGTTTTTGACGATACGGTTGGCGCAGTGGCTGAGCGATCGACTGCTGCGCTGCGTGTCGTAGGTTCGATCCCCGTGCGGAACAAATATTTTTATGGCCTACAGTTAGTTGTTCCGGGTCTGGTTGTTTGTGTGTGTGAGTTTAAATGTTTGTAAACGCACCCACGATACAGGAGAAATCTTAGTTTACGGCAACGATTTAAGAAAAAAAACCATTTTTATTCCTATAAAAATATACATGCATTACCAGAAAAGTTTCACCTTTTTGTATTTAAAATTAAACGGCACTTAGCCAAGATATATCGATTTAACTAAAATTTATATTGAGCTTTTAAAACTGCACTTTGCAGTTAATTAAATATAAAGGGCATGGCTCCTGCGTCGACGACAATAAATCCGTTTACTGTGTGAATAATGTAATTACTCTTCTTCTTAGCGTGTCGATGACAATCTAAATTAAGTGAGAATTGGCGACGAGTTTGGCACTTTCAATAACGTTCATCAGCTCTTGTGATGTACAAGCAACAGGACAGGCAAGACACGAATAACAAGGAAGAGGCAGTTTTAAAATATCGACAAAAAATTACGTTTGATTACTGCTTAATCCCATGAGAAAACGTCGTGAGTGTATGTATTTTAACATTTAAAAGACTCTTGAAGATCCAGAATAGTTTTTCGTGTTTCGTGTTGTTTCTGAACACCAACGCACTATCCGATTGGAGACCACTGATTGCATTTGGATGCTGTTCAGTCAAAGGCCTATCGTAGGATTAAGTGCTTTGTGGCCTGTCAGGTCAGCATGTTAAGTCGTATAGCTGTCCATTGCTGATTAAGGGGCATTACCAATTGGCTTCATGTTGCTGGTAATGGAGTAATTATGCTGTAGGTATGATAAGCTGTCTTTCTGTTATGAGATTTGCGTTTGAAATCCAAAGTCGGTTTTGTAGCGTTTATGATACTCCTTGTCATTTTATTTTGAAGTTAAACTTCTATTGTGTATATGAGTTCAGATTAACAATATATCAACTTACATAGAAAGCTATCGTGATCAATCATGGATAGTTCAAGAGTTATAGCGATTTATAAAAAGGAAAAATATGGTGCGCTTGTCTCCGTATCGTGATCAGCCTGCATTTTTCGTTTAGAAACATGAAAATACTATCTTTTTAATTCCGGAATAGTTCCTCAAAATTGTAATCACAAACTTTTATACTCGCAAAGTGCCCCATTTAAAAAACTGAAACCAAAAAAGCGTGTCAAAAACACAGCTTTTCGTTTTGATACACAAGTCCACTATTAATCTTTGCGGGTTGACACTACATGCGTACGACTTATACACGGAAAATTGCAATGTGAGGAGACGTGACCAAAATTTATGTACAGAGTGCTGTTGACCAAATTTTCGTTGTCCGTGGCCAAACTGGACTGCTGGGTACCAAAGTGGATTAGCCAAGCGACGTTGACGAACGGCCGGTGCTACCCACCATTGCTGAATTATTACTGTGGCATTTACCTTTACAAACCGACTATCACCTAAAAGGGTTCACGAATCCAAATTTGCAAGTCCGCTTGAAGATTTTCTTTTGATCTCAACTTTGATTTATGCACCAAAATCTTCTTTCATGGAACTTCAACTTGTCTATTGATATAACTATCATTTACATCTAAAACTTCAGTGGGAACATAAAATATAGTTATGTTTTTACAATTCTCATTCGTCAGGAGTAGTTGGGATTGTGGATCAGGGAGACTGTAAGCCGCTTACAAGCGTCCTTTGTCGGAAAATATCTTTACTCCCTGAAAATTCTCAATTTTCATACCTGTTGGTCGTAAACCGCTTACAAAATATATTGCTATGACACTTATAATAACTCGATACATATTATGCTACCTTTAACATATACTTTTGTAAATAAATATACGTTGTATTGCAACTGGAAAAACCTTGGTTCCAAAACAATTGTTCTGGTCATAACAAGTTTTGTTTCAGTACTACCAACATTTTATTATACATGACTAGCTGGCACCCGCGGCTTCGCCCGCGTGATTTAAAAAAAAAGTATCCTATGTGTTATTCCAGACTATAATCTACCTCTGTGCCAAATTTCATCAAGATCCATTCAGCCGTTTTGACGTGAAAGAGTAACAAATATCAATACATCCTCACAAACATTCGCATTTATAATATTAGTAGGTTTAAAAAAAATACCTAAACTACCTAACCTATACAGCTGTACAAATAACAACTTTCTTTAACACTCAGTAAAGTAGCTTTCAACTTTCTATCATTATTTACAATTTGTCGAGATGTATGTCAAAAATCGGAATTGCTTTTATCGTTCGAACCTTTTATTTTCCTGGAGGGAGGCTCGTTTTTCTTCAGTTAAGGAAATCGGACAAGGCATCACTTTCGCTTTAAAAACCACTCCGATAAAATCTCTAGAGATGGCCATTTTGCACTCCAAATAAACAAACAAACCGAAGGGAAGGAAGCACTGCTTGATTTAATGTTGATATTCTGAATGGGCGAAGTTTTATTATATTTCAAGTATAACTTAACAAAAGGTGTTGGGTTTTGAGGATAGTCGAATTTTGGCCTTGAATTTACGATGATTTTACAATATTAAGATGGGCTCTAATGAGTTAACTTATTGTTTATCAAACCGTTTATATGGCATTTTTAACCGGCTTAAAAAAAGGAGGTTGTCAATTCGTCGGAATGTTTTTTTTCATGTACGAGCGAGAGGAAGGCCAAAAAGAAAGGGGTGAATGATGCCGTGACGTCTGATAGGGGAGAATGAAAGAAGACAACGTGTTGCGCCGACCCCAAATAGAAAGGGACAAGGGCAGGAAAAAAAAATGTTCAGCGATTACTCAAAGACGCTTGGACTGTCTAATATATCATTATACCATAACAAAAAATGCGGTGTTTTTTGGAAGTCGGTTTTTTATAGCATAAGATAATAAGCTTATAATGTTTTTACTGTTCGAACGTCGACGTGGGCCGAGTGAGTTTTCAAACTGTTGTTTCTAGGATATGCCGGTTTCTTCATTATGTGTTTTTTCTCCGTTTTGAAAGCGTTGTTGATGATATAAGTTGTAAAAGGTTACTGTGTACAACTACAACAATTTGAAAACACGCACTTGGTCCGCGATGACGTTCGAACAGTGAGAACAATCATGTCGCGGCTTCAGCCTTCGACTTCGACATCAGTTTCTTCACGTTTTCTACAAATAATTTCAAGTAAAAGTATCCTAAACGTAAACGAATGGAGCTTGTTCTCTCCGTCGTTGCTATTAGTTATTTGTTCTAAATATTATGTTCTAGTGATGAAGATATTGGGGATCGAAATTTCACAAGATTTTTATAAATTGGTTTTTTTTGTTGTAACTTTATTTCTAACTAGTTGGCGCGCGCAGCTACGCCCCGTGGTATCGAAAAAAAGTATCCTATTTGTTATTCCCGACTATAATCTACCTCTGTGCCAAATTTCATCAAGATCCGTTCAGCCGATGGACGTGAAAGAGTAACAAACATCCATACATCCATCCATCCTCACAAACATGCGCTTTTATAATATTAGTAGGATACCTCTTTGACGGCCATACTGTTCAGTGCATCCACCAGCTTAATGGTTTGAATGCGTAACATTGAATTATATTCTGTCGTCGTATTCTGTAGTCGTTTCCCAGCAATAATTTTCGCTTAGAGTTACATAGTTCGATGTAAATGTCCCGGGACTGCGGGTTCTCTCGGGGTTGCAGGTTGTTCGCAAGATATACCGCGGCCCCGGGACATAAACGGCAAAAGAAAGAACATGGGTGGGTTTTGGTTAGTAAAAGTCTGACACTCCACCCCACTCCGTCCAGAGCAAGGAAAGTTATTTGATGATATCACATTCGCTAAAAAAAAGGAATGCATGGTTATATATAGTTTTTCCGACATAGTGTTCTAATACCAATTTAACTCCTAGAAATAACACGAATCCATATCTAACGTGAACGTTTTAACTTTAGTAATTAATTCTATTACACAATAACAGTTAAGATCGCGATGTTTAAAGAACTGAGGGCCAATTAGGACGGCGCAATAAAGATTATAATAAAACTCAATGTGTCTGCTGACAGGATTTATTTTGTTACGGCCCTTTATAAAATGAGCGTTATAAAAGAATGAACGTTACAGTTTTGGTAAAGGGTAAATATAATTTTTGGTCCTGTGTGGCATTAAATTAGGACCAAAAATTCTTTATATCTATAGTTACTGGTAAGACCTTTAAGGTTTAACAATGTTTGCCAAGGCCGGTCCGTAGATGGGTAACCATCCGTTACATACCGAGTTTCTTCCTTGCTTTGGAAATAATGTTGAGCAATTGGTCCTGGCTGTCGTTTGAAATGCTTTGATGAACGTTACATGTAGGCAGTAGCCCGAAGTCTGACAATATGTGTTAACGAGAATTCGTATTTTCCAGTATAAACTGGGTTGGGGATAACAAAAAAAGCAGTCATTCCAAATCAAGGCAAAAATAGTTGAAAAATAGGCAGATGAGTTGCATTCTTATCTTCGCCAGATATGTCTCTTTATACGCCATTATGCGCCAGATATACGCCTTTCATTCATTGTCTGTGTGCTAAACTTTTTGATCCATGCTAACATATTTACGCGAACATAGCTCATTACTTTACACAAATACTTGCAATTATATTCAGATGACCTACTAAAAGCCCCCAATTTAAGCCTAATTTTAAAACTTTTTAACTCATAACCCTCACGATGCCAAAGAAATGACGTGTCAATGTCAATTAGTAGTTATAGAACAGCTGACTCTCGACCCCAGACTAATACAATTATGTAAATGCTTCAGCCGTGCCCGTTTACACGGCTAGGCATTTACAACGAAACTGCAAAACGTACTGCGAATACATTTTGCATTCCAATGCGTACTTTCAATGCTAACTGCGATAGTTTAAAGCAAATTCTTGTAGAAAGACTTCAATGTTTGCAAAATGAATAAAACCGGCCAAGTGCGATTTCGATTTAATTTCGATTTCGTACAAATTTACGACATGCACGGCCATATATTATGACTGAATAAACTTAAAGAGTTGATTTTGCAGCTCTAAAAGACCACATAATTAAGTATGTGGTTTTAATTTCAATTTGATATCTCCACGCGTTCCCGATATAAAGGGTCTTGACAGACAGACAGATGCCCAAACAGTGATATATAAATATAGGGTTCTGGTTTTTTTGGAACGAAGTTCAATATCGCGCGTTGCGAAAGGGGGCTAGACGGCAAAAATTAAGACCAAAAGTTGTAACGACACTTTTGATATAGTTGTAAGCCGTGCGGTGTGCGCGTGTTTCTCTGTCTGTCTCTCTCTCTCATAGAAAGCAAGCCAGTTATTTTGGTTTCGTCTTTCTATTTCGCATTGAACAGTGTGGTGTCGTGACGATTATTTTTGTTGAGTGTATACAGGATTTTTGTACATAATAAATAATAACTTCGTTCCATCCGGGTGCCCCTTGACACCTCTCAAGTTATTTTTTCTTTTGAGTTACAGAACCCTAAAAATAAATATATTAAATGTGTGATTACGAAATG
Organism: Ochropleura plecta; assembly: GCA_905475445.1. Taxonomy (NCBI): domain Eukaryota; kingdom Metazoa; phylum Arthropoda; class Insecta; order Lepidoptera; family Noctuidae; genus Ochropleura; species Ochropleura plecta. The sequence continues at coordinate 14,011,147 of FR997731.1, read as the reverse complement.
TTCAACCAGAGTTGTACCTATCGCACATGTACATTTCGCTCGCTAGATTCGCGTATTTTGAGGCAAGCCTTTTGACGTCAAACGGACACAGAATACGGACGCCTTTGGTAGTAGTAAGAGCGCCTAGTCGTACGTACGTAACGTAAGGTAAATGCGTATACATTTTCGTTTCGAAAATACAATATCTTATAGTATTTTAGTTAAAACATTTGCAATAAGCATAGTAAATATGATCTATTAAAACAAATACGTCGATTAAAAAAAAACATGTTGTGTTTCATATTATAATATTTTTGTTACATTAAGTATTTTTTTATAAAATTATGAAATATATCTACTGGTTATCTTTGTGACAGATAATTTAACTGAAATACATAGTATAGGATAAATATATATCTTATTAGCTGGCGCCCGCGGCTTCGCCCGCGTGATATCGAAAAAAATAATTCCTATTTGTTATTCCAAACTATAATCTACCTCTGTGTTAAATTTTATCAAGATCCGTATAGGCGTTTTGATTTGAAAGAGTAACAAACATCCACACATCCATCCATCCTTACACACATTCGCATCCTTACTAATATTATAAAAGCGAAAGTGAGTTTGTTTGTTTGTTACCTCTTCACGCTTTAATGGCTAAACCAATTTTGATGAATTTTGGTACAGAGATAGTTGGGAACCAGGAGACGGACATAGGCTATTTTAAAAAAAAGAGGGAAGAAAAGGGAAAACTTAGCGTTGCTATTACAAATCAATAAGGCGCAAGGGGAACTGTGTTAGCCCGAATTTAACGCGAGCGAAGCCGCGGGCAAAAGCTAGTTTATAATATTAGTAGGATAGGATTTTATTCGATTCGAATATTGAAGTTTTTACGTTACGTTTCCACTATTATATATGGATATAACTTTATTCAATGCCTCGGGTTACCACTGAGCAATTCACCATGGAAAAACCCAATAACACTTGGCCCGATTCCCCGGCCAGGAAGTGTAAACGTTAATGCAGAGCATTAATAGTCGACGAGATAATTTGTTTATTTAAAATGCCTGTTATAAAACAAAATATTTACTAAGAAAAAACTTGTTTGTTTGACCTTGTAAATAATCTAAATAAAAAAGCATGGACGTATTGTTGTCAGACTTATTAGAAAATAATAAAAGGTAATGATTTGACCTTTCTTTCGCTTAGTGAGTTAACAAAAGGGACTCTTACAAGAAAAGAAAATGGAAGCCTATTAAGAATGGCGTCCCAGTCAATTAATTGGATCCATCTAATAATAACGTACACAGCTATTTAATCGAAGAAAACAAACTCATTTATTATGTACATACGTGTGAAAGTACATAAGTTTCTTATAGCTGGCTTATGATGAAATAGATCGTTTTGATTATAAACAAGTAAGAACGTGGTAAGTCATAGATTCCCTGCCGGGGTAGTGGGTTCTTCGAAAGAGATACCACGGCCACGGAACACAAAGGGAAAAAGAAGGAGCATGGATGGGTTTTAGTCAGTAAAAGTCTGACACTCTCTTTCACCCTGCCCAGAGCGGGGGAAGTTATATGAAGAATTGAAGAATTCCCATCCCTAAAAAAAGTAATAGAATCAGCTTTTCGAAAATCCATCAGCGTCTGCACACCAAAGTTCGATTGAGGTCATAAGTAAGCGCATTTATTAATAGAAACATAATTTCATATGTAATCATGATCCAGGATTTAGTACCACTGCACGCAAAAATATGCATATGCAGGAACAACAACAATAATATATTTAGCATTCCATGCACATAAACCACGTGTATAGGATATTCGGGTAGGCGGATCTTGCAAGACAAAATCTTTTTCACGGGTTTAAAAGTAAACGTTTTGCATATAATTTAATTTAATCCTAAAGAGTTATAAATCGCATTTTTCTTTCTTACAAAATCTTGCTAATTAATTTATAAGAGTGTCCATGGAGTTTCTTGCCTATTCTTCTACTTATAGATCAACGCTTTTGAAAGGGCAACTATAGTACTTTCACAAGTTCTTATGCCTTATGACCGAGACTGTAGCTTCATAACTTTGTTTCTTGACATAAAAAATACCTGTAATGGTCTAATTAAAATAAATGTTTTAAGTTTGAGTTTGTAAAACGGTAGTGTACAAATAAAGTAATTTGAATGTAACCTACGCGAAAATGCAATAAGCAGGAGTAAGATAAGAAATCGGCCAAAACCAAACAGCGATTTTTGTTAAAGCGCTTAAATTACCCACCCATGTTCCTTCTATTGCCTTTTACGTTTCGGAGCCGCGGTATCTCTTTCGAACAACCCGCAACCCCTGCAGGCGTAGGCTCTGGCAAGCCCCCCTGCTTTGCTGACATCTCTTTTAGGCGCGCGTGAAACACGAACCCGCCGTCGACACGGCCTGTCGTCAATCGACGGACGGACGGTGAGCTACCCATTGCTCACCGTCCACAGGTCGGTATCTACGGTGGCCGGGAGCCGTCTAGCGGCGCCCGGCGCCCGGGGCGTCTCCCGCGGCGGCTGGGTTGGTTCGAGGTTATCTCCTACATGCGACGCTTACTATCATTTTTAAACTGCATTTTTCTTGTAGTATATATAGACTACCAGCTGGCACCCGCGGCTTCTTCCGCGTGATATCAAAAAAAAAGTATTCAATGTGTTATTCCAGACTATAATCTACCTCTGTGCCAAATTTCATCAAGATCTGTTCAGCCGTTTTGACGTGACAGAGTAACAAACATCCATGCAAACATTCGCATTTATAATATTAGTAGGAATTTGTTGGTGTGTCACAAGCCTCCTCTTTTATTGGAATCAAATACAGCGGCTTGTAATAGGACTCATTAATATTAATGATAATATTTATCCTTGCTGCTAGGTAACTGGGCTTATTTTAATAGTGAACGTCCCTCTGACCTTTTGGCTTTGTTTTTTTCTGTCTCCTACTGATGTGAAGGGAAAAGGAAATATTATTTACCGTATGCCACTGCTATACTTTTCTGACTAATTCTAATGTGGGGTTTTAGACACTTTTCTGTGTGTTCCTTTAGTAGTTGCAGTGGTTTGGAATAGCCTGGCAGGTTTGCACCAAAAACGGTATCCTCTTTATGAATGAGGGTGGTTAATGATCCACCACGCGGTCCCAGTATAGGTTTGAAGATGTCACTTGTATCGTTTTTTTAGTTTTCCTCCGATGTTGCTCTTCGCCACTTTCAAAGCAGTGGTGACTAAAAAAATAACATCTAGTTAATTTACTGTCTGGGTTCGAAACTAGTCCTAACCTTGTCGTAATTCGCAGCCACATAGAACCACAACAGCACTGTTCTCATTCAAAGATATAGATAGATAAGAATCATTAAAGCACACAATAATTGTTTCATTTTATCAACACACACTAATTGGCCCACGCTCTTAAAATCCTTACTAATATTATAAAAGCGAAAGTGAGTTTGTTTGTTTGTTACGTCTTCACGCTTAAATGGCTAAACCAATTTTGATGAATTTTGGTACAGAGATAATTGGGACCCTGGAGACGGACATATACTATTTAAAAAAAATTGAGATATGATGGAGAAAGAGGGAAGAAAAGGGAAAACTTAGCATTGCTATTACAACCAATAAGGCGCAAGGGCAAAAACTACAGCTAGCAGGTACCTGTAAATGAAGAAAGGGGAACTGTGTTACTCCGAATTTAACGCGAGCGAAGCCGCGGGCAAAAACTAGTAACAAATAAAGAGCATTTTTCTCTGGCTAGCAACACCGGTCGAGAGTGTCCTAAGAGAAAAACCCAATTATCCAACATAAGGCTCCTTTAACCTTGACTGGAGAGTGGTAGCTTTTTTAGGGAGCATAACATCGCTTGTCCAGATCCTAAATTAAGACTGTTTTTGTTGTTTTTAGGGTTCCGTACCTGAAAAGGAAAAACAGAACCCTTATAGGGTCACTTTGTTGTGCGTCTTGTCTGTCTGTATAGACCCTTTATCTCGGGAACGCGTTGAAGTATCGAGTTAAAATTCATACCAAATACCGAATTTGCAGTCTCTTCAAATTAGCGAAATTAGGATAGATGGATGTTTGTTACTCAATCACGCCAGAACGATTGAACGGATCTGGACGAAATTTTGTCTGGAATATGGCAAATATGCTGTTTTTTTCCGGGTAGTACGAGCCCGTAGGACAAAAACCGAATCCACCATCACGTCGGCGAAGCCACGGCCATAAGATAGTAAACAATAATATATTCATGCATGCCCGATACGCTCCAGGTCAATTCGACCTTGTAACGGCTTGACTGCTCTAATATAAAATTTCATTATCACAAGCAAGTTCTTTTTTTTTTTTTCGGGTGGGAAATCATTCAATGACTTCCCCCGCTCTGGGCGGAGCGGGGGGGCATGTCAGACTTGTACTGACTAAAACCCACCCATGTTCCTTCTATTGCCCTTTACGTTCCGAGGCCGCGGTATCTCTTTCGAACAACCCGCAACCCCGGCAGGCGGAGGCTCTGGCAAGCCCCTCTGCTTTGCTGACTCTCTTTGAGGCGCGCGTGAAACACGAACGCGCCGTCAACACGGCCTGTCGTCAATAGACGTACAGACGGTGAGCTACCCATTGCTCACCGTCCACAGGCCCGCATCTATGGTGGCCGGGAGTCGTCTCGCGGCGCCCGGCGCCCTGGGCGTCTCCCGCGGCGGCTGGGTTGGCCTGATGTTCTCTCCCTCAAACGCCCGGCCTCCTCCTTTGCTAGCATGACTGCTTCGCAGAAGGAGGTGACCGCTTCCCATTCCCTCTCGCTCCGGACCATAGCCTGAACCAGGGCCGGGCGCGAGAGATCGCCGCCGCCGATCGCCTCCACGAGGGCACGGCGGTGCTCCGCCCAAGCTGGGCAGATCGCCACTGTGTGCTCCACCGTGTCCTCTGGGCGATCGTCACAATGGTGACGGCCGGGCGTTTCCTCCCGCCTGATGATGTGCAGGAACCTCCCAAAACTTCCGTGTCCGGTGAGGACCTGCGTCAGGCGGTAGGTGAGGACGCCATGTCGCCTCCCCAGCCACTCCTCAAAGCTCCAGCCACTCCTCAAAGACAAGCAAGGTCTATTTTTGTCTTTGTAAAAGTTCGCCTATGTACGATTATTCTACACGAAGTTTAAATAAATAAATATTTTTTCTGGGGGATCTTATCCAAAGTGGCACTTATAGTAAATTTGTTTGAGGTCCACTATACCGAGACCTACCATTACCTTGTTATATTACTTACCAACAGCGCGTAACTGAATCAAAATTGTTAGATGCTTCCTGTTTCACTAGATAATAAGAAACGACTTTCTTGTATAAAACCCATTCTTCTTTTCGTATCGATGAAACTTATGTTATGTTAGACCTAACTCATATTATGTAGCTACCTGCACATCTCTTGCATTTGCTTCGTTTAAATCCTGAGAGGTGCAAGTGGTTGGATGAGCAGGAAGAAGGTGGGGTATGCCCCACCTCCTCTAGAGGGGTATGGGTCAGAATGCTAGGCTGTAAAAAAGGTGGATGAAAAACGATTGCATGTAGCGGAGATGAGAATGTTGAGACACATCCAATGTATAGTGACAAGAATGGAAAAAGTAAGGAATCCTTACTAATATTTAAAAGCGAAAGTGAGTTTGATTGTTTGTTACGTCTTTACGCCTAAATGGCTAAACCGATTTTGATGAATTTTGGTACAAATATAGTTGGGACCCTGGAGACGGACAAGGGCTAATTTAAAAAAAATAAGGAAGAAAAGGGAAATCTTAGCGGTGCTATTACAATAAATAAGACGCAAGGGCAAAAACTACAGGTAGCAGATACCTGCTAATCAGGAAAGGGGAACTGTGTTACCCCGAATTTAACGCGAGTGAAGCCGCGGGCAAAAGCTAGTGAGTATATAAGAGGAGATTTGAAAGATGCGCCTGTTACAGAAAAAATTAAAGGAAGTCTTTTGTGTTGGTATGGATATGTAATGGAGAGGGACGAAGCACATGTGACTAAAAGAGGATGGATCTAAATGTTGGTGGATGGAGAGGGAGAAGAAGGCCAACGAAAAGATGGATGAATTGTGTAAGGAATGATATGAAGGAGAAAGGAGTAAATGATGCCAAGACTGACTGGGGAGAATGGAAGAAGAAAACGTGTTGCGCCGACCCCAAATAGAAAAGAAAAAAATGGGACATGGGCAGAAAAATGATGATGATTCTCTAAAGGGACACTAGCATGGCTGTATTTGGGAGGGGCCGATGATTTGGCTAGATCATATCTGCAGTGGCCAACCTGGGGCTGCGAAAACCATTTGAACGATGTTTTTGGAATGCAATCAACGTACAAGTCTTCTTCTTAGGTAAGTTTCTCTACAAAGCATTCACTTTGTAACACGATCATGTAGGCCTTAGTTTTCAAGTGCTTGTTCTGTTCTCTGACTTGGCTAACGGTTAAACTTCTTGAACATCGCTTTAGAACTTGCTATATTAATTAACAATATGCTGCCTAAGATATCGGAAATTGTTGATCCTATGGTTTGCGGCGATACGTGAAATATTTTGTTTGTTTCGTTGTAAGTTTATAATTTTACTGGAAATGACAGTTGCTTTTTTTAAATAATGCGTTTGCGATATTTTGTTCTATTTACATTTAATGTATTTTTAAACAGAGCTTGATGCAGAAGCAATATGAAATAATTATTAAAAACTTCTATCCTATGTGTTATTCCAGACTATAATCTACCTCTGTACCAAATTTCATAAAGATCCGTACAGCCGTTTTGACGTAAAAGAGTAACAAACATCCATTCATCCTCACAGACATTCGCATTTATAATAATAAAAAAATTGGAAAGTAGGATAGCATACTTCCGAAATGGGTGTACCATTAGGTATACCTCTGTCTAACCCTTCGGGGATTATAGGCGTGATATTGTGTTTTTTTTAAAAGTGGAATTGTTTAGTATCCATTAATTATCGACACTAGTCGGTGCTAGTGGCGTTGGTTTAGACGTCTTAATTTATTTTTCTGTTGTGGCTAACTTTGTCTAAAAAAGTGAGCAGTATAAGCTTTGCTCCATGAATTGAATACGCATTGTATCTTTATCTAGATTAGTAATTTACATATACGGAAAATACGTCACTAAAATGCAGTGTAAGGAAACTCCTCACGTTAATACGGTCTTGTTCTAAAGAAACTTTTTTCATCAGACAGACGCGCGGAAAGATTTTAATATTGTATTTCGTTATTAAGTTAAATATTACTAGAAGGATGTTTACCTCTGCTAATATCCCTCAAAAACGCGTATATTACTTTTTATTACACCCTATTTGGTCCAAAAATGCGCGTTCTACATAAATTCATGGAAAATTAAAGCATTATAACATAGCAACAACAATAAGCTGGCGTGGGCCGAATATTTATTAAGTGGAAGGTCTAATTGCGAGGTTATCTTGGTTTTGTAGGATAATATTCTGCACTCGTAAGTAAAAGTGCAGTATCTCAAAAAGCCGGAAAACCCGTTCTTGGAAAAAGCTTTGAACAACCCTCATTAGACGGACTCACCCAAACAACCCATGAATTACGTGGAACGTTTTAAGAAAAGGGTAAGAAACACAATCATATTTCTTATGTTTGTATAAAATAAGAAAAAAAAGTCATACACTTATCCACCCCCCCCCCCATTTTCGTACATAAACTCAGGCCTTTTCACCATCTGGCTTCCAATCTTACCGGATGCAGCTGATTCCAAAAAGACTGTCGTAACACGGTAATGACCGTTTTGAGACGTTATCATTTTCAGTTCGGAATCACTGACTGTTGGGTATAAGCCTCCCCTTGCATCTTCAATTCTTATCTGTTTTGTGCGTCCTTCATCCATCCGTTTCCCGCGACTTTGTCAATATCGTTAACCAACGCGCTTTTGAACGACTCCGGCTTCGGAGGCCCTGGCCACCATTCTGTCAAAACATTACTCCATCGGCAATCTCCACTTCTAGCCTTGCCCAACTCTATTTTAGGCATATCGCCCTGAAATACGCGTTTTGGGTGCTTTTTGTAAAAAAATCCTTTCTGGCATTTGTAACTGCAATTTGTTTTCGCTGTGCACCTAAAGCTTTTTTTCAATATTAGAGCGTGAGTTGAGTTAGGGTGTTATTTAAAAAAAAACCTTAAACAACGTGTAAAAAAAATTAAGCAATTACATTTAAGACATTCTTTTAGAGAAAAAGACATTTTACTTTTTATTGCACGAACTCCGTGCGACAACCCTAAAATTTGCTGAGAGCTTTTTATTTCCAAGTGTGTTTAATTAGGGAGGTTTCTCTACATCCAGTATGTAGTAGGTAAGTTATTCCAGTAGGTAAGAACTTTAGGAAAAAGTATTTCATGTATCCAGCGCATTCGTACTTAATATCTTTAGTACCTACTATCGTCGGCCATTGACCTGAACGCCTAGGATCGTAACAGTAAAGTAAAATGTAAACAATGGAAATTTGAATCATTGATTTTAATTATGATTCTTTCACAGTGTATTCTTTACATGATATAAGTATTAGTGCTCCTTTTTTAAACTTTGTATAACACTAATACAGTTTTCAAAGGAGATGCAATGCATTTTTTTTCATGAAACCTTGATTTGTTGAGTTACCTCTTTTTAACATGTTGTGAAGTTTGCTTCTTTTTTCGCGTCGAGTCGGCGTCGTCGTCGGTAATTCTAAGCAATTTCCTCGCGTTTCGGACTGATTTCGTTTGCGGACGACTTAATTATAAGCTTCGAGTTTGTAGTTAATGTGTTGTGACGTCAACGTTCTTAATGCAGTGGAACTAATATTTGAAATTATGTTTATTTCCTTAAGGGAGGGTGGAAGACTGTTGTTAATATAAATATTGCTGATAACTTTCAGGAAGCGAGTCAAGTATAAACAGCTTTGAATAGTTTGGCCTGCCTAAGTTTTGCCATTATGTTTGTTTTTATAAGTATGGTTAAAAACACACACTTTCTAGTATTTTCTCAGCAGATTCTTTAATTTTATACCCCTTATAATCATGTGTTATGCTTACAAAATAACTAGTCCGCCATACACTCTAACATATACTCCTTCAATGAGATATTTTCTATTGATTTTTATTATTAGCATTAAACATTCAGTTAGGGGTCGCTTTGGTGAAAACTATAAACACAATCTATATTTGATGTATTTTGTTTTTCCATTACAAATTTCATAAAAAAAAAAATTATATAATAAGTTTACAATTACTTAGTTCGTGAGGTCCCATGTTTACTATCCAACTGCTGGACAGAGGCCTCTTTCTTAAAACAGAAAAGGCACGAGCATTGACCACCACGCTTTCTCAAGATGGGTTTACGATTTCTGACTTTAATCATAAGTTCTGGTTTTCTCACGATGCTTTCCGATTTCGATGTTTGAGTTTTTAGTATATAATTTAGAGTACGAAGAGAACTTTGTTTTAATTATGTTTTCTATTATGACTGTTACCACTTTTATTAAAGAACTAGCTTTTGCCCGCGGCTTTACTCGCGTTAAATTTGGGGTAACACAGTTCCCCTTTCCTGATTTGCAGGCACCTGCTACCTGTAGTTTTTGCCCTTGTGCCTTATCGATTGTAATAGCAAAGCTAAGTTTTCCCTTTTCTTCCCTCTTTCTCCCTAATTTCTTACTTAAAAAAAATGCCTATGTCCGTCTCCAGGGTCTCAACTATCTCTGTACCAAAATTCATCAAAATCGGTTTATCCAATGAGGCGTGAAGACGTAACAAACAAACAAACTCACTTTCGCTTTTATAATATTACTAGCTGTGCCCAGCGGTTTCACCCGCTGAGGTTTAGGGGTATGAAAAATGGATGTTAGCCGATTCTCAGACCTACCCAATATGTACCCAAAATTTCATAAGAATCGGTCGCGCCGTTTCGGAGGAGTACGGTAACTAACATTGTGACACGGAAATTTTATATATTAGATTAGTTTGTTGGAAAACTCGTAATCGGCAACAGTATAAGCCCAAGACTATACATATGTTTCAGAGTTATAGGATATTTTACGTGCAAAAACTGTTGATCATTAATAAATAAATGAACAGCCATATTTTGCGAACAAAACGGAAAATAGTAATAAAATTATCAAATAGCAGTTGTGTTAACGCATTTAAACATAACAAATTCATTCATCTAAATAAAACATACGAGCATGTCAACAACAAACACGAATCCTAAATGAGCCAATTCACAAATACTTATGTTGTCACTAACACTAAGCGATGCCTAGATTAATCCTTACTATACTATATACTATACTATATACTATACTATATACTATACTATACTAAATATATACTATCCTTACTTAATATTATAAAAGCGAAAGTGAGTTTGTTTGTTTGTTTGTTTGTTTGTTTGTTACCTCTTCACGCTTTAATGGCTAAACCGATTTTGATGAATTTTGGTACAGAGATAGTTGGGAACCAGGAGACGGACATAGGCTAATTTTTATTTAAAAAAAGTGGGATATGAGGGAGAACGAGGGAAGAAAAGGGAAAACTTAGCGTTGCTATTACAAATCAATCAGGCGCAAGAGCAAAAACTGCAGGTCTGCTAAGTGTGTTATATCGAATTTAACGCGAGCGAAGCCGCGGGCGAAAGCTAGTAATATTATAAAAGCGAAAGTGAGTTTGTTTGTTTGTTACGTCTTCACGCCTACATGGCTAAACCGATTTTGATAAATTTTGGTACAGAGATAGTTGGGATCCAGGAGACGGACATAGCCTATCTTTTTAAAAAAAATATTGATAAATCAGGGAGAAAGAGGGAAAAAAAGGAAAACTTAGCTTTGCTATTACAATAAATAAGGCACTATAGCAAAAACTACAAGTAGCAGGTAGCTGCAAATCAGGAAAGGGGAACTGTGTTACCCTGAATTAAACGCGAGCGAAGCTGTGGGCAAAAGCTAGTACCCAATAAAGCGAAGCTGTTGGGTTATCAAAACTTGACTCAGAACCAAAAGTTGAAAATATGATAGCACATTTTCAGGTAGCGTTAATTTAAGTGTCTCCTATTGTTTGTGAAACTAGCATGACAATCATTGCCTAATCGAAAAATTATACATCATGTTCAAACCGGCCAACGCAATTTTAACCGTATAGTTCGGTACGGACCCCTTCAGGGGCTCGACATTCAAACCTCCGCTGGCTCGGTACTGGCCCCGAAAGGGGTCGAACATTTAAGTCATTCGACCTCCTCATTATTTTTGTAAATATTTTATTTTCTAGGTAAAAATAATATGGGTGTGCATTCATTAAGATAGTAGAATAAAAATCTCATATGTAAACGTCATTAGAAGTTCTTTAATTATTGAGCAAGTTTCCTAATTAAGTCTTATAAAATTCAAATGCGTAAATTACGATCATCGCCATTTTGATGGCAGTGTAGGTCGACGCTAAAAATCATTAAAAAAATGGTTTTCGGACATACAAACTCCACATTATTGGGCATGATTAACGTGTCCTTTTATTACGTGAAGAAATCATTCGTAATTGAACTTATATTAGCAGTGGTAATGATACATTTTGAAATCTAAAGTCGAAGTTTGGCGCCAATCGTGCTTGTTTACATTTTTAATTCCACATTATATCACACAGACGCGAATAGATTCTATAACAAATGAGACAAATGTCATTGCAAATATTATAAATAACATGAAAATGCCCAGATCTTATCGTAATTTACAATAATAGGACCATTAATACGTAATATTCATAACCACTACTAAATTCACTTCCGAAATTGACGTCCATTTCTTTTTTTTTAATTTTGTGATGTGTAAATGCGATTATTTCAATCGATTATTTTCTTGTAAATTAATCAACTCGAATAATTAAAATAAGGAATATCAGAAATTGTTAGATGAAAAATTAAATTAATTTTGTAATACATGTAAAATGCTATAAATATTGATTATAATATTTTTTACGCCACTAAAACCGACTCAACAACAAACAGTACAAACTGATCTATGGCTAAATTCGCGCCAATTTTATTTTCAGATAAATATTCAAATAAGGAATGCGCTCGCTGTTCAAAATATTAAAATGTTTATTAGCTATTTTATTAATAATTTGGTTTCGTTCCTACTATTTGAATGTGAATTGCAAATAGAAATAAATAAGGTTGAATATAGAACGCCCTAATTATGATCTTGGTAGGCACAATAAAAAAATCAGCCAAGATAAATTATATTTATTCGACAAAATTGTAGTATGGTAAATGATAAATGATGTTTATTTTGCAAGTAGGTTTTCACAAACACTTTTACACGTCTTTTTTTTTAAACTAGATGAGGTCGGTGTTTCGTATCCGACTCCGGTTGGATTGGTTATTTGAAAAGCGTATTCATTCTTTCCTAAAACATGGCACGTAGGCCAAAGTGTTCTTGGAGTGGAAGCCTTGGGGTAAAAATGGCCTAGAGGAAGACCACAATTGAGATGGAAACACGACATCAAGAAAACTCACAAACAGGTACTGGAGTTTTCTTGTCATGTACCGGGGTTTTTTTGTTGGGGTTAGAAATCATCAAATAACTTCCCCCGCTCTGGGCGGAACGGGGGGGAGTGTCAGACTTGTACTGACTAAAACCCACCCAAGTTACTTCTATTGCCCTTTACGTACCGGGGCCCCGAGTAAAAGAATGAACCGGTGGATATTAGTCAGTAAAACTCTGACACTCCCCTCCGCTTCGCCTAGAGCGGAGGAAGTGAGGTGCCACGGCATCCTCATCTACCACCTGACGCAGGTCCTCACCGGGCACGAAAGTTTCGGCAGGTTCCTGCACATTATTGGGCGGGAAGAAACACCCAGGTGTCACCAATGTGACGATCGCCCGGATTACACGGTGGAACACACTGGCAGTCTTTTCTTTTGAGCGGATCACCGCTGTGTCTGGGAGGACATGGTGATGTTTGAAGTAGAGAACCTCGAACCAAGCCAGCCACCGCGGGAGACGCTACAGGCGTCGAGCGCCGCGAGACGACACCTGGCCACCGTAGATGTGGGTCTGTGGAAGGTGAGCAATAGGTAGCTCACCGGCCACCCGTCTGGTGACGACAGGCCGAGGCGATTCCACGCGCGTCTCAAGGAGATGTCAGCAAAGCAAAAAGGTTTTTGTTAAAAGTTTGACACATCCGCTCCGGTCTAAGCGGAGCGGGGGGGGCCGCTCCGCCCAGATCGGAGCGGATATTTGATGATTTCCCATCCAAGTGGCGCAAGACCGATATAAATGGCGGAATTTTAAGGAGGCCTACACAAAATCTGTTGAGAAAAAGAGAAATACACTATTGAAAAATACTTTTTAGGGTTCCGTACCTCATAATAAATAACAGAACCCAAATATTCATATCTGTAGTCCCTTGGAGCTGTGAAAAAAGCAACTCTCCATGTCTACGTAGGGTAAAGATATGACCGTTTATGTCGTCAGTTTGTACGGAACTCTTGGTGCGTGAGTCCGACTCGCATTTGGCCGGTCTGTTTTTAATAGGCTGAACAGCTTACTGATACGCAAAGGTCTCCCTATACCTTTCTATTTTTTTTATCCAACCAATACTTTTAAGTGTCAATATTTTAGAGCCTCGATGTGTACGGAGTCCCTGTCCGTCTAAAACAAGGCTCTACTGCGGAGGCATGGCTTTCTAGGTGCGGTACGGTATGGTTGTGCCGGCTGGGCTGCCTGACTGGTTACCTACAGAATTAGCATGACCTCCTACAAAAATGGCCTCCATTTTCATTCATCGTCATTTAAGAAAACAGCCAAAATCTTTTACCGCGAAAACGTTTGACAGCAAATGTACCTCAAATCTTGGCGCATAACAAAATAATAGCTTAACAAAAAAGCACGTGACAAAATGTTGTTGTCTTTCTTTTCTTTTCGATATCATAGATATTTGTACAACCTATAGTAGAACAATATGCCATCTCCATAGGTAAATTCCTCAATGGTCCCAAAACTTTTTTGAAAGTTTACTCTATTACGATTATCGATTAAGTTGAATGCAACTTTTTAATCGTAATGATGAAACTTAGTTTTACGGTCAGCACTAAGAAATGTCATATTGGAATACATTTTGTAGTATTTTTTTCTCGAGATTTGTATCGTGTTTTTTTATTAATTTATAGGTAAAATGGCAAAAATAAGAATGCAGATGGAATGTCACTGTTTTTATTTTAGATTTCCGATTTTATTTTCAAAGGGTTATCTTGTATTATACATTATTTCCAGCGTTTCTAAAGTACCTAATTTTTGAAAGGGTGTAGTAGTATGTATTTTACACACATTTTACAATAGATTGACGCTGTTTTATCGACCTTATGAGGTTTTTAGAAATATAAACCTCGAACTTATCGTATGAAACAGCCGCTGTGACTTATTTTTAATAACAAAATTGAATGCTGTAAATTGATGAAAAATGTTGAATTTCATGACAATTCGCGTCACCCCACCGATTCAGCTGATGTGTCATGTGTCAAAATCCTGTCGTGCAGAGTGGTTAATGAGCACTATTAAACGCTGTCATTTATTAAATTACCATGCGTCGCAAATGTGACTGGTCAGTAATATATTTTGTAGGCCATGGAAATGAACAAATGAACATGAGTACGAAGAAATGAATACGCTACTTTGTTCACAGTTCAAAACTCCCACATGGCAGTATAACAGTTATAGCATTTTTGGATGGGCATAAATTATTTTGTATATTGTATGTATGGGCCTTCGATGCCTGAAATAAATTGAATGATTAATAAAAAAAGTTAATTGTGGACATTAAGAGAACTTCGATTCAATTGGTATTTTTAAATCGGTAAAAGATTTCTTGATTAAAAGGCAAATAACTCTGTGAAAAATTCTTTGATGAAAAATAACGATTAAATATAATAAAATATAATACATAACAATATGTGATATAAATTATAAGTATAGTATAATATCAAATTTAAATAATAAAATGTAATCTATGGCATAAGAAAAGCTCCATCCTCCGTTGAAAAAGAAGTACCTACCCTCCGACCGGGCGGGTGTAGCGATTGATAGGCAGAAGTTTTCAGGTTGTTCTATATGTATAACCATGTTTCACTATTCGCGAATGTCGCTAGCATTGTTTTAGTTTTAATTGACTATGCTCGCTACACATCTTCGTAGCTTCATTTTCGGGCAATAATTAGCAGAAAACGTAGTTAGAGCACATTAATCTGAGGGATTTATACTCGCTACCTCTGCCACTATGTGCCCCATGCATGGCTGTGATGAAGTTTGGAAATTAATAACGCTTACCAGAGCCTTTTTTTAATTCCAGAAATAACCACCAGTCCTCATAAATATAATGTAAAAAAACTGAATTGCAACTACAAGGTATTTTTATTAGACAACTAGCTTTCGCCCGCGGCTTCGCTCGCGTTAAATTCGGTAGCGCCTTATGGATTTGTAATAGCAACGCTAAGATTTCCCGTTTCTTCCCTCTTTCTCCCTCGTATCCCACTCTTTTTTAATAAAAAATAGCCTATGTCCGTCTCCTGGTTCCCAACTATCTCTGTACCAAAATTCATCAAAATCGGTTTAGCCATTAAAGCGTGAAGAGGTAACAAACAAACAAACAAACAAACAAACAAACTCACTTTCGCTTTTATAATATTAGTCCTTAAGTCCTTACTATGTGACATGACAATATGACACGCGGGGTTGCGATAGTCGCGGAGAGGATCCGGCTACTGGGTCTCGAGGTGGCCTTGCACAAATCCGAGGCCATGGTTTTTCATGGCCGCGGAAACACGCCACCGTCGGGATCCCAGTTGACGGTAGGAGGGGTTCGCATCGGCGTCGGGTCGACGATGAAGTACCTGGGAATCGTCCTCGACAGCCGGTGGAACTTCGTCGAACACTTCCGACGTTTGGCTCCCAAGCTCGAGCGGACGGGGGCTGCTTTCAAGCGGCTCCTGCCCAATCTGAAGGGGCCAAACGCCTCCTGCCGTAGGCTCTATGCCGGAGTCGTGCGGTCCATGGCCCTTTACGGGGCCCCGGTATGGGCGCGTTCTTTAGGGCGGCGCGCCGCCCACTACCTGAATGCGCCCCAAAAGGTGGTGGCCATACGGCTCATCCGGGGCTACCGCACGATCTCCGGCGAGGCAGCAAGCCTCCTTGCCGGACTGCCACCGTGGGATCTGGAGGCGATAGTCCTCGCGCGCCTGTTTGAGTGGCGCGCGGAGGCACTACACCGGGGGGAAAACCCGCTGCCGCGGCAAGTTGCCGCTCGGCGGGCGGACCTCCGGTGCGATCTCATGGTGGCATGGAGAGAGCGACTGTCACAACCCCGTGCAGGGCACGCCACAATAGTGGCGGTAAGTCCCCTCTTTGAGGAGTGGCTGGAGAGGCGTCATGGCGTCCTCACCTACCGCCTGACGCAGGTCCTCACCGGACACGGAAGTTTCGGGAGGTTTCTGCACATCATCGGGCGGGAAGAAGCGCCCGGGTGTCACCATTGTGACGACCGCCCTGAGGACACGGTGGAGCACACAGTGGCGATCTGCCCAGCGTGGGCGGAGCACCGCCGTGCCCTCGTAGAGGCGATCGGCGGCGGCGATCTCTCGCGTCCGGCCCTGGTTCAGGCCATGGTCCGGAGCGAGAGGGAATGGGAAGCGGTCACCACCTTCTGCGAAGCAGTAATGCTAGCAAAGGAGGTGGCCGGGCGTTTGAGGGAGAGAACATCTGCCCAACCCAGCCGCCGCGGGAGACGCCCAGGGCGCCGGGCGCCGCGAGACGACTTCCGGCCACCGTAGATGCGGGCCTGTGGGCGGTGAGCAATGGGTAGTTCACCGTCCGTCCGTCGATTGACGACAGGCCGTGTCGACGGCGCGTTCGTGTTTCACGCGCGCCTCAAAGAGAGTCAGCAAAGCAGAGGGGCTTGCCAGAGCTTCCGCCTGCCGGGGTTGCGGGTTGTTCGAAAGAGATACCGCGGCCTCGGAACGTAAAGGGCAATAGAAGGAACATGGGTGGGTTTTAGTCAGTACAAGTCTGACATGCCCCCCCGCTCCGCCCAGAGCGGGGGAAGTCATTGGATGATTTCCCAGCCGAAAAAAAAAAAGGTATTTTTATTAAGAAGAAGACAATTTCATTATGTATGGTATATGGCACAGTTATGTATATATTTTATTTTATTCAGGTTAAATGTAATGGAAAGATGAATTTAAACAATCCTTGTAATATGTTATTTATATAATAATATGCTTTCAGCTGTCAATAACTTTGATGCGTTCCTTGGTTTTTAATAAATTCTTGTTTTTCTTGCTTAGTATGCGTTTAATTCTTTGTGCCTATCACACGTTTCTGCAACAATTCGTCCGATATTTAATTAGAAATTAAAATTTCTTTAAACATTTTCTCTTGTGCTCGTAAAACGAAAATCTATATAGAGTAGAATTCACTCAAACATAACGTGTTACTTGAAATTACTTCAAGCATAATATAAGAGTTGTCATCAACTTGTTTTGTACAAAAAAAAACTAAACAAAACGCAGAGAATTAAATTGAAATTATTGACTTTTGACAACGTCTTTGAAATCTCCGAACTGTAGGAATAAGAATAGTTAATTTTTCTACAAGTTATATAGTTTCAGTAAAATAACAAAGATCACTATACTGTACGAAGAAAGTAAAAGAATAACTCAACCCTGACAAAGCCATTGTTAATTTTTAATCAGCTTATTTGACGTTGGTTTTAGGCTTCTTTTTACAAATATTTTTTAACAAGATATCTCATTACATTATAAATGTTGGACGTACAACGTGTTTAATTTTTCAGCTGATACGTTTTGCCGGGCATCCGTGAACCGGATAGGTAGGGGGTTGGGGTTGTAGAGCGGGGTCCAACAAATACGATTACAGGCCGCATCCTCATTAATGTGGCATGATAATTAAAAATGTATGTTTATACCAGCGTTGTATTTTGCTTGTACGAGTAAAACAAGAAGATAATTCAAACTATAATGCGTGTTGAATGTTTAAGTGTGATCTAGATGGAATCATTAACTAGCAGCAGTCTTCTACAACGTTCAACGTTTATTTTTCTGGCGAAATGTGACTTGACCTTCGGGAATTGCAGGTGTATTAAACACTTCTCATTAAAAAAATCAATCAAACATTTCTGAAGTTTGGTTTTGGACGAGTTTTAAGTATTGCTTTTACATTAAACAAGAGTATAAATAATGCCTGCTATTTGCGGATATTAAAGTTTAGTTTCTTCAGCTATCGTGTTTTGTTCAAAAAGTATGTTTTTACAATTTAAGAAGAATTCGTAAAAGACAAAGACGTATAACGACAAAATGTTTAAAAAGATTTATTCAGTATTAGTGTACGGTGAGCAATGGGTAGCTCACCGTCCGTCCGTCTAATGACGAAAGGCCATATCGATGGCGCGTTAGTGTTCCACGCGTGCCGGGAGTAGTCTTGCGACCGTCGTCTCGCGCAATTAAGTGCTCATGTGCAAAGCTGTAGACTGACAGTTTTATTTTCTTTTTTACTTGCCTTAACATAGACAAGAATATGTACAACTAAGTTTAATATACTAATAATACATAGAGCCTTTAAAGGCTAAATACTGAAAGCTTGTTAAAATTTCCTTTCTTTATTAAAATGCTAAATAGTACCTGCAGTATTGTTTGATGAGAAGTATATTTTCACTGAAAAACCTCTTTGATCTTCTGCTCAAAAAACAGAAATAAAAGAACATCATGAAGGAAAAGTTGTCGGGTAGAAAATGTCTATGACATTAAGTCTACGTCTATAAAAAAAAGCAAAGTAAGACAAGTCTTTTTAAGCTAAAGTGTTGAAAATTATTAAAGATATAACGTCACAAGTCATTGTGGAGAAATAAGAAATCCTTTTATCCCAATTATGTACGGGACCTAAGTGTACGATGGTTTCCATTAGGGAGGTTCCATGGCTGTAACCTAATTTCGATTTGCTTTTACATTGAAGCTGACAGTAACCTCGTTATCCTTTTATAGAGAAGGACCGGTCCAATTGAAATCGAGACTTGAGAATTCAGAATTCAGAGTACATGATTAGGGGATGAAATGGAATTTTACACCGAAGGATATTTTTGTCTTCTTCTTTTGTGGGATACGGTTCTTGAAGCAAATGTTCTTTTTATTAGTCATTAAGCTTACGATTTTTGACATTAACATGTTTTTTTTAATACTAGTGTATTAATAAACTAATATGTAGTATAGTGTAGTGTAGTGTATTAGATCAATGGGTTATTGTGGCAATTTTAATCTAGTCAATTCAGTAAACTTACTTCATTTGGTAAAAAATATAAAATACTGATTTAAATGCTGGATGGATTGTGTGATATGAAGGAAAATAGAGTAAATAATAACATAATGGTTGACAGAGGAAAATGGGAGTTTATAACGTGTTGCACCGACCCCAAATAACATGCGACTAGAACAGTAAGATGATGATAAGCTGTCAACGTCAAAGTCAAAAGTCAAAGTAATTATTTGACAAAAACATGATATCGAGAATGGTCCATACAATAGTGAAAAGTTTGACATGCTTCACCAGTCCTAGGTAAACGAATATTGGATAATTATGTCAATTAATTTAATTTAGATAATAATAAAAAATATATATAAATTGCGGTTGCATTAAAGATTAAAAAAATATGTCATACACTGTACTCATAATTTTTTCGTTGGCATTTATAAAAATTCACTTCAACTCAATTTCAGAATGGAATTAAATAAAAACACATTTTGTTATGTCGCCATTAGGTTTTAATCATTTAAACGTTGTTACGCAGTCATTATTGCCATTTAAAAAAAAATATTTAAGTTATAGTAACATTTCTGTAACAACCATTCACGTAATATAATTTAAGAAAATCTTATTAATCGAAGCTTCCTTATATGTTTTGGTATTTTCTGCTGAAGCAACTGGACACCGATTTGTATAATTATGTTGTTAGTGACTGTCATACAAAGTGATAATAGTTGTATGTACGTGGACGAAACCATAGGAATAAAGATATGAAGTAAGATTATTTTCAAATGGCTTTCTAAAGACTCTGCCTAGTCTAGTGAAAAATGGGCGTGAGTTTATGTAACAAAATGTTTACGTGGGTAACTAAGATAAATCTTCTTCGCGAAATTATATTATATTGATATTTCAATCATAATAATTTACATCTTATCATTTCATAATGCGAATGCACGTTATAATTTCACTAATTGCCATTTCATCACGCAGTTTGATAGACTGTCTCTTCTCATACTATTAATTCAAATAGCCGAAACGTTCTGTGGCGTCAGGAGTCTGTTCATTAAGAAAAGTGGGAGATTTCCCAGCTTATTCCAAGTAATGGGCGGTCGGGCCGCCTTCCTTGATTGATCATTAATTTTTTAAAGCATTATGGCTTTTATTCGTTCACTGTTACGGTCTACTTATCGGTTATGTAAACTATTATTAGTTGAGAAATTCTTTTTTTTTAATCTCTATTTATTAAAGAGGGTTTGTTCACATTTCGAACATGTCACCCGCATATGGGAAATTCTTTTTATAGTTTTTAAATAATTATAGCTATGTCAAGCCAAGGGTCTGTTTTTTTTATATTTCGCTCGCGTCCGGGCCTGGTTCAGTCCAGGGTTTTGGAGCGAGAGGGAATGGGAAGCGGGCACCTCCTTTTGCGAAGCAGTCATGCTAGCGAAGGAGGTGGCCGGGCGTTTGAGGGAGAGAACCTCAGACCAACCCAGCCGCCGCGGGAGACGCCCCGGGCGTCGGGCACCGCGAGACGACTCCCGGCCACCGTAGATGCGGGCCTGTAGACGGTGAGCAATAGGTAGCTCACCGCCCGTCCGTCTATTGACAGGCCGTGTCGACGGCGCGTTAGTGTTTCACGCGCGCCTCAAAGAGGTGTCAGCAAAGTAGAGGGGTCTGCCAGGGCCTCCGCCTGCCGGGGTTGCTAGTTGTTCGAAAGTGATACCGCGGCCCCGGAACGTAAAGGGCAATAGAAGGAACATGGGTGGGTTTTAGTCAGTACAAGTCTGACACTCCCCCCCCCCCCTTCCATTATTTGATGATTTCCCACCCCAAAAAAAAGCCCAAAGCTCTGCTTACTAATGCAGTTATTAAATAAACAAGTGCGCAAGAGATACATAGCGGTGCAAGACAGAGGGTGGGTCATTGTGTTTAGGGAGACGCCGTATACGCATTTGAGATCTTTACCGTCACACCACACCATACAAAAACTGTATGCATTTTTTTTAAATATTGCCTCACACTAGGAAATTCTCGACTATCGTTGGTTACAAAAATTGTAACTCACATACAAAAACAGCCAAACCTGAAACAACTACCTGTATGTCATTCGATTGTTTCGTGCGGGGATCGAACCTGCGATACGCAGCGCAGCAATTGATTGCTCAGCCACTGCATCATCCGTGCCGTCGTATGCATTAGTACTTTGTTTCTTAATAATCCTAAAACCACACGAAACTACAATATAAGCACATTTCATTACATAAAGTTAGAAAAATATGAGGTCCGACGTATATGATGTGGTCATTTGTAGTATGAATAAAATTAGGTTATCCAAAGAGTCTATGTTATGAGCCATATCCATTACTGGGATAAAATACCTCTTTACAAAATAATGACGTATAAATTGGGGGTCTAGACAGATAAAAATGTTCTCGTTATCTTTAATATTTTTAGTTTTTTTTTATAAAAACCTCTCGACCTAGAAAGGTCGAAGGGATTTTATATAAAAAAAAATGGTTGAAGATGATTTTCATGAACTATCAAAAGGTATTTTTGTTAAATCCTTACTAATATTATAAAAGCGAAAGTGAGTTTGTTTGTTACCTCTTCACGCCTTAATGGCTAAACCGATTTTGATGAATTTTAGTACAGAGATAGTTGAGACCCAGGAGGCGGACATAGGCTATTTTTTTTTAAAGTGGGATATGAGAGAGAAAGAGGGAAGTAAAAGGAAAACTTAGCTTTGCTATTACAAATCAATAAGGCGCAAGGGCAAAAACTGCAGATAGCAGGTACCTGCAAATCAGGAAAAGGGAACTGTGTTACCCCAAATTTAACGCGAGCGAAGCCGCGGGCAAAAGCTAGTCTACATATATTTTACAACATCAAGCCTTAGATGGACCACGAGGACATACACGCATATTTTGCAAGTTATGTTTAAGACATTTATTAGTGTGCGAGCCTATTGCCATCAACCGAGCACAAATCCCCATCAACACAAATCGGCCAAAAATCACTTCGTAACAAACAAACAAACAAAAAAACTCACTTTCGCTTTTATAATATTAGTAAGGATTAAAAATAGCTCAAAAATAAGTTATGTTATTGTTTTATACTATCCTATTTATTTATTTTTTGGGATCGGAAATAAATCAAATAACTTGCCGCGCTCTGGGCGGTGAGGGGGGACTGTCAAACTTTTATTGACTAAAACCCACCCATGTTCTTTCTTTTGCTTTTTATGTTCCGAGGCCGCGGTATCTCTTTCGAATAACCCACAACCCTGGAATATTATCCTCTTGAGTCCAATTTTGGCTGGACCTTAAAAACACGCTGAATGAATCAAACGGAGTAGGTACTGTACCTATAATAAGATTGTTAATATTATGTATTAGTTTAATTTCTTGACATTTCTTGACTTTCAAAAGTGCTTGTAATGGTCTAATTGAAATAAATGATTTGATTTGATTTAATATTGTTTTTAATTATTTTGTGTAGCTTCAAATCGATTGATTGATTGATAATAAGGAAGTTAGCGTCCTGTATTCTCTTTCTATTCCATGCGGTAAAGGGGTGACTTTATATGGACATCATACAATTACGTTGATAACCCTGAAATTATAGATAAGGCAAATTGTTACTTATTCACTCTCAAAGAAGATATAATGTTCCCCTAGCTTATGGCTCTACTATCTCATGGGTCACAAGATAACTGTTATGTTTATGGTCAACCTTATCTCATAATTGTTTTCGCAATTTGACCTTTCTTTGTCTGTTTCTGTTTTCTATAACAATTTATCTTTAATATAATGATCAACAATTATATAAAAACATTCTAAATATAATTTGTTGTTTTGGGATAAACTGGAAGCATCCGGAAAAATCACGTAACAGAGTTTACCAACGTTAATTGAAATCGCTTTTTTTTCTGCGCTTTAATGTACAGAGGCACATCATCATCTGCCTAGCCTTTTCCCAGTTAAGGTTGGCTACCAGACTTATCGAGTTCAGCTAACTACCAGTATTTTACATGGAATGTGTCCCTATCTGACCTCTACAACTTATTTAACAACTAGGTAAAACGTAACTCCTTGGCAAGACTGGTTGTTAAACTTTCAAGCAACTCACGACCTGTTACTTCTGTCAAAGATCTACAAATGACAGTTGGGATCAACGGCTTAGCGTGCTTTCGAAAATTCGTTGCGTCTGTACATGAAAAATACTTTAACGAAATTAGCTTAAAATAAATAAGTCTGCGACATGGTCAAAATAACATCATTTTTAATCATTTTGATGCAAAAATATTACCTAGCGTAGTTAATTTCCTGGTCACGCGTGAAAATTACTTAACTGCATTACGTCGAAAAATTATTTAAAGCAAATATTATTAATTAAAAAAGTAATTGTGCAGTATCGGACGCTATTCTCGATCCGTGGGTTATTAATTTTTTGTTTATCTATAATATAAAAAAAAATAATCGCAAAATGTGTTGGTAAGCGCATAACTCAACAACGCCTGGACCAATTTTAACAATTCTTTTTTTTAATATTCCTTGAAGTCCAAGGATGGTTTTTACGGCAGAAAAATTGGGAGGGTAGGGAGGGTAGAAAAATAGCATTGCAACGCATGCACATGGCACAGCTAGTGTTTTTATAAAATTGTGTTATTAAAAACTGTGAATGGTATGTAAGAAAAATAAGTGTGGTGTATCTTAGAGAGTTATTTAAACAGCACAATTTTAAGGTTTTAGCAAAAGTCAATTAACCAATGAGTTGGAAATTCGAAAATGTTTCAGTACTTCCGAGTAATAAGAAGCCTTAATGAAAGACTGACATTGGAGGACTGTGGAATGATATATCCATTTTCTCCATTTTCTTTGGGGATGGGATATCATCAAATGACTAAAAACCCATCGATGTTCTTTATTTTGCTTTTTGTGTTCCGGGGCTGCGGTATCTCTTTCAAACAAAAACCCCTGCGGACAGTCCTGTGGCCTTGGCGGACTCCTCTGCTTTTTTGTTATTTTTTGAGGCGCGCGTGAAACACGTACGCGCCGTCGACACGGGCTGCCGCCGTAACTAGACGGACGACCGGTGACCGGTGGACCGGTCCTGTGGTGGCCGGGCTCTCGTTGCGCTCGACGCCCGGTGCATGTCCCGCAGCGACTGGATTGGTTTGTGGTTCTCCCCCTAAATCTTCCGGTCACCTCCTTCGCTAGCATAGCGGCACCGTTATAATCGTAATTTCGTTTTTTTATGTGTAACGCTTATGCTTTTTGCTTGGGCTAAAGCTGAAATAACTACGTTATGATTTTCAATCCATTTTTTATGAGGTCGACAATGGGGAATGCCCATTCGAGGCCCACAGTGGACAACAGACTAGAGAAAAAATAATTTATGCATAAATTTTAGCATATTAAAATATGTTTTTACTTTCTTCCATTTATGCGCCACTACAATCCAGAACAATTCTTTTAAAAAAGTAAGTTTACTGATAAAATAAGCTGATTTTCCTATTTAACGCTAGCAAATATTGCCAACAAAAATATTTTTTTTGAGTATTACGACTAATGAATCGATTCGAATCGATTTATGAAAAAATACTATAACCCCAGTATCATACCCACGAGACTTTACGGGTATTGTAATTACTTGCTTTAATAAAACCAACTTAAGGAAATATAAAAAAAAACAGTTTGTACCCTCAAAAAAAAAGAATGAGGAAAATAAATCAATAATCGGTTTAGAAAAACATAATCGATTTAATGTTTTTTTTTCGTGGTAGTGACAACACTGAACTGAATTTGATTCTGTCTGACACTGACAGTTTGCTCGTTGCTTCTGCCAAATGTGGATGTTTTGAATTACTTAAAAATTGTGAATTACTTAATGAGAACTGCTATCTTCACTCTTAACTATAATTTGATAAAAATATATTAGGATCATCCCTCCTATTATAATTTAATTACCAAGACAAGTATTGACAAAGAGTAGTTTTCTTATTATCTCACACTCAAAGACACTATTATATGGAAAATAAACCCCAAAATGTTATTTGTTTTTAATATTTCTAAAATAGTGGCGTCAATTTGAATTTATTTTTTAGATATCTAATACAGTTAAGATTTTAAAACAATCAACTTTTATTGTAATATTTGATGTCCACCTTGGGCCTGGGGCACCATGGAGAGTGGGCATTGTTATTTTTTTAAACTTTGCTGAGAATTTCTGGTGTATGGTTAGCCTTTACAAATATTTAAAATTACATACCCAAACAGCCAG
The DNA here is from genome assembly GCA_905475445.1 of Ochropleura plecta. Taxonomy (NCBI): domain Eukaryota; kingdom Metazoa; phylum Arthropoda; class Insecta; order Lepidoptera; family Noctuidae; genus Ochropleura; species Ochropleura plecta. The sequence continues at coordinate 13,985,546 of FR997731.1, read as the reverse complement.
ACCAGAAACACCAACACAATTCCTTGTTGACACTAAAAATATTTGTTCCGTGCGGGAATCAAGCCCGCGAAACGAAGTGTAGCAGTCATTCGCTCAACCACTGCGCCATCCGTGCAGTAAAACAAAATCTAAACAAAGAAGACGTGCTGCAGCAACACCATTAATTGGAATGAGAGAATGAAGCTTTCATTAAACTCTTCATTATATAGTGCGCTACGAACATGCCTTTTGCTACCAACTAGATAAACACCATTAATTTTGTCGTACATTCAACACAAGAGATAAATTACCAGTTTCGGCAGATACAGTTGTTTTTTTTTTCGAATTAAGTTAAATTTGTATTGAGAGAAAACAAACAGATTTTTAAATAAATTCAATTTGAGTTGAAGACGTCCGTCGGTTTTTAAGATACCGACTTTATCTGACATGACTGGTTATTTATCTCTTTTGTTGACGGTACCTTCAAAATGGAAGCAGTTGCGTGGGTGTTACGTTATTAGGATGCTGATTGGTTTGCATTTGCAGCACTAGTTGCAATGACCGAGCTGTGATAGTAGAATCTAGGATCTACTCGAAAGGAGTATTTTGTTAATCGTGTACTGTTGCATCGTCAGAACAATGCTACATTGAGATGATACACTTACAAAAGCTTGCAGGTTACAACCATAGAAGTATTAAAAACAATATTAAAACTTCTTTCTATTAATTCTTTATCTATTAATAATAATATTTATTCTTTGTCAATTAATTCGCATCAATTAGGTTATTATCATTTAGAAAATATTCAACAGAGTAATAGCATTTCGTAATTAATAATATCGTAAAATTATTTTGTAAATGTTGTAGTGTGTCATTCTTTAGAAAATGAGTAAAATAGGATATTATTTTAATATCTATGAAAAAGCTACTTGTTGTATGGAATACAATCATAATACATACTATCTGTGAAGGATATTTCTCTTTTAGTAAGTATAAGCGTATTGTGCGTCAGACGTAACGTATTCAAAAGATTAACTTTATTTTCCTTAACAAAATCCCGTTTGTCACTTACAGGTGCCGCTATAATTTCGTGGCTAAAGAAAACATAATTCGTATATTCTACAAAAATATATTATCGCTTTTTTTTATTCAAGTCTTTTGGCGTAAAGGGAAGTTTTGTATTGTGGGGCAAACAATAAAGAGGCAGTTGGCAGTCGCCCTTTGTGTCCTTTGTTGGGTTTCCCTTGCACCGTTTATTTTTTATGAGTCAAAAAAAAAGCCTGTGTCTTGGCTTTAGCTGTCCCTTTGTGGTGTGGCAGGACCAGTTGTTTCACTTTGAATGGACATGTTCTGGACTAGTTGTATTACGGATACAAGAATATTGCGGTTTTCTTCCGCATTCTGATACTTATGCATTTAAGGGATGAGCATTTTGGGGGACTGTCTACTTGAATAAATTACTTTTTATTTAAACGTGAAATTTTCCTCGACTTTAGTTACGATTTTGTTACTTGGTGTCAAGTTACATACTGTTTAATGTCTTAAATATAAGTCAACAATAAGTGGCATCAACCTTTTGTTAAAGTTTAAATAATTATTAGAAAATTCTTGAAATTAGCGTCTGCTTTCACAAATATTTATATTTCAGACAACTATCAAGTTTAGAATATGCAATGGTTAAATATTGACTTTTAAAAGTTTGCGGCTTATAAAATAACTTAACTGTTTATTTATGAGGCGAAAATGTAAACTAAATGTAAATTTTGTTTTTGATTTTGATTAAAACCCGATAAAACCGTTTTGGCTTGTTTAAATTATCATTTAGTTAGAATGGATGCCTTATTAAGTAGCAGCTGTAAATAATAGTTAGAAACAAAGAAGGTTGACTATTTAGGTTTATATTTTGAATAGAAATTCAAAATGTACTTTGAAAATATATTTTCGACTCTTTTGTTGCATTTAGCTGCCCGGTCGATTTTTAGGTTAAACCATGCTGGCCTATGTTGGTATGGACCAACGTACGCCAGCGTGGCTTCATCGCATACCGAGCTTTCAAAACACGGATGCCGCGGAAAGGTTCCGGTTTTCATTTATAGATCTATGATAGTCGTTCCAAGTAATCAGTGACCCGAAAGTCCGTCAAACAGTGTTACCAAAGGGTTACTACCCTGTACTAGTTTAGGTAAGTCAGATAGGCTGTCACTTCACGTAGAATATTGGTGTTTAGCTGTAAGGCTGGAAACCGACCGTAACATAGTTGGGAACTGATTTTTACTAAGTCATTTAGACCTTCAATCCCTCTAAGGTTGCCAACAAAGACATTGAGCTCATGTTTGCACTGAATGGGCAAACAGGTCCACTCAAATCATTAAGGTAAAAGAGGTTTAATTACATTGATCTAACCTTCAACACTGCAGTCTGGCTTGCAAAGACGTTCGAATACTTACCTTTTTAAATGGAGAGTTATTAAAATAGATTAAGATGGTTTTAGATTGACGTGACGTGTATTGCTGAAATATAAACTAGTATATAATCTGAGAGTATCTATGCTTCTTTTAATTACGAATATTACAAACTCCCTACAGTACTTACTTTAAAAGACTATCTGAGAGAAGTAAAATATATATACGGGGTTGCGGGTTGTTCGAAAGAGATACCGTGGCCCTGGAACGTAAAGGGCAATAGAAGGAACATGGGTGGGTTTTAGTCAGTAAAAGTCTGACATGCCCCCCCGCTTCGCCCAGAGCGGGGGAAGTCATTAGATGATTTCCCACCCGAAAAAAAAAAGAGAAGAACCAGTACCCGACTTAAAAAGAGCTGAAACAAATTCAGACGCCACAGTCTGCCTCCGAATTTGTTTCAGCTATTTTTCTTCTCAGAGTAGGTCAGACAGGTCGCCTTAATCTAGTTTGTAAAAAAATATAAGTAAAAGTGTTCCATCCAAAAACAAATATCATTTAATTCCATTGTTAAGAATCAGGTGGCCCATGATGGAAGGCGGTTAACCTTAAGATAACGGTAAAGTATTTACCATTCACCTCATAAGAGTGTGGGGTGACTGGTAAATATCAAGAGTCAATTGATCAGAACAACAGTGCTTCGCGGCTATTTAATGCTCCCATTGTTGTCCAAATTGTTTGTTCTCAAATCAATACCTTTATCCAAATCCAATAATCTACTGAACAATAGAATTTCATTACAAGATAAATCCCATCTATTATTAGTACCGAATCCTCCAAGATCTCCAAATAAAGATGTTTACACAGGACATAGGAATTACGATCCACAATAACTCACGCTTATGTCAGGATAAATAGCCAATTTGCGTGGAATGGATTGCCAGATCTGAAGATAACTTCGACCTGCACATTCAAAATAAGAGGGGATTTGCAGGTTACGGAAATTACGTAATAAACTAACAAAACATGTAGATTTTATGGGAGTTCCCATAGGCAATAGGAATTTATTTGTGCTCTAAATTAGGTTAGGATTACGAAGGAGTAAATAATTCCATGAAGGTTTTATTTTATTTGTTGAATATAATTAATATTTCTGCGTATATTTTTACCTACCTAACTGAGTGGGTACTTCAAAAAATATTATTATCAAGTAAGTAAGTTACAGTTACTCTTACTTGAACTAGGTGTAGGCACACCAAGTCAGAGTACCTATTTTTATGACCTTGTATAAGCCTTATATGTTCTTAGTTTATGGAATTTATAATGTTATGGCTGTTGGTGAAATAAAGAATTAATTATTGTTTTGAAGCTACTTTGAAAAATAAAGCAAAGCAGTTGTAGGATATTTATAAAGTTTTCAATAAATCGCCTTGCTTATTTACCGTTTTTACCTAGTTTAATTAGTTCATCTATCGCAACAACAGAGTTCTGTAGCTATTTCGAAAAAAAAAAAAACACATTTTACATACTTCTGTACACACGTGTGAACTTATTTGTCATACATGAGGTAACTAGCTCTTTAAAATACCCGCGAGACGCGTCTAATTTGCATGACGAAGTAACGAGTCTCATCGTGAGCGTACTTGGTACTAATGCAGGTTAGATTTTATGCTAATCTGACTGCAATCAGTGAGTGACTGAGTTTATGAGCGAGTATTGCAGCTGTAGTGTATGTAGTTTGAAATGATTTTAAATGACGCAGTACTGCTCTGTTGGTCTCCAGTTCGATTCCTGGTTGGGTCGGGTCAAAAGTAATATACTTTAATATATTATATGTTTTAATATATGTATGTATGTTTTTCTATTAAAATATGATGTAGTATTAAAGTGTACCACAAAAATGTATAACAAAATTCACGACGCTTGTCAAAATCCTTGTGATAAAACGGAGTCGGGAAGTTGATACATTACGACTCTTTCATGTTAAAACTTATGCATATCAAGTGCCAGTACCTTTCGCCGACGACGATATCCTTACTAATATTATAAAAGTGAAAGTGAGTTTGTTTGTTTGTTACCTCTTCACGCTTTAATGGCTAAACCGATTTTGATGAATTTTGGTACAGAGACCCTGGAGACGGAAATAGGCTAACTTCTTTTTTTTAAATTGAGAAATGAGGGAGAAAGAGGGAAGAAAAGTGAAAACTTAGCATTGCCATTACAATAAATAAGGCGCAAGGGCAAAAACTACAGGTAGCAGGTACCTGCAAATCAGGAAAGGGGGAACTGTGTTACGAGCGAAGCCGCGGGCAAAAGCTAGTATTCTTATAAAAAGAAGAAGTCTATCACAGTAAAAGAATAGAGCAAGACCAAAGAAACGATGGATGAATTATTTGAAGGATGAAATATGGGAATACAGTAGGTGTTTGATGAGATATCCAGATATATGGAAGATGTAGACAGTCATGCTGTGCCGTCCCCAAATAAGAGCCATTAAGAGCAGAAGAACGAAATGTGTAGATAGGTATTTAAAAATATTCAAAAGTTCATTCAGATATAAAGACATGCATATAATGTCGTGTTCCACGGCACCTCATAAAGATGTCAGCAACGCAGAGGAGTGTGCCAGGACCATAACTTGCTGGGGTTGCGGGTTATTCGGCATAAATACCGCGGCCCCGGAATATTTTTTTTAAACAAAAAAACGTTGTTACCCACACTAGTGTTTCTCCTGCATCGTGGGTGCGTTTACAAACATTTAAACTCACATCCACAAACAGACAGAACCACACACCCAGAACAACGATCTGTAGGTCATACAAATATTTGTTTCGTGCGGGGATGAAACCTGCGACACGCAGCGCAGCAGATCGCTCAGCCAAACGTGTCGACAAAAAAAAAACATAAAAGCCAAAAGAAGGAACATGGGTGGGTTTTAATCAGTAAAAATCTGACACCCCTCTAGAAAGGGGGACGTTATAATAATATGATGATTACCCATCCGCAAAAAAAAAGGTTTTTAACCCAGTTTACAATTAATTTTGTTTAATAACAAATGCGTGGTATCGGCATCTCATCTGATCCCGTTTTAAATTAGGGTTCGAACCCTCGACTCGACTTCAAGGTTTTTACATTGCTGTCGAGGTTAATTCAAATTAAAGTGCAGTACCATCAGGCCTTCCGAAAGCTCTCGCAATTGTAGCGTGAATTTAAATGAGGGGTTAAAAGGTCGCGTAAAGCGAATTAAGGGCCAAATTGTCATTCTATTTCCTTAATGGCGACAGCAATAGTACCTTTAATGGTGAGACGCAATGGACAGATTAAGAGAAAGACTGTGATTTGGGAGGAGATTGCTAGAGAAAGTGCGGGGTGACATTTTATTTTTATCTAGCTGTAGTCGCGGCTTCGCCCACTTGAAGTTCGGTTATTGTCCTACGGGATCGTTTTACCTAGATAAAAGTAGCCTATGTGTGAATCCAAGTAATACGCTATCTGTGCTGTTCATCGAAATCCGTGCCGTAGTTTTTGCGTGAAAGCGTAACAGACATCCATACATACATCCTCAAGATACCTAAGACTAGTTCGCACCTTGAATCACGGAACTGTATTTTTTAAAGGATAACTAAAGTCACAGTATCTTTCCATCAACTCAGCCTGTAGCAGTTCTTCGCAGGATATCCTTGCAAAACCGCCGCGAGACGACTCGTGGCCACCGTAGATGCGGGCCTGTGGGCGATGAACAATGGGTAGCTCCAACGGCGCGTTAGTGTTCCACACGCGCCTCAACGAGATGTCAGCAAAGCAAAGGGGACTGCCAGGGCCACCGCCTGCTGGGGTTGCGGGTTGTTCGAAAGAGATACCGCGAACACGGAATATAAAGGGTATAGGTTTTAGTCAGTACAAGTCTGACACTCCCCCACTCCGCCCAGAGAGGGGGAAGTTGTTTATAGTTTTACCATCCGCAATAAAAGGGCCTTCAAAAACCTCAAGTTCATTTGTCTATCTAGCTTTTCTTCTATGGCGTCCAACGTTATAATGTCTACACGATTTCCGCTTCAGGACCAAATTTACAGACGATTCGAAGGAAATTAATACGTAGACAGTGGCGTTTAATGTTATCCTTGAAGTTTTATTGTTTTGCATGGATAGTTATTATAACTGTCTTAAATCTGCGTGATAACTAGGAGGTCAAAAAATACATTGACGACATTATGATAACATTTTACTAGATAAATCAGGTTTAATGAAAGTAAGGGTAGCAAATAAGTGGAAAAATAATATTTTCAGTAACATACATTAGACAAGGGCATGTTATAAGAATAACATTGGGAATATCTTGTACTTAGGTACTTTTGTAATCTTTATAAAATCCAAATAATAAATGTAGATGTATGAACAAAATAAATATAATGTACAATTATATCTGGAGGCTCATCTAAACATTACATTAACTGAGAATGTTATCCTATGGTTGTTTTACGGCTCATTCTATTTTACAGCACTCGTATTACAATCTGATTTTTCAGTGAAATTACGTGCGAATTTATTTCTTGGTTTTGAATTCTGTACGCATTGTTTCCTTAATTTGACCTAGCACCATATTGAATTGTGTGGAAACTCGGTAGTTTGCTTGATACTTTTCGCATAGGTCGATGAAGACCGGGTGCATGTGCTTGAGGATACTGTGGTCTAGGGTCGGAAACATGTGGTGAAGAGCGTGGTCTCCAAATAACGTCATGACCGCAAAAATGTTGCTGTTTATATCCTTTCGGTCGAGTAATGCTTCTACTTGGTGCATTCCCCAGTCGGGTGTCTCGCTCCTGAAATTTTAATGTATTTTTTTCAGTTTACAGGTGATTTTTCGTCGTGTGTTTCGATTATTTATGACTAGCTACTGCCCGGGGCTTCGCTCGCATGTATCTCGAAATTGATCCCAAGGAAACACAGAAAGAAATCTGGGATTAAAAGTAGCCGTTATGTGACAACCTGTGTGAGAAATATCATAAAAAATCTTTTAGTCGTTTTTGCGTTTATGAGTAACCATCCATACATCCTCACACGATATCGTATACAATATAAAATCAGAGAATTTATAATACTAGCTGGCGCCCGCGGCTTCGCCCGCGTGATATCGAAAAAAAGTATCCTATGTGTTATTCCAGACTATAATCTACCTCTGTGCCAAATTTCATCAAGATCCGTTCAGCCGTTTTGACGTGAAAGAGTAACAAACACCCATACATCCATTCTCACAAACATTCGGAATTAATAATATTAGTAGGATTAGAGCATAGCAAGATTTAGATAATGCCGCACAGGTACGTTTTTCATTAATAAACTTTTATTTTTAACTTGTGGGTTGTGGGTGTAGGTAGGATCTCTCTGCATAACCCTACGAGATACTACTAGCGTGAGTTTACGCTTCAATTATAACCATTGAGTTCCAGGTTTTATTGATTTATAAAGATAAATGATTCATTTGGTCATTTTGGTTTATGAATTCAAAACCACCACCAAATAATGTACTAGTTTTGTAATTCATATTGTAGTCAAGCCATCGAAGTAGAAAATATTCAGTTATCTCTATCTAGCTCTTGATTAAAACTGGGCAAAATGCGTTTCATCTACGATAAGATTTATGACTTAAGGAAGAGAGAGATGATTCTTCAGATTATAATGATACCTAAGGACATTTAGTGCACCTTATGAACTGCACAATTATTATTATAACGATAACAGGATAACGATAGGACATAGGATAAAAAAAAAATATAGGATATAGGATAGGATAAAAGAAGATAAAAAAAATAAGATCTCATCAAAACAACAAATCGCTTACGCAGGTTCGTCGCCATCTTTGATAGCATCTGGGTGATGATGAGCAGCATTTACGCCGATGGAGTAAAAAAGTAGGCTGCCAGTGCAATTGATCCATAGCCATGTTGAGATCACTTGGAGCATGGGGGAGCCACTAGCGAGCCACATCCACATCGGAAGGAGTAAGCCAATGCCGTCGTGCCAACGGTAATGATTCTTGAAAAACCCTTGACGAAGAAAAATTGAAAAGAACCTGGAATAAGAAAACAGTGTTTTATTTATCTTTAGTCAAAAACAGTCTTTAGTTTATTAGTATTTTACTAATCTAGTTCTGAGTTTATTATTATTTGGATAGTTTATTAGTTTTTTTACTAATCTAGTTCTGTATTTATTATTATTTGAAAAACTTAGAAGCTAATTAACTATTGTTAATTAGCGTTTTTCAAATGGTACCTTGTAAATTCCCAAAAATAAAAAAGTCTGCAAAATTGAAGCAAAAATCATAGCATTGCAGAATATATTTTTTGGGATTTTTTGATATGTTTGTTGTAGAGTTGTGTGTATATTTTTAAACACTTTTTGTTGGGAACATTTAAATGAGTATTTCAGCTTAATGGCGCTTGCGGTATTCTGTTGACCAGTTACATTTGTGAACACAACTATAATCTTATCATAATATCTTAATTCAATGTGGTGTCGTTATCGCTATTGTTATGCAATTCATTTATGTTCATAATGTTTAACATGTGAAATAAAAATTGCACAATGTGATAACGACTGAAACTAAAAGATAGTATTTAAAAATAATCGAAATTGGAATCTTGATTGTTAATGATAGTCAATACGTCAATTCTATGTCATTGATCGTGGAGTGAGATAGGAGAGCCATTGGCCGACACGACTATTGGCACAATGACTGCTGTATTTACGTGCCACATGTCAATATCCTCGCGAAAAAGATCTAGATACTTGAATTGTTTATCTTTCTCTGCCTTCACGAGGTTCTCGTCGTGAGGAACCGTTAGATCAACAATCATTGCCCGACACTCCAATCGATCTATCACCACAATGTCAGGCTTATTGGCAACAATAGTGTCAGTGACGATAGATAGATCTTACCGAGATATTACCATTTTTTTATTTTAATAAACGTTGCCCCACACTAGGAATTTTTCCTGTATCGTGGGTGCGTTTACAAACATTTAAACTTACATACACAAACAGCCAGACTCGGAACAACTACCTGTAGGTCATACAAGTATTTGTTCCGTGCGGGGATCGAATCCGCGACACGCAGCGCAGCAGCCGATCGCTCAGCCACTGCGCCAAACGATATGTAGTTGGGAAATGGCAAAGCAGGTGATGATGATGACATTACGGTTTAGAAAGTTTCCTAATTCCTAAAAGTAAGCTCACCTTTTGGCGAAACTTATCAAGAAGACAAAAGGAAAGAAAAAGATCTCAGTTATGAATCCCAGCTTTGCATGCAGTGGTTTATCTTTCCTGGGATTGTAGAACAGGAATGGTTCCAAAGAACTGATCTCCAAGTCCATGAGAGTATTTGTGTAGAGGTGATGAGACAGCACGTGGGATACTCGAAAATCTCTGAAAAAGAAAAAGGCCTATATGAGGATCTATGCATAAGTACATCAGGGCCAGGGTTTTCCGGCTTCCAAATTATTTGATTCAGATTCATTTATTTGCAAAAACGTGTGTAGATAATACACACGGTATGACGCTAATGGTTTTACTAACTATTTTACGGCTCAACATGTTTAACCATGGCCACCAGAAACATTTCCATTTAATTTGTACACCACAAATTACTTGGAAAGACGTGTTTGGGCACAATGATATTTTAGAAGGGAAAATTTAATAATTCTTTCTTCTTTTAATATACCCAATAATTCTTACCTCGACAACATATTATTATAATAACAACTTGTCACGTTAATATGGTGCTAAAGTATAAACAAGTTCCACAATATTACGTCATGTACTTAAAACATAGATAGTTACACGTGAAAGATTAAAAAACGTCTTAAGAAAGTTCGAACGTTCTCAAAGTCCTTAAGTTCTTGGCGAGACGTCTTACTTTGATTAAAAACTCTACAATTCTGTCATCTGCATAATTAAACTACGTAGTTTCGCTCTAGAAATCAAGCTAGTTAATAGATTTCGTTCGGGGGCTGAAAGAGTTAAATGTACTATATTAATACAGACTCGAATCTTAAGCCTGATAAATAATAATCTGATCTGCATGCTTATTGCATGCAGATCAGAGAGATAAGAGTAATGTATGCAAATCAGTTTCATTTTGAAACATACAAACTTCTATTCTTTTTATTCTTCGAAATTACGTATTACGCTCTATTAAAGATAGGTAATCATCAAATAATGTCTCGGAATTTTACTGACTAAAATCCACTCATGTTCCTTCTTTTGCCTTTTATCTTCCGGGTAGCTCTTTTGACCAACCCGCAACCCCTTCAGACGCTGGCCCTAGTAGGCCCTTCTGCTTTGGTGACATCTCTTTTAGGCACGCGTGGAACACGAACGTGCCATCGACACCGCCTGTCATCACGGACTAGACGGAGGACGGTGAGCTACCCGTGGCTCACCGTTCACTTACACGCATCTACTGTGGCCGGGCCACTCGTCTCAAGTGCTTTGCCTCTACTGGGTCGCACCGCTCGACGCCCGGCGCGTCTCGGTTTGAGGTTCTCTCCCTGAAACGTCCGGCCACCTCCTTCGCTAGCATAACTGCTTTGCAGAAGAAGGTGACCGCTTCTCATTCCCTCTTGTTCTGGACCATGCTGGACCAGCACTAGATCAAAGTATTTCCACAGACCTGCCTAACTGATAAAAGCATAAAAACTCACCTGTAAGACCACATGCTCATATTGAACAAATACATCCTCCAATTGGTTTTTCTATGTATGAAATTGTGGCAGGCCACTGTCAAAAACGCCAAATTGACCGAAGCGTAAGCATACCAAAACTTTGCTGCAAACGCATTTGTAACCCAGCAAGCTAAAGCGGAACTTATAAGGAGAGATAAAAACAGGCCATCTGTTATAGTATCTGCAGTTTTAGATGCATCCTTAGGGATTTCCTTTAGTTGCTCAAAAGCCGCTCTCTTTAGCGTTTTATAAAAGCCGTCTTCTTTGAACGTGAACGGCGAATTACGCGGAGTCTTTGCATCTCTTATATAATATTGTGTAAGAATTTTCTCTGTGGATGGGTTCAAGTGATGGGATTCAAAAGCTTCCGTAATGTCGGTGCCCTGAAAACAGTAATTTAAATTGTATTGCTTTGGGAATACACGTTCTGTTAACGACGTCTGGGTAGATAGTATAATCACTCATTCAATTAAATTAAGTAAGCATCATAAAAATAATAGATAAAGATTAAAAAATATAAATTTGAAAATGTCGAGATAGTCAAAACCGAGGTAATTGCCAGATCAAATTGGAAATTCTATTTATGTAAATTTTAAAGATGTTTAGTAAAAATCTTTATCTTCGAAACAGAAGCATGCTCTTCAAATAAAACTAGGTGCGTTATGACAGTAGGAAACGACCCATTTTATTGAGTTCAAACATAAAAATTAAGTGTCACTTACTTGGGTAAGTTCCAGCCATTCTTCACCACCAGGGTGTCGCTTTATAAACCTCGTCAAGTCGTATAGTTTGTCATGAATACGCCATAATCCTTCGGCGCCGTCGTCCATTGCTTTACCAGTGAGCCATTGCACCGGGTCCCTGAGAGGCTCATCTCGTAAAGAAGGGTATTTTAACTGTGGAAAACTAACATGGGTATATTTATCTATAGCTCTTTTCTGAGCCCCTTCCTCCCATTCTGAATTAGGCGGCATACTGTTTTTTTTTAAAACGCTGGTTTCGCCTTATGTAATACGTGACCGGCCAGTAATGTTTATTGCACTGAACTCAACATCAATGCCAGATCTATTAATTTATTGACTAGTTCATTAGTACAAATAAACCATCATTGATTGGTTCCTTTGATGTAGTAAATAATGCATTAAATGACAAACACATTTGCTAAGTGCATTATTATTTTATTCTGTCATGGGGACTGGCTGATACTTTAAATTGATGCGGGTTTAAACTTATTCGAGATTTTCGGGAACGCATTTAATCTGTTTATTTAGTTATTTATGTACACACAAAATACATGTTATAGAAACATAATATATACTGACAAAAGATCACAACGGTACTGCTTATTCTGAACGCTGTTTTGAAACGGCTTTGGTTTTTTTTTGTGGATTATAACTGAGACTGTACTGGCTTACGAACTGGCACTAAATTTTTATCCTTTTTTTATCTAATTAGATTGTATACTAATATTTTATGGCCAGTGTAAATGGGCCTTAATTATCATGTTATTCCCGAGTGCATTATGATAACCTTTAATAAACACTTGTGTTCATTACACAGTGTGTACCTATATATAGTGTAATATACATTCATAAATACATCTTACAACTACTTATATTATTACACATGAAAATAAAAAAAGTCTTTTTATGTTTATGTATATCCCATTTTGTTTTTAACATAAAAATACATAAATTACGAATTATGAATTTAATTTTTTTTTTTTTTTTAATTACGAATAAAAATGTGTATAGCAAGCGTAGACACATTTTTTAATACACCTACGCATATTTGTTTGGGATATTTGTGTGTGTATAATTCAGTGATAACACGAACACTAATGGTGATAAGCCGTCCATGTAGTTTACAAACTTATGTACCGATGGTAACAATAAACGATAGCAACATGATGCTATACTACCATCTGACATATAATTTATTGGAAAATACAAAGACTTTAAGTGCATAATTTTGGCACGTACTTTTAGGTACGATAAAATATTCTATTTCAGTCGTAGAATATGTAATAGGACGTTTGCCAGCTGACTCGCTTTCAGTTTGCGGTTATAGTTCTTCGAAAAAGGCCAAGGAATCGTAAAAAACACATTTCAGGGCTCAATTTTGTATGTATATGTGTTGCTGTAAAACTTTCTTGCTACTATAAGGTATGTTTTAAGGTTCTGGAGAACGAAAAGTCAATATTTACGACTGAAATTTGTGCTAGACCACATGCTCAGAAAGACATATTTTTTGGGGCAAGAAGTAATAGAATTTTAACTGAACTATATATCTTTTATTTTTACCAATTTTCACCCACACAAAACGGTTTTCTGTAATCTTATGTAAACTATGATAAGACGCTTCTGTACATTTTGGATAGCAATTAGGTGTCAGACTTTCTCACGAAACGATAAACTGGCAGTCGAGTTATTTTATGCGAAAAACATAGTTAGAGACGATTCTTCTACAATGCTCAGAGATAGCTCTGATTATGCCTAGTGAATTTTCATTATCTGTTTGTATGTTCATGCGTAAAAATACGCAAAGTCATTATTATGAAACGTTTTAGTATGCAATTGTAAATAATCTAATCTTTCGTTAAAGTATCAGCTATTCGAAATTACATAGTGATATAAAACTGTAGATTAGTGGCCCTCTCATTTAATCTGTGTTTAAAATTTGGGCAGTGCACAGTGTCAAGTGATAACAAAACAAATTACTACCTATTTTAATATTAGTTTTTAAAAATGGTTCCGAAAGATAAAAATTATATAGAATGGGCCCATCAAACGGCAGCAGAAAAAAAGACTCATGTCAGTTTTCCTCAATTGAAGTACCCTTCGCTAAGAGACGAAGGGTTTAAGGATCCCATACAATGGTTGGAAGGAAAAGCCATGGACGATGGAGCAGAAGGTTTATGGAGAATACGTGATGGGCTTTACGATTTCGACGAGTTTCAAGATAAGCATCCCGGCGGAGCGGAGTGGTTGGAGCTCTCTAAGGTAACCTAATTACCGTTGAAATATATTTTTGTTGTGAGCAAAGTAGGGTTTAGGCCCGCAGTAATAAAATATGAAAGTCAATTTGTCCCACGAAAGCAATATTTGTGATTTCTTATTCTATTTATGGGGAAATTAGGACTATATTATTTTGTATGAATCATTATTTTGGGACTAGCATAACGAATAATCTTTTTCTTGGTCCCATATCGACGGAATTAATACGAATAAGAACATTATGCTGTTTGTGATCGTGAACGTAATCTTTGCAGGGAACAGACATAACAGAAGCCTTCGAGTGTCATCACTTAAATCCCGCTGTAGAAAAAATTATAGAAAAGTATTATATTAGAAAATCTAAGACTCCCAGAAACTCTCCATTCACTTTTGAAGAGGACGGATTTTATAAAACATTAAAACGAGACGTGAGAGAGGTATTAAAGACTATACCAAAGAGTGAACGAAAACAAGCAGATTTTATTATTGATAGTCTCTTTGCAACGGTTCTGTTATCATCGGCGTTATCTTGTTGGGCTGCAGACTACTGGGTCGTGATGACGTCATATTTGGTAGCGTCTCTCGCCCTCGCATGGACCACCGTCGCTTCACACAGCTATATCCATATGAAAACTAACTGGAGGATGTACCTTTTCAATTTGACTTTGATGTCTTACAGGTAAATCTAAACTTAATATTATAAATCGTAGCAAACAAACAAACAAATGTTACCTACATTTGTTTGCTAAGATTTAACTCAAAAGCTATTCAACCGATATGAAAAATTCTTCCATCATTTTAAAGCTAAATTATTCGTGTAAACATCCTTACAAATATTATAAAAGCGAAAGTGAGTTTGTTTGTTTGTTACCTCTTCACGCCTTAATGCCTAAACCGATTTTGGTACAGAGATAGTTGAGACTCTGGAGACGGACATAGGCTATTTTTTAAAGTGAGAAATAGGGGAGAAAGAGGGAAGAAAAGGGAAAACTTAGCTTTGCTATTACAAATGAATAAGGCGCAAGAGCAAAAACTGCAGGTAGCAGGTACTGTGTTATACCGAATTTAACGCGAGCGAAGCCGCGGGCAAAAGCTAGTAGACTAATATATTAAGCTACTACCTATGCGAGCAGGGCAGTAAACAGAGACGCAGATGAAACCGCGCAGGACAGCTAGTGTAACTTCGTTTCGGTCATATTCCATCAAAAAAGTTTTGCTTTTTTGTTAAAAAGATTACTTCTTTCAATTGTAAAAAATGTGGAATAATCGAAGATGTTCAAAATGTTTTGATGGGAATGTTACGGAATGAAACCATGGGATATAGTTTCTTTGTATTAATCAAAATTTATGATGTTGGAGAGCGTTAACGGCTTGTCCTATATCGGCGATGGCTGGGAAAACACACAAAAACTCTTAGTTTGTTTAAGAATACAAACTAGCAGTTTTTGTGTAAAATAGTTGATTGTTAGTATTAGTTATACTGTTGATCTTTTAAGACGATGACGTGAAAGAAATACCTGCAGATGAAATTCTTTTAAACTGAACAAACTATACTATCGCTACATACTATTAATACCGACATGTAAAGAATGCAGAATGACTAAAATAAAATTCTCTTTTTTAAGAGAAGTTCTTAAGCACTTTTTGAATAAGATTAGTCTAGTCATAGTAATACTTTATTTTGTTTAAAATATTAAATATAATAATATATAATTTTAAATTTGTTTTAAATATTTATTTTTAAATAAAAACAAAGCAAAAAGACATTTATAGGGTAGCCTACCGGTATTGAGAATTTAGTCCAAGCTACCGGCAGTTGGGGTTTCAAAGAGAGGAACCTCCTAACGATACGAGCCGTGTCCAGAAGTCCCACTTTCTGTATCAAACCCTTGATTCAGACGGTAGACGGCGGTACCGTTATGTTCATAGTTATTATTGTTAGGTTTCCCTAAAGGTTGAATGGTAGAGAATGCCATGAGGCATTAGTTCGCCTTTGTATACCTACTGTACATGAAGTTTAAATAAATAAAGAAATGTAAATAATGATGTTATTGTATTTTCAGAGATTTCAGAGTTTCACACGTGCTCTCACATCATCTATATCCCAACACACTGATGGATCTAGAAGTCAGTGCATTTGAGCCGATACTCTTCTGGAACCCGAGAAAGAAGTCTTATTACGTATACTTCTCTTTTCTGATTGAACTTCTTGTTTATCCATTCATCGGAATAATTAATTTCTTGAAGAGGTAAGATTTTTTCTGATTGGTTATTTGCCCAAGAAAAAAAGCCAAGAGCGAGTCAGACTCGAGCACCGAGGGTTCCGTACAAACTTGCGACATAAACAGACATATCTTTTGACTGTGAAAACAGAGAGTTGATTTTTCACAGCATAAAGGGACCACAGAGTTGAGTATACGGTTTTAATTTAAACCCGATACAGATACCGGCACGGATCTTGAGCGCTCGGCGGAAGGGTGGGGATCGCTTTGCGCATCGTACACATATGGCAAATAAAACGCACGCCCGTTGATTATTTATTTTTTCTAAGTAATTTCTTACTGGTTCTATGGTTGAAAGAAATATTAAATAATGATTCATTAAATTGAGAAATGGAAATTGAGATCAAAGAAGTAGGTAATTAACAAGTATTTCTAAATTAAAATTATAACTTAGTTCTTGTAGTTTGTCAAAAATTACTAAAAAAAACTACTACGTATTTTTTTTCCTTAGCATTTTTGACTTCGAATTTTATTTGTTGTAGATAAAAACTTTATCTATTGAATATTTCGATTATTAATTGAATGAAAAATAGTTTTGCTAATTACAAACTGACATTATTATTTTCCCCGTTTTGCTTTCGATAAATATCACCTTTGATTATAATTCCAACGGTATATTTAATAAAAAATCACATAAAATATTTGAATAACATAATTTAAAAATGTTGTCCATTAAATTGGCCGGAATTGTACTCGTCGTCGTGAGGTACATGCAGCACGGAAAAGAACGAATCCTGAGTGACGTCTATGACGCGATGCGCTAAGGGCCAATCACTGCACTTTCCCCGCCCCCGCGCCTCACTTCATACCACCAAAGGGACCCAATAACTCACTTCTGCGCAAGTGAAGGTCAGCGCTCAAGATCCGTGCCGGTAACTATACCTCCACGCGTTCCCGAGATAAAGGGTCTTGACAGACCGACAGACAGATGGATAACAAAAGTGATCCAGTAAAGATCCTGTTTTTTCTTTTTGAGTTACGGAACCCTAAAAAGATATTAAATTTTTTCTTGGTATTCTTTCCAATGTTGCTAACTGGTTAGTTTTTCACTCTCGTGATGCTTTTCTAATAAATTATGGTATGTAAAATGTAATGTATGTATGACGTCACGCGATACTGCATTTTTTCGCAACGAGTGACGTCATATGTAACTTTAATGGGCTAAATCTTTATTTGTCATTTTTGGTCTAATTAACAAATAAAAAAATATGTGTCCTGTATTTTTTAATAATCTAAAAGACGGACTAAATAGAATGTTATTACTTTAATCCTGGAAACTACCCTATTGTGAGTTATGTTTAAATATAACTAGCTCAATGTGGGACATAGGTGTACTATTAGTTACATCCCTGCTTAACTCTTCGTTAGCCTGCTACAATTTAATTTATACCTTATTTCTAGGCATTCTCTAATTGTAATTATGGCAAAAGCTATTCCAATTAAGAGATACTTTTGTCATTAATATTTTCTTTTTGTGATTTCATTGATGTTTTTGTAATAGTACTAATAAACGTATTTTTTGGGGTGGAAAATCATCAAATAACTTTCCCCGCTCTGGGCGGGGCGGCGGGGAGTGTCAGACTTGTACTGACTTAAACCCACCCATGTTCCTTCTATTGCCTTTTACATTCCGAGGCCGCGGTATCTCTTTCGAACAACCCACAACTAAAAAAAGTATTTCTTTTAATAAACAATACCTATATTAAAATAATTGATATTGTGTTTTCAGGCACATCAGCATCTTCGTCCGCAAAGATTTCATCACCCGCCATTACAGATGGCACGATCTCATTGCCTACCTCCTTCCCCTCTGGATGTACTTTGCCAGTGGCACTACTTTCTGGCACGCTGTCTCTACTTGGCTATGGATTGTTATTACAACCAGTTTCATAACATTCACAATTGGCACTAATGCTGCGCATCATCACCCGGATATCTTCAAAGATGGTGATCAACTGAAGTAAGTAAATTGTATTTATTTTAGAAAAATATTTGTAAAACTAGCTGCGCCCTGTGGTTTCTGAATATATCTTTATGAATGTAGCCTATGTGTTATTCTGGTATTTATCAGCTATATAATTGTGAATATCATCAAAATTTATTCAGTAGTTTTTGCGTGAAAGAGCAATAAATACATTTAATAATACATCCTCACAAACTTTCGCTTTTATAATATTAGTAGGGTACTTTATTGAAGTTCTAAATTAAAACAAAGCTATTTCATAAATATGCTTATTCTGTGGGTGCAGCGGTGATATTGACGCTGGTAGTCGTAGGAGACATTAGAGAGACGTGGAAATCCTGCCACAACAAACCAGCACGATTAAGCCTAGTAGTCAGTAGTCACTAAGGACTCAGGCAGAAAACCGAGCTAAAAATATTTCCATTTCATCGTTTTCCTTCATGTAAACACCATTTCCGTGAGGGGGTCTATAATTGGAGAAGGTTTAGTAGTTTTTTTTTAAATAAACGTTGCTCCACACTAGGATGTGTGACCACAGTATCGTGGGTGCGTTAACAAACATTTTAATTCACATGCACAAACAGCCAGACCCGTAACAATTACCTGTAGGTCATACAAATATATTTTCCGTGCGGGGATCGAACCCGCGATACGAAGCGGCATCGTCAATCGGTCAGCCACTGCACTAAGCGTGCCGTGTAATTGTTCAAGCAATCTGGTTCATCAATGTGCTCTTTTGTTGCAATCAATATGAACTTGTGGAATAGTCTTAAAATAGACTTAAGGAAAAGTAATCAACTTTTTTTTTAAATTAACTGCAGTTGCATCTGTGCAATGGATGACATATCAAACACAGTATGTACGAGCCAATAATGCTCGTACAGCAAATAAACGTCATATTAAATACCTTCGTAAACATTATACTTCAGTCGTAACTAAATAGCCGTCACGCGCTAAGGTGTCAATAATATAATCGTATAATATACGTAATGTGCGACTCAGACCCTCAAGCTTGTGCGTAGACAGCAACTTGTATTTACTCCTTTGTAGTAAATAAACCATTAATGAGTAGTGTTTGTGGAGTATCATTTATCACACCTGCAATCAACTACCTGGAGTATCGTCAACGGCGAGAACCCCAACATCTTTTGGTCCTTCGAGATATATTGAACCTTCCGGCCCTTCGAGAAATTGGAACCTTCTGGGTCTTCAAGATTTCGTAGCACCGGAGCGGCGAAGATAACGTCGACTGCTACCAATGGCGGAAGAAGAATACCAACAGTTTGCGGAGCTTCTCCAGAAGCAGCAAAGCAGCTATGAGAACATCAAAGCTCTGCAAAGTAACTACAAAAAGGATTCAGGGAGTAGAAAAACCCTAGAATACTTAAACAAACGCATCGTAGCGTTACAATCCCTCTGGGATGAATTTTTAACAAATCATGAGTTCTTGAAGAAGTTTGAATCTGTAAAAAAGGACCATGATTACTTTAAGGCGGACATTTTTGACATAACAAGGAGAATGTTCGACGAAACTAAAATGTCGATGACTCAACGAAGAAAAGAGTTGTTAGAGGCACCTGGATTCTCGGGGACTCCGAAACTGAAAATACCAGAAACTAGCGGAACACCGAAGTTCGATATAGAAGGTGTAACGAAATCTGCAGGAGATGATGCGGACAAGCATTTATCATTGCTGTTACGAAATCAGATGTGCAACTTCAATGCCTTAAAGCGAGCAGTTTCGAAAGTCAACGCGAAAGACCTGAAAGAAAAGTGGCAACTCCAAGATCAACTGAAGACCATACAGGCTAAGTGGGAATCTATCGACAGGATCCATTGGGAGTTAAGTTACCTACTGGACGGAGACGACGATGATTATGAATCCAAATTCGAGTATTGGGAGCAAGTCTACGACCAGCTGAAAGAAGAGTTGAATAGAAAGATCTTTGAGACTTCATACTACGAAAATTCAACACCGCGAATGGAATTGCCAGAGTTCAACGGAGCTTACAACAACTGGGTCTCGTTTAGAGATTTATTCCATGAGATGATCCACAAAAATCCAACGTTGAATAAAACGCAGAAGATGAAGTTTCTGAAATCGAAGTTGAAGGGAGAAGCAGAAAAGTTGATTAAACATCTTTCGGTGAGTGCTGAGAACTATGACTCATGCCTGGAAATTATTGAGCATCGCTACAACAACAAGCGACTACTTTTCACATCGTATCTTGATACGCTTCTCGAACAACCAGCTATCGATAAACCAACTTCGGCAAACCTGAAAAGACTGCACGATACTACGAAGGAGTGTTTAAATGCACTGGGAAACATTGAGATCAATATTCCAGTATGGGGTCCATTTATCGCGCATTCACTGTCTTCAAAGCTGGATGACATCACTCACAGTGACTACATAGAAAGTATGAAGCACCCAAGAGAGTTACCAGACTTAGATGAACTTATGGACTTCCTGGAAATGAGATTTATGACATTGGAGACAGCTAGAAACAAGAAAGGTAGTCAGAAGCAAAATAATTCAGCATATAACAACCTATATAAAAATAATAAGTCAACGACCTTTAAAGACGCAGAAAAGTCGACCAAAACATATCATACTTCACTGCGAAAATGCCCTCTTTGCAGTAATGAACATGCACTGAGGCAGTGTTCGACATTCTTAGGCATGGATGTCGCAACGCGCAATCAAACTGTAAACAAACTTAATACTTGCAAAATCTGTTTGTTTAGTCACGGCGGAAAATGCAAATTTGCGAATAAAAGATGCCGCACGTGTAACAATAAACATAACTCTCTTCTTCATGACGATAATCTAAAAGGGCTAAGAGCAAAGCCAGTCATCCCTGCGGTGACTGAGTTAACCTCGAATCACGTAAACGGCGATCAAGAGATTCTCTTGACGACACTTCAGATTAAGATCAAAAATAAGGAGGGAGAATATGTCATCCTTCGGGCGTTACTGGACCAAGGCTCTCAAGTGACCTTAATCACAGAAAATGCAGCTCAAAGATTGAACCTTCCCCGAAACAAAACTAATGCCACTGTCACGGGTGTCGGAACTATAATGGGCGCGAGTAAAGGATTAATTCAACTGGAATGTAAATCTATACATTCAGATTATACATTCCAGACCGAAGCATTGGTCATGCGTAAACTTATTAGTAACTTACCAAACTCTACTATTAACACGGAGAATTGGACACATCTAGATAACATCAAATTGGCAGACCCTGACTTCAACATCTCCGGCCCTATCGATTTATTGCTAGGAGCTGATATTTACTCCGCTGTAATCCTAGAAGGAGTACTAAAATATAGTCCAAACACACCAGTGGCACAACAAACAAAGTTGGGCTGGATATTGTGCGGGGGGGCTACGAAGCAGTTTAACTGTCTTGTCACCCTAACAGAGATAGACGATCTGACAAGATTCTGGGAGACTGAAGAAATTCCTCCGGAACCTGAGTCTACGACAAACGATGAGTACTGTGAGAAATACTACACAGAAACTACACTGCGATCCAGCGAAGGGCGGTACGTCGTAAAAATGCCAATAAAAGCTAATTACGAACAAAACCTCGGCAGTTCAAAATCACAAGCCATCGCGCAATTTCTTCAATTAGAAAAGAAAATGACGAGACAAGAACACTTCGCTAAGCAGTATAAACAGTTCATAAGCGACTACATCGAATTAGGTCACATGAGACCAGTGAGAGAATCCGAGAGCCAGCCACAAGCCTACCTACCACACCACGGCGTGCTAAGGGAGAGCTCAACAACAACGAAACTACGAGCTGTTTTTAACGCATCAGCAAAAACAGACTCTGGCTATAGTCTAAACGACTTGATGGAAAAAGGACCTAACTTACAAAAGGACATATTATCTCTGATCATCAAGTGGCGGAGCTATAAATATGTTCTTACGGCGGACATAGAGAAAATGTACCGTCAAATCCTTATCCATGAAGATCAACAATCTCTCCAAAAAATAATTTGGAGAGATTCCGTAAAGGAACCTCTTAGAGAGATGCAACTGTGCACCCTAACCTACGGTACCAAGGCAGCACCATTCATTGCAATGCGCACTCTCCAGCAACTAGGCAAGGACGAAGGCAACGCATTCCCCTTAGCCCTAAAGTCGCTACAAAATGATTTCTATATGGATGACGTCATAACGGGTCAACATACCATAGAAATGACAAGATTATTGCAAAAGGAGCTCTACGAGTTACTGAAGCGAGGTGGATTCATTTTACGAAAATGGGCCACTAACGAACCCTCTATTCTTGAAGAAATACAAGAGAAAGAGAGAAGTCACACGAATAATTTTAATTTTAAACAGCAAGAATTTAGCAAAACTCTGGGTCTTGCATGGGATGACGTAAGCGATACATTCCATTTCAATTACGAAGAGCCTAGCAACAGTAAAAATGCACCATATACAAAACGCAGGCTACTATCGGAAATTAGCAAGATCTACGATCCACTCGGCTGGCTAGCTCCAATGACAATCCAAGCTAAGCTGATTTTCCAAAAACTATGGAGTGAACATTTCCAACATATTGGCTGGGATGACAATGTTCCTGACAGTATCCAAAAGGAGTGGATAAAAATCAAATCGGAATTGCCGAATATTAAAAACATCAGTTTACCTAGATGGATAAAATATGAAAATAACGGAACGATCGAATTGCAAGCATTCTGCGACGCAAGCGAGCAAGCCTACGCATGCGTCGTCTACAGCCGTACGATGTCGCCAAGCGGTGAATACCAAACTGTTTTGATCGCAGCTAAAACCAAAGTAGCGCCAATGAAAAGGAAAATTACAATACCAAAGTTGGAGTTATGCGCAGCAGTTTTACTAGCGAAACTTATAGAGAAGACAGCCAGGGTACTGACAGACTACGATCTGAAGGTTTCCTGCTGGACCGACTCGAAAGTAGTTTTAGCATGGCTCCAAGGAGTTCATGCTAAATACGAGAAATTCGTATCGAACAGAGCTAAGCAAATAGTAAACATCGTTCCTGCAATAAACTGGGGTTACGTAAAGACCAATGAAAACCCCGCCGACTGCGCAACAAGGGGACTATCACCATCGAAGCTGATTAATTTTGCTCTCTGGTGGGAAGGACCTCAATGGCTAAAGAATCAAGAGAAAGAAGCCACTGCAGCATCTGAAACATTTTCTACGAAAGAAGGTGTCGTAATAAACTGTTACACAAATGTGAATACAGAACCCGCAACGATTACAAATGTATTAATTCATTCATTACTTGTGCGACATAGCAACTTAGATCGCATTACAAGAATACTTGCTTGGGTCATCCGGTTCGTCGAGTCGACGCAAAACAAAAGGAGGTCGAATGAGTGCAATGAACTAAAGTTGAAGGAAATAAATAACGCATTATGGATTATTATAAAATCAGTACAAGAAGATCATTTTAAAAGTGAAATAGAATCTCTCCGTAAAAGCGAAAAACTTCCTAACAAGAGCGCCATTCTGAAACTCAACCCGTTTTTGGACTCGGTCGGGATCCTACACGTCGGAGGTCGTCTCGAACATTCAGACTTGCCAATAGAAGCCAAACACGCCATTCTCATCCCGGGAGAAGGCAGACTCACTCAACTGATAGTAGAAAGTGCGCATCAGCACACGCTACACGGTGGAGCAAGACTAACGCTAGCTCACACTAGGAGCAAGTACTGGATCATAAGCGGCAATAGAACTGTCAAGAAGATATTGCGACAGTGCGTCCGGTGTCGTCGTTACACAACAGCTCGGACTGAGCAGCTGATGGGGAACCTACCAAAAGAAAGGATCACTCCGTCAAGACCATTCTTACATTGTGGCATTGACTTCACAGGGCATGTGGATGTGAAGATGAACAAAGGCCGCGGAATCAAGACCTGTAAAGGTTATATCGCCATATTCATATGTATGTGCACCAAAGCTGTACATATTGAGCTGGTTTCGGATCTATCTACACAAACTTTTATCGCAGCACTGAAGAGATTGTGCGCAAGAAGAGGAACTCCGAAACATATTTATTCCGACAATGGTACCAACTTTGTCGGCGCTGCAAAAGTATTAAAAGAAGAATTCCTGTTATATAGAACAATGCTATCTTCAGAGTTCTTTAAAGAGGTCAACAACCTGCAAATCGAGTGGCATTTCAACGCTCCATCTTGGCCGTCAGCTGGAGGCTTATGGGAAGCCGCCGTACGCTCAATGAAGTCTCACTTGAAACGAGTAATTGGTCAACAGAAGCTGACATACGAACAATTTGCGACGCTTCTTACTCAAATCGAGGCGTGCTTAAACAGCAGACCACTGAGCCCGTTGTCTGAAGACGTGGAAGACCTGGCCTATCTCACCCCGGGTCATTTTCTTACGGGAGGTCCAATGCTGTCACTACCAATGAATGAAACTGAAAACTGGAAATCTATAGATATCAGGGACAATTGGAAACTTAGCGAACTGATGCGTCGACACTACTGGGATCGTTGGTCAAAAGAGTATCTTCATCTACTACAAAATCGAAACAAATGGCAAAAGACAAAGGAGAACTTGCAAAGGGGGCAACTAGTACTCGTGAAGGAAAATAACCTGCCTCCAGGAAAGTGGGCTATGGGTCGTATCATAGAATTACACCCCGGCACCGATGACCTAGTCCGAGTCGTCACGCTGAAGACGCAAAGTGGGGTTCTTAAAAGACCTATAAGTAAACTGGCACCGCTACCTATAAACGAAGTATGCGAGACTACTGAACCACCGGAATTGAGTCCTGAACCTGAAACCTGCAAAAGGAGCAAACGAGTTAGGAAAACCAAGAAGGTTAACTGCTTGTTGATGATGTTACTTGTAGCATTCGCAACGCTACCTTTTGGCCTACCTATGCCCATGGAACATTTTAAAACGACTCGATTGACTGATAACCAACCTATTTACTTTGACCCTATCGGAAATATTCAACTTATTCACGATGAATGGAAGCTTCTGGTATTCTACAACCTAACTACATTCTGGCAGAGTACAGCAAAGGTGGACAAATTCGTCAAACAGTTGGGTCAAATATGTGACACAATGCCTCACGAGCCATGTCACTCCACGATACATCAGCTAAAGTTCGAAATGGACCAGCTGAACGAATACAATAACTTGTTACTGTCTCAACATCAGCAACGAAGACGTCGCGGCTACATTAACGGCGTAGGAAACATCGCACGAGCTCTCTTTGGTATCCTGGATAACGATTTTGCTGAAAAATACGCTCAAGACATACAAAAAATCCAGACGAACGAGCAATATTTATTACAGCTGATACGGAATCAAACGCTTATTATCGAGGCAGAAAACAATGTTATAAAGAAAAATGAAGACTTCGTAAAAACACAACTGCAAACGATACAACAATTTATGGACGAAACGAGAAACAATACAGCAGTACTAGAAAACAGATTTCAAGTTATGAAAACCATGAATGACGTTAACGCTGGAGCGCTGACTGCCAGTTTACTCTTGTCCGTACTAAGAAGAAATCAAAAGATGCTCCTGGATGCAATGACGGACGTCTACAGAGGACACCTCGATGTGAATCTATTCACTCCTGAACAACTGTCGGAGCAGCTCAATTTCATAGCCGACGTTATATCAAAACGATTAACGTTACCGATTAAAGACAGCAATGAAGAAAACATACGGGACATCTACAAACTTATTTACGTCAAAGCTCGACTTACCGAAAAATACCTGCTATTTGAACTTCATATCCCGTTACTAAGTGACGACGAGTATACGTTGTATCGCAACATACCTATACCTAGACCACACACATCGAACCAATGTCAGGCGATAGCGATAACAACAAAGTATATTGGAGTGAACTACGTTAAGAACACCTATATACAAATGGAAGAGGTGGATCTTGGTCAATGTACAACGATGACTGCTGACAGCTACATTTGTCACGCCTATACGCCGATTCGCAACTTACATGGGACCTCAGCGTCCTGCGAGGCCAAACTGCTGAGTCAAACTGGAAACATCACCTGTGATTGGAGGCTACAACAATGCTCTGACCAATGGAGAAAGTTACAGAGACCGAACATATGGCTGTATAATTGCATAAAGGAATGTGCAACCCATATAGTATGCGAGAATCGAATTACAACGACCATGTTTACCAAGGCGGGGCTCCTTGCCCTGGGTCAGGACTGTGTAATTCAACACGACGACGCGACAATATACTCACATAACGTGTTCACTAGCAAGGCAAAAATTGGACTGACTTTGGAAGTACCGACTATTGACTCTCCAAATGATATGTGGTATACGTACAAAAACACTGCGATTGTACTACATAAACTCAATCTATCTGAGGAACACCGGTCTTTAGATTACCAGATAAATGAACAGAAGGGACGGGAGAGCCTACCTAACGAATTGTCCGTCCATGACGTCGGCAACTACACCATAAGCAGTTTGCTGGTGGGAGGAATTGTCGTCACAATGGTGATATGGGGAGTTAGAAAATATGCACCCTCATGCCAGAAAGGCAAGACGCCCATAGCAAAAGAAAATATAGAACTAGAGGAGATCCCCACCTATGCTACGGTAGGAGGTCGACGTTCAAGGAACCCTCGTCAACAACCAACAATGGAATCAAGTTTCCGATTATGAGTTATTAATTATATCAGTGATTGAACTTTTGCTTATAGTGCTTTGCTTAGACATTTTTATTGTAACATTTGTAGTGTAACACAAGTTTGGCGATCTGGGTACGCATAATCTTTCCCTCGGGAGCATGTACGAGCCAATAATGCTCGTACAGCAAATAAACGTCATATTAAATACCTTCGTAAACATTATACTTCAGTCGTAACTAAATAGCCGTCACGCGCTAAGGTGTCAATAATATAATCGTATAATATACGTAATGTGCGACTCAGACCCTCAAGCTTGTGCGTAGACAGCAACTTGTATTTACTCCTTTGTAGTAAATAAACCATTAATGAGTAGTGTTTGTGGAGTATCATTTATCACACCTGCAATCAACTACCTGGAGTATCGTCAACGGCGAGAACCCCAACACAGTATTTTAGTGAAATACTATAATGATAATAATACTTACTTGTTTTAAACACTGTTTCATACAGCAAGATATTTTTCATTTCAAAGAATACGTCATGTCAATTTTGAATAACAATGTCTTCACTATAACCGTTTAACTGCACCAAAACAGTTTTCATAACAACTTTATAGCTAGCTCATAAAATGTTAAACTTCTTTACTGGATCTTTGGACATTAAGCGATATTTATCTCTCTTCAGGGACACCACTGTCGACTGGGGCATGCACGAACTCGAAGCTGTGATGGACCGAACTGACATCAACAGTAGCCTCTTCACATCCATGACATTCTTCGGTGACCACGCGCTACATCATCTGTTCCCAACTGTGGATCATGCTACTTTGAAGCATTTGTATCCAGTGTTTTTAAAAAATTGCGAAAAGTTCAGGGCCAATTTCAGATTGACGTCATCGTTAGATCTCTTCATTGGACAGCTGAGAATGGCTGTTAAAGAAGATCCTAATGTTTTGGATAAATCAAAATAATTTAGTTATCGAATAGATAAGCATCGTTGATTGTTTTAAAATTAATAATTATCTATATAAGTGGAAGCATTTATTAGTTTTAAGAAGTTTAAGGATTGATTTGTAATGGTGAAATAATAAAATGTCGGAAAAATAATGTTAATTAAGTTCAAATAAAAAAACTGTGCTTATTTTGTTTTTTTTTTTTTCATAAATGTAAGTTGATGGCATTTCTTTAACTTGTTATTCGTTTTTACTGTCTTAATGATAAATCATTTATGCCTACTAATCTTATGCTAATTTCAAACGTTCCACAAACTAAAGAACCCAACCCATAAAGTAAACTAAATTAAATATTTGTTCATCAATTATTAATGTTATAGTTATAGATAAGTGAGTTATCAAATCGATTATTTATTGAAATTTAATTGGTACCTATCTCTAAATGTTAGGTTTTTGTCACTATTCTAATCAAAACTAATACCTAAAAACACTATAATCTCAACTAAGCAACAACTACACAATTAATTTGTTGATTGACCGATTAAAATACTACCTAAATTACATTTCGTAGGTGTTATATTAATAAATTGTAGACTATAGTTGTTTTTAATCAACTTTGCTATGTTTTGATTTACAAATATGTGTGTTCATGAGATAAGAGTGACCTTTGGTTGTGACTTCGCTTATCAAGAGCGAATGAATAAATAATGTATCTCAATCAAGTTTTCCTGACAACACAGAGTATTGGAAGAACATCAACATATAAACCTAACAGTCCCAAAGCGCTTTTCCTCCTAGACTGTCTCGGGATCGAATCATCCGAAAATATATTTTATAGCCTTAGATCGCTGGCTAGGCCTTCCTTGTTGAAATCCTGCCCTTTAAGATCTTAGGTAGACCGTCACTCACATCTAATTTCTGAGCTGCTAATAAAAGTTAAGTGAAGTTTGAACAGAACTATACCCATTTTTTCGGATGGGAAATCGTCAAATAACTTCCCCTGGGGGTCTGCTTTGCTCGCATCTCTTTGAGGCGGGCGTGGAATGCAAACGCGCCGTCGACACTGCCTGTCATCACTAAACGGACGGACATTGACCTAACCATTACTTACGGTCCACAGACCCGCATCTACAGTGGCCGGGAGTCGTGTCGTGGCGCCTGACGCCCGGAGCGTCTCCTGCGGCGGCTGGGTTGGTTCTCTCCCTCAAACGTCCGGCCACCTCCTTCGCTAGCATGATTGCATCGCAGAAGGAGGTGACCGCTTCCCATTCCCTTGTTACTCTTAGCTTACTTCCAAGCCGCCAATAAAAGTTAAGTAAAGTTTAAAGAGAACTAAACCACTTTAACGGAAACATAGGAATGCTGCTTTGTGGTAGAAATACAATTTAATTATGAACTATACAACAGGCGTTTTTTTAACAACTTGTGACCCACAGATGTCCCTCAAGTGAAAGGGGAAAATATACAAGTACCTACATGATTAGACCTGCTGTACTGTATGAGTCAGAATGCTAAATTGTAAGAAATATGGATGCCAAAAGATGCGATCGTTTTTTATCCATCTTTCTTACAGTTTGTATCGGTAGCGGAGGTGATAATGTTGAAATGGATGTATGGAGTGACAAGAATAGACCAAGCAAAGAATGAGTATAATAGAGTGAACTTTGAAAAGTCCGCCTGTTATAAAAAAAATGTAAGGGTGTCGACTAAAATTGTCATAGATATGCATGTTAATGGATGGAGAGGGAGAGGAAGGTAAAAGAAAAGATATCAAAGAGAAAGGGGGTAATTATGCCGTAACGTCTGGCTGGGGAGATACAATCAGATGGAGGCAGGAAGTAGATGATGACAATATGCGTCCTTTTGCAAAAAAAAAAAACTACTAGGTAATATCACAGCATATTTGAAGAACCCACCGGAATAATTGTTTTAAATTACAAACACCATGCTGAGCAAACTAGTTACCAGAGCTTCGGCTCATTAAACCTGGCGAAATATCTTGATCACTGGTCAGTCAGGATCTTATAATTAACCATGAAACATGAATCATGGAAAATGAAAAAAAACTTCTAGAAAGCTACATTTAACAATACTTGCCTCGAAATATATAATACTTTACTAATATTATAAATAGTAAAATGCCTTTGTTTATTAATTTCAATGAAATGACAGGCAGTTAAACCATGACTTGTAAATTGGGCTTAATTAAAATGAGTTACTATTGCATTTTTCGCGTTCTCCATATCACAAAATGTCAATGGTCAAATTTAAATTAAAGATTTTACTTTATTTGGATTCTGTTACTGCCGTGCCCCCAGATATGATAATCACCTAATGGAATATTTTAGTGTTCCATTAGTAAATAGGCAAACACAAACATTATAAAACTAACATGTTCCCAATCAAATATTGCGTTTAAAGACCAACTAGTAAAATATAATAATTGCTGGTGCGTATGTAGGCGCATGGTGGTCAGCACAAAGATTAAAAAAAAAAACCTAGAAAGACTTAACAACAGATATTTAGTTAGAGAAACAGAGACCAAAGTAACGTAAATAAGCTGATTTTTGAATTGGAAATACAATAATCCTGTAGCATTTTAATTAAATTGGTTGCAACAAGTGCAATCGGTATGATACATACGAGTTAATTCTTAAAAGAGGATTTTATAATATAAAAATCGTCGTATTTACGTTACGTTTACAGTGAACACTCTATGTCTGTGTGTGCTAGGGTCTCAGATAGCCACGGAACACAAACAGAGCGAAGGCGACTTACGCTTGACTTGTGTTTAATTCGCAGTCGATAAGTGATAATTATTATATCATTTTCATGTTTTATAAATAACTATTATCTAAAGCATAGCCTTATAAAAACAAGCGAAGATTGGTCCCCAAATTAAATTGTGTTTACAGTTTGAACCGTACACATCCAAGTGCAGTTTAGTGAATACTATAATAGGTGTAGTTAAGTCATTCAAAATGGCTCCCAAAGACACGGGATATATAGAGTGGGCCCATAAAACAGCTGCGGAAAAGAAGACTCATGTGAGTTTTCCGCAGTTAAAGTACCCTTCGCTAAGAGATGGAGGGTTAAGGGATCCCGTACAATGGCTGGAAGGAAAAGCCATGGATGATGGAGCAGAAGGATTGTGGAGAATACGAAACGGACTATATGACTTTACAGACTTTATGCAAAAGCATCCTGGTGGCGAGGAGTGGTTGGAACTTGCCAAGGTAAGATTAAGGAATACTTACATGTACCGTAGTGCTCTTGTAGTGTCTTATTATGAGCCTCGTATTATTTTACTCAGTTATTACAGTTAATAATTGAGTAATTTAATACGACGAACCCAGTGGTAATGAAGGCCATAAAAGCAGTCGCCCCATGCTAAATGTTGGTAATCAGATGAATCCGGTAAGACGGGAAGGCACCCCAACACAGTTGCGAAACATAGTGTCTTGTGATGTCCTAAGAAAGTAGTTTCGTTAATTTTTCATAATTATATGAAATTCTCATAAATGTATTCTTTGAGAATGATAATCGACCTGAGCAACTGAATAATACCAGCTGCTCAGGTCGTACTTTACGTTAAGCTGCGCTTGCCTAGGTTGGTCTGTGGAGGAGTGACCACCCGTTACATACCGAGTTTTCTGCTTGCCTCAGAAAGCACGGGTACCGGCTGTCATTTGTTTTATAGTCGTTACAGATAGTCAGGATCCCAAAAAGTTTTAAAAACCAGTCTTACCAATTGGTATCGTATTACTCAGGACTAATGGATTGTGGAGGTCAGATAGGCAGTAGCTCTATGTAAAATACTGGTATTCAGCTGTATCCGGTTAGACTAGAAGCCGACCCCAACGAAGTTAGGAAAAGGCTAAGCAGATGATGAATGGTAATTGAGGATTTGTCAAAATAACTATTTTGTTATGCATAGTGTTTCTTGTGGTACACTTCCAAAGATTCAACCACAGCGGAGTAGCCACCCCAATGGCAATATTAGCAGACTGCAGCTACAAAAGTAGTTTTTTGTAAAGTCTTTATACATTTATCAAGATTGTACTTTTATTTTTATTTTAATAGATAGGACTTTTGACGCCACGCACGCGCAGTGGCTAAGCGATTGACTGCTGCACAGCGTGTCGCGGGTTCGATTCCCACACGGAACAAATATTTGTATGACCTGCAGATAGTTGTTTCGGGTCTGGCTCTTTGTGTATGTGAGTTTAAATTTTTGTAAACGCACCCACGGTACAGGAGAAATTCCTAGTGTGGGGCAAAGTTTAAAGAAATATATATACTAAAAGTGAAGTGAGAGATGAAAGTTAAACGAATTGTTTCCGTACATGTAACTTTAAGTATAATCTGAGTAATATTTGCAGGGCACAGACATTACAGAGGCGTTCGAGAGTCATCATTTCAATCCTGTTGTAGAAAAAATCAAAGAAAAATATTACATTAGAGATGCTCAAACGCCCAGAAATTCTCCATTTACTTTCGAAGAGGATGGATTTTACAAAACATTGAAACGATCTGTGGTAGAAGTGCTTAAGACAGTTCCTTCAACTGAAAAGCGATGGTCAAACCTGATCATTGATGGACTTTTTTCGACGTGTTTAATAGCATCGGCCTTGTCTTGTTGGGCTACAGACTACTGGGTAGTGATGGTATCTTACTTGGTAGCATCTCTGGCTTTGGCGTGGACTACCGTCGCTGCACACAACTACATCCATATGAAAACCAACTGGAGGATGTATCTTTTTAACTTCAGTTTGTGGTCGTATAGGTAAATAGCCGACAAAACATCTCCTTGATTTGCATTTCAAAATAATTGATTTAACCAATAAAATAATTTAGCAAACAACAATACTCTACTAGACATAGGCTAAAAATATATAGGCGCATAGGCGAAGTGCGCAACAATATCTGGTTCACGTTCACAATATTTTATTTTGACGCTATTTTTCCGTCGCCACTTTTAGGTCATTGTACCGTAATCCACCATGCTGGCCTAAGCGCCTAGAAAATCCTTACTAATATTATAAAAGCGAAAGTGAGTTTGTTTGTTACGTCTTCACGCGTAAATGCCTAAACTGATTTTGATGAATTTTGGTACAGGGATCGTTGGGACCCTGGAAACGGACATAGGCTAATTTTTTTTTTTTTTTTAAAAGTGAGAAGTGATGGATAAAGAGAGAAGAAAACGGAATACTTAGCTTTGCTATTACAATAAATAAGGCGCTACGCCGAAAACTACAGGTAGCAAGTACTTTAAATCAGGAAAGGGGAATTGTGTTACCCCGAATATAACGCGAGCGAAACCGCGGGCAAAAGCTATTCAGGTTTGGTCAAATAAACAAGATTTCTTTTAGTTTAAGCTTATTAAATGTTTTAATTAGCGAGTTCACACATTGCACAGTAAAAGTATTTCGACGACATGACATGTAACAAAAACGCATACAAAGTAGCGCCACCTAGCATTATAATTATGAAAGCAATCAGGCAAACAACAGATGGCATACAGCCTAGAACTAAATATAAAATTTTATCCAATACTCCCACTAAATTTTATAAACAAAAATCTCTCATATTTGCCTGCTTTTAATAGAAAAAAATAAACTTAACTTACATAACTGACAATATTTCATCTCTTATACGTTCAAATTTTACAGTAGGTAGAGCCTTAGTAAAAATATCAGCCAGTTGATCTGAACTTTGCACATACTTAATAACAATTAATTTACTTTGTACTTTTTCTCTTATGAAATGGAATTTAACATCTATGTGTTTTGTCTTTTTATGATAAACAGGATTATTTATTAATTTGATTGCACTTTGATTATCAATACACAAAGTTGTACAATCTTGAATGACATCAATTTCTTTGAAAAACTGTCTTAACCATAAAAGATTCTTAGCAGCTTCACAACCAGCTACAAATTCAGCTTCAGTTGTTGATAAGGCAACACAAGGTTGTTTTTGACTAGACCAAGATATAGGTCCACCATTTAACATAAAAATATAACCACTGGTTGATTTTCTTGTATCTAAGTCCCCAGCAAAATCTGAATCTGAATATCCAATTAAACTTTCATGACCTTGGTACTTAATACATACATTTTTAGTTTTTTTATGATATCTAATAATTCTCTTAAGCTGATTAACATGTTGTACACTAGGATTATTGATATATCTACTTAACAAATTTACTCCATATGAAATATCTGGTCTAGTTGCTGTAGATAAAAACAGTAAAGACCCTATGGCTTCTCTGTAAGGAAAATCAATCTGATTATTATCAACATTTTTAGTTATTTGAACATTTACATCAATTGGTGTACTGCTTGAGTTTGCATTACTCATATTAAATTTACTTATTAACTGTTCAATATATTGTTTTTGACTGATACAAACAAAATTATCATCTTTAAAGATTTCTAAACCAACAAACCGATTTAAAATTAACTCTTTGACATTAAATCCCTGCTTTAAATAACTAACAATTTGATCTAATATTGCATTTGATTCTGACATTATGAGAGCATCATCTACATACAATATCAACACAGCTTTAATACCATTAAAGTTACCAACAAATACACAATTGTCTGCTTGTGACTGAACAAAACCAAACTTTAATAGAAAATTAGTAAACTTTTGATTCCAGCAACGAGATGCCTGTTTCAGGCCATACAAGGATTTATTCAATTTACATATTTTATTTGCTGGTGCTTTTACACCATCTGGAATAACCATAAAAATATCCTCTTCTAACTCTCCATATAAAAAAGCTGTCTTAACATCTAATTGTTTTAGGTTCCAATTATATTCAGCAGAGATAGACAACAGTATTCTTATTGATTCATATCTTGTAGTAGGTGAAATTTCATTGTAATCTATCCCTTCAATTTGTGTGAAACCACGGGCACAAAGTCGAGCTTTATATCTTTCTACTTTACCATCTTTGGTTCTTTTAATATTAAAAACCCATTTGGATGTTATAGTTCTCTGGTTTTCATTATCCACCAAACTCCAGGTTTTATTGGTACGATGAGCTTCTAATTCTTCATTTATTGCATCTAGCCATAAGTCACTCTCTTTACTTTGAATGGCTTCATTGTAACTCACAGGTACATCCAATTCAATTAAATTTGCCTCAAAAATATTGTTTCTACGTGGCCGCAAAGTAATATTTGAACAATCCATATCTGTAAGGTCAAGTTCTTGTGAAGGTTCATAGGTCTCATCATTTTCATCAATGGCAGTATGTGTGCTGTCATCACTTTCACTCGACTCAGTGTTATCTATCTCCTCTTCAGCATTGTGTTCATTATCATCCCATATAAAAATTTGAGCTTCATTCCGTTTTATTTCAGGACTATTCTGTTCATTGAAAATAACATTCCTTGATATTGTAATTCTTTTTGTGATTGGATCATACATTTTGTAGTTTGTATTATCATATCCAACTAACATCATCTTGCAACTTTTACTATCAAGCTTCTTTCTCAACTGATCTGGCACATGGACATATCCTTCACATCCAAACACTCTGACATGAACTAGACTAGGTTTAACACCACTCCACAACTCTATAGGGGTAATATTTGGTGTCTGACTTGAAGACGTCCTGTTCAACAGATAAACAGCACAGTTTACTGCTTCTGCCCAAAGGTTGAGTGGTAGTTTACGTGCATAAAGCATAGATCGTGCACTTTCAACAATTGTCCTAATTTCTCGCTCTGCCCGGCCATTTTGTTCAGGCGTGTAGGGGGCAGTGAGCTCATGAGAAACACCCTCACAGTCGAGATACTCTTTAAAGTCTTTGCTTGTGTACTCTCCACCATTGTCGGTGTGCAATATGCGTACACTATGTGAAAACTTGTTTTTAATCATGGAATTATATTTCTTGAAACAGTTCAACACATCACATTTGTTCTTTAAAAAATACACATACTTAAAACTTGTAGAAGCGTCTTTAAAAATAACAAAATATTTCATACCTTGTACAGAAGGCACACTGAATGGTCCACAGACATCACTGTATACAACATCACCTGGTTGCTGTGGCCCTCTGTTTGATTTCTTGAATGATTGACGAGCATGCTTACCATAAGCACAACCTTCACACACAAACTTGTCACAGTCTGATAAGTCCACACCAGTAATAACATTGTTTTTACACATATTCTGTATTTCCTTAACATTTAAATGTCCTAGACGTTCATGCCATGTTTTAAGGTCCAATTTTTGCACTACATTACACACTGGATTTTGAAGCGTTTTCACATTTAACTCATACAGATTGTTGCTTTGCAAAGCTGCACAGAGCACTATTTTATTGTCTTTGTATATTAATGCATCTGTATGTTTCTTTATAATGTTATAACCTTGTCTTGTCACTACTCCTTCAGAAAATAGGTTTCTTCTCAACTTTGGTACATAAAGAACATTTTTCAGGATACATGTCTCCCACTGTCCATTGACACACTTGTCTATCAATACATTTCCTTGGCCAACTACTTCTAAAGCTTCTTGGTTTCCAAGTTTCAGTGAAGATCCCGTATACTCATACAATTCAGCAAAATTTTCACGTTTATAAGACATGTGAGCCGACGCACCGCTGTCTAATATCCATTTCAAATCATCATTGTTTTGCCAATCTGTATTTGCTACATTGAATGCTAACATATTCTTTTCTCCTTGTTGTTTCTGTTTTTGTTTTGGGGCACGACAATATCTTGCATAATGACCACGTTTCCCACAGTTGTAACATATAAAGCGATGTGACTTTTCATTTGAGTCTTCATTTAATTTGTTATTTAATTCTGTCTTAGTTTTCTTTGATGGAACAGTTTTCTTCTTCATATTTTGTTTTGCCACTATTAGAGCAGTTTCATTATCTTCTTCCACATTCAAACTGGCCTCCTCATCTAGCAAACGAGCTGTCAGATTAATTACAGTTTGATTCTTTGGATCAAGCGACATCCAAGCCTGGCGAACAGATCTGTACTTGGGAGGTAGTGAACTCAAGATTTTAGTTATGATTGCAGTTTCACTTATCACTTCTCCACTTTCTTTAAGTTGTTTTGCCAAACTTTCTACTTTAGCTATATGCTGAGCTATGCTGTCCGCTGGTGACATTCTATATTGATAGAAACGTTCATGTATCATCATTTTAGTCATCTCGGATTTTTGTTCATAAATGGACTCAAGCTTGGTCATCACCTCTAGCGCTGATTCACAATTTTCGATGAGTGCTATTTGATTTAAATCAATAGCAGACGTTAACACAAACATCGCCATGCCATCATCTTTATTCCATTGAATCGCATTTCCATCTGGTTTTGGCGTGTTGATATCTAGCCCCTTGGCACGCAGGGCACATTTAATTTGAAATTTCCATTGTTTAAAATTCGTTCCGTCGAATTTTTCTAAGTTTGCCTTTCCAAACTCCATTTTAGGTTATAGAAAGCACGCGGTTCTTCTGTCGAAAATCACTAAGAACTTTTCTGTTTTCTCTGCTCTTTGCTTATGACCAATTGTTGATTAACGTGGACCTGGGCCCATAACCTATTCAGGTTTGGTCAAATAAACAAGATTTCTTTTAGTTTAAGCTTATTAAATGTTTTAATTAGCGAGTTCACACATTGCACAGTAAAAGTATTTCGACGACATGACATGTAACAAAAACGCATACAAAGTAGCGCCACCTAGCATTATAATTATGAAAGCAATCAGGCAAACAACAGATGGCATACAGCCTAGAACTAAATATAAAATTTTATCCAATAAAAGCTAGTATTAAATAAGCTTCAGAAATCCCACGAAAAACATACGATAAGAGCATAACTATATTTACAAAAAAATAAGCGCACCCTGACACCTAGAGGTTATCAAAAATTATTATTTTAATTGTATAATTGTTTTTGCAGGGACTTCAGAGTATCACATGCCCTCTCGCATCATGTTTATCCAAACACACTGATAGATTTAGAGATTAGTGGATTGGAGCCGCTCGTATTTTGGATTCCGAGAAAAAAGCCTTCGTATGCATACCTCACGCTATTGATTGAATGTGTGGTGTTCCCGTTCTTATTTATAATCAATTTCACGAAGAGGTACGAGGGAATTGTTATTTTTAGGGTACTTGATGTCCGTCTGTCTATCTGTCTGCCAAGACACCTTTTTTTTTCTTTTTTTGGGTGGGTAACCTTCAAATAACTTCCCCCGCTCTGGGCGGAGCGGGGGGGGGGGGCGTGTCAGACTTTTACTGACTAAAACCCACCCATGTTCCTTCTATTGCCCTTTATGTTCCGGGGCCGCGGTATCTCTTTCGAACAACCCGCAACCCCGGCAGGCGGAGGCCTTGGCAAGCCCCTCTGCTTTGCTGACATCTCTTTGAGGCGTGCGTGAAACACAAACGCGCCGTCGACAAGGCCTGTTGTCAATAGACGGACGGACGGTGAGCTACCCATTGCTAACCGTCCACAGGCCCGAAGACCCCTTTATCTCAAGAACGCGTTGAGGTATCGAGTTGAAATTAAAACCATATTATAGCAAGTCTGAAGTTCGTTTGTGCTGTGATAAAATTCTCAATTCGCTAAGTCTACGCAGTCAAAGATATGGCCGCTAATGTCGCAAGTTTGTACGGAACCCTCGGTGCGCGAGTCTGACTCGCTCTGGGCCGGTTTTTTTAAAATATATTTATTTATTGCTTTCAGACATATTTAAGTCCATTGCTTACATTTACATTTTTAAGTTAAAATATTCTGTGCTTAGACTTTTGATCACCGGACAAGAAGCCACTTTGCGAATCAGCTCACATGATAGTCTAAAACCAAACATAAACTTTGTAAAAGAAATATTTTTTTGTAAAAAGTAACCATGATCCCTCCAGAGACTCTTCTTCTTTCGACTCCAGAGATTCTCCAGAGATTCTTCCAGAGTTCTTTTGCATAGGAAACGGTCAACCCGAATCGTACAACTTTTCTAGACCATGTGAAAAAAAAAAACATTTTGAGTTTTGTTTGAGTCTTTTACTAACCTCATGATAGACATCACAACTTAGACAGATGTGTACTGTAATACCCGAGTCTCGTCCCGTTGGAGTGATCCACTTTTATCGGACTGACGTTTTCAACTGATTCGTTAACTGGCCTTGCACCTACACTTTGCTTGAGCTTGAAACGCGTTGAATAAATCTATGAAATAATGTTTTTACCCGTGTAAATTTTGTATGTTCCCAGGTTCATTAGCAATTTCATCCGTAAAGACTTCTTCACCCGCCATTACAGATGGCACGATGGCGTTGGTCTTCTCCTCCCCATCTGGATGTATCTCGCCAGTGGCTCTACTTTCTACCACGCTTTTGTTATGTGGCTCTGGATTAATTGCACCAGCAGTTTTATCTTCTTTACAATTGGATCCAACGCTGCTCACCATCATCCTGATATCTTCAAAGATGGTGATCAAGTCAAGTAAGTTAATTCAGTTCCTAATTTAAGTCTAATCATTGTTTTTTTTGGATTTATCGACAGCCCCTACGTAATTCATCGAAAGTTGTCAACCGCAAAAAGGCTTTTATGAATAAAAACTATTTTTAATTTTTTTAAATTTTTAATAATTGTTTAAAAAAAAATTAAGCAGCAAACATTCTACCATGGGCATTCCACTGATTGTAGTTGATAAATTAGCTTCGGTCTCCAAAAAGTGAGTTTCTGTATTGATTCCGATGACGGCAAAGTGTAAAATATATAGGATTGGCAAAGCTACCCAAAAACTTGCATCAATTCCTGCTGAAAGTCTTTCCTAAAATTTGTAAAGCTTTTAAAAGCTATTGCCATTTGTCTTGGTTTTCTTCTTTATTGAATACTAGCTTTTGCCCGCGGCTCTTTGGCGCTCGCGTTAAATTCGGGGTAACACAGTTCCCCTTGCGCCTTATTGATTTGTAATAGCAACGCCAAGTTTTCCCTTTTCTTTCCTCTTTCTCCCTAACATCCCACTTTAAAAAAAAGCCTATGTCCGTCTCCTGGTTCCCAACTATCTCTGTACCAAAATTCATCAAAATCGGTTTAGCCATTAAAGCATGAAGAGGTAACAAACAAACAAACTCACTTTTGCTTTTATAATATTAGTAAGGATTTGGCGTTTATGAATATTTTGTAATTTCTCAGGGCAACAACCATTGACTGGGGAATGCACGAGCTCGAAGCTGTGATGGACCGCAACGACATTAACGACAACTTCTTCAAAGTGCTGACTTTCTTCGGTGACCACGCCCTTCATCATCTGTTCCCGACCTTGGACCACGCTGTCCTAAAGCATTTGTACCCAGTGTTCTTGAAACATTGTGAAGAATTCAGGGCTAACTATAGATTGACCTCACAGTTTGATTTCTTCATTGCTCAGCTTAAGATGGCGGTGAAAGAAGACCCCACACTATTGAAGGAATCACAATAGTTCTATTGTTTATAAGTAGTAAGAAACTTGAAAAGCTTTGTGTAATTTATATCGCAGATTTTAGTTTCTCGTCATTTTGGTCTTATGTGGATATTTTTTCAGTGTCATCATTAATTGTAAAGTAATAAAAAGAAAATAACTGTTAATTAAAATAAATAACACAAATAAAGTTTTATTATTTTGTGCCATGTCAGTTAAGTGATTAAAATTCATGGTGGTTAGCTTTCGAGGGGAATGGGAAATGAAATTTCGAGAATGCAGTTAAAATAATCGAAACAGCATTTGATTGAGACTCGCTGTACTGTACTGTAGTATCCAATGAAAATATTGAAAGCATAAAAACAAAACAAACAATATTATTTTCGAAGCATGGTATTAAATTCCAGTATCCCTTATGCTTACAGTAGTTGGATTGTACCAAAAAAAAAAAAATTAAACAGTGAATAAGAAATACTCAATAAAATTCTTATAAAATAATAGCTGGCGCCCGCGGCTTCGCCTGCGTGATATCAAAAATAAAAGTATGCTATGTGTTATTCCAGACTATTATCTACCTCTGTGCCAAATTTTATCAAGATCGCCGTTTTGACGTGAAAGAGTTACAAACATCCCTACCTCCATCCTCACAAACATTCGCATTTATAATATAAGTAGCGTAGTAGTAAGTAGTATTCCAGACTATAATCTACCTGTGTGCCAAATTTCATCAAGATCCGTTCAACCGTTTTGACGTGAAAGAGTAACAAACGTCCATACATCCCTACATCCATACACTCATCCATCCATCCTCACAAACATTCACATTTATAATATTAGCAGGATAAAACAACAGCATATTGAGAAACCTGAGTCTCAGAAAACTGAGAACACATTTTCATGTGATGTTTTAGAATTTAGAAATCTTTTCTAATGTTAAAGGTAAGTTCCTCATTTAGTTTTAAGAAACACGATAAAGGCGAATGGTTCAGACATTTATATTCCAGGTTGATTTACGAGAAATCTTCTTATAATAACCTATTTAATTCATCAAGATGTTTTCCCTAGAAACTTGGTTAAATTGTTTATTAAGCTATTGCATAGCTTCTATCGCGGGCCTTGAGCGCGGGGACCGAATCCAGAAATTCCGTAACGAAAAAAAACCTGACGCTCCCCACTCCGACGGGCACGGAGGTGTGGCTTGAAGGCCGTGCATTGTCTAACGTCGTTTACACAATACGGTCAGTTATTTCAATCCCGATTCTAATGTTCTAATAGCGTGTTTCGTAGAGAATCGGATAGTTAATCGACATTACGCTGGATCAAACCCAAGGTCTTGTTTTTCTTTTTGCGACTTCTTTTCATTGGAAGTACTTTTTAAATATTTTATTAAGATTGTTTTTATTTTTTGCATAAGTTGATAAAAAATGCTATGCGATAGCTTTACCGCGGCATTCCCCGAGTGCCACACGTATTTTTTTTTATTTATGAATGAATGAATGAGATAAAGTTTCTTACAACTTTCAAATGAACCAAACTACATTATTTTGTACATCACCGAGGGACCTACTTTAAAATACCAAACTGCTGATTATTTCGAGGACTAGATAGAGTATTTAAAGCGGAACTTGGAACAATTTCTAGTTTTATTTAAGTCACCTGTCAGGGAACGAAAATAACTCCCTTAACCGGGCAAATCTGGACACTGGGTGCTACTAGGAATTTACCTGATGGGAAACTCAGTAAGTAACACTTTGCCTGACGTGTTCAGTGCCGGCTCGGTCGGCGCAGTGGTTGAGCGATCGCCTGTATAATATTTGTATGACCTACAGGTATTTGTTCCGGATTTAGTTTGTGTGCGTGAGTTTAAACGATTGTAGAGGCACAAAAAAATTAATTACTATATACGACCAACTGAACATGCATGTTGTTAACTATTTACCAATAGCAACTTTTAGAAACAAACAACAAAAATAAACATGCTAAATACCTCCATAGGCGAACAAGTACGAATGATTTAACCAAACTAGTCTGCCTGTTAGCCTGATCGATTCTCGTAGTAAACTAAAACATTTTAACAATCGTATAAAATATGTAGGGTGAACGAGTTTGAGCTGTCTGGCCCGATTCGGTGGACTTTGGCAAATGGATGCGGGTCGGCTAACAAAACGGTCCTGTCTTTCTGTAGGAACTAGCCGAAATCAAATAAATTGTAACTGACCAAATCCTTCTTATTTCGCTGGTCATTCAGTAAATTCTACTATTAATAACTATAATACTTTTAATGTTAATGTCCTCTATTGGGAAAACTCCCCTATTTCTTTTTAGATATTCTTTTTGGGCCAGAATGGGGCCGAGATGATCAGGATGCACACTGTGATGACTGGTTTGAGGTGATGGGTAGTTTGTTTTTATTTATACGTGTTTTGTTTTCTGAGAAGCAATCACGGAGACTTTTTTACAAATTGGAAATAACATATTATTATTATATGTAAATTAAATGACACTACATCCCAACAATTAAATGCTACATAGTATACGAAAAGATACAATTCAAATGTAAAAGAAAGAGATACGTGAACATGGCATACCCCATCATATTATTTGATTTATTGCAGTTGGTATTTTTTTTATCTGATCTGAAACCATAAAATACCCGGGGTAGTCACGGAGTCTGGATTTAAGACCGGTTGATGGCAATGGGCTTTTTTTGGTAGGTGGGAAATCATCAAATAACTTCCCCCGCTCTGGGCGGAGCGGGGGACGAGTGTCAGACTTTTACTGACTAAAACCCACCCATGTTCCTTCCATTGCCCTTTATGTTCCAGGGCCGCGGTATCTCTTTCTAACAACCCGTAACCCCGGATGGCAATAGGCTTACACC
This sequence comes from Ochropleura plecta, assembly GCA_905475445.1. NCBI lineage: Eukaryota > Metazoa > Arthropoda > Insecta > Lepidoptera > Noctuidae > Ochropleura > Ochropleura plecta. Next base: position 13,942,269 of record FR997731.1, on the reverse strand, counting down.
CTAACACATAAGACGTAAAACGTAAACGTCGAAATGTGTGTGTACTATTAGGTACACCTTTACCTACTCTTTTGGAGATTATAGGCGTGATGTTATGTTATGTACCCGATATAAGACGAAAAATAACATAAATCACATTTAAGTTATTAATAAATACTTGACAAAAAATGGCTCAAAGGACCAAAAAATATTGGTTAGTACTCAGAATGTAATCAGTTCGAAAGCAATATTTTTTGTTCGACTTCAATACAATGTTTTATGATGGAAAATGCCATTACTGAAACAAATGGCTTTGAGACGTTACATTTTTAATATTTTCTACCTATTCGTTGTTCGGATATTTTTTTTTTATAAAACTTATGTATCAAAACAATTACTTAAAATAATTGCTTTCGTGTTTAGTTTACTTGAATGAGGCCGTTTAGAAAGGTATTTTCTTCTTTTTTTTGCTTTGACTTTACATTAATATTATACTATTCGGCCAGTAGGAGGCCATGTTTGAAATGTCATTGTTGTATGTTAAGTGACTTGAGAACAGAAATTTGTACCAAATACTCCAGCAAGTGGGGCATAGACTACTGAAAAGCGCCGCACTCGCACTTAGCTTTGCATGAATGTATAATCCTTTGCCAGGTTTTGGTACATAGCATAGCGCCTGTAATCCCCAAATAGTAAGGCAGAGGTGCACCTAAAAGTAAACCCATTTTTTTCCGTTGGATTTATATTTGAGTTCTATGTAATACTTATCCTATCTAATATATATATATATTATAAATCGTTGCCCCACACTAGGAATTTCTCTTGTATCGTAGGTGCATTAAAAAACATTCAAACGCACATATATAAACAGCCGGACCCAAAACAACTACCTGTCAATCATACAAATATTTGTTCCGTGCGTCCCGTGAATCGAAGCTAAGCCTCTTGCCATCGGGATCCCGAAATTGAACCTAAGTACATCTAGAGCGGTAATGTTTTTACAAATATTTTATTGGATAAAGTCACATTCATTCGTTGCAAAGCATGTGTCGCGAATTTGCATGCCCCGTTCTATTTGTAAGCAAATGTTCACAGTGAGCGTTCTCGGCTTACGCGCGTGTTGGGGCTACAAACGCCTTTGAAGCTGAAAATTCCCTATGGTTAGTTTTGTTGTAGAACGTGATGTCATGTAAGAGTTATAACTTCCACTGAGCCAAAGATTTTGATACGTGATGGCTTGCAGGCAAGCTTCAAGTATTCTGAATAAGTACAATAAAAATTGCTCTGAATAATGTGTCCGTGGTGCGAGGCATTCGCAAGAATCTGCAACGTTTGGTCTCAATAAGGTTATTCAGAATCTACAGAAGACCCGAATTGAAAATACAAATATTCTGTTGCATTTCAGTTAAATTATTTGCAAGATATGAATAAACTATGAAAATTATTTAAAAATAAAAGTATTTTTAATTTGAATATTGACGTTTTTTCGTTACGTTAAGGCCCCGAAATCGTACTTGGGCCTTTTTTAAGGGATTGGAAATCCTTACTAATATCCTTACTTCCTTACTAATATTATTAAAGCGAGGAAGCCTTTATGGCTAAACCGAATTTGATGATTTTGGTACAGAGGTCCTATTTTTTTTTTTAGAAAAAAGTGAGATATGAGGGAGAAAGAGGGAAGCAAAGGGTACAAATCTATAAGGCGCAAGAGAAAAACTGCAGGTAGCAGGTACCTGCAAATCAGGAAAGGGGAACTGTTACCCCAAATTTTACGCGAGCGAAGCCGCGGGCAAAAGCTAGTCATTAAATAACTTCTCCCGCTCGAGAAGCAAGAGACAGTGTCAGACTTTTACCGACTAAAACCCACCCATGTTCCTTCTCTTCCTTCGTTTTGTCCACAAAGAGCACCTTTGACATTATGCAGCCTAGTGCTGGGATGTATTTGTTTTTAAATGAAAGATATCCACAAAGATCACTAGAGCGTTTATTAATGACATCTATTTACGTACATACGAAATCTGTCTAAGCGAAATTTAAATGTTAATGGTTATTTTATAATTTCTTACTTTCAATAATTTTAAAATATTAAAAAACCCACAACGCAAAACCTCTTTTAACCTGGAAAAAATATTATCAAAACAGTTTAATCAAAGCGTCAGGGGGCAAACAAACAAATGAGATAACAAAGCGGTCCCCCGACGCAACGAGGCTTTGATTAAACAATATTAAGGCTTTCTTTAGGCAACTGGATCAAGGGTTCGATTCAGACAGTACTGCTTACATAAACATGATTTAATTTTTCAAATATTTTAACAATAAGATTATAAAAAAAATATACATTTTAAAATATAAAAAAAATAGTAGCCCACCTGTATTGGGAACAGAAACCAAGCTATCGGCGGTCAAGGCTCCAGAGGAACCTTCTAACTACTTTCTGAATCAAGCCCATGATCCTGTCGCCTAATGAGAGCCTCCTTAGGTTTGGTCGAGTCTTTTGGCAATTAAGCAATTGGCTGATACGACTATGAGCACAAAGATCATTGAATCCACACCCGACATATGGACAACCTTGCGAGCTAAGTTATGCTTGATTAGCATACCTTTCTCGCTTTTCACTAGTTTCTTGTAATGCGGGACCATTACGTACACAATCATTGCACACCGCTCTGATCCACCAACACTATACCAGGCTTATTGCAATAGTACAGTCAGTGACACCCGGAGATAATATGATTTAAACGTTCAAGTGATTTTTATCGAAATATTTCATTTAATAACGTCCTGAAAACAAATACTTCCAACACTAGGCTGCATATATCAAAGCGCTCTTTGTGGACAAAATGAAGGAAGAGAAGGAACATGGATGGGTTTTAGTCGGTAGAAGTCTGACACTTCCCCCCGCTCCGCCCAGAGCGCGGGAAGTTATTTGATGATTTCCCATCCGCAAAAAAAAGAATGGTTGAGTCATAATAGGTTTGTGGTGTTTGTGGACTAGGGTAGCTGCTATTTGTGCTATTCGGATGGGTGTTCTATGTAGGCTACTTCGTGCTAGTGCCTTGATCTTGAGCACTGACCTTCTCCCAATGACGTTTCATTGGTCTTTTCGGTGTTTTGCAATAAATGCTCGACGTGCAAAACAACTCTCACTTAAGGATGACATGATCCATGTCGATTATAATTATCTGTCTGTACACAATGCCGCACAGGCAGTTCAACTTTGAAAAAATATCATTACTCAAACAGAAATTTATTTGAAAAAATGATAAGGTTCCAAAATTAAACTGTCTCAAACAGCAAATTGAAAGAAAAGTATTAATCCATCAAACAAACATAGTCTAATACACCTCCATTATCGGATAGTGATTGAAAAGACAGAAAATCCATTGATAAAAAGAAATAAGAAATCACGCGAAGCAGGCTCACAATAAATAATCCTAAAATAAACAAGTACTTGTAAAGAAAATTGGAGAAAAACGTAATTTCCGCTGGGATCCGAATCACATTTTAAGCGTAACGCTTCTGTCAGTTAACCGTTCGTTCTACCCTCACTTAATTATTGGAAACGTTTTTACACATCGATTTGGCGTGAATCGTTTCGATGTCCAGTATTATACACAGCCCTGTGTCTGTATATTTATTGCTGTTTATTTTTATTTAAATAGGTGTGTTTTTTACTGTTTGTTCGTGGAAAAGTTGATGAAAATTACTTTTAATATTTTTTTAATAGTTGTCGAAATTGGAGTTGGATAGCAGGGTTGATTAAAATACTTTATCAGACTTTATTCTTTGGATAGTTAATCCAAATTATGTTCCTAAAACTATTTGTTTTCATTTTCTAAAATGTTTTCTACGACTATACTAAGTTTCCTCTTGTACTAATTGCCCATTTTATGAGATTGAGCTGTTTCGTATTACGGAACACATTACCTTAATGAAAGCGGCATTTAAGCCGGCTTTAAGGATTATAAACATATTGACCTCTCGAGGCCACTTCATACAAATTCTGTGAGGGCTATAAAGGTGTTTAAGGGCTATTTATGTTATAATGAAGACCGTGGCTATTATTACAAAATAAGGTTATAAATCTGTTGGAAGCGCACACGTGGGAGGTATCGTTCACTCTGGCGGAGGAACCCTGATTGCGTCTACGCCTGATTTATTCCTGCACTCAATTTATTTCTCGGCGCGAGTTACTTAGAACCTACCCACTGCGCACCAACGTCTGCACTCAGGAGTGTTTGTTCTAGAAAAGTATTTATTATCCTGTTAGAAATTGAGAACTTATATCCGTCTATATAGAACGGCATTTTTGTTTTTGTGTAGTTTTCTTGACGGGTTCATGGTTTTTACGGATTTGGGCCATACTTTCCTCAGTCTGTCCTATATCAACAGAGATTTGTAACAGAAAATAAATTGGATTTTTTTAACACTTTGATTAGGTCTAAAAAAGGTAAGAGCTTCCTTTAATCGGAAGCTCGACAACCCTTTCATCAGGGACCTGACAATTGCTTGTGTAACTTAAACCATATTCCTTTTTCAACTTTATAGCGTTTAAACATCAGTTAAAATAATCATAAATGACCTCATCCAAACAGGAACGTAGTCTAAAAAAGTTGCCTTGAATGTACTATACACGAGTTCAATAAATTTCCTATCTGCCATCCAACTTTGCAAGTATTTATTGAAAACTTCTCTGCTATGCATGTAAATACTCGTAATGTGGAGTCTCGATATTGGAATTCTGCGCCTGCTATCTGAATTTATTGGCGCAAAGCCGTTACCTGCCAAACTGTAAGTCCATGAAAACAGAATTTTTAGAATATGCTATCGGTAGTTCGGATGTTTTCGGGAAACGTAACAAATTCACTTCGATAGTAAACCGACTGGTTATGGTACGCTTTTGATCTAACACGTGATTTACGATGTGACAAAAACACTTCAATAAACACTCTTTTCAAAGTGTTGGATCAGTGCATATTATTCAACTTTGTGTAAACAAGGAGTCATTTCCAAGCATTTGCAAGAGACGAGTGTTGAATGGAGGTAAAAACAGTTACGACTCTACAGCAAAGGAAATTGTCATCATTTCCCACAATCCTTGTCGGAGCGTTTCCTCAACTACAAAAAGAAAACCCCGGACGAGGAATAGTTCTTTATGCAGCCGAGTTCAAAGAACTCCCTTCAATTGAGTGGTACTCAGGCCTTGTGAAGTGTAAGAAAGCTACACACTATTGCAAAGTACGAATTATTTCTTGTTTTAATTTTATTTGTAATGGGAGCATTGACTGTGTTGAAAGTTTTACTTTGAACAAATTTAATAGCATGTTGCGAGTTCTTAGTTACTTGAAGGTTAAATGCACTGAGATGTTTTGAAACATTCGTGTTTAAACACATGTAAAAAGCTTAAAACCGCTGAGGTACGGACTCTGTTCGCCGCATAAACATTTTAACACAGACAAATAAATATTTCAATGCGGAGTAGGAGCGAAGTGTAAGTCATTCATCGTCTGAGAGTGTCATTTAAATGTGATTCATGAAAATGTACTCGGTCGTCGTGTTCACAGCTAGAGATGCTACACACGTTATTGTCGAAATTTGTGTTCGGTCTGCAGTTACTCCTAAAATATTTTACTTTTGTAGTCCTTTTATATCTCTATATTGTTGAATTGTACATGGTAAATGAAATAAGTATTTTCACCTCATATTCTAAATGGTCAAGAAACTATAGTGTATTATAAAAGTAAAAGACTATAATTAACAAAAGCTATTCAAGTCACAAGCTACATCAAAAATTCAGTTCATCAGAAAACTCGGATCGTAAATTAAATAATCCTAAAAGTTTAGGTCGCCTTAAGGTCGGTGGCAGAAAAGTTCTTTTTTTCCTAATAAACTGTGTTTATGGTGGAATTTTTTAGTAACTGAACTTTGTGGGTTTAGTTAAATAAAGTTGGCGGTAACCCGAAGCCATCGCCAGTGTGTCGGGCCCCTAACTCCACAAATATGTATGCGAAGCTGCAACTCTCTAAAAGCTTTTGTCCAACACGCACGGTTATTTTCTTGAGATGCTCACATTCGCTTACAATGCATATTTTATTTCGGTAAACATGTAGCTACTTGGAAAATTTACTGCTAACAGTAACACTAGTTTAAAAACAACGTATTTTTACTTTAAAACGAAACGAACGAACGAGTATTGAACTGGACATAATTAGGAGTTCGAGATTCAAGTTATGGCCCTGAAGTTGTATTTGCAGATTTATATGTAGAGATTTTTCTAGCCGTGGTAAATGCATTTTACAGCGGATGTGGCTCACAAAATTGTTCATGCAGGACTGTATGCTAAAAAATCTTTTTGATTTTTACAAAACGAACCTTTATCCTTACTAAATTAATTAATTATCCTTACTAATATTATAAAAGCGAAAGTGAGTTTGTTTACGTCTTCACGCCTAAAAGGCCAAACCGATTTTGATGAATTTTGGTACAGAGATAATTGGGACCCTGGAAACGGACATAGGCTAAAAAAAATGAGAAAAGGGGGAGAAAGAGGTAAGAAAAGGGGAGAGAAAGATATTTTTTTTGGCCATCACGCGGGTTAAAGTTAACATTAGCCCAAAGTAACTATGCCACGCGGACGAAGTCGTGGGCGGAAGCTAGTAAATATATACCACAAATAAATATTTTGATGTTTGTGAACATTCTGTGTAGATTCCGAGGCACAGTATGGATTGCTATTTTGTAGGTCACGTAAATATGATATACAGGTTAAAATTTATACGATACATTATCTAAACAACACATTCGTGGCAAAATGATCCTGAAACGTACCTTTTCGTCTTTTCTGTAAAGTTATATCTTTTATTTGATGATTAATTAATATATGGCTAATTCTCATGGAACATTAAAAAGAAGTGTCAAAAAGGTACGAAAATAAATATAAAATTTTCTAATCATTTTCTCAAAGTTAGATAAACTGGAACTGAGCAAGAGATAGCTGGATTTTAATTTAGATGAAAGATTTTAATCAGGACGCGTTGAGAAAGCGGACGGCCTTTGCTTATCCGTAGGATATAATATTTTGAGCTGAAGTTTGGTCGTGGATAACTTGAAGTGATGTTATTTTAATAAATTAAAATCAGATCTTGATTAAATTTTCTCGTCGATAAACTTCAAGATTAGATATTGAATCTTATTAGCTGTAGCAGAATTTCTCTAATAATATGTTCCTTTCGCTGTCTCCACCAACAAATTTTACAGGTTTAGCTTCTATGTATTTTGTTTGATATTATGACTTTTATCATTTATTTATTAAATGTCCTTATTTGGTACAGTTCGTCGTTTCGTTGAGCTCCTTGGGTTTTGACTCGAACTACACGATAACTGTCAAATACTTGCACTGACTGGACAGGTCCACTCAATCTGTGTGGTGCTTTCCTAAAAAGACAATTTCAGACACTAATCTGCATAGTCCTAATATATATATGTAAGTTGACCATGATTTTTTGTCTGAACCTTAAAAGAGACTATGACCTGTGAGTTTGTTTCGGCTGATTCTTTTTAGAGTTATTGGGTACGAAACACTGCTCACGCTCATCTAGTTTTTAAAAAAAGACGTGTAAAAGTGTTTGTGAAAACCTACTTGCAAAAAAAACATCATTTATCAAATAAATTACATAGAATCGTATTAACATTTTATTAGGTTTTAAAAGTAAAATAAATATTAAGAAGGCATTGGCTAAAAACTCCACTATTTTTCGACGTGCATTTACAAATTACAGTCCAAGAATAGGATTTCATCTAAAATACCCAATCATGGTCGTGGCTACGTAGCGTGACACATCATAATCTCTGAGTACAAATCCCAGCAATATCCTTACTAATATTATAAAAGCGAAAGTGAGTTTGTTTGTTTGTTACGTCTTCACGCCTAAATGGCTGAACCGATTTCGATGAATTTTGGTACAGAGACAGTTGAGACCGTGGAGACGGACATAGGATTTTTTTTTAAGTGAGAAATAGGGGAAAGAGGGAAAACTTAGCATTGCTATTACAATAAATAAGGCGCAAGGGCAAAATCTACAGGTACGTACAGCCGGTACTTGCAAATGAAAGGGGAACTGTGTTACCCCGAATTTAATGCGAGCGAAGCCGCGGGCAAAAGCTAGTTTTATTATAATTCAAGTAATTGCAATGCTAACAGATGAGGCCGTTCTGTTTTTAAAAATAACTGAAATGTGAGATTACTGAATGTATTATATTTTCCACTATCTGATCTACACAACCCAGTTGGGGTTGTATAGATCAGATAGGAAGTCTCTTCATGTTAAATACTGGTATTAGCGGTTAGACTGGAAACCAACTGCAACATAGTTGGGAAAATGGTGGATAATGGTGTTGTCCTATTTTTATTTTATTTTTTGTGCTTGCGTTCAACCAAACAAGCTGTTCAGCTTTATAACATTAATTAATCTAGTATTATATTTTGATGTTGCCCCACACTAGGAATTTCTCCTGTGTTGTGGGCACGTTTACAAACATTTAAATTCACATACACAAACAGTCAGACCCGAAACAATTATTTGTAGGCCATACAAATATTTGTTCAGTGCAGGGATCGAACTCGCGACACGCAGCACAGCAGTCAATCGCTCAGCCACTACACCAACTGTGCCGTATTGAGTAGGCAAAGGCCTAAACATTTAAAAATTACAGGTGTGATGTTATGCCATGTTAGTTTACATGTGCTTCTATCAAAATGCCAAATGTTTTGTTACCGACACCATTAGGGATCCCTACCTCAAAAGGAAAAAACTGGACCCTTTTTTTTGGGGTGGGATATCATCAAATAGCTTCCCCCGCTCTGAGCGGAGCGGGGGGGAAAGTCAGACTTTTACTGACTAAAACCCACCCATGTTCCTTCTATTGCCCTTTACGTTCCGGGGCGCGTATTGCCATTGTGTATATCAGTACAGACACCCATAGTCTGTACTAGATCACTTTGTGCTCTTAAAAATAACAAATACTCTAAAGCAAACTACGTATAACTACAGACCAGTCTGTATAAGTATACAGTTTGCTTGCATATTTTTAAAGCAAACTACGTATGACTACAGACCTGTCTGTATAAGTATACGGTTTGTTCGCATATGTCTAAAGCAAAATGTGCTCTCACTGATTACTACCTATCAAAGTGGCTCGACGGAGCCCCGCTTCGCGGGGCTCCTACCTCTGCATTCAAGGTTTAAAGTAACCTAACACGAAGGGGATGGCGGGGTCTTTCAGACACCGCCATCCCCTTCGAACCTAACCTGTCCATGTCGGGGTGCCCCAAGTCCCGAGCTCTCACTGATTACTACCTATCAAAGTGGCTCGACGGAGCCCCGCTTCGCGGGGCTCCTACCTCTGCATTCAAGGTTTAAAGTAACCTAACACGAAGGGGATGGCGGGGTCTTTCAGACCCCGCCATCCCCTTCGAACCTAACCTGTCCATGTCGGGGTGCCTACTACGGCAGCCAAATTGTCTGTACTCGTATGTGTTTTGCTCTCACGAATTAGAGCAAAGTGTATTTTATTTCAGTCTGTCTCTGTACTGATATGCAGTATGCTCTCTAGCTACAAGAGCATATTGCGTGCGATTACAGAGCAACCCCTGTCTGTGCTAGTATACATTATGGCAATACGCTTCCGGGGCCGCGGTATCTCTTTCGAACTACCCGCAACCCCGGCAGGCGGAGGCTCTGGCAAGCCCCTCTGCTTTGCTGACATCTCTTTGAGGCGCGCTCGACACGGCCTGTCGACAATAGACGGACGGACGGTGAGCTAAAACTGGACCCTTATTGGAACACTTTGTTGTCAGTCTATCCGTCTGTATAGACACTTTATCTCAGGAACGCGTAGAGGTATCGAGTTGAAATGAAAACTACATATTTTAATCTGTACTTCCTTTGTGTTGTGATATGATTAACCCCTTAAGTTTACGCAGTCAAAAGATATGGCCGTTCATGTCGCAAGTTTGTACGGAACTCTCGTCGCGCGAGTCTGACTCGCTCTTGTTTTAATGTTTTTTGTTTTTTAAATACCTTCAGACTGAATTTACCCTACTAAACTTGGCTATAAAATTGCTGATCGTAGTATCTTGCGCAGGTGTGTTTCGCTATCCATTCTGTTGATTTAATTTCTAACTCACCGCTTCCGTGTCCCATGGGAAGCTATGATGTGGAGGCAATATATTTTCAGTTAACCGCAAGGGACTTCATTCATCACTACCTATGTAATATGCATACGAGGAATGATAATATAGGTACCTAGAGGAAGCCTCGATAAAAATATTCTGCCTTAAACTGTTTGTCTCTTTTCTTTCTTTTTCTTTTATTTAAAAACGTTGGCCTACACTAGGATTTCTCCTGTATCGTGGGTGCGTTTACAAACATTTAAACTCACATACACAAACAGCCAGACCCGGAACAAGTATCTGTAGGCCATACAAATATTTGTTCCGTGCGGGGATCCAACCCGCGACACGCAGGGTAGCAGTCGATCGCTCAGCCACTGCGCCAACCGTGTTGTCACTGTTTCACCCATGAGTTTGACTGGTCGACAATGCCTATAGCCTTAAGCCCGCCTCTGTACCCTGCTGGCGGAAGCCACTTCATGTAACATACTGGTATTTAATTTCACAATAGAAGTTTACGATCCGTGTGATGATGAAAGCAATTACCACATGCTTCAAAATCGGTAATCACAAACAAAGAACATTACTTGTAGTGTGGAACGTTTAATTTGAGGCGCTCTGATAGAAATTAACAAAGGGGAATGTTTGCTGAATTATATATTGAAATGCTTTTTAACCGACTTCAAAAACAGAGGAGTTTCTGTGTTCGATCGTATTTTTAAACATGTTCACCGATAACTCCACCAACTGTGAATCGATTTTCGTAATTATTTTTTTGTTTGAAATTGTGTGGTGGTCTCATATTAATTATATTTATATGTCTTGGGTATGTACTTTATGAGATATCCTTACTATAATATTATAAAAGCGAAAGTGAGTTTGTTTGTTACCTCTTCACGCTTTGATGGCTAAACCGATTTTGATGAATTTTGGTACAGAGATAGTTTGGAACCAGGAGACGGACACAGGCTAATTTAAAAAAAAAAGTGGAATGTGAGGGAGAAAGAGGGAAGAAAAGGGAAAACTTAGGGTTGCTATTACAAATCAATAAGGCGCAAGGGGAACTGTGTTACCCCGAATTTAACGCGAGCGAAGCCGCGGGCAAAAGCTAGTCGTCTATAATACATTTATTTTCTATGTCTATATGGATTATCTGCTAATCTTTGACTAACAAAGGAAAATAAATACTCGAAAAAAATTGTGTCAGTTATCATCATACCATAACTAGAAATGCTGAAATAAAAAACTATTTTGCAATAAAAATAATAGATTTGTTTTGTACAATTTATGACACATGATTTAATGTTACTACAGCGTGTGTCAGAAAGTTATGGTTAAATTTATTAGGGTGTGATTCAGAGCATCAAGCTGCACGACTCCATGAGAAATACATCAGAATCGCGGAAAAGAAGTCCTATACATTTGCATCAAGTAGGTATATTTTGTACTTGACAACAGATTTTTTGATTTAATTGTAATGTTTATAGGTATTTCTGTGACGCCTGAAATTTTTAGCGTAGCAAATGCTTCAAAGACGACCCACTGACCACTTTTTTGTCGCTGTCAGTCACGTGCAGTCTGTTCTTGCGGCAGGAAAAGAGGAATACCTACGTCCATGATTTAAATGCATACGCAGGTGAGTTAGTTATGTGTTTAAAACAGGCATGACGACTTGGAATACTGATTCATAACGATGACTGCCCTGAGTTAGTATACATTCTCTTCTTATGTGACAGCTTATTAGTTTACAAGAAAGTGTGAACCAGAGAAGGGTCCTGCTTGTTGATTATTTAAAGGTAAATATTTGTTTTTTTTTTGTGTTGTGTTGTATAATAATATATCCGCCAATGGGCGGAGCTCGTGGCTAAGTAATAACAGCTGTTTGGATCGATCGTCAGGATAAGCCTCACTTGCCTTGGTTGGTCCGTTGATAGGTTACATACCATCTGTCTTTTGTGGCGCAAAAAGCATATTAAACAATTGGTCCCGGCTGTCATTTGTATATTTTTACATACGCTTTCAAAGTTACGATAACTCCCTATCTGCAGTTCAATTGTTACCGTTATTTAATGAGTCTCTTTATGTTTCATGATAATTAAGATAAGTTTTAATTAATTATGTTGCCATTAGACGATTTGAGAAGCCACACTCATTAGCTTCCACTAATTATTGAAGATTATTCTCTGCACGTAATAATTATTCGAGCCGACACTGAATGCAAAGTAATGAAAAGGTTCTAAAGTTATAAAGAAAGTTGGCGGCACACCGCGTCACGTCAAAGCTTTTTAATGTATTACGTACTTTTTCTTGGCGACCTAATTTCGGATTCATAAAGCTATCAGGAGTTTGAATTAGCATTATAAACGAACAATGGTGGGGGTGATTATCGTTTTGTGTGTCATCTTGAATTATTTCCAGCCTGTCCGCCGTTGTCCTTTTCTTCATTTCTTTACCAATCCCATTTTGTTTTAAAAATATGCCTAAATAGGCATATTATTAAAAGAATATATGTAAACATTACAAACTTATAAACCTATATATAAAAGAAAGTCGTTAGTAAAACCGTGTATACGTGTATAGTCAAGAAGGCATTTTTTTTGCGGATGTGATTTCATCAAATAACTTCCTCGCTCTGGGCGAAACGGGGAGAAGTATCAGACTTGTACTGACTAAAACGTACCCATGTTCCTTCTATTGGCAGGAGGCTTCTTTACTTTTTTTTTTCTTTTTTTCCTGTCTGCTTTGCTGACATCTCTTTGAGGCGCGCGTGGAACACTTTCGCGCCATCGACACGGCCTGTCGTCAATAGACGGACAGATGACAAGAATAACAAACTTAGACCGATTTTCAGGATTATTGTTTTTTTGGATTTTCCCCGAACAGCAAAACAACTACTTTTAGGTTAGGTTTGAAGTGGTGATAGTGAGGTAGGTAGCTAGGTAGGGTGGGTAGGCAATGTAGAGTAGTAAAAACAAGGAGGTTGTAAATAGGAAAAGGTGCAATCGCAACGGATAGCACAGCAAATATATGGCACAGCTAGTATTTTAAATGAATCAGTACAAAAAGCAATTACGTTGCAACCGAAACAGAGATAATGGTGTTATTCTAACTATAGTTACCACGCTATAACAATAGGAAAAATATTATGAAACTGAAACATAATTCAAAGCATTATAATCGAACGGTTTTCTGCGCTAGAGCACATTCTTTTCTTTATTATACTTCAAGACTGTCTACGACTAAGGAAGTTTGCTGGTAAGACCTAGTTCTTTCATATAATAAACTTCGCCTGTCTAGTGATGTACTACATATTACATAGATTTATGTGTGTCGTAATGAGATCTAGAATTCTAGACAATTCCATCTTCTCCCTTGGGTGTCGTAAGAAGTGACTGTGTACTGATAACATTGTGGAATTACCAATCTAGTGTTAGTTGCAATATTCCTAAGGGTGGTCTCAAAAGAGAAAAAAAAAAACAGAAAAGTGCGAGTCGGACTCGCGCAACAGAAACGACCTTTTGACTGCGTAGACATGAAGATTGGTTCTGCACAGAAGGTTGGTTTTTTATAGTTCCAATCAACCACAAACTATGGTTTTGATGGAAAGACAGACGGATAACAAAAAGATCCTACACGGGTTTTGTTTTTATCTTTTGAAATACGGAACCCTAAAAGGAGCCTTTAGCTGAGAAAATTTATTACAGAGCACAATTGAACCGTCATTCTTTTACAGACATTTAATATGGTCACTTATCTGGCAATCTATTGAAGAAGACTACTAATGAAAATTATGGATATTTTTCAATGTTTTTTAATTAATTAATGTAGCCCCAAGCTCTAATTAATAACATTTCTATCAAAACTAAAATAAGATTTCGCTGGAGTTGAATTAACACCAAAGTTAAACGAAATTAATTAATTTCGAATAATTTACTTTATTATTTCGTCATACTTTTTGTTATTTTAATAATACTGACACACACAAATAATTTGAAGTAGCAAACTATTTTACTACTAATTAACAACTCATAAATCAACCCTGAACCACTTATTTCTTAGTTAATACCTGGTTGGTAGTGCTGGCATTTGACCTTACCAACCCTTAGGGAAATCTGGTGTGACCTCGTCGTATGATGTTCCTCGTGTATCATGTTAAATTTACATACCGTGTCAACAAAACATATGCAGTGCAAAGCCTTGAAACTGTTACGAGAGCGTGAAGAATTTTTAAAGGGAAAAATATTATCCCGGAATTTTTCAAAAGAAAACGAACAATTTGTCTGATATGTTTGATGTATATGCACAGGAAAACACGTAAAGTTTAAATATCCTCGCATTATTCCAAGATCGAGAATGAAAAATAGAGCGTCATGTTTGAACAATCGAAAACCGATTCACAGAAAATAAAAGCGAGGTTCTCTCTAAGATTTTCTCAACTTGAATCCATGTTTAAATTCTAGATAGCGGGCTGGCTGCTATTTCTAGGTAAATCGACACAGTCGATGTGTCCTCGATTTGCCGGAAACATCGATTTTCATCGTGCTCCAGTTTGTCTATTGTATAAACATATTTTTGACGTGTGAGGGTCGTGATAGTGTATGGATTCGTTTAGAGTCGCTGTCTCTATTTCTAGTTGTCAATTTTTCATGTTGGTCGTTATTTGTCCCAACATATCGAGGTTCTGTGAAATATGGGTAATTTGTAACACATTCCAAAAAGATTTTGCCTGTTTTGTCTTGTTATCCGTAATTTGACTGAAAAATCTGTAACCCTAAGTCCGCTTATAAGTTTGAGTACATAAAGTATAAAATATTGTTCAGTTATGAACACCTTCAGCTCTTTCCGGTTCACCCAAAGATTGTCTATAAAAGATCGCTTTAAGCGATAAGACCGCACATTGTAACACTCCATGTAACATCAGCTTTCCATTTGCTAGCCATTTGTAACGGAATTTCGCCATGTTATGAACTACGGAAGGAAATTTTCAGTGGCTAAACGAAATCTGTATTTGTAAACGATTAATGGCAAAAGTACGTGATATAACCTATGAAGTTTTTCAAGACTAAAGCCTAAAGTAAAGTCCGAAAATATCCTGATGTTAAATGAAAAATTTTCAGTGAACTGAATATTTTTATCACCACCCAGTTATCGATGCGACACAAACAGAGTCCCAGTCGAGAACACGCCATGAATTTAGAGTAGCTGACTGACTATTAATTTTATTCTAAGATATTATTTTACCGAGCTTAAATTGAATGTAATACTTAATCTTACTTCTCAGATTTATGATGTTCTTCAATTAATTATTTAATGTTATGAGATTTTGAACTTTATTGGCAATTAGGGTGCGTTATTTTTATAAGAAAACGTGAGGTATCATGACATTGCCACAGTTTAGAAAGTAAATTGAAATTTATTGAGTTATTAGAAAATTTGTCTGAAAATAGATTTCAAGTAATAGTTATTTCTAAGTAAGTTAGTTTTTTTTTTTCGTAAAACAAAAAAAAAAACTTGCGTCATAAACGGCTATATTTTTTGACTGCAGTTGAGGGTTGATTTTGTCACAGCTTCAAGGGACTACATACTTGAGTATATTATTTAAACTAGATACCTCGAAGTGTTACCGAGATAAAGGGTCTTGACAATTATACAGACAGACAGACAACAAAGTGATCCGTTTATTTCTTTTGAGGTACAGATCCTAAAAAGGTAAAAAAAGAAGAAGAATATTTATGCGCTTGGGTATTGGTGAAGGGATAGATGATCCGATTGTAATTAATTGATGCATCGATTGAATCGATAATATTATCGATAATATTTGCCATCTGCTACGAAACAAACAGCGTCTTCGATCAAAGTTTTTTTAGGATATAAACCTTGCTCTTTAGTGATTCGTGTATCCCAAACGTAACTGATATGGACTGAGCATCTCTCCCAAATATTGGATAGATGTCCTAAAAATAGCTACTACTCTAGAATAACAAAGATAATCTTTTTTTTTTACTTTTCATGAATTTGTAGATAAAGACTACTGGTAGTAGCTAGTTTAAAAAAATGAATCTTATGATAAACAATGATTTCTAAAAGGGTGGCATCTATCCCGGCTTTACCCTAAATAAATGCAGAGACAGAATTTAATAGCAATATGTTTCCCGAATTTTCTCCTCCCCGCTTTGCTCAGAGCAGGGGAAGTTATTTGATGTTTTCCCATCCGCAAAAAAAGACACCATAAATTCATACAAAACGCCGTTTTCCATCGGTTTTCCGTAATGTTTACAAAAATAATAAAGTCAATTGGACGAGAAGACTCTCTTTTGCCTATGCATTGTTGAATTTGATTGGGCTCTCTAATTGCAACTACACTGTTGAATTTGCATTTTGACTGCAGTGCGCAAATGGAACTTGTTACCAGACTGCATTGAAGGCCAAAATAACCAATAAGCCTCTAAACCAGTTAAGATAGATATTTCTATATTCGCTTTTGTCAAAGTGTGGATCGACCTCTATTACAACATGTTCTAACTTTGTTGGGATCGGCTGCCAGTCTACGTCAACAGCAGCGACTGCCTATCTGATTGTCAAAGATCAACAAATGACAACCGGTACCAACAACTTAACGTGCTTTCTGAGGCATGGAGGAAACTCTATGTTTTATGGGTGGTTACCCATCTATAGATCAACCTAGGCAAGAGCGGCTTAACCTAAAAATCGACCCGAGCGCCTGCTATTATTTAGCCACAAGTTCCTCAACTTTATTATAATATTACTAGCGAAATGTGTGCTAAAGCTACGAATATTACAGTCGTGATATTATGGAAAAACAATGTGTACTTTATGTAGGTGATTTTGTGTCATGGGTTTAGTGAATTAACCTGGTGTCAGAGTTCTTATACCGCCGCTGGTTTGGTTTACTTGAGATATTTTCGTTCACCAAAGCGAGTGAAAAGTGTACCCACCACAATGATGTCGTATGAAACCCAAAGGTTGACTGGTAGCGAATGCCTTATGATTATGTACCACTCAACAGTGGTACAATAGCGGACTTGATGTCATAAGGCATTGCATGGCACGATATATGAAGTTTAAGTATTTGCCGGGGTTGCGCGTTGTTCGAATAAAATACTGCGACCCCGGATCATAAAGGGCAAAAGAATGAATATGGGTGAGTCTGTTATACTCAGTATAAGTCTGAGCTTTTAATTTGGTTATTTCACATCAGCAAGCTACGCCACTACCTCTCTATAAACATTTGTCCTTATAAAAGGAAAATGGTATGTTTATTGGTAAGGTAATATTCCGAAAGAGAACCGTAGTGACAAAACTTATGACACCACTCGTTTCTACGTAATTTATGAGATAAGCGACCATCTGACCACCTATGGAAGCATTTCATAGGCTGCGATCGCACTGACAGGTGGCTGGCTTACTTACCGTAGTCGGTGTGACACTTAACAGTGGGTGAAACCACTGGGCACAGCTATATTTATGCGACACTAATGGGCTAACAGGGTTTTTATTTTATTACTAAACAAAATCCTATACAAAAATTGTGTTACAAAATTGTAAATTGTATTTCTTCTTCAGTTTTTTTAACAGTTCCTGTCATGGTTACGTTACTATGTAGGCGTGTGATGAAAGAGAATGCCCATTTCAAAAGTATAAGGACTAACATTGCAAAGGGCACCCTAGAGAAATTGAAATAAAATGTTCGTTTTCTTATACCGTAAAGTTTTAACGGTAGTTAGTTGTTTTAGGGCCTAAATTGTTTGACCAAGTATACTTACAAAAAGTTTTAATTGATTGTTAAGCGTTAAGAAACCAGTTAATCATCTTTTTTTTTCTTGGAGTCATCATACACACTCATATGGAACACTATGAGCAGTGAACCGCGCTACTGTCTGGCTATATGACATTAAATGAGAATAAAAAAGTATAGATTAAGGCACAAAACACAGAGGGGTTTGCCAGGGCCACTGATTGACGGGGGATTCGGTTTTTTCGAAAGAGATACCGCGGTCCTGGAACATAATGGGCAAAAAAAGGAACATGGGTGGGTTTCAGTCAGTAAAAGTCTGTCACTTCCCCTGCTCCGCCCAGAGCGAAATGATTGAAACCAAATGATTTTAAAAGAGTAACCATGGAGTTTCTTGCGGGTTTTTCTCCATAGGAAACGACCAACCCGAACCGTGCACCTTTTGAAGTTTTATAAGTGCCCAGCCCACGTAGGTCTATGTGTAATAAAAATATTTTGATTTTTGTTTTCGTGTGAGACTTTTTTCCCATCCGCAATAAAAATAGCCACGACAAAAATAAAATGTGCATAAAAGATACCTTTATTACTTACTTTACTTTTTGCGACGACAGTTATGTAACTGTCGTCGCAAAAAGTCGTTTTGTAAAATAGCTTCTTCCTATGATGTTTTTGCTCTCGTGGAGGTTGGAAGTTATCCCACGAAAAGCTGCTATCGTATTAAAGGTATCTTTTATCCACATTTTTTTTTTAAAACGTTGCCCCACACTAGGAATTACTCCTGTGTCGTGGGTGCGTTTACAAACATATAAACTCACATACACAAACAGCCAGACCCGAAACAACTATCTGTAGGTCATACAAATATTTGTTCCGTGCGGGAATCGAACCCGCGACACGCAGCGCAACAGTCGATCTCTCAGCCACTGCGCCAACCGCCATGGTGTGCATGTCAGTCACATTAAAATAATAAACGAACATAAACTCTTTGTTTTTGCCGATATAAGTAAAGTAGAATTTCCTATCAGACCAGAACTGGTACTTCCCCGTGACAAATTATTGCGAAATTCGATAACCTATTTTCCTTGTACACACAAATAAACATACATTTCAAGAGAACAGTGATCGAATCTAGAACAACGAATGATTTGTAGACGATATGTTATGTCGAGTACTCAAGTGGGAACACTACAGCCATAAGTTGTCAAGAAATGATGGATGAGACAATGCGGAACCCGTATTTGTCAGTGAAGAAACGTCTGAGGGATCTGCGTTCTGTGTAAAACAATCCATCTTGTTCATAAGGTTTGATAGGAACGTTTTTACAGTAAATTACTTGGGAAATCAAAATTTTGGGTCTGTGATTTCAGATTTTATGCATAACCATTTATATTGTGGGTTAAATGTGTGTAAGAGATCTGAACGTATTCAAGTCGCGAGAAAATAGGCTTCTTCTAGGTTAGCTTGTTCCTTCGTCGACCTCATTTCTGTCCTCAGAACAAGATTGATGTCATGAGGTCAAGACTAGGCTGCCCATTTTGTATATTAAATAGGGTCCTTGAGGATAGGTTAAACTGGTGTGAAAAAAGCGGAGGTGACTCTGGACGACTCCGCGCAAATATTTACATGAGTATTAGTTAGTGCCTGTGCCCGATACTGAATCCACAATTAATTCCTACTTTATAAAGAACACACATATTTATGAAAGAGCAAAGATGATTTCAGTGGTTCTTCTGTGCTGTCTCTTTTTGACAATTTGAAATGAATTGTGCATGCAAATGCTGCAACGGTGCCATGCCAAAGAATTTGCCCCAAACTAAGAATTCCTCCCGTATGATGGCGATTAAAAACATTTAAACCCACAAACAGCAACTACCCGTAGGTCATATGACTTAGGTATTCCGTGCAGGAATTGAACCAGCAACGCACAGCGCAGCAATATAGCAGATTTATCATACACTTTTTTTCGGATAGAAAATCATCAAAAAACTTCCCCGTTCTGGGCGGAGCGAGGGGGAGTTTCAGACTTTTACTGACTAAAACCCATCCATGTTCCTTCTCTTACCCTTTATGTTCCGGGGCTGCGGTTTCATTTGCCCCCTCTGCTTTGCTGACATCTCTTTGATGCCAGCTTGGAACATTCGCACGTTGTCGACACGGCCTGTCGTCACTAGAAGTACGGACGGTGAGCTATCCATTGCTCACCGTATAGAGAGCCGTTACAGACACACTTGTATTAAAAGTCTATACTCATTAGAACTTTTGTTTCTCTCATAACTTCAATTCAAATAATTGACGTTTCCCATATCAGAAAAAGCAACCATAATAATTCGACATATTTACCCAATACACATAATATCTTCGGCGCATTTCGGATTCGCAGCAGAACGGTCGTCACGAGGATCCCACCGGACCTTGCAGGGTGAAATATGGTGCAATAAATTACTATATTATCGCGCGCAGTCGATTTTGTGCCCCTGCTTTGTGGACACTTCGTTATGTCTGACACCAGGGATGGAGAGTTAGAAACTGTACGGTCTAATGTTTCTGTGTATTCTTTAGATTGGTTCCTTTTGTTAATATTCTTTCAGTCTGTAATCATCATCACCTCTTTAACCTCTTATCAAAATTGTTGGGGCAATCTTACAGTCTCATCAGATGCAAAAACTAGTTCTTTACAGAATGCACGCCTGACCTGTACAGCCCTTCTATTGTCAAACATTATTAACCTTTTAGATTGGTTTTCGACCTTTCGGTCGGTTAATAAAATTAAATCTTGAAAGAAATCGCAAACCACAGCTGTGTCTCGGAGCAAGAGGGGATGGGAAGCGGTCACCTCCTTCTGTAAAGCAGTTATGCTAGCCAAAGAGGTGGCCGGACGTTTGAGAGAGAGAAACTCAAACCAACCCAGCTACCGCGGGAGACAATCCGAGCGTAGGGCGCCGCGACACGACTTCTGGCCACTGTAGATATGGGTCTTTAGACAGTGAGCAATGCGTAGCTCACCGTCCGTCCGTCTAGTGACGACAGGCCGTGTTCGTGTTCCACGCGTGTCTCAAAGAGATGTCGGCAAAGCAGAGGGCCACATTAAAGCCATCAATTGGAACTATATACGTCAATATATCTTTATTTAATAAGTCACGTTTCCATGTCAAAACACTGTCATAATTTAGTTATCTCTGTAATAAAAAAACAATTTTAAATTGTTTTTCTTCACAAAAAGGTCTTTAGTTCGATGAACTGAATGATTAAGTTTATCTGTAATGTCGATTCGCGTAACAGCTTCAGCAATTGTATTTGATTAATCCATTCGGTACAAGTTCAATCCTACTAATGTTTTAATCCTATCCTAATTCCTACTAAAATTAAAAATATGCGAATGTTTGTGAGGATGGATGGATGTATGTATTTTTGTTACTCATTCACGTCAGAACGTCTAAACGGATTTTGATGAAATTTGGCATAGAGGTAGATTATAGTTTGGAATAACACATAGGATACTTTTTTTTTGATATCACGCGGGTGAAGCCGCGGGCGCCAGCCAGTTAAGTAATGAATTCAAACCATAAACTGTATAAGATCCGCCGTACAGAAGGGCGCGATGTGGTTGTGATGTGTCATGAGTACCTGAACGCGCCCCAAAAGGTAGTAGCCATTAGTTTTATCCGCGGCTACCGCACGATCTCCGGCGAGGTGGCGAGCCTCCTTGTCGGATTGCCACCGTGGGATCTATACCGGGGGGAAACTCCGCTGCCGCGGTGAATTGCTGCTCAGCGGACAGACCTCCGGAGCGATCTCATGGTGGCATAGAGAGAGCGACTGTCGCAACCCCGTGCAGGGCACGCCACAGTAGTGGCGGTAAGTCCCCTCTTTGAGGAGTCGCTGGAGAGGCGTAATGGCGTTCCCACCTACCGCCTGACGCAGGTCCTCACCGGAAACGGAAGTTTCGGGAGGTTCCTGCACATAATCGGGCGGGAGGAAACGCCCGGGTGTCACCATTGTGACGATCGCTCGGAGGACACGGTGGAGCACACAGTGGTGGTCTGCCCAGCTTGGGCGGAGCACCACCGTGCCCTCGTAGAGGCGTCCGGCCCTGGTTCAGTCCATGGTCCGGAGCGAGGGGGAATGGGAAGCGGTCACCTCCTTCTGCGAAGCAGTCATGCTAGCGATAATTATTTGGTGATTTCCAAACCAAAAAAAAAATGTGTCATGAGTCATTGCCTTTCGACAGACGTCAACACCCGTCCCGCGCCGCGCAGCGACCTCAGAAATCATCTCAGATAAAGAGTGGCCTGTAATATTTTTCTTCTTATTATTTTAAAACAGACAACAATGCTGTGGAGTGGTCATTCTTGTGACAATAAGTTTAACGTGATATTTAGGTTTAAAATAATAGGTCGACATAAAAATAAAATTATGCTCATTATGGTTTTCTCATTTTATTTTATAATATTGCATGAGTGTTTATCAAGAGGTATGTGTGGTGAAGGTTTAACACAAATTAGCTGTGATTAACTGACAATGTCTTCAGTTTCGTCGTATGGTAGTGAGAGAAGGACTGGCCTCGTTGGTGTAGTTGTCGCAATAGTTACTGCTCAGCCTCAGGTCCTTAGTTTGTTTTTCGCAGGTCGGGTAAGTGTTATTGGGTTTTCCGTCCAATCTTGATTTACGTTCGGTAGATGGCAATAAGGTCGATTTCTATTACAATGGACTCAAATATAACTGGCGAAATGTAGGTATACTAGAAGATTCACCTCAATCTAACCCTTATAGACGTTACAAGATTGATGTTATGTGATTTAGGTATTTCGTCCTTCAAGACAATGCAGTTTTCACGTCCCTTCGTAATAAAAATATTTTTATCAATTAGTAGGCACTGAACATTGTTCGTAACGTCGACGGACACAGTCATGACTGATAACATATATTAACCTCTATAAAGCCATTTACTTGAGCACAATAATATGCATACATGGCAATCAATGCATGTATAAAAACATTAGTGTAGTTTTGTCAAGTCAAAGGTATAGAGGTGTTGCTTGCAAAATTTAAGTTTTCAGTGTAGTTTCGAAGGAGTACTTTTCATGGTATGTATTTATAGTTGCCAGACAGTCTTTAAAAATAATGCATCACAATAATGTCAGTATGTTGTTATGTATTTGTTATTTTCTATTCTTTCGTATCTTTTTGTGAACGCAAAATTTTAAGTTCCCCACCTTTTGGTATTGTCATTTATCAAAACATTGCTCTATTTCAATTGTCCGTTTAATATTTAATTTTGATTATAAGCTCCTTTTTAGCTTGAGCCTGTCTTGTGAAGTGTTTCTAATTATCTACTCGTATTCTCGTGCCTTTTTTTCATGTTTGTATTAAAGATGTGCCAAACATATGTTTACACGATAATACTAAAAGCGCTTAGCGCCAAAAGTCGAGAATTCAAACAGCGTGCATATAAAGGCAATAGTTATTTGTTACCTATATTAGTGTTAGCTATCCTGCGCGGGTTCACCCGCGTGTTTGGTAACTGCCCCGCTCGCTCGGGTCGTAGCGTGATGTTATATAACCTATGTTACTCAGTAATAATGTAGCTTAGTAATGGTGAAAGAATTTTTCAAATCGGTTGACTAGTTTTTGGGTTAAATCGTAACAAACAAACAAATGTTACCTGTTTATAATGTTATTATAACTTAGAAAACGCATACAATTACTCAAACCTTGAAAATGATCGTGATTTGATGATTATAGTGTATATTAATATTATTATTATGTTCGGTTCTTAAAATCAGAACATCATCTGCCTAGCCTTTACCCAACTTTATCTTGATAGGACTTGTTATTTCAATAAAACTGTAATTATTATTTGAGAGATATTGCATATAGTATCAGAATACGTTTAGGCAATGAAAAATATTTTGTTTTGTATGATTTACAGTTAATAATAAGATAGGTAGGCAAGATTACCAATTAACATTTTTGCTTATCAAAAAACAACCATAATTTGAATAGCCTAAATACGACAATCATCGCAGACCTGACCTAACAGACGACAAAGATTGCAATCAACTCTACAATTTATAGCTTAGGAACTATTTAAACTGTCACTAACGGGATTTATTCCGTGATTTCCATTTGTTATGAGCGCCTGACATGTCAACGTTGTTGCTGTAGAACGCCGGAAATCGGTAACAAAAGATTCAATTGTTTTTTTCATTGATTTTCCGAAATATTGGGTGCTCATAACAAATGGAAATCACTGAAAATATCGAGTAAGTGAAAGTTTAAATAGAGCTATTTAAACCACTTATCATCGTACGTTCGTACGTACTTACGTATCATCGTATTTACGAATCTTTTATCTTTTCAGATGAAGTTCTTCTTTGCGGCAATCATAATTGCCTTTGCAGACGCTGAGAATGTGATTAGTGATGACTGTGCTGAGTTAAATGGCCAGACATACGAGAAGGAAATCCTTAAAAACAATATTGTTAATCCATACCAGCTAGCCATCGATCATAATACGAATACTCTCTTCTACAGCTACACAGCACGATCAACTGAAGACATGTTTAAATCGGCCTACTTGGACTTGAAAACAGGTAATTTCGGCCCTGTTTCTGGAATTAAAGGAGGTTTTGCAAACGCTGTTAACAATATCAATAACATTGTTTATATGGGCGGAGAAGACGGGCTATACAAATTTGATTACAATACGAAAACCGCAACCAATTTACATATCAAGGAAAATGAAAATATTTGGCAAATGTTCTACAGAGATGGATTATATTTTACTACTTACCCCAAAGAGGAGGCATATTTTTACAAAAACTATCATGTCGTTAGACTACAGCCATTACAATACATTAAAGTCATGCTAATTGCTACTGATATAGACACGAACCTTGTCTATTTTAATTCTTCTGGAGTGTTTAGGTATGAAAGGGCTGATGGAAAAACTGTCGTTCTAAGTGATGAAGTTGCCAATGGAGTCACATCTGACCAGGACGGTAACATAATCTTCTCAACTCCAAACGCAATTTATAATATTAGTTTAGCATTGGATGGTGTCGAGCAAATAGCTAAAATAGACAATATATATGGCGTTGCTGTGGAAAATGATGGACATATAATTTATGCAGCCGAAAAGAGTATAATCAGACTAAAACCAACAATTAAATCGTGTAAAAAACCGAAACCGACTAAGACTAATATAATTCAAATCCTTTTAGAGTGAATAATATGCAAAAAGCACCTTCATTCAGCATATTAATGATCAAATTAGCATACAATAAATTGACATTCACATAATAGACTGGTGGGTAAAAATGCCTACAATTCATTTGTACAGTTTTCTTTACTATTGCATAATGTTTTTATAAATTCTATACAATTAAATAAAATTGTAATTTCGAAATAACAGTTTTTTATTGAATATTTTAATATTTTTAGGTTTCCGTAGATCAAAAGAAAAAAAACGAATCATTATTGGATCACTTTGTTGTCTGTCAGTCTGTCTGAATGTCAAGAACCTTTATCTCGGGAACGCGTGGAGGTATCGAGTTGAAATTAAAACCATATACTGCAGTCTGTGGTCCCTTGGAGTTAAGTAAAAGTAAACCCTTTATGTCGCAAGTTTATACGGAACGTCTACACTGCCTATCGACGCTAGACGGACGGACGCTGAACCACCCATTGCTCACTGTCCACAGGCCCGAGCAAAACGCACTGGGGAACTCCAGTGTGGCTTTGCTTTTACTGTGTTATGATCGGTACTGGTAGAATGATTTTTTCGCGTTTCTTGTTCCCTCGAAACTATTGGCATAAAAAGCAAAATGATTACCTACATTACTAAGTTAGTTGTTCTAGTGTACAAACTTTGTTTTTAATAACGATAAATCATCCTGATTATTATTGGCATAAGCTTAATAAGCCACAGCTCTATGAGAGGCAATGTAATGCAATAATAACATATACATTAACTTAACACCACGCCTCTATAACCCGAACGTTTAGGTAAAGGTTTACCTTACCAAAATTTCACGAATTATGTTTTTAAGCTTCATGCAATACGGTAGAGCCTATTGCCATCAACCGACACAAAACTAGACTTCTAACTATACTTTGCCCGACCTGGTAATCAAACCTAATGACGGCACGGTTAGCGCAGTGGCTGAGCGATCGACTGCTGCGCTCCGTGTCGCGGGTTCGATCCCCGCACGGAACAAAAAAATTGTATGACCTGCAGGTAGTTGTTTCGGGTCTGGCTGATCATGTATGTGAATTTAAAGGTTTGTAAACGCACCCATGATACAGGAGAAATTCCTGTGTGGAGAAACGTTTTGAAAAAAAAAAACGGTCGCTTACCGTCCGTCCGTATAGTGATGACAGGCCGTGTTGACGGCGAATTCGTGTACCAAACGCACCTCAGAGGGATGTCAGCTCAGCAGAGGGGTCTGCCAGAGCCACCGCCTGCCGGGGTTGCAGGTTGTTCGAAATTGATACCGCCGCACCGGAACATAGAGGGCAAAAGAAGGAACATGGGTGGGTTTTAGTCAGTACAAGTCTGACACTCCCCCCGCGCTCCATCCAAAGCGGGAAAAGTCATTTGATGATTAGAAAGACGTCACGCTCAGCAGTAGATTTTGCGACCAGTAATAAACTTAGTTTTACAATAATTTGAGAGTAATATGTTACATATAATTAGGTTCTGCTTACACAGTTAATCATCTTTACGAGGCATATTTTTCTATTTTTACAAGCCTCTAGTGTCTTAATAAACGGAATTGTAAGGGGCAGCATGAAGGGCAGCAAAGATATTGCGCCATATTTCAACTAGCACGCCACATGCTATTCATGGCTTTGGGTCTATAATACTAACTCTATTCTGATGAATTTGCACTTAAATCTGCGGTTAGAATCCTTACTAATATTATAAAAGCGAAAGTGTATTTGTTTCTTCACGCCTAAATCGCTAAACCGATTTTGATGAATTTTGGTACAGAGATAGTTGGGACTCTGGAGATGGACATGGGCTAAAAAAAGTGAGAAAAGGGGGAGAAAGAGGGAAGAACAGGGGAGTGAAAAATATTTTTTTCGATCATCACGCGGGTTAAAGTTAGCGTTAGCCCAAAGTAACTATGCCACGCGGACAGAGTCGCGAGCGGAAGCTAGTAATGATATAAATCGTTTTGTTGGCAGTGTTGTTTTAAATCTATAACTCGATTTTAGATATTTTAGTTGATGTATTACTGAAAATGCTAGTCTGGGATGAAACCCTATCTTGCACGTCGAATAGGCCAATAAATAACAAAAAGTGCCTATATTTCAGATTTTGTCTGTGTCTGTCTTGTGCAGGTTTTGGCCGTTTTTGCATAGCAAACATAATTTAAACATCGTACTAGAACATCATTTAGTCCACCTTGACGACAATGTCTTCCTTGAGGCGGTCGGCCCAACGTGTGACTCTTTGCCCTCCTCTCTCCCCTCCTCTCTCTCCTCAGGTGCATGCAGTATGCCAGCCTATTCTACTTCCGTAGGTGTTTTATAAGTAGTAAATATCATCCACGTGACTAACAAAAAACTGCGGTCCACGCGGTGGATTATGGCCGATTCCTTATCATACTCATTTTTTTTTGTGTGTAACAGTGCCAGTAGTAAGCATGGCTGATAAAGCTTTTAAAAATCATAAATAATTACGAGAGTGGACAACCACTCTCTTTTTTTTAAATGAATGGAACAATCCATTCATTTCATTATTGGAATGAATTCCACCTTAATTATGATAGAACCGCTCTTGTATCGAATATTAAGTTGAATAATTTCAGTTAAAAAGAAAATATTGAATGCCTGGTATTTATTATACAAAATATCATGAAATACAACATCAAGTAAGTTTTAACTGCCAACAAAAATCCACACGACTTCGAAATTAACTCGGGAAGGCATGAAATATGCATAAATTTGATCCTGTGTGATTTTAACGTGAAGCTTCGCTACTTATGCGAACTTTGGGAGTTAATACATTATGCAACGAAGGCACGTTTGCTTGGTAATACATTTGGTGGTTCGTTAACCATTTTACAGACTTAAAAATAAGTCTTGCAAAAAGACGTTACTTGGCTCTGTAATTGAAAATACAGACGGAAAAGAGGCTTGTTTTAATGCGTTTGATTTCGCTTTTAACGTGTAATGAAGCATGTGAAGACGGAGCTTGCTTTGTTAATTTTGACTTGCGAAATAAAAATTTAATTTCAATGCTTATTTACTAAGCACGTGGTCCCTAGTTCGATTTTCCCATTGGGTAATTTTTTATTAAATTTTCCATTAGGAATTCTTGACTCTTTTTTTACGGATGAGTAATTATCAAAATAACTTCCGCCACTCCGAGCAGAGCGGGGATGAGTGTCAGACTTATACAGACTAAAACCCACCCATATTCCTTCTTTTGCTCCTTATGTTCCGTGGCCGCGGAAACTCTTTCGAACAACTCGCAACCCTGGCAGGCAGTGGCCCTGGCAGGCCCTTCTGCTTTTCGCGTGGTACACGAACGAGCCGTCGAGTCTGTATTTGGTCCCGATTTATACTAATAAGGGTTCATGAAACTTCAAGTTAAGTGGCGAAATATGTGCTTACTATCAGGTACACCTCTGCTTGTTCCATCTTAGAATGCAAGTGTGATGCTGTGTTATTGTTTACTGAGGTAATCGTAAAGCCTGGTTTACACGGACGTGTCTCGGTTCAAACACAGCCAATGCTGATCAAAGCGTGACCCGCTGTGCACTCGCTGTAGGTGTGTAGTGTCGTTTGTTGCAAACAAAGGATTTAGTGTGAACTGGTATTGCTATCTTTTCTGACTAAGTATGACTATTGGTTTTACCATAGAATGATCTATTCGTTCAACTTTTGCTCATAAATGAGTGCTAATGATTTCACTTTATACGTATTTTTTTAGAAGTCGGTGACATTTTTGCTAAACTGGGAATATTCGTAGCCGTGAGACACACAGTGTTGCATTTTGTTGTTTGGCTTTAAGTTTTTTATTTCTCTTTTGTTGTTTTATACTGTGTGCACTTGTGGCATGTTCCAAATAAATGTATTTTTTTTAATTATCAACAAAATAATTAACTTAGATTAACCAAAAAAATCTTTGTTACTATAAAGTTAATTTTTGCCTTTGTCGTCCAGTGTTAGTGTAAAAGAGTAACAACTATCCGTTTACTTTAACATACTTTCACGGTTATAAAATTGCAATATTATAGTGAAAAAAACAGCCTAGATACCCGCATTAAATTAATGATTAATTAGCAAACTAAATATAAACTACAGAAGTTTTAATAAGCTGTCTAGCAGCTGACTCCTTTATAAAGTTATGAAGGAATTATTAAATTGACCAAAAGATTTACTTTGTAACTTAATATTATCTGTGGTTAATTCATTGATCTATATTACATAAATCCAATCTTAAGTAGTAGTCAGTGGCCGGAGCATAACAACCAGTCTTTTAAAGGAGTAGAATATTATTAGGTCAGATAGGCAGACGCTCTATGTAAAATTCTGGTATTCCACGTTTGACTGCTGTGCTACGTATCGAAACAAATGTTTGTAAGACCGTAAGATGTTGTTCCGGGTCTGGCTGTTTGTGTGTAAGCTTAAATGTTTGTAAACACACCGCCGTTACAGAAGAATTTTCCAGTTTTTAGCAACAATTGAAAAAAAAAACCCTTAATGTGTGACAATAAAGTAATTAAAGAAGAATACATTAATTCAAGAGAACAAACATTTATGTATTTACATTGTGATGAAATTTCATAGTCTATAATACGAAGTCATCCTACACATACATCCCTAATAACTAGCAAACAACAACTTCCCAAATATTCAGGATCCAAGAAAACTTCAATAATTTCTCGCTAAAACCCTACAAAAGTAACATTCATTGTACGTTTTATTAAGCCGAACTAACAAAAGAAACTAAGTCATCCATTTCTGGCGAAATCGTTTACCCCGCCAATGTCTGTAACTGGTAATTGAATCCAACAAAGAAGATAGAAAAAAAAAGTAAACTCAGTACGTGATACGAAAACGGAATTTGGGCTATCAACACTTGTTTTGTAAGTCAATGAGAAAGAACCAATACTGTTGTATGCCTACCATATCAGATTTAAAGAATAAATTCCGTTTCGCAATAACGAGTAATTGTTTATGTATATTTATGAACTCCATTGAGGCTGTACGATCTTATTGCTTTGGACTATTTAAGACCTTTCGATGATAATGTTGGAATGTTATGTAATATGTTCAACTAGCTTCCGCCCGCGACTTCGTCCGCGTGGCATAGTTACTTTGGGCGAACGCTAAATTTAACCCGCGTGATGATCGAAAAAAAATATCTTTCTCCCCCTTTTCTTCCCTCTTTCTCCCCCTTTTCTTCCCTCTTTCTCCCCCTTATCTAAAAATAGCCTATGTCCGTCTCCAGGTTCTTAACCATCTCAAAACTCATCGAAATCGGTTTGGACATTTTAGGAATGAAGACGTAACAAACAAACAAACTCACTTTCGCTTTTATAATAATAAGTAAGGATTTACTTCATATTTTGTTTAGATGTCTAGTTTAGTATAGTCAAAAACGAAATATAAATGTTTTATATAATTTTGTAGATAAAATCATAAATATGTACCTACTACTTAACGTACTTTTTAAATAAGATTTTGAAACATGGTTATAATCAACACCGACATTAAAATTTGAATTAATTGAATAGATAAAGTTTTTTTTCACATTTTCATCAAGGTTTTAGACATCAGAATAAACGACTAGGTAGCCTCTGCCACAACTGGAAAAAGAATATTTAGTCTTATTTGAAGTAAAACCATATTGAATTGATTGGAAATAATAATGTAACAGTAACACACTTTCAAATAAAGTAAAACATTAATTCAAAAATAAAAAAAAACAATGAAGTCTGACTGACTGACCCAAAAAAAAAACTTGGCAATGTAAAAAAAAACATCGATAAGATTCCTTAATAATCCTGGTATTTTTTTTATTTGCAATCGTCTCTCGCTCACTGTTTAATGCCAGGATTGCTAACCATGCGCACAATTTTCTCAATTGTCGTCAGTTGCCAGTCCTACGTTTTCAGATTCCAGCATATTTTCTAGTAAAAAGCCACTTCATTGAGGGTATTAAAACCGCAGCTAATGTTTCGTTTTAGCCAGAAAAACAAAGTTCCATACATCAAAAAGAAAACCAGAACCCTTATAAGATCAATTTGTTGTCCGTCTCTGTGTATGTCAAGACCCTTTATCTCAGAAATGCGTGGAGGTATCAAGTTTAAATTAAGACCATATACTGAAGTCTGTAGTCCCTTGGAGCTGTGAAAAATCAACCGTTTAAGTCTACGCAGTCAAAAGAAATGGCTGTTTATGTCGCAAGTTTGTACTGAAGTCTCGGTGCGAGTCTGACTCGCTCTTGGTCGGATTTTTTAATACTGATGACAAATCATCAAATCATCAGATACTTTCCCCAGCTCTAGGCTAAGCGGAGGGGGAGTGCCAGATTTTAATGACCCATGTTCCTTCTTTTGCCCTTTATGTACCGGGGCTGCGGTATCTCTTTCGAGCAACCCCGACAGGTTGAAGCTTGTATTACATCATCCCTTAAGTACACAAAAATGAACTCAAAACACCGTTCGATTAAACGGTTAACACGAGAGCTTTTAACCCAACCCACAAGGAAGGTAATCGCGGCATTTTTGTTTAGCTAGAGGACCCTTATACCCGAATAAATCATTCATCGGAACGTGAACGTAAATATTTGGATCACGGAGGGTGACCTCGGAAATGTCGCTACACGCCTATTAAAATAAAAATAGACCGCAGTTTTATGTAAAGGATTTTTTTCTAATATTTATTTTAACTACTTTGTTTTTCTTTTTGTTTACATTGTGAAAGGAAACGTGGTGATTTATTTGTTTGAAAACGGGTTTGTCTTTGAGCAAATGTAGAAAATGAGTCGGTTATTTATTATTGTTAAAATAAAAAAGGTTTTCATGCCTTTTCGGAACAAAAAAAGTCTATAGTAAAAAGTTTGATACTTAGCAACTGCTGCAGTGCTATTCTGTAAAAGTGATTCACTTTTAGAACTCCCCTCGCAAGCCATCTCGAAAGTCACACTCGCTTCACATCTCGCATCACCTGTAAAAGTTTTCGGATTCACAAATATAGATCACGGTCAAGTGAAGTGAAGTGACTTCCGAAAACTTAAGTGAGATTTCTCTATGGTAATAGGGAGTGACGCTGAATTGTGTCTTACTAAAATTTATATCGACACACTAAATTAGCAGAATATGCGCTCTACATTAATAGTTTATAGTTTATTCTGGCCTTAAATGCAATGTAAATGCATTATTTTGTACATTTTAATATTTACAAGTCTTATTTGAGATCAAGAATTAAACAACTAGGCTGAATGCGGTGTTGCCGTTGCTTCGTGGCCTGTGTATTAAAAAAAAAACTCATCACGTAATGTCATTAATGTCAATCGCGATCGTCTTAAGTGTTCTTTGTTTACAAAGTATTATTTTTATTTCCTCAAGTTTTCTCAGTGAAGAGTTTAAAAAAATGAAGTAAGTACGATTTCTTAGGTAATTAGTAACAGCCGGTATCGGTATAATTCATATTTAATTATTAATTCTCTACTTCAGTGCCGACTGTACTTCCCATCTATCTGCGGCCCAAGTGGAGTCGAAAACCTAGCTTGGCAAACGGATTTTCCAAAAATCAAAGCGCCAAGCAGGCTGCTAATAAGGATTGAGATCAAATAACTGTAAAACTATACAGTATGGGTGGAGGTACGGTGAAGATTGCAAAAAAATGAATTAAGGTTAGTTGGTAATTTCAGTTATCTTATTTACAAAGCATACTTCATTTATTTCATTGTGTGTTGTGCTATTTGCGTCTTTGCTAATCATGCAGTGTGAAATAATTATTATTTCTGTATTTCTCAATACAGTATTGGTCTGGCAAAAAAAGTGCAGTGAAAAAGAAACTACACGCGCTGCTTTTGGAAATACCACAGGATTAGGAATAGTGGAAGGTGGCATACCAAAGCTATCAAATATAGAAGAGCGCATAGTAATGTTAATGGGAGTTCACCTCAATGGGGGTTTTGCTACAGGCGACACACATTTAAAATACAACCATTTAATGTATGTTATTTATAAAGGTAGTTAATAAGCCCATTCTGTTACAAACTCATTATCATTTTTTGGAATCTACTGACCCAGTCTTTCTTTTAAGTTAATTATTTATAAAAAAAAAATCTTATCAGGTACGTTCAGGTATTTGGCACTTGCACAAATACACTAGTGAGTCATTTGTATATATATACCTAAGTATTATAAAAATATCAAGTCTTCAAGCTTACTTCATCATGCTGCTTCTGGCTAGGCAGAGGCCAGTGTTTTCAAACGGGCTGCAGCCTATTGACTTTGCTTAATTATTGTCATCTTCTAACAACAGCTGAGATCAATGACTTACATAATGTGTTTACATTATATATACATACATACACTCCCATGCACTGGGAGCTTCAGGAAGGGCTTAAACTGACAAATACAACAGGCTCAATGATATATTGGTTTAATACTGTGTAAGTTTTGACATTAAAAATTAATTGTTTCAGGATATTGATGAATATTTAATTGATGTGCCAGGCTGCTTATCGTGACATGATCCACCTTATGAAGCATCCACATTTATTATATTTAAATCTGCATCTGTTATCTGCAATTAGAGTAAATAAATACTTATTACTTACACTTTGTTTAAAGTAAAATAATAAATGGTGCTGGTATCACATAAATATAACATAAATGATGTTTTTAAATGTACTTCTGTAATTTGATATTATACAGTTTGATATCCAAATAAACAGATAAAAAATTAAGCATGTGTTTCTTTCACTGAACTTACAAATAGAACATTTCTTGCATGATATCCTTTGCCAGTTATATCTTTCTTCATATATATTTTTATTCATTATAACCCGTTTTTATCATGTATTTAAGGTTTTTATTGAACACCGATGTTATGAATATTTTGACGTGATTTTGACAGATGAAACAGATTGACAGCCGTCAATGATGTCATAAACGTTTCTTTGAACGCAGTTACGTTGCGAGGTAGGGTTTTTTCATTTACTTTTATTTCTTTTTTTATCTAGTATTTTAGGATTTTAAATACTGCTAAAAATACAAATTATTGGTAGGAGTTTTAATAGCAATTTGTACCTCGGTACAGTCATGGCCGAAAAAAAAACACCTCCTTTACAAGTCTTATTTGAAATCGAGAATAAAATAACTAGGCTGAATGCAGTGTTGCCGTTGCTTCGTGGTCCGATGAGAAGCCTGTGTATTAAAAAAAAAACTCATCACGTGATGTCATTAATGTCAATCGCGATCGTCTTAAGTGTTCTTTGTTTACAAGCAAAGTATTATTTTTATTTCCTCAAGTTTGCTCAGTGAAGAGTTTAAAAAAATGAAGTAAGTACGATTTCTTAGGTAATTAGTAACAGCCGGTATCGGTATAATTCATATTTAATTATTAATTCTCTACTTCAGTGCCGACTGTGCCAAGCGTACTTCCCATCTATCTGCGGCCCGAGTGGAGTCGAAAACCTAGCTTGGCAAACGGATTTTCCAAAAATCAAAGCGCCAAGCTAGCTGCTAATAAGGATTGGGATCAAATAACTGTAAAACTATACAGTATGGGTGGAGGTACGGTGAAGACTGCAAAAAAAATGAATTAAGGTTAGTTGGTAATTTCAGTTATCTTATTTACAAAGCATACTTCATTTATTTCATTGTGTGTTGTGCTATTTGCGTCTTTGCTAATCATGCAGTGTGAAGTAATTATTATTTCTGTATTTCTCATTACAGTATTGGTCTGGCAAAAAAAGTGCAGTGAAAAAGAAACTACACGCGCAGCTTTTGGATATACCACAGGTTTAGGAATAGTGGATGGTGGCATACCAAAGCTATCAAATATAGAAGAACGCATAGTAATGTTAATGGGAGGTGAAGGTTTTGCTACAGGCGACACACATTTACAAATACAACCATTTATGCCATTTAATGTATGTTATTTATAAAGGTAGTTAATAAGCCCATTCTGTTACTAACTCATTATCATTTTTTGGAATCTACTGACCCAGTCTTTCTTTTAAGTTAATTATTTATAAAAAAAAAATCTTATCAGGTACGTTCAGGTATTTGGCACTTGCACAAATACACTAGTGAGTCATTTGTATATTTATACCTAAGTATTATAAAAATATCAAGTCTTCAAGCTTATTTCATCATGCTGCTTCTTGCTAGGCAGAGGCCAGTGTTTTCAAGCGGGCTGCAGCCCATTGACTTTGCTTAATTATTGTCATCTTCTAACAACAGCTGAGATCAATGACTTACATAATGTGTTTACATTATATACATACACTCCCATGCACAGGGAGCTTCAGGAGGTGCTTAAACTGACAAATACAACAAGCTCAATGATTTATATTGGTTTAATACTGTGTAAGTTTTGACATTAAAAATTAATTGTTTCAGGATATTGATGAATATTTAATTGATGTGCCAGGCTGCTTATCGTGACATGATCCACCTTATGAAGCATCCACATGTATTATATTTAAATCTGCATCTGTTATCTGCAATTAGAGTAAATAAATACTTATTACTTACACTTTGTTTAAAGTAAAATAATAAATTGGTTTATTTTGGTGCTGGTATCTTAATATAACATAAATGATGTTTTTAAATGTACTTATGTAATTTGATATTATACAGTTTGATATCCAAATAAACAGATAAAAAATTAAGCATGTGTTTCTTTCACTGAACTTACCAATAGAACATTTCTTGCATGATATCCTTTGCCAGTAATATCTTCCTTCATTCTCCTTAGGTCTTATCATAGCAACCAATGTGCTATCTATACATTCTATAACACCGGGTATGTTAGTTTTCATATGAAACCTATAAAATTATATTTTAAATAAGTACTAGTACATCTAAATAATGGCTTTCAATTATTATTTTTTTTATTTTACTGGCAAAGGAGAAGGAGACCAGTGACTAAAAATACATGTAAACCAAATGATACTGGGTCAGCACAATAGGCCATACATACTGATCAAAGGTGCTCTAAAGCGGTGATTTGTACCTAGGCCGCCTATAATCTCAAATCATATTATTTTAAAGAAGAATCTAATAGAACATTAAACATACTTACTGTTCCTTTAATGTTTGTTTTTAAGCTGCATTTTGTGAAAACCTATGAATTTTTTGCCATTATAGGGTGGTTTAATACATTAAACCACCATTGATATAGGCTGCATGATATTGAAGCTTGCGAGAGAAAAGTATTTTCAGTTTTACTTAATATTTTTTGATAGTTTCCATTGGCGTTAGTTCCAGAAACGACAGAGTAGAGAGTAACTGAAAAAAAAACCTTTTTTTAAACACATTAGGTACTTTTATGTCCTTAAAGAAATTCAAATGGTGCAGTGATAGGTAGGTCTGTAGCATAATGGGAAAATGAGTCACACAGGTTTTAAGTATTTTTTAAACTTTAAAGTAAATAATAAATCATTTATATACCTTAACTCTATTGGTCAGACCTCTTCCCTTTTTTGCAGTCACAGGTAATAGAGGTCTAAGCTCTTGTTCTAAA
Source organism: Ochropleura plecta (assembly GCA_905475445.1). Classification (NCBI taxonomy): domain Eukaryota; kingdom Metazoa; phylum Arthropoda; class Insecta; order Lepidoptera; family Noctuidae; genus Ochropleura; species Ochropleura plecta. Next base: position 13,905,637 of record FR997731.1, on the reverse strand, counting down.
TTTCTATAAGCTCCTATGTAATGTTAGTCTGTACACATGCATAGGTTTGACCACGGCTCAAAAAAAAATTTCTATTATTCTAGGCTTGGCGGCGGCTTGCGGCAACGTCTAAACTATCAGTTTCTTTCAGCAAACTCAGTATCAAAAAAGAAGGAGACATCTACAAAAGTTAGAAATAGATGAAAATACTGAGGTTATGAAGTTTTTTATGGTCGGTATATTAGTTCATAGTTCATACTAACCGTTTAAATTTCTCTGCAAGACAATCAATAATATATTATGTTAATTGTTCCTTTCTTTTGGAGCTTATTTGATTAATTAATTTAATCAACACACTTGTTTTCACTCAAGAAATAGTAACTTTTCATTTGACAGATGAATTCGTGTATGACATTCGAGATGACTTTCGAGATAGCGAGTAAAACGTGTGTGAGAATATGAAATCCTATTGACAAACGTCAAAATACTCACCCGGTGTAATTCCTCTCACTTACGTTATCACTCGGTGGCGCTAGTGTCGAATTCACTCAATTTCAGAATTCGAAACGTTGATTTCTCATGAGCTCACTGCGGATTCAGAAGTGAGATCGCAAAGTAACGTTTCAGAATAGCATAGCAGATAGCTGATTGCCTATTATGGCAGCGTATCGAAGTTGCTTTAAAAGCGCTATATTGCAATTCTAAAACCGAACTGAAATTATTGTACCTCTTTCTGGATGGTAAATTAGAAATTCTAAAAGCTGTTGCGCCGAGTTAGATAACAACGCAATCCTAATCGTATACGATGGCATAAAAATACTATCGTGATATGAATATTCCTTTTTTAAAAATTGGTATGCTAAGATTTCCAATCCTAACAAGTTTGCAATAAGATCTATTGTTTCACCACTCCATCAATTCAGCTGTAATACTGGCAAATTGTCGAATTGCATCTTCCGGTATAAGCGAGGTATAAAATAAGGAGAAGGCATGCAGCCCTCTTAAAGGCCGGCTGCCTCTTGCCAGCATCTACTTGTCGGAAGCTTTATGAATAATTCTTTTATATCTTCCCTCCCGCCTTTTTCGTGAGCATTACATAAAATTTTCATATTCACGTTGTAGTTGCCAATTTGCATTTGAACCACTCATCTGAGGCTATTATTGTTCGTGTCGGTACAATGGGAGGTGAGCAAATATGTATGTAATAAAAACCAGACATAAGAGACGTGAAAAGAGCAGAAATTCTTGGAAAACAGAAAGAACATTTTTCGAGTGCGGTAAAAATCACACAAGTTTATGGTTTTTTTTTCTATATGCTACGTTTCATTTCATTTGGAATTCATCAGTCTGTATTTTTTATTACGTTTAAATGGCAGTAATATTACTTATTTTGGGAGTAGCAATAAGAAAGCTCTGTTGCTCAAATTTGGACTAATTATTTGTCTTTATTATTTGTTTATATACTAATGGTATAATTAACGAATATAAAATATATATTATTATTATAAAAACGTTGCCCCACACTAGGAATTTCTCCTCTATCGTGGGTGCTTTTACAAACATTTAAACCTTACATACACAAACAGCCAGACTTGAAACAAATATTTGTTGGCCATACAAATATTTGTTCTGTGCGAGAATTGCACCCGGACTCGCAGTCCAGCAGTCGATCGCTCAGCCACTGCACCAGTCGTGCCGTCAAATAAAACAAAAAAAAAATAATATGAAGAGTGAGAGAGACCATTGTGGTTTAAAAGAAGATTGAAGTGGCAAATTTTGAGAAGAGTATGCTATTATATATACCAGCTACCGGGGTGCTTGTATGACTACGTGTATGAATGTGGACGAGGCAAAAGGAGTTTGTTAGGATCGTAGCAGGTAGATAGATAGATAAATCATTTATTTGATGCAACAAAAGACACAATACAAGAATTAAAATAAAAAAAACATCACACAAAAAAAATGGCACACATTAAAAAAAAAAATAGACTGAGTTAAATCGACCCATAGGCATTTAGACACATATTTTTTAAGGTCGCCCACTAATGGGCGGTGTGTGTCTCAAAATTGCACCAAAAAGGAGTCCAGCTCAGCATAATGCCAGGTGGATTACCTGACGCTGGGAATCCACCTGGCATTATGCTGAGCTGTGCGCGTTCTGTGTTTCTCCATACCTCCATGCTATAAAGGCATGTTTTTATGTATGTATTAATAGTATTAGGGCTTTTTAAACAGTTATACTATCCTTACTCTGATTGCGGTGATTTGATATTTAGGTACAAAAAATACACATGAAAGATTTATACGTAGAAGTTTAACATATAATTTACTACTTACTCTTATTACTTACTCTACAAATTTTAGATGCACAAATTTAGAACATAAGTTAGCTCGCAGAATTTATAGTCCAGCGCATAAATCACTGAAACAAATTATGTGACCAGAATAACAATTTCCCATTTCACTTACTTTTTATTTCATTTAGTCACGATGACGTTTTACGGCATATAAACTATGCATCAAAGCTGCTGCGCAAGCCAGTTATCTTGATCCCCCTACCCCTTCGTTGTCCTACTAATAAACTACGGAAAAAGAATCAATTAACTGAAGATCGAAGGTCTCGTGTCACTGGTATAAACTAGTAAAGACTATTGAATAGTCTATAGTAATATTCAATAGTCTCTACTAGTTTGTTACGCTCGTTCCACGAAAGAGCAGCTTTGTGTAGGAAAATTGATTAATAACAAATCTTTTATTTTCTTTTGTCGCATAATATTTTGACAGTATCTCATCTAGTCTACGAGCAAAAAAAAAAAACGTTTTCTCCCCGACATTTTTACAAGAGGGTATATTTTTTCAACGTTGATTGTGTGATTTTTAACGTGTATTTTCGCATCCGGCACGTGTGGAGTATGGGGTAATTTGGGTGAAAATGTCAGGGGCATTACAATGGAATAGAAGTCGTTGGCATTCATTATTCGAGGTGGCTCGACCAGGCACTGAGTCCCCGCCCATGTTTGTAGCCGTCACTGACGGACGTGTTACACTTGCGGTGCAATCAAACAGCCAACAAAAACATATTTTCTTTGATGTAATTTTATAATCTTTGTTTAAAAAAATATTTTAATTGGCATATTACGCACTTTTTAAAATATCAGTTAGTGTGCACATCTGTCACAGCAGTCTGCGTCGGTTAAATTTCAGGCATGTCGGCCGGCCTCATCGGAGAAACTTAGCCCATTTGAAATTATTTTCTTGCGTGTGCCATAACGGATTAGACTGAATATGTTTTTAAATAACCGGTACGCCTAAAACAGCAGAATTGGCCGGCAGAGTTATAAGAGGACGTAGGTTTCTAAAGTCAGGAACATAGTCTCTTTTTCCAAATCATGGTCCAATGACACGGCAATCGGTTACGACGGAAGTAGAAAACAGGCACAGGACTAGGTGAAACAAAATTTCCAAGGCAAGGTACCACACCGCCGACTTCTAAACTACGGGCTTCCAAAAAACCGACTGTAAAATTTCTGGTACTAGTTAGAGCCAATTTTATTTTATAAAAGCATACCATAATAACGCATAATGGCACACTTGGTAAAAGGATGGCTTTTTTAACATTACATTGTGAACAGCTCTGCCAGCTCTCTGAACCCATCTAGTTTAATTAGTTTGCTTTTCCCGGCTCCACCTCTTACGGAAATGCTGTCCCTACTATGCAGGCTGACAAAAAGAACGTGAAAAACTGCGCTGGAAATTACAATAGGTGTGCAACCTCCGAGCATTTTCATTACATAAATGAGTTTCCACGTTGTCAAAAAGCAATTGTTTGGTCTAGTTTGTAGGACATTTTTTTGTCGCATAACACTTTTAGTTTCGTGACTTTGAACCTAGTTTTTGAGTGTCGTAAGATATGGATTGGAACTGACATAATTTATGAATAAATTAAATAAATCAGGTAACAGGAGGTAAATTATGAGCTTGTATTATTTTCGGGTTTTTAAACCTTCGTTTGGTGATTATCACTAGAAAAACGGACTAACCATTTTACACAACTTAAGAAAAATATTGTTTTTTTGGACTGCACTTTTTCTTGAACGCCAGTGTAAACGTTGGACATTTCCACACAATGGCAAACGACAGCTGCGTATACACTATACATACATACATATCTACCTACATACATCCCAATCCCGCCCTACCAAACCGTTACACCATATCCAGGTTTCGGATTTGTGCAAACAAAAACTGCAAGAAAAGCTCAAGTGTGAAAGAGACAGAAATACTAGATAAATATGAAGGAGGTCAATTATTTAGCGTAGTCGAACTAACAGTTTACTTTCCGTTGTGATTTTGAGACTCAATAAAAAATTTGCACTGGAAGCTTTGCTAGACAATACTTATTTCAATCAATGGCAAAACTTAGTTGATGTTTCAAAACCACGTAAGTATTTTTTTTGCGGGTTTGACATTTTGGTGCCTTTTGCTAGAAAATGCGAAGACGCATTGTTTCAGTCAATGAGAAACAAACATCGTCTGTATTATTCTAAAATTAATCAATAAAAAATGAAGTTTACCAGTATCTGGGTATAACTATGCATTTTTTCACTCTCCTGTAAAGTTGCTATTTTTGACTTACGTGATGTTAGAACTTCAACGACGAAAATCCGTTTTGTTAAAGGCGTGAAGGGTCTTGTTGTGCGTTAATTAAGTAGGTATTTAATTAGGTTTGCTTATCTTTCGGTGGATTTTACGACTGGCTTAGGATAGTAACATAACTAAGTTCGGTAGGTACACCTTGCGAACACACTTAGTGAAATTGTAAAATTGTGCCTTGCTTACTATTTAAGGGTGATTTCATCAAAACGTATGCTAATAATTATTTAGTACATATGATAAATAGAAAGCAGATCAAAATAAGTATTATAAAGACTAAAGTGCATTTATATTAGATAAATTTTTATTTTTGCGCCCACTTTCAGTGATTTTTGTAAGTGATGGATTGTTGATAAACTGTTTTTGCATGGCAATGTAGACCCATCAATACGAAAGCCTTGCAAATCGTCTTTCGGCCTGCTACGGAACGGGATCTAATGAAAACGCCGATTTACTTCGATGTCCGAGTTAATGGAAGGATATCGATCAATCCTGATTGACGATTTAAACATTTCCGACATCGTTCTTTAAAGGTATTCTAAAATTTGAAGCAATTGTCAGCTGTATATTCCTTTATTTTATTCATTGTAGTGTTGTAAAAATAACAACAACTTTAAGTCGTTGATACGGTTTTAAGCAGTATCATTATCTGCCTAGTCTTTTCCCAACTATGTTGGGGTCGGCTTCCAGTCTAACCGGATGCAGCTGAATATCAGTATTTTACATGGAGCGACTGCCTATCTGAGCTCCACAACCCAGTTAGTACAGGATAATACGATACCCTTTGGTAAGACTGGTTGTCAGACTTTCGGAACACTGACTACCTGTAACGACTGTCAAAGATCTACAAATGACAGCCGGGACCAACGGCTTAACATGTTTTCTCGGAGGAAACTCGGTATGTAGCGGGTGGTCACCCATCCACAGACCAACCTAGGCAAGCGCGGCTTAACCTAAAGATCGACCCAAGCGGCTGCTATTATTTAGCCACGAGCTCCTCATGGTTTTAAGCAGTAGTGTAGGTTTTTTATCTTCCACTCAATAAGTAACAAAACATGTTTTGTAGAAAAAGGCTGGACAACTATGTCTATTCGTAAATACATTATTTAGACAGAGAACTACAAAATGTGGAACCTACTTCCAAGTTTCGGCACCAAAATTATATTATAATGAAATTGCATAGCAACACCCTGTAAATGCTTTAAGGCAAAGTTTGTACAAAGCCTTAGTGTTAGGTCCAAGCATCAGCCAACAGTTAAGATGTTATTTCATAGTTATCCAAGTGGTTTAAAGTTTACCTGAAACTTCATTACATTATAATATCCGTGTAAACTGAAGACTAACGATTCAAGAACCTAGTAAACTAGTTCGGCCCTCAAATAGAAGCTTAGATTTTGTTTTTGACGATTTTGCTTGACGGACCAGGCTTCAATAAAGAAGTCTTTAAATATAGACCTACGTTTTTTATAACATACGAACTGATGATCCTTCATACGATTCTTTCATAGATAATTAAAAAAAAAATTGTTTATTTGCACGTTCAAATAAACAAATCCTTACTAATATTTTAAAAACGAAAGCGATTTTGTTTGGTTGTTACGTCTTCTCGCCTAAATGGCCAAACAGATTTTGATGAATTTGAGAATGGTTTAGAGATAGTTGATAGTTGGGACCCTGGAGACGGACATAGGCTAAAAAGTGAGAAAAGGGGGAGAAATAGGGAAGAAAAGGGGAGAGAGAGGTATTTTTTTTTCGATCATCACGCGGGTTAAAGTTAGCGTTAGCCCAAAGTCAACTATGAAAATATGCCACGCGGACGAAGTCCCGGGCAGACGCTAGTTTTAAAAAAAAATTAAATAGGCCTTAACTCTCTATATAATTGTGTAGTCTGTAGGCAACATACCATACCATAGGTGAATCTATCCCCTGAATAGTCTCGCTTACTTGATATTACAGTCGAGGATGGCAAACTTCAAAGGAAAAGAGATGGTGTTACACGTGCCGTTAACATTCATATCTTTACACATTGAAGTGACAGGTTTGACACGCTATGTTCAATTAATATGCCTATAACTCGTTCGGCCAGAATGAGTGGGCTTGTCACTTTTGCAAAGCTTGGTAATGTAATCTACACTCTTAATATTAAGTGTTTTTTTTAAATACATTATTTTATGATTTTTTTGTTATTGCATAATGATATCTCACACATTTTTTTTTATCGAATATTCATTTTTCATTGTTACTAAAACATATCAGCAGATCATCCATATAGAAACAGAAGAAAAAATAAATATTATCGACGATAACTCATAAACCACCCAAGTAATATAAATAAAATTGATATGGGACCACTTCGGAAGTATATTCTTTCAAATAAAAAAAGAATTGTGAAAATCGGTCTGCAGTTGGCGGAGTAATCGGTAAACATACATTAAAAAAACGGTCGTATATAGAACCTCCTCCTTTTTTTGAGGTTGGTTAAACATGTGATAGAAACGGTGTGGTTTTCGGAAAAAAGAATCAAGGAGTTTAAAACACATAGACACACATAATTAAGCTCACGCCTTTGTCCCATAGCATATTTTCATAACCTATTTATATCTTTAGATGATACTGATTGTGGTTGTTGCAAATATTTCAGATAAAATGCTGGAGGATAATTGTATTTTCGATTTAGAATCGACGTATTTCCATTACGTTTACACCGCAAACTCGTATTAGCATCTCCGATGGACAGACTTTTTTGTAAATGGTACCACTTGAAACAAAAATCTGTCCTTCCAACGCCTGAATAATTGTGATATAATGCCATCTGCCCGAGTATCTAGAGATAGCACCATCCTCAATTTACCTTCTTCTGTTTTCCCTGGAAAAAAAAACGAAATATTTTGATCTTTTTTTGTTTCGAACAAGTAACGATTTGAAAATAAATTGATGAATCCATGCATCCGCATGTCAGCCCCCGATTTAGCAAAAATCTCGACCAATGTTGAAAGTAATGAAATTCCGACGCCCACAAATTCTTGTTCCCTCCATCCACTTCCTCTTGTGAATGACCTTTGCCGAAAACTTTATATCATTATATTTGAACATAATGTCCCTCCATTTGTATTCCTTTTATTTCCTTTATTTTTATTCTCAAAGTTTAAGAACACAGCTTGCAAAACAAATCGGTCAACCGCAAGTTTTCAATACTCAAAAAACAGTTTCTCTTTTCAATAAGACCCCGAATCACGTTTGTCCCTAGAAATACGTGAATGAAATGCTAAAATAGCAAATGCTTGAAATGTTAAAAAGTTGTTTTTTTAAAGCCTAACAGAATTACTTGAGAAACGAAATATCGGTTTCTCTTAACAAGAGAGGCCGATATTTGTACTAACGCGATAAATGTACTGGAAACGATCCTAGTCTCTTTTATATTCCTGATAAATTGAGATTTATAATCGTACGCCTACAATGAATAGTATGCCTTATTACTATAACCATAGAACTTTTTGTTTTTTCATTATAAAGATAAGTTTTGTCTGTGCTCTAAGTTTTATTGATATTCTGAAATATGACTAAACGTCTGAACATTTATTTTTGTAAATGTAATAACGTCGTATGTTTTTCTAACTTGTAGGCTTAAAATATTTGCTTGTGCGCTCATCTGTACCGCACATATTGACGGTGAACACGAGCGGATTTTACAGCTTTGTATAAATATTAGTCTAATTTACGATAGAATTCTGTGAAGCTCCTCTGTCATCTTTTTAACCAAGGAATATTTTTTTATACTTGCAGTCAAAAATCTCTAAGGGTCTCGTTTTAGATGACTACCTACAGTTGGTTTGGTTTGAGCGAGGTATTTTTAAATTCATTCATGAGTTTTACGCTCATGTCGGTTGCTCGAGATGGAGGGGCTCTTAGAATTTAACTGCTTTCAATTTATTTTAGTTGAGAAGAATGCCTTGAAACGTACTGAATAACTAAATGAGGTTTTCAAGCATGAACGTAAGGGTTTCTTTTCAAGACTGTTTTGTGAGCGACATTATCTACTATATGTATATGTCTCGATGAAAAAAAACAATTAGAACATAGTTGCTAATGAACTTTTTTTTTAAACAAATGGTTGTGTAACTATTTGTTTTTAAATCTATCTGCCGTAGAGTTAAGAAATTCCATAACTATGTTCTATTCGTGTCTGCCTTCCACTCGCAGAGAAGAGGTCAATACTGTATTCCACATGTGTGGGACCGTTACAATCTGCTATGTTTAACTATTGCCATAATGGTTGTATGTATTATAAAACATAAACACTGTACTATCTCTAACACATTTACGCTATTATATTTATTACCCAATCAGAATACAAGATTCCTATTCAATAGTACTTCAACACGTGTATAATAGTGACGTTGAAGTATTGCATAGCCTGCATCGATCACGGCATTCGAAACCATTACGTCTAAACATGACACCGGCTGTCACGTTGCCTCTATGTACCTGTGCATGTGAATCATGTATTCCTGTTATATATATAATGCAGTTGGGAACAACAGTAGGTGTTGTGTATATGTAACAGGAATTGTGGTTGGGAGGTTAGGCAAGTAACTTTTTTTTTACTCTTCTTTAATTAAGGGATATTAATAGTCGCAATTCCTATGTCAGCCCCATCGTACGCCGTGACGAGACGGCGCGTTCTTGTTTCACGGGCGCCTCAGTGAGATGCCGGCTAAGCAGAGAGGCCTGCCAAGACCACCGCCTGCCGGGGTTGTGGCTTGTTCGAAAGAGATACCGCGGCCCTGGATTATAAAGGGCAAAAGAAGGAACGTCGCTCCGCCCGGAGCGGGGGAAGTTATTTGTTGATTTCACATCCGCAATAACAAAAACTTATCGTACCCATAATTCACATTGCTTATATCAGGGCCATGAACCTGTACAGACGCTTTGCATCATTGCCATTTGGTTTAGATAAGACCACATGGAATGTGCTTCCGCAAGTCTGTTGAACTTCAAGACCCTAAAAAGGTCATTACTCCTGGACTCATATTGAACACAGTCCACCAATAAGTGGTGTAAGTGTTCAACAACTTCACACACAGTAAGTAACTTTATTATAGAAACATTCAAGAACGTTTTAAGTGCTTGGGCGACCGAGCTCTTCTCGGTGAAATTAGAGAAAACGAATTTTCCCAGATATTATACATAACTAAATGGATTCACTGCCCCTGTGAATCGCTGAATTATAACTGACCTCGAAATCCTTAGAGCTGTTTTCGAAAACGTGATTAGAATTTTTTTATTTTAGTTATATTGTTTTTTGTTTTGTTTTTTTTTTTAAAACGTTGGCCCACAATAACAATTTCTCCTGTATCGTGGGTGCGTTTACAAACATTTAAACTCACATACACAAACAGCCAGACCCGAAACAACTATCTGCAGGTCATACAGATATTTGTTCCGTGCGGGAATCGAACCCGCGACACGCGGCACAGCAGTCGATCGCTCAGCCACTGCGCCAACCGTGCCGTCAAAATTACATATTTAATATTAAAATTATATATTAAATAGTATAGAATTTATTGACATCATCTCCCTAGCTTTTTTCGAACCATGTTGGGGTCGGTTTTCAGTCTAGCCGGATGTAACAATCTGCGGATTATGACAATAATAGGTAATAATAATCCGTATCTCAATTTAAGAGAAAATACTCGTTCACAGATTTGTATTTACCGAAACATACTTTTGTATTCAAATCCAACCTTCTGGCTACGTTTCAAAGACTACAGACTGGGCACATCATGTATTTAAAGAAGGAACAGTCTTCATTCGTCAGTCAATATTATAAAAGCGAAAGTGAGTTTGTTTGTTTGTTACGTCTTCACGACTTAATGGCTAAACCGATTTTGATGAATTTTGCTACAGAGATAGTTAGGACCCTGGAGACGGACCTAGGCTTTTTTATTACTACTTTTTTTTTAAAGTCGAAAATGAGGGAGAAATAGGGAAGAAAAAGGAAAATTTAGCTTTGCTATTACAATCCATAAGCCGCAAGGGCAAAAACTACAAGTAGCAGGTATCTGCAAGTCAGGAAAGGGGAACTGTGCTACCCCGAATTTAACGCTTTAAATAGCTAGTGATGTTTTAATGAAAAAATATCTTTGTCAGGGTCAGACATTTACTTACTAACACCCTCACATGTTTACAATTACAAATAGGCGTAGGAGGAAAAACGTTTTTTTTCCATTACTCCATAAAAACTGACAAGAGGATTCGTTGATGTCATGAAAGGTGTCAAAACATTCCATAAACTTATTGAAGATTAACTCCGAGTAACTTTAAGAATTGGGGAACCACAAAAAGTTAAATTGCCCAAGTTTTAATTATTTACTAAACTCTATAAATCCTTTTACCGCTTTCCTTGTAAAGGTATATTTATAATAACACAAAATAAATGTCATTTTACCTATCCAGTAATACAGTTTCAATTGCAATAGGAGATTGTATTCAGGTAATTTTATTTATATTTAACTAGCTTTTGCCCGCGGCTTCGCTCGCGTTAAATTCGGTAGCGCCTTATTGATTTGTAATAGCAACGCTAAGTTTTCCCGTTTCTTCCCTCTTTCTCCCTCATATCCCACTCTTTTTAAAAAAATAATAGCCTATGTCCGTCTCCTGGTTATTAGTAAGGATTAAAACGGAATAACACCAATTACAATAATTAATTTAGAAACGAAAATGAAATATAAAATAGAAGTAAAACTAGCACGGAACAGTGGACACTCTTGCATACTTTGTTTCACAAAACACCAGACATACTAGCAGTACTACAGTTATAATAAGCAAGCAAGCTCTTACACAGTTTGATTCAAATTGAAACGTCAAAAGTAGTTTAAAAGAAATGGATCTAGATTCCACTGGTAGGTTTTCTGTCTAATATAAAAAATCGGCTAAGAGTTTTTTTTTAAACTTTGCCTCACACTAGGAATTCCTCCTGTATCGTGGGTGCGTTTACAAACATTTAAACTCACATACACAAACAGCCAAACCCGAAACAACTATCTGTAGGTCATACAAATATTTGTTTCGTGCGGGAATCAAACCCGCGTCACGTATCGCAGCAGTCGATCGTTTAGCTACTGCGCCAATCGTGCCGTTGGACTTACACACACATAAGGTTCCATAGCAACAAACAATACAATAACGATATTTTGAACGATCATTCAAATTAAATTTAAGTTTTACCTGGTTGAGTGAAAATTTCCTGTTGTACTGTATGGTTCAGAATGCTGGGCTGTAAAAAAGGTGGATGAAAAACGATTGCATGTAGCGGAGATGAGAATGTTGAGATGGATGTGTCGAGTGACAAGAATGGATACAGTAAGGAATGAGTATTAGAGGAAGTTTAAAAGTTGCTCCTGTTACAGAAAAATTTAAAATGAGCCGTTTTGTATGGACATGTAATGAGGAGGGACGAAGCACATGTGATTAAAAGAGTGATGGATCTGAATATTGATGGACGAAGAGCGAGAAGAAGGCCAAAGAAAAGACGAATGGATTGTGTAAGGAATGATATGAAGGAGAAAGGAGTAAATTATGTCGGGAAAATGGCAGAAGAAAACGTGTTGTGCCGACCCCAAATAGAATGGGACAAGGGCAGGAAAATGATGATGATGGGTGAAAATTTCAAATTTTATTTGTTCTTCGTTCGTGAAAAAGTAACATATCTCAAAAACTAAATATCTAACTTTGTTTATACATGTTTATGAAAGGAAATATGTTAGTTGAATAAATGAAAATACAAGACAATATATTGTGCTCACTGCAAACTGTCAATAAAAGTTTCCTACAATTAATATTAACTGTAGGGATAGGTCTAATTAATTTTCACAATAATCTCCCTAATAGACAGTTTAGTTATTCAGTACAAACAAAATAACTGTATTCTGGTTTAAAATTATAATAGAGACTGTTTATCACCCCATTTTATTTGATCAAACCTTTGTTGAGTAAAGTCGTTTGCAAACCGTGACCCGTTATTCTCTAAAGGGTCATAAAACTCATAAACTCAAGTTTCAGACTCATTAGAAATGTATAAAAAGATGACACTAATAACCCCCACTTCAGTAGAGTTTATCCTTTGTCATTTAAACGCAAAATTACGCGTTGTAACGTAACATTTTACGTTAAGTTTCGGTCGCTTGTCACATTGAAATGGACAGGTTTTGGGTAAGGAATTGACGTAGTAACGGATATTACCTTTATTGATATTAAATCCCAAACTGTAGTAATAATATCAAAGGTCGCTTTTGTGTTTTGTGTTACTAACCATAGCGGATTGTTTTCTTTGTTGGCTATCCAAGCCAGGATTCAGAGATCCACAATTCCTTTTCACTATTCAATCACAAGAGCTTGTAGGGTTTGGTTGATCAAAAGTTGTTGTTTTTTTATTTATTTATTTAACGATTTATGTACATACACACTGAATACAGAAAAATAAAAGACAGAAACAGAAAACAGGTACAAAGGTAATGCTTATTTCTATAGAAATCTCTTCCAGCATACCTGCGAAAAGAGAGTAAATAAAAAGAGATGTAGACACAGTGCGTAAAGAAAAAAGAGAAACAGATAAAAACATGAGCAAATAATGCCTAAATACAATATAAGAATATACAAACATACATACAAGTACAAAGACAAAGACAAATATATAACATAAATACAATATAAAATAAAATAATAAATACCTATGCAACTATGGTGAAATAGAAAGATAGTGTTCTTTTACTCTTCTCTTAAAAACTGAAACAGTTTGGCAGTCCCTAATGTCAGGCGGAAGCGAATTCCACAACCGCACAGCGTGAACAGTAAAGGAGTAGGAGTAGAAGTCGGTAGAGTGTTGTTGTTGTTGTAGTTGTTTTTTTTTCTTCTTTCTGACTTTGACTTTTAGAACCAGAACCATCTTATCATTTGCTTCGGTGAAGGAAAACTTGACGGCAAGTTAAGCCAAATCAGAGGCCAATTTAAATATAAAAACTCGGACACTAGGTCAAGCAGTCAAGTCAACCCCATGAAAAATAAAGAGCAGGAACTAGGAAGATATTTAATCAGCTTCTTTTACTTTTCCTTGATTACCAGGCAATTACTGAGATCCACTTTATTAGCCATTATGATTATTTTATAGGGATACTGTATAAGTAGGACAGTATTAATTTGTTTTCATTTCACTAAGCAATCAACAAGTGATGATACGTAGGGATCAATATTGAGCAAGATTGATCACGGTATCTAATAGCTTTCCGCGAACAATATCGAAGCCTATCCGCAATGTCATTGAATGACCATTTGTTTCCCATTCGATATCATTTTGTGATCGTTACGTCGAATTTTTGGATAATTAAGTGTGTTCATTTCATAATCGATGAGGGCCATTTTTCATAAGGACTTAGCAATTTTACAAATGGCAACATCTAGGTAGATTTATACAGAAACTCAATTTGAAAGGTAAACAAAATTATCATACAGGAAAGATTCGCAACGAGAAAACATGAATAGATAACTCATTTTGGGGATGGTTGTGTGATAAAAGATAATATAGAACAATGGAGAAAGGGGCTTGAACCCGATGGCGATGAATAAATTAAGTGCTTTTTAATTATTATTGCTGTAACCTCGTTAAGTTTTCATATTATACTGCTTATGTTTTTACTTGAAATTCATTTTCAGAGAATTCATTTTCATAATTTAAGTGCGAATATTGTTTTAGAACATCAAAGTGTTAATACTCTGAAATATGGATAGTTAAGAACGAACGTATAAGTTCAAGAAACAGGTTAATGAACTGCTTTTTGGTAATTATATTTTTTCAAGCAGACAAGTGAACTAGTATTACTTATATTTATGAAAATATTAAATAGTTCATGCAAAAAAATAGCTAAAAAAAGTAACTTAATAAAACAATAATAAGAAAGGTACCCAAATGTTTGTTTTCTATGTATGCTCTTAAATAAAGTTTTATTTACAGTAGTTAAGGAAATAACATTTCTATAATACCCATTACGTGTGTGAATAATAAAGTGCATTCCATTTCTGTTTTGCAGACCTTTATCGAATATTTTTTATTCTTTTTCAATCTCATTGCTTCAAGCTGGACGTAGCCATCGGACGGATTGACGTGAAGGCGAATTCAAACTTATATTTTTGTTGAATAAAATTTTGGACGCTTGGGAATGTATGAAATTTTACGCCGATACTTGTCTTTGTAATTAAGAAAGATTAAACTTACTAGAACAAGAATTGAAAATATCAGAATCGCGGCACGGAGAAAACACAAATATGTTATTTAAGAGTTACCTACAGTTCAATACACATGGGAGGACAAACAATGAATACAAACAAAGAACATACGTTACGAAAGCAAACTTTCGTATTTGGGGCTAATGGCAAAGTTTTTGCTGAGAAACGAATATCTAATTTCTGAGGAAGCAAAGCTGCCATAGCACCAGACATGAATATTAAACGTTGAATATCTGCCAAAGTGCAGACATTGTGAAAATTCACTCCGATCGAGAAATCGAAATTGTACGCTTCACTTGCATTTTGTCATTAATATGATTTGAACTCGACATTCAAATAAGGCGAATTCTCTGGAAGGAAATGGATGTATATGACAGGATATGACGTGTTGCTGGCGATATTGGGTTCTGATCGCCATTTTATTATGTTGATTTGTAAGCGATTTTTATCTTTCTGTGCGATTAAACATTTTGGAATAATGTTATTGAATGTTGGACAAATGAGTACAAGGTTTTACTACGAGAATTTTATTTGTCTTATGCTATTTTTAGCTCATACTGTTGCGTTTTCAAAGCCAATTTGGTTTTTTAGAAGCATTTCATCATTCTTTCTGTACCTGTCGCGGACACATTTTTTCACACAGCTCCTAAAATGTGGAAACAAATAAAACTAAAAAGCATTCTAAGTACGTTGTGAATGTGTGAGTGTTTTCTAGAGTAAATTCGCCAGAGAGAGTTCCATAACATTAGGCGTGGGATCAGGAAAATGCAGTCGCTCCCGCCGCGTCGCTAACAAGCAAAAAGTTTTTAAAACAAAATTCTACTCTGGGGCAGTCCATGACAATAATGGGTACTCTGTAAGCTTTAGTGTCTTCGCTGCTTTTATAGTTAGTGTAGGCAATATGTTTTGCGCAAAGGAACGTGCCCTAAATACGCACGTCATCATCGTCACACGTGTCTCATTTCGCACTTCTCTGGTTATCTGCCAACTTTTAAGTAAGGTGATGAGGAAAATATTGAGAGACTTTTTTACATTTTAATTGAAAAGATCTGCGTGTCTTCATCAAGGATAAATTGAGAACTCTGAAGTTTAATTTGATTTCTCTAGTATAAACAAATTCTAATTCTAACAACTTCTTCATCGTTAAATATTCAACGTTGATATATTTTGTCTACAAAGTACTATGTTTTTATTTTTTTGGTTTTCTCTTCCTTAATCCACACAATTATAATGTAAGTGTAAAAGTAAGTCTGACTGTAAAAACAGACAGACTTACTACAACAACCAACAATTATAGCAACAAACCAATATACATTAGTACGTATATAGGTTTGTTGTTATGTTTGTTACCTTTTTAAAAATAAATGGCTGAAAGATAGCAAATACATGGCTGTTGAAAGACATGGGCTATATATTATCACGGTAATACCTTAAGGAGTTGAGTCCATGTTACATATGTTTGACATGCATTTGAATAGAACGGTTAAGGCAAGGCAGATTCTGTACTGTAGTGAACACTGGCTACATCAGGTAACGAATGAAAACAAAAATTCCCTCTGACTAAAATACTTATTTTTGAGCCTAACGCCTACGAAATCGTGGGAAACAGCTAGCCTTCTTTTATATATATAATTCACAGTTTTAGTTACCTTCCTTCGAAACGGCTTGATCGATTTTTATAAAATCCAATATAAGGTATATTGGATTTTATATAGATTATATAGTAGTTACGATAATAAGACAATAAAAGAAAACATTGTCAATTGTCATTCATAAGAATAATTCTAAACTATCAAAAAAACACTATTCCTTGTGTAGGAATAAAAAAATCGAACAAACTAAATGGCATAAAAGTGGAAGCAAAATAGAACAGCCTTTTTAAATAGGTCACTAACGTGTGGTCGCCGTTTGTTAACCTGTCAGTACTTCCCTATTATTAGATACATCGTGTAGCAAATTTTAAAAATGTTAAATAATTTCCTGTGACTAAACTACTGGATATATTCAAATGATTTTTATAGGTAGACTGAGAACGTCTTAAGGCATACCTCAGTTTAATTTATTGTCGTATTATCTTAACCACTTAATATATTCGTTAGGTTTCAGAATCAGTCATAATCTATTTTTCATACCCTTACCTGATAAGGATGGCCCTCTTTAGAAGAGGACCTGAACCGCTGGGCACAGCTGTAACCATTATATCTACATAACATTACTAGCTAGTAATGTTATGAAGATATAATGGTTATAGGGGGTAATTTCTGGATTTATTGAAGCGATATTCATATTTTTTTACCAATAGAAAGCCACGTTATTTGTGATTGTGGTACGCTATCGCGCGGCCGAGTAGTAGGGTGAGTGACTACGGGACCGCGGCTGAAACAGTGCGGAGAAAAGTTAATAACATACTCGTATAAGGCCTGAATCGTAACGCATGTTAAAGTGATTCAGATTTGAAGACACAACTTCGTCATAATAAGATTTCATTACGGCTTAGAAGTGCGCGCTCACGTTTCAGTAATTTCAATTTCATATGTATGCCGTCCCGGATGAATTGAAATTCAGTATTCATCGATAATTCCAAGAGCATTCTTATATCTTTGAGTTGACATAAAAGCTTATTTGCAAATCATTCTGTTTACTTCCACAGATTCAAGGATTGAGTTCGAAAAAGTACAAGAAATTGGCCTTAATGTCAAACAAATAAGGTCGTGTATTAAAGATTTATGTCTGAATATATGGTTGTGCTATTTTAAAGCTACTGTACTAGTTTCAAAAGAACCGAAAATCAAATACTACCTAAATGTATTCTGATTTTTTAAGCCGACAACACCAATTATTCATGTATGTTATTCGACGTATGGCAATTGGAAAAAAGGAACATGGGTAGGTTTTAGTCAGTAGAAGTCTGACACTGCCCCCCGCTCCGCCCAGAGCGGGGGAAGTTATTTGATGATTTCCCATCCGCAAAAAAAGCTATTGTAATCACCACACAGGGTTAAGCGTGCCTAATAGAACACCCACATTTGACAGTTATGTTTAAGTCCTATGTAATAGGGGCGAGCTTATTTCCACTAACCGGGCGCTAATCCAAACTTCGTGATTTCTAATGAAAAAATCGAATCCAACTCTTCCCGATCTGGGAATCGACCCAGGACCTTAAGCCCAGCTGTCTCGCTTACAACCACAAGACTTACAAAGCAGTCAGACATGTATTTTATTTATTTACTAGCTGGCACCCGCGGCTTTGCCCGCGTGATATCGAAAAAAAAGTATTCTATGTGTACTTCCAGACTATCTACCTTTGTGCCAATTTTCATCAAGATACGTTCAGCCATTTCGTCGTGAAAGAGTAACAAACATCCATGCCTCCGCACAAACATTCGCATTTATAATATTTGAAGGAAGGAAGTAGGATTAGGTACACCAAGCAATACATACTAAAACTTACAAGGAACTACACAATAATACAAAAGTGCTGGTGGACATGTAGATTTGAATGCATAATATACTATTATTACGTAGGTGTTCGTATCCTGGCTAAAAGCCAGGGTATGTGTTCGAGCCTACGTGTCATCCGACGCCACAATATTTTGTTTTCCACACTGGTCTTAACAAAAATTCAGGTTCAAATCTTGGCCTTTTTGTGTATTGTGGTCAAATTATAATATTCAAATTATATTATCATATTTTTTTAAGTTAAAAAAGGTACGCTCTTATAAATCTTATAAATCAACAAGTCTTACAGCTCTCTTGAAATATTACGATTATAGAACAATCTTTTGACTGCCTGCGAATGAAAGATCATGTCTCATATTTAAAAAAATAAATTAAATATGAAAATGATGTTGGGGATGACTACGATGTTCAAAACTGCAATAAGGCGCGCACATTAGAACTCTTTCGGGTAGGCTAAGCTGAACTAACCATGAAGTTTCTTGCCGGTTCTTCTCCATTGAAAACAACCAACCCGAACCATGCTAATTATCTTGATAAGTGAAGTGCCCACGTTGGCCTACGTGAAACAAAATATTTTGATTTTTACCAATTTGGTATACCAGTAATTTGCCCTGCAGAGAAAAATATTTTAAATAATTAACAACGGTTTACCAAGTTGAAAATTGCAGATATTATATTTACAAACTCAATAAAATAGTTCAACTTTAAAGTGATTCTTTTCAGGGGTTGCGGGTTGTCCGGGGTTGCGGGTTGTTCGAAAGATATACCGCGGTCCCGAAACATAAAGGGCAAAAGAATATAGAAGAACATAGGTGGGTTTTAGTGTTACTCGTTGACAGTAAATAGTCATAGTTTTGTTCAGTTATCATAATAATTTATTTTTTAGAATTGATCCCGATGTATAATTTGATCATTGATATGAGTACAACAAACTGCCACACACGCTCACAAATAAAACATATTTGTCGTCGAATGTCAATCATTTTCAACAAGGTTTTAATTAAAAAGCCGCATTGGGTGCAAACCGTTGGACGCATCAACATCGGATAGACTCGCAATTTCCACCAGGGCTACCCGGAAATGAATGACGGCTATCAGTAGCCATCTCGATGCACCGCCAGACGCATTATTCAAAACTTTTGGGACTGTTCAGAGCTTGTACGCTGGAAATTGTGCATTAGGGAGGTGGCATCAGAGTTGGGCAAAATCTATTCGAATGACGAATAAATAAATTATTATTTTTTTTTAAATTATTCACGATTAATAAATTTCTTTTAAAAATAAATAAATGTTTGGTGATTAAATGAAAATACTCTTCTGATAGCTTCTAAGGCGTATAATCCAAAATTTAAAGGGTTCACAAATGAGGCGTGTGATTATGCGTATACGTTGACCGACATATTGATTGTGCGACAGTGGCGGCGCGACGCGGCTGAGTTTTGCACTAATTATATACTGTTGTGACTGATGACGTTTGTGTTGACAACGATGCGTAGACAATAAATAATAATTATGAATGACGAAATTTTATTATTAATGATTTTACATTGAATAAATAATTATTCACGATTAATAAATAATTTCGTTTGTTCAATCCAAAATCATTTGAATAAGTTATATTCTTCTTTATTCGATTAACGGATAAATATAAATCAAGGTATTTGGTAAGTATTAAAATTTGTTTTCATGACCAGTTACTTTTTTACTTCAATTTCAAACTGTTTTTTCATTAGAAGATCACTATAAGAGTCATTTTCTAAAAAAATGACATTCAACAGGACACAGGTTGAATGACATTTTTTTTAAATATGGCTCTTCATCTTTTTAAATACCTATCATTCTTCAACTGTACACAATTAGTCAATTGTGTTTGTACACAATTTTGATGCACAGACAAAATATTTACTTCATGAAACGGATTACCCATTCTTAAAATCCAAAAAACACCATAATAAATATTAAATAGTAATTTGACTAGCCGTTCTTATTAATAGAATCCAACTGCCTGTGGAAGATCGCCAAAACATTTGCAATTGATTAAAACGAATAGTATTTGTCAATATATAAATGAAATAAAAATTTTGCCTAGATGAAACCTATCCCCTTGAAGATTAAATAGATCTAAAATCAAATATAGATAGGGAAACAGGAAACAACAAACGACAGTGTATTTCAGCGACTGGTGGTTCGGCCAAGTAATATAGGAGCATAGTTTTGTTTGGGTAAGTGGAATTTTAACCATATAAAAGCGACGCTGCTGCGCCAAAAAGTATCTCTGATTATAATATGTCTCTGACTCCACTCCCATTACCTTGAAAGCTTGCTCCAGCTAATCATAATATATTAGGCTAAACCTACTATCCGAATAAACGATCATCTATAACCCAAATATCTCCTAAGTACAATAATAATTAAACTCCTAGGTAAGTTCATAGAACTTGCGTAATAAATAATGAAACTTGGATGATTCTATATAGGAACAAAACAACATTAAATCAAAGATTGTGTGAAGTAGCTTTAGTTATTTATTCGCAGTTTGTTATGTTGATAAAGTTATAATAAGTAAATATATAAATCCGAGCAACCTTGGAATTTTATACCTCAACAATTCCTGACTAGAGGCCAAGTATTGCCATGCAACATGAAAATGCTGCCAAACCACAATACCAGTTGACAGCGTTGATGAGGAGTTATATTTTTTCTAATACATACAATTCTATTAACGCGGTGTTTGTTACCAAACTTCCCCAAAACGGTTAGACCGATTTGTATGAAATTTTGTGTGCATATCAGGTATGTCTGAGAATCGATCAACATCTATTTTTCATACCCCTAAGTGATAAAGAGGCTTTTTAGAGGGGACCCTATGTGTGTGAAACCGCTGGGCACAGCTAGAAATGCTATAGTTTATTTTCTTGTAAGTTTAGTCTATTCAAATGCAAGCATGGTTCTTCGGAGTGAAAGTTTGCCGTCCTAAAACAATTACTTATAAAAATATTAGTATGTTTGTTTGAAGATTCGTTGAAACCAGTACACGTACAGTTTTCGTACTGTCGTACACAAGGCACTGATTTTAGCACATTATCTACATATTAGACTTGTTTATCCGGAGCCGCATTCGATCATTGGAAAATATCGAAAAAAAAAATATCCAAATTTTCTTTATGTGCAACCAAATGATTTCGGTCAAGACACGGCCCCTCGATACAAGTTTTTTCATTTTTGTTCGCCATGCCTGGTTTAAACCAGAAACACGCATCCTTTCTCAAAAGAATGCTCATTTGGAATTCCCTTCCTAGAATTTCCAAGCAATATCCTTACAATATTGATTCAGCACTTCTATTAAACACACGAAATTCAATTTGGTCCGTCTAGACGGATTTCGTGCCTCAGTTTGTGCATCAGTCGGGCAAACCCGGGTAGTTTGCCGCATATCTAAGTCTAGAATAGCTGGGAAGTAATCTAGATATTGCACACTACGGAATAATAGTTGCAGGATTGCTCAGCCTTAGTTCGTGTTACGAGATCTTAGTGGTTTGATTTACGTGGTTTTAATTGAGGAAATTAGATTTTGGGTTAGTGCTTCTCGAAAGATCGGTTGGCTATACTAATATATATTAGTAACAGTATTCGATACTAACAAACAAATCTTTTCAGATTTGTTTGTTTTTATCGGATAGGCTCCAAAACTACTGTAGGCCTACCATCAACTTTTAGTTAACCATTCACTTCCGATGTAATCCAGTATAAGTACCTAAACTAAATCGCGCAGATTCGTACCATGAAGTGCCTTTAGCTGACAGGAGTTTGAATCTTCACGGACTTACTGAACGAAATTTGTCTGTGGTCCGCGGTGTGAGAAAGAGATGACGCTATACAGACGTTGCATAAGTCTGTCTCTTTTACTCGCACCATATGCGTTGCGTTTCGAAGCTTAATCTGTATAAAAATTACAACAAAAACTTTTTCAAATTACGTTTTCTAGCTTCAAATTATATACCATTACGCCATATTTAGTACTCATTAAATAATAGTAGTTTATATAATTATTTAATTAAGAAATATAAAAGGTTTGCTTAGTGTTGTTGTTAAAATAAATTGATTAAGACGAGTTAGGAACGCACCTCCACAGACTAAGTAACCTGTCGATGACAAATGACGTTCTGTTATACGTAGTTGAACAAAACGTTGATCTTACATAATTATTTTTTATGACAAGAATCCGTAATAAAAATCAGTATATTAATTGATTTAATGTTGGGACGCCATCATTTCGTAGTCTGGTACGAAATGACCATCCTTCTTTTAATTGTTGTGAGTTCTTTACTTAATTTTATTAGTATTATTTGAAGTTATATTAATAAGTAATACGAATAATGGCTGAAATACCTTGAATTACGTATATTATAACAATTTTTATAAAGTTATTAACAAAACGACTCATTTCACGCCAAGAAATAGCAACTTTTTTTGAATTAGTTTCTTTGACACATAAGCTATCCTTTTCAGGTTGATAGGTCACGTCATGGTATGAAAAATGAATGAACGAAAACAGTTTCGAAGCAATTGTCGATTTGATTTGGCGTTGCCTAAACTGGATCATATTAAGGATATTGTGGTATGAAATAGCAAAACAGTTTATTTTAGGCCATCAATTGAATCGCAATAACAGTTGATGGTAAGCCTCCTGGACCGATTTGAACCATATTTTCACTAATAGGAAGCTACATTATCAGAAAGTTAAATAAAATATAGCATCACGCTATTACCTACGGGAGTGGGGCACTAACTAAAGACACGGCTGAAACTGCGCAGAACAGCCAGTTTTCTATAAGTGTTCTGATTCCAATGTAAAACCAATTACTGATTTTAAGTTTAAGTTTTACATCAAGTAACACAAAAGTAATTAAAAAGTTAATTTCTTAGAACTGCTAAATGGTAAGTGGGCTATTAAGCATGATTGTTTAGCATGCGGTACTGGGTTCGATTCCCGAGTCGGGGTAAACGCTAATAGATTTTACCAACTAGAAATTTCTGTTGCAGTTTTTTTTTTATTTTCGGATGGAAAATCATTAATTAAGCTTCCCTCGCTCTAGATGGAGCGGGGGATAGTGTAAAAAGTTTGACACTTTACTTACTGACTAAAACCTATCCATGTTCATTCCTTTGCCTTTGGGTTCCAGAGCCGCAGTACCTATCTTTTTCGAACAACCCGCCACCCCGACAGGCAGTGGTCCTGGCAGGCCCCTCTGCCTAACCCTGCGGGAATTACACAGACGTTTTATGTTATATTAATTAATATTTACTTTGTTAAATATTTTTATTTTTTTAATTTTTCATTTTTTTTTATTATTTTTATGTATGATATTTTATGATTTCATTATGATCTCATTAATTTTATTTTGTAAATAATTATTAATTTTATTTGTTACCACTCACCCGTCTAGGGGTATGGGAATTGTTTTTTGTCTGTGTCTGTGTCATGGGCACTGTTACCTGTTGTCACTGACCACTGCGGTTTTAACAACCGCACTTGAACCACTCAAAAGAAACTGTTACCACTTCACAACCACTGTAGCTACATTCGAACAATAAATACTCACTCAGGTCAGCTTATCTAGCATTTAGATAAGTTAAAAGTAAATTAAACTGACTATTAATAAAAACGTGATCACAGTTTATCAAAAAAGTAACCGTTCTTTTTTTTCCGACTTTTTATTGTGACTTTTCACTGTAAAGTTTTGAAATTGGCGTAACTATGCATATTTCGAAAGGAAATATCTTCACGCTTTATTTGATATACAATACCACGAGAATGTGGGCTTTCTTAAAAAACCATTTTAGATACTAATTTGCATAGTCCTCATACAAGTTGACCAAGATGCTTTCCTGGACCTTTAAAGATACCTCTGAGTTTGTTTCAGCTATTTCTCAGAATAGTCGGGAACAAAACACCGACCTCACCTAGTTTAAAACGACAGGTAAAAGTGTTTGTAAAAACCTACTTGCAAAATAAACATCATTTATCATAAGTAGGATATTATAACATTTCTACTTGATGATACACCGACTTACTGTAATTGATAGACATTTGAAACTTATTAGAATTTCCGTACAAATCTGCGAAAATGCTAAAGGAAAAAAGAACAATAATAAATGACTCAATTTCTCTTTGATTGCTTATAAATTCATTGATAGGCGGATAGAGTAACCAGGCAATGAAAAATCTCATTTGAATTTTAATTGATTTACGATGGAAATGAATCTGGGAAAGCATCAATTGTGTGGATATAGATTGCTGGTGCATGCAGTGGAAAATAAAAACAAGGAAAGAATTTTTATTAAAACAGTTTCCGTTAGCATTTTTATTGCTTCTGTTATTTTGTTTTTACGGAAAATGAGGTGGATCATAATTTTGAAACCAGAGGCTCTATCGTCCGGGGTTGCGGGTTGTTCGTAAGAGATACCGCGGCCCCGGAATATAAAGAGCAATGGAAGGAACATGGGTGGGTTTTAGTCATTACAAGTCTGACACTCCTCCCCGCTCCACCCAAAGCGGGGGAAGTTACTTAATGATTTCCACCCCAAAAAAAAGCTCTATCATGAGTTGTTGACGCAACGTAAATAAGGCCGTTTTTGAATTAAAAATACAATACCCTTTTTTGTTAAATTTGTTGCTATCCTTACTTCCTTACTAATATTATAAAAGCGAAAGTGAGTTTGTTTGTTTGTTTATTTGTTTGTTTGTTTGTTTGTTACCTCTTCACGCTTTAATGGCTAAACCGATTTTGATGAATTTTGGTACAGAGATAGTTGGGAACCAGGAGACGGACATAGGCTAACTTTATTGAAAAAAAAGTGGGATGTGAGGGAGAAAGAGGGAAGAAAAGGGAAAACTTTGCGTTGCTATTACAAATCAATAAGGCGCAAGGGGAACTGTGTTACCCCGAATTTAACGCGAGCGAAGCCGTGGGCAAAAGCTAGTTGTTTATAATTATTTTTATTTTATCGTTAACACGTAGTTGTACATACATACGGCGAAACTTCTCGCTGTGCAAATCCAATACCTAAACTTGATCTTTCTTTCCGCTTCTACTGGTTTTAAATCGTTTTATACTGGTTTTATACGTTGAATGCTCATCGTGTAAGTACTACGTCGATAACCGATAACAGTCGGTTATCTGTCTGCTGTGGTGCCTTAGCTAAAGACTAATGCCATATTTAATTGTATGTATTAATTCGTATTGTATTAATAAAGCTAATTGTTGATATTATTAACAATTGGTTTACCCAAATATCTTATTTGATGCTGATTAATACCGAGAATTATCGTGATCACGTTATTGAAGCGCCTGTCTGTATTAATTGGTATTATTTGTTGGCTAACGTTATTAACATAATTATGAATAGCCCATTAATTCAGTTATATTGTGGAGTGTTTGGATTGTAAAGATTGATAGATACTATACCCAAGAGGTCAATATGGATTTATTATTTTTACTTAGTATTTTATTTATTTATGTTGGATCTATGTAGAAAGATTATAACACACATTGAATAGCTCCTTTAACACCACAGATGCAGTATAATGTAATGAACTAAGGTGCCATCAGCCTATATTTTACGGACTGTAAAGTTTGAGTAGTAGTATTTTACAAAGCAGAACTTCCGCTACTCCTTGGCAGACGTTATGGGTCAGATTAAAAGCCAGAAAGTCGGGCAACCAATCATACCAAGGTGTATCGTGTTACCTACTAACAGGTTATGAAGCTCAGATGCTTGTGTTAGAGTATCTGAGCGTTACGTAATTTGTACGTCTTTTCAAAATACGTATTTCACAAATAATATATTTTGATTTTTTTGTTAATTTATTTTATATCTACGGGTGATTCTAATTTTGTTTGTTGCAAACAATGTTACTTATACTTACTTATATTTAATTTAAGATAATTATTTTTACTACTTATTAAAGGTAATACAATTTACATGTAATTCAATTAGGCACAACCAAACATTAACGACCGCCGCTTTTATGAAGCCATGGGTTGGCAACAACGAGGATGAAGTTTCAAGCAGCAGCAAAGTTGAAGAAGGCATCTGAGGGCAGATTTTATTGCAGGATGGCCGAGTGTAGTATCGGAAAAAATGAAAAGAGCACTTTTGCCCATAAAGAATCCGTCTAGAAACTCAAGCGTGGACACGAATGATTTTCTTTGATTCTTGGTGGATGAAGTCTTACGACAAAGTACCTTACTATTTCTGTAAAAAGTATATTTTAAAATGCTTTATGCATAATCTGCAATTGGCTTGTTTGCCAACCTATTAGGTACAGAACAAATCTGAAGCGCATTGACAACATTCAACGAATATATTCGCTTTGATCGTAGCTTTTAAGAGACATCAATTAAAATCTTTATGGCGTAATACCAAACTTCGCATTGGTTTTCACGTTTCAATTCAGACGCACGTAGTCAGATCGTTTATTTCGTACCAAAAAATTAAAGTGCCAAAAAAATTATAAACGATTTTCATAAGGCAGCATTTTTTATTCCTACAACGGGAGGCTAAAAACATTTCCGATGTTATTAAAGATTAAAATGATTTAACATCACAGTTTTATTTAAAATAAGCTAAGAATAATTTAAAAAGTCCAATTTCCAAAATACATGATAACTTATTGTCTTTTTAGGGTTCCGTACCTCAAAAGGCGAAAGCGGAACCCTTATTGGATCTTGGACTTGGCTGTCTGTCCGTCAGGCAGACAGACAGACAAGACCCTTTATCTCGTGAACGCGTGGACATATCGAGTTGAAATTAAAACTGTATATTCAAAATGTTCATTTACAAGTATTTTAGGCGACCAATAACATCCGCATGCTACCATCTACGCGCAATGTTAGGAATACAAGTACCTACTTGTATATACTTGTATATAGATACTCGTAGGTACCTACCTACGAGTATCTATGTTATATATAATTATACGAATAGCTCTATGTATTTTAATTTTACATTTATATCCACTTAGGCGTTAGAAAAAAATAGGTATATGCATAGGTATTGTCTAGGTGGGTATTAGAAATTGCTAATGTACTATGATATCAGTTTCATAGAAACCGCTCGGAGCTATGAAAAATCATACCTAATATTAAATATATCAATATATAAAATATATCAATTCTGCAGCAGCTAGATCGCTATAAAAATAATATCATAAATGAGTTTAATAATGATTGAGAATACAAAACATCATTTTCTAATGCTCTTAGCTCCAGGGCAAACAATGTATGGGCACAGAGCAATGTCTTTTACATTGAGAATAGCATCGTAAATGCTGTTAAAAACTCAAACTCACTTTCGCTTTTATAGTGACCCGCCCAGCGGTTTTACCCGCGGGTCACTAGTATATAATATTAAGTAAAAAGTCGGTCAAGTTGTTTCGAAAGAGTATGGCAACTAAAACCGTGACACGAGAATGTTATATACAAGATAATCCTTACTTAATATATCTTTACTAATATTATAAAGATTACGGGTTTACGGGTCACCTCCTAAGAGTCATAGCGTGAAGTATTATACATATAAACCTTCCTCTTGAATCACTATACCTATTAAAAAAACCGCATCAACACACTTTGCGTAGTTTTAAAGATTTAAGCATACAACATATCAACAGGCAGACAGCGACAGCGACTTTGTTTTATACTATGTAGTGATGTATATTCGGTAGATCTGAGAATCGGTTGTTATCTATTTTTCATATACCTCTCCAGAAAAGGAGCTGAACAATCATTGGGTGAAATCACTGGGCATAGCTGGTAATTAAAATAAAAAGTACATGTAGCGACGGCCTATCTGACCACCACGATCCAGTTAACAACTGTGAAATACGAAATTCTGTGGTAAGACTGGTTGTCTGACTTTAGAGCTACAGCTATCCGTCACGA
This sequence comes from Ochropleura plecta, assembly GCA_905475445.1. Taxonomy (NCBI): domain Eukaryota; kingdom Metazoa; phylum Arthropoda; class Insecta; order Lepidoptera; family Noctuidae; genus Ochropleura; species Ochropleura plecta. The sequence goes on along the minus strand of FR997731.1, from coordinate 13,877,321 downwards.
CTGTCAAAGATCTGAAATGACAGCCACGACGACTGGATTAACGTTCTGGTCACCTAACCACGGACTAACCAAGGCAAACGCTTCTTAACCTCAAGATACACCCGAGTGGCAGTTAGTATTTAGCAACTAGCTCCTCTAATCTTATTTTCCTTGGTTGAACATAAACTAAAAATAAACTGTTCCCATCTGGGAGGTCCATGTGTCTATTAACAGGAAACAGCAGAAAATATGGAGCTAAGCCGCGCCCCCATAGTTGCGAAATCCCGCGCAAATATTTATGTAAACTCTCTCTGGCTGTGTATGAAATACGGATTTTTGTCAAAACTAAATACTTTATTGTCTACCAGATCAAGCCTCTACTTTATTTTTTGGTTATGTTCCTATGAGAGTGACATGTTCAAAATGTGAACAAACCCTTTTTAATAAATAAAGATGATAAAAAAATATATCAAATAATAATAAAAAAAGTCTTTTAATTCTGATGGATTGTTTTTCTTCTTTTCTTTGGATAAAATATATTAATCTTAGGGCCTCCGCCGTCTAAACCGATCAATTTTCAATGTGGAAAAAATATCTTTGACACACACTTGAGTTTTAGGTTCTTATTGCTCACATATATTGAGATTAAAAATTGCCGAGATTCCTCGATGTCAAACGTGGATATTGAATTTTTGACGTATTAAGGATATTATTATGTCTGCTATCAAGAATCCTGCAGACTGGTCAAACAAAATTTTAATTACACATCATCATTTTTTGCCCTTGTCCCTTTCTGTTTGGGGTCGGCGCAACACGTTTTCTTCTTCCATTCTCCTCTATCAAACGTCTTATTCTTTATTGCACACAAAACAAATATACACACAAATTACATTGTATAGCTTATGTACAACGCCGAGCTTAACCCAAAATTGGGTTTTCTTACAGCAAAAACGTCACGGCATAATTTACTCCTTTCTCCTTCATATCATTCCTTACACAATCCATCCGTCTTTTCTTTGGCCTCTTCTCGCACTTCGTCCCTCAATATTCAGATCCATCACTCTTTTAATCACATGTGCTTCGTCCCTCCTCATTACATGTCCATACCAAGGCAAATGACTCCCTTTCAATTTTTTGTAACAGGTACAACTTTCAAACTTCCTCTAATATACTCATTCCTTACTTTATCCATTCTTGTCACTCCACTCATCCATCTCAACATTCTCATCTCCTTTAATCGTTTTGCATCCACCTTTTTTACAGCCAAATAATAATTTTAATTACACAAACTCTTCTCTCTCCTCTCCTCAAATAATGTCCTCAGATTAAATTACGAATTATATAACAATTACAACGTACTTTTTCGTACAATTTTAAGATAGCAAACACTTGATACTAAGTGCGAAGTTGATTCCAATTACGTAAATTGAAAACTTAGGACTTCTTGCGAATGTCTGCTAAAGTTCGTAGTTCGTATCCTAGATCTAACTTTGAGGAAGTTGGACGATTAAGCTGATAATAAGTTTCGCAGATCCCAATCCGTAGATGAAAATGGGAACAAAACTTGCTTTTTGTACTTTTATCTTTTTATTTCATTTGACCTATCGTGATCAGCAGCTGCTCAAAGATCTGTTTTATTTTATTCAACAAACTTTTACAAAAAAAAAAGTTTTTGGCTGCTTTTGTTTTGTTAATTGATCATTGATTCAAAGCATACGGTATGTATTCTGGTATAAAAATGGTTTGAAACGATTATTTTGGTATGAAAATAATTGATACCTATCTCAAACAAAAAATAAAACATTTCAGTACCTCTTAAATGCAAACAAAATTGCATAAACACCCGTATTTTGTTCGTATAAGCTCCCTCCACTCTATTGAAGCCACACGCCGATCAGTTGTCAAAATCCTGTGCAAAAAAAAAAACTATTAAACCACATAATACCATACCATCACATTCTCTTGTCGTAGCACTAGCCATCACATAACACGCTGAATAGCGACACTTTATAGATGTGAAGCTATTGTACGGCTTGTAGTTGTTTCACGGGGGAGACTGCATTGTGTAGTCAGGCAAACGTCACTAGCACGTCCTGTTTCCGGTAGGCTGCGCTTCAAAACTGTGCTACACCATATAGGGTTGTAGGCCGTTGAGTGTTCTCCTTTTAAAAAATTGTGTGATGTTATTTGCATAGGGTTTTTTTATTGTTTTATTGGAAGCAGTTTCATGGAATGTAAAGTCTGGATAGTTGCCTCCGGAGGATAGATGACCCGATTGTAATTATTTGATTCATCGCTTTAATCGCTTGCTATTTCATTTCGTATCGATAAGATTTTAAATACTACTAAGTGGACAGTATCTTTTGGCTCTGTGCGATTGCATGGGAATGCAAGGTGCGATCAAAGTTTTGTGGGGACTCACTCAAAATCAAGACATATAGTCTTGATTTTCTAAGTCGTTTATTGTCTAAGCAAATGATGTCTCAAAAAGTAGAAGTTCGGCATAAATCCCTACTACTCTAGAAATATCTAAAACAAAGTTTCTTACTTTTCATTTCATTAATCAAAGTACTTGCCCAGTTTTACACATAAAATATTTTCATTTAGTAGTGTAGTGAGACATTGACAATTATTTCTAAAAGTGTGGCATCTATCCCGACTTTACCCTACACTTTAACCAACTTATATGTGCTGGCGGGAAAATGAAGAACTAAAATAAATATAACAAGTTTGACATATCGACGCAAATTTTCTTGACGAGCAACGCCACCTTGAACTGCACACTTAACGTGGTCATACTATATAATAACAGTTCTTATTTTGGCCAGTTGGATTTTTTTTTTCTCAAAATTCCCGTAATTGTATCGTAATGTGAGCCAAGAGGAGATTTTATTAGTTATGGTAAGAAATAAATACAACCTAAAATTATTACACAAAATTGTAAAATTGGCTCCAATTCAACAGTAAAAATTATCCAATAACTTTTAACAGCGTCGTGTTTATCAAAAACTTTTACTCACTATTATATTTTCCATATATAACAGTTCTATTCCAAAAGCACGCTCACAGAACTCCTTATTCTCGAAACTACCGCAAACTAACCAAAAACGTGATACAATTAGTATATTATAGGATCGGTAGACCCAAAAGGATCATCGTCTAATTAAATGAAAGAAAAGTTAATTTGTTAGAGACTAGATTACCAAACTAGTTTTTCCCTATAGGATGAAACGTGCCTAAACTTTGTCCATAGCGACGCAAGTGGATTGTTCGTATATCTTGGAAAGGGAACTATTTTCTGGTGCGTTTGATTTTAATATCTTTGGTTCAACGAAAGAAGGCATGAAAATGACATAAAAATAAAATTATGTATTAATAAAATATAATAACGTATTTAATAAAATCCAGTAACAGTTATGTTTAGTACTAGAACCTCTAGTTTCACGTTTAATTAAGATCAACGTGATTTTGTCTGTAAAAGAAAAACTCACATGTAAAGTATTTGTGACTGGACTGTAAATCGTTTTCATAGACATAATGTTTGTAGCTATTCGCGTTTTGCTTACTCACTGTTGTACTTGGAATTTAATCACCATACCTACAGGAAGGACTCGTGCTAGGGCCTAAGATTACCGCTATCAGAGGAAAACGAAATTTAAAGGGACTGTATTTTAAAATCATGGTTAAGTCCAACGAATCTTTGCTTGCTGAACATTTGTGCAGCATGCTAGACTCCATTTCACTTCACTTTTTCCACTTCAGATACGAAGTAGAGGTTTCATAAGAAATAAATATTTAATTATTCAAATAAGTTTTAACTTATTTTGCCAACCCTGTGTCTACAACGATTCTATGGCTACGTCGTTGAAATGTTACAAGAATAATTCCTACGATTTCATTGCGTAACCATGAGTACCTATTTATATGCAGTTACAGAATAAAATTATACTGACGAAATAAGTCATTTTATTTTAATTGAGCTAGTAGATACTTACATTTTAATTTTAAACAATTTAATTTAATTACCAGCTGACAGCGTTGATGACGAGTTTTTTTATGCCTTTTAATAGTTTGTTGTTAGTTTAATACTTTAGATTATTTAATTGTATGTTGCAGTTTATTCTCAAAAAAAAAAAAAAATAATGGATTCTTTGTTTATATTTTACTTTACACATAATTCTATAAAATCAAGTTCTTATAACCTAACACACAGTTATGTTGCTGGGGAGTTTGTTGTGGCGAAGGGCGGGCGTTTTGAAGGACTGTCTCTTTTTTATTTATTTGTTTTATTTTTTACATTTTCGGAAATCTTACAGACTATTAACACTATAATAACAATAATAAATAACTTAATTGCTAATAACAAGAATGGATAAAGTAAGTAATGAGTATATTAGAGGAAGTTTGAAAGTTGCGCCTGTTACAGAAAAAATAAAAGGGAGTCGTTTGTCTTGGTATGGACATGTAATGAGGAGGGATGAAGCACATGCGACTAAAAGAGTGATGGATCTGAATGTTGATGGACGGAGAGCGAGAGGAAGGCCAAAGAAAATATGGGTGGATTGTGTAAGGAATGATAGGAAGGAGAAAGGAGTGAATGATGCCGTGACGTCTGATAGGGGAGAGTGGAAGAAGAAAACGTGTGGCGCCGACCCCAAATAGAATAGTACAAGGGCAAAATGATGATGATGGTGAATTGCTAATAACAAGCTTCCCCAGATAATTAAAAAAATATTACTTCCAGCGGCAGCGTAATTTGCTTCCTCAAACTTGGTTTTATTCATTTTGTTATTAAAAAAACCGGCCAAGAGCGTGTCGGGCCACGCTCAGTGTAGGGTTCCGTAGTTTCCCGTCCCTCACAATAAGTGTTCCCACTTATGAGTTTAAAGGTGGAGGAGGAAATTATTTTGTACAACTTTTTGTCTTTTTTGTACAAAAACTGTTGTGTCAATCAAGTTCAAAATGATTTTCCTAGAAAGTCCTTATAAAGTTCTACTTTTCAGATTTTTTACATATTTTCTAAACTTATGGTTCAAAAGTTAGAGGGGGGGGGACACATTGTTTTTTACTTTTGGAGCGATTATTTCCGAAATTATTGACATTATCAAAAAATGATTTAGTAAACCCCTATTCATTTTTAAATACCTTTCCAACAATATATCACACGTTAGGGATGAAATTAAAAAAAAAAACACTTCCCACTTTACATATAGGGTGGCTACCCTAATAAAACATTTTTTTCCAATTTTTATTTTACCACTTTGTCGGCGTGATTGATATACATATTGGTACCAAATTTCAGCTTTCTAGTGCTAACGGTCACAGAGATTAAGCGAGGACGGACGGACGGACGGACAGACAGACATGGCGAAACTATAAGGGTTCCTAGTTGACTACGGAACCCTAAAAAGAAAAAATCTCTAGCAAAGAATGACGTTCAAAAAGTTCATCGGCCTAATTTGACGAAATGACTTTGATTTTTTAAATTATGAAGTTTGATTGTTATTCGTATAATATTTACCTGGAAATATTTTATTCACCTTGCTTTGTTTATTACTTTAAGAAGTTATTAACATCTGCAGTTGATTTGCACTTGAATTACATTAAGTACCATAGTCAAGAGTGTTTTTGTAGTGCTCATTACAAGTGGTTTAAGTATCCTTATAAAGTATACATATACAGAGTTGTTTGTTCAACCAGTTGAAAAAGGAACTGCAAAAGTCCTTCCATTCAAAGAAACTAAACAACTTCAGTGATTCAAAAGTATTTGGTTTTAAAGAATGTTCTGTACGGAGTTAAAGTTTGTTCCTTGTGACTGCTTTGAGCTGCGTGTAGCGAGTTCAGTTAAGACTCGGCTAACACGATACAATAGGGTATTGTTTGTTTGGTTTAAAAATTTTGCTTTTTCCAATTGTTTCTGTAGTTTAAGAAAATGAACAGTCATTACTTCAATGACAATTTTACTAGCCCACTCAGCTCTTAGCTGTGGTAGAAGCATTAAAAACTATTGGTTACCGCTCAACATAATTCATAGAAATTAATTGCTATTTCGTTGTTGAAGTTTTAAAACCACATAAGTCAAAAATAGAGCAAAAACTGCATTATTATACGTAGGTAATAGTACAAAATCATTTTATGTTTTGTTTTTACTTATAATGTTTCTAATTATTTTGTGAAACAACACGTTTTTTCCTCTCGTTTGGTCGTTTATCAGACGGCATACAAATTTCAAAACATCCAAAAAATTACTTTCCTGAAGCTTTAACGACGCACGTTCTGTAAAACTGCATTGGAAACGAAGGTGTTGACCATGAATGTGGACAGCTATAAGAAAAAGCCCGAACAACAAGAGTAAGAATTAAATTCGCTAGAGACGTGTTGAATACTAAATGCTGGCTAATAGAAATTCACAGAAGAGACAAGGATGCTGCACCGTCCCTTAATAATTAAAAAGCCACACACTATGATTTTCTCCTGTATAGTGGGTACATTCTTAATCTCACATACACAAACAGCCAGAACCGGAACAACTATCTGTAGGCCATACAAATTATTGTTCCGTGCGGAAATCGAACCTGCGACACGCAGCGCAGCAGTCGATCGCTCAGCCACTGCGCCAACTGTGCCGTCAGCTTTAAACGGATGATGTTTATACCAATGGAACGTTGTTATGGTGATACATTGTACATTGTTGGACAAGCCTTTCGCTTGCAACACAAACATGAAAGGAAATATGGAAATTGAATAAATGAATATATAAGACAAAGCTCGATATGTGCTGACTGCTAACTGTCAATAAAAGTTTCCGTCAATAAATTTGTTGGTGTGCGGTAAAAATTGGGATGGATGGCAAGAGAATTATGAATGGAACTTGAGAAAAATATTTCTTGTCATAATGACAAAAACCATACACAGCAAAACCAGTATGGTGGATCAGTAAAGTTGAAACCAACTCAAGATTTAATTTCCGGGTAGGTATTCAAGCACACTCTTCTTTTCAATACAACAAATGTAATAAAAAAAACCTTTATTAAAAACAATTTCTATATAGCACGTATTCGTAATATACATTAGAATGGGCGCAGCGAAGTTTGTTTGCCACTGAAATTGGTCCGGAAATAAAAACTGTATGTGGAACGCTGCACAACACCCGTCTACGTGGACAGCATACGTGTGTTGGACACTTGCGAATTATATAAACCTTCCTTTTCATAGTTTGTATGGGATTGTGATTAGGTTGTATGACGGTGTTTGAAATTGAATCGTGATGATGATGATGTCTAATCGATTTCGGCCATATATATTCGATGGCTTTCTATGGTGGTTGTTGGGAGCTTTGGTATGCCGTTGAATTTGAAATGTACCTATAGTGGTACCCAGATGTAAATATATACTGAATGAATATGCCACGCCACACAAATATGTGTGTATTACTTGTTTCTCTTTTTAGGCGTCCTAACTTGAAGAAGAAAACTGAAAAGAAGATTGTGGATGAGAAGTCATCAAATAACTTCAGAGTGTCAGAATTTTACTGACTAAAACCCACCCATGTTCCTTCTATTGCCCTTTACGTTCCGGGGCCGCGGTATCTCTTTCGAACAACCCGCAAACCACTCTTTATCTCGGGAATGCGTGTATGTATCGAGTTGAAATTAAAACTATAAAAAAATATCCTTTAAGTCTACGCAATTAAAAGATATGTCCATTTTTGTCGCAGGTTTGTACGGAACCCTCAGTGCGGCAGTGTGATTCGCACTTGGCCGGTTTTTAAAAGTATATTCACTCCAACTATTGCTGTTGTTAAATGCAATTAAACGAAAGTATTGCAAATCAGTACACTCAATAAAACACCTTATTTTAAACGCCTTAAAGCTTCTTAAGCATTCTAAATCACAACTCATAACCAATCAGAAAATTATGAGCTTCGTCCAACATCGTCAAAAGACACAGAAAGTTCGATCTGAAGTATTATTAAGAACACTGCCACCGTGGGATCTGGAGGCGATAGTCCTCGCGCGCCTGTTTGAGTGGCGCGCGGAGGCACTACACCGGGGGGAAAACCCGCTGCCACGGCAAGTTGCCGCTCGGCGGGCAGACCTCCGGTGCGATCTCATGGTGGCATGGAGAGAGCAACTGTCGCAACCCCGTGCAGGGCACGCCACAATAGCGGCGGTAAGTCCCCTCTTTGAGGAGTGGCTGGAGAGGCGTCATGGCGTCCTCACCTACCGCCTGACGCAGGTCCTCACCGGACACGGAAGTTTCGGGAGGTTCCTGCACATCATCGGGCGGGAGGAAGCGCCCGGGTGTCACCATTGTGACGATCGCCCGGAGGACACGGTGGAGCACACAGTGGCGGTCTGCCCAGCTTGGGCGGAGCACCGCCGTGCCCTCGTGAAGGCGATCGGCGGCGGCGATCTCTCGCGTCCGGCCCTGGTTCAGGCCATGGTCCGGAGCGAGAGGGAATGGGAAGCGGTCACCACCTTCTGCGAAGCAGTAATGCTAGCAAAGGAGGTGGCCGGGCGTTTGAGGGAGAGAACATCTGCCCAACCCAGCCGCCGCGGGAGACGCCCAGGGCGCCGGGCGCCGCGAGACGACTTCCGGCCACCGTAGATGCGGGCCTGTGGATGGTGAGCAATGGGTAGCTCACCGTCCGTCCGTCTAAATTGACGACAGGCCGTGTCGACGGCGCGTTCGTGTTTCACGCGCGCCTCAAAGAGAGTCAGCAAAGCAGAGGGGCTTGCCAGAGCCTCCGCCTGCCGGGGTTGCGGGTTGTTCGAAAGAGATACCGCGGCCTCGGAACGTAAAGGGCAATAGAAGGAACATGGGTGGGTTTTAGTCAGTACAAGTCTGACATGCCCCCCCGCTCCACCCAGAGCGGGGGAAGTCATTGGATGATTTCCCACCCGAAAAAAAAAAAAAAAATAAGTATTATTAAGAACTGCCAGTAATGAACACTTGCGTCCATTAATAAATAAAATGGAACCAATACTCGCACGCCATCGTTTAATACCACTCCTCGAGTCGTTAATTACAAAACGATATTAACGAAGTGTTGATACAACTTGAAAAATACATTATTTTAGTGAGAGAGATATTTCGCTCGTTACGCGAAACACTGCATTCATAAACAGTTGGCTTTGTTCCAATGCTCTGCACAATTTGTAGGGTCTTCAACACTCTATGACGAAGCAAAAACGTGACTAAGAGAAGCCTCTTACGTCAGCAAACTGTTGTTAGAGGCGCTTAAGCAGCTTAATTATAGCCAATAGCTTTATATGATAAGAAGGCTTTCAGAATCTTGAGGACGTATTTTGATACTGTTCGAATTTTGCTTACGTTAGAGAGAATCTTGTGTTCCTAGCCTTTGTAGTGACGGTAACAATCTCATAACTATCTTAACTAATGGCATAGCAATATGCTAATATCCTAAACTAAATGTAAACTAAACATATTTACGGGGAAATTGCTATGCAAGTATCTTTTATTCATGCCTGGTCGCAGGTTGTTCGAAAGAGATACCGCGGCCCCGGAACATAAAGGGCAAAAGAAGGAATATGGGTGGGTTTTAGTCAGTACAAGCCTGACACCCCGCTCCGCCCATAACAAGGGAAGTTATTTGATGATTTCCCATCCGCAAAAAAAACCTTTATTAATACTATGATTGGAGCTTTTAAACAAACATACAATGTATAATAATTATGATTAGTTACTCTAATTATAGATTGTATATTTGTAAAACTAAAGTATAGGGAGTAAAAAAAATCATTTACATCGCTGTCATTAAGAAAAGTGCCCATAAGGACAAATAAATTTTTCTTTGGTTAAAATAAAGGCCAGTCCTCCGTGTCACGTAAAGAGTCGACCAATCGTTTTGCTATATCCAAATATGGATTGTAGCTAAGCAAACACAGCACAGTTGATTGCAAAGAAGAAGATTAATATAAAACGAATTGAAAGATATTTTTACAATATTTTAGAAGCTAAATGCAGAAAAAGTTGTTGGGTTAAAAATCCTCTTTCATTTTACCCTCAGCAGTGAACATGTAGATGAAAAAAGCGAAATAAACGTTACTACGTGTTTTGATTTTCTAATGTTTACACTCGTCCGTGGTCCAAACTCAATTTTACGTTCGGGCGAATATGATATCTTCTTAAACTGTGTTAACAACGAAGTGTTATTTTTGTATCATAATAGCTGCGGCTAGCGGTTTCACCCGCTGCTCAGCTATTTATTGTAGCGTAATATTATATAGCCTATGACAAAACTTTTTCAAAATCGGTTCAGCAGATCCAGAGATACCCCCCATAACCTATCAAACTTTACCTCTATACAATAGTAAGTATAGTCAGTTGACTAAAAAATGAGTTTTAAACTAAATATTATTGTAGGAATAAGTATTCAGTAAATAACTAAAACAATACTCTCTGTTATTTTCTTCCAGGATTAAACCTTCATTCTTGTTATACCATTCCATGAAAAGAAGCTCAAGCGTTTCAGTCATTTCGCTATGAAATTAATTAGAAAACATAAAAATGCGGAATAAACAACGGATTGTTGAAACCAGTGAAAGACAACATAGCTACGTGTTTTCGATGCATTTATTTCTGTTACAAGATACGCGCACAGGATTATTTTCTACTTTACTAAAATTGTTGTTGTTTTCTTTAAAACACAAAATGGCGAAATTATGTTTAATCCGTTCCTATACATAAACTTCTAAGAAAATACTCGTATTATTATGGCATCATGTGAAATCATTTGTTTGACAATCTTAGTTATTTAAGGAAAAACTCTGCTTTGTGCTAAAATACTTTGATTCCCAGTAATATTACTTTAATACCAGATTTTCCAGGAAGGTGATGTTAATCGGGAATTATGCTCAAAGGAAACTTGTGCAAGTTTCGCTTTAGTTTGGAAGTAGGATATCGTAATAAGCTACATGAAAGTAGTATTCAACCAAAAGACTCGTATAATTTATAATTTTATTTTTAACTAGCTTTCGCCCGCGACTTCGTTCGCGTGGCACACTTACTTTGGGCTTACGCTAACTTTAACCCGCGTGATGATCGAAAGAAATCTTTCTCTCACTTTTTTAGCCTATGTCCGTCTCCAGAGTCCCAACTATCTATGTACCAAAATTCATCACAATCGGTTTTGCTATTTAGGCGTGAAAACGTAACAAATAAACTCATTTTCGCTTTTATATTATTAGTAAGGATTTCATTATGAAATATAATTAACTTTATTTAAAAAACCGCATACATAAACTTCCCAGACTTATCAAATGCGGTGATGTACCTTTAAATACTTATAGAAGGAGAGATAGGTAGAGTTCAGTACTTGCCATCTTTGACTATGAAATATAGTAATTTATCCAGCACACTGTGCGACCTTACGCAAAATGTATTAAAAAAAATGCATTGCATACATATTCGGTGTTATTCAGATTTTCCTAAACATTTCCTATTCCTGAATTTCATATTCACACGCTGAAAAATATTGCAGTCTTTACTCGTTAGTCGCCCCTAATACCCCTACATAAAATATAAGAGCACAATTACGTAGAAAATACACGAACTATTTCAAATAAATTGTGACTGTCTGCTGGCCATTTTCCGAGCTTCGAGTTGCCTAATAAGCCGTTTAAACAATGTAACAAAAAAAGAAAAAAAAAACTCAACACAATTTCTCGTCAGGAGAAAGTTGGAGCTCATTTCGTTTCTCATTACTTGGAATCCGGCGCAGGTAGTGTACAGTAGATAAAAAAATACATGCTGCAATAAATTTAAAAAATGCGAGTTTGTAGTGCCTTTGGGACACATAACGTTAACAAATTACGGCAATTTCCAATATGTAACGTATTTCGATGGCAATTTTCTCGGTAACCTTCGTCGAAGTGGTTTGTGATGTGTCATCAGCGATGTTGTATCGCACCGTGTTTATAGCTGAACATTGTGTGTGTGAGCGCGCCTTTACTTGTCTCGAGGGAATGTGGGAAAATTGAGTACGCTTTAAAGATGTAGCTTGTTTGCTTTTGATTGGCTGTGAGGGAATCAATGTTATTAACAATTAAGGTACCCAATTTTTTTTTAATATTCTACTATCACGTCAAACTAATACACATATATAAATTTAAATGCGAAAGATCGGAAGTTTGGTCCGTAGATAGCTTATACTCTGGAAACACACATTATATTTTTTCTCCTGTAGGACAATAACCAAACTTTACGCGGTCAACGCTAGGTAAGACCTAGTAAAGATAAAAATAGGATAATACGTGTGATCTTTAATGTGAAATGAAAATCAACGTTATTTTCATGCTAATTAAGTAGATTAAGATAAAATTAAGTATTTAAGTAGAGTAATCTTTCAAAGTTGTATCACAATCTTAACTTCGGGTGTACTGAAACACACATGTTTATATGTTTATAGGTTGAGAAAGTAAATCCCGAACGCAATATACATAGGACGCCATTCGATTAAAACTTGTGAATCTTCCTCACGTCAGTCATGCAAAACAATCCTATGTATCACTCGTTTCTTGACACGTTTCAAAGGCGGATGGCGGGGACACATGTACAATGGGACCCATTCTTAGGAGTACCGTACCGTATAGAAACTTGTACCTAGTTGTAGAACTATATAAAACTAGAAAAAAATCAAATGGGCAGTAAGTCGTAGAGGAAGGGAGAAAAAAGAAATTCAAGGTAGAAGATTATAACCTGTAGCGTATAATAAATACCGACACGCTTAGTGGTAGGGCGAGCGGTGGCGGGAGCGCGCTCAGTCATATTAATGGACTGAGCGCTCACTCGCTTCTGGTCCGCCGTGCTAGTAAGACGTGCTCATTGGAGACAGACTGTTGTTTAATTTAACATACCTAACACCCTAATAGTGTAACCTGTACAAGTGGCGACCCTGCCAGGATTACATAAGTGTAAGGTATGTACCAAAATTCAAAACATATTGTGAATAAAGAGGTAAATCAGTGACTAATCAGTTTTTATTCATTGAGATGTTCCATGTAGCCCATAACTGGGTTTTAAAATGAATTAATTACTTACTTTTAATCTGGGTACGTAATTATTAAATTGTTACGTAATTATTGAAATAAAATAACGAATTTAAATATAATTTTGGTTATGACACAATAATTAAAACGATTGGCTTATTTAGCTTACGTATGCTATTATTTTAGAAACCAGCATTCTAATTAATTTACGTAATTTGTGTGCTTTGAGATCACAAAAGGAATATTTCAAGATAAATCTGATTTTGTTACTTGGTTGGTACCTAAATAGTCGTTATTGACTAATCGAAGTACCTGTACATCAAAATATACCACAAATGAAAGTCGTTGACAGAACAAAACTATCAAAGGTGTTAATTAATAATTTGAATGTCAGTGTTTTCGAAGTAGCTATTGTTACAATACACGATTTCATAAATATTATGAATAATAATAAATTATTTATTGGCATAAACAAGTTAATACATATTTGTGAATCACTGGTGCCTGTGGTGGGTATTGAAACACCTGTATCACCGGTCACCGGGTATTATATTATAAAATCTTATTCATTAGACAAACTTTATGAGAACTTATGGCTTACTTACCTGTATACAGTATAACACTAAATATGTTTTTCTTTTATATAATTTTTACATACACAACAATATAGTAATATAGTTACAATAACTTGATAAGTGTGAGTGTAACTGATATTAAATAACTCACTGTAGTTTATTATGTTATTTTACTTTTGTTCTGTCAACAAAAACGTGGTTATTAGAGGTAGTTTGGGTAACCAAACAGTACCTAAATGGTCTTGTAAAATAAGATCAAGGGAAGTTCGATGAAAATCGGAACGGTACCTATAAAGGAAGTCATTCCTTATAGAGGTAGTTTGGGTAACCAAACAGTACCTAAATGGTCTTGTAAAATAAGATCAAGGGAAGTTCGATGAAAATCGGAACGGTACCTATAAAGGAAGTAATTCCTTAGAGAGGTAGTTTGGGTAACCAAACAGTACCTAAATGGTCTTGTAAAATAAGATCAAGGGAAGTTCGATGAAAATCGGAACGGTACCTATAAAGGAAATAATTCTTTCAAGAGGTAGTTTGGGTAACCAAACAGTACCTAAATGATCTTGTGAAATAAGATCAAGGGAAGTTCGATGAAAATCGGAACGGTACCTGTAATGGAAGTAATTCCGTCGAAAAAACAATGTCGACGGTCCCTGCGTGCATGAGGACATGTCGAAAATGGCATTTTATAATAAGCAGTAGAGGTAGTAGACACTTTTTGTCGGTACTCATTATAGATGGTTGTTAACACAGAACTGATTCACTCTGTTCCCCCCGTACTAGTATAAACTGTATTACGGTGGAACAGTTTTCCTCGCTATGTTATTTTATTTATGGTAGCAGACTTGTGACAAAATAATTACTTATTAGTTGAAATAATTAATACATACGATTTTTATTTAACTTATTTACCGTGTTTTAGAAATCGTATAAGACGTATAAAAAGTATTATAAATACAACGAATAAGTGTCGTATAAATGGTCATCTATAAGTTTTTCAAAAAAAAAAAACGTGGATAAAATAAAATACCTATGTACGTAGGAACCGTCGAAATACACCTACCGCCACTAGACTCGAGCGTGCGCCTGAGTTGTACTTGATCGCTACTAATGTAGCAACGTCAAAAAAAAAAAAAAAAAAAAACGGAACGGATTGCGATGTTCGCATCTGTGTACATATGATATGAGAGCCAATCGAGCTATCATTAGGGAAAAGCATCCTTTGCCCACTATGGAACGAAGCGACGAGGCCGAACATAGCACAGGCTCACAAATATGTCTTACGGGTTTTAAAAGATAACAATGTTCTGCTAAACGAATCAAAACGCGCTTAATAAAAACCCTTTAAAATAAAAGCTCTGGATTGTTCAAACTGAATTATACACAAATTTAACGTTATTCATTTTGAAACTTTCATGCATTAGAAAAAAGGAAAATTAATGACTGAATTAACGTTTTAAATAATGCGCTAGGCATGTGAACGTCGTGGGAATTTAAAAATGTACTTTGTTTATTGTATTTTCCTTTGAAAACATGGCGTCGGTAATTACTAAGCGAAGGCTATGTTTTTATCAAAGTAAAGTAAGATGGCTGATTGTCTAGTCAATAAACTGTTTTAGTTGACATAAAATCACGCGTATAATCTCTGGAGGGTTAAGCAGAGGTCAAACTCAAAGCATTTATTACGATTAGACCTTTACAGGCATATTGAATGTCATGAAAATAAAAAGGATTGTGCTACAGTCCCAATCACGAGACATAGTAGCTTGTGAAAAATTAAATACTGTAGTTGCCATTCCAAAGCGCAGATCTCTGTGGAGATGAATGGGCAGAGGGCTCCGTGAACGCTCTTTTAAATCATAATATTTTTACAAAATCATGGATATATCATTCATGTTGAGATTATGCATACATGTGAGAACGATGTACAAAAACGAGCACATTAAGAGCGTCCAGAGTAAAAGCAAAAACAAGAGTTTAATAGATGAATGAACGAATTAATTTAAACAAAACCGTGGCGGCTAATAGTCGACTGTCAGTGCCCGTTCATGAACATGACGGCAGCCCAGTTCAACCATTTTGAAGGGAACTAAATGACCCGATACTGATAGAATCGTTGCGAGTGCCAACAGTAATTGGAAGGTACAAAGCTTCTTAGGGCTAGTATATTATGTAGGAAAATGGATCCCTTATTCAGCTTCATAGACCGAATCCTTGCGCGAACTTTTAAGACTAAAACTAGGCAAAGATACGGATATCATCTCTTATTGGCACGATACACAAACACAAGCTTTTGATGATGATAATAGGGTAGATGACACCACCAATCATTTGACATACTTTTTATGAGCTGTCAAAACGCGATTCCCCCATAGATTTTGTATGGGACTCGCAAACGATGACGTCACTAAGTTGTCAAGTCAATGACGCAACTATTTATTGATTTAAAAGCAACTAAAAATCGAATTTTAAAGTTATTTTGAAATTAATGCAGTTCTCAGGTCTAGAATAACGTGTTCTTTCAGAAAAATTGTGTCTTTAAATTATTGGTTAATGGTGTCAGCTACCCAATTATTTATACTTGGTAGTTGATCAATATCATCCTGTAGCAATTACTTTGCGTGAATAAAGGCAAGCCTGTGAGGGAGATTCAGAGCTAAAGTTAGTCAGGAATGAAATATAGAACAATAGTTGGGCGAATTGTATATCCATTAAATTGGACGAATTGGCTATCCATTAAATTGGACGCATTGGCTATCCATTAAATTGGACGCATGGCTATCCATTGGCGCATTCTTGTGGCCAAAGCCACCCGGGCATTGTAGCCATGAAAATGAGACTACGTTCCAAAGTGGACAGTGATGGTGAACATTGTAGAGATTACTTTGGATAAGCCAAACCAAAAAGGTGAACTGACATCCAAATTCAAATTAGGTCACAATTGCAAAGGCGTTTCACAGGGCAATATTTTAGGCCCACCCTTTTTTATATATCAATGACCTGACAAAAGTAACTGATGATCCTTGCGTAGTCTTTGCAGACGATATGTCCGTAACCATTCCTAAAAATGAAGTAAACTTTAAATGAGGAAATCAATAGTAATGTGAGCAAAGTAATAACTAAGAAAAAAAAAAAAGAAACTTTAACCTCTAGAGCCCCAGCGGCACAAAAACGTGCCAGTAAACAAGTATTACCGTTGAGCCCCGCTGGCACAAATTCGTGCCACCAAACCTCGATCGATTGAAAACTGTATTTGTAGTAAAGACAAGTCTTAAAATCAGATTACACATACGATAAGAATCCGCCCGGCGGTGCTTGACGGATAGTTGACGTAAATAATGGGGGTCCTTGAGAGGTTAAACCCAACATAGAAAAACCTAATATGTCCAATTTTGTAACAATAATTGGAATAAAATAAATTTGAACATCAATTATAAAGATAAAAGTATACAACAATCAGATAGTATGACTTTTCTTGGGACAGAT
The DNA here is from genome assembly GCA_905475445.1 of Ochropleura plecta. NCBI lineage: Eukaryota > Metazoa > Arthropoda > Insecta > Lepidoptera > Noctuidae > Ochropleura > Ochropleura plecta. The sequence continues at coordinate 13,860,268 of FR997731.1, read as the reverse complement.
CTAGATCATAAATGTTCCTGGATTAGTCATATTGACAAGATATGTGAAAAGCTCAGTAAAAAAAGAGGGGGAAAGAAAAGGGAATGTTTAGCTTTGCTATTACAATAAATAAGGCGCAAGGGTAAACACTAGTATGTGTGTGGCAGCTGTATGTAGCATGGTCGCGAGTGTCCAGTGCCCGAAATCTATATTTATCAGCACCAAATGGAAAGACATTCAATATAGTTTACAGTAGCGTCCTAAAATAATGCTGTTACTCACATTTATTATTCAAGTACAAATATTATTAGTAAATTAAAGTACATATATTAGGCTAGTAGTAGATATAAACAAATGAAAACCTTTAACATAGACTCTGCACACTCCAAGCTTAAAGAGGTATTTTCTTGGTTAGGTGCACCCGTAAGCGTTACCGCTGATCATGGTCGGCAGTTTGTTAGTTCAATTTGAAAGTTTTTGTAAAGAATTTGGTATCCAGTTGTTCCAAACAGAAATTTCCAAATGTCGAAGTTAAGAGGCAGAACTGTTTGATTCTTTATAAGCAATTTATTGTGAATGAGTGGACATTGTTGGCCTTGTAGATTCTTAGACGCTTGTTAACTTATTATTTTATTTTGCGTTTTATAAAGCAAGCAATGACTTATTGCCTGGCCTACGCTGTCCTCTCATATCTAAGTACTAACGCTGTAACAACCACATTGTAAAACCAAATGATTTTAAAAGAGTGACTATGGAGTTTCTTGCCGGTTCTTCTCCATAGGAAACGACCAACCCGAACCGTGCACCTTTTCTCGAATGTTATTTATAAGTGCCCATGTAGGCCAATGTGACATAAAAATATTTTGATTTTGACTAAAAACATAGATTCTGCAAAGAAAAGAAAATGCAGATAGCAAGAGGAAAGCAACAGAATCTAGGAAAGATATTGGGAAAAAAGTATATGTTGAGAATACAATAAAGAAAACAAGTTATCCACCACATTCAAGGATACGACACACATTGGTGAATAAATAGTGGACAGCGGTTGCGCAGAAATATAGTAAAGAAAGTGGGAAGTTTGACCAAATAAGGATAATAAGCTTTCAGAAAATAGCGATACCGCCTGTAACAACGTGTGTGACGAAAATGAATAAGTGATTGTTTAACGGAATATTATTAAAATTATTTGATGATTATTCTTGAAATAAACTCATTTGTATGTTATTATATTTATACGAAATTATGCTATTTTTAAAATTTTGTAAAAGGTAGATGTAGCGTATAATAAATACCGACACGCTTAGTGGTAGGGCGAGCGGTGGCGGGAGCGCGCTCAGTCATATTAATGGACTGAGCGCTCACTCGCTTCTGGTCCGCCGTGCTAGTAAGACGTGCTCATTGGAGACAGACTGTTGTTTAATTTAACATACCTAACACCCTAATAGTGTAACCTGTACATAACCTAAAACGAATCCAAGATTGCGTATTTAACAGTACAATATTATCTTTTTTATGTAATATGTTGTTTCAAAAAGGTGTTCAATCAGATAATAATTATTTACCAACAGCATCATCGTGGTTCTGTATCTTTTTAGCCAAATATAGGTACTTATTTACTTAGTTCTAGGTCATTTTGTTGTCAATTCAGGGAATTCTATTTGAGTGTGAAGGTAACATTTTGAGCATAGTATGTCTCATATTCAAACGCAAAGTCAAGTCGTCAATAATCCATAAAATCACAAAGAAAATATAAGACATTCCACGTTAGCCGTTGAAAACAAACAATGAAATAATACGAAGTAGTTTTGACACTAACAGTCACCTCATATTGACAGCATGACGTTTCATTCTACCTTATCATAGATAATCGTAATTATTTTAACATTGTGCATTTTTGTAATAAAAAAATGTGAATGCTTGTTTAATATTAACGTTTGTATATATTTTTTTTTATATTTTACAAGTTTCATTTATTAAAAAAAATTACAACCGTAAATATCTACTAGTGTGAGAACGTAAATCATATAAAGAGTAGGTTGGAATGTAATTCGAAATACGGTGCGTTCAATAACTGCATGATGACTTATTTATAAGAAAATAAAAATGTTTTCTAACTTTTAATTCCCATAATCTAGTCATTCAATATTTTTTAGATAATCTTCTTATAAACTCTTAGTTATAATAAACATTAACTCGCAAGTGAATGATACTTCGTTAATTTATAAATAATGTGGGTCCAATCTCGCCCTGGTCCTTTCATTGTTGTCTTTACTTGACAACACGCTACTCATTGGTAGTTTTTAGTAATAAAATACGCTAATATTATGATTTCTTCCGGATTGAATAACGTTTTCTGAAACATGTCACTAAACTGTAGTATAACGTATTCCGTTAAACCTCGATTGGGAACTTAGGTATGTTGCCAATTCTTTTAATATAAACGATATTGCAAAACATCGAGTGAAATCTCAAGACGAGGATTTTGGGGTTGCGGGTTTTTCGAAAGAGATACTGCGGCCCCGGAACACAAAGGGCAAAGGAACATGGATGGGTTTATGGGTCAATACAAGTCTGACTCCCCTTTCCGCTCCTCCCAGAGCGGGAGAAGTTTTTTGATAATATCCCATCCGAAAAAAAGAGGGTGGAAATTTCCAATGAAATAAGCAGTACTTTTGTGCTCTTAATAAATTAATTAGTTAATAAATTTAGGAAATTAATCAAAATTTAACATTAATTTATTTACTAAAACTATTTAGAAAAACGGGTGCTTTACATTTAGATGTTAAAATGGTTGAAGAAGCGTAATAATACAAAGTATAAATATAAAAAGTAAATGAAATCAATGGATCATGCTATATCAACAGATATTATTCCAGTTACTATTTTGATTTCATCAAATTCACTATTCATTGTTATCCGTAATAAACCAGATATCATATATTAAAACAGTATATTATATGTCAGTATTTAGGTGAGTAAATATTTGGTTAAATTTACCGAGCATTGGATTTGTCCCCAAATATTGTAACAAGCAACAAAATCAGTGCTATGGCCATTCATTTCAATATAATTTTCTAGTATGATTATTAGTTAGTATGATTACTAGTTACTACATTACATGTTTTTTGATTTCTTTGTTACTTTTAAAGCAATCACGAATGAACAGCCACTACTTTAAATGGAAACATGTCATGATATAAATGCTATCCTACTAATATTATAAATGCGAATGTTTGTGAGGATGGATGGATGTATGGATGTATGGATGTTTGTTACACTTTCACGTTAAAACGGCTGAACGGATCTTGATGAAGTGTGCACAGAAGTAGATTATAGTCTGGAATAACACATAGGATACTTTGTTTGCGCCAGCAAGTAATAATAATAGCTAATAATTTATTTCAGTTATCTTTACATACATAAACAATATTCTTACAATAGAGGCCTCCTTTTAAGTATTTGATACTTGTGCTAGTATAATCTAGTGTGATAGTACCAATAGTGTAATGAAAATTTGAAATTTTGCCAAAAATGTACCTTTTTACGTAATTTTTATTTTAAAACCAATTGGACCAAATCGGTTTTGGCCGGTTCTACCATACAATCACTTGCACGTTCTTAATCTTCCTAACCTTTGCACAACGATTGAGGTCAGCTTACAGTCTAACCCGATGCAGCTGAATACCAGTATTATACATGGAGCGACTGCTTATCTGACCCTCACAACCCAGTTTGTACTGTGTAATACCCCTTGTTTATACTGTTTGTTAGACTTCCGGGCCACAAAGATCTAAATTAAATTATGCAATACTATTAAATGAGCAATCATTGTAAAATTATATGCCTATAATTATGCAATCATGTCCTTGGCACCGCTAAGATTTCGACTAAAGTTGAATATGGACGTTTAGAGGACTAAAATTAGATCTAGCTAGGTCTTTCCCTATTTTCAACCGTGCGGGGTGCTTTCCCCCTTGATGGTAAGTCCAGGTTGATTCATGTTGGCTTGTGATGTGGTAGTTGTAAGGTATATAATAAGGTATCTTTATTACAATATAGTTAGTGTATTCTCGAACCTCTTTCGTTTCATTAGTCTCCTAAAAACCTGACCTTACAGGTTTCCTTCACCAATGTCAGTTCTCACGACATTAGAAAACCAAAACAAAATCCAAACATAAATTAGAAAGTTATAAGTACTAACTTAGCTTAAAACATTATCATTTTGTAAGAAACACCTTTGAACATATTTCAGTTCAAGCCAGCGGTTACACTAGGTAAATCTGGGACAGCCTTACGTCATCCTAAACCAGTGGTAAGCCAGTTACAGCCACAGGTGATGTTGTAAAACACTGACTTCTACTCAGTGGGTTTGTGCTGTTTACACACCAATGGAATGGCGAAAAACTTAGTACAGGAGAAAAAATATGACAACACCGGTGTAAAGGTACTCCCGCGGAGAATCAACGAAAATTGACGAAAGTTGCATCTGTCGAGGCCGTGACCGGGCGTAAGGCTTTTAAACCTTATTAAATAAAATAAAAAAGAGTTTCTTACTTCTTGCCAATTAAATTTCTACTAATATCTTACTAATCCTTACTAATAATATAAAAACGAAAGTGAGTTTGTTCATTTGTTACGTCTTCACGCCTTAATGGCCTAACCGATTTTGATGAATTTTGGTACCAAGATAGTTGGGACCCTGGAGACGGACATAGGCTAATTATTTAAAAAAGTGAGTAAGATATTTTTTTCGATCATCGCGCTGGTTAAAGTTAGCGTTTGACCAAAGTAACTATGCTAAGTCGCGTACGGAAGCTAGTATTATATAAATGCGAATGTTTGTCAGGATGGATGAATGAATGGATGTTTGTTACTCTTTCACGTCAAAACGGCTAAACAGATCTTAGATTATGGTCTGGAATATCACATAGGATACTTTTCTTTTCGATATCACGCGGGCAAAGCCGCGGGCGCTAGTTACATATATTCGATCTCTTTTTAATGACTTTGAATTTTAAAAGAGCAACCTGCACTGATATTCCTGTTATTGTCTTCATCTATTTTTCAAAGTTTTTTTAGCCTTATTAGTCAAAGCATAAGGGTGAAAAGTGGTCGACTTTCAGAACTTTCACTTGTAGAATGTTTTTAGGGTAAACTTTTTTGTCGGATGGGAAATTAATAAATAACTTTTCTAGATTTAGGCGGAGCCGAAGGTAATATCAGACTTTCACTGATTAAAACCCATTCATATTCCTTCTTTTGCCCTTTGCGTTCCAATGCCGCACAACCCGCAATCCCAGCAGGCCCTGGTGGGCCCCTCTGCTTTGCTGACATCTCTTTGAAGCGCGTGCAACACGAACGCGCCGTCAACACGACCTATCGTCACTCGGACGGTGAGCTGGCCGGGAGTCGAGTCGCGGCATACGACGCCCGGAGCGTCTCCCGCGACGGCTGGGTTGGTTTGAGGTTCTCTCTTTCAAACGTCCAGCCACCTTCTTCGCTGGCATAACTGCTTCGAAGAAGGTGGTGAGTTCGTGCGGTAGCCCTGGATTAGCCTAATGGCTACCACGTTTTGGGGCGCGATTACTCCACTTTATAGACTGTGTGTGTCAACAAACATCTAAAGTGACTAGTACAACACAATAATGACAGCACGTTTATATACAAAAAGCCTCAGTATCGCATTTCATTTAGTGTGCAAACAGCCTTAGTGTCATTTACAAATGTATTATAATTTATACTCTGACTTGTGTTCTGGATTATATTCGACGTAGCTTTTAGCCCCTGAAGTACTAAGTTGTACGTCGGGATAATAAGCTTCTTTACGTTAAAAGCTTAGTAGGTGGGTAAAGGTACTTACGTGAGGTTATTTGCCGTGTGAAATGGAGTTAGATAAGTCTGTAATTCTCCAATGAGAACTTAAGTAAATTGAACTCACGGATTGAACTCATTTTGTTCGTATTATAAGAATCTTGTTAAAGATTACGTATTTTTGTAATGTTTTCAATACCTTTTTTTTTGCGGGTGGGAAATCATCAAATAACTTCTTCCGCTCTGGGCGGAGCAGGGGGGAGTGTCAGACTTGTACTGGCTAAAAGTCACCCATGTTCCTTCTATTGCCCTTTACGTTCCGAGGCCGCGGTATCTCTTTCGAACAAGCCGCAACGACATTTTCGATACCTTATTTTTATTTGAATCAGTTATGGGTATTATCTTAACATGAATGAAGTAGTGTAATTATTGCATCGTCGATTTAGTGGTCGCAAACGGGAATTTTTGCTCCTAGGTTTGATTACCGAATTGGCCTAAAAAATTCTATTGAACAAAACAAATTTGATTTATAATTAACACTTGAAACGGGATATTTACCATGTTTTCGGCGATGTTGCAAACGCCATGATCACGGATGAACTGAAGTTATTGCGGGTGGATTTTGCAACATCGCCGAAATATCGGAAACTCAATTTAAATAATAAACATGGTAAATATCCCGTTTCAAGTGTTAATTATAATATTAGTAACCATGTCAGTTTAAAGTCAAATTTGATTTATTAAATAAATATACAATCTATAATAATTTTGTATAACTAAAATATGTACAAGTCCCAAAACGGAAAAATAATTACATAGCTTCAAAACATGCATTTACATCGCAGTCAATAGGAAAAGTGCCCAGAAAGCCAGCAGCAAATTTCTATTAGGATTTTTTCAGTGTTTATCTAGTCTGGGATTGTACTCTGTTGATGGCAATAATGCTCACTCTCTTATTCTTAATTCTACATCAGTCTCCAAACGTGTGTACTAAAATAATACTTCTGCACAACCCTTCAAGGAGATAGACGTCAAGCTATATATATACTTATAGCATATTTAATTATAAGCTTGCATGTGTTATACTCCATCACGCAAAAACGGCATATGAGATTTTCTTTGTACTCAGAATAATTGTTTTCTCTTTAAATGATATAGCTCTCTAGTTTGGATTTGGACCTCCAGGCAGACGAAGTCATAGGCAGTAACTAGTCTATTTAAAAAATAAAAACAATGCAAAGTAAAAGCGTTATAGAACTAAAATACTCTCGACTAAAGGCTACAACAAATCAAAGAGATAGCACTTTTATACGTCTTTGTTTTTATGATATGGAGCCCTCGCCCTTTATTGTTTTAGTAATATCGCGCAAAGATAAATGCGGGTTTCGCACCCAAAGTTCCGCGGAACGTTTTTTTTTGTTCCTTTGTTTAAAATATCTGGATTATCATTCAAAAGGGATCCGGAGTTTATAACAATCATTTTCATTTTATAGAATAAGTTTTGTATTCTTTAGTAGTGAAATGCTTATTTTAGAAAAACACAACGGAGTCTACATTTAGACAAGTTTAACAGAATTCGTTATGCATAGCATTAGGTTTAACTAGATACCAAATTTTGGAGCGAGTGTTTGCGCCTGTGGTCATTACTTTTGCGAACTGCTCGTAATTATTGCAAAAAAACAATGATGCCAATCAAATGAATTTAACTTGTTCAATATTCATAATATTTCCTGAAATTGACTTTTTCAAATAACAAGCATCGTGCTTATATAGTCTAGTCAACAAGTGCTTTTTTAGTCAAAACTTTTTAAAAAACTCGGAAAAATATGGTTGAGGGCTCATTCGATTCGGGATCGAATCTAGAAAGTTTTTGAAAAAATTCAAGACCCGCTCGAAAAAATTGCAAAAGTTATTAACAAATAAGTAAACAAAAAAAAAGGGGTTTAGTTTTTTTGGTATATCTTGAAAACTATTTGATATATTTTGATTTTGAAAAAAGATTCAAAAAGAGGAGAAAATTTCCTAAAAAAAACTCCCTACTCGCGAAATTGTAGGACCAATATTAAAAATTTTACAGGGAGCTGAAAATACGCCTGAAAACGGGTACTCGGGTTTCCGCAAGCCACGCCCCCTTCGAGCGCTTTAATGAAAAATATTATTTAAACATATTAAAATTTGAAAAAATTCAGACATGTACAGGACAAATTAAAGAATGAAATACCGTAGAAAAAATATTTTTATCGCGATTTTATAAAATGTTATCCATAAATTAATTAACAATTTCTTCCGACTGGGCTATAAACATTGCAAGTTGCATAATTGTTAAACCAGAAATCTAAATTTTTTTTCCTCTCGTGGAGCTATTCTTCAAAGATTAAAGAAAGGATTTCCGTTGAGTAAATTAAAAAATTGTTAATTTTCGATTTGTTATTAACAAATTACCTAGGCGGCAAATTAAATATTTAAATAAATACTACAAGAATTATTTTTTTTTCCAATGTCGATGATCATTCGTTTTTCTATCAATAAAAGCTACCTAAAAATATTTTTTTATAAATTTAAATTCTTTTTGTTTATAAAATTGTTATAAACAAATAGATTATTTATAAGATAATTGATTTTTTTTTTGAAAATAGATTCCTCGTAAAAAAATATGAATTTTAAGATAAAAAACGATCCTTAAAACAATTTTTTATTGCTAAAAAACCGTTTTGTTAATTAACAATTTTTTTTTACCACTTGTTAATAATATTAAGGTACGTTTTTTTTTAAAATATCATTATTTATTATCCTCCTTAATAATTAAAGAAAAAATTTCGTTTTTTTATAAATTTTCATTGTTTATAAACAATTTGTTATAAACAATTAATATTTTTTTGTATAATTTTTTTAGAATTCTTTACACTAAAATAAAACCGACCAATGACCTTTTTGCAAAAAAAAAATATATATTTATATTTATTATCGAATAAATTTTTCTTTCCGCAAAAAGGTAATTGGTCGGTTTTTATTTTAGTGTAAAGAATTCTAAAAAAATTATACAAAAAAATATTAATTGTTTATAACAAATTGTTTATTTAATAAACAATGAAAATTTATAAAAAAACGAAATTTTTTCTTTAATTATTAAGGAGGATAATAAATAATGATATTTTAAAAAAAAAACGTACCTTAATATTATTAACAAGTGGTAAAAAAAAATGTTAATTAACAAAACGGTTTTTTAGCAATAAATTTTTTTTTAAGGATCGTTTTTTATCTTAAAATTCATATTTTTTTACGAGGAATCTATTTTCAAAAAAAAAATTCAATTATCTTATAAATAATCTATTTGTTTATAACAATTTTATAAACAAAAAGAATTTAAATTTATAAAAAAATATTTTTAGGTAGCTTTTATTGATAGAAAAACGAATGATCATCGACATTGGAAAAAAAAATAATTCTTGTAGTATTTATTTAAATATTTAATTTGCCGCCTAGGTAATTTGTTAATAACAAATCGAAAATTAATAATTTTTAATTTACTCAACGGAAATCCTTTCTTTAATCTTTGAAGAATAGCTCCACGAGAGGAAAAAAAATTTAGATTTCTGGTTTAACAATTATGCAACTTGCAATGTTTATAGCCCAGTCGGAAAAAATTGTTAATTAATTTATGGATAACATTTTATAAAATCGCGATAAAAATATTTTTTTCTTCGGTATTTCATTCTTTAATTTGTCCTGTACATGTCTGAATTTTTTCAAATTTTAATATCAACATTTAATATGTTTAAATAATATTTTTCATTAAAGCGCTCGAAGGGGGCGTGGCTTGCGGAAACCCGAGTACCCGTTTTCAGGCGTATTTTCAGCTCCCTGTAAAATTTTTAATATTGGTCCTACAATTTCGCGAGTAGGGAGTTTTTTTTAGGAAATTTTCTCCTCTTTTTGAATCTTTTTTCAAAATCAAAATATATCAAATAGTTTTCAAGATATACCAAAAAAACTAAACCCCTTTTTTTTTGTTTACTTATTTGTTAATAACTTTTGCAATTTTTTCGAGCGGGTCTTGAATTTTTTCAAAAACTTTCTAGATTCGATCCCGAATCGAATGAGCCCTCAACCATATTTTTCCGAGCTTTTTAAAAAGTTTTGACTAAAAAAGCACTTGTTGACTAGACTAATAATGTTTTGAGTGAATAATATTATTAAAATATTGGAACTATTGAATTTTATTTATTAGAACAAAAAAGTACAAAAAAGTGTACAAAAAGTACAAGAGTACAAAAAAGCTCTCTTCTAAATAGGTAAGTACCTAATAGTATGAAAAAGATGCAACAGAACGACAAATTATTTATCTTCACCATAAAAAAACCCGCAAAAGTTTTGGTTCTAGCTATCCAGTAACCAGAACCAAAAGTTTAAAAGTATTTAAACGAGACGTCAAAAGTAAAGTCGACGTGGCAAATGTGCAGCAAACCGCAAAGTTCCATCGCAAGTAGAACGAGGCACCAAATTACTGGCGCATTTAACTCGCCGTGATTAATGAAACATCGCCAACTTGCCTCTCGGAGGTAATGGGCCCGGCAGACCTCCTCAGTTTCTGGCATTACCGTATTACTCTGCATGTATTAAGGAGATTCTTGAAACTGTGAAGTGTGGATAGTAATTCTGGGATTGTTTCGCATTATAAATGATTACCTCTAATAGTATGGCTTATCTGGGCGGAGCGGGGGGAGTGTTAGACTTGTGCTGACTAAAAAACACCATGTTCCTTTTTCTGTGTTGACGACATGGTTGGCGCAGTGGCTGAGCGATCGACTGCTGCGCTGCGTGTCGTGGGTTCGATTCCCGCACGGAACAAATATTAGTATGACCTGCAGATAGTTGTTTCGGGCCTGGCTGTTTGTGTATGTGAGTTTAAATGTTTGTTAACGCACCCACGATACAGGAGAAATCATAGTGTGGGGCAAAGTTTAAAAAAAAAACCCTTTATGTTCCGGGGCCGCGGTATCTGTTTCGAGCAACCCTGGAAACTGGCTGATCTGGCCATGTGATTCTGTTTCAGCTGGATCTGACACCGTGCAAACACCGACAAAAGACGTCAATACGGACCACTTGAAAGTACCCAGTAGTTACTGTAGTTCCTTTTTAATATGGACATTTAAAAGGCGTGCCAAATAGATGCATAAAATAAAGGTTTCGTAGGATTGCAACCAAACGCAGCTCATCTGCAGCCGGTAGCATAAAATTGTTGTAATCTTCGTTTTTCACGAAGATTTATTCTTCAAATATTTTATGCAGTTGGCAAAGTGCCTGAGTCTAAGCACTTTTGCAGGTAAAGTGTGCAATCGTATGTTTGGAGATTTCAGCCATTACTGTTTAGAAAAAATGATTGAATTGTATCTATGAAAGAAAATAGTACGCCAAACATGTCTTGATCGCACAGAACAGAGTTAAAAGAAGCAAAGAGACGCATTCGATTAAATAAATTAATATAAGTAGCCCCCTACACTATTTGAAAGAAGAAAGAAAAATAAAGATTGAAAAGATTTTCTAAAGTAATAACAGATTAATTGTGCTAATTTTGAAATATAGTAGTCGGTAGTGAATCATGGATCTTGTTTCTCTTACCTGCAAATATCATAAACATTTTTTTAAGAATCACAGATAATTTTCTACGAAACTTTATTTTCTTTATTTTCTATAAACAACGATCGAGTATTCGATACAATTCAAAATAAAAATTCCTAGTATCGTATTTATGGCTTAATTATATACCTCATTTTACTCGAATGCTGCATGGAGCGTTTCGTTTTGTTAAAAAAAGAAACTTCGTTTAAGTGCCAGTACTAATCTCCGACCATGTCTGTGTTGTTTCTTTACCTGTCCATTAGATCGTTCGTAAATCTGTGAAGATTTACTGCATACAATCCTACACGATGGCGTCTCCTTAGTAGTAGATGATCTTAGTGTCCATAAAGCTACTGTACCAGAGATAGTGCATACAGAGAGGATTTTATAAAAAAAGGAATAGGGGGATAGTTAAAAGCGATCAATCGTTATGCTGAAAGTGTAAAAATAGGATTGGATAGGAACCAGTAGAATTCAGGATGGCAATGAAATATGCTGAAGCAATATTTCAGAACAAGGCTTTTTGGATATTGCTAACAATACTTTTATGACGAATCTGCAGTGGTTTCGTATAAAGCATAAGCGATCTATATAAATGAGGTTTTTAAATAATCACAAAATACTTATTCATTATATCATCCGAAAAGATTATTTTAAATAAATATAACCTATATTTAAATGTATTCAGGTTACCATTAAACTTTTTCATTCATTCGATTTCATTCAAAATGAATTCTCTATTTGTAAATTATTTCAGTAAGAAGGTTTTATTTCGAGCGGTTTTCCGCGATCATTTCTTATTTTAAGAATTTCATCGCTTGCGCGGATGTAAATATTAAAGAATTCTAGCAAGTACATATTTGGTGACGTTTACTTGCATCAATAAAAGTACACAAACTCATACCATTTTCTGATGGGGTAGGAAGCAACATACACCAATAAATCAAAAAATAAGATATTTAATGTGGCAGAGGAAGAGCAGAACGCCTAGGGTTTTCACAGTAACCTAACCGTATCCATCATCCTCGTAGTTTGGAGTGAGGATAATTATACGTAACTAGCTTCCACCCACGACTTCGTCCGCGTGGCATAGTTACTTTGGGCTAACGCTAACTTTAACCCACGTGATCTAAAAAAATATCTTTCTCTCCCTTTTTCTTTCGTCTTTCTCCCCCTTTTCTCACTTTTTTTAGCTTATGTCTTTCTCCAGGGTCCTAACTATCTCTAACAAAATTCATGAAAATCGGTTTGGCCATTTAGACGCGAAGACGTAACAAACAAACTCACTTTCGCTTTTATAATATTAGTAAGGACTAGTACCTAAGGATAGTAAGGAAGTAAGGATTGAAAACGCATAAAATATTTTATTTTTCATATTTTACCGATACATGTCACACACTTCCAACGCTATTCTCTTCTCTTATTTATTCAAACAACCTAAGTATTCGAACATCCTAGCAAACCAGCCTACTCTCGAGGTCGATTAAGGTATAAAACCTCTCCAGTAGCTTCTTCATAACTATTTTGGGGTCAGCTTTCAGTCCAACTGCAATTGAAACCAGTCTTAACTGCCCAACCGTTTTTACCTCTGGATTCGACCATCTAATAACTGTAAACTGGAACCTTTTCAGGTCTAATCAGATTTTAATGAATGAATAATAATGGAAAAATCGCAGCAATTTAAATTTAGAATTCAATCAGTTATGCGGCCACCGCTAAAAGAAGAAAAATATCGAATGCTATTGAGAGGAAAAGGTTCGCTATAAATCAGTATTTTCCGGTTAATAAATCAGACAGAAATTCGTGGATTTATTCCTTAAAACGAAGGTATTACGCTAGCTTAGAAGTGGTTTGTAGGGGCATTCGACGATGATATTATTTTTGCATTTTGCTTCTTTTGATAAAACATTTGAGATAGCTTTAGACCATGTCTTCGTTCAATCGGAAGTAATCAGTCATTGTTTGATTCTTTACCACCATCAACTGACACCAATTGAATCTATAAAGCTCGAGGCTCAATAAAAATAAACAGTTGGGTCGATCTTAAGTTAAGCCTTACCTACGTTGGTCTGTGGATAAAAGTCGGCATGAAATTGGTGGTGGTGACCACCTATACAGGCCGAGTCTAACCATGCTTCGGAAAGCATGTCAAGCCGTTGCTCCCGGCTGTAATTTGTAGATTTTTGACAGCGATTCAGTGGCCTGAAGACTTTCAGGGTGAATAATTTGACGGCACGGTTGGCGCGGTGGCTGAGCGATCGACTGCTGCACTGCGTGTTGCGGGTTCGATTCCCGCACAGAACAAATATTTGTATGATATGAAGATAGTTATTTCGGGTCTGCCTGTTTGTGTATATGACTTTAAATGTTTGTAAACGCACCCGCGATACAGGAGAAATTCCTAGTGTGGGGCAAGGATTATTTTTACAAAAAAAAAAATTGGACTGGTTGTCAGACTTGAATACCAATCTTACTGGGTATCGTATTGCCCAGTACTAACTGGGTAGCGAGGTCAGATAAGTAGTAGTAGTAGTGGTGGTATTTAGCTGCATCCAGTTAGACTGGAAGCCGACCACAACATAGTTGGAAAAAAGTGAGCTGAAAATACTAAACACAGACATTAGACATTGCATTAAGAACACCAAGGTACTGTTTATTTGATAAGAAATGTATTCCAGCAAACCTATTCTGGAATACCTATGGCTTCTTTTTCTATTCTAAACTAATTAGATTACTCTAGAAAGAGTAGCGAACAGTTTCGTTGAAAATGCAATATTTTCCAATTTATATTCATGTAACTTATAAATTAATTAAATGTAAAAAAAAACTCAAACTTAAAATATCTACGCAGCCATTTGTAAAATGATAACGAAACGTTTTTTTCTTTTTTTTCACGAAATGCAAAGATAATAAAACATTGAAATAGTAAATTTTATTCTATATTACCGACAGAAATAATGAGTTTGCTTAACATAAAGCCCTTATGTATATATTTATCTTTGGAGAATATTCTCGAACTCTGTGTATCTTACAACTGTATGTGGAAATGTAGGGGTATTAAAGAGTACCGGCACCAAGTTATCAAACTGTACTGAATAGCTTGGCATTCACAAAGTGCTTATATTCAGCCTAGTTTTAATCAGAGAGAAAAAAAAGAAAGTAAGAAAAAAAATATTAGTCGCAAATTACGACGACCACACAAAATAAATAAAAAAATAACATTAAACATTAATAAATAACTTTTGACTTTGTATTTTACACCCCCTTTTCTCTGCCGTTAAATATGAGTGTATTAATACATTTTACGTCTGCCTAATTCTTCGGGAATTACAAGCTGCGAACCACAGCGGTAAAACTACCCGAATGTTTGTGTATGTGATGATGTATGGATATTTGTTACTATTTCACGTCAAAGCGGCTGAACGGATCTTAATAAAATTTGGCACAGAGGTAGATTATGGTCTGGAATAACACATAGGATACTTTTTTTTTGATATCACGCGGGTGAAGCCGCGGGCGCCAGCTAGTTTTCTATGAACCGTAAAAGGAGACATTATCGTCCGATATGGAGCGGTGACCTTGATCGTCAGTAGTGAAATCAATGCCAATCCCGTAGATTGACAAGACGACACGGTTGGCGCAGTGGCTGAGCGATCGACTGCTGCGCTGCGTGTCGCTGGTTCGATTCCCGCACGGAACAAATATTTGTATGGCCTACAGATAGTTGTTTCGGGTCTGGCTGTTTGTGTGTGTTTATATGTTTGTTAACGCACCCACGATACAGGAGAAATTCCTAGTGTGGGGCAACGTTTTTTTTTAAAAAAAAAACAAAAAAAAAATATATTGCTTGACAAACATCTTTTAGAATTGTCGCTTGCGGTTGTTATTACTTACCGCAACACCGCGGTTGCAGTCTGCCATCGCCTTTAAAAGTATACCTACGTACCTTTAAGATCTTCGAAAACTTATTTATATTTTGAATTCTAGATTTATTTTTGTCTAGGCATTATTTTACCGAATCAAACGAGCTAATAGGCAGATAAGCTTACAAGTTATTTTTTTCTCCATTGACATCTATGTTACCGAACATAAAAATTCTTTCATAAAATCTATATTTATATCTAAAGAATGTTTATCCATGTAAATGATATATCTATGTACTTGTTACTTAAATATCTACGCTTGGATATCGAATCCAGTCATACGCTTGAAAAACAATAAACAAACATTTTACGTGATATTACATTATTTGAATCCAAATATAGCTCCTTATATCCTCAGGGATTGTAGTCGTGGATATAATATCATAAATGATACATTTATGATATTATATCTTGAAGCTTTGTGACTATTTATAGTCAAAGTTTAATGGATACATTTACCGTTCGTCGTGTTAATTAAGTTCTGTTTGCTAACAATGATCGATGGTGTTGTCTACGTGACGTGTCTCTATACATTCGCGTTATGACGAAGATTACATTTATGTAATACACTAAAAGCATTGGTGATAAGATATAGAACTGTTGATATTATAGTTACATATATTTACTCAGCTAATTACAACAGTTAATGAGTGCCTTGTGAATCGTGCGAATTGGAAACCATCAAATAACTTACCCCGCTCTAGGCGGAGCGGGGGAGAGTGTCAGACTTTTTCTGACTGGAACCCATCTATGTTCCTTCTTTCTTCGTGTCAACACGGTCTGTCGACACTGAACGGACGGACAGTCAGCTATCCATTGTTCACCGTCCACAGATCAGCAGCTACGGTGGCTGGGAGCCGTCTCATGGCGCTCTTAATATTGTCGTGGCTGTTGGCCATTAGATCATAATTATTTGTTTGTTACAACAATCGGCACAATGATAGCCAAGCTCAGATTTTAAATGGCAACAACCGCGTACTCTTAGTCGAAACATTTTATTTGTTTCTCTATCCCAGCCTTCACGAGGTTGTCGTCATACAGGTTTCTATCACCCATTTAACTATGTGAATTTTATCTATAGCGTTTTCAATCGTTTCACTTATTCTTTGGTAACACCGCGAGTTCCGTCCAAACTGTTTGACTGCGTAGAATTAAGCTATCAAAATCAAGTTTGTGGATCCTTAAAGCTGTGAGAAATCAACTCTCTAAAAAAATCTACCTTATACTCAAGTATATGGTTGTAATTTCAACTAGATGCGTCTACGCATTCCCGAGAAAAAGGGTTTTGAAAGTCAGATGAATAAACGGGCAGCAAAGTGATCCTATAAGGGATACGTTTTTTTCTTTTTGTGGTATGGTATTTTATTTTTGGACCTAGTAAAGCCTACATTTATGTACTAGTTGAGACATATTTTCAAAGTATTCAACAAGGGTACACATACTTGTAAGACGGAAACATCAATTATGGGAAATTCTTTCTACCGATTTGGGGGTAGTTTTTGATTGATGATGTTTATGGAAAAAGTCTCTCTTGGGTACACTCTACTTTCGTTTTTATACATTCAAGTATATCGCCTACCAGTCAAGTTTTTTTTATATAAGTAAAACTTAATAGCTTTGGTTTTATATTACATTATTGTTTTTCAATTTATTATAATGATGGTCAATAATTGCGAAAACCGCAAATTACCTAGTTGGTTCAAGACGATTGGGAAGTTGAGCCTTGCTTATCTGCATTTATCCTCATCTATGTTATACCTACCGGGATTTTCCTATTTTAAGTCGGTTTTAAGGGTCCACTATCTGTCCGTCCATCTGTTTTTTCAGAGAATGACTAATAATTAATGGTCGCTATAGCAACATAACAAAAATAAAAAAAGAGATACAAAAGGGTATCCCTGATAGCAAGACCTGCAAAAAGTATGCATTGTCAAATATTGTAGGATGATGTGGAACCCTAGACGATTTTTTCGAGAAACCTTGTATTTTTAAATTATCCTGCTATACACATATATCTATGTAAAATTCTATAGACTACTGACATTTTATTCATTTGTTTATTGAAGTCATTGCATGGATATTTATTGCGTATTCATAGCCATTCTCAATAGTGGTACTTGATTATGTCATTATAATTGCCATTTTACGACCAAATATTATATTATTATGAGAATCGAACGAGCAATAAGATATCGTATACATGCAATAGATTTGTAAGATATTGCATGGATTAATTATACATAGAAACACGTAGAGTGGGTTAAGAATGAATTTGCTTAGACTGGATAAGATGAAAATAAACACATTAATCTGCAGTAAAGTCATTACAGTCTTCTCTATTACTATTTCAATTATAAAGTAGAGGACACGTGGATTTAAGTCAATAACACTGTGTTTTTCGGCAAAATACAAATAGGTTAGAATGTAGCAGGTTACATACAGTTTAGCATACATTTACGGTTTTACCATGCAAAAGTAGAAACTTCACGTGAAACTATTACGCAGTATGTTTGTGTTGTTTAAATTACTTTTTGGAGATTAAGTCTGTTTACCTAGAAGGTTTCGCACTTCACTTTACCAATTTGAGAATATAGGTACGGACAGCAAAAGAAATAATTAACTACGTTCGTCAGGTACAGTTGAAAATAGTGCTTGGCTTTTATTTTGGCCAGAGGCTAAGCGTTGCCATACAATGTATCAACGCGGCCAGACTCTTGGAGACATTACCAATAAATGATTGACAACGTTGAGGACGCTATTTTTTAGTTTATCGCTTAGTTAATTTCTTAACTTTATTAATTTTTGTATTATATTTTGTTAAGTTCTATAGGAACAGCTTTTAAAAACCCATGAATGTTTTCGAATAAAGTTAAATTTATTTGATAAGAAACACTAACAACCAACAACCTTTACATACTATGCTTATAGATAGTTAGAAATTAACACATGGAACCTTTTAATTTTCCCATGACATACCAACTGACAACTTTCTTATTTTTAATAAAGCTTTATTATTTAATAAAGCTTTATTATTTAATAAAGCTTTATTATTTAATAAAGCTTTAAATGATTTTAGCTGATCTTTTGCCATAATCTTTGAGAACGAACTCATAACTGTCGCTCGGGCCGATCTTGAGGTTGAGCCGTGCTTGCCTAGGTTAGTCCGTGGATGGATGACTACCAATTACATATCGTGCTCCAAAAAGTACGCTAAGCCTTTGGTCCCGGCTGTCATTTGTGTTTAGTGAAATGTTTGTAATAAAACTACATAATTACCATTGTACGGTTTAATCGAGACAAGCTTGACAGCTGCTTACCTGTCACTCCTGTCAAAGGACAGAGCATAAACAATTATTACTGGCCATACATTACACCCTCACCCTTAATCTATAATCCCAACAGACTTCTACAGTAAATAGATAACTTATAAAACTTAAAACTCATTCCAACAAAATAAACGTAAAACGACTTAATAACTAATACAGACAGAAAGAACTTAAATGTTGTTACTGTACATCAGAACTTATACCTAGCTGGCTTATGAATTCGGCATTGACGAACGGGTCGAGACTGGGGCGGCTCTGTGGTAAGCAAGGACGGCTGTGTTGTGCTTTGGACTGGTTGTTCTAAGCAGTCTTCGAAATGTTCTCCTTCATCCAAATCTGTAGACAAGTCTGCGGTGGTACCAACGTACCGCGGTCTAGACGCTCTCTGTTCCTGAGCTTCCCCAACTGTATCTGACTTCTCTTTATCCGGGCTAGAGGAGGAAGGACAGATTAATGAACTCCGTATCCGTTGTTTAAGCTGATCTATATGTCTGTGAGATTCTTTACCTAAAGCATCAACTACCTTATAATCGGTGGTACCCATCCTCTCTGAAACCTTCCCAGATACCCATTTATCCTGTCCACGATATTGACGCAACCAGACCTCGTCCCCCGGGTGCAGTTGACGCGACCCATTTGCGCCATGATTTTGTTGACACTCCTGAGCATCTCTAACTTTACTGTCCCTACTCGGTCTAAGAGCGTCGAATTTTGTACGCAACCTACGACCAAACATAAGCGACGCTGGTGTTTCGCCTGTGGTACAGTGTTCTGTGTTTCTATAGTACAGCAGAAAATTATTTAAAAATAAATGTACATCTAATTTCTCTCTAATGGCTTTTTTAACAGCTCTTTTAATTATATGTACTGCGTTTTCTGCAGCCCCGTTTGATGCAGGATGATATGGCGCTGAATATATGTGTTCAATACCATTCGTATTTAAAAATTGTGTGAATTCGTGACTAGTAAATGGCGGACCGTTATCTGATACTATTTGTCGTGGTAACCCAAAACGAGCGAATACATCACTACAAACGCTGATTGTGTGACTAGCCGCTGTACTAGGTACTTGACTAACTTCCAGCCACTTAGTCCTAGCATCAACCATTATTAGAAATATCCGCCCCACGATAGGCCCCAAGAAATCGACATGTACACGAGCCCATGGTCTATCTGGCCATGCCCAAGGACAAGGCATATGTCGAGGTGGCGCCTCACTCTCCGCAGCACAGGTCTGGCACCGACTGCAAGTTTTTTCAATTTCCTCGTCCATACCCGGCCACCAAACATAGCTCCTAGCAAAAGCTTTAGTTTTCACTATGCCCATATGAGCCTCATGTAAATCGATTAACACCTTTTTCCTGCACACGCTCGGTATGACCACTCTATGGCCCCACATTACACAACCTAATTCTTCGTACAGTTCTTTTTTGCGATTGAAATACGGTTGTAGTGATTTAACTTCATTATCAGAGGGCCATTCGTCACGGAGATATCTTAAAACTCGTCCTAGCAACTGGTCTCTGTTCGTCTGCCTTTTGATCTCGTTATAATCTAATAACATGGCACTTTGGGCAAAATGTAAATGCGACTGTTCCGGACTTTTAATTGGTTGTTTAGTATCGGAGAGAGCTGGTAACCGCGACAACCCATCAGCCCCATTCTGCTTTGAAGTGACATACTCGATATCATATGTATAGGCTGACAATTTGATAGCCCACCTTTGTAACCGGCTCGCAGTCATCAATGGTATACCCTGTTTAGGCCCAAAGATTGTGACCAATGGTTTGTGGTCTGTGCGTAATTTGAAATGTCGCCCGTATAAATACTGATGTAATTTTTCAAAGCAGAACACAATAGCTAAAGCCTCCCGCTCAATTTGTGAGTAATGCTTCTCAGCCGTTGAAAGCGCGCGTGAAACATACACGACAGGTCGCTCCCGTGCTCCGACCGTGCCACTGTCATTGTGCTCGCACATCTGACTTAGTACTCCGCCTATGCCCTTCGAGCTCGCATCACAAGTTAAAAACAAAGGTTTGTCAGGTTCGTAATGAGCCAGAACATCGGCACTAATCAAAATATTTTTAATTTTCTTAAAAGCTGACTCACATTCATTGTCCCACTTCCAATTAACCTCCTTCTTAAGCAAGCTGTACAAAGGTGCGAGTATATCGCTTAAGTTTTTAACAAATTTTGCATAGAAATTAATGGTCCCTAAAAAGGCTCTCAATTCAGTTATATTGTCAGGACGGGGTATATTTAATATACCTTGCACCTTGTCCGGGTCCACTCTAATACCCTCGGCAAAGATAATATATCCCAAATATTTAACCTCATTTGTCATGAAAACACATTTCTTTTCCTTTAATTTCATTCCGTTATGGTATAACCGATCTAAAACTCTCTCCAAAATAACTAAATGCTCACTTACATTGGGTGATCCAACAATAATATCATCGAGAAATACTTCTACGTTTGGAATATCGTTAAAGAGATTCGCCATAATTCGTTGGAAAATACCTGGACTTGACGACAAACCGAATACTAACCTTTTATATTTGAAAAGGCCTCTGTGAGTATTGATAACTGTACAATTATCAGGGTCATCTAGTTCAATTTGATTATAAGCTTGTGTTAAATCAATTTTTGTAAATACCTTAGCCCCGTTTAATTTAACCAGTAGGTCATTTATACGTGGTAAGGGATATTTGTCCACCAAAAGTACAGGATTCAACGTTATTTTGTAATCAGCACAGATACGGAGTCCACCATCCGCCTTACGCACCGGTACCAGTGGAGTAGCCCAATCCGCGCTGTCCACGGGCTCGATGACACCGGCGCGCAGCATACCTTCTAACTCAGCGTCGACGCGCTCGCGTAGTGCATACGGCAGTGGCCGTGCACGGCAGAAAACAGGCGTTGCTCCCTCGCGCAGTCGTAACCGTGCCTTGCCTCCCGTAAACCGGCCCAGTCCCTCCGTAAACAGATCTTTATATCTGTGAAGTAATTGTGTCAACTGTTCATTACATAAAATAGTACTACATTTCCCTTCTGTGCGACTAGAGACAATATTTTGGTATAAAGGTATTTTAATGTTCAGTTCTCCAAGCCATTGTCGACCTAATAATGAGGTTGTACCACCCTTTATTACAAATAATTCTAGTTGTTTCGACGCATTACCGTACTTCACTATTGGCCTAAATACCCCTATTGGTTTTGTAATAGTACCATCATAAAATCTAAATACTAAATTGGAATTTTCTAAAGGTTTATGGCTGAACAATTGGTCATACATTTCTCTACTAATACATGATACTAAAGATCCCGTATCAATCTCCATAGAAAGTTCGATTTGATCCACAAAAATAGTTAAGCTCACCGGTTTATAGCTATTCAAACTAAGTTGATTCAAATCTTCTACCGGTTCCCAATCCTCCTCGTCTGTCAAAGGAGCTTCGTCCTCCACTGACTGGTGCCCGAGGTTGGCCTGCTTGGCTGCACCACTTGCTACTTGCTGCGTTACCATGTTGTTGGTGTGACATCGAACCTGCGGCTGTCTTCCACCTGCAAGCATAGGACAAACCCGACGCAGGTGTCCCTTCCGTCTACACCTACCGCAGATAAACCGAGAATACCTGCATTCTTCACTCTGGTGATCCGAAGCCCCACAAGACAAACAACCGTTTTTTGAGTCGGTGGTTCCCTTCCATGCGCGTGCCGCCGATAAACGGCGTGGTCCACCAGACCCTTGTCGGCCTCGATTACCCGACGGCGTCAACGCATTCAGCGCTCCGGCGGCAGTGTCACCGCTGCTGCCAGAGTCACTGTGCCTCCCGACCGTAGCTTCAACTGCCGCTGCATCTCTTGCCGCCGCTTCCATAGAACATGCAATCTTAACGGCGTTTGCATAACGCAGATTTTCTTCAGCAAACAAACGTTGCCTGATCGACTCGCTTTGCACTCCGCAAACTAATTGATCTCTTAAGTTGTCTTCCAAAGCGGACTTAAAGTCGCAGAATTTTGACATCTTCTTTAGTTCTGAAACGTATTGCGGAATCGATTCCCCAGCAAGTTGTTTTCTTTGGCGGAAACGAAATCTCTCCGCCATGAACGAAGGCTTTGGTTGTAAATGGTCTGTCAAAACCTTCACTACTTCTGCGTATGTTTTAGCGCTCGGTTTATCTGGGCTCGTCAGGTTGCTCAGCAACTCATACGCTTCGTCACCCATAGCAGCAATCAAGGTAGGTAACCAAAATTCTTCTTTTACCCGATTTACCATAAGGAACATCTCCAACCGTTCCACATACATGGTCCAATCACCCGATCTCACATTGAATTCCATCAATTTACCGATCGACATTGTAAAAATGATTTTTGTACACTACCTTGTTTTTAATCCTCGTCGCCAATGAAATGTTTGTAATAAAACTACATAATTACCATTGTACGGTTTAATCGAGACAAGCTTGACAGCTGCTTACCTGTCACTCCTGTCAAAGGACAGAGCATAAACAATTATTACTGGCCATACATACATACATAGTCGCAGTTTCTTTTGTAATGTGCGCTTGTGACATGAGACAAGTTAGTATATTTTATTTTTTTCTAGAACCTATGGGCAATGATCGAGTCAGAATTAGGCTTAGGCCAGACCACCAAACTCCAAAACAAAATTTGACAGACGTAGTATGCAATCCACCAGATGGAAACGAGTATATAACTACGCCTAGTTCTAATAAGTCTCAACAGTTTTCATTGCATTTGATAATCGCCTCTAATCGATCGATTTGTTTAACATTTTTTAACCATAAATATCAACTACGACATAATATATGTACATAAATAAACATCGGAACCCGGAATCAAAGGCGGTAGTTATGAGACAAGTTCGGATCCGGTCACGACTGCCAGGTCACAATCACACCGCCGGTTGGTTCCGTATTATTGCGGAGTAGGTCGCAGTATTGTTTTATGGAAAACTTTTTGTTTTGCTTGTTGAATTTCGTTGGGAACAAGTTGATATTCGTAGTTTTTCATTTATCTGGTAGATTAATTTACTGCTCTTTTTTTGCCGTTGGGAATCATCATAACTTAACTTCCCCCGCTCTGGTAGTGGGGTTAAGGATTAGAAGAAGTAAGGGAGCGTCAGACCAGTACTGACTAAAACCCACCCATGTTCCTTCTTTTGCCCTTTATGTTCCGGGGCCGCGGTATCTCTTTCAAACAACCTGCAACCCCGGCAGGCGGTTGCCCTGGCAGGCCCTTCTGCTTTGCTGACATCTCTTTAAAGCGCGTGTGGAACACAAACACTGCACCGTTACGCTTTGTTTAGTGAGCTTTGCTTTGCTTCGTTTAATGGGCTGCTATACTTATTTGGTTCAAACATACTCGTAGTAAGCTAAAGTCTTTTGTCTGTTGTGGACTTCCGACAGTTTGCTATCCTGGGCATAGTTTTTTTGTGGCCCGCTCTGGGCGGACCGCGGGGGAGTGTTAGACTTGTACTGACTAAAACCCACTCATGTTCCTTCTTTTGCCCTTTATGTTCCGGGATCGCCATAACTCTTCCGAACAACCCGCAACCCCGACAGGATCCTGGTCCTATTTGGCGCAACTGTGAGTCACACAGTAATTATGTCTTTTTGTGTATAGTTCTATGTTATTATTTTTTTTAATTTAATTTAATTTTTTATTTTGTTTTCATTAATTGTTTGTGCACTTGTGGCATGTACAAAACAAATCTATTTTCTTTATTTCTTTTTAAGATTAAAACATTATAAGGCTTCTTTGAGGAAAGATTCTCCTTCATTCCATTATATTGACGGAAAACCAGTAGTCGCTACATAACAAGAGACTTGTAATATAGGGAATAATTCTAACTTCTTGATAGAATTATTTTAAATCATTAAAGCCCCGTTCCAATAAACAAAAACGACTCGTTTTGCTTACGGATGGTAGTATTTTGACATAAGTTCTATGAGACTTATGTCAAAATCCTACTATCCGTAAGCAAAACGACTCGTTTTTGTTTATTGGAACGGGGCTTAAGAGATCAACTTTAAGTAGTTGGTATTTCCCGATTGGTCCTTCATACAATCAAGTATTTATTTTTGTCTTGAAACAGGTTGTTGCGGACTGTACCTAAAATATATTTATTTTATGAACAAAGGTCACCAATAGCTTCTGTATAAAATTTCATAAAAAAATCAACGGTCCATGAAAAATATTTTGTAGTTGTTGTTCTTAATTTTAAAAGATTTCCCTTGCCTTAAAGGCTAAAAACAGTATAGAATACATGTAAGGTAAGCTTTCGTTTTATTTTGTAGGTACAAAAATGAACTTTCATTTTCTATAAGGCAGCTGCAAATCAAATTAGCTTTTAATTAAATACCTTCAAAGAAGTGCTCTTGATCTCAAGCCTCTCAAGCATGTGATGAGACCGTTCCTCATCTCAAGTATATCCTCAACTCATCGCGTTATAATGTATTTAATTATATCGAGTCAAAAGGTCCCTCATTCTATCCATTTTAAGGTCTATTCTCATATTTGGCAGTGTCGAAAATGCCTGTTAAATACTTCATAATAAATAATCTAATGAATCAATATCATAAATTTTAATATAATTGAGTAATCATGATTTTGGAATGAATATATTAACATTTCATAATTCGGTGTGTAAAGTAAAACCTACGCTGATTCTGAAACCATTGCGATACTTAAAATTTTGAGCTTTTCAAATAAAAAAATGCCGTTTATTCTAAAAAACTAAACTTAAAACCACTTGAATTTCCTTTCACCTCCAAATGACATGTGACTGACATAATATTGGGTTGATTGAGGAGTAGCCTCAATTCACTGCTGGGGTGATTGTGTAGAAAACAACCGTGTCCGCGCACCTCAGCCAGACGTGACGAGAAGGAACAACGTGTGCTTTTAGTCAGTAGGAGTCTGACAGACCTCTCTACCGTCCCCCAGCGGAGGACATCCATCGAGGATTGCCACACGTAAAAAAAGCTACTTCAATTCATCTGACAAAGTGCCAAGTTTTAAGTTTTTATTATAAAGCAAGCAACGTCAAATTCAGATGTTTCATTCTGATGTCATCACGAGCAAAAGTTAGGAAAGGTATTATTATATCAACTACAGCTTGGAATACAAAAATATTGAAATAAGTTACTTAAAGTGAACCAATCTGCAAATCGATCCTTCAACGTTTCATTGAACTAGCAAGCGATCACTTATTTTTTAAATTATTATAAATATGCGGTTTATTTTAGTACTATTTCGATTATTTAACAATTTGTCCGTTTGTATTATCCTCAAATTAATCGAACGTCACACGAAGATGCATGAAATCAATAATTACAGAAGTCATTTAACTATTTAAAAGGTAAATTGAACATTGAGGAGGAAAAGGAAACTTGCATTGTAATATCTAGATGTAATTTTATCAATGTTTTTGTTTTTTAAATAAATTATTTCCTGTATGTGCAAATAAATACTTTTATTTTTTTTCACCGAAGCGTGTTTATTCAGTACGAGTCTAACAGACCTTCCGTTCTCCCCAGACTGAAATAAAAGCAATACAAAAAAACATGTATGGCAGAAAACTTCTTAAGCGTCACTTTCCGAAACATAAGTTACAACCGTTGCGACGTAACGGAACTCCATGCAATAAAAATGTGACAGAATATAATTTATTCCACGCGGACGGAACCCTGTTTGCTAGGTTATTAAGTCATTAGTGACTGCAATTATGGGCCGGACAAGTCATGTTCAAACACAAACAATGAAGGGAAGGTCGATTGGGTTGACACACTGATCTAATAAAGCTTTGCGACCGCAATCAATTATATTATTTTAAAGAATGAAGAAGAATTTAACATACACAGTACGGCTTGTCTTACATACGAAAATACTTTGTTTATTTGTATCTTAATTAATTTCGGTACATGTCATTAATTGTTACGAAGTAGGAAACTATTTTTATATCCAGCAGCAGCTTCACCTGCGCTGTAAACGGAAATTATCCCACGAGATCAGAGGGCACAGCTCAAGCAGAAGATCAACTGGAGCGGCTGTTGTTATTTATCCAGTAGCTTCTTAGCTAAAAAATATCAGGTACTACTTACTCTATTCAGACAGAACCTTTAAAATGATTGCTGTTTTAAACTGTAAAGTCAAACCGGGCACTTGCCAAAGATCACAGCTTCGTATTGTAACTGCTTCGCTGCCCCATTTAATTAAATTAAACCGTTGTCTAAAGAAACTGATAACCATACAAGTTATTGTTGTACAAGACAGTTACGACTGTAGGGTTGCGCCGATGCCAGAGAACATGGAAATACATCCGTTATGTCTGGAAGCTAACACGAGTTACGATTTTGGCGGCGATGTGACGGAGAATAAGTGTAACTCTTAGCTTTTCAAGACCTATCTAATTTAATTTGTCATCAAATTGTTTGCATCTTATTATTTCCATACTAGTTTTTACTAATCAAGACAAAGAATGGAATGACAGAGAAAATAATAGAATAAACAAAAGAAAACAATATCCTAAAGATGAAAATTAAAACAGACAGACGGATAACAAAGTGATCCTATAAGGGTACCGTTTTGCCGCCGTGGGAGACGCCCCGAGCGTTGGGCCCCACGAGACAACTCCCGGCTGTGGACGGTCAGCAATGGGTACCTTACCGTCCGTCCGTCTAGTGACGACAGGCCGTATCGACGGGCGCGTAAGTGCTCCACGCGCTCCTCAAAGAGATATCAGTAAAGCAGAGCGGCCTGCGAAAGCCACCGCCTGCCGGCGTTGCGGGGTGTTCGAAAGCGGGGGAAGTTATTTGATGATTTCCCATCCGTAAAAAAAGGGGACCGTTTGTTCCTTTTGAGGTACAGAACCCTAAGAAACAGACATTAGGTTTGATTAATAATGTGATAATAGAGACGTGGATAAGGACCAAGAAGACGTGCTGCGACGATCCCAAATAAATAATGTTGAGGGATAATCATAATTTGAATACGTATCTACCTTAACAGTAACGTCTAAAACGTAATGAATAATTTGTTTTTGATTTAATAATAAAATTAATGTAGTATTAAGTAAATAAAAGTTGAAGTTAATAATACAATGAATAAAATATTTAATTACGAAAATTTTATATTAATAAGAGACCTGATATTCTGATGAAAGATTTATTACAACGACGATTTATTTAAGCTTTAATCTCATCATGTGAGTAAATATGTATAAAGCTGGTATGTTTCAGAGTTTCAATTAAGGCTACAATAAAAGTTAAATTGCTCTCGCGTATGTTCAGATACCTATTCATGTATGCAGTAGGTACTCAGTGTGTCCGCCAAGATGAGGTTTTCTGTTATTGTTGTGATCTCACTGCTGCTATTCCTCAGGGTGGCGTTCTCTGTCCTCTCCTTTTCTTTCTCCATCTTCATAAACACCGTTACCAATGTTTTCTTCCATCTCTACGCAGACGACAAATTGCTAGCTTAATTATTGAGATACGAGTATCTTCAATTTTAAAATCAACGTATTTACGTTACTTTTACACCACGCTCTCGTGCTAGGGCATCAAGATAGCTGTTTTAAAACTGGCGGGTTGTATACGAGATTCCCTGTAAAAAACACTTTTTCCTTTCAAAGTGTTTAAGACGGCTAAATTTTTAACCTTTTTATACAACACGGTCGAACAGAAAAAATAATGACTATTTTCATTCAAATTAAATTGAGATTTTTACATAAACAAGCACAATATGATCTGATGCCTTCCGCAGAAGACTTCGTTTTAATTGTGACTATTACGCGCCTGGGTTCATTAGTGCACCCAACCACTAATATCAACTAATTAAGAGAGGAATGAGAAGTAAATCATTTTCTCACTAAGAAAAGCAAACAGTTTAAAGCTTGTAAGCAGGAACTTTCAGTCCGGTCTAGACTAGATCTGTGCAGTAATAAGCATTTCTTTTATTTCCTATGATATTCACTAAGAGGCTTCGTTACAAAATCTAAATATCTATCGTAAAAGTTGAAGTATTTTGATGCATTCCAATAGTGATGGCGTCTGCATTTCTGTATGACTAGATTCTCAATTACACTTCATTTTATTTTACATATTCCTTCACCTTGTTACTTGTACTAGACATTACGTGTTAAGATTTGTACCCACTAGAATACTTTACTGTGGACAGTGGAGGCTTGTAAATAAATGGTTTGTTGTTGAAATGGTCGTTGATTACTGTGTTATAACTTTTGTATTGTTAGCTGTAAAGGCTGTTAGTTGTGCCCAGCGGTTTCACCCGCCGCTCAAGCCACCCTTATTACTTAGGGAAAAATAGATATTGGGCGATTCTCAGACCTCCAAAAACATACAAATCGGTGCAGCCGTTTCGAAGGAGTCTGGTAACAAACACCGCGACACGACACAAGTGTCAAATTTACTTACACGGAATTCTTTCATTCACTCTCTGACTGAATTTATGCTGCGTGTTGTCTACATGCAGCATAAATTACTGGATCTAGAACCCTTTAAAGTTATTTATTTAAACTTCGTAATTTTTGCCTATGGGAACTTTTATCAGACACAATATTCTTATTCTTATTCTTTATTGCACAAATCAAATATATACACACAAATTACAATGTATAGCTTATGTACAACGGCGAGCTTAACCCAAAGTTGGGTTTTCTTACAGCAAACCTTCCTTATTGATTAAAAAATTT
Source organism: Ochropleura plecta (assembly GCA_905475445.1). Classification (NCBI taxonomy): domain Eukaryota; kingdom Metazoa; phylum Arthropoda; class Insecta; order Lepidoptera; family Noctuidae; genus Ochropleura; species Ochropleura plecta. The sequence continues at coordinate 13,830,875 of FR997731.1, read as the reverse complement.
GTAAAATAGGATAGGTACATAATGTGCATAGAAGAACATAGAAAGGCTTAAAATAACTTACAAAACTGAACTGTTGTTAGTTCACTTACATTAATTCAAAATTACTTACATGGATGCATAAATGGATAAAAAAAAAGAAATAGCTGCGTAAAAACAAATGCCCATCAACGGAACCCAAATCACGGCCAGTACGCAAATTCTGACCGAATGAGAGAGTTCAATTTCATTTGAATTAATGACAAAAGGGTATACTTATACGGTTGCAAGTTCCTTGCAAAGTTTCTCATTGAACTACAATACGCATGAGTACTGAAAGCGTTTATATTCAATTCTTGAGAAAAACGGTTATACGGCACTAAGATTTCAATGAAAGACTTGTGGGAAGGAAAATAAATCTAAATGAGATTTTCTATATAGATAATAAATAGATTTAGGGACAATGGATTTAACTAGGCTTAGTTCTGTACGTATGATCCAAATTACATTTAATAAATACAGAAAACCGTGTTTATTCGAATTTTAAGTCATGAATGTACATAACTGAACATAGTCAGTTAACAAACTTCTTAGTTCTATAAACTCAATAGCTTTATATATTTCTAATCGATTTTGCATTTTCTAGAGTAGGCGTCGTTAAATTTTCTGAAAGTGGTTTAAAATAAAAATTACAATGGGCGCTTCTTCCGCCGAAAATAATTTTCTCGGTCAGTGATTAAATTTTCATTAAAAGGGTAAAGTGGTTATCAAGATGATTTTAAGAAGCGTTGAGTGGTTAATTGAATGAAAAATGTGGAACTTTAAGGGTTTTAATCTCTTTCATTTAATGATTTACGCCTCTGATGATGCCTTTTTGTAATGTCTTTTGTTAGTTTTATTATAAGTGAATTTCTTGGGCAAGTAGCTACTTCTAACCAATATTAAACTTTTAGACCAAATTGTTAATATTTAACAAGCTTTTATTTAACTTGCAAAGGAGATCGCCAGAAATCCATACATCGTTGGGACAAATGTGTACAGTAACCATTTTTATATAAATGGTTATTGTTAACTTATTTTATTCCTAATTCCCATAGAATTTGGTTCCAACATATTGTTTAATAGATAAAACACGTACATATTAATATCAGAAATAATTTTTTCAAAATTCTATGGGAATTAGGAAGAAAATAAGTTTTTGCTGATTTAGCTTTAATTACGCTTGGCTTGTATACAATGCGTGGTTAGGTATAGACGGCATTCAATATGACGATCTCTTAAAGATGCTAAATTAGTTATTTTTATTCACCTCCATGTCGACATCGGTTTCAATTAAAAGGGTTTGTGAGAAGAAAACGAAAATGTTTAAGAGCTTGTTTTGGCAACTCATCATAATTATGTGTGTATGGAGGAAAAGGCGCAAATCCCCTATGTTTGGTTTGCACCTTTTCCTTGGCCGCGTCTTTGGCAGGTAAAATTTTAAGTGTTTTTTTTTATATCAAGTCGTACGAATCTAAATAATGATCAGCCGTTGGTGATAAACTCAAGTATTTAAATAATCCCCAAATGATACCGAAATCGTTTTGCTTTTTAAGTTTATTCTTGAAATCCACAGATGCTAAAAAAACCTCAAACATGCTTTGGGACAACGACATCGATACAAAACGATGAAATAAAACGATTCGTTGAACCTTGAAAAAGTTGTGTCAACAAGGAATTAAGTTTATACGATTTATTAATGTTTGTTACAATCTAATCAACACAAAACCTTGTTGTGCGAAAATTCTGAGATATCCACGATTGATTTCCCATGGTTTATTTGCTTTGAATTCGCAGTAAAATGGATAAACATTAATTCTGTTTCATTTTTGAACGAACACAAACAATATCAGGTCGGTTATTCCAGTTGATTGAGGTACGATATTTGAACGTAAACTCAATTGATCAGGTTGCGTATAATAACAAATAACAACACAACAAATTACTTCCTGGAAAAATAGAATATGGGAGTCCACTCTCATATTCTATTTTTCCAGGTGTTACGTTACAAATACTACAATTATAATTAACACTTGAAACGGGATATTTACCATGTTTGTTATATATCGAGTTCAGGGGGCTTAGACAAAGTAACAATTTAAAAACGATAACGAAGTTAGAAATCGTTATCGCTCAGCAGTCACTAATACATTTTCAACTTTATACGCGCGTTTAATAAAGTTGAAAATCTATTGACGTTTACATATCGTTTTTGTTTGTTTCGCTCAGCAGTCTTTAATAGATTTTCAACTTTATGCACTAGGGTATAAAGTTGAAAATGTATTAGTGACTACTGAGCGATAACGATTTCTAACTTCGTTATCGTTTTTAAATTGTTACTTTGTCTAAGCCCCCAGGTCAGAGTAAGTAGGTAACTAGCTTAAGGAAGAAGAAAAAATACGAAAATAAAAACGACACTAGGGAAACAAGAAGCTAATAAATCAACTTTTTGGCTGATTGTGTATAATTTATTTTAGTCCAATTCTCCTGGAGTTGAGGGCCATGCAAATAATAACAACTGCATGGATCGATCGGCACGGTTCAGCAGTGCTTGACAAGTTCGCAACGTGGGTAGGTGAACATCAGTCATACACACCACATTCCCTCCGTGTCTCAAAAAGTACATAAAGCCGCTTACTTTTGCAATCATTTTTCAGTCGGAAGACTGACGTCACGTGACGTGACATTTTAAGTAGAAACCAAGAGTCTGACTACGAGTCTTATATAGCAAGGGGTGTTACCCAGTCACTGAGTTGCAAATGTCAGATGTGTAGTCGCTGCTTTTGAAAAGCTGGAATTTTGCTGCATTTCTTCTGAAGCTGCTCCCAACAAAGTTTACGAAAAAACAAAGCTTTTAATGTCCTTCAAATAACTTCCCTCGCTGTGGGTGGAGCGGGGGCAGTGCTACATTTTTACTGACTAAAACCCACCCATGTTTCTTCTTTCTCCCTTTATGTTCCGGGGCTGAGGTATCTCTTGCGAACGATCCGCAACCCCAGTAGATAATGTCCTGGAGTAGAGACCGCGTATTAACAAGCGTAGCAAGATGGACCGTCGACTTAATAAAGATGGCTAGATTATACTGGATATGGAAGGACTGGGCAGAGTGTTGTGACGCAACTTGATAAAGGCATCAGTTGAGTCCGACAAGCTGAATTGATAGAGCCTCATTGAAGGGAAAATACTAGTTGACTGAATATTCCCACAATTAATCAGCTACAGACATACCAGGCTGAATGTATATAAATATTATTAAAAGGATTCTATTTAATAGTCAATCAATACATTATGTATGACCATCCAGCTGGTGTTGCAATAATGTTGCAATAATTGTTATGTGAGCGATAATCTTGAATTGTCAATAATAATCGGTTTATTAAAGGATTTGTATTATAAGTACATGCTGTAATATTTATTTATACATGCTGTAATACTAATATTAAATTAATTATATTTTATTTATTTGTATAAATATTTTTTTTATATTTTTACATAGGTATTTCATATGGTGTTACATCGATCACTTCCTTGGTTATTTTGTTTTAACAGCGTTACTATGTCTTACCCAAGGTTTGATATCCGGCGTTACGGGTTGCACGAAAGAGGTACCATGGTCCCGGAACGAAAAGGGCAAAAGTAAAAACATAGGTTGGTTTTAGTCAGTAAAAGATGGAGTAAAACAGAGAGGGGTACACACTGTTACAAGATTAACGAACTGTGTTCACAAACTTATTTAAGTATAAGGAGCCACTCACACTTATGTTAATACTACAGGAAGCATTTCACGTACGTGCGTTGGTATTGTCCGATATTATCCGATTAGTTCCGGAACCGGAACGGAAATTGTAAAACCTTTGCATGCCCATGTGACAGTAAAATATGGAGACCTATACTACAATGTACGGTCAAGCAACCGCACATTGTACTTTGGCCTAGTTAGAGAACTGCAAATTTTGTTAATTTATAAAATGTAATACAGTCACGTACTCAAGTACGTCAGTCTTCGGTAGAATATCGAGCTCGCGTAACATTTAACATTTTAAACATTTTTTATAACATTTTTACATTATTTTCTTTTATATTATTTTAGTGCATTTTTCGTATTAAAATACCTTTTTGAACATTAACATTTATTTTATTAACATTCAACATTTACTGTAAGGGTCCTGCCCTTACATACAAAAATCACCTATACACTATACCCATGTTTGCAAAGAAATAAATGATTTATGATTTATGAACTTAACGAGCCCTTGCTCAATCTTGTTCACGCAGCAAGGTCGCATCCATATCCGTGCATATTTTAAGATTGAATGGACAATAATATGATGCTTGACCAAATTCGAAATACCTTCTATAACAGTGTAAAAATGTGTCTTGACCAAGAATGATCGTTATACTAGCTTTTGCCCGCGGCTTCGCTCGCGTTAAATTCGTGGTAACGCGGTTCGTTTTTCCTGATTTGCAGGTATTTTTCGTTGCTAACTAAGAGTGTGTGTACCGATTTTAAGCTTCCTACCTTGAAAACTGCGAAAAGTCCTATATAAAATTTCACCCCCTCTTTTAAGGGGTTGGGGGCAGATTTCTAAAAAAAAATTGTGCACGATGTTTTGTTAGTGACAAATAGGCCGCATACAATTTTTTGCTTTCTACCTTGGAACATTGCGAAATGCTCCATACAAACTTCAACCCCCATTTTAGGAAAGTGAGGGATTAAAAAGAGCCAAAAGTAGCCTATGTCTGTCTCCAGGGTCCCAACTATGTCTGCACCAAAATTCATCAAAATCGGTTTTGCCATTTAGGCGTGAAAACTTAACAAACAAACAAACTCACTTTCGCTTTTATAATATTATATTAAGAATGGTTATAATTCCACGAACCCGATCGAAGCGCTTTCCTAACATATTTATTGTGCGAACTGCCAGTCTGTGATATTCACTGCCGGCTTCTTCACTGCTGGCTTCTCTGTTCCCTGATCATTATTATCGCGATCTCTTCATAGTTCGGGTGAATCGGTTGGATCTAGACAAGCGTCCTCCATTCTATGCAGCATTTTTGCTTCACATCAAACAAGTTGCGGCCAACACACGACACGATTGACGCAGTAGCTGAGCGATCGACTGCTGCGCTACGTGTTGCGGGTTCGATTTCCGCATGGAACAAATATTTGTATGGCCTACCCGAAACAACTATCTAGTTGTTCCGGGTCGGGCTTTTTGGGTATGTGAGTTTAAATGTTTGTAAATGCGCCCACAATACAGATGAAATTCCTAGTGTGGGGCAACGTTTCTTTAAATAAATAAAAAAAAAACACAAGACTCTTTAGATTAAAACAAGAGCGAGTTAGATTCGCGCACCGAGGGTTCCGTACAAACTTGCGACATAAACAGCCATATTCTTGACTGCGTAGACTTAGAGGATTGAAATTCACAGCACAAAGGGACTACAGAGTTGATTATATGGTTTTAATTGAAACTCGGTACATCCATGCGTTCCAGAGATCTGGTCTTGACAGACAGATGGACAACAAAGTGATCCAATAAGGGTTCCGTTTTTTTCCTTTTGAGGTACAGAATCCTAAAAAGATGTTTGGGAAATTTGTTTCTTAGAATAGTCAGATACGAATCACCGGCCTCATCTTTTTAAACACAACCATAGGACACGTGTTATAAACACCAATTTACAGAAATAAGTATGATTTATAATTTAATTGATACATATACTTGTGCTGTATGTAAACGAAGCAGTATTAATAACGTACTTAAAAGCCCACTTTGGCATGTCATAATGGAATGAGGCTATGTTAACTTTGTTTGTATCAATATACAGCACTTTATGGAAGGTTGGCGATATTATAAATGATTGAAAATTGATTGTCACGAGGTATATAACTTTATACACAATCACGTTAGAAGACAAATAGTCCAAGAGCCCAGAGCGACCTGACATAACTTATTTTCACATAGATGAAACCTCACATTCTCAGTAGCGTCTCTTGTGCTTTGTATACCTGCTTGATTATGGAACTCGCCGTGTGACACCTGGACAGGTACCAGATAAGAAAGGTAACTAAAAATCTTATTCTCAAATCATTAACGTAAAACGACTTATTAATTATTTAGAATAGAATATTGATCCATTAAATTTTTAAGGTTCCGTATCTAAAAAGGAAAAAAACGGAATTTCCCTTATTGGATTACTTTGTTGTCCGTCTGTCTGTTTGTTATAACCCTTAATCTTGGTAACGCATGCGGTAATGAGTTGTAATTAAAACCATATACTCAAGTCTGTGGTCCTTTTGTGCTGTCTACCCAGTCAAACGATATGGCCGTTTATGTTTCAAGTTTGTACGGAACACTTAGTGCATGAGTTTAACTCGCTTTTAATCGTTTTTTTTTTTTAAGGAGGCTCATCATCTTCTTAGTATGTACCTAATCATAATGGTCAAGTAATTCATGTTTTTTTTTGCAAATTCAGAATCTCACTCAGCCTAGTTTCAGCAATCCTTGAAATATTTCTTCATTGAAATCAGGTCACGATCAAAAATACTCGTGTCAGAATACAATCGCCCGAATACTTTAATATGGACCCAAATTCCCGATGCAGATCACCTCGGTCTATTTCAATTCGCAAAACGATCCCCGTCTAGTTGAGAGAATAGAAAATGTGAACTTTAGAAATAGCTGACCTAACTAAAACCTAACTTTAGTAGTTTTGTGTTTATACCAAGACAACAATATCTTCGGCTTGGAAAAGTTTAACTTGAGCTTTTGTTCCAGTTTCGCTATGTCAGAAGATGCTGTTTGTGGCTTGGTGTATTTTTATTTTTGTTAAGCTGTTTTAATTTTAAAGAGTTGAGCTTTGAAGAGTTTCGTGGCGTCACTTTACTTGCTTCCAAACATGTCGGTTTAAAATTATCCCACGGGAAATGAATACCTCTGTATTTACGGGTCTGGTGGACCTTGAACAATATGTAGCTCACCGTACGTCCTTCTAATAACGACAAGCCGTGTAGACGGCGTTTTTGTGTTCCACGGGCGCCACAAAGAGATGTCAGCAAAGCAGAGGGACCTGCCAAAGCCACCGCCTGCCGGGATTGCGGGTAGTTTGAAAGAGATGCCGTATCCCTAGAACATAAAGGGCAAAAGAAGGAACATGGGTGTGTTTTAATCAGTAAAAGTCTGAAACTCCAACGAGCTCCGCCCAGAGCCGAGGAAGTTATTTGATGATTTCCCATCCGCAAAAAAAGTGGAAATTAATACCCCGATAATGATCAACGAAATCCATTCAATCGTTAAGACATGAAACCTAACACACAGTTTCTGACGCGTTTATAATATTAAAATAAATTTAAAACAAAACACATGACATCATTTATTCTCATTTCAGATGAGTATTTACAAGGGTAGCGTAGAGGTCATTGGCAGTCACGTCATTTGCGCAATTTAGGGAAACATGTGATACGAAGAGAACCAATCACCATTTGCTGGAAGCAATTCGCATTGTATTGCTTCTATCTTTACGTGAGTTTTTTCCAACTGTATGTTTTAAACTACTCTGATCTGATATGGGAAAGGTATTTTACTTTGAATGATTTCAGATATGTGGGTTAGTTTTTGGACTTTCAAACTTAAATCTCCATTTTCCATTTAATAAACCACTGATTTAGTTGCAAACCTAGACTTTAAATAGCAAAAGGAAACTTCATTTCTGACTAAGCAAAGTCAGCATTGAGTTTTCCTTTTCTACAAAGAACGAAAGATAAAGACTTGAAAGAACCACAGAGCCGTTAAGAAGCGATAATGAACTAACAATAGCCGCGAACTTGTTGCAAGTCTATTAACCGACTAAACAGAGAAGCAATTAGTAGTATAACGATCTCATTTAGGTACCGACCGACCATGTTTGGTCGAGTAAACAGGTTTCTATTAATGTCCCCACAAGCTGTGTTAAGCTGTCCGTTGTGCACCCGCCAAACTATTATGAGTGCTAAAATCGAAGCTGTTTAAAACTAATTGGTTTGAATAAATTATTCGGTCGTGGCAAAGGCTTGGTGGTCAAAGGCAGTAGTTTTTTGTCTACATTATAACATGTTATTTGAGGATGGTCAATATAAACAAATAAATTATTAACTTTATTTTGTATCATCATAATAATAATAGTTTATCCGTGATTATGACGTTTGCAACTGCACCAAAATATCGAAAACTCGAAAGAAATAACAAACATGGTAAATATCCCGTTTCAAATGATATTAATAAAAGAAAAAAACAATACAAAGTCCTACCAACCTCTAGTGTGTGGTACTTTGGTGGTCTAATATATTTGTGTTAGGAAGTTCCGCACTCCCAGTACCAGTTGTACCAGTTACTCTTATAGCTATTGAAAAGACATGCCAGTAGTTATTAAAATGAAGGAATGATATAATAATAAAAAAAGTAAAAATTAAAAGATGCGCTGTCGTGTGGATGTATGAGTATAATTAGGTAATGTCATTATCAATAAAACTACAGAAACTGGTGTTTAAAATGTTGCCCAACACTAGGAATTTCTCCTGTATCGTGGGTGCGTTTACAAACATTTAAACTTACATACACAAACAGCCAGACCCGAAACAACTATCTGCAGGTCATACAAATATTTGTTCCGTGCAGGAATCGAACCCGCGACACGCAGCGCAGCAGTCGATCGCTCAGCCACTGCGCCAACCGTGTCGTCAAGGCTAAGAGAGACTTTAACTTAGGTATGACATTATACAAATATTTGTTCTTATGGTACCTTGTCAAAACTTAAGATACAACTATGGATCACATTACGTTAAATTTAAATAATCCTATTCAATGTCGGTCGTGATGATATTCGCGACTGTGACTTAGGGTTGAGTAAGAAGTTGTTTCTACAGTATCAGTATTTTTATACCTGCATATCTATGTACAGAAATAGTACAAAAATACTAGATCGGCTAGTATTATTATTATAATTAATAACTTACCTTAATATTTTCCTACACCGATGTCTGTCATGTCTAAAATAAACTTAGAAAAGTACATATGAATTGAAAAAGTCACATTGATATTTGAACGGGTTGAACTCTTGGGTGTTAATGTTAAAATTTACGAAATTTAAAATGTTAGTAAAATGATTTGTACAACAATACTTTTCTGTTAACTGTGGAGGCTTGTAAATGGCTTGTCGTTTATTATGTAACTGGCATAACTTTTGTATGGTTAGTCACCTAAACAATAAAAAAGTAATAATAAAAATGTTTTTTGTTTTTGATAAGAAATAAAAAATATGTATACAAATAAATAAATGATAATAATAAAAAAGTATAGTAGTCAAACAATTCACTAAACTCTCACTGGCAACTCACTGGCAGATTCAATCCTACTATATATGTATATTATAAATGCGATTTTTTATGAGGATGGATGTATGGATGTTTGTTACTCTTTCACGTCAAAACAGCTGAACAGATCTTGATGAAATTTGGCACAAAGTTAGATTATGGTCTGAAATAACACATATGATACTTATAACTCCGTGGGGAAAGCCGCGAGCGCCAGCTAGTATTAAATAACTTATTTTGAGATTTTAAAATAGTTTAATTGAAACTGCAGCTCACAATTGCAGTTGTCGTGTTATGAAAAGCTCACGCGGTGTTTTACACGTCCATGTGCAAGCTCTCGTTTGGCCGTTCAACGTCCCGTTTCCCGAACAGTACTTCGTTTTCACATAAGAACCACTTTCCGCTTGTTTAACCCGGTGGCTAACTATTCCCGATACTCCCTGTAGACTGTATAAAACGAACGTTTTAGTGAAAATATCACGCGATTGGAGGATCGAAGTGAACACTGTACACTGAATTTTCAATTTTGAGCAATCCGATAGCTTTTGCGTCTAGATTGGTAGGTAGAGTGGAACTGAGTTGAGGGTATGATACCAATTTGATTGTATACCATTTGTTTTTTTTTTCGAATGGGTTAGTCTTCAAATAACTTCTCACGCTATGAGCCGTATGGGGGGGAGTGTCAGACTACTATAACGTACTATTTTACTGACTAAAACCCATCCATGTTTCTCCTTTTGCCCTTTGTGTTCTGAGGCCACGGTATCTATTTCGAACTACCCGCAACCCCGTCAGGCAGTGCCCCTGACGGGCCCTGCTTTGTTGATATCTCTTTGAGGCGCACGTGGAACCTGAACGCGCCGTCGACACTATACGGACGGACAGTAAACGACTTAACGGCTGATCGATCGGATCATAATAAAATTTGGCAAGGGAATAGATTTTTAACTTGGAGAGGACATAAGCTATACATTATTACGCCATTAACAAAGAGGGGTGAGCAATATTGCATTATGTACATATTCCTCAGATGTTTGACAGCGGACAACTGTCATAACATTTAAATTGCGAAACAACGAGTACCTACGCGTTACGTTCAGACATTTATTACTACACAAATTTCCTTTTTTTGGTATTGGTCGTCGTGTCGTTGAGCTCCTTGGGTTATGAGTCGAGCTACACGATAACTGACAAATGCTTGCAGTGACTGGATCCATTCAATCTGTGTGGTGCTTTCTTAAAAAGACCATTTCAGACACTAATTTGCATAGTTCTTATGTAAGTTGACCAAGATTTTTGTCTGGACCTTAAAATCGCTGTTTGTTCTCAGAGTAGTCGGGTACGAAACACCGGCCTCATCTAGTTTTTTTTTTAAAAAGACGTGTAAAAGTGTTTGTGAAAACCCACTTACATAATAAACATCATTTACTAGCTGTAACCCGGTACAGCTGGCAACAAACTAAATGTCTAGTTCCAGTATAAATACCGTAACAATGAAAGAATTTACTATTACTCCAAAGCCTATTTCTTGCAGCAATCTCGCACTCACAAAATAGCTATTTCTGAAACAATCCTGTTCCTAGACTCGTGTCTGCACTAAGGTCGACCAGCAATGACGAAACGCCACACCTTCAATATTGAGATTACACTATTTCGCGTAGTAATTAAACGTTTTGAATATACATGACCTACCGCAATATTTGGCTGTAAATATATTAGTTAGCATAATGTGATCACGAATAGATAGGTCAACCGTACCTTCCTGTGGGGTCTTAGAAGCGATTATGTGAAGCTAGGGTATCAGCATATTGTGTTATTTAATGGGTATAATAATAATTAAGACGGCTTAAATGATGGGCTACGGGTGGTAGGTTCAATTTCGACACAAAACAAAAATTCGCATGGGTAAAGGGTATGCAACATTTGTATAGTGATAGTTTTAATACCAAATAAGCTAGCGTATGGCCGCTTCACTTGATGTAAAGCGATGATGCGGCTTTGGATAGAACACGCTTGCCTAGAAGAACTGTCGAAGTTTGTAGGGATCTAGATTATAAGGATCATAATAATGTGCATTTCTAAAGTACTGTAAGAGGTTTTATACCTTTTCTAATGCTGGCTGGTTGGCCATGACGTACCAATACTCAGATCTTTATAAAGAAAGAACTAGAAAAAACAGAGACTAGAAATGGAATAGGAAGTGTGAGATGTATCTTATAAATATAATCATAAAGTATTATATGCGCTTTTATTGTAGTAATCTAACGTATATCCTACAGTACGCTCCCCGAAATGAAACCTTTAACAAACCGTTAGGAAGGTAACTTTGCGTTGTTCTGGGTCTTTTTTTGTGGATACAAAATCGACGAAATTTTACTGTCTTTATGCCTTTATGTTCCGGGGCCGCGGTATCTCTTCCAAACAACCCGCGACCGCGTCAGGTCGTTCTAAGTCTTGTTGTGACATATTATGTACAGCGGGCTGCATCAATTGGGCAACCCAGTTGTATTTAAAGTAACTTTCTAGGGGCTTCCCAATGAATGCAGCCCACAACACATAAGATCACACACTTTTTCCCACGGAGGTAGGCAGTTACTTTAGAACAGACAATGAAAAATTATCCAATAAAAATTATCAAATAAAAATAATATAAAAAAAACTCCTACAACCTTTGAGTTGTGTCTTGTTTTTTGAGTAAATCTTCAAGTGTTTATTTATTTTGTTATACAGCAGTTATACGTTGTGCTTGCTTATTAAACCTTACTTTTTGCCTACTATACTTTTGCTTATGGAGTATTAAACATATTCAAAATTATTTCATGTTTAATGCACCTATTTTTACTACTCACCTATTTCCATCTTCTCATTAAAAAATATCTATGAGATATCTATAAATCGCATAGATCAGTTATCTCATAGATCTAATTAATGTAAAAGGAGCTCGTGGCTAAATAATAGCTCGGGTCGATCTATGGGTTAAGCCACGCTTGCCTGTTTTGTTCGGTTGGTCTGTGGATGGCTGACCACCCATTACATACCGAGTTTCCTCCGCGCCTCGGTAACCACGTTAAGCTATTAATAGTAGATCTTTGACAGTCGTTACAGGTAGTCAGTGTCCCTAAAGTCTGACAACCAGTCTTATCAAGGGACATAGTATTACCCAGTACTAACTGGGTTGTGGGGTCAGACAGGCAGTCGCTACATGTAAAATACAGCTGCATCCGGTAAGACTGGAACCGACCCCAACATAGTTGGGAAAAGGCTAGGCAGATGATGATGACTCATTAAAGTAAGAGACTCTTGGTCTCTCACAACATTTTCAGTCACAATAATCGATACTTTTCAATCATATTTCTCTGTTAACCAGCTGATTATTTTTGACTCTTTTACTTTAGACCTGGAAATAACATAACATCACACCGGTAAGGTACTAGGCACCTAAATAAATAACAACTAACCCAGTCTCATAAATAACATTTCATTTAAGAGGTGCCTTTTCATACACCAAGTTCTGTTTGAAACCAACCTCTAAGGCAATTTAACTTTGTCATTACTTTTCTTCTAGAAAGGTGTTTCAAATAACAAGATTCGAAGCTGTTTGCGGCTATGGATTCCAACTTCCAAGAATTAGCTAAAAGTTACAACTCTTTAGCGTTCGAGTAAGTTTAGTTATAAACTGCCAGGCATAGCAGATATCTGGCTAACATTTTAACATGTAAACTTACACTGCTTTAACGTGTAAGATTTTCTGTAAGTTTATTTATTTATTGTAAATAGAACGGCCGAGGCCAATTACACTATTTAAACAAATATAATTTATAAAATTCAGTCATTCGTTCTTCTCACAGAAATTCAAACATTCTAACAGTATCACCTTCCATTCATCCGCAAACATATCAAAACCTGTGTTAGAGTTCAGGAGAGCGTTGATAGCCCCTAATGACCTAGGAATAGGTGACTTGGAGTGCGCAACAGTACGGCAAGTTGGAACAAGCAGCAAACGATGTTTCTTGGCACGACAGTAATTGTCTGGGACAAATAGCTTGCAGATTTCGTTGTGAAAATCAGGATCATCAATAATCCCTAGTTGAACTAGCTGTGCCCAGCAGTTTCACCCGCTGCTCAGCTCCTTTTTTGGAGACGGCTACACTTATTGCTTAGAAGTATGAAAAATAAATGGCTACGATTCTTAGATCTACAAAATATACATGTTAAATATAATAAAAGTCGGTCAAGACGTTTCGGAGGGGTATGACAACTAAAACTGTGACACGAAAATTTTATATTTAAGGAGATAGAAAGATATCATGGCCCAGTGGGACCAGCTACGTCTTACTTACGCTCTCAACTTTGCATTTAAATATCATAGATTAATCGGCCTATATGTATTTGCTCTATTTTTTGGAAAAGAGAAATATTGCCTGACCAAATCCAGGATTCGTGTGAATATAATTGTACCTCTTTAATGTTCTTTGCGTTAGCTGTAATTCATGCGTATTTCATTGCTTTCATTTAATTATCTGTCTGACTTTAACTTCATCAAGATTGTCATTGTTATTTGTGTATCTGTTGAGAACGTTGTTGGTTGTATATTTATAATCCGCCTGTTGGTTTTTCCGAATAAATAAAATTTATTAGTCCCACGACTGGGAAATAGGTCTCCTCTTGTAGTTGTGATTTACAGAGACCTCCCTCTTACAAAGAACATGCAAGTGTTTAAGAACTGCAAATATTATAAGGTTGACCATGGTAATTTATGTAAGTTGTATGTTTAGACTTATAGATAACTAATAAACTCCGGGAACATTCCACAAGGGTTCCCGTCTAACATATACTCCTGTGTCCTGATCGTATGATGGGACTTGCCATTTATCTTCTGCAGAAGACGTTGTTATCAAGTAGCTGGTGTAATGATTTAGACTGAAGAAGTCCAAACTTTCCCGCAACGCCTCAATCTGTAGAAAAATGAATCGCTGATCAGTAATTTTATTTTGTAAATCACGTTTTTATACTGAACATCCATCCACGACATTGATAAAGTTTTAAATAATCATAGCCTTATCTCACTGTTTAGACACAAGCCTCCTCTATGAAACCTATATTGGTGTGTTATCCACCACCTGAATAATTAGGAGCTTGCAAAAAATGACGACAATTACTGATATCCGCTGGACAATCTAGGTCCAACGAATAGTTAGGTTATGCTCTATTTACATTCCATGCATGCTAAAGAAATATTAAAGAACGTCAAACTTCTTTGACTTAATCAACACCTCAAAAGTAATTACAATTTGTTCTATACCGTTTGAAACAAAGATACCTGTTTCGGTTAAGAACCCAACTGCGCACTTAGTGGTAACTGGTTATAAATTGTAATAAATGTTGGATAAGCCACAGCAGCTTGACCTTGGCCTCATTGGCTGCCATAGATTGTAAGAAACTTGTGTCGATAATAGAAAATGGGAGTGTTCGATTGTATCCGATAACTCTATCCACTTGAAAGTTGTTTTGTAATTTGTGTTTTTGTGTTTTGAGATGATAATAGATAGAATAGACCGTGAATTGACAGTTATGGTGAAACAAAATTGATGACATGGAGGTTACATTTAAATTCAAACTTAGAACGTAATTGTCTTGCTATCTTTATATTATTATTCGATGGTTAAAAACCAAACGCTGAACCGAGGTAGATGTAATAAAATGTAAATTCAAACCTCACCTTTTACGCCATAATGTTGTCTGGTCACCGGTCATGTAGTATATTATTGGGAAAGCAAACATTTTAACTTGATGCAAAAAGAAAATAATTTTAATATTGAGAGTGTAAGATTTGTCCCCATTGTAAACTAAAATGACCAAACACTATTATCTATTTATCGGAGCTACAGAAACTTCGAGAAACCTACTTCTTGCTGTTATTATGTTTTTGCAAGTTTTAATTCAAAGATAGGTATCTACTTTTACTATAAATAGAATGTGTAAATGTATTGTTTTGAAATCAGAAAATATTTTTTTCGTATGGATATCTTGAGAAAATGTGAAAATAATATTTTAACCGTATTTTTTTTCTTTGGTCACGAAATATCGAAATATGAGGATCTTAAAACAAATAATTATAGTTTGGGATTCACCTTGTTGATCAAGAAGAAATTCGTTGATACAAACGGTAAGCTCGAGCGTGAGCAAAATATTCAAAGCTACACCAGGTGACTGCAATTCCAGTACTGTTATACCTACTTAGGACTAAAAAAAAAACTATCATTCTAAACTATACAAACACTACCTGTACCCCGCGCTTTTACCCGCTGCTCAACTCCTTTTCTAGAGGGGGCTACCCTTGTCACTTAGAGGTATGAGAAATAGATTATTTTAATTATTAAAACGAGAAAACGCGCGAGATATTTTCGGATGCATTGAAAATTTGATCGTATTACCATCGGTTATAGATGCGCGATCGAGTCGAGATCGAGAAGATTATCTATACTATCTATACTAATATTATAAAGAGGAAAGATTTGTTTGTTTGTTTGTAATGAATAGGCTCCGAAACTACTGGACCGATTTCAAAAATTCTTTCACCTTTGTAAAGCTACATTATCCCCGAGTAACATAGGCTATATTATATTTAAAAAAAAATTAGGGATCCTTACTAAAACTCCAATAATGTAACACAAGGTGTAAAAAAATGACCTGAAAAATTCCTTACGTCGCGTGCGCTGCGAAAACTATTGATGATAGAACAAAATCATTTACTACGACTTTGCAGAACTCATCATTATCTACAAAAAGTGTCGCGACAGCATATGTCTAAATATTATAGTTATGTCACAGTAACCGGTTTTTTGTTCTAAAAATTAAATTTATATGCCGCCGCTTGAAAAGGCTCTTTATTTGTACCTTGGTATTAATCCTTATCAAAATAAATTAGTTTATATTCAGGACGACTTCGATACCTTTTTATAACTTTTTGAATTATTCAATTCGGACATTTCATTCGGAAGATATCACGAGTTTTAAAATGCAAGTATTAGAAAAAAGCCGCGTGGTTGCCGCTCACCGCGCTCAGCTAGCCAGCATGCGATGTAGGCTCCATGTAAGCGTCACTGGGGTACGGACCCTACGCAGCGGTCGTGTGCGTGATCGTATGATTTTAGCTTGAAGAAATTTTGAATTCGCTTTAAATTCGTTTCGTAGGTAAATAAGTACCTGATAATAAATAATATATTTTAATGTAACTATTCAAACAGCTTATAGTAGTAGTTTATAGGTATTCCTGTTCAAAATTTAAGCAAAAATTTAGTAAAAGGTAGTTTTCTAAACCCATATATTTCATTTTCTTTTAATGAGTACCTACTACTTACCTGATAATAAATATTATATTTTAATTATTCAAAAAGCTTAGTACTTTCTATAGTTCAACAAGCAAAAATTTAGTAAAAGCCTGTTTAATTATTTATTTCCTTTTATTTTTCATTTTATAATGCCCAAAAATGCCAAAAAGATCAAGATCTCAACTTTCTAAACATAGTTCCCAGGCGAGGGCAATAAAAATACGGCGTAATGAGGAATCTTCATCAGAAAAAGTACATCCTAGGCTGTGTGGCGAATATTTGAATTTCCGATCCATGAGCGGCATCCTACAGTCTTACAGTTAGCTGTCCACTTAGAAAACGGCCAAAGGGTGTATTTTACCCCAGATACGGCTGAACAAGTGGCTCATAACCCAAGGGAAGATAGCGATTGCAGTTGCTTCGCCAGGAATTGCCGCAACTCTCTTATAGGATGGAAAAACGGCTCATTCTACTTTTAAACTTCCACTATCCGTAAATCTTGAGCAACAATCGTTATGTTCAATCCGTAAAAACGGCCCTCTTGGTAAATTATTACAAGACGCTTCATTGATTATGTGGGATGAATGCACTATGAGTCACAGAGCGCATATAGAGGCCGTGGACAGAACATTAAAAGATCTTAGAAACTCCTCTGCCCTCATGGGCGGGATTACTTTTGTATTTGCTGGAGATTTCCGACAGACTCTTCCTGTCATTAACAGAGGTACGCGAGCAGATATCATCAAATCATGCTTGATATCGTCTCCCTTATGGACTTCGATAGAAAATTTAAAATTACGGACGAATATAAGAGCTCATCTTCATGGAATAATGGAATAGTAATTTCCCACAACAACTGCTAAAACTTGGAGAAGGAATTTTTCCCACTCCAAATTTAAGCAGTTGTGACATCCTGCTGGATGAGTCTGTAGGCCAAATAGTCCATAATTTAGAAAATTTAATAGATGCTGTATACCCTGACATCGAGAATTTGCACGAAAAGCACTTTCATTAGTTGTATTCAAGGGCAATAGTGTCACCCAGGAATGATAATGTTAACGAAATAAACAATCTCATTATTCAAAAAGTCTCCGGCCAAATAAAAAATTACAAATCGATCGATACCGTGACTAATATCGAAGACGCAGTCCATTATCCACAGGAATTTTTAAATTCACTAAACCCTTCTGGACAATTCTATTCAATTTAATTCAATTCTATTCAATTCCAATTTTTAACGTCAATTCATGTGGTGGCACCACATGAATTGACGTTAAAAATTGGAATTCCAATAATGTTTTTAAGAAATTTAAGCCCTCCGAGCATGTGCAATGGGACGAGACTGCTTATTAAGGAATTGAAGGATAATTTAATTGTAGCGACCATTATCACTGGCCCAGCAGCTGGTCAACTAGCTCATATACCGAGGATACCGATGATCCCAACTGATCTGCCAATCCCTTTTAAACGACTTAAGTTTCCGGTCAAATCATCTTTCACGTTAACTATTAACAAGTCCCAAGGCCAAACCTTCGAATTATTTGGGATCGACCTACGAAAAGAATGTTTCACTCATGGCCAACTGTATGTTGGCCTATCACGTGTCGGAGCTCCTGAAAATCAATTTATTTTGCTGCCACAAAATAAAACTACTTCAAATATCGTTTACAGGGAAGCTCTGACTCACTAAAACTAATGGCTTTTGTTTTTTAGATAATATGATATTTGTTTAAAATTTAAAAATAAAAATATACAAAAAAAATTCATTAAAAAAAATTCAAAATTCCTTTATAATTTTCCTTTTTTTTTGAAACCCGATGCAAAAAAGAAGGGTGTATGTGTGTGTGTGTATATGTACCCGTGCGAAGCCGGGGCGGGCCGCTAGTACTTTATACAACGGTGAGGTTATTTCCATTCTGTCTGAACTGACCATTAGTCATTTGTTGGTAGTAGCTCGTTATTCTTACTTAATGAAATCTTATCATAAGTTATGAATCCAATGTGTGGTCATGAGATTAACAACTGCATAACAACGGGTTCAATATAATCTTTATCTACATTGTAACAGATTGTTTTATTAATTGAAGGAGTTGCACTAATCTAGGAGTTGTAAAATGCAAATCCCTAGAAAGACATAATCTTTGTAATAAACCGATGTTATTAGAAATTACACAAACAGTGAAAAACCGTCCAAGCACGAGTCGTACTCGCGACAAACTTGCGACATAAACAGCCATTTATTTGACTGCGTATACTAAGAGCCCACCACATTTAAATATATGGTTTTAATTCCAACTCGATATCTCTATCTCTACTAGTATAAATTTACCAAAATTCCTTGTAGCTCGTTGTTCAGCTATTCTATCCAATATAATTTGTTCCGCGTTGTTCTGACAAAATTTCAATCTACTTTTAAAAGTTTTCCGGTACTACAAGTGTTCAAGTACTATTGTTTTGAGACAAATCAAATCCATAAAAAAACTGTAATATGTATGTTTCAGTTGAGAATTCCATTAAACATCATAACTTTTATATTAATTTTAGTTTCTGATTGACTCTGCAATTGTAGTATTTCTGCTACAACAATATTCTTATAGTCGTTGGTATTTAAGCTTAATGGGTGATTTGTATTTTTTTTACTTCACACATAAATTATGGTCTGTTCGATTCTCAGGTTAACAGACCAGCAATTATTTTTTGTTTTTTATTTTACTTTTGTATATTTAAAGTGCGTCATTCGTTCCAAATAGGTAGGTATTTAAAAGTAACGATTTCGGTTATCATAACTTTAAGATTGAATTGAACGATGATAGATAGTTTGCGTTCTCGACTTGTCTTATAAGTCGTTTAGTTTCTTGACTGGTTTGTGATATAAAATACTATCAACACTGGGATTCAACATTGGGACTATACGTTCAGTTAGTCATTGTCCTCGTTTTCATTTTCTTCGGTGTTGGCAAGAGTTAAGTCGGTATCTGTGTATTAGTCTGCGTTCCCGTGTTCATCTAGACTGGATCTTATTAAGCCACGAGTTAATATGGTCCATTCCTCATTTCAGTTCTCAGAAAATTGAGGGCGATGATGGCCAATATCACAAAAAAAAAACCAATGAATACTGCTTATTTTTATTTCATAAATTACGTATATTATTATCTACTATGACTATTTTTATAAATTATCACAAGCTAATATTAATCTACTCAAGTAATAATCTATCCAACTTCAAAGGCGGCTTGATGTAGTCAAAGTCAATGCGATGCGTGCGCGCAATGTTGCTGTAACTGTGCGCAGACAACTTCGGTGTACGCGTCTTTTCTGGGCTGTCGAAATCTACTTTGAAGAGGCCGAACTTTGTTCTGAAAATAAAAAAAATATATATTGAGGGTACAAGAATCCACTAATCATCGTCTACCCAGCTTTTACCCAACTATGTTGGGTTCGGCTTCCAGTCTAACCAGATGGAGATGAATACCAGCATTTTACATGGAACTACTGCCTATCTGACCTCTTCAGTCGAGTACTGGGCAATATTATACCCCTTGGTACCACACTGAATGGTAGTCAGTTTTTCGGGACATTGACTAAATGTAACGTAACGACTGTCAAAGTATATAAAAGGTGGTGATTAACCCACAGATCACACCCGGCAGGCACAGCTTAACCTAAAGATTGACCCGAGAGGAAATTTCAGAGAATTCACTAATAATAAATTGATATTTTACTGGTAGCACTTAAGGGCGTCCCCATAAGATACTATTCCAAACGGGTCGCGCACCCAAAGCGCGGTAACAAAGCCGTCCAATTGTTTTAACCGACCGCAGTGACTGTACTCTAATTGCGGTTACAAAATCTCTCGAATTGTACCTTCATGTTCTGATAAATGAAAAGTGATAGTGTCTAATTAATATACATCAAATAATTAAAAATAAATAGAGAAAGGCTTAGATTTTTTTGTATGTAGCCTGTCTAACCAACCACTTTAATTTATTTTAAAAGGTCACGCATGTAACTTGTATGAAGATGTTGTATTATATGTATTTAATCATTTAGGTTTTATGAGCGGCCGCTATTTTGAAAATAAAAATTAAATGGCGGACGTTAGGTAGGCTAAAATATGTATTCCAACTCCTATAATAGGAACTTCAAATTGTCATTCTGTGTAATCGTCATTTCTTATCAACTCTTAATCACTATCCGATTATTTGTTTAGTATAAACGCCATTATTTTTTGTAATGTGGTTCATTAACAAAATTTAAACGTACAAATTACAAAATCACAGTCCAAAAGCTTTGCAAATAGATTAAATTGCACAGCAGTTTGTAAACATTTTCAAATTAATTTGCATTCCTACACTACTATCGGGAACCCGTTTTATATGCATATTGTTTGTTTGTTTAGTAATATTATTCATAACAAAACGGTATGGTCAGACTGTAAATGGATTAAGAGTTTTAAATATTTAATTATATCCTTGAGCCTTGTGACTGAAAGCAAAAAGTTGTTTTGTGTCTTTGAATGTAATTGTAATTAACGATGTTTAATAATTGAAGTAGGTTTTTTACAAACACGTCGTTTTAATTAAAAAAAGGATGAGACCAGTGTTTCCTACCCGACTACTCTGATACTTGGCAGCCAAAATAAAATCAGAGACCACAGTCTATTTTAAGGTCAGACAATTTTTTTGGGAAACTTGCATGAAGGCTATGCAGATTTGAGTTGAGCATTTGTCAGTTATCGTGTAGTTCGAATCATAACTCAAGGAGATAGGTTAGGGTACGTTAGGTATCGGAAAAGCCGATTTCCGATGCCGATGCCGACTTTGTCGTTTTTAAAGCAATGTTGTCACTATAATGGACAAGTACTTGGTTAATATATAAATTCCAGCTAGGTCCAAGCCTATAAGGAATGCATATTGTTTTTTTATTTATATAAACCTTCATCTTTAAAAGTGAGCGCATACATAAATAACTAGTCTATTTTAATCACACCAGGGGCCTAAGTCTGCTATTACAATAGTGTCAGAATGGTCGATCACTGACCGCATAATGGTTAATTTTGACAAGTTTGGTAATCTACTACATACTAAAGTTGTCAAAATCAACCATTATGCGATCAGTGATCGACCATTCTGACACTATTGTAATAGCAGACTTAGGCCCCAGTTGTTTGATTCGATCCTTCTTGTCACTGGTAACCTGTTTGTTTATGCATCAACTAACTAATTCTTGCGGCTTCGCCCGCGTGTTGTTCAGTAGTTGTTACACGGGGCCGGAATAAAAATGTACCTATGTTTTAAGTTGAAGTTATAAATATTTCTGTGTTGATCCCAATCAATCTAACAATTTTAGCATTATAGAGTAACAAACATCCATCCGCAGAAACTTTAGAATTTATAATACTTCTAGCTGTTGCCCGCGGCTTTGCCCACGTGGACGTCCAAATGTATCCCAAGATAACATAGTACCTATTATCTATATTATTAATAGAGATGATACAAATCTGTGTGAGTGTCACCAAAATCCATTCCAAAGAGTTACAAATATCCACACTTCCTCACATACCCAATAATATAACACACCTAATAAACCCAATTCTGGGTTAAGCTCGCCGTTGTACATAAGCTATATGTTGGAATTTGTGTGTTTATTATTGTTTTGTGTGCAATAAAGAATAAGAATACTTTTGCATTTATAATCTTAGTGGGATAAGTAAAAAGCATGATAGTTAGATCATTCATAGTCAATGCCTTTATTTCATACATAATTTGCGTATACTTACGAATAACCGTCTGGCCACTCAAAGTCATCCATGAGGGTCCAACTGAAGTATCCGGTAACATTGCACCCATCTTCATACATTGCTAGCAGCAACTGATTGAGGTATTCATTGTAATAGGAAACTCTCTCATAATCATCTGTTTGGCCCCAGTCACAGAGTCCATTTTCAGTTACAACTATTGAGATATCCTTTACCATTCTGTAGTTATTATGGATCCAGTTGACAAGTTTGCGGAAACCTGGAGGGTTAACCTGCAAAAAGTAACACAAGTACTTAAAAAAGAGCGAGTCAGACTTGCGCGACGAGGATTCCGTACAAACTTGCAACATAAACAGCCACGTCTTTTGAATGCGTAGACTTAGAAAAGTTTTCACAGAATAAAGGGACTGCAGAGTTGAGTATATGGTTTTAATTTCAAATGGATACCTCCATGCGTTCCCGAGATAATGGGTCTAGACAGACAGTCGGACAGACGGACGAACAATAAGTCACAACTACAATTTGATCAACAAGAACAATTTGATCCAATAAGGGTTCTGTTTTTTTTCTTTTGAAGTATGGAACCCTAAAATAAAAACTTTTAGAAAATATTTCGTTTTCATGTTACTGGTTGCGTCCGGGGTTTCGAACACCGTTTCTCTTTATACTCGATTCCTAAGGTACGTTTTAATTAAAACATCAACAGCAAAAAGATTTCCCAAATACGACCGGTAATTCCTGAGATTAATGCGTGCAAATAAATAAACAAATGATTTTTACTATTTGTTACAAAAATAAGTATGTTAATCGATCAGGAAACTATATCATGTATAATGGAACGAGTTTTTCTTCTGGTTACAATAAAATACGTAGGAATTATTAATTATTATTATTACTGCCTCGGTGTTGAGTAAGCACTTCTGAGCCTGATGAAGATGAGGATCTAGGTTCGATTTCCAGGTAAGACAAAGTGTTATTGGGTTTTCCCCTTATGACTCTTTCAGTAGCAGTTTTGATGGTAATAGGATCGTCCCTATCACATTAAACTTTAACATAACTGGTGAAATGTGCATTTACTACTATTTAGGTAAGCCTCTGCCTACCCTTAGGTAATTACAAGTGTGATGTTTTGAATGAATTAGTCATTAGCTAGTATCGTATTCACAGTTATAGTATGTATTAGTGAAGAGCTTGTAAAGGTATAAATAATAAATGTTAATACGCGGTCTCTACTTCAGGACATTATCTACTGTGGTAGCGGGTTGTTCGCAAGAGCTACCGCGGCCCCGCAACATAAATGGCAATAAAAGGAACATGAGTGGTTAAAACCCAGTCCCTTTCCTCAGTTCATCAGTCAGTACAGGAGTGTCAGTACAAATCTGTCACTCCCTCCGCTCCAGCTCCCCGCTTCCAGAGCGAGGAAGTTATTTATTGATTTCCCATCCGCAAAAAAAGGTATAAATCGTTTGGCAACAGTATACTTTGTTATTTGTAAGTGGTCCTTAAAACCGGATAATTTCAAATTATAAACTATTGACGACAAGATTGTGTATCCGTATTATTATAATCCTATATTAACTTAATAACAAAACGCCGAGTGTTTTTTTTTAATTGTTTTACGCCAGTTTGATTTTTTAATTGGTAAATTAATTTGAATAGCAATAGTGTTGCACGTGTTAATAAATACATTAAACTTTAAAGTATAAAAAACCGGCCAAGTTACCTAAAGACTTGCGACATAAAAGACCATATCTTTTGACTGCGTAGACTTAGAGAGCTGATTTTTCACAGCACCAAAGGATCGTACACTTGAGTATATGGTTTCATTTTCGATTCGACTCAATACCTTCACGAGTTCTTGAGTTAAAGGGTCTTGACAGACAGATAGACAGACGGACAACAAAGTGATCTTATAAGGAATCCGTTTTTTCCTTTTGAGGTAACCCTAAAAATCCAAAAAAAAGACTATCCAACCGTTTATTATTAGCAATTGATGTCGCAGTAAGCAAGACGGATAGAACTATAGATAGAGATATGAAACATAATCTTTTAAGGCATTTCAAATAACCTTAACGTAAATGATAATGGTTCACATGACTACAAGGTCGTGTTTTGTTTAACTGTCTGACACATTGTTGTGGTATAATAAAATTCTTATTGTTTTTTTTAAATGATGGTTTAAATGTCTATTGATGCTGCAGCGGCCATTACTATCAAATTTAGGATTTTAAAGTTGCGACTTTTTCTTAAATTTCTGTATACATAAATGTATTTAGAAGGCCTTCACGGTTTTAAATACTGGGATATGTTTGAGTGCACGGTTGGAGAGGGCTAGTGCGCAACGTGTCGTGAGTACCTATGTCTCCCGCATAAAACAGATAGTTGTTTGGCTTACAGTGACAAGGACAGGATTCCTGGTGTTCCAACTTAAAAAAAATCGCCTTTGAAAATCAGCCCTGCTACTAGCGCGCTGATAGTGTTATCCTTCTACCTAAATGTGGTAACTGGCTGTGTGTATAGTTGATTCACTACCCAGCCGAGCTTAGTAAGCTAGCCAATTAAGGAAAAGGACAAGACGACGAATCGGTCATGCTTTCTGAACCTGTAGCGCTCAATTTTTTTTTATTCTTTGTCCCACACTGGGAATTTCTCCTACATACATTTAAACTCACATACACAAACATCCAGATCCGGAACAACTATCTATAGGCCATATGTTAATTGTTCCATGAGGGGATCGAATCCGCAACACACAGCGCAGCAGTCAATCGCTCAGTCACTGCGCCAACCGTGTCGTCAATTATACTTACTGTTAGCCAGTCAGCACCAGGTCTGGGCCAGCTTAGATTCTGTTCCATCCTGACGCCAGTATCCTGATCCCACGAAGGGACCTGCCAATCCGGTTCCAGGGATGATGGAGTCATCAAAAATGTTGTGTAGTGGTTTAGAGCAAAGAAGTCTGAACTACCTTGAAGTGCTTTTATCTGTAATAAAAAAGTTTTTTTTTATTCCGTGTTTAAATTTGATCTTGCCCTTTTCGTTTTTCTGTGATTTTTGCATCTTTACAACATTACCAGAAAATGAAGTAGGTCGCGTTAATCGTGGCATCAGGGACGTTTTGATCCCAAAAATACAGAAAGCAGGACACTTTCAGCAGACCAGCAAGCTGGCCATGATCTGAAGAGCCTTTGACTATTAAATTTTAAAGAATTGACTTTGCTCTTTGATTTACGAATAGCAGTGCTATTCACAGGATAAATATATTTGGCCTTATTTTTTGGTGGATTTAGGCAGTACCTATTATAATGAAGAGAGTCGTTTTCACTCTGAAATTGTCCTTAAGCAATTTACAATATTCCTTATACTTATACAAAATGTATACAAACCTCTTCCGCAGAGAAATATGGGAGACGTGACCGCGTGAATCCTTGTTGAAGGCTCATATTGTTAATCCGTTCACGGACAAATCTAGGATAGTCGCCGACATCCGAGTAAATTGGATGGGCATATATACCTAACTGTAAAAGAAATATAAAATAAAATCATTCCGAAACACCACCTTATTGAGATTTGGTGAGTCATTTTGTCCTCCAAGTTTGATGAACCCATTTACTTAAGTATGTTTAGAAATCATTAATCGGCTCTTAAGTGAAAAAGGTTTTTGGGATCGTGCCCCTAACCGCTATCATATTTTTTATTTATGCATTGGAGTGTTTGTGTAATGAAATCATGGTCATTAACAATCATTCTTTAAAAATGTATTCACACTTTATTTAGAACTAGCTTTTGCCCGCGGCTTCGCTCGCGTTAAATTCGAGGTAACACAGTTCCCTTTTCCTGATTTGCAGGTACCTGATACCTGTAGTTTTTGCCCTAGCACCTTATTTATTGTAATAGCAATGCTAAGTTTTCACTTTTCTTCCCTCTTTCTTCCTAATATCTCACTTTAAAAAAAAAAGTTAGCTTAAGTTCTCCAACTACCTCTGTACCAAAATTCATCAAAATCTGATAGGCCATTTAGGCGTGAAGACGTAACAAACAAACAAAAAAACTCACTTTCGCTTTTATAATATCAGTAAGGATGAAACACCAACCGGACATTATTTTTATAACTAAAAAACTCACATGCATCTGTAGATAATCTTCTGCTGCTTGAACATCCCCAGGACTGTCAGGGTTTTTAGGATCAGCCCAAAACGCATCCAAGGTTATAGCAACTTTTCCTGAAAATCAAACTTAATTGAAAATTACGTCAACCATTGTTTTCGTGCTGATAATCCATAAAGAGCTCAAGGTGTTCAGTGAAAACGATGATAAACAACTTCCCAGACAGTTAATTAAGAACAACAATGTTATCCAATGAATGCAATTCATAATACAAGGAGATGATAATATTGTGGGTTATAAAGGATCAAACAGTGTTATAAAACATTAGATAACAGATTCTAACAGGTTGTTATGAAACATCGCGAGATTGATAAAGAAAGTGAATTAGTTATACCATTCAAAGGAATATAAATCACAATACCTTGCTGATAGGGTTTGAATTCCTTTTCGTACATGCGGTAAACCCGAGCGTGTGATAGCAAAGTGTAGTGAGTACATAAATGGTCGCCTACTCCACCTGACTTCAATGCTGGTACGAAGTAGTCACGGCCATAACCCTAGGCCAAAGATAAAGATTAGTTTAATTCCAAAAGATGTAGCCAAACTAATGACTATGGTAAATTACTATCAAATTTTAAGTAACCGATTTTTAGTAAGATATTTCGGTTAGTAAATAAAAGGAAAGAGACATTTAGGCGTTAAAATCAATAATTTTCAGATAGACTGTTTCCTGAAAAAATGTGTTTTTACATAATATCTATGTTGTTTTTGCCAGCTCATAATCAAAACTTTATTAAGGTCGGATTCGAAACTTTGTAATCGAAATTGTTCCAAGTGAATTGCTTCGGCAAAAATACTCACCGTGAAAATTAGTTTTGTTAATTTTACTGTATTAGCATAATTGCATTGCGATTAAATTTATTTCAATATTCGATAAAAAAAATAGAACTCCCTTTGGAATCCATTTAAAATGAGTGTTCTAGAACTCTTTAACTGGGGCACTAGGACGACCACACGGTGTAAACGAAACATAAATGTTTATGTTGATTTTAAAATTAAAAATAGTCGGTCATAAAATTTACTTAGGTAAAAAAATATATAGATAATTTATTTATTCGATTTTAAAAACTCGACGTATCTATGCGTAAATAGACTATTCTAATTAAAAACGTATGCTTACATTATAGCACTGTTGATGAGGTTCGTTAATGGTTGTCCACATTTTGATTATGTCCCCGTACAAATTAAAAACGACCCTCGCGTAGTCCTCAAAATAGTCCACAATTTTCGGGTTGGACCAGCCACCGAGATCCATCAGCGGTGTGGGCATGTCCCAGTGGAATAACGTGACTACAGGAGTGATGTTGGCTTTTAGGAGTTCTTCAAACAATGTGCGGTAATACTTTACACCATCCTCGCTTATGTGGTTGTCCATACCAGTTGGGAGTATCCTGAGAGAAAAAAAAGGTTAGGTACCTACTTACTGGGTCACGGAGTTCACTTAAGAAGTGACATGAAGAAGATATTTGATTTTGAAGATGACTAGTCAGATGCTTATTTAAAATGGTAGACTCAAATTTGCGATGATGTGGAGAAATGAGCAAAATATCGTGAGGACAGTTTTAAGTATTAATGTGGATAAGAGTAGAGGAAAACCAAAGAAACAGTGGATGGACTATGTGAAGGATGATGTGACAAAAAAGGTGTCCTATGAAATGACGAATAATAGCTGCGTATGCTGCGCTGACCCCATATAATTTGGGATAAGGGCAGAAAATGATGAGATTAAAATCATAATTGGACTTATTTATGTAATCTTAATCTTATTTGTGTAATTGTAGTCTTCAGATTTTGTTTCCTTAAATTGTCAGATCATTTTGATCTCTATGGCCCTGCTAGAAAGTGCATTTTGAAGGTCTCTGTATTTCTGTCACAATTCTTGCACGCATGTAGATTGGTTGTTGTTTGCATAAATAGGTCCAATTGTTGTTGATGAATGATGTCTTTGCTTTCGCCGTATAAAAAAATAATACACATTTTGAGAGAATTAATGATTGCGTAAATTGAGTTACAGGTAAAATAGACGATTTACTTTAAAGACAACAAAAGGCGATTAGCTTAAAAAAATCTCCAATTATACGTCACTATTAATATTTTAAGTATGTACGAAAAATCTAAATATTCATTGAAGATTATCAACAAGGCTGCATACGGCAAACAAGCGAATTGGCAATTAAATGTAAAAAGATCAAAGTGCAAAATTGCTAGCGTCATAACACCTTTAAACTTATCCATCTAAATGCTAATTTCTTAAATAACAATTTTCGATACAAAATGCGTATCCAAACATAATTTTATCACCCTGCATCGCACGTTAGTTTATATTCTGACAAAACCGTCAGATTTTTATACAATGTGCGTTAAGTGTCCCTCATATCCCCATTGTTTTTTGAAAATATGTAATTGACATTGATGGAAAGATACGTTATTAATTAAAATTTTGATTAACCTTTATCGAAATAAATACCTAAATCTCCAAATGGTGGTAAAAGCTGCTTCGAATTTCACATATATCGGATTTGTAAATATACAACAGAAATACATAGACAGACGCGATTATTAAATTCACCTTATAGAATGTAAAGTTGTAAATATGGTAAGACTTTGAGTTGTGGGCGACACGCAGACAGAATTTGTGGTCAAGATCAACAAACTCATAATCCGGATATTTTCATGAATAGAAACAAAATACTGTTATTCAAACGACTTGCAAAAAAACCTCATTGGGTCAGGTAGACATTGATGGCATTATTATTAGAGCTTCTTTCCATAAATTCAAGAGCAATGTCATCTTGATGATTCAGAATCAGAATTAACGGTTAAAATTTCATTTTATTTTTCGCATATCCGTTATGCAGGATCAAACTTCGTACCTATATATAGTCTGAGAATGTAATCCTTTTAATTTACTATTATTATGGAATATGTTTATATTTTTCAAAAACGAATCGCAATATGTTAGAGTACCATCATCATTTTCCTGCCCTTGTTTCATTCTATTTGGGGTCGGCGCAAGACGTTTTCTTCTTCCATTCTCCCCTATCAGACGTCACGACATCATTTACTCCTCTCTCCTTCATATCATTCTTTACACAATACATCCATCTTTTCTTTGGCCTTCCTCTCGCTCTCCGGCAATCAACATTCAGATCCATCACTCAACTTGTTAGATGTTAGAGGACCAAAAATATAAATAGGTAATATCTACTTGCTAATGATCCTACCAAAATATTATGAAACAGTATTAACATGAAAGAATTAGCTTTTGATTGAACTCAATTTTGTTAGCTTACCGAAAAAACGCGGTATTTTTAATATAATACCTAGTCGTATAAAAGAAATATTTCGGAGTATTTCCATTTAATACTTTAAAAAGGTAGCTCCATGTTTACATAGTTATTTTATGTATTTTTAATTTACCTTGCCTTTGTAGGTTTTACATTTACTTGTACGTTCATTTAAATAACCGAAATTCCACAAAGAAAATATACTACATAAAAATCTTTTTTTTACTTGAAAATCATACCTAGGCCACGAAACAGATAATCTGTAGTATTTAACGCCTATGCTCTTAATCATTTCTATGTCTTCCATGAACCGATGGTAAGAATCAGCCGCTACATCCCCATTTGTGCTGTCCACGGTGTAGTTAGGGTTGTTGTGTATGTACGTGTCCCACATACTTTCACCTTTGCCTGTGAAAAAATGTTTAGCACATAAGAAACGCTAGCTTTGTTACGCCTTCACGCCTAAATGGCCCAACTGATTTTGATAAATTTTGGTACAGAGATAGTTGGGATCCTGGAGACAGACATAGGCTAATATTTTTTTTTAAGTGATATAAGGGTGAGAAAGAAGAAAGAAAAGGGGAGAGAAAGAATTTTTTTTTCGATCATCACGCGGGGTGAAGTTAGCGTTAGCCCAAAGTAACTATGCCACGCCGAGGAAGTCGCGGGCGGAAGCTAGTATGATATGCGCTTTTATTGTAGTACATTTGCACTCACACTAAAGTACTATGATTGGGTATTCCTCTGCCTAACCCTTCAGGGATTACAGGTGTGATGTTATGAATAAGTTTATTAGCTTGCTATGGCATTGGCACTGGTTTTTTAAATATATAAAAGTCTATCTACTAAAATATCTATACCTAGGCAGGTACCGAAAACAGCTAGTTTAATATTTTTTTTCTTTTTTGCGGATTGGAAATCATGAAATAACTTCCCCCAATCTGAACAGAGCAGGGGTTTCAGACTTTTACTCTCTCAAAACCCACCCATGTTCCGTCTTTAGCCGTTTATGTTCTGGGGCCGCGGTATCTCTTTCGTACAGCCCGCAACACCAGTGTCAACCCTGAGCAATGGAACTACTACGTATACAAATGTTGTAAAAATTCTTTGACATCAATAATTTATGGGAGAGTGGAATTTATGTATGCGCCTAGGTCTCCGCAAAACTTTTACGTAAAAGCCACGAGAAACATAAATAACCTGTCTAAATTATAACTATCATAAAGATATTTGCATAAAAATGCGAACACACTCCACTTTATTATTTCTATAGCACAAAACAATTCACTAGTAAAATATTGCAACGGTTCACAAATAAAAACATAACCTTACCTCCTTCGTTCCATCCTCCTTCGATCTGAAATGCGGCCGAAGCAACTCCAAATATGAAATCATCTGGGAAGGAGTACTTGCTGACCCCAGAGTTCACTCCTAGGCTCCCGCTCGCACATTGGAGCAAGCTATAGAGGACAAAAGCAAACAATATTATACGAGGTCAACATTTTTTTTTTAATTCAGACTTAGCCCCACACTAGGAATTTCTCCTGTATCGTGGGTGCGTTTACAAACACTTAAACTCACATACGCAAACAGCCAGACCCAAATCAACTACCTTCAGGTCAAACAAATATTTGTTCCGTGCGGGGATCGAACCCGCGACACGCGGCGCAGCAGTCGATCGCTCAGCTACTACGCCAACCGTGCCACAAAACAACAACAACATTAACTAACTACCGATACTCAACGGACTTGATGTGTCTCGATATCTAAACACAATAAAAACAAACAAAAAAAAAATGGCTAAGTGACAGTCGGAATAACGCACTGAGGAATTCGTACAAACTTGCGATATAAATGGCCATATCTGTTGACTGCGTAGACTTAGAGGGTCGATTATTTGACAGATCTAAGGAACCAGAGACTATATATGGTTTTAATTTCAACTCTTTAAGTCCACGCGCTCTGACTCGCGACCGTTGAGTATGAGGTTTTTTTTGCGGATGGGAAATCATCAAATACCTTCCCCCGCTCTGGACGGAGCGGGGGAAGTGTCAGACATGTTCTGACTAAAACCCACCCATGTTTGCCCTTTGTGTTCCGGGGGCCGCGGTACCTCTTTCGAACTACCCACAAACCCAGCAGGACGCGTAATGTTATGTTTAAAATAATTATGAAATTTTATTTTGCAAGTAAGTAGTGTCGTTTCTTGAAATAGTCAGTGTTTTTTATTTTATCGTGTTAACAGATCTATACACATCACGTGTAAAGAGTTTTGCTTGCTTATTTAAATTGAACTGTTTAGAAAAAATATGAGAGTAATTTAATTCATAAAGTGTGGCGTTAGTTTAAGATTTATTGTTAGGATAACTATCAATTGTTCGGGTGTCGTGGTGTGTTCAGGCGGTACGAAGAATGAGGAAAATGTCGTGAGAAAACTTTTGAGTGTAAATATGGATGGCTATAAAAGTAGAGAAAGACCAAACAAACGATGGACAGACTGTATAAAGAATTATACGACTAGAAAGGAGCTCATTGCTGATATGACGAGTAATAAATAAGTATGGAGAATGATGTTAACTATCAATAGGACAGTTTCCAGGGTCAAAGTAATTACATTCTATTTAGTCCGTCTTTTAGATTATTCAAAAATAAGGGACACGTACTGACTATGTTCGTGTCCGTTTTCAGGGTCCCAACTATCTCTGTACCAAAATTCAACGAAATCGGTTTGGCCATTTTGACGTGAAGACGTAACAAACAAACTCACTTTCGTTTTATAATATTAGTAAGGATTAATATTTCAAGTCAATCCGGTTGAGGAATTGCGGTCTACCATAAAAACTTTATCACCCCTTTGACCCCTTGGGGGTCAAATTTTGCAAAATCCGGTCTTAGTGAGCTGCTACGTCCTAAATAAATCCCCCATGCAAAATTTGAAACTCTTAACACTTGTATTTTGTAATGACTATGTCAGTGATTTCGCTTTTACATATTAATAAGAAGATTTTTATAGATTAGGTAAGTACATGTAGATCGATAGGATTAGTATAAAATCCCATTGTCCTTCGTTAGTTACTGTCATGATGTAACCTATACATATAATCTGAACATTATAATAACATATCAGATCAGTTTTAAGTGAGGCTCAATGTTGATTTTATGCATAGAAGCAATACTCCATTTGAACTCATAGACAGTACCAACTTAAAAAAAAATCGCAACACAAGCTATTTACAAATGCTTTAAGATCAACTCAAACAACTCGCAACTCGATCGATGCAACTCGTTCTGATTTTTGACAAATTTCAGCTTTAGTAAGCTTTTAAAGCCAAGGCAAAAGTTTCTACATTAGGTATTCCAATTTATCCCTTGACGTTAGTATAGTATTAAAAACAACTTTACAAAGTTTCACGAGGTTCAATTCCCAGCTTGCACAAAACATCGTGTCATTTTTAATTCAGGATACTTTTAGTCTGAGTCTCAATTTGGGGTTAGTCATTTAGTAACTCACAGCGATTGTATAACTATTCCGTTTTGCTGATTTTACTACGAAAAACAAAATACAAACAAGTTCAAGGTTCCGATTAACATAACACTAAAACAAAACTCTACCAAACAATAAACATCTAATTAGTAACACCTAAATCCACATATTCACGCTAGTTACCATAACGATTCACAAAAACAAAAACACCTCACTTTATGAATATTCGAAAACAATAACACGTCACTTTGATCTTACCTGAGAGTCACCAAAACTGCTCTGTTCAGGGCGACTCCACTCGAGCTCCGCATTGTGCTAACTAAAACACGACACAGGTGTCTCAACCTACTCAATGCGACAATCTTAATTATAACCTTATAACTACGGAATTACCTTCTCGGGGCTTCCTGGCAAGAGGAACTAGCTGCAGCGGCCACGATATCTTTAAAAATATGCATGTGACCGCGAAGTAGGCATAATAATTTGTTTCCGACAAACTCATTAAATCGACGCACACGATCGCCGAAAAACAGTCCAATTAGGACTGTTTTTCGGCGATCGTGTGCGTCGATTTAGGATATGTTTACGTCAGAAGCATAATGTTCAAAGGCAATCGATATTTCCGGATTGATCCAATCACCAAGGTTTTAAAATACTGCAGTTTATGTAGCTCGTATGATGAGATAAAAGGAAACTCTTTACGAAACCTTGGGTAGTGGGTTCATTGCACTTTCTTTCCTTCCCGTTTTATGTTGTTCACCACCCCGTTTGGCATCTTATTTAAATAAATATACCGGTTACTGACTAGATGTTTCGTTTTGTTAAATTAAATATTGGAATCATTTTTTGTTTAAACGTTGCCCCTCACTAGGAATTTCTCCTGAATCGGTGGGTAAACTCACATACACAAACAGCCAGATCCGAAAAAACTATCTGTAGGCTTTACAAATAATTATTCCGTGCGGGGATCGAACCCGCGACATGCAGCGCAGCAGCCGATCGCTTAGCCACTGCGCCAACCGTGCCGTCGAAAAAATTTTGGTAAAAAAAATATACAAACACCCAAACCGTGTCGAACGTTAAACTCCATAATTTAAAACCCGATTTTGTTATTCTAAGGTAAGTATCGAAATATGTTGAATAATAATATAAAACCATTTAATTAAGTTTAAAATAAAGCGTTGTAACGAGTTTATTGCTTTATATAAAACAACAAAATATTATACCAATCGATTAAAAAAAAAACGAAAAAAAAACCAAGCAAACATTTCAACAAAAATAAATGTATTAAGTTTTATATAATTTATTACCAACAGTCAACAACCGATCATCTACTACAGCCCTTGAATAATCCTTACTAATATTATAAAAGCGAAAGTGAGTTTGTTTGTTTGTTTGTTTGTTACCTCTTCACGCTTTAATGGCTAAACCGATTTTGATGAATTTTGGTACAGAGATAGTTGGGAACCAGGAGACGGACATAGGCTATTATTTTTTTAAAAAGAGTGGGATATGAGGGAGAAAGAGGGAAGAAACGGGAAAACTTAGCGTTGCTATTACAAATCAATAAGGCGCTACCGAATTTAACGCGAGCGAAGCCGCGGGCAAAAGCTAGTTATCAATAAATTATTCTAAGTTAATTATTCGTAAAACTTGGCCTTCGTAGATTTATCGACGGCCTTCGATAGCATCAAGCACTACAAAAACCAGGAACTGCAGCAGCACGGTCAAGGTTACCATATTATTGCAATATCTTAGAGTGATAGGTTAACAAATTTCAAAGCGATCAGATCTGTGGACGTTGCACTCGTAATATCAATAAGAAAATAAAAACTGGCCAAGGGCAAGTCAGACTAGCGCACCGAGGCCGAGGGTTCCGTACAAACTTGCAACATAAACGGCGACGTCTTTTGACTGCGTAGACTTAGAGGGTTGATTTTTTTACAGAACAAAGGACCACAGATTTCACCTCGATAAATTCACGCGTTTCTGAGATAAAGGGTCTTGACAGACAGGCGTACAAATAAGTGATCCAATAAGAGTTCCGTTTTTTATTTTTGAGGTTCGGTACCCTAAAAAACGATGATGTTTAAACGCCTGAGCAGTTTTTTTTTTATTAAATCTGATTTTACTCTTACCTGTTCTATATCTATATCTCGGTGATATAGATATAGAACAGGTAAGAGTTGGTCTCCAAAAACAAAATAAATTCAAATCGGTCCAAAGTCGGATACTACGATATGACGCCAAACACGTTAACTTTCATTACCTCTCACTTTTTGTCAGAGGTTCACTACAGATTGCATTCTGTATTCGTGGTTTTTTGTGAGAAAACTATTTTATAATAATAAAAACAAAAACTAAAAAATCATGGCATTGTGTTTACTACTGGCAACATAGAGCATATAATCAGTATAACGCAACAAAATAAAGATGGACGAGTGCAAGGACGCGAGGAAATTACCTCACCCTGACCTAAATGCCATACCTCGCCTACATTGACACCAATGTCTCTTTTTCTGAAAACTATTGAAACCCCCAATTTCCCATTGGTTCTGGTAATTTCTAGAATAAGTTATATTAACGCCTGTGAAAGGTATTCAGTAAGAATGTGTTTTGCTCCGACTATAAACTAGGCACAAAAGCATAAGTCGTCATTATTTTCTTTTTAAAAGAATATAATTTTAAGGTACTAAGTTTTTCCCAACGGTCATTTGTATTTATTTCCATTGTTTACTAGAGAAACATTGTCATTAATCTTTCTTCTCCAGGTCGCTACACCTGCTGGGATTGTAGGTTGTTTGAAAGAGATACCGCGGCCCCTGAACACAAAGGGCAATAGAAGGAACATGGGTGGGTTTTAGTCAGTACAAGTCTGAGAGTCCTCCTGCTCCTCCCGGGGGAAGTTGTTTGATGTTTGCATCAGTATACTGTCTTCCTCTTTCTTACACACCTATTACCAGTTGAAAATGGCTAGTATAGATTTGACTTGTTGGTTGGTTGACTGCTACAAATATAATTATTTTTTAAAGTTATCGTATCATCATGATTAAGTTTATCTTAATCAAAGACGTTTAAATATTCAGTTACGAAGACGAAGAAAATCGTAATCAAACATCTGTTACTTCTTGGTATCAAATCGTTCTGTCTAGTCACACGCCCTCTTGTCAAAGAGCCTACCTGTGTCAAAATCGAAAATGTTTGAGATCAAAATTTTTGTATGAAAATATTCCCAATATCCGCTCTTTGAGTCTTTTTAATCTTAATATCAAAATAAACCAATTAGGAAACATTTTGTACAAATAGAGCCTTGTAAACGTTTTATCTAAATCAGTCAGAATCCATCCGTTTCTCTCACTATCTTAGTTCATAGATCTTAGCACGGCAGTCGGATGTATGCTGGTCTACATAAATTTTGGAGTGACGTGATCGACTGTCCCCGAGATGTTTATTGCTCCGAGGATCGATAATAAATAGCTTGCTGGATATTGTGGAATTGAGCCAACATTACATTACAGTACAGAGCTCTCTGACATCGGCACCCAGACTCTGGGAACACTTATCCTTGTTCTTTTATACTCCGTTTTATGATGTGTACCGTGCGTATAACCACAAACAACCATATGTCACACGTCACGCCTACATAGGCAGTGTTGATAACAATTTAAAATTGGCACTGTTCTCATCTTACTAATACCGTACTTCCAACTAATATCATAAATGCAAAAGTTTGTGAGTATGGATGTATGTTTGATCCTCTTTCACGAACAAACCACTGAACGGATCTTGATGAAATTTGGCACAGTGGTAGGTTATTATAGTCTGGAATAACACATAGTGTACTTTTTATCATCACGTGGGCTAAGCCCCAGGCACAAGCTAGTTTTATATAAATAAGGCAAATCCATTTTCAGTGTTACTATCCCCTGGCTGAAGGCCTTACTCTCAAACCACCCAGGGTATACACCGGTTAAGCAGCTGTACAATTTTCGTTGTAGCATGGTGCGGGTGACATTAGACGAAAAGTTGTGTTTAGTGCTTTATAGTAATACATCCCATCACTAAACATGTCTGTAGGTAGTCCTAAACGGCTATGATATCAATCAGGGTAGAGCCTTAAAAACTTTTAATCATGATCAGAAATCGAGGTAACGTTCCAGATTGAAGAGGAATGGTACATTTTACTAATGTCAACCTTCTGTCTCCAACCTGCGAGATGCCATTCAAAAAGACAAAAAAAAATAGTGTTACTAACGCCGTGTTTGTATGCTCACCCTAATACAAGAAATTATAACTAAACTGTAACCAATTCAGCCAGTAAAGTATTTCTTTGTTATGACAAAGGTATGTATTTAAAAACTAAGCTGTTTAAAGAATAGAATTGTTAATTGATTCAAAGATAGTCGCAATTCTTCTTTTATGTTACATTATATATGTTATTTATGTTTTTTCTTTTATTTATGTTACAAAATGTATAAGGCTTAGTGCAAGGTCACAATAATATAAGTACCCAAACTGCTAAACTATAGGTCTGTGATTTTCCGTTACAAAAAAAGCCATATTTATAATAAATAAAAAAAAACCGGCCAAGACCAAAACAGACTCGCGCACCTAGGGTTCCGTACAAACTGCCATATCTTTTGACTGCGTTAACTAAGACGGTTGATCTTTTCACAACACAAAGGGACCACAGACTTGATTATATGGCTTTAAATTCAACTTGATACCTCTACGCGTTCCTGAAATAGAGGGTCTAGACAGACAGACGGACAACAAAGTGATCCAATAAGGGTTCCGTTTTTCTTTTTGAGGTACAGAACTTTAGAAGGTTGATAACCATGGATACGCCAGATTAATTGTGTGAGCTCTCACTGCACTTAGTTTGGCACGTGTTTGAGCGACATATAGGGACAGTAAAACAACAATTTAAATCTTTGAAGCAAATTTTATATATTGATGTGTGTATTTATAATGCACTTAGACTTGAAACTTTATTCTGGACCGAGGGTGGCTTGATGTAGTCGAAGTCAATTCGTCGCGTGCGCACAATGTTTGCATAGTTCTTCGCTGACAGCTTCGGTATCCGCGTTCTATTTGGACTGTCGTAATCCACTTTAAATAAGCCGTATTTCAATCTGGAAAATAAATATTTTTTAATATTATTTTTGTTTATTCATATTCTTACAATAAATATTTTTTATATTTTTAGATATTACATATAAAAATCAAAATGGCTCCATGGTGACTCTTTTAAAATCATTTGGTTTTACAATGTTGTTGCTACAGCGTTAGTACTTAAGTATGAGAGGACAGCGTAGGCCCGACAATAAGTCATTGCTTACTTTACAAAACGTAAAATAAAATAATACGTTAACAAAAGTTAACAATCGTCTAAGAATCTACAAGGCCAGAACAGGGTCCAAGCTACCTGCAGTCAGGGCTCCAGAGAGAGGAATCTCCTAACAATACGAGCCGGGTCCAGGAGTACCGCTCTCTGTATCAAGCCCTTGATCCAGCCGTCTAACGAGAGCCGTCTCAGGTGTTGGTCGGTGTTAATTTATATTGTTGTTACTTACTTATTTTTTTTTAAACATGTTTGACTATGGTATTTGATATGAGCTCAACTATGCGATATTAGGTAACGGTAGTTAATTTGAAAAAACAAGACAGTTCTGTCTTTCGACAGTGAACAATGGTAGAATAAACCATGTTGCGCCGACTCAAAGCAAAT
This sequence comes from Ochropleura plecta, assembly GCA_905475445.1. NCBI lineage: Eukaryota > Metazoa > Arthropoda > Insecta > Lepidoptera > Noctuidae > Ochropleura > Ochropleura plecta. Next base: position 13,791,753 of record FR997731.1, on the reverse strand, counting down.
TAGGACAAAGATAAGCATATGAGATGTTGATGAAGTTGACTCAAAATCTGCCTAGCCTTTTCCCAACTATGTTGGGGTCGGCTTCCAGTCTTACCGGATGCAGCTGAATACCAGTATTTTACTTGGAGCGACTGCCTATCTGACCTCCATATAACCAAGTTAATACTCAATCAAATTGACGGGCCTGTTGGTCTAGTGGTTAGTGGCCCTGACTGCTAAGCCGGAGGTCGTGGGTTCGATTCCCACTCAGGACAAACTTTGTGTGATGAGCATGATTGTTTGTTCTGTGTCTGGGTGTGATTTATCTATAATATGTATGTATTTATAAATTATAAAAGTATGTATATCAGTTGTCTGGTTACCATAACACAAGCTCTGCTTAGCTTGGGATCAGATAGCCGTGTGTAAGTTGTCCCAAGATATTTATTTTATTATTTATTTATTATAATCAGTCAGACTTTCGGGACACTGACTACTGTAACGACTGTCAAAGATCTACAAATGACAGCCGGGACCAACAGCTTAACGTGCTTTCCGAGGCACGGAGGAAACTCGGTATGTAACGGGTGGTCACCCATCCACAGACCAACCTAGGCAAGCGCGGCTTAACCTAAAGATCGAACTGTGCGGCTGCTATTATTTAGCCACGAGCTCCTCGTTGAGTTGATGAAGTTGACTCTTATAAAGAAAACGTTTTTTTTTTTTAACTTTGCCCCACACTAGGAATTTATCCTGTATCGTGGGTGCGTTTACAAACATTCATACTCACATACACAAACACCCAGACCCGAAGCAACTATCTGCAGGTCATACAAATATTTGTTCCGTGTGGGGATCGAACCCGCGACACACAGCGCAGCAGTCGATCGCTCAACCACTGCGCCAACCGTGTCATCGTTTGCTTGTCTTGCTATGGTATTACAGCCTTGCTGTTTTTATAACACCGATATTTTACAACGTGAAAATCTTACGTATAACCGTCTGTCCATTCAAAGTCATCCATAAGACTCCAGCAGAAGTATCCTTTTACATTGACCCCATCTTCATGTATAGCTAGCAGCAGTTGGTTGAGGTACTCGTTATAATAAGAAACTCTCTCATAGTCTTCAGTTTGTCCTTTGTCAGCCAATCCATTTTCAGTAATAATAATTGGGATTTTCTTTAACATTTTGTAATTGTTTTGGAGCCAATTAAGGAGTTTTCGGAAGCCTGGTGGGTAAATCTACGACAAATAAGAATTTATCAAAAATAACTACCGCACTTAAAGTCAAAGTCTAGCCATTTATTTCAATTAAGCCATTTAATAGCACTTTTGAACCTAAAACTTTAAAACAATGGAATTTCACGGTTAGAAACTCTATTGTTACTCTTTTGAAATGTTTAAAACTATTTTGTAAAGGTATCACGATCACAAGGTATTTTGTAAGGTACATTATAGACAAACGTACGCTTAATAGGTAATGGTACATACATTTTAAGAAATATATTTACCAATGGTATGTTTATTTGTGTTGTATGTTTATGTATTTGTGTATTTTATAACATAATCACCAATCATACATGTACCCAGAAACACTTAAACGAACATATTAATATTTTAAAAGATAATATTGATACGAATTGGGTCGAACAGGGGACAAGAATTTGTCAATTTTGGTGGATCGATTTGCTGGTGATTTTTAAGTGTTTTAATAGTAAGCTACGTATTGTAGGTAGTGATTTGGGTAACTTATTTATCAGTGATATTTATTCTTTTGTATCTTAATAACTGTATTTTTTAAGATTTTTTTATGCCTGGTTTCAATTTTGGTGGTTCAATTTTGGTGGATTTGGTGGCGATTTTCACCACCAAAATTGAAAATAAGCCACCAAATTTTAAGTATGTACTGTTTATATATTATTTGTACATATAAAGACAGTTTTTCACTGCACATTGTTCATTTATATGTATACGTTACTATTCTATTTGTTTCTGTTCTGTTTGTTCTATTTATTAAAGTGCACATGCCATGCTATTTTTCTGCACTACTCTAAGGTCGACTGGCAATGGCTACTGAGACTGCACACCTCTTGGTTATGGAAGGTCTTCGCGTTAAATAGGCCTCGACCCCCGCACTTTCGAGTGATATACAGCCTCATTACCGATGATCTTGGGTGATGCATCCGGTTTGCGTTCAGCAGTGCACGAACCTATCCAGGGCATCAAGTTCAGTCTGAGTCCATTTAAGTATGCCGAAAGAGTACATTAAAACCGTTTTATAATTAGTATTATTATCGTTTATTTATTTGTATACATTTTTTTATATTTTTACATATTTCTTATCAAAAACATATTAAAATAGTAGCCCACCGGTATCGGGAACAGTGTCCAAGCTACCGGCAGTCAAGGCTCCAGAGAAAGGAACCTCCTAACAATACGTACCCTGTCCAGGAGTACCGCTTTCTGTATCAAGCCCTTGATCCAGCTGCCTAACGAGAGCCTTCTCAGGTGTTGGTCGAGGCTCTTGGCAATTAAGCCATTGGCTGTAACGACTATCGGCACAATGATCGCTGAGTCCACGTCCCACATGTCTACAATCTCGCGAGCCAAGTCAATATACTTGATTTGTTTATCTTTTTCTAACTACCGGAAATATATTATGAAGGATGGGACGGTTGATGTGTGTCGGGCATGCCACCGTCCGGGTGAGTCCATCGGACATATTATTTCTGGTTGTTCTCGTCTTGCTAACGGCGAGTACTTGCATAGGCACAACCAAGTAGCCAGGATTATTCATCAGCAACTTGCTTTGAAATATAATCTTGTGGAATCTGAGGTACCGTACTACAAGTATGTACCCGACCCAGTTCTCGCGAAAGACCATGTCACGCTGTACTGGGATCGGTCTATCATTACTGACAGGACTATTGTCACCAATAAGCCTGACATCGTGGTGATAAGATGTAATCATCCCGCATGACGAGAACCTCGTAAAAGCTGAGAAAGAAAAACAACTAAAATATCTCGACTTGGCACACGAGGCTGTCTACCTGGGAATGTAAACTCGGCTATCATTGTGCCGATTGTCGTAACGGGCAATGGCTTGATTGCCAAGAGCCTCGACGAACATCTGTCGAAGCTCTCCTTAGGCGGTTGGATCAAGGGCCTGATTCAGAAGGCAGTTCTCCTCGTTGTACCGTATTGTGGGGAGGTTCCTGTCTCTGGAACTCTAACCACCGGTAGCTTCGACCCTGTTCCCGATGCCGGTGGGGTACTATTTTTTGTATTTTTAAATGTTTCTTTTTTATTTTCTATGTTTTTATTAAGAAATATTTAAAAATTTAATTAAAATGTATGTAACTGAATAAACGAAATATTATTATAACAAGACTGAGTTTTATTAACTGATGGAGTTTTTTGGTCATTGAGCTTTATTAGTGATATTTAAGTTTGTGACAAAAACTGTTTTTAATGTATTGTTTTAAGCACTTTCAATTTTGGTGGACCAATATCAATTTTGGTGGTCAACTTTCAATTTTGGTGGACAAGTTTCAATTTTGGTGGCTACACTAGTCTTTGAACTCAAATATCTCAAAAAGTTACCAGGATATTTTCTGACCTCATGAAGATTCCTGAAGCTTGAACTTTCTATTTTTGTCCTAGGTCAATAGTTTTCACGAAAAGTAAAGTAAAATTTTGCCACCAAAATTGACAAAAAATATGCACTTGTTGATATTCACCCAGATATATAAACAGGTAAGAGTTGGTCTCCAAAAACAAAATAAATTCAAATCGGTCCAAAGTCGGATACTACGATATGACGCCAAACACGTTAACTTTCATTACCTCTCACTTTTTGTCAGAGGTTCACTATAGATTGCATTCTGTATTCGTGGTTTTTTTAAGAGAAAACTATTTTATAATAATAAAAAAAAAACTAAAAAATCATGGCATTGTGTTTACTACTGGCAACATAGAGCATATAATCAGTATATCGCAACAAAATAAAGATGGACGAGTGCAAGGACGCGAGGAAATTACCTCACCCTGACCTAAATGCCATATCTCGCCTACATTGACACCAATGTCTCTTTTTCTGAAAACTATTGAAACCCCCAATTTCCCATTGGTTCTGGTAATTTCTACAATGAGTTATACACGTATTAACGCCTGTGAAAGGTAAGAATGTGTTTTGCTCCGACTATAAACTAGGCACAAAAGCATTAGCCGTCATTATTACTTTTTAAAAGATTATAATTTTATGATGTTATGTTTCTTTTCCCAACGGTCATTTTTATTTTATTTCCATTGTTTACTAAAGAAACATCGTCATTATCTTTCTTCTCTACGAGTCGCTACACCCGAGGTTGTAGGTTGTTCGAAAGAAATACCGCGGCCTCGGGACATAAAGGGCAATAGAAGGAACATGGGTATGTTTTGGTATGTACAAGTCTGACACTACCCCCGCTCCTCCCGGGGGAAGTTGTTTGATGTTTACATCAGTATACTTCCTCTTTCTTACACACCTATTACCAGTTGAAAATGGCTAGTATAGATTTGACTTATTGGTTGGTTGACTGCTACAAATATAATTATTTTTTAAAGTTATCGTATCATCATGATTAAGTATATCTTAATCAAAGACGTTTAAATATTCAGTTACGAAGACGAAGAAAATCGTAATCAAACATCTGTTACTTCTTTGTATCAAATCGTTCTGTCTAGTCACAAGCCCGCTTGTCAAAGAGCCTTCCTGTGTCAAAATCGAAAATGTTTGAGATCAAAATTTTTGTATGAAAGTATTCCCAATATCCGCTCTTTGAGTCTTTTTAATCTTAATATCAAAATAAACCAATTAGGAAACATTTTGTACAAATAGAGCCTTGTAAACGTTTTATCTAAATCAATCAGAATCCATCCGTTTCTCTCACTATCTTAGTTCATAGATCTTAGCACGGCAGTCGGATGTAAGCTGTTCCACATAAATTTTGGAGTGACGTGATCGACTGTCCCACCAAGATGTTTATTGCTCTGAGGATCGATAGTAAATAGCTCACTGGATATTGTGTAATTGAGCAAACATTACATTACATTACAGAGCTCTCTGACACCGTCACCCAGACTTTGAGAACACTTAACCTTGTTCTTTTATACTTCGTTTTATGATGTGTACCGTGCGTATAACCACAAACAACCATACGTCACACGTCACGCCTACATAGGCAGTGTTGATAACAATTTAAAATTGGCACTGTTCTCATCTTACTAATACCGTACTTCCAACTAATATCATAAATGCAAAAGTTTGTGAGTATGGATGTATGTTTGATCCTCTTTCACGAACAAACCACTGAACGGATCTTGATGAAATTTGGCACAGTGGTAGATTATTATAGTCTGGAATAACACATAGTGTACTTTTTTATCACCACGTGGGCTAAGCCCCAGGCGCAAGCTAGTTTTATATAAATAAGGCAAATCCATTTCTAGTGTTACTCTCCCCTGGCTGAAGGCCTGACTCTCAAACCACCCAGGGTATACACCGGTTAAGCAGCTGTACAATTTTCGTTGTAGCATGATGCGGGTGACATTAGACGAAAAGTTGTGTTTAGTGCTTTATAGTAATACATCCCATCACTAAACATGTCTGTAGGTAGTCCTAAACGGCTATGATATCAATCAGGGTAGAGCCTTAAAAACTTTTAATCATGATCAGAAATCGAGGTAACGTTCCAGATTGAAGAGGAATGGTACATTTTACTAATGTCAACCTTCTGTCTCCAACCTGCGAGATGCCATTCAAAAAGACAAAAAAAAATAGTGTTACTAACGCAGTGTTTGTATGCTCACCCTAATATAAGAAATTATAACTAGGGTTAACTAGGGTCAGTTTAGTTATAATTAGGGTATTTCTTTGTTATGACAAAGGTATGTATTTAAAAACTAAGCTGTTTAAAGAATAGAATTGTTTAATGATTCAAAGATAGTCGCAATTCTTCTTTTATTTATGTTACATTATATATGTTATTTATGTTTTTTCTTTTATTTATGTTACAAAATGTATAAGGCTTAGTGCAAGGTCACAATAATATAAGTACCCAAACTGCTAAACTGTAGGTCTGTGATTTTCCGTTACAAAAAAAGCCATATTTTTACTAAATAAAAAAAAACCGGCCAAGACCAAAACAGACTCGCGCACCTAGGGTTCCGTACAAACTGCCATATCTTTTGACTGCGTTAACTAAGACGGTTGATCTTTTCACAACACAAAGGGACCACAGACTTGATTATATGGCTTTAAATTCAACTAGATACCTCTACGCGTTCCTGAAATAGAGGGTCTAGACAGACAGACGGACAACAAAGTGATCCAATAAGGGTTCCGTTTTTCTTTTTGAGGTACAGAACTTTAGAAGGTTGATAACCATGGATACGCCAGGTTAATTGTGTGAGCTCTCACTGCACTTAGTTTGGCACGTGTTTGAGCGACATATAGGGACAGTAAAACAACAATTTAAATCTTTCAAACAAACTTTAAATATTGATGTGTGTATTTATAATGCACTTAGACTTGAAACTTTATTCTGGACCGAGGGTGGCTTGATGTAGTCGAAGTCAACTCGACGCGTGCGTACAATGTTTGCATAGTTCTTCGCTGACAGCTTCGGTACCCGCGTTCTATTTGGACTGTCGTAATCCACTTTAAATAAGCCGTATTTCAATCTGGAAAATAAATATTTTTTTTTATATTATTTTTGTTTATTCATATTCTTACAATAAATATTTTTTTATATTTTTAGATATTACATATAAAAATCAAAATGGCTTCATGGTTACTCTTTTAAAATTAATTGGTTTTACAATGTTACTGCTACAGCGTTAGTACTTAAGTATGAGAGGACAGCGTAGGCCCGACAATAAGTCATTGCTTACTTTACAAAACGTAAAATAAAATAATACGTTAACGAAAGTTAACAATCGTCTAAGAATCTACAAGGTCAGGTATCGAGAACAGGGTCCAAGCTACCGGCAGTCAGGGCTCCAGAGAGAGGAATCTCCTAACGTTACGAGCCGTGTCCAGGAGTACCGCTCTCTGTATCAAGCCCTTGATCCAGCCGTATAACGAGAGCCGTCTCAGGTGTTGGTCGGTGTTGTTTTATATTGTTGTTACTTACTAATTTTTTTTAAAACATGTTTGACTATGGTATTTGATATGAGCTCAACTATGCGATATTAGGTAACGGTAGTTAATTTGAAAAACAAGACAGTTCTGTCTTTCGACAGTGAACAATGGTAGAAGCAACCATGTTGCGCCGACTCAAAGCAAATTAGGACAAAGATAAGCATATGAGATGTTGATAAAGTTGACTCAAAATCTGCCTAGCCTTTTCCCAACTATGTTGGGGTCGGCTTCCAGTCTTACCGGATGCAGCTGAATACCAGTATTTTACTTGGAGCGACTGCCTATCTGACCTCCATATAACCCAGTTAATACTCAATCAGTCAGACTTTCGGGACACTGACTACTGTAACGACTGTCAAAGATCTACAAATGACAGCCGGGACCAACAGCTTAACGTGCTTTCCGAGGCACGGAGGAAACTCGGTATAAAACGGGTGGTCACCCATCCACAGACCAACCTAGGCAAGCGCGGCTTAACCTAAAGATCGAACTGTGCGGCTGCTATTATTTAGCCACGAGCTCCTCGTTGAGTTGATGAAGTTGACTCTTATAAAGAAAACGTTTTTTTTTTTAACTTTGCCCCACACTAGGAATTTATCCTGTATCGTGGGTGCGTTTACAAACATTCATACTCACATACACAAACACCCAGACCCGAAGCAACTATCTGCAGGTCATACAAATATTTGTTCCGTGCGGGGATCGAACCCGCGACACACAGCGCAGCAGTCGATCGCTCAACCACTGCGCCAACCGTGTCATCGTTTGCTTGTCTTGCTATGGTATTACAGCCTTGCTGTTTTTATAACACCGATATTTTACAACGTGAAAATCTTACGTATAACCGTCTGTCCATTCCATGTCATCCATAAGACTCCAGCTGAAGTATCCTTTGACATTGACCCCATCTTCATGTATAGCTAGCAGCAGTTGGTTGAGGTACTCGTTATAATAAGAAACTCTCTCATAGTCTTCAGTTTGTCCCTTGTCACCCAATCCATTTTCAGTAATAATAATTGGGATTTTCTTTAACATTTTGTAATTGTTTTGGAGCCAATTAAGGAGTTTTCGGAAGCCTGGTGGGTAAATCTACGACAAATAAGAATTTATCAAAAATAACTACCGCACTTAAAGTCAAAGTCTAGCCATTTATTTCAATTAAGCCATTTAATAGCACTTTTGAACCTAAAACTTTAAAACAATGGAATTCCACGGTTAGAAACTCTATTGTTACCCTTTTGAAATGTTTAAAACTATTTTGTAAAGGTATCACGATCACAAGGTATTTTGTAAGGTACATTATAGACAAACGTACGCTTAATAGGTAATGGTACATACATTTTAAGAAATATATTTACCAATGGTATGTTTATTTGTGTTGTATGTTTATGTATTTTATAACATAATCACCAATCATACATGTACCCAGAAACACTTAAACGAACATATTAATATTTTAAAAGATAATATTGATACATAACACTTACTACATAAATAAAAAAAACAAATATTGGTTATATATTGGTTATTTTTAGGTTTAAAGAAATTCTTAAAAATAAATATATAAAAAAACAAAAATAATAGAAGAAAAAATTAAAAATTTTAACGGTTTAAATTCTTTTTTTTTCTTGAGTGAAAAAGCCGCTCTTTTTGCTGATTAATCGGACACTACAAACAAAGCCAGAAACAAAGTCGGCTTTTCCGACTAGTTGGTTCCAAATCGGTATCTACAGCTCTAGTAGGTACCTAATTAACCCTATAAAAAAAAACAAATTTCAAACCAGATTAGGTTTTATCTGCCAAATTTCATGCAAATCCGTTAGCGAGTAAAAAGATACTATTGTAATATTTAAAAAAAAAAAAAAAAAAAAAAATCTTTTTATTGCAGACATTTTTTAGCCCATATTATTGTTAGTAGTATGACTTAAAAGCTATGTTAGTACATTTACACACAATAAATTAATTTAAGTATTTGCCGCCCTCTGGGGCCCCGGGCACACGCACTTGCATTTGAACCCAGTGCCCCAGAAGAGGGCTATCCAGTTTATGGCTGAGTACATTCAGGATGGCGTTAGTGCTCCCACGCGTGC